>JAQPPZ010000220.1:0-2898038 GCA_028583015.1 Wollemia nobilis | reverse complement strand
GATTTCATAGGGTTCCATTTTTTGGACCTCCCAATTCCAATAGGAAGTGATGAGGGTTTCATTATGACAATGATAACAAAGATGAAATAGAGAGAGCCTACTTGAGAAATCCCTACTTATGTCATCATAATGCACCATACACTGTAGTGGATATGCGTAAAGATATCAATCTCCACTTGCACCTTAGAGGAAGAGCTCCTAACTTGGATAGGATTTATCATATGGTATTCCCTAATATACCATCATTTAGAGAGCTCCTCAAGCCTAGTGATCCTATTTTCAAGTCTATCCATAGATTGGATCCAGAGATCCCCATACCCCCAGAACCACATATTAGGGATGGAAGTTATACAAATATAGAGTCACATGCACATGGTCCTATAAACATGATTTATTCTATCAATATGATATCCATTGATTTGACCACTCCAATTCACAACCCAACCGATACCTCCAAACCATTGTATCTTTATGTAGATGCTATTGATTGGGATCACACTGACTCACCACTAGAGCTTGAATATTTCTTCCCTAATGAATAAATATTGTAACCTTTTCAATGTGGAACCCATAAACCCAGTAGATGACATCCACTTGATCCCAAAACCTCACCAGCTTGAGGAGGGATCCCACATGTCAGTAGAGGAAACCTTTGAAGTGGATATCAACAATGATCCCATGAATCCTAGTAAGGTTAAATTTAAAGAAATTTTATCTCCTAATGAGTGTGCCAACCTCATACCTCTACTAAAAGAGAGACCTGATCTCTTTACTTAGAATTATAAGGACATGTCGAGTCTAGATCTAAAATTGGTTACTCATAACCTTTTGCTAGATATCTCGAAGAATCCAATCAAGCAAAAACTCAAGAAGATGCATCCAAAAGTAGCCTTAATGGTTAAAGATAAATTGCAAAATTTGCTAGATGTATATTTTATCATTTCCATAGAATATATGGAATGGGTATCAAACATGGTACCTGTAGAAAAACCTGATGGAAGGATCCGTATCTATATAGATTTTAGAGACCTCAACAGGGCAACACCAAAAGATTTATTTTTGTTGTCAAACATAGATGCTCTCGTAGAAACAACTACGGGTCATAAAATGCTCTCCTTAATGGATGGTTTTTCTTGTTACAACCAAATTTGGATTAAGCCCGAAAACCAACATAAAACCACGTTCATAACACCATGGGGAAAATTTTGCTATAAGGTCATGCCATTCGGTCTTAATATTACTGATGCTACATATTAGCGGGCTATGACATACATATTTCGTGACTACATGCATAAGATCCTAGAAAATTATATTGATGACTTTTTGGAAAAGTTATTGCTACATTCAGAGCATGCAGAGGTCCTAAGGAAGATCTTCGATCACCTGATAGAGCATAATGTCAGGTTGAATCCTAAGAAGTGTGTGTTTGGCATAAATTTAGGAAAGATCTTAGGATTCATCATTTTAAAATGAGGGATTAAATTTGACCTAGCAAAGGTCAAGGCTATTTTAGAAATGCATCCCCCCATGAATATCAAGGAATTAAGAATCCTGTAGGGCAAAGTAGTATCCATAAAGTGATTTATCATGCAATTATCAAACAAATATTAACCCATGAATTGATTGCTACACAAAGGGGTCCCATTCAATTGGGATAGGGACTGTCAAGCAACCTTTGCTAAGATTAAGCAATACTTGGAAATGTCACCAATAATAGCTCCACCAAGACCATAAGTACCATTCCTACTATATATATTGAGAACTAATTTTGAATTGGGAATCATGTTAGCCCAAAATAATGTGCAAGATAAAAAACAAGCCATATATTACATCAGTCAAACCTTGGTGAGTTATTAGCTCGGATATGCCTACGTGGAAAAGTTGTGTTTAGTAGTAGTGTTTTCTAGAAAGAAATTGTGACATTATATGTTAAGTCATATGATGTATGTCATATCAAAACAAAATCCTTTGTAGTAAATGATGAGCAAGATAGGGGACGTTTTTTGTAGGACTTCCCAAACTATCGAACTTGTTTCGGCCATATATCACTCATCCGGACTCGAATTGAGCTAAAATTTTGAGGGTAGATGCCTAAAAAACCCTAGAATATCTCCACAAATTTTCATATCATTTGGAGCAACAAAAATCCTAGCACATCCCTATGTGTGAATGAGATATTTGGTAAGTGACTATATGAGGTTTTCTTCTAGGTTGAGTGCAAGCAGCTCCATAGGTTGGTTTTTAGGGCCTTCAAGCCCTAGAAGCCAATATTTTTGTGGTTTATGCTCAATATTTTAGTAGGAAATGTTGTAGGGGATCCAATATGGGTTAGAAATTTATCTTTCAATAGATCATACTATGAACTTGAGTGACAACGACTTCCAATTTACTACACAAAAGTGAAAACCATACCTTTCCACAATGCCTAGGGCAAGGATTAAAGAGATAACAAAACAAGTTTCAAGAATTTGATCAAAAAAAGGCTCATATATCAAGTGAATCTAGTGCTAAGGTGAACCCAAAAAATAATTCTACTATGAAAATCCCTATCAAGGGTAAGAATTTTGAAGATAGCCCCAAAAATGAATTTTAGGGATGCCCTCCATCGTGGACAACCTCATCCCAATGCTAATATAAATATTAGGGCTTCCCATAAACCTTTAATAATGCCTAAGATTGATCCTAGGAAAATAGATTCAGGACGTCTTAAAGCAGTCGATGGAACTCCTATTGTTAAGCTTGATATGGGTAACATTCAGTCTGACATTGAAGATTTGGAGAAAAGAGGACTAATTTTTTGGTTTATGGGTTTTCTTCTGAGTCTATTTGCTTTCAAAGTATGGGCTACAAAAATCTGGAAAACTAAAGGTGAGTTACAAATATCTATTTATCCAAATGGTTATTTTCTTGTTTCATTTGCTAATAATGAAGATAGAGAGAAAAGTTTTCAAGGGGGTCCTTGGTTTTTTGGAAGGGTAGGAATTTTCATGAAGCCCTAGCATACTAAATTTAAAGCCGAATAAGAGATGCCTTCTATAGATCCCATGTGGGTTAGACTCTTTGGCCTCCCTATTGAATTTTGGAATCCTACTATTTTTTTTTTCAATTGGAAACTCTTTAGGAAATTTTATGATGACTGTTGATTGTACTCAAAATTTTGAACATATTATTTATGCTCGGATTTGTGTTTTAATGGATTTTGACAAACCCCTACCTAAAAAGATCACATTAAAATTTGGGGAAGACACTTGGGAGCAAGTAGTGGACTATGAGAACATTCCTTTTCATTGTAGAATTTGCCATGAATATGGTCATTTGGCTAGTGCTTTCCTAAATAAAATTCCTGATCAAAAGAAAGAAGATATAAACTCAACAGGTTTCCAAATACCTAAGAAGAAGAACACTAAAAAAAAACCAGTTATGAAGGATCAATCAAAGTCATCTCCTAATATGTTTGAAATCCTTTCCACAAATGATGTCCCAAGTGAGGAAGAGGAAATAATGGAAATTTAAATCTTAGAAACACAATTTAAATATGAAGGGAATAACTCAGAGACAAACCAACAAATCAAAGGTTTTCAACAGAAAAAAGGAAGAAAATTTACACAAGAAAAACAATCTTTCAAATGTCAAAAATTTAAATAATGCAGGTCCCAATATAGACTCCATTGAACCATTTACTAAAATTTTGGTTGTGTACAAGCATTCTTCAAGGTTAGAAGCCATCACGGATTCTATTGGAATAAGTTGAGAAACAGGAAAAAAAAAATTGAAGATGGATTCTAATCAAAAAGTAGGTCGCAAGACCAATCAATATCATATGGTAAAAGAAGGTGAAAATCTTGTAGAGGAAGGTAAGATTAATGCCCTTCCCAAATTTTTTAGCCCTGGTATTAATTAAGATCATCACTTGGAATATTAGAGGACTCAAAGGGAGTCTTTCAAAACAAAATGAAATTAGAAGAATGATTCAGATAAATCATCCATATCTTGTTTTCCTTCAAGAAACAAAAATGTCAATGGAGGATATTGACTCAATTGCTAGTAAAATTTTGCCAGTTGTAAAGTGGTTTCCCTTAGTTCCCAAGGGACTTCTGATGGCATTTCTTATCTTTGGGACCCAAAAGAGGTAGTTATTCACCATATGGTTGGCAGTTGGGGTTTTTTGGCTATAGCTATTCAAAGTAGATATTCCATATGCTCTGCATTACTATTTATGCTCCCACTTATTTGGAGAAAAAAAAATATAGTGGAAGGATATTACTCATATTATCTCTCATTTTCCTAAATCTTGGATCTTGATCGGAGGAGATTTCAATACCATCCTCTCTCTAGATGAGAAAATGGGGGGAAATAGAAATTTGGACAAAAGCACTGACCTCATGAGAAAATATATTGCAAACCTCCATATTGTGGATATCCAAACATATAATGGCCTTATGACTTGGTATAACTTAAGCCAAGGCTTAGCTTGTATTATGGAGAGATTGGATAGGTTTTTGCTCTCTAAAAATTTCTTAATCCATGGTCACATTCCTAAAGTGAAGACTCTTAATAATGCTGGTTAGGATCATTGGCCAATCATGGTGGAAATGTGGAAAACCAATGTGAGTTTCTCTCCTTTTAATTTTCAATTAATGTGGCTTAAAGACATTTCCTTCAGACCTCGTGTGCAACAATGGTGGAAGGAAGGTAAACCTAGGTATGGGACTAAGATGTTCTATTTTTCCAAAATACTGCAATACATTAAATCCAAAATCAAGACTTGGAACTAGAAAGAGTTTGGGGATATTCATAAAAAAACATGAAGTTATTGCTCATATTGAAAATTTGAATAAGAAAATCCATTTAGATGGCCTCACAGAGAAGAGAAGTGCAGATGAAATTAAACTCACAACTCAGTTAGAGGAATGGGAAAAAAGAGAAGAAATATTAAGGAAGCAAAAATCTAGAATTCAATGGCTCAAAGAAGGAGATCGAAACACAAATTTCTTCCACAAATATCTTCTAGATCGAAGATCTCACAACTTTATTTCTTCCTTAAATTTATATTCTAGAGATGTTGTTCATACTTGGGATGGAATGAACTCTATTGTTGTTGATTACTTTTCCAATATTTTTGCTGCTACTCCTCTTGACTCAGCTTCATAACAAAATGTTATTTAAGCAATCACTTCTCTTATCACTTTTTAGGAGAACTCTATTTTGACTACTCCCATTACTATCAATGAGCTTCAAAAAGTATTTTTTAAAATGCAAAAAGGGAAAACCCCAAGTCTTGATGGTTTTCCCATTGAGTTCTACCAAGAGTTCTAGGATATCCTTCATGTTGATTTATTATAGGTGGTAGAAGAAGTTAGGAAAGCCAAATAAATTTTAAAGGTTATCAATAAAACTTATATTAATCTTGTTCCAAAATCTCAAGAGGTTGATCATATCTCAGATTTTAGACCTATTGCTTTATGTAATGTTCTTCTAAAAATAATTACTAAAATCATGGCAGAATGGTTGAAGCTTCTTTTGCATAAGATTATTTCCCTAGAGCAAGGGGGTTATGTGGAAGGACATAAAATAGTATATGATATAGTTCTTGCTCAAGAAGCCATCCATTCCATGGATATGCAAAAATATCCTTCCATGTTCATTCGGTTAGACTTATCCAAAACTTATGACAGAGTGGATTGGCACTTCCTTATCAAATTTTTGAGGCAATTTGGTTTCTCTAAGGATTTGATGGATTGGATTATGGGATGTATCTCTTTAGTTTCCTACTTAGTTCTTATCAATGGTAGGCCTTCGTAGTCATTCCCAACTTCTAGAGGTATTAGGTAAGGTGACCCGCTATTCCCTTATTTATTCATCATTCTTGTTGAATGCTTAGGTATGACTATAAAAAAAAACAGGGAAAACAAAACCCTTGAGGGAGTTACCATTGCTTATGGAGCTAGACCTATCTCTCATATTCAATTTGTGGATGACTCTTCTATTTTAGGTAAAGCTATAGTTAAGGAAGCTTCTAATATTAAGCAAATCATTAGCTATTTTTCTAAGGCTATTGGGCAATTGATCAATGAAGACAAATCTAAAGTTATTTTCTTTTATTGCTCTGCTAGATAGGAATCCATGGTCTTGGATAAATTAAGATATAAGAAGACCTCCCTTCCAATCACTTATTTAGGTATTCCCATAAATATTCAAAGGCAAAAAAATAAATATTAGAATTGGTTGTTGGACAAAGTCAAGAAGAAAATTGGAAAGTGGACCATCAGGTGGCTTTCTTCTGGGGGTAGAATCACCTTGGTAAAATAAGTCCTTCAAGCTATTCATATTTATGTTTCTCCTATTTTGAATATCCCAAAGGCTATTCTTAGAGAATTGGATCAAATCAGTCATCGTTTCCTTTTGAGTGGTACTAAGGATAAAAGAAAATGGGCCTTGGTGAAATGGGATACTTTATGTCTTCCTAAGAATGAAGGGGGTTAGTATTCCAGTCTTCTATTAATAACAACAAATATTTATCTACTAAATTATATTGGATGATGTTGCATAACCCCAATGCTCTTTGGGCCAATAATATCCGTGCTAAATATGCTGAGAACAAAATTCCTGAAGACATTGTTCACTATCAACTTCCTACCAAAGGTTCTCCCATTTTAGCAATTCTTAAGACTGGTGAGGATTTGATAAAGAAAAAATTATTTTGGATCATTCATAATGGTCAAAAGACAATTTTTTGGATATATTCTTGGGATGGTCACAAGCATTTGATAACTCAGTTTCTCGATTGGAGGTCTTGGATGGAGGAGCTTCATCGAGCTAACTGGATAAAGGTGGCTAATTACTATCGGTACCATACTCATAATTCAAAGGTTGGTAGATATTGGATCCCTATTGAGGACTAGCCTATTCAAATCCCAAAAATGCAAAGACAAGATATCCAAGGCATCCTTCATATGAGATCCCTCTCTTGGTCCCATGAAAAAGATTGTTTTGGATGGAACAACACTACTAAGGGTGAGTATTCAGTTGCTTAAGGTTATTTGACCTTATGCCATATTAATACCAACCATTCTTCTAACATATATTCTCTATTGTGGGCTCAAAAGCTTTGGCCTAAGGTGAGGTTCTTTAATTGGCTTTTATTGCATCGTAGGGGGCTTACTGGTGAGCATCTTATGAAGTGTGGTTTTCATGGCCCTTTTAGATGTGAAATGTGTGAAGAGGATGTAGAAAATCTCAACCATATTTTTATTTAGTGTACTTTAGCCTCTGAGCTATGGAGGAGAATGGCCACTTTACTTGTCTTACAGTTCTTTTGTTGTTTTGTGTTTTTTTTTTATGTTTTTTGTTATTGTTCTTGTGTTTTTTTTCATTCTTGTTCTTGGGTTTCTATTTGTTTGTGTTAATTCGTGTTTTTATGTGTGAGTATTTTCTATGTTTTTTTGTTTTTGTTTATTGTCTGTTGTTGGTTGTTTTTTATTTTTATTTTTATTTTATTTTTTTTAACTTTTTAGGTTTTGGTTGTGTTTATTTTTCATGTTCTTTTTTGGGTTATGTCTTTGTAGTGTTCTGTTGTTTTTGTCTTGTTTGTGGTTTTTTATGTGTTTCTTGTATTTTTCTATGTGGTTCATGTTGTGGTTTATTTTATCTTATTGTGCATGTTTGGTTGTGCTTTTTTTTTTGACACACTCAAGGAGCATTTATTTTATTTTATTTTATTATTTTTGTTGTTATTTACTTATTTTTAAATTGGTTTTGTGTGTTTATTTGCTCCTTGAGTATTTTAAAGGGGTAGACCAAGTCCAAGTCCTAGGAATTTTTGGTGAAATGGATACCCCTGCCTCCTTGGGTCTTACCCGAAAGTGGCATCCCTTTTGGGATGTTTTCCACAAATAAAAATTAAAAAAAAATATGATGAGCAAGATGTATCATAATACATGTACTATGAAGTGGATCATGCTATTGAAATAATCTAATTTGGAATTCATTAGCCAAAATTCCATTAAGGGATATGTCATAGCTGATAAATTGGCTAAGGCACGTTGATAAATTGGCTAAGGTTCCTCTTGAGAATAGTATACCCATTACCATAGAGCTACCTGATGATGCAGTTTTCATGTTTTTAGAAGCATATGAACCTGAGGAACCAAATAATAAAGTCGACATGAAATTTTTCTTTGATGGTTTGAAGTGTGAGCAAGGGGTGGGGCAGAAATAGTTTTGTTCACACCGTAAGGTTCTCCCATGCCCTTGTCATTCAAGTTGGAATTTATTTGCACTAATAATAATGTTGAATACGAAGCCCTAATATTGGGTCTCCAAATAGCTATCACCATGAAGATTAAAAGTTTAAATATTTTTGGTGATTCCCTTCTCATTGTAAACCAAGTGAAAGGACTTTTCCAATGTAGGTGTCATGTCTTGAAGACCTACAAAGATCTTGTTGATACTTATCTAGCTCAGTTTGAGTGGTATGACATTGAGGCAATCCCTCATTCATTTAATAGATTCAAAGACACTATGACATCTTTGGGATCCTTAATCCCTCAAAATATGTCTATCAATTTTACTACCATCCATGTAAAAGAGTTGTCACACTCTGTTGTGTAGCGTGAAGCTTTAGATAACAAATATTCAATCAACATAATTCATATAGAATCAAACCAAGAATTGTTCTACAGAGCCAAAGACTTTCTCAAAAGAGCACCCTGGAGGTCATTGATCTCACAAAGTCCTACGGGGAATGGTACCACCATTCACCATAATTTTGTTTCCTAGTCTACATTTATAAATGTTACACCACAGGGGGAGAATGTTGTCTTGTTAGTTGAGGCCGAGGTTTATCAGAACTGGATGTCATAGATACATGACTTCCTAAATCTTGGTGTAATCCCTTAGGGATTATCACGCATCACAAAATGCACATTTATATAGAAAGTGATAAATTATGTCTTGTTAGGAGATATTTATATCATCAAAGCTACGATGGAGTTCTCCTTTGTTGTCTTGAGTCCCAAGAATCATCTTGGGCAATGCTGCAAGCTCATGATGGTACATGTGGTGGCCATTTAAATTACATGGCTATCATCAACTGCATTCAAAAACCCACTAGGGCAACTCCATTTTCACTAGTATATGGAACTGAGGCAATTATACCCCTAAAGTTGGAAATTCCAATGCTACATATTGCATTGAAAGAGTTCATCGATGATGACACTACATGGCAAGCTCACCTAGATAAATTTATGATACTTGATGAATGTTATGTGAATGCTCTCAAGCATCTCCACATTTATCAAGAGAACCTAAAATGAGCTTACAATAATAGAGTCCATTTGAGAGACTTTGAGGTTGGTGATTTTTTGCTAAAAGAGAACCAATATATTTCAAGCCTACCGCCAGAACTATGAGATAAATCTATGGCTAATTGGTTAGGTCCTTATATCATCTCTAAGAAGGTTGGACATGGGATATATCACTTAACATTACTTGAAGGGGTTGAAGAGTCTGAACCTCTCAACATCCTTCATCTTAAAGCGTTCTATGCCTAAAACCATCAAAAGTCCCCAAAGGCATTCGTAAGCCCTTTGGTCATCTAGTAAAAGGTCCAAAGGCATCTATAATACCTTTGGTCATCCAGTAAAAGTCTCCAAAGGCATCTATAAGCCCTTTGGTCAAATAAAAAGTTATAAAATCTAAAAAAAATGGAAAATATGAAAAATTCAAAAATATTTCATTTGCATTACATCTGCAATATTGCATTTCATTTGCATCATTGCATTCTATTTACCGCATGCATTTCATTTTGGCACATGTGTTTCATTTTGCATTGTATTAGGAATTTCCATCCGATGAACTTCCATTTAGAATAAGTTGTGTTTACAATATTGCAAATGACACCACGTTTGTGTTTCAATCATGCATCTATGCACCATCATTTTCATTCATCACCCTTGTGAGTAATTGTATTTTTAAACACAACCCTTCCTATTGCTATGAAAATATACTAAGGTTTTTTTTTCATTCAACCATACCTAGAGGTCTTCTCAAGAGTTGGTAGAAAGCTTGCTTTGATTTTGTAGATGAGGTCTAGTTTTGATAGAATTTAGCATATCAGAATCCTATCACTAATTCACAAAGTAAAAAATCCTAATTAGGACAAGGGAAATATGAAAGCTATGAAGTAGGACCATGTCTCCTGAGGTGAAAATTTTATCTTACTTATCCCCTTGTGCAGACGGTCTATAAAATATTGACAATTGGCAAAAGGAGAAGTTTCCCCTATCCATATGAATCCCTTATGTTAAAAGAAGAAAAATACCTGAATCAAATTCCAAAAAGAAATTCCTGAATAAAATCCCAAAGTGAAATCCCAAATCAAGTCAAATAGAGTTCAAGTTTACAAAAATCAAATTATTATCAATCCCTTGCTCAAAGGAAAAAAGAAAATAAAAGTACAAAATAAACAGTGGTTTTTATCACTAAAATAGAAGTATAAAATAAATAGTTATTCTTATCACTTTATATGAGCAAGTATCGTAATAAATTGAAGAAAATAAGGGAGTGAACTTGAATCCCTAGAATTGTTAGTACTACCGTACCTTATGTATGATGATATGTCTGATACATTAGCATCTTGCTTTTATGTAGACCAATGTTTGAATGTGGAAGAGCTAGCTTCAGGTGTCCTGTATTACCTAGTGGTATAATCCAACTAAAATCCAAACCTAGGATTGGATAGATATTTGAGGATCCCCAATACAACAATGGGCTAAATGAATCTCGCTTGGCACTGGGGTATGATTATGCCTTATCTAATATACTCAATTGCACACACAGCGGTAATGAATAGTTGGGTTTGTCCTAGTGAAAGCCTTATGTTTTAGAAGTCTAGTATGGTTAGTATACAACTTTTGATAAGTCAACTAGGGTGTTTGATTTTCATGGAAAACCTCAAAAATTCCCAAATAGCAACAATCAATCAAATTGTAATCATCAAATATTAAATTATTTCATGAGAGTTTGTTTATTAGAAATACTCATAATATAGGTTAGATACCGGATAAATATCAGAAATGATATTTAAACGACCACTAACTATGTTATCCATACTCTTTTAATTTACAAAATCTTATGAAAAATAATAATATATCATTTCATAGCACACATGGGTGTTTAATTGATCAATTATTATAATGAGATATAACAATTATAGTTCATGATTGTTATACATTCTGTGGTGTCATTCATTATATTGTCAAACTCATATTGTATTCATCCATTATGTTTTAAATAATTAAAGCATACATATCCATTTATAGTAAAATATCATCATAAAATTTTGCACTACATACATGACATGAATTATGCCATAATATCATAAGGTAAATGCATACAAAACTATAAATTGAACATGCAGTTAACATCCAATATTGCATTCGCATACATTCATCATAAGTAGACCATCCACACATATATATTACTGCATATAATCATACATCACATAGCTATCTAGTTCATATCATACATACATCACATCATATAGCATAAAATAAACATAGCATCAACATTGCATCCATATGCATTTCATAAACATAAAACAAATAAAAAATGCACATATAATAAGTCTCAAAAGTATAATCATATATATGTATGTGTATCAAAAAATATAGAAAGTATATCAGCATGTGTCCAAAATGCCCATAGGCTACAACTGTGTAGGTCCTCAACCTTACACTAAAAATGGTACAAAAGAATCTAGAATATATATGTACTAAGTAGGGCTTGTACCCCCAGTCTAAGAGGATCCACCATCACATCCACCCTCCCTCTGAGTCCATTTGGAGTTGGCACCTGAGGTCCTCTATGATCTGTATGACCTATGACTGGACTGAGATGAGGACTGACTTGTATCCATCATCTACGTCCTCTAAGATCATGAAGCTATGGTCCTATTAGGAACTAAATCTTGAGTAGCTTGATCTCTCCCTTGAGGATAGAGATGTATGCAGCATATGATGATCTATCACTGATGTGCTACTACACCAGACCTTGTAGTACCTTGATATTTACCACCAGGTCTATCACTTCTAATCCTGATAATCCTTGCACTATTGGCACTGCTAGTACTTTTGGGGCTACTAGAGAATTTGGAGCCACTAGTGCAACTTGTGAAGTTGAGGGATCCTTCCTTGCAGTACTGAGGGAATCCTGATCTACGATCATGGAATATAACTATAACTATAAGAGGATACACTACCTTGTAGCCCTCTGGATCTCAGTGTGTGTTGTAGTGATCTGTTCCTGGAGATTAGCCTTCTCCTCTACATATTCATGCCATTGAGCCTACCCTATTGTGAGCTATGCTTGGAGGTCCTTAGCCCATGCCTATAGAGTAGCTATGGAAGTGTCTCTCCCTAGAATTTGAGTTTGGAGTGTGCCTACATGATTTTGTAGGCTAGCAACCTAGGCCTTGAGTTTCTTGATCTCACTGTCAAGTGGTGGCTCACCCTACTTAAGAGCATCATCATACTTCTCAATTAGGGGTGCCTCTTCTACGGATCCCTCACATAATTTGCCCTCAGTCCTCTGATGGACCCAGTGATCATGAGGATAAATATCTACACCCTCTATGCCCTCTACTGTAGTCTCATATATTATCATATCCAAGTGGCCCTCCATGCCTCACCATATCCTAGTAGTCCACCAAGTGTTGTAGTCAGGTGTAGTCCCTATGTCTGCTAGGCCAGAATCTTGGAAATAATTGTCCTCATCACCTAGTGGAGTCACCTTAGGCCATGTCAAGTCTCTCTCTAAGGTTAGGTAATGGTAGATGGTAGGTAGCTCTGGAATGTCCTGCCTGATGTCAAACTATCTAGCAATGTGATAGAAGTAGAAGAACTCGCGTACCTTGGACTTATGTCTAAGGAGCCATTTATCTCTACGTGCTTGACATAGGTATCTATTATCCTACATCCAAGTAGGGTAATATAGATAAGAGTACCACTCAATATAGCTTACATGTAGTTGTGAAAATCACCCAATATAATAGTCCAGGTCCCCTACATGAGACCTACTTCAAAATCCCTCCTTGCAAGGCCAACATGCTGGATAGCACTGGTGCACCACCTCAATGGTATCGATATCGAGTGGTATGCTGGTAGGGCACTCAATATTAAAGTTCTACCACCCCAAAATATGAATTAGTAATATACAAATGATGCCTACTCAACTCCTCTATGTGATCTGGTACAACTCATTATAGAGCTGCACTAGTAGGGTACTCCCCTAGGATAGGATCAGGGGTTGATCAGTGTTGCTTTCTAGGACATCCTACATCCTAGCTAGGAGGTTCCAAGGGAACCTCACTCTAGAAGTTTTAGGGAGCATGATCTACACATTTAGATGCATGAAGATGGCTACTCACTAAGAGAATATCTGCTATGTGTATCAGTGCTCTATATGAACCCCTTTATGGTCCGAGTGTTGCTACACCTCAACATCGTGATCGCTGAAGATATGATAAAATACTTCCTACTTAATCTTGGTCGATGAATATGTGATAGACTCACCATACATAGGGAGTTAGAATATGTGATATACATCCTCCAGTCATTTCACCCATAGGCAGGTGAAATGTGTTGGTACACGCATCCTAACATCGGGCCAATGCAGTCATGTAGGCCTAATCAGCCCAGATGGTGGGTAGGAATAGGATGTAGCTGAAGCCCATGGATCTAAACCAATCCTACTCAATTTGATTCAAGGCACCATGTAGGTTATGAAGGATATCTGATTCCCTTGCTCTCACAGTTAGAGTCTGGTCGAAAGTAGAATAATAAGGAAAAACTAATTAAAAATCAACCAAAAACATCAAAAAATGCCTTAAAAACAAAAAAAAATCATAAAATCGCAAAAGCACATAAAATTTGAAAAATGCACTCAAAAAATTCAAAACAAATAGACAAAGTACTTAAAAAATATAAAAAAATCAATTAATTGCTTTAAAAATAAAAAAATTGAAAATTTTAAAAATTATCCTAAAGTGGTCTAACCATGGTTCAGACCCATGGTCAGGATGGTAGTCAATTTACTGATCATTGGAATTTGAATCCTACCACGACTTATAGCCATGAATCCTAATTTTCCAACTGGGGACCGTGCCTACCAATCGTGGCTAAGAAAATAGACATTTTTAAGGTCATTTATCACCTTGAGACACCCAAAAAAATTAAAAACCCTTCCCTTAATCTAACCTAAGCTAAACCTAACTAGGGTGAGGTTAATTACTGGCAGTTTAATGATGTTCATTTAAGCCATTACTTAGTGAGGTTAATTTAAAACTGATAAAAGTAAATAATGGTCAAGGGTTTCATGTGCTTCTATGTTAGTCACACCGGCTCCTCTAGGTTTGTCTGCCATTAGTTTATGTGGTAGTGAGGTTGAGTTTACAGCAGTGCTTCATGTCAAATTTGATAACTCACCTCTTAGAGCACTCAATTTTTACAAGATATCAGTTGGAAAATGATGTCTATGGGAACCTCAATCTAGAGGTTTTAGGGAGCATGATCTACAAAATTAGATGCATGAAGATGGCTACTCACTGAGAGAAGATATGTTGTGTGTACCAGTGCTCTATATGAAACCCTCTATAGTCTGAGTGCCACTACACCTCAACACTGTGACTTCCAAAGATATGATCAAATACTTCCTACTTAATCTTGGTCAATGAAGATGTGATGGCCTCACCATCCATAGGGAGTTAGAAGATGTGATATACATCCTCTAGTCATTTCACCCATAGGCAGGTGAAATGTGTTGGTCCACGCATTCCTAGCATTGGGCCAATGTAGTCATGCAGGTCTAATCAGCCTAGATGGTGGGTAGGCACAGTATGTAGTTGAATCCCATGGTCCTAAACCAATCCTACTCTACCTGAGTCAAGGCACCATGTAGGTTATGAAGGATCTCTGATTCCTTTGTCTTCGCAGTCTGAGTCTGGTCGAAAGTAGAATAATAAGGAAAAACTAATTAAAAATCAATCAAAAACATAAAAAAATGCCTTAAAAACAACAAAACAAATCATAAAATTGCAAAAGCACATAAAAATAAAAATGCACTCAAAAAATTCAAAAAAAATGGACAAAGCACTTAAAAAATAGAAAAAAAAATCAATTAATTGCTTTAAAACTAAAAAAATTGAAAATTTAAAATTTTTTCCTAAAGTGTTCTAACCATGGTTCAGACTCGTGGTCAAGATGGCAGTCAATTTACTGATCGTTGGAATTTGAATCCTACCATGAATGACAGCCATGACCCCCAATTTACCAATTGGAGACCGTTCCTGCCAGCCGTGGCTAAGAAAAGAGACCTTTTTAAGGTCATTTATCACCTTGAGACACCCAAAAAATTAAAAAACCCTCCCCTTAATCTAACCTAAGCTAAACCTAACTAGGGTGAGGTTAATTACTAGCAGTTTAATGATGTTCATTTAACCCATTACTTAGTGAGGTTAATTTTAAAGTGATAAAAGTAAATAATGGTCAAGGGTTTCGTGTGCTTCTACCTTAGTCACACCGGCTCCTCCAGGTTGGTCTGCCATTATTTTAGGTGGTACTGAGGTTGAGTTTGTGGCAGCACTTCATGTTAAATTTGATAACTCACCTCTCAGAGTACTCAGGTTTTACAAGCTATCAGTTGAAAAATGTCATAAAAAATGGTAGAATTTTTTATATATTTCCTATTTTACCCTTGACCATGACTGATACTTGTGAGTGCAAAATTAGGATTTTTTGATCGTGGGTCAGAGTTTCGACTAAGGAAATTTACAAAATTGGCCATGTTTTCCAAGAACGACAAGAAAATTGCAATAAATGCTCTAAAATCCTATTGTGAGGAGTTTCAAAATGCTAATTTAAAAATACCCATCTGACCAGAATTGTCAAAAATATTAAAAATAACAAAAAAATAGATAAATAAAAAACCAAATGCACCTCATATCTAGTGATTTACTCTCTACACTTTGTGGTTGCAACGACTAGCATTCCATGCAATACAAAAATATGAGTAAATTGCCATAAGGAAATTTGGGATAAACTTCATCATCATGGAATTGATATGCTTCATTTCAATCCCAAAGAAGGCCTTGATGACCAGACTGCTCCACAGGAATGAAGCAATCATATCACTTCTATGACATTTTTAGCAGATAATCAACAATATGATTCAACACATTCCTAATTGGAATTGTTATCATTTTGATTACCTAAGAAAGCCTTCGTGGTTGGACCGCTCCATGGGATAGAAATATACAAGTACTATTAATCATTGCAATCATAGCTGATTAGGCCTAATAACAATATCAAATACTAAATCTTAATTTGTTCAAGTCACTCATAGTGGTCAAGTGACTCGTCACTTCATTTACTTGTCATTACCCTCATCGACTTATTGCTTGAGGGGGTAGTCATAATATCATAATCATAATAAAAATCAATAGAATATCCATTGATCTTGTCAAAATTGTGTTCGTCTTATGAATCATTGCCAACAACTATCATAAGCTTACCCTTTGCTAGGGAAAAAATAAAAATGATAGTTTAGTTTGTAGCTCTCTTCCTTTCAAACACATAGGCTTGAAAATATATAATAGCACTGAAGCTACCCGAGTATCTAATGACAAGTGCAAAATATTTTAATTTAAGCCTTCCATCCAGTTGGAAGCAATGATTCTAGGATGCACATACTTTTGATGGACCTTGGGCATCTAATGTTGATCAGACTAATGATCATCATCCAACCTACGACATCATTTTAGGAGATATATTTTTTCTCAGCGTTGTTTGATCTCACAATGCATCTCAAAAGGGGTATCTATAGACACTTAAAACATGTCATGCTGAGATGACTACTCATATGGGATATGCTAGAAGACCATATGGAAGATCTTGGATAGATTCCAAGGTATAACAGTGGTTCTAACCACTCATTTATGCATTTTAGCCTAGTCAATGTTAGCCACGGTTGACACCCATGGTTAACAAAGTTGACTGTGCCTTAGAGATGTGGCTAGCCTAAAAAATTAGTTGGACCTTGGCTGACCCAAAATCAGTTTCAATGGCCAATTGATTGCAGATTAGAGTGCTTTCAGAGCAAAAAGTTCCAAAAACTTCCCTCCAACTGCCTCAACTGCCCTTTATTTATCTTGGCTTCTCCATGAAGCTAAGACATGGCCTACTCAAATGCTATAAGAACCCCTTCTAAATTAGGAAATAAAGAGATGAATCTTGAGTTGAACAGTAGTGAAGCCCTGTTGAATTGCATACTCACTTGCATACATTGAGAGGAACACTTTTACTGCCCAATTGGAGATCAAATGGTATTTGGAACCAAGAAGGCTATGGAGGGCTAGGAGAAATCAAGAAAATTAATTGAGCCCAATCCATCACCAATTTGAGAAATTCAACCACTAAATCCATCATAGGACATTGTGGTGACCCTTGATCATCAATTCATCAAGAATAATTGGAGATTTAAGACCAGCATTTGAGGATGATTTCATTTCAAGCTCGGTCATGTCTATCAGCTATGGCTAACAGTGCCAACCGCACGATAGACCCACGATCAAGGTTTAATTTTATTTTTCTTTGGTTTTAGTAGTATTTTATATTTTAGCTACTTTAGGTTAGATACATTTGATTTAAATTTACTCTATTAGAGACAATTTTGTGGTAGAATCATAGTTTAAAGTTCTCTTTCCTTGCATTCTGTCATTTAAAAAATTAGGATAATATGTTGTTACTTTTCATGTTTTCATGCTTTCAATGGTTTAATTAGGACATTAGAGGACTTGATCTATGTTTCCTTTACATTCTTGATGGTCAATTATTTTTCTTAGAGTAGATTTATATGCTTTATGTAATTTCTTGATTTCTAGATTTCAGATAATGCTTTGTAGAATTTCCTTTAAAAGCCTCATCAAGAGATGTATCCTTTGCTTCTAATTTCTTCTTGTTGTTTTTTGAACACAGGGTTAATAGGGTCTTGACATTCAAAGAAAAAAATACCTCTAATCATGGAGAAGAAGGTTATATTTACCTTAGAATAGTTCATGTCAACCTAGGAAGCTTGTGAATTACACCTACACTTGCGTGGGGACTTTTATTGATTGTAATAATTGTATCACATTGGGTATCCTTAAGAGGGATGGATTTATAACTGAGTTTCATTGGAAATTTAATAAAGGAAACCCTTCGTTATGGTAATTTACAAATTTATCTATATTTCATGCTTTATGTTTATTTTTAGTTATTATTAGCTTAGGTGTATGCATCCTGGATTGCTACAGTTAGTTAAATGCAGATCTGGATCTTGGCTTCTTGAGGAAGTCAAGATATAGATCTAGATATGGATCTAGGAGGTCTACATATGCATCCTACCAATAATAATAAAGAATCAAGAATATTATAATTTTTATGCAGTAGAGCCCTGACAAACTAGAGAGTGAGTCTTTACCCCTTTGAGGAGTAGAAAAGTGCTATTCGAGTGAGCAATGACTACACACCATCCAAGCATTCAAATCAAGATATTCTTCACTACCAAATAGTGTACAGATATAGAGGCAACCCTTGGACATCAATTTATATGAGGGATTGAGCATAACAACCCCTATTTCATGAGGTATAAGGTTTTAGTTTTGGGCCACTATCCTTGATAGTAACCTGCAGGCACAACCTAGGGTTTGAGACACTATTTCTTGAGTCTTTAGCATAGATCTTTCATTGCTTTTACTTTATTAGTTAATATTAGCATAGATCTATCCTTTCATTACATTTGCACAGTAGTTTCTAAGTTATTTATGCACTTTTGCTTGTCTTTGCATCATTATGTATTTACTATGCTTTTACGTCATTCCTTGTAGATTTACTAATCTAGCCTCATCCTGAGAGGCCGTATATGCTATTGATAATTTTCTATTGTTTCTTGTACATAGGTTATAGGTTCTAGTATCAAGTCAAAGAATTCAAAGCATAAAATCCCTCTAGGAAAGAAAAGGAAAAGAAGGCATGAGTAAGCCCTTATACAAGTTCATGTACGAATCTGAGAGGCCTACAAAGTGCACCACCCCATTTCAGGGGACCATTTCTACTTGTAATCATTGTATCAAATGTGGTATCCCTAAGAGGGACCTATCTATAACTAAAGTTTCAAATGAATTAATAAAATATATCTCTTGATTTTGTTACTTTCATGTTATTTATACATTTATGGTTCTTTCGCTTGATATTATGTTGCAAGTAGATTAGGTGTTTTCTTCCCAGGGTCGTACAGATGGTGATCATGGTGGGGCTCCCACCTAGTTTTCTATTTTTAGCTAATTTGATGATAATTTTAAGCGTTTTCTATGTGTAGGTCTAGCCGCTCTATCTGATAGTGGCTAGCAGATACAGGCCACTTATGAAGACATCGTCCAACAACAGTCACTCTACTCGATAGTGGCCAATAGAAAAATTGCAACAAAGGATAGCCAAGACTTCATCATATGTGGATTTGAGGTTGGGGCAACTCTCTACTATTTTTCCTTTCTCTGTCTATATTTTTTTTTCTAGAAAATAGTAGAGAAAATAGCATTTAATTAGGAAAACATAGAAAAAATGAAAGAAAAATGCATAAAGCTTTTTAGTTTTCTTAGTTTTCTTCTAGTCATTGATAGGAACAACAAACCTCTAGTTTTAGATTCGCCCTAGTCTCCAGCGGCTAGGTTTTTTTGTAGAGATTGCTTGCATGGGATTTAGCTAGAGGCCATTGTTTCATAAAGTAGTAATACATTCTCTAAAATTCATGGAATTAGTTAAATATGCATTTTTCTAAAAATTAAATGTTTCTTTTTAGGCATATAGGAAAGAGCATGAGTGATTCATGATGCATATTTTTCTTCGTGAAATAATTTAAAAGGAATACTCACACACCATGTCTCATCTAAATTCTAGTGATATGGACTTCATCACCATCCACTAGTAGAGTACAACGATGATGACTTTCATCTCCACCTATTGGATCAAATCCCATGCACCTATTCTATTGGCCTCTAGATCCAAGATATGATGTAGCTTGGAAAATTTGCATATACTCCTCTTCGAAGGGTATGACACTGAAAAAGTGAGTACTGGGTGAGGACTGGTAGGACCTATGCCCCATGACCAGGTGTGGGTTTCATCTCCACACTTTGGTGGATTTACGTGACCATGCATTTCATTGTTGGTTGTCAAGCTGTGATCATACAGGTGAAATCCACTTAAAAAATTTGAGTATATCATCAACAAAATGCAAAACAATATGAGAATTAGATTGTAGATATCAAAAAAATTAAAAACACACAAAACTAGTTTAGGAACACCAAGAAGATTTAAAAGAAATAAACACTTGTTTGCTTTGTTTATGTGTTCTAAAATCTACATAAGAGATAATTCACAATTATCATGGTTTTCACATGGAGCAACCACCCTTGGTCCAACATTGAGGTAGAAACTAATGCTTCACACAAGCACAATCACAATCACAATGACATTGAGGTGCCCACACACAATGTCATCGAATGAAGTTCAATGAGCCTTAGGGGTGATAACTCAACCCATGGGGGTACTCCTCAAGAAACCCTAGCTAGAGAACCATATCCAAGTTCTTCTTGTGGTACGCATGAGGGAGCCTCAAGGCCCCAATCTTCACATAGATATGAGGAGACTACAAGGCCCCAATTCTCACATAGACATGAGGGGGCTCAAGGCCCCAATATTCCCATAGACATGAGGGAGTTTCAAGACCCCAATATTCACATGAAAAAATTAGGTCAGATCAACTCGCTGAGGAGCAAGACACAAGGGTTGCATCCAATCATAGAACCAAAACAATTCTAGGCCTCTTTGAATATGGGAGGATAGTCATAGATCATAATATCATTGGTGTCAATGGAACCCCTCGATATTGTCCATGGGAATCTAGAAAACTTGATGAGTTGGATTAGGTTCTCTCGAGAAAAACTCAAATAAGCAATGCTACTACACATTCTATTTTGGGAATTTCATATAGCCATAAAATAGCTAGGCACACCAATGAACTAGAGGAAGCTTCAAAGTGATCCTACAGTATGCACACTACCTCCAAGCATGGGGGTATAAAACATAGGTCACTGTATATAGGCTAGGTCACCCTGATAGACAAGGGCAAGAGTGTGGTAGGTGCCTCTCAAAGAGACCTCTCCATTAGGACTCCTTGTACAGAGTTACAGATTCAGGGACTTTTAGTGGTAGATTAATCTTATCGCGTACATAGATTAGAGGAAATACCATGTGCAAAGCAAGAGCACTTAGAAATCCTCAAGTTAGAGGAAACACGGAGAAAGAGACATTTGCACCTAAATGAACAATACTTGAGAGAGGAACAAATAGATTACAAAGAGAAAGCCAATAGGTTGGCTCAGGCTAGCTTACATATGGATAGACATGCCCATTCTCAGCATGAGAGACACACTAGACTAGAAGATGATCGTACTCACCACCCCTCACATAATGTTGTGAAGCATCAACAATGCCTAGAACTAGAACATACACAACATAATCAAGAATAGGTGGGAATGGAGGATCAAGAGTAAACATATCTTTAACCCTCATCCGTAGTCATGGTGGATGAATATAGATACCCAAATCGAGCAAACGTAGGATTACCTCCCCGATCATCATGAGTAAAAATTCAAGAAAAAGAGATCATTTCTTCAAAGGCATACAAGATACTTGCTAAGAGAATAAAATATCTCAAGAAATAGGATGTGGTTAGGAAAAATCCAACCTTGAGTAATATACACAATCAACCCTTGTGTCCTTCGATACCAAGTCCTACATATCCTAGGCACTTTGAGATGTCTAGGTTAGACAAATTCAAATGAGAGGAAGACGTGCAAGAACATCTCACTAATTTCTTGAATGTGTACTTTCAAATTGAATATAATGATGACTAAATGCTAAGAACATTCATAATGATATTATCGGGCATAGCAACTAAATGGTTTAATCAACTACCTAAGCACAACATCATCAATTTTGAGTAGCTAGTGAATGAATTTATTGAACACTTTTCTTTTGGCATCAATAATAAGGTAAAATTATTCAACTTGGTAAACTTAAAGAAATACAATGATGAGCCAGTCATGGACTATGAGAACAAATGGAGAAAATTAATGGTAAAGCTACCATTTTTTGTCCCTACCACTGAGCTCACCCAAATATTTACTAATATTTGTGCGAAGCATATATCGTTACTCTTGTAGCTACAAAAATATGAAATATTCAAGGAAGCCTTGGATCAAGCCAAGCTGATAGAAGACATCAAGGTTGAGGAAGGAGATCTTAAGCTCCGAAATAAAAAATATAGGAACAACAAAACCCACAATAACAAAAATCAACAAAAGCAGGCCAACCCTGCTATAGTCAATCATGTTGTATTAAATGTGCCAAAGGGAGGGAATAGCCAAAAATCATAGAATTATTAGGCTTAACCTCCATTGGCCAATTACAACCCAAACAACAACTAAATTCAAAATAGGGAACATCGACCACCTCACTACTACATGCCTTTGTCAAAATTAATGCAATTGATATTCAATCAACTAAGAGAGGCATAGAGACTCAGGTTACCTAAGAAAAAAATTCTTGATCCTAACCATCCCAATCCTAGGGAATATAGGGAGGATCATTATTCCCCTTACCATCAAATTTAAGGGCATGATATAGAAACATGCATCAGTTTCAAGAATGTTGTGCAAAACATGATCGAGAAGGGTGAGCTAAAAGTTGATAATCCATTAGCACCCGATAATAGAGACATGGGCATATTCAAAAAATTATTGCCTAATCATGAGGGCCCCAAAGATTAGGGTGCACAAGTAAACCAATACCAAGTCAAACATTCCACTTCCTGATTCTTCAGAATGGTTGAAATATTCAACATGATGACAAGAAGTCAATGATACAACCAACCAGATCCTCCCACGACTCCTATTTTTATCTTGAACACACCTCAATAGAGATAGGTGTAGAACAATCCTCTAAGTCTACCAGTGCAACCTATGATAACTGTTCGAAGAAGACTTGTGTAGAATATCTAAATGACACCGACCAAGTTATCAATATATGAGCTCATTCAATAGTCTCCTAGGTAAAGGGAGACTAATGGAAATATTGAGATCAATTGAGCTATAGCCCCAAAATTTGGATGCATTTATAAACTTTGTGGGGCAAGTGCAGTAGTGTCAAGAGCCTATGATTCATTTTCATGATCATGAAATAAAGGTAGTCCCTACTACCATAACAGACCCACCCCTACATATCATCGTGTCTATCAATGACATACCTTTCAAGCAGGTTTTAATCAACACAATCTTATCAATTAAAATTATCACAACAAAATCTATGGGGCACTTGAAAATTCCTAGGTCAAACATCATCCCAACCTCCTACACACTGAGATATTTCAATGATGCACTTTGATCCATGGTGGGCATAATTGTCTTACCTGTAAAGGTAGGGCCTAATACCATCCCTATGATGTGTCATGTATTAGAGTGGGCTTTGTAGTATAATATCTCCTAGGGCATCCCTGGATAAGATAAATGCAATGTGTTCCTTCTATATTGCACCAATGAATCAAGTATGTGCACAAGGTTCAAGTATATGTGGTATCATTGGATGAAGAGCCTTTCAAATATGTGCATCCAGTTTATTTTTTGGAATATTTTTTCCTTCCATCCATGCACTTATACATTAGGCCATCATCCCTAACCATGTAGCCAGGAAGCAAGTACCAATCAATGCGAGGTGACCCGTCCACATCGACACCACCTCAAAATCCCAAAGCTGCTAGCACTTTTGAGAAACCATCAATATCTAAAGCAAAAGACTTTCAAAAGCTAAAAACACCCTTGGTGGAGGAAAGACCTAAGAAATTTCCTACCATAGTAGCAACAAAATTTCCAAATCCCATGGAGGATGAAAATTCCAAAGACATAGTCAAGGAGGTACCTCAACCTGCCTTGCCTACATCATCAACACCATAGGTGATAGTTCACCTAGCTAACACAGGGATAGGTGAGTATCTTGTGCAAAATGTGACTTTCACACCCATTATCGAGTTTGCACAAGACATGGAATGACCAAGAGTCCCAAACTTACCAATTGGGATAGTGGTTCCATTAGGGGTCCCCCCTAACCAAACCAACTTCATCTATGCTAGTTTGTATTGTGTCCATAATGCTTCAAATATTGAGGAGGATGAGGATAAGTCATTCACATTGAATGTTCATTAATTTTCTAATCCTAAGTTTGCTTTGATATACTTTGAGTGAAACCATTGGCATGGCTATGGTTTGGGTCTATACGAGAAAGGGTGATGGAACCTGCTTGAACCAAAATATCAATTATCTACTGATAGATCTGGCCTAGGATATCATATCCGAAGCTATGATGATTCATTGGCTACATTCCTAGATAGGATAAGCTTAGGATTTAGGGAAGACATTGAATGGAATCCCTATCAACCGAATAGATGCTACTTGAGTGATAGGTGGGTGGTTATGGTCAATATAGGACCACCCAATGAGTATCATACAAATTTCTCTCTTGAGGTAAGCCCATAAAGAATCATCCTATAGGAGGATGAACCAAGCTATGGTTATAATAAAGAAGAGAATGAGTACATCACAAGTGAGTCCAAGGCTAAAGCTGAATTGGCCTATCATGGGCCTTAGAATCTACAACACCTCACTTGTTTAGGTAACATAGAAGGTGGATACATCATGGATGAGAGTTGCTATGAGTCAAAGGACTCAATTGAGATGGTCTACCTTGGGCCTAGAAATGCATTCCACCTTGCAAGGCTAGTGGAAATAGACAATAAATTCTTCATAGATGATAGCAACTATGAAGATGAGACTAAAATGGCCTATCTTGGGCCTCGATATTCAGGTCACTATCTAGTTCCAATAGGCAAGAATGAGGGGTTCTTCATAGATGACAGTGACTATGAAGATGAAGATCGATATGGATTATCTTGGAACTCATTACTTACATCATGTTGATCAACTTGTTGAAATAGATGAGATACTCCACACAATATATCCTAGCCCTTGCTTTAGGGGAAGACCCCTCAATTTAGATATGATCTATCACATGGTTTTCCTTGATCCACCTATATTTAGAGAGCTACTTCAGCCTAATGATCTCATCACCTCATATATTCATAGGTTGGATCCTAAAATCCTCATACCCCCAAAGCCACATATTGGGTATGGAAGGCAAAACACCAATGCAAAGTTGAACCCACATGGTCTTGAAGATTCCATCTCATCCATAAATATGATCTCCATTGATTTGACCACTCCACTCCAAAACCCGATCAATCCTTCTAAACCATTGTGTCTTAACATAGACACTATTGATTGGGATTACACTGATTCACCCTTAGAGCCTAAATATTTATTCCCCAATGAATAAATGCTACAACCATTTCATTTTGCACTAGGCTCCACACATGATGTTTATCACACTAGTTTTGACCAAGATTTAGTTGAACCTTTAAACCTAGTGAATGATATCCAATTGATCCCCACTCCTCATCAGCTTGAGGATGGGTTGCATATGGAAATAGAGGATATTTTTGAAGTGGACATCATCGATGATCCTTATAATCCAAAGAAATTCAAGTTCGAAGGAAGCTTATCTCTAGAAGAGCATGCCATCATCATACCTCTATTCAAAGAGAGACCAAATCTCTTTGCTTGGACCCACAAAGACATGTCGAGTTTAGATCCAAAATTGGTTGTCCACAACCTTTTGCTAAACCCTCTAAAGAAACAAATCAAGCAAAAGCTTAGGAAGATGCATCCAATCATCATATTGATGGTAATAAACAAGTTACAAAATCTATTAGATGTAGTCTTTATTATACCCATCGACTATCCAAAATGGGTATCAAACATGGTACCCGTAGGAAAACCTAATGGAAGAATTTTTATTTGAATGAATTTAGAGACCTCAATAAGGCAAAACTGAAGGATTCTATATCGCTCCAAATTTTGTGCATCCTTACCTTCAGGCTATAGGATCCACGCCCGAAAGGGGAATGCAAGAAGGATGGGACAATACCTCAGACTAAGAGGCCCTTTGAAGGTCCCACCTCTTGGGGGAGGGGTATAAGGGTGAATTATCGATGGATGGTGGGTTCACCAGGAAAATTTTGAATGGCAGTTTCCACACCTAAGTTAAGAGTAGGTTTGATGTATTCATTTTGTGCTTTAATCATTCAATTCCTAGGTTTGGCCAAGATGAATCTAAGCTATTCTATATGCCAATGCTAATTTTTATGAATATAGAAAACATGCGTAAGTGCTAAACATAGAGAGTATGCTAAATAGGATAGAATATACCTGATTTTGGATGTCTAATGAAGATTTTGAGGTTTTTAGAAGTCCAAATCATCTCAAATAATATGTAATCATCTAGAATTACACAATATCATCTTAGATCTCAGTCGGTTGTCTGAGATCAGACCGGATCGTCAGTGATCTGATGAATTCATCAGATGAATTCGTTAGAAACCTACAATCACAGAAATAGATACAAAATACCAAAAATGCATCTACAAAAATAAGTGGAAATGATAGAAATAATAGTAAACTTGCCTAAATGATAGATCTAGATAGCAATTAAAAGGAAATGCATCAATTTGACAATTTATTTTGACTTTATCATGCATCTATGCCAAATGAGGTGAACTCCAGGATGCATAAATATAATAAACTAAGATAATGCATAAATAAAGGCATAGAAATGATAAGAAAATGCAAACTCTGGGCTCTGATTGCCCCCAATATGGACTACAGTTGAGATCACCTCTGATCGTACGAGATCATCACCGATCTATGATAGGATCGTCCAAAATCATCTGGAATCGCCTACGACGATCCAAGATTGCTCCAACTGAAAAACAATAAAATTCTTGCAAGAAAACATGAAATATAGAATGCAAACAATGGTGCGAGGATGCTCTAATGCATAAGGAACTAAATTCATAGGGAAATCAGTCAGCTAGGGGGTTCAAGGGGATAAACTAAGAAAATCCTAATTTATATAGGATTAGGGAGAGGTTAGGAGGTTGGAGATCATCCCAATTTGGGAGATCTCCAACGGGGGAGACTCTAACTATGTAGAAATGCTTTCTACCCAAGTTAGAGAAGTTGTTGAATAGAAGCTAATTATGAAAATTCAGTTTTGGGATGAAATCATCTGGACATTCTATTCTAGATGAATTCGTCAGATCTGGGATAATTTCATCTGATCATCGATGATATCGTCCAACGGTCAAAACAAATCCTAAAAATGATGCGAAAAATGAGGAAAGCGGTTAACAGGAAGTTTGGGTTAAAATTCAATTTTTTATATTTTTACTAACGTTTAAGTGCACCAATTTTAGGGTGCTATATTTTTTCTCCTCTTTAGAGAATTTTCTAAAGAAAATGCGTTAAAGACGAGTTTTTCCTATTTTACGAGAAAGCAAAAATTTACTCCATTTTTTAAACGACGATTTTAGGTCGAATCGTACGACTACTGGCTATGGTGCCCCCTCTGTGTTTTTACCCAAATTGAACGTTTGAGGTAAAAACGTGGAAAAGCAAAATTAAAAAATGTTGTTTTTGAATAAAATTTAGAAAAATAGGGTAAAACCCTAATTCA
Organism: Wollemia nobilis; assembly: GCA_028583015.1. Lineage (NCBI taxonomy): Eukaryota > Viridiplantae > Streptophyta > Pinopsida > Araucariales > Araucariaceae > Wollemia > Wollemia nobilis. Next base: position 2,870,262 of record JAQPPZ010000220.1, on the reverse strand, counting down.
TTTTTACTATTCATTTTTACAGTTCTAGAGCTCTATAGAGAAAAAAATGGTGGAGACAACACACCGATCAATAGAGGTCCGGCTCGGGCTACGGGTAAGGATCTAATCCTAGTAAATTAGGTTTGAATTTGTTTTGTGCAATTTTTTTGTTTGGAATTTTGATTGTTTTGGGGCATCGTGGCCGTTTTTAGGCCGTCGATGATGTCGAGACGAAATCGTCTCGATTTCATCAAAATCGTTCCTAGATCGTCGATTTCGTCAGAGGGCCAAATCAGCGAACTAGGGGCGATCCCATCCAACAAGGGGTGATCCCCAATTTATGAAATCAGAGACAATTTCATCCTAAAAAAGGATGATTTTGCCCAATTTAAGACGATATCATCCAATAGTGGACGATATCATCTTTTTTAAGAAATTAAGCTTGATTAAAATGTATTTAATTTGATTTTAATGATTGATTTATTAATAAATTTCATTGTTTGATTGTTGGTTTTGTAGAAGGGATTACTAAAGATTCGGGAGTGGAAATATGGTGGGCTAAGAGATGACATAGCCATGCTTGATCAGGCAGAGCATGACCGACTGGCTCAGGTTGGTTTATAGCATATGGAAAAGATGCCACAAGTGTCAATAGACATGTGGCTATTGATAGCCCTAGCAGAGAGATGGTATCCAGGGTCATCCTACTTTTGGTTACCAATAAGGGAGATGACTCCCACACTAGAGGACGTATGGAGGATCTTGAGGATCCCCATACAGGGATGGTTGATGACTCCTATGGCCAATCAAGGCCAAGCGATGATGAGGTTAACCAAAGACCCGAGCTTCACCCTGGAGAAGGGTGAAGTGAACATCGAGTCTCTAAGGTAGATGCCTAGGGCATCTAGGCTAACTCAGGTTTTGGTCGGGGTAGTAGGTGGCTTATTTTTGTGCCACCAGAGCGGGTGAAGGCTACCATGGCTCCTCTCAGATGTGGTCTGTGACATGAGATACCATGACTATAGGTACTCATGGGGTAGCTTTTTACTATGCCACTTGTATAGGATCCTGCACGGGGTCGTATACAAGGGAGGTTGATGTCTAGTTGTGACATCACTACTACAGGTTTGGTGTTGGGGGCACATTGCGGTGTGGAGGCCAATGGGGTTTCCACTAATAGGGGTTGATCGAGAGAGGCCCCGAGTTTTCTATTGGTGGTTGCAGAGGGGGTCACAGCTACAGATCGATCTGCCGATGTCATGGAGGTTGCTTGATGATCTCGTCCTAGACCAGATCACCTGGAGGCCATGGCGAGAGCACCCAAGGTGGGCAGAGGATGGGCAAGAGCTGGCTTGCATCAGGTGGGTTTGCTGGCTATGGATGGAGTGGGGAGAGGTAGAGCTCCACCGCTATGACTAATTTCTATGACAATTCGGTCTACAACAGGGGATCCCTTCTCTCAAGGATTATGAGTACTCCCAAACTATCCAGGATAGTACCACAATGAATAGGGCTCCATACATGCAGCGGTTTTGGAGTCAAGAAATAGATGATGCCCCCATCCAGCTAGTGGATGGTGACAACGCTAGGGTTGCAGATGGCTATGATTCCTAGTACATAAGCATCTACCCTCCTCAAATGATGAGGGTGTAGGGTCCAGTCCATGTTGTGGTGCGATAGCTAGGGAGGTGACGTCAGGTTGCTATTGAGGTAGCACAGGGTCACGGTGGGAGAGAGCAGTGATGGTCTCCACATGAGAGATGCCAGAGGATGGGTCAGGCTCCACAGAGGCCACAACAAATAGGGTAGAGGGAGGAGAGATTCCCTTTGCAGTAGGGGGAGATACCACCATCACTCGATAAGGGCAAGGGTGCCAAGGTGGGGGAGAGCACCGATACGGTGGCTCTCCGGGCTGAGGTTGCCCGCCTCCAAGCTTAGGTGCAAACACTTCAGGATGAGGCTACACATCTCAGGGCTTGGATCGGAGGGGTGAGCATACAAGAATTGGTGCGATCTATGGCCCAGACTACATTCTATTCGGGAGTATACTTCCAGCTGGTGCCAGAGGGTCAAATATTGTAGCTGCTAGCCAACATTGCTGAACCAATCAGGGTGGGATCATCGAGGAAATCCTCATGATCAACGACGAGGACCCAGGATATAGTTTGGACCCCTATGGGACCACCTCCTCCACCTCAGAGTGAGGGAGGATATGAGGCTAAGAGCTTGAGGGCTTCTCGAGGCTAGCTGTTGTAGATTGCAGACTATATTATTATATTTTTTTGAGGGGATTGAGTATGCTAGGGTATTGATTGTGGCATACCAATCTAGATGATGTACATAATTGATTGATGATATATATATATTGTCTTTTTGATGATATGAATTGTGTATATGTTGTATGATGCTTTAATTTAGAATTTTGTTTTATTGATTATTTATGTAATTATGTCGTTGGAAATAAATTATAATGTTTATGCCATGCTATAAAATTATAAATAAAATAATTTGATGTGAAAAAATTGGTTGTTTTTGTGGTGTGATTTGATGAAAAATAAAAGGGACTTCTAACAATAATTTCAAAGGACATTGTCACCAGTATAGACCATTTCATGGAGTCATCGCTCACTAGGTCATCAAGCTAATCCCAGTATAGAAATATTGCTAAAAGTAAAAGAGTGCTTAAGAGACTGTCTTAAGAATTTTGTGTTGTGATGATGAAAATGATGATGGTGATGATTTGTTTTCAGATTTTCATAAAAAATATTATGCATGACATATTTAAAGAAATATGATTTTTGCTAGGCATAAATTCCTAAGTGTAATAAAAGTTTTGAATAAGTCCCTAGGAACTATATCATCATTGCAAAATTGAATGTTTTGACATAATGACATGAAAATAGAAAAAAAGTGTTCATTCTTTTTAAAGCTCAATTGTGTAACATAATGATGTAAGTCATATGTTTTTATGAATTAAAATGAAGGGGAAATAAAATGAGAACAATGGTTTGCGCTAGGCATAGAATTATGGGTATAGACTTATACCATCATCACGAAATCCAAAAAGAATTTGATATTTTAGTTTTATTGCATAATTGATTTTTTGAGATAAAAAGAAAATAATAATATGAGCATGACTTTATTTACTATATTTGTGTAATATTTTGTTTGAAAGAATTTTGTGATTGTTTTTATACTAAACAGATGTTCTGAAATAAGAAGATAAAATTATTCCAAAAAGAGTTCATTACCGATCTTGATTTATCATAATGATACAAAAATCTCTCAAATACAAATGTGTGTGCAATTATATTGTTCATTCACCAATTTTGAGCAAGAGAATTTGATACAAGGAATTTGACTTAACCAAATAAGGGTTAATTGACCATGATTTATATGCATGTAACCATACCAGACTACTATGTAAGTCGGGTCATCAAGAGCTAGCTAATCCATAAGTCAACATAGGTCTGTACAAAAGAAGGTCGCTAATGTGACAGACATATCACCACGCTAGGAATTACCCAAGGCCAAGCGGGTTGGGCACAAACCACCTGTTATGGGGCTTACCTCATAGTTTTCAAATAATTGAGAATTCTAGGGATTCAAGCTCATTCACCCTTCTTTTCTTTTCAAGGGGTAGGGAAGGGATTTTGTTGCTTTTGCTTTTGCTTTTCTCTCTTTCTCTTTTTTTTTTTTTTGTATTTTTGCTTGATATTGAGATAATGCTGAAATATTGCTACGATGATACAAAATAATATTTTTCTTTTTCTCATTTGCTTTGAATTTTTCTTTTGCTACCTATACTAGGGATACTTGCTCGAATTGGTTGTAGAGCAAGGGATTTTTATTCTGGGTAGGGGTGAGCTTGTCTTTTTGTCAATTCTCAAATATTCTAGACCATGTGCATGATAGGATAGCAGGGAAAACTTTTCGCTCAAGAAACCACTTCTACTATGTAGTATCATATCAAATTTGCAATGAAATCATTTTAATGTGAAGAGATGTACTTGGTTCAAGTAAATAACAAGATCAGTTTGTCTATGCTCAAAAAATTATTTAATTTAACTATGGACTTTGATATAAGAGAGATTAATAATCATACCAAATAAAATCAAGACATTTATGCATGTGAGTGTGAAAGTGTGGGATTCCAAATAAATGTTAATTTATCCAAAATAACTGAAAATATAACTACAATACTTCAAGAATTGATAGGTACGAAAAGAAAGAATGTTTTGAATATTTTGATGGTTTTAAATTTTTTATATTTTGATTTTGATTGATGAATTGAAAGAATAAACACTGTTACTATTTTTTGAAAAAAAAATGTATATGGAGGACAAAAATGAAACAATATGCAAAATAACAATATATACAAATGATGAAATGACCAAATGTTATGCATAATAGCGCTTAAGATGCATAATGTTCATAGGTTCTTTAAGGTATTTACCATCTAATGTAGCTAATCGGTATGCTCCCGATCCAAATTTAGCAGTGATGATATACGGTCCAAGACAGTTGGGCTCAAATTTACCTTTAAGGTCTTTAGTTGCATTAGTATTTTTTTATTTTCTTTTAAGACAAGGTCGTCGATCTCAAAGGATCGATGATGAAATTTCTTGAGGTATGCTCGCTTGAGCTTGTTTTGGTAGGCACGAAGATGCTCCAAAGCATTGATGTATTTTTCATTTAGGAGTTCCAGCTGACTAAATCTACCAGAACGATATTCATCTCCTACTTCAGTATCTTGAAGTAGCAGATCCAAAGAAGGAACTTCTAATTCAAAGGGAAAAATAGCTTTAGTGCCATAGACCAAAATAAAAGGTGAAGTACCTGTGGGGGTGAGAACGCTAGTTTGATAAGCCCACAAAGCAGGATATAATTGGATGTGCCAATCGTGACCGGATTTATTAACCAATCTTTTAAGGATTTTGATTAATGTTTTATTAGATGCTTCTACTTGGCCATTACCCTGAGGATAATAGGGAGTGGACCAACGATGTTGAATTTTATATTTTTGACATAATTTTTTGACATCTTTATTTTTGAAACAAGTTACATTATCTGAAATAAGATTTGTAGGAATTTTGAACCTACAAATAATTTGATTAAAAATAAACTTGGAAACTTGGGTTCAAGTGCAAGAAGCTAAGGGCATAGCTTCAACCCATTTCATGAAATACTCAGTGGTAGTTATGATAAATTTGTGTCCATCAGATGACACAAGGTTGATTTTTCCAATGATGTCTAAGCCCCATTTTGAAAAGGGCCAAGGAGATGAAATAGCTTGCAGTTCTTGTGAAGGTGCATGGACAAGGTCAGTGTGTTTTTGGCACTTGTTGCAATGGCACACATAATCATGTGCATCATTCTCCATGGTAGGCCAAAAATATCCTATCCTAAGGAGCTTCTTAGCAATGGTGCTACCACTAAAATGTCCCCCACAAGATCCATTGTGGGCTTCACTCAAAGCTGACCTAGATTCTTCTAGATTCAAACATCTCAGTAGGATACCTTCAAAATATCTCCTATGCAAGGTATTACCAATAATCACAAAGCAACTTTCTCGTATACGTAATAACCAGCGATGGTTGCCATTACAACCTTTAGGAAAGGTCCCATTTTGAAGAAAATTAATTATATTAGTGTACCATGGTTCAGGAGTAGTTTCGTTGATTAGAAACACATCCAAAGGTTCTAAGCATGATTTATTGGAAGTGGGTTCTTGGAGTCGATGAATAATGATGGTAGCATATTCATCATCTAACTCCAAGGGCAAAAGAGATGCAACTACATCCATAGCGTCAGTAGCACGATTGCTAGTTCGAGGAATAGCTTCCAAGGTAACTTGATCAAATAGGGATAATAATTGTAAGACATATGCTTTATATGGATGTAATTTATCATCTCTGGTTTGATAAACATCATTGATTTGATTAATGACAAGTTGAGAATCATCGAAAACTAATAGATTTTTAATTTTTAGTGCCAAGGCAGCTCGTAATCCTAGGATTAGAGCCTCATATTCAGCAGTATTATTAGTGCAAGCAAATTTTAATTTAAAGGACAGAGGTATAAGATGTTTGTGCAGAGATATTAAAATAATACCTGCACTAGCCCCACTCATGCATCGGGCATTGTCAAAGTATAGGGACCATTTCTATGGATGGTCTACCTCTAATTTAAGGCATTCATTAGGAAACTCAATGATGAGGGGATGGGTAGACTCTAAAGGTGCATCAGCTAATTGATCTGCTATGATTTGACCTTTAATAGACTTATGTCCTATAAACGTGAGTTCAAATTCACTGAGCACAGGAACCCACTTGGCTGTGCGACTAGATAAATAAGGCCGACTCATGAGATATCGCAAAGGATCAAATTTAGCAATAACATACGTTTTTTGACTGAGCATATAATGACATAATTTCTTTGTGGAAAATACGACGGTGAGACATAACTTCTCTAATATTGTATAACAAGTTTCATAACTGATTAAGGTTCTGCTAATGTAATAATTAGCATGTTCTTTCTTCTCATCATCAAGTTGAGCTAACATAGCTCCTAAGGCAAAATCTGAAGCAGAAATGTACAAGATAAATGGGTGATCAGATCTAGGTGGTGAAAGCATCGATGGTTTAAGGAGATATTGTTTGAGAAGTTTAAATGCTTTGTGACATTCGTCGTCCCAATGAAAAGAGACATCTTTCTTAAGAAGCTTAAGAAAGGGTCTGATTTTGTCTGCCAACTTATCGATGAAGCGGCGAATAGCTTGAAGCTTACCTTGTAAACTTTATAATTCAGATATATTTGTGGGTGTGGGCATATTAGTGATAGCTGAGATCTTGAGAGGGTCAATTTCAATGCCACGTAAAGAAACTATAACCCCCAATAATTTATCGGACTTAACTTCGAATATACATTTGGCTAGATTTAATCGGATAAGATATTCCCTTAACCGATTAAATACTTTTCTCAAGTCATTTAAATGATCATCTTCCTTGAGGGAACGAGCTATAATATCATCTACATAATCATGTAGAATATCATGCATCATATCGTGAAAGATATAAGTCATGGCTCGTTGATATGTTGCACCTGCATTCTTCAAATTGAATGGCATCACTTTCCAACAAAAGGTTCCCCAAGGGGTAATAAAGGTTGTTTTAGCCTGATCTTCAGGAGCTATCCTGATCTCATTATAACCAGAGAATCCATCCATTAGGGATATCATTCCACTTCTAGCAATAAAATCAATGATCTGATCCATGTTGGGAAGAGGAAAATCATCTTTAGGGCATGCAACATTAATATCTCTAAATTTTGTGCAAACCTTAACTTTGGTAGCTTCTTTCTTAGTTACTGGAACTACATTCGAGATCCATTCAACATAATCAATAGCTTGTATAAAAATAACCTTCAAGAGTTTTTGTAATTCCCCTTTGACTAGTAAAGCCACTTTGGGATGCATTTTTCTAAGTTTTTGTTAAATAGGTTTAGCATCCGGATGGACTACTAGGTGATGCATAACTACAAAAGGGTCTAATATTGGCATATCTTCATATGTCCAAGCAAAAACGTCTTCATATTCTTTAAGAAATGCAATGTATTTATCTTGTTTTTCTTGAATCAATTTTGATCCAATGTTGATTATGTGAGGGTTATCTTCGGTTCCAATGTTAATTTTTATGACGTTTTCTACTTCCATGTGTAGATCTCTCTCAAAATTAGATGGGGCAGGTGAAACACCCAATTCTTGTAATTCTTTTGTGATTAGCTTGGATAATTCATCTTGAGGAGTCGTGGCCTCAAGCTGGGCTATACTAGGTATAGAACCATCAAAATAAAATTTGTTATGTAACAATTCCTCAATGGAGGCATCATGGAATATATCTCCCTCCAACTCATCATTGGATTCAACAATCATCTCAGGGTAGGCTATGGATAGCATATTACATGTAAAGGGGTTATTCCTTAGCTTTAATATACTCATTAGCAAAATAACATCGAGCATATCCATTATAATGAGTCTTGATGTTTCTAGGTATTCTTTCCCAGTCATATCCCTTGTAAATAAAAGCACAACTCTCGACTTGGTAAATACTTCCCATAGGTTGTGGGAGGCCCAAGGTACGAGGAGAGGGTGGCAATTTATTTAAAATAAGGGAATCTTGCATAGTAGTGTTTGTTTTCTCTGATATAAGAATTTTAGATAAATCGGGTAAGAGCTCATCAGTAAGAGCGTAAGAAGTAGAAGGATCATTTTCTATGTTTTTGGATGTGGAAAACATACCTCTGGTAGGTGTAGATTTTGTAGAGATGTCTATGGATGGATCTATAGGTATGGAAGTTATAGGAGTAAAACAAGAAGCATTGGTTGTGGGTTTAGGATCCTTTTGAGGTCCTAATGTGGTTTGTTTGGAAGATGGTTGAACTATATGTAGAGGTGCAATTGGTGGGGAAAAAGTAGATGATATTATGAGTGTGTGTTTCACACATTTAGGTGAGTGATTAGAATTAGGATGTGTGGATGACAAAGCAGGGCAAAATTGAACTCCAACGGGTTTTGCCAAAGCACACATATCAAAGGGTCTGGGGTCACCATGAATGGTAACCAATTGATTCTTAAATTTGAATTTAACACATTGATGTAAATTTGAGGGAATAGCTCGCATCGCGTTGATCCAAGGGTGACCCAAGAGTATATTGTACGATGCAAGGCAATGTACAATAAACATAGTCATGTCTAAGGTTCTAGGACCAACTTGCAATGGGATGGTAATAACTCCAAACGTTTCTTGTGTTTTGTTATTGAAGGCTTTTATAATCATATCAGTTATTTTCATTTCGTCACTTCTAAACCCAAATCTTTGGTAGAAGTCAAAAGTGCAAATGTTTAAAGATGAACCATTATCAATCAAGACTCATTTAACTGCTACATATCCAATTAGGGCAGTAATATATAAGGGGTTATCCTTATGTAAACTATGTTGTGGTATATCTCTATCCCGGAAGTCAATACAATCGACTTCTCGAGTTATGATAGTATTGGACATGGCTTCAGGTTGAATATTTTATGGTACCATCATTTGGCTTAATGTGAGCATTAATTCATCCCTATGTGTAGGAGAAGATCTTAAAAGGTCCAAAAGGGAAATTCTAGCTGTAGTGTTTTATAATTGTTCATTAATATTATAAGGAGGTTTAGGTTGAACATTAGGCGCATGATTCCATTTATTAGTAATTTTCAAAATGAATGGGGCTGAGCCATCATTCTAAGTCTGATCTTGTTGAGAAATTTGAGCCTGTTGTCGAGTAACAGCTTCGATGGTATCTACAATATTATTTTATGGATGATGAATGGGTCTTATTATAGCATTTATGGCTTGTTCATTAGAAAGTAATTGGTGAGAAGATGGTCTATTAGTGACTCTTCTTGGAAATGGTTCTTTCGTAACCATAGAATTTGTGATGGGTTGAACAACATCTGATTCATCTTCAAAACTATTCTATTGATTTGAGGTGATTTCCATGTCACTTTCAATCTCGTATCCTGTATCACTAAGATTAGGTGTTTGAATATTATATAAAGGTCTGGTCGTAACCATAGATAAAGTTGTGTCAAAGATTTATAGGTCATGAATAGGTAAATGTCCCCTAATAGTCCCTACATATTGGGTAGGAGGGGGAACATTATGATGCTCAATCTGATTAGCCACCTCTTTACCATGCTTTGGTAAAGGACATTGAAATATGTCCAATGATTGATTGGCATTCTGATTCTGAATTTGGGGGATGTTCTTTTGAGCATTATTAGGAGGACTTTGTTTAGGTTGAAAGGCTTGCACCTCCATCTCATTGTTATCAATTAAATCTTGTATTTTATGTTTTAATATTTTACAAGAGTTGGTAGCATGTCTAGGTACTCTATGGAAATCACAATGTAAATTAGCTCTGTATCTAGGTATAGTTGGATCAGGTTCCCGGATATTTGGTAATTGGATCAAACCTCGTTATAATAATTGTGGTAGAATGGTTGATAAAGGTTGATTTAGCCTAGTAAATTCTTGGGGTGGTTTATTAGGAGGTTTCAGTATAAATTTCTCTGTTGTTTTTGCAACATTAATAGTAGCGATATTTCTACTATCAGTGACTCCATAACCCACAACTTGTTTATTTTTATATTGATTTCTAGATGTTTTCTCATCATCTTTCTTTTTGAGCTGACCTCTCCTAATGAGAGCATCTTCCACTCTTCGAGCTAAATCTATAGCTTGATCGAAGGTGGTCAAGGTAGCATTTGATAACTCATAGGATAGTTGTTCTTGTAAATTATTGATAAAAATATCCAGTATTTCTCGATATGGTAACACAAAGTGCAATTTTCCTATAAACTGTCTCCATCGAGCTAGAAAATCAGCAAAACATTCATCTTTGTCTTGTTTTAGGTTGTACAAATATTTAATGGTTACAAGAATTTCAATGTAGGCACTAAATTTATGAACAAAAGACTCGGTTGTCTCTTCGAAATTCCTCAAAGAATGAGTGGGTAATTGATAATACCACTCTAATGCCATTCCTCCTAAACTTTTTGGGAACATTTTTAGTAATAACAAATCATCATGTGATATATCATGACACACTATCCTAAACATACGAAGATGCTCTATGGGATCTTCAGTTCCTTTGTATATAGGTAGGACAGGCATAGGAAAGTGTTTAGGATATGGTTGTGCTACAACTATAGGATCTAGAGGTTGACTACACATCTCTCGATAATTGTACGAGGGACGATAGGGATCTATCTGGTCCATGCGGGAGACTAATTGTTTCACCATGGCTTCCAGATTACTAGTTTGTCCACCATATTGGTTTGGTGGTACATGAGTATGGTATTTGTGAGCATAGGATGGTGTGACATAAGGATTAGATGCTATATTTCTGTTATGCAAATGGTTGGTAGGAAGAGTATTATGAAGAAGATTTGTTGTAGCATTATGTTGTATCCCAGATTGTTGGAAATTGGTGTTTGGCTTTGTTTTAGGATTTTGTTGATTTGAGGTATGTTGATCAATAAATTGACGAAATAGAGTAGTGAATGATGATTTATTTTGTGTGGGAATAACCCTAGGCTTGGTAACAAGCACTCTAGATGGTTGGGTAACCTGTTGTTGTTGCATGTTCTGGATTATGGCGGCCATATCCAAATTGTATGGTCCAACTTGATCACTTTCTTGATCAACGAAGGACAAGGGATTAGTGCGTGTGTGATATATTTCTTCTAGGGTTGCTTGAGTGTCACTAATTTGATCCTTGTCCATATGGACTGCTCTATTAAAGGTGCCAATGTTAGTATTGAGGAACTTCCAGAAATGTTCCATATTCTCAAAAGTAACCGCTCCTTCCAGAGACATTTTAGGATATGAGGATCCTTCCTATCTAACAATTTCTCTTTGCTCATTTCCTTCAGAAAATTCTTCTTCTTTTTGGTCTAGGGTTCCTTCTTCCTGAATTGGGTCTTCAGGAAGGACATCTAGTTTATTTACTGGTTTTCCTAACCAATCTTCTTCTACTTCAATTTGTTTTCCATTCCTGAGTCTAGTCATTATGCTTAAATTTAGATTTTATCAAATATATATTAATATATTTGCAACAAATTTGGGAGGTATATATTTTAATTATATACCTACTATAATGCTTAAAAGAAAATGTTTTGATGTTTTTGATTTTTTTTTTTTTATTTTGTTTTTGTTTTTGTTTTTGTTTTTGCTTTTATTTTTGTTTTTATGATAATTTTATAAAGGGAACAAAAAACATACTAAATGCAAGAAACAATAATAATAAAAGAATGTCTTAGTTTTATATAAATAGTTTATAGATGTCATTGATGGGATCAAGTTCATCAGGAGTCATGAAATGCTCCTCTTCAAATTGGAAATGGTTTTTCAAGAATTTGACAAAGTGTGCTATGGTGATGCTATCTACTTCTAACTCTCACTTATAAAAATAGAGCTCATGGCAATACTCTTGATATAACATAGCTCTAGGAACTCTATTCCATCTCTTTCTATCCGTAAGAACGACCTCTTGATCCTCTATACGAGATAGAAACTTATGTATTACAGCTGCATTATCGAGGTATTCCTCAAAGGTGTACAATCTAGAAGACACAAGGGCTATTTTATCTGCTAACCACCTATGGCAAGCTCTCTGAAGCTCATGATATAAGGTCACTTTATCAGGATCCAAGATTCTATTTAGGACAAACCTCTTGATTTGCCTAAGTTTGGTTGATCTAGATGAAATGAGATTCAATCTCCTATTAAGTTCGTCCCATAAAGGTGGGACTCTATATGTTTGAGATACTCTAAGCAAAGAAGTAATCTCTATAGTTGCTAATTGGTTCTCAACATTGATGGTGACAACTCACCTTTTATTATAATCTACCATCTAAATATGATATGCAATCTTACTTGTTTATCTTATGATTCTAAATGCATTTATGTTTTGTTTTTTTTTTTCAAAAGGTTTTAGTTTTCACATCGGGTTCACCAAAATGTATCGCTCCAAATTTTTTGCATCCTTACCTTCAGGCTATAGGATCCATGCCCAGAAGGGGAATGCAAGAAGTATGGGATAATACCTTAGACTGAGAGGCCCTTTGAAGGTCTCGCCTCTCGGGGGAGGGGTATAAGGGTGAATTTTTTATGGATGGTGGGTTCACCAGGAAACTTTTGAATGGCAGTTTCCACACCTAGGTTGAGAGTAGGTTTGATGTATTCATTTTGTTCTTTAATCATTTAATTCCTAGGTTTGGCCAAGATGAATCTAAGCTATTCTATATGCCAATGCTGATTTTTATGAATACAAAAAACATGCGTAAGTGCTAAACACAGAGAGTATGCTAAATAGGATAGAATATACCTGATTCTAGATGTCTGATGAAGATTCTGAGGTTTGTAGAAGTCCAAATCATCTCAAATCATATGTAATCATCTGGAATTGCATAGTATCATCTCAGATCTTAGTTAGTCATCTGAGATCAAACCGGATTGTTGATGATCTGACAAATTTGTCAGACAAATTCATCAAGAACCTGTAATCATAGAAATAGATACAAAATACCAAAAATGCAACTGTAAAAATAAGGGGAAATGATAGAAATAACATTAAACTTACCTAAATGATCGATCTAGATAGCAATTAAAAGGAAATGCGTCAATTTGACAATTTATTTTGACTTTATCATGCATCTATGCTAAATGAGGTGAACTCCAGGATGCATAAATATAATAAACTAAGATAATGCATAAAGAAATGTAGAGAAATGATAAGAAAATGCAAACTCTGGGCTTTGATTTCCCTTAATCTGGACTACATTCGAGATCACCTCTGATCGTACGAGATCGTCATCGATCTATGATAGGATCGTCTGAAATCATCTAGACTCGCTTGCGATGATCCAAGATTGCTCTAGCTGAAAAACAATAAAATTCCTGTAATAAAACATGAAATATAAAATGCAAACGATGGTGCGAGGATGATCTAATGCATAAGGAACTAAATTTGTAGGGAAATTAGTCAGCTAGGGGGTTCAAGGGGATAAACTAAGAAAATCCTAGTTTATATAGGATTAGGGAGAGGTTAGGAGGTTGGAGATGATCCCAATTTGGGAGATCTCCAATGGGGGAGACTCTAACTACAAAGACATGCTTTCTACCCAAGTTAGAGAAGCTGTTGAACAGAAGCTAATTATGAAAATTTGGTTTTGGGACAAAATCGTCTAGACATTCTATTCCAGACGAATTCGTCAAATCTGGGACAATTTCATCTGATCATCGATGATATCATCCAACGGTCAAAACAAATCCTAAAAATGGCATGGAAAACGAGGAAAGCGGGTAATGGGCGGTTTGGGTTAAAATTCAAATTTTTATCTTTTTACTAAGGTTTAACTTCACCAATTTTAGGGTGCTACAGATTCATTCTCATTTCCCAACATATATGCTCTTGTAGATGCAATTGCAGGTCATGAGATGGTCTCCCTCATGGATGGTTTTTTTGGTTACATTCAGATTTGGATTAAACCCAAAGACTAGTATAAAACCACATTCACCACTCCATGGGGGATATATTATTACAAAGTAATGTCTTTTGGTCTTAAAAATAATGGTGACACATATTACAGGCTATGACATATATTTTCAATGAATACATGCATAATATATTAGAATATTATATCGATGAATTACTGGCCAAGTCACTACTATGTAAAGAGCATTCCGAGGTTCTAAGAAAAGTCTTTGATTACCTGATTGAACACAATGTCAGGTTGAACCCCAAGAAATGCATCTTTGGTGTAAATTCAAGAAAAATCTTGGGATTCATCATTCCTAAATGAGGCATCGAAGTTGACCCAAAAAAGGTAAAGGCTATCCTAGAAATGGGCCCACCCACTAACTTCAAAGAGCTAAAAATCCTACAGGGCAAAGTATCATTCATAAAGTGTTTCATCACATAAATATCGAGCAAGTGTTGACCCATGAATCAACTGCTACACAAGGGGGTCTCATTCCATTGGGATAAAGAATGTTAGCAAGCCTATACTGAGATCAAGAAATACCTGGTGATCCTACCCGTACTAGCTCCACCAAGGCTAGAGGTGTCATTTCTACTTTATATATCCACTACCAATTTTTCTTTGGGCACCATATTGGCTCAAAAAAATATGCAAGATAAAGAACAAGTGATATATTACATCAGCTACACCTTGGTGAGTTATGAGCTAGGGTATGCATATGTAGAGAAGTTGTGCTTAGTAGTGGTCTTTATGACTAAGAAGTTGCACCACTACATGTTGAGCCATACAATGTATGTGATATCAAAACAAAATCCTTTGCAGTATATGATGAGAAAAACATATCATAATACACATACTATAAAGTGGATCATACTACTGATAGAATTCAATCTATGAATCATAAGACAAAATTCCATAAAGGGATAAGTCATAGTTGATCAACTGGTAGAGGCACCTCTTTAGGAAGATAGACCTTTCACCATTGAATATCTTGATTATGCAATCTTTGTATTATCAGAAGCACCCAAACCCGAAGAACCAAAAAATAAAGCTAACATGACATTGCTCTTCAATGGTTTGAAGTGTGAGCAAGGGGGTGGTGCAGATATTGTATTTTTCATGCTTCAAGGTGCTCCAATGCCCTTGTCATTTAAGCTGTATTTTCCTTGCACAAACAATAATGATGAATACAAGGCCCTAATATTGGGTCTCCAAATAGCCATCTCTATGAATATCAAAAGGCTAAATATCTTTTGTGACTCCCTTATTATATTCAATTAAGTTAAGATATTATTTCAGTGTAGGTGTCCAGTCCTAAATTCTTACAAAGAACTTGTTGATACTTACCTAGCCCGACTAGAATGGTACGACATCGAGGCAATCCCTCACATGTCTAATAGATTTGAAAATACTATGGAATATTTGGGATCCTTTATCCCTCAAAATATATCTATTGATTTCACTACCAGTCATGTAAATATGCTCTCATAATCAACGATGCAACGTGATACTTTTGACAACAAATAATCCATCAACATGATTCATATAGAACCAAATTTTGAGTGGTTCTACAAAGCCAGAGACTTTCTAAAGAAGGCACCTTGGGGGTCTTTGATCTCATAGGGTCCTATGGGGAATGGTATCACCATTCACCACAAGTTTGTCTCCCAGTCTACATTTGTGCACATCGAATCATAGTGAGAACAAGTCATCCTGTCTGTCAAGGCTATATCTTATCAAGATTGGCTAGGCCAATTACAAGATTTCCTTAAGCTTAGAATCATACCATAAGGATTGTTACAAGCTAAAAAATGAGCATTCAAACAAAAAGTAACTAAATATATCTTTCTATGAGGTATATTATATTATCGAAGGTTCAATGGAGTCCTCCTTCGATGTCTTGAGTCTCAAGAATTAGCTTGGGAGATTTCACAAGCCCATGATGGAACCTACAATGGCCACTTTAGTGGCATGGCCATCATCAAGTGCATCCTTTGAATGGGTTATTAATGACCCACCATGGAAAAGGATTACTACGAGTATGTCAAGAAGTGCGCTAAATGTCAGCATCATGTAAATCTAACACATCTACCATCATAGGCCCTACAACCCATTCAGGTGGCTTGGCCATTTTATTAGTGGGGTTTTGATCTAATTGGAAAGATCTCTTCCCCATATTTTGGCTAACACGCATTTATATTAACAACCACTGAGTACTTCACCAAGTGATTGGAAGTGGTCCCCTTAACATCAACAATAGGAACTTGAGTTAAGAAGTTCATACTTCACAATATCATCAGTCACTTTGGGTTCCCCTTAAAAATAATGTTGAATAATGGTACTTCAATTAAAAATATATATATGCAAGATGTAATGTCCAAATATAACATTCAACATAGTTTTACAACACCATATTATTTGCAAGTGAATGGGTAAACATAAGCCTCTAACAAAACAATCATAGACATCTTGAAGAAAATGGTAAAATAAAATTATAGAGATTGGCATCTATAGTTACCTCTTGCATTATAGTCTTACAGGACTACCATGCAGATGCCCATTGGGGAAACACCATTTTTTTTTGTATATGGTGTGGAGGACATCATGCCCTTGGAGTTGGAAATTCCAACATTGTGCATCACATTGAAATAATTCATCGATGATGACACTGCATGACAAACTCACCTTGATTAATTGACGCTTCTTGATGAACATCGCATTAATGATCTTAAGCATATTTGCATTTACCAAGATCGTCTAA
Source organism: Wollemia nobilis (assembly GCA_028583015.1). Taxonomy (NCBI): domain Eukaryota; kingdom Viridiplantae; phylum Streptophyta; class Pinopsida; order Araucariales; family Araucariaceae; genus Wollemia; species Wollemia nobilis. The sequence continues at coordinate 2,853,436 of JAQPPZ010000220.1, read as the reverse complement.
CATGATCTTATAATAATAAGTCCACATAAGAGACTTTAAGGTTGGGGATATTGTTCTCAAAGAGAACTAGCATAATTCAAACCTACCACCACATTTGTGTGATAAATTTATGGCCAAATGGATAGGTCCTTATATCATCTCAAAGAAGATTGGACTTGGGACATATTGCCTAACATTGTTAGAAGGTGTTAAAGAGCCTGAGCGTCTCAACATTCTCCATATAAAGGTGTTTTACACATAAAACCAATAAAATTCAAAAACATATAAAATAGTCAAACGTAAAAAATAATGTAAAACATAAAAATCCAAAAAAATCAAAAAGCATCAAAATAAAAAAGCTCTAAAGGTATAATAGGCCCTTTGGTCAACTCACAAAAGCTCCAAAGGCATCACAAGCCCTTTGGTCAACTTACAAAAGCCCCAAAGGCATCATAAGCCCTTTGGTCAATTCACAAAAAGCTCCAAAGGTATCATAAGCCCTTTGGTCAACTCACCCAAAGCTCCAAATGCATCATAAGACCTTTGGTCAACTCACAAAATACCCAAAGGCATCATAAACCTTTTGGTTAATTCACAAAAGCTCCAAAGGCATCATAGGCCCTTTGGTCAACTCACAAAAGCTCCAAAGGCATCACAAGCCCTTTGGTTGACTCACAAAATCTCCAAATGCATCATAAGCCCTTTGGTCAATTCACAAAAAGCTCAAAATGCATCATAAGCCCTTTGGTCAATGCAAAAAGAGCCTCAAAGTAAGCCATTTGGTCAACTCATAAAATGCCTCAAAGGTATTGAATCCCTTTGTTCAAAATTAACACAAAAGCACAAAAATAATTTAAAAAGCAAAAATTCAAAAACATACAAAATAATCAAAAGTCCAAAAACAATGGAAAATATCAAAAATAAAAAGCAATAAAACTCAAAAACATTACAAAAATACAAAAATATTGCATTTAACATTTGCGTTCATATAAGTGCATTGCATTAGGCACAATGCATCCATTGCATTCACATTAGAATAGATTGTGTTATCAATATAACAAGTGACACCACTTTTGTATCTAAATCATGCACCTTTTATTACTCACTCATTCATCACCAATGTGAGTAACTATGTTTTTCAACACAACCACTTCTTGTTGCTATAAAGAAATATACTAGGGTTTTTCGGTCATTCAGCCATACTTAGTGATCTTCTCAGATTTTATAGAAAACTATCTTTGCTTTTGTAGGTGAGGTCTAGTTTTGATAGCACCTAGCTATATTAAAATCCCATCACTAATTAACACATAACAATCCTAGTTGGACAAGGAAATATGAACACCTACAAAGTAGTACTAGGCATCCTAAGCAAAAGGTTTGTACTTCCTCATTTGGTGAGGTGCATGGTCTAGGATGTTGATCATTAGAAAAAGGACAAGTTTCCCCCTACCCAAATAAATCCCTTGCTTTCATAAAAATGAGAAAAATCCTGAGCAAAGAAAAATCAAAGGAAAAATAAACAATGATTATCATTACTATACAAAAATCCCTTGCTCAAAAGAAAACAAAATTAAAAAAAAAGTGATTTTCATCACTAAGCATGAGCAATTATCTCAAATAAATGTGAAGAGAAGAAGAGGGTGAAGATATTGAATCCTTGGAATGGTCAATCTCCACAAACCATAAAGTGATACCCAATACAACAATGGGCTGAATAAATCCCTCATGAAATTGGGGTAGTTCTAAGAAATTTGCAAAAAGAGCTAGCTTTAGGTGTCATGTATCGCCTAACGGTCTATAAGTCCAACCTAGGATCAGATGAGCATTTGATGATCCCAAATACAACAATGGGCTGAATGAATCCTACCTCGCATTGGGATAGGCATTTATCTGATCTAATGTATACATTTGCACACACAAGAATAATGAATATCTAGGTCTTTCATCACAAAAACCTTATCTTTCATAATGGTACGATCATTATACAACTTTTGATTAATCAACTCGGGTGTTTGAGTTTCATGGAAAACCTCAAAAATCCCCTCATAACAACAAATTATTTCATCAATAAAATCATCATCTTTCTTTATGAGATTTTTTCATTAAAGGGTATTCATAAAATAGGGTAGATATCTGATAATTATCAACAATGGTACTTAAACAACCATTGATGATTTTTTGCATGTCATTTAAATTATAGAAGCTTAAAAAGAAAGCACATACATATCACATCATCTCATCTCACATATGGATGCTTAAAGATTAATTCTTATGATAAGAGTTATTATTTACATTCATGATTTTTATATATCCTGTGGTGTCATCCATTAGTTCATAAACACATATCATATTCATTCATTATTTTTTAAGTGGTTATAACATACAGGTTCATTTGCATTAAATCATCTTCATATAAGTAATGCATCACATTACATACATATCTATCATATCATAGCACATATATTAGATACATAAAATTAAATAAAAATCAAACATACATTTAACACAAAGCATTGCACCCATATATACATACATCACCATAGTACATTCATACAAGTAGATCATAGCACCTAAAGTAATACATCCATTATCATACTGCATACACATATCTAATCATAGCATCTAAGCATACATCCATCATCTAGATAGTGCATGTCATCAATACATCACATCATATAACATAACATCATACGAATTGCATCCAATTTGAATTACATAACAATAAAAACAATCACATGATACACACAATAAATCTAAAATAATAATTTCATATATATGTGTGTGTCAAATAAGTACATAGGGGTATAAAATACCCATAGGCTACAATAGTGTAGGTCCTCAGAGATTATACTAAAAAATGATACAAAGCCATCTAGCTATCATGTGGGGCCTGCACCCCTGGCTCACCTATACCCTTTGCTCTATCTTGACCAGTCTTCCTAGAGCTAGTACATGTGGTCTGCTCTATTTGAAAACTAGTCCTCTAGCAAGTACAAATCGGTGACTACCCTAACACACTCTATCCACTCTATTGCAATCCCCCTACTATAGGTCTCTCATGAGGAGTGGCACCTAGAATTCAAATCTATAGCTATAAAGATACAATGTATTCAACATCTCCCAAAATCTGGGGTCACACTCCTTTAAGAGTCCCCATAGGCATCTAACCTCTACACCCAAGTCCAAACCTGCAAGTCCTTATATAGCTAGAGAAGCTGGAACAACCTATAGAGTAGCATATCACTCTGTAGTAAGCTACTCTATCTTGAGCTACACCGAGTCAACCTATTCCTAAAGAGTGGTCCCCACCTCCTCAAATACCCTAACCTAGGTTTGGAGTGTAGCAATAGTAGAGTCCCACTACAAAATCTGGATATGAGATACCTAGAGCTTGACCTCTATGTTGTGCAACTAAGCTTGGAGATGAGAATATTGCTCCTCTAGAGCTAACTACTCCTCCTCCTCCTATAGAGCTACCTGCTCCTCTACTACATAATGCTCTATATCCTGTCCCTAGTCCTCTATTCAGGTCCATACTTAGTGATCCTCTGGAACCTTATTAGCAACCTCATCCTCAGTTTTCCCTAGGTGACCACCACCATGCCACAACCGTGTAATACACCAATGGTTATATGCCTCTATAACCTCGATATTTGCTATATTAGAATCAACTATAGGAGGGTTCTCCATCTCTATGGCTACTATAGTTTGGGGTGGTAGAAGTTCCCTCTCTACAGTGATCTTCCTATACAACACTGGCTCAAATGGAACATCCTACTAGATCTTGAATTGTTGAGGCACCCACGAGTAATAAAAGAACTATTTGATCCCTCCCTTATGACCGATAACCCATCAGTTGTACCTAGTCTAAGCCATAAATATATCTACCTTTGGCCATGCAGAGAACTCAATATAAGGCCTCCATATGATGTCCCTTGCCTATAATCCAATCAGGTTAGCTGCATAAATTATCAAATCCCCTACATGATGTCATCTTTAGTGCTTTTCTCAATCTTGAGGCCACCTAAATCCATAGCTATGGTGGTAATCCTGATAGGTAATCCTCTTGGGCAGTCCAACCTGATGTGCTCCCAAACCTATATCTAAAGGAGTATGATGCAAGCAACACTAGCTCATACGTGTTGCTGAATCCTGTAGAGCTCGTCATAGAACTAAGCTAACAATGCACTCCCCCAAGCCATAATAATGGGATCCTTATTTTCCAATAGGTCCTAAACCATGTCCAAGAGGTTCCATGGGAACCTCACTCTAGAGAAATCCAGTAAAAGCATGTTACTTATGATATGCATCAGGACGGCCTGCCACCGTGTGAAGACATCCTATCAGTACCACTGAGCCATGGAGACTTCACCATACCGGGTGTCAGCCACTACTGTAGCTACCTCATCTCCAAAAAACCTCACAAATATAACATCTCTAACATCTATGGGAGAAGACATGATAGCCACTCCATCAAAATAGATCCTAAAAATATTGTACACATCCTTCGGAGTGATAGTCATCTCACCAGTAGGGAGATGAAAGGTGTTCATTTGAGAATCCCACCTATGTGTCAGGGCAATAAGATAGACCTAGTTTTACATTGTTTATGGTAGTCTCATGATGTAAATGAGCTCTCAAGCATCAAACCAGGCCCAATCTGCATCATCCATCAAAGGGAGAAGTCGCACGAGCAAACTAGGGTCATGAGCTTACGTAGAAAAGAGCTAAAAGTGCAAAGTAAATACCTAAATTAAATGCACTTAAAAGCTAAAAGAGCAATAAAATATAAAATGGTGCAAAAGTAACCTAAAAATAGCTAAGGCTACAAACACAATGGCTAAATGCACCTAAAAATACAAAAAAATCAAAATCTACACTTAATTTAAAAAAAAAAAATCAATTAAAACCACTAAAAGTAAAAAAAATAAAAAAAATCAATAATTTTCCTAAAGTTGCATGGCCGCTCATGATGGAAGTGGCCACACAACAACCGCTGAAAATGATAGTGGCCATATGCCAATGGTCAAAAAATTGACTGTTGGAATTCAAGCTAGTCGTTCTCGACAGCAACAACCCTTGTTTGCAAATTGGGAGCCGCTCTAGGCAATGATGACCGTGAGGCAGAACGCCAACATCATTTACCCTCACCCAAAAACATAAATTTTTTTTTGTAAAAACATAAAACTAGATAACACCCACTTAAATTAACCCTAAACTAAGCCTAGATATGAATTTGATTCATTACCATCAAATTTAGTGGGTTTCATTTACCAAATTATTTAATGTGGTTTATTTTATAGGTTGAGTAAAAAGTTAGGGTTTAGAGAAATACCTGTGAAGCTCTAGCTCCTCCATTGGTAGATGCATCACCTTGCTCTGCCATGATGTTAAGTATCATCAACGTCCGATGTCACTTTCACTCTTTCTCTCTCAGAGCTCAAGTTTCAAATTTGATAACTAGAAATAATATAATCAAATCCCTAATTCTCTCTTATATATTTTTCAATTTTCCTTAGATACTACTGGCATCAATGACTTGCACTTCTTGGTTTTTGATAATTGATAGTGGCCATGAAATTGCAATTGGGGGTCGCTTCTTCTAACAACAGCTAGAAAATAGCAATAAAAACACTCAAAATCTCACCATGAAAAATCTCAAAATGGGCAATTAAGCACATCTACTAGTCCAAAATCCTCAAAAATGTAAAATCAACAAAAAATAAAATAACATCAAAATCTCAACTGTGCTTCGTACCTAGTTATTTACACTATACACTTGGTGATTGCAGCGACTTGCACTCCATGCAATCCAAAAATATGAGTAAATTACAATAAGGTCATTTGGGGTAAATTATTCATTGTTGAATTGAAATGCTTCACTTCAATCCTAAAGAAGGTCATGGTGGTTGGACTACCCCAAGGAAATGAGGCATTCGTTTCATTTCTTCTTTGATATTTTTTAGAAAATCATCGAACATAGTGATTCACCACAAGTCCAAATGGAATTGCTATAATCTTGATTCCCTAAGAAGGCCATTATGGTTGGACTACTCCTAGAGATAAAGATGTACAATTAATATTAATGGATGATTTCATGCCTGTAATGGGACTTGCCATGTAACAAATGCAACTCTTAAATCATTCAAATCAATCATCTTGGTCAAGCAACTCATCGCTTTATTCATTGTACTTCCCTCATCAACTCATTGCTTGAGGGGGTAGTCATAATATCAATAATCATAATTAAAATTAGCAAAGGATCACTTGATCATGTCAAATTGTATTTTTCCTATGAATCATTTCCAAAAACTATCATAAGATTACCCTTTTTTGGGGAAAAAATAAAATATGATGAGAGAAGCCTTTGTCACTCCATCTATCGGTCCTACCCGATTATACCCGAAAGTGCTAAAGCACCAAATTTAATCCTTCCATCCCATTGTAAGCAATGAGTCTAAGATGTGTACCTTTCTCATGGCTAGGGTATGTAATATTTATTAGATCAATTATCATCACACACCCTACAATGTGGCCCTAGGTGGTCTATTTTTTCTCAGTGTTGTGTTTTTCCCATAATGCATCCCAAAAAATGGTATCTTTAGATACCTAAAACACGTAATGTTTAGGAGACTACTCATATGGGCACATCCAAAGACCATATGACTAATATTGGACCTTTTCAAGAGCCAAAAATGGTCCTAACCACTCATAAGGGGTAGTTTTGGCCCATTCAAGCTTGGCTACTGTTGACCAGAGTGATCGCCAACTCAAGCTATTGAAGTTGAGAGTGGTCACGTCTAGCTGCTTCTCTGGATAATTATTAGATCCAAAATACAAATTGGCCATGAATGTGGGCCATAATATCATAGTATAACTACACCTGCATTGAATTCAAGCAATTTTTGGCATGGATCTCCCAAAGCTTCTCCTGAATGCCCCTTCCATGCAAATTTGTGACTAAGCCTTCCCCTCTAAAGATCAGTTATATACAGGTCTAGACTTTGGCTTCTCCAGGAAGCCAAGATTAGATCTAGATATAGATTTGGGAGGTCTACATATGCATCCTCCCAAGAAAAAGAAATAATTGGGAATATCATAATTTTTGTACAGTGAAGCCCTGGAAAACTGGAGAGTGAGTCTTTACCCCTTTGAGGAGTAGTGAAGTGTTGTCTGAGTGAGTGATGACTATGCACCATCCAAGCATTCAAATCAAGATTTTTTCACTTCCAACCTATGTACGAACATAGAGGTAAACCTTGAACATCAATTTAGATGAGGGATTGAGCATCACAAACCCTATTTCATGAAGTAGAAGGTTTTAGTTCATAGCCACTATCCTTGACAATGGCCTGTAGGCACAACCTAGGGTTTGAGACACTATTTATTGAGTCTTTAGCATAGATATTGCATTTATTTTGCTTTATTAGTTAATATTAGCATATATTTATCCTTTCATTGCATTTGCATAGTAGTTTCTAAGTTATTTATGCACTTATGATTGTCTTTGCATCATTATGTGTTTACTGTTCTTCTACATCATTCCTTGTATATTTACTAATAAAGCCTTATCCTTAGAGGCCACATATGCTATTGATCATTTGTTGTTTTTTCTTGTATGTAGGTTATAGGTTCCAGGATAAATTCAAAGCATTCAAAGTGTCAGATCCCTCCATGCAAGAGAAGGAGAAGAAGGCATTAGTAAGCCCTTGAACAAGTTCATGTACAAATTTGAGAGGCCTATGGAGTGTACCACCCCCTTTCAGGGGTCCATTTCTACTTGTAATTATTGTATCAAATGTGCTATCCCAGAGAGAGACCTATCTATAACCAAAGTTTCAAATGAATTAATAAAAGAGATCTCTTGATTTTGTTACTTCCATGTTATTTATGCATTTATGGTTATTTCACTTGATATTATGCTGCAAGTAGATTAGATGTTTTCTTCCCGGGGTCGTATAGGTATGCCAAACTCATATTTAGCTTCATATCTATTGCATGATTAAGGTATTTCCAAAATTCATAAGTAAAATTAGGATCCCTATCAGAAATGATTACCTCAAAAAACCCATCCAATCATAATACCTCTTTAGCAAATCTATTAGCCACCACCTGAGAATCATCCTTGATGTTCCCTGGTATGAAATGTGCAACTTTAGTCATTTTTTCAACTACTACAAGGATTGCATCATATTGATACCTGGTATTAGGTAACCCTACTACAAAATTTATAGATATAACCTACCATTTCTACATAGGTACATCATGTGGATATAATTGAGCTATAGGATGCTTACTTTCTACTTGAACCTTCTGACATTCAAGGCATCGAGAGACAAAATTGGTGATATCCTTCTTCATTCCTACCCAAAAGAAGGTTCTTTTCATGTTTTCTTGTATTTTTCCCCTCCAAAAGAATAAGGAGATCTATGGGCTTCTTGCATTATCAATTTTCTTAAATCACCCATTTTTGGTATGATAACTCGACCTTTTTAGCACAAAAGGTCATATTTCATGCCAAATTTCTTATTACCCGTAGGGTATTTTTTCATCTTAACCCAAATTTCTTGGTAATACTCATCCTGATATTTCTCCTATCTCACTCGATCCATTACATCCATGCGACTTCTAGTTATGGTTGCTATGTGTTTCCTTCTACTCAAGGCATCAACAACCTTATTCTCTTTCCATTTTATGTATTCAATTTCAAAGTCATATTCAACAAGAAACTCAACCCATATTATCTGTATTACATTAAATAGAGGTTGGATAAACATGTACCTTAGACTTTGATGGTTAGTATTTAATTCAAAGGGCCTTCCCACCAAGTAGTGGCACCAGGACTTTAGAGCATGCACCACTGCAGCTAGATCTAAATCATGTGTAGCATAATTAAATTCAATATTTTTGAGCGTCCTTAAAGTATATGCTACTACTAACTCTTCTTGAGAGATTAATCCTCCTAGCCCTTCCAATGATGCATCTGTGCATGCTAAAAAGTCCCCTCGAGGGTTAAGAATATTTAGTATTGGTGTAGTAGTGAGTTTATATTTCAAAAATTCAAAGGAAACTTCACACTTCTTCGACCACTTAAATTCCTTTCCCTTTTTCTTAAGGTTAGTTATTATCGCAATAATCTCGGGGTAAACCTTTATGTAATGTCTATAGTGGTCCATTAATCCCATGAAGCTTCACACTTCAATCACATTGGTAGGAGGTGGCTAGTTTAGAATGGCCTCAATTTTCTTTGGGTCCACAACAATTTTCTTCTATTGATATGATATGTCCAAGATATCATACCTATGAAACATAGAAATCACTTTTATCTTGATTCCCATAGAGTTGATTTTCCCTCAACAACTCTAATACAATATCAAGATGTTTATCATGCTCTTCTTTGTTTTAAGAGTATATTAAGATGTCATCTAAGAATACAAGGACAATTTGGTCTAGATATCTTCTGAACACCTTGTTTATTAGATACATGAATGCATATGGGGCATTATTCAATCCAAATGATAGAATTGTAAACTCATAGTACCCTTACCTAGTCTTAAACACCTTTTTATGAGTATATTCACATATTCTTAATTGGTGATACCATGATCTTAGGTAAATCTTAGTGAATACTATGGCATCTCTCATTTGATTGAAAAAATATTTGATTCTAGGTAGGAAATATCAGTTCTTTATTGTGGCCTTATTTGACATTTTGTAGTCAATAAACAATATTAAAGATCCATATTTCTTTTTCATAAATAAAATTGGTGTACCCAAGGTGACACACTTGGTTTTATCAATCATTTTTCTAACAACCCCTATAGTTGTAACTTTAAATCTTGCATCTCGATAAGATTTATTCTATACAAATATCTATGAATAGGTTTTGGTCCTAGCATAAGATCTATTATGAAATAAAATTCTCATATAGGAGGGTGTCCAGTTAAATCCTTTGGGAATACATCCTTGAAATATTATAGAATTCAGTGTCTCCCTAGCACCTCTCTCTTCTAATCACTTCCACTTCATTAAGTTTTACAACATACACTATCCCTATTTTCTTGAGTGCTTTCTTCAATCACATATCCGATAACATCTGGGGTTTGAATGCCCCTTGCACACTGTGAATTCTAATTCTCTCCTTGCCTTCCTCTAAATAGTCGATCTATATTTCTTGAAAATTGATCAAGGATTTATGGAACTGCAACCAATCCATCCCTAGGATCACATCAAAGGAATGGAGTGGAGCTACATATAAAAAACATTTGATGGTACCACTAGCTAAAGTATTTTTTCCATTAGATAACACTGGTTTACCGAGTAGGTTTACCCATAATCATAATCCATATTCCATCCATGGGCTAAATATCCTAACCTTTCTAGCATATTCCTTGATACACTAGAAGAAATAAGATTAAGAAAACAATTTCTACTAAAGTTTTTTTAAAACAAATTTCATGAGAAGGATAAAAGCTTACATTCCCAAATTCATGGCAAGGGTGCTCCATTCCAACACTTACTTATTTCTACCACCTATACCCCATGAATTATATCCTTAGTTTAGATGCTTGGTCTCTCTTTTCCTGAGTAGTTAACTGCATAATGTGATCCTCCACACACATAACAACCCCTAGAAGGGATTTTGTGTTTCTTTTGAGTCTATTTCCTGACTCATCCCGCTCGAGGTACCTTTGGTTGTTTTTGAATTTTCTTATAGGTAAGTTGGGGAGATCTCCATTTACTAAATCCAATATCAATGACTAGTTTGGATTGGCTTATTCACTCCTTACATTGGATTTTCCACTTCTAGAAAACATCACTTACCCTTCTCCTTTGGGGTCGTTAGCTCACCTTTGGTATATTTTCCAATAAGGATTCATTCAGTTGCCTATACTAATTTAATTGTTCTCTTTTTTGATCTATTATTTCCACTTATTGCTTTACTTTCCCTTGAAATTCCATAGTAATAACGATAAGATTTTTCACCTCTTTACTTAAGTTCCTCAAACTTTCATCTCGATTCCCCTCTTCAAAATTATATTATTGAGGTCTTCTAGGTGTAGGCATATCTTTTATGGCCTTAGATGGCATTTTTAACTTGGTTACAACCAAGAAAAATATTAGGCTACAACTTTACCTTAAAATTTATCACTAATTATAGCTATAATTATAGAGTTCTCTTGCTAAAAGCATCAACAATATAACTGGGGTATTATTTTCAAGATCATGATGTAAAAATAATACCATAGCCCATACTAAGGTATTATAACATTCATTTACCCTTGGGATCAGTTCCCACTAGATTCTAGCAAATAGGACATTCTAGGTCATCCCAGCCTTCGCTTATACTTTAATCAAGACTTCATTGGAGATTTACAAATCCCTTTAGCAAAAAATAAGCTCTATACCCTTGTACCTAGAGATCTAATACCAAATGTAACAACCCAAATTCAGCTATAAGGAAACACATAGAAAGAAATGGTTTTTTTTATACTAAGGAGAGGGATTCAAAAACCCCTAGTTGACTCTTACAAAACTAATGTTTAACATCTCCTAAGTTTCTCAAAGAGCTACATCTCACTAGATACCCTAACATAAGTCTACCTATGTAGGTTTATTATGTGTTACCACAAATAAGTTTATCCCTATCATCATACTTGATGAGCTAAACTTATCACCTTTAATCAATTGAAGGTATACGCCCATCTCCCTACCATACACAAGTTAATATGTGTAGGTATGCTACGCATACTATGAGCTAAGCTATCCATATCATATGCACCACAAGATAATTTAAATCAACTGTATCTTTCCACAACTTAGTTATCAATCTCCCTAAGGGGGTCTCAATTCCCTTAGGTTACCTATGTTCACCCTAAAGGGGTCTTAATTCCCTTAGATCACCACTAAGTTCACCCTAAAACTCCATACTTAAGTTTGTGTTGTTTTAGTAAGAGAGCAAGAATAGATACTAAATCTAACAAAAGCATAATTCAAAAACATACATAATATACTAGAAAGAAACCACACTTTAAGAAAGTATACATAGAAGGAAGGGATTTAAATGCAAAATACAAATAATCCAAAATAGTAATTTAAACATAGTTCATATAAAAATTAATAATTATTGCATATAAGCAAGTATGGTAAACCCTCCATAATCTTAAAGAATAATATATTACATCAATTCCATCAGGGAAATCTCCCCACAAGTAATCTATTTGAGCATAAGTAAATAATCACAAGTAGAATCAAACTAATATGATGGTTACCATTGTATCCTTGGTCCTTCTCAAATTTCCCTCGATTATTTGAGGATAGTATGGGATCATGGCAGTCATGGTTCCATGATAGACATGCTTCTAAATGCATTTACTTATTTCATTACCAAATTGTAACTATACAAATTAAATCAAAGTATCTAACCATTTATTACATAGTTGATATCATAAAAATCACCATTTTTATTTTCACCTCTCATAACCATAGAGAGTCTTTCAACACATGCAACTAGATCCTGGTTTCTACTTTAATTGTTTTCTTTCAACCCTTATTAAATAAATTAAAGTCCCATACCTTTAATCTATAAAATTAATCTAGGTTCATTTATTCTCATTAACCAAGTCCCATTACTTAATTTAGGAAAATAATCTAATTTCATTCATTAATAAAACCATTCTACCACATTAATAAACCAAAAGTACCTACTTTAATTCATTAAAATATTATTTTCTTTTATTCCATTTTTCTAAATAGAGTCCCATACCTCTACATAATAAAATGAACCATTCTATCAAATTAATAAATCAAATCTTCCTACTTTAGTTCATTAAAATATCATTTTATTTTCTTTCCATTTTACTAAATAAAGTCCCATACATCTACATAATAAAATGAACCATTCTACCAAATTAATAAATCAAAGCCTCCTAATTTAACTCATTAAAATATCATTTTATTTTCTTTTCATTTTACTAAATAGAGTTCCATACCTTCACATAATAAATGAATGACTCTACCAAATTAATAAATCAAAGCCTCCTACTTTAATTCATTAAAATATCATTTTATTTCCTTTCCATTTTACTAAATAGAGTCCCATACCTCTACATAATAAAATGAACCATTCCTCATTATTTCCATAAACCAAAGCCATACTTCTAATTTATAAAAAATAATAATTTTTTCTTATTTTCTATAAACTAAAGTTCACACTTTCAATTTATAAAAATAATCTAATTTCTTTATTTTCTATAAACTAAAGCTCACACTTTCAATTTATAAAAACAATCTAATTTAATAAATAATTAAATTAGGGTCAAGTAACAATGACTCTCCTCCATTTCCTAAGGATAGGCCCCAAAAGGCTACATATTTAGCCAAATTATAAATCTTCTAAGTTATTAAAAATTGTAAAAGGCTATGTGAAGTTCCATTGGAAATAAATTCTGTAGTCAGCGAGGTCATATTTGGATAAGTGAAATCTAGAATGGTAGAAAATAGAAGAAGTGACATCAGGGTATGGAAAGTTTTCATGTCAGAAGAAGTGAGAGTTTAAAACCACTATTCCGTAGTTAGCATGGTCAAATTATGTAAGGTGGAATACAAAGTTACGTATCCTAGAAAGTAGTGATAACATCTTCCAAAATCCAAAGCAAAAGCTAGTTTTACAATCAAATCGATCAAAACCAAACTAGTAGAAATCAAAGTAGCAAAATTTGCAGGAAGCCATTGGTAGCCTCAGAATCTAATTTTGCAATCAGTGCAGTCAAAGCTTACTTCAAGGTATTTAAGAACCCATACTTCACAGTCAATATGGTCAAGCTAATACTAGATAAAAATGAACTAGTGGATTTTGAACTTGATAAAGACAACGAGACTTGACAAAGGTAGTGAAAAGAATGTGGGAATACTGAACATCACTGGAATCAAGATCCAACTATATTTTTAGTTGTAAATTAACAGTGAAAGATTTTTGTAAGAATAAAGAGTGGTCCAGATTGATTTGTAACCTCTCCAACCATGGAAGTCAATTGAGGAGCTGAGCGTTTGTATATTGCATATATAAAATTTAATGGAATACAACTCAATTCTCTTCTTGAAGATTCATGAGAGGCTACCACCTCAACACTTTGATATTTTAATAGAGAAAATTCTTGTAATGTTCCATCATGTTAATCATTGTAAAATCTATATAAGGATATTGAACCCCCATGATTAAGGGTTGACTCTGGAGTGTTTTTTAGATATATTACTATAATTGCTGAAATATCAATAGAAGGAGCATTACTTGGATGTTTGCCTCTAATTATTTATTTTTACCAACTGTAGATTCATTCTGTGATTGCATTTATTTATTTTTTATTTATGGAAAACATCCCAAAAGGGATGCCACTTTCGAGAAGACCCAAGGAGGTAGGGGTATCCATTCCGCAAAAAATGCCCAGGACTCGGACCTAGCCTACCACCTTTGACATACTCAAGGAGCAAACAAACACACAAAACCAATTTAAAAATAAGTAAATAACAACAAAAATAATAAAATAAAATAAAAAACATGCTCCTTGAGTGTGTCAAAAACAAAAGCACAACCAAACATGCACAATTAGATAAAAGAAACCACAACACAAACCACATAGAAAAACATAAGAACCACATAACAAAACACAAACAAGACAAAAATAATAGAACACTACAAAGAAATAACCCAAAAAAAACATGAAAAATAAACACAATCAAAACCTAAAAATAATAATAACAAAAAAACAACCAACAACCGACAATAAACAAAAACAAAAAACATAGAAAAAACTCACACATAAAAACATGAAATAACACAAACAAAGAGAAACCCAAGAACAAGAATGAAAAAAACACAAGAACAATAACAAAAAACATTAAAAAAAAAAACACAAAACAACAAAAACACATGAACAATAAAAAACAACACAAAGAACACAAAAACAAAACAAAACAAAAGAACCCACCCACCTTAAAAAACTAAACAAAAAAAAACAAAAAACAAAAAAAAAAAAAATTGAACATAACAATGACCTATCTAGACTAGAAGACTATTAAGGCAAGAATCAATAGAGGAAACAAAATAAAGAATAGAATGAGCTAGGGAACTAAAAAAAACTGAATGAACCAAAGAGAAGCAAAAAATAAATAAGAAGAAACTAGGTACCTTCAGAACTAGAGCCATCCAGAACTCTTGGTAGAACTCAATTGGAAAACCATCAGAACCTGGCGTTTTCCCTTTTTGCATTTTAAAAACTACTTGTTGAATCTCATTGATAGTAATAGGAGCAGTCAAAATATAGTTCTCCTCAGAAGTGATAAAAGAAGGGATTTCTTGAAGAACATTTTGTTGTGAAGCTGATTCAAGAGGAGTAGCAGCAAAAATATTGGAAAAGTAATCAACAAAAATAAAGTTCATGCCATCCCAAGTATAAAAAACATCTCCAGAATCTTATTTTAAGGAAGAAATAAAATTGTGAGATCTTCGAGCTAGAAGAGATTTTTGGAAGAAATTTGTGTTTTGATCTCCTTATTTGAGCCATTGAATTCTAGATTTTTGCTTCCATAAGATTTCTTCTCTTTTTTCCCACTCCTCTAATTGAGTATTGACCATTATAGTTTCCTTTGGATTGGCCCTTATTTTATCATTATTTCTTTTTGTATTTAATCTCATCCTATTGAACCTTGATTTATTCGATAACTTGGGCTTGGGTAAGAGCTTCATTGAATGTTCTATACTCTTGTAACTAAAGCAACAAGGAGATATATTTTAGATAAATCCTTGTGAATAATCATGTTAATTCTTTCTTTGGTAGGATGAATGGTAATTTGGTAATGACTACCCTCCAGTCATAAATCGAATCTTCTTCAAATTGTGTAATATTATACAAGTTGGTCAAGGTAGTTTTCTTTCTAACATTGAGGGAGAACCTTTCTAACATTTTATTCACCAATTGTTTGAATGTATAAACACTGTGATGTGGTAAATGGTTGTAACATTCTAAGGCACCCTAAGGAAAATTTTAGAGCATTAAGGTATTGTTCTCTTGGATTTTGAAATATGAATGAATGAATGCACTAATATTCTCCCTAGGGTCCTCGACTCCTTTGAATTTATCAAACTTTGGTAATGTAAAATTGGTAGGATAGGGTGGTGATGGTACCGAAGAATGAATGGGGTGATTGACCAGCTATCTCAATGTGGATTTCTGGTACATCATACTAGGCATGTGCATGATCAGGCTATCAATATATTTTTGTAAAGCTTAGATTTTAGGATCTTCCACTTGTGTTCAGAAGCCTTGACTTGTGTGATGGATGTAGGTGGGTGGTGTATGTTGTGTGATGAATTGTTGAGATGAAATGAGGTTTTTATGGCTAACAAATTTATTTTGGTGGGTATGTGGTGTTGTTGAATGTTTATTAAATTTGATTATGGAATGTTTGGTTTTGATGAGGTGAAGATTGATGATGTGAAGTTTGTGGGATGGTGGTATTTTGAGTGGTTGAAATGGTATAGATGTGGTGGAGTGGATGGATAGGTATAGATACCATGGATGGTCATGATATCCAAGATTGGTTGGGGGTGAAAAAGGTATTTTGTGTGGATGTGAGTGGATGGTTGAAATCTGCTACCTATGATTGTTGTTGTGGGTAAGAACGAGCATCTTTATGACCTATAAGTAGTTTATTTAGATGTTTCTATGCTTTTTGTATGGCAATTTTAGATGTAGATTATGTGGTTGTGTTGGGAGTGGATGCTGGTATGGTGTTAGTGTTGGCAATATTGGTTGAGGTTAATTGAGGGTAAGTTACAAAAGGAATCGCAACTGAATGAGTGATGGTATATCCAAATGATGCTAATGGAATGGTTGATATAATATATGAAGAGGCATTAACTTGTGCTTCTTAGATTGGGTTGGAGTGGGTAGTATTATAGGTAAGTGGAATGGAGGTACTTTGGCTAAATTGTTGTGGAATAATTTGGTGTGGGGGTGTGGATGTGGCCTCAAAAAAAGGGTTGGTGATAACTTGGTTAAAACTATTGGGGTATGAGTGAGCAAGTTCCTACTGAGAGGAAGGAACATGTATGGGTAGGATTTTAAGTGGTTCTAGAACTGAATTGGTTGGTCTTAAATAGGCTCTAACTTTGTTAGAATCTCTGTAAGTGATACAATGGTTGGTTGGTCTGGATGGTTTAGTTTTTGGGATGGCAGTGTGAATTTACCTCTATAGTGTATCTACATCCAAAGTGGATGCCACATAAGAGGGTCTCGAAGATAAGTCAAGATGTCTTGTCTGTGCCACATAGGTTGGGTTAGCCATAGAAGTGATTGGGAAAGGAGTGAAGCACTCCATGGATGATATTGGTTGGCTGGGTACTTGACTCATGGCTCAAGCTTTATTTCGAGTCAATACCATAAGCTATAAGTAGGCTAGGATAACGAATGTGTGGGGTGCATGTGTGAAAAGTGTAATTGCAATGAAAAATGAACAAACACACAAATCAAGCAAACAAGTGTTTCCTATGTCTTTGCAAAATTTTGTTTTTCTTTTTTTTGTTTATGTTTTTTTTGTTTCATGTGTTTTGATGTTAAGAATCCTAAGCCTAGAACCACTATGCAAGGTGAATGATGAATGCAACTAAAAGAGTGTGTTCAAACCCACTCCTCTAACAAAGGATGAATCACAAATGGCTAAATACAGCTTCCTCGATAATATTGACTCAAGGTAAACCTAAGGAATCACAATTACCTCCCCGAGGGGATCCATGTTGTTCGAGTCCTACTACATACCTAGATAAGCTTTTGCTTCAAACTCGAGTGTGCTTAGACAAAAATGACAGTTGCATTCCACTTATTATTGAGACCCATGGTAAAATGGCATTACTAGTCCTTCCTACTCTAGGCACACCCAAAAATAGGGGACTTTTCGATAATGAAATCTAAAAATCCACTTGCTAGGGGCTACTAAAATTTCTAGGAGGCAAGCCAATGGATGGAGATGAAGCCCACCATTTTTGGTCTTGATCAATGATTGGTGATGAAATCCAATGCGCTGATGTTAAAAGTGGAACATGCAATGTATAGAGTTATTTTTAAGTTTTTATTTTCTATGGTAATTTTATGAACATTAAAATGCAAATAAAAACTATATTAATATGCATATAGTATGCACTTCAAATTTTTTGCCTAAAACATAAGCGAAAACACACAAGGCAAAAAAAGTAGCAAACAGAATGTCATAAATAGCAGAAAACCTGAGCCAAATGCAGTGGGTAAATTTCTAAATAAAACCTTAGAATATTTCTAACATTCATATTCAAAAATAGACTAAGATGAATTTGAAAATCCTAATGCAACTAAAAATGTATTTGCAAGTGCATATCTACCCCTAAATGTAGTCTATATGACTTTTTTGTAAACAAATAAATCGCTACT
This sequence comes from Wollemia nobilis, assembly GCA_028583015.1. NCBI lineage: Eukaryota > Viridiplantae > Streptophyta > Pinopsida > Araucariales > Araucariaceae > Wollemia > Wollemia nobilis. The sequence goes on along the minus strand of JAQPPZ010000220.1, from coordinate 2,834,996 downwards.
CTAAAATGCACTTTTTTTATTTTTATTTTTAAATAAAATGGCTAAGATGCCTAGGATGCCTAAGAATGCTTGGTGTATTGCTTTTTAAAAATAGAAAGATGAATATTTCTTTTTCTTTTTCCTTTTAAAAAATAAAAATATAGATGGGGTTTGAAAACAACTTACCAAGAAGCCTTATGTATTCCTTCCCCAACTTCACAAACGCGGTGTTGAATCTCTCAAAAATGATTATGGATCTCCCAGATACTTTGTTTCATCCCTTGAATATAGTACGACATCCACACAAACACATATTGAACCCCAATAGCTTCCATAAACACTATTTTTAGGTTTCATGATTTTTGTGCAATCAAGTTTCTGAAAACCTCCAATAAAAATAGAAAATGTATATTAGCAAATCGAGATATGACAAGGCAAATAAAAATATGAAACCCTTTGGGGGTCCCACCATGATCACTATTTTGTAAAGTAGAAAAATATCAACACTAGTAATAACAATAAATCAAAACAAACAACAACATGCACATGAAATAAATTATATCATATATTAGAGAATCATGAAGCCTTGATCTCCACTTTCTACATCAATGTGCTTCAAATTAGGGGTTACATAATAATGCTTATTTTGATACAATAATTACAATAGATGGGTAAAACCCTCTTGCTAGATCAATCAACTATGGTGTCTTTAGATCTTCTTCACTCCAAACAAGGGTTGAGTGGGCTTGTGTATCCACTACGAGGTCACTCCAAGCTGCAATAGCTATCAATGAAAATATCTCCTATACCTACATACAAACAAGCCACAAAAAGGATCAGTAGTACATGTGAGGGCTCCACTATGTGAGGCCCTCTATAAAATGCAGATCTACAAAACCCTAAGTGCAATGCTTGTGAAATATAAATGAAATGCAAGAAAATGTAAATCGAAAACAACCAATAACTTTGTTAATACCTAAATCGTTGGATCTATGCTTATGTTGTTTTGATCTAAGTTCATGCAAACACCTAGAAGTATTTGAGGGATCAATAGATGCAATGCAGTATCTGTAAAACACCCTACAACATTTGGAGAATATCCTAAGGTATTTGTGGGCTGGAGTGGATGTTTTACAGTGTTTGGATCTATTTTGCAGAGGCTTCGAGGGTTGAACAACAGATATGGTGGCAACTACGATTTGTGTGAGTGCGAAGGACGAATATGATAACATAATGTTTGACCTCCCAATATTTTTTTATTTTGATCCTTATTCATGACAATTGACTAATATTTTATGATTGCCCTTGATTCATGTTAGGGTTTTGATGATATCAACAAGCGGTTGAGATTAAAACATGATGAAGGTCTGATATTGTGATTAGACAAGTGACACAGATTACATTGAATGAGCAGCTAGGATTAAGACTTGATGAACGGCTGAGACTTATTCATATATATAAATATATAAAATATCTATATTTATATATATATATATATATATTAATATATATAACTAATGTATGGCTGTGATTGGACGATGATGAATGGATAATGACTGGCTAGGATTTGGTGTCTATAGTTTACAACCATTTATTGGATAACAAGAATCTATCCAGTATTTCTTCTATATTATTTTTCGCAATGCATTCATTATCCCATGTATATTGAAATCTTGAGGGACTAACATCCCAAATATCATTTGAATTGACAAGTGAAGCAAAATTTTGCATTGATTTAGACCATCCTAGAATGCCACTCTTTTTTTAAAAAAAATATAGAACATTATTAAAATCACCCTCAAGAATCCATAGATCACAATGAATCATCATTGTATTTGATAAAATTATGCTAAGGTCCTTCCAACATCTTTCATGAGGAGTAACTATAGTTGGAGCATATTGAAAGATGCTAAAAATCTAACACCTAAGGTAATTTGTAATAAAATTAACAAGATACATCATGTAATCAATGCAAAGAGAAATAAATGCAAGAAATAGTGCCCATATTTATTCATATTTATGAAATCTTCTTTACATCAGGGTTACAAGATATCCCTATAAGGGATTAACCATTTTGATACATATTACAATCCATAATTCATATGGTAAGTGTCTTTAATAGATCTTTAGAATCCCCACAAACTGATTATAGGAGGGATTACTTTGATAACCTCTACTTTAGGATGCTATTGAGGATGATCTTGAAGATATTATGCTCTTGATAAGGCATGAACCTGCACACAAGGAAACATACAAAACATCAATAGCAAGAGTCAAGCCTCTCAAGATGAGGCTATTTCATGATTATAGAAAAATATGAAGGAAATGAATAAAGAAACATAAAGATACATGAAATATTGGAAAGAAAGCATAAATAATGCATAAATACTGAAATTAAAGTTTCTAATCTAGGTTAGGAAATTAATAATATGCAGATAATGTAAATTCTACAAACTAAAACACAAGAAATGATCTATTAGACCATAGTTGTTGATGCTTAGAGTAGCGAGCTCTATTAGTCATTGTCGATGTCGATGGCGGCACCTACAGGTCACTATTGAAAACAACGACCGCGAGACAAAAGTTTTGCTCTATAAATATTGGACCTAATGTCAATCAATTATAATGTTGAATTGATGTTCAAGGGTTCCTTGTGTCTCAAAACATGGTTTGGTTGTAGAATTTGCTTCAATCCATGGCAATTTGGGGCTTGAATAGTAGGGTGTTGATCCTCAAACTATGGAAGTCTTCATTGGTTTAAAGGTATATGTCATTGTAGAATTTAGTAGGGCTTCACTATACCTCAAGGGATATTAATTCTCTCCTCAATTTTGCAGAGCTTCGCTATGGCATTTGCACATGAATTTTTTTAGACTTCTCTTGTAAATTTAGGGTCTTAAATAGACACCCAATTTGTCATCCTAGCTTTGTAGGGAAGCTAAGAACTAGAAATAGTTATGCTTGGGTAGTTGAGACAAAGCTTATAAAATCTTTGATTTGCTTAATTGTTCAAAAATTTGTTGCTCTCCAATGGATTTGACTCATCTTAGGTAGCCCAAGTTTGTTACACACTCAACTGCTATCGACAGGTATGGCTATGGCAACTATGGTCATGGTCGTTATCATAGGCATGGCTAGCCTATAACCGCTCTAATTGTCGATGGTGATGGAGGCCACTATTGATGATGTTAGCGGATATGGTTGAATAGGACTAAGCTACCGTAATTGAGTGGTTAGAACCACTACTGATTCTTGGAAAGGTCCAAGATCAATCATATGGCCTTAAAATATGTCCATATGAGTAGCCTCCTAAACTTGACATTTTTTTGGTGTCTATACATATACATTTATAATCCTAACTTTTATTTTTTCCTCTTTCCTACAAAATAATCTAGCAACCCAATTACTTTTTGCTTCTAATAATTATCCATCCTATTTGCTTTGCCTTTGATCATCCTTCATTGCTTTACCTTATTTATTTGGAGATCTACCTTAATTGCTTTACCTCTAATCATCCTACATAATGAGTGAAGTGGCTTTCCTTGGTTGAGTGGTGGTATAACACTTCCTATCACACTAAAACCAAGGTCACCCCTTTTGAAGGATTTTATGGATGGCTTCCATAAACACCCTCCTCCTATATTCTAGGTAGCTCCAAGGTCCATGCGGTTGAAACTACACTCATCCAACATGCTGAAGTCCTCTGTCAACTGAAGATAAATTTAGAAGTGGTCTAGAACTGGATGTGCCAACAAGCTTATCAATATCGTTCTAAGTACAAATTTGAAGTTGGTGATATGATCTTCCTCTACTTGCAACCATATCAACAATCATAACTCTAGCTTTACAGGTGCTAAAAAATTATCGCCAAATACTATGGACCCTACTAGGCCTTACAATAGATTGGTGTAATGACCTACAAATTGGTCCTACCTTCTACATCAAAGCTCCACCCTGTCTTTCATGTATCCTCTCTCAAGAAGGTTGAGAAAAATCAAGTACAAGTTCAATCTGCTTTACTTGAACTAGATTAAGAGGGTTCTATCTTGCTCGAGCCAAAATAATTGTTGGACCATAGTATGCACACTCTTTGTAACTAAGTAATCATTGAGGTTCTTGTTCAATGGTGTGGTCTACAACTAGAATATGCTATGTGCAAGTCTCTCCAATAGCTACAACACTAGTTTCCTCATCTACAAATTTGATAACAAATATTTTTGAAGGGCAAGGGCATGTTAGGAACCCATCCTAACATTAATTTTGTAATTCTCATATGATTATTTAATTACCCACTTCCAACATAGGTATCCCTTTATAATGTTATTTTGTAGTACTCTGTAATGGTATGTGGCAAGTAAGGCACCTAGACAAGTGGGGCCATTTCATGTAACAATTATCAAGAATGTAATAGATGTTTGGTAGAAAATTCTAGATCGAGTGGTGTTTTGCATGTAAGCCAACTCTTGAGCATTAGGTTAGGGTTGCATGAAGTGTATATTTAAAATAAATGGATCCATTAACAAGTGTATCTTTTTGCAAATTAATGAAATTATTGAAGGAGGTTGCTCTCTCAAAGAGACCCATGATTAAGTGAGATTGTTTTAATTTTGCATTTACTTTATGTATTGCAATATACTATTATTTCATGAATCTCTATTTTAATTGTAGTATTTGTGTGAATGAGTTTATTTTTACTAGTAGGTTCCTAACAATTGTCAATAAGTTGTAGCTTCCTATGGACCTACATCCTTGTCCATATTCACTTAGATGGAAGGATAGTAATACTACCTCTAAAATAATATATACTTGTACCTTATCTTTTATGTTTGGGCCTAAGTGTGTGGATATTGTTATCTATGATGTAAACCCCATGAATTATTGTGGTTTTTTGCTCAATAAACCCTACCAATATGATAAAACGGCTTAGTATAATGCATACAATAATACCTACACTTTCAAACATAAGCACAAAATCTTTCTCATATGAAGCACCAAGAACACCATACATCTAGTCCATACCAATCGACATTAGACACAAAATATTGTATTAGGTTTTAGTAGGCCATAGGTTAAGGACTTCCAAGCAAAATTCATCTTGTCCACTTAGTATGTTTCACCTCTTCAAGAAGGTATTCATAGTGAACATATTCCTACTCTTGTTCCTGTTGTTACTATCCCTATTGTTCTTGCTCTTGTTGCTTCTACTCCTATTGCTTCTACTCTAGCACTATCTCTAGCTCCAAATTTTGTACACATTTTTCAGCATCCTACTTCCACTTGTAGGATTTCTAGATATAGGAGGCATATCCTTTATTATATGATGGTTACTTTTGCTTGCCACCCACATTGCATCCTTTATAATAGCTTACACCTACTCATATTCTTTAGGATGGGCATCATATTCAGCTTGGAGGTATCCCTTGTATCTACTTGGGAAATCTTCATCCTAAAGATTCACCAAGTCCACTATGGTTCTTTCTAGATTTCGTATTCAACATGTTGGTTCTCCTTGCCAGATGGTTCATGTTTTTCCTTCGCTTTTTTATGTATTGAATTCAAATGCTTTTATGGTGGAGAGGAATGATAGAGATTAATATTTAATGTAATATTTTCTATGTGGCCAACATAAAGTTTCATATTAAAATTGTAGGTCACATTTTGATAAGTTTGATATGTGTTTAAAAGTTAAGCCTTTGGATGTAATTTTTGACAATCATATAGGCTTGACTAACATAGTAGTAAATGTGATCCTATCCTACGTATTACATAAGGATCCCCAAGAGGTGGTGTAACTATCTATTTATAACAAGTTTTGGAATGCAAATCCTTAGTTATTAATTACCAAATTTATCTCTCTTTTTGTCCGTATTTGTCTCTCTTGTTTTCCATATCAAAACAAAACCAAAGAATAATTCAACAAATAGAGGATGAGTTGGCTACAAAGGAAGGTATCAAGAGGTGATTAAATGGTTGATCTCCATGATGATAGTATAGATAAAATAACTTGGATTAGCTAATAGGAAGAAGGTGGTTAAGTAGTCAAAGGTGACTCTTGACATCAAGCAATGACTATAGGTATGCAAAGACACGGGCATCACCTTTAAGAATCTAATTCTAAATATGAATGGGATTCAAGATTTGATGAATGTTGGGATGCTAAATATTTTTGATGAAAAAATTAACTCCTTAGTGATGGTCAATTACAAATCTTAAGGTAAGAGTAGAAAGTAACACCTCTCTAGACCAACTAGACAAGCTAAAATCATTGACTGATAAGCTTAATAGGTTTTTGGAGCAACAAAAAGGATTTTTCAAAAATTCTTATGGAGATATTATGGTAGATTTTGCTCAAGGTACTACCATAATAGCTGAGGAGACCCAACAAATTTTATGTTTTTGTAGCAGTTGATCCTAATTTTATAGAATTTTTACCCAATAATAGAGGCTAGAACTAGGTTCTCTTGTCATAGCACCCATAAAGTTACCAAAACTATAGTAGCCTAGCTACTACGTTGGAATTCTTGATGTTTATGAGGCTTAGAAAACCAAATATTTGAATAATTAAAGCCTCCAAAACACCTTTTTTAGTTTCCAAGAATGTAAGAAGTCAATTTGACTCTAAATTTGTGATATGCTTCTCAATCCATGATTCACTCAATATGTGATCTACTATAAAGTCAAATAACTCCCTCACCTAGAGAAAATGGTTCATTATTGGTCCAAGCAAGGCAAGGAATGATTCCAAGGAAATGAATTAAAAAGTGATATTTTATTATTTTTTGATGCCAAAAATCAAGACAAAATGCTTTTAAGTGGTTTAGAGATGATTTTGGAGGAATGCGACACTTAACGGTGTATTATTTTGCTAAATATACCTCCAAATTAGTAGATTTATTAGAGGTAGATTTTTTTATCCTAGGTATCTCTTGGGTGAATAATTTCTCATAAATAGGATCTATGGGCTCTATTGTAAACATAGTTGATCTATTCAAGGAATTAGAACTACACTCTATGGACTCCATAAAGTATTTATACTCTAATTTTAGAGTAATTGAAAGACTTTGTATAACATTTGCTTTAAAATTATGGCATTGCTCTTTTGGATTATGGAATGCATAGTGATTGTGGCATTGCCCTTTTATTTTTTTTAGTCCTCTCCTTTGATTATTTTGTATTTCATACACATGGGAGAATATTGTTGTTATTTTATTTCTTCATGCATTAATTGATCACACACTCTCCTTGTTATGAAAATGACTATATTTTATTTTTTACAATTTACTTTAATCTCTTACACACTTAACTTCATGTACTTAATTTGTTGTATTTATTTTATTTATTTAGTTAATATTATATTATCAAGGATAATGGGGATCCATTCTAAATTTGGAGGTCAAAGGAGGCATGTTTCTTCTTTTTCCATTCTATTGAAAAGGATTTGTGAGGCACATTAGAAGTTAGACTTTTCTAGAATTTAATAATATCTAAGAATATTTGAGTTTATAAATAATAAGGAGGTAATAAATTTGGTCAAGTAATGGTTCTCTTAAATTATTTTCCTCTTATTTCACATAATACCTTGCAAACAAAGTTAAGGTAAAAATTGCATAATGCATTTATAGTGGATGAACAAATTAAAACTATCTTTATTATTTTTCAATAGAAGAATACAATGGTTTATATAATCTTTATATGGTAAATATATCTAATAAATATATTTTATTTGCACATAAGCATAAAATTAATTAATAAGAGGTGCTTCAAATAATTTTACAAGGTCCAATATTTAAAAATTCTACAATGGAGATTGCATTAAGACCATAAAAGTTGTAGATGACTATGAACAAAAATTGTATGATGATCTTAGATTAACATGTTGCATTGTGCCATGAAATAAGTATTGTCCTTTAACATCACAACAAAGTTAACATACTCTTCACCCCCATAAAGAGATGAAAATAGTCAAACAATTATGTGTATGGGGATTGTGTTGGCTAAATATTATCACTATAAATGTGATTGCACTTGGATCAACCTATTTTATGCATTTCCATTTATGTTATATTTGTTATTACATTTGTGCCTATCCAATATATGTTACAAGTGTTTGTTCATTTGTAGGACACAAGTTCTTTTAAAAAATAATATCAATTTTATCAACATTTATAATGAACCCATCTAAAAAACTTTGAAGCAAGCAATAGGAAGTGAGAAATTTCAAACCATAATCGAAGGTTCCAACTCCATGAAAAGCACATTTTAGATCTAGAGGACACCTAGAATAGGGGTTAAACTTATGGTAGTGTATAAACCTTATATCTAATAGCAATATACCTAGAGTAAAGTGTAACCATATTATAGATCCAATCCCTAACATATGTTCTATATGGTATATGACTTAATGTTAACTTTAATAATTTAGTCCTAATAAGTTTTGGGATAAGTAGTGGGAAGCAAGTTCCAATATCATGGGTAGGGACCTTATAGATACATAAGGATACTTATAGATAATAATCAAACTTATGGTAATGCATGAACCTAAGGTTAATTGGTCATATATCTTAAGTTGAGTGTAGCCATATTATAGATCCAAGTCCACCTTTTTGTTTTATATATTCCCTCTCCTATATTAACTTTAAAATTAGAGTTTAAAAATATGATATCAAATAGATAAAAATATGGGCTTCGTATGTAGAAAATTGGTTCCAAAACTCCTCAAGCCACATGCATGAAAAAGTTCAATTGTTAAGTGATGTAAATCATGGCCAGTGCAAGTCTTGTGTAAACTTGATGAAATAAATATCCCATGAACATGGAAACTATGTCCTAGGTTATTTGTAGTGAATAAAGAATCTACCAATAAAATAAATATATAATCCCCATATAGATTTTATCAAAGAGAACATGAGTATTCTAGCCCTAGAATTATAAGCATGAGTTTTGAGGAGCCATCACTTTTATTGTTTAAAATTTATTTGATCATTAAAATAAGTTTCAATGTAATGTTTATTTAAATATACAAGTTAAAGTTAAATTTTAAGGTAATATTTAGCATAGTTATTATATATATTTATCATAGGTCAAGATTAATATAGGTAAATCATCTTCATTTTTCTCAAGTAGCATAAAACCCTCTCCTTGAAATAATAATGAAAGTAGTTTAAGTGTATTTGTTGTATTTTAGGGTTTCAAGATTAGCATAATAAAGAAATGAATATGGAGGATATCCATTACATTAAGGATTTCCAAAAAATCATAATAAGTTAATTACTATGGATAATCATCCTTGTAATTTAGGGTTTTGGGGGTAACATAAAAGAGAAAATATTTATGAGGCTATTCCTTGCATTTGAAATTCTTTAGGATAACATAAACATTCAAAAGATAAGTCTCATTATGAACAATGTGGAAAAATAGAAGAGATTGATAAAGATGAAAGTGTTGGTAGGAATGGACAAAGGAGAGGAAGGTCATCAAGGGATGATTAAAGAGAAAAAAACTCAAAGGGATGTCAATTTGGGAAGCCAAATGATAATATCACACATGTTAACAAGAAGTGGGTCTAACCTCACTAATAAAAATAAAAAGTGTTTTTGGCACGCCCGATGGGACCCACAGTCTCTGTATTTTAAGGAAGCCCAAGTTTGGTGAATCTTTGGCTTGCCTTGATCTGGAAAAATCACCTAGTGACTCCATTGAGCTGAAGATCTAGATCTCTTGATCGTGGATGTCTTTTATACTAAAATAAGTTACCCTAGAGGAATCAAGATTTGGTGAGCAGCCTTGACCTCATAAGCGGAGAAAGTATGTTCATCTGGCGACTCTGAATTAGTGGTAAGGACCATGATCTCTAAGGACCACTACTATAATGGCATATGTATGTTATCCCAGCTGGGATGATCCTGGCCCTTTGAATCTCCAAATTAAGCATGAGATTCCTAAAAGTGCCCTGAAGACCCTAGCAAAATACAATGGTACTGAGGGAATGTCCCAAGAGCACCTTGAAGATGTTGTTGCTTTAGCGACCCTCCATAATATAGCCCATGAAGATGTCATGATCAAACTTCTAGTCTTGTCTCTGGAAGGAAGGGTGTTACAGTGGTACAAAATGCTTGGGTGTAAGAGCATCTGCTTATGGGCAAACCTTGCAGGAGTACTAGTTGACACATTTGATGGCTCTCAAGACCCCTTTCAACTCTTGATGCACCTCTCCACCATCACAAGAGCACCTCTAGAGAACATCACAGACTTCAATGTTTGATTTTGGAGGATTTGGAGGAGAATTCTAGAGAAGATCCAACCGACACCCGCCCAGGCCCACCTCTACTATATTCGGGCTTTACAGCCAGACATAATATTCCTCCTACTACAATATGGAGAACAAAGATTCCCTCAAATATTTCAAGAAGAGGTACAAGCAGAGAAACTCCTAATCCAATTAGGAAAAATACCGTGGAGAGAAACTGCCTTTCCATCACTCTCTTCGACATTTGCTGCTCTTGTATGTCTTGCACAATATTCACAATGGCAGATACCTCAAGCTATGCAGAGACCTAAAACACATCTATGTGGATTACAAGAGGTGAATCTCATCCAAGGCCAACAAATGGAATATGAAAGCACTGCTCCAATAATAAACAATATGGTTGCTTGCAGTTTCTATCAAGAGATGGAGCAAGAAGAGATGGATGTCTCACAATATTGACAGAAGGAATATGCAAACACCACCCCAGTAATGAAAAATATGGTTTCTTGCAGTTTCTATTATGAGCTAGACCAAGGAGAATAACAGGCTCAAGAGGTCAATTTTGAGAGCAAAAAGGACATTATTTTACATCCTTTTTGTATCCCCGAGCATAGCATGCACATACTCGGTCACAACTCAATAAGCATACCTCATCAGGAGACTGGTTCTGAGGAGATCCTCACAGTAGGGTTATCACTAGAAAGATCTTGTTGTCACATCAAGGAGTCAAAGGAGCATGTACCCAAGATCCCGCAGCCAGTGGACTCCCAAGAGTGGCGATATTGGGGCTAGCCATCACCACAATCGATACTCGAAGAAGGCTCTCATATGGTAAATATTTTTGCCATATTATTCATTGACTATATGAGTACTGGCATGCATGATAACCTGCCACATTGTAGCTGGCTTGCAACTTGGCAAACTTTGATAAGAGGATAACCAAACTTTAAATATTACTTGAAGTACAATCATATCTGGTTCGAACATTGCATATTCATCAGATAAGCACCCAAAGCCAATTTTGTGGTGGCGGCATGCCAATCTTATCGTAAAATTTTATGTAAATAGTGTAAATAGGTCGACTGATAAATAAAGTGTTGAGGGCACTAAATGGTGTGATCGTAAAAAAAAATCTAAGGTTGCAATCATCCACATCATCGACTTAAATGGTTTCAAAGCCCACAAGTACATATTTTCTCTTCTCTTGGTCATGAGCATTTGGTGATCGTTTCCATTCATTTTGTAGTACCTCCTTCCACTTCACTTTCATTCGTTGTACCCACCACTTATGTTCCCCTCCCCATTTCATAGTCATCAGTCACCAATGCTCCTTCCACTGTTCTCATTTCTTCCATTCCTCCCTCTTTTAGTTTGTTTGCCTTTGACCCTAACTCATTTTCTATTCCACTGTCATTTGTCTCATCTTCCACCCTCGTTAATCCCATCATCGTTGTAAGTACACCAACCCCATCAAGGGTGAGTGTAATTATGGCCTTATCCATTTTTGCTCCTTCCGTTGAGCCAAACCCTCAACAACCTCTATTTCCTTTTTTCCATTTTATTTTTGGATTATAGGAGTCATTGGCGTCAAAGACCGAAGTCTTGTCAGAGCACCCTGAAGCAGAGCAAATCATCCGAGCTCGACGAAGTTCCTTGTGTTGGGTGAAAAATACCAATAGGTGACTAAACAATATCAAGCAGTACAAGAAGAAGTTGATGCAAGCAGTAAAAAATTTGATGTAATCGGTAGTTATGAATATTTTTCCCAATGGATAAAGGCCTTGAGGTCGATTGCATCCAAACGAGCTGAATACCCCGCGAGCCGCCAAAAGTGTTGGCATTTTTGCCACTAAAAATAAATTTTTAAATTCGTCCAAGTATGAAGTACATCCAATGGTGAAATAAAAATTGGATGAAATGATATTTAGATATTTCGTTGTGATAGATATTTTCTCAAGCTTTCCAATGATATATTACAATAGACAATCGGGTTAACAGATCAAAAGTTATGGCTCTGGGAAACTTTACCACCAAAAATCAATTTCGAGGCAGAAAATCAATTTCGGGAAAGCAAATGCAATTTCAAAGTCAAAAGTCATTTCGGGTGAAAAGAGAAAATTTCCGAAAAAGGCATTTCGGCCCTCGAAAATGGCATTTCGCTCCGAAATTTTTTTTTTCCAAAAATAGAAAGTTTCCAAAAAGAAATTTTCCAAAAATAGAAACTTTTCTAAAGTGGAGAGTTTCCGAAAAGGGCATTTCGGCCCCCGAAAATGGCATTTTCGCTCCGAAAAAGGAAACTTTCCAAAAATAGAAACTCTCCAAAAATAGAAAATTTTCAAAATTAGAAACTTTTCGAAAAAGGAAATTTCCGAAAAAAGAAACTTGCCAAAAAAGGAAAATTGTTGAAAAAAGAAAATTGCCGAAAAAGGAAAGTTTTCGAAAAAGGAAAGTTGCCCAAAAGGGGAAAATTTAATGACGGAATTTAATGGTTGTGGCAAACCAGAAGATATTTCCTTTGATTTTTGTCATTTCCAAAGGCGTTCTCCTAACAGTTTCGCTCCCTCTCCAAGATAAATTTAATGTGGAGTAAATTGTTGGGGCAATGGTCGATTTTCAAAGCCCAAAGGTGGTTAGAATTCAATGCATTTGTACCAAGGCTAATTAATTATCCAGAGTCGTTTCCCATTAAAATCGGATCATGGTTGCCAAAGGAAGATTTCCAAGGAGTAATTAATTCATCATGTCCCTCATCAATGGGCATTTTGCCTCCACATGTATTTAATGAAAGAGGCAAAAACCTCTATAAATACTAATCAAATTTCCATTGTAAAGAGGAGAGACATTTTGCAAAAAAAATTATCAAGTTCTCTGCGTAAATAAGAGATATTTGGCTTCTGATTTTGCAAGCGACTTTATATGTGATTTCCTTCTATTTTATGCATTTCTCTTTTATGCTCATATTTCTTATCTGCTATTGAAATTTAAATTTTGTACCTGATTTTGAATATTGTTGGTGAGGAAGTGAGTTTTGGAATGCAATCCTGGAGGTTATCTGTGCAAGGTTGTAAGTAAATTTTGTTGCTCTCTTTTATTATATGCTTGAGTGGAATTCCTGCTATTAATCTTTCCCTAATATTACACCTTCGACCTGTGGCCATATTTCTCTTTCTTTCCATTATTTTCAGTTTCTTTCCCGCAACTCTAGTCTTCAACAGTGTAGGATTTAATAAAGGAGCCAACCCTCTCTCGAGATCGGTCCAAAGTAATTTTCTCTTTTCCTCGGCCTTTCAATGTTGGCCGATTCTAGGGCGCACAAGTGATACCATCTTGTACTTAGGCAGATTTGTGACCAACAAGAAGCCAAATGAAAATATCACACATGTTAACAAGAAGTGGGTCTAACCTCACTAATAAAAATAAAAAGTGATGATGATAATGGTATCATGGAATATTAGGGGTATGAATAAGAACCCTATAGTTATTAAGGAATTAAAAGGTTGTTTTAGTCTTGATTTTATTTTAAAACAAGAACCAAAATTATGTAGTGAGGAATGTAAGGATTATTTTAAAAAGATTTGGAAGATGGGGGATTGTCTAGCAATTTTTTTTATAGAAGCTTCTAATGGTATTGCAACAAAATAGGATAAATACAAATACAATGGACAATTGTTAGAAGTAAAAATAATTGGGTTGATGGACTTTTTTTCATAAAAGAGAAAAACATCAAAGTTGGGATTATAATGTGTATACTCCAACTATAGTTACTCTTCATGAAAGACTTTGGGAGGACCTTAGCATATTTTTGTTAAACACAATGATGATTCATAATTGTGATCTATGGATTCTGGGGGTGACTTCAACATAGTTCTACTCCTTTAGAAAATAATTATGGTTCCCCTTGCTGGTCTAAGTTAACACAAAACTTTGCTTCATTTCTCAATTCAAATAACCTTTGGAATTTTATTCTTTTAAGCTTTCAATATGCATGGGATAATAGACACGTTGGAAAAACTCATATAGGAGAAAAGTTATATAGATTATTGTTACCCAATAAATAATTTCAAACAAACTATACAATATATTTAGATATTTTATTGGAAGTAGTATTAGATCATAAAGTCATTCTTTTATCTTGTGATTTACTCAATAACAGTCATCCAAATCCATTTTGCTTCTATTCTACTTGGATTCAAGACCCTAATTTCTTCCATATGGTTATGTTATGGTGGTATGAAGTAAATTTTTAAGGATCATGTGCATATAGTTTTGTTCAAAAGATGAAATATAGGGATAAATAAATATTTAGAATTCCAGATCTTTTGGTAATATTTTTAAATAAAATAATTTGAATCCAAGGTCAAAAAATTACAAGAGATGGTAGAAATAAATGGAATGGACTGGAATTAATATGTGTAAGAAAAATATTTACATTTTTATTATCATAATGCATAGAAAAAGGAAGAGGCATATTGGTTCCAAAAATATAGGGAAAAATGGATCAAGGAAGGAAATAAACATACAATTTTTTTCATGCTATAACAAAAAGAATTTCTTCTTTTTGGCACATCAAAAATATTTTTTCTTTAAATAGAAAAAATATTGAGAAAGAAGAAGATCTCAGGAAGGGAGCAATTAATTATTTTAAAAATATTTTTTCTAATATTGGGAAAGATAAGGAGGTGCAAGGTAAACTTTTGTAAAATATTCCAAACATTATCACTCAATGGTATAATGAAATCTTGATGAAGAAATTATCTATGGAGGATATACAAGAAAAAAATTTCTCTTTCCATCCTGATAAGACACTTGGTCCATTAGATTTCCTCCAATTTGCTTGCAAAAAATTGGGATTTACTGAAGAATGATATGTTGGTTACGGTTGAAAAGGCCTAGAAAAGGAAGATTACAATAAGTGAGATCAATGTCACTTTTATGGAATTGATTCCCAATAAAGTGAGATAAAATATTTTGATATTTGTTGTCCAATAAATCTTTGTAATATGAATTATAATATCATTTCAAAAATTATGAAAAATAGATTGAAAATAATTATAGACTATGTTAACTTAGAGGAACAAGGTGGTTTTGTTCATGGGAAACAATTCTTGATGGTGTAATCATTGCACAAGAGGGCATGCAGTCTCTTCATTTCATGAAAAAACAAGGTATACTTATGAAATTAGATGTGAACAAATAATATGATAAAGTTTGTTGGAGTTTTCTACATGATATTCATAAAAAGTTTGGTTTTGATCAAGGTTTATGTGAATAGATTAAATGTTGTTATAGCACTCCAAAATATTCTATTTTGATCAATGTTTATTATGTTGGTTACTTTAAGTCATCTCATGGACTTCGACAAGTTGATCCACTATATCCTTATTTATTTATTATTCTTGTAGATGCATTAAGGAGATATTTCTTAGAGGCAAAAAAAAATCATAAGTATTTAGATTGCAAAAAATGGTCCCTTCAAATCTCCTCTTCAATTTGTTGATGATATTTTTCTTTTGGGAAATCCCTTAATCAATGATACATTAGAGTTTAAATCAATATTATTATGCTATGATAATATTATTGGATATTTTCTTAATACTACAAAATCTAGAATTTTTTCATTAACACTACCCTAGGTTTACAATGAATTATTATGGATATGTTAGGATTTAAATTGAAATTTTAACATCAAGCTAATTGGGTATTCCTTTGTCTCATAAAGGAAATAAAAAGTAGCTTTGGATCTCTTGTGTGGGTAAAACGAAAGTTTGTTTGGTAAGTTGGAATGGTAAGTACTTAACAATGACAAGAAGGCCACAAATTATAAAAACTACATTGTTATCCATCCCTCTTTATATGATGTCACTTTCAATATTGCTAGTAGGTGTAGCATCAAAATTTGATAAAATTCAAAGATAATTTATTTAAAAATGATGTGACAAAAAAATTAGGTTTCCTCTTTGTAAGTGGGATAGGGTTTGCAAAGGAAAGAATATTGGAGGCGTAGGTTTGCAAAATGGCATTCTTATGAGTTTGGCCATAGGGGAAAAACTTGGGTGGAGATTATTCAAAGATAAAGGAAAGATTTTGGAAAAATATTACATAAAAATATATAGGTTATGTAAAGATAATATATAGAAAAATAATCCTATCCAAAGGATCATTGCCATGGAAATTCATATTATATAGTTTGTAATTAATCAAGAAATATATTAAATGGTTAGTCAGTAAGGGGAATTATACAATTTTTTCCTGATGCTTGGTTGAAGCCTTATCCTCTTATCTTTGACTCAAAATAGCAACCATTGAATTTGGTATGTCTTTATTGTAAATATCCAAAGGTCAAAGATCATATTAATGTGAGCAATAACTCTAGATCATGGATTTTTATTATTAACTTGGATGAAGGAGAAAAACTCAAAAAAAATGTAGATGAGCTTAAAAGATTAATCAAGAGCTTCATTTGCCTATTTATACACAAGAGCATGAGTTGGTTTGAAATCTATCAAAATATGGTGGATACTAGGTCAAGTTGGGATGAGGAATTAGAGCAATTAAAATTTCCTAATCCAATATTTCTCTTGGAAGAATTTTTGGTCACTAGCAACTTTTCCTAAGGCCTCAACATTCCTTTGGTTAGTAGTTCAAAGTAATATTGTTATAGGAGAGTCTACAAATAAGAGGATAGCATGTATATTTTAGATGTGCCTTGTGTAAGAAGGATTTAGAAATATTTGATCATTTACTTATTCATTGTCCCTTTGCTCGAACTATTTGGGGTTATTTTTTAAAAATATGAGGATATTTTGGGTAGCTCCATCAATATTATTAGATTAATTATTTTAAAGCTAAAATATTATGTATTATGTGGAGGATTAGTTCTACCATTATTTGTTAGAATTTATGGCTTGAAAGGAATACTATAATTTTTGAAAATAAATCTCAAAATCATGCCCAAGTTTGGAATCATATTATCGCTTTCCTTGTAGACTATTTACGAATATGATGTTCATCATGGGAAATCTCAAGTGCTAAAAATATGGTTCTAGCCACTTGATTAGACGATTTGAATATACATGGAAGAGTCGTTTGTAACAATGGCATTAAAACAAAGGATTTACTTTAATCTATTGTAAAATACAAACGTTTAGAAATTGGATTTATTAAAATTATTTTTTATCATGTTTCCAAAGAAAATATGGAAACATTTATTAGAGGTGGTATTTTTCAAAACAACAAAGACATAATTCTCTCCACTTACTCGTAATCATATGGAACTTCAACTAACAAATATGGAGAGGCTAGGGCACTTCTTATAGGGATTGAAATTGTAATTGAAAAAGAATGTAAATATATTTCAATTGACAATGATTCACAAATAATCATTAATGCTATCAACAAAAATTTTGTGAAGATTGGATAAAAATAATATTATTTTCAATATTCATTATCTATTATTGGAGGCAATCTCTTGGAAATGTATGCTTATCTATAAATATGAAATGCAGGTAGAAAATAGTTTAGCCAATCATGGTGTTGATCTTTTTCTTTGTGCAATTCAAATTTTAGAAGACAACTAACTATCGTAAAATTTTGCATCCTTCACCCACTCTTTTATTTTATACGTACAAGATGATGTCCTTATGGAATGGCTAATTTTTGAAGCTAGCCTTTTGAGCATGGGTGAAACGAAGCTGACAGATTCGATCGACTGACACTAAAGCAAATCGCAACAAGGGCGGAAAAAAATTAGGTTGAGGCAAGATGGACGAAATATTTGAATATTGATAATCAAGAAGGGTGGGATAGTGACTAAGTATAATGATTCCAAGGACCTCGTAAGTTGAAAATGTGAAATTCAGCTAAATGGGGTACCAAACAGAGAAATGGGCAAGTTGACCCCATCAAAAATCCCTAAATCCCTACCCCATTATAAGGGTGGAGAAATAGGACAATAGAAGACCAAGAAAAAGTCCTAAAATGTCACGTAAAGTAAAGTCAAAGAAATAATATCTCAAATTCCTACTTGATGCTAGGGCATAAAAATGGGTCGATGACCAACCTAGGTCAACTCCCAATGTGTCACCTTGGAGGCAACCCCGAAGGCACCCACATGCCTTCCCAAAGCATGGGAAAAGTTCTAATATAGTAAGAATAAGAGGGTACCTTCCAAAAGGTCACCCTACTATGGGAATTCCATCAGGCAGAACTTTGGGTTACTGATAGGTAAGGGGTAAATCTTGAATCCGTATTCGATGCTAAAATCATCACCCACCATAGGAAAGTGATGGGACGCTTTAGGGATAACATTAATGATCTTAGCTACCTAATTCTGGGTTAGCAGTTGATGTGAAAGCACCAATTTGAAATGAACAGTCTCAAATGTGATTAACTTCGATAGCTCAACAACTCAGCTTGATATTTTTCTATGAAAAGAGCACAATTAGATGAAGTATCTAGTCTACTAGGGTTTTCAGAATGATCAAGGGCTTAGATTTGTGTGGAACCACCTACTTCCTCTAGACAACCACCTTCAATTGAATGAGATAGTGTACCAGCCAACCATCAAACTATCACAACCATATCTTCCCACCTAGCACCATTAATGAATGTATTGGAATTTATTATAAAGCATTATAAATAATGGAATGCTAGTCATTCCAAAGGGTGGCTATTTAGCCATTATAATTCATATGTAAAGTTTTCACTATTATGTAAATGCAAGTATACTACTGTTTGGTCTCCAAATTAGCTCCTATGTGTGTGTGAATGTTGAAGGTTTATTTTTGTTAATCTATTTGAATGGGTATGCAATAATTTTTCTATCTATATTTCCTATATTTCATTCAAAACTTATAGAATTTGCTTTCAACAGGGTGCATGAATTGAATGGTAGGAATAAGGTTGGTTGATCTGTTAGGTAATTTGCTTGTGTTTGCCATAATGGTGTAATATTGTTGCCTATATGTATTAATGTAGTTGAATCCATCCTTGTGAGTTTTGGTTGCGACCTCTTTTCCTTCCTTATCAATTTCCCTTTTCCCTCTCAGGCATAGGTAGCTAGGAATTCCCAGGAACCGACCTTCTCCGAAGATTGACCGCCCAAAATTTTGGCTTGACGATCGTTCATTGTTGGTCAAGGTCAACAAGGCATGCAAACCTTAAAATGTTTCTCCTCCCCATTGGGTGTGGATTTTTGACCAATTATTTTTTATGACTCTATTGGGGACCCAAAAGGTCTTCGATTTTCAAGCATAATAAGAGAGTGGTGATGCTTTTATGTGTTCACTCTTTACTTTATCACCTGGTGACTCCTCTAAGAAAAAAATCTAGATGTCACTATTAGGTGTCTCTTCATTCCTATAAATCCCTATTCCTCTAGAGGAATTAAGTTTTGATGAGTGGAAATGACCTTACTAGAAAAGAGTATGCTCATCTAGCGACTCCAGCCTAAGAAGAAAACCCAAAATATCAGTGCTCTAATGGACCAAAAATCTTATCCCTGGTGAAATGATTTTGGTCCCCTCAACATCTCTCTTCTGCATGATATCCCTAAGGTGGATTTGAATACACTACCTATCTTTGATGACTCATATAATACTATATTTGAGCATTGTCAAGATTTTGCCTCCTTGGCTACCATCCACAACATTGCATATGAAAATGTGATGGTCAGGTTGATTTTCCTTTCTTTTAGGGGAAGGATATTGCTATGGTATAAATATTTGGAGGATAAGAGCATCTAAATGTGGGATGATCTGGAAAAAGCTCTCATTAGTACATTTGATGATTCGAGTGATCCCTTCTCTATGCTTAACCAATTTTCATTAATCAAGTGCACTACTCGCAAGGACATTGTTAACTTCAATATTCATTTCAAAAGTATGTGGAGAAGGATTCCCCATGAGCTCTATCCATTCCCTGCTTAGGCATACCTATACTATACTCGAGCCTACTTGGATATAAGCCTTATTATTTAGTATTTCTAAGAGAAGAGGTTCCCACAAATTTATAAGAAGGTCATACTAGTCGATAATATCCTAATCCAAGTAAGAAAGATGCCTCCAAGGGAAGATGCATGTCCCTTTCACCCCTTTACAAGTCCATCTCATAATCCATCTCCTAGAAAAGTAGTTCTAGGTCCATCTAGATCTATGGAGAAGAATGGCAATCCAAGAATAAAACTCTCATGGAGCAGCAACAAAGGGCTTGGTACCTAGGGGGCAAATCCATAGTGATATCAGATACATCCAATGGTAGATTCTCGAGTCATCCCAAAGGAAGGGATCCTGTAACATGAAAACATATGATGGAACGAACATCCAATTTTGGATACATTTTTTCTCCTTTATCATAATGAGTTTCCTGCTAAAATAATTGGCCACTACTTTGAACAAACCAGCTCATCCCCCATAGGAGAACATCAATGTATTTCATCTACCATAGGATTATAAATCTAAATATATTTATAGGTAGGTGACCTCTTAGTATGGATAAATTATGGATATTCCTATCTTCCCCCCTAATCAGCAAAGGCTAGAGGCTTGTAAAAGGATATATTTCTCGACTGATGATCCTTAACAAAGAGGAGGAAGGTCGGTGCTTTTCCATGACCTGTTCAGAGGATCTCCTTCTCAACCAACTTAACTAGAGGATGGTGTGATATCTATCGAGGTATAATAAGTAAGGCCATAATAGATCAAACCACATAGTGTATCCACTATCTTAACCTTACTCAAGGTGCCAACCATCACTGATCTCACAATCCCATGGCAATCGATGCATGACAATCATGATGATTGAATGACAACGACGGGAGCAAGTCAAATTGGGACATGGGCTTTAAATAAGGTAAATTCCAATGGGATGAAGCACTGATACCCCTCTCTAGATGATTAGATGGACATCCACCCTGTCCTAATTGGCTACGACCTAGATTTATTGATCCCAAGGGTAAATACTATATCAAAATGATATTTTGTGAGATTTAATAATAGCCACAGACAGTCCTAGGATCAACATGAGAACAACTCAGGTTTAGAATCATCTGGTTTAGATATTATAGATTTACAGGGTGACCTGCGGTGGCATTTAATGCCCAAGCATGCCAAGCACACCAAAATTTTGTGTAAATAATTGACAAGTAAATAAAATATTATGGTAGAAGCCTCATCGCTTGGTAGGTATCATCATCTTTTTTAAATCTTGCAAAGAGAGCAGTCCAATAAATAATAACCATATGACCAAGGTGCCAAAAATCATGAAGTGAAAAGTATAAGAAGATTTCCTAGGTCGCCTCTTGTATTCATAACACTTTCATTTCCATTTTCTCATTTTATTATGTTTTGTTCATCATTTTTTTCTTTTGTTTTTATTGTTGTGACCTCGTAGCCCAATGGATACACCCAACAAGTACAAAATATTTACATGCTACCCTTGTAAATCTAAGATCGCATGGAGAAAAACTTGGTACTCGTGTAAATAGGACAATAATGATAACCCTCAAATTGTCTTCCCTTTTGTGTTTTTACTTTTCTGCATCCTTCTCCTTATTTTGTCTTCCAACTATGCTTTCTATCACTAACCTCTTTGATTGGTGGCATCCGTAGTTTTGCCTCAGTTATTTCCTATTTTTTTCCCT
The DNA here is from genome assembly GCA_028583015.1 of Wollemia nobilis. Taxonomy (NCBI): domain Eukaryota; kingdom Viridiplantae; phylum Streptophyta; class Pinopsida; order Araucariales; family Araucariaceae; genus Wollemia; species Wollemia nobilis. The sequence goes on along the minus strand of JAQPPZ010000220.1, from coordinate 2,813,133 downwards.
TTCCTCTTGTGTCTTCTTGTTCTAGTTTTCTTGTTTTGCTTACTATTTCTCCTTGTGGTCCCCTTATTTTCTTTTTCTTCATAGTATTTTTTTGTGTCACTTCCCCCCATCGCCTACCACTCTCCTTTGTATTGAAGTCTCATTTGATTGTAATTCTCAATGCTTTTTTTGTCATTTTATTCTTCTTCTCTCCCCTATTCAAAAGTGTTATGTGCCTAAGATCTTTGCCTGGGTTTCCTTTTCCACAAGTGCAAATCTCTTGTGAGTTACCAAGAGTGTGGGTAAAATTTTGCACCCTTCACCCATTCTTTTCTTTTTTATGTACAATATGATGTCCTTAAAGAATGACTAAGTTTTGGAGCTATCCCTTTGAGCATGGATGAAATAATGTTGACAGATGTGATCGACTGACACTAAAGCAGATTTAGTAAGGGTGGCAAAATATTAGGCTAAGGTAGGATGAACGAAAGATTCAAATGTCTATAATCAATAAGAGTGGGATAGTGACCAAGTATGTAATGATCCTAAGGACCCTGCAAGTTGAAACTATGAAATTCATCTAAATGGGGTACCAGGCAGATAAATGGGCAAGTTGACCCCATTAGATATCCCCAAATCTTCACCCTATTACAATGGTGGAGAAATGGTACAATGGCATACCAAGGGCAAGTCTCAAAATGTCACCTGAAGTAAAGTCATAGAAATGAGAGCTTAAAGGCTCACCCGATGCTAGAGCAAAAAATGGGTCGATGACCAACCCAGGTCAACTCCTAATGAGCTGCCTTGGAGGCAACCCCGAAGGCACCAAATACCCACCCAAAGCATGGGTGGAGTTATGAGACAATAAGAAGAAGAGGACACCTCCTAAAATGCCACTCTACTATGGGAATGCCATCGAGCGAAACTTTGGATACTTGGTAGGTAAGGGGTAAATATTGAATCCCCATCCGATGTTGAAATCACCACCCACTAGAGGAAAACGATGGGAAAATTTGAGGAGAGCATTAATTATCTTAGATACCTAAGTACGAGCTAGCAGTTGGTACAAAAGCACCAATTTGAAAGGCACGATCGTAGATATGATTAACTCTAATAGCTCAACAACCTGGCTTGATAATCGTTTATGAAAAGAGTGTAATTAGATGAAGTGTCTAGTCTGCCAAGATTGTCAAAATGATCAAGCGCTCAGATTTGTGCACAATCACCTACTTTCTCTAGATAGTCACCTTCAATTGAATGAGATAGTGTACCATCCAACCGTCTAACTATCACAACCATATCTTCCCGCCTAGCACCATTAATGAATGTATTTGAATTCATTGTAAAGCATTATAAATAATGGAATGTTAGTCATTCCAAACAACGACTCTTTAGCCATTACAATTCATATGTAAAGTTTTCACTATTCTGTAAATACAAGTATAATACTATTTTATCTTCAAATTGACTCATTTGTGTGTGAATGTTGAAGGTTTATTTTTGTTAAGCTAGTTGAATGGGCATGCAATAATTTTGCTATCTGGATTTTTTGCATTTCATTTAGTAGTTTTAAAATTCGCTTTCAGTAGGGTGCATGAATTGATTGGTAAGAGTAAGGTTGGTTGATCTGTCAGGTGGTCTACTTGTGTTTGTCGTAATGGTGTAAGCTTGTTGTTATTGATGCGGTTGAATCCATCCTTGTAGTTATGGTTGTGGCCTCATTTCCTTCCTTATTTTCTTTTTCCCTCTTAGGCATAGGTAGCTAGTACTTCCTAGGAATCAGCCTTCTCTGAAGATCGATCGCCCTACCTTCCCGACACGACAACCGTTAAATGTTGGTTGAGGTCAACAGGGAACACAAACCTTAAACTTTTTCCCTCTCTATTGGGTGCATATGTCCAACCAACACTAACCAAGTAAGATATTATATTTTCATAAAAATTATATCGAGGATTTAATTGAAGAAACATAACACTTTTTTATTTGGTTAGTGTGAGAAACCCCTATGACCAATGCACGGGTTTGAGCAGTCTCCTCCCAATCATGACCCCTCATAAAGTCGAGAGCTATGCTTATCAATAGGGAATTTAACACACAACCACCACACACCCACCCTCATTCACCTATGTTGCAATTTAAGAAACATAACACTTTGAGAAAGATGAAGAATATATTTGATGCAATATATATATATATATATATATATATATATATATATATATATATTTGATGAAATGGAAAGCTAAATAACCTAACAATAACCATAATATATTGCTATTGTTATGAGAGTGGCCTCAATAGAAATCACATATAGTTTATTAAAATAAAATAAAATTAAATTAAAATTAAAACTAATGCTTAACATTATGCATATTATAAGATATGTTTAAGCATATTAACGACTTAAAACACCTCACATGTAGCTTCACTTTCTATTAAGATCAAGTTGCATTTTATTTGAAGTGACTATCAAAATTGAAGGTTCCTCTTCTTTTTATTGGAAAGATAGCTTTTAATAACACCTTTTAACAATGCAAGCTCAAAGAAAATTTTACCTTTTGTTTGACAAATTAAAATATAATTATATGCTATTTTTATATATTAATATTTTTTAAACTTACTACATGAAACTAAAATAAATCATTCTTATATTTATTTTAATGAATAGACTTATTATAGCTTACAACAAACCTTATTATCATGAATAACTTTATCTTAAAGTGTGCATAATAATGTAAGGACTTGAACCTATGACTATGCATTAGAAGGAACCAAAATATAAATGGTATTTATTAAAAAGTGGCTTATAATACTAAAAATAATCTATGGATTTAATTAAAATTAAGAGGTCCAATATGTCATACACATGTCACAATTTTGATATTACTAGGCATAAGGAATTTTTCATAAGGTCTTGCCTTTCTAAGCCTAATTATTCATTAATAAAAAGCTTAACAAGAGTGGGTCTCATAAACCATTCAAATCTAACTACTAAGTCCATTCCAGAATATTTGTTTACACACAATAGTAATACACTTATGATATACTAGCCATTAAAGTGTACGACCAAAAGTTGAGACTTTGAAACTTTAAATAGAGGTTTAAGGTTTGAATCTTATAAAAATAGAGTTAGGGATGTTAAAAATGCTTTATTTATTTATTTTTAGTATATGAATGTGACACTTATTAGAAACATCCTCTAAGAATAATGAGAAATAAATTGTTATGAATAAGAAACAAAAATTATTTACTTTAATTTAAAAAAAAATTAATCTATAAATAATATTTATTTTTAATTTATAATTACTTCGCTTATTTAAAAATATTCTCCAAGAATGAAATATAATAAATAAAAACAATGAAAATGAAAAATAAAATATTATAATAAAAAAAAGAAAAATAAGTTATTCACTTTATTTTTTAAAAATATTAAAAATTTAATAAAAATCCCACTTATACCTAATACAAAATTATCATATTAATTATTTTTTATATATAAAAATATAAATTTATAATTAAAAAAATGATAAGCTTAAAATACACATTAAACTAAAGTAAGCACTATCTTTTAAAATCTATTTTCTCTTTAATATTTTATACCTACAAATTTAACTGATTACGTGATTTAAAAAACTCCTTACCATTAAGTTTTCTCCACGTTTCTCTTGCGGTCATAGATCCTTGATTGTGTACGGTTAAAAAAATTATAATACCCAAATATACAAATCAAATCATGTTACTTATAAAATTTGTTAATATAATGATTTGATTGTATTTGAACTTAAATACACCCTTATATTGGTTTTTGTTTTGGGTTTTTATTTTTTTAATACATATAAGAATTTGTAAGATCATTGGGTGTGGATTAAACAAAGTTAAGGGACCTGACTTTTGGGGGCATCGAAGTGGGGCAAACACTTGGCTGCTATAATCCAGCCTATTTCCATCTGGGTAGATAGTGGTTTGAACCTTAGACTATCCCAAGGAGAGGCCAAAGTCTTAACTAGTGTATTGGGGTCTAGTCCCATAAGGATTTGAATTTGAATTTTCTAGATGAAAACCCAAAAACTTACCACTATATGTCTTTTAAATATAAGTTTTTTATATATAAAAATTTTATATAAAAATTTAAGATTTAAATCTTAAAAAATAAGGTATATATATATATATAATATTATGAATACCTTCTAATAATAAACTTAAAAGAATATAAATAATTTGAATATATTTTTTAGATATTAAAAATTATTTTACTTCTATTTTAAATATATTTTTTAATTAGTAATTTTAATATAATATATTATTAAATTTTATAAATAAAATTTTAAGTTATGTAAAATATTAAACTATTTCTTCTATTTTATGGGTAAAAAATAAAATTTAAATTTTATTTATAAAAATTATTTTTATTTTCATTTAAAAAAACAATTGAAAGGCTATTAAGATTATAACGCTGATAGGGATGTGGAGGCCACATATCATATTTCGTAGATATTGTCTTCATGAAAAAAACTATGAATAATCGTAAAGGTTTTATATAGTTGTTCATTAGCTTTTATACTTTTAAAATTGAAAGCAATATATATATAGAGGGTTATATAGGAGAGTTGGTCATAACCACACTATTTTTAGTAATTGATAGGTGCACGTTTAAATCATAAGAGCGGCTTCCATCAAACCTGTTCGGCTTCATTATTGTTGATCCGATGTGAAGGGACCACCAGTCTCTCGGGATTTGTGATGTCATCGTCAATCCAACACGCACTCAAAGGATTTAGATCAGACTACTATTTTTGCAAACAGGCTGCCCTTAAAATTTGAACAAGCATTTACCAATCCACCTAACCCTCAAAAACCCTAACTTTACATCAATGATCCCATAACCATTTATAAGTGCTCGTTCATGTTGGGATTTAGCAATATGATTTATGTGTGAGCAAATTAAGAACAGTAGAAATAAAACATTCATGCAGACAAAAGAGAACACCATGAGGTTCACCCAATACTATTGGGCTACGTCCTCCAAGAAAACACCAACACCTGCATCTTTGTATTAGCAATAATACAATGTACAAGAAGAAGGAGAACTGTGCAAATCTGCTGCAACTCCTTCTCTCCAATACACCATGCACACCGACATCTCCCCACATGAGTTTCTTCTCACCCACAACATAATCACTCTTACTGTGATTACAACATTGCAATAAGCAATCCTTTTTGAGCTCTACACCAAGCCCACACATCACCATGTAATCTCCTCACAAAACTACAGGCATCCAAGATTTTCATGCTACTATGCATCAATATGCATCACAGTATGCAATCTGCCACATTGCATTACAATGTTCAATATTATGCATTTACAAGCATCTCATTGCACTCTCACTACAATCTCTTTATGCTACCTCTCCTACAAGCTTACAATAGAAGATTACATATGATACATAAATATGACCACTACAGGTCCATTACAATGCTCTTCAGCATTATCCCTGCATTCTACAATGCAGACTCTGGCATTCTTCTGATGCACTCCCGTGCTCTCATGGCACACCCGCGGTGCTCTCAAGGCACACACACACCTGTGGCATAATACATTGCAGATCTATTTATACATCGCATGACAACATTCTTTGTTATAACAATAACTTTTATTGTTATAACAATCATAACAAATCAACAATTTCATTCTGTCATTTATATTTAAATGAATCTGCCCATAACCGCCAGACTTTGTCGCTATCCATCCTGGTGAACGCCATACGAGATTCATTCGTATCTCCCTTTTGAAATGTCCACGTTGTACATAGCAAAGCAGACTTCGTTTCAACAATGTCATCACGCCTTATGCCTTGTTGGCTCGTCACAGGTTTCCTCCAATCTCGCTCTCCGACGTTCCGCTATAACTCTAGATATGAATCGGTCTCCAGACACCCAACAGTTCATGCATGCCCTAGATAGATTTTTCCTTCTAGAAGAGTGGGAGAGACGACTTTGGAATAAGAGATGATTGTTTGGAATAAGAGATGATTGTTCTTGGATGAAGAAATTAGAAATTTTAATAGACTGGAATGGACTGCAAATGCAATTGTCCTCTTTTCTCATCACTTCAACAACTTCCACTTTTCTCATCACTTCCACAACGTCACTTCAACTATTTTAGGTGGTGGCAGTTATGTTTTTAACTTAATTTTAGTGTTCGTGATAATGGTACTAATTTTGAATGATGGATGGTTTTCACATGAAATTAATAATAATGCAAAAATATAAGTTAACATTAGAAGTAATTTTATTATTATAAAAATAAATTAATATAAATTTAAACTTTATTTATTAATTACTAAAATAAATCTCTATATCAAAATCCGAATGGACCTCTTTCCACGTAAAACAGGAGGAAGAATCAAATTTTACAAACCCAAACCATCCTTTTTAGACGTGGTCTCTCACAAATGGAACACAAAAACTCAGAGTGAACGACTCCCGACGACGACATTTTAACATATCGACCATGACTTCACAATAAAAAAACAATAAAGTATTTTTTAAGTTCATCGACGACATTTTAACATATCGACCATGTCTTCACAATAAAAAACAATAAAGTATTTTTTAAGTTCATAGAGTTATAGTTTTACACACAACTCAGAGTGAACGACTCCCGACGATGACATTTTAACATGTCGACCATGACTTCACAATAAAAAAAATGATAAAATATTTTTTAAGTTTATAAAGTTATAGGTTTTATGCCATATTTTTAAAGGATATTATAATAGTAAAAGTAGTGGACTTTTTGAACAGAGACTCAAGTTTAATTTATGAAAAAGGTTATTTTTGATGTATCTTCAGCTGTATATTTCAAAAAAAAAAAAATATATATATATATAATTCTATCTCTTAATTTTATATCTCTTATTTTGACTTTCAATATCTTTTAGATCTACACAATAAATAGGTATCAAGATTGTTTTTCCAACTTGAGTTGGTCTAATTATAGACTTTGAGACACCAATAGAAGGTCAGGGTTCCAACCTAGGGATAGAGATGCAACCCTATAATTAAAAGTATAGGTGAATAACATATTAGTGAAAAAAATATCATTATTCATGAAATTAAATTATTTTAATTAGGTTTACAAGACTAAAATAGTTTATAAGGCTAAGAGTTTTAATATAAGATAGGAAACCTTATTTTCTTTTGGATTCAAATTTTGGACCTCTTATTTAGAGTTTTAAAGTTTAATAACATCTAAGAAAAAAATTGTTAAACAAAGGAAAAAATCTCAACATCCTCTTATCATGTTTTGGAGTGTAATTCTTTTGTTGTTGATTTTGATGAGGAGTTCCTTTATTTTTTCTATTCTTATTTCTTCAAAAAGTTTCATTAGTGAATTCATTTTTAGAGTGTTCTCATATGCAATCCACATGTCCTTGTAGGCTTCACTTTTCATGACAAAATATTTTTCGGTCTCTACTACTCTTGTTGTGCAAAAGATATATATTCGTTCTAACCATACCTCTTGAGGAATTGTCCATCTTTTAGTTTCACATAGGAGATAGTATGGACTATATCTTAGTTGTGTTATAAACATTTTTCTTCTATTTAATCTTTGCATCTATGTACTTATTTTGGTTGTGTTCATGGTGTGGGTTGAGCTTGTTAATGTCTAATTGTTTTTGCCTTCCTAAATTTTTAGTTCACATGATAAATCTAATTTTTTTTCTCATATAATATTTAAATTTTTTGTTGGAGTTTGGAACATCATGAAATTTAACGCTCTATTTTCCATCCATCTATTGTTTTGTTTCATCCATGTGTCTTTTCTTCTTTTCAATGTTTCTTTGATTGCCTATTTTAGCAAGTTGTTATCTTCCATTCTTTCTATTTTCTTTAGGTACCCCCATAGCCTTATCATAGCTTCTGCTTCTAGTGGAAAAGTCCCTAATTTAGCAAGTAAAATCTCATATGGGATTGATGCTTTAATTATTAAATTATTTGTAATTAGTCATTTTTGAATTGTTTCTATTTGTTTTCATTTAAAATTTGATGTTTTGCTAGCCCAAACCTCACACCCATATAACACCACTACAATAACTAATAACCAAAAAAGGACCCTCATGGTTTTTCAATCCCACGACTTTGTTTTTCTGCCCCTATTCAACAATAAGTAGAGTGTCCTCCATATTACATATATTTGTTTCATCCTGCATATTCCCCAACTGAGTATGCTTTAGAAATTTAGCCCAAGGTATTTATATTTTGTTATTACCTATAAAGGATTTTATTCAAATAAAATATATGGGTGTTTTTGCTCTCTCCAAGTATAGAAGACCATAATTTTAGTCTTGCTAGTGTTTACCTACATCCCAACTTCTTTACAATTATGCTCTCAAGCTTTTAGATGTTCTTTTAAAGTTTTAAGTGTCTTGCCAATCAAGATGAGGTCATCAACATAGAGAACAAGTTTCACTACATAATTAGCCTTTTTAAAGCCAGAGTGATACCAAGGTCAATAGTTTACTCAATCAAACAAAGGGATATATAGCCTCGGTAACCTCCACCTTGGACTTGACATAAAGTAAAATAAAATCTTCATACTTGAGGGTTCCTACCATCCAAATCTTTATTCTCTTGTAATTCCTCTCCTCCCATCCTTTCTATCAATTCCTCTAATTTGTCAATGTAAAGGCCAAATAAAGTAGGTGACAATTGACAACCTTAGTTCACCTCAATATCACTCCCAAAACACTTTGATAGTCCTTTTGGAGTTCTAATTTTTGTTACCATCTGCTCATAAAGTGTGTGTATAGCTACTCTTTAGTTGGTTGGTGTTACATACCCAAGACTTGTGACTCATAGGAGCATATGTTATTATGTGTATAGTGGATCATATATCAAGTTAGAAGTGGGCCACATCTTAAGTTAGGAGAATGTATGTCATAGAATCATGTATATAACTGCTTTGTCATAGAATCTCTTTGTTTTCATAGAATTATGAATGTAGTCACTTAGTATCATGAATGTAATTATCATAAATTTGGTAGTCAAAAATATTTTCATAGTAGGTTGTCATAGAATATTGTCATAAAATATCAGGAAATATGCTTGTAAATATTACAAAATAGGAAGGATGTAACTCTCACAAGCTAGTGAAAAATTTACATATTTTATATAGAGGTTTCCCCCTTGAGGAGGCTTGCGATAGTAAACTTATCTGCCCCAAATTCTTGCAATTACTATAATTTATATTTCCATGTTTCCTTTAATGAATGCTTATGTTATAGCATATATGATTCTAGTGTTGCTTTTATCAATACTTTGTGCAATCATAGTTAGGATTATCTTTGGCACTAAATTTCTTATCTCTGTACAACTTTGCACTAAGATTTTTGAGGTAAAAATTTTGCATGAGAAGAAGAGGTTCATTGCATTTGGTTTGCCAATTTCTTCTATTCTTTTCTATAATTCACCTCTAGGTACTATGTCAAAAGGATTTTTTAAATCTAGAAAACAACAATAAACTTATCACTTTTCATTCCATATCCTCTGTATTAGGTGCCTCAAAGTAATGCAATGATCTATTGTTGAGCACTTGAGTTTAAACCTTGCTTGTGCTATTGTCCTCTTTCCTTGATTTTTTTCCCACTGATTGATTTTGCTTTCTACTATGCTGCTAAACAATTTTGGAAAAAGAGGATTAATCATGATGGTGCAGTAATTTGAAGGATTGTTGTTGTCTCTTTTTATGCAATGGTATGATTAGGTTGGTTATCCATTCTTGAGAAAATCCTCCTTTAATAATGTCATTAATTTTTTTGGATGTGTGGTGCTAAGATGTCAACCCCACACTTGAGATGTTCAGGTTGCAAACCATTTATATCTTGAGTTTTACCTATTGGTATTTTCTTAATGTCCTCCTTCACATCTTTTAGATAAAAAATACCCTAGTTGTGTTAATTATAAAAGAGGTATATTTTTCTTGGTTTCTCTCATATAATTGCTTAGCATAATGCAACCATTTTTCAATTGTGATATTGTTTTTTTGTGTCTTTTACTTTGTTGTAGTTCTTTCCAAAATTGCCTTGGGATATACTTTACAATATATATCAACTACTTTTGCCTAGCTCTTATGTATTCTTCATTTTTCATAAATTGTTTATATATCTTTCTATTTGTTTTCTTTTTACCTCTTTCTTTCAAGGTTCCCCTTATTGCTTTGCATTCTTCATCGTACAATGGATTTCTAGGGAATGTTTTATGTCTTCCTTTCCTAGGTTTTAAATTTTTGCATGATTCTAAGGCTTCTTTGATTATATCCATCAATTTACTGCTATCAAAAGTATTAGTTTGAAAAATAGTTGTCTTTTTTTTTCCTCTCTTCACGTAATTTGCTTGAGTGATGTTTTATAGTTTTTTAATTTGTCATAGAGATGTTTCTTGTTGTGTTTCCTTCAATTACTTGAAGATGTTCTTTTTTCCTACTTTCTTGTATTTGTATCTTTATGTACATTAGATTGTGATTAGAATTTAGCTCCATGGGAACTGCTTCAATTTCTAGATCTATTTGTTTTATTTTTACCTATTTCTTTCAAGGTTCCCCTTACTGCTTTGCATTCTTCATCATACGATGGATTTATAGGAAATATTTTATGTTTTCCTTTCCTAGGTTTTAATTTTTTGCATGATTCTAAAGCTTCTTTGATTATATCCATCATTTTACTGCTATCAAAAGTATAAGTTTGAAAAATAGTTGTCTTTTTTCTTTCCTCTCTTCACATATTTTGATTGAGTGATGTTTTATAATTTTTTTCTTTGTCATAGAGATGTTTCTTGTTGTGTTTCCTTCAATTACTTGAATATGTTCTTCTTTTCCACTTTCTTGCATTTATGTCTTTATGTACATTGGATTGTGATTAGAATTTAGCTCCATGGGAACTGCTTCAATTTCTAGATATTTTATCCTTGAAATGAAGTTTAGTGAGAAAATAGCATATTCAACTACATTGTGTCCATTATGTGTTTGACAAGTATATTTTTCAAAATAATTCCACATGTTTATTGCAAATGAGCAATCCTTCTATGCTACATAGTTTAAGAAGTTCTTCTCCATAATGTGTGATGGGTCCTTGACTATCATCTAAGGACCTTAACCAAAGGTGATCCACCTCTTCTTCTAGCTATAGTGGATTATCATTTATTTCTTAATTGATATTTAAAGATATTGATTATCTATTTGCTTTCTTGGCATTAAATTCACCCATTAAAACCACCTCTCCAAGGTTATATTTTATGATGTCTTTTGTCAAAGACATATATGGATCTTCATGATCTTAGCCATGTTTCTTTTAAAACTTTGATTGTTGTGGAGGAAAATAACAAGCAAAAAATACTAATTAATTTATCATTATATGTGATTCTAATCCATATATACTATTTATTTGGGTCTTCTTTCTCAAATTATATGAGTCTACCTCAAGACTCGTTTATTAGTATCGTTACTCCTCCATGTCTCTTTTCATTTTTTCTATTTCATTCCATATTAGTATAGTTTTGTATCCTTTGTAATATAAAATATTGCATCCATCATGTTCATGTGTTTCTATTTGTACAATCACATCATTTGCTTTAGCTATGGACCCTATACCAAGATCTCTTCTCCATGGATATCCATGACAATTTCAACTCATCAATGTTAAGTGTTCCTAGCAAGCCCTAATTTCCTATTTATTTTGGTGTGTTCCATTTGTAATGTATGCTTTCCCCTTTTTCAACCATACCTCTTTATCCTCACTCCTTGCAATATTTACCTTTTTCTATTCTACCCTCTTTGCTTATTTTTCATAGGAGTAAGATGATCATATAGGTAAAAATGTTACCCCCATAGTAACTCTCTATTTTGAATAAATTACCTTTTATCCCCTATACTAAACATTTTGACTCATATTTGCCTAGCTCACATGTCTTCCCTTACTTTTAGTCTACATGCTTGATAAATTTATCTACTCCAATGGAGTTTATCAAAAAGAAAATCTCTTGTCAAGTTGGTTGTGTATTCTTGATATCCATATTATTTTATTCCCTTAATGATATTTTTTATTGATTTATTTTATCTTTCCTTTTCTTCTAACAATTTTATTTTGATTTGTTTCTCCATTAAATATCTTTTTTCCTTTGGCTTGATTGTTGGATCTCTTACCACTTATGCCCACGATCTAGTCTCCTCTAATGTGTTTCATAGTTCTTGCTTCTTTGTCATCATGTTTGCAATTACTGTCTATATTTCTTTTATTTGTAATAAATTGTCTTGATTTTTTTATTTACAACTCAATTTGAATGTGGGATCTATTTATAGAATTATTACTACTATACAAGCCTATGGTAGTGGAGGACTTCAATTCTACCAGTGATGTCTCCAACATGCTGATTCGAACAACTTATTTTAAAATCATTTTTTTTGTTCCATAATGAGGCTTTGTTGTTCCTCATGAATGTAGTCAATTCCAACATCTCATGTTACAAGGACCTTGTGTGTTCTTCTAGAAATATTAGTATTTCATGAGATGGGCTAGCCATGGTATCAACTAATAGATTCAAGTTATCTCCTTTGTATTGTGAGTTTGTCATTACTAATTTGATCTCTCCTAACAAACATGCAATATAATGTTTGGATTCTTAGTTTCTCAAACCCTAGCCTTGACCCCACCAAATATTTATTCAACTTTCAAACCTTTGGGCCATAAAATAAAATTAACAAGAGAAAAAAAAGTGTTTGGGTTTCAAGGCCTTCCTAGTTTTATGATAATCTTTTCTATACACTTGTCTTTATTTGAACAATGATCTTGCCAGAAAGAACCTTTGTACATGCACATATATATATTTTCTACACTTGTGTTTATTAACTATATTGGATTTTACCTCCACAACCTGAATCTACCTCTATCTTTGGAATATGTCTTCACCACTTAAATCTACCTCTATATTCATACTATATAACCTTTAAAACTATTCTAATTTAATCAAATTATTTGCACTATATATACATGATTACCAATGTTATTTTAAATAGAATTGAGATATTATTCTTAACAATTTTGGGTGTTATATTCTCATTTTATTTCATGTCAATTACAATCCTACAAATGTAAAACTATATACTATGTACTTAGATGCACGTTTGGTTTATTTCCACTTTAATATGTTAACAAGAGCACAAATGTAAGATTACTTTGAAAGGGTTGCCACTCTGAACATAGATTGTTCTAAGCGATTTTTAACGACAAAAATGGAAAATTACTTTTCATTCTAAAGAATATGGAAGAGTCTCTTAAATGTAATTTATAATATGAACATAAGATATAAAATAGATGAAAATAAAAGATACAAAAGTATACTATGATATTGATGTTGTCAATATTTTTGATAATGAGATAACAAGTTTAAAGATGCAAGCTCTTGGTCTAGTCCTCACACTTATGAGTTATGACATATATGTGGGGTAGATGGCCTTATTTATTTTTGACCAATTTATTTTTTAGAGAATATTACATTATTTGGTACATACCAATGTACCCCAATGGTACCTTGATGGTACAAATTTAAATGTGTAATAGATTAGGGTGTGAGTGTATAGTTTAGGAGTGTGATTTATATTTTATCTTATGTGTTCATGTGTAGTATGTGCACAAGTGTCATGTAATAGTGTGCGCAAGTGTATGCACGTGCCATATAGTAAAGTGTGAAAGTTTCATTGAATAAATTATGTAATAGTAAATAGAGAGTCAAGAGTCATGTGTACAAGTGGCAAGTTGAGAAGTTGATAGGCATGGGAAATTTTTCCTATGCGTGGAATATGAAAGGTTGCATCTCCTAGATATGTGAGAAGAGAAATAGATAAATATTCCAAGGGTCACCTTTTTAAGGTTATATTATGGATGCAAAGCTCCATGTATTGTGTCAAAAAATATTAGGATATTGAATGAGATTTGAGTAAAGCTTGTATACAAATTGAGCAATAGTATTGTAAGTTTTTTCATGTTATTGCATGAACGATATTGGTCATTTATATCTTCTTATTGTTATTTTCATGAATATTATGCTCATTGCTTTTGACCATTAATATTAAGTTGCTCTAATTTTTGAGTTTACTTGAGATCTTGGATATTTGGGACCTATGATAAATTGGCTAAAAATCCAATAGTGGTATCAGAGCTACATTGCATAGATTCTTTTAGAGATACTTCAAGTAGTATCTATTGTTAGCATTAGAAAAAAGTTTTAAAACTAAATTTTTGGTGTGAATATTGATAAGCTAGCATCAAAAGAAAACTTTGGTGTGAATTTAGAGGAAGAGCCACATGAAGAAAATGCAAGTCAAGATAAATTTTGGGTTACTAAATACTGTGACATTATGTTTTAATAAATGATATTGTGCAGGCAAAATTTATGGATTCCATTGAAAAACACATAGGCTAAAATATAAAGAAGAAGAAAAATCAACTTTGAAGAAAGTGTTATTTAGAAGACAACAAGAAGTTGAGAGTGGCCAAGAGCCAACATTGTAGTTTTATCCTTGAGATAGAATACCCTAAAATAAAAAAGAAGTATAAGTATATCATTGGCTATAAATTAGTGTATGAAGAAAAAATAAGAAAGCTTGTACTAAGAAAAGTAAGAAAGAGAAACAACCCAAGTTAGAGTGCTATGAGAAAAATCCATTTGAGTTGGAGAAGCCCTAATATCTTCCTATCTAAAGAAAAATTGGATAGCAAAGAAACGGTCCAAGAGAACATAGAATATTCAAGTGCTATTATAAACACTACATTGCAGGTCATCCAAATATTTGAAGGTGATTAAAGGATGTCCAAGTATTCAATACTAATCCAAGTTGGACCTAATTAAAGAGAAGGCAACACCATTATTCAGGAGTTATCCTCCTAAAGAGAAAGGAAATAAAGGAAACACCATTATCTAGGGTTCATAACCTTGAGAAAAAGAAAGAATAAAAGATTTGAGAAACATAAGAGTCACAAAAACATTTTGGATGTCTAGTAGTAGCACCTGGTACATCAAGCAACAACATTTGGTAATGAGGAAATAGTCCTTGGAAGCTAAATAATAATAGTAATCGGTAACAAGTAAGTAGTACTCAAAATTGAGAGAGCAACAATAATATATAAAAGTAGAAGTGAATCAAATTGCATGCATATGTGAGAAACATTAAGCATAGTAAGGTGTAACATCTTCTATACTTTCTTAAGTAATGCTAGCCCTAACATATGCCCTAATGAAGCAACATGCATTACCACGTAGAAGGTGAAAGGTAAGCATTCAATTTGAATTTTTGGGTAAGCATCATAGACTTTAGCATATTTCTTAATTTATGAAGTGAAAATTAGCACTTGATTAAATTTTTTGAAGCCTTATAAATCTGGAGTGATTCAATTGAAATATTTTCAATTTGATTTTTTGAAAAAAGAAAAAAATGATTTTCTCGCTAAAAGAAGTGGCCCCCCAAAGGATAATATCAATGTATTTCATCTACATTAGGGGTATAAATATAAAGAGATTGATAGGCAGGCGACCTCTTAGAATGGATAAAGTATGGATATTCCTGCCTCCCCCCTAATCAGCAAAGGCTAGAGGCCTGTAAAAGGATATACTTCCTGATTGATGATCCTTAAAAAAGAGGAGGAAGGTCGACGTTTTTCCATGACTTGTTCAGATGATCTCCTTCTCAACCAACTGAACTACGGGATGGTGTGAGCTTTCTCGAGGTACAATAAGCATGGTCATCATAGATCAAGCCATATGGTGTATCCACTATCTTAACCTTTCTCAAGGTGCCAACCACCGCCGATCTTCCAATCCCATGGTAATCAATGCATGTCAATCATGATGGTTATATGACAATGGTAGGAGCAAGTCAAAATGGGACATGGGCTTTAAATCTTGTGAATTCCAATGGGAGGAAGCACTGATACCCCTCTCCATATGATTAGATGGACATCCACCCTGTGCTAATTGGCTACGACCTGGATTTACTGATCCCAATGGTAAATACTAGATCAAAATAATATTTTATGAGATCTAAAAATAGCCACAGACAGTACTAGGATCAGCATGAGAACAACTCAGATTTAGCATCATCTGGTTCAGATATTACAAATTCACAAGGTGACCTACAGTGACATTTAATGCCCAAGCATGCCAGGCACACCAAATTTTTTTGTAAATAATCAATAAGTAAATAAAATCTTATGGTAGAAGCCTTGTCGCTTGGTAGGTATCATCATCTTGTTCAAAGATTGCAAATAGAGCACTCCAATAAATAATTACCATCTGACCAAGGTACCAAAAATCATGAAGTGAAAAGCATAAGGAGATTTCCTAGGTCACCTCTTGTATTCATAACACTTTCATTTCCATTTTCTCATTTTCTTATGTTTTGTTCATCATTTGTTCTTTTATTTTTATTTTTGTGACCTCATAGCCCAATGAATACACCCATTTCATTTCCATTTTCTCATTTTCTTATGTTTTGTTCATCGTTTGTTCTTTTATTTTTATTATTGTGACCTCGTAGCCCAATGAATACACCCAACAAGTACAAAATATTTACATGCTATCCTTGGAAATTTAAGATCGCATGGAGAAAAACTTGGGACTCGTGTAAGCAGTACAATAATGATAACCCTCAAATTGCCTTCCTTTTTATGTTTTTACTTTTTTGCATCCTTCTCCTTCTTTTGTCTTCCTCCTATGCTTGCTATCATTAACCTCTTTGATTGGTGGCATCCGTAGTTTTGCCTATGCTATTTCCTATTTTTTCCCCTTTCCTATTGTGTCTTCTTGTTCTGGTTTTCTATTTTTGCTTGCTATTTCTCCTTGTGGTCCCCTTTTTTTCTTTTTCTTTTTAGTGTTCTATTGTGTCACTTCCCCACACCACCTACCACTCTCCTTTGTATTACAGTCTCATTTGGTTGTAATTTTCTATGCTCTTTTTGTCCTTTTCCACAAGTGGAAATATCTTGTGATTCGCTAAGAGTGTGGGTAAATATTTGCACCCTTCATCCGTTATTTTCTTTTTTGTGTACAAGATGATGTCCTTAAGGAATGGCTAAGTTTTGGAGCTATTCCTTTGAGCATGGGTGAAACGAAGTTGACGGATGTGATCGACTGAAACTGAAGCAGATCGTAGTAAGGCTAGCAAAAAATTAGACCAAGGCAGGATGAACGGAAGATTCAGATGTCTATAATCAAGAAGGGTGGGATAGTGACCAAGTGTGTAATGATCCTGAGGACCCCGCAAGTTGAAAATGTGAAATTCATCTAAATGGGGTACCAAGCGGATAAATGGGCAAGTTGACACTATAAGATATCCCCAAATCCTCACCCTGTTACAAGGGTGGAGAAATGGGACAATAGCATACCAAAGGCAAGTCCTAAAAAATCACCCAAAGTAAAGTCATAGAAACGAGATCTCAAAGGCTCACCCAATACTAGAGCAAAAAAATGGGTCAATGACCAACCCAAGTCAACTCCCAATGAGCTGCCTTGGAGGCAACCCCAAAGACACCCAAATGCCCACCCAAAGCATGGGTGGAGTTTTGAGACAGTAAGAAGAAGAGGACACCTCCTAAAAGGCTACTCTACTATGGGAATGCCATCCAGCAGAACTTTAGGTTAGGTAAGGGGTAAATCTCAAGTCCTCATTCGATGTTGAAATCACCACCCACTAGAGGAAAGTGATGGAAAAATTTGAGGAGAGCATTAATTATCTTAGCTACCTAAGTATGGGCTAGCAGTTGGTACAAAAGCACCAATTTGAAAGGTACAATAACTCGAATTTATAGTCATTTGTGAAAAGAGTGTAATTAGATGAAGTGTCTAGTCCACCAGGGTTGTCAAAATTATCAAAGGCTTAGATTTGTGCAGAATCACCTACTTCCTCTAGATAGTCGCCTTAAGTTGAATGAGATAGTGTACCATCCAACCGTCTAACTATCAAAACCATATCTTCCCGCCTAACACCATTAATGAATGTATTTGAATTCATTGTAAAGCATTATAAATAATAGAATGTTAGTCATTCCAAAGAGCGGATCTTTAGCCATTACAATTCATATGTAAATTTTTCACTATTCTCTACATGCAAGTATACTACTATTTTATATTCAAATTGACTCCTTTGTGTGTGAATGTTGAAGGTTTATTTTTGTTAAGCTAGTTGAATGGGCATGCAATAATTTTGCTATCTAAATTTTTTGCATTTCAATTTAGTAGTTTTAGAATTCGCTTTTAGTAGGGTGTGTGAATTGATTGGTAGGATTAAGGTTGGTTGATCTGTCAGGTGGTCTACTTATGCTTATCGTAATGGTGTAATCTTGTTGCTCGTATATATTGATGTGGTTGAATCCATCCTTGTGAGTTCTGGTTGTGGCCTCCTTTCCTTCCTTCTCATTTTCCCTTTTCCCTCTCAGGCATAGGTAGCTGGTACTTCCCAGGAATCGACCTTCTCTAAATATCGATCGTCCTACCTTCCCAAAATGACAATTGTTCAATGTTGGTTGAGGTCAGTAGGGCACACAAACCTTAAAATTTTTCCCTCTCTATTGGGTGCGTATGTTCGACCAAAACTAACCAAGTGAGATATTATCATTTCATAAAAATGATATCAAGGAGTTAATTAAAGAAACATAACACATTTTTTATTTGGTTAGTGTGATAAACCCCTACAACCAATGCACAGGGTTGAGCAGTCTCCTCCCAACCATGTTTTATTTGATATAATATTTTTATATATTAATATTTTTTAAAAACCCAGGTGTTGTAGGTGAGTTGGAGAGGAGAGGGCAATCCTCCAAGGGAGGTCCCAGGTTCAAATCTCCACCCTACCAAAATGCTGAATTGGGTATCCAAAATCCAATTGACAATGTTGGTGCGGGCAGGGTTGGCTGCGACTCCCGAGTGACTTTGACGGTGTAGAACCCCTTGTTCGTGGTCTCTCAGACCAAAGCGGCCCCACAAGGGGTTTTTCACTTTTAAAAAAAAAAAAATTAAACTTAATTTTTTTTTAACTTATTACATGAAACTAAAATAAATCATTCTTATATTTCTTTTAATGAATAGAATTTTTTTTGGTAAGTTAATATTTTTATTAAAAGGGGCATTTGAAAGGCGCCCCAATGCCTTGTACAACAATAGAACAAAAAGGAAAAACCTCGAAGGAAATAAAAGGAGGAATAAAAACTAAGAGGCATTCAGCTAGTAAATATAAAAATGACTAAATTCTCGAAAAGGAAGGAACAAAATGTGATAGACATTCAGCCAGCAGAACCAAAGAGGAAAAATCCTCCAAGAGAAAGGAACAAAAGAAGAGGAAGAAAGCTAAGAGTGAGCCTTCCACAAGAGGACCAACAAGCAAGCTCAGAAGGGTACGTCAGTCTGCATTGGTGACATAACAGTAACCTCTAGCTTGGCATCCTTCACATCATCCTTTTGTGCATCCTTTGGGTTTTCCTTTGGGGATTCGATGTAGGCTTCCTTTGTGATCTCCACAACGTCCTCATCCTTAGCATCAACCTTGACGTCAAAAGGTACCTCCGCAACAGAAAAGGCTGGAATATCCTCAAAAGCATCACAGAAAAACATAAGGTTGAGTGCTTGACGTTGTTCCTTGAGCTTCGAAATTGCCTTCCCAATAGCCATATGGGCAGATTCCAAATGGTCAATGGTAACAAAAGTGGCATGGACAACAAGCTTATGGAGGTATTTTTCAACAATATCAGGGGAGTTGGAGAGATCCTTCATGGGCTTCTTAGAAGTGGAAGGAGGGGTTTCAACAACTTCCTTGAATTTGAGTCTCTAGGAACAATGAATAGGCATTTTTTCAACCTTAACCTTTTTCTTGATATTGGAACCAGAATGAGGTATGTCATTCTTGTCCTTTCTCTTTGGTCTAGAGGCTTTAGGGATGGGCGTCGAAGAAGATTTTTCATCATCAGAGTCTGGGGCGGGGATATTTCCTTTGGGGAACTTCAGGAGAAGGAACCTATAAAGGATTATAAAAAGTCCCTGGTGACAGGGCAATCCCTCTTCCTTTTTGGTACGGGTGGAGATTATTGCGTAATCCATGGACCAGTAAAGTGCGACTAGGATGTTCATAATTTTAGCTTCACGAAAATGGTTAATGAAGGCTAAATGGAAGCAACAAAGCTGATATTTAGGATTGTCAACGGTTAAATATTACATAATGGGTTTGAGGATTTCCTTCCAAGGTGTAGAGAGGTGGTGGCCATACAAAATTTTCTTATGCTGCTTGCGGATCAACGAATTCTTCTCAAAGTGAGTTAACTTTGCGTCTCAATTGTGCTTGTTCCTCCTGATCACCTTACCGTCAAGATTTTATCCCGTCAGTTTGGCCAACAGCTCCATAGTGATTTGAAACTCCACGCCATGAATGGTAACAACGCCATTGTCCTAGGAGGTAGCAAAAGCATTGGTCACCTCCCGTCAACGCCAAAGAACATCTTAAAAAAGTTAATGAGCCCACCTTTGTCTTTCAATATGCCTTTAACAATGTTTTTAATGAATAAACTTATTATAGCTTGCAACAAACCTTATTATCATAAATAACCTTATCTTAAAGTGTACATCATAATGTAAGGACTTAACCTAGGACTATGCATTAGAAGGAACCAAAATATAAATGGTATTTATTAAAAAGTGGCTTATAATACTAAAAATAATCTATGGATTTAATTAAAATCAAGAGGTCCAATATGCCATACACATATCACAATTTTGATATTATAGCCATAAGGAATTTTTCATAAGGTCTTGCATTTTTAATCTTAATAATTCATTAATAAAAAGCTTAACAAAAGGTGGGTCTCATAAACCATTCAAATCTTACAACTAAGTCCATTCCAGAATATTTTTTTACACACAATAGTAATACACTTATGATATACTAGGTATTAAAGTGTACAACCAAAAGTTGAGACTTTGAAACTTTAAATAGAGGTTTAAGGTTTGAATCTTATAAGAATAGAGTTAGGGATGTTAAAACTGCTTTATTCTTCGTTTTTTTAGTATATAAATGTGACACTTACTAGAAACATCTTTTAAAAATAATGTTATAAGCAAAATCAATGCAAACTAAAAATAAATTATTATGAATAAGGAATTTTTTTTTTTACTTTAATTTAAAAAAAAATTAATCTATAAATAATATATTTTTTTAATTTATAAATACGTCACTTATTTAGAAATATTTTCTAAGAATGGAATATAATGGATAAAAACAATGAAAATGAAAAATAAAATATTATAATAAAAACAAAGTAAAATAAGTTATTCTCTTTATCTTTTAAAAAATATTAAAGATTTAATAAATATTCCACTTATACCTAATACAAAATTATCATATTATTATTTTTTATATATAAAAATATAAATTTATAATTAAAAAATGATAAGCTTAAAATATCTTTATTTTATACCTACAAATTTAACTGATTACGTGATTTAAAAAACTCCTTACCATTAAGTTTTCTCCACGTTTCTCTTGCGGTCATAGATCCTTGATTGTGTACGGTTAAAAAAATCATAATACCCAAATATATAAATCAAATCATGTTACTTATAAAATTTGTTAATATAATGATTTGGTTGTATTTGAACTTAAATACACCCCTGTATTGGTTATATTTGAACTTAAATACACCCGTGTATTGTGTATTGGTTTATATATATATATATATATATATATATATATATATATATATAATTTTTTTTTATTTCATTTTTTATTTTTTAATACATATAAGAATTTGTAAGGTCATTGGGTGTTGTCATTATAAGCTAGTTTGTTGGATTAGACAAAGTTAATGGGACCGGACTCTTGGAGGTATTGAAGTGGGGTAGTCAATTGTCAAATACTTGGCTGCTATAATCCAGCCTATTTCCATCTGGGTAGATAGTGGTTTGAACCTTAGACTTTTCCAAAGAAAGGCCAAAGCCCTAACCACTGTATTGAAGTCTCGTCCCCTAAAGGTTTGAACATGAATCTTCTAGATGATAACCCAAAAACTTACCACTATATATCTTTTAAATATAAGTTTTTTACACATAAATATTTTATATAAAATATTTAAGTTTTAAATTTAAAAAATAAGGTATATACATTTTATATGTAAATATTACACTATGAATACCTTCTAATAATAAGCTTAAAAGAATATAAATAATTTAAATAAATATTTTTTTAGACTTAAAAAATTATTTTATCTTTATTTTAAATATATTTTCTAATTAATAATTTTAATATAATATATTATTAAATTTTATAAATAAAATTTTAAGTTATGTAAAATATTAAATTATTTTTTATTTGAAAAGTAAAAAATAAAATTTAAGTTTTATTTATAAAAAGTATTTTTATTTTCATTTGAATTTGTATTAATGTCCATCGGTGATCAATAGAGGTCAATAGGATTGTAAAGTACGACATATACAAAGCAACATGAGTGCCTAATGCAGCTTGAGAGAAAATAAAGTAAGAAAAATAGTAAACAGAATGACATATGATATACAAGATCTGTGGATCAAAGATTACTCCCAACATTCAAGGTTGAAGAGAAGTGAGTGATATAAGAGTTGGATGTCGTCGTAGATGTTCTTTGTTGGAGTCGACGATGAGTTGATCTTGTTGTATCTTTGTGATCACCCTGGCGCTTCCTGGTCGTGGCCTCTGGAGGTTGGAAGAATGAAGTGATAAGTCGGGATCCTGTTATATTTTGCAAACTGTTACGAAGTAGTTCTTTTCTGAGATTGAATAATTCTCGGATGAAAAGGGCGATGCATCTCCGATCTTCATAATTAATCCAAGATTTTAGTGTATGGGTGTCTCTGAATAAGCAATAATATCTACCTCGTATCTCGTAGTAGACAGGAAAGGTGAAAATGAAATGCTCCTCGGATTCCACATCAAGACTGCACAATCTGCAAATACATTGACCTCTGGGGAGGTGATGATCTATCTCAATACACAACTGGTGGGAGCAAAATCGTAGCTGAGCTAGAGGAAACCTGAGGTTGTGTGACATCTGTATCAAATTATATTTTGGAGTAGTGATCAATCCATTCTCTAGTTGGAGATAAAAGTGAGAGTAATCGAGTTTTGGTGAAAGAGGTTCCTTTGGATCAGTCAAAGTAGTTTTTATATATGTTGAGTAAATCTCATCTCGAATATCCTTATTGGATTATGGTGCATTGATTGATGCTTTAGTAGGAGGAGGTCTCATGATGTCTAGGCCAAGAGATTGAAATAGAGTAGTAGTTTGAGCATACAAGCGATTCATGGCCCCTTGATTTGCCATCTGTCTTGAGGATTGTAGTGCTAAATATGGATATCTTCTCATGTTCGACATACAATGAAATCTATGCAGTAAAGAGACAATAAGAAATATTGTTGTTGTAAACAATGGACGAGCACCAAACTCATCTAGAATGATGGGATGTGGAACAGTTCTTTTGGAACGAATGAACTTGGATAACATTGAGATGAGGACCCTTTCAATAAGAGACCAACCCAACTGTCTGAGGCTAGAGCAGTGTAGAGGTAACAAGAGTGTGGAAGAGTCCGATCTTTGTACTGATGTCCTGAAATTGGAGTTGAAAGCATTGCTTATCCAGATAGGCTAAGGCATCATAACCTTTGTTTAACCTTGCTTGAGATGCAGGGATCAAGTTGAAGGTAGGTCTTGTGAAAAGAACTCCCAAGTATGTGTACGATGTGACAATCTCAACAACCTTCCCTTTATATGTGATGTGAACAGAAGAGATCTTTCTTGGGTAGGTTGAATGTCATGATTTTTGTTTTCTAGAGATTAACTTCTAATCCATGCAAATCAGAGTATTTGCCAAGTATATCCAACTACTGTTGAAGTCCTCCTGTTATATGTGACATTAGGATAATGTCATCAGCAAATAGCAAAATGACAATAACACTACCAAAAAGTAAGCAACCTATACTCTTAGCCAGAGAGTCCATAATGAGCACCTCCAATTCATTAATATACAATCCAAAGAGTGTAGGTGAAAGTGGGCAACCCTGTTTAACCCCAATAGTACTATGAAAATCTTTAATAGTACTATGAACATCTTTTGTTTTGAGAGATCGAATTTTAACCTGTCCAGTGACTTTTTCATATAAGGTCATAACCAACAAAGTAACCTCCTCTGGAATTCCTAGATCCTTCAACCTCTGAAGCAGTAACTGTCTGAGAACAATTTCAAATGCTTTCCTGTAGTCAACAAAACAACAATAGACCTTGCGTTTATTGGCTTTTGCTTCTTCAATGATAGCTCTGAGAGTTAGAATGTGATCACAGGTACGATGATTTCTTTTGAAACCTGCCCGCCCCTTTGCACGAAGTTTCTTAGCCTCAACAAAATTAGAGATAAAAACATCAAAAACTGTTGCAAATTTTTTTGCAAGAGTATGACCAACCATAATAGTTATGTAATTGTTTGGATTTAGCAGATCTCCGAATTTATGGATGGGATGTATGATATTAGAAGACCAAGAGGGTGGGAACCCATGAGTAACTATATGATTGAAGAGTTTGACAATATGGACAGACAAACATTTGAAAGGTTATTAAGATTATATACATGATAGGGATGTGGAGGCCACATATCATATTTCGTAGATAAAGTTTTCATGAAAAAACTATCAATAATATCAATAATCGTAATTTTATCTGGTTGTTCATTAGCTTCTATATTTTTAAAATTGAAAGCAAGGATATATATATATATATATATATATATATATATATATATATATATATATATATATTGGGTTATATAGGAGAGTTGGTCATAACCACGCTATTTTTAGTAATTGTTAAATATAGGAGCTGCTTCCACCAAACCTATTCCGCTTGATTATTATTGATCCAACTTGGAGGGGACCACCGATCTCTCATAATTAGTGTCGTCATCATTAGTCTAACACGCATTCAAAGGATTCAGATCAGACTACTACCTTTGCAAACAAACTACCCTCAAAATTTGAACCAAAATATTTTCTTAATAAATACTTGACCAAACAAATACTTACCAATCCACTAACTTTTAAAAACCCCAACTTAACTTTTACATCAGTTCACGCTGCTAGTTGAATGATCGCATATGATCGCATAACCATTCATAAGTGCTCGTTCATGCATGCACTATATAGATTTCAGATTTCTCCTTGTAGAAGAGCGGAACCTCCTTTCTAACGTGAAAGAGGAGGAAGAATCAGATTTTACAAACCCACCCCCATCCCCATCATATCCCCATCCCCATCCTTTTTAGACGTGGTCTCTCACAAATGGAACACAAAAACTCAGAGTGAACGACTCCCGACGACGACATTTAACATATCGACCATGACTTCACAATAAAAAAAACAATAAAGTATTTTTTAAGTTTATAGAGTTATAGTTTAACATGTCGACCATGACTTCACAATAAAAAAATCAATAAAATATTTTTTAAGTTTATAAAGTCATAAGGTTTTATGAGATTTTTTTAAGGATATTATAATAGTAAAAGTAGTGAACTTTCTTAACAAAGATTCAAGTTTATAAAAAAGATTATTTCCGATGTATCTTCAATTGTATACTTCATTCATATATATATATATATATAAATAAATAAAAATAATGTATAATTTTATCTCTTAATTTTAAATCTTTTATTATTATTATTATTATTTTTTGATATATAGAAGCAATGATTACAATCACGATTTTTAGTAACTGCCAGCACAGTTGGTAGGGTTCAAACTATCTACGAAGGCTCCCAGGACTTCCACCGTCTCGGTGCATGGTAACCCGGTGTGAGATGGGGACCGCTGGACGCACAGGGGTTGCACCGTCGTCATAAATCTTTTATTTTGACTTTCAATATCTTTTAAAATATTAGATTTACACAATAAATAAATAGGTATGAAGATTGTTATTGCAACTTAAGTTGGTCTAATTATAGACTTTGAGACACCAATAGAAGGTCACGGTTCCAACCTAGGGATAGAGATGCAACCCTATACTCAAAAGTATAGGTGAATAACATATTAGTGGAAAAAAAATCATTATTCATGAAATCAAATTATTTTAATTAGGTTTACAAGACTAAAACAATTTATAAGACTAAGAGTGTTAATATAAGATAGAAAACCTTATTTCTTTTTGGATTCAAATTTTGAACCTTCTATTTAGAGTTTTAAAGTTTAACATCTAAGAAAAAAATTGTTGAACAAAGTAAAAAATCTCAACATCCTCTTATCATGTTTTGGAATGTAATTCTTTTGTTGTTGATTTTGATGAGGAGTTTCTTTATTTTTTTTATTCTTATTTCTTCAAAAAGTTTCATTAGTGAGTTTATTTTTAGAGTGTTCTCATATGCAATCCATATGTCCTTGTAGGCTTCACTTTTCATGACAAAATATTTTTCGGTCTCTACTACTCTTGTTGTGCAAAAGATACATATTCGTTCTAACCATACCTCTTGAGGAATTGTCCATCTTTAGTTTCACATAGGAGATAGTATGAACTAGATATTAGTTGTGTTATAAGCATTTTTATTCTATTTAATATTTGCATCTATGTACTTCTTTTGGTTGTGTTCATGGTGTAGGTTGAGCTTGTTAATGTATAACTGTTTTTTCCTTTCTAAATAATTAGTTCACATGATAAATCTAATTTTTTTCTCATATAATATTTAATTTTTTTGTTGGAGTTCGGAACCTCATAAAATTTAACGCTCTATTTTCCATCCATATGTTGTTTTGTTTCATCCATGTGTCTTTTCTTCTTTTTAATGTTTCTTTGATTACCTATTTTAGCAAGCTGCTATATTCCATTCTTTCTATTTTCTTTAGGTACCCCCATAGCTTTATCATAGCTCTTGCTTCTAGTGGAAAAGTCCCTAATTTAGCAAATAAAATCTCATATGGAATTGATGCTTTAATTATTAAAATATTTGTAATTAGTTGTTTTTGAATTGTTTCTATTTATTTTCATTTAAAATTTGATGTATTGCTAGACCACACCTCACACCCATATAACACCACTACAATAACTAATAACCCAAAAAGGACCCTCATGGTTTTTCAATCCCACAACTTTGTTTTTCTGTCCCTATTCAACAATAAGTAGAGTGTCCTCCATCTTACTTATATTTTTTTCATCCTGCATATTCCCCAATTGAGTATGCTTTAGAAATTTAGCCTAGTATTTATATTTTGTTATTACCTCTAAAGGATTTTCTTCAAATAAAATATATGGGTGCTTTTGCTCTTTCCAAGTATAGAAGACCATAATTTTAGTCTTGCTAGTGTTTACCTGCATCCCAACTTCTTTACAATTATGCTCTCAAGCTTTTAGATGTTCTTTTAAATATTTAAGTGTCTTGCCAATCAAGATGAGGTCATCAACATAGAGAACAAGTTTCACTACATAATTAGCCTCTTTAAGGCTAGAGTGAGGCCAAGGTCAGTAGTTTACTCAATCAAACAAAGGGATATCTAGCCTCGATAACCTCCATCCTAGAATTAACATCAAGTAAAAGAAAATCTTCATACTTGAGGGTTCCTACCATCCAAATCCTTATTCTCTTGTAATTCCTCTCCTCCCATCCTTTCTATCTATTCCTCTAATTTGTCAATGTAAAGGTCAAATAAAGTAGGCGACAATTGAAAACCTTAGTTCACCTCAATATCACTCCCAAAATACTTTGATAGTCCTTTTGGAGTTCTAATTTTTGTTACCATATGCTCATAAAGTGTGTGTATAACTACTCTTTAGTTGGTTGGTGTTACATACCCAACACTTGTGACTCATAGGAGCATATGTTATTATGTGTATAGTGGATCATATATCAAGTTAGAAGTGGGCCACATCTTAAGTTAGGAGAATGTATGTCATAGAATCATGTATATAACTGCTTTGTCATAGAATCTCTTTATTTTCATAGAATTATGAATGTAGTCACTTAGTATCATGAATGTAATTATCATAAATTTGGTAGTCAAAAATATTTTCATAGTAGGTTGTCATAGAATATTGTCATAAAATGTCAGGAAATATGCTTTTAAATATTATAAAATAGGAAGGATGTAACTCTCACAAGCTAGTGAAAAATTTACATATTTTATATAGAGGTTGCCCGCTTGAGGAGGCTTACGATAGTAAACTTATCTGCTCCAAATTCTTACAATTACTATTATTTATATTTCCATGTTTCCTTTAATGAATGCTTATGTTATAGCATATATGATTATAGTGTTGCTTTTATCAATGCAATCATAGTTAGGATTATCTTTGGCACTAAATTTCTTATCTCTGTACAAATTTGCACTAAGACTTTTAATGTAAAAATTTTGCATAAGAAGAAGAGGTTTGTTGCAGTTGGTTTACCAATTTCTTCTATTCTTTTCTATAATTCACCTCTAGGTACTATGTCAAAAGGGTTTTTTAAATCTAGAAAACAACAATAAACTTATCACTTTTCATTCCATATCCTTTGTATTAGGTGCCTTAAAGTAATGCAATGATCTATTGTTGAGCACTTGAGTCTAAAACTTGCTTGTGCTATTGTCCTCTTTCCTTGAATTTTTTCCCACTGATTGATTTTGCTTTCTACTATGCTGCTAAACAATTTTGGAAAAAGAGGATTAATCATGATGGTGCAATAATTTGAAGGATTGTTTTTGTATATTTTTTTATGCAATGGTATGATTAGGTTGGTTATAAATTCTTGAGGAAAGCCTCCTTTAATAATGTCATTAATTTTTTTTGGATGTGTGGTGCTAATATGTCAACCCCACACTTGAGATGTTCAGGTTGCAAACCATCTATATCTTGAGTTTTACCTATTGGTATTTTCTTAATCCCCTCCTTCACATCGTTTAGATAAAAAATACCCTAGTTGTTTTAATTATAAAAGAGGTATATTTTTATTGGTTTCTCTAATATAATTACTTAGCATATTGCAACCATTGTTCAATTGTGATATTGTTATTTTGTGTCTTTTACTTTGTTGTAGCTCTTTCCAAAATTGCCTTGGGATATGCTTTACAATATATATCAACTCTTTTTGCCTAGCTCTTATGTATTCTTCATTTTTCACAAGTTGTTTATATATCTTTCTATTTGTTTTTTTTTTACCTCTTTTTTTCAAGGTTCCCCTTACTGCTTTGCATTCTTCATCGTACAATGAATTTATAGGGAATATTTTATGTTTTCCTTTCCTAGGTTTTAATTTTTTACATGATTCTAAGGCTTCTTTGATTATATCCATCAATTTACTACTATCAAAAGTATAAGTTTAAAGAATAGTTGTCCTTTTTCTTTCCTCTCTTCACATAATTTGCTTGAGTGATGTTTTATAATTTTTTTTCTTTGTCATAGAGATGTTTCTTGTTGTCTTTCCTTCAATTACTTGAAGATGTTCTTCTTTCCCACTTTCTTGCATTTGGATCTTTATGTACATTGGATTGTGATTAGATTTTAGCTCCATGGGATCTGCTTCAATTTGTAGATCTATTTGTTTTATTTTTACTTATTTCTTTCAAGGTTCCCCTTACTGCTTTGCATTCTTCATCGTACGATGGATTTATAGGGAATATTTTATGTTTTCCTTTCCTAGGTTTTAATTTTTTGCATGATTCTAAAGCTTCTTTGATTATATCCATCAGTTTGCTACTATCAAAAGTACAAGTTTGAAAAATAGTTGTCTTTTTTCTTTCCTCTCTTCACATAATTTGATTGAGTGATGTTTTATAATTTTTTTCTTTGTCATAGAGATGTTTCTTGTTGTGTTTCCTTCAATTAATTGAAGATGTTATTCTTTTCCACTTTCTTGCATTTGTATCTTTATTTACATTGGAATGTGATTAGAATTTAGATCCATGGGAACTGCTTCAATTTCTAGATATTTTATCCTTGAAATGAAGTTTAGTGAGAAAATAACATATTTAACTACACTATGTCCATTATGTGTTTGACAAGTATATTTTTCAAAATAATTCCACATGTTTATTGCAAATGAGCAATCCTTCTATGCTACATAGTTTAAGAAGTTCTTCTCCATAATGTGTGATGGGTCCTTGACTATCATCTAAGGACCTTAACCAATGGTGATCCACCTCTTCTTCTAGCCATAGTGGATTATCATTTATTTCTTAATTGATAGTTAAAGATATTGATTATCTATTTGTTTTCTTGGCATTAAAGTCACCCATTAAAACCACCTCTCAAAGGTTATATTTTGTGATGTATTTTATCAAAGACATATATGGATCTTCATGATATTAGACATGTTTCTTTTAAAACTTTGATTGTTGTGGAGGAAAATAACAAGCAAAAATACTAATTAATTTATCATTATATGTGATTCTAATCCATATATACTATTTATTTGGGTCTTTTTTCTCAACTTATATGAGTCTACCTCAAGATTCTTTTATTAGTATAGTTACTCCTCCATGTATCTTTTCATTTTTTTCTATTTCATTCCATATTAATATAGTTTTGTATCATTTGTAATATAAAATATTGCATACATCATGTTCATGTGTTTCTATTAGTATAATCACATCATTTTATTTAGCTATTGGCCCTAGACCAAGATCTCTTCTCCATGGATATCCATGACAATTTCAACTCACCAATGTTAAGTGTTCCTAGCGGGCACTAATTTCCTATTTATTTTGGTGTGTTCCATTTGTAATGTATGATTTCCCATTTTTCAACCATACCTCTTTACCCTCACTCCTTGCAATATTTACCTTGTTCTATTCTACCCTCTTTGCTTATTTTTTCATAGAAGTAAGATGATCATATAGGTAAAAATGTTACCCCATAGTAACTCTCTATTTTGAATAACTTACCTTTTATCCCCTATACTAAAAATTTTGACTTATATTTACCTAGCTCACATGTCTTCCCTTACTTTTAGTCTACACGCTTGATAAATTTATCTACTCCAATGGAGTTTATCAAAAATAAAATCTCTTGTCAAGTTGGTTGTGTATTCTTGATATCCATATTCTTTTATTCCCTTAATGATAATGTTTATTGACTTATTTTATCTTTCATTTTCTTCTAACAATTGTATTTTGATTTATTTCTCCATTAAACATATTTTTTCCTTTGGCTTGATTGTTGGATCTCTTACCACTTATGCCCATGATCTAGTCTCCTCTAATGTGTTTCATAGTTCTTGCTTCTTTGTCATCATGTTTGCAATTAATATTTGTATTTCTTTTATTTGTAATAAATTGTATTGATTTTTTATTTATCTGTAACTCAATTTGAATGTGGGATCTATTTATAGAATCATTACTACTATACAAGCCCATGCTAGTGGAGGACTTCAATTCTACCAGTGATGTCTCCAACATGCTGATTCAAACAACTTATTTTAAAATCATTTTTTTTGTTCCATAATGAGGCTTTGTTGTTCCTCATGAATGTGGTCAATTCCAACATATCATGTTACAAGGACCTTGTGTATTATTCTAAAACTCTTAGTATCTCATGAGATGGGCTAGCCATGGTATAAAATAATAAATTCAAGTTATATCCTTTGTGTTGTGAGTTTGCCATTACTAATTTGATCTCTCCTAACAAACATGTAATAGAATGTTTTGATTCTTAGTTTCTCAAGCCCTAGCCATGAACCCACCAAATATTTATTCAAATTTCAAACCTTTGGGCCATAAAATAAAATTAACAAGAGAAAAAAAAAGGTGTTTGGGTTTGAAGGCCTTCCTAGTTTTGTCATAATATTTTCTATACACTTGTCTTTATTTGAACAATGATCTTGCTAGAAAGAACCTTTGTGCATGCACCTAGATCTATTTGCTACACTTGTGTTTATTAACTACATTGGATTTTACCTCCACAACTTGAATCTACCTCTATCTTTGGAATCTATCTTCACCACTCAAATATACCTCTTTATTCAATACTATATAACCTTAAAAACTATTCTACTTTAATAAAATTATTTGCACTATATATACATGATTACCAATAGAATTTAGATATTATTCTTAACAATTTTTGATGTGATATATTCTCATTTTATTTCATGTCAACTACAATCCTACAAATGTAAAACTATATACTATGTACTTAGATGCACGTTCGGTTTATTTCCACTTTATTATGTTAACAAGATCAAAAATGTAAGATTACTTTGAAAGGGTTACCACTCTGAACATAGATTGTTCTAAGTGATTTTTAGCGATAAAAATGGAAAATAAATTTTCATTGTAAGGAATATGGAAGAGAGACTCTTAAATGTAATTTATAATATGAACATAAACTATAAAATAGATGAAAATAAAAATACAAAAGTATACTATGATATTGATGTTGTCATTATTTTTGTTAATGAGATAACAAGTTTAAAGATGCAAGCTCTTGGTATAGTCCTCACACTTATGAGTTATGACATGTATGTGGGGTAGATGACCTTACTTATTTTTGACCAGTTTATTTTTTAGAGATATTACATTATTTGGTACATGCCAATGTACCCCAATGGTACCTTGATGGCACAAATTTAAATATGTAATAGATTAGGGTGTGAGTGTATAATTTAGGAGTGTGATTTATATTTTCTCTTATGTGTTGATGTGTAGTATATGCACAAGTGTCATGTAATAGTGTGTGCAAGTGTATGCACATGTCATATAGTAAAGTGTGTAAGTTTCATTGACTAAAGTATGCAATAGTAAATAGAGAGTCAAGAGTCATGTGTACATGTGGTAAGTTGAGAAGTCAATAGGCATGAAAGTTTTATCCTATACATGTGTAGACACCTAAAACGCATCATGTCGAGGCGACTACTCATATGGGACATGCTAGAAGACCATATGGAAGACCTTGGATAGATTCCAAGGTATAGTAGTGGTCCTAACCACTCAATTAGGCAGTTTGGCTTAATCAGTGTTAACCATGATTAACACTCATGGTTAGTAGAGCTGCTGCGCCTAAGAGCCACGGCTAGCCTCAAAAATTAGTTGGACTTTAGCTGACCCAAAATCGATTATAATGGCCAATTGGTTGTAGATCCGAGAGGTTCTGGGGTGGAATGATCCAGAAGCTTCCCTCCAACTGCTCTAGCTGTCCATTCTTGATCTTGGCTTCTACATGAAGCTAGGACATAACCCTCCAAGGTGATATAAGACCCCCATCCAAAATGGAAAATGAGAGAGATGCATAGGTGAATTTGAGCAACGAAGCCTTGTCGAATTCAACAATCACCTAATTGCATTGTGATATTACTTTATTACCCTAAATTGAGACATCAAAATGGTAATTGAAGCCATGGAGGTCCTAGGAGGCTGTAGAAAACCAGTGAACATTGATGTATTATTCAGGAGGCGTTTAAATAAGGTTACAACTCCGGGAATAGCACACCGGATGAAACAGAGAAACAGAACTCTGTTACGTAGTTGTAACAGAGAGCTACATAGAGAATAGAAACAAATGTATTGTTAAGTACGCTAACATCCCCCTTTATTACATTATTTGGGTAATGTAATAACTAATAGCTATACTAGACTACTAACATCCCCTTACATTATTTTGCAATACAAAGTGAGTCGCGAAACAATTCAAATTTGACACGTCCAAGTGCCTTAGTGAAAATGTCTCGCAACTTGAGCATCCGTGGGAATGTGTCGAAGCTGAATTCGGTGCTTTGGAACTTCCTCTCGAATGAAATGACATTGTGTGTCAATGTGCTTTGTTTTTTCATGATGGACTGGATTCTTGACGAGGTTCGTAACACCCCGATTGTCGCAAAACAAGTGTATTGGAGATTTTGATGGATGGCCCATACTTGTCGTAATGCGACGTAACCATATCACTTCGCACACACCTTCACGTGCGGCGCGATATTCTGCCTCTGTTGAAGAAATAGCAACCACCTGTTGCTTCTTGCTGTGCCAAGAGACAGGACCGGATCCCGGATGAAAAATGTATCCATAAGTTGACTTGCGATCATCAAATGATCCGGCATAGTCGGAGTCCGTGTATCCTTGCAAGAAGAATTTGTTGTTCCTCTTGTATTCTAGGCCATATTCTATAGTACCACGGACATAGTGAAGAACACGTTTTGTCGCTTTCCAATGAGTAGTCTTAGGCTCCTCGCATGAACCTCGAAAGATAGTTTACAAAAAATACGAGATCCGGCCTAGTATTGGTCGGATATATGAGACTCCCAATCAACTCGTCGATAGAGAGTGCCATCTACCCGAGGTGAGTCATCATATCGCGATAACCGAAGTCCATTCTCCATTGGAGTTGCCATTGGCTTGCAATCACCATGCGATATTTATCGAGCAATGTCTTGGCATACTTTTTCCGAGACACTTTGATGGAGTGCTCCTTCCGGCTGAATTCCGGACCAAGACAAGTAATGGAGAAGTCCGAGATCCGTCATCTCAAAAGATTTGCACAAGTTTCTTTTGACAAGAGAGATCATATCTTCCGAACTCCCCGTAATGAGCAGATCATCCACATAGAGTACAAGCAACACTATCTCGAAACCCTGTTTCTTGAAATAGAGGTTTGCATCCGACTGGACATCTCTTAAATCCATGCCGCATTAGGTGATTGTCCATTTTTATATACCAAGCTCGAGGAGCTTGTTTCTGCACCATACAAGGATTTGACCAATTTGCAAACTTTCTGCTGTTGGCCTTCCACTTCAAATCCTTCAGGCCGAGTCATATAGACTTCTTCTTGGAGATCACCATTAAGAAAGGCACTTTTGACATCCATTTGGTGAACTTTCCACCCATATTGTGCTGCCATAGCACACATAACCCGAATTGTGGTCATCCGAGAAGTAGGTGCAAAAGTTTCTTCATAGTCGATGCCTTCCTTTTGAGCATAGCCCTTTGCAACAAGACGGGCCTTATGCTTATCAATTGTTCCATCCGCCTTGTACTTGACTTTGTATACCCATTTGCAGCCAATAGGTTTCTTTCCATGCGGCAGATCAACAAGCTTCCAAGTTTTATTTTTCATCGTAGACTCATACTCGTATCCATAGCGGCCTTCCACCGAGGCTCACTAAGAGCATCTTGCACCGATGCAGGTTCAAGACTATCTATGGTAGACATGAATGCCCCGTCATCATCAATATCCATATCCTCAACTTCTCTACTTGGAGTCACGTAAAGTTCCTCAAAAGATTGACAAAGATCATCAACCTCACCGGCTTCTCGGCTTCTCTTTCCTTTTGAGCCATACCGCGTGTACGAGGTCTATCCAAATTCAAATTGGGAGGAGTGGATAAATTTGCATCTCTCGATTGTATTTGTACACCATTTAGGATTCCGCTTCGGTGGTGGTGAAGAAGATGTAGAAGGACCTCCTGTCTCGTGTTGACGAAGGAATCTCCTCTTCCTTAGGTTCCACAATATCCTCGGTGTACTGTAGATGTGCTCCGTGATGTGAAAGCTTCATCAAAGACAACATCTCTGCTGATATGAATTTTCTTGGTCAAAGGATCTATCAACCGATATCCTTTAGAGTGCTCATAATATCCAAGAAAAATACATCTCAGTGTTTTCTCATCTAGCTTCTTCCTTTTCTCTTTCGGTATGTGCATGAAAGCTTGACACCCAAAAATACGTAGATGAGATATGGAGGGTTTTCGACCACTCCATGCTTCCTGTGGAGTCATTCCTTTTAGGGCCTTTGTGGGTGCCCTATTCAAAAGATACACTGCAGCTGGTGACAACTTCTCGCCCAATATTGTTGCCCAAGAGTTGCACCCGTGAGCATACAACGAACCATTTCCATGATAGAACGGTTCCTTCTCTCAAGCAACTCCATTTTGTCGAGGAGTATAGGCAGTTGTTAACTGTCTCTTGATCCCATGCTTATCTAGGAATGCAGAAAATTCATTAGAGGTAAACTCTCCCCCTCGATCTGAGCGGAGGGTTTTGATAGAAGCCCCCGACTCCTTCTCAACGGATTTCTTGAACTGCTGGAAGAATGCGAAAGCTTCGGATTTCAGTTTGAGAAAGAAAACCCACATCTTTCGTGAGTAGTCATCTACGAATAACGAAAGTACCTCTTCCCTCCAACACTTTTGGGTGTGAAAGGACCGCATAGATCAGTGTGAATTAGCTCCAGAGGTTTTCTTGCTCTTGTAGAGCTCTTCTCAAATGGTACTCTATGCCGCTTTCCCGCTAGCGATCGAGCACACCGGCAATGTGGCGTAAAGGGAAGGAAGACCCTTTACCATCTCATACTTGCCGAGCTCAAGTAAGTAGCCGTAACTAAGATGCCCATATCTCTTGTGCCATAGGGAAGTTGCCTCCTTAGTAGAGACAGTCATGGCAACATGTGGAGTAGAGATAGCATCTAGTGCAAATAAGCCATGCTTATATGAAGCCGTTGCAATCTGCTTACCCTTCCTGGTAATTGTACAACACTTCTTTCCATTCTCAACACGAAAGTTGACAACCATATTTCTGTCCAGGATTTGTGTCACTGACAACAAATTGTTGGCCAATCCCGAAACATAGAGGACCTTGTCAATCTGACACTTGCCATCAGGAAGAGTGACTGAAACTGTACCCTCTCCCTGAACCCTGTAGGTTTTATCATCAGCAATGGTGACAGGTTTGCCCTCTTTGGCCACAAATGATTCAAACCACGATCTGTCGCCGATCATATGTTTACTAGCTCCGTAATCGACATACCAAATAGGATCCCTCTCGTGTGGAATCTGTGGTAGTCATGAGCACCTTGTGTGCCCATTCGGAATCTGAGTCATATTCTTCAACAACAACATTCACCTGGGGTTGCTTGTTCTTATTTTGTGGTTTGTTTTGGCCTTTCTGCTTGTTCTTATGCCAACACCTGTTGGTGTCATGGTTGTCTTTCTCACAGATCTTGCACCACCTCTTCTTCTGTTGAGGTTGCTTGCCTTTTCCTTTCGTATCCCGTTGAGAATTTCCTCCTTTCCGAAAGTTGCCTCCTTTTTGCCCATTACCTTTCTTCCTAGAACCCCGCCTCGTTGGTGTATAGGGTCTGTATTGGAAGAATCATCCTTGTGAAGTTGGCGTGCCTCCCGTTGTTGGAGCAGATTGACCAACTCGATGTAGGTAATTTGTCGTTGGGACACCCGGATGGAGGTTATCAACATATCAAATGAAGAAGGTAAAGCTCTCATCACAAGTGAAATGAGAAGCTTTTCATCCACAGTATCTCCTAGAGAACTCAATTTCTCTTTCAACTCAGACACTCTGCACAGAAAGAGTTCAACTGTTTCACCCTGCCTCAAACTCAAGTTATGAAGTTGTTGTTGAAGATGAAGAATGGTGGATTCATTCTTCCCCTCATAGATGGTTCTAAGGGCATCCCATGCCTCTTTACCACTTGCTTTATCAGCTATATGAGGTTGCACTTCATCCGAAACAACAAACAAAATGAGCACCTTTGCTCTCCTGTCTTTCTTGTCAAAAGCAATCTGATCCGTCGAAGGACCCGTGGATCCCGCTGTTGGTGAAGGCCTTGTTGCTACTCCAAGAATAATATCCCACAAATCTTCCATTTGGAGAATAGCCTTCATCTTATGTTTCCATGGTGTATAATTTGGACCTTTCAATAACTGATGCGGATCAATCATCAACTTTGCAACAACGGCCATAGTGAAGGTTCCTTATATCACCAAATTGGTCCCCCTTTCGATATACCTTTTGCTAGGCCAATATACCGTACAAAATACCCGCCCTTACGTGAGGGAAACTATAGGTATTTAGAAAGATCAACAAAAATCACCCGCCCTTACGTGAGGGAGACTATAGGTGAAATTTAGAGATCATACGATACGTGGAACATAAGCGGTACAGAAAGGGAATCGCCTTGTTGATGGCACCTACCATAGAAGATTCTTCTCATGCGTGGGGCGTAACTTCCCCTAAACACTATGAAGAATACTTCGTCAGGATTTACGCCTAAACACAAGTGCGATAAAGGGTAGTGGATGGAGTAAAAAATGCAAAAATGGCGTACTTATTCCTCCCCGACGATTTATAGAGAACAAGCTCAGACGTCGTTATAGCAGCTATATTAGGCGGCGGATACAATAGCCAAATCACGACAGACTTTACTCGTAAGTGCTGGCCGTAGGTATCGCAAATACCGAACGCTGCAGTGCAATAAAATTGCACAGATGGGTTTTATATTCCGGGACTTAGGGAGTGTTTTGATTTTAATTTTTAATGTTATAGTGCAAAAATGAAATATGCAACATACAACAAAAAAAATTGCCCACAAGAATAACCCACAAGGTGTCGGTCACAACCGAAAATGCACCTTTTACAATGCCAAATTGCTATTTTTCAAAAAATTACTCTCTATCCCCCTTTGATTTTTTGAAAAAATATCCCCCCTTAAAAGGCTTTCTTTAACAAAGCATTTTTATAATCATTATCAATTTTAAAATTAAAATAAATAATTTTAATTTATATAGTTTTAAAACTTTAGAAAAAAAATAAATTAAAATTAAATTTTAATTTATTAAAGTTTAAAAACTATATTAAAAAAAATTAAAATTAAAAAATTTTAATTAAAAAAAATAATAATTAAAAAATGACTTTGACAAAAAGAAATTATACCTTGGGGGAGTCGACGGGATTCGAACCCCCGACCTGTAGGCTCCCTGAGCCTTACCGCACGGCTCACGACCACGTGAGCCAGCGGGCTGATCCGACAGGATCAATGAGCCACCTCCCTTTTCTACCCGTGCTGCTTCTCCTCCTCGGCCTCGCGCGCGAAAATTCGCGCTCGTCCACCTCGCACCGGGTCGAGTCCGCCTGCTCTTCGTCCCACGCCACCTCGCGCAAGTCGCACTGCAACGGAAAAAGGGTGAGGGTGGAGGTGCGTCTCTGCTGGGGGGGCCTCGTTTTTTTTTTTTTTTTTTTTTTTTTTAACAGACGCCTGCGCTCTCCAATGCACTGCGCGCGCACCGGCTCTGCCGCCGCGGGGGGGATGGCCCTCGTTTTTTTTTTTTTTGTTATTTACAGACGCCTGCGCTCTCCAATGCGCAGGCTCTGCCGCGGGGGGGGGGTTTATACCCCCCGATTCCCGCGCGGGAGGGGAATTTCGAAATTCCCCTCGCCCTCCTTTCGCGCCTCTCCGCTCCGCACTAGGACGCGGCTCTGACGCGTCTGTCAGAGCCTGCGCAGGGCTGTACGCGGCTCTGGCAGCTCTGACGTCTCTGTCAGAGCCTGCGCGTCAGACCGGAGGGGACGCGGGTGCCGCGCGAGAGGGGGGTGGGTCCTTCCCCTCTCCGCTCTGCGCAGACGCCCACGCGTCTGCGGCAGACAGTATGTCTGCGCGTGACGCTGCGGTCTGCGGCGCAAACGACGCAGCTGCCGTCTACCGCAGACAGGACGTCTGCGTCCTACGCAGCTGGCCTCTGCGTTCTGCGCAGACTGGACGCGTAAGACGTCCGATCCGTCTGCTCTCTACGCACACCAAGGACGCGCGCTGCGTCCCTCTTTTTTTTTTTTTTTTAATTCCGGTGGGCTGAAGCGGGCGTCCACGATAACATCGCGCTTTCGCGTTTTTAAAAAAAATCGCGTCGCAACCAACAACCTTCTCCGGCACAGACACAACGCTTTCTGTCCGCCTCTTGCTTCCTCTCACCGCTCCCTGCGATCTGGCTCTGATGCCATGTAGAAAACCAGCGAACATTGATGTATTATTCAGGAGGCGTTTAAATAAGGTTACAACTCCGGGAATAGCACACCGGATGAAACAGAGAAACAGAACTCTGTTACGTAGTTGTAACAGAGAGCTACATAGAGAATAGAAACAAATGTATTGTTAAGTACGCTAACAGAGGCTAGGAGAGCCAAGAAACTCAATTACGCCAACTTCACACGCAATATGAACAATTCAACCACAAAATTTATCGAAGGACACAGAGGCGACCCTTGACCATCAATTTGGTAGGGAGATTCAGAGATTTAGGCCATATTTGGAGGACAAACACATTTCACACTCCATCATGGTTGTCAGCCACGGCTAACAGTGCCCACCACGTGACAAACCCGCGATCAGGTTCTATCTCTGCATTTCCTTGGTTTTAGGCCATAGGTTTTATTTCTTTCATATTGGATTAGATTAATTAGATGTTTATTTGCTTTTATAGAGACTTTGACCGATATATTTAGGTGTTTTAGTCATTTTTCCTTCATTCTTGCAATTAGGATGCTAATGATATTTTTCATGCTTTCATGCTTTCAAATTCATATTTAAGCCATTAATTAGATTAATTGATGCTTCCTTTACATTCTTAATGGTAGAATTATCATGTTTAGTGTATTTTTACATGTTTCTTGCACTTTATTGATTTCATGTTGCTATGGCATATTTTGTGCAATTCTCCTTTCAAAGCCTCATCAAGAGAGGTCTCCTTTATTACTGATATACTTCTTGTTGTGTATTTCATGCAAGATCATTAGGGTTTTAACATACAAGGCAGCAAATACCTTTAATCGTGGAGAAGAAGTTCATCGACACCTTGGAGCATTTCATGTCATCGTAGAAGGTATTGAAAGACACCTACCCTTGAGAGGGATATTTTGTACTGTAATTGTTGTATCAAATGTATATCCCTAAGAGGTATGGATTTGTAACACAAATTGATTCAAATTAATGGAAGATACATTTCTTGTTATGTGTTATTTCTTGTCAATTTGTGTATGAATGCTCATTTTTACATGCTTTACAACCATTACGACATTAGGTGTTAGCCTTTTACAATGTTACAAAAGGCGATCACCGTGGGAACTTTGCATTAAATACCATGATGTTGGCATTTAAACCTTGTTTTACCCCCAACTTTCATCTTGGTTGGATGGCAGGCGGCTAGGATGGACGACAAACAACAAGTCGACAGGATGTCGGCATAGTAGGAATAGAGTTTTGTTTAAAATTGTTTGTAAACCCTATTATTTCTCCAATAGACTAAGGGCTACTATATAAGCTTTGTAATTTAATTATTTCAAACTAATGCGAATTATACATTCACATATGGTATTAGAGCAAGGCAGGGAGGCGAGGCTAACTAAGGCCCATAGAAGCGACAAAAGCTGAGGAGGGCCTACATCCCGAGGTTAAGTGGAGGGCCTGCATCCCAAGGTTGAGCAAGAGGGCCCAAGCTCAAAATTCAAGGCTAGGCCAAGGAGGGAGCATTGGTTCGAGATCCAACTGGTGAACGAGGAGACCAAGTGACAGACTAGAGAACCTAACTGACAAACCAAGGATAACTCGCGAACTAGGCGACAACTAGTGGACAAGGAGCTGACCAAGCTACGTGGCAGATTAGGAGAGGTGGAGATAGCATGACAACTGGTGAACAAGGAGATGAGAGGTAAAGATAGCAGGTGACATGGCGATTGAGGAGAGGTGGATAGAAGGCCAACGCAGGCAGGAGGTCGACGTGGCACAATGTAGGTAGGAGGCCAACGTGGCATGAGCCAATTGGGTCAAAGAGACCAAAATATGGGTGGTTGATTGCCCGAAGGCAATCGAACAACTTAACATACCTTGAGGGTTTTAAATACCTCAAACGCTCCTCACAGGGAGCATGTGGGACTGAAGTCTCGAAATGGCGTAGATTGCCTTCATATAAAAGGTGCTTCCAATGCCTTCTTGTTGAGTGCCTAGCTCAAATGGCTTGAGGAGCCAACCTTAAGGTGCCCACCCCCAACCTGGTCGTGGGTTTGAAACCCAACGATGACAAATAAAGCAATTTTTAATTTTTTATATATAAATGCTAAGGGTGAAGCTATAAGGTATAGTGGATGTGCTTGTTGTTTCATCGACCAAGGTTGTCGAGGTGGTAAGGAGACTCTATGCTATTGGCTAGGTCATGGGTTCGAGTCTCGAAAACTCTTTTTTAAGTCCTCCTCCTAAAGTTTTTTTTATTAAAATTTGCAAATTTTTATTTACTTTATTAAATTGATTAATAATTTAGTTTAATATTTTTTATTAAAATATTTTTTAAAATGTTTTAATTAAAATATTTACTTAATTATTAATTAATAACTTAGTAAAGTTTTATAATTTTTTTTTTTGTAACTTTTATGGAAGGATATAAAGATTTCCTAAGAGGAAATATTTTGTAAAAAGCCTGGGAGGCTTAAAAATTTCTTTGTAAAAATTTGTGAGAGGCAAAAGCATAAAAGACTTGAAATTTTTTAAGGCACATTGAAAGGCAAAAATTCATGATACGATCCAGAGGTTGTTATCATGCCCTATGTGCACTTTTGGTAAGAGAAAACACCGAAGGGTTTGATGAAAAAGTGTGAACTTATGGACTACATACTGTGTTTAGTCAATTGTAGAATGCAGTAATAGCCCATCAGAGACATCCGGACTCAGGATACAAGGTAGACTCTGAAGATAACTCTTTTGATAGCAAATTTGAGCAGTCAGAATCTACACCACAAGCACCAGAAAATACACAATTCAGCAATAATGACTCCATTAAAATTCTTGAACCAGAATCACCAGAGATAATCTTGATCAATGACAAAGAACAAGTAGCATACAACTTCGTGAATCAAGTGATAGAAGCGCGCCAGCAAGAAGAACAAGCTATTAGTGGAAGGCTGAATCAAGATAGATTTGATGTTAATTTGTAATTTCTTCTTCTTCTTATTTCTTCTTTCTTTGAAAATTAGAGTGCTTTATTGTAACAGAGAAATAAAAGGAGTGTTTTTTAGTTTATAGCAGCTATGGCCTCACATAAAAATCCACCTATTCCAAAATTCAACAAGTATGATTATGAGTATTGGTCCATCAAAATGAGGACCTTACTCATAGGCAAGAGATTGTGGGATATAATTGAAGAGGGTTACACTGAACCCACAGACTGGACAAAATTAAGTGTCGTAGATAAGAAAACAAAGAAAGAAGCACAAAAGAGCAACTCTTCTGCTCTTTATCATCTCCAAGCAGCATTGGAGAAGAGTATATATCCTAGAATAGCCGCTTGTACAACTACACAAGCTGCATGGAAAGCTTTGAAAGACAAATTTTAGGGAAGTGATCAAGTGAAGCAAGTGAGGCTTCAAACCCTGAAACGAGATTTTTAAAATCTCAAAATGAATGAAGACAAAAAAGTTGGTGACTACTGCGCCAGAGTAAAAGCAGTTGTCGATAAAATGGTTACTCTTGGCAAGAAAATTAAACCTAAAATAGTTTTAAAGAAAGTGTTGCGAACACTTCTTTAAGGTTAGAATCACATAGCCATAATCATAGAAGAGTCAAAAACCCTTTCCACTTTAACTTTTGATGCATTAATCGGTTCGTTAATGTCTCATGAAGAGAGATTATAGGAATCTCCTTCATCTAGTTATGGAGGCAATGATAAAACCTTCACATCCAATGAAAGTGCTGGAAGAGAACATGGAAGAGGTCAGAAAAGAGGTAGAGGTAGAGGCAACTTTAGAGGAGGCAATCCCAGCAAAGGAGGAAATCAGAACAGAGGTGTAAACCAAAATAGAGGTGGAAATCCATGTCGAAGTGGAAATCAAGGGTGAGGAGGTGACAAATCCAAAAAGGCTTATTTTAACTGTGGCAAACTAGGTCACTTTGCTCACGATTGTTGGTCAAAATATTCTCAAGGCAACAATAGTCAATATGGAAATTATGGTGAAGAAGATGAAACCTCTAATATTTTTCTTTCATATGGACAATCAAAACAAAATCTAAATGATACATGGATTTTGGATATTGGTTGCTCCAACCATATGAGTGGCAAAGAAGAACTCTTTGCTACATTAGATTCCACTTATAAATCCCACATCAAGTTAGGGGATGATAAAGCCTTGCAAGTTGAAGGCATTGGAGCCATGAATGTTCCAACGAAAGAAGGAATAAA
Organism: Wollemia nobilis; assembly: GCA_028583015.1. Taxonomy (NCBI): domain Eukaryota; kingdom Viridiplantae; phylum Streptophyta; class Pinopsida; order Araucariales; family Araucariaceae; genus Wollemia; species Wollemia nobilis. Next base: position 2,769,156 of record JAQPPZ010000220.1, on the reverse strand, counting down.
GAAAGTGAATGACATCTACTACACCCCAAAGATCCAACACAATATGCTAAGCGTTGGGTAAATTATGGAGAATAATTACAAACTTGTTTTTGATGAAGGAAAATATATTATTATTGATAAAAACAATTGTAATCGTGTCATCACATAGGTACCAATGACCAAGAATAGGTTATTTCCCCTCAAGTTTAGAGAACCAGGGGGAGCTCAACTTGCAAATGTAGCTATAGCAAATCCAAGTGTGCTTTGGCACTTACGATATGGTCACCTTAATTCAGCCAGCTTGAAATTGTTAACTTCTCAAGCTATGGTGATAGGACTTCCAAAAATCAATGAACATAAGGAGGTCTATGAAGGATGTGCTTTGGGAAAGCACTCCAGGTCTAAGTTTCCAAAAGGACAAGCATGGAGGTGTTGAGTGGTATTTTCACCCAATTGTGAAAGTACACTCTCCCTTAGGATTTGGATTCCAAATCCCCTCTTGCAAATAAGTTAAACAAACAACTTCTCCAAGGTCTCCGTTATATTAGCATTTGCATATGTGCATTAGTAATCTCAAATAAAGATATTCAATTTAAATGCTTGGAACACCTTAGTGATTGCAAGTAATTGTAAACAAGGGGCAATGTTGGTTTATTTTACCATGAAACTTTAGTGATTGTTCATTGAACCAAAATAAATCAAATGTGAGTTGGCCCTCATATGACCACGATGTAGTGCTTTAATTCCTTTTATCTTGATGGTTTTAAAATGGATTTTATCTTGCATTAAATCCTCAATGATGAATAGAATCTTCAAAATGTCACTTTAACTTATCCCTCTTAAATGAAATCAAATTTTCATCAAGATGAACAATTAAGTGCTTTAAGGCAAAGACCTTCAATATAATACTCAAATTATCCCTCTTTCGTAAAATTGGAATTTTTATGAAGAAAGGGTAATTTTAGGCCCGAAATGGAAATTTGTGAAAATGCCGTAAAACATAACTCCTTCAATGAAATTGGAATTTCCATGAAGGGAATGTCATCATAGGCTCATGAATGCAAAACAAAACTGGAAAAATGAAATTTGACCTTGAAATGGAAAATTTCTATTTTCGGATTTTTAAAATCTGTTACAAAGCAGCAACTTCGGTGAATTTTAAAAAATACTAAACAACTCCGAAAATGAAATTTCAAAGTGCGTAATGGAAATCTGAATTATAATCTACGCAATGGTGAAATTATTTTTGGATTTTGAAAATTTTTAAATGTTTATTTTAATGCCTAAAAATAGGAAAAAATTCTGAAATTAAAATTTCTGAAAACAGAAAATTCAAATTTTGCATCAAAATAATTTCTGGAAATGCAGCAATGCAAAAGCTCCTTCAGTTTGATGCTCAAATTACCCCTCTTTCGTAAAATTGGAGTTTTTATGAAGAAAGGGTAATTTTAGGCCAAAAATGGAAATTTATGTAAATGCCATAAAACATCACTCCTTCAATGAAATTGGAATTTCCATGAAGGGAATGTCATCATAGGCTCATGAATGCAAAACAAAACTGGAAAAATGAAATTTGACCTTAAAATGGAAAATTTCTATTTTCGGATTTTTGAAATCTGTGACAAAACAACAACTTCGGTGAATTTTAAAAAATACTAAACAACTCCGAAAATGAAATTTCAAAGTGCGTAATGGAATTCTGAATTATAATCTACGCAATGGTGAAATTATTTTTGGATTTTGAAATTTTTTTAATGTTTATTTTAATGCCCGAAAATAGGAAAAAATTCTGAAAATTAAAAATTTTCAGAACAGAAAATTAAAATTTTGCATCAAGATAATTGCTGGAAATGCAGCAATGCAAAAGCTCCTTCAGTTTGATAGCACCCCGTCCTGCAAAACCGAATACGTGAGAGTTTCATACATGCAACCTAGCCTATTTGATCTGTACTACACACAATCAAAGTAAACTAAGTGCTTGACTTCTAGGGTTTAAAATAATTTCCAAATTGCAAACATTCACATGAAATAACCCATCCCATGGCGTAAATTTCACATACAAATCTGAAATTTGGAAGGGGAAAGATAAAACAATTAAAATAGAGCATGCAGAAAATTTCTCATTCTTTCTTGCTAACAAGGCCTGAAATTTCTGAAAAGAAGCTTTCCCATTCAAATTATATTCCTCTTTTACACATCAAATTTTGCCGCATTTGGCCATGCCAAAAGTTCCTCCCTGTGCATGCATTTCAATGGGTATTTAAAGATTTTCCTCCATGGCTTTTCGTTTTCTCCTCCATGACTTTTCGTTTCTCCTCCATGGCTTTTCGTTTCTCTCTTCCTTTCTTCCATATGCAATACCTTGCAAAAAAAACAAAAAACTAAACTTTACTTAAACCAACATGAAAAAATTAAAAACTAACAAAAAACAAAAAAGCTAAAAATAATCCTATTTTATTTTTATTATTATTTTTTTGTTTTTTTTTGTTTTTATTTTATGTTCATTTGTTTATATATATATATATATATATATATATATATATATATATTATTTTTACTTATTCCCTTTTTCTTTTTTCTTTCTTTTGTTCTATTAATTTATTTATTATTATTTTTTTTTTATTCCTTTTTTTTTTAGTTTATTTATTTTTTTAAACATGAATTAACCCAAAAGTTAATGTTTGAATTACAAACACATTAATAGACAAAAAAAACCACACCAAAAATTTATCAAAAAAATGTGGGTCCCCAAGCTTTGGGGCTAGTTGTGAAATAGTCACAACAGGAGGGCCAACTATCCACTTCAATTAGTGCATTCAAACATCTGTGGTCCAATACAGACAAAGAGTCTAGGAAACAATTCTTATTTTCTCACTTTCATAGATGATTTATCTAGAATGTGCTGGATCTATTTCTTGAAACACAAAGATGAAGCTTTTGATTGCTTCATAGATTTCAAGAACAATGTAGAGAAACAAAGTGAGTTTTATGTAAAGTGTCTTAGGGCAGATCGAGGAGGCGAGTACTCCTCAAAATAATTTTTGAAATATTGTAAAGCAAGTGGGATCAAAAGGTAATTCACCACCACCTACACCCCACAACAGATTGGTGTGGCAGAGAGAAAGAACTGCACCATAGTCAATATGGCAAGAACAATCCTTCAAAATAAGCATCTAACTAATATGTATTGGGTTTATGTTGTCAGAACCAGTGTATATATTCTAAATAGGAGTCCTACTTCTAGTTTAGATGGATTCACTCCTTATGAGGGATGGTATGGAAAGAAGCCAAATGTAAAACATTTCAAAGTTTTTGGTTCTTTAGCATATGCACACATTCCTGATGAAAAACAATGAAGCTTGATCCCAAGAGTCAAGCATGTATTTTTATAGGATATTGTGAGTCTACCAAAGCATATAGACTCTACAATCCAAAGACACACAAAATTGTACTTTTTAGGGATGTAATTTTGATGAAGGAGGAGAATGGGGTCATCAAAGAATTTTCGTTGATGATGAATCCCAAGATGTAAGTTCTTCACAAATATAACAGGTGTCTTCCAAGAAAAAAAAGGCACACCACCCCCTCCAAGCCCAAGCATGAGTACTACTTTGAGTACATCAGCAACCACTCCAAGTCCTCCACAAAGATTAGTAAGTTCTTCACCTATGGATATTGATTCTCCATCAAGAGGAAAAAGAACATTACAACATCATCCATATTTTCAAATGTTGGATCAAAATTTCCAAAAAAGATACACTAGAAGCCAAGCTAGTGAAATGAATTCAGTTTTGCAAAAACTTGAAAATCTGCATATGTATGGGGATGATGACTTCCAAGATCCTAAGGGAGATGTAGTTAATTATGTGTTATTAACTAGTGCATAGCTAGAACCATCTAGCTATGAGAAGTCTTGTACTCATAATGTATGGCAAGAAGCTATGAAAGAGGAAATAACCTCTATAAAAAATAATGATACTTGGGAGCTAGTAAAGCTTCCCAAAGGAAAAAAAAGTGTTGGATGTAAATGGGTCTACAAGATCAAATTCAATGCTGATGGAAGCATTGAAAGGCATAAGGCAAGACTTGTAGCAAAAGGTTTTACTCAGAAATATGGCATTGACTATGAGGAAACGTTTGCTCCTGTTGCACGATAGGAAACAATAAGATCTGTTCTTTTCTTGGCTGCCCACAAAGTATGGAACATTCATCACACGGATGTGAAGAGTGCCTTTCTCAACAGGTAATTGAATGAGGAGGTTTATGTTCAACAACCTCAAGGCTTTCAAGAACAAGGTAAGGAGAACCTTGTTTATAAATTAAAAAAAGCACTTTATGGCCTCAAGCAAGCACCAAGAGCATGGTACTCTCACATTGACGACTATTTCAAAGAGTATGGTTTCACTAGAAGCAAAAGTGAACCTACTCTTTACTATATAAATCATGGTGTAGACATTATCATAGTTTTTTTATAATGGATGATCTAATATTTATGGGTAGTAATAATAAGATGAATATGGAGTTCAAACACTCCATGATGAAACAATTTGAGATGAAATATCTTGGTTTAATGCAATACTTCCTAGGCATGGAATTTCATCAATCAAATAGAGGTATCTTCATATGTCAACACAAGTATGCTCGTGATATGATCAAGAAATTTGCCATGGAGCAGTGCAAATTAGTTGCAACTCCAATTGGACATGGGATCCAACTGAGGAAGGATGATAGAGCACCAAAGGTTGACATGACCTCTTATAAGAGCATGGTTGGGAGTTAGATGTTTCTCACCAACACAAGACTTGATATACAATATGATGTTTCTATAGTTTCAAGGTTTATGGCTAGTCCATATGAGATGCATCTACAAGAAACTAAAAGAATCCTAAGATATGTAAAGGGTACATTGGATTTTTGAATCCATTACTAAAAATGTAATTCTATTAAATTAGTTGGCTTCAGTGATAGTGATTGGAGCAGCAATATAGATGATAGGAAATCTACATTAGGGAACTATTTTAGTCTAGGGTCAGGACTAATTACATGGAGTTCCAAGAAGCAGACTGTTGTAGCATTGTCATATACTGAGGCTGAGTATATAGCCATCACATATGCTAATACTCAAGCCCTATGGTTGAGAAAATTCCTTGAAGAGATTGAAGAAAGACAAAGTGGTCCTACCAGATTGTATTATGATAACATGAGTGCCATTCAGTTGGCATATAATCCAATCCACCATAGCAGATCTAAATTTTTTGATATGAAGTATCACTTCATCCGAGACATGGTGGAGCACCATATTGTTGAGCTTAAAAATTGCAGCAATTTGGACAATATTGCAGACATCTTCACCAAAGGCATGGCTAAAGCTCAATATATAAAGCTGAGAGACTGTATAGTCAGTCCTCTCAACTTTAAGGGGGATAATGTTGGCATTTAAACCTTGTTTTACCCCCACCTTTCACCTTGGTTGGATGGTAGGTGGCTAGGGTGGATGACAAGCAACAAGTCAGCAGGATGTCAACATGGTAGGAATAGAGTTTTGTTTAAAATTGTTTGTAAGCCCTATTATTTCTCCAACAGACTAAGGGCTACTATATAAGCTTTGTAATTTAATTATTTCAAACTAATGCAAATTATACATTCACACACGGATCAATGACTTTTATGGTTTTGTGATGATAGGTGCTAGCCACGGTTGACAACCATGGTCAAAAGTTGTCACCATGGCACAGACCCACGGGCAACAGTCACAACCATGCCACAGAGCCGTGGTCAGCATCAAACAGGCCATACAATAGGGAGATAAAAGCTTAATCAAATGAGGACCTGAGGTAGGATCCATATCTCCTTGGTTTTCCTGTTTTATCTATCTGTGTTTTTCCAGAAAGTTAAAATTACTAGCATAATTAGGGAATGCAACAAAAATAGATAAAATGCATTGAGTCCCTAGGTCTTTTTCTTAGGTTCCACTAGTCACTGCTAGGAACAATGGACCTCTGAGTGCAGTCCACCCTAGTCTCCAATGGTCTAGGCCCTTCTTGTATGTTGGTTTGCTTGCATGAGGCCCATCTAGTGGCCATTTCATCATCGTCATTAGTGTGCATTTTCTTTGAAAGACATATAGTTTAATCATGCATACTTTCTAAAATTAAACATTCCTTTTAATGCATAGCATATAGAAGAATCATGGAGTGTTATTTTATGCATTTACTTTTATGCAAAATAAAAGGAACCCCACACACCATGACACATTTAAACTCTAGTGAGTTGGAAGTCACATCCAACCACTAGTAGGGTTTCAATGATGGTGGTAGTGATTTCCATCCGTTGGCCCAACTCCCTCGAACCTTTTGTTACTAGACCAATACTGGACCCAAGAACCATCCATAGCCTAAGAAATTTGCATGTACTTCTCTTAGAAGGGTATAATACTGACTGGGTGAGATTGGGTGAGGGTCTGGTAGGACCTATGCTCCCTACCCGGGTGTGGGTTTCATCTCCACATTTTGGGGGATTACGTGACCTGGAGTTCATAGCCAGGTTGTCGAGCTACGAGTATACAGGTGAAATCCCTTTAAAAATTGAGAATATCATCAACATATTGCAAACACGATGAGAGTTACTTACTGATACAACAAATTGCAAAACACACCAAATAGTTTAGGGCTCATTTTAAAACTTTAAAAGAGATAATCATCATTGTATTATTTGTGTGCTAATAAAAGTTAAATCTAGACATAGGATACACATCATGGTGGTTACACGGAGAGGCCGATCCGGGCATAGACCTGAGATTGAGGCCAAAGCTCCACCCAACACACAACAAGTTGCATAGAGCCCTCAATCATAGAATCCTCCCGAATATCGTTCGATGAGTATTAGAGGGGATAATTCTATGCGTGGGGATCCTGTTGAGAATACCCTAGTTAGAGGAGCTACTAGACACTCCTCTAGACATAGATCAAAGCATGGAGCTTCCCAGCATGGGGGTTCCGAACATGTCAGCATTTACCATGATCACACTCCACGTGCATCCATGGGATCTGCTAAAGAGTTTGTCATTGAGGGATCCAGATTGGTACCCCTTCATCCTGTGTCTAGGGGAGGCTTGAGGCCCCCACCTTCTGAGTATAGATGAGTTTAGGATCCACCCATTCAGGGGCAAGTAGATAGGGCCACTTTCGAGCATAGGCCCATGTAGACTCCCAATAGAAGTGAGCCTTGTAGGATCACCATAGACATATCTAAAGTGGGAGTTAATGGTATGCCACCTCATGAGCCATGGCGTAGTAGATAGTTAGATGGTCTAGATAGAGTTTTAGGATAGTTAGGCTACAAGCCTACCCCTACGCCTTCTCGTCCTACGAGCATGCGTAGCGGTAGTACCATTAGGACTATCAGAGAACCTGGAGAGTGCTCCAAGTATTCTCGAGATATGCATGCTCCTGCATCTCATGCAGGCATAGAGTATGAGCAATAGCTAGATGTGAATGCCATATTCATAAACAAGGGCAAGAGCATGGTAAATCAGTCCATTGGGGGACACACCCACAAGTCCGCTTGAACAGAGCGCACACACCAGAGGCCTCACACGGCTGATCACATAGATAGATCTCATAGGCTGGTGTCCGAGCAGAGATGTCAAATCCTCCAAGACCAATTGGAGGATGTTCATGCAGAGTGGGAATACCTCAAAAATGAGAACACTCAGAGGCAAAGGTTCATAAGATAATATTTATATGAACAATACATGCATGAACAATGCATCCTTGATCAGAAGGAGCATGTTGAGAGGGAGGACCGACTGGCTAGTGTCAGTTTACATCCCCCTAGTGAGCATAGGGAGCACATTGATAGATGAGCTACTTCATAGCCTAATTTGCACCCTGAGCACATAGACACTCATACTCGCCTTACGACCCAACATAGAGATCGGCGCCCTATGTCCGAACATCATGGGCATAGGTAGTATGAAGAAGAAGTGGGAGAGGAATTAGATCAAGAATATCCTAAAATCTCCCAAGTTGAAGAGGAGGATGAGCCTAATCCTTCACTTCGATCGAAGAGGAATCTACCTCCAAAGGTGCCTCCAAGGCAATCCAGAGAAGAGGAGTTCCTATCTTCGTAGGCCTATAAGGCCTTGGTAGAAAAGGTCAAAGCTATTGAGAAGCAAGGGATGACTTATCAAAAGCCTACCTTGAATAAGATTCATAATGAACCTTTATGCCCATCAGTGCCTATTTCGGCCTATCCTGAGCATTTTGAGATGCCTAGGCTAGAAAAGTTTAAAGGAGAGGAGGATGCTCAGGAGCATGTGATGAGTTTTCTAGACATGTGCTTTCAGATCGAAAGCAATGATGCCTTGCTCCTATGGACCTTCATTACAACCCTCTCAGGCCTAACCTGGGAGTGGTTCAATCAACTCAAGAGGCACAATATCACCAATTTTGAGCAATTGGCTGATGCATTTCTTGAATGCTTCTCCTTCGACATCAAGAAAAAGGTAAACCTATCCGATCTGGCTGCTTTAATGCAACATGATGATGAGCCAGTTATGGATTATGGGAAATTATGGAGGAAGATGATGGCCAAGCTACCATTCTCCATCCCTACTTCTGAATTAACTCGAATGTTTATGAAAATTTGTGCCAAGCACATTTCATTATTATTATAGTTGCAGTAATATCAGACCTTTGAGGAGGCTTTGGCGCAAGCCAAAGTGATTGAGGATATCAAGTTATAGGAGGGTAACTTGAAGCTCAGAAACAAGAAGGAATGGAACAAGAAAAGCACTAAGAAACAATAGGCCAAGCCGGCCCATGTTAATCAGGTGGTGTTAAACCTTCAAAAAGGGGATAAGGGGTAACAACAATGAAATTATCAAGCCCAACCTCCTCCTGCATAATATGAGTAGCGCAACAACAATCAAAAGGGTAAGAATAAGGAACAACACCCACCTCACCAGTTCACACCTTTTTGGAATCGATGACCTCGATATTCCATCAACTATGTGAGGCCAAGGCCATACACTTACCCGAGATCAAATTATTGGACCCTAATCAACCCAAGCCAAAGGGGTATAGGGATGAGTTGTACTATATTTTCCATAGAGCAAAGGGACACGACATCGAAGTATGTTGGAGTTTCAAACATTTAGTACAAAACATGATAGAAAAAGGTGAGCTAACTATGGATAACCCTCAAGCACTAGATAATCAAAATATGGGGATTTACAAAAATCCTCTGCCTAACCATGAGGTACCTAGGAACAATATTGGCCAGGTCAATCAAGTACGCATCGAACCACCAACCCATGGGTTCATCGAAATGGTCAATGTTGTCACAAGACATGCGAGGTATGAAAGACCAAATCAACCTCCAGCTCCCATTAGAGTCCAAGTTGCACCTCCTCCAAGGCCAGCCCAAAATGTGCCAGGCCCACCAACTAGACCGGTGGTGACAATCAGGAGTAGGTTAGTTCAAAACCTATAGATGACTCCAGTGAAGTTGTCAATTTATGAGTTGATTCAATAGTCTCCCAAGCATAGGGAGATGCTTATGGATATTCTAAGGTCCATAGAAGTGTAGTCCCAAGATCCTGAAGCGTTCACACACTTCGTGGGACATGTACAACAGTGTCAAGAACCGGTCATACAATTTCATGATCATGAAGTCAAGATGGTTTCCACTGTCACAGTGGACCCATCGCTCCATATCATTGCATGTGTGAATCACATACCTTTCAAGTAGGTTTTTATTGATACATGATCATCAATCAATATTATTATGACCAAGGCATTGACATATCTGAAGTTTCCGAAGTCACATATTGTACCTTCCACTTTCACCTTGAGAGCATTCAATGATGCGTTATGCTCGATGGTAGGTACCATAGTTCTTCCGATTCAGGTTGGACTAAAGACCATCCCTATGATGTGTCATGTGATTGAAGGTGCTATGCAATATAACATCCTTTTAGGGAGGCCTTGGATACGAGAAATGCGTTGTGTCCCTTCCATTCTTCATCAATGTATTAAATACGTGCATGAGGGACAGGTTCACGTGGTGCCTTCAGATGAAGAACCATTCAAATATGTGAATCTAGCAGATTTTCTAGGGGATTTTGTGCTCCCCTCAATGCACCTAGACATATGGCTTGCATCATCGATCAAAGATCTAGGAGGCAAAAAGAAAGAAGTGTGTGCAAAACCTACAATGTCCACATCTCAATGATCGGAGCACACGATAGCTGCTTCCACTAGACCATCTGCATCCATGATGCATCGAGATGATGAGAAGCTAAAAGCAAATATGGGTGAAAAAGAGATAAAGCAAGCACCCAAACTAGTTGTGATCGAGGTTCCTACTCCCATGGAAGTAGAGAATGCTCAAGTAGAAGTCGAAGAGGCACCTCAACCTGCTTCACCTGCATCTTCAGCAGGGTCATCTACACTACATGTGACCATTCATTTGGTTAATCCTAGATTGGGGGAATATATTATGTAGAATGTGATGTTTACGTCGATCATCGAGACTGCACAAGACATGGGCTGACCACATGCCCATCGCCTTCCCGTAGGGATGGTGGTACCACTAGGGGTACCTCCTAACCAAACTAATTTCATCTATGGAGGGCTCGACCAACTTGCATCTCGCACCCCCATGGATGAAGATGATGATGAACTATTCACTGTAAATGTTCATTATCTTTCTAACCTAGAGTATGCCTTATGATATTTTGAGCGTTACCATTGGCATGGTTATGGTCTCAGATTATTCGAGCAGGGCGCAGGAGGTCGTATGAACCGCAATATCAGTTGCCTACTGATAGGTTCGGGTTAGGATATTATATTGGAGGATAGGATGAACTCCTCATGGCATATTTAGACCACCTGTACCTCAGTCTAGGGGGTGAAGTCGATTTCAATCCTTATCACCCTAATCCCTCCACCTTTTGAAGGGATAATTGGTTAGTGTCTTATGTCACTATAGGACCACCCGAGACATATCATGAAGACATCTTGGTGGATACCGATCCAGAGCATATACCAAGAGACAACTTGGGTGAACAAATCCGTGAGGTAACCGATGACACAGGCATGCAAGTTATGATCGCTAGCATAGTGATAGATTTCGAGTCAGAGGATCACTCTGATGAGGAGAGAGCAGAGTCCATATTTGAGATAGGTGGACCGAGTTGCATATATGAGAGTGATGATGATGATGAGTCCTCAAATAGTGAGCAATATGAGGATGAGACTGAGTTGGCCTATCTAGGCCCTCTTAATTTACGTCATCTATTACCTTCAGAGATAGTCATCGAGGATGATCAATCCTCCATGAGTGATAGCAGTTATCGAGAGTGGGCTTACATGGGACCCCATCTTCCTAATCTCTTGATTCTAGTAGGTAGTGATGAAGGTTTCTATTATGATAGTGATGATGAAGATGAAATAGAGAGAGCCTATTTGGGACCTCCCTACTTGCATCATCGTAATGCACCTTACACTGTAGAGGATTTATGTAGAGATATCAATCTTAATCCTCACCTTAGAGGAAGACCACCTAATTTGGATAGGATTTATCATATAATCTTTCCTGATCCATCAATATTTAGAGAGCTCCTTGAGCCTAATGATCCTATTTTCGAGTCTATCCATAGACCGGATCCAGAGATCCCCATACCCCCAGAACCACATCTCGGGGATGGAAGTTACACAAATGTAGAGTCACATGCATGTGGTCCTAGAGACATGATCCATTCCATCAATATGATCTCCATTGATTTGACCACTCCACTCCACAATCCAACCGATCCATCCAAACCATTGTATCTTAATGTAGATGCTATTGATTGGAATCATGTTGATTCACCACTAGAGCTTGAAGATTTCTTCCCCAATGAAGAAATGTTGCAACCTTTTCATTTTGTGCTAGGCTATGCACATGATGTTTATCATGCTAAGGATGCTTCCAATGTGGAACCCATAAACCCAACATATGACATCCATTTGATCCCTATGCCTCACCAGCTTGAGGAGGGATCCCATATGTCAGTAGAGGAAACCTTTGAAGTGGATATCAGTGATGATCCCATCAATCCAAGGAAGGTTAAATTTGGAGAGACTTTGTCTCCTGATGAGCATGCCAACCTCATCCCTCTACTGAAAGAGAGACCTGATCTCTTTGCTTGGACTTATAAGGACATGCCGGGTCTAGATCCAAAATTGGTTACTCATAACCTTTCGCTAGATCTATCGAAGAAACCAGTCAAGCAGAAACTTAGGAAGATGCATCCAATAGTAGCCTTAATGGTTAAAGATGAATTGTAGAAGTTGTTGGATGTAGAGTTTGTCATTTCCATCGACTATCTAGAATGGGTATCAAACATGGTGCCTGTAGGAAAACCTGATGGAAGGATCCATATTTGTATGGATTTCAGAGACCTCAATAAGGCAACACCAAAAGATTCATTTCCATTTCCGAACATAGATGCTCTCGTAGATGCAACTACGGGTCATGAAATGCTCTCCTTAATGGATGGTTTTTTTGGTTACAACCAAATTCGGATTAAGCTCGAAGACCAGCATAAAACCACGTTCATAATGCCATGGGGGACATTTTGCTATAAGGTTATGCCATTCGGTCTTAAAAATGTTGGTGCTACATATCAATGGGCTATGACATATATCTTTCATGACTACATGCATAAGATCTTAGAATATTATATCGATGACTTGTTGGCAAAGTCATTGCTACGTTCAGAGCATGCAGAGGTCTTGAGGAAGGTCTTCGATCACCTGATAGAGCATAATGTTAGGTTGAATCCTAAGAAGTGCGTATTTGGTGTAACTTTAGGAAAGCTCTTAGGATTCATCATTTCAAAGTGAGGGATCAAAGTTGATCCAGCAAAGGTCAAGGCTATTTTAGAAATGCATCCCCCCATGAATATCAAGGAATTAAGAAGCCTTCAGGGCAAAGTAGCATCCATAAAGTGATTTATCACATAGTTATCGGATAAATGTCGACCCATGAATCGATTGCTACACAAGGGGGTCCCATTCAATTGGGATGAGGACTGTCAAGCAGCCTTTGCTGAGATTAAGCACTACCTGGTGATGCCACCAGTGCTAGCTCCACCAAGACCAGATGTACCATTCTTGCTATATATCGACAACTAACTTTGCATTGGGAACCATGTTAGCCCAAAAGAATGTGCAAGACAAAGAGCAAGCCATATATTACATTAGCCGAACCTTGGTGAGTTATGAGCTAGGATATGCATACGTGGAGAAGTTGTGTTTAGTAGTAGTGTTCGCTACCAAGAAATTGTGGCACTATATGTTAAGTCATACGACGTATGTCATATCAAAACAAAATCCTTTGTAGTATATGATGAGCAAGACGTATCATAATACACGTATTGCAAAGTGGATCATGCTATTGATAAAATTTGATTTGGAATTCATTAGCCAAAATTCCATCAAGGGATAAGTCATAGTTGATCAACTGGTTGAGGCGCCTCTCGAGAATAGTAGGCCCCTCACCATAGAGCTTCTTGATGATGCAGTCTTTGCCTTATCAGAAGCACCTAAACCCGAAGAACCAGATAACAAAGCTGATATGACCTTGTTCTTCGATGGTTCAAAGTGTGAGCAAGGGGGTGGTGCAGGAATAGTGTTGTTCACGCCACAAGGTGCTCCCATGCCCTTGTCATTCAAGTTAGACTTTCCTTGCACTAACAATAATGCTGAATACGAAGCCCTAATCTTGGGCCTCCAAATAGCTATCGCCATGAAGATTAAAAGGTTAAATATCTTTGGTGATTCCCTTCTCATTTTCAACCAAGTGAAGGGACTTTTTCAATGTAGGTGTCCTATCCTGAAGGCCTACAAAGATCTTGTTGATACTTATCTAGCTCAGTTGGAGTGGTATGACATCGAGGCAATCCCTCATTCATCAAATAGATTTATAGATACCATGGCATATTTGGGATCCTTAATCCCTCAAAATCCTTCTACTAATTTTACTACCATCCATGTCAAAATATTGTCACACTCTATTGTGCAACATGAAGCTTTGGATAACAAAGATTCAATCAACATGATCCATATAGAACCAAATCATGAGTGGTTCTACAGAGCTAGAGACTTTCTCAAGAGAGCACCTTGGGGGTCATTGATCTCGTAGGGTCCTATGGGGAATGGTACTACCATTCACCATAAGGTTGTTTCCCAGTCTGCATTTGCAAATGTTAAACCATAGGGGGAACATGTTGTCTTGTCAGTTGAGGCTGAGATTTATCAGAACTGGATGTCATAGATACATGACTTCCTAAAGCTTGGTATAATCCCTCAGGGATTATCACGTGCCATAAAACGCACATTTAAATATAAAGTGACAAAGTATGTCTTGTTAGGAGACATTTTGTATCGTCGAAGCTATGATGGAGTTCTCCTTCATTGTCTTGAGCCCCAAGAATCATCTTGGGTAATTTTGCAAGCTCACGATGGTACGTGTGATGGCCATTTTAGCGGCATGGCTATCATCAAGTGCATCCTTCACATGGGTTATTATTGGCCCACTATGGAGAAGGATTACAATGTGTATGTCAGGAAATGCATTAAATGCCAACATCATGCTAATCTTGTGCACCTGCCATCACAGGCCTTACAACCCATTCAAGCGGCTTGGCCATTTGCTCAGTGGGGTTTGGATCTAATCGGTAAGATCTCTCCTCCATCATCGAGCCGACATACATTCATTATTATGACTACTAAGTATTTTACTAAGTGGGTGGAAGCCATTCCCTTAACAATGATAACTAGAGCATGTATTGCTGAGTTCATACTCACTAATATCATAAGTCATTTTGGGATACCATCCAAGATAATTTTGGATAATGGAACATCATTCAAAAATAAAATTATGAGAGCTTTGACATCTAAGTATAGAATCAAACATAGTTTTGTGACTCCATATTATCCGCAAGCAAATGGGTAAGCTGAGGCTTCAAATAAGATAATGGTATCCATATTGAAAAATATGGTACAAGAACACCACAAATATTGGCACATCCAGTTGCCCCTTGCATTATGGGCTTATAGGACTAGCATTCGGACACCCACTGGGGCAACTCCATTTTCACTAGTATATGGCACTGAGGCCATTATGCCCCTAGAGTTGGAGATTCCAATGTTGTGCATCACATTGAAAGAGTTCATCGATGATGACACTACATGACAAGCTCACCTAGATCAATTGATGCTACTTGATGAACATCGCGTGAATGCCCTTGAGCATCTCCACATTTATCAGGAGCACTTAAAATGAGCTTACAATGACAAAGTCCATCTGAGAGACTTTGAGATTGGTGATCTTGTGCTGAAAGAGAACCAACAGAACTCAAATTTACCACCAAAAATGTGAGACAAATTTATAGCTAATTGGTTAGGTCCTTATATCATCTCTGAGAAGATTGGACCTGGGACATATCGCTTGACATCGCTTGAAGGTATTGAAGAGCCTGAACCTCTCAATATCCTTCATCTTAAAGTGTTCTATGCCTAAAACCATCAAAAGGCTCCAAAGGCATCTGTAAGCCCTTTGGTCATCCAAAAAGGCTCCAAAGGCATCGTAAGCCCTTTGGTCATCAGAAAAGGCTCCAAAGGATTTAAGCCCTTTGGCAAAAAAATTATACCTTTTAAAAAATAAAATAAAAAGAATAAAAAAAAAAATTGAAAAATATCAAAATCCAAAAACATTTGCATCATTGCATTTCATTTGCATCATGCATTTCATTTTCCACATGCATTTCATTTTGCATTGCATTAGGCATATCCATCCATCGCACTTGCATTAGAATAAATTGTGTTTACAATCTTACAAATGACACCACGTTTGTGTTTCAATCATGCATCTATGCACTATCTTTTTCATCCATTTATCACCCTTGTGAGTAATTATGTTTTTCAACACAACCCTTTTTGTTTCTATGAAGAATATACTAGGGTTTTTTGGTCATTCAACCATACCTAGAGGTCTTCTCAAGAGTTGATAGAAAGCTTGCTTTGCTTTTGTAGATGAGGTCTAGTTTGTATAGCCCTTAGCATATCAGAATCCTATCACTAATCAACAAATTAAACAATCCTAATAAGGACTAGGGGAAGATGAAAGCTATGAAGCGGGACCAGGTATCCTGAGGTGAAAAGTTTATTCTTGCTTATCCCCCTGTGCGGACGATCTGGGAAATGTTGACAATTGGCAAAAGGACAAGTTTTCCCTACCCATATGAATCCCTTGCTTACATCAAAATAAGAAAAATCCCAGAAAGAAATCCCTAAAGCAAAATCCCAAAAAGAAATTCTTGAATCAAATTCCAAAATGTAAATCCCAAAGTCAAGTCAAATCAAGATCAAGTTTTACCAGAAATCAAATCAGTATCAAATCCCTTGCTCAAGAGAAAAAAAAAAAAAAAGAAAAAAAGAAAAAAAGAAAAGAGTATATACAAAATAAACAGTGATTTTTGTCACTATATATGAGCAAGTATCCCAAAAAATTGAATAAAATAAGGGAGTGAACTTGAATCCCTGGAATTGTCAGCACTACTGTACCTTACACATGATGATATGTCTGATACATTAGCATTTTGCTTGTGTGCAAACCAATGTTTGAATGTGGAAGAGCTAGCTTCAGGTGTCCTGTATCGCCTAGTGGTCTAGTCCAACTGAAATCTAAACCTAGGATTGGATAGACATTTGAGGATCCCCAATCTTAGCAATGGGCTGAAAGAATCCCACCTGACATCGGGGTATGCTTATGCCTTATCTAATATACTCATTTGCACACACAAGGATAATGAATAGTTAGGGTCTATCCTAGCGAAAGCCTTATGTTTCAGAAGTCTAGTATGGTTAGTATACAACTTTTGATAAGTCAACTAAGGTGTTTGAGTCTCATGGAAAACCTCAAAAATTCCCAAATAGCAACAACCAATTTTCAATGCAATCATCAAAAATCAATTTCTTTTATGAGAGTTTGTTTATTAGAATTATTTGTAATATATGTTAGATATCGGATGGATGTCAGAAATGATATTTAAATGACCATTGACTATGTTATCCATATTATTTTAATTTACAAAATCTTATGAATAGAAAACATATATAATTGCATCTCACATATGGGTGTACAATTTATCAATTTTCATAAAAAGATATAGCAATTACAATCCATGATTGTTATACATTCGATGGTGTCATCCATTAGATTGTTAAAACTCATATTGCATTCATACATTATGTTTTAAGTGATTAAAGCATACATGTCCATTTCAGAAAAAATTATCAAAGAAACAAAGAAAAATATGCAATACATACATGGCATAGATTATGTCATAACAATATAAATTAAATGCATACAAGTACAATAAATCAAACATGCATTTAAACATCATATATCACATTCATATACATTCATCATAAGTAGTCCACCTACACATGTATATCATTGCATTTAAAATCATACATCCATCATCTATCTAGTGCATGTCATCCATACATCACATCATATAGCATAAAATAAACATCACATATAAGCATTGCATCCATATGCATCTCATAAAATCATAAAAACAATAAAAATAATAAACTGCACATATAATGAGTCTCAATGTCAGATCATATATATATATATATATATATTGTGTGTGTGTGTGTGTGTGTGTATCAAAAATAAATAATCAACAGTACATCGACATATGTCAAAAATACCCATAGGCTACATCTATGTAGGTCCTCGACCTTACACACAAAAATGGTACAATAGCATCTGTAATATCTGTACTAAGTAGTAGCCTACCCCCAGTATGAGAGGCTCCACCATCACCTCCACCATCCCTGTGAGTCCTCCTAGAGCTAGCACCAAAGGTCCTCTCTGACCTATGTGATATGTAACTAGAGCTAGCTAAGGACTAGCCTATCTCTCGAGTGTGAGTCCTCTGAGACCCTAAAGCCATGGGCATCTCTATAATCTCACCCCTGAGTAGCCCAATCAATCCTCTCAAGGTAGATATTTAGACAGCACTCCATGATCCATCATCAAATATGATCTTGTATCAGAGCTCTCAGTATCCTAACCTCTTCCTACAGGTCTAGCCCTACTAATCCCTATACTTCTTGAGCTACTAGAGTAGTTGGAGGTACTAGAGCAACCTATGAAGATGAGGGGTCCTCCCTCCTAGCCCTGTAGTGCATCATACTATACCCTTAGAGCATCTAGCTAAGACTGGATGAGGATGCACTACCCTGTGATCCTCTGTATCTCTATACCTACTATAGTAATCTTAGCCTATAGAGTGGTCTTCTCCTCCTCATAGTTATGCCACTAAGTCTACCCTACTATGAGCTAAGACTGTAGATCCCCAACCTTTGCCTCTAAGGTGGCAATGGTGGTATCTCAATGTAAGATTTGTGTCTGTAGAGAGCCTACCTGAGTCTGTAGGCTAGCAACCTAGGCCTTGAGCTACCCAATCTCATTGTCGGTGGTGCCTCACCCTCCTCGAGAGCATCATCCTCCTCCTCAGCCATTGGTGCATCCTCTATGGATCCCTCACCCCATCCACCCTCAGTCCTCTGACGGACTCGATGATCATGAGGATCTACCTCTACTACCTCTGCACCCTCTATTGCATCATCTAGTACCCTACCCAAGGGGCCCTCAAAGCCCTACCATACTCGAAGTGTCCACCATGTGTCATAGTCAGGAGTGGTCCCTACATATGTCATCTTGACTCTTAGAAGTCATCATCCTCATCACCTAGTGGAGTCACCTTAGGCTAGGTCAAGTCCCTCTCTAGAGTGAGGTGATGATAGATAGTAGGTAGCTCTGGAATATCCTACCTAATCCCAAACTATCGAGTGATATGAGAGAAGTAAAAGAACTCTCATACCTCGGACTTACATCCGAGGAGCCATCTGTCTCTATGTGCCCAATGTAGCTAGTCATCAACCTCCATCCATGGAGGGCAGTCTAGGTATGGGTGCTACTCAATCTGATCCACCTATAGTCCTAAGAACCATCCAATGTAGTGAGCTAGATCCCCTATGTGAGATCTACTCTGAAAGCCCTCCTGCTCATGAGGCTAGCATGCTGCATAGCACTGGTGTACCACCTCAATGGTGCCAATCTCTAGTGGTAGGCTAGTGGGATGCTCGATCTTAATATGCTGCCACCCCCAGATCTATAGTAGTAAGCTACAACTGATGCCAACTCTGCTCCTCTATGTAATCTGGTACAACTCATTATAGAGCTATGCTAGTAGGGCACTCCCCAAGATAGGATCAAGGGGTGATCATGAGGACTCACTAGGACCTCCATAGTCCTAGCTAGGAGGTTCCATGGGAACCTCACTCCAGAAGTGTCAGGTAGGATGATCTACACAATCAGGTGCATGAAGATGGTTACTCGCTGAGTGAAGACCCACTATGAATACCAATGCTCAATGTGGACCCCTCTATGGTCCGAGTGCTTCTATGCTGCCTCATTGTGGTGACCAAATATCTGATCAAATACTACTTCTTCACCTCGGTCGATGAAGATGTGATGGCCTCACCATCCATAGGGAGTTAAAATATGCGGTAGACATCCTCTAGAGTGATGGTCATCTCACCTATCGGTAGGTGAAAGGTATTGGTCCGTGCATCCCAGCATCGGGCCAATGCAGTCATGTAGGCCTGATCGGCCTTGATGGAGGGGAGGCATAAGACATAGCCAAATCCTACCACCTCAAACCACTCCTACTCAGCCCGAGTCAAGGCACCACGTAGGTTGCAAAGGATCTCTGATTCCCTCGCCCTAGTAGTCAGGTCTGGTAGAGAGAATAATAAGGTAAAATAAAATAAAATATCAACCATAAACATAAAAAACAAGCTTGAAAATTTCAAACAAAATTAAAATATTTCAAAAACACCAAAAATAATGGAAAAATGCATTAAAATTCAAAAAATAAAAATAATTTTTTTCTAAAATTGCGAACGGGCTCAGACCCACGATCGGGATGGCGGTCAAATTTTGACCATTGGGATTTAAATCCCATTGCAGTTGATAGCCATGGCCCCCAATTTACCAATTGGGGACCATGCTTGCTAATCATGGCTAGGAAGGATGACCTTTTAAGGTCATTCCTCATCCCGAGATTCCCCAAAAAAAAAAAAAAAAAAAAAAATAAACCCTCCCCTCTAAGCTAACCTAAGCTAAACCTAACTAGGGTGAGGTTCATTACCGATAGTTTAATGAGGTTAATTTAACCCATTACTTAGTGAGGTTAATTTTAAATTGGTAAAATTAAAATGGTCAAGGGTTTGTGTGCTTCTACCTTAGTAGCACCGGCTCCTCCAGGTTGGGCTGCCATCGTTCTAGGTGGTAGTGAGGTCAAATTACAACAATGTTTCTCATAAGAATTATTGAATCACATCTTAGAGCACTTAGGTTTTGCAAGCTGTCAAATTGAAAATGACGTCGAAAATGATAAGATTTTTTTTAAATATTTCCTATTTTTAGCCTGATCGTGGTTTGCATCTGCGGGCACATATTTAGGGTTTTTCGACCGATGGGTATGAATCCATGGTTAAGAAATTTGAAAATTTTAGCTATTTTTGACAAGCATGGCTAGAAAACTGTAATAAATGCTCAAAAATCCCATCATGAGGAGTTCTAAAATGCTAAATTAAAAATACCCACTTGACTAGAATTGTAAAAAATATTAAAAATAACAAAAAAATCAAATAAATCAAAAGCCAAATGCACCTCGTATCTAGTTATTTACCCTATACACTTGGTGGTTGTAGTGACTTGCACTCCATGCAATACGACAAGATGAGTAAATTACCATAAGGAAATTTGGGGTAAATTCATCATCGTTGAATTGCTATGCTTCATTTCAATCCCTAAGAAGGCCTAGATGATCGGACCGCTCCATGGGAATGAGATATTCATGTCAATTCTCCTATGATACTTTTAGTAGATCATCAATAATATGATTCAACATAAGCCTAATTGGAATTGTTCTCATTTTGATTCCCTAAGAAGGCCTTTGTGGTTGGACCGCTCCATGGGATAGAAATATGCAATTACTATTAATAGTTGCAATCATAGTTGATTAGGCCTAATCAAGTATTCAAATGCTAAATCTTAATTTGTTCAAAAGTCATTCATAGTGGTCAAGTGACTCGTCACTTCATTTAATTATCATTACCCTCATCGACTCGTCGCTTGAGGGGGTAGTCATAATATCATAATCATAATCAAAGTCAATAGAAGATCCCTTGATCTTGTCAAAATTATGTTCATCTTACGAATCATTGCCAAAGACTATCATAAGCTTACCCTTTTGCTAGGGGAAAAAAGAAATATGACAGTTTAGTTTGTAGCTCTCTTCCTTTCGGTTATATAGGCTCGAACTCCTATTGTAGCACCAAAGCTACCCGAATGTCTGATGACGAGTGCAAGCTCTTTCAAATTTAAGCCTTCCATCTAGTTGGAAGTAATGATTCTAGGATGCACATCCTTTTGCAGGACCTAGGGCATCTAATGTTGATCAGACTAATGATCATCATGCAACCTATGACATCATTTTAGGAGGTCTATTTTTTCTCAACGTTGTTCGATCTCACAATGCATCTCAAAAGGGGCATCTGTAGACACCTAAAATACATCATGTCAAGGTGACTACTCATATGGGACATGCTAGAAGACCATATGGAAGACCTTGGATAGATTCCAAGGTATAGCAATGGTTTTAACCACTCATTTAGGCAGTTTGGCCTAATCAGTGTTTTTTTTTGAAAAAAATGAAAACTTGTATTAATACAAAGACCAGATACAAGCGGGAGAGAACACATCCCGACCCAGAGCCAAGAGCAACACAACAAGGGCAGCGCACAAAGGCAACACTAGCGGCCACGGGGCAAAGAGAACAAACGGCGCGAAAAGGCGACATGTCGCGAAAGCGACATGTCGCGAAATCGGACGAGCAAACCCGTCACGGCCGCTTCGGCGCCAACGATCGCGATAACGCGACATGTCGCGAAATCGCGACATGTCACGAAATCGCGACGAGGAAGGGCCCTCGACGACCACCCGCGAAGGCGTCGCGAAAACGCGACGAAAAAACTAAACAACAGTCATGCCGCAAAAGGGTCGCGATATCGCGACAAAAAACCAACCAGTCGCTTAAGAGCCAAACATGTCGCGAAATCGTGACAAAAAAGCCAAGCTGCATCCAATTAACCAACCTGTTGCGAAAACGCGACACAATACCACCTTTGAACAACATCTTCAAAAGAGGCACAATATCGCTAGCAAAACCCAACAAGAGCCACGACAGCGCTACATGTCGCGATATCGCGCAAGAAATTCGCCAAAGGCCAGGAAGGCACAACCTGTCGCGAAATCGCGACAAAAACCAACTCGTTGCCGCGGCGGCGCTACAGGTCGCGATATCGCGACAATTTTCCACCCGGCCGCCTAAGTGCCAAACGTGTCGCGAAATCGCGATAGGAATACCTTGCAGCTTCCAATTCTCAAACTTGTCACGAAAACGCGACGAAATATTAACTTTGCTTTTCAACTTCATGAAGGGAACGAAAGCGCGGCAAGAACTCCACACGGACCACGAAAGCGGGACCTGTCGCGATATCGCGACATGTCGCGATATCGCGTGTCGCGAAATCGCGACATGTCGCGATGTCGCGACAGAAACCCACTAGAGGCCGCGGAGGCTCAACCTGTCGCGATATCGCGACAACAACCAGCCAGAGGCCGCGACAGCACTACATGTCGCGATATCGCGACAAAAAAGATCCTTAGCAAAAAAAACTTTGCACATTATTTCAAAAATTGTTCAAGGCCTTGTCTGATCTCTGCATCCTCCACAGACATATTGCTATGCAGATGCATCCCAACCTCTCTCTCAGCACCCATCTTAGCAAGGAAATCGGCCGCTTTATTGAGAGATCTACTAGCATAAACAGGTATCACATCCTCTACTTCCTTCCAAAGCTCTATAATTTGGGAAACCAAAATCCGTAGCCTCCAAGCTTTTAAGGCAAAGTTCCTCATGCAATCAAGAGCACCAACCGGGATTTGGGAATCAGACTCAATGATTATCTTTCTATGACCTTGCTTGACGGCCAGATGGAGGCGGATTTAATAGCAAAGGCCTCGGCTTCATTGTTTGTGGCATATCCCAGACCTTGCAATTCCCAATATAGCACGGTCCCAGCATGATCACGGCAGATAACTCCACTACCAGCATTGCCCGGATTACCTTTTGCAGCTCCATCAGTATTGATTTTGACCCAGCCTTCTGGGGGGGTTTCCAACAACTTCTTACCTGTCTCTCAAGATCAGCAACTCTCCCTTCCAAAGGCTTAGAAGCTGGCTGATTTTCCTCCTCAGCATAGATGGCAACGGTTTCCACAACTTTGCTCCAGATGAACTGCCATATCCCATCCACCGAAGAGAAGGTTTCACGGAAAATACGAGCATTTCTTTCCAGCCACACCTGCCACCAAATAAAAAGGAAACCGAGCTCCCAGCCAGTACGAAGAGCTTTAGATATAAATCTACCTCTCTTCCAGCTTTCCCATAAATTGGTCCGAGACAAGTCTCCAAGAGCCCGAAGTTTAAAGTGGGAGAACCAACGATGCCAAATCTGCTGTGTGAAAGGACAATCAAACGAGAAGATGATCCACGAGTTTCCTCATTCCTATAACACAAAACACACTGGGAAGGGCCAATGATGCCTCTAATTCTGAGGTTGTCAAAGGTCAAGATACCATTATGCATCAACTGCCAAGCAAAGAAGTTCACTTTCGGCCAGCCCTTGGGATGCCATATCTTCCTCCATTCTTGAACTGGAAAAGAGTGTGGGGGGGCTCAGGAAGGATCGAATCATAGCCCTCCTTCACAGAATAAACCCCAAGGTTCCCAAAGCCCCGAGCAAGCTCATCCTCCTCATCTCTCCCAGTAAGAAACCTTTACGCCAAAAGTTTTTCCAGAGTTGGAGCCTGCTCCGGAGGGATTGGAATAGGCCATTCACCCAGCCGCTTAAACTTTTGAACCTTATACTCCCCCAATTGGTTGGTATTGAAGTAGCTCTCAATATTAATCCAACCCTTATCTTCAAGAGCTGATTTTAACGGATGCAAATCAGGAAACACAGCAAGGATAGGAGGATCTCGATCCCAAGAATCGAGTCCAAAACCGGGCCTTCTCCCCTCTCCCAACTTTCCAGAACAATTGATCTTTGATAATGCGAGATCCAAGCTTGAGCGCCTGCCACACAAGAGATCCATTACCCTCCAAAGGATAGCGGCCCAAGTCGTTGGGATGAACAAGACCCAAGTATTTACTAGAAAGGATTCTACTGCAGAGGGACGTAGGATGGGAAATCCACCTCCAATACAATTTACCAGCCAGGGCCCGATTGTTAAACTTGGAGCTTCTTAAACCCAACCCACCTTTTTCCTTGGGCTGGGTGACCTTATCCCAACCAACCAAGGCCCATTTCCTCTCTCCTTTGGCACCTTCCCAGAGAAAACTTCTAGCCGCTTTGTCCAGCTCTTTCCAAATTGAAGGAGGGGCGGCCAGAATAGAGAATTTGTAAATAGGCATGGCCTGAATAACGAGACTTCGGGAAAGTTAGTCGGCCCCCATAGCTTAACCATCTATGAGACCGGTGATTCATTCTCTCTTTGATGCCATCCAAAAGGTCCTTCCAGAAATCAGCTTTCGAGTTTTTGAAATGCGGAGGAACCCCCAGGATAAACAACGGGAAGGGAGGTCCTAGTGAAACCCGGGATCTCCATAACTCTCTCTTGTGACCTTTGATCAAGGTTAAAGAAGACCACTTTTGATTTTGTTTCATTGATGACTTGATTAGAAGCCCGGAGGTAGACGTTAAGAGAATCTTTGATTCCTCTTGCTTCCCTGAGGTTGGCAACTCCCACCAAACCCGTATCATCCACAAACTGTAAATGAGTCAAAACTTTGGCTCCGATTTTAATACCTGTAATCTGTCCTTGACGTCTTCTTCTCGGGGAGGAGTCCGCCTAAACCTTCGACCAAGATGAGAAAGAGATAAGGAGAGCAAGGATCTCCTTGGCGGAGACCCGAGAGGCTCCAAAAGGTGGCGAGGGAAGTCCCTTAATTAAAACCGAGTAGGAAGGCGTAGAGATACGGCTCATGACCCAGGCAATCCGAGTCTGAGAAAAACCAAAGGCTGCCAACATCTTGACCAAGAAGCCCCACTCTACTCTGTCATAAGCCTTAGACATATCCTGTTTGATGAACATTCCCTTGTTACCTGAATTATGCATAGAATGGATAGCCTCCTGAGCCAAGATCACTCCATCCAATATCTATCTTCCTTCAACAAAACCCCCTTGCTCAGGGGAGATTATATTTTGAAGAAGGGTTTTTAGTCTTTCGGCCATAATTTTAGTGATAATTTTGTAAATCACATTACATAATGCAATAGGTCTGAAATCGGAAATGTGAGCCCCCCCCTCTCCTTTAGGAATTAAGGTGATAAAGGTGTGATTTAGAGCCTTGAGCATTCTTTTGTTAGTTCGGGATTCCTCAATGACAGCCAACACATCCTCCTCCAAGATATCCCAGAAGGCCTGAAAGAACTCAATAGGGAAACCGATCCGGACCGGGCGATTTTCTGTGCACATCCCAAAGACCACCTTCTTGAGTTCATCACGATCAATGGGCTTAAGAAGGGCCTGATTCTCTTCATGAGAAATAATAGAGGGAATGCCCTCAATGACTTCATTTTGGGCTTCCACATCATGTTGCATACTTTCCTTGAAGAGGTTTGAGAAGTACTCCATAGAGAGGGAGTGCATATCAGGGAGAGTGTCAAAAGAGTTTCCATTCTCATATTGAAGGAATTCCATGTTATTCAATTGCCTTCTAGCACAGGCGGAGCGATGGAAAAATTTAGTATTTCTGTCCCCTTCTAATAGCCAAGTATTTCTTGCTCTCTGTCTCCGAGTAGATCTCTTCTTGATTATCAATGTCCTCAACCGCTTTGCGTAAAGCGTCATCCTCGAATTTAAGATGCTCGGAAATAATTCCTTCTCTGAATTGTTTTTGCACCTCATTCCATCCGGCCAACAAGGGAGCCCGTTGGAGCTGGAAATCAGATTTGTTAGTTTGCTTCCCTTGTTTTAGTTTACTCTTAACAAAAAGAAGTCTGTTTATGAAATTTGAACATAGTTGTTCCAAAAGGGAGACGACCTTCTTCCCACCACTCGTGGAATTTTCCTTCGTAGGTCCTCTTTTTGCAACCAAAAATTTTCAAATTTAAAAGGTTTGTAATACTTCCATGACATAGTCCCTCCCTCCAGCAAAATGGGAGAGTGATCTGAGACTGGGCCCTCCAAAATCTGGAATTTGATATTCCATCTAACATAAGCTTCCTCCGAGACCAGAAACCGGTCAAGCTTAACCCTCCTATTGTATGGCTCTCTTCTCTTATTAGTCCAGGTAAAGTTTGTACCAGGGCCTTTGATATCAACAAGGTTAAAGGCCTGGACTTGGGCAATAAACAGCCGGTCCCCTGTATCCAAAACTGGGATGCCACCTTCCTGATCCCTAGCAGATAATTTAGCATTGAAGTCCCCAGCAATAATCCAATCAAAATCTTCCCGGGAGGACCTCATGTTTTGAACAACTTTCCATTGAAACCGCTGACCATCGGTGTTCTGAGCCCCATAGAAATTTGTAATTAAGACTTGTTCAGCTGTAACAATATTCTTAAAAAGAGATGTGAGGACACCTCTCCAGGCTATATGTTCTATTGCTATCCACGCCAGAGGATTCCAAAGAGTAGCAATCCCTCCCGAGGCACCTAGAGCAGCCACCGCCATATGGCCAGCACCCCTCCAGATTCGGCTGACAGTTTTACTCATAAGGTCTAATGACATTTTTGTCTCCTGAATGAGCCGAAAGTCTGTTTTACTTCTCTCTAAAAGTCTTTGAGCAGCAGATTGATGGGTTCTCTTTGTTTAAACCCCTCACATTCCAAGATTGAATAATCATTGGAAACCTTGGGAGCAATACGAATCAATTGTTCTCGCCAATCCTCCATTGATTAGCTTATCTCCTTGCACTGCAATTAGATCCTTATTGGATTTCCTGCCCACCCCTTGGGAATTACTATTTTTCGACCTCTTCTCCACCTAGGAAATTCCAAGAGCTGGTCTTTCTCTGAGCTTTTCTGCAATTCCCATGGTAACATCTTTAATAGCTGGCTGAACCAGGGAGTGGATTACCAGAGTCCCTGGGTTTTCTTGTTGCAAAGTCTCAGAGGAGTCAATCACCTGTTCAAGGACAGGGGTTGATGAGGGAGGAGCATGAGTAAGGATGATATTATCCTCAAGGTTCCCATCTGCTCCTTCCATAATTTGGTCTTCTTGATCCACAAGAGATTTGAAGATTTCATACCGGTTGGTTGGCTTGGGAAGAGCTTGCTCCTTGCCATTTCTCTTTTTGTTTCTTCTTCTCTTCTGCTGTTCAAAGCCATCTTTCTGGCCCTCAGAACCGGGGGAATGACAGGTGGTTCCTTGACCGAAGTGGACTTACCTTCTCGGGGGCGATTTGACATTCCCTGTGGAGCATCCGCTTTGGTGCTCAAGATATTTGGGCAGAACCTTGCCAAATGGCCATGCAAATGACAGACTCTACATCGGAAAGGTAGGGCTTCATAGTCTAACTGCTGTATCCAGGAATGTCCTGCTAACTCCAGTTCCATCTCAGCTGGTAGCGGTTGACTAATATCCAGTTCTACACAAATTCTCGCATAAACAGCAGTATTTCCTTCAATGGTATCCTTGGAAACTCCCAAATATCTACCTAGAGAGTTGCCTATCAATTCAAGAATCTGCTCACCCCAAAACTCCATCGGGAGAGCATACAGCCGGATCCAAACCGGGACTGCCGTGGGCTCAATGCGAGGGTCGAAACCCGCTCTCCACGGTTGGACAAATAACCCTGCCGGGCCATGGCTCCTCTTCTCTGATTCAAATGCTCTGTTTCTATCCATTAGGGAAGAAAAACTAATAATAAAATACCCATTGCTTATGGGCCATAAGGAGTACTCACCGATAGGCTCCCAGTTTTGTCTCACCCAGGGAATGCAAAAAGTGCGGGGGTGGGTCGAATGCCCATGAACTTGCGAGATCGGATCATGAGTAGCCCGATAGTTTATCGTGTCTTCAACCGGCTACGGTTCGATGACTATTTTTGGTCTTGATGCGGTTGCGGGAGACATCCATTGACTCTATGCACGGGAGAACCCTTGCCCGCATTCCTGGATAGCGAGATGGAAAGCACTCCGGCGAGCATCATCAGAGGAAGACGCAGGATTTTCTCGTAATATCTCCGCATAAGAGGTCTTCTTCCCCTCGAGAGAACCTGGAGGAGACCCCATTGGGCCCTCCCGGGGCACCGAAAGAGCCTAGAACAAAAACCAGCAGCAAACCCCCAAAGACCCTGGAAGAGGTTTCCGATCTGAAACCCTAGAGGCTCGGCCGTCGGCAATTCAGAAGGTTTCCCGCCAAATCTCCAGAGCTCAAAAATAGCCGAATCCAATGCAATGGCCTAATCAGTGTTAACCATGGTTGACACCCATGGTTTGCAGAGCTGACCATGCCTTAGAGCCCTGGCTAGCCTCAAAAATTAACTAGAATTTAGCCAACCCAAAATCGGTTATCAAGGCAAATTGGTTGCAAATATGAGCATTTTTGGGGTGGAATGATCCAGAAGCTTCCCTCCAACTGCTCCAACTATCCATTCTTGATCTTGGCTTCTCCATGAAGCTAGGACATAGCCCTCCAAGGTGCTATAAGACCCCCATCCAAAATGGAAAATGAGAGAGATGCATAGGTGAATTTGAGCAACGAAACCCTATCGAATTCAACACTCACCTAATTATATTGTGACATTACTTTCTTACCCCAAATTGAGAGATCAAAATAGCAATTGAAGCCATGGAGGTCCTAGGAGGCTAGGAGAGACAAGAAACTCAATTACACCAACTTCACATGCAATCTAAACAATTCAACCGCCAAATATGTTGAAGGACACAGAGGTGACCCTTGACCATCAATTTGGCAGGGAGATTCAAATATCTAGGCTATAATTAGAGGACAAACACATTTCACATTCTGTTGTGGCTATCAGCCATGGATAACAATGCCCACCACGTGACAGACCCGCGATCAGGTTCTATCTCTGCATTTCCTTGGTTTTAGGCCATAGGTTTTATTTCTTTCGTATTGGATTAGACTAATTAGATGTTTATTTTCTTTTGTAGAGACTTTGAACGGTAGATTTAGGGGTTTTAGTCACTTTTCCTTCATTCTTGCAATTAGGATGTTAATGGTCTTTTTCATGCTTTCAAATTCATAATTAGACCATTAATTAGATTAATTGATGCTTCCTTTACATTCTTAATGGTAGAATTATCATGTTTATTGTAGCTTAACATGTTTATTACACTTTCTTGATTTCATGTTGTTGTGGCATCTTTTGTGCAATTCTCCTTTCAAAGCCTCATCAAGAGAGGTCTCCTTTATTACTAATATGCTTCTTGTTGTTTATTGCACACAAGATCAACAGGGTTTTGACATGCAAGGCAAAATATGCCTCTAATCATGGAGAAGAAGATCATCTACACCTTGGAGCAGTTCGTGTCATTGTAGAAGGCATTGAAAGACACATACCCTTGAGAGGAATCTTTCCTACTGTAATTATTATATCAAATGGGTATCCATAAGAGGGATGGATTTGTAACATGAATTGATTCAAATTAATGGAAGATACATTTCTTGTTATTTGTTATTTCTTGTCAATTTGTGTATGAATGTTCATTTTTACGTGCTTTACAACCATTACGACATTAGGTGTTAGCCTTTTACAATGTTACAACATGGAATATGAAAGGTTGCATCTCCTGTATATATGAGGAGAGCAATAGATAAAGAGTCCAAGGGTCACATTTTTAAGGTTATATTATGGATGCAAAACTCCATGTATTGTGTCAAAGAATATCAGGATATTGAATGAAGATTGAGTAAAGCTTGTATACAAATTGAGCAATAGTATTGTAAGTTTTTTCATGTTATTGCATGAATGATATTGGTCATTTATATCTTATTATTGTTATTTTCATGAATATTATGTTCATTTATTTTGACCATTAATATTAAGTTGCTCTAATTTTTGAGTTTACTCGAGATCTTGGATATTTGGGACCTATGATAAATTGGCTAAAAATCCAATAGTGGTATCAGAGCTACATTGCATAGATTCTTTTAGAGATACTTCAAGTAGTATCCATTGCAAGCATCATAAAAAAGTTTTAAAACTAAATTTTTGGTGTAAATATTGATAAGCTAGCATCAAAGGAAAAATTTGGTGTGAATTTAGAGGAAGAGCCACATGAAGAAAATGTAGGTCAAGATAAATTTTGGGTTACTAAGTACCATTACATTATGTTTGAATAAATGATATTGTGCAGGACAAATTTGTGGAGTCCATTGAAAAATACATAGGCTAAAATATAGAGAAGAAAAAAAATCAACTTTGAAGAAAGTGTTGTTTAGAAGACAACAACAAGTTGAGAGTGGCAAAGAGCCAACATTATAGTTTTATCCTTGAGAAAGAATACCCTAAAATCAAAAAGAAGTAAAAGTATATCATTGGCTAGAAATTAGTTTATGAAGAAAAAATAAGAAAGTATGTAGTAAGAAAAGTAAGAAAGAGAAATAACCCAAGTTAGAGTGCTATGAGAAAAATCCATTTGAGTTGGAGAAGCCCCAATCTCTTCCTACCTAAAGAAAAATTGGATAGCAAAGAAACATTCCAAGAGAACAAAGAATATTAAAGTGCCATTATAAACACTACATTGTAGGTCATCCAAATATTTGAAGGTGATTAAAGGATGCCCAAGTATTCGATACTAAGCCAGGGTGGACCTAATTAAAGATAAGGCAACATCATTATTCAGGAGTTATCCTCCTAAAGAGAAAGTAAATAAAGGAAACACCATTCTATAGGGGTCATAACCCTAAGGAAAAGAAAGAATAAAATATTTGAGAAACATAAGAGTCACAAAAATATTTGGGATATCTAGTAGTAGCACCTGGTACATCAAGACATAACACCTAGAACACCAAGCAACAACACCTGGTACATCTAGCAACAACATTTGGTAATGAGGAAATAGTCTTTGGAAGCTAAATAATAACAGTAATTGGTAACAAGTAAGTAGTACTCAAAACAGAGAGAGCAACAAAAACATATAAAAGAAGTAGTGAATCAAATTGCATGCATATGTGAGAAACGTTAAGCATAGGAAGGTGTAACATCTTCTATACTTTCTTAAGCAATTCTAGCCCTAACATATGCCCTAATGAAGCAACATGTTGATGACCACGTGGAAGGTGAAAGGTAAGCATTCAATTTGAATTTTTGGACAAGCATAATAGACTTTAGCATATTTCTTGATTTATGAAGTGAAAATTAGCACTTGATTAAAGTTTTTGAAGCCTTATAAATCTGGAGTAATTCATTTGAAATATTTTCAATTTGATTTTTTGAAAAAAAAAAATGATTTTTGGAAATTTTGAAATTTAAAAAAAGTGAAAATTGATAGTTTAGAATTTGGTTAAACTAGGGAGTTAAAAGAAATTCTACATTTGATAGAATTTATTGATGAATTGAATTTTTAGAATTGGAGAGATAAGGAAGCCTACTCGAAAAAGAAATCTTTTAAAATTATTTATTTGAAATTTGGGAGCCTTAATGTTTCCAAATCCAAAGGAGTTGATTTAATAAATTGAGAAAGTTAAGAAGTTGAAAATTTTGAGTTTTTACTTTGAAGAATTTGATTTATTTATTTATTATTATTTGAATTAAATTTTTGAGCTATAAGGTCTACTACATCAAAGGATTATATTATGGAATAACTTATTGAAAAAACATTCAATGAAGATAGTAAATAAATGATGATCAAGTTTAAATTTTATACTCTAATTTGATAGATGATTTTGATAAGAAAAATTAAATGACAAATGATTTAAAGAAACCATTGTATTTATTCCTCAAAAATGCAAAAGATGAAAATTTCACTACACTAATAAACTATATTCTTGAAAATATATTTAGAACTTTGTGGAATTCACAAAACACCATTACATTAGCTGCTGAAATATGTATTGATATAGGAACCCAAAACGAAGATGGATTTTTATTAGAAATAATGCAATATATAGTGATTACAAAGCAATCAATCGATAGAGGGTTGTAACAACCTATAACCAAAATTCCAAATAGGGCCAATCAATCAACCATCATAGTGTGCACACAAACCAATAACTTCTAGAAGACAAATGCCATCTAACAGTCCAACAACATCATGCTATAAAAATGAAACAATGTAATCCTTACGTGGGTATACTATGCCTCACATATTATATCATATGCAATAATATTCAAAATAATAATAATAACTTAGGTTGTAATGAATCAACCTAAGTATCCTCAACACTCCTCCCAAACATAGAAGCATTGGACCCCAATGCTCTCAAAAAATATGGAAGGTCATGAGCCACCTGATGGTGGGAGATCTAACAAGCTTGGTGTGGAAGTTGATCACAACGGATGACAAGGTAATAAGTGGAAGAACCCTATCAATTCTAATGAGTCTTAGTATCAAAGACTCTATTTGTATCAAGCAGAAGCTGAAATTCATGTACCACATCTACTAGATGATTGATGACAGGTGTAGTCTCCAATGTAGAGTCTTGATATGGCTTCAAAATATCCACATTGACAACATATGGACGCCAAGATGTGAAGGAAGGTCCAAACGGAATGCATTCTTAGAGATATTCTAAATGATGGTGTATGGCCCATAGTAGAGAGGCTTGATCTTACTATGTGCTTTCTCTAAAAAATATTATTTGTACAAGTCAAGCCAAACTCTATCACCAAATTGAAAAGGATGAGGAAAACGATGCTTGTCCATTGCTTTCTTCTACTGCTGCTGAGTCCTCTATAGGATCTGTGTCACCTTAGCTTGGATTATCTGCAATTGTTGTATGAAAGAGGTTACCTTATATTACTCCTTCTCCATGTGTGTAGTGGTGGGAGAGGACACGACAAGAGGTAACTCATATGGTGCAAGTGACTGAAATATGAGATAAACCTCAAAAGGTGAATGTGATGTGGAATATTATATGCATGCTCTATGTGAGTGAGGCTCAAATCCCACTTATTCGGTGAGGTGTGGTGGTAGATCCTCAAAATATGCACTAGTGTATGATTCACAACTTCGGTCTGCCCATCTGACTAAGGGTGGAAAGACATGGATAAATTAAGGGAAACCCCTAAAATTTTCTACAAATATCTCTAAAAGTCTCCCACAAAGCATGGATCTCAATCAGAAATAATGCTAGTGGGTAGGCCAAAGGATTGCCACACTGTCTCAAAGAAAATATGTGCCAATTCAGGTGTTGTGCTAGTCTTCCTGCATGGAATAAACTTGGCCATCAAGGGAAATCCACTCACCAAGTCCATGGATATGATCTCCCAAGGACGTGAAGGAATGGGTAAAGGAAAACTCAAGCCCAAATTCCTATTTTCTTATTTGAAGTGACAACATATGACACAATGTCTCAAGAATAGCAAGATATATCTCTACATGTGAGGCCAGTAGAAGAACCGTTGTAAGTGGTGGAGTGTTTTTTGTTTTTCAAAATGAACTCCATAAAGATTTGAGTGGGATTATTTGAGGAGAGAAACCCTATGCTCTTGTGGTACACAAAGTTTGTCTAACTTGTAAAAAAGTGCATCCTTCATATGATAGTCTTGAAAAGGAGTGAGGCTAGAAGATGAAGGGTGTACAAGATGATGATGAACCTTATTGAAATCTGAATCAAGAGCATAAAGAGGTGGCCAAGTCTAAAAGACAATATGGGAGGTAGTCAAAATTGTTGTCAAAGCTTGAGCTATGGGTGGAAAAATTAAACAATCAACCACTGTATTAGTTGTTCCTTTCTTGTACTTAATGACCAAGTGGAACTTCTGCAAGTAAGTGGCCCACTTCATGTGTCTAGTTTATTCAATATTGGTTTGTTAATGAAGAAACTTGAGAGGCATGTGATCTGTGTGGATAATTGTTTCTTTCCCAATAAGATAATGTATCCAGTATTTTATGGCTTGTACCAATGCATGCAACTCTTTGTCATATGTGGAGTAGTTTCTTTTGGTAGCTAAGAAATTCTCAGAATGGTATGCCACGAGATGCCCATTTTGCTTCAAAATTGCTCCCATTGCAAATTATGAGACATATATCTCTATCTCAAATGGATGAGAAAGTTTGGGAAGGATAAGAACAGGGGTAATGCATAGTTTTTTTTTCAAAATCTCAAAGGCTTGGTCATGTTTCTTGATCCAATGAAATCTAACTTTGGCCTTCGTGAGATGGTGCAAGGGATGAGCAATGGTAGAGTAGCCGGGTAGAAATTTGTAAGTCCAAGAAAACTTCTAATATCAGTGATAGAGGAGGGAGTTGGCTAATTTTGGAATGCTTCTACCTTTACGGTATCTACATGGATTCCTTGCTAATTTATTATGAATCCAAGATAGGAGATTGAATTTTGGGCAAATGAACACTTAGGAAGGTTAGCAAAAAGTTGGTTCTTCTCAAGGGTGTGGAGAACCTGATATAGGTGCTATAAGTGTACCTTCCAAGTAGTAGAATATACAAGGATATCATCCAAGTATATGATCACAAAGTTGTCTAAGCTATCCCTAAACACTTCATTCATCAACCTCATGAAGGTTGCAAGTGTATTTTTAAGACCAAAGGGCATCACCAACCACTCAAAGAGACCAAATTTAGTCTTAAATGTTATTTTCCAAGTATATTATGCTTGAACCCTTACTTGATTGTAATCACTCTTAAGATCAATTTTTGAGAAAAAAATTTACCCCTTGAAGTTAATATAGCAAGTCATCAATGCAAGGGGGAGGATATCTATTTTTTATTGTCATTTTATTTAATGCACAGAAATCAATACAAAATATCCACGAGCCATCCTTCTTTAGCACCAAAAGAATAGGGGAAGCACAAGGAGAAGTGCTAGGCTTAATGAATCCTTTTGCCAACAAGTCCTAAATATGGCATTTGATTTCATCCATCTGTAACATTAATTGTATGTACATGGGTGCATTTGGAAGTGATACACCTAGAATGATTTTGATGCTATGATTAATATCTCTCTCCGGTGGTAGAGTGGTGGGTTCATTAAACACAATATGATGTGACTATAGAATATTTTGAAGTGAAGCATTCTTTATGTGGAACTTAGAAGTTTGTGCTCGATTTTATTTTTGTGTGGGTCTTATGAATATGAGTGCCAACTCTTGTGCTTGATTTACTGCTTTGCGAGCTTACCTAAAACTTAGCATTATATTAGATGTGTCATTAGTGCATTCTACCAGATATTGTTTATTATCCAATTACAATATGTAGGTGTTCTTTTTAGCATGGTATACAACATTCCTATTATATTGATAGGGTTTACCCAACAACATTCCACAACAATCCATGTTTGTGACACCACTCCTAGCCTTATCCACAAATTTATCACCAAAGGGAAAAAACGATGCAAATGTGTGAGATGTCTGAAGTAGAGTCAACATGCTTCCATCCAAGTGCATAGGGTTGAGTATGTGGTTTTGTAGGGAGCTTCAACTTCTTGTCAACAGATCTCGCAATCAGATTTTTTATTTATTCATTGTCTATGATACAATCAACAAAAACATTGTGTGTAAGGTGGGCCTTAATGACAAAAAAATGGTCATGATCCCCATGAGTAGAAATATTTGTCATAAGGGTAACCTTATTGAGTTTAACCTTCAAATCAGGGTATTATTCCTCTCTCCCTATAGCCATAATGAGGCCATATTGTGTGTCCTAATTTGACTTTACAAAAATGGATTTCTTCTTCATTCTCCCAATTATAAAGAAATTAGCTTTGGTTTGACCATTATTTTCACAATATGTACAAGACAATATAGAAAAATATTTTTTAGAGCTAGAAGAAGAATAATGGGATTTAGATGAATGGGGAAGAGTAGAAGAATTAGGGGAAGAGAATTTATTGACCTTTGGTTGGTGCTGATTTGAACCTTTGGAGGAGCTTTCTTGTGATTGTCGTGCCCTGTAAGAACCACCAAATTTCTCCTCTGCTAAGATGATATGCTTGAATACCGATGAAAATAAGACAAATGGAATGAATTTTATCTCTCTCATTATAGGATCATGCAAACCACTTACAAATTTTTCAATAAGCTCTTGATTTGAAGAAATGATTCCAAAAAGAACTCTAAGCTTATTAAACTAAAAAATAGTCAGAAAATGGCATATTAAAACCTTGTTTAAACCTATACCATTTGATCCTTAAATATACCTGGTAGTTAGGTGGAAAAATATTTCTTTCAAAAGTGCCACTAATTCTTTCCAATTGTTGAACTTAGTTGTGCCATCAGAAACCAATAGTTGCACTAAACCTACAAGTCTTACCCTTGACAAAGGTAACTGGTCTTCTGGTTGGAGCTCGGCATATGAGAAACAAGTCTCCATATCCAAGATCCAAGTAGAATATACATCAAGATTGTAGGTTCCATCATAAAGTTTCACATCACATTTGATTTTTTTGGAAAATTTATTGTTGTAGATTTTGGCATCTTGTGGAGAGGTAGCTACAACAATATCCTTTATTCTATCCATTAAGTCACCAACAACAGTGGCAATGTTGGCTACTTGTTGTGCAAGATCATTTGCCATTTATTTTCTAGTGTATGCCAGTATAGGTTTGCAAAATAATGACTCAAATCACAAAATTTTCCTCTCAAAATTTGCAAAAATAGGGTGAGTTTAGTGCTAAAAGTTCAACTTATTTTTCCAATTTTCATTAAAAAAAAAAAAAAATTGCACTTAAAAACTCAAAAATTTGAACCCTATATGCAAGATAAGACCTTTTGGGGTAAAAGAAAATGAGTAATTTATTTTATGAAAAATTGCAAAATCACCTCCAAGGTCTACACAAGTTAACAACACTATGCAATTCAATAGCACTGGCAGGTCAATGGGTCAGTGGCGTAGGCAACAGTCACCAGTCACTATCGTAACCATAGGGAGGTTACAATCAGGATGCCAGTCACTATCGTAACCATAGGGAGGTTACAATCAGGATGCCATGTATCTGAGTGGCACAAGCAATAGCTGTGAGCCAACGAGCAGGCCTTCGTGACCACTATGAGTGTTGGTCACAAACTTCTGTACCTTTACCCTTTTACATCCTACTCAAGCTGTGGCACGGCCAATGTGGGATAAATCTCACTGATAATTTTTTTTAAAAATTTACAGCTACTTCACCTGTCGGTGCTAGTCTCTGAAAATCATCATCCAAAAAATAAGATCTGAATGTCAGTCACTTCGAAACCACAAAAATTCTTCATCGAAGATGAGTTTGTTAGTCGGGGACTAGATTCAAGGTTTGCTGCATTTCCATTAGATTTGTATAGGGGAGGTCGCCTAGGCACCAACTGCATCGATGAAGAGAAAAAAAAATTATGATGTCTAACCTTAGGATATACAAATTTTAATCCATGTTGTTGCACCAAAAAAATAATCATGTCATTAGGAAGTTATCAAGTGCCGCTAGGTTGTTAGGATCACCGAGTCTCACATTTAGAAATCGCCAGGGAGTGATGCGATCCACACATCTGCTGAGCCTGGGTCTCGTCAGAGTTTTCATCACAAGAAATGGTGGTTGGTATTGTAAATCTCATAGCATCGCTGGAAGGTGGAGGATATTTTCAGGGGTGAGGATGACATTAGGTATCACAAGCATCGTTGGGAGTGAAGAATATCACCGGCTAGCGACGACGATGTCAAAAATTGGAATGGACCAGAGATTGTGTCAAACGGTCATCAATGGGTAGTTTGACACCACCTCGTGTCCTTATTTCTCATTCGGATTCACAGTGAAAGTCTCACTTCGTGACATTTATTTCATTGGTTGGAGGACCCGTTAGGGTTTGGATACTATCACCCAATTGGTTGCACTACAAACTTTAGAGGGTGATAATTTCTTTTTGATTTTTCTTGCCAGTGTAGGAACATCTGTTCTACGTGTTTTGATCTATAGGATTTGCAGCCTTTGTTGCTCGCTCATCTGTGTACCGATCTACATTGGAGAGCTATGATTTATCTACAACTATCGACACCAAAGTGCAATGACAATCCAGTTTATCGGGTCAGAAGGGGGGGATGAATATGCCATCGAGGAAAAGTATGCAACCAGGGAAGTTATCAAAACCCTTAATCAAACATCAAAAAATCAAAAGTGAACTTTAAAAAAGCTAAAGTTTGAATGGTCACAAAATTTTATTCTTGTATTGAAACTTCACAAACTCAAACTTCACAAACTCACTAGTACAACTGCTTGGAGCCCGAATCTTATCTCTATAAAATATAAAATCTGCCTACAAGTGAGGCAAAGGAGATTACCCGTTTGGGTTAATCCTGTGACATCTCTTTTAGGAAAATATGGGCATGAACAATGGCTTCCTGAGCTTCACCAAAAATGATGCGACTATCAATGAAGCCAATTTCATGCAGTTGTCAACAAGACCCTATCTCCTTGTCTCTAAATACCAATGATATAGGAACCTCAAACGAAGCTGGATTTTTATTAAAAATAATGCAATATATAGTGATAACAAAGGAATCAGTTGGTAGAGGGTTGTAACAACCTGTAACCAAAATTCCAAACAGGGACAACCGCTCAACCATCATAGTGTGCACACAAACCAATCACTGCTAGAAGACAAATGTCATCTAACAGTCCAACAACAACATGCTAAAAAAATGAAACAATGCAATCCTTATGTGGGCATACTATACCTCACGTATTACATCATATGCAATAATATGCAAAATAATAATAATAACTTAGGTTGTAATGAATCCACCTAAGTATCCTTAATATGTATAGTGATGTAGATGGCATTATTCACATTTGAAATTTATCAAAAGTCAAGAAAAAAAGAATCATGTTGGGACACATATGCTTTGATAAAAACATATGTTATCTTCAATAGGGAATATTTAAATCATAGAATGTATTATTGTAATGACTTACTAATTCATTGTTCAAAGGTCACACCATTAGTTATATCATAGCTAAATATAAAAACAAGAACATCAAAGATGAATAAATACAAGCATAGAAGAAAGAAGAACAAAAAACATGAAGTAAAAATAGAAGACAAAAAATATCAAGATGATGGACTAAGAAAACATATTTAAGACTAAAGTCTTAAATAACAAAATAATGTAATACAAGGGGGTGTTGAAGAATATTACATTATTTGGTACATGCTAATGTACCCCCATGGTACCTTGATGGTACAAATATAAATATGTAATAGATTAGGGCATGAGTCTATAATTTAGGAGTGTGATTTATATTTCTCTTTATATATGTAATATGTGCACAAGTGTCATGTAATAGTGTGTGCAAATGTATGCATGTGTCAAATAGCAAAGTGTGCATAGGAGTGTGCAAGTGTCATAGAATAAAGTATGCAAGAGTAAATAGAGAGTCAATATTCATGTGTACAAGTGGAAAGTTGAAAAGCCAATAGGCAGGAGAGGTTTGTCCTATGCATGGAATAGGAAATGTTGCATCTCTCGGATATGTGAGGAGAGCAATAGACAAAGAGTCCAAGAGTCATCTTTCTAAGGTTATATTATGGAGGTAAAGCTTCATGTATTGTATCAAAGAATATCAGTACATTGAATGAAAATTGAGTAAATCTTGTATATAAATTTTGAGCAGTATTATTGTAAGTTTTCAATGATATTGGCCATTTATATCTTATTATTTGTATTTTCATGAATGCTATGTTCATTGATTTTGTCCATTAATATTACGTTGTTCTAATATATGAGATTACTCAAGATCCTGGATATTTGGGACTTGTGATATATGGCTAAAAAGCCAACATTATTGTGATGTTATCTTATATAAGCTATTTATTTCAAATTGCATACTCATATGGTGGAATTTAATTCCAAATTAGTTAGTATAGTGTGTAAGTGCATTATGATCTCACATTGATCCAATAATATTACTTGAATATTTTATGAGTCCCACTACTTGCCAAAATCTTTACCAATAAGAAAGTAGATTTAAAGGTGCAAGCTCTACTAATAAGGTAGTAAGCTTAAAGATGCACACTCTTAATCTAGCTTGTGTAGTTAGAGTTGCATATTCATATGGTGGAATTTAATTTCACATTAGTTAGTTTTACATGTAAGTGCTTTATTACCTTACATTAATCTAGTTGTATTACTTGAATGATCTATGAGTCCCACTACTTGCTAAACACTTTGCCAATAAGATAGTAGGATAAGGTAGTAAGCTTAAAGATACATACCTTAAATCTAACTTGCGTAGTATTTTTCGCCTACTTTTAAAATTTATTTTTAACTACTATAGTTATCTAAAAATTTAATGTATTTATAGATATAAATAACTCATTGATAGAAAAATAAATTAAACATATCAAATTATTTATGAAAATAGTTGAACTTTACAGAGAAAATCAGCTTTGGATCCAACATGTTTCATGTAAATTTGTTATTGTTTATCCTTATTTCAAGCTCTTCCTTTCCTTTAAATATAGAGATAAATTATTACTAAATAATTTATTCAAATTTTATTTCCCTTATATTTTTAAGGTATTTTTGTTTATGTTTGTAAGTACATTGCATATGATTATTTATGGAAATAGTTGAAATTCATAGAGAAAATTAACTTTGAATCCTCCTTATTTTATATAATTTCGTGATTTTTTACCCTTATTTTAGGCTCTTACTTTTAAAAAATAGAGATAGATATCTATATTAAATAATTTATTTCAACTTGAGAGTTGACTGTGGAAAGATTTCTGAGCTGTGACTATGGAGGTTTTTCAGAGCTAGGGTGTTTAGAGTTATGATTGTGGAGAGCTTTTAGAGCTGCAACTGTGGAGGTTTTTTAGAGCTAGGGTTTTTGGAGTTGCAACTGTGGAGAGCTACTATGGAGTTTTTTAGAGCTAGGGTTTTT
This sequence comes from Wollemia nobilis, assembly GCA_028583015.1. Lineage (NCBI taxonomy): Eukaryota > Viridiplantae > Streptophyta > Pinopsida > Araucariales > Araucariaceae > Wollemia > Wollemia nobilis. The sequence goes on along the minus strand of JAQPPZ010000220.1, from coordinate 2,727,910 downwards.
AGAGCTGCGACTATGGAGAGCTACTATGGAGATTTTTTAGGAGCTAGGGTTTTTGAAGCTATGATTGTGGAAAGATTTCAAAGCTATGACTATGGAGATTTTTTTTTGAGCTAGGGTTTTCAAAGCTGCAACTATGGATAGTTAGGGTTTTCAAAGTTGTAACTATGGAGGGGAAGAGTTGTTAGGTAAGTACATCTACATCAATGGGTGATCTAAACTATTGGGAGAATTATAATGCTGGTACATATATGCTTATTGAGAGCTTTATGTCACTAGAAGATCTATGTTGTTGGGAGAGATATGAGGTAAGTACATCTACACCGTTGGGAGATTTACAAGGCTGGTACATTTGTATCACTAGGATAATAGTGTCATTGAGAGATCTAGCCCTAATAGTTGTAGAGGAGACAACATTAATTTTGAATGGCATTTACATGGGTGAAGGGGATGTAGGGGCCCAAGGGGTCAGAGGTAATGTGGAAGATGTGCAAAGTGAGGTAGGCATCGAAGGAAAGGGGGACATGACAAGTGGTTCCTTGGGGCTCTATCTAGGTTCTGGTGTATTTTATGGTCCAAAAAATTCAATGTCTTCTACTCCCTCTATGGGTAATTCAAACCGTTCCTAGTCTCAAGTGTTATTGGGAGTTGACCCTATTGTTAAGACTCACTTTGATATGGTTCTAGAGCTAGAGGTTGATATTATTTCTTTATGGATTCCTCAACCTATTCTTCATTGAATGATAGTGGAGCGAGCAAACTCCTTGGTTGGGAAGTTTATTGGAGAATCCTTCTTGGCCTTGGGTTCAGGGTTTTTCCCTTGGCTCTACCCTGAAGGCTCATCATCATCAATATTGATAACATGGGTCTCTGTTTGAAAAATAGAATTCCCCTGTTCCTCTGGAATTCCTCTATCAGAGGTGCATGATTCCTCTCCCACCTCCAATTCCTCATTTTGGGCATCAGACCTGACTGCCCCAGATGAGACTATTCTCTCTAGCGAGGTTGGAGAGTTCATGGGCACCTCAATTACCCAATCGGTTTGGGTAGAGGCATCCCACCTTTCGATCACCCGGACTTGCAGCTGCTGGTTCTCTGCCTTGAGTTGCTGGATCAATTGCTAGAATTGGGTGATGGTGGCCTCTTGCCTCTATATTCTTCTCATATTCATATCCTTGTACTCATCGAACAGTACCTACATCATGGTTTTCTCGCTCTATTCGGTACGGTCCTCTTCCATTCGAACCTCGGGCTGTAGTTGCATGCCCGTTGAAGACTGTGGTTCTTGTAGGCTTTGAGCAGCCAAATTCTATAAGGTTTGGGCCATGAAGCTGAGCTCTGCATCTTCCTCCTCTTCCTCACTCATGAGGATTAGGCACCATAATCATCTTCGACCTTATACACGCTCTGTTCATCATGCTGAGGGTTTAGGGTTGGAAGGTTCCGACCTTTCCTCCATATAATTGGGCAGAGAGCTCTGCCCTTTCTCCATATAATTGGGTAGAGCTCTCCCTTCCTCCATGTAATTGGGCAGAGAGCTCTACCCTTCCTCCATAACATTTGGTGAGAATCAAGGGTGCTCCTCTTCGAACATTCCCCTCAATTTGACATCATCCTCTACCTCTATTGCCACCTACTCTGATGCATCAGAAGGCTCAGCCCTAATTTCCTTGGTCATTCCTCATAATTCAGCCTCCTACTCTAGTTTGACCACTATCTGCTCTTGCACCCCAGAGTGTTCGGCCCCTACCACCGATGAGCTTCCCCTGTGCTCCTTTGCATGGTGGATCAGGGCTGTAATTAGCCCATGGTGGGCTAGGGTAGAGGATGCCCCTCTCTGGTATCATGATGCCTCATCCTGTAGGGCATTCTCTAGGTAGAATGGGACGTTAATTTCCCACCTGTGCACCAGGTGGCTCAGAAACTGCATATGATTCACATTCAGGTGTGAATACTTCCCGGTATAGGTAAAGTATCTCGCCACCTACTCGAAGAGCTTTCTTAGGTGCATCAAGAGCTTCTACTTTGGGAGCCCATGTGGGTCGCATGAGGTGCTCCCCCATCCGAGCAGGACTTCTACGTATTTCTTCGCCATGCCATCTTTATACATGCATTCCCTAGTAAGGGGGAGGTCGGTGACGTGAGTGATGTGCTCTAGAGTGACTAGAATTTCTAGTCCGTGCATCCAGGTGACTCCTTTGTTCATAGAGGCAGCAAACTCCTTTGCTACCTCTACATCCTAGTCTTGGCTGACCAGGCGATAGTAATCCATCCACCCGACTGCTTCGAACCGACGTGCAACATCTCCCCTGATCCCCTCAGTGCCGGTGGGCTCATTCTTCTTGAGCGCATGATTCTTTGATCATCCACCCATGGTGAATTCTCTGCTGGTTTCGACTGGTTTGATGCCCTGCCTTCAGTAAGGCACCTTTTTATAAACCTGATGCCTTACTCTAATTGGGATTGGTAGGGTACGCCACCCGAATTAACGTCCGGCATGACATATTAGGCATGCGGGGTGAATTCGAATCTTGCACCGACATTATTTTTAGAGAGGCATATCATATGAAAAATTATGTATATATCTAATTAAAATCATGCGCATACCTGATTGGTCATTTTGTGCTACGTGGAGTATGCCAAATTGCTATTCGATGATGTTTTTCCCATGTGTTGATTACGTCACCTTGGGTACTGCATTCCTGGTTCGCTCGAGGTCCTGCTACTAAAAATATGGTGGATCCTATTGGTTCAGGTTGGGATGCATATCTCCTCGATGGTTGGCCTTGGGACGTGCAAAAATCCTACCCAATGATTTCAAAATATTTTTGGGTGCTTCTAGATTTCCATCACGTGACATGATGGTGTTGGCTTCGGCTGCTCCTCGTACTTCCAAGTTGCACATGTGTTTTGAATTGATCGAGGCACCTACTTGAGTAAGGCACCAAGGTAAGGTGCCTACCTCAAGTTCGCACTGTCCAAGCCCTAGTAAGGCACCTACTTGAGTAAGGTGCCTACCTCAGTAAGGCATCGCTTGACTATGAAGAATGCTCTGGGGTGGTGCCTCCTTGGTAGAGTAAGGCACCAAAGTAAGGCATCGCTCCTCCGGAGTAAGGCACCAGAGTAAGGCGTCGCTCCCCTATGGGAATATATATATATATATATATATTTAATGCTCGGGTGGTGGCACCTTTTTGGCAGAGTGAAGTGCCTACTTGAGTAAGGCACCTACTTTAGTAAGGTACCTACCTCTCGCTTATGAAGAATGCTCTAGGGTGGTGCCTCTCTTGGCTGAGTAAGGTGTCTGAGTAAGGTGCTTCTCCTTTGGAGTAAGGTACCCAAATAAGGTGCTTCCCATTGTACTATATGAAGAATGCTCTAGGGTGGTGCCCTCTTGGCTGAGTAAGGTGCTACTCCTCTGGAGTAAGGTGCTTGAGTAAGGCACTTCTCCTCTAGAGTAAGGCACCCAAATAAGGTGCTTCCCCTTGTACTACTGAAAGAATGCTCCGGGGTGGTGCCTCCTCGGCTGAGCAAGGCATCGCTCCTCTAGAGTAAGGCACCTGAGTAAGGCGCTTCTCCTCCAGAGTAAGGCACCCGAGTAAGGCACTTCTCCTCGTACTGCTCTTCCATCATTTGAAAAGTTAGTGATGGTTGACGTGCCTATTGTTGTGGGGTTGATCAAGCCTCATGAATTTTTGCTCATGCTACGTCAGCATCCATCTACGTCTAGGCATAGGGGTGCATAATTTTTCTTTGTGGTTAATTGGTGCCCACCTTATGCCTGGATCGGTGCTATCCTCCTATTGCGTAGGTTCATGGATGTTGAGCTGGTCTTAGGCCCTATTTCTAGAGATGCCTATTGTTCGAGCAATCAGGCCATTCCCCTACAAAAAAAAAATGAAAAAAAGAAAAATGTAGTTTTAAATGTAATCCGTGCCTGTTAGGCCCTGGCTCTCAGGATACCTGCAGCTTGCATGCGGGCGTTATCCCTACAAAAACACACCGTAAGCTAAAAAAACAAAGGAAACTAATCTAGCTTGTTTTTGGTGGACACCTCTGCGCCCACCATGTTGTTGAGAATTTTGGAGAATTTTACTCGGATGGGGTCTCCCCCATGCCTATTCTGGATTCTACCAACAAGCTTTTAGACCTGTGGTATGGGCATAACCGGTGGCCATTGGTTATTAAGATGGTGTTGCTATCATCAATTGTCTTGACACGCACAACACCATTTCTAATGATTTCCACCACCTCGTACGGTCCCATCCATATTTGCATCAACTTTCCTTTCCATTCCTAGAATCTAGAGTCATACAATAGAACCCAGTCTCCCTCTTTGAACTATTTTATTTTAATGTGGTGGTCATGCCACCATTTCCTTTGCTTCTACATGATTTTTGTCCTTTGGAGGGCATCCATCCAAAATTCATCCAGCTGGTTTAGCTATCAAATTCATTCCCTCTATGCTTCATCTAGGTTCAGGTCCAGTTCAACTACCGTTCTGAGCATCTTGACCTCAAATTCTATAGGCATCATCGCATCCTTCCCATATACCAATTGGAAAGGTGTGAAGCCAGTGGTTGATTTCCATGTTGTATTATACGCCCAGACCACTTTCAGTAATCTGGAAGCCCAATCCTTCTTGTGTTGCTACATAATTTTCATCAGGATGTTTTCTAACTCCTTGTTGGTCACCTCCACCTACCCATTCACCTATGGATGGTAGGGGGTGGTTCTATTGTACCGTACCTTGTATTGTTCCATCAATTCTTCGATTAACCTAGAGGTGAATTGGGGTCCTTGATCCATTGTAATTTCCCTGGGTACTCCAAACCTTGTGAAAATATGGGTAAACAAGAATTCGGCCACCGTCCCCTCCTTAGAATCTCTCAATGCCTGGACTTCGACCCACTTGGTGACATAGTCTATGTAGACTAGAATATACCTCCTTCCTGTTGAAGGTGGGTTGATGGGTCCTATAAAATCCATGCCCCATTTATCGAAGGGCTCAATATGTACATGAGGTTGAAGGGGTATTTCATCCTTATGGGTCGGCCTACCCATTCTTTGGCATTCATCACACCTACTGGCATATGCGGCTGTATATTTAAATAGGGTGGGCCAAAAATACCCTATTTGTAACACCTTGTACGTAATCCTCCTTCCTAAAAAATACCCACCACATGGCTCATTGTGATAGGCTTTGAGTATCTCTAGGAATTCTTGCTCTGTTACGCATCTCCTCACTATCTGGTCGGGCCCTATTTTGAATAGGAGGTCATCAATCCATTGAAAGGCAATGCTCTTCTTGATCACCCCCTATTTCTCCCTATACAAAAGAGTAGGGGATGTTCTACCTATGGCTAGATAATTAGTAATGTCCACATACCATGATGTTTATTCATTGATGATGAACATATGTTCATCCAAGAACTGGTCCTCTACCACTGCATGATCTGCTGGAATTAGTCTGGATAGGAAGTCTATGACTACGTTATCCTTCTCGGGCTTGTCAACTATGGTGATGTCAAATTCTTGTAATAGCAAGAGCCACCTAATTATCCTACCGCTAATCATTGGTTTACTCATTAGGTATCTAATGGCCGCATGGTCCATGTGCATGAACACTTTGTACCTAGTGATGTAGTGGTAGAATTTGTTGATGGCATGTACTACTATGAGAAACTCCTTCTCTGTTACCGTGTAGTTGAGCTCAGCCCCTGCTAGATTTTTACTGATATAATAAATGGCATAGAATTCTTCGCCATCCTTCTACCCAAGGACCGCTCCAATTGCACTATTGGATGCATCACAGTATATGTGAAATGGGACAACCCAATTCGGGCCCCGCAATACTGGGGCAGAAATCAGCTTCTCCTTTAGCATCTGAAATGCTTGTTCATAGTCCTCCATCCAATCAAATTCTACATCCTTCACTAGCAAGTTATGCAGTGGTTTAGCAATCTTGCTGAAGTCGATGATAAATTGCCTATAGTACCCGGTAGAGCCAAGAAAACTCCTCACTTCCCTCTTTGTTTTTGGACTAGGTAGATCTTTGATTACCTCTATCTTCTTTTGGTCTACCTTAATTCCTTCTATCGAGAGATGATGCCCCAACACTATGCCTTCATGCATCATCATAAAACACTTCTCATTGTTGAGGGATAAGTTGTTCTCCTTGCATCTCTGGAGCACACATTCTAGGTTTGTTGTTGCTTCCTCGAATGTCTCTCCATAAATGGTGAAGTCATCCATATATACTTCCACTACTTCCCCCATCATATCCAAAAATATGCTCAACACCACCCTTTGGAAAGTGGTTGGTGCATTGCACAACCCAAAGGGTAGCACTCTATAGGCAAATGTTCCCCATGGGTAGGTGAACGTTGTCTTGTCCTGGTCCTCCTCTCCGATCTGGATTTGGTTGTATCCACTAAATCCATCTAGAAAGGAGAAATATTTCCTTTCGGACAATGTGTCCAATACTTGGTCAATGAAGGGGAGTGGGAAGTGATCCTTCTTTGTCACTTTGTTTAGTGATCTGTAATCAACATAGATTCACCATTTCCCATTTTTCTTGGGGACCACCATGAGTGGTGATACCCATTCACTATCGGAGATCGGGTAAATGAATCCTACCGATAAAAGCTTTTGTAACTCAGCTTTAACTATTTATTTCATGGTCGGGTTCATCCTTCTCTATGGCTGTCTGACTAGGGTCACCTACTCCTCGAGGTATATCCGATGAGTGCAAATATCTGGGCTGATTCCTTTCATATCTAAATAATCCTAGGTAAATGCTTGTTGGTGTCTAGCTAGGAGCTCTTTTAACTCTATCAGTTGCATGGGGGTCAACCCACTACTGATGTTCAATGTCCTGCCAGGCTCAATATCAATCTGTCTGGTATGGTGGTCCTAGGCACCGACCAATGGTGACTCAAGAATGGTGAGGGAGGATTCCCCTTGAAGGAATCTCGTTATGGCACCATCTTCATCATCATCCTCCTCCAATTCTATGACTGCCATCACTAGCTGAAGCATGGATAATGAATCCTCATTCTGTTCGATCAACATGGGTTCACCCAACGTATCCATAGATTGAGTGGGAGGGGAGATCATCAATTTCTTGATGTTCTACCCATTAGAAATTGTCATCATCCCATCACGGTAGCTAATGTAGGCATCAACCATAGCTAACCATGGCTGACCCAATATGAGTGGGTATCCACCCAACCCTATTTTTTACTGTAGCACCAAGAAATCAGTCGGGTATTCCCATGCATCAACTATTATGATGATGTCTTCAAGCATCCCCTCTAGCGCTACGGTTGATCGGTCTACCAATTGTAACACCGTCTTAGTGGGTTTCAGGTTTGTAAGCTTCAGCTTCTGCATGGTCTCCTACGACATCACGTTGATGGCTGCACCTAGGTCAACTAGGGTGTTCTCCAGTGAGTGCCCTCCTATTTTTACCATCAACATCGGGCTACCTGGGTCTGCATATTTGGGATGATATGCATTCCCCATCATCAAATCAGCCAATTTTCCTTTGATGTTGATGGTTTGTGCCACCTTGCATCCTAGTTTTCTTAGACATAGCTCCTTTATTGCCTTGGTGTATATGGGCACATCTTGGATGGCTTGAAATAGAGGGATCATGACTATCAGGTTCCTCAAGCTCGAGAGGATGTCAAATTTTGGCTGCGTCGGCTTCCTCTGTTCCTACAACCATTTGGGAAATGGAGCCTCCATTTTCTCAACAACTTTCTCTTCTTCCACCTCTTCTATCAGAGGGGAATCTCCTACGTTTTCCTCCTCTTCTACTAGGGGAGGTGCCTCTACTCCTAGTTGCTTGCCTGATCTAAGTTGAATAGGATTACAACTAACATTATACATCGGATACATCTCTCCTTCTACCTGGTATGTTGGTTGGTTTACCTTATTGTTTGGGTTCACCATCGGTTGTGCTGGTAATTGTGTAGGTCTCACCGTAGGTAGGGTCGGTAAGCCTTGCTGAGGTGGAACCTATGCTATATTTTATGGAGTGGAGTTCCATGGAATGTGGTTCCTCCACTACTGCCCAGGGTGTTGATATTGCATCCATGGTGGTTGGTTTTGAAATGCCACCCCTGGAGGTACGTTCATCCAAGGTGGTGGCCCCCACCATCCCATATTGGGTGGTTGTGGCTACCCTTGTGGCATATATGATCCTCCTCCATAGGGTGGCATTCCCATGGGCATACTCCCCATAGGGGTTTGCTACCAATTTCTTTGATTGCCCATGAAATAGGCTTCGGTTACGTCAGCCTCCTCCTTGGAATTGGGTAGCTATGGGCATAGTCGAGTTTTGTGGTTCTACTGGCAAACTACGCATACTCTGACCTTGTTCTCTGGGCATGCATTCCTAGCATGCTTCCCCCTACATTTTGGATAAAATTAGGTCAATGTTGCATCATTCTCCTATTTCTTCTTCTCCAGCAAAAGCGTATCCAACTGCAATGCTAGAGAAGATAGCATTTCACTTTTGAGATCTTCCAACATGTTGCCTATCTCCATATTTGTCACCGATGTAGTCACCTTCATGGCCCTGGGAGCTGGTTTGCCTCTCCTCCATGAGTAATTCTGACATAGCTACCGGATATCTTCCATGGCATGTTGGTAAACGTCTCCTCCTAAAATCATGTTTAGCACTTCTAGTGACTCATTGTTAAGTCCTCTCAAAAATATGCTTTTGAGAGACTTATCTCCTAGCTTGGTGTGAGGAGATCATTGGAGGTTGAAATTAAACCTCTCCCAGTATTCTTCCAGGGACTCATCCTCCTTCTATGTCATGTTGAGGACTTCTTCCCTGGAATCCCATGCTCTACCAAAGTCCTGGTACTATTCTGTAAAGAGCTTCTTCATCTCTTCCCATGTAGTGATCTGCTTGTTCCCCAACCCAATAAACCATCGTAGGGCTGAGTCATCTAACATTGATGAAAAGAGCTTCAGCTTCTGAGCATCTAATTTGTAATCGATGGACCTGCACAACACATCAAATTTAAACAAAAATAGGTCAGGGTCTTCGGTCGGGTATCCCCTGAAGGTAGGAAGATGGGCAGGGGATATGTTTTTCATCTTGGTTTCCCCTGCTCCTTCCTCTATTGGGAAGCTAAACCCAGATGAGATTTCTTCAACCATTTTTTTAGGAAATGTGGTCTCTTCTACAGCTTTTATGGCCCTTCGATCACTCAAGACTTTTTGTGTTAGAGCCTCTAAGTCAGCTGGTGTAATTGTCTGATCCTCTATGACTTTCCATAGCAAAGCCTCCTCCGAGGGTGTTCTTTTAAACAATGGGTTTAGAATGATCTGTTCTTTCCTAGGTCGATGAGATGAGGAGGCACTCTGGACAAAGTGATGACTCTCACTCCAGTGAACTACTGGTGATGAGTCGGGAGAATCTAGCTCAAATTCTAGGTCATCGATTGACTCAAATTTTTTTGACTGGCTCTGTCTTATAAAATGACCGTCGGGTCCTCTTCTTCTTGGTGGACTCATACAAGGTCAAGCAGAAGGTTTTAAGGGGTAATGGAATTAGTTTACTAGTGATGCTTCCCCGACAATGGTGCCAAAATATTGGGTGCCAAACACTGGTTAATTTTCTCCTATAATTGTCACAACACTCGCATTTAAATTGTCAACCCGAGAGTTCGTAGACTTTAGAAGTGCCATGATTGAAACTACTAACACTACCACCTTTGAGATGAATCCACTAACTACCATTGGGGGTGTTCATGAAATATCAGTTGAATTGTCCATGCCAAGAAAACTTAAATATAAATGAAATGCATAAACGTAAACACACCACACTGAAAGTAGTAATACGTCTACCATAAAAAGAATACAACTATAAAATAATTAGATTTAATCTAGGAACTCAAAACATACTACCACACGTAATTAAATATATGAAAAGACTAACTAAGAATAGGGGAAGAATACTGGCTTGGAGTGGGCCCGAGCTCCAGCAGATTCTACCCAACAAATCACGAAGACAACATGCAGGTAAGAAATGCTCAAGCTTTATTAATAATGCAAAAATATTACATGTGATAGTATTGAAAAGAAAATGCTTCCCCTGCTACAGAGAAGTCCATGTGTTTATATACTACACACAAAACTTCCTATTGTAGTTCTGTTACAACAGGCATCCCGATTATAGTCTAAATTGGGATAGTTCAGTTACTGTAGTCCGACATGCTACGATCAGCTTCCTCATCGTTTACTTGCAATCGAGCGATTTCCATTTCGTATGGTTCTGCTTCACAATTGGTTACGTGTTCACCTACTCTGGTTAGGACAACTCATGCATCAATGGTTTCCCATAGATGACATGGAATGGTGGTCAATGGGGTCTCCTTCCAGTCTTTGGTCAACATGCGTAATCTGGGTATTCGTTTGAGTAGGGTGCCTAACTCAGTAAGGCGCCTTCTTGAGTAAGGCGCCTACTTCAGTAAGGTGCCTACTTGAGTAAGGCTTTTGAGTAAGGTGCCTACTTAGTAAGGCACCTACTTCAGTAAGGTGCCTACTTGAGTAAGGCGCCTACTTCAGTAAGGCGCTTACCTTCGTATGCCTTTGTCTGATTGAACGGAACCGTGCCAGGTCCATGTAGGACCTCGACTGAGTAAAAGATGACAAAATCTGGGAAATAACTACACAAAACACACTTCACACTTGGATTAGATAATACACATGATTTCATTAAATACATACATAATATTTCATAAAAATATACAACTCCTTATATAGTGCCACGCAAAAACCGTTAGTACATATACAAAAATATGAGCATATCAGGTGCTCATCAAGGATGAAGGAGGATTTACAGTCTCCTATGTTGGATAGGATTCAACATAAGTTAGTTGGGTGGAAAGGTAATCTCCTGAGACAAGTAGGTAAGTTGCAATTACTTCAAGTTACCCTCAAAAGTATTCTTATCTATTATATATCTCTTTTCATAATACCCTTCAAAGTTAGGAGGAGGATTGATTAGATATTTAGGAGATTTCTATGGGCTGGGGTGGAGGATAAATAGAGGGTGTCCCTTATCTCTTGGGATAGGGTTTGCTATTCTAAGAAAGAAGGTGGTCTTGGGATTATAAATTTGTTGTTTTTCAATAAGGTGTTGATTGTAAAAATATCCTGGAGATTATGTGTTGAGGAGGATCAACTGTGGAAAGATATTATGAGAGGTAAGTATCTAGAAAATCACATTATTTTTTTTAGAAGTGTTGCTCCTCCTAGGGGCTCTATTATTTGGAATGGTTTTCTAAGGTTAGAAGTTTAATTATGAAGGGGATGCAATGGTAGATTGGGAATGACAAGGATGTGTTCTTCTAGGAGGATACTTGGATTCTTCCTGAACCCTCTTTCTTAGTCTTCATTTTTATGAGTTGAAGGTTCCTTTGTCACTAAAATATGAATAAAAATTAATTGATTATATAATAATCACTAATGACAAGAGGATTTAGAAGCATCTCACTTTATATAGAACTAATCTTCAGATCCTTCAGAGTTTGAAAAATTTAAACATGTTACCACAACAATACTTTCTTCCTTAGCAGAACGATAGGAACTTCCTTTTAGGGACTCATTCTCCTAAAGACCATTTTTCCATAAAGACTACATATGAGGCCCAAAAATTATCCAGGGGAGGATATTTTTTGGTGGAAAAGGTTTGGTATCGTCATTTAGTCCCTAAGATTACAATTATTTTATGGTTGTGTTTGCAAAACAAAATTTTGATTGTTCATAATTTATGTAAGAAATAATTCCATCTTCCTAATATTTGTCTCTTGTGTTCTAAGATTGTTGAATATATGGATCATATTTTTATCCATTGTGATTTCTCAAATAAGGTGCTCAATGATTTACTAGATTATTTTTCTACCAAATAGATATTACCTCAAACTTTCAAGGAACTTTTCACTCAATGGAAATCCCCATTTATTAGTCACAACCTCACTAGGGTGTGGAGCCTGGTTCTTCCTTATTTTTTATGGGTTATCTGGTGGGAGAGGAACAAAATAAATTTTAAGAATATTGCTAGGGATGAATCATTTTTCTTTAGAAGGATTAAAATTGCTATTGAGAATAACCTGGCTATATTTACTACTAGAAATGATAAGGAGAAAGTTGTGGAGAAAGGGATTGTTGTTAGTTGGAAATTGAATCTAGGGTCTTCTACTTTCATATCCACTGTTCAAAAAATATTGGCTAATATATGGTATAAACTAGCTAAAGGGTGGGTCATTATGAAATTTGATGGGGCTGCCAAAGGTAACCTCCGGAGGGTTGGTGGAGGGGGTGTTGTCTAAAATGATAATGGTGAGGTTATTTGGGTTTATGCTAAATATTATGGTATTCAGACCTATCACCTACCTAAATCTAAGGTGCTTTTCTTAGGTGTTCATCAAGTTTTTGAGAGGGGCTTCAAAAAACTTTTCATACAAGGTGACTCCTTGAACATCATTCATGATTTGCAGAATGGAAAGACTGATAATTGTTTCATGCTGAATATTATTAACACCTCAAATATTTTGGAAGGTATGTAAGAAGTTAAAATTGAGCATATTCATAGGGAAGGTAACTAGACTGTTGATGTTATGGCCAATTTGGGGGTGGATAGTAGTCAATTCAGAATTTGTGAAGATAATTTTCCTTCGTGGTTAATGATAATTGTTGCTTTGGAAGCATTGGGACTACCTATCCAGTAGGTCTTTTTATTGTATTTCTACTTGGATGATGTCTCCTTTGTGTTGTAGTGATCCTCTCTTTGGGGGGTCTTTTTTGAGGGGTTGGTCCTTTTGCTCCCTGGTGGTTTTCATTCTCAGGGAATATGCTTGGTGTATTGCCCTCACCCTTGCTCTTTGGGATTGGGGTTTTGTTATATTTATCTTGATGTATTTGTTGCCCTTCTAGTCTTATGCAAAAATGAAGCATGATATTTGGTGCCTCTAAAATAAATTTGAAACAAAAATTCTCCTTTATGCCTTGTTGGGTGGTGGGCTGGTCTATGTTGTATCATGGCATTATCTTTCTCTTTTGTTCTCTTGGGTGGTTGTTGGGTTTAGTTTCTATTTTTTGGCCTTGGAGGCTAGCCTATTCATAATTGGCCTTCTCTTTCTCTGCCTCCTCTAATGTAAAAGGTTTTGGGACCCTTCAAAATCCTACTATTTCACCATTAATAAAAAAAGTATTTCAACTATTTTTTTCCTTCTATTTTGGACGTCTTTTTATTTATGTTTGTAAGCACTTTGTACACAATAAGATAATTGGCATTTACTACTATTAAATTTTTTTTTGGCTTTTATAGGGACCATGACAACACACTTGGCATTTATAATTTTTCTAAACAAGTTATATGCGACCTTTATAGGGGTCAATCTCATTAAATAACAAAACATTATTTTTATAATATTAGCTAAATCATATTTAACCTATATTTTTATTAAAGATACTATTTATTTTTCTTTTTATTAAATATAGTTTTTAATATTCTTTAGATTACTATGCTTTCTCAATAAACTCATTGATATCATTTTTATTAAGTGATAAAATATCACTTGGCCAATTGCCTTTTATAATTTACAAATTTTCAAGACAAAGATCAACACCATGAATGGCTAAAATTTTCACTACCTGGTATCTTTCTCTATAAATATGCTAGCAATAAAAATTTATTAATTTCCTAATACCTTTTTTTAGGATCTTATTCATGCCCCTATTATTCTAAAATATCATTTTTTATCATCACGTTTTATGGGATTAGCCCCACTTCTTGTTAATACTTCTAATATTTGCTTTAATTTTTTCATATTTATATCCCTTTTATTTATTTTTTCTCTTTTGCTTTTGCTTCTTGGAACTCACATATCCTTTTTCTTTCCCACCACACTTTCATATTCATCAATCTCTTCAATTTTTTGCAATGTTCATTGTGGAACTTATCATATAAAGGACTATCTTGTTCTGAAGGATCTAAAGTGCAAATAATAACCTCAAAAGGAATTTCTTCTATGTTACCATGGAAACCCTAATGTACATGGACATTATTCCATAGTAATCATCTTATTATACTACCCTAAAACCCCTAAATTATTATGGATGTCCTCTATCCTCATTTCTTTATTATGATGCTCTTCAAACAATGAAGTTCAAGGGATAACCTCTACACTACTTTCATTTCTATTTTAAGGAGATGATTTTATACTACTTGCGAAAAATGAAGACAATCTATTTGGAATAAATTTGACCTTCTCTACCACATTTGTTTAATTTTTTTTCATATCTTACTTTGCACCTTTAATTCCTTGTGAATTTAAACTTGCACATTATACTTGATCATTGCTTGTATCCTTCTTTGTTTCTTGTAACATTTGATTCGAGTTAGCTATGATAGCCTTTTTCATCTGATCCTATAGTTAGTATTTATTTGTCAATAATTTGGAAGTGGAATATCCTTGATCTAATCCAACTTCTAGTACAATATGATCTCCTTGATTCATCTTGAGGTTTATGTCATGACCACAATTTCTATTTCTTCTTACATAATTTTTATTTTATAATCTCTTTCCATGTGTCTAATCTCATAATATTTACGACAATCCACTTGTTGATCTTATTCTCTTGATTCATATTTAATATTAATGGATTATGGATAATATTTTAAAATATCTATAATAGAACTAATATAAGTATATAACATGCTTTTTATCCTTAGTAGCTGGTTTCTCATGGATAAACTCTCATAGGTATTGCCTATATTATTCAAAACATCCTTATTAACAAGCTAATATAAAGGTCCAAAAAATATATCCTATCTTAAATATAGGGTATATCTCCCCCAAACCATGGGCCATATAATAAGAAATATTGCATTGATTTTCCATTAATCAAGAGCTTATTTAAATATATATTATGTTTCTCAATATAGAGCAATGACACTAACAATATGATTTCCTTAAAGGGTGGAAATCACAATTAAGAAACTCATACATGAGTGGTTCTATCCACTCGCTTTGTTTTTACCTAGATATAATTTTTTACATCACATGATGTAATAAATCCCAATATTTTACCCTTAATACATCATGATCCAAACATGTGTAGGGATACTCACAACAATACAAATAACCATATGATGAACTAGGACACACTCAATAGTTTCTCAAGTATATGTAGAGTATGAATATGTACACATATAACAATTCACAACAAGCAATAGTGGGAATGACCTCACACACACACACACACACTATCTAATATAAAAATTACAAACAAGGACACAAACACTATTCACAATAATTATGATTGGGGACACACACAACCAGTCATAGACAATTAGTTATATTGGGACTTACTGATTTACATAATCTTGTGAATGGAAAGGAACTCAACCATTCACCTTATATGTGGTATGAACCTTCACTTAATACATAAAACACACTTTTAGTGGGAATTATGGCTACACTAAACACTCTCTTGTGATTAGGAACACACAACTATTCACAATGATGAATGTTGAATCAATTCAATAAATATATTCCTTCTAATTGTCCTCATAAGGAGGGTCTTGGTAATGTGCTATAGGAAAGTTTATTGCTATCACTATTATTGTTGTACCCTTACATTTCAAAAAATGGTCTTCTATGAGGTCTATCACTTCCCATTTTCTCTTCTACATCCCTTTTTTCATTTAAATAGGTAATTACCTATGATAAACAATGTTTGTGTGCTTCCTTTTCCTAACAGTGTAGTGTGTCATCAATAATTCAAATAAAAATGATTGAATGTTGAATGCCTTATTTGGGGATCCCTAGTGTTTCTCACTTTTCTCTATTTCTAGCTCATCTAGACTATAGAATCTATGGATGAATAAGAAACACATTCGAAATCAAACTCCTCAAATTCAAGCTGGTCCATCTCAAGATCTTGAATTTACTACATTAGAAGTCATACATTTGTGGGAAAAGTTACTATGGTTCTTACATCCATTTGATTCTCTTCCATGAAATACTTAAACTTTTTATCCATCCTCTTGATCACCATTGCTTGTCCATGAGTATTAAGAGAATATAGTATTATCCCCCCATAATCAAAGCTATTTATAAATATGTTAGGTATTATTGATAATGCTCCTTTATAACTCTTCAAGCTAATTTGACTTAATATGAACAAAGACCATATAACTAATTTGACTTTAACAACTTAACACCTTAACACTCTTTGAGTTATTTTGATACAATGAATTTAAAGCCTATAACTCATAAAACTAAATGGATACTAACTCTCAAACCATACCTAAAATAATATATATTTTTAACACTTAATAATGATGTACATAAAAATCACATTCTAATAAAGAAACACACCCCCATACATTATGATGAGGCCTGGAAATGCCTCAATCATAACATGTTTTGAACACTGAAATTGCCTACAAACTCTTATGTTTAATCTAATATGCTAGTTAAGTTAATTCAATATGTTGTGTATTAACTATTTGCATGATAAATGTATCTGAAATACTATATTCTGATTTTTACAGCTTTTTGCATAAGTTTTATGTTGTTTTGTTATGACTTGCTAAATGAGATATGCTTAGATTGATAGCAGCATTTCACTAATCATGTTTTGATATGTCTCAAGCATTTGTTTTACCTAAATCTGGCAACAGTGCAAGTAAACTATTACTGTGCAGCAAAAACTGGCTTTTCCCATGTAAATTCCAGCCAGCTGCCAATGAATGGCAAGGCATGGAATTCACATGTGGAAAGAGATGAAGACCATTGGAATCTGATCCTGAGAAGTAACCCACATGAGAAATGCAGAGGAAATCATTTAAAGAGCCCACATTTGTTCATTCCGAAGTCTCTTCGGAATGAACAGATATCTTCGAAATGAGAAAACACAGTGTCTTCGAAATGAGCGGATCTTCGGAATGAGAATTGCAGTATCTTCGAAATGAGCGGATCTTCGGAATGAGAATTGCAGTATCTTCGGAATGAGCCACTTATCTTCGAAATGAAAACAGAATGTGCTTTTTGACTTGTTGACCGAATTTTGACGCTGGAAAAAGGGAAATAAATATTGAAAAGGGTAAGGGAAAATATCTCAGATCTGACTTTGCCGTCCTTGCCGACCAAAGCCACCATTTATGGAAAGATCAAGTTTGATCTTCTTCTAGGATAAAACCAGGAATTGTTGCAGCATAATAGGATTAGATCTTTTAAGATATTCTCAATTGTCAGTAGATCTTAGGACATCTATAAATATGGCTCCCATTCAGGTTGAGCTAAGTAGAGAGATAGAGAAAGCAGAGAGTAGAGAAATATAGGAGAAAATAGGCAATAATTAGAAAAGTGACTGTTACAGTCCTGTAACAGGTTTTCAGCAGAATTATTGTAATCATGTTCTTGAATCAATAAAGTGTACTATTTCTATTTCATATTGCTTGTAAATGAGTGTGAGTAAGATCTAGAGAGAGAGAGACTCATACCTTCTTCTGGACAAGGAGGTTGGCCACTTCCAGACCTAGGAGGAGGACTAACAACAGGTTTTTATTCTGATTTTGCTGTAGCAGAATGAGTTGTAGAACTTGTCATTTCATTCCTTTGTAAACAACTAATGATATTTGCAATCTTAGCTTATTTTATGTTTTGTGATTAATGGTTTGGTTGTAATCTCCACTTTCAGCAAAGCTTTCAATTTATTGCAGACTGTCATTTCCAGAATTTACTATTTTTTGTAATTTCTTGCATTTTGTGTTTTGTTGTCAACCCCTGCACAGAAGATTGACAACCTTCTATTACAGAGCCTTGACAGGGTTTCATTTCCATGCTATAAGTAGGTTTCCATTGCTGCAAAAGTAAATAGATTTCCTTTCTGCAATTATAATCAGACTTCTAATTCTACAACTGTTATTTCTGCAACATAATTAGGTCTCATTCTGCAATTGTAATTAGGATTTCATTTCTGTAGTTAATGATTAGTTTCCATTTTTGCAACTTAGATTAAGGTTTAATTCATGCAATTTAGAGATAGGAATGTCCTAAATCCCCCACACAATCGGTTTCACCAATAAGACCTGTTGCTCTAGATTGACCTAAGTTATAACCCTGTTCACCCCTTCTTTCGTAGATAGCCTTGTACACTGCCCTGGATTGACAAATTCATTGAGAATTAATGATGTGTATAATGACTACGCATCATTTTGGCACCGTTGCTAGGGAATTGTGTTGCTAGAAGGTAACAACAGTCCAATAGTTGTTAATTAGACTGAGCTGTGAAGATTCAGGATAAAATTTGAATAGAACAGTTGGTTAAAGTAACAACTATTGACCTATAATTTATGTCATTTAAGAGTAAACATGAATGAGTAAGTCTAGGGATGAAAAAGGTAGAATTACCCAAAAGGATCCCTGGCTTGTTCCATTAAGGAGATCTTCACGCCTAAGGGGTGAATCACCTGTGTTTGAATTACCAGAAATATTGAAAGAAAAATCACCAGTCTCACCATCATTAGAACATTCTGAGAAAGAAAAATCACCAGTCTCATCATCATTAGAACATCCTAAGAAAGAAGAATCATCAGACTCATTATCAACGAGAGGGTCTTGGACCTCTTGAGAGAGAAATTTGGATAGGTTTAACTAAGGAACAGGAAACTATGGCAGAAGGAGGCAATCTAGATAGAGATGGCCAACATGGCTATGTCCATAATGAAGGAGATGATCAAGATATGCCCCAACCTTCTAGAACATTTGAATATCCTATCCGTTTGAATCCAACACAAAACTCTCCCATGAAAACTATTTCACCTTCAGTACTTCCAACCTTTCGAGGTGTTGTATCTGAAGATCCTGATCAGTTTTTGTTTGAATTCAAGGTAGTGTGTCAAACCTATGATTATGTAAATGACAATCAAAAACTTAAGGTTTTTCCCTCAACACTCAAGGACTCGACATTACGCTGGTTCATGAGCTTAGAGCCAAATTCCATCCGAACTTGGGATCAAATGGAAACTATGTTTTTAGACAAATATCGGGAGTATTGCCGTGTAAGGAACAGGAAAGATGAGTTATTCAGGATTAAACAGGAAGATGATGAAACATTAGAAGACTATCTTGATAGGTTCTCCTTTGTTCAAAGGAGATGTGGACTTGTAGAACCAGAGTTATGCAAAACCATATTTTTGAGAGGATTACAAGATGAATCCAGAGACGTATTGGATTTGATGGGAAAAGGGGATGTAAATACTCTCAGTAATGAGGAAATTGTGGATCTCTGCAGGAATTACTCTCGCAATAAGCAGGGAAGAAGAAAAAAGAGTACAAATGGCACTGATGTGAAGGAATTAATAGAGGAACTTGCAAATTTTAAAACTGATATTCTAGTGCAATTAAACACAACTTTGGGGGAAATGTCTGCAAAAGCAAAAACCACAGAACCTTTGGCAATTTATTGCCCAAGATGTAGAAATAAACATGCTTTGCAGGAATGTCCTTTGAATAAAACATCTATCTCAGCCATTTGTAGTATCTGTTCAAAGAAGCATTCAACTGATAAATGCCACCTGCTACCACAACTCAAAACTATGTTAGAAAATCAGACTGAGGAACTCAACTATGTTGGACAAAAACAAGGAGGAAATTTCTCTCAAAACCAAAATCCCCCTCGTTTTCCTACAAATTGGGGGCATAATCCCTGGACTATGCCTTGGGGACAATCAGAACCGCCCCAACGTCCTTGGAATTATCCTCAATGGACAAATTCCCAAGAATGG
Source organism: Wollemia nobilis (assembly GCA_028583015.1). Taxonomy (NCBI): domain Eukaryota; kingdom Viridiplantae; phylum Streptophyta; class Pinopsida; order Araucariales; family Araucariaceae; genus Wollemia; species Wollemia nobilis. Next base: position 2,708,088 of record JAQPPZ010000220.1, on the reverse strand, counting down.
CCACAAACAAATTGGAGTAATTCAGCCTGGAATCAGAATCAGAATAACCCATCATGGAATCAAAACAACCTAGCCTGGAATAAAAAGGAATCGAATAGAATAACCCATCATGGAATCAAAACAACCCATCCTGGAATCAGAATCAGACTAATCCACATTGGATGCAAAATCAACCATAGTGGAGTCAGCAATACCAGTCCTATCCAAGGCAGCAAAGAAATCAAGGTCAAAATCAGCATTTGTTGCCTGCACCTAATCAAAATTTTCAAGAAAAATAGAACCAACCACAACAAACACAACAGGTGAAACAACCTCAACTTCCAGCTCAATCAGTCACTAATCCAAATAGCATGAGACAGGCATCCCCTGTCTATGTGGCTGAAGCTGAAGAAAATGTTGAAATAAATGTTATTGATTGTAGTAACATCCAACTTCGTTCAGGAAAAGTTGTACCTGAACCTATTTCCAATAAAAGCAAGGAAAATGAAGAGCAAGAACCTTTGGAACCAGTTAAACCAACAATAGAGAAAGAAGAAGAAAAAATAGAACCACAGGCAGAACAATTACCTTCATCAAGGATAATTCCATATCCTGAAAGATTCAATACCACAGCAGAAAATTCTGAGTCAGACCTGGTCAAGGAACTTAAAAAGTTAACTATATCATTGCCCTTATTGCAAGCCATTAAGGATATACCGGTGATTAAAAGTACTATCCGAGATTTGTGCATTAGAAGAGCAGGAAGAAAAAAGAAAGCATTTCCCAAGACTGTTCAGGTTGAAGGAAAGATAGTTGATCTCTTGTCTGGAAAACTAGTACCTCCAAAGTATAGTGACCCAGGAAGTCCAGTTATCACAGTTACTATAGGTTCAGTACCAATATCAAATGTCTTAGTAGATCTAGGAGCTGCAATAAATGTCATGACCAAGGATATAATGAAACAATTACAGCTCAAACATCTCAGCCCCACATTTACAGTTTTAGAAATGGCTGATAGGTCAGTTGCAAAACCTGAAGGTATCATTGAAGATGTTCCTATAGAAGTTTCTTCTTGGGAATTCCCTACAGATTTTTTGGTTTTACAACCAAGAAATTCAACACATGGATATCCCATCATTTTGGGAAGACCTTGGCTTGCAACTGCAGGAGCCTTCATAGACTACAGATCTGGAAAAATGACTATTTCAAATGGTATTGATCTAAAATAGATCTCTCTGTATCCTCTTGCAAAACCCTCCAACAATTTTTTAGGTCAGTTATGGTTTCCTGATTCGGATGAAGAATCAGAGGAGGTTATTTCCACACTAGCCACCTTGGTAGTAAGGGAACACACAAGAAGACCTCCATGACACAAAAAATTTAGAAAATGAAACTATCCTAATGAATGTTCTGCATGAACAAGGGTTAGAAGAGGAAGCAATAAATATCCATCAGTTGTTAAGGAATGAGGAGAACCAAAATTTTGAAGGTGAACCATCTGTACTATCACAGGAAAACTCTGTTTCACTACCACATGGGTGGCACCATCACCTAATTTTTCCTTCTCACTGTTCCATACAGGATATGCTTCCATCAGGAAGTAATGAAACAGAAACTTCTTATTTCCTCCCATCTCAGTAGTGTCCTCTTAACTCCCTAATCACCAGGTATGAAGAAGTGAGTTCAGTCCTTCCAAATACAAAACAAATAGAAGTCCAGCCAGGCAAATTACTGAACATTAATAGCTGGCTTACTAGGGAAGAGGAAGAAAAATTGATAGTTGTCTTGCAGAAGCATGTTTATGCTTTTGCTTGGGACTATAAAGATATGTCAGGAGTTCACCCTGATATATGCACCCACAAAATTTATACTGAAGAAGTCAAGCCAGTAAGACAACCCTAGAGAAGACTGAATCCTAGCCCTAAGAGATATTGTAAAGGAAGAAATTGAAAAACTTAGGAGGGATTCTCATTTACCCAATTTTTGATAGGCAGTGGGTCTCTCCATTGGTTATAGTTCCTAAGAAAAATGGAAAAATGAGAGTATGTGTAGACTATAGAGAGCTGAATAAAGTGACATACAAAGACCATTTTCCATTACCTTTCATAGATCAGGTGTTAGATACCCTTCCTTGGAAAGAAATACTTTTGTTTTCTTGATGGATTTAGTGGATATAATCAAATTCAGGTTGCACCTGAAGATCAAGAGAAAACAACCTTTACCTATCCATGGGGAACATTTGCCTATAGGGTTTTACCTTTTGGTTTGTGTAATGCCCCAACAACATTTCAGCGAGCGGTTTTAGCAATTTTTTTTGATCTGACTACCAACAGTGTTGAGATATACATGGATGATTTCACAGTATGCGGACAGACTTTTGACTTTACATTAGAAAACCTTGACAAAGTTTTAGCTCATTGTGAAACATACCAGTTATCCTTGAATCCAGAAAAATGTTTTATGATGATGGAGGAAGGAATAGTTCTTGGTCATCACATCTCTCCTCAAGGAATCCAAGTTGATCCAAAGAAGGTGGAAATTATCAAGAATCTTCTTCCTCCTAAAACTCAGACTAATGTCAGAAGCTTCCTAGGACACATTGGTTTTTACCGCAGGTTTATTCCCAGCTTTAGCACAATAGCCAATCCCATGTTTGCCCTATTGACTAAAGATTCTGAATTTTCTTGGACTGCAAGGTGTCAGGAATCATTTGAAGCTCTGAAAGAAAAATTAGTAACTCCACCTATGTTAAGAGGACCTAATTGGACATTACCATTTCACATATAGACTGATGCTTCCAATACAACAATTGGAGCAACATTGGGACAAATTGACAATGGTGAACACTATGCCATCTACTACATTAGCAAGAATTTGATAGGAGTTGAGAAAAATTATACCACAACTGAGAAAGAATTCTTGGCAGTAATTTATGCCATCAACAAATTCAGGCATTACATCACAGGTTATCAAATATTTATTCACACAGATCACACAACCATTAAGTATTTGATGAATAAGCCTATGGTAAGTGCAAGAATTATTCGTTGGTTACTGTTGCTTGCAAGAATTTGATATCACTATAATCAACAAACCAGGAAAAGCTAATGTTGTAGCAGATTTCTTGTCCAGATTACAGAACACGGATGAAGGGGAATTAGTTGAAGACACCTTTCCTGATGAAAAATTATTTGCTATATCAGTCCAATCACCTTGGTTTGCAGATATAGCCAATTACTTGGTCACAGGGAAAGTTCCTCCACATTTCACTTCAAAACAAAAAAAAACAATTGATCAAACAAAGTTCTTCTTTTGAATGGATTAAGGGTATACTTTTTAAGTGCAGTCCTGACCATGTGTTACGTAGGTGCATCCGAAAGGATGAGGTGTATGATATCCTTAGGGCTTGTCATGATGAACCCTCAGGTGGACACTACTCTGTAAAAAGCACAATTAGGAAAATCTTAGGGATAGGATATTATTGGCCATCTCTTCACAAGGATGTGAAAAAGTACATCAGGCATTGTGATGCATGCCAAAGAATGGGGAAACCCACTCATACAAATGAAATGCCACTACGTAGCCTCAATTGGTTTTAGAGCCATTTGAGAGGTGGGGGCTTGATTTTGTAGGACCTATTGATCCACCTTCTCAAGGAAAGGTGCATATTCTAGTATGCACTGATTACTTGACAAAGTGGGTAGAGGTGCGTGCTTTCAAACATGCTCATGAAGAGAAGGTCATTGATTTCTTGTATACTCAAATTTTTTAGAGATTTGGAGCTCCCCGGTCTATCACCATAGACCAAGGACCCCAATTTGCATCTAAAGTCATTGAGGCATTTACAGAATTATATGAAATCAAACATAGAAAATCATCACCTTATCACCCACAAGCAAATGGCCAGGTTGAGGTAACAAACAGGGAACTAGAATGAATCTTAACAAAAATAGTAGCTTTTCATAGGAGAAACTGGCTAGATAAATTACCTGAAGCAGTGTGGGCTTACAATACTACTTGGAAATCCACTACTGGATTCACACCTTATGAACTAGTCTTTGGTAAAAAGCCCCTCTTACCTATTGAATTTGAGCTACTAACACTGCGCACAACATTGGAAATTGGAATTGAATTGTCACAAGCACGAGACAGACAGGATTCTGTAGCTGAATGCATTGGATGAACTTAGGTTGGATGCTCTGCACCAAACTAAAGTAATTCAGGAGCAGAGGAAATTGTGGCATGACAGTCACATTCAGCAGAGGAAACTTCAACAAGGAGATTGGGCTTTACTATTTGATTCTCGCTATGAGGACTTCCCTGGAAAGTTGAGAACTAGATGGCTTGGACCTTACCGGATTGAAGAGGTATTTGACAATGGAGCAGACTCGTTTATCTCCTATTGATGGGTCACAGAGAAAGTTGGTAGTGAATGGACATCGCCTCGGGGTGTACCATACACCTCTGACTAAATAAGAATTCTTGCAGCATATTGACAGTTTGGATACACAATAGGTGGAAGAAATTTCCTCTTCCACTTCAAAACAATCAGCATGATCATGGATTTCAAGAAAAAAATAGAAAAATACAAAAAATAAAAATAAAAAAAGCAGAAAACAAAAAGATGAATAAATTCTGATTATGAATTCCTTCATGGGCATGATTTTAGGGAAATCATGAATTCCTTCATGGGCATAGTCAGAATCAAGAAAAAAAAATAAGAAAAAAAGAGAGAAAAGGAGAGGTAAAATAAAAATAAAAAATAAAAAAAAGAGAGAAAAATGAATAACTCAGCAGTGAAAACCTTTTCTAAGGCACTACTAGGTTGGTATGCATGAAAACCAGTTTTCTGGCATGCATAACCTTGAAAATTTCTGAACCATCATTGTACAAATTCACCAACTGCACTTGTTTTGAAATATTGCAGAAAATCTCAGCAGAACATCAACAGAAGCAGTCATCTTTCAAAAACTTGCATTAACTTGTTTTAATCAGGTATATATTTCTTACATTTCTTCATTGTAAATGATTGGTATATAGTATATAACAATTAACCATTAGCATAAAAGGTATCCATAAGAGTTGGCATACTTAAAACATGTTTTGAGAATGAGAATATTGATTTCTGCCTAATCTTCGAAACAAGAATGCCAAAAATAGTGCCTGCTATCTTCTTCAGATTAATTGTTGTATTGTCTTCGGATTGAAATTGTCTTTGGAATGATAGTAGAATGAATGTTGCACTTTGTCTTCGAAATGACGATTTGTCTTCAAAATGAAGAATTATCTTCGGAATGAAGCTTTGTCTTCGGAATGAAGCTTTGTCTTCGAAATGAAGCAAGATTTGTCTTCGGAATGAAGTTCTGTCTTCGAAATGACGATTTACCTTCGCAATGCAGCCTGATCTTCGAATGAGGATTTATCTTCGAAATGAGGATTTATCTTCGAAAGAGGATTTATCTTCGAAATGAGGATTTATCTTCGAAAAGAGGATTTGTCTTCGAAATGAGGATTTATCTTTGGAATGAAGATTTGACTTCACAAAGAAGCATGATCTTTGGAATGAAGACTTGTCTTCGGAATGAAATCATAATCTTTGGAATGAGGTTTTATTTTTGCAATAGATCATAATCTTCGGAAAGAACATTCAATATAATATCTCCACGTGGCATCCAAGGAAGAAAAGAAATACGATCAAGTAAAAATTCTTTTGACTGCATACGATAAATGAACACGTGTCAGTTAGGATGTGGTTTGTTTTTGCACCCATTTAGAAAATACCAGAATCATGGGAGACATGACCAACAGTATGCCACCATTTGTTTTGATGCTAATAAACATGCACGTGAAAGTCCGCAGGCAAAACAGAAAAACTAAAAAATGAGTAAGGTGGATCTGACGACAAGGACATCTACGCAACCATTGATGGACATGTGTTCGAAGCAAAAATAGAAATGTGTGCCACCCTTCTTTTTGAAGACATATTTGCTAGCACAAAATGATTATGAGGTATAGTGCTCAGATTACGGTTCATTCCGAAGAACAAAAATAAGGCAATTGAAAACTTGGAACCAAACCCTGCAAATCTGCAAACACCAAAACCTAGAGATCCAGCAAAGGAATAGCAGTAGAAGTGAGCAGTTTGTAATGTACCAAGATAGGAAAATGGGGCAAAAAATGAAAATGGAACTAGCGGATACCACCCACCTCCGGGAAAATCTAGAAGTGCTACAGATTTTTGAAGATGGAGGGCTTATGCCATTTTTGGATAAGTTTAATGGGTCCTCTGAAGATTTGGCCGGCATGTTCGCCCACACATTCAGAAACAACCGGGCACACGTTAACGACATGACCATTGAGGTAACCCCTGAAGTTTTGAGTCAAATTACTGAGCTGCCATTAGAAGGTCTTTCAATTTCTAGGTCTGGCAAAAACACATTGGTAAATATAGTTAATCAATTTCTGGAAGAAAATGATAAGGAGCCAGAATATTTAACACACAATAACACATGCAAGGGGGTAAAAAGGGCCAGCCTGCAGGAACCCTGGGATGAAGTGGCCACATGGGTAATTAAATTTTTAACCTGTGAAGGGCAGTATGTACTATTGTCAGGGCATCATATAAAAATTTTAAACCATCTCAGACATGGTAGGCAACAACCAGACGTTAGGGTAAATCTTCCCCTGTATCTGCACCAGGAATTGAAAAACATGGCAAAAAGATATCAGGAAGGAAAAGGGAGCCTTCGCCACCATGGTCTCATCAAACTAATTTGCCAGCACCATTTTAGAGGAAACCCTAGGAGCTTTGATAGGTTTTACTCTACCCTAAATGATGTAATTTTTGGAGATGAGGATGAGGAGGAAGAAACAGATGTTGTTGATGCTATTGTAGAAGAAGAAACAGCTATTGCAGAGGTTGTTGTAGAAGATGAAATAGAAACTATTGCAGAGGCTATTGCAAAGGAAGAAACACACCCAATAGCAGCAACAGAACACCTTGCTCCAGAACCTTCAACTTCATGAGCCAAGAAGCAAAAGAAAAGAGGGTCTGGAACTGGCAGCAGAACAAAAAAATAGAAGAAGGTCCATTTTTTTGAAGTTGTAACTGATTTTTCGAAACAGGGAAGTGAAGCACCTAGCCCAATAGGGGAAGAAACAACAAAGGAAATAGAAGCATCTGAAACTATCCCCACAACCCCTACTGTCACTAGAAAACAAAGCAAAAAGAAGAAGTTTGCATCTGGAACTAGGAGGTCTACAAGACTCCACTTGAGGGAAATGGCAGAACAGGTCATAGAAGAAGAAGGTGGACAAAGTAGTCCAGATGTCACAGAAATACAACCAACCCCTGAAAACTTTCTAGAATTACCTGAACAGATAATTGAGGAAGAGGCTAGGCAGGATAGCTTGGAGGTGGCTACAGTTCAACAAGCCATAGAAATGGTAGATGCAATTATAGACAGTTTCATAGAGCCTCTTGAACAAGAGCAGATAGATGTTGTAGAGGAAGAGATAGTTGTTGAGCAGCCTATTGTAGCTGACTTATCTGCATCAGATTCTGAAGCAAAAATAGAGGAGGAAGACATCACAGAGCAGTTGAGAGCAACAAGGAGTGTTGTCAAAACACAAACCAGATGGATTGAAGAGAGAGAAAACATCATTGAGATGCAGGAAAGGAAAATTGTAGAGTTACAGTAGGAAGTGGCAGAATTGAGAGAAAGGCTGTCATAGTCTAAAAAATAGCCAACTATATCCATTGATGAGGACGATTTGGCTCAATTGCTTATGAATTTATCTAGGGCAGATGACTCTATTGAGGCAGACATAGGTGCTCATTCTGAAGAAGCACCCTTTCATTCTAAAGATGTGCCTTCTCATTCAGAAGCACCCTTTCATTCTGAAGATGCTTCAGAATTGGCAAAAAGCATAGCAAAAAATATTGGAGATGAGTCACCAGCATAGGAATAGTCCAAGCAACAGCATGAAACTGATCAAGTAAGTACTTCTATTGATGTCCCTGTATTTCAAATTGTTACACCATCAGTAGAAGTAGCAGATAAGGGGGTGCAAGTGGAATTACTGTCTGATGACAACCCAATAGAAATAGCAAAAAATGGGGTACAAGTAGAATTATTGATAGATGATCAACCACTAGAAGTGGCAGAAAAGGGGTTCAGGTAGATCTGCTACCTAGAGTTCCACCTGTAGTCAGACCACCTAATACTGTGTCCTTAGAACAATACAATGCAGACATAGCCAGTTGGGTGATTAGATATGAGAAGCTTGCCACTAAGACTAAAAAATTCAAATTGGAAGGAAAACAGCTAGAGGCCAAGGAAATAGAGATTCAGGCATTGAAAGAAAAAGTGTCTGATTTATGTCAAATTGCTGAATTTTTAGTCCAATTCAGACGACCAACCAGATTTTACAGTCTTATTCTAAAGGAGAAATACCTCAGATGGTAGGTCATGAGGATTAGCTCAGGTCTCCCATATAAATTGGACACCACTGCAGATTTCTTGGAAGCATATTTTGACAGCCCTATTGAGCAAGAAAAATCTCTTGTGTGAACTATTTTTACATAGCTTCTTTATTCTAAGAAGAGTAGAATTTCATCCTCAAATCTACATTGGAGATGTTCAATTGAGGGCATTCATGTCCACCTTGCAGAATCAGTTTTATTGGGACCAGGAGAAAAGGCAGAATAAAGAGATTGAAACAAGAGTTGAATTGTTAGTCAGAGCAATTCAGCCAAATCACCCAATTATCACAAGACAACACTTCACCATGATGAACAGGGATGATGTGAAGAGAATGTACTTGACAAACTTGAGGGACTGTGTGAACAGATTCCAAAACTTTTGTAATGACAATTTTGTGCCAGCATTATCAGTCTGTAGAAACAGATGGGCTGAACTCTCCATGTCTTTACAGAAAAGAGAACCCATCTCCCCCATCAACTTAGAATGGTCTAGAAGAAGGGCAGAAGGAGTAATACAGTTGATTGAAATCATGCAACATAATTGGATAGGTCTCAGATTTAGGCCTCCAACCATCATCACTCCAGTTCCATTCTACTTTGAAGAAGATGCCCAACCTGATGAACAGTTTGAAGAATGGCTCAGGAACCTTCAGGAGAACAGGGGGTATTATATAGGCAAGAAGTTGTTCTACAGGTCATGGAATTTGACCATGGACATATGTGATTCCATAGCCCAACAGAATGCATGAGGACATGCATCAATATAAGTTGGGGGAAAATGATGAGGCCTAGAAATGCCTCAATCATAACATGTTTTGAACACTAAAATTGCCTACAAACTCTTATGTTTAATCTAATATGCTAGTTAAGTTAATTCAATATGTTGTGTATTAACTATTTGCATGATAAATGTATCTGAAATACTATATTCTGATTTTTATAACTTTTTGCATAAGTTTTATGTTGTTTTGTTATGACTTGCTAAATGAGATATGCTTAGATTGATAGCAACATTTCACTAATCATGTTTTGATATGTCTCAAGCATTTGTTTTACCTAAATCTGCAACAGTGCAAGTAAACTGTTACTGTGCAGCAAAAACTGGTTTTTCCCATGTAAATTCCAGCCAGCTGCCAATGAATGGCAAGGCATGGAATTCACATGTGGAAAGAGATGAAGACCATTGGAATCTGATCCTGAGAAGTAACCCACATGAGAAATGCAGAGGAAATCATTTAAAGAGCCCACATTTGTTCATTCCGAAGTCTCTTCGGAATGAACAGATATCTTCGAAATGAGAAAACACAGTGTCTTCGAAATGAGCGGATCTTCGAAATGAGAATTGCAGTATCTTCGAAATGAGCGGATCTTCGAAATGAGAATTGCAGTATCTTCGAAATGAGCCACTTATCTTCGAAATGAAAATAGAATGTGCTTTTTGACTTGTTGACCAAATTCTGACGTTGGAAAAAGGGAAATAAATATTGAAAAGGGTAAAGGAAAATATCTCAGATCTGACTTTGCCGTCCTTGCCGACCAAAGCCACCATTTATGGAAAGATCAAGTTTGATCTTCTTCTAGGATAAAACCAGGAATTGTTGCAACATAATAGGATTAGATCTTTTAAGATATTCTCAATTGTCAGTAGATCTTAGGACATCTATAAATATGGCTCCCATTCAGGTTGAGCTAGGGAGAAGGATAGAGAAAGCAGAGAGTAGAGAAATATAGGAGAAAATAGGCAATAATTAGAAAAGTGATCACATTACAGTCCTGTAACAAGTTTTCAGCAGAATTATTGTAATCATGTTCTTGAATCAATAAAGTGTACTATTTCTATTTCATATTGCTTGTAAATGAGTGTGATTAAGATCTAGAGAGAGAGAGACTCATACCTTCTTCTGGACAAGGAGGTTGGCCACTTCTAGACCTAGGAGGAGGACTAACAAGCAGGTTTTTATTCTGATTTTGCTGTAGCAGAATGAGTTGTAGAACTTGTCATTTCATTCCTTTGTAAACAACTAATGATATTTGCAATCTTAGCTTATTTTATGTTTTGTGATTAATGGTTTGGTTGTAATCTCCACTTTCAGCAAAGCTTTCAATTTATTGCAGACTGTCATTTCTAGAATTTACTATTTTTTGTAATTTCTTGCATTTTATGTTTTGCTGTCAACCCCTGCACAGAAGATTGACAACCTTCTATTACAGAGCCTTGATAGGGTTTCATTTCCATGCTATAAGTAGGTTTCCATTGCTACAAAAGTAAATAGATTTCCTTTCTGCAATTATAATCAGACTTCTAATTCTGCAACTGTTATTTCTGCAACATAATTAGGTCTCATTCTGCAATTGTAATTAGGATTTCATTTCTGCAGTTAATGATTAGTTTCCATTTTTGCAACTTAGATTAAGGTTTAATTCATGCAATTTAGAGATAGGAATGTCCTAAATCCCCCACACAATCGGTTTCACCAATAAGACCTAGTTGCTCTAGATTGACCTAAGTTATAACCCTGTTCACCCCTTCTTCCGTAGATAGCCTTGTACACTACCCTGGATTGACAAATTCATTGAGAATTAATGATGTGTATAACGACTATGCATCACATTGGTAGAGTTGCCTCTCTTATAATTTCAAATCATTTCACTTAGTTATTTCTCTTACAACCTTTTATATTTCCTCTCTCATCATATATTATCATTTCTCTCTTTCTTTCTCTCTCTCTCTCTCTCTCTCATCTATCATATTTTAATATTTTCAACAATTTTTTATTAATTAAACTCCATTAACTAATCATATTTTATTTAACATCAACCATATTAATCCATGCAACTCTAATATAAATCAAACCCTCATCATTAATCTCCAAATATATTTTAAAACTTAATTAATCTATTCTTATCATAATTTATCCTTAGGCCTTAATCATTAACCTCTTCCATCAAAATCAAATATTTAACCCAATCTTTCATCACTACACTAGTATGGATCACAATCAAGTCTTCTCAATCCAACTTGATTTTTCTTTTGAAACTTTAGGGGGTACACTAGGGTATGGTGGGATTTAATGTTGTCCAAAACACTTTTAACATCACTTTTAAGCAAACAATATCCATATCCCTAATCTCATATCATTGAACATAATTAACAAGTCTTCATGTCTCAAAATTGGGGCATCCACGTCAATTTTTGACACATTTAATATGCAATAAATGCATAAAAGGAAAAATATAGACATCTAATTTTGTGTGTAGGGCTAATATTCAAGTTGCTAATCCCTTCATAACTTTTCTTTTTAATCAACCAAATTGACTCAACCTTCATTAAGCCTAGAATTAGAGCATTTATTACTCCAGGAGTAATAGCACTAGGGTATAGGTGGTAGCACTGATGATGCTATCATGACCCTAGTGGCACTTTTATAAACCTTTGACCTTTGATATTGTCTTGTGCATTTTTAACATCCAATAGTCATCTCATGCTAGCAACAATTCTGTAACATTACCAATGCTATTTCCTCTCGATTATTTTGACCTATCATGTGCCAAATAATAGAGACATGCCTCCTTGTCTCTTTCAAGCTACCCACCATTGATGGGTCCAACCATCCATTCTAATTTTCCATCCCTATAGTAGAACCACAAGACCAATACTTTCTATTCTTATGATATTCCTCTTGATCCCCTTTTGATCCACTTCAAAATATTTCTTTCTTCCATCATGTTACTTTTATCACATATCCTCCCCTAAGGGGCCATTGATGCCTATAAATTCAACCCTTGGAGTGACCATTTCATCAATAATTTTGTTAGGAACCCATCCTAACGTTATTTTTTAATTCTCTTTTTAATGTAATGACCCACTTCCAATGTGGGGGATACCATGTAATGTTATTTTGTAATGTACGTGGCATGTTATGCTTCTAGGCAAGTGAGGCCATTTGATGTAACCGTTATCAATATTATAACCAACATTTGGTAGAAGATTCTAACTCAAGTGGCATTTTGCATGTAATCCAACTCTTAAGACTAGAGTTAGGGTTTGCATTAAGTCCTTTAAAAAGCTATGAAGCCATGTACAAATCATCCTTTTGAAAGTTAATGAAATATTGAAGGAAGTTGCCCCCTCGAATAGGCCTATGATTCTAAGTTCTTTTGTGAGATTTTTCAATTCTACAATTACTTTCTACATAGTATTATTTTGTTATTGCATGTATTTCAATTATATTTTAGTATTTTTTGTGTGAGCTTTATTTCAATAGTAGGTTCCTAACAAGTGGGTATCAGAGCGCTTTCCAGGACCGAGTTCTACTGCAACTGCGATGATTCTTGCCATACATTCTACTTGTTAGGTATAATTTTCCATGTGTTTTTCATTCTATTTTTCCTTTATTAAAAAAATCCAAAAAAAATATAGTTCATTTTTTTTACTAGCAAATCCAAAAAATACAAAAAAAATACAGTTTCTATTTCAATAGTTGTGTAGGTTAGAAACCTTATGTCGAGGGTTTTAAAATATCATGAAGGAGATATCTTTATTGGCTAAGTTAGATAGCCCATAAGGCATCTAGTGAAGTGAGGGGAAATCAGGCTCTAATACCCAGGCCTTGGACAACACTCGCGTATGGAATCGAGCTCCCACACATCTTTGGGTGTATCGGGAGACCATTATAGAGTTAAATTTTATCTAGGAGGAAGCTTTTTAGCTTTGTATCATCCATAGTCCATGGGACAGCATACCGGAAGATTACCCTCCTGGACTGTTAGAGAGGTAAATAGTGTGCTCAAGGGTATGTATGGAATCCTCCTTGGGTAGTGGCCTAAAATATTGGTCTGATCACTATTGGTCATCATTGCGGTATAACAGAGGGCCTATGGGTGTTACATACTCCTTTACCTAGCATACCCTATTTTTTTTAAACACTTCCTCCTACAAAAACACACATCTTCCTGTTTGCTAAACCTACATTCACAATCCCAAAAAGTGAGCATACAAAGGACTTCCCTATCATAGAAGAATACACCTTGCATGCACCAGCAGTTAGGACAGAGTTCGCAAGTGTCTCTAATAGTCTACAATATTCTAGTAACAGTCAGGTCAATGGTAGTAATAGTTTGTTCAGTGATAGTAACAGTCGAAACAGTAATCGTCAACTGTAATAGTCAAAAAATATAGGTGGTCAAGGTTAGAAACAAAACTGCCAGTGTCTGTAACTGCAGTACAGGTGACAGGATAGTGACAGGGTGATCAGTTGACAGATCCAGGATAGTTGGTTCAGTTTTCCCACTTGACCTAGAGTAAAAAAAAACATTGAAATTTTATTAAAACAGGGATATCTCTTCAAACAGATCTTAGATTGACTCAAAAATTTACCGGATAATTCTACACTCTATTCGAGACAAAATTTTCTTTGGCAGCCCTTGGTCAAATTTTGCACCCATTTTTCAAAAATAGCAATTTTTTATTTTTCTTGTTAAGGCCATAACTATTCAATGATCAATCAGATTGATCCAAATTTTTGGAAATAGAATCTACTTTTTATTCTACACCAAAGACCCTCAAGGATTCACTGGTGAAATTTTAAGTCCAAGTGAAGGAAATTACCTTGACATCGCCTTGCAACCAATCGAAGCTCACAAAAAGTCAATAAATTCAGTATATCTCCTCATTGAGTGCTTAGATCAAACCACCATCGAAGTGGAACCTAGCCTAAAATCAGTGTTGCAATACATTTTCCAAATTAAATTTTGGACCCTTACTAAAAATAGTAACTCTTAAAATCCTACATTTATTTTTGGTAACTGAGTAAAAAATTTCAAGACTATCTCAAATAGCAAGTGGCACTCATGGACCTCAAAAAGAGGTAGAACAAAACACTGCTTCAATGTTGGATACTCTAGTAAGTGTTGTTACTGTCTTGCAAAAAACAACTGAAATCTTGACAACAAATTTTCTAACTTTTAGAGATGCCCAAGATACCTCCAGAATTTGCATAGAACACCTAGCAGATGTTGAGTCTAAAATACAAGGTGGTCCAAGAAAGTATGAGTATCATCACAAAATGGGCACATATGACTCTCACATTCGCTTTGATTGTGATACTCCCTTAAAGATACCAAAACTAAACTTTCCTAAGTTTAATGGGAAGAATGTTGATGGATGGTTATGTCATGTTGCTCAATTATTTAGACTCCATGATGTCCCCATTTATCATCGAGTTCAAATGGCTTCTTTTAATTTGGAATCTGAATCCTTATAATGGTACCAATGGTTGCAAAAAACTATCTATGATCCTTCTTGGGCAGAATTTGAGTCCTAGTTACTCACTTTATTTGGCTTTAGTGAGTATGATGACTTTACAGGACAGTTGACAAAGCTAAAACAAACTTCAATAGTTTGCGATTACCAAATATGTTTGAGAGATTGGCGAACAAAACTACAGGAATGAATGAAGGGTTCTTTATGAGTTGTTTTGTTAGTAATTTGCGAGAATATCTCCAAGATGAGGTCACAATGTTTAGACCACAATCCATCATGCTGGCTATCCAGTTGGCCTGTTTTGCCAAGTCCAAATTCTCAGCTCAGAGGCGGTTCTCTAAATTTCCACAAGCTAAACCCTCTTTTCCTCCTAGATTCCACAATCAACATGAACAAAAACCTGTTGCATGCACTACTGCACCCAAATGTTTGACCATTGCTGAAATGGATGTGCAACGCACCCAAGGGTTATGCTACAATTGTGATGAAAATTTTTCTCGTGGGCATGGGTGCACCCAAAATAAATTATTCCTCATAGATGTTGATGAGCTTGACACCAGTGACCATAGTGATGATGACACTAAATCATCAGAAGAACCACCTAAACCAAAGGACAAAAACCCAAATGAATCACAAGCTAAAATTTTTGTTCATGCTCTTTCTGGCATTACTACACCCCAAACCATGAAAGTTATGGGTTATTTCAAAGGCTTGCAACTTACCATCTTGATTTATTCTGGTAGTACACACAATTTTATTGATCCCCTCATTGCCAAGCATGCAAATTATTATGTACACACACGTAATTCCTTTAAGGTTATGGTAGAAAATGGTGGGACTTTACCTTGCAAGGGAAAATTTCGTAATGTTAAGATCAAGATTGGGGACTATGAGCCCAGACAAGATATGTTTGCACTTCAATTAGGGGGATGTGATATTGTGTTGGGATCTCAATGGTTGGGCACATTGGGAGTCATATCTTGGTACTTTGGTGAGCTTTGGATGCAATTATCACAAAATGGATAGTCCTACACTCTCCATGGCTTAAAAGCAGGGTCATCACATATTATCAGCTCCAACCGAATGAAGAATTTGTTAAAAAAATAATCCCAGGGTGTCATAGCTCAAATTTTTGTGATCCAACCATATTCTTGAGAGGAGGATTTTGTTCTTGAATATTTGCAACTTATTTTGACCAAGCACAACTCTATTTTTGCTAAGCCAACAGAATTACCACCTCATCGCTCTCATGACCATGATATTCCCTTGTTACCTAGTAATGCACCACCCAACATTAGACCATACAGGTATCCTCATGCTCTTAATTCAAAAATTGAAAATTTAGTATAGGAATTGTTAAAAGCCGATGTGATTCGGCCTAGCAACAGTCCTTACTCTTCTCTAGTTTTATTAGTACATAATAAATATGGGTCTTTGTAGTTGTGTATCAATTATTGAGAGCTCAATAAACTCACCATCAAGGATAAGTTTCCTATTTCTATGGTGGATGAATTATTGGATGAACTTAATGGGACTATGTATTTTTCCAAACTTGACCTTCGCTTGGGGTACCATTAAATCCGGATCAAAGAGAAGGATATTCCCAAGACTGCCTTTCATACTCATGAAGGTCACTATGAGTTTTTGGTAATGCCATTCAGCTTGACTAATGCCCCTTCCACCTTCTAGAGCCTCATGAGCAACATTTTCATCCATTCCTTTGAAAGTTTATTCTAGTCTTGTTTGATGATATTCTAGTGTATAGTCACTCATGGGAAGAGCATCTTAATCATATGAATCAGACTCTCTAGCTATTGGTACAACATCAACTCTATGCTAAGCATTCCAAGTGTTCTTTTGGGTTGACAAAAGTAGAATATTTGGGACACATTATCACTAAGGAGGACATTAAAGTTGATCCTAAGAAAATCAGAGATGTTCAGGAATGGCCAAAACCTCACACTCTCAAAGGTCTTTGAGGATTTTTAGGGCTTACAGGTTATTATCATAAATTTATTCATACGTACGATAAAATTGCAGCTCCCCTCACTTCCATGCTAAATAAGGACTCTTTTACTTGGACAGGACCCGTTGAACAATATTTCCAAGAATTGAATCATGCCATGACCATGACACCTATCTTAGCCATGCAGAAATTCTCTAAATCATTTGTTATTGAAAGTGATGCTTCAAATCGTGGTATTGGGATAGTGTTGATGCAATAAGGGCGACCCTTGGCCTTCAATAGTAAAGCTTTCTCCAACTATAATTTGGAAAAATCAACTTATGCCAAGGAGATGATGAAAATTCTTCATGTCATAACCCATTGGTGACCGTATCTCATTGGGCATCATTTCTCCATTAAAACAGATCATCAGAGTCTCAAATACTTTTTCGAGCAACGGGCTACCATCCCTAAAAAACAAAAATGGGTCTCTAAACTCATGAGCTATGATTATGATATCACATATAAGAAGGGTAAGGATAATTTTGTGGCCAAATCTCTCTCTCACCAATTTTAAGCTCTCAGTATGTTGTGTGCCATTTCATTGCCGATCCCCCAATAGATCGATTCTTTATGCCAGGAGGTATTTTAGGAGTCTGAATTGCAAACTTTGGTTGCTTCCCTAACCAATGAGCCTACTTCATATTCAGGATACACTTGGGATGGCTAGGATTTGCGTTACCACAAATGCCTTATTATTCCCCATAAATCCTCACTATGGGAACTTCTCATGACATAACTGCATGCTACTCCATCTGTCGGCCATTAAGGATTTCTCAAAACATATGAACGGATCAAATACACTTTTATTTGGAAGGGTATGAAAAAGGATATTCATGAATTTGTGGCATCTTATGATACCTATTAGTGAATGAAAGGTGAAACAGTGCGTTCTCCAGGCACTATTCAACCTTTGCCCATTACAGACCAAGTCTGGACAAATATTTCTATGGATTTTATTGAATGCTTACGTAAGTTGGGTGGAAAATATGTTATCTTTGTGGTAATGGATCATATTTAAAAGTATGCTCACTTATGTCCCCTCTCCCATTCTTACACAACTTCCACTATTGTCCAAATTTTCCTTGATTCTATCTTTCGCCTTCATGGTCTACCCTCCTCCATTGTGTTTGATCATGACCCAACCTTCACTAGTCACTTTTGGCAAGAATTATTTAAGTTGCAGGGGACTCAGCTCAAGATGAGTTCATCATATCATCCGCAAATGGATGGTAAAATAGATATTGTTAATAAATATTTAGAAATCTACCTTCGTTGCTTTTCCTCAAATCATCCTACGCACAGGGCGAGATGGCTTCCTTTGGTTGAGAGGTGGTACAACACTTCCTATCACACTGCCACCAAGGTTACCCCTTTTGAGGTAGTTTATGGGTGCCCTCCACCGATGTCTTCCTCCTACATTCTAGGTAGATTCAAGGTCCATGCAGTCGATACTACTCTCGGTCAACATGCTAATATCTTCTATCAACTAAAGCTGAATTGGAAGCAACCTAGAATCAAATGCATCAACAGGATGATCAACACTGTTTTGAGCACAATTTGTATGTGGGTGATATGGTTTTCATTCACTTGCAATCATACAAATAGTTGTCCCTCCAGCTTCGTAGATGCTAGAAGCTTGTTGTAAAGTACTATAGGCCCTATTAGGTGTTACAGCGGATTGGCGCCACAACCTAAAATTTGGCCCTTCCATATACATCCAAGCTCTATCATGTTTTTCATGTTTCTATGCTCAAAAAGGTGGTGGGAAATCAGGTAAAGGTCCAATCTTCACTCCTAGAGTTAGATGACGAAGGTTCTATCTTGCTTTTACCTAAAAAATTATTGGATCATCAGACTCACACTCTTCATAATCGCACCATTACTGAAGTTCTTGTGCAATGACGTGGACTCCAATCAAAAGTTGCTACATGGGAATCTCTCCATCAGCTCTAGAACCAGTTTCCTCACCTTCAGCTTTGAGGACAAAGCTTTTTTAAGGGGAAGGACATGTTAGGATCTCATCCTAATGTTATTTTGTAATTCTCATTATTATGTAATGAACCACTTCCAATGTGGGGGATCCCATATATAATGTTATTTTTTAATGTACGTGGCATGTTATGCTCCTAGGAAAGTGGAGCCATTTGATGTAATCATTATCAAGATTATAATTGATATTTAGTAGAAGATTCTAGCTCGAGTGGTATTTTGCATGTAAGCTAACTCTTGAGCCTAGGGTTAGGGTTTGCATGAAGTCCTTTAAAAATCTATGAAGCCATGTACGAATCATCCTTTTGCAAGTTAATGAAATATTTAAGGAGGTTGCCCCCTCAAAGAGGCTGCAATTCTGAGTTCTTTTGTGAGATTGTTCAATTCTACAATTACTTTTTGCATAATATTATTATGGTATTGCATGTATTTTAGTTATCTTTCAGTATTTTGTGTGTGTGAGATTTATTTCAATAGTAAGTTCCTAAAAAATTTCATGCACTAAAATTTCTCTAGGCTCTTAATCATTTTAGCATTTTGTATGGCAAGATTATGTCAAAATCTTGCCATACATTTATAAGTACTTAGTTCTCATCCTTGAAAGCATTTGATCAAGCATCCAAGTCTCCTATAAAGTCTTCAAGCTCTCATCGAGCATCAAGCATTCAAGAAGACCACCAATAAGTAAGCTACCAAACTTTCAATAAGCTTCTAATAAGGGAAAAACAACCTTGCATCTTGGTTTTTTCTCTTTTTCTTTAACCTTAGCTTACTGTCCCTTTATTTGCTTTTATCTTTGCATTTTGTATCTCATACTTGTATCTAGCATGGTCTTTTATTTTTGAGCATTTAATATTATTTTAATCAATCAAATATCTATTTATTTGTTGTCTAATAAGATTTTTATCCTCTTCGATCAGAAACCTTAATTATTCTTGTCATAATAATAGCTAATATTGCATCTAATCTTGTTGTTATGCTCTCAAAAGTGATAGCACCACCAAATTGTAAGTCAATGATACTATTGCTCTTTGTTTTACATAGATTAGAAACATATGTAGTGATAGGCAACACTATTATAGTGAGGTGATTTTTCCATATTAGCATTTAATTTAGGATTTTTATTTTTAATATTTTTTATCATTTGAACAAGGGTCTGATCACTACAACAAGGAAGCCATCATACTTTACCACATCAAATAGGCCCATCTACACTAACTTCCATATATTTTTATCTATTTTGTAGGTTTTATTCATAGCAACAATAGCAGATGATAACACCGAGGTTGCTTATGTGAGTAGTCAATGCTTTTGCCTCTATGGTTGAAACAAGTTTCCTTGCTTTCACTTTTATTATTTTTGAACATTTCAAACTTACATTTTGTTTGTTGTTTGTATAGCTTAGGTTCTATTTCTATTTTTTATTAAAATCAATAAAGAGGAAGGAATGAACCTATTTAATCTTAATCATATAGGGGATATATCCTATATTTTTAGCTTTAGGAATTAAATAAAACTTTCATGTAGTTGCATTTTAGGCTAGATCTTGTTTATTGCATTCCATATTGTGCCCTTTCTCCTCAAAAAAAAAAATTATTATTTCATTTTATCATCAAAGAAAAAAATTATTTTAGTTTTAGGTCTTGTATTTTGCATCTTTTTATGTGCATATTAGACTAAATTAGGAATAAAGATTCTTTGGAAATGTAGGTATTTTTTAATTAATCCATCAAACTAGTCATTAGAATATAACATCCCCTAGTTAATATCAAATTGAAAAGAGACAAAAAAATGTGTTGGATCCTCTTAGAGGCCCTGTGACCCTTTACCTTTATCAAAATTTGCATCAATCAATACAAAAATAATATATATAAATATGTGATATTATTAATAACTGTGAAAGTTATTGTGAACAAAATAATCACATAAATTATTAATGAATATTCTCTTTATTTTTATCTTCAATCATATTTGTTTAAGTCACAACTCCATACTTGTGTTTTGGTTTTCTTATTATTGTTATTTGTTTTAATGAGTATATTTGTTAAATTGGTTCCATTAAATTATTTTGCACATGGATTATAATAGATTTTTTATGATGAAAAGAGAAATCATCTTGTTAAATAATAAAATCAAAATTAGAAGTAGCAATACAAAGTAGGAAAATAATGAATATGTAATCTCAAGGGTGGATGGATATAAGCAAAGTAGTATAGCAATGTGGTCATGGAACATTTTAAACACATATAACTAAATTAATTAGCATACCCATGAGGATTTATTCAATGGAAATAACATTATAGTATCAAAATAAATTTATTAAAAAGAATCCCTATGGTATTTGGAGCAATTATGGGGAGTAAAGAGTTTCATACTATATACCAAGGTCTACATCTCATGGGTGAATTTTAACATTTATTATAAGGGGTTTGGGGCATGCAGAATTTTGTATCATAAACCAAGTTTCCAATCCCATGGATGAACGTTCAATATTTTATCAAATGGTATAGGTTTAGTTGGTCAAATACATCGAATTTCAAGATGGAGACCAGTGTTTAAAACTTACCAAGTGATATATGCATAATTTCTAAGATGTTGTAATGCCATGGTAACATGATTATAATGTAATATGGGTTGGATGCATTTAAATATTATAAAACCATTCAAATAAAGGCTTTAACAAAAAAATATTAATATAAATATTAAAATCATCCTCTTATATCAATTGTAAGTAGTTTTCATATTGTACTATATAGATGTGTTTCAAGGAATATGCAACTTGTTAACATATGATAAAAATGTCATGTTTGTTTAAAATCATATATTTTGATTATATAACATAGTACAAGATCTAGTATTATGCATAATTATGTCAAGGATTCTTAGAAAAATTACAAGCCATAGACAACTAAGGATTTCTAAAGCTTTATATTTATTATGCTTAATCACAAGTTAAAACTACTACAAATATATCATCCATTAAGTTGATAAAAACATGATAATTTACATTACGAGTGAAAAAACTACAAACTTTCATGATTTAAATAAGTGTTTCCTTATCAATAATGTAATGTATTTTGAATAATTATGAAATAATTATATGCAATTTCTACTCATAATTTAAATATACATATAATGTGCCACTAAATATTTTAGAGTAATAAGTTACATTCAATAGTGTTGTTATTATTAGTTTTGACTAGTCACTATAAAATTAAAATTAATAAAATTGGTATTTGGTATTGTCTTCTAATCAATCCTTGAAATAAATTATTGAAAAGTAGACCATGCAAAAATTATCTTGTTATCACCTATAAAAACATGATTAATAGGTTAAGAGATATAGGAAAATGTGTGAAACAACTTATGATAAAATTATATAATCAAAATCCCATTGGATTTGGGACAAGCAATAGGGAACAAGAAGTTTCACATCATAAACTATGTTTCCAATCTCATGGGTTAAAAGTAGTGTTTTACCATGGGGTATATACCTAACAATGGAGAGAGAGGAAATTCATAGCCTAATATAAGGTCCAAATCCCATTGGTGAACCTTAATATTTTAGAGAAGATGGAACTTTTTGGAATAATGGAAGAAAAATTATTATCATATTCTAAATGACATATGGAATCCCAACTACTATTACATTTGCTTTTAGGTCAATTTTCCTCATTATAAGTTTCTCAATGGAATAATATACCTATAAATGAAAATGATTTATCATGGGTTATTGAAATATATCTTCATATTGCTGGAGATCATCAATCTTATTCTTTTATTAAGGTAGTTTGATTAATGACATACATGTTACAAAGAACAACCTTACACAATATTTCTTCTTTATGGACATGATGACATAAAAATATTAGTAATGAATGATGAATTTATTACATTTTTATAGTGATAGGATAAATTATATATTTTATAGAAAAAACCTTAGTAACTATATATCTTAGATAAATAATTTGGTCAAATATATAATTGATTATGGTTGAAACTCCTATACACCACATCTATTAGCAATGTATGAACTTTAAAATAACATCATAAACATTAGTTGACCTATGATATTATAAAATAATTTTATATTTAGATTGTTTAATTTTGTATAATATTTTTCTTTGCCAATTTATATAAGTTAACTTATTTCAAGCAACCAATAGGATATGCAAGATGATATACCACAATATCCAAATTTACAGTTATAGATATGGATTTTATAATTAAATAATTCTATATATTAATGTTCATCATAAATTAAGGATGTTACTAATTGACCTATAACTATGAAAGAAAGATATCTCATGTTCATTCTCTAGGTCTTTTATAGGTTATAATTGAGTCATCAAAATAGATGTTTAAGGATCTTCATTAACTAATGAATTTTTTCTTCTTTGGTATAAAATGAAAACTTGTTATTGTGCAAGAAGATCAGTATGTATATAATATTCATAATTAGAATGAGAAAGTGTATTGTAAATACTATAGTACTTACTTTGTTGCTTTATCTTGTCTAAAGTGTGGTTTTTTAGCCATTAGTTTATCCATCTATTTTTCTAGTTAAAGGAATAAGATCCACAGTTATTCTATTATTATTTTTATAATTTAGCAAGAACCCCCTTGTGGGGCCACCTTGTTTTGATAAACCATGACCAGGGGGTTATACACTATCAAAATGACCCAAGAGTCACACCCGACCCTAATCGCACTAGCATAATTAGCTAGATTTTGGGCGCCCGATGTTCATTTGGTAGGGTGGAGATTCGAACCAGGGACCTCCCTTGGAGTATTACCATACCATTTCTAATTCACCTACAACACGTGGGTCACAGTTATTCTATTGTTGCTTACCAAAATTAATCTTATTTTTTCATCTTAATGTTCTTTTCTAGAATGTAAAAGTTCTTTGTTATAAATACTACTGAGAATATGTTTGCTAATTTGGGTGGAAAATGACAAGCTTATCTAAAAATTATTTTTACATTTGTCTAAATATTTTGTTGTAAACTACATAATACGTGAGGATCTTCATATTCTCAATATTTAAAATATCGAGTATGATAGACAAAATATGTAACTTATATTTTTACTCATTTATATATTGATCTTGCTTTTGGTTTCACTAATATAATCTCATATATTATTCTTAAAAATATTAAGGATGAAAATCCTATAAAGGGAAGTCATAAATTCCCTACATGTTGTGATATGTTCCCTTTCAAATGAATGGATCTTCAATGACTACTTCCATAAAATTCTAGTTGATATAGACTTCAATCTGGCAATTTTTATCTTTTCTTCATATAAGAAATTGTTAGCTAGTAAGTAGGATATATTAATAAAATTTTTGATAATCCAAATCATTAGCATCAAATTATTTCAATTATTTGAATGCATATAATGCAATAGTAAACCTACGTGAACCATTAATGGATCAATTTGTAGTAAGTTGTATGGAAACATATCAAATAGTTTTGTTGAATTAATACATCTCCTTTTTTAATAGTCATAGTTTTTGGATTATGTTTGAATATTTGTACAAGTATTATTATCAAATAATATTGAGTTCTTCAATACATAAGAAGGTAATTAGATGGATAATATAATGGTTATCTTAAGTTCTTTTCCTCTTATCTAACATAATAAATATGCACTCAATAAATAAAATGAAATTTGCACAAAATATTTATAGTGGATAAACAAATAAAAAAGATATTTATTATTTTTAATAGAAGAATACAATGGTTATATAAACATTGTATAACAAAGATAACTAATACCTATAATTTATTAACACAAAAGGATAAAAAAAATGAATGAGAGGGACTTCAAACAATTTACAAGGTCCAATACTTAAAAATACTACAATGGAAATTGTGTTTAGATCATAACAATTGTAGATCATTATAAAAAAAAAATGGCATGGGGATACTAAACTAATAATGTTTTGCCTTATGCCATGAAAGAGTTACTAACCCATTAACATCATAAAAAAAGCCTCAAATAAACCTTTTGTAGCAAAAATCAATCCAAAAGAGAAAAATCAATGCAAAATAATTCCAAAAGGGGAAAAACAATTTCAAAACCCTAAAATAAATTCCAAAATAAACTCAAAATATATAAAATCAATTCAAAACCCCTTTACTCAATATAAAATCAATTCAAAAGAACAAAGGGAGAAAAATCAATTCCAAAAAGGGGCAAGAACATTCCAAAACCCTATAATTAAGGTAAAATCAATTCAAAAACATTAGGAGGCAAGGAAATGAGAAAATTCTCCTCCCCTTCCAACGTAGGCATCCCTCACATTCTCCTCATGCACTTTTCTATGCATCTACTTGTGCACTTTTTCAAAATCCACCCATCCATCATAAAGGGTATTAAAAACAAAGTGTTGAAAAGGGGATCTTTACCCTTTTCCAATATATGACATGGGCATGGAGTGCCCATATTCACTAAATGAAAAAGGTAAGAAAGCCTTATCTGGCATCTAGGATTTAAAGAGAACCCCTCTCTCTCTCCTCCACCTCTCACCCCAATTTGATTATTTAGAAATATATAAATAAGAGAGCTTGTATATGAATTAAAGAAGGAGGTCCATCAACTCCTTAATCATCCCCAAAACTCCCACCAAATATGGGATTAAGTGATGCAAATATTGAATATTAACTCTTCTAAGAGAAACCAGCTTAAATGGAATGTGAGGAGTTGCAAGATGGATATAACAAGGAATTGGCAACCTCCTCGTAAGGATTTTGGAAAATTTAGTACTAATGGAGCCTTTAGAGGGAACTTTGGAAAAGCTAGTGCGGTAGGAATTAATAGACTTTCATATGGCTCCCTGGTTTTTACTTTTGCTAAAAAATGTGGTATTCTATCCACTAACCTTACATAGGGGTATGGTATCCATAGAGGCCTTCAAGAGGCTACTAAGGTTGGATGGAAAAAGGTACTAGTTGATTATGACTCTCAAATCATGATTATTATTTTGAAGACTCCTTATAAGAATCATAAGGTTGATTGGAGAATAAAAAGAATTATTGAGAAGATTCAATTAATTCAAATTGTATTTTTGAAATTTTATTACAATCATGTGGTCATATATCAAAACAAGAGTGTTTATGCTTTAGCTAATTGGGCTTTGGACAAAGGTGATCTTACTTGCTACGACCACCCTCCTAGATGGTGGGCTTCACAAATAAGGGAAGCTATTCTTTCTATCATTTCTTTGAATGACTCCAGTTCTAAAGGTACCTAGTTTCTTCTCGCTTTATTTTCGCTTCTATTTAGTTTGATCAGGGTATTTTAGTTCCCTAGTTCAAACTAATATTTCTTTTGTTTCCTCTATTTATTATTTCCTTAATAGTCTATTGGTCTAGAAAGGTCATTGTTGAGTTCTATTTTTTTTCTATTTATGTATGTGCTTTTTTTGTGTTGTTTTTTTTGTGTTTTTTATGTTGTTTTTTGTTGTTCTTGTTTTTTTATTGTTTTGTGTATTTTTTTGGTGTTCTTGTGTTTTTGATGTTCTTGTACTTGTGTTTATATATGTTTGTGTTAATTGGTGTTTTTGTGTTTTGGTGTGTGAGTGTTTTCTATATTTTTATTTTTCTCTGTTGTCAAATTTTGGTTGTTTTCTTACTATTTTTTAGGTCTTGGTTGTTTGTGTTTTTCATGTTTTTGTTGGTTGTGTCTTTGTAGCATTCTATTATTTTTATTATGTTTGTGTTTTATTTTGTTATTCTTGTGTTTTTTATGTTTTGTTCGTGTTGTGTTCTTTTTATCTTATTATTGTGTGTTTGGTTGTACTTTATATTTTTGACACACTCAAGGAGCATTTATTATTATTATTATTATTATTATTTTTTAATATTTTTGTGTGTTTGTATTTGTGTGTTCTTATTTTTTGTTGTTTCAGGCTTGCTCCTTGAGTATGCCAAAAGTGGTAGTCCAGGTGCGAGCCATAGGAAATTTTGGTGAAAGAGATATCCCTGCCTCCTTGGATCTTACCCGAAAGTGGTATCCCTTCTGGTATTTTTTCCACACAAAAAAAATAAATAAGGAAGATGTTAGTATTGTTATGTTGCCAAAATACAATCCTAAGCATCTCTAACCCCTTTTTGTATGTAGGCTTCCTCCCACACATATTCTTTGTATATTTTTAGTATTCTATAGGGCTGAACAAGTGACTACAATGATCTAGCCAGCATAAAACCCCATCGAAAGCATCCATGGGACTCACATATATTTTTGCAACTTTCAGAATCCATAATGGACCTCGAGGTGCGACCACTCAAAAAATGTACCTTGAGGTGCATTTTCTAATATTTGGCTAGAAAATAGGACAAAGAGGTAAAATACTATGCCCTTATCAGTTTTAGATCCTTTTACTGCTTTTGTCATGCACTTTTAATTCACTTTTATGTTGATATATCTTTCTTACAAGAGGTCTTATTGAGACATACTAAACGGTCTAACGATATTTTGTAGGGTTACACAGGTTACATAACATGTGTATATTAGAGTGGAATGCATCTTAAGCCTATTCCACCCTTGAGTAATCAAATAAAAACCCTTGGTGTGCTATAAAAAATATTGATGACTACGGTTCCTCTTCATGAGTCTTTATTTTATGGTCCTTAGGGCATGTTGAAAAAGAGCTTAAGAAATATTTTGTAACACCTTTTACATATATTAATACAAGAAACATATTTTTCTTTTATTTCATTTGGTGATCATGGTGGTTAATTATTGGATATAAGTTCTATGACCTACTACTTTTATTGCATGATTGTAGACACCTCAAAATGCCACAAATAAGCCTTTTGTAGCAAAAATCAATCCAAAAGAGCAAAATCAATACAAAATAATTCCAAAAGGGGAAAAAAAATTCCAACACCCTAAAATCAATTCCAAAATCAGCTCAAAAATACAAAATCAATTCAAAACCTCTTTAATCAATACAAAATAAATTCAAAATAACAAAAGGAAAAAAATCAATTCCAAAAAGGAGCAAGAACATTCCAAAACCCTAAAATCAAGGCAAAATCAATTCAAAGACATTAGGAGGCAAGGAAATGAGAAAAATATCCTCCCATTCCAACATAGACACCCCTCACATTCTCCTCATGCACTTTTCTATGCATCTACTTTTGCATTTTTTGAAATCCCACCCATCCCTCATAAAGGGTATTAAAAGCAAAGTGTTGAAAAAGGGTTTTTTCTCCTTTTCCAACGTATGACATGGGCATGGAGCGACCATACTCAATAAATGCAAAAGGTAAGGAAGTATTACCCACCACCAAGGTATTAAAGAGAACCCCTCTCTCTCTCCTCCACATCACACCCTCTATTTTTGTAGAAATATATAAATAAGAGGGCTCATCTACGAATTCAAGGAGGAAGATTTTAGTATTGTTATGTTGCCAAAATACAATCCTAAGAATCTCTAACCCATTTTGGCATGTAGGATTCCTACCACACATATTTTTTTCATGTTTTTAGTGTTCTATAGGGCTAAACAAGTGAATACAATGATCTAGCCAGCACATAACCCCATTGGAGGCATCCACGAGACTAACATAGATTTTTGCAACTTTTAGAATCTAGAATAGACCTCAAGGTGTGACCACTTAGAAAATGCACCTCGAGGTATGTTTTATAATATTAGTCTAGCAAACAGGCCAGAGAGATAAAACACTATGCCCCTATTAGTTTTATATATTTTTACTTATATTATCATGCACTTTTAATTCACTTTTGTGTCGATATATCTTTCTTACAAGAGGTCTAAATAAGACATACTTCCAAAAGGTCTAATAATATTTTATAGCGTTATGTAGGTCATAGAACTAGTTTATCTTGAAGTGGCATGCAACATAAGCCCATTCCACCTTTGATTAATCAAAGAAAAATCCTTGGTGTGTTATAGAAAATATCGATGGCTAGGGTTCCTCTTCATGAGACCCTATTTTATGGTCCTTGGGGTATATTGTAAACGAGCTTAAGAAATATTTTTTGACACCTTTTACATATATCAATACAAGCAACATATTTTTATTTTATTTCATTTGGCGATCATGTGGTCAATGATTGGATACAAGTTCTGTGACCTGCTACTTTTATTGCATGATTGTAGATACCTCAAAAGGCCACAAATAAGCCTTTTGCATCAAAAACCAATCCAAGAGAGAAAAATCAATACAAAATAATTCCAAAAGGGAAAAAAATCCAAAACCCTAAAATCAATTCAAAAGGAGCAAAATCAATTCTAAAAAAGGGTAATAACATTCCAAAACCCTAAAATCAAGGTAAAATCAATTCAAAAACATTAAGAGATAAGGAAATAAAAAATTATCCCCCCTTCCAATGTAGGCACCCCTCATATTCTCCTCATGCACTTTTATATGCATCTACTTGTGCACTTTTTGAAAAGCCACCCATCCCTCATAAAGGGTATTAAAATAAAAGTGATGAAAAAGGGATCTTTCCCATTTTCCAAGGTATGAAATAGTCATGGAGTTCCCATCGCAACTAAATTTAAAAGGTAAGAAAGTATTACCCACAACCTATGCATTAAAGATAATCCCTATCTCTCCTCCACCTCACACCCCCCCTTTGCTTGTCTAGAAATCTAAAAACAAGAGGGCTTGTCTATGAATTCAAGGAGGAAGATTTTAGTATTTTTATGTCACAAAAATACAATCCCAAACATCTCTAAACCCTTTTGTCATGTAGGATTATTACCAAACATCTTATTTACATGTTTTTAGTGTTCTACAGGGCTAAAAAAGTGACTACAATGATCTAGACAGCACAAAACCCCATCGAAGGCATCCATGGGACTCGCATAGATTTTTGAAACTTTCAAAATCTAGAACATACATTAAGGTGAGACCACTCGTAAAATGCACCTTGAGGTGCATTTTCTCATCTTAGGCTCAGGCTAGAGAGGTAAAACATATACCCCCATTAGTTTCAAATATTTTTACTACTTTTGTCATGCACTTCTAATTCACTTTTGTGTTGATATATCTTTCTTACAGAAGGCATGATTGAGATATGTTTACAAATGGTCTAATGGTCTTTTGTAGGGTTACCCCTATCACAGAACAAGTGTAGCTCAAATTTCCATGCATAATAAGCCCATTCTACCCTTGAGTATTCAAATAAAAACCCTTGGTGTGCTATAGAAAAGATCGATGGCTGGGGTTCCTCTTCATGAGTCTCTATTTTATGGCCCTTGGGGCATGTTGTAAAAGATATTAAGAAAAAACTTGTAACATATTTTACATATAGTAAAACAAGCAACATGTTTTTCTTTTATTTCATTGGGTTATCATGGTGGTTAATGATTGGATACAATTTTTATGACCTGCTACTTCGATTGCATGATTGTAGACACCTCAAAATACCACAGATAAGCCTTTTGTAGAAAAAATCAATCCAAAAGAGAAAAATCAATACAAAATAATTCTAAAAGGGGAAAAATAATTCCAAAACCCTAAAATAAATTCCAAAATAAACTCAAAAGATACAAAATCAATTCAAAAGAACAAAAGGAGAAAAATCAATTTCAGAAAGAGAAAAATCAATTCCAAAAAGGGGTAAGAACATTCCAAAACCCTAAAATCAAGGCATAATCAATTCAAAAACATTAGGAGGTAAGAAAATGAGAAAAGTCTCCCTCACTTATAACATTGGCACCCCTCACATTATCCCCATGTGATTTTCTATGCATCTACTTTTGCACGTTTTCAAAATTTACCCATCCCTTATAAAGGGCATTAAAAGCAAAGTGTTGAAAAAGGGGTATTTCTTATTTTCCAAGATATGACATGGGTATGGAGTGTCCATACTCACTAAATAAAAAATGTAAGGAAGTCTTACCCACCACCTAAGCATTAAAGAGGACCTATCTCTCTCTCCTCTACCTCACACCCCCATTTGCTTGTTTAGAAATCTATAAATAAGATGGCTTGTCTACGAATTCAAGGAAGAAGATTTTAGTATTGTTATGCTATCAAAATATAGTCCCAAGCATCTCTAATACATTTTGGCATGTAGGATTCCTCCCACATATATTCTTTGCATTTTTTTAGTGTTCTATAAGGCTGAATATGTGACTACAATGATCTAGCTAGCATAGAACCCCATCGAAGGTATCCACGGGATACACAGATTTCTATAACTTTCAAAATATAGAATGGACCTTAAGGTGCAATCGCTTAAAAAATGCACCCAAAGGTGTGTTTTCTAGTATTAGGCTAGCAAACAGACCAAAGAGGTAAAAAACTACCCCCCCCATCATTTTCAAATATTTTTATTGCTTCTATCATGAACTTTTAATTCACTTTTGTGTTGATATGTCTTTCTTATAGGAGGCCTAATTGAGACAAGCCTCCAAATGGTCTAACGATCATTTGTAGGGTTATGCAGGTCATAGAATAGGTGTAGCTCAAAGTGGCATGCATCATAAGCCCATTCCACCCTTGAGTAATCAAAGAAAAAATCCTTGGTGTACTGTAGAAAATATCGATGGCTAGGGTCCCTCTTCATGAGTCCCTATTTTATGGCCCTTGGGGCATGTTGTAAAAGAAGTTCAAGAAACATTTTGTAACACCTTTTACATATATCAATACAAGCAACATGTTTTTCTTTTATTTCATTTGGTGATCATAATTTTATATTGATTGTGTTATTTTCTTATATATCTAACAAATTTTGTGGTCTTGTTATCATTATAGGTCTTACAAAATTGGGCATGGACTCTCCCAACATCCTGAGACACACTTCAGGCTCCATATCAACACACCCATTTTTTACTATGTTAATTTTTCATGTTTTCCATCAAATATAAGTTTTCTTTAACTTAGCAAAAATTTGATATTTTTTAGAAAAATTATAGGTACAGAGCATAACATCATCTGGTTTCTATATTCTAGACCCATTACAAGTCAAACCTTGACCAAAACACCACTTTTAGGGGAAAAATGCACCTCGAGGTATATTTTGGTCTAAAAATACACCTCAAGGGGCATTTTGCATTTTGACACCTGTGGCAGACTTTTATAGACCACAAAAGCCATCCAAAAATTGGAATACATAGGTAGACTATTCAAAATCCTCAAGTTCACCTATTTTTTCTTGATTTTACACATCAAATCATCATTTACACTTTGCTTTTCAACAAGTCCTTAGTACATTAGATTGTTTCACAAAATCATAAAATTTATTTCCAAAACATCTTTTCTTTGCATGTTTTCTTCACAAAAGGCACCTAGATCACTAGGTCAAGTTTCAAAATGCATCATTTCTTCTTAAAAATGTATTTCTTTTGCTTGTTTTCCCTTCCAAAAAGTTCCTAAATCATTAGGTAATTTTTAAAATTAGTGTAGTTTTATTTCCAAAGGGTAATTTCTTTCAAATAATGCATTTGAACATGTTTTTTTCATCTTTTTTAATTTAGTAGAGTTTCATTTTTTCATTTAAAATTCCTTAAAATGAAAAAAAACTACAAAAACCACACATGCACACAAGGCGCACCTTTGGTTTTTGTTAGATTTCATCACCAAAATACAAGGTATAATATTGGTTTACATTGGATTTAATCACCAACCACCAATAGAGATCAACAACATTGGCTTTCATGAACTAATCCACTCAGTTGAAAATGTGGTAAATCAAACATGTTTATTAAGTTGGATACAAGTAAGGCTTATGATAGAGTTTCTTAGGTATTCTTATAAAATGTTTTGATCAAATTTGGTTTCCATAAAAGTTGGGTTAATCTTATGAAGGAATGTTTTTCTACCCCGATGTTTTCAATTATTGTAAATGGGTCTCCTTATAGTTTTCAAAATCTCAAGATAAATAAGGTAAGGAGATCCCCTTTCTCCTTATCTATTCATCATTCTGTATGAAGTTCCTGGAAGAGCTCTCAAAGTTGCTTTAGAGGTGAATCTAGTGGAAGGTATTAAACCTACTTCTCATTTAGATCTCATATCCTTTCAAAAAAAAGTGATGATACTTTGTTAATTACTAATTCATCTATTCCCCAAGCTAGGGTGATTAAAAAAAATTGTTTTTATATGAGGTAGTTGCAAGATAGAAAATTAACCTCAAGAAAAGTAAGATATTTTTTTAATACCCCTTTGAGAATATAAAGAGCTATTGCTCACTCTCTTGGTTGCTCAATTGCTACCCTCCTCTACTTACCTAGGCATACCTTTATTTAAGGGTTGTGCTAAGGATAATGTATGGTTTTCTATTCTTGAGAGATTGCAAGGGAAACTTATTGGTTGGAATGGTGTCCTTTTAAGTTAGGTCAGTAAGGCTCTTTCAATTATGTTGAATATTTAAAGTCTTACTATTTATTTTATGTTAGTGTTTAAGCTTACTTCAAAAATTAATCACAATATTGAGAAAATTCAAAACAAATCTTATGGTTTAGCTTTGAAAACAAGAAAATATTTCATTTGGTCTCTTGGGACCAATTTTGTTCTAGAAAAAGAAAGGTTGGTCTTGGCTTGAGGAGGTTGAGTTCAATGAATCTTGCCCTCTTGGCTAAGCAGTGTTGGAAACTTATTAATTCTAAGGGAATAGGCTAGAATAGTATCATTCAAGCCAAGTATTTAAACAAAGGCTCCTCCATTTTGGAGGAGCAAATTTTCCCTTCTAGCTCGGTCTTTTGGAATAACATAGTTTTATCTAAAGAAACCATTCTAAAAGGATCAATGTGGAAGCTAGGTAATTTCCGATGACCACAAAAATTACTCATTTTTGTACATATTTTAATAGGATTTTTGTGTGGAATTATTAGCATTAGAGATGTATTTTTATAAAATTATTGTATGCATTTAATAGAAATTGATGTATTATACTTAACTGGTGTTTTAGTGGAAAATGTGTGTAGATGCAGTACTTTATTACTTTTTCACACCTTTTAATCGAGGTCCCACATGGACCTAACATTGGAACATGTGTAATATGCTTAAAGCAATGATGTGAGGCTTGATGGAGATAGCAGTTTTGGAAAACAACATCTAAATTCACTAAGGCACAATGCCTATATTCTAGCCACAAAATGGAAGGCACTTATCTTCTAGTGATGGGAAGGCATCTATCTTTCAGAAATGGGAAGGCACCTGACTTCTAGAAATAGGAAGATGCTTGACTTCTAGCAATAGGAAGGTTCCTGACTTTGAGTGACAAAACAAGCACGTAACTTCCAACAACAGTCCGAAAGGCACTTGTATTCAATGATAGAGAAAGCACCTATCCTCTGATGATAAAAAATATTAACAACTCATAGTAAAATAAATAAGACCTATATGTGGCACCTTTCTCCTAATGATAGGTTGGAAAGATGCCTGTATTCCAGGAACAAGTTGATCATCATTTATATTTGGTAAAATAAAGTGTACGTTGATTGTATGAATTGAAGACCATGCATAAATTTAGATAAATATTGTTGTACAACATAGGGAGAACTATAGTTATCTGAAAATAATTAATTTCAGCATGATCACTCTTTTATTAGATATTTAATTAAATTTATGCACGTGCCCACCATAGTGATACCTCAAAGTGATTAATTTTAGCACAAGTGTAATTTTGTAATAGGGTATGACCAACTTCTGTATAAAATGCAGGCCACCCCTAAAGCAAACAATATCGAACCCAATCCCAAACTTGAACATTATTATGTACTACATTGTTTTAATTAAAAGTCTTGAGTGTTCTTTTAATTTGTGTATTTGGAAGAGTGATTGTGTGAATTAGTTGAGTAGATGTCTATGGGAAACTGGGCCCACTCCAGGCAGTATTCCTCCCCTATTTTTCTATTGTAATTATTTATGCTATTTATTTCCTATTCTTTTATTTTTGTAAGTGTGTTTTCCTATATTTATTTTTGCACATAGTGTTTAATTCCTGCAATTTCTTTTTAGTTGTGTATTTACTTTTTTACAAATTTTCTTTCAGTCATGTATTCGATAATGATAGTTTAAATTACCTTTCATGCAATTTCCATTAGTATTTATTTTCCTGCACTTAATTATTTTTGGGTTGGATGAACTTAAACTACATGAACAACACATCCCCACCAAACCAAGTGACACATAGGACTCATCTCCTAGTTTAATACAGGCATATATTTTGCATAGGTACTCAACAAGTTTATAAACTCCTAGATTGATAAAATTAAATGGAAAAAAAAATACAATTTTTGAAAATAATATTTTTTGCTCACCATTTTGGTGTCATTTCCAGGGAGTTCCAATAGTATAATATTTAGAATCTATAGTTCAATGAAACCCAAAACTTACATTTCATCTTAGCTTACCCATAGATTCTCTACCTAATATTGTATGAGTCCACCATGATTAAGAGGACCAAATAGATGCTTTGTTAGAAAAGGCAAAATCACTTCGAAAATAACTAAACCACCTTTTAAAATACCTTCTAAAGAATTTGAAACACTTCCCAAAGTTGCACCATCATCTCCACCTAAAACACCTTGGCATAGTAATCCAACATTCAAACAAACTTTCTTTAAAACTGATCCAAGGTGGAAATCATTAGGGAAAGAGAAAACATCTAAAGATTTATTGAACACCCAACTATGGAAAGAAGTGGAAGAGGGAACTATTTCAAATTTAGATTTAGGAATATTATTAGAAGACAAGCGAAATGAGTGTAACACTTTGTTAGAATATTTGAAAGTAGCCAGTGTAGAACCTACATTATTTGAAAATATGGCTGAGGTGGAAGAGGCTTCAACCAATTTTGACTTTCCAATTGAGGAATCTAGAGGAGAAACTAAAATGAAACACATATCTCCTACACATATTCCTACTTTTAGAGGACTACCAACTAAGGACCTTGATCTAATCCTTTTCAAGTTTGATGTACTTTACATATCAGCGGACTATAAATTTGATGCCCAAAAACTGAAACTATTTCTCTCTACATTAGATGATTCAGCATTACACTACTTTATCGGTTTAGGGAACAAACACATTGCTACCTAGCAAGATATGAAAAAATTCTTTCAAGAATAATACCAAGATTTTGGTAGGGCATAATATGCTAGGGAAGAAGTCCTAGATATGTCCCAAAGAGAGGAAGAGTCATTGGAAAATTATTGGGATAGATTAAATTTTAAAATTCAATGATCACCTCATGCAAAACTAGGTGAGAAATCCTTGAGAAGCATATTCTTAAGGGGTATCACAAATGAATCCTTAGAATATTTGAATTTAATTTTAGGATGAGACATATATCAACACCAAATTCCAAATATTCGTCAGTTGTATCGAAATTTATCAAGAATAAAAGGTAAACCCACCAACCGAGTAAAAAAAACCACAACCTCTATAACCAAGGAAAAAATAGGCAACATGCTATAGTACATGAAGAGTGATATGTTATCATCTCTTGCACTTCAATTAGATACACTCCTACTTCAGAAATATAAGCAGGAAACTGAAGTAGCACTAGCCTTATTTTACCTAAGATGTAGAAGAAAACATCCCAAGAATGAGTGTTCAGAAAATAAAGTAAGAGTGTGTGCAATTTGTCAAAAGGATCACAAAATGAGTTTGTGCCCACAAATAGCAAATATAAAAGAGGAACCTGAAGTAGCAAAAACTTATTTTATAGGTAACAGGAGAAATTGGCAACAACTTCCTATGGGAAATAATATGCTAGGAGGAGGACCACACTATGGGGGATCCAATTTTATGAACCAAGGGCAAGCTCAACCATCCAACATGGGATGGTGGGGTCAAGCACCTTGGATGAATTCCACCCAAGGATCTACTTATTACACCCCTGATCCATGGATGCCATATCAGCAAACTGGACCACAGTGGTAAAATTACAATGTGTGGACTTCACCTTCACAACCCACAACTCAAGCCCCACTACGACCTAGTTTACCTGCATCTCCTACTTCTAAGCCACATTAGCTATCTGCATAATCAACTCCAAATCCAAACAAAAAGATAAATCAACCGACATATTATTTATACACGAAAATTTTCCCCATGTATCATATTAGAGTAGATTGCAATATTGTACAACTTAGATCAGGTGGGCAATTAGGAGTAGATCCAAATCCTCTTGTAGTGGAGGAAGAGAATGTAGAAGTAGAAGTAGAAGAGAAACCACCTTCAGTAGAGGATGTGGAAGAAAATGAAACTACTAAAAAACATAAAAATGAAGGGGTTCCACCCTTCCCAAAGAGACTACAAGAACCCAAAAATCCAATGCAACCAAAATTTGACATCATGGAAGGATTAAAAAACCTAACAATCATAATTTCCCTTTATTAGGCCATAAGAGATGTTCCAATCTACACGAAGGCCATTAGAGAGTTATGTACAAATAAATTAGGGAGAAAACCATCGAAAGCAGTTAATGTGGTAGGTTAGTTGGTTGATTTAATGTTAGAAAATACCTACCACCCCAAGTACTCTGATCTAGGAAACCCAGTGTTAACAGTTCAAATTCTAAGCTTATAGTTACCCAACATGTTAGTATATCTAGGAGTTGCTATAAATATCATGCCCCAATAAACCATGTAAAAACTGTAACTCATAAATATGAGGCCAACCAAAATAGTTCTTCAATTGGTTGATCGATCTACAATAATCCTAGAGGAATACTGGAAGATGTGATTGTAATAGTGGATGCATGGGAGTATCTGGAAAATTTTCTAGTATTACAATCTAGATCTAGATTGGGAGGTTATCCACTTATATTAGGTCATCCTTGGCTGGCCACAATTGATGCTTATATAAGTTGTAGGATAGGAAAAATGATAATCTTGGATGGATAGAATATCAAAAACTTAATCATTTATCCATCTACACAGTCCACTAATATATTGGGAGAACCAAATTGTGAAGTATTAAATACGGATGCCTTACCAATACTTCAACAAATAATGGCCATATATGAGGTAGAGGATGACACCGATGAAGATCAAGTCAACAAAAAATTTCCAAGGAGAATCCTCACATCCTCCTCTAGAATCTCCACTTGTAGGTAGCAAGGACAATTATGTTAAATAGATAGAGGTAGCACCCAAAAAAATGTTAAACATTGATAATGAGTTGTCAATTGTTCAAGAGGACAAGTTGAAAAAAATATTAGTCAACCATCAAACTACTTTTGCATGGGATTACAAAGACATGAGTGGGATTGCACCTAGCGTCTGCACACATAGAATTTATCTGGAAGATAACGTAAGACCAGTAAGACAGTCACAAAGGAGAATGAATCCAACAATGAAGAAAATAGTCAAAGATAAATTACAAAAAATTTTATTAGTTGGATTTATTTATTCTATATCAGATAGTCAATGGCAGGGTTATGCACAAGGGCGAATTTCACAATCTATAGAAAATTTTAGGATTTAAATTTTTTTATTTTACTAATTTTTGGACCCTAGAGGTCAGCCCATTCGCCCAAAAATTATGAAATTAATTTTTTTCTAGGGTAAATTCGTCTCGATACAATATGTATTCCCGCCTAATATTCACCCTAAAATTATTTAAAAAAAAATTATCCCGTCCAATTTGCCTCTTGTACCCCCACTATATATAGGTAACCCTGGGAGTGACACTCATAGTCTCAAGACGACTATCACAAAATAACCACAAAAAGTGGCTGGTAGAAGCGAGTGATAAAAGGAAACTGACTGAAGTGACTGACATTGGATGACTGACACACTATGACTATCACAAGGCGACTGACATGCCACAAATTTCACAAAGCGATAGATACACCATGACTATCACAAGGCAACTATCACAAGTCGACTAACACATTGCAACTATCACCAGGCAACTAACATGTCGCAACTGGCACAAGGTGACTGACACACCGTGACTGTCATAGGGTGACTAACATTGGGTGACTGACACACTACAACTGACATTAGGTGACTGACATGCCATGACTGTCACAAGGCGACTGACACGTCGTAACTATCATAAGGTAATTATCAAATGACGACTAACATACAGGGCCAACCATTTTTGGTAAGGAGGTTTTCCTATTATTTGGGTATCAATATCAAGCTTCTTTGGTTCAGATATTCTGTTGTCTTGAATAGTAGTTCTCTATTTAACCATTTATTTCTATTTTTCAAAATGATTTTCTTGTCACTCTTATATTTATATAGGTAAAATATCACCTCTTGGTAGTGGAAAGAAGGGAGGATAGTCTTCCAATTCTGATAAAATGAGTATCCTCAAATACTTTCATAATATTTTAAAATATAATCAGCCATCAACATTTGCACAAATTGAAGGTATGAACATCTTTACTTACTAACTAGTTAATTTTTGTGCATTGTTAATTTTATATATAATGTCTTCATTCATTAAGAAGGGTGATTTTTGGTGGATGGCTTTGTCCATTTTTTATCTGTATTTTTTAAAAGAAGGTATGCTTTTAAAAATAATAATGATAATGACCCTAGTATTATATCTACATAAATTACTATTGACTTTGGTATGAATCCACTTCCACATAACTACGATAATGAAAAGTCAAAATCTATCCCAAAATGACATTACTTCCTTACTACCATTGTTTGGGCCACTTTTGACCTATTAAATCATATTAAAACTTCATAAAAACACCACCATTAGATTAGGCCTAAAAAGAGCTTTCCAACAAGTACAAATATGCCTATGTTTGGATATATATTGATGCCTAAAATTGTGAAATTATTGTTAGTCACCTTGTGACAGTCGCCATGTGACAGTCGCCTTATGATAGTCACATGTGACAGTTACCTTATGACAGTCACCATGCGATAGTCGCCATGTGGCAACTGTCACAAGGTAACTGTCACATGACGACTCTCACAAGGTGATTTTCACATGGTGATTGACAATAATTTCATAGTTTTAGGCATCAATATATATCCAAACATAGGCATATTTTTACTCGTTGGAAATCTCTTTTCAAGCCCGATCTAATGGTGGTGTTTTTATAAAGTTTTAAGATGATTTAATAGGTCAAACATGGTCCCAAATATTGTGGTAAGAAAGTAATATCATTTTGGGATAGATTTTGACCTATTAAATCATATTGAAACTTCATAAAAATACTACCATTAGATCAGGCTTGAAAAGAGCTTTCTAATGAGTACAAATATACCTATGTTTAGATATATATTGATGCCTAAAACTATGAAATTATTGTCAGTCACCTTGTGACAGTCGCCATGTGACAACTACCTTGTGATAGTCACCATGCGATAGCCGCATTGTGACAGTCACCATGTTACAACTGCCTTATGACAGTCGCCATGTGATAGTCGCCATGTGATAGTCAACATGTGGCGATTGTCACATGGTGACTGTCACAAGGCGGTTGTCACATGCCGACTATCACAAGACGACTGTCACATGGCGACTATCACAAGGTGGCTGTCAAATGGTGACTGTCATAAGGTGGCTATCACATAGTGACTATCACAAGGTAGCTATCACATGGTGACTGTAACAATGCAACTATCACATGGTGATTGACAATAATTTCATAGTTTTAGGCATTAATATATATCCAAACATAAGCATATTTGTACTCGTTGGAACGCTCTTTTTAAGCTTGATCTAATGGTGGTATTTTTATGAAGTTTTAATATTATTTAATAGGTCAAAAGTGTCCCCAAATATGGTGGTAAATATTTAATTTCATTTGGGATAGATTTTGACCTATTAAATCATCTTGAAACTTCATAAAAACACTTCCATTAGATCAGTCTTAAAAAGAGCTTTCCAACGAGTACAAATATGTCTATGTTTGGATATATATTGATGCCTAAAACTATGAAATTATTGTCAGTCACCATGTGATAGTCGCCTTGTGACAGTTGCCATGTGGCGACTATCACAAGGCGACTGACACAAGCGACTGTCACAAGGTGACTAACAATAATTTCATAGTTTTAGGCATCAATATATATCCAAACATAGGCATATTTGTACTCGTTGGAAAGCTCTTTTGAGCCCGATCTATTGGTGGTATTTTTATGAAGTTTTAGGATGATTTAATAGGTCAAAAGTGACCCTAAATTTTTTTTATAATTTAAGTGCAATTTTTTTGAAAAATCACCATATTTTGATAAATTTTTTGTAAAATTTTGAAAAATTCACCCCGATGTATATACATATTAGGACTATATTCACCTTGATTTTATATATACACTTTGGGGTCGACCCCTTATGCATAACCCTAGTCAATGGGTATCACCTTTAGTGGTAGTGCCCAAGAAAAATGATAAGTGGTAAATTTGTGTTGATTATAGGATGTTAAATAAAGCCACTAGGAAAGACCATTTCCCCCTACCATTTATTGACCAAGTCCTTGACACCTTGGCAGGATGAAAATATTTTATATTCTTTAATAGGTTTAGTGGATATAATCAAATTCCAATAGGGTATGAAGACCAAGACAAAACCATGTTTACCTATTCATAGGATACTTTTGCTTATCGAGTCTTACCATTTGGGTTATGTAACGCACCTACCACTTTCCAAAGGTTAGTGCTAAGAATATTTTTAGATATGGTCAAGAGATTGTAGAAGTATATATGGATTATTTCACCATTTATGATGAAACTTTTAAAGAAGCTATAGCTAATCTGGAGAAATTACTCCAATGTTGTCAAGAAAAAAACTTTTACCTTAGTAATGAAAATAATTTATGTTAATGCAAGAATAGATAGTGTTAGGACACCATATCTCTATTGAAGAGATCAAGGTAGACAAATAAAAAATTGAAGTGATTAAAAATCTACCCACTCCCCAAACTCAGTGAGATATTTACAGTTTTCTAGGCTCTACTGGATATTATAGGTGGTTTATCCTAGATTTTAGAAAAACTACCAAACCTCTGCATACACTATTGACCAAGAATGTTGAGTTTTTCTAGACTAGTGAGTGTGAGTGAGCATTTCAGATTTTAAAATAAAATTACATGACTGCTCCTATGCTAAGAGGCCCATATTTGAACCTTTCCTTTCATAATTATGTTGATGCATCCAATAATACTATAGGTGCAGCATTAGTACAGAAGGATGGAGATGAATTTGATGCCATCTATTATGTCCGTAAACATCTTATAGGTATTGAGTTCAACTATATTTTCACAAAAAAATAATTCCTTGTAGTAGTTCATGCTATAAATAAATTTTACCACTACATTATAGGTTATAAAAATTTTGTGTACACAAATCATACAACCATCAGATATCTGATGAATAAACCTTTAGTGAGTGGTAGAATTATCAAGTGGCTCCTACTTATATAGGAATTGATGTAACCATTATTGAAAAACTTGGTAAGGATAATGTTGTATATTTTCTCTCCAGGTTAATATCTCAAAGCCACACTGCCACTAAAGATCAATTTTTGGATGAGCATCTATTTTCTCTTGATGAAAAAATTCTATGGTATGTAGATATGTCTAATTACTTAGCCATCGATAAAATATCTCATGCACTCTCACCTAGAGAAGCTCAAAATTTTATTGACAAGAGTGCAACTTTCTCGTGGATTAATGGATGCTTGTTTAAAATCAAGCTCAATCAAATCATGCGTAGGTGTGTTGCAGAAAATAAAATCATAGAAATTCTAAAGGTTTGTCATGATGAACCATGTTGTGGATATTTTTTAAGAAGAAGGAGTGCATTTAAAGTTCTATAGGTTGGGTATTACTAGCCTTCCTTATATAAAGATGTAGTTAAATACCTTAGCCAATGTGATCAATGTCAACGAATGGGTAGACCAACTCTCTGAGATGAGATGCCACTTTAGCATCATGTGAACATTGAACCCTTCAATAAATGGGAAATGGATTTTTTTGGTTAAATCAATTCATAGTTAGGCAAAAAAAAAATGTTTTTGTTTGTACTAACTATGTGACTAAATGGGTTGAAGTGCAGGCACTGTAGGATGTGAAAGAAAACATTGTAGTCAATTTCCTGTATGAATCCATCTTCACCAGGATTGGTGTTCCTAGGGAAATTACCACTAACCAAGGGGCCTATTTCACCTTGAATATGATTCAAGAGTTGATGAAGCAGTATCAAATCTGACACAACAAAACTATCCCTATCATTTGCAAGCAAATTGGTAGGTGGAGATCAAAAATTGGAAGTTGAAGAACATTCTCACCAGAATGGTACAATAATACAAAAATAACTAGGAAAATCACCTATCGAAATTAGTCTAGGCATATCAAATTACTTGTAAAACCACCATGAGATT
The DNA here is from genome assembly GCA_028583015.1 of Wollemia nobilis. Classification (NCBI taxonomy): domain Eukaryota; kingdom Viridiplantae; phylum Streptophyta; class Pinopsida; order Araucariales; family Araucariaceae; genus Wollemia; species Wollemia nobilis. Next base: position 2,665,069 of record JAQPPZ010000220.1, on the reverse strand, counting down.
TAACCCATTCCAATTGGTGTACAAAAAAAATGCCATGATGTCAATCGAGTTTGAAATTAAAACCCTACAGATTACTATAGAATTGAACTTGAGTTTAGATGTTGCGTAAAATAAACATATTCATAAATTTAACCAGTTGCATGAATACTGACAAGATACACTGTAACGCATAAAAATCATGCAAAAGTAGAGGTCCAGGTGGCATGACCGCTACATATGGCTAAAACGGCTCAAAGAAGGGGATTGGCCATTGCTTTATAGTTCTTGGTTCCAAGAGTGGAAGAGGAAGCTCCTGCATAGGTGGATGGATCTGTATGAAGTGGTTGAGATAGTCAAAAATAGTGTTATACACATCAAAATCATTTATGGTAGTGGTATCGTGTTGACAGTCAACGACCACTACTTACGACCGTATCATGCACCTCCAATCTATGTGATCCTATCAAAAGCAAACATGGGGGAGACCCCATTTTAATGAAATAATTTTTTTTAATAGTTGATGAACGCATACGTGTTCACAAAAAAAAATATATTATTATTATTTTTAATTTAATTTTTTTCTTTTTTGTTTTTATTTACTATTTTGTAGAATTAAGTGGTTTAAATGCAATCTGTAGGTAACCTAGGCCTATCAGACACAGGCCATGATTCATATTTTTCTTTTTATGAGTATTTCGTGTGTTTATTTTTGTAGGACATGTGGCCCTGAATGCAATCTATAGGTAGCTGGGTCAAACTAGGCCTATCAGAAATAGGACCACAATGCCCTGCATTTTTTTTCTTTCTAGGAGGATATTAGAATGAAGAAAATGCCAACCTCCTACTAGGAGGGCAGCACTTGTAGCTAGATGTGTGTATAGGTTTTTACTCTAACAAAATAAAATACCTATATATAAGCCAATGCAACAGATACTGATTGTTGCCAGTCATCATCAGGAATGAGTGAGCTGAGGTTTAGCAGGTGCAACGAGAGTGAGGGTTTGAATTTTCTAGGTAGGAATCTCAACCAAGGAGGTAGAGGTAGAGCAGGTATAAAAGGGTCGGGTGGGAACCTCGAGCATGGATCAAGCAAGGATCCAAAGGAAGGTGGTCAAGCTACGATAAATTTGGAGGAGAGCATCATGCGGGAGCCCGACCCTCCTCAGAAAGACCTCGAAAAAAAAGATACAAAGGACAATGCGGGGCCCAAGAAGTGGTTGTCTTTTGCTGAGACTCTTAGAGGAAAAAGAAATGAGGTTCTCTCTATTTTGCCCCTAGTTCTAGTAAATAATAAAATTTCAGCCCCGACAAGTTCCATAAGCCCTTTTCTTTCAATGGAAGAATTCTACTTGGTAGGCAAGTTTTTGGGAGGTAGGTCATACATGGAGACTATCAAGGCCTGGGCGATGGGTAAATGGTGACCGGTAGGTAGCTTAGAGTTGGTATCTCTAACTCGATGGTTATTCATTATCCATTTTAACAATATGGAGGATGCTAACCACATTTTAACAAGATGTCCTTGGTTTTTGGGCAAAAGGAGCCTTTTTATCAGATGATGGGATGAATATTTCAACCTTGAAAAGCAAAATATTAACATTACCCCTATTTATATTTGTCTCTCAAGTCTACCTACCCAGTTCTTCAATGAATATTTGCTACAAGGCATAGCCAAAATTATAGGGGACCTGATCTCCATTGACTATGCGACCTTGGCCAGGACAAGGATGACTCATGCATGAATCTGCATAAATGCTAATTTGGATAATGAATTGCCAAGGTTTTTGGAGTTAGAGTATGGAGAATACTATCAAAAACAACTGGTAGAATATGATAATAGACCGACATTCTATGCATAATGCAAAAATCAAGGACATTTATGCAATCAATGCCCTAACCTGGCAATGAATAGAGAAAAGCAGAAGTAGGGAATGCTAGACAGAGGAAATTTGAGGAGTTTCCCTGGCAGAGGTGATTTCAATAAGGAAAACTATGTCTACCAAAAAAATAAAAGAGAGGGTGCAAGGTCCCAACAAGACAAAGGAAAACAACAGGTTTTTGGCAACAAAAATACTCAGGTAAGTTCCAATCCTCTAGTTTCAAATAAATTTTCAATTCTATCCAATATGGGAGTAGGAGGATTATCGAAATACATGGAAGCCTAGAACCTTCAGGCTAACCTTTTTGACTCTCTAGAATCCCTATCCAAGTCAGGATCCTCAAACCCTAATTCTAAAATTACTGTAAGCCCCATGGGCATCACAAAGACAAACCCTAATGCTCGATCTCTAGAATCCCCATCCAAGTCAGGATCATTAAACCCCAATGCTGAAAATACTTCAATCCCAATGGGCATCCCAAATCCAAACCCTAATGTTGAAGAACTTAGGAAGAAAGTTGAGGCATTGGAAAATAAAAAATCTTATCTCCCTAACATCATCACTAGGAGCCAGATGAATCCTACTGAGGCGTCATCCTGCAAACCAAGGGAATACAAGAAAAAAAGAGAATATTTGGATGTAAAGGTGGAGATATGTGAAACTCTTCAGACTGAGGAATATGGTAGTCTAGTTCTGCAACAAATTGCCTCCCCCTAGTTTAGTCCTAAAAAAACCAAGAGTACTATGAATTCTCCTATAGATTTTGGAAGTGAAAAAATAAGAGGGAGAATATCAAATGTTGAGCATCAAAAAATAAAAACTTATAATGACATTGCCAATGGAAAATAGAGAACCTTGTTTCAACAAGTTATTCCGGGTTTTGAAGACAACAAATTAGGAAAACCCCCTCAAGGGAGGGGGAGAGGAATAAATACCAAAAAATATAAATGAAGTTCCTCTCATGGAACGTGAGAGGCCTCAATGGCCTATCCAAACACAGGGAAGTCAGTGTAATAAGAAATCAAGTAAATCCAACTATTATCATGTTACAAGAAAAAAAAATAGATGAGATTCAGTCAAAAAAGTAGCAAAAAAAATATGGAATCAAGGGGATATGGTTTGCAAATCAACCAGAGGAGTTTCTGGAGGCCTTATGACTTTGTGGGATCCTCAAATAGTAGAAGGCACCATTATTCAAAAATATGACAGGGTTTGTAGTGTTTTATTTAAGGAAATAAACAGCAACAGGTCGTGGATCATTTCAAATATTTATACCCCAACTTCAATTCAAGGGAGAGCTCTACTATGGGAGTACTTAGGCAATCTGAGTGAAATCTTCCATAATGTCCCCTAGATTTTGGTTGGATATTTTAACACTCCTCTTTACCCTTTAGACAAAATAGGTGGAAATGGACCACCTATCAGGAGCATGGACGAGTTTAATGAATTTGTGAACTCCAACATGTTGATGGATGTAAAACTTAGAGGAGCAAATTATACGTAGAGAAATTGGTGGATAGGGTGTCATCTCATTCAAGAAAGGCTTGATAGGTTTTTTCTATCAAATGAGGCTACAACTTTGTTCGGTGATTCTACCCTGCAAGCCCTTCCTAAAATTACCTATGATTATAATCCCATTTTTTTGGAGATCCCTAACTCTATGTCCTTCAAGAAACCTTTCAGATTTCAATCTATGGGGATCAAACATTCTAGTTTTAGAGATAACTTAATTCAGTGGTGGCAACAGCCTGTCAGGGGTAGTGCAACTTTTAAACTTGTTGGCAAATTAAATTTTGTTAAGGAAAAGCTTCGAACTTGGAACAAAGAGGTCTTTGGGAACCTATTTGAAAATAAAAAATAGGTTGTTGAAAATTTGAAGATAATTGATCAGAGGATTCAACATGGTGATACTGATGAAACTACTAGGCAGGAGGAATGGATAAAACTAGCAAAGTTTCATAACATTTTGGCCTATGAGGAAATCTATTGGATGCAAAAATCAAGGGCTCTTTGGTTAAAATATGGGGATTCAAATTCCAAGTTTTTTCACATCACCACGGTTAGAAATAGAAGCAATAACAAGATAAAAATTAAAAAAAAGCATATGGTTCTATTACTTAGGACTTAACAGAAATCAGAAAGAAGGCAATAACTTATTTCAATTCTATCCTTGGTCAGGAATCGCAGTACAATGAGGAGGCCAATATATTCTCTTGCAATCCATTCCTAGCATAATAAATGAGGATATAAACCTTAATCTTATAGCCCCCTTTTCTAATGAGGAAATTAAGGAAGCCTTTTTTAGCATGGAGCCAGACAAAGCCCCGGGACCCGATGGCTTTCCCCCTCGTTTCTATCAAGATTTTTGGGACATTGTAAGTGAGGATGTAATTTCTACTATCAGAGAATTCCAAGCAAGCAATCATATCCCAAAAGGTCTCAACTCTACTTTTATTTCTCTAATTTCTAAGAAGCAAACCCCTGAATCTATGGCTGACTTCAGGCCAATCAATCTATGCAATGTTTCTTACAAGATCCTAACTAAAGCCATTGCAAATAGAATTAGATATGTTCTACCCTGCATCATAGATTCATGACAGGGAAGATCTATCCAGGGTAGGTCAATCTTGGATGGAGTTATCATAGTTCATGAAGCTCTACATTCTACTCATAAGACTAATAGGTCTGTTTGCCCTCAAGCTTGATATGAACAAAGCATTTGATGGGCTAAATTGGGACTTTCTGATTGTTGTCCTCCTTAAGTTTGGTTTTCACCACCAATGGGTTAATTTTATCAAAGAATGCATTTCTAAAGCATGGTTCTCGATTCTGGTTAATGGAAAAACTACTGGTTACTTTCAAAGTCACAGAGGAATTCGACAAGGGGACCCTATCAGCCCCATGTTATTCATCATTGTGGTAGAAGCTTTAGGTAAAACCATAAAAAATGCTTGCAGTTCAAGGATAATATCAGGAATCAAGGCAACATCTCTCACTAGGGTTGTTTCTCACCAATAATTCATCGATGATACCCTTCTATTGACTAAGGCATCAATGGTTGAGGCCAAAATAATTAAATACATCCTACAACTCTACGAGGATGTTGTTGGTCAGAAAGTTAATTTTAATAAAAGCGAGTTATATTTCTTGAACACCCCCATTTAGAGGTAATAAAGGATTGCAAAAATTTTAGGGTGTGATATAGCAAACCTCCCCACTTCGTATCTTGGTCTCCCTCTTTTCATTGGTTCTTCGAGAGAGTCAATGTGGGACAAGGTTATTGAAATAATTCAAAAAAAACTTGTTGGATGGAAAGGTCATCTTCTATCTCAAGCAATAAAGTTGACCTTCATGAAGGCCTCTCTTCAGAGTATTCTAGTCTATTTCCTCTCCATTTTCAAAGCCCCTATGAAGGTTTTACAGAAAATTGAGAAACTCCAAAAATATTTTTTATGGACTGGATCAGAGGAGAAAAAAAGGATACACCTTGTAGGATGGACCAAAGTGTGCAGACCCAGGGAAAATGGGGGATTAGGTCTGAGGAGAATTGCTCATATGAATTTAGCTTTACTAGCTAAGTAGGCATGGCACCTCATTTCTAGTGAATAAAATGAATGGATAGCTATCATCAAATGAAATTATCTTCAAAATATGGAATTTCTAAGTGACTCGGTTCCATTTAGAGGTTCTGCTTTTTGGAAAGCAATTCTCAATTGTAAGTAAATCATCAAAAAAGGTTTAATATGGGTTTTAGGCAATGATGAGAGGATAAATTTTTGGAATGACAGGTGGTCTAAGGATGAACCACTAATGCAATATCCTAACTTAGCCCGAATCAGAGATATCATGGAAGAACTCATTGGCAGAAAAGTCTTTGATTATATGGTTAAGGATAGAGGCAGAATGAAGTGGAAACAAATAAGGATTCAAGGATTTCAAGAAGAATAAAATTATATTTATAACATTATTGGGCAACAATTTATTCCCATGAGACCCAAGGAAGATCAAGTGACCTAGGCTCCTACGAAAAATAGGCAGTTCACTGTTAAATCAACTTACAAGCTTCTGCTTGATGATGAGGATTTTGTCCTCCAAAAGGACTTTATTTTTTATTTTTATTTTAATTTACATGGTGGAATCGGTAGCCGCCATGAATTCGAGCAGGATTTCTAGCTTTTATGGCCACCACAATATTCTATGTTGTCTGCCCTAGAAGTCGCCACACAGATCTTCACGTAGTCCACCCCTATAACCACCATGCCACAATCATTTTAAACCTTTTACGCCGCTAAAAGCACCAAGAAAGGGACAAGCGTTCAGTCTGGTGAGGCCCGAGATTTGAAACTTGGACCTCTGCCCCCCTTATGGGGTTTGGATGGACCAATTGGTCTACACCTCGGACCTCCTCCAAAAGGACTTAGTTTGGATAAAAAATTTAATTTCAAAAATTGTAGTCTTTTCATGGTTGTTTATCCAAGGAATAATTATAACCATTGATAATATGATGTGTAAGGGTATTTATATCACTAATAATTGTTATCTATGCAGGGCTAATTGGGAGACCATTTATCACATTTTCCTTGAGTGCCCTTTTTCCTTGATTGTCCTAAGTGGGGTTTTTTAGGCCTTCAATATTTCTTGGGTTAAACTAGCCATTGTACTTGATTTGTTCATCTAGTGGCCTTGCCCATTTTCAAGCCAAAGACTTAGATACATGTGGAAAATTTGTCTCAATCACTATCTTTGGCAGGTGTGGTTAGAAAGGAACCATAGAGTCTTTAATGAGTCTATCAATGATCATCAAACTATCATTGCCAGGATCCTATCCTTTTCCAATGAGAATGTGAACCTTATCCCTTTTGATAGCTATAAACCTCATCTGCAGGAGACCATGATTGCTCAATATTTAAGCTTAACCTTGTTAGATGAGTCTATGCCTAGGGTAGTCAACCCCAAAGCCAATTTTAAGTGGTCCCCATCTCCTACAGGTTGGTTTAAGCTTAATTTTGATGGACCGGCTAAGGACAATCTTGGCAGAGCAGGCATTAGCAACATTGTGTGAGATCATAATGGGAATATGATGCTTACATTTTCTGAATATTTTGAAACACTTATGAACAACAAAGTTGAAGATAGAGCTATGTGGAGAGGCCTTCAAATGACTCAAGACTTAGAAGGCAATTTTATCGTAGAAGGAGACTCTATGCATGTTATAAATCTCCTCAATAATTGGAAAACACCTCCTTGGAGGATTAAAACAATTGTTGAAGAGGCTAGGATCCTTTTCCAGGGAAGACAAGATAGAAAAGCCCAACATGTCTTTTGGGAAGCTAACAAAGTTGTTGATAAGTTGGCCAATTTGGGTGTCGATGGTGATGAACTTTTCAAATGGGAACACCGTGTCACGAGAAAAGTAGAGGAGATTATATAATAAGAATGCCAAGAATGATAGTCATATTTACCTATAGGGAAGGCACTGTAAGTTCGAAGGCTATGAGTATTCCCATATCTTTTTTGAAATGGACTCACAATAAGAATTATTCGAGCTATCAGTCTTGGTGTATGTTGCTTGGAAATACCACAAAGACTAATGGGGACATTCACATGTTAGATAACATGGCTCCTAGTCGTATTAGTAATTTGAGGTTGGTTTATAATCATAGGGTAGGAAAGAAATGACAATATAAGACTTCAAACCAGATCCACGTGGACCACCAGATAGCCACCGCCATAAATCTAGCTAGCAAGTTCATTTCTCTAAGGTTGATTGGCCAAGATGGGATGTGGTCCCAAAGCATGTCATAAATGGAAGAGAGCAATTACCAAAGAATTATTAATAGTAACTATCAATATAGATATTGTGGAAATTTTTTTAGTACTCTGCTATGTGTGTCTACAACTTTTTGTTTCTCCACTATTTCAAGGAAGGGATCTGTGTCTGTTTATTTTTTTGTAATTATGATGTAGGTGTATTTTCTTGGGGTATACCCAAAATTTTGTATGGGAAGTTTCTTTTTGATAACAGGCTATGTGCCTTATCGGATGTAATGGCTTTGGCAACATGTAGATTTTACATATATAGGATCCTTAGTAAGGACATGTTCATCAACAACCCTGGGCTGATTTTTGTAAAAGGTTTTGGGTCAACCTGTAAAACTCGGTATTAATGCTATAGTATTTTATCTACCAAAAAAAATGCAACAAATATTGACTTTATCACCAAGGGGAAGTGCCTATATTCAAATCGAAGAAAGGTACCTATCTCCGAGTCAATCCAATGGATGCTGACTTTTCATGAGAAATAAGGTGCCTATATCCCACATACAGTAAGGGTTCCTATATCCATGAAATTTCAAAGGCACCTATATTCCACATAAGGTGCCTATCTTCCATATACAACATGTGCTTGTATTATGAAAAAAAAAATAAAAACAAAAAAAAACATGTCTGTTTAAAAAAACATAATGGTGCTTGTATCCTTAAATTCAAAATAAAGGTGTATGTATTTCCAATAACAGAGGGTACCTATATCTAGTGGGTCGGAGTAAGGTGCCTATATTCCAAAGCCAATGGGTGCTTGTATCCACAAACCAAAGACAGTGCCTATATTCCAAAAGTAGAAGGTGTCTATATTCTAGAAGTAGTAGGCACCTATATCTAGAAGTAGTGGGTACCTATATTCTAGCTCAAATGTCAATATCCATGCACTGTCAATAAAGTCAACATTTACATGGACCAAAGTATGCATATTGTTTCGATGACAAAATTTATTTGCTTCGCGATATTTTACTGTCGAAGTCCACGTCTTTCTGTCAAAGACACGTGCATAATCCCAAGACATGAATAAATCATTTTCCAAGGGAACATGTGTCATCCTAGGATAGCATAAAATAGTCATGTTTTATTTAATTTTTGCACAAGACCTCAAGACTAATGAAAAATGCAGTACCCATTTATCAAATCATCACGCATAAAAAATTGTATGCCATTGATTCACCCTAGTTCACCATCATCATGCTTCAATCAATCCAGTTGCACAACTAGGCATTTTGCATTATGATTCACCAAAAACTATCAAGGTATGTCCTGATTTTTCTGTTAAATGTATGCATAATTATCATAAAAAAATATGTTTTTGTAACGTGTCAGCACATGCCCCACAATTTTTTTTCAATCATGTGATTCCCAAATCTACAACTAGTGCAAGCGAGAAAGTTATGACTATACCCACCTAAATTTGGCACACGAATTAAGAATTAATTATGTAGATTTCATAATTACTCTTGATAATGGGAATATAGGTGCCTTATATGAACGAATACAGTCATATACTTTGGTATGTTTAAAACTAGATAACAGTAGTTGTTTACAACTAGAGAAAATAAAAAAATATCATAGCATACAATGCCATGGGAGGACCTTTGACCAATCATACCCTAAAGAAGCATGAACCTCAGGATCTCTCAAGCATTATTGGGTTCATCTGGGAATAGTTTACTACTGTCGGGTGGATAGAATACTATCGCCTGGATGGCCAAGATCAGGATTTAGTGGTGATACAAGAATTTGCAACCTCCATGGAGGATGTTGTTATAAGGATTCATGGACTAGTTATACCAGTCACGAAATAATACATTACATAGGTTACCAGTCTTCCCTGCATCGAAGATTGGACATACAAAGATGACAATATGGGGTATTATGTGCATATATTTTTAGGAAAGCTGTTAAGATCCTGCTATAAAATAAACTCAAATAACACACTCTCACACAATTGCTTGGAAATAACTCACATAAACATCACATTAATATAACAAAAATTTGCATAAAGAACAATCTCACAATAGAACTGAATCGCGGGCCTCTTCGAGGGGGCAACCTCCTTCAATACTTCATTAATTTTGCAAAAGATGGTTACATTGGTGCCCTTTCGGGTATTTAAGGAGTTTCCTTCCAAGGTTGGCTTACATGCAAAATGCCACTTGGATTACATGCATAATGCCACCCGAATTACATGCATAGTGCCACTTTGAATTACATGCACAATGCCACCCGAATTACATGCACAATGCCACTCGAATTACATGCACAATGCCACATGAATTACATGCACAATGCCACCTATCTACCATGTGTTACATAAAAAGGGTGCCATTTGTCATAGGCACTACCTAAGCTAAAACTTAGAACATTACAAAATATTAATCATGGGTACTACCCACGTTCACTAGGAATTATTACATCAAGGAAGTTATTACATTAAGGGTTAGGATGAGATCCTAACATGCCCTTCTCCTTGAAGAAGCTTTGTCCTCAAAGCTAAAAATGAGGAAACTATTGCTGGAGTTGATGGAGGGACTCCCATGTAGCATCCTCAGGTTGAAGTCCACGCCATTGAACCAGGACCTCTGTGATGGTACGGTTACGAGTTCGACGATACAGCAGCTGCTTTGGTGCAAGTACGATGGAGCCTTCTTCATCCAATTTGGGAAGTGTTGATGGAACCTGTACCTTGGAGCTGCCCGAAATGTAGGAGGGAGGCGTGAGTGGAGGGTGCCCGTACTCCGCCTCTGGTGGCGGTATGATAGGAAGTGTTGTACCACCATTCGGCCAAAGAAAGCCATTTTGCCCAATGAGTAGGATGATCGGAGGCAAGCGGCGAAGGTAGGTTTCCAAGCGATTATTAACAACCTCTGTTTGACCATCCGTTTGCGGATGGTAGGCTAAACTCATTGTGAGTTGAGTCCCCTGCAACTTAAACAACTCTTGCCAAAAATTGCTAGTAAAGGTTGGGATCACGATCAGATACAATGGAGGTTGGCATGCCATGAAGGCGAAATATGGAGTCAAGAAAAATTTGGGCAATAGTGAATGCTGTGTAAGGATGGGTTAGGGCACAAAAGTGAGCATACTTTGAAAGGCGGTCCACTACCACAAAAATAACGAGACTTGTCTCCAGATTTAGGTAGCCCTTCTATGAAATCCATAGAGATGTCGAGTCCACACCGATCCGGTATCGGCAAGGGTGGAAGAGTGCCCGAAAGAGTGCACTTGTTTCTCTTTTCATCCTTTGACTCGTGTCGCGATCTGCCACAAAAGAAGCGAATGTCCTGTTTCCTACCTTTCCAAAATAAGGTGCGCTTGAGTCGCTCATAAGGTGGTCTGATATTGGGAGGTGTACTATCGAGCAATAATGGAATGGCATGGTCGTGAGAGCGATGCGGTGGTAGTGTGATGGGTTCTGAAAAGATGGCCTCATGTTTGTGGAGAATCTGTTGCATGTCTTGTGGGATTTCACCCATTGGAGATGTGGATGGCTGGATGGAGAATAGTTGTGCAATGACCCCACGTGATGATTTCTTTAGCAATTTCTCCATGTCGTTTGAACTGATAATTTGAGGTGTTCCTGTCGGGGAGCCCTTGATGATGTGTGTTTGTCCATTACGGAAGAACTGCATCCAAAGTTTAGCAAAGTTCCAACTGATAGTGCCCAACGTACTCAACCATTGGCATCCCAAAACAATATCACATCCACCCAAATGGAGGGCAAACATGTCCTGCTTGAGTTCATAGTCCCCTATCTTGATTTTAACATTGCGACACTTTCCTTGACAAGATAAGGTTCCCCCATTGGCTACCATGACCTCAAAGGAATTACAATTGTGGATATAGCAATTTTCCCGTTGAGCAACTCTAGGGTCAATGAAGTTGTGCGTGCTTCCCGAATCCAAAAGGATGGAAAGACGTTGGCCCTTGAAACATCTTGTAACCTTCATGGTTTGAGGAGTAGTAATGCCTACAAGGGCATGGATTGTAATTGATGTCTCAGGTTCCTGTTTCCCTTCTTCTTGTGGAGGAGGTGTTTCTGGAGGGTCCTCATCCTCATCACTCTCGTCAGCGGTATCAGGTTCTCCAACATCTATCAAGAACAATTTTTTGTGTGCACACTTATGCCCCTTGAAAAACTTTTCATCACAATTGTAGCATAATCCTTGGGCACGACGTGCATCCATCTCTTCGGTGGTGAGGCGCTTGGGTGCAGCGGGTTTATTATCATCCGGGTGTTGGGCTCTCGAGGGAAATGAAGGTCTATCTTGAGAAAACTTTGATGGGCGTCTTTGGGCGAGAGAGTTTAGATTCGGCCGGACGGGCCAAGCGATAGCTTCCATCATAGTTCGTGGTTTCAACATTTTGACTTCCGCTTGGAGTTCCATCTTCAACCCATCGATATAACAACTCCGGAAGAACCCTTCACTCAATCCTCTTGTTCGATTGGCCAATTTTTCAAATTGAGCTTGGTACTCTCGAACTGACCCTATTTGTTGTAGTTTGGATAAGGCTCTGTGAAGTCCTCAAACTCACTAGGACCAAATCGAGTGAGTATTTGGGATTCAAAATCCTCCCAAGAGAGATTTGGGTAGGTAAGACGCAACCATTGAAACCGAGTGTAGAGCCTCGGATTCCAAGTTAAAGGAAGCCATACGGACTCGATGAAATACTTGGTACATTATGAAGTCGAAAGAATTGGTCAACCCGACATAGCCACCCATCAACATCCTTCCCACTTGAATTTGGGAAAGTCCAACTTGGGCATTCCGAAGGGTGTATCATGGTCACGATTCCTTGTAGAACTCTCGGCTTGGTATTCGATTTGGGTGGTTCTCTTCTCAGTTTGTTGTCTACTTCTATCAATGCTTCTTCTAAGCGATTGCTAGTGGCCTCATGCTCTAGGCGAAGACCTTGGACTTCTTCCCTTATGGAGTGAAAAGCCGAGTTCAAGTTCTCAATGGCTTTTGTTAGGGAATCCAAGTGTTCTAGTTCTTTCTGGTGTCCACGAGTACCCTGGGCCATTTTTTGACCTTTTGTGACCAGTTACTAAAAATAGAATTGAATTTTTTTGACTTACTATTTTTAGTAAATGCCCAAAAAGTGCTTGGGTGCTATATATCAAAATGATCAGCAGGAGGAGGTGGTCACAATGAGCTATATCTCTTAACACTACTTTTTGGCACCCCAGACTTTTTTTTTTTTTTTTATCTCTTGTTTTCTTTGAGTCTAACGGTGTTTACAGATTCTGATTCCGAGCTACTGAGCAAAAGTTGGGTACTTGGAGCACTATCTAAAATTGGTCGTGTTTCACACTCAAGATTCTCTGTATTTTGCAGGTGACTGATATGACAGTTCTGTTCTGACTCTGAAGACTGTGAATTCTACCACTGATCTGTCTTGACCTCTCGACTTGATCGACATTCTGTGACTGCCACTGTAAATTTGACTGTTACTCTCCAGACTTTCAACTTAAGTGTCACCCTCATGGCTTATCCCGAATGCATGTCCCTTTTGTTATTTTTTTGGTAGAGGACTCCTTTCTCATATGCTCACTTTTGAAATGCAGGTTTACGAATGGGGGTGTTTGGATTCTTATTTTGATTTTTATTTTTGTATTTTTTACAGGTTGCAGTTTTAACGAGAACCGGGGAATGCTAAGTATAGGAGTATGTACCACCCATAGGCCCTCTAATATACCGACGAGTGACGAACAATAGTGCTCGGACCAATATTTCGAGGCCACTACTCAAAAAGGATTCCACACACACCCTTGAGCACACTACCTGCCTCTCCGACAATACGGGAGGGTAATCGTCGAGGATGTTGTGTCCCGTAGACTATGAGTAATACAAGGCCGAAGAGCTTCCTAATGGCTAAAAGTTTGTTTAATCCTAGATGGTCTCCTGATATACCCGAAGATACGTGGGAGCTCAAGTCCGTGCGCGAGTTACGTACGAGGCACTGGGTATTGGAGCACGATCGCCCCTCACTTCACTAGACGCTTTATGGGCTATCTAGCTTAGCCAATAACGACGGATCCTTCGCGATATTTTAAAACCCCCGGTATGGGGTTTCTACCTACTCAACTAATAATATATTTTTTTGTTTTTGGTCCGGAAAAAAAAAACAACTTGTATTTTTTTTTGATTTTTTTTAATAAGGAAAAACAGAATGGAAAAAACACACGGAATTTATACCTAACAGGCGGATTGGATGGCAAGAATCGTTGCAGTTGCGGCAGAACTTGGCCTTGGAAAGCGCTATGATACCACTTGTTAAGATCCTGCTATAAAATAAACTCAAATAACACACTCTCACACAATTGCTTGGAAATAACTCACATAAACATCACATTAATATAACAGAAATTTGCATAAAGAACAATCTCACAATAGAACTGAATCGCGGGCCTCTTCGAGGGGGCAACCTCCTTCAATACTTCATTAATTTTGCAAAATATGGTTACATTGGTGCCCTTTCGGGTATTTAAGGAGTTTCCTTCCAAGGTTGGCTTACATGCAAAATGCCACCTGGATTACATGCATAATGCCACCCGAATTACATGCATAGTGCCACTTTGAATTACATGCACAATGCCACCCGAATTACATGCACAATGCCACTCGAATTACATGCACAATGCCACACGAATTACATGCACAATGCCACCTATCTACCATGTGTTACATAAAAAAGGGTGCCATTTGTCATAGGCACTACCTAAGCTAAAACTTAGAACATTACAAAATATTAATCATGGGTACTACCCACGTTCACTAGGAATTATTACATCAAGGAAGTTATTACATTAAGGGTTAGGATGAGATCCTAATAGAAACCCAATATGCATTTGATGCAGTTTGGGTTGCTAAAATAGCATATCCCTAAACTATGGAGGCAAGTATTTGAGAAAGTGGAAATATTTTTCACTTGCACTCACCAATATTCGTGGTTGAATTCCAACCACCTTTGGTTTATCAATCACCTACTGCATGATTATTACATTAATGTCCCCTATTACCTAATGTGTGCCCTGAAGTACGAGGTCAAGTGATACCAAGAAGACATATTAACCATATTAGGGCATCATGGGTTGATTTTAGCCCTCATTCGATATGTTGAGGTACATAGGACTGCATTGGTCATAAAAGAAGAGGTTGCTGCAATAGAATCGACCATTTGGCAGCTAAAGAGGAAGAAGAAGAAGAAGCATCTATCTCCCATTAAATTCAATCTAAATAGGAGGTAGAGCAGGTAGAATTTTATCCTTTCTAGGCAATGTCACTACCTACCTCTATACATAGCCACTCTATAGGGGAGGAAGAGAAGGCTACATCGAGCCCATCATGGGCAATGTCATTGCCTGTCTCCCAACATTCGAACTAGGAGGCATAATAGGTTGTCTCAAGTCCATTTAGATAAATATCACCACTAGTTACCAAAAGTAGAGTAGCAATGGAATCATTAGTTGATTATAGTTTGTTACAAAATTATATTATCATTAAATAGAAATAATTCACCAATATGTAAAAATATCAAATCATTTATCCACAAATGAGAGAGATAGATAATACCCTTAAGGTAGGGAAACACCAATAATAATACTTAAGGAAGGAAAAACTCCACAAGTTCTCCTAAGATGAGAGAGCCACTTAAGGAGGGCAAAGTCCCATAAGCCACTTCGTGGGAAAAGATAATTACATAAGATTATTCTCTATGAGCATTACAATGACAAATATCTCTTCTTTATATATCCATCTTCTTATTCTACTTTGGGGAGTCTATTATTAATATAATATAATATAATATTATAATACAATCAAACTTGGGTTATGTGTGGCCCATGCCAACCCTTATACAATATAATAATATATCCCCAAATATCTATTCCTAGGTACCCTAACATGCCACCCTTCTTACAAATGTTTCATCCTTGAAACATGTGAAGAAACAAGATAATATGATTTGCTAAGCAATGCTAGCAACTGGTACCAATCTTGATCATCCATCCATCCAAGTGAAACATGTTGATGTTGGTATACCATTTTGTTACTTGAGTATCCAAATTTGCTTTGTTGGCTCCATGCTTCTACTGTTGTATTTTGATAACTTGAATTATGGGTCCACTTGTTCCTTGATGTTGATGAACCACTCTAAAAACCAGGATCACTATGCTTTCTCTATCAAACACTACCATAGTTGGTGCCCTTATTATTCCATGCAGAACCATAATATTGTTGCCTTGAACCATACCTCCAATATTTTACCACTCATGGTGGTGTGGATGGTGATATGGTGCAAACATAACTTGATGTTCTACCTTATTTGACTTCTCTACATTTGCCTCCATTGTTTTAAATTCTTCTACACATTATTATTTCATGTTCTCTTTGTTTGGTGTGTCCATGTGATTTTTATCAAAGCTTCCTTGGACTTTGTTACTATTTTTCCATGAAATCAGATGCTTCTACTTCTTCCATGGACTCTATTCCTGCTACTACCTTCTTGGATTCTTTTTTAGGTTCTTCAATTTGTTTCTCTACAACCAATTCTTGATTTTCTTGGATCCTTGCACCTTAAGGTGAGAAATATCCTGCAATGTTATCTTCTTTTTCCTATACCATAACTTCATAAAATTATTTTGCACATTAATGTTAACAATACCCAAAGAATCTAACAAAGGATAACTAAGAACAATATCCTCATCATCCATCTGAATAGCATGAAAATCTGAATATAAAACGTATTTATCCATGGTGATCTTCAAAAATTTGAACATTCTCACCCTCAAGATTTGTGTCCTTTATTTGTGTTGCTTGAAATTACAACCTTTTAGCAAAAGCAATATTAATAAAATTATATTTGATGCTAGGATCAATGGAAATAATAACCTGTTCCTTTTGAATGCTTCCATGAACCTACAAAATAGAAATTTTAGATGAATCTAAACCCTTTTGATCCTTCTCTTGCTTTTGAAAATCTAAATATGTGACTTCATTCTTCTCATTATATTCCTTAACATTTTCCTCTTTCTCCTTGAGTAATTTTATTTCTTTTTCATAGTCTTCATTCTATTTCTTGAAAACTTCCCATTCTTCTTTTATTTCATTTCGCTCATTTTGAAATGCTTGTAGTTTCTCTTTAAGTTATATGATGACATCCATCAAACTATCTATATTTTTATCCCTTTCCTCAATATATTTTTCTAGTTCTTCTTGAAGCATGTTTATTTTATCTTCATCATCCTTGAGGATGACCTTCAAACTAGCTATCTTTTTATATGGGTCCCATTTACTCAAGAATGCATGCTCCATTTCATCCCAAGTGATGGCACTATTAAAACTATAAAACCAAGAGAGAGCTTCTCCTCCAAGATAGCGAGGAAGCACAATTTTCCAAAGACAATGATGATGATACAACAATTTAAAAAATTTCCACCAATCCCTAACATCAATATCATCTTCTCTAGAAAATTTTTGTAGCTCCATAGTTGATACCCTAATGCAAACTAGGATTTTTTGACAATATATATCATGCCCTAATGCAAACTAGGGTTTTATGAAAATAAACATCTTTCCACTGATTTGAAGCTAAAATTCCATAGAGACAACTAGATATGCAATTTTTCTTCGTTGCAACTAATTTGCTTACCCGAACTAAACAAATTTTGTCTTTCAAAAAATATTTGCGAATTGAAAATTTGTCACTGCCCTTGTTCCATATGGTTGACTTCATAAAGTCATATCTCCCTTAATACTGATCATATTCCTTCATATGACCACTCATTTTAAATCTCTTCAAATTCTGCACAAATTGATCCAAGAATCGTCTAAATCGGATAAACTTTCATAGAGATATA
Organism: Wollemia nobilis; assembly: GCA_028583015.1. NCBI lineage: Eukaryota > Viridiplantae > Streptophyta > Pinopsida > Araucariales > Araucariaceae > Wollemia > Wollemia nobilis. The sequence goes on along the minus strand of JAQPPZ010000220.1, from coordinate 2,647,525 downwards.
ACTCCTAAAAGATGAAACGTTTTTCTAGAAAAAATCTACAAAATTCATCATTGTCCTTATTCCAGATGACTGACTTCAAAAGGTTGTATCTCCCTCAATACGACTCAAGTTCCTTCATATTACCACTCATTTTAAATATCTTCAAATTTTGCACAAACTGATCCGAGAATCACTTGAATCAGATAAACTTTCATAGAGATATAGCTCTTGAAATAATCGCCTATATCTGCTTCTAGGGTCAATGGAAATAATAACTATTCCTTTTGAATACTTCCATGAACCTACAAAATAGAACTTTTATATGAATCTAAATCTTTTTGGTCCTTCTCTTGCTTTTGAAAATCTAAATATGTGACTTAATTCTTCTCATTATATTCTTTAAAATTTTCCTCTTTCTCCTTGAGTAATTTTATTTCTTTTTCATAGTCTTCATTCTATTTCTTGTAAACTTCCCATTCTCCTTTTATTTCATTTTTCTCATTTTGAAATCCCTGTAGTTTCTCTTTAAGTTCTATGATGACATCCATCAAGATATCTATATTTTTATCCCTTTCCTCAATATATTTTTCTAGTTCTTCTTGAAGCATATTTATTTTATCTTCATCATCCTTGAGGATGACCTTCAAACTAGCTATATTTTTATATGGGTCCCATTTACTCAAGAATGCATGCTCCATTTCATCCCAAGTGATGACACTATTAAAACTATAAAACCAAGAGAGAGATTCTCCTCCAAGATAGCGAGGAAGCACAATTTTCCAAAGACAATGATGATGATACAACGATTTAAAAATTTTCCACCAATCCCTAACATCAATATCATCTTATCCAAAAAAAATTGTAGCTCCATAGTTGATACCCTAATGCAAACTAGGGTTTTTTGACAATATATATCATGCCCTAATGCAAACTAGGATTTTATGAAAATAAACATCTTCCCACTGAGTTGAAGCTAAACTTCCAAAGAGACAACTAGATATGCAATTTTTCTTCCAAAAAAAATAAATTGCAATTGATTTTCTTACCTGAACTAAACAAATTTTTTCTTTCAAAAAATATTTACGAATTGAAAATTTGTCACTACCCTTATTCCATATGGTTGACTTCACAAAGTCATATCTCCCTTAATACTGATCAGATTCCTTAATATGACCATACATTTTAAAGCTCTTCAAATTATGCACAAAATTATCCAAGAATCATCTAAATCAGATGAAATTTCACAAAGGTATGGCTCCTAAAATATGAGACATTTTTCCAGAAAAATTTTGCAAAATTTATCATTGTCCTTATTCCAGATGACTAACTTCAAAAGGTTGTATCTCCCTCAATACTACTCGAATTCCTTCATATGACCACTCATTTTAAATCTCTTCAAATTTACACAAACTGATCTAAGAATCGCCTGAATCAGATAAAATTTCGTAGAGATAAAGCTCCTGAATATGAGATGTTTTTTCCAAAAAAAATTGCCCTAATTTTGCAATTTCACATAAAAATCCCCGCTTTGCCAAAATCATTGGTTGATGATGGCATACTCTAGATTGTAGCATTTTTGGTGGTATTAGTCAAATTCTCTCAATTTTCAATAGTCAAAATATTTCAAATTACAATGGTCACTTGTTGCTGATGACTTTACACCAAATGTTTATTGATGAAAAATGTTGTTGACAACTTTTTTAACAAATGTTGCTAATAAATTTTTCACCAATTGTTGCTGAAATTTTTTTTGAGCAACTTCTACTGACAAATTTTGAACAACAATTCTTGCTGATGACTTTTGAACACACTTCTTGCTGACAACATTTGAGCAACTTTCACTAACACTTTTTGAACAACAATTCTTGTTGATGACTTTTGAACAACAATTCTTGCTGACAACTTTTGAACACAATTCTTGCTGATAATTTAATTTCCCAATGCCTGCTTACAGATTCTTGTACAATTTCATTCTCAATAGCTATATATCCTTCATCGGTTACTTGTATGGTTTAATTGATGTCCTTTTTGAGTATCACCTCCAATGACTACTTGTATGACTTAGTTGAATTTTCAATGGTCTAATTCCTCGATCGTGTAGAGTAATATAAACTAGATTTCTAAATAGTGATAGATTTTAGGTGATGACAAATATCTCCACTAATGATTTAATCAATATTCTAGATTTCTAAATGGAAACAAATTCTAAGTTGTGATGAATATCATATTTCTAAATTGGTAATGGATTAATATCAATTATAAGGTTTGATAGCAATTAATTAATTTCAAGTGTGTGATATCTCCATCATGACCAGTAGTCAAACTATGCTTGAGAAAAAATTGAGTTGCATGTGAACATCAGAGGTATGACCCTAAAACCTGATTATTTTAATTGTTGATGTCTACATGTCCTTTCGTAGTTGGTGCATGATCTTGGGTAACGCTTGAGAGCTTAATAAAAATTTTGTGTAATCCGCCTGTCTTCCTTAGGTGTTGATATCTTAAAGTTAATTAAAATATTCTTCACACTATTAAATATTAGGCATTGATATCTTAAATGAATATCATGAGGTCTTCCTTTAAATTGTAGTGGGAGATGAAATCATAACCAATCTCACTTGTCCTATTTTTCTTTTATGGATATGTAGCTAAAGATGGATGCCAAAAACCTAATCTGTTGAGTGTATCATGAGGCCTTCTCTTAATTAAATTGTAGCCAGTGTGAACATCATAATCGATCAAAATTCATGTTTTTATTGGTTAAGAAACCTTTGGATAAATATTAATTTAATTTTCTATATTCTATCCTTTGTGAATGGAGATTACAAACGTGTGGTAAGCAAATATGGTGATGCTTGTTCTACTTGAAGCTATTGATAGGTTATTGTGCAATTTAGAATAAGCTCTGTAATAACGTTGGAATATTTGCCCTTGCCATAATGTGAGAATGTACTATCTCTTATGAATCTGGCATGAGGATTACGTCTATTGTCCTCTATGCTTTTAGTAACTACCACCTGTAGATGTTTCACCGCTATAACACTCCTACTATAGCTCAAAATAATTTTGTTCAGCAACCATCCTACACACTGAAGACTCCAGTTATCCCGTGATACTTTGATTCAAAAAAATTGGCCTTGCTTCCCCAAAGTTGCTCAGTTATGATATTGTGAACTCTATATATTTACTATAACTAAAATGTAATGTCCATTTAGTGTTTATTGACTCCTATGATGTGTTTAATCGAATACATAAACTGTGATTTAAAATTTTCTAGAAGGAACACAAGAAATCAAAATGAGATTATGAAGTATCCCTAAGAATTTTGTGCTCCTAGATTTGATAGCCATCTTATTAGGACTACAAAGCGTCAACTTCCACCTGTGCATTCCTAGATCGAATGACACTTGTTTGTTTATGAAATCAATTTTCACCTCAAATTTTGGCTTGTTGTATAGTTATATTTCTGCTATGCCAAAACCTAAAATACCTTTTACAGCCCAATCGAACCCCTCAAATGTAATTTTAAGTTTGTTTTAGTGTCACTAGTGTCATCATTACTAGGACGCTCGATAAATATTTAATATCGTCTTCCTTGTTTCTTACGTAGTAACAAATTAAATCCTTGGAATCTGGCCACCTATGGAAGGTAGCGTATTGCTTCCTTTTATTTGCAACTGGAATGCCAACGAATTAACCTACGAACCTTCTTTAACCTGCATGTTGATTATCATGGTTAGTGGAGAATTCTACAAACACTTTGGCTTCTGTTGAGGATTGATGGCGCTCAACAAAATAGAACTATGAAATTTAAATTACATTTCTACCTCGATTTTATAGACACAAGAGTGAATCCTTCCATATACTACCAACTGAATACTTCTGAAGCTGCAATGCCAAAACATATTTTTCTACTTTTTTGCTAATAAAATTTTGCTTTTTCAATCTCTACTAGGCCTATTTTGGAATGGAATAGCGTAAGTAGGTTGCTGATTCTTAGTGTGTGGTAATCCTTCGATATAATTTGCCAATCGAGTAATATTCTGAAACATATCCTCATTTTATATATTTTGTACAAATCTTACTATCTGAGTTCAATTATTGTTAGATTAATGCTTACATTTTGAAAAACAATTATGTCTATTTTACGAACATGAACACCAATGTTGCTTAAAATATTTGTGCACTTTCAAAATCACTTGCTCTAATACCACTTGTTGCAGAATTTTATTATCATTAAATAGAAATAATTCATCAATATGTAGAAATATCAAATCATTCATCCACAAATAATTATCCATAATAACAATCCACAAGTGAGAGAGAGATAGATAATACCCTCAAGGTAAGGAAACACCAATAATAATCCTTAAGGAAGGAATAACTCCACAAGTTCTCCCAAGATGAGAGAGCCACTTAAGGAGGGCTAAGTCCTTTGCCACTTAGAGAGGGCTAAGTCTCTTGCAAAATACACAATTGGATTAATATTGTGAATGATGAATAATTGTAAATCAACCTACATCTACTTATATGAATAAATCAATGAATTGGTGAACCCTTGGAAATATAGTTGACTAGTTATATTAATATTGTAACATAGTTCATCATAGGAATATGAAGAACCCATGATAGAAGATGAACTAGCTACTCAGGTGTTACTATGCATGGCCTTTGGTGAAACACCTTGTCATGATGCTTTGGGAGAGGACCTCCAGGATCAATTATAGAGTATAAAGGAGAAAGCCTCCTAGTGGAATGGGAAATACAAGGAGTAGGCTGAATTCCAGGAGTCTCGATGGGCTATTACAGTAAGGCAATAGGAATAAAATGACACTCTATGGTAGCTTAGGGATATAGTGCAGTAGTTAGAAAATAGGGTCCACCAATTGATGATCATAAAATATGATAAGGTTGATGTCATAATACAAATTGACTAGACCATGGACCTAGAATTATCTTTCATCGATTCAAAGGAAAATGTGGCATCTACATGGGCATTCCATTCTAATTCCAGAAGGGCATCAAATACCTAGATGTTTGAAACAAGGGACCAATCGGAAGCCCCTATGCCAAATACTTCCTAAGAATAGGGGAACCCTATTTTATAGTAAGGGCTCCTTATGGTCGAGATTTTAGATAGCAATATTAATGAGTCAACCAAAACTTCTACAACTGCCCAATTAGTTGGTCAACCAAAATTTGACCAAGCAAGGAATTCCTAATCATCTAGGGAGTATATGGGTTAGGTGGACGCCATTCAGTTTGATGAGGAATCACTTATATATGATCCTACTATCCAGTTAGCTGAAGGTTAGGAGAAAGAAAATGAATTGAGCCAGTCAAAGGAGTTGATGATCCATTGGAGGTTGCACAATCAGCTGGTCATCCATCAGTTGACCACACCATGGTTGGTCATTCTGATGCACAGCCTGTAGCTAAAACTCCTATTGACATGGCAATGGACCATAATGCATGAGATATAAGATTCTTCATATTTCCAAGAAATTCCACCTCCATAGAGGATAGTAGTGATTGGTCTCTCAGCATTGATGGTTGATGTAGAAGCTTCAAGACCTACAAAGAAATTATAGTCCAAAGCTAAGGTACAAAGGCCACCACAAAGGAGACCTAAGACTAGGGCTAGGAGGCCATCCTAATGAATGAAGAATGCATAACCATACCTAAACTCAGATGATGAATGGGTTGCATCCATGCAAATATTTTCCAGCTATAGAAAGAAATTCTAGAACTCAAGGAAAGCATGAAAAAAGCTAAGGAATACTAGAAGGCTCACAAATGAATGACCAGATATCCAAGTGTCAATGTTAACCCAACCAAGCTATATCAATTTTAGGACCTGTATGGTTCTATAAATGGGCATCCATTTAAGATGTAGGAGTATTTCTAGAATATGGGGATCTATGACAAGGATTCAATGTTGTCATCCCTGATAAAAGCACCTAAATATTTATCCCCTGATAATTAATAGGGTAGTGATACATATGAGGTGACACTTGATCTAGATATAGAAAAATCACCAAAGGTCCAGGTGTTTTATACATTCTAGTTTCTACCATAGGACATGCCAATGTTTGTCATTGCAGAAAGACTTCCTACAAATAAATTCCATTAGAAGCAAGTTGAACCCACATTTCAAAAATATGCAACCACATTCACGGGACTACATGTAGAAGAAATATAGGGAGGTAGCATCAGTGTACGAAAAAGCCAAAAATAGGGGAAGGTTCTAGCCAGCCTCTAAGGCATAGTCAATGCTAGAAGGCACCAGAAATAGGAGCAGGTCCCAACCAACAAGAACAATATGGCAAATAAAAGTGAGACAAAGAAAGAGACAGGACCACAACCAAAGAAAGGAAGCACATGTACACATATTACTATAAACTTATTATTGAAATAGGGAATTATCAATAATAGATACCACGAGGACATGGCAATAATTAGGCATGGGGGGATGATGAGCATTGAAATTATTCATTTTTGTACATGTAATAATGGGATTTTTGTGTGGCATTATTAACATTAGAGATGTATTTTTATGAAATTATTGTATGCATGTAATAGAAATTGATGTATTATACTTAATTGGTGTTTTAGTGAAAAATGTGTGTAGATGCAATAATTTATTATTTTTACACACTTTTAGTTGAGGTCCCACATGGACTTGGAATTGGAACATGTGTAATTTGCTTAAATGAATTATGTATAGCTTGATGGAGATAGCAGTGTTGGAAAATGACATCTAAATTCGCTAAGGCACAACACTTGTATCCTGACCATAAACCAAAAGGCGCTATCTTCCAGTGATGGGAAGGCACCTGTCTTTCAATGATGGGAAGGTGCCTAACTTCCAATGATAGGAAGGTGCCTGACTTCTAGTGATAGATCCAATAACAGGTCGAAAGTGATAAAATATGCTCATTAGATTCCTAATCATAAGATATTACAATGCTTTTATAGCACTCCAATTAGTTTGAAATCTCTACTATTATGGAGATCTTACTTGCTCCTACTATGTTTAGAAACACTCTAAAAAATTCCCTATATGCTCTCACAACAAAACTGATTTCCTCTCAAATAGTAAAGTTTGTGCAACTATATTTAAATGAATTTTAGATATTTATAACCTATATACTTTAGGGAATATACTCTATAGTATGCTCTAGAGTCCAATATTCTCCCCCTTAAATTTGAGAGGACTGACTAGACAGTCTCTCAGCTTTATATATTGAGCTTTCGCAACTCCTTTGGTGAAGATTTTCGCTATGTTGTCCAAAGTGTTGCAATGTTGTAGCTCAATCGCCTGTTTCTCCACCATGTCTTGAATGAACTGATACTTCATGTCAAATTTCTTTGACCTACTATGGTGGATAGGATTATGTGCCAATTGGATGACACTCATATTATCACAGTACAATCTTGTAGGACCACTTTGTTGCTCTCCAATTTCTTCAAGGACTTTTCTCAACCATAAAGCTTGAGTACTAGAATTTGTGATTGCTATATACTTAGCCTCAGTAGATTACAATGCTACAACAGTATGCTTTTTGGAACTCCATATAATTAGTCCTGACCCAAGACTAAAACAATTTCCTGAAGTAGATTTTCTATCATCTATATTGCTGTCCCAATCACTATCACTAAAGCCAACTAATTTTACAGAATTACATTTGTGGTAATGGATCCCAAAATCCAATGTACCCTTTATATATCTAAAAAATCTCTTAGTTACTTTAAAATGAAGTTTATATGGATCAGCCATATACCTTGAAACAAGAGAAACAACATATTGAATATCCAACCTTATGTTGGTGAGGAACATTAGACTCCAAACCATGCTCCTGTAAGTGGTCATGTCAACTTTTGGTGCTCCATAATCTTTGCTCAATTGGATCCCATGATCCGTTGGAGTTGCAACAGGCTTGCATTGCTCCATAGAAAATTTATTGATCATATCTTGAGCATATTTGTGTTGACATATGAATATCCCTTTATTTGTTTGATGTACCTCCATGCCTAGGAAGTAATGTATTAAACCTAGATCTTTCATTTTAAATTCTTTCATGGAGTGTTTGAACTCCTTATTCATCTTAGCACTACTACCCATGAATATTAGATCATCCACATATAAGCATATAATGAGAATATTTTTACCTTATTTCATGTAGTAGAGGGTAGGTTCATTTTTTCTCCTAGTGAATCAATACCTTTGAAAGTAGCCATCAATGTGTGAGTACCATGGTCTTGGTGCTTGCTTGAGGCCATACAATGCTTTCTTTAGTTTTTAGACATGGTGCTCCTTACCTTGTTCTTAAAATCCTTGAGGTTGTTACACAAAAACCTCTTCATTCAAGTACCCATTGAGAAAGGCACTCTTTACATCCATGTGCTAAATTTCCCACCCTTTGTGGGCAGCCAAATAAAGTACTGATCTTATTGTCTCATGTCTAGCAATGGGAGCAAAGGTCTCCTCATAGTCAATCTCATACTTCTAAGTGAACCCTTTTTCTACAAGTTTTGCCTTTTGTCTTCCAATACTTCCATCAGCATTGAATTTTGTCTTGTAGACCCATTTGCATCCAACACATTTCTTTCCCTTAGGAAGCTCCACTAGCTCCCAAGTATCATTCCTTTTTATAGAGGTCATTTCCTCTTTCATGGCTTGTTGCCATACATCATGAGCACTTGATTTTTCATAGCTAGATGGCTCTATCTCTACACTAGTAATTAAATCATAATTGACTACATATCCCTTAGGCTCTTGGGAGTCATCATCACCATACATATGCATATTTTCAAGTCTTTTAAAAATTGCATTCATTTCACTAGATTGACTTCTAGTGTATATTTTCTGGAACTTCTTATCCAACATTTGAAAATATAGATGGTGCTAAAGTGTTCTTTTACCTCTATATGGAGAATAAATATCCATAGATGAAGAACTTACTGATATTTATGGAGAAGTACTTGGAGTAGCATTTGTTTTACTTGAATTAGTACTCATACTTGGTCTTGGAGGACTTCCTTTGTTGTTTTTGGGCTGCACTTGTTGCACTTGAGAGGAACTTGCATCATGAGATCCATCATCAAAAAAAGTTTTTGATGACCCCATTCTCCTCCTTCATCAAAAATTACATCCTTGGAGAGTATATTTTATGTTTTATGGGATTGTAGAGCCTATATGCTTTGGAAGACTCACAATATCCAACAAAAATACATGCTTGAATTTTGGGGTCAAGTTTCTTTCTTTGCTCATCAGGAATGTGGGCATATGCAAGATAACCAAAAAACTTAAAGTGTTTTACATTTGTTTTTTTTTCATACCATCCTTCATAACGATTAATACCATCTAAACTAGAATTAGAACTCCTATTCAAAATGTAAACACTAGTTCTAACAGCATCATCCCAATACATGTTACTTAGATGCTTAGTTTGTAGCATTCATCTGGACATTTTTACTATAGTGTGGCTCTTTCTTTCAACCACACCATTTTGTTGTGGGGTGTAGGCAGTTGTGAATTGCCTTTTTATTCCATATTTTTTACAATATTTTAGAAATGCATTTGAAGAATACTCTCCTCCTCTATCAGTCTTGAGACTTTTTACAACAAAATCACTTTGATTCTCTACATTATTTTTGAAATCTATGAAACAATAAAAAGCTTCATCTTTAACTTTCAAAAAATAAATCCAACACATCCTAGAGAAATCATTAATGAAAGTGAGAAAGTAAGAGTTTTTACCAATGCTTTTGGTTTGCATTAGATTACAAATGTCCGAATGCACAAATTGTAGTGGATGGCTTGCTCTCCATGCTTATCCCTTTGGAAACTTTGATCTTGAGTACTTTCCCAAAGCACATCCTTTACACACCTTGTGTTCTTCAACTCTTGGAAGTCCACTTACCATAGCTTGAGAAGTCAACAACTTCAAGCTTGCAAAATTAAGATGACCAAATCTCAAGTGCCAAAGCACACTTGGATTAGAAATAGCTACACTAGCAAGTTGAGCACCTCCTTGTCCCCCAAACTTAAGAGGAAACAACATATTATTTGTCATAGGTACTTGTGTAATAACTCTATTATAATTTTGTTTATCAAAAATGACATATTTTCCTTCATCAAAAATAAGCCTATAGTTCTTCTCCATCATTTGTCCAACACTAAGCAAATTATGTTGGAATTTGGGGGTGTAATAGATGTCATTTACCTTCTTGGTGTCTTATTTTTTTGGAAAATCTATGGCTCCAATACCTTCAAGTTGTAGTGCCTTGTCATCTCCCAATTTTATCTTTAATTTGTAGGAGGAATCCATTGTAGCCAAGAGCTCCTCTTTGCCACTCATGTGATTGGAACAACCAGTATCCAAAATCCAAGTTTCATTAAGATTTTGATCTAATTTTCCATAGGTGAGGAAAAAATTTGAAGAAGCTCCTTCCTCTTCTCCATAGTTTCCATATTGACCTCTCCTATCTTGAGAAGTCTTTGACCAACAATATCTAGCAAAGTGACCAACCTTGCCACAATTGTAACAAGATTTATTTGATTTGTCACCTCCTCTTCCTTGATTTCCACCTCTTGATATACCTCGTCCTCTTACTTTAACTCTCATTTGGTCTCTTCCTTGTCCTTATCCTTGTACTCTTCCTTGTGCATTATCACCTTCTTTGGATGAGAATGCTTTCTCATCACCTCCATAGCTTGTAGATGTAGCACCCTATAATATTTCTTCATGAGACATCAAAGAACCAATTAGAGCATAAAAATTCAATGTAGACAAATATTTAGTCTTAAATAATGATAGAAATATGGTTCCATTTATGAATAAGTGTTCTCAACACTTTCTTCATCACTACTTCAGTTTTGATGTCTTCTCCAAGGGTTTGCAGTTTGTTTACAATGGCTTTCACTCTCACACAATAATCTCCCACTCTTTCATCATCTTGAATCTTGAGATTCTAAAAATATCTCTTCAATGTTTGAAGCCTCACTTACTTCACTTAATTTCTCCCTTTATAGATATCTCTCAAGGTCGTTCATGCTTCTAGGGCTGTTGAACAAGAAGCAATCCTTGGAAAGATGCTTTTCTCCAAAGTTGTTTGGAGATGGTAGAGAGCAAATGAGTTTTTCTTTTGGGCATCCTTTTTATTAATTCTATCAGCTGCACTCAAGTTGGTTCAATATTCATGTTCATTGTAGCCTTCTTCTACAATATCCCATAATCCCTTGCCTATGAGTAAGGTCCTCATCTTGATGGACCAATACTCATAATCTAACCCATTAAATTCAGGAATGGAAATATTGTTATTGGCAACCATTGATGCTAATCAAAAAAACTTTGGAATAATGTAGATAGCTTATAATACATTTTTTTTGCAATAAATAATAGTAGAAGATCTTATTTTACTCAATTGACTCAACCTGTTAAGTCAATCTCTCAAAATTAACCTCTAATTGCAAAAATACATGTTTTTTTTAATTTACCAAAGTCTCAAGCACCAAATTTATCATAAATCAGCCAATACTGATTTAAAAAAACTAAAATTTTTCTTGTATACTTTTGATATACATATCTGAAAATCCACTAAATTTCAGAAGCAAATTCACACAAATGAGAAATATGTGATCAATTTACTTTTGCCCTTTTTAGATCTTAGAGTGTTTTTGAGACAACCTCAATGTTTTTCACATAAATCAATCTATACAGCTCCAAATTTTTTGAAAATTAAACTCTATATTCCTGAGAAAATAATCTAAAAACCGTCTAAATTTTAGAAGAATATTCATAAAGGTGAAAAATATGTGATCATTTACTTTTTCCCTTTTTATCGCAATTTCGGAGGATTTTTGAAGAAAAAATAAATATTCACACAAATTGATCAATACAGATCCAAATGACCTGAAATTTTGTCTTAATTATTATTTTATCTAAATAATATTTCTCCTAAAATTTTATAAGCAAATACCCTTTCTTCCACCTTATACAACCATTTTATTGAAAAACTCAAAATGCTCATAAAATCAAAAAATTAGCTCCAAATCATCTAAATTTTTTACTGAATTCTCTTTATACAATTATATAACAACCCTAAAAATTTAATAAGAAAATAACTAAGGTTTTGTGATATATTAATGATTCACTCGAGATCTTCCTTGCAACTCTGCTGAGTGTTGGCCACTTGAGTTTCTCTGACAAAGTGTGTGCTTCAGATCTCTTCACACCACTCTCCATAGGTTTTGATCCATCTAATAAAACCTGCTCTAATACCAAAATGATAAAATATGCTCATTATATTCCTAGTCATAAGAAATTACAATACTTTTATAGCACTCCAATTAGTTTGAAATCTCTACTATTAAGGAGATCGTACTTGCTCCTACTATGTTTAGAAACACTCTAAACAATTCCCTATATGCTCTCACAACAAAAATAATTTCCTTTCAAATAGTAAAGTTGGTGCAACTATATTTAAATGAATTTTAAATATTTATAACCTATATACTTTAGGGAATATACTCTAAAGTATGCTCTAGAGTCCAACATGAGTCACCTATCTTTCGATGACAAAGAAAGTACCTATCATTCGATGACTGAAAACAATAACAACTAGAAAAAAACATAAAAGGCCTATATGCGGTGCTTTTATCCTGGAGATAGGCCATAAAGGCACCTATATTCTAGTGACAGGTTGATCAACATTTATATCCAGTGGAATAAAGTATGTGTTGACTATTTGACTTGAAGACCATGCACAAATTTAGACAAATATTGTTGTACAACATAGGGAGCACTATAGTTATCTCAAAAGGATTAATTTTAGCATGATCACTTTTTTATTAGACATTTAATTAAATTTATGCACACACTTGTCATAGAAAATTGCGTCAAAGTGATTAATTTTAGCACAAGTCTAATTTTGTAACAAGGTACGAATATATTTTGTATAAAATGCAGGCCACCCCTAAAGCAAGCAATCCAAACCTAAACATTGTTTTGTACTGCATTATTTCAATAAAAAATCTCAAGTGTTCTTTTAATTTGTGTTTGGAAGAGTGATTGTGTGAATTAGTTGGGCGGATGTCTATGGGAGCTTGGGCCCACTCCAGGTATTATTCCTCCCCTATTTTTCTATTGTCATTAGTTATGCTTTTTCTTTTTTGTTCTTTTATTTTTGCAAGTGTATTTTCCTACTTTATTTATTTTTGCACTATGTGTTTAATTCCTATAATTTTCTTTCAGTTGTGTTTTTACTTTTCTGCAAATTTCCTTTCATTCATGTGTTCTATAATGATAATTTAAATTACTTTTCTTGCAGTTTCCATTAGCATTTATTTTCCTGCACTTAATTATGGTTGGGTTGGATGAACTTAAAATACACGATCGACACACCCCCACCAAACCAAGTGAAACATAGGACTCATCTCCCAATTTACTACAGGCATATATTTTGCATACGTACTCAACAATTTTATGAACTCCCGAATTGATAAAATTAAATGGAAGTAAAATTACTATTTTCAAAAATAATATTTTTTGCTCACCAATGGCTAGAAGATTGATTTTTGGAATGATACTTGGCCCTTAGATACTCCTATCACAAAAAGCAAAAAATTTTCTATGCTGAAGCCAATTTTGAAACCTCTCATAGGGACTAAGGTTGCAAATTACATTGAAGAAGTGAATGGCAGGAAGTGTTGGAATATTTTGGTCATTCCAAACTTAACCAACGAAGAAAAAGAAGTGCTCCAAATTTTATCTAACAGGTTGAGGTTCTAGACTATTCAAAACCTGGATTGTCAAGAATCACTTATTTGGGTAGTGGAAAGCAATGGAGAATTTTCTATTAAATCTTCCTATATGCTAGTAGCTAGAGATAGTGATTATTGGACTCTGAATAGAAAAATGTTATTTATGTGGGCAAAAGAAGAAGAACATGTAGCATCTCTTTGTAGATTGTTCTTTTTTATGTGAAGTATTTTAGGTTCTTCTAATATTAATTAGATTGGCTTGGGTCTTCTCAAATTCTATGGTGGAGCTCTTTGAACAATGGTCATCCTCGTTTGTCAAAAAAATATGTTGAAACTTCTAGACTTTGAGTCTCCCACACATATTGTGGGGAATATAGAAATAAATAAATGGTCGTTTCTTTAAGTACATTTCTAATAAACCTATTTTAGTTGGAAACAAGATCCTTATTGCCTTAAAAGAAAATATCTCATGTATTTCCTTTTTCAAAGAAAAGGAATCTTCACATGAATCTAAGCTTGTTGATCTTCTGGGTATTCCTTGTGGTCCTAAGAATGCTCTTGATGATCCCTAGTTAACTAGACTTCAAACCATTTGTAATCCTCCTTAGCTTGAATGGCTAAGATTTAATTTTGATGGATCTTCTAAAGGAAATCTAGGGCCTCTAGGGGTAGGAGGTGTGGTGAGAAATGAAAGAGGAGAGATTATTTTATCCTTTGCTAAAATTTGAGAATTCATGAGTCATTTTATGGAGGCAAGGATGCTTTTCAAGGGTCTATTATTCTTATATCCATTATGGAAGAAAGGTTATCTGTGAGGAGGATTATTTAAATATCATCAACATCCTCCTAGGAAAGCAACCTTCTAACTAGTATATTGACAATATGATGATTGAAAAAATTAGAAACCTAAATGCTCTAGAGTCCTTCAAGTGTGAGCATGTTTTTAGAGAAGTAAATAAGGTGATGGATGTTTTTTCCAACGTAGGTCTTATTCAAAATGGATTGATGGTTTGCAGGAACAACTTTCCCCATGATCTTCTACAAATTGCTCAAAATGAAACCCCTATTTGTTGGTTGTCATGTCTTTGGGTAGGACTCCAAATTTGTGTTTCAATTGGTCATTATTAAAGGATAATATTTTCATGCTTGATTATTAGGATATTCATAGAAGCCCCTTCTCATGTGGGGGTTGTGAATTTTTAAATTTAATTTTTTTGGAGGGTTTTTCAAAGAGACCTATTGTCAAAAGCTAGTTGTTCAAGGTGGTTGCTCTCTTCTAGTTTGCTGGCGAAAGGGATTACTTTTCATTTTTGGAGGTTCTCTTCTATATGGTATGGTGTATAAGGGATTGTTCAAATTGATTTTTAATTATTTTTCTTTGAAGAAAATGTAATTATTGTGAGTAAAAGAAGTTTTGGATCTTGTATGTCCTTGGATGTCTCTCCCTTTGGAAAAGAGAAGGATAAGTGTTTTTTAGTTAATTCTACTATTTGATATAGGATTGGAAATTCTTGTTTGGTAAAGGTTGATTAGGGTGATGGATTAGATCCCTCCTTGAATTCTTATATTGGTAAGAATGATCCTGATAAATTAATTAGAAAATTATTGTTGATGAAATTGTGGCCTCAAAGATTGGGGATGATGCGTGTATAAGCCAGAAAGAGGTTGTGGCCCATCAAATATTGGAATAAAATACTATTAATACCCCCCACCTATTTTTTCTAGGCTAGAAGAAATTGGTGATTCATATTCCTCAAAGGATGAAAAACCTTCTAGGAAGAAGAAGTTTGAGTCTTTGAAGAAGCCTAATATTGAGCCAAAAGGAATGTGAAGATCAATTCGTTTGAAATCCAAACTTAAGAGGAAGTTGATGACCTCCCATGTATCATAGGATTTTGATGACTTTGAGGACACGATTATGACTCCTCTTTCTAAGAATAACTTGAAGACTTCTAGAACCCCGATGGCAAGTCATAAGTTGCATATGGAACCTATTGCTACTCCAAGAAAGTCATATGATACGGTTAAATATTTGATGAGATGCCTCAAGATATCTGTGAAAATTATTGTGTTCTTTGTAAAATATCTTGGATATTGAAGCAAGACCCATACTCTTAAGATGGAAATTGATATTTCTAATGATAATTCTCAGGACTAATCATACTTGCTAGTTTTTTTCTTTTCCTTTGGGGTTGGTTGATCTCTTAGGCTCTTTCTTGTCTCTATTTGGTGATGGATATCTCTTCCTAACGTTTGATGTCTTCTTGTTGATCATTATGTTTCTCTTTATTTATTTTTATTTTGATCTGTATTTGATGTAAAAATTTTGGGGATTCTTTCAAAACCCCCTCTTTTTTTAGTCTAATAAAAAAATCTAATGGTGATTCACAATTGAGATATTTGGGATTTTAGGGGAGCTTCAATATAATTTTACCTCCTTTGAAAAATTAGGATGGAATTATTAGTTAATCTAAATCAATGGAATATTTTACTTCCTTTGTTGATTTAAATGACCTTTGAAATTTTATTCCTTCAATCTTTCAATATACAAGAGAAATAAACATATTCGGTAAACACATGTAGTAGAAAATTTGGATCAATTTTATCGTATGATAAGTATTTATAAGTTGAGTATACCATATATTTATATATATTACTACAAGTATTATTATAATACAAACCCACTTATTAGATATGATCTACTCAATAGTGATCATCCAATCCTATTTCGTTTTTATTCTATGTGTCTCCAAGACCTTGATTTCTTCCAAACAATTATGTTATGGTGGGAAGAAACAAGGTATGAAAGATCATGTATGTATAGGTTTGTTAGTTTAAAAGATGAAATATATAAAGGAAAAAATGTGTTTGGAGTGTCAAATACTCTAATAAAATATGTAAAAGAATAGATAAGATTAAAATCAAACTCAAAAATTTACAAAAGGTAGTAGGAGCTAGTGGAATGGATCAACATACTTATGTGCAAGAAAAATAATTACTTTATTATTATAGGAATATATGAAAAAAATAAGATTCATACTGAGCCTAAAAATCTAGCTAGAGATTTATTAATAGAAGTGATATAAATATTAAAAAAATCATGATACTATCAAAACAAACTTGTATATTTAATAAATAAAAAATATTTCAACTCCAATTGAATAATATTGAGGAAGAAGAAGATATTAAGAAGGAAGGAAGCAATTATTTCAAAAACCTTCTACCATAAGTTGGACAAGATAAGGATGCTTAAGGTGAGATTTTGTGAAATATCCCATAAATTACCACATTATTATAAAATAAAAGCTTAAAAAAGGAGATCTCAATGGATAAGCTATAAGAGTCAATTTTATCTATATTACCTAATAAGGAACCAATCCTTTATGGATTTCTCATGATTTTCTTTCAAAAATTTTGGGATATGTTAAAGAGTGAAATGTTGGTTGTGGTTGAAAAGGCTAAGAGAGAGAATGATATAATAATTGATATTAGTTATATCTTTATTACAATGATTCCAAATAAAATTCGAAAAACATTTTGATTTTTTCATCCAATAAACCTTTATAGTGTGATCTATAAAATAATTTTAAAAATGATGGCAAATGGATTGAAAAATATTCTATACTATTTTTTTGGAGGAAGAACCTAGTTTTCTTCATGACAAGTAAATCCTTATTGGTATAATAAATGCACAAGAAGCCATACTTTCTCTTAATTCTAATAAAAATTAGTTATGCTTCAAAAATTAGATATGAGCAAAGAAAATGTTGAATTTTTATATATGAAATTATTAAAAAAAAATAGTTTCAAGCAAGGTTAGTTTGAATTGATTATGTAGACACCTAAAATACATCATGTTTAGGAGACTACTCATATGGACACATCCAAAGACCATATGAATGATCTTGGACCTTTCCAAGAGCTAGCAGTGGTCCTAACCACTCAAAAAGGGTAGTTCTAGCCCATCCAGGCTTAGCCGCTATCAATCAAAGCGACCACCACACCTGGCCACTGAAGCTGAGAGCGGCCACACCTAGCCGCTACTCTAGATAGTGGCTAGCACCAAAACATAGTCTGGCCATGAATACGGGCCCAGATCATGCAGTCTGACTACACCTTGCATTGCTTACGGGTGGATTTTGGTGTGGAACTCCTAGAGCTCCTCCTAACTGCCCCTTCAATGCAAATTTGTGACTGATCCTTTCCCCCAGGATGGTCAGTTGCATGTAGATCTGGATCTTGGCTTCTCTAGGAAGCCAAGATCCAGATCTAGATCTAAATCTAGGAGGTCTACATATGGACTCTCCCAAGAAAAGCAAATGATCTATGAATATCAAAATTTTGTGCAGTGAAGCCCTAGCAGATTAGAGAGTGAATCCATACCCCCTTTGAGGAGTAATAAAGTGTTGTTTGACTGAGCTATGACTATGCACCTACATTCAGATCCACCTATTCTTCACCACCAACCAGTGTATCAGACATAAGAGGTGACCCTTGAACATCAATTTGAGAAAGGAATCTAGTGCTACAACCCCTAGTTCATGAGGAGAAGAGCTTCATTTCATGGTCGCTATCATTGATAGTGGCCCATAGGCATAGCCTAGGGTTTTTAGATATTATTTTCCAAGTTCTAGCTTAGATCTATTATTGCTTTTGATTTATTAATTAGTTTTAGCATAGATCTGATTTCTTTAATGCATTTACATTATTATTTCTTGAGTTATACATGCATTTATCATTTAGTTTTATTGCATTTTAATATTATTATGCTCATATATCATGTTTATCAAATCTTCTAATAAGAGCCTCATCTGGAGAGGCTTCCCATGCTACTGATAGTGTTCTATTGTTTCTATGCATGTAGGTTATAGGTTTATAGGACCGATTCAAGGCATTTAATGCATAAGATCCCTCCAAGGTGAGAGAAGGAGAAGGAGGCATCTATAAGCCCTCATACAAGTTCGTGTGCGATATCGAGAGGCCTGTAGAAGTGCACCACCCCCTTTGTGAGGGGACATCTTCACCATTATTCTACTTGTATCTTATTGTATCAAACTGGGTATCCCTCAGAGGGACCGATATGTAATCGAGATTTACAAGAATTAATAAAATATCTTTCTTTATTTGTCATTTTTATGTTATCTATGCTTTATGGTCTTTCATTTGATATAATATTGCAAGTAGTGTAGTGGTGCACGCTTCCTAGGGTCGCACATATGGTGATCATGATGGGACCCCCACCTGGTTTTTTTTTTTAGTTATTTTACTGATGTTTTCATGTATTTTATGTGTGTAGGTTTAGCCACTTTGGTCGATAATGGCCAATAGAGCTTGACCACTTTTGAAGTCAATGACCAATAATAACCACTTTGGTCGATAGTGGCTAGCAAAAAGTGTAGTAGAGGGCAGCCCTTTCATCATCAGATGAGGATTTTAGGTTGGTGCTACTCCCTAATTTTCTATCTTTCTCTGTCTACAATTTATTTTTAGAAAATAGCAAGTAAAATCATATTTTTTTTTTATTAAGGAAACATAAGAAAATATGGAAGAAAAATGCATTTGAAGCTTCTTAGATTTTTTTTAGCTTTCCTCTAGTCACTTCTAGGAACAATGGACCTCTATTTTCAAGGTCTACCCTAGTCTCCAATGGTCTAGGCTCTTGCATGTTTAAGCTTGCTTGCATGTGGCCCAGCTAGAGGTCATTACATCACAAAGTAGAAATTGCATTGTATGAAAGTCATTTAGATCAGTTAGAGATGCATTTTCTAAAATCAAACATTATTTTTAGGCATATAGGGAAATAATCATGAGTGCTCTTTGATGCATAGCTTTCCATTATAAAAATCTAAAAATAACCCCACACACCATGTATCACTTTAACGCTAGTGAGTTGGAGGTCATGACCAACCACTGGTAGAGATCAATGAGGTGGCTTTCATCTCCACCCATTGCCTCAAATCCTATATACCTATTATTATTGGCCAATATCAGCTCCAAGATCCATCATAACCCATGGAAAATTTACATGTATCTCTCTTTGAAGAGGTATATCATTGACTATGGGTGAACTGGGTGAGGACTGGGAGGACCTGTGCTCCTTGATCATGTGTGGACTTCATTACCACACATTATAGGTTGGATTACATGACCTGGACTTCATCACCAAGTTTTCGAGCTATGAGTATATAGGTGAAATCCATTTGAACACAAGAATACCATCCAATAAAATGCAAAACATGTGACACAAGGTCTTATTTATAAACAATGCATCAAAACACACAAAATAGCTTAGGGAACACACATTAATCCTTAAATGAGATAAACATTTGTTTGCTTTGCTTGTGTGGTTTGAAATTGACATAAGAAGATAATTCATAGTCATCATGGTATACACATGGAGAAACCACCCTCGATCCAACATTGAGGTAGAAATTGATGCTTCGCACACTCACAATCATAATGGCATTGAGCCACCCACCCATAGTGTCATTGGATGAAGTTTAGCAAGTCTTAGGGGTGACAACTCAACCCTTGGGGGGACTCCTCGAGAAACCCTAGTGAGAGAGCCATATCCTGGTTCCTCTCATGGTAGACATGAGGGGGCCTCAAGGCCTCCATCATCACATAGACATGAGGAGGCCTCAAGGCCTCCATCATCACATAGACATGAGGAGGCCTCAAGGCCTCCATCATCACATAGACATGAGGAGGCCTCAAGGCCTCCATCATCACATAGACATGTAGAGGCCTCAAGGCCTCCATCATCACATAGACATGTGGAGGCCTCAAGGCCTCCATCATCACATAGACATGTAGAGGCCTCAAGGCCTCCATCATTACATATACATGAGAGGCCTCAAGGCCTCCATCATCACATAGACATGAGGAGGCATCAAGGCCTCCATCATCACATAGGCATGTAGGGGCTGCAAGGCCCCAAACTTCACATGATACACTTAGGATAGATCAGCCCATTGAGGGGTAAGACACTAGGGCTATGCCCAATCATAGACCAAGAGCATCTTATAGCCTCCCTGAATATGGGAGGATACCCCTAGATTATGATCTCATTGGTGCTAATGGGACTCCATAGGATCAATCATGGAAGACCAGATAACTTGATGAGTTGGATCGAGTTCCCTCGAGACTAGCTCAAAGAAGCATTGCTACCACACATTCTATCTTAGGAAGTTCATGTAGCATAACCACAAGGTACACCAATGAACTAGGGGAAGCTTCAAAGTGGCCCCGTAGCACATACACTACCTCCGACCATGGGGGTACACAACATAGATCATAGTGCATAGAGCAAGTCACCCTGATAGACAAGGGCAAGAACATAGCAGGAGCCTCTCTGAGAGGCCTATCCATTAGAAATCCTCGCATAGAGTTAGAGAGGCATGAACCTTTAGTGGTAGGTCAGTTCGACCACATATGTAGGTTAGAAGAAGCGTTGCATGTTGAGCGAGAGCATTTGGAAACTCTTGAGCAAGAAGAATGAAGGAAAAGGTGTTTGCACCTACATGAGCAATGCTTGAGGGAAGAACAGATAGAGTATGAAGAGCAAGCTGATAGGCTGGCTCAAGCTGACTTACACATAGGTGGTGAGGAATACCAACATGATAGATGTACTGATTCTCAGCATGAGAGATACACTAGATAAAGAGATGAGCACACTCACCATGCCTCACAACATCAATAATGCCTGGATCTTGAATAGACACAACTTAATGAGGAATAGGTAGGGATGGAAGATCAGGAGTAGACATATCTTGAACCTCCATCCATGGTCATGGGAGATGAATATAGATGCCCAAATTAGGAAAACATAGGATTACCTCCCTTACCACCATGAGTAAACCTTCAAGAATAGGAGATTATTTCTTCGAAGGTATACCAAATACTCATTGAGAGAGTCAAATATCTCGAGAAGTAGGACATGATTGGGCAAAATCTGACTTTGAGAAAAATACACAACCAACCTCTGTGCCCCTCAGTATCGAGTCCTACATACCCTAGGCACTTTGAGATGCCTAGGCTAGACAAGTTCAAAGGAGAGGAAGATGTGCAAGAACATATTACAAATTTCATGAATGTGTGCTTCCATCTTGAGTATAATGATGCCCTAATGCTAAGAATATTCATCATGATGTTATCGGGTGTAACAACTCAATGGTTCAATCAACTACCCAAGCACAACATCATCAGCTTTGAGCAACTGGTGAATGCATTTCTTGAATGCTTCTCCTTCGGCATCAAGAAGAAGGTGAACTTGTCCGATCTGGTAAACTTAAAGCAATATGATGATGAGCTAGTTATGGACTATGGGAATAGATGGAGGAAAATAATGGTGAAACTACCATTCTCCATTCCCACTGAAGAGCTCACTTGAATGTTCACAAAGAGCTATGCCAAACACATCTCATTGCTATTGCAATTGTAGTAGTATGAAACATTCGAAGAAGCCTTGGCTCAAGCCAAGCTTATAGAGGACATAAAGGTTGATGAAGGAGACCTCAAGCTCTAGAACAAAAAGGAGTGGAATAATGCCAATCACAACAAGAATCAACAGAAGCAGGCCAAGCCTGCTCAAGTCAACCAGGTTGTTTTAAGCATGCCAAAGGGAGGCAATGGCCAACAATCATAGAACTATCAGGCTCACCCCCCATCAGCCAATTACAACCCAAAGAACAACCAAGGTCAAAATAAGGAATGTCGACCACCTCACTATTTCATACCTCTATCTGAATTGATGCAATCAATATTTAATCAGTTAAGCGAGGCACAAAGAATCATATTTCCTGATGTACAACTTCTTGACCCTAATCATCCCAAGCCCAAGGGATATAGGGAAGATCAATATTACCCATATCATAGAATACAAGGGCATGATATCGAAACATGTATCAAATTCAAGAATGTTGTGCAAAACATGATTGAGAAGGGTGAGCTAAAATTTGACAACCCATTAGCACCTGATAATAGAGACATGGGTATATTCAAAAACCCATTGCCAAATCATGAGGCCCCTAGGGATTAGGGCACCCAATTCAACCAAGTTCGAGTCAAACCACCCACTCAGGGATGCATCAAAATGGTTGAGATAGTCAATGTGGCAACTAGGAGTTAGTGATATGGTCAACTAGAGCCTCTAATGGCTCCTATTCATATCTCAGCTGCACCTCGATAGAGATAGGTGCAAAACAATCCTCTAGGTCTACCAATATGACCTATGGTAACTATTCAGAGTAGACTAGAGCAAAATCTACAAATGACTTCGACCAAGTTGTCAATTTATGAGCTCATACAACAATCTCCTAGGCATAAGGAGACTTTGATGGAGATCTTGAGATCGATCGAGCTCTAGCCCTAGAACCTAGATGCATTCACACACTTTGTGGGGCAAGTGCAATAGTGCCAAGAGCCTGTGATCCATTTCTATGATCATAAAATCAAGGTAGTGCCTACTACCATAGTAGACCCACCTTTGCATATCATCATATCAATCAATGACATACCCTTCAAGTGGGTTCTAATCGACATGGGCTCATCGATTAATATTATCACAACAAAGGCTATAGGGCACCTAAAAATCCCTAGGTCCAACATTGTCCCAACCTCCTATACATTGAGAGCTTTCAATGATGCATTGTGCTCCATAGTGGGTATAGTTGTTCTACCTATACAGGTAGGGCAAAAGACCATCCCCATGATGTGTCACGTATTGGAGGGGGTAATGTAGTACAACATCCTCCTAGGGCATCCCTGGATAAGGGACATGTAGTGCATTCCCTCAATCTTGCACCAATGCATCAAGTATGTGCATGAGGGACAAGTTCATGTGGTTCCATCTGATGAAGAGCCATTTAAATATGTGCATCAGGTTGACTTGTTGGGGGAATTTGTCCTTCCATCAACACATCTATACATAAGGCCTTCATCCCCAACCATATATCTAAAAAATAAGAGTAAATTAGTGTGAGGTGACCCATCCACATCGGCACCACCTCCTACATCTAAAACTACTGGTACTTCTGAGAAGCCTTCAACATCTAAAGCAAAATATACTCGAAGCTAAAAGCACCCCTAGTGGAGGAAGGACCTAAAGAACTTCCAACTATAGTAGCTATAGAAATTTTAAATCCCATGGAGGAGGAATATTCCCAGGACATAGTCGAGGAGGTACCTCAACCTACCTCACCTACTTCATCAATAATATCATCTGCACCATAGGTGATAGTTCACTTAGCCAACATAGGGTTAGGTGAATATCTTGTGTAGAATATGACTTTCATACCTATTATTGAGTCTGCACAAGACATGGGATGGCCAAGAGTCCCAAATTTACCAATAGGGATAGTGGTTCCATTAGGGATTCCCCCTAACCAAACCAACTTCATATATGCTGGTTTAGACTATGCCCATAATGCTTCTGATATTGAAGAGGATGAGGATGAACCATTCACCATGAATGTTCATTACTTATTAAATCTTGAGTTTTCTCTAAGGTACTTTGAGTGATGCCATTGGCATGGCTATGGCTTAGGTCTATATGAGCAAGGGCATCAACTTCCATTCTAGTTATAATACCAATTACCTACTGATAGGTGGGGTCTAGGGTATCAAATATAGAGCCATGATGATTCTTTGGTAGCAGCCCTAGATAGGCTAAGCTTGGGGTTCGAGGAAGACATTGATTGGAATCCCTATCAACCCCCTAGCAGAAACTACTTGGGTGATGGATGGGTGTCTATGGTCAATATCGAACCACCCGATGAGTATCACCCTAATTCCTCTCTCGAAGCATACCCATCAAGAATCATCCTATGGGAGGATGAGCCAATCCATGGATATGAGTGAGAGGAAAATGAGTATGTCACTAGTGAATCCGAAGATGAAGCTGAATTGGCCTATCATGGGCCTCGGTATGTTCAACACCTTGCTTGGATAGGTAACATAGAGAGTGGATACATCTTGGATGAGAGTGGCTATGAGTTAGAGGACTCAATTGAGATGGCCTACCTCGGGCCAAGAAGTGCACACCACATCGTAGGGCCAATAGTAAATGCTAATGGATTCTTCATAAGTGATGATGATTATGAATATGAGACTAAAATGGCCTATCTTAGGCATCAATAGGTAAGTCACCACCCAATTCTAGTGGGTAGGAATGAGGGTTTCTTCATAAGTGATGATGACTATGAGGATGAGACCGAGATGGCTTATCTTGGGCCTCATCATTTACATCAAGTCAATCTACTTGTTGAAAGAGAGGTGATACTCCACACCATAGATCCTGACCTTCACTTCCTAGGAAGACCAATAAATCTAGATATCATCTATCACATGGTCTTCCCTAGATCCACCTACATTTAGAGAGCTACTATAGCCTAACGATCCCATCATCTCATCTATCCATAGACTAGATCCTGAGATCCCCATACCCCCAGAGCCACATCTTGGGTATGGAAGGTAAATCATTAATGAAGAGTTTCACCCATGTGGTCCTAGAGATTTCATCCCATCCATCAACATGATCTCCATTGATTTGACCACTCCACTTCATAACCTAGTAGATCCTTTGAAACCATTGTGTCTTAACTTAGATGCTATTGATTGGGATCATGTTGATTCACCCCTAGAGCCTAAATATTTCTTCCCTAATGAAGAGATGCTACAACCATTCCATTTTGCACTAGGCTATGCACATGATGTCTATCATGCTGGTTTTGACCATGATTTAGTGGAACCTTTAAACCCAGTAGATGACATCCATTTAATCCCCACTCCTCACCAGCTTGAGGAGGGGTCACATATGGCAATAGAGGAGACTTTTAAAGTGGACATCAATGATGACCCTTCTAATCCAAAGAAAGTCAAGTTTAGAGAAAGCTTATCTCTAGAAGAATATGCCATCATTATTCCTCTATTGAAAGAGAGACCAAGTCTCTTTGCTTGGACCTACAAAGATATGTCGAGACTAGATCCAAAATTGGTTGTCCACAACCTTTCACTAGATCCCACAAAGAAATTGGTCAAGCAAAAGCTCAGAAATATGCATCCAACCATCACTTTGATGGTAAAGAATGAGTTGCAAAAATTGTTGGATGTAGTCTTTATTGTTCCCATCGACTATCCATAATGGGTATCAAACATGGTGCTCATAGGAAAACTTGATGGAAGAATCCATATTTGCATAGATTTTAGGGATCTCAATAAGGCAACACCCAAGGATTCATTCTCATTGCCTAACATAGATGCTCTTGTAGATGCAACTATAGGTCATGAGATGCTCTCCCTAATGGATGGTTTTTTTGGTTACAATCAGATTCATATTAAACCTGAAGACCAACATAAAATCACATTCACCACTCCATGGGGGACATTTTACTACAAAGTAATGCCATTTGGTCTTAAAAATATTGGTGCCACATATCAATGGGCTATGACATACATTTTCCATGACTACATGCACAAGATCTTAGAAGACTATATCGATGACTTATTGGCCAAGTCATTGTTGTGTGAAGAGCATGTTGAGATCCTCAAGAAGGTCTTCGATCACCTGATTGAGCACAATGTTAGGTTGAATCCCAAGAAATGCATCTTTGGTGTAACTTCTAGAAAACTCTTGGGATTCATCATTTCTAAATGAGGCATTGAGGTAGACCCAACAAAGGTAAAGGCTATCCTAGAAATGGCCCCACCCACTAACATCAAAGAGCTGAGAAGCTTACAGGGCAAAGTAGCATCCATAAAGTGATTCATCACACAACTATTAGATAAATATCGACCCATGAATCGACTGCTACACAAGGGGGTCCCATTCTAGTGGGATGAAGAATATCAGTAAGCCTTTGCTGAAATCAAGAAGTACCTAGCAATGTCACCAATCCTAGCTCCACCAAGGCTAGATGTGCCATTCTTGCTATATATATCCACTATCAATTTTTCTTTGGGCACCATGTTGGCTCAAAAGAATGTGTAAGATAAAGAACAAGTGATATATTACATCAGTCACACCTTGGTGAGCTATGAGATAGGATACACATACATAGAAAAGTTGTGCCTAGCAATGGTCTTTGCAACCAAGAAATTGTGCCACTACATGCTGAGCCATACAATGTATGTAATATCCAAACAAAATCCTTTGTAGTATATGATGAGCAAGACATATCATAATACATGTACTACAAAGTGGATCATGCTATTGATAGAATTTGACTTGGAATTCATAAGCCAAAATTCCATCAAGGGATAAGTCATAGTTGATCAATTGGTTGAGGTACCTCTTCAGAATAGTAGACCCCTCACCATAGAACTTCTTGATGATGTAGTCTTCGCATTATCAAAAGCACCTAAACTTGAAGAACCTAAAAGTAAAGTTGACATGACTTTGTTCTTTGATGGTTTAAAGTGTGAGCAAGGAGGTGGTGTAGGGATTATGTTTTTCATGCCACAAGGTGCTCCAATGCCCTTGTCATTTAAGCTAGACTTCCCTTGCATGAATAACAACATCGAATATGAGGCCCTAATATTGGGTCTCCAAATAACCATCGCTATGAAGATCAAAAGGCTAAATATCTTTGGTGACTCCCTCCTCATAGTCAACCAAGTCAAGGGACTATTTCAATGTAGGGATCCAATCCTGAAATCTTACAAGGAGCTTGTTGACACCTATCTAGCCCAACTAGAATGGTACGACATTGAGGCAATCCCTCATTCATCAAATATATTTGTAGACACTATGGCATCTTTGGGATCCTTGATCCCTCAGAATCCATCTACTGATTTCACTACCATTCATGTGAAAATGCTCTCGCACTCAATGATGCAATATGAGGCTTTTGATAATAAAGAATCAGTCAACATGATTCATATAGAACTAGACCATGACTAGTTCTGTAAAGCCAAAGACTTTTTAAAGAAGGTACCTTGGGGGTCCTTGATCTCGTAGGGTCCTATGAAGAATGGTACCATCATTCACCACAAGGTTGTTTCTCAATATGCATTTGTGCACATCGAATCATAGGAGAAACAAGTCATCTTATCTATTGAGGTTGTAGCTTATCAGGATTGGCTATCCCAATTACAAGATTTCCTGAAACTTGGAATTGTCCCATAGGGACTATCGCATGCCAAAATATGAGCATTCAAATAGAAAGTGACAAGATATGTCTTTCTAGGAGGTATATTGTATCATCAAAGCTATGATGGAGTCCTCCTTCATTGCTTAGAGCCCCAAGAATCATCTTGGGTGATTTTGCAAGCTCATGATGGTACATGTGGTGGCCACTTCAATGGCATGGCCATTATCAAGTGCATCCTTTGAATGGGTTATTACTGGCCCACCATGGAGAAGGATTGTTATGAGTATGTCAGGAAATGCATTAAATATCAACATCATGCAAATCTGATGCACTTGCCATCTCAGGCCTTACAACCCATTTAGGTGGCTTGGCCATTTTCTTAGTGGGGTTTCGATCTAATTGAAAATATTTCTCCCCCATCTTTGGGCTGACACATATTTATCTTAATGGCCACTGAGTACTTCACCAAATGGGTGGAAGTGGTCCCCTTAACATCGATAATTGGACCATGAATTATGGAGTTCATACTTCACAATATCATCTATCATTTTGGGGTCCCCTTCAAGATAATCTCGGATAATGGTCCATCATTCAAAAATAAAAATATGTGGGCTTTAACATCCAAATACAACATTCAACATAGTTTTGTGACACCATACTATCCATAGGCAAATGGGCAAGTAGAGGCCTCAAACAAGATAATAGTAGCCATCTTAAAGAAGATGGTGAAAGAAAATCATAAGGATTGGCATCTGCAATTACCCCTTGCATTATGGGCTTATAGGACTAGCGTGCGGATGCCCACTAGGGCAACACCATTTTTACTTGTATATGGCATTGAGGCCATTATGCCCTTAGAGTTGGAAATTCCAACATTGTGCATCGCATTGAAAGAGTTCATCAATGATGACACTACGTGACAAGCTCACTTGGATCAGTTGACCCTTCTGGATGAATATCGCATCAATGCTCTTGAGCATCTTCACATTTACCAGGATCATCTAACATGAGCTTATAACAATAAATTCCACCTGAGAGACTTTAAGGTTGGGGATCTTGTGCTTAAAGAGAACCAACAGAACTCAAATCTACCATCGCACCTATGAGATAAATTTATGACCAATTGGATAGGTCCTTATATCATCTCTGAGAAGATTGGACCTGGGGCATATCACCTAACATCACTAGAAGGTGTTGAGGAGCCAGATCCTCTCAACATTATTCATCTAAGGGCGTTTCACACATAAGCACAATAAAACATAAAAACATTCAAATAAATCAACAAAATATCAAAAAAATTCAAAAATTTTCAAAATTACAAAAATAATAGAAAACTTCAAAATTAAAGGCTCCAAAGGCATCATAAAGCCCTTTGGTCAAATCACAAAATGCTCCAAAGGCATCTTAAATCCCTTTGGTCAAATCACAAAAAGCTCCAAAGGCATCTTAAAGCCCTTTGGTCAAATCACAAAAGGCTCCAAAGGCATCATAAAGCCCTTTGGTCAAATCACAAAAGGCTCCAAAGGCATCTTAAAGCCCTTTGGTCAAATCACAAAAGGCTCCAAAGGCATCTTAAAGCCCTTTGGTCAAATCACAAAAGGCTCCAAAGGCATCTTAAATCCCTTTGGTCAACTCACAAAAGGCTCCAAAGGCATCTTAAAGCCCTTTGGTCAAAAGCAAAATATAAAAGCACAAAAATAGTTTAAAGTCAAAAAGTTCAAAAACATTCAGAATAATCAAAACTCAAAAACAATTGAAAGCATCAAAAATACAAAAACATTTGCATTTGGCATTTGCATCCATTAGTTGCATTGCATTAGGCACATTGCATCCATTGCATTTGCATTAGGTAGGTTGTGTTCACAATCTTACAAATGACACCATGTTTGTACCTCAATCATGCATCTTCAAAATCCATCATCATCCATAACCCATGTGTGTAACTATGTTTTTCAACACAACCCCTCTTGTTGCTATAAGGAATATACTAGGGTTTTTCGGTCACTCAGCCATACCTAGTGATTTTATCAAATTTTGTAGAAAGCTATCTTCACTAGTAGAAGATGAGGTCTAGTTTTGATAGTACCTAGTATATTTCAGAATCCTATCACTAATCAAAACACTAAAATCCTAGTTGGAACAAGGGAAATATGAATGCTACAAAGTGGTACTAGGCATCCTAAGTGAAAGGTTTCTACTTGCTCACCTTGTGATGCGCATGGTCTAGGATTTTGATCATTGGCAAAAGGACAAGCTCCCCCCTACCCAAAGAAATCCCTTGCTTTCATCAAAACAAGCAAAAATCCTAAAACAAAGCAAAATTCAAAAGCAAAATAAATAGTGATTATCATCACTACATAAATCCCTTGCTCAAAAGAAAACAAAAATTCAAAATAAATAATGATTTTCATCACTAAAGCATGAGCAAGTATCCCAAATAAATGTGAAGAAAAGAAGGGGGTGAAGAGCTTGAATCCCTGGAATGGTCGATCTCCACAAACCATTGAGTGATCCCTAATACAACAATGGGCTGCATGAATCCCACCTGGCATTAGGGTAAGCTCTAAGCAATTTGCAAAAAGGGCTAGCTTTAGGTGTCCTGTATCGCCTAGTGGTCTAATCCAACTGAGTCCAACTTAGGATCAGGATGAACATTTGAGGATCCCCAATACAACAATGGGCTGAATGAATCCCGCCTAGCACTGGGGTATGCTTATGTTTTATCTAATATATTCATTTGCACACATAGGGATAATGAGTATCTAGGTCTTCATAACAAAACTTTATCTTTCAGGAGTCCTGTATGGTCAGTATACAACTTTTGATGGAGTAACTAGGGTGTTTGAGTCTCATGGAAAACCTCAAAAATCCCCTCATAGCAACAAATCATGTCATCAATCAAATCATCAACTTTCTTTAGGAGGTTTTGTTCATTAAATGGTGTGCATGAAATAGGATAGATACCGGATAAATATCAATAATGTATTTAGATGACCATTGACTATTTTGTACATTTATTTTAATTTATAGAAGCTTATAAAGAAAGCACATACATATCACATCATCTCATCTCACATTTGAATGTTTAAATGATTAATTCTTATGCTAAGAGTTATTATTTACATTCATCATTGATATACATTCTATGGTGTCACCCATTAGATTGTTGAACTCATATCACATGCATTCCTTATGTTTTAAGTGATTAAAGCATACATGTTCATTTACATTAGATCATCATCATATAAATAATGCATGTACACATATTGCATTTACCATATCATAACAACATAAGTTAGATGCATACAATTAGATCAAAAATTAAACATGCATTTAACAATAATACTGCATCCATATATGCATACATCACAAGTAGTCCATCTACACATCTAGATCATACCATCTAAAGCATACATCCATCATCTAGCTAATGCATATCAATACATCACATCATATAGCATAAGATCATAATACTGCATCACATAAACATAAAAGCAAAAACATATAAATACACATAATGAGTCTCAAAATATTGATATCATATATATATGTGTCAAATAAGTACATAAGGGTACAAAATTACCTGTAGGCTACAACTGTGTAGGTCATCTGACCTTACACTAAAAAATAAATCTAGAACAATAAAGCCATCAAGTTGGGCCTGCACCCCCTGCCTCACCTCCACCCTTGGCTCTATCCCTATGAGAATGGTGGGAGCTAGTCCTCGTAGTCCTCTCTGTATGGGTCCTGGTCCTCTGGCTAGGTCGAACTAATGACTACCTTGATGTACTCTACCCATTCCTATGTGACCCTTCGGTTGTAGACCTATCTGGTAGATGACCATCCTAAAGCCTGGCATCATGCTCTAGTGTGAGGATGTAAGCATTATCTCATGTGCACTACTCTAAGTCCTTTTATAGAATTCCATATACACATCTGATATCTGCATTTGCACCTAGCCCACTTGATCTATGAAGTTAGGAATAGCTAGCACAACCTATCCTTGGGTAGCATCCCTCTCGATAGTAAGTTGATCTATCTTGATCTGTGTTGAGTCTATCTATGTCTGGAGGGTGGTCCTCTCCTCCTCAAAGCTCTTGACCTATGTCTAAATCTCAATAATAGTAGAATCCCATTGCAAGATCTAGATCTAAGCTACCTGAAGCTTAGCCTCTATGTGGTGCAACTAAGCCTAGAGAGGAGACTCCTACTCATCTGGAGCTAACTCCTCCTCCTTAGGAGCAACCTACTCCTCTACTACCTGCTACTCTATGGCCTACCCCTAGTCCTCTATTGGGCCTACACTCGATGCCCATCTAGATCCTCCTTTGTAGCTACCTCATCCCTATCTCGACCTAAGCTACCACTGCCCTGCCATAGTCATGTGACCCACCACTGGGTATATGCCTCTATGACCCTAACATCTACTATACTAGCATCCACTATTGGAGGATCATCATCCTCTGTAACTACTATAACTCAGGGTAGTGGAATATCCCTCTCTGTAGTGATCCACCTATACAAAATGGGCTCTAGAGGTACATCCTACTGTAGGCCATACTATTGGAGCACCCAAGAATAGTGGAAGAACTCTCTGATGCTACCCTTGTGATTGATAACCCATCGATCATGCCTAGTCTATGTTGTGAATCTATCTACCTCTGCCTAGGTGGGGCACTCATGATAGGGCCTCCAGATAATATCCTTGGCCTATAGGCTAGTCAGAGTTGTATAATGAGATAAATCCCCTGCATGGCATTGAATCTTACGCTCCTCATGCTCTCATGGCCACCTAGCTCTATAACACTGAGCCACATCTATAATAGTAGTAATATTGATAGGTAATCCTCTTGGGTGGTCCACCCTGATGTGCTCCCATCCCTAGATCTAGAGGAGTAGGTTACAAGCAATGCTGGCTCATCCATACTGCTAAATTCTGTAAAGCTCATCATAACACTAGGCCAATAGTGCACTCCCCCAAGCCATGATGATGGGCTCTGTACTATCCATCAAGTCTTGGACCATAGCTAGGAGGTTCCATGGGAACCTCACTCTAGAGTAGTCAGGTAAAAGCATGTTACATATAACATGCATCAAAATTACCTATCATCGAGAGAAGACATTCTCTCGGTACCATCGATCCATAGATATCCCACCATGATGATAGTCACCAAATGTTGCAACTACATGATCTCCAAAAACCCTTGTAAAGATAGCATCTCTGGCATTAGTAGGAGAGGACACAATAGGGACTCCATCAAAAGGGATCTGGAAGATCCTGTAGATATCCTTCGGTGTGATGGTCATCTCGCCCGTAGGGAGATGGAAGGTGTTAGTCCTAGAATCCCACCTATGTGCTAAGGCAGTGAGGTAGGCCTGATCCGACATGATCATCGGTAGCCTAGTGATATACTAAAGTCCATGAGCATCAAGCCAATCCCAATCTATGGCATCCATCTAGGGTAGAAGCTGCATGAGCAATCTAGGGTCTCAAGCCTACATAGATAAAAGCTAAGAGTGTAAAGTAAATGCCTAAATTAAATGCACTTAAAATCTAAAAGGAGCAATAAAATAAAAATGGTGCAAAATTTATCTAAGATAAGCCTAAGGCTATAAGAATAATGACTAAATGCACCTAAAAATTCAAAAAAATCAAAATTCACACTTCAAAATTTCAAAAAAATCAATTAAAATCCTTAAAAATCTAAAAAATTCAAAAATTTACCTAAGGTTGCGTAGTCGCTCATGCTAGGAGCAGCTGCTGAAGTCGATGATGGCTAGCCACCAATGGTCAAAAAATTGATCGTTGGAATTCAAGTTGGTCATTGATGGTGATAGTGGCCCCTCTTTGGCCATTTAGGGGCCGCTCTAAGCATCAACGACCATGAGGCGGCACACCAATGATGTCCCCCCTCAGCCAAAAATAACAAAAAATTTAAAAAATCATAAAACTAAGTGAAACCCACTAAAATTAAACCTAAACTAAGCCTATCTATGATTTTAGTTCATTGCCAATGGGTTTAATTTGGTTCATTTACCGATTACTTAGTGAGGTTCATTTTACCCAATAAAATAAATAAAAAGCTAGGGTTTGAGAGATACCCGTGAGTCATCGATGCCTCCACTTGTCGATGCCTCACCCTACTCTACCATGGTGTCTGAATTTGGTAGCATCCTGGATCACAATCAATCTCTCTCACCTCAGAGCTCAAAAGTGCAAATTTCTAGCTGGAAAATAATGAAAATTCAAACCCTAAATTTTCTTTTATATTTTCAATTTTTCATAGCTGCTAATGGTGTCAACATCCCACATTCTCTGCTCCCTAACACAGACAGCGACCATGATCTGATCACTGTTGCTATCAATGACTAGCCATCAGCAATAAAAGGACTCAAGATCTCACCAAAATTAAACATACCTATCGGTCCAAAACAATAAAAAATTGCATAAATACCAAAAAAATTACATAAATAAAAATCCAAAAATAATATAAAATTCAAATTAACAAAAAAATCAAATAACAACAAAATCTCAATTGAGCCTCGTATTCAGTTATTTACTCTATACACTTGGCGGTTGTAGTGACTTGCGCTCCATGCAATCTGGAAAGATGAGTAAATTACCATAAGGCCACTTGGGGTAAATTAGTTATGGTAGAATTGAGATGCTTCACTTCAATCCCGAAGAAGGCCATGGTAGTCGGACTACCCCATGAGAATGAGGATTCATCTCATTTCTTCTATAACATTTTTCAACAAATCATCGAATGTAGTGATTCAACATAAGCTTGAATAGAATTGCTATCATCTTGATTCCCTAAGAAGGCCATTGCGGTCGGACCGCTCCATGGGATAGAGATGTAGAATTACTAAAAATGGTTGAAATCACACTTGAAATGGGACCTACCCTATAACAACAAAGCAAACCTCTAAAAGGGTCCAAATCATTCATCTTGGTCAAGCGACTCATCACTTTATTCATTGTCCTTCCCTCATCGACTCATCGTTTGAGGGGGTAGTCATAATATCAACAATCATAATCAAAATCAATAAAGTATCACTCGATCATGTCAAATTGTATTCATCTTATGAATCATTGCCAACAACTATCATAAGCTTACCCTTTGTTGGGGAAAAAATCAAATATGATAGTTAAGTTTGTAGCTCTCCTCCTTTCGGATCTATAGTTGCACTGAAGCCTATAGTAGCACTGAAGCTACCCGATCATCTAATGGACGTGTGCAAGCTTTCACAAATTTAAGCCTTCCATCCTATTGGAAGCAATGATTCTAGGATGCATGCCCTTTCTCATGATTAGGGCATCCAATGTTGATCAGATCAATGATCATCACACACCCTACAATGTGGCCCTAGGTGGTCTATTTTTGCTTCATGTTATGTTTTCCCATAATGCATCCCAAAAAGGGGTATCTGTAGACACCTAAAATATGTCATGTTTAGGAGACTACTCATATGGACACATCTAAAGACCATATGAATGATCTTGGACCTTTCCAAGAGCTAGCAGTGGTCCTAACCACTCAAAAAGGGTAGTTCTAGCCCATCCAGGCTTAGCCACTATCAATCAGAGTGACCGCCACACCTAGCCATTGAAGCTGAGAGTGACCACACCTAGCCATTGCTCTGGATAATGGCTAGCACCAAAACATAGTCTAGCCATGAATACGGGCCCAGATCATGTAGTCTGACTACACCTTGCATTGCTTATGGGTGAATTTTGGTATGGAACTCCTAGAGCTCCTCTTAACTACCCCTTCAATGCAAATTTGTGATTGATGCTTCCCCCTGGGATGGTCAGTTGCATGTAAATTTGGATCTTGGCTTCTCTAGGAAGCCAAGATCTAGATCTAAATCTGGGAGGTCTACATATGGACTCTCCCAAGCAAAACAAAAGATCCATGAATATCAAAATTTTGTGCAGTGAAGCCTTGGTAGATCGGAGAGTGAATCCATACCCCCTTTGAGGAGCAGCAAAGCACTGTTCGATTGAGCTACGTCTATGCACCCACTTTCAGATATACATATTCTTCACCACCAACTAGTGTATCAGACATAAGAGGTGACCCTTGAACATCAATTCGAGCAAGGAATCTAGTGCTACAACCCCTGGTTCATGAGGAGAAGAGTTTCATTTCATGATCGTTATCATTGATAGTGGCCCGTAGGCATAGCCTAGGGTTTTCAAACATTATTTTCCAAGTTCTAGCTTAGATCTATTATTTCTTTGATTTATTAATTAGTTTTAGCATAGATCTGATTTCTTTAATGCATTTGCACTATCATTTCCTGAGTTATCCATGCATTTATCATTCAATTTTATCTTATTTGCATTTTGATCTTATTATGCTCATATATCATGTTTATCAAATCTGCTAATAAGAGCCTCATCTAGAGAGGCTGCCCATGCTACTGATAGTGTTATGTTGTTTCTATGCATGCAGGTTACAGGTTTACAGGACCGATTCAAGGCATTCAGTGCATAAGATCCCTCCAAGGCGAGAGAAGGAGAAGGAGGCATCTATAAGCCCTCATACAAGTTCATGTGCGAGATCGGGAGGCCTGTGGAAAGCACACCACCCCCTTTGCGAGGGGACATCTATTCACCATTATTCTGCTTGTATCTTATTGTATCAAACTGGGTATCCCTCAGAGGGACCGATATGTAACCAGGATTTGCAAAGAAATTAATAAAAGATATTTCTTTATTTGTCATTTCCGTGTTATCTATGCTTTATGGTCTTTCATTTGATATAATATTGCAAGTAGTGTAGAGGTGCACACTTCCCAGGGTCGCATAGATTAGATGTCATTACAACACTTTAAAATATTATATTTTCATTAATAGATATCCTATTGGATCCTTTAGATCATCCCTTGGAACTTTTGATGATGGATCATTATATACTTATCTCTTCATTATTCTTATTAATGCATTGGGAATATATGTCTCAAAGGGAAAAAATGGAATGAAAATTCAAAGGTAATTAGGTTGCAATAAATGGTCCCTTTGAATCTCATCTATAATTTGTTGATGATAATTTTATTTTGGGATATCCATTATTTAGCAAGGTTATAAAATATAAATCAAAATTATCATCCTATGAAAAGTTTTTTGGATGGTTGGTTAACACAAAAAATCCAAGATATTTTCACCAACACTACCCTATAATTATAATGAATTATTTTGGATATTTTGGGGTTTAAAGTTAAAAAAATTATCATAAATATATTTAGGTATTTATTTTTTCCAATAAAGTAAAATAATGAGATTTGGGAGTTAATATTGAATAGACTAAAATCTGGATTGGTAGGTGAAAAGGTAAATTTTTAACCATGGATAAAATACTATAACTTATAAATGCTACAAGGTAATCTAGCCCTATATATGATGCCATTTTCATTGTTCTAGTAAGCATAACATTCAAATCTAATAAAATTCAAAGATGTTTCCTTTGAAAAGGATGTGAAGAAAATTTTTGGTTTCCTCTTTACAAGTGGGATAAAGGAAAAAAAATATTGGAGAATAAAAATTGTTACGTCAAAAACTTATAGGTTCTAGAGATGCAATTAAACTATTAAGGAATAAAACCCCGCTCAGAGGTTCAACAACATGGAACTTCATATAAGATTTTTCAATTGATCAATTTATGTGTTAGGCAGTAATTCTTAAGTAACCTCTATAAATTTTTAGTCTTGTTCTTGGTTGGATCCTTATCGTCTTAATTATAATTCAAAGTGGTAACTATTAGATCAAGCATGTTTAGCTTGTGGAGGTTCAAAAGTAAAAAATTATATAGACGTGAGAAATAATTCTAGATCTTGTATTTCTACTAGAATTTTGTTTGAGGGACATGACCTCAGTCAAATAGAAAATGAGGTCCACAAATCCTTAAAAAAATTATTTTTTTATTCTTCTATAAAAATATTTGTTCATTTGGAATTTATCAAAATATTATTGATACTTTATCACGTAGAATTATAAGGCTTTATAGCAATTAAAATTTCCAACTACTAATTTATTCCTTGAAAGAATACTTCATCACTTAAAGCCCTCCCAAAGGCCTCAAAACTCCTTTGGTTAGCAATCCAAAACAAAATTCTTATGGGTTTGAGTGTACAAAGAAAAGGATATCATGGACATTTTAGGTGCACCTTGTGTGAGGCAACTAAAAATATTAAATTACCTACTTATTCATTGTCCCTTTGTTGACACCCTTTGGGGCCATTTTCAAAGCATAGAGAATGTATTTAGCAACTCCATCAACATTGGAAGATTTTATGACATGTTAGATTAATTATTTCAAAGATAAAGCATTAAGAATACTTGATCACGTTGAAATATAAGGCTTTAGAGAAATTAAAATTTCCAACTAGTAAATTTATTCCTTGAAAGAATACTTCATCACTTAAAGCCCTCCCAAAGGCCTCAACACTCCTTTGGTTAGCAATCCAACACAAAATTCTTATGGGTTTGAGTGTAAAAAGAAGAGGATATCATGGGCCTTTTAGGTGCACATTGTGTGAGAGGGAGCTAAAAATATTAAATCACCTGCTTATTCATTGCCCCTTTGTTGACACCCTTTGGGGTCATTTTCAAAGCATAGAGAATGTATTTAGCAAATCCATCAACATTGGAATATTTTATGACATGTTGGATTAATTATTTCAAAGCTAAATCATTAATAATATTATGAAGGATTGGTCTTGCCACTTTTTGTTAGAATATATGGTCTAAAAGGTATAATCCAATTTTCAAAAATAAATATTGTATTCATGTCTAAGTTTAGAATTATATTGTTATCTCTTTTATAGAATGTTTATAGCCATAGTGTTCATCATGATAAGCTTTAGTGTGGAAAAAATGATGCTATCCTCTTGATTATATGAATTGAATATACATGTGTCATCTGTGATAATGGGGTTAACACAAAGGATCTATCTTTATCTATGGTAAAATAAAAATATCTAAAATTCAATTTCATCAAAATTAATTTTGATGAGGCTTCTAACAAAAATTTATCTCAAGTTGATAGATGTGGTATTTTTTGGAATAATAAATACAAATCTCTTCACCTACACATAATCATATGAAACTTTGACTAGTAACTATGCAAAAGCAAGGGCACTTCTTATAGGGATCAAATTTGCTATTGAAAAAGGATGGAGATATATTTCAAATAAAGGTATTTCATAGATATTATTATTAATGCTATCAATAAAAATGGATGTAGAAATTAGATAAAAAATAACATTATATTTGATGTTTAGCAATTATGAATGGAAGGATATTTGGACATAGGAATAATGGAACTGGCGAGAAATTTTCTGAGCAGGCGATAGGCGATGTTCTAGGGTTTGTGGAGTGAAGGAAAATCCAGGGCATCAGGTGGGTTGCCGTAGTGTTTTGCTAGTTACTATGGATCTGAAGGAATGTCTGCTGCCCCAGGAGGGCCCAATGGGGTCGCCTCCAGACCCTCTCTTTGCAAGAAAGAGCTCTTATGCTGAATTGCTAAAAGAAAATTCTTCGTCTTCTAATGGCGAAGCTCAGAGAAATACTCTTCATACGCTCTTCAAGAACGCTGGCAAGAGTTCAATAGCACATCGAGTTAATGGATGCCTCCCACAATCCGCCTCAAGACCCAAGATTGTCATCGAACCAAAGATGGTCGAAGACACAATCATATACAGAGCTAACCATGATCTGATCTGTAAATTCATGGGTATCCGACCTACCCTGAATTTCTTGCATACCTGGGTCAGACAGAACTGGGAGCCTCATGGTGAGTACTCCTTATGGTTTATTAGTAACAGGTATTTCATTGTTAGTTTTTCTTCTCTATCCGATAGAAACAGGGTGTTTGAGTCAGAAAAGAGGAACCACGGTTCGACAGGGTTATTTGTTCAACCCTGGAGAGTGGGTTTCGATCCTCGTATTGAACCCACGGCTGTCCCGGTTTGGATCCGGTTGTATGCTCTTCCAATGGATTTTTGGGGTGAGCAGGTTCTGGAAATGATCGGTAACTCCCTCGATAGACACCTGGGCGTCTCCAAGGACACCATAGAAGGTAACATAGTTGTCTTTGCAAGAATTTGGATGGAAATGGATATTAGCCAGCCTCTACCAACAAAGGTGGAACATGAACTAGCAGGAATATCTTGGATCCAACAGTTATATTATGAGGCTCTGCCCTTCAGATGTAGATTTTGCCACAAACATGGGCATTTGGCTTGGTTTTGTCCAAATATTTTGAACAAAAAAATGGAGGCCCCGCTTGGAATACCAAATCGCCCCAGAGAGGGTAAGTCTACTCTTGCCAAAGAACCATCCAATACTCCTCAGGGTAATGATGTTCAGAAATATGGCTTTGAACAACCCAAAAGAAGGAGAAAGCAAAAGAAAAATGGAAAGGAGCAATCACAACTCAAGCCAGCCAATAGATATGAAATTTTTAAGACACTAGTGGATTAAGAGGATCAAGTCATGGAAGGATTGGATGGGAATATTGAGGACAATAACATCCACACTCATGCTTCTCCTTCATCTCCCCCTATCTTAGAATAGGTGATTGAGTCCACTGAGTTACCGCAGCCAGAGAATGTAGGGGCACTGGTAGTGCACTCCCAAGCATAGCCAGTAATTAAGGATGTCAGCATGGGAATTGCAAAAAAAATAGAGAAAGGCCAGCCCTTGGGATAACTCAGGTGGAAAAGAGATCCAAAAATAGCAACTCTCAAGGTTTTCAATAGAACCCATCAATCTGCTATTCAAAGACTCTTAGGAAAATGTAAAACAGACTTTTTGCTTATCCAGGAGACAAAAATGTCTTTAGATCTTATGTGTAAAACAGTTAATAGAATCTAGAGGGGCGCTGGTCATATGGATGTGGCTGCCCAAGGTGCCTCAGGGGGGATTGTTACTCTTTGGAACCCTTTGTAATGGACTGCAATAGAACATATAGCTTGGAGGGGTGTTCTCACATCTCATTTTAGGAATAATGTCACAGCTGAGCATGTCTTAATCACAAATTTTTATGGGGCCCAAGACCTTGATGGCCAGAGGCTCCAATGGAAAGTTGTACATAATATAAGGTCCTCCAGGGAAGATTTATACTGGATTATTGCAGGGGGTTTTAATGCAAAATTATCTGCTCGAGATCGGGAAGGTGGAACCCCAATTTTGATCCGAGGGATCAACTTCTGATTGCCCAAGTCCAAGCCTTTCACTTAGTGGATGTTAAAGGCCCTGGAACCTACTTTACTTGGACTAATAAGAGGAGGGAGCCACATAGCAGGAAGGTAAAGCTAGACAATTTTTTGATCTCAGAGGAGGCATTTGTAAAGTGGAACACTAAATTCCAGATTTTGGAGGGCCCAATTTCATATCACTTTCCCATTTTGTTGGAGGGAGGGACTATGACAAGGCAGCATCATAGACCTTTTAAATTTGAGAATTTTTGGTTACAAAAGGAGGATATTCAAAAGAAAATTTTGCAGTGGTGGGAAGAAGGTCGTCTACCTTTTGGGACAGCAATGTTTATATTCCACAAACAGCTTCATTTTGTCAAAGTTCAACTGAAACAATGGAGGCAAGCTAATAAGTCAGTTTTTAGCTCCAAAGAGCCCCCTTGGTGGCCAGATGGTATGAGGTTCAAAAAATCTTCAGGGAAGGAACAATTATTGAGCAGCTCAAAATCGAGGATGATGCCTTGCGCAAAGCGGTTGAGGACATTGATAACCAAGAGGAGACTTACTAGAAACAGAGAGCAAGAAACACTTGGTTATTAGAAGGTGATAGAAATACCAAATTTTTCCATCGATCAGCTTGTGCTAGGAGAAAGATGAATAACATGGAAGCCCTTCAATATGAGAATGGACTCTCCTTTGATACTCTTCCTGGTATGCATTCCCACTCAATGGATTATTTTTCTAAACTTTTTAAGGAAAGTATGGAGCAAGATGTTGAGGCTCAGAATGAAGTTATTGATGTCATACCCTTTGTTATCTCTGAAGAAGAAAATCAGACCCTCCTTAGACCCATTGATAGAGATGAACTGAAGAATGTGGTCTTTGGAATGAGCACTGGCAAATATCCAGGTCCAGATGGCTTTCCTATTGAGTTTTTTTAGGCCTTTTGGGATACTTTGGAGGAGGATGTTTTGGCTGTCACAGAGGAGTCCAAAACTAATAAAAGAATGCTTAAGGCAATAAATCATACCTTCATCACTTTAATTCCAAAAGGGGAGGAGGGGACTCATATCTCTGATTTCAGACCTATTGCCTTATGCAACGTGATTTACAAAATAATCACAAAGATAATGGTTGAACGGCTAAAACCTCTCCTTCATAACATCATCTCCTCAGAGCAAGGGGGTTTTGTAGAGGGTAGACAAATCTTGTATGGGGTGGTTCTCGCTCAGGAGGCTATCCATACAATGCAAAAATCTGGTAATAAAGGAATGTTCATTAAATTGGATATGTCCAAGGCTTATGATAGGGTGGAGTGGAGTTTCTTGTCAAAGATGATGGCAGCATTTGGTTTCTCTCAGGACTGGATAGATTGGGTCATGAGTTGTGTTTCTATGCCCTCTTATTTTTTTCTAATCAAGGGTCTTCCCTCGCAACCTTTTGGAGCCACACGTGGTCTTTGTAAAGGAGACCCTTGCTCTCCCTATATTTTCCTCATTTTTGCTAAAGGATTAGGTAGAATTTTCTTGAGGAGAAGACATCAAGGCCTGCTAACAGGTATCAAGGTGGGGGAGGAAATTTTGACTCACTTACAGTTTGTGGACGATACAGGATTGGTTGGAGTGGCCAGCTTCAGGGAAGCTAGAGGTATCAGAGATAATCTTAATGTCTACCTTAGGGATTCAAACCAGGTCATCAATGATAAAAAATCCAAAGTGGTCTTTTTCAATCTTGACCAAAGGCTTCAGGACAGAGTTATAGAGATCTTGGGATTCACAAAGACTTCTCTTCCAGTAGTTTACTTGGGAGTTCCTTTGCATTTCAAAAAATTAAAAATAGATATCTGGAAGGATCTATTGGATGGTATAAAAGATAGAATGAATCATTGGTATCATAAATGGTTAAGCTATGGGGGTAGATTAGCTTTCTTACAGTCAGTTATTCAGGCTATGCTAATCTATAAATTCTCTATCCTGGCTGCCCCACATACTATATGGAAAGAGCTGGACAAAATGGCTAGAATATTTTTATGGGAAGGAGCAAAAGGGGAGAGAAAATGGGCCTTGGTTGGTTGGGATAAAGTTACCCAGCCCAAGGAAAAAGGAGGGCTGGGACTAAGAAGCTCCAAGCTTAATAACAAAGCTTTGGCTAGAAAACTATACTGGAGGTGGATTTCCCAGCCAACCTCCTTATTCAATAGAATCCTAACCAGCAAATATTTGGGTCATGTTCACCCCAATGAGGTGGGTCGTTTCCCTCTGGATGGTACTAGATCCTTAGTGTGGTAGGCTCTCAAGCTTGGATCTCAGGTTATTAAAGACCAATTGTTTTGGAAAGTGGGGAGAGGGGAGAAGGCACATTTTTGGACTGATTCATGGGACCAGTACCCACCCATCATTGCTGTGTTCCCCGAATTACAACTAATTAAATTTGCCATAGAATCCAAGGGTTGGATCCAAATTGAAAGTTATTTTAACACTAGCCAAATGGGGGAGTATAAGTTTAAGAAGTTTAAGAGGTTGGAGGAGTGGCCAATTACAATCCCTCTAGAGCTGGCACCCATCTTGACCAAAATCTTGACAGAAAGGTTTCTCAAAGGGAGAGACAAGGAGGATGAACTAGCTTGGGGCTATGGGAACCTTGGTGTATATACAGTGAAGTACGGATACGACAAGATCCTCCTAGAGCCTCCTCCACATTCATTTTTGGTTCAGGATTGGAGAAATATTTGGCATTCCAAGGGCTGGTCGAAAGTAAATTTCTTTGCCTGGCAGTTTATGCATAATGGAATTCTCACTTTTGACAATATCAAAAGTAGAGGAATCATCGGTCCATCTTAGTGTGTCTTATGCCATAAGAACGAGGAAACAACTGATCACCTGATGTTCGAGTGCCCTTTCATGCATTAGATTTGGAAGCATTGGTTCTCTCACTATAAACTCCAGGCTAATGGCGATCTGAATCAGACCAATATTTAGGAAAAATGGAAGAGGGGTAGATTTAAATCTAAAGCTCTTCGAATAGGTTGGGATCTTGGCTTACTTTTCATCTGGTGGCAAGTGTGGTTGGAGAGAAATGCCCATATTTTTAGAGAAACTTTCTCCTCGTTAGATGGAGTTT
The DNA here is from genome assembly GCA_028583015.1 of Wollemia nobilis. NCBI lineage: Eukaryota > Viridiplantae > Streptophyta > Pinopsida > Araucariales > Araucariaceae > Wollemia > Wollemia nobilis. The sequence goes on along the minus strand of JAQPPZ010000220.1, from coordinate 2,603,362 downwards.
GGCAGGTCATTTGGAGCAAAGTCACAGAAACTGTTGCCATCTATGCTGAAGAGGAAAATTAGGTTGGCCCTGGGCCACTGGAAGAGGGAGTTGAAGAGCAATAGAGACAGGACAGAGCTAGCTAGAAACCACCCCCAGAAGGTTGGATCAAAATCAATACTGATGGAGCTGCAAAAGGCAATCCGGGCAGTGTTGGAATTGGTGTAGTTTGTCGGGATCATGCTGGTTCAGTGCTCTATTGGGAACTACAAGGCTTGGGAAGAGCCACAAACAATGAAGCAGAAGCCATTACTATCAAATCTGCTTCCATCTGGGTAGTTAATCAGGGCCACAAGAGAATAATTCTTGAATTTGATTCTCAAATTATGGTTGGCGCTCTAGACTGCATGAGGAACTTTGCTTCGAAAGCATGGAGGTTGCGGATTCTTGTCTCTCAAATCAAGGAACTATGGAGGGAATTAGATGATGTGATCCCTATTTATGTGAGTAGAGATTTAAATAAAGCTGCCGATTTCCTTGTGAAGATGGGTGCTAAGAAAGAGGTAGGGGTGCAGCTGTACAGTGACATGCCTTTGGAGGATGAAGTGATTAGGCAGGGTCTTGAAAGATCCTTAAGACAATGAGCAAAGAAAATGCTAAGGGTGGTTTTTATCGTGATATCACAACCTGTTGTGTCGTTGCGGCCTTTGGAGGGAAGCTGTTGCGATATCGCGACATGTTGTGCCGTCGCGGACTTTGGAGGGAAGCTATCGCGATATCGCAACATGTTGCGTCGTCACGGACTTTGGAAGGAAACTTTCACGATATCATGACATGTTGCGTCATCGCGGACTTTGGAGGGAAGCTATCATGATATCATGACATGGTGCACCGTCATAGACTTTGGAGGGAAGATGTCATGATATCACGACATGTTGCGTTGTCGCGGCCTTTGGAGGGAAGCTGTCGCGATATCGCGACATGTTGCGCCGTCGCGGCCTTTGGTTGGAAAATGTCGTGATATCGTGACATGTTGCGTCGTCACGGCCTTTGGTGGAAATTTGTCATGATATTGCGACATATTTCGTCATCGCGACCTTTGGAGGAAAGCTGTCGCAATATCGTGACCTGTTGCACTGTCGCGGCTACTAGAGGGAAGCTGTCGCGATTTCACGACATATTGCATCGTCACGATTTTTAGAGGAAAGTTGTCACGATTTCATTACATGTTGCACCATCGTGGCCTTGGGAGGAAAGTTATCACGACGTGTTGCACCGTCGCAACCAATGATGGAAAGTTGTCACGATTTCGCAACATGTTGCTCTGTCGCGATCGAGGAAGGATTATTGTCACGATATCGCGACATGTTGCTTTGTCGCTGCTAGGGAAGGATAGTTGTCATGATATCATGACATGTCACAATTTCATGACTTGTTGCCTCTTCGTGGCCAAGGTTGGTTAGCTGTCGTGAAATCGTGACATGACACAATTTCACGACATGTCGCTCCATCGCGGTCAAGGTTGGTTTGTTGCCGTGATTTTGCGACCTGTCGCGATTTCGTGACTTGTTGAATTTTTGCGGTCAAAGGTGGTTTGTGTCATGTTTTTGCACCTTGTAATCGGTGGGAAGGGTCTTCTCCCTTATGTAACTGATCTTTGTTTTAATACAAGTTTTTTCAATTTTTTCAAAAAAAAGCAATTATGAATGGAGGTAATATATTAGAAACATTACCATATATTTTTTTTTAAGTGAAAAACCCCTTGTGGTTCCGCCTTGGTCTGAGAGACCATGAACAGGGGGTTATACACCTTCAAAGTAACCCGGGAGTCACACCCGACCCTACCCGCACCAACATTATCAATTGGATTTTGGGTACCCAATTCAGCTTTTTGGTAGGGTGGAGATTCGAACCTAGGACCTCCCTTGGAGGATTGCCCTCTCCTCTCCAACTCACCTACAACACCTGGGTGAAACATTACCATATTTATAAATAAGGAAATAAGATATCTTCATGAAATTCAAATTTTAGAAGTTAACTAGCTAAGGAATATTTTATCTCTTAATGAAAATTATATCAAAAAGTTGATAGAGGAAAAGTAGTGGTTTAAGGGACATGAAAAATATACTTTTAGAAAACATAAATTTGATATGGCCAATTGACCTAATAGCAAATGTAATATTTTGATGTTTCTATGGGAATGGCTCTAACAGAAGCTACATATAGCTTATTAAAAATTATATAGGGTGTGAAATATTTAATACACCATTTTATTCTTTGGATATTTTCAAAGAATAAAAAATAAGCTAATTTTGAACTTGATTTTTTTTTATTAATGATTAATAAAATAGGGCATATGAAAAATAGTGGGTATACACAACATTATTACTTTCTTATGAGAAACATAACGATGTAGGTTTTCTAATATCATTTCAAAGAAAAATCATTTTTAAAAATAATATTTTAACTTATCATTAAATATTGAGTTGATTGGGTATGATCTAGGAGTGAGTGTGAGCTGGGAGTGAGTGTGAGCTAAGAGCGAGTACAAGTTTGGAATGAGTGCAAGCCAAGAGAGAGTGCAAGGAAGTGTGATCAGGAAGTAGGAAGTAGAAAGAAAAGTGTGATCAAGGAACAAGTTCCACTTCTTGTTCCATATCTTAGGAGAAACTTTAAAGGATTCATGTGAAGAAAATCTAGGTAAAATGGAAGGAAAGTCATTTGTAAAAGCCCTTACTGAAAGTAAGGATGGTCTAGTTGGAAGTAAGGATACCTTATTTGGAAGCATGGATGCCCTAGTTAGTGATAATAAGGTGATTGAATTTATGTAAAACCCTATCTAGGTAGCAGATACTACACCAAAAGTGATTATCGAGGATGAGATAATTGAGCATGATATAATTGTTCTTAAATCTAGAGGGTTAATATATAAGTTCTATAGATACTAGCTAGGTTTTTATGAGATTAAAATTTGGATCAAGTGGAAGTGGGGATTGAATTCAAATTACTTCATGACTTTTCTTCCAAATGTATTTTTCATCATTATTTTCTCTAGTTCAAAAATAAGGGATAAAATAATGGATGGAGGACCTTAGTTTAGGGGTAAAGATGCATTATATTTAATACATTAGAGTGAGAATTTTTCTATGGATACAAAGACTATTAAAAGACTTCCAGTATGGATTAGGCTTTTTGGGCTTCCTTATCAACTCATCAATAAGGAGGTTTTGAAGAATATTGGTAATACTTTAGGTGAATTCATCTAGAAGGGACCAACTAATAAGGAGAGGGAAGCCATGTTGTATACACTTGAATATGTGTTGCCATGGATATTTTAAAACCTTTACCATAGTCCATTAGGATTAAATTTGAATCAATACAATGGGATCAACAAGTGGATTATGAAAATATTGTAGTTCAATGACACAAATATCATGAAATTGGGCACATGGCAATAGACTGCAAAGTGAAAATTTTGAGAAAGAGATGGAAATTTTTGGGCATGAGGGTAGATTCAATATGAAATAAGGAGATCATATCATAAGAGAAGCTAGATCAAATCAAGGATTTCCACTCCTAATAAAGTAGCAATAAAAACACCTCTACATCATCAAATGGTAGAGGTCATTATAGTTCACTCAAATCAAGCATAAGAAGAAAAATAATAATATGAGGGATGAGGAAGTACAATGCATGAGTTCAAATATTAAAAGATTTGAAGGTGTGAAGGAAGAAGGGAAGGAAAATTTTTAAATAAAGGAATACAAGGAGATAAATTTTAAAGAAAATGAGGTGAAAGAGATCAAGCTTAATCCAGGTAAATCATATTTATTTTTCTCAAGTAGCATAAGATATTCTCCTTACAATAAAAATGAAACTAGTATAAAGTGTATTCATTGCACTTTAGGGTTTAAATAGTAGTACAATAAAGAAAGTCATATTGAGTATTTCCAAGGAAATATAGGGTTTCCAAGAAAACATAAGAAAGTAATGACTATGGAGGACCATTTGTGCACTTCAAGATTTTTAGGGCAATATAAAGAAGAAAATGCTAATGAGGCTATTCCTTGCACTTTCAATTCTTTATGGCAACATAAATATTTAGAAAATAAGTATCATTATGAAAAATATGAAAAAAATAGAAGAGATTGATGAAGATGAGATTTTTGGTGTGAATGTAAAAGGGAGAGGGAGTCTATCAGAGTAGGAACAAATAAAAAATAAACTTAAAAGGATATTGATCTACAAAGCCAAATAAAAATATCATAGGTATTAACAAGAAGTGGAACTTAGCCCACTAATAAAAACAAAAAGTGATGATGAAAATGATATCATGGAATATTAGGGATATGAATAAGACCCCTAAAAAATATTTATTAAGGAATTAATAGGTTTTTATAGTCATGATTTTATTTTAATATAAGAAAAAAAATTAAGTATTGAGGAATATAAGGATGCTTTTAAGAAGATTTGGAAGATGGGTGATTGTCTATCAATTTCTTCTATAGGAGCTTCAAGCAATATTGTAATAATATGGGATAAATGCAAATGGGATGGGCAATTATTAGAAGCAAAAAGTAATTGGGTTGTTGGATTATTTTATAGTAAAGAGAAAAACATCAAAGTTGGGGCTATAAGTATATATGCTCCAACTATAGTTAATCCTCGTGAAAGATGTTGTAAGGGCCTTAGAAAACTTTTTATAAAATGCAATGATTATTCATTATGATCTATGGTTTCTTAGGGGTGATTTAACACTATTCTATCTCCTTTGGAAAAGAAGGGTGGTATTCCAGGATGGTCTAAATCAATGCAATATTTTGCTTCATTTGTAAATTCAAATGACCTTTGGTATGGTGGTCCTTCAAGTTTTCAATATACATGGGATAATAAATACATTTGGAAAAATCATATAGTAAAAATATTGGATAGATTTTTATCATCCAATAAATGGTTACAAAAAAAGTATACAATCTCTTCAGATATTTTATTGCAAACATGATCAAATCACAAACCTATTCTTTTGACTTGTGATTTACTGAATAATGGTCATCCAAAGCCATTTCGCTTCTAGTCCATGTGGCTCCAAGACCTTGATTTTTTCCAAATGGTCATGTTATGGTGGGATGAACCAAAATTTGAAGGATCATGTATGTACAATTTTATTCAAAAGATGAAAAATTTAAAGTAACAAATGAACATTTGGAATACCAAATCTTTTGGTAACATTTTTAAAGAAAATAAATAAATTAAATCTAAACTCAAAAATTTACAAGAGAGTAGAAATTAATGGAATAGATCAGGATTCTTATGTGAAATAAAATAATTACTTTCTTATTATCATAATGCATTGAAAAAAGAGGAGCCATATTGGTTCCAAAAATATAGAGAGAAATGGCTCAAGGAGATAGAAATACATTTTTTTCTATCACAACAATAATATTTTAACTCTATATGGAAGAAATATTGAGGACAAAGAAGATATAAGGAAGGAAGCAATTAATCATTTCAAAAATATTTTGTTAGGCAAGATACTTTTCTTTTGGACCATCCCTCATTTAATGAGGCCATGGAGTTTAAAAAAATATTATCATTCTATGAGTTGTAGACAATCTCCTTAGGGTGGGAGGTCAGTTCTCTGCTTGTCTGCCCTTTTTCCAACCGCTTTGAGGGTTTCATTCCTATTACTATGTTCAAGTACATCCCTAGGTCCCTCCTTGGGTTTCTATGGTGCTTCTAGGATGTATTTTTCTACAAATATCTTCATGGTGTCTGGTTTCAATGGTTCTTTGGATGTAGCCAATGTGGGATGATGTTCTTCTTCGTGTGTAAGAGGATTTTGTGGCCTATGGAAATCCTTAGTCTTGTTGCTCCATTTTCTAGGCCCTATGCAGGATGTTGTTCTGGTCCTGCTTTTGCATTCCTACTTACTTCCTAGTGTAGGTTGATTCTTCTTGATGGTTTCTTCGCTTCTTCAACCTTATTGGGAAGTTTTTTATTTGGTGGTTTTATTCCTTGTGCTAGCCTGCTATTTTTTTTGGTCTGTATCCTGCTGTTGTGTCCCAGGACATCCTTAGGCAGGAATATTTTTTCAAAATTTTATCTTTCGCATTTCCCATTTTTTTAATTTAATTTTTAAATTATGGTGGTGGGCAGGATGGCCTTGATTCAAAATAGTTCTATGTGGGTTTACCCTATTTTAAATTTTCTTTGCACTGGTTGTTTGGGAGGGATGGCTCTGATCCTCTTCATTATTTTTTCATGTGATGTATGGATGATTCAGGCAGGGTGGCCCTATTTCAGATTTCAATTTTAATAAAAAATAAAAAATAAATTAAAAAAACCTATCTTGTAAGGCTATCCTTTAGCCTGTCCTGAAAGGCTATCCTTAAACCTAAAGGCAATCCTTTTGTCTTCCCTCTATATTTTATGTTGTCCTTTCATGCGGCCTTCCTATGGCCTTGTTTTAAAAGTCTTTTGAATTTTTGTAATCTGGTTTTGGGACCGTTGATAAAAACCCACTTTAATTTTAAACGATAAAAAATATATATATTATCATTCTATGAGAAGGCTATTGTACAGTTGGTTAATACTACAAAATATAGGATTATTTCATTAATTACAACAAATTATAATGAATATTTTAGGGTTAAAAATAAAAAATTTTCCATAAACCTACTTTGGTATTCCTTTGTCGCTTGAAGGAAATAAAAAGGAGCTTTGGATCTCTTTTTTGGATGGAATGAAAGCTTGTTTGGTAGCTTGGAAAGGTAAGTTATTAATCATAGTAGGAATACTACAACTCATAAAGACTACATTGCAATCCATCCCTATTTATATGATGTCACTTTCGAAATTGTCAATAGGTATTGCATCAGAAATTGATAAAATTCAGAGACTTTCTATGGAAAGGTTGTGAGGAAAATTTTAGGTTTTCTCTTTGTAAGTGGGATAGGGTTTTCAAAGGAAATAATATTGGAGGAGCAGGCTTGTGAAATTATAAACTTATGAATTTAGCATTAGGAGCAAATCTTGGGTGGAGATTATTCAAAGATCAAGAAAGAATTGGACAAAAATATTACTTCAAAAATATATTGGTTCTCTTGATGTAATGAAATTATTTAGGAAAAGATATTTACCCAAAGGATCATCAACATTGAAATTCATATCAGATAATTTGCAATTGATAAAGAAATATATTAGATGGTTAGTCAATGAGAGGAGTTATGCAATTTTTTGGTATGATGCTTGGTTGAAGCCTTATCCTCTTATATTTGATTCAAAATGGAAACCATTGGTGCAAGCATGCCTAGCATGTAAATTTCCAAAGGTCAAAGACTATATTATATGAGAAACAACTACAAATAATGTATTTCTTTTAGTGACCTAGTTAAAGGAGAGGAAATCAAAAAAATTGTAGATAAACTTTAAAAGATGCTTCAAGAGTTTTCTTTGTTGATTTTTACATTGGAATTTATCAAAGGATGGTGAACACTCACTCAAGTTGGGATAGATAATTTAGAGCAATCAAATTTCACCCTCCTAAATATTTTCCTTGGAAGAATGTTCGTTCATGAGAGGCTCTCCCTAAGGCCTCAACATTCCTTTGGTTAGTAGATCAAAGTAAGATTCTTATAGGAGATTCTACAAAGAAGAGGATATTATGGACCTTTTAAATGTGCCTTGTGTGAGAAGGATCTAGAAACATCAAACTATTTACTTCTTTATTGTCTATTTGCTCACATCATTTGGGGTTATTTTCTAATCATGAAAGTATATTGGGTAGCTCCATCAACATTAAAAGATCTGATGAAATATAAGATCAATTATTTCAAGGCTAAAGTATTATGTATTCTATGGAGAATTGGCCCTACCATTATTTTTTAAAATTTATAGCTTGAAAGGAATAATATATTTTTTTAAAATAAATCTCAAAATCGTGCCCAAGTTTCAAATTGTGTTATTGCCTCTCTTGCATTATGTCTACAAATATGGTGCTCATCATGGGAAGTCTTAGTTGCAGAAAAAGATGTGCTAAGTACTTGGCTATAGGATTTGAACATACATGGAAGAGTCATCTACGATAACATTATTAAAAAAAAGGGTCTAATTAGATCTATGGTAAAATGGAAATGTCCAAAAATTAGGTTTATCAAAATTAATTTTGATGGTGCTTCTAAAGGAAATTTAGGAAAAGTTTGTGGAGATGGTGTTTTTAGAAATAGTGAAGGTAAAATTATCCTCGTTTATTTAGAATCATATGGAACTTCAATTAACAACTATGTAGAGGCTAGGGCACTTCTTATAGGGATTAAAATTACAATAGAAAAAGGATGGATATATATTTCAATTAAGGGGGATTCACAAAGTATTGTCAATGTTATTAACAAAAATGGATGTTGATATTGGATAATAAATAATATTATTGATGATGTTCATCACCTACTACTAGAGGCAATCTCTTGGAAGTGTGATCATATTTATAGAGAAGGAAATCAATTAATATTCACAATAATTTTATCAACTCTTTCAATGTTGATTGAGCTACCCAATATAATTTTATATTTTAAAAAAAAACCCTAAATGGTGTGAGCAAATGGACAATGAAGAAGTAAATGGTATAATGTTTCTAAATCCTTCTCACACAAGGCACATTTAAAGGGCCATAATATCCTCTTCTTTTTAAACTCTCCTATAAGAATCTTACTTTGAATTGCTAACCAAAGAAATGTTGAGGCCTTAGGGAGGGTCTATAATAACCAAATATTCTTCCAAGGAAAAATTTTGGGAGAATAAAATTTTGATTGTTCTAAATTCTCATATCCCAACTTGACCAAGTATCCACCATCCTTTGTTAAATTCAAAACCAACTCATACTTTCATGTAAAAATCGATAAATAAAACTCTTGAAGCATCTTTTGAAATTCTTATACAATTAGTTTAAGTTCCTCTCCTTTAACCAAGTTACTAAAATAAATCCATGATCTAGAGTATTTACTCATAATTTTATAGTCTTTGATGTTTGGACATTTATATGCTAGGCATGCTTGAGCCAATGGTTGCCATTTTGAGTTAGAGATAAGAGGATAAGGCCTCAACCAAGCATCTGACCAAAAATTTGCATAACTTTCCTCATTGAATAACCATATAATATGTTTCTTTATCAATTGTAAACTCTCTGATATTTAGTTCGATGTTGAAAATCCTTTGGGTAGAGTTATTTTCCTAAATAGTTTCATTGCATCAAGAGAAGCTACATATTTTTGAAGTAATATTTTCCCAATTCTTTCCTTGATTTCTTAATAATCTCCACCCAAGCTTTGATCCTAATTCCAAATTCATAAGTCTGCATTTTCGTAATCCTGCTCCTCCAATATTCTTTCATTTACAAACCCTATCCCACTTACAAAGAGGAAACCTAAATTTTTCCTCACAACATTTCCAGAGAAAGTCTCTTTGAATTTTATCAATATCTAATGCAATACCTATTGGCAATCTTGAAAGTAACATCATATAAATAGGAATGGATTGCAATGTAGTCTTAATGAGTTGTAGCCTTCCTACCATGATTAAGAACTTACCTTTCCAACCTGCCAAGCAAGCTTTCATTCTATTCAAAGAAAATTCCAAAGCTCCTTTTTTATTTCCTTTATCAGAAAAAGGAATACTCAAGTAAATTGATGCAAATTTTTAAATTTTAAACCTTAAAATATTCACAATGATTTTTTGTAAATCTACGACAGTATTAATATATTTTTTTAATTTTGTAGTATTTACCAACTATCCAGTAGCCTTATCATAGCATGATAATATTGATTTAAACTCCATGGCCTCACTAATTGAGGGATGTCCCAAAAGAAAAGTATCATCAACAAATTGGAGATGAGATTCAAAGGGACCATTTTTTGCAAATTGAATACCCTTAATTTTTTCTTCTATTTTTGCCTTTGAAAAGGCTCTCCCTAATGCTTCTACCAACATAATGAATAGATAAGGAGAAAGAGGATCACCTTGACGAAGTCCACAAGATGACTTGAAGTAACCAGTAGGAGAACCATTGATAAAAATAGAAAGTGCTATAACATCATTTAATCCACTCATACCAACTATAATCAAAGCCAAACTTTTTAATAATAGCATGTAGAAAATTGTAGGAAACCCTATCATATGCTTTGTTCATATCTAATTTCAAAAGCATACTTGGTTTTTTCATGGAATTAAGAAAATGTATGGCCTCTTGTGCAATAATTATACCATCAAGAATTTGTTTACCATGAACAAATCCACCTTGTTCCTCTAAGATAAGACACCCTAAAATGCCCCTCAACTTGTTTGTCGTTATTTTGAAATGATCTTATAAATAATATTAAAATGGCTTATTGGACAAAAATTATCAAAATATTTTGTGTCACCTTTCTTGGGAACCAAGGTAATAAATGTATCATTGATCTCACTTATTACAACATTTATTTTTCGGGCCTCTTCAAATACAATTAATATATCACTCTTCAATAAATTCTAAATTTTTTGAAAGAAAATTGTAGGAATCCATCAGGATCAGGTGCCTTATTAGGATGGAAAGAGAAAATGGCTTCATGGAGCTCCTTCATAGATATCTTCTTCATCAAGCTTTCATTTTTTCCTAAGGTTTAATTGATGGAATATTTTGTAGAATTTTTTCTTATGCCTCATCTTGCCTAGAATCTGAAAAAAATATTTTTGAAATATTTAATTGCTTCCTTCCTTATATCATGAACAAAAAAAATTATTTTTGTCGTAGCATGAAATTGTTTTGTATTTCTATCTCTTTCCTTGAGTCATTTCTCTCTAGATTTTTGGAACCAATATGACTCATTTTTCAATGCATTATGATAATAAAAAAGTAATTGTTTTTATTTCACATAAGAATCCTAATCCATTCCATTAATTTCTACTATATCTTGTAAATTTTTGAGCTTGGATTCAATTTCTTTCTTTTCTTTAAAAATGTTACCAAAATATTTGGCATTCCATATCTTCATTTGCTCCTTTATATTTTAAATTTTGAACAAACTTATACATACATATTCCTTCAAATTTTGATTCATCCCACCATAACATAACCATCTGGAAAACATTAGGATGTTGGAACCACATAGATTGGAAGCAAAATGGATTTGGATGACCATTATTAGGTAACTCATAAGTCAAAAGAATGGGTTTGTGATCTAATCCTGATCACAATATAATATCTAAAGAGATTGTATACTTTTTTTGCAACTGTTTATTGGATAACAAGAATCTATCTAGTCTTTATACTATATGATTTTACCCAATGCATCTATTATCCTATGTATATTGAAAGCTTGAGGTTCTAACAACCCAAAGGTCATTTGAATAAACATATGAAGCATAATCTTGCATTGATTTAGACCATCCTGGAATGTTGCTCTTCTTTTTCAAAGAAGATAGAACAATATTAAAATCACCCCAAGAATCCATAAATGATAATGAATCATCATTGTATTTGAAAAAATATGCTAAGGTCCTTCCGACATATTTCATGAGGATTAGCTATAGTTGGAACATATACATTTATAACCTCAACTTTGATGTTTTCCTCTTTCTTACAAAATAATCTAGCAACCCAATTATTTTTTTCTTCTAATAGTTGTCTATCTCATTTGTAGTTATCCCATATTATTGCAATACCACTTGAAGCTTTTGTAGAATAAATTGCTAAACTAACAACCATCTTCCATATATTCTTAAAAGCATCCTTACATTCCTCACTGCTTAATTTTATTTCTTGTATTAAAATAAACTCAGGACTATAACAACCTATCAATTCTTTAATAACTCTAAAATTTTAATATTAATTAATAAATATTAATAAAAGGAAAACTTGTTTATAACCATTTTGTTTTATTTCAGAAGATATTGATGAATGACAAATTATGGAAGGTGATTCTAATTGTCTATAGTTTATGTTTGAAATTTTGTCCCATTATAATTTTAGGTTTCAATAAGAATATTAACCTTTAATAAGATAAATTATATTTAAAAATATATTATAAAATTTATATCTTAACAATCAAATTAGATTAAAATTAAAAACATAAGTAAAATTATCCACAAGGATAGTGCAATGGTTCAAGAGACCCAAGTTCAAACCATGATGTACCCTAAAGGGGATAAGCTAGATGGTAGCAGTTAAGTATTTTTTGGTTGGTTGCCCTAGTTTGATTCTCTAAAGGATTGAGGTTTTGTTGATTTTATTTTACCCAAGAGGCTAGGATTTATAACCCTGACATTCAAGCCCGATAAAGTATTTGGAAAAGGTGTTAGTGATTCCCCTATTCATTTAAAAGGAAAAAAGTGTCTATAGTGTCAATGTCTAAGTCTGATCAAATATTTTATAAAGGTGTTACTAATTCTCCTATGCATTAGGAAAAAGGTTTATAGTGGCGATGCTCGATCTTGATCAGGCACCGATTGTCCTAAATAGCTATCTCAAGGAGGGGATTTTCCAACTGAACAGACCCCAACTAAGGATAATACTAGGAGTCGTTCACAAGGCTATTCAAAACAACATTCAAGATTGTCACCTGAGCTTATCTCTAGAGGACATGTTTGTAGATGATTAAGTGCAAACGTTGATGAATAGGGAAAGGGGGGGACCCCTTCTACATGTTGAAGATAAACTTTTCCATGGATTTGAAAAGGTCCTTTGGGATGTTGATATACTTATTACTATAAATATTGTGGAGAAAGGCCACATGGAAGATTCTTAGGATGTTGGTATGTCTTTCCATAGTGAAATAGTTAATGATGGGCAACATCACCTTGTCCTAGGGCTTGGGGAGAAAATATCTCATAATCCCCCATTTTCTTTGCTTAGTTTCTCCCCTTTGCCCCTAAACATAAGTAATTCATCCACAAGCAAATGTTTCTCACATTTGACAATTTTACCATCGTCTCAAAACCCAAACATTTCAATGATGAGCTCAAGATTAATTGTGAAGGTTAGGACTTTAACTATGATTCTGCCATTGATCTAGCTGTGAGAAATTCCCTTGGAGAGATCCATATCATGCCCACTAAACTTCTTGAGAAACATAAGAAAGCCCTCATCATCCAAAATTTATTGCACGAGCTTATTTAATTGAAGAACCTCGTGCTCTAAAATCATATTTAGCCATTGCTTGCACATTGGTGGCATGAACCAGGAGGACAATAAAAAGGTATTGAAAATAGGAGGTCCAGGTGTACTGAAAGATATGAGAAGTGGTGCATAGAGGGTCAAAAAGGGGAACAACAAGACAACCAATATGAGGCTAAGTGTAGCATATGGGAAGACAAGCTGCATATAAAGGGAAGGGCCTCACTTTGAAAATATTTGAGAACATTTTGGTAAGCCAAAAATAGCATTTTGGGGAGATGATACGCTCATCATGAGGGCAATAAAATCCATTCGATAAATCCTCCTCAGGATTAGCACCACACTTTGAGATGAAGAATAAAGGATAACCTTCATATGTTGGCTAATAATTAGGCATTTAGGGAGTGCCAAGCCATTTTTTGGTAGGTAGTAATTATAGGGAACACAATCTACATGGCGAAGGCACACCAAGAGGTTAAGGCTTTGAAGTTGAGAACTATGACCTACATAAAACAATGAGATAAAATATTATTGATTGTGGAACCTGAAAGTCACCCACAAAATAGGATGGGATGACTCGATGACAATGTGGTAGGGATTCGCAGTGGGATGAGAGATTTGAGGTTGAAAACCATGACTACAATCTCTTACTAGTACATGATTATGAGGATAGTGGCTCTTATGCACCAACTTGAGGAGGATAAAGTTTGAGCACTTGATAATAAGGAGTGGGTTGAACAACTTTAAGCAATGATTACTCATCCAAAGTGTGATAATTGGAGGAGAAAAAATATAATCCTTGAGAAGGTAGACGAAAGGCCATATAAGAATGCAATGGAAGAAAGAGTTGACCCATAACCAATCATAGCATGGACCAAGAAGAGTCAACGACCAAAGAACAAAGTAACCCCAAGATGGAAAAGAAAGGGTCCATGTGGCAGGCTTCAAGGGGTCGAGGGGAGGATTAGACTTTTAAAATGTTACCAAAATATTTGGCATTCCATATCTTCATTTGCTCCTTTAAATATTTCAAATTTTGAATAAACTTATGCATACATAATCCTTCAAATTTTGATTCATCCCACCATAAAATAACCATGTGGAAAAAATCAAGATCTTGGAGCCACATAGATTGGAAGCGAAATGGTTTTGGATGATCATTATTAGGTAACTCACAAGTCAAAAGAATGGGTTTGTGATCTGATCTTGCTCACAATAAAATATTTGAAAATATAGTATAATTTATTTGCAACCATTTATTGGATAACAAGAATCTAGTCAATATTTCTACTATATGATTTTCCCAATGCGTCTATTATCCCATGTATATTGAAAGCTTGAGGTACTAACATCCCAAAGATCATTTGAATTGACAAATGAAGCAAAATATTGCATTGATTTAGACCATCTTGGAATGTCACCCTTCTTTTCCAAAGAAGATAGAACAATATTAAAATCACCCCCAAGAATCCATAGATAACAATGAATCATCATTGTATTTGATAAAAATATGTTAAGATCCTTCTAACATCTTTCACAAGGATTAACTATAGTTGGAACATATACATTTATAATCCCAACTTTGATGTTTTCCTCTTTCCTGTAAAATAATCCAGCAACCCAATTATTTTTTGCTTCTAATAGTTTTCCCAATTACTTTTTGCTTCTAATAGTTGTCCATCCCATTTGCATTTATCTCATATTATTGCAATACCACTTGAAGCTCCTATAGAAGAAATTGCTAAACAATCACCCATCTTCCAAATCTTCTTAAAAGCATCCTTATATTCCTCACTTCTTAATTTTGTCTCAACTCAAGACTATAACAACCTATTAATTCTTAAATAACTCTGAAAATTTAATATTAGTTAATTAATCTTAATAAACTGAATTCATGGTTATAACCATTTTGTTTTATTTCATAAGAGATATTGATGAATGATAAAGTATGGGAGGTTATTATAATTATCTATAGTTTATGTTTGAAATTGTGTTTCATTATAATTTTAGGTTTCAATAAGAATATTAACCTTTAATAAGATAAAATATACTTAAAAATTTATTATAAAATTTATATCTTAACAATCAAATTAGATTAAAATTAAAAACATAAGTAAAATTATCCACAAGGAGTGGTTTGAGAAACCTAGGTTCAAACCATGACGCATCTTAAAGGGGATAAGTTGGATGGTAGTAGTCGAGTATTTGTTGGTTGGTTGTCCCAATTTGATTCTTTGGAGGATCGAGGTTTTGTTGACTTCGTTTTACCCAACATATTAGGATTTATAGTGGTGGCATCCGAGCCCAATCAAGACAAAGGTGTTACAAATTTTCATATGCATTTAAAAAAAAAATAGGGTTTATAGTGTTAGTGTATATATGATAAAGATGTTATTGATTCTCCTATGCATTAAGGAAAAGGTTTATAATGGCAATGCTCGAGCTCGATCAAATATATGGAAAATATCTGATAAAAATGATACTAATTCTTCTATGCATTAAAAAAAAAAAATTATAATGACAGTGCTCAAGCTTGATCATATATTTGGCAAAGGTGTTACCGATCCCTATGCATTAAAAAAACATGAATAAATTTTTTAAAAATTAATTAACATATACTTTTTAGTTTCATGTCTATAAAATAAATTATCTTTAAAAATATTATTATTCTTAAATTTATATTTTAACAATCAAATCAAAATAAAATTAAAAAGATAAGTAAAGTTTTAAAAGATTGATTGACACATGCTTTTTAATTGCATGTGTTTAAAATCCCCTTTGTTCTTTATTAATTCATTTGTCACCACGTACCAAAGGATTAAATTTTTTATAGAAAATTATTTGATTAACATAAGACCTACTAAAATTCAATTTCTATGAGAAGTGGTTGTTGTAAACTTTGATTCTTAGATAACTTCTAAGGATACAAATTAAATATTTGTATGGCATGTCAACAGATAATAGTTGTGCACATATTTGTTCACCAAAGTAGCCTTGTCAAACTTAATAATAAAAGTATGCTTACTTTGACTCATGTGCTGACCATCTCAAAGTCAATAATAGATGAAAGCTTACTTTTACCCACCATCTACTTGTCAACTGAACCTTTTTAAAGACGATGTATGTTTAATTTAATCCATCTATCAAATAAATTTTATAAAATAAAATAAAATATTTAATTACATAGTTTATGAAATTAAGAGTTTTAATACAATATAGTATATCAATTTAATATAAAAATTTAATTCACTCTAATTTAAATGTTTACAATATTATAATACTTCAAATATATACAATCTTATTTTTTTGAAATTTAACTTTAAAGTTTCAAAATTTTACTAACATTAGAACAAAATTATTTAACAAAATTAAAAATAAATAATAAACATCCTCTTATATTTTTTAAAATATATTTTCTATATTATTAATTTTAGTAAAAATAGTTATATTTTCTATTCTAAAAAAAATTATAAAAAAAATTATGTAAAAATAATAAATTTCTACTTTCAAAACTTTCGCTTTAGTGCAGACTTTTAAAAGTTTCAATATCTTACCTACCACAAAATAAAAATTAGAAAAATATATATATAAAAGAAAATAAAGTATAATGATTATTTCAGTCAAGAGTAGTAATGTTATCATACTAAACGATAGAGCGCCCACGTGAGAGGGTCCTACTTGGAAATCACTGCACCTGCTCCAACAAAATATTACATCTAACGATGGAAAATATTAGATGAGATTAAGATGGATATTGAAATAATGTATATAAATTTATGGATATTAAGAGTTATCGGAAGATAAAATACAATATCCAAACTTCATGGAAATGCGGCTTCTAGTTGTACCACTCCCATCACTTATTGCTTAAAAAAAAACCTGAAATTGTGCACGGTAGGCATTTAAAATTTGCTTTCAGACTTAACCTGAAATTGTGTAGGCAGTTAAAATTTGCTTTCAGTTAAGTCAAAATGGGATAAATATTGAATTCCATAAATATCCTACCTCCCAATCATCAATCAACAAGATCACTATTGGAAGATAAAATAGAGTATCCATCTTGAAATTGTGCACGTTAGGCAGTTTGGATTTGCTTTCTACTAAGTCAATATCGGATAAATATTGAATTCCATAAATCAATCCTTCCCTATCTACAAGATAACGAAAGAATGCATCAAAAGTCGTTTTAAAAGAAACTTCTCAATTGATCTTATTGTTAGACCTATTCAATATAATCGTATTTGTTTCTAGAAAAAAAAAAAATTCGTTTATATAGGAGAGTTGCTGTATTATTTTATTAATAATTATATTATTTTTAATAATTGATAAGCGCTAGTTTGAAACCACATTGATCCCTCTAATACCTATTCCGCCTCGTTATGTTGACCTGGTGTGAAAGGGACCACCTACTCGGGATTCGTACTATCATAGCGTTACTATACTATTTTTAGTAATTGATATGCGTAGGTTTGAAACCACATTGGTCCCTCTTACCATACCTATTCCACCTCATTATGCTGACCTGGTGTGAAGGGGACCACCCATCGAACGCTCGGGATTCGTACTATCATAGTCAATTTAATGCTACTATCTTTAGTCACTGATAAGCATAAGTTTGAAACCACGTTGGTCTCTCCTACCATATTTATTCCACCTTGTTATGTTGACCTGGTGTGAAAGGGACCACCCACCGGTTGATCTGGTGTGAAAGGGACCACCCACCGGATGCTCTGGATTCGTACTATCATCATCGGTTTAACGCACACTCAAAAGATTTAGATTAGATTGCTACCTTTGCAAACAGGTTATCCTCGAGGTTTGAACTTGGGTGGGTGTCTTCTTACTAAGTGTTTGGCTAGATAAACGCTTACCAATCCACCTAGCCCTTGGAAACAAACTTTTATAGTAGAGAAAAAACCTTATGAGTCGCTCGTAGGTGGCCAGCAGTGTTGTTCCATATGGGTTACCACTAACTAGAGGGAAGCAATGTCGTCCCATCTTTCTCAATTAATCTTATTGTTAGAAGTATTCAATATAATTTTATTGGGTTCTAATTTTTTTTTTCTCGGTTACATAAGAGAGTTGGTCACAACCACACTATTTTTAGTAACTGACAAGCATAGGGTTCAAATCACAAGGGTTGCTTCTACCAAACTTCTGCCTCATTATTGTTGACTCGATGTGAAGGTGGGGACCACTGGTCGTTTGGGAACTATCATCATTGATTTGGTGCGCACTCAGAGGATTTAGATCAAACTACTACCTTTGCAAACATGTTGCCTCAAGGTTTGAACCTAGATGTCTTCTTGGTAAGTGCTTGCCCAGACAAGCACTAACCAATCCACCTAATCCTCGGAGACAAACTCTTAAGGTAGAGAGAAAACCTCAAGAACTACTCTTAGGTGGTCAGTAGTGTCGTCCCATCCGCGTATACCACTATCTAGAGCAAAGCCACACAAGTGATTTTTTTGTTCCCCTTTGCATCAGAAAAGTTCAAACCATAAACCTCCCATTCAACGAAGCCAGGTTTGCCATCTCCACTTGGGCTACAAAGGAGAACAACTCTTAGGATAGAGAGAAAACCTTAAGAACTGCTCTAAGGTAACAACAGTGCCATGGACAAACTCTTAGGGTATAGAGAAAACCTCTCTTAGATAACTAATAGTGCCATGTCATTCGGGTATATCACTATCTAAAGAGAAACCACAAGAGATTTTTTTATATCCCCTTTGTATTGTAGAGATTTGAAGTGTGAACATCCAGTTCAAAGGGACCAGACTTGCCTTCTCCACTTGCGTGCAAAAAGACTAGTTCTAGAATCTATTATTTAAGAATTCAAACAAAATGTTGGGTTATAGAATCTTATTGTTCAAGAATTCAAACAAAATGTTTGGTTGATAGTCAAGGTTAGATTTTTTATTTTTGTTTTTTTTTTCAAGTCAACGTTGGATGATTCAACTTAAAATTAAAAAAAATGGTTAGGCGCATGCGACAACGAGGAAAGCAAATGGGCTGAACAAAAGATCTTTGGGATAAAAGAGACGAGATATCCCTATCCCTATCCCTTCCTGCACAAATAATCACGGGCTCAACAACGACGTGACACCACAGATATCGAGTTTTTTCACGAGCCAAATGGTAAGACCTGTCCCCGGATGTCTTTTCATGGGCCAACTCACCTTAGCTGGTGGGGAGTGCCGACTAAGACACCACGTCGGTGACGGAACCTCAAAACTCGGCCCCTCGGGAAAGGCAGAAACACTGCGACCAGACGAAGTTCTCGTGTTCACACGCAGCTTTTCATATATGGACCGAAAAATATATATATTTTAATATACAGGATCCTGCGTTTTTGCCGTTTCGCTGGACGTGCCTATCTGTACGCCATCCAACGATACCTGCTGCTGACAAAAATAATTTATAAACCCAATACTTGTCCCCTCTTCCTCTAAGTGGAGATTGTTGTGCCCGCAAAATCAAAAGGTAGAGTCACAGAGTGTGATCTTTCTTTTAATTTGGAGGTGAAAATGGAGAAAGAGAGCTACGAGACGGCCAGCCAGGCGGAACGACAGAACGGAAGAGTGGCTATAAGCGCAAAGAGCTCCGGGCCCCTGCGCTTCGTTGAATTCGCGCTGAGAGCGTTAGCGCTTGGTAGTACAATGGCGGCCGCCATAGTCATGGGCAAAAACAAACAAACCCTTTCAGTATTAGCCGTGGCTAAATATAGCTATTCGCCAGCTTTTGTGTAATTCTCCTCTTTTTCCCCTATGCCCAAGTGTTGAATTAGGATTTCCACCGTTTTTGTCTTTGTGGGTGGTGATGTAGGTGGCGTAAGTGTTTTATGTGTGGAATTTGTGGTACAGGTTCTTCGTGATAGCAAACGCAATAGCCTGCGGATACGCCTTTTTCTCTGTACCCATCTCTCTGCTCCGTCCGCAGTCTTTCGCTGCTATAAAATTTTTGATCTTTTTCTTGGATTTGGTAAGAGCATCACCCTCCCACATAAAATTGTTATTTTTCATTAGTAACAAGTTAAAGAACACCCTAGCCTCTCTTGACATTTTGGACTTTAATGCCTGAAATTTCCATTGCAGATCAAGGATTTTGAATGTTATCTGCCCCCACCTAGTGGGATTTAATCCCTTTTTTTCAATGAACGCATATTGCTTCTCCCATACTGTTATTCAAATTTACGATTTTTAATTTTCAGGTTTTTTTAGTGTCAAACCCCACCAAAAGGAGTTTGAAGTAATGTGTGGATGGTATGCTGTGAATAAAAATATGCAGGTAATGGTGGCTTTGGTGACGGCAGGGGCTTCGGCAGCAACGGCCATTGCTTACGTTGGTCACAAAGGAAACTCCCACACTATGTGGTCCCCAATCTGTGGTCTTTTTGGCAGGTTTTGCAATCACGTTGGTGGCGCTTTGGTTTCTTCCTTCATTGGAGTGATTATCTTTATGGTGCTCACTGTAATATCTACGCTTTCTCTTTACAAACACAGGCGTTAAGCACTCTCTGTATGTCATGGACTCTGAGTAAGAAGAAATGGTTGTGAAGGAGTGTATACTGCAAATCTGTGAACTTTTTTCGGTTTTCTTCTGTAAATGGTGTTTGGGTTTGGTCTGTTGGGATTGTTCTGGACATTGTCTTTATTGTGAATCGACTGTACTATCACTGCTATTGGTCATATCAATGCAATTTTAAAAATTTATCTGGGCATCGGAATCGAGCAAAATCTGTGAGCAGGTTAAATTTCCTTTTTAAAATTTAGCTGGGCATCGGAATCGCAAAATTTGTCTACTTGCGGCCGGACAACTTCAATAATAGTGTATTCAACGTGAGCATACTTCATTTAGGACAATTATTTTTTAGATAAGAAAGTTGAATGTGGTGCTCTTGTTTAACTTCATTTTGTAATTCTTTATTCTTTCCCTTCAGACGCATGTTTTTTCTGATCTCTTTCTATGTGTTTTTTCTCTTATTTCAAATTTTAACCCTTTCTGTATTGATTGGAGACGTGAACAAACTAGATTGATACTACAAATAAGATTGATACTACACTGTTGTTATCCAACTTATTCCGTTTCATTGTCTGTTTGGTTTGGTGTGGTGTACACTCAAAAGATTTAGATCAGACTACTATTTTTGCAGATTAATACTTATTATTTGAACACTATTACTTATTATTTGAACACTTTAAAGATTTTGAAATTTTTTTATTTTATTTTTGTAAGCATGAAACTATTCAAGTTGCCTAATTTTGCATGAAAATAGGCTATGGCAAAACTTCAACCCCAATTTCCATCCTCTATGTCATGGCATGTGATATATAGCATAGGGAAAACAAATGGTTTGTGGGAAACTACTTTCACACAATATCTTTTGAGTTATAACAGTAATTTATTTTTATTTTTATTAATTATAATATGGATAGTGATCAATTCTTAGGGTTTATTTGTATTAGTAGTATTATTCAAAACGTGTGGATAATTTAAATTAAATTTAGTGAAAATTTAAAAAACTAATGGTTTGTAGATTTAAAAGCTTATTAATAATTAATAAAATAAAAATATTAAAAATAAAATATAAAAGATATAAATTTATTTATAGGAAATTTTAATTAATTTTTTTAATGAGTTTATATAGGTTTTTATGAGGGGTTTTTATCACTTCAGTAAGCTTGAAGTTAAATTTTAATTAATTTTAAAAAATTAGACAGTTATACTATAATAATGATAATTTAATTATAAGTTTAACATACAAGGATGAAATTATATTCCAAACTAATTAAGTTTATTGGTTTTTATCTTAATCTTTTATATTCCAAGCTAATTAAGTTTATTAGTTTTTATCATTATTTTTGTTTTTTTAAAAGTAAGTCAAAATACAGCAAATGCCACAATTGAAGCCACATTTCTAGTGACTTGAACTTGGGTATCCTGGATAACAATCCAACTACATACCAGTAGGGTATCCTTGCATCACATCTTAACATTTTTTTTTAATATGATCTTAACTTTTTTTTTTTTTTTTTATAAGTAACAATGTATTTACAACGGGTTTTTTTTTAAGGATCCCAAAACCTTAGTTACATAGGTAGTCGTGGCTGAATTTGTGATTAAAAATCGGGGCTGCGCCCATGGGCAACAAACCGGGGCCCAGGGCCCTGGTGCCTACAAAAAGACAGACCAACTATGACCAGCAAAACAAAATTTGGCCTGAGGCCACCAAAACATGAAAAACCGCAAAACAACAAAGCCAATAACACAAAAAACTGCTCGTCGCCGCTCCGGGTAGCCCTACAGCCGGGCCTGGCTTGGGAGGGGCCCGACCTGACAGATCAGCTCCTCTCCCTGTCAGGGCCATCGCCCAACCTACGACGGAGTTCGGCCAGGGCATTGGCCGTTGAGGAAGCCGCTTTGGCAGAAGCGGTCAGGGAGCCAATCGTAATGTCGAGGAGGGCTCTGGTCGCCAAGTTCTGCATCTTGCTGCCGGAGTCAGAGCTGACTTCGGTGGCCTCCGGGGCCTCCACCTTGGCCTTCTTGGAGCTGCCAGTAGCCCTGCTGCTGCCTGGGGCCGGGCCTTTGCGGATTGAGCTTGCGCCAGGAGTTGGGGCCCCGCTTGGGCCTTGAGCCGGGGTTCTGCACTTTCGGGTGGGTCTGCACCATTTTGGGGAAGGGGAGGCTTCGAGGGAGGGGGTCTCCTTGGATTTGGATGTTGCAGGGGAAGCACCAGGGGAGCCAGCCACTTTAGGGGGAACAGAGGACAGGGGAGGAATGTAGTGAAGCTGCGGCTGGTTAGCTAGGGCGTGCCTATACAGGACAACCATGAGCCCTTGGTGGGAGGGCCGAGAATGGTTCCTACGAGCCCGGTCGATGGTGAGGCTCAGGGAGTAAAGGAGAAACTGGGGGTGCTTACCAGCGTGGCTCCATGAAGGTGGTTGTAGAAGCTGAGGTGGAAGCTGTAAAGCCGTTGGTCCGGGTCATCGCAGGTGATGTATTGCATCACAGGGACGATGGCCTCGTCGAAGGGGGTGGGAGGTCAGCGCGAAAGAGGTTGGCCTTGTCCCACTGCTACTCTAGGAACCGGGATAGCTCCTCCTCCCAATTGTGCTTGTCCCATCGGATGAATCTGCCTTTCTCCTCATGATGCAGACCTGTCACCTCCGTCAGAAACTCTTTGGTCACTTTGAAGTGCAGCCCCTTCACTTTGACCTCTCCGTCATTCCAGGTGTCCAGAAATCCTTGAGTAATATCTTCGTCGGCCCTTACAAATTTGTTGAAGAAAGGGGTGTATTTCTTGGCATTGGAAAATAGCTTGGCAGACTCGCTCAGATCAAGAGTGGAGGGCTCGAGGAAGAAGGCCTTGGCAGCCATGGGCAGTGAACTGGCATTCTAGGGGCAGGGAAACCAGGGGCGGCTTGACCAGAGACGCGGGGACAAGGGGAGGGGGAAGCAGACAAGAATGCGAGAGAGCTCTACGCGCGATAGGTTTAAAAACTTGCAGGGGGGCGTAGAGGAGGGGAAGGGCCATCGACGTCGGGAAGGAGCGCTTGGGGCGAGGGGCGACATGAGCTGGGAGGAGCTGAGGGGGCGTGGCTGTCGGCTGCCACGTGGGGCAGGGGAGGGGGCCAATGCCTGCGCTCCAGATGGCGCAATCTGAGTGGGGGAGTAGCTTGGGGAGACCTCACGGGATAGAGCCACGAGTGAGCTGACTCGACATGGGAATCCGATGGTGCGACATCCAAGGCGGGAAGGTCAGAGTGGGAAGCCGCGCGCTCCGACTTGGACTTGCCAACATTGCCAGCGGGGCTGCGTTTATCCAGAACGGGATGATCCGACAGTCTGACGAGGCCACTGACACTTGGCACCACATGGGAGAGCTTGGTCGGATTGCCCAGCTCTCGAGCGAGAGGGGCGTAGGGGCCAATCGTCATGACGGAGCAGGGGGAGAGTCCCCTGACCACTGGGGGGCGCGACAGCGCATCTTCGGGGCCCCGACTCGGGGCGGGCTAAGCGCCTGGGCCCTCATCGATGCTAGAATTGTCTTGAGATACTATTTGGACTAGAGCTTCAGGGAAGTTCATGGTCCAGGTAGTGAAATCTTCTGTTGTGGTGGCTTGGTTGGCCATGAAATCGGCTGCCCTGTTGCCTTCTCTGTACACATGCCGAAAGGCGTGGTAAGGGAGTCCTTGGAGGATGGTGAGAACTTCCCGAATGGAGTTGTGAATGCGCCAAGAGCTATTTCTCGGGCTACGGGCGGCTTTGATTATGACTTGGGAATCACCCTCGATGATGACTTTTGAGGATGACTCCTTGAGGGCGGTCAGCCCGCTGAGGAGAGTTGTTGCTTCGATGAAGTTGTTGGTCTGAATGCCAAGCGGAGCGGCGTACGCCAGGATCAGGGCCCCGTGACTATCACGGATGACCCCGCCCGCTCTAAAGGGCCCAAGATTTCCTTTAGAAGCTCCGTCGAAGTTAAGTTTGACCCATCCGGGAGGGGGGCAGTCCACCTTATCGCAGAACGATGGGAGGGGGCGGGGGGGACCGGGGGGAAGCTGGACTCCAAGGGAGGATAGGAGGGTGGACTCGCCTAGCCGTCGGGGCGCCTCGGTCAAAGGGATGGAGCGGGAGTTCTCAAGGGCGAAGGTAACCACCTTGGTCGCTACCCACTGGGGGGAGCGGGTCGAGGAGGAGAAGGCTCTGCTGTTGCGCTCAAGCCAGAGATGCCAAAGCAAGTGAGGAAGGCAGGAGCCCCAGAGGAAGCGGATGAAGGGGTGGGCGAAGGGGTTGGGCCACTGAGATAGGAGGTCAGAGATGGAATTGGGGGCCACCCATTGAATAGAAAATTGGGAAAGGATGAGGCCCAGGACTTCAGAAGAGAAGGGGCATCTGAGAAAGAGGTGATTAGTGGACTCCCAGGCAGCACAACAAAGGAAGCATCTATTCGGGATCTGGAAGCCCCTCCTGATCAGGTTCTCGATGGTTAGGATCTTGTTTTGGATGGCCGCCCAGACGAAGTGGCTGATTTTGGGGATCAACTTCTTGGCCCACACCTGATGGGCTGGGAATGGGGCCTCGTCAGGGACTCTTTGGAGGTTGTAGGCAGATTTAACAGAAAATATGCCACTGGGAGTGCCGTGCCAAACACATCTGTCGTTCCCTCTAGAAGATGGGATAACTGTCACCTTAAGGAGGCGTTGGAGCCTGGAAGCTTGGATCGGGTGCCTGGGATTCAGGATGGGTTTCCAAGTTACCCGTCCCTGGTTCTAGGAGAGATAGGCCGACACTTTGGGCCCTCTGTCCACCAGGCCCGATTTGAGGATGAGGAGCTCGTTGTCAGTAGTCAGGGCCTCATCTTGGATCCACCTGTCTTCCCAGAAGTCGATCTTGGTTCCATCCCCGAGGATCCATCTGGTCCCTTTTCGAATGATGTCTTTGGTGGAAATCAAGGATTTCCAGAAGGCTGATCCATATCTGGGCTGGGACTCATTGAGGAAGGGGTGGAGGTGGCAGTATTTCCTGAGCACGATACTGACCCACTCGTCAGGGGCGTTGGTGAACACCTTCCAGGCATGCTTGGACAAGAGGGCCTTGTTCATGAGGGTCACCCGCCTGAGCCCGATCCCTCCCTCGCCTTTGGGGCGGCAGACCAGGGGCCAGGAAACCAGGGGAATCCTCTTCTTATCTTCGCTGCCCGACCATAGAAAGCATTTTTGGATTTGTTCGATGTGAGCTGCAATGGAGGTCGGGATTCTGAAGACCGACATGAAATATATCGAAATGCTTTGAAGGACCACCGACAGGAGGGTGGCTCTGCCAGCCTGAGAGAGGAGGTGGCCTTTCCAGGGGGCCAACTTCCTCTGGATCCGATCCATCATCCCGCTCCACAGGGCCTTGGAGGATGCACCTGTAAATAGGGGAAGCCCGAGGTAAGAGGAGGGAAGGGAATCAGGGGTACAGCCCAGAATCTGCCCAATTCTGATTTGCCTAGCCAGGGGGTGTGGATGAAGAAGATTTTGCTTTTTCGGAGGTTAATTTTCTGCCCGATCGCCTCCTCGTACAGGGTCAAGATGTGCTTGAGGGCCTTGGCTTGAGGGATCGAAGCTAAAGTGGCGAGGATGGTATCATCCATGAACTGCTGATGGGACACAAGGGGTAGGCCCGACGTAGGCCTGATGCCCGAAATGAGTCCACGGGAAACAACACTCGAGATGGTTCATCCCAGGGCCTCGGCCAGGATGATGAAGAGGATCGGGGATAGGGGGTCACCTTGGCGAAGGCCTCTGGAACTGGGGAAGAACCCGATGGGGGATCCGTTGATGAGGATAGAGAACCAAGGGGAGGACACACAGTTGCTAATGAGCTCGACCCAGGAGGGGTGGAACCCGAACTTGAGAAGGACCTTGGAAAGGAACTCCCAGTCAACTCTGTCGAAGGCCTTGTTCATGTCCAGCTTGAGCAGAAAGGAGGCCTTTTTGGAAAGGAAGGCCGAGTGAATGGCCTCATGCATGATGATAACTCCGTCTGTGATCAGTCTGCCTTTGACCGAGCTCCCCTGGCAGGGGGCAATGATCAGGGGAAGGATATCCTTGAGGCGGGAGGCCATGGATTTGGTCAGGATTTTGTATAAGACATTGCACAGGCTGATGGGGCAAAAATCAGAGAGGGATCTGGCTGCCTGAGACTTAGGGATCAGGGCAATGAAGGTGGAGTTTATACCTCTGGGGATGGAGCTGGCAGTCTGGAGGTCCCGGATGGCTGCGCACACTTCTTGACCAACGATGTCCCAGAAGGATTGGAAGAAATGGGGGGAAACCCGTCCGGGCCCGGGGCCGCCTCGGCCTTCATGGAAAACGTGGCAGCATGGATTTCAGAGTCAGACAGGGGCTACAGGAGCATCTCGTTTGCCATGGCCAAAACTGAAGTTGGAATATGTTCCAGCAGGGAGTCTGTCGCTTCTAGGGACATGGGAGGACTGTCGCCAAGGAGCTCCTGGAAGAAGTTGGTGGCTTCATTCCGAATGTCCTCTTCGTCCTTGATAATTTTGTCGTCACTGTTCACCAACTCAACAATTCTGTTAGAGCCCCTATTTTTGAGAGTCGACGTGTGGAAGAACTTAGTATTAGCATCGCCATCTTGGAGCCATAGGGCTCTCGACTTCTGTCTCCAAAATGTTTCTTCCCTGGCCAGGATGTTATGGTACTCGCTGAGGGCTAAGCGTTCCTCTTCCCTGATCCCCGGGTCTTGGGAGCCCGCCTGGAACCTGAGCTCGAGGTCTTCGAGTTTTTTCTTAACTGCTGCTTTATTTTTGAAGATGTCACCAAACACCTCTCTGTTCCATACCTTGAGTTGCTCTTTGAGGCATCTCAGTTTGTGGTAGACTTGCTCAGCGGGGCACCCAGGGACTAGGGGAGCCCACCAGCAGCCAACCTGGGCCCTGAAATTGGGATGATGCAGCCACATGGACTCGAACCGAAAGGGTCGCTTGGGGGAGGAGCGATGGTCAGTTTCGAGGAGGAGGGGGCTGTGGTCAGACCCAATTTTAGGGAGGGCCAGCAAGGTTGCATCAGCAAACAAGGGAATGGCTTCCTTAGATAGGAACACTCTGTCCAACCTGACCTGGATATGGCTTGCTCCCGCTCTTCTGTTTGACCAGGTGAACCTGGCTCCTTTCAGGCTGACGTCCATGAGCTCGTTGAGGTCGGTGAAGGCTCCAAAGTCCTCCATGCTTTTTCTCGAAGCCGCTGAGCCCCCACTTTTGTCAGAAAGGAAAAGGGGACTGTTGAAGTCCCCTGCCAGGATCCAGGGAAGGGGGGCAAAGGCTTCTCTCATCGAGCTGATTTCCTTCCATAAGGCAGCTTTCTCAATCGGGTTGTTAGGAGCGTAGACGTTAGACAGGATCCACGAATGCCTTGACTTCACACAATGGACCAGAATGTTGATTATTCTGGGAGAAGATGATATGAGCCTCCCCTCGTAAGACCGAGGATCCCACATGCACAGTAGGCCCCCGGTTGTGCCAGCCGTAGGGGTAGACAGGGACTCGCAGTTGCGCCAAGTAGCTTGGGCGACCCTCTAGGCAGCTGCTTCATCTATTTTGGTCTCCTGGAGGAGGAGGAAGGATGGGCGGTGATCCTTGCAGAGTTGTCTGAGGATCCTTTTCTTGGGGGCACCATTGAGCCCCCTAACATTCCAGGTGATGAGCTTCATTTGACACCCTTGTGGGGTCGCTTGCCCCCCTTCTCGAGCTGAGCGGGGGGTTTGGGTCGAAGGGCGTCTATTTTGGAGAGGCTCATGGCAACGTCAAAGAGGGTTGCCTGGGAGCCATTGGCTATGTCATCTTCAGTGATCCTCGCTCGCTGGTCGCCCAGGGTGGGCCGACCTCTCTTGAGTTTGCTACCAAAGTCTGTGGTGAAAGTCCTACTTCGGGTCATCTTGGGGCTGATTTCATCGGGTCCAGATGGAGAACTGCCCTCAACCTCTTCGTCAAACCTCTCGAAGCTGCATTCTGATGGGGGGAGGCCAGTAGGGACCACCGGGAGGGGCGGGAGGGGGTCGAGGGGGGATAGCGGGGGTGGGGGGAGGAGGAAACCCTGACAGAGGAAGACGGGAAGGTGGGAGCCGATGGGGAAGAGAGCCTGGGTGGCTCACAGGGCTGGGAGGGGGCGCAAACAGGGGCCTGCAGGGAGGGATTCGCATCGGGTGAGGGGGAAAACCTGGGATCGGGGCCCCGAAAGAAGACCCAGGGAAGGGTGCAGGGGAAGGGGAAACCTGGGAAAGACCATCCTTCGGGCCAAGGCCCGCTTGGGATTCCTTTGGGACAGAAGGGGGAGCCTCCTTGGTGGTCCAAGCCTAGGATCTGTGGCCATCATGAGGGGGCCCTCGGGAGGGAGCCCGATCTGGTCGGGAAGGGAGTTTGGGGAGAGGGCCATCAACCTTCTTGGATACAGGGCATTGATGGGGGAGGTGTCCCTGAGTGCAGCAGAGAGGGCAAAAGGCAGGTTTGTTTTCGTAGATCAGAGTTTGGCGCCAAAAGAAGGACCCAGAGGAGATGGTCACAGAAGAGGGGAGTTCGGATTCTAGATTTGCATTGACGCAAAATTTGGCATGGACCATTCGGGAGCCTGCCTTGGTAGCGGGGTCGAAGGCCACCAGCTCCCCGATCGACTGGGCAATAAGCCTTAGGACATCTTCGTGCCACAAGTGGAAGGGAAGCTCAGGGAGCCAAACCCAGATCGGGGTAAAGTTGATACTTTGGGTGCTAGGGTGGAAGTCAGCTCCATATCGCCTGAGGAAGAGGCTTTTGCGTCCCAAAAACCAGGGCCCGCCCGACAGGATCTTTTCAGCGTCATCGTTGTTATTTAATTTGATGATGAAGAATCCCTTGGTAAGGGCCACCAGCTGAATATGTCCAAAAACTTTCCATTTGGAAGCCGCCCATCTGCGGATGGTTTCCATGTTCGGGCGCCCTCCCAGGAACTTCCCAACCAGGGAGGCAGAGGATCCAGCGACAAAGGAGGAGTAGACCTCCTCTTGAATAGAAATGTGGGTGCCCTCGAGGGAAAGCCCTAAACCCAGGGCCCGAGGCTGGGCCCTGGTACCAGCCAGGATCTGTTGATAGGAGGGTTTGGGCCCGCCCGGGGCAGAACCCTGCCCAGGATCTGGAGGCTTTTTCCCTAGGCCTACGCTTGCATCGAGGCAGGGAAGAGGTCCTGGGCCCAAGATGTCGTCCCCACCCTGGCCACCATTCTGCTCAGCCTCTGAGCCCTCCTCTGGGCCCGTCGAGGGCCTTGCGGGCCCGAGTCTAGGCCCCGACGTGCCCGACCCCGATCCCGATCCAGCGCCCGCCCTGGAACTTGCGCCAGCATCTAAACCTGTTCCCAGTCCCGCTCCCGCTCCCGCTCCCGTTCCTGCTCTAGCTCCCGCCATCAATGTTTCACTTTTTTACCCTTTTAACTTCCAACAAGTAGAAAGTTATAATTCTATTCTTTCTACTATCGATCTTAACTTATTTTAGATATTGTGACATACAATAATTAAACCTAAAAACTTAGGTTTTCTAAAATTTAAATATGTAAGTCTATGCACATTTTCTAGATAGCTTTATTATACACACCTTAAATTTTATCAACAAATATGCCTTTTGAAATAAATAATTAAAGAAACTCTATTAATTACCAAAAATAAAATCAAAATGCTAATTGAAAATATTAGCATTGAAAAGTATAATGTTATAGATATAAATCTAATTTATTTTCTTTTAGACCTTGAATCAATCAAATTATTCTAAATGAAAACAATAATTTGTTGTGCAAATAATATTTAAGGCTAAAATGTGAAAAAGAAAAGTAATTTCTAACACCCACAACACCACAAATTTTATGATACAAACATCCTAAAGAATATTATTTATCTAATATGTGTTTATCTAAGCAAACTTCTTTTATCGAAGTATGGTGTACAACTCAATCCCTATTGGATTTAAAACTTTGATTTTTTTTTATACATAGGAAATATGGTTACAACCACACTTTTTGTACAACTCTATTCCCATTGGATTTAAAACCTTGAATTTTTTTATATATATAGGAAAGTTGGTTACAACCACATTTTTTCAACAACTGTTAAGCACATGGTTCAAATTGCAAGGGCTGCTTCCACCAAACCTATTCCACCTCATTGTTGTTGATCCACGTGAAGGGGGCCATCAATCGCTTGGGATTCGTACCATCATCATCAGTCTAGCGCACACTCAGAGGATTCAGATGAGACTACTATCTTGGTAAATAGGCTTCCCCAAGGTTTGAATCTAGGTGTATTCTTAGTAAGTGCTTGGCCAAACAAGCAACTACCAATCCACCTAGCCCGTTATCGGGGGCTTGAACCTTTTATGATATAAACATCATAAATAATGTTATTTATCAAATATATGTTTATCTAATCAAACTTCATTTATTAAGTATGGTGTACAACTCTAACCCCATTGGATTCAAAACCTTGAACCTCCTATTATGAGTTCCAAAGTCTTTCTTTTATGCCCTTTCAATAAAAAGATGTTTTCAATGTAAGTAAGTTATTTTAATTTATGGTAAATTATTGTAACTTTGTAATAGTTAAACCCAAATATTTGTGTTTAAATCTTAAATTTTGTAATGAAAAATAATTAATGGTCAAAATTTAATTTTACAAGTTTTGTTATATTTGTGGATAGATTCTTCATATATTCATTAAATTTCATCCATAATCATACATGTTACAATTTAACTAAAGTTAACATAAATAGGGCAAGTACAATCTAATCTAAAAATTACTATTCAAATTGAAATTTCCAAAATGGTTAAACTTATATAGTTGTATTAGTTAAAGAATATTTAAACAATATCGGTATCAATTGTGCAATGTGATATATAGAAGTCTATTCAATTTTTCTTTCAAAACCTTAGGGATGAAATTTTAATAATTTTTTTTAATAAAAAAATATATAAATTAGGAAAAAATAATTCTTTCTAAAAATAAATAATATTTAAAGTTGAAAAATTAATTTTAAGCTAATTAAACTTATATAGTTCATCTTGGATTATTATATATATAACTAATTAGAGAAAATTATCAGCCAAAATTCAAATTCATGTCTTGTATATTTCTAAATTGATTCTTCATAAACTTGTTAATTATATCATTATATATAGTTTTATTTAAAATCAAAAGAAAACTATAATTATAGAAAATTCTTAAACATTTTGTAAATTTAATATTCTAAATGTTAAACATTTTTTTTTTATTGAAAAAATACATCATATTACTGAATAATCAATAAGGTACATCAACAACAGGCAAGAAACAAGCCTTTCAAACTTACATCAGCTTGCGCAAAAGCAGCAAGCAATCCGCTCTAAGCCCCTTGTCAATTCTAAGGCAATCTTTCAAGATATCAAACCTGAAAATTTTCAACTGCTTAGTAATTAAAGTATGGGCCCGAATTACAATGAGAGAAACAACATAGTCTTCATTATTGAAGACCAAATTACATCTATCCACTTTGCCTCTTTCCACACCTTCCTTGCTCTTGGGCAATCCCAAAAAATATGTTTAATGGTTTCACTTCGTCCACAACTGGAGCATTTATCCGAATAAAGTAGCCATTTAGCAAGCCTAGTCTTACTTTGCAGGCCCTACATAATGACCATCCAAGCAAACACCTTTAACTGCATAGAGACTCGGAACCTCCATACTCCTACCAAACGTTCCCTCCATTTATTGAAAGGACAGGTAATACCCCATATGACATTCAAAACATACCCTAAGGGAATATAAGGAGCCATCAAATGGTAAAGCTTAGTCGATTTGAAGCACCAAATTGGCTTACCATAAAGCCATCTCCAATCTCTCCAAATAGGACCAGGAAGACCATTTGTAAGCTTATAAAGTTGCTCAAATGACAAAAGGCCCTGAATTTTTTGCACCGCAAATTTGTTTGAAGGCCCCAGTTTAAACTTAACAAGCAGATACTGCCATGGAATCCATTGACCAGAATTCTCATCCCAGAGATCAACCCATCTAAAAATTCCTTTCTTACTCAATCTTTTACACTAAATATTGGGAATATCTGAAGTATAAATCCCATTCATCTTCCAAAGGCAAATTGCCTTGGAAGAGAGCGTTCATCCTCTTCTATTCTCCAAATAGTCCCAATTAAGCCCTTTAACCACCACTTTCCAGGATTCCCAAATTATTTTAATCAAAATGCATCCTCTGATTTTGAATTTTGTAGGATGTCCCATAATATCCTCAAAGCTAAACTACCCATGAAAGCCATCAATATTCACACAAATTTTTATCTTGTACTTGAGCATACATTGCCATCCAATATTACTGTCTAATCATTTGATGATCCACTTCGAAGCAAGAATCATACCTTAAAGTTGAATGTCTAATAGGCCAAGACCTCCACCCGCCTTAGGAATAGTATAATATTTCCACACTATAAGAGGAACCCTCCTAGTACCATCCATATTGGACCATAAAAAATTCCTAATGCATGTCTCCAACTTCTTATATTGAGTGGAATTGGGCAACCAAAAAGACGAATAATACATATGGTAAGCCTTAAGAATTTTGCTTACCACAGTAAGCTTTCCAGCAAAGGATATCATCTTGTGCTTTCATATCTTAATCTTCTTCTCAAATTTGTCCATGCACTAGTCCCACATGGACTTAAGAGAAACCCTTTTTCCAAAGGGAATGCCCAAATACCTTACAATATCTCCCTCCGACACTAATTTTTCCAGGAAGAGAGTCAGATCCAACAAGCCATAAATTAGACTTTTCTTCACTAACAACTACACCAGAGGCAAGATAGAACTGTCGAAGATAATCCTGCATACCCAAAAGAGAGTTCTTATCTAGTTGGACAATAAGACAGGAATCATCAACAAAGTGAATGTTCAAAAAATATCCCTCGAGAAGAGAGATCCATCCAATACATCCAGTTATCCTTTAGTGTTCCAACATGTAGCCCAAATCATCAGTAGAGAGAATGAAGAGCAGAGGAGCCAAAGGGAAACCCTATCTAATGGATCTGAACAACTGAATATCCTCAGATAATTTACCATTAACCACTACCTTGGATGAAGCTGAAGAGAAGAGCATTTTGATTTTATGAACCGCAACACCATTGAATCCAAGCCATTCCAAAAAATTAAAAATGAAAGTCCAGTCCACCCTATCATAAGCCTTATCGAAATAAATTTTAAAAAAAAGAGCCTATTTTCCAGTCTCCTTAACCCATTCCATAGGTTCCCAAATGGACAAAACTATATCAAGGATAAATCATCCTTTTACAAAACCAGTTTGCTCCTCTCTCACAATTATAGAAGCAATATTCTTCATTCTCAGAGCAAGAGCTTTAGCTACAACTTTGTAAGAGACATTCAAGAGAGTAATTGGATGCCAACCACCAATATTATCTTTATTGTTGCCTTTAGAAATCAACCTAATGACCCCTTGATTTAACCATGGTGAGAAACTAGATTCATCAAAACCTTCTTTAATCAACTTAGTATAATCATCTCAAATACAATCCCACATATATTTGTAAAACTTAGTTGTTAAACCATCAAGGCCAGGTGACTTACCATTTTCATTTTAGAGAGAGCATTGAAGAGCTCCTCTTTAGAAAAATCAAAAGATAAATGATCATTCTCATAGCTGGAAATCTTCTTAGGCACACATTCTCTGACCAACTCCTGATCATGTTGTACAGAAATAGAATCTTCATAGGTGTATCGCTCCAAAATTTTTGCATCCTTACCCTCAGGCTATAGGATCCGCGCCCAGAAGGGAGATGCGAGAAGGATGGGACAATACCTCAGACGAGAGGCCCTTTGAAGGTCCCGCCTCTCGGGGGAGGAGTATAAAGGTGAATTTTTGATGGATGGTGGGTTCACCAGGAAACTTTTGAGTGGCAGTTTCCACGCCTAGGTTGGGAATGGGTTTGATGTGTTCGTTTTATACTCAATCATTCAATTCCTAGGTTTGGCCAAAATGAATCTAAACTATTCTATATGCCAATAATGATTTAAATGGATACAAAAAATAGAAATGGGTGCTAAACACAGAGAATATGCAGATTAGGACAGATCATACCTGATTTCGGATGTCTGATGAAGGTTCTGAGTCTTGTAGCAGTCTGAATCATCTCAAACTGCACGTAATCGTCTGAAAGGAGACAAAATCATCTCAGATCATAGTCGGTCATCTGAGATCAGACGAGATCATCGTGGATCTGACGAATTCGTCAAAAACCTGCAATCATAGAAATAGATACAAAATACCAAAATACGAGTACCAAAACATAGGGGAAATGATAGAAGTAATGGTAAATTTACCTAAATGATAAATCCAAATAGAAATCAAAGAAGAAATGCATCAACTTAACAATGTATTTTGATTTTATCATGCATTTACACTAGATGAGGTGAACTCCAAGATGCATAAACATAATAACCCAAGATAATGCAGAATTATAATGGAAAAATGCAGGAAAGTTAAGAAGATGCAAACTCTGGGCTCGGATTGCCCCCAATCTAGATTACAGTCAGGATCGCCTCCAATTGTACGAAATCATCTGCGCTCCTCGACAGGATCGTCCGAGATAGTCTGGAATCGTTTGCGACGATCCGAACTAGCTTCGACTGAAAAATAGTAGGGTTCCTACAAGAAAATGCAAAATGCAGAATACAGACAGTAGTACGAGGATGCTCTAGTGAATAAGGATCTAAATCCGTCAGCTAAGGGGTTCAGGGGAATCAGAATCAGGGGGATAAACTAGAAAAATCCTAGTTTATATAGGATTAGGGGGAGGCTAGGAGGTTGGGGATCATCCCAATCTGGGAGATCTCCAACAGGGAAATCTCCAACTACGTAGACGCGCTTCTGCCCAAGTTGGAGAGGCTGTTGAAACAGAAGCTAATTATGAACATTCGATTTTGGGACGAAATCGTCTGGACGTTCTGTTCCAGACGAATTCGTCAGATCGGGGACGATTTCGTCTGATCTACGACGATATCGTCCAACGGTCAAAACAAATCCTAAAAATGGCACGAAAAATGGGGAAAGCGGGTAACAAGCGGTTTTGGGGTTAAAATTTAAATTTTTATCTTTTATCTTTTACTAAGGTTTTAACCGTGCCAATTTTAGGGTGCTACATTTTGCCCCCTCTTTAGCGAATTTTTCAAAGAAAATGCGTTAAAGACGAGTTTTTCCCATTTTTACGAGAAAGCAAAAATGTACTCAATTTTTTAGACGACGATTCTTCGTCGAATCGTACGAATGCTGACTATGGTGCCCCCTCCGTGTTTTTACCCAAATCGAACGTTTGAGGTAAAAACGCGAAAAAGCAAAATTTTAAAATGTTGTTGGTTTTGAATAAAATTAAGAAAAATAGGGAAAACCCTAATTCATTTTTTACTATTCATTTTTATTGGTTTTTAGAGCTCTGCAGACAAAAAAATGGTGGAGACAGTGCACAGAGCGACAGAGGTCCGATGCGGGCTACGGGTAAGGATCTAATCCTAATAGATTAGGTTTGATTTTGCTTTGTGCAATTTTTGGATTTAAATTTTGATTGTTTGGGGCATCGCGGCCATTTTTAGGCCGTCGACGACGTCGGGATGAAATCGTCCCTATTTCATCGAAATCGTCTCTAGATCATCGATTTCGTCTGAGGGCGAAATCGATGAACTAGGGGCGATCTCGTCCAACAAGGGGCGATCCACGAGTTGCGAAATCGGAGATGATTTCATCCTAACAAAGGACGATGCTGCCCAATTTGGGACGATATAATCCAATGGTGGACGATATCATCTTGTTAAGAAATTAAGCTTGATTAAAATGTTTTTAATTTTATTTTAATGATTGGTTATTAATAAATTTTGTTGTTTATTGTTTGTTTTGCAGAGGGGATTACTAAAGAGCCGAGAATGGAAATACGATGGGCTGAGAGATGACTTGGCCGCTCTCGACCAGGCAGAGCGCGACCAACTAGCACAGGTCGGGCTACAGCATGTGGCAGAGATGCCACAAGTACCGACTGACATAGGGCTTCTGACAGCCCTAGCAGAGATATGGTATCCGAGGTCATCCTATTTTTGGCTACCGATAGGGGAGATGGCTCCCACACTAGAGGACGTATGGAGGATCATGAGGATCCCCATACAGGGATGGCTCATGACGCCTACGGCCAATCAGGGCCAGGTGATGATGAGATTGACTGGAGACCCGAGCTTCACCCTGGAGAAGGGCGGAGTGAACATCGAGTCTCTAGGCAGATGCCTGGGGCATCCAGGCTGACTCAAGTTTTGGTAGGGGTGGTCGGTGGCTTACTGCTATGCCACCAGAGTGGGTGCAGACTACCGTGGGTGCTCTCAGACATAGTTTGCGACATGAGAGACCACGGGTATAGGTTTACATGGGGTAGCTTTGTACTATGTCACTTGTATAGGATCCTACATGGGGTCGTATACAAGGGAGGTCGATGTCTGGTCTTGACATCGTTGCTACAGATTTGGTGTTGGGAGCACATCACGGTGCGGAGGCCGATAGGGCTCCCATTGACAGGGGTTGACCGAGAGAGGCCCCGGGTTTACTATTGGTGGCTACAGAGAGGGTCACAATGGTGGATAGATCTGTCGATGTCTCGGAGGTTGTTGGATGACCTCATCCTAGACCAGATCACCTGGAGGCCATGGAGAGAGCACCCCGGGTGGGCAGAGGATGGGCAGGAGCTGGCTCGCATCAGGCGAGTCTGCTGGCTGAGGATGGAGCGGGGAGAGGTAGAGCTCCACCGCTATGATCGGGTACTACGATAGTTCGGTCTACAGTAGGGGATCCCTTCTCTCAGGGATTACGAGTACTCTCGGACTATTTAGGATAGTACTACATTGAGCGGGGCTCCAGACATGCAACGATTCTGGAGTCAGGATGCGGATGATGCCCCCATCCAGCCAGTGGATGGTGATGATGCTGGGGTTGCAGACGGCTATGATGCTTGGTACGTAGGCATCCACCCTCCTCGGATGACGAGGGCATAGGGTCCGATGCACGCGGTTGTGCGATGGATGGGGAGGCGGTGCCAGGCTACCATTGAGGCAGCACGGGGTCACGATGGGAGAGAGCAACGGTGATCCCCATAGGAGAGACGCCAAGGATGGGTCAGGCTCCATAGAGGCCACAGGAGACAGGGCGGAGGGAGGAGAGATTCCCTTCGCAGTAGGGGGAGAGACCACCATCGCCTGATAAGGGCAAGGGTGTTGAGGTAGGGGAGAGCAGCGAGACGATGGCTCTCTAGGCTGAGGTTGCCCACCTTCGGGCTCAGGTGCAGACACTACAGGATGAGGCTACACGGCTCAGAGCTCGAGGCGGAGGAGCGAGCACTCAGGATCTAGCATGGTCTATTGCTCAGACCGCATTCTACCAGGGGTTGTACTATCAAGCGGTCCCAGAGGGATAGAGGATACCATTGCCAGCCCCCATTGCAGAGCCGGTCATGATGGGATCATCGAGGACATCCTCACGATCGACGACGAGGACCCGGGACACAACCCGGACCTCTATGGGACCACCTCCTCCATGTCAGGGTGGGGGAGGAGATGAGGCTGAGAGCTCGAGGGCTTCTCGAGGCTAGCTACTACAGAGTGCAGATTGCATTATTATATATGTATATATATATTTGTTTTTGAGGGGATTGAGTATGCCAGGGTTTTGATTGTGGCATACCAATCCAGATGATGTACATAATTGATTGATGATATATATAGATTGTATTTTTGATGATATGACTTGTGTATCTATTGTATGATGCTTGAATTGTTGATTCATGTAATTATGTCATTGGAAATAAATTATAATGTTATGTCATGCCATAAAATTGTAAATGAAATAATCTGATGTGCATAAATTGGTTGTTTTGGTGTGATTTGATGAAAAATAAAAGGGACTTCTAACAATAATTTCAAAGGACATTGTCGTTGTTATAGACCGTTTCATGGAGTCGCCGCTCGCTAGGTCGTCAAGCTAATCCTAGTATAGAAATATTGCTAAAAGTAAAAGAGTGCTTAAGAGACTGTCTTAAGACTTGGTGTTGTGATGATGAAAATGATGATGGTGATGATTTGTTTTCAGATTTTTCACAAAATTATGCATGAAATATATTTAAAAAGTGATTTTTGCTAGGCATAAATTCCTAAGTGTGATAAATTTTTGAATAATTCCTTAGAAATTATACCATGGTTGCAAAATGGAATGTTTGACATAATGACATGAAATAGAATAAGTGTTCGTTCGTTTTGAAGCACAATTGTGTAACATAATGATGTAAGCCATATGTGTTTTTAAAATGGATGGGAAAATAAAATTAGAACAATGGTTTGCGCTAGGCATAGAATTTATAGGTATAGACTTATACCATCATCGCGAAATCCAAAGAAGAAATTGATATTTTTAGTTTTATTGCATGATTGATTTTTGATTTTTGATTTTTGATAAACAGAAAATAATAATATGATGAACATGTTGTTTGAAATCGTTTTGCGATTTTGTGAAACAATGTATATAATTGTTTTTATACAAAACAAAATTCTGAAATAAGAGGATAAAATTATTCCAAAAAGAATTACAAAAATATTTTAAATTATCTCAAAAACAAATGTAGGTTTATAAGGGATCCTCATGTGCAAATGTGAGTTCATTACCGATCTTGATTTATCATAATGATACAAAATCTCTCAAATACAAATGTGTGTGCGATTGTATTGTTCATTCACCAATTTTGAGCAAGATAATTTGATACAAGCAATTTGCCTTAACCAAATGAGTGTTCCTTAACCATGATTTATATGCATATAACCGTACCAGACTACTATGTAAGTCGGGTTATCAAGAGCTAGCTGATCCATAAGCTGACATAGGTCTGTACAAAAGAAGGTCGCTAATGTGACAGACATATCACCACGCTAGGAATTACCCAAGGCCAAGCGGGTTGGGCACAAACCACCTGTTATGGGGCTTACCTCACAGTTTTCGAATAATTGAGAATTCCAGGGATTCAAGCTCATTCACCCTTCTTTTCTTTTCAAGGGGTAGGGAAAGGGATTTTATTGCATTTTGCTTTTTCGTTTCACTTTTGCTTTTCTTTTTTTTTTTTCTCTTTTTGTATTTTTGCTTGGAATATTGTTGCGATGGTACAAAATGATATTTTTCTTTTTCTCATTTTTCTTTGACTTTTCTTTTTCTTCCTATGCTAGGGATACTTGCTCGGATTGGCTGTAGAGCAAGGGATTTTTATTCTGGGTAGGGGTGAGCTTGTCCTTTTGTCAATTCTCAAAGATTCTAGACCATGTGCATGATAGGATAGCAGGGGAAACTTTTCGCTCAAGAAACCACGTCTACTATGTAGCATCATATTGAATTTGCAATGAAATCATTTTAATGTGAAAAGATATACTTGGTTCAAGTAAATAACAAGATCAGTTCTCTATGCTCAAAACTTTATTTAATGCCAATGTGGACTTTGATATAAGAGAGATTAATAATCATACTAAATAAAATCAAGATATTTATTCATGTGAGTGTGATAGTGCGGGATTCCAAATAAATGTTCATTTATCCAAAATAATTGAAAATATAACTGCAAACTCCAAGAATTGACAGGTATGAAAAAGATGTTTTTGAAGATTTTGACAATTTTGATGTTTTTGTATTTGATTTTAATTGATGAATTGAAAGAAATACAATGTGATTGTTTTTTTTTATATATATATATATATATAAGTGACTAAAAGAAATAATGTGCAAAACAAATATATACAATGATGAAATGGCCAAATTTTATGCATAGTAGCGTTTGAGATGCATAATGTTCATAGGTTCTTTAAGTTCTTTACCATCTAAGGTAGATAATTTGTATGCTCCCGATCCAAATTTAGCAGTAATAATATACGGTCCAAGCCAGTTGGGCTCGAATTTACCTTTAAGGTCTTTAGTAGCATTAGTATTTTTTTTATTTTCTTTTAAAACAAGGTCGTCGATCGCTAAGGATCGATGATGAACTTTCTTGAGATATGCTCTCTTAAGCTTGTTTTGGTAGGCACGAAGATGCTCCAAAGCATTGATGCGCTTTTCATCTAAAAGTTCCAGCTGACTAAATCTGCCAGCATGATATTCATCCCCTACTTCAGTATCTTGAAGTAGTAGAGCCAAAGAAGGAACTTCTAATTCAAAGGGAAAAACAGCTTCAGTGCCATAAACCAAAATGAAAGGTGAAGTTCCAGTGGGGGTGCGAACACTAGTGCGATAGGCCCACAAAGCAGGATATAATTGGATGTGCCAATCTCGACCAGATTTATTGACCAGTCTTTTGAGAATTTTGATTAATGTTTTATTAGATGCTTCTGCTTGGCCATTACCCTGAGGATAATAGGGAGTGGACCAACGATGTTGAATTTTATATTTTTGACACAATTTTTTGACATCTTTATTTTTGAAACAAGTTCCATTATCTGAGATGAGATTTGCAGGAATTTCGAACCTACAAATAATTTGATTGAAGATAAACTTAGAAACTTGGATTCCAGTACAAGAAGCTAAAGGCATAGCTTCAACCCATTTTGTAAAATACTCCGTAGCGGTTATGATAAATTTGTGTCCATCAGATGACACAGGGTTGATTTTCCCAATGATATCTAAGCCCCATTTTGAAAAGGGCCAAGGAGATGAAATAGCCTGCAGCTCTTGTGCGGGCGCATGGACAAGGTCAGCATGTTTCTGGCACTTGTCGCAATGGCGCACATAATCATGTGCATCATTCTCCATGGTAGGCCAAAAATATCCTATCCGAAGGAGCTTCTTAGCAATGGCGTTACCACTAAAGTGTCCTCCACAAGATCCATCGTGGGCTTCACTCAAAGCTGATCTAGATTCTTCTAGATTCAAACATCTTAATAATATGCCTTCAAAAGATCTCCTATACAAGGTATTACCAATAATTACGAAGCGACTTGCTCGTCTACGTAATAATCGGCATTGGTTGCTAGTATAACCATCAGGGAAGGTCCCATTTTGCAGAAAATTAAATATATCAGTGTACCATGGTTCGGGAGTAGTTTCGTTGATTAGAAACACATCCAAAGGTTCTAAGCATGATTTTCTTGAAGCGGGTTCCTGGAGTCGATGAATAATGATGGTAGCATATTCATCATCTAACTCCAAGGGCAAAAGAGATGCAACTGCAGCCATAGCGTCAGCCGCACGATTGCTAGTTCGAGGAATAGCTTCCAAAGTAACTTGATCAAATAAGGATAATAATTGCAAAACATATGTTTTATATGGGCGTAATTTATCATCTCTGGTCTGATAAACATCATTGATTTGATTTATGACAAGTTGGGAATCACCAAAAACTAACAAATTTTTAATTTTTAGGGCCAAAGCTGCTCGTAATCCAAGGATTAGAGCCTCATATTCAGCAGTATTATTAGTGCAAGCAAACGTTAATTTAAAGGACAGAGGTATAAGATGTTTTTGCGGAGATATTAAAATAATACCCGTGCCAGCCCCACTCATGCATCGGGCTCCATCAAAGTATAGGGACCATTGTTTAGGATGGTCTGCCTCTAATTTAAGGCATTCATCGAGAAACTCAATGATGAGGGGATGGGTAGACTCTAAGGGTGCAGCAACTAATTGATCTGCTATGATTTGACCTTTAACAGACTTTTGTCCTATAAACGTGAGTTCAAACTCGCTTAGCGCAAGAACCCACTTGGTTGTGCGACCAGATAAGTACGGTCGACTCATGAGATATCGCAAAGGGTCGAATTTGGCAATAACATACGTTTTTTGACTAAGCATATAATGTCATAGTTTCTGTGTAGAAAATACGACTGCAAGACATAACTTCTCTAATATGGTATAGCGAGTTTCATAACTGATCAAGGTTCTGCTGATGTAATAATTAGCACGTTCTTTCTTCTCATCGTCAAGTTGAGCTAACATAGCTCCTAAGGCAAAATCGAAAGCAAAAATGTACAAAATAAATGGACGATCAGATCTAGGTGGGGAAAGCACCGGTGGTTTAAGAAGATATTGCTTAAGGAGTTCAAATGCTTCCTGACATTTGTCGTCCCAATGAAAAGAGACATCTTTCTTAAGAAGTTTAAGAAAGGGTCCGGTTTTATCTGCCAACTTATCAATGAAGCGACGAATAGCTTGAAGCTTACCTTGTAAACTTCGTAATTCTGATATATTTGTGGGTGCGGGCATATCAGTGATAGCCACGATCTTGAGAGGGTCAATTTCAATGCCACGTAAAGAAACGATAACCCCCAATAATTTATCGGACTTAACTCCGAATATACATTTGGTTGGATTCAATCGGATAAGATACTCCCTTAACCGATCAAATACTTTTCTCAAGTCATTTAAATGATCATCTTCTTTGATGGAA
Organism: Wollemia nobilis; assembly: GCA_028583015.1. Taxonomy (NCBI): domain Eukaryota; kingdom Viridiplantae; phylum Streptophyta; class Pinopsida; order Araucariales; family Araucariaceae; genus Wollemia; species Wollemia nobilis. The sequence continues at coordinate 2,560,238 of JAQPPZ010000220.1, read as the reverse complement.
CGAGCTATAATATCATCTACATAATCATGTAGAATATCATGCATCATATCGTGAAAGATATAAGTCATGGCTCGTTGATAGGTTGCACCTGCGTTCTTTAAACCAAATGGCATTACTTTCCAACAAAAGGTTCCCCAAGGGGTAATAAAGGTTGTTTTAGCCTGATCTTCAGGAGCTATCCTGATCTGATTATAACCAGAAAATCCATCCATTAGGGATATCATTCCGCTCCCAATAGTAAAATCAATGATTTGATCCATGTTGGGAAGAGGAAAATCATCTTTAGGGCAGGCAACATTAATATCTCTGAAGTCTGTACAAACCCTAACTTTAGTGGCTTCTTTCTTAGTTATTGGAACTACATTTGAGATCCATTCAACATAATCAATGGCTTGTATAAAAATGACCTTCAACAGTTTTTCTAGTTCTGCTTTGACTAGTAAGGCCACTTTAGGATGCATTTTTCTAAGTTTTTGTTTAACAGGTTTAGCATCTGGATGGACTACTAGATGATGCATAACTACAAAAGGGTCCAGACCTGGCATGTCGTCATATGTCCAAGCAAAGACATCTTCATAGTCTTTAAGAAATGAAATGTATTTATCTTGTTTTTCTTGACTTAATTCTGATCCAATATTGATTATGTGAGGGTTATGTTCGGTTCCAATGTTAATTTTTATACCGTTTTCAACTTCCATATGTAAATCTCTCTCAAAATTAGGTGGGGTGGGTGAAACACCCAATTCTTGTAATTCTTCCAAGGTTAGCTTGGATAATTCGTCTTGAGGAGTCGAGGCCTCAAGCTGGGCTATACTAGGTATAGAGCCATCAAAATAAAATTCGTTATGTAACAAGTCATCAACGGAGACATCATGGAAGATATCCCCTTCCAACTCATCGTCGGATTCGACAATCATCTCAGGGTAGGCGAGAGATAGCATATGACAGGTAAAGGGATTATTCTTTGAACGCAAAGAATCTTGTTTATCCAGATAATCTTGATAACATGTAAGATGGTCATCCTCCTCAAATGGGAAGGGTTGACCTTTACTAGGAAATAGGCCCACACCGCATCGGGAAGGCCACGGTTCTACCTCAATAGGTTCCTTCATACCATTTTGGGAAGGTCCCAAACCTTTCCCTTTATAGCCCAATTTAAGCATTATGGGTTTAGCTTTAATATACTCATTAGCAAAATAGCATCGAGCATATCCATCACAATGTGTCTTGATGTTTCTGGGTATTCTTCCCCAATCATATCCCTTATAAATAAAAGCACAACTCCCGACTTGGTAAATACTTCCCATAGGCTGTGGGAGGCCCAAGGTACGAGGAGAGGGTGGGAGTTTATTTAAAATAAGGGAAGCTTGCATGGCAGTGTTGATTTCTTCTGATATAAGAATTTTAGATAAATCGGGTAAGAGTTCATCAGTAAGAGCATAAGAGGTAGAAGGAACATTTCCTAGATCGTCTGATGTGGAAAGGATGCCTGTAGTGGATGGGGATGTTATAGGGATATCGATGGATGAGTCTATCGGTATGGAAGTTATAGGGGTAAAACAAGAAGCATTGGTTGTAGTTCTGGGATCTTTTTGAGGTCCTACTGTGGTTTGTTCAGAAGATGGTTGAGCTATATGTAGAGGTGTAGTTGATGGGGAAAAAGTAGGTGATGTTATGGGTGAGTGTTTCACACGCTTAGACGGTTGATGAGAATTAGGATGTGTGGATGACAGAGCAGGGCAAAATTGAACTCCAACCGGTTCTGCCAAAGCACACATATCAAAGGGTCTAGGGTCACCATGAATGGTAACCAACTGGTTTTTAAATTCGAATTTAACACATTGATGTAAAGTTGAGGGGACAACTCGCATTGCGTTAATCCAAGGGCGACCCAAAAGTATATTGTATGATGCAGGGCAATGGACAATAAACACGGTCGTGTCTAAGGTCCTAGGACCAACTTGCAAGGGAATAGTAATAACTCCACATGTTTCTTGTGTTTCGTCATTAAAGGCTTTTATGATCATATCCGTTCTTTTCATTTCATCACTTCTAAAGCCAAATCTTTGGTAGAAGTCAAAAGTGCATATGTTTAAAGATGAACCATTATCAATCAAGACGCGTTTAACGGCTACATCCCCAATTAGGGCAGTAATATATAAGGGGTTATCCTTATGTAAACTATGTTGTGGTATATCTCTATCTCGAAAGTCAATAAAGTCGACTTCTCGAGTTATGATAGTATTGGTCATGGCTTCAGGCTGAATATTTTGTGGTACCATCATTTGGCTTAATGTGAGCATTAATTCATCCCTATGGGTAGGAGAAGATCTTAAAAGGTCCAAAAGGGAAATTCTAGCTGTAGTATTGGATAATTGTTCATTAATATTATACGGAGGCTTAGGTTGAACATTAGGCATATGATTCCCTTTATTGGGATTTTTCAAAACAAATGGAGCTGATCCATCGTTCTGAGTTTGATCTTGTTGAGAGTTTTGAGCCTGTTGTCGAGTAACGACTCCGATGGTACCTACAATATTATTTTGAGGATGATGAATGGGTCTTGGTCTAGCGTTTATGGCTTGTTCATTAGAAAGGAATTGATGAGAAGAGGGTCGAGTAGTAACTCTTCTAGGAAATGGTTCTTCCGAAACCATGGAATTTGTGATGGGTTGAATAGGATCTGATTCATTTTCAGAACTATTCGATTGATTTGAGGTGATTTCCATGTCACTTTCAGTATCAGATTCTACATCACTAAGATCAGGTGTTTGAATATTATATAGGGGTCTGGACGTAACCATGGATAAAGTTGTGTCAAATATTTCTAGATCGTGAATAGGTAAATGCCCACTAATGGCTCCTACATATCGGGTAGGAGGGGGAACATTATGATGTTCAATTTGATTAGCCACCTCTTTACCATGCTTTGGTAAAGGATGTTGAAATATGTCCAATGATTGATTGGCATTCTGATTCTGACTTTGAGGGGTGTTCTTTTGAGCATTATTAGTAGGATTTTGTTTAGGTTGAAAGGCTTGCACCTCCATCTCATTGTTATCAATTAAATCTTGTATTTTATGTTTTAACCATTTACAAGAGTTGGTAGCATGTCCAGGTCCTCTATGGAAATCACAATGTAAATCAGCTCTATATCCGGGTATAGTTGGATCAGGTTCCCGGATATTGGGTAATTGAATCAAACCTCGGGCTAATAGTTGCGGGAGAATGGTTGATAAAGGTTGATTTAACCTAGTAAATTCTCGGGGTGGTTTATCAGGAGGTTTCAATATGAACTTCTCTGTTGTTTTCGTAGTATTAACATTGGCAATGTTTCTGCTATCGCTGACTCCATCACCCACAACTTGTTTATTTTTATATTGATTTCTGGATGTTTTCTCATCATCTTTCTTTTTGAGCTGCCCTCTTCTAATGAGAGCATCTTCCACTCTTCGAGCTAAATCTATAGCTTGATCGAAGGTGGTCAAGGTAGCAGTTGATAATTCATAGGATAGTTGTTCTTGTAAATTATTGATAAAAATATCCAACATTTCCCGATAAGGTAACACAAAGTGTAATTTTCCTATCAACTGCCTCCATCGAGCTAAGAAGTCAGCAAAACACTCATCTTTGTCTTGTTTTAGGTTGTACAAATATTTAATGGTTACATGCCTTTCAATATAGGCACTAAATTGATGCACAAAAGACTCAGCGGTCTCTTCAAAATTTCTCAAAGAATGAGTGGGCAATTGATAATACCACTCCAATGCCATCCCTCCTAAAATTTTTGGGAACATTTTTAGTAATAACAAGTCATCATGTGATATATCATGACATGCTATCCTAAACATATGAAGATGCTCTATGGGATCTTCGGTTCCTTTGTATATAGGTAGGACAGGCATGGGAAAGTGTTTAGGATATGGTTGTGCTACAACTATAGGATCTAGAGGTTGACTACACATCTCTCGATAATTGTACGAGGGACGGTAGGGATCTATTTGGTCCATACGGGAGGCTAACTGTTTCACCATGGCTTCCAGATTACCAGTTTGCCCACCATGTTGGTTCGGTGGTACATGAGCATGGGATTTGTGAGCGTAGGAAGGCGGGACATAAGGATTAGATGCTATATTGTTGTTATGCAAATGGTTGGTAGGAAGAGTATTATGAAGAAGATTTGTGGTAGCATTATGTTGTATCCCGGATTGTTGGAAATTAACATTTGGTTTTGTTTTAGGCTTTTGTTGATTTGAGGTATATTGATCAATAGCTTGGCGAAATAGAGTAGTGAATGAAGGTTTCTTTTGTGTGGGAATAACCCTAGGTTTAATAACAAGCACTCTAGGTAGTTGGGTAACCTGTTGTTGTCGCGTGTTTTGGATTATAGTAGCCATGTCCAAATTGGATGGTCCAGCTTGATCACTCTCTTGATCAACGAAGGACAAAGGATTAGTGCGTGTGTGATATATGTCTTCTAGGGTTGCTTGAGTGTCACTAATTTGATCTTTGTCCATATGAACTGCTCTATTAAGGGTGCCCATATTATCATGGAGGAACTTCTAGAAATGTTCCATGTTCTCAAAAGTAATGGCTCCTTCTGGAGATATTTTAGGAGATGAGGATTCTTCCTCCCTAACATTTTCTCTTTGTTCATTTGCATCAACATACTCTTCTTCTTGTTGGTCTAGAGTTCCTTCTTCCTGAATTGGGTCTTCAGGAAGGACATCTGGGTTGTTTTCTGTTTTCCTTAACCAATCTTCTTCTACCTCAATTTGTTTTCCATTCCTGAGTCTAGTCATTATGTCTAAATCTTAGATTTTAACAAATATATATTGATATATTTGCAACAGATCTGGGAGGTATATATTTTAATTATATACCTACTATAATGCTTTAAAAATAAAATGTTTTGATTTTTTTGTTATGATTTTGTTTTTTTTTTTTATTTTTATTTTATGCTTATAAAGACAACAAACAACACACTAAATACAAGAAATAACAATAATAAAATAATAGCTTAGTTTTCTAAAAAGAGTTTATGAATGTCATTGATAGGATCAAGTTCATCAAGAGTCATAAAATGCTCTTCTTCAAATTGGAAATGGTTTTTCAGGAATTTGATAAAGTGTGCTATAGTGATATTATCTGTTTCAGATTCTGTCTTGTAAAAATAAATCTCATGGCAATACTCTCGATATAACACAGCTACGGGGACTCTATTCCATCTTTGTCTATCCGTAAGAATGACCTCTTGGTCCTCTATACGAGACAGAAATTTATGTACTACAGCTGCATTATCGAGGTATTCCTCAAAGGTATACAACTCAGAAGACACAAGGGCTCTTTTATCTGCTAACCACCTATGGCAAGCTCTCTGAAGCTCATGATACAAAGTCACTTGATCGGGATCCAGGATTCTATCTAGGACAAACCTCTTGATTTGCCTAAGTTCGGTTGCTCTAGATGAAATGAGATTCAATCTCCTATTAAGCTCGTCCCATAAAGGTGGGACTCTATATGTTGGAGCTACTCTAAGCAAAGAATTAATCTCTATAGTCTGCTAATTGATTCTCAACATTAATGGTGACGGCTCGTCTTTTGTTATAATCTACCATCTAAATATGACATGCAATCTTTGATTCTAAATGCATTTATTTTTTTGTTTTTTTTTTGGATTGTTTTCAAAAGGTTTTTAGTTTTCACGTCGGGTTCACCAAAATGTATCGCTCCAAAATTTTTGCATCCTTACCCTCAGGCTATAGGATCCGCGCCCAGAAGGGGGATGCGAGAAGGATGGGACAATACCTCGAACTGAGAGGCCCTTTGAAGGTCCCGCCTCTCGGGGGAGGAGTATAAAGGTGAATTTTTGATGGATGGTGGGTTCACCAGGAAACTTTTGAGTGGCAGTTTCCACGCCTAGGTTGGGAATGGGTTTGATGTGTTCATTTTATACTCAATCATTCAATTCCTAGGTTTGGCCAAAATGAATCTAAACTATTCTATATGCCAATAATGATTTAAATGGATACAAAAAATAGAAATGGGTGCTAAACACAGAGAATATGCAGATTAGGACAGATCATACCTGATTTCGGATGTCTGATGAAGGTTCTGAGTCTTGTAGCAGTCCGAATCATCTCAAACTGCACGTAATCATCTGAAAGGAGACAGAATCATCTCAGATCACAGTCGGTCATCTGAGATCAGACGAGATCATCATGGATCTGATGAATTCATCAGAAGAATTTGTCAAAAACCTGCAATCACAGAAATAGATACAAAATACCAAAATACGAGTACCAAAACACAGGGGAAATGATAGAAGTAATGGTAAATTTACCTAAATGATAAATCCAAATAGAAATCAAAGAAGAAATGCATCAACTTAACAATGTATTTTGATTTTATCATGCATTTACACTAGATGAGGTGAACTCCAAGATGCATAAACATAATAACCCAAGATAATGCAGAATTATAATGGAAAAATGCAGGAAAGTTAAGAAGATGCAAACTCTGGGCTCGGATTGCCCCCAATCTAGATTACAGTCAGGATCGCCTCCAATTGTACGAAATCATCTGCGCTCCTCGACAGGATCATCCGAGATAGTCTGGAATCGTTTGCGACGATCCGAACTAGCTTCGACTGAAAAATAGTAGGGTTCCTGCAAGAAAATGCAAAATGCAGAATACAGACAGTAGTACGAGGATGCTCTAGTGAATAAGGATCTAAATCCATCAGCTAAGGGGTTCAGGGGAATCAGAATCAGGGGGATAAACTAGAAAAATCCTAGTTTATATAGGATTAGGGGGAGGCTAGGAGGTTGGGGATCATCCCAATCTGGGAGATCTCCAACAGGGAAATCTCCAACTACGCAGACGCGCTTCTGCCCAAGTTGGAGAGGCTATTGAAACAGAAGCTAATTATGAACATTCGGTTTTGGGACGAAATCGTCTGGACGTTCTGTTCCAGACGAATTCGTCAGATCGGGGACGATTTCGTCTGATCTACGATGATATCATCCAACGGTCAAAACAAATCCTAAAAATGGCATGCAAAAATGGGGAAAGCGGGTAACAGGCGGTTTTGGGGTTAAAATTTAAATTTTTATCTTTTATCTTTTACTAAGGTTTTAACCGTGCCAATTTTAGGGTGCTACAATAGGTAGCAAAAATATGTTTGAAATATCTCTCAAAAAGGTCCCATATTTCAATTTCATCTTCAATATGAGTGCCATCTTCTTTCTTCAGAGCAAGAACTTTCTCAGTAGCATTTTTACTTCGAATATGGTTGAATAAAATTTGTGTCGAGGCATCACCCTCCTTAAACCACTGCAACCTGCTTCTCACTCTAGCTCCTTTGCCTATGTAATCCTCCAAATTTCTGATTTCCCCTTCTAGAGACGCAATTTTCCCTTGTAAATTCACATTAAAGGGATCAAGTTCCAATTTCTTCCTGTCCATCTCAAAATTTTGACGAAGAGATCTCATATTTTTTCTTTTTCCCCATGCCAAAAGTATGCCCCATCCTCTTAGAAATTTGACCACTCTTTTTATAGTTGCATCCCACCAAGAAATCCATCCTTTCTTAAAGGGTATGGGCTCAAGATTCCAGATACATCTGATTAGCTCTCTATAATTACCAAATTCCATATGAGACACGTTCAATTTTAAAGGTAAATTTCTTTTTTCCACCATCATAGCACCAACATGAATACAAGAGTGAATGGGGGTATGATCAAAACCAATTGCTCTAATATCCACATCAATTGATCTCGTTCCTCTATCAACACAAGTGAATATACTGTCAACATACAACCTGTCTAATATAGCAAACACCATGTCAGTTCCTACTCTCCTATTGGACCATGTGAACCAACCTCCTAACTCCAAGTGCTTTTGTTTGAAGTTAGCATCAAAAACCTGAAGAGTGGCCTTAAGTTTGGACAAAGAATCTTTTTTAGATCCAAAAACATAATTGCCTGAGCCACCCTCCCTGTCACCTTCCTATTCAACCATGTTGAAGTCACCCTCAAGAATCCAATATGCATCATGAAGATTTGCATGCATCCAATCCCATAAAAATTGCCCTATCCCTAGCCAAATTAGGACCATACACTGAAAAGATACCAACTGTAGACACCTAAAACATGCCATGGTCAGGAAGACTACTTACATGGGTACACCCATAGGTCATGTGACTAAACCTTGGGACCTTCCAAGTGTCAAAAGTGGTTTTTACCACTCATTTGGGGCATTTTCAGCCCATCCAAGCCTGGCCGCTGTAGACCAGAGCGGCCAGAATCCAGCCACTGTAGCTCAGAGCGGCCAAACCTTAGCCACTGCAGATGACAATGGCTAAGCTTTAAATACATTTTTCCACCCATCCAGCCTAATCTTGGGTGGAAGTGGCAGTCTACATGCAATAAGGATGAGCGGGGACAACTTTGCATTCCTCCTCACAGCCAGTCTACATGGAAGACTCAAAGTCCAGATTTAGACTTCAGTTAAACATAGAAAAATAAAGAGCTTCTCATGCTAACACCTAGTACGCATGAGGGATTCAGTCCTAGGGTTGAACATTGACCTAGGGCTTCAAAAAACTTTATAAGGAGTAAACCTAAAAGCACTAGGGGACTTTCCTGGACCTTCTTTGATCAATTAGGAGATATAGAGCTTCTTGGACATTCTTGGACCTTATTTCAATCAGAGAGAGAGGGAGAGCATCATACATCAAAACTTTGAACAAGTTGGATCATTGAGGAGAGCTTCTAGAGACTTGGAGAGCTTCCCTTGGAGATCGATTCTTGTAGTGGAGCCCTGTCGGATTAGAGGGCAAATCTGAACACATAAGGTAATCATTTTTAACATTATAAGTGGACTTGAGCCCATAGCCTTTGGATCAAGAGAGAGATATTTCACCTTAGCGGCCATTGTCCTGGATAGTGGCCCATAACCTAGTCTAGGGTTTAGTTTCTTTTATTCTACTTTATCTCTCATTTTAGTAGCATAAGATTTATTTTAGTTATTTTCTTGCATAGTACTAGTTTCATTGCATTTATTGAGATTATTCATTGCTAACAACCTCATCCGAGGAGGCAATCTCGGACATCTAAGCGTGTGTTGTTGTTTCATTGATTTCAGGGCTACAGGTTCAATCGAGCAAATCCACAACATACGAGTGCAAGAAGATCCCTCTAGCATTCAGACCTAGAGAAGGAGGCATCTGTAAGCCCTCATACATTTTTGTGTGCATCATCGAGAAGCCTTATAAAGTGTGCCCCTTGTGTGAGGGGATATTTCATACACCTGCTGCCCTCTTTTGTGTGTAAAATCATGTATCAAATGAAGGGTATCCCTCAGAGGGATTCATTTGTAACCTAATCTAGAGAATATCAATAATAAAAGCATTCATTCATTTACTTCTTCACATTCTAGTTATATCTACTTTGTACCTTTCATTTGTTGCATATTTAATATCAAAGGATTCAATCGAATCGCAAGTAGAGTAGTCTGGTGGATGATGCACCGCTTCCCCGGGGTCGCTACAGATGGCGATCACGGTGGGACTCCTACCCATTTCTTTAGCTTATTTGCATTTTCTCCCCTTTACTGACTTAGGTTTTGTATACAGGTGTAGCCGCTCTGATCTACAATGGCAAGTCAGTCGCTCTGGTCTACAATGGCTAGAGGTCAGCCGCTCTAGTCAATAGTGGCTAGAAGTCAGCCACTCTGGTCAACAGCGGCTAGAGCTAGAGTGCAGTAGAGGTCAAAACACTGACTCTCTGAGTTGGATTAAAGGTTGGTATAACTTCTCTAACACTTTATAGCTCTCTGTCTATTTCTATTCCATTAAAATCAGTGATCATTAAGAAATATTTCAATTTGGAAAACTGAAAGAATGAAAGAGAAAGAACTTGTATCTTGCACATCCTAGGTTTCTTTTTAGATTTTCCACTAGGCGTTGCTAGGAACAATGGCTTCTATCTATAAAGTTCACCCTAGAATCCAATGTGCTAGACACTGTGTGATTGGTTTGCTTGTTTTGGGGCCTTTCTAAAGGCCATACTTGCACCTAATAGAGTGCATTCATTAATCTCATAGTAGCTATGCACCTTTCTAAAATTGAAATGCATTTTGCATTAGGCATATAGGGAAAGTTCATTGCTGCTATATGATGCATTCTTATTCATGCAAAACTTAAAATGAACCACACACACACACATTTATTTTAAACATTGGGGAGTTGGATTTCATCACCAACCCTCAATTCAGTTCGGTGACATTGGCATTCATCTCCTTCCACCGGTTTACCCCCTAGAGCTTCATAGAAATGGATTGAAGAACTTACTTATAGTGACACTAAGGTATTTGTGTTCAAACTATCTCCCACTATTGGAACAATCAATTGGTTCAGAGTGGAAGAGCTAGGCGAACCCCCCACTAGGATTTAAGTGGTGTACCCTAGCCTCTTTTGAGAAATCATGTTTGGCATGAGTGTTCTTGATTATCACTATGGATGAGTCTCCTCATTCCAAATCCAAAGCAACAACAAGAAACGAGAAACAACCAAACATCAAAAATACATCAAACAGTTTAGGGCACACTTAAATTTGTAATCAAGATAAACATTTGTGTGATATTGTTTGGTCATATTTAAGTGCAACACAAAAACTAAAGTCCTAAAACAAAATGGTCAAAACAAGAAGTAAACACCCTCGGTCTGATATCGAAGGGGAATCTGAAGCAACTCATACCCTTAGGCGAAGTCGTAGTAACATTGAAAGACCCACTCGAAAGACCGTAAGATGCAGTTCTATGAGTCTAAGGGGTGATAACTCAACCCTTGGAGGATCTCCTCGAGAAACCCCAAATAGGGAACCAAATCTGGGAACTACATCACATCAACACAAAGAGGCCTCATGACCATCATCATCAAGGAGACATGAGGAAACCTCAAGGGATTCCTCTAAACACACAGAAACTTCTCAGAGACATGAGGAGGCTTCAAGGGCTTCCTCCTCACATAGACATAAAGAGGGTTCTAGACCCCGTTCTTCACACAGGGATGATGAGGTTTCCCCATATCCATCCTCATGGAGGGTAGAGAGGGCCATAAAACCTTCATCACCAAAAGGGCACACAAGAGTCCCAACATCCCAACATTCACATGAGACACTTAGAATAGATCAGCCCACTGAGGGGCAAGAAACTAGAAATACCTCCAGTCATAGACAACAAATAGAATATATCCTTCAAACAAGAGGGAGGATTCCATTAGACTATGACCTTATCGGAGTAAATGGCACCCCATGGGATCAGCCATGGAAAACAAGATAGTTGGATGAGTTGGATCGGTTGCATCCGAGGCCACCTCCCAGAATGGTAGCCATAGAGAATTCTGCATCTGGAAGTTCATGAACCATGACTTCTAAGCCCACTTCTCAAACTGGGGGTGCCTCAAGGTGACCCCATAGTAAACATATAGATTCTGGTCATAGAGACACTCAATAATATACTGAACAAGTCACATTAGCTAGCAAGAGCAAAGAAATAGTAGAAACCTCTTCGAGAAATCTATGAATCAAAACCACTAGGATAGGGTCAGATAAGCATGAGTCCTCTATGACTATGCAAGTTAACCATGTGCGATGGTTAGAAAATACCTTGCACAAAGAGCGAGAGCTTGTAGATACTCTTGAACATGATAAATAGAGAGAATGGTTGTTGCACCAACATGAGCAATGTTTAAGAGAGCAAGCCGAGCAGCTAGCTCAAAGCAACCAACAAACAAATGGAAATGATCATCAAAGAGATCAACGTGCTAACTCACCAAGAGAGGAGCACACTAGACAAGAAGGAAACCCACACCAAAATCACCCTCCAAATCATGAGTAGAATCCAACTGGGGGAAATGGTAGACTTAATAAATTAGGATCAGGCGTATCCTGGATCCCCTCGTAGGAGGGAAGAAAATGGAGCAAATCAAATGGATAGAGTGTTACCTCCACCGCCACCATGGGGGTCTACAAGAGGAAGAGCTCCTCACCTCAAAGGCTTTCCAAGCACTCACTAAAAATATGAAGTCCTTTGAAAAACAAGAGATGACTGGTAGCCAACCAACATTGAGCAAGATACACAATCAACCATTATGTCTATCCGTCCCTAGCCCCGCATACCCTAAGCATTTTGAGATGCCTAGGTTGGAAAATTTTAAGGGTGAAGAGGATGCACAAGAGCATGTTACTAATTTCATCAATGCATATTTTCATCTTGAATATAATGATGCTCTCATGCTTAGGACATTCATTATGACATTTGTGGGCTGCCACCCAATGGTTCAACTAGTTGCCCAAGCATAGCATATCCAATTTTGAACAACTAGTGAATGCTTTCTTGAAGCATTTCTCTTTTGGTGCTAAGAGGAAAGTGAACCTTTCAGACCTGGCCAATTTGAAACATTATGATGATGAGCTAGTAATGGATTATGGGAATAGATGGAGGAGAGTCATGGCAAAATTATCATTCTCTGTCCCCATAGAAGAGATCATCTGGATGTTCACCAAGAGTTGTTCCAAACACATTTCCCTCTTGCTACAACTCCAATAGTACCCCTCATTTGAAGAAGCTTTGGCATAGGCCAAACTCATTGAGGATATAAAAGTAGATGAGGGAACTATAAAACTCCGAACCAAGAAGGAGTGGAACAAAAATGACAAAAATGGCAAATACAAGTAGAAGTAGGCAAACCCTGCTCCAGTTAATCAAGTGGTATTGGCTACGCCTAAGGATGGGGTTATGCACCAACCCCATAATTATCAAGCATAACCCCCACTAACCAACTATGATCAAAAGAATAATCAGGGGTGGAACAAAGAGTGCAAACCCCCTCGCTATTTCACACCATTGATAGAATCAATGCAATCAATCTTCAACCAATTGAGTGAGGTGGGAAATATCAGGTTCCTTGATATACCTCTTATAGATCCCAACCATCCTAAGCCAAAAGGATATAGGGAAGATCAATTTTACCCTTATCATAGGATACTAGGGCATAATATTGAGGTTTGCATTGGTTTCAAGCACCAAGTGCAAAACATGATTGAGGTGGGAGAACTTAAAGTGGACAACCCACTGGCCCTTGACAACCGAGATATGGGCATCTACAAAAACCTACTGCCAAACCATGAGGTCCCTAGAGGGCAAGGTGCACAAGTCAATCAGGTCCGAATTGATACGCCTACCCATGGGTGTGTTGGGATGGTTGAAATTGTCAATATAGCAACCAGGACTAGATGGTATGGTCAACCACAACCTCCTATAGCTCCCATTAATGTCCCAACTACACCTAGGTAGAGGCAGGGGCAAGACAACCTTCCAGGTCCACCAACCCGACTTGTGGTAACCATTCGGAGTAGACTCAAGCAAAATTTACAAATGACTCCGACTAAGCTATCAATCTATGAGCTCATACAACAGTCCCCAAAGCACAAGGAGACCTTGATGGAGATTTTAAGGTCAATTGAGCTCCAACCACAAGATCCAAATGCATTCACCCATTTTTTGGGACAAGTACAAGAATGCCAGGAGCCTGTAATTCGATTCTATGATCATGAAATTAAGACAGTATCTACTGCCTTACCAGACCCTCCATTGCACATCATGGCATCAGTTAATGATTTACCATTTAAGTGGGTCTTGATCGATACAGGTTCATCAATCAACATCATCACAACAACAACAATAGAACATCTTAAGATCCCCAAGTCCAATATCATTCCAGGAGCCTATACATTAAGGGCTTTCAATGATGCTTTATGCAATACTATGGGAACGATAGTCCTACCTATCAAGGTGGGGCATAAGACCATCCCCATGATGTGTCACATCTTGGAAGGAGCCATGCAATACAACATCCTCCTAGGGAGACCTTGGATAAGGGACATGAGATGTGTTCCTTCGATCTTACACCAATGTGTTAAGTATGTGCATGATAACAAAGTCTACATGGTGTTGGCCGATGAAGAGCCATTCAAGTATGTCCATCAGGTGGATTGTCTAGGAGAATTTGTAATTCCTTCTACCCACTTGTCTGTAGGACCATCATCTCCAACTACTCAACTGGATAACAAAGACAAAGGGGTACAAAAGGACCCATCTGCATCAACACCTCATCTTGCACACAAAGTAACTAATGCTTCTAATAGACCATCAACGTCTAAACCAAAAGATAATCAGAAGCTAAAGGCACCCATGGTTGAGAAAAGAGAGCCCAAGGAAGCGCTAATCATAAACATTAATAAGATTCCAACTCCCATGGAGGAGGAAGATCTCCAAGATCAAGCTGAGGAGATACTAGAACCCGCTTCGCCAGTGTCGTCTGTAGGATCATCCACGTCACATGCGACAATACACTTGGCAAGTATGGGAATAGGAGAGTATCTTGTGCAGAACATAACATTTACACCCATCATAGAGTCTACGCAAGACATGGGATGTCCAAAGGATCTAAGACCACCAGTGGGAATGGTGGTTCCACTTGGAATCCCTCCCAACCAGACAAATTTCATCTACGCTGGCTTGGATTGTGCCCATAAATCTATGGATATAGAAGAAGATAATGATGAGCTATTCATAGTCAATGTTCGCTACCTCTCTAATCTTGAGTTTTCTCTAACCTATTTTGAGCATTGCCATTGGCATGGTTATGGTCTTGGTAGATATGAGCAGGGATGAAGGCGGCCATTCGAGCCACAATACCAGCTCCCATATGACAGATTTGGGTTAGGCTATCACATCAGAGGTCGAGATGACTCTCTAGCAGCAGCATTAGATAGATTAACCTTGGGGTTAGGAGAAGACATCAATTTTATTCCTTATCACCCACCAAGTGCAAGACATCCGAGCAATAGACAAGTGGCTATGGCAAGCATACCACCTCCCGAGACTTATCATCCAAGCTCCACAATTGATGCCACCCCAATAGGCTACAACTCATGGGATGATGAGCAAGAAGAAAATGGATATGTGGCAAGTGATGATGAAGCACAAGCGGGCTTGGCCTATCATGGGCCTCGCTATTTACATAGGTTTACCTGGTCCATCCACAATGAGAGTGGATTCATATCGGATGAAAGTGGCTATGAGTCAGAGGACTCAACAGAGAGAGCCTACCTAGAAACAAGGCAATGGCCCCATGACTTGGGGCAACATACTAATGCAAATGGCATCTTCATAAGTGATGAAGAATATGAGGATGAGATAGAGATGGCCTACTTAGGACCAAGAGACGTGCCCCTTACTTTGGGGCCGCATACCAATGCCAATGGTTTTTGGATAAGTGATGATGATTTTGAGGATGAAACTGAGATGGCTTATCTCGGACCTCACCACTTGTGGCAAGTCGACATGTTGGTAGAAAGAGAAGTGGTACTTCATGCCATAGACCCTGGCTTGTAGTTTTTGGGGAGACCTATCGACTTGAATGTCATTCATCGCATGGTTAATCCCCCTCCACCTACATTCAGGGAACTCTTAGAGCCCAATGATCCTATTATCCGACCAGCTCATGGGCCGGATCCAGAGATTCCTTTTCCTCCAGAGCCTCATCATGAGTATAGGAAGGAAACCTCTGAGACAAGATTTCAACCATGTGGTCCTAGAGATTTCATTCCATCCATCAACATGATCTCCATTGATTTGACCACTCCACTTCATAACCCAGTAGATCCCACTAAACCTTTGTGTCTCGATACGTAGGCCATTGATTGGGATCACGTTGATTCACCCATAGAGCCTGGAGATCTCTTCTCTAATGAAGAGATGTTACAACCATTCCATTTTGCATCAGGCTGTGCATATGATGTGTTCCATGCTGGTCTGGATCCTAAGTCAGTAGGACCTATAAATCCCATCGATGACATTCACTTGATACCTATGCCTCACCAATTGGAGGATGGGTCACATATGGCTATAGAAGTGACTTTCGAGGTGGACATCAGCGATGATCCTACTCAACCAAAGAAATTCAAGTTTGGAGAAAGTCTGTCTCCAGAGGAACAAGCCATCATAATCCCTCTCCTTAAAGAGAGGCCAAATCTATTTTCTTGGACTTACAAAGACATGCCAGGTATTGATCCAAAGTTAGTTGTTCACAACCTTTCATTGGATCCCCTAAAGAAGCCAGTCAAGCAAAAATTGAGGAAGATGCATCCAACCATCGCTTTGATGGTGAAGAACGAGTTACAAAAGCTATTGGAAGCAATCTTCATAGTTCCCATCGACTATCCTGAATGGGTCTCAAACATGGTACCCGTAGGAAAACCAGATGGAAGAGTCCACATTTGCACAGATTTTAGGGACTTAAATAGGGCAACTCCGAAGGATTCATTCTCATTGCCAAACATAGATGCTCTTGTAGATGCCACTATAGGTCATGAGATGCTATCCCTAATGGATGGGTTTTCTGGATACAATCAAATCCGAATAAAACCTGAAGACCAACATAAGACTACTTTCATTACTCCATGGGGAACTTTCTGTTACAAAGTGATGCCATTCGGCCTAAAGAATGTTGGTGCCACATACCAGCGGGCCATGACATACATATTTCATGACTACATGCACACAATCTTGGAAGACTACATGGATGACTTGCTGGCCAAATATTTGGTACGACAAGAGCACGCTGAGATCCTTACGAAAGTCTTTGATCACCTCATAGAGCACAATGTCAGATTGAATCCTAAGAAGTGCATGTTTGGCATGACTTCTGGTAAGCTCTTAGGTTTCATTGTTTCCATGAGAGGCATTGAGGTCGATCCTACAAAAGTAGAAGCTATAACGGAGATGGCAGCCCCTACCAACATTAGGGAATTAAGAAGCCTACAAGGCAAGGTAGCATCCATCAAATGGTTCATCATGCAATTATCAGACAAGTGTCGACCCATGAACCGGTTGCTATGCAAGGATGTCCCATTTCATTGGGATGAAGAGTGCCAACAAGCCTTTGCAGAGATCAAAACATACCTCGCGATGTCGCAGTGTTGGCTCCACCAAGGCCAGACATACCATTTTTGCTATACATATCGGCTACTAATTTTGCTTTGGGCACCATGTTGGCCCAAAAGAATGTGCAAGACAAAGAGCAAGCCGTATATTACATAAGTCGCACCTTGGTAAGCTATGAGCTAGGATATGCGTATGTAGAAAAGTTATGCTTAGCAGTGGTCTTTGCAACCAAAAAGTTGTGACACTACATGTTGAGCCATACGACTTACGTCATATCAAAACAAAATCCTTTGCAGTATATGATGAACAAGACATATCACAATACATGTACTACAAAGTGGATCATGCTATTGATAGAATTTGATCTAGAATTCATAAGCCAAAATTCCATCAAGGGACAAGTCATAGCGGATCAATTAGCAGAGGCACCTCTTCAGGATAGCAAGCCTCTCACTATAGAATTTCTTGATGATGCAGTCTTCGCATTATCAGATCCCAAAACTCGAAGAACCTGAGAAGCAAAGAGACATGGCATTGTTCTTCGATGGTTCAAAGTGCGAGCAAGGGGGTGGAGCAGGGATAGTCTTTATCACACCGTAGGGTACTCCATTGCCCTTATCATTCAAGCTAGACTTCCCATGCACAAACAATAACATAGAGTATGAAGCCTTGATCTTGGGACTCCAAACAGCAGTTGCAATGGGCATTAAAATATTGAATATCTTTGGTGACTCCTTGCTCATAGTAAATCAAGTCAAAGGATTGTTCCAATGTAGGTGCCCACTCCTGAAAGCTTACAAGGAGCTTGTTGACACTTACCTAACCTAACTGGAATGGTATGACATCGAGGCAATCCCTCGTACATCAAATATATTTGTAGACACCATGGCATATTTGGGATCCTTAATCCCTCAGAATCCATCTACTGATTTCACAACCATTCATGTGAAAGTGCTCATATTTTCTATGATACAACATGAGGTTATTGACAACCTAGAGTCAGTCAACATGATCCAAACCGAGCCAAATCAGGATTGGTCATTCAAAGTTAGAGCTTTCTTGCAAATGGCCCCTTGGGAATATTTGATCTCTCAAGGTCCCATGGAATGTGGAACAACCATTCATCATAGGGTTGTTTCCCAATCAGTGTTCACAAATGTTGGATCACAAGAAGAGCATGTCATTTTATCCATAGAAGCAATGGCTTATCAGGATTGGCTTTCCCAATTATGGGACTTCCTGAAGCTTGGAATAGTACCGCAAGGCCTATCGCATGCTGAAAAGTGAACGTTTAAACAAAAGGTGACTAGATACATTTTTCTAGGAGAGATCCTTTATAGACGAGGTTATGATGGAATGCTCCTTCATTGTCTTGAGCCCTAGGAAGCATCTTGGGCAATTTTGCAAGCTCATGATGGTACGTGTGGCGGTCACTTCAGTGGCATGGCCATCGTTAAGCGTATTTTGAGGATGGGTTACTATTGGCCCACTATGGAAAAATAATGTTGTGAGTATGTCAAGAAGTGCATCAAGTGTCAGCATCATGCAAACCTCACTCACTTGCCATCACAAGCCTTGCAACCCATCCAGGCAGCATGGCCCTTTTCGTAGTGGGGGTTAGACTTGATTGGGAAGATATCTCCCCCATATTTGAGATGACACACATTTATCATAATGACCATTGAGTATTTCACCAAATGGGTCGAAGTGATCCCCTTAGCATCGACAACTGGACCAAGGATTACGGAGTTTATACTCCACAATATCATAAGTCATTTTGGGGTCCCTTCAAATATTATATTGGATAATGGACCATCCTTCAAGAACAAAAATGTGCATGCTTTAATGAAAAAATATCACATCCAACATAGTTTTTCAACACCCTATTATCCACAAGCAAATGGGCAAGCAGAAGCCTCAAACAAAATAATCATCTCCATCTTGAGGAAAATAGTGAGAGATAATCATAGGGACTGGCATTTGCAGTTACCTCTAGCATTATGGGTATATAGGACTAGTGTGCGGATGCCCACTAGGGCAACACCATTTTCACTTGTATATGGCACTGAGGCCATCATGCCCCTAGAACTGGAAATCCCAACCTTGCACGTAGCATTAAAGGACTTCATCGATGATGATGCCACGTGACAAGGCCACCTAGATCAGTTAATGCTTCTTGATGAATGATGGGTTAATGCCTTGGAGCATCTCCACATTTATCAGAATCACCTTGCATGAGCATACAATAGTAAAGTCCATTTGAGAGAATTCAAAGTTGGGGATCTTGTGCTCAAAGAAAATCAGTAGAACTCAAATCTACCATCGCATTTGCGAGACAAATTTATGACAAATTGGATAGGACCCTACATAGTTTCAGAGAAGGTTGGTCCTGGAGCATACCGCCTCACATATTTGGATGGTGTTGAAGAGCCTGAACCTCTCAATATCATTCATTTGAAGGCATTTCATACATAAAAATAAAAAACATTCAAATATGTCATAAAAATAAAAAACATTCAAATATGTCATAAAAATAAAAAACATTCAAATATGTCATAAAAATAAAAACATTCAAATATGTCATAAAATAAAAAACATTCAAATATGTCATAAAAATAAAAAAATTCAAATATATCATAAAAATAAAAAACATTCAAATATGTCAAAAAATAAAAAACATTCAAATTGCATAATTATAAAAAATATTTGGTCAAGTCAAGATCAAAATCATAAAAATGCTCCAAGGGTACCCAAGCCGCTTGGTCAAAATCAAACAAAAAGCTCCAAAGGCACCTTAAAGCCCTTTGGTCAAGTCAAGATCAAAATCATAAAATGCTCCAAGGGTACCCAATCCGCTTGGTCAAAATCAAACAAAAAGCTCCAAAGGCATCTTAAAGCCCTTTGGTCAAATCAAAAGCACAAAAACAATACAAAAAAAGCAAAAATACAAAAACATTTGCATCTTGCATCCACATCCACATAATTGCATACCCATACATATCCATTGCATTCGCATATGTTATGATCATATTTTTTTACAAATGATATCACAGTTTGTATCTCAATCACAATACACAAGTTCATCCTCATCCATGCATCCATGTGTGTAAATGTGTTTTTCAACACAACCAAATAATGTTGCTATACGAAATAAACAAAGATTTCCTATTATTTCAACCATGTCTAGTGGTCTTATCAACTTTTATAGAAAGCCACCTTGATTAGTAGAGAGCAAGGTCTAGTTGTAATAATACCATGGATATTCAGGATCTCATCACTAATTGAAACACTAAAATCCTAGTTGGTACAAGGGAAAGATGAAAATAACAAAGTGGTCTAGGTTACCTTAAGCGAAAAGGATCTTCCTTGCTTATCCCCCTGTGCAACCGGTTTAAAGGTGCTGAGAATTGGCAAAAGGACAAGTTCCACCCTACCCAGAAATGAGTGATTATCATCACTACATAAATCCCTTGCTTTCATTATAACAAGCAAAAATCCCGAAACAAAATACAAATTCAAAATTACAGTCTCAAAAGTCATAAGTCAAAATCCCAGATTTCAAAGTCATAGTTCAAAAACAAAGCAAATAGTGATTATCATCACTACAAAGATCCCTTGCTCAAAAGAAAAAATCAATCAAAATAAACAGTGATTTTCATCACTAGGTATGAGCAAGTATCCCAAAAAGAATGAAGAAAAAAGGGAATAGAGCTTGAATCCCTGGAATTCTCAACATTGCACAAAACTGGAAGGAGAAATCCTTACGCATGATGATATGTCTACCACAAAAGCTTCTGGAATTTGTATAGACCAATGTTTGAATGTGGATGAGCTAGCTTAGGTAACCCAATACTGCCTAGTGGTATAGTCCAACTAAGTCCAACATAAGGATGAGAGAAAACACTTGAGAATCCCTGATCTTAGCAATGGGCTGAAAGAATCCCGCCTGACATCGAAGGAAATGCTTTTGTTTAAATCTCAAAATATATTCATTTGCACACATAGAGAGAATGAATATCTAGGTATAGAGTGAAAGACTTGCTTTTCAAAAGTCTTGTATGGCAAGTACATAGTTGTTGATAGGGTAACTAGAGTGTTTGAAGTCTCAGGAAAAACCCACAAATAAATTTCCAACATAGCAACAAATCACATCATCAATCACATCATCAACTTTCTTTATAAGCTTCTATAAATTAGGGGGTATTAATAAAATAATATTAAACTAGATACCGGATATATGTCAGAAATGATATCTAGATGACCACTAACTATTTTACATCTCTTAAATTATAGAAGCTTATCCATAAAATACATACATTCCACACCATTACATTGCACATATGGAGGATTTAAATAATTAATTCTTATGAGTAGAATGATTATTAAATATTCATGGTTGTTATACTTTCTGTGGTATCACCCGTTAAATTATCAAACTCATAGCATATGCATCCATTATGTTTTAAGTGATTAAAACATACAAGTTCATTCACATTAGATTACATACTGCATTCACCATAACATAGCATTAGTTAGATGCATACGATTAAATCAAAATCAAACATGTATCTAACAAAAACACTTCATCCATAAACACATAGTTCACAAATCATTCATTTACATCAAAGATCACATCATTGCATTCATCCATACAAAGAATCATAAATCCATCATCAAATCAACTCAAGATACATCACATCATGTCACAATAATCAAATCATGAAAGCATCTACATAAACACATACATAAGCATCCATCTCAAATCCATATCATCATAAATATCATCTATCATCTAACACATATATATCACCTCATCATAATTCCATCATAACATCGCATAAATAAAACAAAAACATAAGCAATAAATGGCACGCATAATGAAGCATAAATGCAAAGTCTCATATAAATATGCCTGTCTCAAAAGATGTCTCAGAATGTGTATCTCAAAGTGCATGGATATACAAAATCACCCACAGGCTACAAGTCATATAGGTCAAGCAGACCTCAAAAAAATAGAGTCTAAGTGCATCATCAATCAAACACAGGGCCTGCACCCCCAATATCACCTCCCCCTATGGCCATGTCATGCGTGGAGTGATGTGACCCTACTGGTCTCTCTATGCGAGTCCGAGTCCTCTAGCTAGGACGGGTAGAGGACTACCTAGAGGTGGATCGCCTGCTGACCTGTGAACCACCTGCACCTGCTACCTCTCGAGGGACAATCCCATGCCTCCTAAGCTACATCTGGAGAGAGGCTATATGGGAGACATACCCCTTGATCTGCTCCTCATACTCATCCAACAATACCTGTAAGCGTAGAACCTCTGCCTCTGTGTCTACCTCAGGATCTGCTCTGGTATCACCCTGTGGTGTAGGAGGAGGAACCACAAACTGCATCCTAGCAGCACCACCCTCGATAGTAGCCTATAAAGCCTGGATCTATAGCGTGAGCTGCTCTATGGTGGCATCCCACTGTACTATGGTAGCATCTCACTACTGCACCTAAATCTTGGTCGACTGGAGCTCAGCCTCGACCTCGTGCAACTATGCTCTCAGAGGAGAATCTCTCTCCTCGGGCTCTAGCTCCTCCTCATCCTCCTTAGGAGCCTCCTGCTCCTCCACTACCACCTACTCTACTGGCTGGCCCCATACCTCAGTCCTGGCTTGAACTCTACGCCCTACCAGATCTGCACCATCACCTCTACCATCATCCTCATGACCTAAGCTACCATCACCATGCCACATCCGATCCCCCCACCACTGAGAAAACACCTCTGTAACTCCCCCAACAACTCCTGGGGAAACCATTGGGGCATCCTCCTCATCTGATAGCTCTGTGATCCATGGTAGGGGAAGATCTCCCTCTGCTGTGATGCACCTATATACAAATGGAACAAGAGGCACATCCTACTGCAGCCCATACTGATGAAGAACTCGAGAGTAGAAGAAATGCTCCTGGATGCCAACCTTACGGTCGATGAGCCACCGCTCACATCACATCCTAGCTGTGAAACTAGTAGGATCATCCCAAATAGGGCACTCATGATATGGCCGCCTATTGTGGCTGATCCACAACACACCCCAAAATTGGGGACCCACCTTTTTTGCAGGATTGCAGAGAAAATCTTAGTGACCCAGATACTAAAAATGAAGAAAAGAGGCAAAAAAATGCACAAGTGTTGAAAATGTCACGAAATCGCGACATGTCGCGCCATCGCTGTCGAAAACAGAAAAACGTCGCGATATCGCGACATGTCGCTCCGTCGCTGCTAGAATGAAAAAGTGTCACGAAATCGCGACATGTTGCTCCGTCGCGGCCCGAAAGAGGAGAGAGAAAGGCAAATGGAAAGGCGTAGCGATATCGCGACGCGTCGCAAAATCGCGGGTCAAACTGGTCAAACGGCACAAATCGGAAAAACGTCGCGATATCGCGACAGATTGAAGCCAAAGAGGTGCCGAGTGAAAAATGTCACGAAATCGCGACAGATTGCAGGGGGAAGGCATGAAACGAGAAATCGTCGCGATATCGCGACATGTCGCATTTTCGCGACTCCAAACAGCCAAAGGCGTACGGAACAAAAGTGGTAGCGATTTCATGACGAAGCGGCAAAGAGGTCCAAGGTAAAAAACGTCGCGATATCGCGACAGAAATGAGCCCAGTTGTACGAAATAGAAAGGCGTAGCGAAATCGTGACAGAAATCAGCAAAAGGCATGATGAAGAGAAAATGGTCACGAAATCGCGACAGCATGCAGCGAAGGAGCAAGAAGCGAGAAGCGTAGCGATTTCGCTACAGGTTGCGGCCGAGAATGTACGAAAGCGAAAATGGTCACGAAATCATGACAAAAATGAGTGAAAGGGTCCGAAAGTGGAAGGCGTCGCGAAATCGCGACGGAAGTCGGCAAAGGGTAGTCGAAAGTGAAAATTGTCACGATTTCACGACGAAAAGATGACCAAAGTGTTACGAAGTAAGAAAAGGCGTCACGATTTCGTGACGAATGGGTGAGAGATGGCGAAGAAAAAGTCGGATTGTGACATGTCTCATTTTGTGCGGGAGGAGAAACGATGTGTTGATAGAAAAGCGTCGCGATATCGCGACATGTCGCATTTTCACGGTCGGGAAGGTGAACAGGCTGCATGCTATTTTTGTCATGATTTTCACAGGAAGACGTTACAGAAGGCGCAGAAGGCGTGAGACACGTGGTGTACAGGTGTCGGAGCTACAGAGGCGTTACATGCAGCGGTAGATTTCGAACGTTTCAGAATCGAACATGGAACAAAAGCATCGAAAAGGCAAGAATTTGAAAGGTCACATGCTGGAAGGTGAAACGAAGCGACACAGGGAGAACCGAAGAGACGTTTCAGTTAGTATAAAATCTGAAGCACGGATTGATACGAGGGGAAAACCGCTGGAGCAGAGTTGCAGTGCTAGAGGCCAGAGGGCCATTCTGGGCCTGCTTGGGGCTATTTTCTGCCTTTTGCTGGTTTTGAGAAAACCAGAGATGCTGCCATTGTAACTTGACATATTATTAATGCAGTGTTCAGAAATTTGCATCTTGTTGGCAAGAAAGAAGGAGATCTTCTGTGCATGCTAATGGATTTAATGTTTATTCTTTTGTTTTCAGATTTCAGATTTATAGATAATGTTAAATGCCACTTTTGTGGGTTGCATTAGGCGAATGTTTGAAATCTGAATTTTTATTTCAAACCCTAGGAATCAGCACTTAGCTTATCGGGATTGTGCATGTTTGCAGGTCCAGTAAGTTAGGTTGCATGCATGGAAACCTCACAACTTCGGTTTTGCCAGGACGGGATAGCATCGAGCTTGGATGCAATTTTTAACTTCTTTTCTTTTACATTTTATTTTTCTTTTTGTTGTATTTTATTTTTAGAAACTCCAATTTTATTTTCAAGCATTAAAATAAAATTTAAAAATTAAAAAACTTCAAAACCCAAAAATAATTCCATTCATGTTATGGCATTTCATTAAATTTTATTTTGAAGTTACAACATGGTCATTTAAGGATCAAATCACATTTACTTTATTAGGGTTCAAGGAACAATCATTAAATTTCACAGTAAAATAAACCACAGTGCCCCTTGTTTTCAGTTACTTGCAACCACTAAGGTGTTCCTAGCATTTTAATTAAATATCTTTTATACACAGATGCAAAATGCTCACATAACAGGAACCTTGGAGAAATTGTTTCTTTGCAAGCAGAGGATTTAGAACCCAAATCCTATCGGAGAGTGTGTTTTCACAATCGGGTGAAAATACCACTCAACAGATTGGCGCTAGAAGGAGGGCCTGTTCGGGTTTATTTTATCGTGATTTTAGATGCTACGGATTTATAATTTTTTAAGAACTTTACATTGCTAAATATTTCAAGTCCATTTTATTAGCATCTTCGGCCTCTAACACCACTCAACGGTTTGGTGCTAGGAGGGCCGTACGGGTTTATTTTTAGTGTAATATAAATTTAAATTTTTGTATGCATTAGTCCTCTAACATTCAGCAGATTGTAAAAAGGACGGTCTAAATTTATTTACTTGTTCTATTTTAAGCAATTCAGGTATGCTGTATATTTTTCTGATTGTTCATACAGAATTAAAGTGATTTGATTTAATTTTTCAGAATTTTGGTCTCATGCAATTACTTTTCATTTGATTTTAATGAATACATCTCTTAGTTGATGCTAACTTGATTTTTGTTTTATATTGCAGGTTGAATATTCAACAGATTTGGTTCTAAAATTACATTTTAAGTTTCACTAATGGCAACACTTGAGGAACAAATGGTATCCCCGAGAGCTGAAATAACATCTCTAAGAGAGAGAATGGTATCAATAATAGAGGATCATTATGAGGGTTTATCTACATGTGGTACCCTATCATATTCCTACAATGTTATTGGATTTTTTACGGTGTTTTAATCAAGAGGTGCCACTAGGATACTTGCAAAAACTGCATGTCTACAAGGATGCATTATGTAAATTCCAGATTTTTTATGAGGAGGTGGCTTGTAAGTTATTTGCATACATTTTGGATGATAGACCATTCTTTTGGTATAGCCAACTACCCATGGAGGTTAGGACTTCTTGGATACAACTAGAAGCGAGCCTATCTTCATCATTTTGGTAATCAGGCTGACTTAGAAATATTGAAAAATCAGTTTACCTCCATATGTAAAGAGTCTAATGAATCCTTGAGTCAATTCAATGGAAGATTTCGTGAGTTGCACTCCCAAATGTGGGAAAATTTTAACACATTGGAAGAGGAAGCCATGGAAGTATACCTAGGAGCCATACACCCCACACTTGCTTCACTCATTGAGGAAAAAACTGAGTGGTTTGTCCCTAGAGAGAATCCATGAGGTCTTAGAAGAGATAGAACGACAAGGTCTTGAAGAAGAAAAGGCACAACATGTTCACATGAGAGATTGTTCTTTTGATGCCAACCTACACCAACCATCAAACATAGCACCCTCCACTCCAATGATACCTAAGGTAAATGATCAAGGGGATGAATTTGAATACCCAAATTTTATGACCACCTTAGATGTAGTCCAAGAGGAGGTGCAAATTGCTAAGACAACATCCACTAGTGAGGATCATGTAGAGATACATGATTATCTAGATGAAGGGGTTCTAAATTCAACAATGTTTGATATATGTGAATGGATGGAACCCACCATGGAATTGAATGAAGTGGTTGAAAGTGAAATGGAAAGAAAATCAATAAATAAATTTGAAGACATGATAGAGTTTCACCACTTGTTCTTGGAAGATACTATTGATGAGATGTGTAAAATTAAAGATCAAGAAATTCTTCACCCTCCAAATTATGATAATGAATCATGGGTTACTAATTTGGACAATGATAGCCTTATAAATTTGAATTCAAGAAATAACCCACTTTTGGAAATAATTGAACCATCTAAGGAAGGTGAAGATGAATTTGATGAGAAGCACATTGATGAATTGGAAGATGTTGAAGAAATAGTTGAACGTCACCACTTGATTTTGAAAGATGATTATTATGATGCTTGGAAGAAGTGGGAAGACTTCACTCTTTCCAAAGCTACTAATGAAACTTGTGTGCCAATTGATATACAGGACAACATAATCGCCTACTCAAAGGAAGATATTACAACTCCTGTACAATTTGAGGATGTTTTGGAAGAGGGTTTCAAATCTCATCAAATTTTGGAAGATTATAATGATCCTATCGCCAAGGACAAAGAAGAAAAAGAATTGATGAATGAATCAAAAGATCATGTCACAAATACCATGGAGTTTCATCTCATAGATTTGGATGACGATTTTTACAATGGTTGGGGAAGGTATGGTAATGCATTCTTTTCTCACATCCCTATAGATGAAACTCATATTTTACTTGATATGCAGGATGTTGAACCTTCTACATCATACGAAGATCTCATATTCACAAGATTTGAAAAGGGGACAAAATTGATATGTGAATATAAATTCATTGAAAGTGTGGATGCAAGTTTGCATGATGATTTGGAGGATTCAAATGAAGAGATACCATGGATAGTGAACAAAGAATTAGAACCAAATGATAAAGAGATGGATCAATTGGAAGCAACTCAAATAAGTGATCATCAAAGTAGATTACTTGACATACACTTTGACCAAGAGTGTTTGAGGATTGAAAAGGATGACCATATTTTGAATTTAAATAATTTGAGTGATGAAATGTCATTAAAGGTAAATGAAAAACAAGGTATAATTTTTAATCACACCTTTAATAACATGGTTTTAATGAATGGAAAAGAAGTTGATGCACTTGAATTGTTAAATCAAATTCATCAACAATTATTAATTGGATCTAGGATAAAAACTTTTAATGATCCTAATTTAGTAAATATCCTAGATGCTTGTAAATTGTTACACAAATTTGATTGGCCTACAAATTTGGAAAATGATTTGGCTAAGAAATTTGTAGAAATAGGCTACTACTTACAAAATTGCATATTTGAAAAGGATAGCCTAATTCTAAATCAAGGAGGGAATTATGAAGTTTATATTTTAAAGAATAGACATGATAAAATTGAAAATCATTTATTGTCTAATCATTCTAGTAATTTGATGCTCACCTATGGGAGTATTATTGGAACTAAATCAAATTGGTATGGTGAGCATGGCAAGTGGAAATTTGTTGCATTGTTTGGCTTAGTCTTGTTTGTGTTGGATTCCCACAACATTTGGCATGCATATCATGTCATATTTTTGTTGAAATGTTCTAATCATGTGTGGGATCCAGGAAAGTGATAATCCAAGCTTTGCATCATCTTGTATTATAGTGTACATTTGTATATAGATTTTGGTTTCTGGTTTTGGGTTTGTGTTTTCAAATTTTCATTTTTGGGATTGCTATTTGGATTTGGATTTAAAGTTGTGTGTTTATTTGACATGTTTTGTTTGTCTATAAAAAAAAAAAAAAATGATGATGAAAAAGTTGCCTTGAGATGCTAACTTATGTTCTAGATCGGGAGAATATGAAACATTGGAATTGTCTTGTAAAAGCTCCACAAGTAACACAAACAGTTTAATAATATCGTTTGAAACTTGTGATGCATGAAGGAGTCAGTTTTGTATGGCAAATCATTTTCATTTGCAATTCAAAGATAATGCATTCATGTTCCATCTCACTTTGCACATACATTTCATCTTAGTTGCATATGCATCTTAGGTACATATCATTTAAGTGTGTCAATCCCTCTTAGGGTTGTGTTATAACATAAATATAAGAAAATCCTAAGGTTGGAAACTGAGTCTTGAGATATCTAGAACCAAGCACGTCTCATACATTAAAAAGGATCTTGAGTAAAATGATCAAAACCTAACTTGGAAGAAAAGGGTTGGGCGAAAGAAGTATTTCATGTCTATCCTATTTATGCAGCATGATCCTTAAAACAGTGGTTTTGACCACTTCCATAGAGCTTAAAGCCTAAAATCAAGTAGTAAGGATAGGGTTAAATCCTCATCGAACTTAGGTTGAGGATCCAATTCCCCAAAGCTTTGATTTGACCTACATGGAGTAGTAAGGATAGGGCATAAATTCTCATCTCGCTTAGGTTGAGAATCCAATTCCCCAAAGCTCTTATGTCTCATTTCATAATAAATCTTGGATTGGAAGGATCGTACTATTTGTCCTCTGGCAAAGGATGGGTAGTCATCCCCAAGGTCTAAGCAACAAAATTAATATTTTCCATTTACATCTAAAGTTTGGATTGGAAGGATCGTACTACATGTCCCTAGCAAGGATGGGTAGTCATCCCAAAGGTCCAAGAAGTAAAAAATAAATTTTTCCCATCTCATCTTTATAGTGGATTGTAAGGATCGTACTACTTGTCCTCTGCAAAGGATGGGTAGTCATCCCCAAGGTCCAAAGAAATGAAGATAAGTTTTGGATTGTGGGGTTAGATATGCCCATGCATGGCAACATGTCTTGTCTAAAAAACAAGACCACTGATTGTCCAAAGGGTTAGACTAGCATGACCATTTCTTCCATAATTGGTTAAATTATTTTGCTCAAAGTGAGGTAATGAATTCTAAATCAGAATAGTAAGGATAGGGTTAAACTCCCATCTCGGTTAGGTTGGGAGTCTGATTCCCCAAAGTTCTGATTTCACATCCACTTGCACATGGGTTCAAGATAGTAGGGACTCATAACCAACTTTGGGATATAATAAAACAATTCATATAGTTGATCCTAAGAGGGTTTGATAATCTTGAATGTTTGTGTATGATACTAGAAGAAAGACTATGCCTTTTATAAAAGCAAAATCTCCTAGCATATTTATTAGGTTACACAAATCATTCACGATCTCACATATGCATTCATGTAAAACCGACAATGGAATGTTGATCAATTTCAAACGATAGGGAATGAAAACACATTGCACACACCGAGCTAATACTTGATGATTCTGATGATTCATGTACTTTTGATCTTTGGGCATTTGTTTATATTGCTTATGTGCTAATGCATGTTTTCGAGTTTATATATGTTTCCAGGTTGGGTTCTCACCAAATGCTCAGGAGCATTTGACAGCAAAGTCGCCATTTGTTGTGGCTGATCCACAACACACCCCAAAATTGGGGACCCACCTTTTTTGCATGCTTTCAGAGAAAATCTCAGTGACCTCAGATGCTAAAAATCAAGAAAAGAGGCAAAAAAATGCACAAGTGTTGAAAAGTGTCACGAAATCGCGACAGTGTCGCGAAATCGTGACCTATTGCGCCATCACTGTCGAAAAAGAAAAGTGTCGCGATATCGCGACATGTTGCTCCGTCGCTGCCAGAATGAAAAAGTGTCACGAAATCGCGACATGTTGCTCCGTCGCGGCCCAAAAGAGGAGAGAGAAAGGCAAATGGAAAGGCGTAGCGATATCGCGACGTGTCGCAAAATCGTGGGTCAAACTGGTCAAACGGCACAAATCGGAAAAACGTCGCGATATCGCGACAGATTGAAGCCAAAGAGGTGCCGAGTGAAAAATGTCACGAAATCATGACAGATTGCAGGGGGAAGGCATGAAACGAGAAATCGTCGCGATATCGCGACATGTCGCATTTTCGCGACTCCAAATAGCCAAAGGCGTACGGAACAAAAGTGGTAGCGATTTCATGACAGAAAGCGGCAAAGAGGTCCAAGGTAAAAAAACGTCGCGATATCGCGACAGAAACGAGCCCAGTTGTACGGAACAGAAAGGCGTAGCGAAATTGCGACAGAAATCAGCAAAAGGCATGATGAAGAGAAAATGGTCACGAAATCACGATAGCATGCAGCGAAGGAGCAAGAAGCGAGAAGCGTAGAGATTTCGCTACAGGTTGCGGTAGAGAATGTACGGAAGTGAAAATGGTCATGAAATCATGACAAATGAGTGAAAGGGTTCGAAAGTGGAAATGTCATGATTCGGTGAAGAGGGAAGGGTCGCGATTTTGCGACAAGTGAGAAGGTGAAGTGAAAAGTGTCGCGATTTCGTGACGAATGGTGAAGGGTCCGAAGCAGAAAACGGTCGTGATTTCGCGACATGTCGGGGGCAGAAGGAGGGGTGCGAAAAGCGTCGCGATATCGCGACATGTCGCATTTTCGCGGTCGGGAAGGTGAACAGGCTGCATGCTATTTTTGTCACGATTTTCACAGGAAGACGTTATAGAAGGCACAGAAGGCGTGAGACACGTGGTGTACAGGTGTCGGAGCTACAGAGGCGTTACATGCAGTGGCAGATTTCGAACGTTTCAGAATCGAACATGGAACAAAAGCATCGAAAAGGCAGGAATTTGAAAGGTCACATGCTGGAAGGTGAAACGAAGCGACACAGGGAGAACCGAAGAGACGTTTCAGTTAGTATAAAATCTGAAGCACGGATTGATACGAGGGGGAAAAACCGCTGGAGCAGAGTTGCAGTGCTAGAGGCCAAAGGGCCATTCTGGGCCTGCTTGGGGCTGTTTTTTGCCTTTTGCTGGTTTTGAGAAAACCAGAGATGCTGCCATTGTAACTTGACATATTATTAATGCAGAGTGTTCAGAAATTTGCATCTTGTTGGCAAGAAAGAAGGAGATCTTCTGTGCATGCTAATGGATTTAATGTTTATTCTTTTGTTTTCAGATTTTAGATTTATAGATAATGTTAAATGCCACTTTTGTGGGTTGCATTAGGCGAATGTTTGAAATCTGAATTTTTATTTCAAACCCTAGGAATCAGCACTTAGCTTATCGGGATTGTGCATGTTTGCAGGTCCAGTAAGTTAGGTTGCATGCATGGAAACCTCACGACTTCGGTTTTGCCGGGACGGGATAGCATCAGACTTGGATGCAATTTTTAATTTCTTTTCTTTACATTTTATTTTCTTTTGCTGTATTTTATTTTTCAGAAACTCCAATTTTATTTTCAAGCATTAAAATAAAATTTAAAAAATTAAAAAACTTCAAAACCCAAAAATAATTCCATTCATGTTATGGCATTTCATTAAATTTTATTTTGAAGTTACAGCATGGTCATTTAAGGATCAAATCACATTTACTTTATTAGGGTTCAAGGAACAATCATTAAATTTCATAGTAAAATAAACCACGGTGCCCCTTGTTTTCGGTTACTTGCAACCACTAAGGTGTTCCTAGCATTTTAATTAAATATCTTTTATACACGAGATGCAAAATGCTCACATAACGAGGAACCTTGGAGAAATTCGTTTATTCTTTGCAAGCGAGAGGATTTAGAACCCAAATCCTATCGGAGAGTGTGTTTTCACAATCGGGTGAAAATACCACTCAACACCGCAATATGACATCTTCGGCCTTCAACTCAATAAAAGTAGCAGTATAGTGGGAAAGATCCCCTACATAAGGATGAATCTTGCGCCCCTTGTGCCCTCAAGCCCATCTAGCAGCATAGCATTGCATCCACTCCTCTATGACTATAATCTCGATAGAAAGTCATCTGGGATGATCTACCTTGATGTGCTCCCATCCCCAAACCTATAAGATCAAGCTGCAAGCAATGCTGATATGACTTCATCGACAGATATAGTACCACTCATTATAGCATTGGGCCAACAGGGACCTCCCCCATGCATAGATTATGGGCGCCTCACTGTCCATCAGGTCATGAACCATCGTAAGTAGGTTCCACGAGAACGTTAAACCTTAGTAGTATGGGATCAAGATGTTTTTGATAACCATCAACAACACTGCATGCCTCGCTGTGAAGACCTCTACCTCATACCATTATGAAATAGACTCTCCTATAGAATTGGTGTCCTTGAAGACCTTCGTAGAGTGCCCTTTGAACACCCAAAGAAAAATAGTCTCACGATCATTAGTGGCCGACGAGGTAATGGTCACTCTATCAAAGAGGAGCCAAAATATTCTATACACATCCTTTGGCATAATAGTCATCTCACCGGTAGGAAGGTGGTAGGTGTTGGTCCGAGGGTCCCACTGATGGACCAAAGTCGTAATATAGGCCTGATATGACATGATGTGAGGTAGCCTAGTAACAATCTAGAGCTCACAGACCTTGAGCTAGGCCCAATCCATGTCATACAATAGGGGAAGAAGGTCATTCATGAGCTTCGGGTCATGAGCTCGAGCATCGAGAATCTAAGAGCAAAAGAGAAAACAACGCATAGCTACAATGCATCTAAGGCATGGATCATAATAAAGCATGAAAATGGTGCAAATAACAATGGGCTACTCTAAGTCCAAACAAAAGAGTAATAATGCACCTAATTATGTAGAAAAATTCAAAAACAAGTCACAAAAATTCAAAAATTCAAACAAAAATCACTTAATCATGCAAGAAAATTCAAAACTTTACAAAGGGTTCTTGGTCCCTATCATCTACAATGGCCAGAAGTCGATCGCTGAAGCTGAGAGTAGCCAAGCCCCAACGGTTAAAATTTTGATCGTTGGAATTCATCTTAGCCGCTCTGAGTGACAACGACCAGGCGAGAGCCTAAGCTGGTCGCTCTGAGCTGCAGTGGCCGACGGACGATGTAGCAAAACCATCTACCCTAGGCCAAAAATAACAAAAAATTGAAAATAAGCAAAAAGGTGGCTAACCCACCACATAAAATCCTAATCTAAGCCTAATCTACAAGTTTAATTCATTTCCAACAAGTTTAATGAGGTTCATTTACCCGTTAATTAGTGAGGTTCATTTTATCCAAAAAAAAGGAAACAAGCAGGGTCAAGGTTTGAGAGAATACCCGAGAAGCCCTGACTCCTTCGCTTGTAGATGTCTCTCCCTACACAGCCATGATCTCCAATTTTGCAACACTCCAAGATGCAAAAGTCATTTTCACAAAAAGAGCTCTGATGCAAACTGATAGCTGGTGAAAGTGAAAGGTCAAAACCCTAGGGTAAATTTTATTTTCCTAAAATTATGGCTCGACTGATGCTACGTCAGTGGCATGAACTTCTTGGCAACTCAAGATGAGAGCAACCACAATAAGGAAGTTGGCGGTTGCTGGACCTGACAACGACCAACAACCTAAGAAAAAATAGGAGGAATTCCCTCCATGAGAAGCAGCAAAAATATCAAATAAACACATTTTCATGACTCATGGTCATCATAAGGGTTAAAATAACAAAACAATTGCATAAAAAGCAAATCTCAAGTAAGCCTCCTATCAAGTTACTTATTCTATCAACTTAGCAATTGTAGTGATTTGCACTCCATGCAACTCGGCAAGATGAGTAAGTTACCATGAGGTTACTTGGGGAAACACTTTCATTTTGGAACTACAATGTGCTTCCTTCAATCCTAAAGAAGACCAAGATGGTCAGACTGGTCCACGGGTATGAAGGAATCATCCTAATTCTCTTATGACATTAAAAACACTGAACCAAGTGATGCAATACAAGCACAAATACAATCGCTCATCCTAACTCCCTAAGAAGGTTATTTATGGTCAGACCACTCCTCGGGATGGGGATGAATGATTATCATAAACAAATGGAATCACACTTGGATGGGGATTTTCCAATTAAATAGAACAAACATTAGAAAGGAACCAAAACTAGTCATATCTAGTCAAGCGACTCGTTGCTTCATGCATTGCCCTTCCCTCACCAATTAATTGTGTGAGGGGGTATTTTGGAAATTCAAATCATCATAATCAAAATCAAAAAAAGATCACTCGATCATATAAAAATTACATTCTTCCTACGAATCATTGCACTTAACTCTTACAAAAATTTTCCCATTTGCTGGGGTCATAAGCAAAAAGGACATCTTCAATTTGTAGCTCTTCTCCGGTTGGTTCTTTTGTAGCAACATAAGCTACCCGATTGTGTTTGAGGAATAAGTGCAAGTGGACATGTGCAAGACCTGTGCTAGATTAAGACTTCAATTAGGTTGAAGCAATGATTCAAGGATGTGTTCCATCTTGCATAATTAGGCCATCCAACTTTGATCACATTAATGATCATCATACACCCTGCTAACATAGCGGTCTATGTTTTCGCCTCGCATTGTGTCTATTACTCAGTGCATCACAAAAAGGGGCATCTATAGACACCTAAAATATATCATGGTTAGGAAGACTACTTACATGGGTACACCCATAGGTCATGTGACTAAACCTTGGGACCTTCCAAGCATCAAAAGTAGTTTTTACCACTCATTTAGGGCATTTTCAGCCCATCTAAGCCTGGTTTTCGTAGACCAGAGTGACCAGAACCCAGCTGCTGTAGCTTAGAGTGGCCAAAACTTAGTCATTGTAGACAATAGTGGCTAAGATTTAAATATATTTTACCACCCATCCAACCTAATATTGGGTGGAAGTGGCAGTCTACATGCAATAAGGGCGAGCAGGGACAACTTTGCATCCCTCCTCATAGCCAGTCTACATGGAAGACTCAAAGTCCAGATTTAGACTTTAGTTAAACATAGAAAAACAAAGAGCTTCTCATGATAACACCTAGTACACATGAGGTATTAAGTATTAGGGTTGAACATTGACCTAGGGCTTCAAAAAACTTTATAAGGAGTAAACCTAAAAGCACTAGGGGACTTTCCTGGACCTTCTTTTGATCAATTAGGAGATAAAGAGCTTCTTGGACATTCTTGGAATTTATTTCAATTAGAGAGAGAGGGAGAGCATCATACATCGAAACTTTGAACAAGTTAGATCATTGAGGAGAGCTTTTAGAGACTTGGAGAGCTTCCCTTGGAGATAGATTCTTGTAGTGGAGCCCTATCATATTAGAGGGAAAATATGAATACATAAGGTAATCATTTTTAACATTATAAGTGGAATTGAGCCCATAGAATTTTGATCAAGAGAGAGAGATTTCACCTTAGCGGCCGCTGTCTTGGACAGTGGCCCGTAACCTAGCCTAGGGTTTAGCTTCTTTTATTCTGCTTTATCTATCATTTTAGTAGCATAAGCTTTATTTTAGTTATTTGATTGCATAGTACTAGTGTCATTGCATTTATCGAGATTATTCATTGCTAATATCCATATCTGAGGAGGCAATCTTGAACATCTAAGTGTGTGTTGTTGTTTCATTGATTTCAGGGCTATAGGTTCAATCGGGCGAATCCGAAACATACAAGTGCAAGAAGATACCTCTAGCATTCAGATCTAGAGGAGGCATCTGTAATCCCTCATACATTTTTGTGTGCATCACCGAGAAGCCTTATAAAGCATGTCCCCTATGTAAGGGGATATTTCATACACCTGCTGCCCTCTTTTATGTGTAAAATCATGTATCAAACGAAGGGTATCCCTCATAGGGATTCATTTGTAACCTAATATGGAGAATATCAATAATAAAAGCATTCATTCATTTACTTCTTCACATTTTGGTTATATCTGCTTTGTACCTTTCATTTGTTGCATATTTAGTATCAAAGGATTCAATCGAATTGCAAGTAGAGTAGTCTGGTGGACGACACGTCGCTTCCCAGGGGTTGCTACACCAACAACCTACCCGACCATAGCAAAAGTTGCCCAGATAATATGACCTTTCGGATATTCACCCCAATTGAGTAAAATAGAAGTAAGCCATTATCTAACAACCAAAACTAAGCCATTATCTAACAACCAAAACAACTCCTCCAGAGCCCTATCGATGATAATAACTCCACCAAGCTCCTTTCCAAGAATTACTTAAACAATTCTGAAGCTCAAAACTAGAGATATTGAATTCCTGAAGGCACACCACATCAGCACAAATTTTTTTGAGATATCTGCTAACCAAAGTCCTACAAGTAGGGAGTGTCATACCCCTAACATTCCACAAAACTATGTCAAACTTCATTGATTAACCAGGGATTTGAGGACCTGGAACCTATTTCTTCCACTATCAGTATCACTACCTCCCTACACCATAACCATAATAGGAGTATTACAGTGTGAAGTCCTTGAATCTTCCCCTACAATAGGCATGCCCAAAATCATCTCTCCTTCTGAAGAACCACATTGCACAGGAATGTTATTCCCTTCTGAAGCCCAACCTTTCCTTGAATCATTTGGTCTGAAAGGGGAATTCCTTAACTCACTTCTCTTTTGAACAATTTTCCATTCCTGTTGATCAAAAGAAATTCCCACACCCTGTGAGTGTTCCCCTTTCTATGGAGCCATGGATACCTTCTCCTTTCCTTCTTATTACACTGAATTGGAAGTATCTCCCGCTTCATTTTTTTCCTTGACATTCTTTGATTGCTGATTTTTGCAAAGTGGGTAGTCCCTAATCATATGATCCAAGGACTAACATCTAAAGCAAGCATTGGGTAGGTTGAGATAACACATCTCTTGTAATATTGGACCATATAGAGTGAGAATATTTAAATGTATGGGCAACTTGCACTATAGATCTACCTCAACACACACCCATGGGCTGAATCTGAGAGATATATTTTTGAAAGGGTCTAGTAGAATCCTTCCAATTCTTTGATCCATTGATCGTAACATACATATAAGCTCTATTTTTATGGTAAAAAATTTGATCCATAAAGGATAATGGGCCTAAGAACCATTTTTGGATCAAAATTAGGCTGCCATATCTGAACAAACGATGTGGATCCCACAATATTCCAAGTGCAAAATTGCAAAATATGTCTGGCAGCATCTGCAATTTCAAAAGAACTAAAATATACTTCCCTCCTAATCCCAAATAAGATTTAACATGCAACCCTTTCACTTCCCATTGAGACGAATCCATTTATGAAAATCTACTTCATCTAGAACCCTTTGAAGGAAGAATAAAATAATACCTTTAGACTCAAAATCCTTCTTAGCATTCTTGTACTCTGCATAGTATTCAACATTGAATGTAAAATCTTCATCCTCATCATCCATTCTGAATTCAAGTGATCCATTTTGAGTGGCAAATCATCTTCCTGTTCCCATTTACTAGAATACATAGGTTGTTGGATATTTTGAGGAATGTTAGTTGTCATTGATGTCAAAATGTTCTAAGA
Source organism: Wollemia nobilis (assembly GCA_028583015.1). NCBI lineage: Eukaryota > Viridiplantae > Streptophyta > Pinopsida > Araucariales > Araucariaceae > Wollemia > Wollemia nobilis. The sequence goes on along the minus strand of JAQPPZ010000220.1, from coordinate 2,522,265 downwards.
AGAATTGCATTTTGATTGGTATCAGAGCTGGTTCCTTCGAAAAAGGTTTAAAAAATTGAAGGAAGATCTTATAAGAACATAAATGACAAATAAAGACAAAGATAGAACCATGAGACACAAGAAGAAAAGAACACACTTGGTCATGAAAGAAAAAGAAGATGAATTTGATATTATTGTTTTGAGAGGAAATGTGGAAATATATTCAAAATATGAATCAAACAGTAGAGAAAATATTAGATGGATAAAGTTTTATACCAGATGTAAGAATACAGGTCACCATGCATCTTATTGTCCACAAGAAGGTGAAGAATGTTTTGTTTGTGGTCAACTCGGTCATGATGCAGGTTATTGCAATGGGTTTAGTAGCGGTGAAGATGAAGATGATATTCTTGGAAATGAAATCCTAGAGGTTGGTTTAAGAAAGGATAATAGGGGCAATCAAAATAGGTATGAAGAAAAAATTCTACTTTCAGTATTAGAAGAAATTACTCTTATTGAAGATCAAATAAAAGAGATAAATTTAGAAAAAGAAAAGGAGGAAGCTACACTTAAGGAACTTTTTAAGTTGAAAAAATAGAACTTATAATTAAATGCTCAAATATAAGAGGATGAGAAATGTAAGACAAAGCTTCTACAAGATTTCTCTAACTTAAAAGATAAGGTTGAAGAGGCAAGGAAAGTTGAAAAAGGTATGGTTGAGCAGTCAAAGGTAAAAGAGATAGAATGTGAAAGACTCATGGTTACTCTTGAAGAATTAAAAAGGGAGAACTTAGGATTAAGGGTTCAAGCTCAAGAAGATGAGAAAGCAAAAGCAAAGAGAGGACTTCATCATGATGGATTCAATAGCAACGGCCCCCTCTGCAATGGTTCCCACAGCATCAACTTCAACTTCGACTGCAGCTGCCTTGGATTTCCTTGGAAGGGTTTCCCAAACCCTCCTCGAGGATTTGGAACCAGGTGAGATCCCTGTCAATCTCACGGATGATCCCGATGCCCCTGATACAGATCTGGGTGGGACACAGAGACCTTGGGTGGAAGGTTTCGTTCCCCCCTTTCCCCCTTCCAAATCCCCTCCCTCAGTTGATTTATCTTTCAGCATGATGGTATCAGGATCCTCTTCTCCCAAACCATCTAAAGAGGTTTCCCTTCCCCCCTGGCCACCTTCGAAGAAAATATGGTTATCCCAATTTCTTGCATGGCTCCAAAACTTTCCCTTGAATCCCTTTCCCTGGTTGGGAAATTCATTAGAGGCCAACCTAACATGGAGTCTATCAGAAGATGGACCAGTTTCAAATGGCGAACATAGGGAATTTTTTAGCTAGTTGCACTTTCCAAGGGTTTCTTTCTAATTCAGTTGAACAACCAGAATGATTATGCAAGAATCCTCACTGGAGGGCCATGGTTCTTTGGCAGGAAAAGTTTATTTCTTAAGAAATGGGAACAGGGCTTCAACCCCCAAAATCAAGACATCAATGTCGCTACCATTTGGGTTCGTCTTTCGGACCTACCAATCCAATTTTTTCATGAAGACATCCTTCAGGGGATCGAAGGATACATTGGATACCTGGTTGCCTTTGACCCAACAACAAAATCTCGATCCAGGATGGTGTTAGTCAAAAAGTGACTAACTACAAAAAATGGCTGATGCACCTTTTTTGCATATTTTCAAAGAAGACCGAAGTAGCCCATACGCTAAAGACCAAAGAAAAAGCAAAATACACTAAGGAAGAAAAGTGTCGCGATTTCGCGACATGTCGAGTTTTCGCAATGAAAAATAGCAAAGAGGGAAAGCAGAGGAAAAAGTCACGATTTCGCGACGTTGCCCATTTTTGCCAAGTCCATCAATAAAAGGGTAGAAGTCAGGGAGAATGTCACGATTTTGTGACATGGCTTATTTTCTCCAGAAGAATAGCAAAACTGCTAAAGAGACTAAAAGTGTCACGATTTCGTGACATGTCCCTTTTTCGCGACATGTCCCTTTTTCAAGGCCAAAAGCAACAAGAGAGAGCAAGGAGGCAGAAGTGTCGCGATTTCACGACATGTCACGTTTTCACTGTCAAAACCAAGACAAAGAGCTAAGGAGGCGAAAGTGTCACGATTTCGTGACATGTCGTGTTTTTGCTGTCAAAACCAAGACAAAGAGCTAAGGAGGCGGAAGTGTCACGATTTCGTGACATGGTCAATTTTCGTGGTGCAAAAAGAAGAATCAGGTTGAAGACATAGAAATGTCATGATTTCATGACATGTTGCATTTTCGTGACTCAAGAAGGGAAGACAAGCAGAGAAACAGAGTATATTTTTGGCAATTGGGGCATGCACTGACATCAGGTGCTGATTTTTGAAGAATGGTCAGTTGATTATAACATGGCAGGTCCGCTGGATGATTGTAGAATAATAGGCTCATCTAAATTTAGCCTGAAGGAAATCTATCTAATCTGCAGGAAATCCGTTGTATATTCTTAGAAACTACAGACAATTACTTGTAATTGATTGAGGAAATTAAATGTACATAGTAGAAGATACTCTTTTTAGGGTATAAATAGGAGTGAGTCGATCATGAAAGAGGTCGGCTCTTGGACGTTTACAGACTTGATGTACATGTTACTGGATTACGAGCAATAAGAGATATTCTTCCCCTGGCTTCTGAAATTTTGTATGCGAGTGTATGTATCTGGTTTTTTAACTTTTATTCATTTTAAGCTTTATAATGTATCTGTTCTGAAATCTGAACTGAGCATGTATAAACCTTATTTCTAGAGTTGAATATTAAAGATATTTACATGTATTTAGATGAACATTTAAAAATGCACTCAGGAATTCATGTTTTCTATAGGAAGATATAAAGAAAACTCTGAAGATAGTAATCTGCATCATCATTTTTTAGTTGTTGTCCAATCTATACCGTGAGAAAAGTTCTAGCTTCGGCTACATTTCCCTTATCTCTTGTTTCCCTTTTCTCTAAAAAACTCAAAGGAACCAGCCTTCTCTGGAGACTAGACAGATGATCTCAAGCAAGGTCTGTCTATTCAATGTTGGCAAAGTCTAAGGTGCAACACTATTAACCAAAGGCAGATTTTGTTCCAATAGTTTTTGGCATGCCCGATGGGACCAAAAAATCCCACAGTATTATATAAGTTTTGGTGTTTTACTTTAGAGCCTTTTATTTGAAAATCTCAAGAAAAAACTACCTGGCGACTCCGTTGCAATAAAATTTAGACCATAAAAGAAAGACCTTGTCTAATATTTTTTGGTTATATAGCCATATGATAACCAGATCCCGAGCTAGAAACTCTGAAGAACCCATCGAGTTCTTTGAGCTACATCTCGGAAGCCTAAAGGCACACCCTGTGCTAGCCACACGATCAAATCCACCTGGCACCATTAGCACCTCTTTAACACCCGTTGTAGGAGCATCTACAAGCAATCCTATAGTAGTTGTAACCCCTTTAGCAACCATGGCAGCTGCCCCCATCTCTGTGCATCTTGTGTGGAATCAAACTGGCCCTTTGAACTTGGGAGCACACCACCAAATTCCACAAGCTGCACTAAAAGCATTGTCGACCTTTGATGGAACAGGCAAAACAACAGATGAGCACTATTTAGATGTATCATCGCTAGCATCTATTTACAATATCACTCAAGAAGATGTAATGGTCAGATTGCTGGTTATATCTTTGAAAGGAAAGATGCTCTATTGGTACAGAGCGCTTCTCGTTGGATCCATTACTTCTTGGGTAGTGCTCGTCGACTGTCTAGTCGATGAATTTAATATACATGCGGATCCTTTCACATTTTTGAATCAATTCACTATCATTGAGAGGCATCCACAAGAAGAAATCCAAGATTTCAACATCAGATTTACCAGAACTCGTGATAGAGTACCTCAGGGCATAAAACCCATGGAAGAACAAGCTATATGTTATTATTTAAGGGCTTTTGATTCAGATCTCAGTATGATAATAAGGCAATCCCGCGTAACCACTTTTCTTGAGATCTATCTAGAGGCAGCAAAGGGCGAAGCTGACCTCATCGCTACAAAGAAATATCCATCAAAAAGTCTATTGCCAATTGTACCAAAACTTTCCCAAGCGTCAATCTCTAAACTGTCTGTACTCCCATCAACGCAGGGTCTCCCAGCTATAGCCGCACCTCCTACACTCCTTGCATTACCAGTCCCACCCCTGGCATCAGCTCCCTCGAATGACCAGTACACGACCATAATTGATACAATGAAAACATTGTCAAATGAAATGGCATCCATGAAAAAGAGGGAAGCTGAATAGAATCTCCAAGCAAGAAGATTTCCATAGATACAAAAATATGGGGCTTCAACGAGTGGTAGAGGGCAAGATAGAAAAAATGTTGTGTATGCGAATGAGACAGGAGATAATGGAGAACCCACTAATTCTGATTACTGGTGTACCACTTGCAATGATCCTCATGGAGAAGATTCATGCATGATTCATCAACATCATGTGCAAGCGGTTATTAATGAGAGAGCCAAAGAAACCGACAAGGGACAAGTGAATATAATCAGAGAAGTCCACCACAATTTGGCAATGCCATCCGTGGAACAAGTCTCAGTCCTGACAAGATCGAGAAAAAAGTCATTACAAGTCGACCCTAAGGAACTCCAACCACTAGGTTTTCCTCCTGCCCCCAGGGCGACTCCATAGAAAAACCAGTCCAATGAGAAAGGACGTTCTGACCCTCCTCAGACTTCTGCGACTACACCAAGAAAATAATTTCCTCCTAGAAAAGGGAGCGAGGCTCAAGAGCAAGCGAAGGAAAGACTCAGATTTCCTTCATTGACAAAAAGACAAAGAACAGAAGCCACACAGGTCTATAGAGATAGATATGATGCATCGACCAGTGGAAAGGAGAAAAGTGTTGAGGTATCCCCAGCTGCAACCCTTTCGTTCAACATTGCAGAAGAAATGAAGAGGACTCCTTCCAAAATAAGCATGTATGATGCACTGCAAATTCTTGGTCAGATTGACCTCCTCCAAGAATCCCTAAATTTAAAGAATGATACCTCCTTCTCAAATGTTATACAAGCAAATGTTATGTCAACCTCTGGGAAAAATAGACCGCCCCCATTCTATCTATCTTTGCAAATGGAGGGGTGGATAGTTCACAATTGCATGATTGATTCAGGGGCCACAACTACGGTGATGCCGAAGGCCGTATGTGACATAATGGGGATGGAATATACTCGGAGTCATCCTGGTGTGTTGCAATTAGATGGTACTCCAGTAAAATCTATCGGGGTGATCAAAGATATCCCTATTCAACTCCACAGAATACTAGAAGTAGTCATCATACAAGAGGTAGTCGTTGTAGACTTAGAACCATATTTCGGTATGTGTTTATCCAGAGAGTTCACGGCCAAAATGGGTGGTTATCTGTCTCTAGATTATTCTCATTTGGAGGTACCTTTCAAAGGTAAAAGAGTCAAGATCTACAATGAAAAACCATCTACTTTTCACGTAGAAATATTGGAGGAAACAACCACCGTCAACATGATGTCTGAGGAATTGGAAAATATCGATTTAATGGAAGAAACCCTGGAGGAACTCCAATCTGAGGATCAGTTTTCAATGAAGGACTTCAATGCTATGATAGAGACAGAAATGGGAAGCTATTCCATTGAGAAACCAAAAAAGCTCCCTGTTGTTGTCCCTAAAACAGATGATTCGGCCAACCAGTTATGGAAATTGTACTTTGATGGGTCAAGGTGCAAAAATGGAGTAGGAGCTGGAATTGTTCTGATTTCACCTACTAGAAAAGAAAAAGTCTTTTCATATAGGTTGACATGGAGTTGCACCAATAACGTAGCTGAATACGAAGCTTTGTGTTTGGGACTTAGGAAAGCTAAAAAATTGGGTGCAAAACAACTTTTGATCTATGGAGATTCAGAGCTGATTGTTAAACAGGTTACTGGAAAATGCATTTGTAAGCAACATTACCTAAGGGCTTACAAAAACAAAGTGTTGGATCTATTGGAAAATTTTGAAGCACTAAACATGAAATCCATTTCTAGAGAGAAGAATACACATGCAGACCTGTTAGCGTCAGTAGGATCCAATTTTTGCCCAGTCAGTAATGTTATTCAGAAGTCTAAAATAGTCAGACTTATATACAGGCCTTCTGTGCCCGACAAGGACATTTTATGGCAAGTATTTGAGAACGATGAGCAGATCCTAGATTTTTTGGTTCATGAGATGAATTGCTCTACAGATAGAGCGTTACAAGAAGAGGACGAAGAGAGCCTTATTCAACTAAAAAACAATCATATCCCCAAGGGACTGATCACCCTGGAGAGCCTTTTTGACAATAGCGACAGAGCTGTAGGTCGAAGGATCAAGGTAGATGAATGTCGGTATAAATAAGTAGAACTAGAACTGGGCAAGATGATCAAAGTAGGGACCGATTGTATAGAAGTAGAACTAGAGCAAATAAAATGGTTATGTAGAGAGTATCCGGATATAATAGCCTGGACTTATAGTGATCTAAAAGTGTACAGGAAAGAGGTCATTCAACATACCATCGAACTAGAGGAAGGAGCTAAACCTTTTAGGCAGAAGCAGAGGCCTGTGAACCCTAAAATTGAAGCCTTAATGAAATAGGAGTTGTTAAAACTCCTACAGGCTAAGATAATATACCCAATCAAGCACTCTACCTAGGTGGCAAATTTGGTCCCGATCCACAAGAAAAATGGAGAAATAAGACTATGCGTCGATTTTAGAAATTTGAACAGAGCCTCTTTAAAAGATCACTATCCTTTACCCCAGATTGACCCAATCCTTCATACTATGGCAGGAGCAGAAAGGTTTTCTCTGTTAGATGGCTTCTCTGGTTACAATCAAGTTTGGGTGAGAAATGAAGATCAATATAAGACCGCATTCACCACTAAGTGGGGGACATTTGCATACCAAAGGATGCCTTTTGGATTATCTAATGCAGGAGCAAATTTTCAAAGAGCCATGGACGTAGCTTTTGGGGAGCTTGCAAATAAAATTATTGTCGTCTATTTAGATGACATGACTGTATTTTCTCATGACAAAAAAGACCATGCCACTCATCTGCAGCAAGTATTTGAGAAATGTAGAGAATTTGGAATATCATTAAATCCTAAAAAGTCTATTTTTGTTGTGGAAGAAGGAATACTCCTTGGGCATGTTATTTCTAAAGTTGGGCTTTCAATTGACCCTGATAGAGTGAAGGCACTTCGTGAATTGTCGCTCCCAGTTAACAAGAAAGGTTTGCAGTCCTTCTTTGGGAAAATAAATTTCGTCAAAAAATTCATTGCAGATTTTGCCCATACAGTTAAACCAATGACTGAATTATTGAAAAAGGATGCTCCTTTCAAATGGACAGAGCCAAGGAAAGAAGCTTTCCAAAAAATTCTAGAAGCCATCGCTCAAGCTCCTGTGCTAGTTAATCTTGACTATTCCCGAGGTTTCATACTATATGCCATCGGAGAACAAGATAGTTATGCTACAGTTCTCACTCAGAAAGGAGCGGATGATGAAGAAAGACCCATAGCCTTTCTGAGTTCTACCATGCACAAACACGAGGAAAGGTACAACTTCATAGAAAAACAAGTATATGCAATTATGAAATCCTTGAATAAGCTAAAACACTTCTTATCCCAAAGTCGGATGATGGTTTATGTTATTCATCCCGATGTAAGGAACTTCATAATTCAAGGAGAACTGGGTGAAAAAAGAGCTGGATGGGTGACTCGCATCCAAGAGTATGATGTAGAAATACATCCTACTAAAATAGTCATAGGGAGAGCTTTATGCCAAGAATTGGCCAAGCAAGTTGCAAGTGGATATGGGGAGAGCCACCCCGTCATGGCAAACATTGAGCAACATCAAGACAAAGTAAGTTCAGGTTGGATCGATGACTTTGTGAGGTACTTTTAGACTAGGTCATGCCCTGAAGGTATGAATGCTTCCCAGAGAAGGAGATTCAGAACCCAAGCATTAAAATATACCCTTCGAACAGAAGGGTTGTACAGGGTTAATATCGATGGTGTATTGTTGAAATGCATTCTCGATAATGAAAAGCAGAAAGTGTTAGATGAATTTCATGGGGGTCTCTCAGGGGGACATTATGCAGGCCGAACCACAACTTTGAAGATCCTTAGAGCTGGATGTTATTGGCCTTCCATATTCCTAGATGCATACAAAGTGACCCAGAGGTGCGAACAGTGTCAGAGGTATGTGGGGAGGAACAGGAATGCGCCTATGCCCTTAAAATCTATTCAAGTCGAGGAACCATTCCAGTAGTGGGGGTTGGATTTCGTAGGTATAATAGAGCCAAATTCATCATCAGGCCACAAATACATTCTCACTGCCATGGACTACTTCACTAAGTGGGCAGAAGCAGTACCCACAAAGAAAGCTGATTCGGAAGTGGTGATAGAATTTGTTGAGAGTCTAATCACAAGGTTTGGCATACTAGACTCTTTGATTACAGACAATGGATCTCCTTTCACTAGTGCAAATATGATCGAATTTTCCAGTCGATATGGAATTTACCTGAAGACTTCCTCTAATTATTACCCACAAGGTAATGGATTAGCCGAGTCTACTAATAAGAATATTTTAAGAATCCTAAAAAGAACATTAGAGGATAATAAGAAGAACTGGCACTCACTCCTGAATCAAGCCCTGTGGGCCGACAGAATTTCAATCAAGAAATCAATCAATACATCACCATATGCTTTGGTTTATGGCAAAGAGGTTGTTTTGTCGATTCATATGGAGATACCCGTGTTGAAATTGCTAAACCAAGTTAATGAAGATGAAGGCCATCCAATGGATGCCCGAATGATGCAACTTCTGCAGCTAGAAGAGTCTAGGGAACAGGCCTACAATCATCATCAAAAACATATGTTGAAAACAGTCGGGTGGTTCGATAAGAAAACCACTTTCAGGAAATTCAAAACAGGTGACCTGGTGTTAAAATGGAATGTCAAGAAAGCGAAACCAGGACATCATGACAAGTTTGACGCATTCTGGGAGGGGCCATTTGAAATTATTTTAGAAAAGCAATTCAATGCCTTCCAGTTAAAAGATCAAGATGGATGGGTTCTACCCATCATGGTGAATGCATTTCACCTAAAATTATATTTCTAGTAAAAGGGATAGATCACCATTATATGTACAATATATTATAAGTTTTGAGTTTTGTAAATATTCCCTTTTCGTGGCCTAATAAGAATTGTTTTTGAGGACTATCAGAGTCCGACATTTTGAATAAAATCTGGAGGGAAAAGTCCGCCCTTGTTATTTTGCATTTTCAAATCTGGAGCTGCCGCGTGGTCGCCTGAGAGTCGGCAAGAGGGAATCAGTAAAAGAATGTTTTGAAATATGTTACGTATGCTTCTCAAAATATTTCTAAAAATATCCGCCGCTGAATGTTTCTAAGCAACCACGTGCCCGGGGTTCAGTGGAAGAAGATAATTAATCTGTCAGGTAGCATCTTTTTTGGCATGGGATAATTCCTAGTCCCCAAGTGGGTTTTTAATGAGCCGACGAGCATTTTTTTGGAGTTTCCTAAGGAAGGTGGCGAGAACGGAAACCAAAGAAAGATGGACGAATCAAATCGACCAACCGTCATTTAATGCATTAATTTTGCATGTCCTCTCAAGCTACATAAAATTAAATTCAAGGATTTGGAAAGGCATTTTGCCATTTGCAAACTTGCTAAAACTCTTGAAGAAGAAAAAGAAGTGAGGAACTATCTCTGTAATGCTTGAAAAGCCAAAAATCTCACCAGCCACTTTTAGAACACCACACTATAGCATAGTGAGGAAGGAGTTGTGAAGCAATCAGAAGAATTTCAAAGTCTATGTACCTGATAATTCATAATGGCCCCGAAGAAGGTGAAGAACCAGGTAGCATCTACCTCATCACCACCGACTACTTTGGTAGTAAAAATAAGGGAGGAGAACAGTGCTGGTTTTATTGACAGAGACTCCCGAATTGCAGATACAATAATAACATGGAAGGACCCGACGGAGATTCGGAGCAATATAAAGAACCGGGTAGCGACTGGGGTTTCTGCGTCTTCTCCTTCAATGTTTGCATACCATTCTTTCTTGTACTGGTATGTATATATTCTTGTTCATCCCTACCCAGAATTGGTAAGGGCAATTGCAAATTTCTATGATGAAAAGGAGAGAAAGGTTAGAGATTTTTCAGGGAAGGTTCTGTTTTCTCTATCCAAAGATGCTTTTGTTTTTGCTTTTGCTACGGGCCATGTCCCTTTCTTAGAACCTAAGAATTTTGACCCCTTAGAATAGGCTACATATTTTGGCTCATCCGAAAAGGTGAAGGGTTTCCTAGCCACTTAGATAAAAGATCTTCCAGAAGGGGTAAATCCACCAGAACCCCCAATTGACATGGCAACTTTTAAAAATCTTGAACTATATTCCATCCTGGCCATGATTGCTGGACTAAAAAATGATGAAAAGGTTCAAAAGTGGCAGGTGGCTATAGTAGAATGTTTTTCGAACCCCAGAATGTACGATTCGATTGTTATGAGCAGGAGTGTGAAACCTATTTTCTATAACTGGCCTGAGTTTTTAAGTGCAAAAATTCATGAGGGTTTGGCGGCATTGAAGGCTGGAACCCAATTTTCATTCAGATACACTTCATATTTGGTGTGGTTATTCTTTTATTTTATGTCTCAAGAGTTAGCTTTCATTTCAAAAAATGATAAGAATGAGAAGGGAGAAATCTTACCAGTGTATGAATGGACCAATGTGTTATACAAATCCGAGTCATATTATGATTTCAATAGGGAATTTTTGGGCCTTGCGCTAAAAATCATGTATGGAAAAATAACAAGATTGACCCCCAAAGTGGAAAATATATTGCAGACCAAGTTTGCAGATGAGGGGGATTGGTTTATTCTAACACAAGGAGTATGCATCAGATTGTATGGGTTTACAGACAAACCCTTTTTACTTCCTCATTATGTGACTGACAGAGTCTTTGCCTTAGAATATGTTAGGCAAATAGAAAGCATTAATGTCAAATTCGGGACTGGAATTGGGAAAATCGGTACCTGTAATATGCCTCTTAGTTTTGAAGGAATTACTATTTCAAAAAAGGGGCAAAATGAACAGATAACAGAGTATTTGAGAAAATTGGGGCTTATTGAGATTTCGCAAAGATGGAAATATGATCCCATGAACAGATTTCTTGAGAGACAATCCATTTTGAATAAAACACAGATTAAATATTTTCATGTTAAAGTCAGAGATGATGTTGAAGAAAATAGAAATAACACTGAAGATGAACCCCTGGAGTGGCACATAGAAAATATGGAGCCTTTGCCTCCTTGGCATGATTTTTATGAAGTAATTGTTCAGTTTGACCCAGAAAATATAAAAACTCATCAATTGACGGAAGGTAAAATCACCAAGATTCAGAAGAGTAGGCCAAATTGGGATGTGGCTAAAATTCGAGAATGGTGGGTAATGAGAGTCCAGACAAATTTGATTTCATCGAGATACCCCACCAAAAATGACAATCTATTCGAATCTCGGTATAATGAAAACCATGACTCCTGGGGAGGAAGTTTCCCTATTAGAATCCCTCCAAGCATAGGAGGTAGTCATTCTTCTACTCCCAAAGTATCTCAACAACTTAAAGTATCCCAGCCACCTGAGGAATCCCAACAGCCCAAAGCTGGTAAAGGAAAAGAAATTGCAGAGGCTCAGAATCTTCCCCTTGTTCAGACCAAACCTAGGACATCTAGGAAAAGATCAATAGAAGAGGTTTTTATTGAAGAGCAAGGAAAGACTTATAGCTCGAAGGCCACCCAAATGATGTTGAAAATGGGTTATGATGGAAAAGGGCTAGGCAAAGAAGGACAAGGAAGAGTTGAACCTATTCTAGTAACACAAAGAGAGAAGCATCTAGCACTTGGGGCAGATACTCTGACGTCAAGACATCATTCCTCAAGAATTGTAAAATTCGTTCCACCTTTGGATTCGGGTATGAAATCCGATGAACCCGTAGCAGAAAGAATGAGAAAATTGAAAATGATGGCTGATAGAAGAAAAGACAAGAATATTATTCAAACTTCTTCTATCTATCAAGAGCCTCAAGATACAGAGGACAATTTAGGGAAAAGGACTCAAGAGGGTGAACAAGACCATATGACTGAAGAAAACACTGATGCAGATGCTCAGGAAGTTGAGCATGAAAATTCACAGAAGGAAGTCTCACGTGGCCCACCCAGTTCGGCTCAAGAGAGCCAAAATAGTGAAAATAAAAAACAAATTTCGGTTAAAAAAGAAATCCTGACGGTAGGACAGCAGCAGGAGAAACAGATTATAAACTTGGATGAAAGTGATGAGGGAAATAAAACTCCTGATAAAGACAAAGCGCAGAGTGAAGAAATGATCGTCAGTGAACATGAAGAAGAAGAAGAACACCAACTGCAAATCCAACCAAAAATAGGTATGTTTTCTTTACTTTCGTCTTCCCATTCTCCTACTCATTCCCATTGTAATTCTCCCTCCTTTTCTAAAATAAACAAAGGTATAATGTTCTTGCCAAAAAATTACCTTGTCCTCCCAGAAATGGCAACATCTTCCCAGAATCAGCTAAATTTTGGATCCGTAGTTGCTCCCGTTCCTTTTCTCCCCAACATTGACATCCCGACGGCTGGAGTTACAACTTCTCAAGGGACTGAGTCACACTCCACCATGGCAAAGATTGAGAATCTAAAAAAAGTAAGCAGGAATGCTTTAGATTGGTGGACTTCACATTCAGTTGAGGATTCTAAAGCACCGACTACTATAAGAGAAATCATTGCTTTAGATCCAGCTAGTATGCAGAGGAAAAATTTGAAGTTAACTCCTATTACTAAGAAATCAAAGGGAGAAATGACTGTGGAAGATTACCAAGCAGAAGAGATAAATGAAGATATATCTCAACTGCCTATGCAAGATGAGTGGGTGAAAGCCCAAGCACATTTTGGGACCATATACTTACAGGGAGGACATTATCAAGAAATGTTTTTAAAGGAAAAGGAGAAGAGGAAGGAATTAGAGGCTGTGGTGAAAGAACAAAAAATAGCAGAGAAGGCTCTTACTCTGGAAGCTAAAAAATGGGAGGGTAAATTCAGTGCTGCTGCTAGTGAAGTGGCAAAATGTAAAGAAAAGTTGAGTGTGGCAGAAGCTCAGATTCAGGCATTGAATACACAGATACAACAGCTACAACAACAGTTGGTAGAACAACAAAATGCTCCTTCCGGATTTTCAAAAGATAAAGTAAAGAAAATGAGGAAATAATTGTTAAAAGATTTGTTATCTTTAGTATTAAAGGCTAGACCTTTATTTTTGTATTTAGCTAAAGTAAAGGAAACCACTGAAGTAGTGAAACAGGAATTTGGAGCTGTCGAAGCATTTTTATTGAAAAGAGAAGATGCAGCTACTAAAATTCAGATTTTGTCAGAAAAGATGCCAGGAAGCATGGAAGCCAAGCTCAGAAGCGAAGCCTGGTCTCAAGCTAAAATCGTAGCGAAGAACTTCTTTAGAAAGTTTAAATTGATAGCACAGGGAAATAATTTTTTGTAGGAGCTTGAAGATGAAGCGAAAGGGTTACTCCAAAACCTTGATTTGGCTATCCATAATGGGCTTCCTTACCTCTGGGATGATGGTTCAAAAGTGTTGAAGGAAGAGGTCCTTTCAGCATCAATAAAAGCTTTTGTTGAGGATGAAACAGACATAGACGGCTGGTAGGAACCTATAGAAGAAACACAGGTCATGGAGATGATCCAGAGGCTGACACAGATTAAAGCCTATTTACGAGAACTAATTTTAAGGCAAAAGACCATTTCTTATGATAAAGTGGAGGAGTTGCAGTACGTATATCAACTTTTCATTGATTCTTCTGATTTAGAAGATGAAGACTAGAACCGAGTTTGCAAAACTTATCAAGAGGTAATTACAGCAATGGACAAAATCAGAAGATCTAAACAGCAGGGTCAGAAACTAGCAGCCGGAGCTGGGACCAGCTCTCAGAATTGAATCTTTTATATTCCTCAGAAAAAGGTTAAGTCACTAAGCGGTAGAAAAAAGTTTTGATAAGGTAAAGATCACTTATATTCCAAAGTGCATTCTTTTTCTTTTATCTTTGCTTTTTCACTTGAAATTTTACTTTCCGCAACTGTGTTGGTGACTCCGTTTCCCAATGGATGAAGGCCTGGTTTCTATTTATTTTTGCGAGCAAAAAATCCCCGGAAGGCGCCAAGAATGTTAGTCAAAAAGTGACTAACTACAAAAAATGGCTGATGCACCTTTTTTGCATATTTTCAAAGAAGACCAAAGTAGCCCATACGCTAAAGACCAAAGAAAAAGCAAAATACACTAAGGAAGAAAAGTGTCACGATTTCGCGACATGTCGAGTTTTCGCGACGAAAAACAGCAAAGAGGGAAAGCAGAGGAAAAAGTCATGATTTCGTGACGTTGCCCATTTTTGCCAAGTCCATCAATAAAAGGGTAGAAGTCAGGGAGAATGTCATGATTTTGCGACATGGCTTATTTTCTCCAGAAGAATAGCAAAACTGCTAAAGAGACTAAAAGTGTCGCGATTTCGTGACATGTCCCTTTTTCGAGGCCAAAAGCAACAAGAGAGAGCAAGGAGGCGAAAGTGTCATGATTTCGTGACATGTCACGTTTTCGCTGTCAAAACCAAGACAAAGAGCTAAGGAGGCGGAAGTGTCACGATTTCATGACATGTCGCGTTTTCACTATCAAAACCAAGACAAAGAGCTAAGGAGGTGGAAGTGTCATGATTTCACGACATGGTCAATTTTCGTAGTGCAAAAAGAAGAATCAGGCTGAAGACATAAAAATGTCATGATTTCGTGACATGTTGCATTTTCACGACTCAAGAAGGGAAGACAAGCAGAGAAATAGAGTATATTTTTGGCAACTGGGGCATGCACTGACATCAGGTGCTGATTTCTGAAGAATGGTCAGTTGATTATAACATGGGAGGTCCGCTGGATGATTGCAGAATAATAGGCTCATCTAAATTTAGCCTGAAGGAAATCTATCTAATCTACGAGAAATCCGTTGTATATTCTTAGAAACTGTAGACAATTACTTGTAATTGATTGAGGAAATTAAATGTACATAGTAGAAGATACTCTTTTTAGGGTATAAATAGGAGTGAGTCGATCATGAAAAGGGTCGGCTCTTGGACGTTTACAGACTTGATGTACATGTTATTGGATTATGAGCAATAAGAGATATTCTTCCCCTGGATTTCGAAATTCTGTATGCGAGTGTATGTATCTGGTTTTTTAACTTTTATTCATTTTAAGCTTTATAATGTATCTGTTCTGAAATCTGAACTGAGCATGTATAAACCTTATTTCTAGAGTTGAATATTAAATATATTTACATGTATTTAGACAAACATTTAAAAATGCACTCAAGAATTCATGTTTTCTATAGGAAGATATAAAGAAAACTCTGAAGATAGTAATCTGCATCATCATTTTTTAGTTGTTGTCCAATATGTACCGTGAGAAAAGTTCTAGCTTCGGCTACATTTCCCTTATCTCTTGTTTCCATTTTCTCTAAAAAACTCAAAGGAACCAGCCTTCTCTGGAGACTAGACAGATGATCTCAAGCAAGGTCTGTCTATTCAATGTTGGCAAAGTCTAAGGCGCAACACTATTAATCGAAGGCAGATTTTGTTCCAACGGATGGCCTTTTCCAGAATCTGCGTGTCTGTGAACCTGGCGTCCCAGCTTCCCACTCGCATCAATCTCATCTATGGGAAATTCTAGTGGTGCCAAGCTATTGAGTATGAGAATAAATCGGCATTCTACATCGAATGCCAGACTCAGGGACACCTCAGATCCCAATGCCCTTCGTTGAAAGCTGCCAAAGAGGTTCCTCAACCCCAACCCTCCCTTACTCAGCATCCAGTCACCCACCCGAGACCCAAGGGAAACAAGTCCCCTTCCATAAATCCTTCCCCCACCAAGCTCCGTCAAGCTCCAACCAGGTATGTTCACTTTTTGCCTTTCCCAACAAGTTTGGCCCTTTCTTTGGTGTTTATGACGATGTCCTATTTCCCGAGTCTATTTCCCCCCCTTCTCCTTCCCCCTTGCCTTCACTCCCTCCCCTTCCCTCCCTTTCCTTACTTGGCCCCTCTTCTGCTGCACCACTCTCCCCAACCCCTCCCACCTCTCCGCTCTCTCCCACCTCTCCTAAATCCCTTTCCCCCTTCCCATCGAGGAGGGCTATCCCACCACTTCTTTAGCAAAACCTCTGTCTCCAACCAAGTCAGTTTCTTATTCCCTTGAGGAGGCATCCAACCCTTTCTACAACCACACGAATTCAAAATCCATCATCACCAGAAGTAAGAAAGGGCTAGTGGACATAGGAGGTGACTAAAAGAGAGGCAGACTATCTATGTCCGACAAACTTAAGAAAGACACTGAGAATCAAGTCGTAAATGAGGTTCAAACAAACCTCTTCCATGATCTATTCGGCCAGCCCGTGGACAATCCCAAGAACCCCAAACCCCCTCCTGTACCCACCAAGGGTGGTAAAAAACCTTCCAAAGTATCCAAATGAAGATCCTCTCTTGGAACATCAGAGGTCTTAACAACTCAAGCAAGCAGAGACTGGTCATAACCATCAGAAAGGATTCCAAACCCACCATCATCATGTTACAAGAAACCAAAGCTGATGCAGCGAGAACCCCAAACATCGTCAAATCAGTCTAGAAATACTGCCAGTGGGCTTCCTCCCTCGTAGAGGGATCGATTGGGGGCCTTATTTACCTCTGGTATCCTCTCTGTATCACTCCAAATTTTTTGCATCCCTACCTTCAGGCTATTGGATCCGCGCCCGAAAGGAGGATGGGAAAAGGATGGTGCGGTACCTCGGACGAGAGGACTTTACGAAGGTCCCGCCTCTCAAGGGAGGTGTGTTTTGGTGATTTTTCGACGGATGGTGGGTTCACCAGGAAACATTTGGTGGCGGTTTCCACTCCTAGGTTTTGGAATGTGTTTAGATGAGTTCGTTTTATCCTTTAAGCATTCATCCTAGGTTTGGCCGAATGAATCTAACTTAATCTATATGAAAATGCAACTTTCAATGAATACAGAAAATAGATTTTGAAAGCAGAAAACAGAGAATTTATAGGAGGAAAATGGGGAATACCTAATCCGGATGTCTGAAGAAGATTCTGGCAGTTGATGCAGTTTGGAATTCTACATAATCGCCTGCAATCAGACGAGATCGTCTGAGATCTGACGAATTCGTCAGAAACCTGCAAAACAGAGAATAGATGCAAAATGCAAGAACTCCTATTGTGCAAACAGAGGCAAAATATGCCAAATAATAAACTGAATACTTGAACAAAGTTTAAAAATAGAAATAAAAGTAAATTGCTGTACTTTAATGGCGGATTGTGAGCTTAACATGCAATCTAGACTAGATGGGTGAACTCCCAGATGCAAAATAGGATAAAAACTAAATAGATTATCTAATTTGTAAAACAAAATAACTGAGGCAAAGTTAAGAAAAGCAAACTCCAGGCACTGATTGCCTCGATGTGGACTACAGTCGAGATCGTCTCGCATCAGTACGAAATCATCTCGAATTTGACAGGATCGCCTCCGATCTTGACAGGTTCGTCGACGGCGATGGGTGCTGGCTCCGGTTGAAAATCGGTGGTGTACCTGCATAAAAACTGCTATAGGACTAGTGCAAAAATAATATTAAGGTGTTTTAGTGCGAGAGGGATTCAACTTGCGAGATAAAATTCAGCCAGGGGTTGGGGAGGGAATGTCCTAGAGTTTAAATAGGCATAGGGGAGAGTTGTTGGGAGGTTGGAGATCTTCCCAATTTGGGAGATCTCCAACGGGGGAGGGTCCCAACGGCGCAGACACGCTTCTGCCCGGATTGGAGACCCGTTGGAACGGATTCCAACTATGCAAATTTAGTTTTGCGACAAAATCGTCTGGACGTTCTAGTCCAGACAAAATCGTCAAATGCGGGCGATATCGTCTGATCGGCGACGATATCGTCCAACGGTCAAAACAACCTCTAAAAATGGCACGAAAAAAAGGGGAAACGGGTTTCTCGGCGGTTAACGGGCGGTTTGGGAGGTTAAATTTGAATTTAAATTTATTTACTAAGGTGAATGTAATTATTCCAATTTGACTGCGCCAATTTTAGGGTGCTACATTTTGCCCCCTCTTTAGCAAATTTTCCAAAGAAAATGCGTTAAAGAAGAGTTTTTCTCGATCTACGAGAAAGCAAAAATTATTCCCATTTTTAGGCGACGATTCTTGGTCGAATCGTACGACAGCTTACTATGGTGCCCCCTCCGTGTTTTTACCCAAATCGAACGTTTGAGGTAAAAACGCGAAAAAGCAAAAAAATTATTGTTGAATAAAATTAAGAAAAATAGGGTAAAACCCTAATTCATTGTTACTGTTCATTTTACTGTTTTAGAGCTCTGGAGCAAAAAATGGTTGAGACAGTGCACAGATCTGCAGAGGTCCGACGCGGTCTACGGGTAAGGGTCTAAACTCAATTTAGATTGATTTAAGTTGCTTTTACATGCTTTCTAGATGAATTTTTAAGTGAATTTGGAGCATCGCGGCCGTTTTTGGTCCTCGACGTCGTCGAGACGAAATCGTCCCGATTTCGACGAAATCGTCTCAATTTCGGCAATTTCGCCCGAGGGCGAAATCGTCGAAAGGGGGACGATTTCGTCAAATTAGAGACGATTTCGAACTACAGAGACGATCGTGCTCAAATTTGGGACGATATCGTCCAATAGTGGGCGATATCATCAATTGCAAAAAATTGATCTTTAAGTTGCATTATTAATTACTGGAATTTATTGATTAATTATTGTTTGTTGTTTTGTTGTTTATGTTTGCAGAGAGGATTACTAAAAAGTAGAGAGTGGAAGTACGGCGGATTGAGAGACGACTTGGCCGCTCTCACCCAGGCAGAGCGGGATCTGCTGGCACAGGCCGGATTGCAGCATGTGGCAGAGATGCCGCAGGTTTCCACAGACATGGGGCTACTGACAGCCCTAGCAGAGAGATGGTATCCGGGGTCTTCCTGTTTCCGGTTATCGACAGGGGAGATGACTCCCACACTGGAGGATGTATGGAGGATTTTGAGAATCCCCATACAAGGACGGATGATCACACCGATGGCCAATCAGGGCCACGCGATGGGACGACTGTGTGGTGACCCGAGCTTCGCCCTGGAGAAGGGCGGAGTTAATATCGAGGCACTACGCCAGATGCCCGGGCATCGAGACTCACACGGGTTCTGGTCGGGGTAGTTGGTGGACTTCTGCCGTGCCACCGGAGCGGGTGCGAGGTGCCGTGGATGCCGGCGAGATGTGATCTACGACATGCGGGACCACGGCTACGAGGTTCTCATGGGGCAGCTTTGTACTATGCCGGTTGTACAGGATCCTTTACGGGGTCGTGTACAAGGGCGGGCGATGTCTGGTTATGACATCGCTACTACAGGTTTGGTGCTGGGAGCACATTATGGAGCGGAGGCCGGTAGGGCTTCCACTGACAGGGATAGACGAGGAGAGGCCCCGAGTCTTCTACTGGTGGCTCCGGAGAGGATCACAACGGTGGATAGACCTTTCGATGTCCCGGAGACTACTGGATGACCTTGTCCCGGACCAGATCACCTGGAGGCCATGGAGGCAGCATCCAGGGTGGGCAGAGGATGAATAGGAGCTGGCTCGCATCAGGCGAGTCTACTGGCTGAGGATGGAGAGGGGAGAGGTGGAGCTCCACCGCTACGACCGAGTTTTGTGATAGTTCGGTCTACAGTAGGGGATCCCATCTCTCAGGGATTATGAGTTTTCCTAGACCGTCCGGGATAACACCACTGTTAGCGGGGCTCCAGACATGCAGTGATTCTGGAGCCAGGACTCAGATGATGCCCCCATTCAGCCAGTGGATGGGGACGATGCAGGAGTAGCCGATGGCTACGATGCCTGGTATGCAGGCATCCGCCCTCCTCGGATGACGAGGGCACAGGGCCCGATCCATGCGATCGTGCGTCGGATAGGGAGGCGGTGCCAGGCGGTGATAGAGGCAGCCCAGGGTCACGGCGGGAGAGATCAGAGGAGGCCACAGGCACAGGAGCGGCCGCGATAGAGAGAGAGGGAGAGGAGGGAGGCGAGACCCCCATCTCCACAGAGGCCACCATCGCCCGATAAGGGCAAGGGCATGGATATAGGAGAGAGTAGCGAGATGGCTACTCTCCGGGTAGAGAGAGATCATCTGCAGACTCAGGTGCAGACACTACAGGATGCGACCGCACAACACCAGGCTGAGGTGTCATAGCTACGAGACGAGAATGCACGTCTCAGGGCACGGGGTGGAGGGGTGAGCACTCAGGAGCTACTGCGGTCGGTTTCTTAGACCGCATTCTATCAGGCTCTATACTACCAGGCGGTGCCGGAGGGCCAGAGGGTACAGCTTCGGCTGCCATAGCAGATCCGATCAGGATAGGGTCATCGAGGAGCTCATCCCGATCGACGACGAGGACTCGTAGTACCACACATACTGCGATGGGACCACCTCGTCCTCCGCAGGGCGGGGGAGGAGATGAGGCTGAGAGCTCTAGGGGCTCTCGAGACACCGCTCGGAGGACACTTGATTGAGTATGCCAAGATATCGATTGTGGCATACCAATCTATCTGATATGATGTACATATATATTTTTGAGATATATATATAGATGAGATATTTTTGGTCATATGACTTATGTTATGAGTATATTGATGATGCTTTGATTAATTGATTTTGATAATGCTTGTAATTATGTCGTTGGAAAAGAATTTATACCTTTTGATGTCATGCTGTAATATTGATGAAATAATCTGATGTAACAAATTGTTTGTTTGTGATGCAATGATTTGATAAAACAAAAGGGGACTTTTAACAATAATTTCAAAGGACATTGTCGCTATTATAGACCATTTCATGGAGTCGCCGCTCACTCGGTCGTCAAGCTAATCCCAGTATAGAAATATTGTGAAAAGTGAAAGAGTGCTTAAGAGACTGACTTAAGACTTTGTTGTGATGATGCAAATGATGATGATGATGATGGTTTGTTTTCAGATTTCCATAAAAATATTATGCATGAAATATTTGTAAAAAATGATTTTTGCTAGGCATAAATTCCTAAGTGTGATAAAATTGTTGAATAATTCCTTAGGAATTATACCGTCATTGCAAAAGGTTGACATAAGGACATGAAATAATGAAAATGTGCATTCTTTTGAAAAGTAAAATTTGTTGTAAGAAAATGAAGTCATATGGTTTTTATGAGTTTTGATAAATGGGGGAATAAAAATTGTTACAATGGTTTGCGCTAGGCATAGAATATGTAGGTATAGACTTATACCATCATCACGAAAATCAAAGAAAATAGATAGTTTTATTGCATGATTGATTTTTGATGAACATAAAATATGAAAATGAGGACTTGCGCTAGGCATAAAATTCCAATTTTGGTTTTGAAACTATACCATCGTCGCGAAAGTCGATATGATATATATGATATGTTTTGAAAGAAATTTGTGATTTTTCTATTATATAGTTGTCTTTTAAAAAATAATTGTACTTGATTATTCCAAACAAGTTGCAAAAATAATATTTCAAAGTATTTTGAAGACAAAAATTAGATTTATAGGGAATCCCATGTGCATATGTGAATTCATTTCCAATCTTGATTTATCATAATGATAGACAAAATCTCTCAAATACAAATGTGTGTGCAATTGTATTGTTCATTTACCAGGTTTGAGCAAGATACTATGATACAAGTGATTTGAAGAAACCAAATAAGTGTTCATTAACCATGATGTAGATGCATATAACCATATTAGACTACTATGTAGGTTGGATTATCAAGAGCTAGCTAATCCATAAGCAGACATAGGTCTGTACAAAAGAAGGTCGCTAATGTGATAGACATATCGCCACGCTAGGAGTTACCCAAGGCCAAGCAGGTTGGGCACAAACCACCCGTTATGGGGCTTACCTCACAGTTTTCGAATAATTGAGAATTCCATGGATTCAAGCTCATCAACCCTTCTTTTCTTTTCAAAGGGTAGGGAAAGGGATTTTATTGCTTTCTTGCTTTCTTTTGAACTTTGTTTCTTTTTCTTTTGTATTTCTTTTGCTTGATAATGCTTGGAATATTGCTGAAATAACATTTTTCTTTTCTCTTTTTTCTTTCTTGAACTTTTTTTTTTTTTTCTTTTTTTGTGCTAGGGATACTTGCTCAGATTAGTCTGTAGAGCAAGGGATTTTTATTCTGGGTAGGGGTGAGCTTGTCCTTTTGCCAATTCTCAAAGATTCTAGACCATGTGCATGATAGGATAGCAGGGGAAACTTTTCACCCAAGAAATCAGTTCTACTATGTAGCAAAACATGGAAATTACAAATATAATCATTTTATTGTGAAAAGATGTGCTTGGTTTAAGTAAATAACAAGATCAATTCTCTATGCTCAAACTTTATTTAATTTGAATTTTGTGAACTTTGATATAAGAGAGATTAGTAATCATGCCAGATAAAAGCAAGATATTTATTTTTTTGTGAGTGTGCAAGTGAGGGATGCCAAATAAATGCTAATTGTATCCAAAATAAGTTGAAACATATAACCGCAATAATTGTAAGAAAATATATATAAATGATTTTTGAGAAGTTGGGAGAATGTTGACTCTCTCTTTCTTCTGTATATTGTTTTGGTTTCGAAAGAGTCAAGCATATAGCTGTTTTTAGATTTTTATTTAGATTTTTGTTTTTGAGCAAAAGGAACTTAACTGGTGCTTTAAATAAATACAATAGATAGTTTTTTGAAGAGTTTTGGATGATTATAAATGTTTTTGATGTTTTTGAATTTTTTTTTTTATAAATTGAAAGAAATATAAGAGAGTAACTTTGAACAAATATATACATGGATGAAATGACCAAATTTATGCATAGTAACGTTTGAGATGTAAAATATTCATGGGTTCTTTAAGTTCTTTACCATCTAAGGTAGATAATTTATATGCTCCCGATTCAAATTTTGCAAGTAATGATGTATGGTCCGAGCCAGCTTGGGCTCAAATTTACCTTTAAGTTCTTTGGTTGCATTTGTATTTTTTTTATTTTCTTTCAGAACAAGGTCGCCAATCTCAAAGGATCGATGACGAACTTTCTTAGCATATGCTCTTTTAAGCTTGTTTTGGTATGCACGGAGATGCTCCAAAGCATTGATGCATTTTTCATCTAGGAGTTCCAGCTGACTGAGTCTGCCAGCGTGATATTCATCTCCTACTTCGGTATCTTGAAGTAGCAGAGCCAAAGAAGGAACTTCCAATTCAAATGGAAAATCTGCTTCTGCACCATATACCAAAACAAATGGTGAAGTGCCCGTGGGGGTTCGAACACTAGTTCGATAAGCCCACAAGGCTGGATATAACTGAATATGCCAGTCATGGCCAGTTTTATTGACCAATATTTTGAGAATTTTGATTAAAGTTTTGTTAGAAGCTTCTGCTTGACCATTACCCTGAGGATAATAGGGAGTAGACCAGCGGTGTTGAATCTTGTATTTTTGGCATAATTTCTTAACATCTTTATTTTTAAAAGGAGTTCCATTGTCAGAGATGAGATTCGTAGGAATTTCGAACCTGCAAATGATTTGATTAAAAATGAATTTAGAGACTCATGGAACCGAGTGCAAGAAGCTAAAGGCATAGCTTCAACCCACTTCGTGAAATACTCAGTGGCGGTTATGATGAACTTGTGCCCATCAGAAGACACAGGATTGATTTTACCAATAATATCCAAGCCCCATTTAGAAAAGGGCCAAGGGGACGAAATAGCCTGTAGCTCTTGTGCAGGCGCATGGACAAGGTCAACATGTTTTTGACACTTGTCGCAATGGCGCACATACTCATGTGCATCCGTTTCCATGGTAGGCCAAAAGTATCCTATCCGAAGGAGCTTTTTAGCAATGACACTACCACTAAAGTGTCCTCCACAAGATCCATCGTGGGCTTCACTCAAGGCTGATTTAGACTCATCTGAATTTAAACATCTTAATAGGATACCTTCAAAAGATCTCCTATACAAAGTATTGCCAATTATTACAAATCGACTTGCTCGTCGACGTAATAACCGACGCTGGTTTCTATTAGAATTAGTAGGGAAAGTCCCATTTTGGAGGAAATCAAATATGTCTATATACCAAGGTTCGTGGAGTAGTTTCATTGATTAGAAACACATCCAAAGGCTCTAAGCATGACTTATTTGAGACGGGTTCCTGGAGTCGATGAATAATGATAGTCGCATATTCATCGTCTAACTCCAAGGGCAAGAGGGATGCAGCGACGGCCATGGCGTCGACTGCACGGTTGCTAGTTCGAGGAATGGCTTCCAAAGTAACTTGATCAAACAAGGACATTAGTTGTAAAACATAGGCCTTATATGGGCAAAGTTTATCATCTCTGGTCTGATAAACTTCATTAATTTGGTTTATAACCAATTGGGAATCCCCAAAAACTAAGAGGTTTTTAATTTTTAGCGCTAAAGTAGCTCGTAATCCAAGGATTAGAGCTTCATACTCAGCAGTATTGTTGGTGCAAGCAAAGGTCATTTTGAAGGACAGAGGAATAAGATGTTTTTGCGAAGATATTAAAATAATACCCGCACCAGCCCCACTCATACATCGGGCTCCATCAAAGTATAAGGACCATTGTTCAGGATGGTCTGCCTCTAATTGAAGGCATTCATCAAGAAACTCGATGATGAGAGGATGAGTAGACTCTAAGGGTGCAACAGCTAATTGATCTGCTATGATTTGACCCTTAACAGACTTCTGTCCTATGAATGTGAGATCAAACTCGCTTAGAGCAAGAACCCACTTGGCTGTGCGACCCGATAAATAAGGGCGACTCATAAGATATCTTAAAGGATCATATTTGGCAATGACATACGTTTTTTGGCTAAGCATGTAATGTCATAATTTTTGCGTAGCAAACACGACTGCTAGACATAACTTCTCTAACGCTGTATAGCGGGTTTCATAACTGATGAAAGTTTGGCTAATGTAATAATTAGCACGTTCTCGCTTTTCATCATCAAGTTGAGCTAACATAGCTCCTAAGGCAGAATCAAGCAGAAATATATAGAAGAAATGGGCGATCGTATTTAGGCGGTGAAAGCACTCGGAGGGTTAAGGAGGTATTGTTTGAGAAGTTCAAAAGCTTCTCTACATTCTCGTGTCCCAATTAAAGAGGATGTCCTTCTTAAGGAGCTTAAGAAAGGGACCAGTTTTGTCCGCCGACTTATCAATGAAGTGACGAATAGCTTGAATTTTACCTTGTAAACTTCGTAGTTCAGATATATTAGTGGGGGCGGGCATATCTGTGATAGCCGCAATTTTGAGAGGGTCAATTTCGATACCACGTAAAGAAACTAAAACCCCTAATAGTTTTCCGGATTTAACTCCGAATATGCATTTTGTTGGATTTAATCGAATGAGATATTCTCGTAATCGATTAAAAACTTTTCTTAAATCATCTAAATGATTATTTTCAATAAGAGAGCGAGCTATAATATCATCTACATAATCATGTAAGATATCATGCATCATATCATGAAAAATGTAGGTCATAGCCCGTTGATAAGTTGCACCGGCGTTCTTTAAGCCAAATGGCATCACTTTCCAAGAAAAGGTACCCCAAGGGGTAATAAAGGCTGTTTTAGCCTGGTCTTCAGGAGCTATCCTAATCTGATTATAATCGGAGAATCCGTCCATTAAGGACATCATCCCACTTTCGACAAGTAAATTCAATGATTTGATCCATATTTGGAAGAGGAAAGTCATCTTTAGGGCATGCAAGGTTAATATCTCTAAAATCGGTGCAAACCCTAACTTTGGTAGCTTCTTTCTTAGTGACTGGAACTACATTTGAGATCCATTCAGCATAATCAATAGCTTGTATGAAGATAACATTCAAGAGTTTTTCTAATTCCCCTTTGACTAGCAAAGCCACTTTGGGATGCATTTTTCTGAGTTTTTGTTTAACCGGTTTAGCATCCGGATGGACCACTAGATGATGCATGACTACAGAAGGGTCTAGACCTGGCATATCTTCATATGTCCAAGCGAAGACATCTTCGTACTCTTTAAGGAATGCAATGTATTGTTCTTGTTTGTCTTGACTTAGTTCTGCTCCAATATTGATTATGTGAGGATTGTCCTCAGCTCCAATATTAATTTTAATGACATTTTCTACCTCCATGTGTAGATCTCTTTCAAAATTAGGTGGGGCGGGTGAAACACCCAACTCTTGTAATTCTTGTAAAGTTAATTTAGATAAGTCATCTTGAGGATTAGTGGTCTCAAGCTGAGCTATGGTTGGTATAGAACCATCAAAATAGAATCCATTGTGCAACATCTCTTCAACAGAGACATCATGGAAGATATCTCCTTCCAATTCTTCATCGGGGTCAGCAATCATTTCAGGGTAGGCTATGGATAGCATGTTGCATGAAAATGACTGATTTTTAAGAGGCAAATCAACATGCCTATCCAAATAATCTTGATAGCATATGAGGTGATCATCATCCTCAAAAGGAAAGGGTTGTCCCTTACTAGGAAATAGGCCCACACCACAACGGGTAGGCCACGGTTCTACCTCGAAAGGCTCTTTCATGCCATTTTGGAAAGGTCCTAAGCCTTTCCCTTTATATCCCATTTTAAGCATCATGGGTTTAGCTTTAATATAATCATTGGTAAAATAACACCGAGCATATCCCTCATGATGAGTTTTGATATTCCGAGGGATTCTTCCCAGTCATATCCTTTATAAATGAAGGCACAACTCCCGACTTGGTAAGTACTTCCCATAGGTTGTGGGAGGCCCAAAGTACGAGGAGAGGGCGGTAATTTATTTAAAAGGTTTGAATCTTGCATGAAAGCATTCATTTTTTTTGATATTAAGGTTGTAGATGAATCTGGTAAAAGTTCATCAGAAAGGGCATAAGATGTAGAAGGTTTATTACTTATGTCTTGAGGTGTGGAAGGTATGATGGATGTGTCTAAAGGTTTTGAATTTATAGGAATAATAGTTGAAGGATTAGTTGTAGATTTGAGATCCTTTTGAGATTCTAAAATTTGTTTAGAAGGTTGTTGGTCTATATAGGAAGATGAAGTTAATGGAGGAGGAATAGATGAAGTTATGGGTTTATGTTTCATAGTTTTAGATGAAAAAGAAGAACTAGAATGTGTGGATGACAGAGCGAGGCAAAATTGCACTCCAACGGGTTCTGCCAAAGCACACATATCAAAGGTCTAGGGTCACCATGAATAGTGACCAACTGATTTTTAAACTCAAATTTTACACATTGGTGTAAAGTTGACGGGACTGCTCGCATGGCGTTAATCCAAGGGCGACCCAAAAGTATATTGTACGATGCTGGGCAATGTACAATAAACACGATTGTTTCTAGGGTTCTAGGGCCAACTTGCAATGGGAGGGTAATGACTCCACACGTTTCTTGTGTTTCGTCATTAAAAGCTTTGATAATCATATCAGTTTTCTTCATTTCATCACTTCTAAAACCAAATCGTTGGTAGAAGTCAAAGGTGCAAATGTTTAGAGATGAGCCATTATCAATCAGGACTCATTTGACAGCTACATCTCCAATTAGAGCAGTAATGTACAAGGGATTATCCTTGTGTAAACTGTGTTGTGGGATATCTTTATCCCGAAAGTCAATACAATCAATCTCTCGAGTGATGATAGTATTGGCCATAGCTTCAGGTTGAATGTTTTGAGGTACCATCATTTGGCTCAATGTAAGCATCAACTCATCCCTATGTGTGGGAGAGGATCTTAATAAATCCAAGAGGGAAATTCTGGCCGTGGTATTAGACAATTGTTCATTAATGTCGTAAGGGGGTTTAGGTTGAACAATAGGAGCATGATTCCCTTTATTTGGGTTTTTCAAAATGAATGGAGCTGATCCATCATTCTGGTTTGGTTCTTGTTGGGAGTTTTGAGCTTGTTGTCGAGTAACGACTTCGATGGTACCTACAATGTTATAGTGACGACGTTGAAACGGTCTCGGTTGAGAATTTATGGCTTGTTCATAGGGAAGGACTACATTAGAAGAAGGTCGAGTAGTGACTCTTCTAGGAAATGGTTCTTCTGGAACATTAGCATCTGTGACAGGTTGAATAGGATCTGATTCATTTTTAGAACTATTCGATTGAATAGTGTCTACTTCACTTTCACTATCTGATTCTATATCACTAGAATCAGAAGTTTGAAAATTATGTAAGGGCCTGGTTGTAACCAGGGATAAGGTTGTGTCAAATTTTTGAGAATCCTGAACAGGTAATTGTCCGCTAATGGTTCCTACATATCGAGTAGGAGGGGGAACATTATGATGTTCGATTTGATTGGCTACCTCTTTACCATGTCTTGGTAAAGGGTGTTGAAATATGTCTAAAGTTTGATTGGCATTCTGATTTTGATTTTGGGGAACATTCTTTTGGGCATTATTAGGAGGGTTTTGTTTGGGTTGGAAGGCTTGCACTTCCATTTCATTATTGTCAATCAAATCTTGTATTTTATGTTTCAATCTCTTACAAGCGTTGGTAGAATGTCCAGGTCCTCTATGAAAGTCACAGTGCAAATCAGCTCTATATCCGGGTATACTTGGGTCAGGTTCCCGGATAGCTGGTAATTGGATTAAACCTCTTTCAAGCAATTGAGGTAAAATGGTTGACAAGGGTTGGTTTAATCTAGTGAATTCTCGAGGAGGCTTGTCAGGGGGTTTCAATATGAATTTTTCTGTTGTCTTTGTTGCATTGACATTAGCAACATTTCTGCTGTCAGTGACTCCATCACCAACAACCTGTTTGTTTTTATATTGATTTCTAGATGTTTTCTCATCATCCTTCTTCCTAAGTTGGCTTCTCCTAATGAGGGCATCTTCTACTCTTTGAGCTAAGTCTATAGCTTGATCGAAGGTATTCAAAGTAGCCGTTGATAGCTCATAAGAAAGTTGTTCTTGTAAATTATTGATGAAAATGTCTAGCATTTCCCTATAGGGTAGCACAAAGTGTAGTTTTCCTGTCAATTGTCTCCATCTAGCCAAGAAATCAGCAAAACATTCATCTTTATCTTGTTTTAAATTGTATAGGTCTTTAATAGTTACATGTCTCTCGATGTAGGCACTAAATTGATGAACAAATGATTCAGCTGTTTCTTCAAAGTTTCTTAAGGAGTGAGTGGGCAATTGATAGTACCACTCTAATGCCATTCCACCTAAACTTTTGGGGAACATTTTTAGTAATAGCAAGTCGTCATGCGAAATGTCGTGACATGCTATCCTAAACATGCGAAGATGTTCTATGGGATCTTCGGTTCCTTTATATATAGGCAGGACGGGCATGGGAAAATGTTTAGGGTATGGTTGAGCTACCACTATGGGATCCAATGGTTGGCTACAAATCTCTCGATAATTGTACGAGGGATGGTAGGGATCTATCTGGTCCATACGTGAAGCCAATTGTTTCACCATAGCTTCCAGATTACTAGTTTGCCCCCCATATTGATTCGGTAGGGCATTGACATGAGTTTTATGAGCATAGGATGGAGGAACATGTAGATTAGATGCCATGTTACTATTGTGTAAAACATTAGTAGGAAAAATGTTATGGAGGAATTTTGAAGTTGGATTATGTTGTGTTCGAGATTGTTGAAAATTTGTATTTGGCTTTGTTTTAGATTTCTGTTTATTTAAAGCATTTTGCTCAATAGTTTGGCGAAACAAAGTAGTGAAGGGAATTTTCTTTTGTGCAGGAGTGGTTTTAGGTTGAGTAACAAGTTCCTTAGGAGGTTGGGTAACCTGTTGTTTTGACATGGCTTGGGCTATAGTGACCATATCCGTATTGGATGGTCCACCCTTATCACTCTCTTGATCAACAAAAGATAAAGGATTAGTGTGTATATCAAGCGCCCGTTCTATAGCCGCTTGAGCGTCACTAACTTCCCCTCTATCAATACGGATCGCTACATTAAGGATGTCGATATTCCGATTGAGAAATTTTTGAAAATGTTCTGCGTTGTCAAAAGCGATGGCTCCATTGGGAGCTATTCTAGGGGATGAGGATTCATTCTCTTTAACATTTCCTTCTTGTTCCTTATCTTCACCTAAGTCTTCATCTGATTGACCTAGAGTTTCTCCTTCCGGATTTGTATCTCCAAGAAGGACATTTGGGTTTTCAGTTGTATCTTGCAACCAATCTTCTCCTTCCCCTAAAGTTTCTTTACCATTCCTAAGTCTAGTCATGGTGCTAAGTTTTGATTTCAGCAAATATATATATATTTATATATATATATATGCAACAAATTAAAAGGTATATATTTATATATACCTAATGCAATATTTGAAATGAAATGTTTAAGTTTTTACTATGTTGTTTTTGATTTTTTTCTTTTTTTAGTTTTTCTTTGAAACAATATAATAAAGACAGCAAATGAAACAATAAATGCACGCAATAATAATAAAACTGAAAGTAAATGAACTAATCTTCTATGAATAACTTATGAATATCATTAATAGGTTCAAGTTGTTCCAGAGTCATGAAATGTTCTTCTTCAAATTGAAAGTTTTCTTTTAAGAATTTGATGAAAAGGGCTATGGTGATATTGTCTGTTTCAGATGCTGGTTGATAAAAGTAAAGCTCATGGCAATACTCTCGATATAGCACAGCACACGAAACTCTATTCCATATTTCCCTATCTGTAAGAACAACCTCTTGGTCTTCTACAAGGCCTAGGAATCGGTGTACAATGTCTATGTTCTCGAGGTATTCTTCGAAGTCGAATAATTTTGAAGATACTAAAGCTCTCCTATAGGCTAGCCATCTATGGCAGGCTCTCTAAAGTTCATGATAGAAAACTAATTGGTGAGGATCCAGGATTCTATCCAAGACTAGCCTCTTAATCTGTTTAAGTTGTGTGGACCTAGATGAAATAAGCCTAAGTCTCCTATCAAGTTCGTTCCACAAGGATTGATTTCTACTTGTTTCAGGGATATTAAGGACAGAATTAACTTCTATAGCTGCCAATTGGTTTTCTACGTTTATAGTAACCGCTAACCTCTTTTTAGGAGCTACCATCTAAACATGATTTTGAACCTTAAATGTTTTAAAATGCATCTAAGTTTTAGTTGTTCTAATTTTTTGTTTGTTTTTGTTTTTGGTTTTCAAAAGGTTATGATGCATTCACGTCGGGTTCACCAAAATGTATCGCTCCAAATTTTTCGCATCCCTACCTTCAGGCTATTGGATCCACGCCCGGAAGGAGGATGGGAAAAGGATGGTGCGGTACCTCGAACGAGAGGACTTCACGAAGGTCCCGCCTCTCAAGGGAGGTGTGTTTTGGTGATTTTTCGATGGATGGTGGGTTCACCAAGAAACATTTGGCGATAGTTTCCATGCCTAGGTTTTGGAATGTGTTTAGATGAGTTCGTTTTATCCTTTAAGCATTCATCCTAGGTTTGGCCGAATGAATCTAACTTAATCTATATGAAAATGCAACTTTCAATGAATACAAAAAATAGATTTTGAAAGCAAAAAACAGAGAATTTACAGGAGGAAAATGGGGAATACCTGATCCGGATGTCTGAAGAAGATTCTGGTGGTTGATGCAGTCTGGATCATCTAGAATTCTATAGAATCGCCTGCAATCAGACGAGATCATCTGAGATCTGACGAATTCGTCAGAAACCTGCAAAACAGAGAATAGATGCAAAATGCAAGAACTCCTACTGTGCAAACAGAGGCAAAATATGCCAAATAATAAACTGAATACTGAACAAAGTTTAAAAATAGAAATAAAAGTAAATTGTTGTACTTTAATGGCAGATTGTGAGCTTAACATGCAATCTAGACTAGATGGGTGAACTCCAGATGCAAAATAGGATAAAAACTAAATAGATTATCTAATTTGTAAAACAAAATAACTGAGGCAAAGTTAAGAAAAGCAAACTCCATGCACTGATTGCCTCGATGTGGACTGCAGTCGAGATCGTCTCGCATCAGTACGAAATCGTCTCGAATTTGACAGGATCGCCTCCGATCTTGACAGGTTCATCGACGACGATGGGTGCTAGCTCCGATTGAAAATTAGTGGTGTACCTGCATAAAAAATGCTATAGGACTAGTGCAAAAATAAGATTAAGGTGTTTTAGTGCAGAGGGATTCAACTTGCAGATAAAATTCAGCCAGGGGTTGGGGAGGGAATGTCCTAGAGTTTAAATAGGCATAGGGGAGAGTTGTTGGGAGGTTGGAGATCTTCCCAATTTGGGAGATCTCCAATGGGGGAGGGTCCCAATGGCGCAGACATGCTTCTGCCCGGATTGGAGACCCGTTGGAACGGATTCCAACTATGCAAATTCAGTTTTGCGACAAAATCGTCTGGACGTTCTAGTCCAGAAGAAATCGTCAAATCTGGGGCGATATCGTCTGATCGGCGACGATATCGTCCAACGGTCAAAACAACCTCTAAAAATGGCACGGAAAAAGGGGAAACGGGTTTCTCGACGGTTAACGGGCGGTTTGGGAGGTTAAATTTGAATTTAAATTTATTTACTAAGGTGAATGTAATTATTCCAATTTGACTGTGCCAATTTTAGGGTGCTACACTCTCCAAGTTGAGGTAAGGGTGGTATCCTTCACCAACAGAACCCTCAACATGGTTTTCCATTGCAATACCAACCAGTTCACATGGGTCCTCTCCAATATCTATGCCCCCAACAATCCCCTGGAAAGGCACCAGCTGTGGGTTTCCTTGTCCCTTCTCAAGACTAATTTTTTTGCCTTCCTGTGAATGTTAGCTGGGGATTTTAACTCTCCTTTGTTTGCTTTCAAAAAATGAGGCGGTTTATCCACTCCCTCCAAAAGCATAACTGATTTCCAGGATTTTGTGTCGAGTAATGAGCTTATGGAAATTCAGATCAAAGGTTGTCATTTTACTTGGAGCAAAAAAAGAGCAAGGCAAGATTACATTCAAGTTAAGTTGGACCGATTTTTCTTATCTCAGCAAGCAATCCTTCTCTTTGGCGATACTCTCCTCACATCCCTCCCCAAAATTGGGTCTGACCATTCACCCCTCCTCCTAGAATCCAACAAGGTCCCATCCTTCAAAACCCCTTTCATGTTTGAAAACATGTGGATTCACCACCCAGACCTCAAACAATGAATTTCTGAGTGGTGGAATCTCCCGTGTTCAGGATCTGCCATTGACTGAATTTCCCACAAACTCAAATCAATGAAAGAAAACATCAAAATTTGGAATAGGGAAGTTTTTGGAAACATCTTTGAGAACAAGTAGCTCATTATTGATAAAATTAAGACTTTGGAGGAGCAAATCCATCACGACCAATGGACTCCTTAGCTGAGGAATGAGGAGAGTTAGCTGTTGTCTGAGTATCACAACATATTTGCTAGAGAAGAAACCTTCTGGTGAAAAAAATCCTAAGCCCTCTGGCTCAAAGATGGGGATGCCAATACCATATTTTTTCATGCTTCCACGATGTGAAACTACAACTCTAGTAAAATTAGAGAACTCACCTTATCTGATGGTTAAGTTTCCCAAGACATTTTTGAGATCAGAACAGAAGCGTTTGCTACTTCAGTAATATGATGGGAAATCCCTCTCCCTCCCACTTGGTAGCCCAAGAATACCTTCTTCAAAACATTCCCCCCATGGTTACTCAAGAGATGAATGCTACCCTAATTCAGACCCTCTCACCGAAAGAGATCGAGACTACTCTCTTCTCCATGCAAGCTGACAAGGCCCCTGGTCCCGATGGCTTTCCCCCTCGATTTTTTCAAACCTTTTGGGAAATTATGAAGGAAGACATTTGCAAAGCCATCATCGAGCTCCAATCGACTAAGTCCATTCCAAAAGGGATGAACTCAACTTTCATTTCTCTGATCCCCAAAACCCACCCCTACAAGACTATGGCAGATTTTAGGCCTATTAGTCTCTGTAACATTATCTACAAGATCTTAACCAAATCCCTAGCCCTAAGGCTAAATAAGATTCTCTCTACTATCATCGATCCTTGTCAAGGCAGATCCATGGAGGGCAGATCTATCACAGACATCATCATATCCCTTCATGAAACTCTCCATTATACTCACTACAATCATAAGGCAGCCATGTTTCTTAAGCTAGATATCAGCAAAGATTTTGACAGAGTCAACAAGGATTTCCTTCTGAAAGTCCTTGCAAAGTTTGGATTTCATAGAGAATGGATCAAGCTCATCAAAGGTTGTATCTTGATGCCATGGTTCTCTATGCTCGTTAATGGTTCAACTGTAGGTTATTTCTTGACTCATAAAGACATAAGGCAGGGTGACCCCCTATCCCATTTCCTCTTCATCATCTTGGCAGAATCCCTGGGAAGAGCTTTCAAGTCTGCCTGTGCTTCTGGGCATGTGAAAGGGATCAACGCTTCTTCCACCATGCCCCCCCTTTCTCATCAGTAGTTCGTTGATGATACCATTACCACTTCTTTAGCATTAGTCCTCCAAGCTAAGTCCATCAAATTTATCCTTGAAACCTATGCCAGAGTAGCAGGCCAAGAAATAAATTACACCAAAAGTGAGTGTTTCTTCCTTAAAACTCTAGATAGTAGACAATGCAAGATCACCCATATCCTACAGTGCAAAATCTTGAACTTACCCTCCTCTTACTTGGGCCTTCCTCTTTTCATCAAGAGCCCGAAAGAGTCCATGTGGGACAATGCCATCGAAAGGTTCAAACGCAAAATTACAGGATGGAAGGGTGCCTTCCTATCCTAGGTAGCTAAGGCTACCCTCACCATGGTGGTCCTCCAAAGAATTCCAATATACTTCATGTCCGTATTTAGATCCCCAGCATTTGTTCATGTCAAGATTGAGAAAATCCAAAAAAATTTCTTGTGGTCAGGTCCTAAAGAAAAAAATAGAATCAACCTTGTTAACTGGGATAGAGTTTGTCAACAAAAATCCCAAGGGGGCCTAGGTTTGAGAAGGTCTTCCAATCTGAACCTTGCCCTCCTCTCCAAGTAGGCATGGAAACTCTACACCAATGTCAAATCAAAATGGGTGGCATTTTTCAAGAGCAAATACTTCCCTCGATCATCCTTCATGAATGAATACCTCCCTTCCTCTGGATCTAATTTCTGGAAGGCGGTAAGTCAATCTAGACCTCTCATCACTAAAGGATCTCATTGGCAACTTGGTAGTGGCTCTGATATCAAGTTATGAGATGATGTTTGGTTGAACGACCAGCCCCTCGCAGTCATCCCAGGGATGTCTACTCTCAAAGCCTTTCTTGAGCGTAGATGGGGTAGCAGAGTCAGGGATTATTTCAATGATCAGTGGGAATGGAAGAAAATTCCCATTGGTAGTGCCCAGATAACCCAAGTGGGTGCTTCCTCATCTCGGTTTCTCAGAACCACCATTATTCCTACTACAACCACTCCAGATTCTCTGGTGTGGTCAGGGATAGACAATGGGGAGTCAAGTCGGCTCATTCTCTCCTATTGAACCACCAAGTTTCTGCTTTCCTGTTTGGGTCGATTTGGATCAAGCGCCTAGTCCCTAAGGTTGGGTTTTTCTCCTGGACTATTGTTCAAAAAAAAAGTGCTCACCACTGACAACCTGATGAAAAGAGGTATCCCTATCCCTAATAGATGTCATCATTGCCTGTCCAATGGGGAATCGGTCAACCACCTCTTTTTACATTGTGAGTTCACCCAAGGGAAGTTTAACCACTTGCTATCCCTGTTCCAAATCTAGTGGGCCCAACCTCGTACTCTTTGGTATCTCTTTATCTAGTGGCCTACCCCTTTTTAGAATCCCAATGCTACCTTTCTCTGGAGGATATGCCTCCACCACCTTATTTAGAATATTTTGCTAGAGCACAATCACAGAGTGTTTTCCAACCTTTCTAACGATGCCATATCTACAGCCACCAAAGCCATCGCCTATGCCTCTGAAAACCTCCAATTACTCCCTTGGTCTAAGTCCCTGATTGGCAAGGTTAAAGGGGAGATTTTACAAGCCCTCAACATCCCTATCCCCAACTGCTCTCACCCCATCCCCCATCCTAGATGGCTGACCCTCTGGAATCCCCCTCTCGTAGGTTTTTTAAAGCTAAATTTTGATGGGGCGTCCAAAGGGAACCTGAGACTGTCAGGAGCTGGCGGGGTCATCCGAGACCACAAAGGGATGATCATTATCGCCTTTATGAAGAACCTTGATCATCAAAAAAATAATTTTGCTGAAGCTTGGGCTCTCTGGCATAGTCTGAACCTGATCAAAGAATCTCGTATCTGTCGTCACATCGAGGGGGATTCTCTAAACATTATCCGTTACATCAAAACTGATAAAAATCCCCCTTGGAACATTAGCTCGCTGATCTGGAAAATCAAAGTTATCATTGGTCAGCAATTCCAGGTGGCAGTTTTCTACATTTTTCGTGAAGCAAACAAACTCACTGACCAACTTGTCAACATGGGTCTTATTCAATATTTGTTGACGGTGTGGTGCAATTCTAATCCATCGGGTGTCTCCCATGTTGTAGATGCTGACAGGCAAGGCAGGTTCATGCCACCCCCTCCTCGCTAATCAATGTGTTTCATTTCTAGGTTTACAGCTGTCCCTAGGGGCATCTCCTCCAGCAAGCTCCTCCTTCTCCAATAGCTCATGATTGGCATCCTTGCTGGCACTGCCAGTCATCAATTTCCCATGTGGATGATTGGTCTCCTCAATTACGCTCCCCAATACAATTTGTGATGCCCCAATGCCACCATCGATGCCCCCTATCCAAATTGCTTTCTTGCCCATCCTCACCAAATCCAAGCAGCTCTGGATATCCTCGTTTACCCGTACCGACTCAGACCTTAGAACTGTCACCAATCCCCATCCTACTTGGCCTTTATCCACCTGTCCCCTCCTTGATCTGATTGACATGCTCATCATCCCTTGCTGACCTTTTTAAACAGTCCCCTTGTCCTCCCTTTTATCATTCATTACCCTTTGCCCTGGTCGCTATCTCTTCCCTTGTCATTTCCTCCTAGCACTATGGCATACATCAAACCTAGCTCCCTCTAGCTCGACCCTCTGGAGAAACCCTTTATCGAAACATTTAATCTGAAGCCCTTCCTGAATAAATGCTAGGGCCCAAATATTTTTACTGACTTCATCCAGATGTGGAAGAATGAATTTGTCGTAATCTATAGTGTTTGTTTCAAGGTTACCCTTGAGTTGATGGCTGAGGTGTCTGGCCTTCCCCTGTCTGGTCGTCGTGTCTGCCATGACAAGTACAGTTGGGATCTTGAGCTAGAGGGGTTCCCCAACTACCAAAATTTAAAATGGACAGGTGTTTCTCTTGAACGCACCTCCCTTCCCTCCCCTTGGTCCACTGTCACTATTCCCCTGATCTAGTATTTGGCCTCTAACGATCCCGCTAAGCCGATGTCTAGATTCCATTTTGCTCTTGTCAACCACTTTAATGATTACAAGCCCATGAACATTCTCGCTTTCCTCCATCGCTCCATTCGCTTATCAATTTTTTTCACTTGTAAGAAACACTCCCCTCCCACCCACCAGGGCCTCTTCATTGTTCTCTTTCCTCATGTTGCTTCCATTCCTCCCCTAGCAGCAAATCCCCTCCAATCTAGCCCTCCCGCTCCCCCCCTACGTCTTTGCCAACTTACTCATTTTCTAGCAAGCCCTTGGTCAGCGAGGTGGATACCAAGTATCAAACACCTAAATCCAAGAAGACCCCCCTAAGCAGTATACCCTGTCTAAGTCCACCAAGAAGGTGATGTCGAGAAAGTGTAGAACCATAATTGAGGATGTTCTTGTGATCCACAGATCATCGAGGACCAAGAATATCAAAACGGATTCAAGCCAGAACTCCCTTGTCAATGTCCCTGATGATAACAGCGAGGACTCGGACCCCGCCCCTGAAATATTAAAGCGCATGACAAGAATGTTTATCAAATATTTCATTTCTACATTCGAAAGTACCACCGAGGCTATGAAGCACTTCTTGGAGGAGCTCACTATGGATGCGAAGGAGAACCCCACAGAGTTCGACCCTTAGGGATTCCATTTCAGTTTACCTGGCTTGTTTTTGTTATGTTGGTCCTATTTGATTACTTCAAGTTTTTGTTTTTTGGAAAGCCCTTGGGGCTTTGTCACCATTTATGGGTAGGGTTTTATGCTAGAAAGGAATGCCCCTGCATGGGATAGTCAGTAGTAGATGTTAAGGTCTTAATCCCCTACGTGGGAATGCTTTCATGCTTATCCCCTGAGAGGGATTCTGCTAGGCCTGTGGCTTCTATTTATCGTTACAAGGTTCCTGCAATATCAACATCCACCACCCTGGTAAGGGTTTTTGTATATCTGGGACTAGGACCCAGTTAAACCCCTGATAATAAAACCACTACTTACCAAAAAAAAGAAAGCAAAAGCAAAGTTTCTACAAGAACTCACCAACTTCAAAATCAAGGTTGAAGAGGCAAGAAAAATTGAAGAAGGTATGACCAAAAAATTAAAAATAAAAGATCTAGAGTGTGAAATATTAGAGCATGAGATAGTTTCACTAAGGATGGAAGTAAAAGGCTCTAAGGACAAGCTACATAAGTTTGAGGAGAATCCAAATACTTTGGACATGACTATCAATGCACAAAAGTCATCAGTCACCAAAACATGACTTAGTTCTAAAGAAGAACAAAGAAAACATAAAGCAAAAAAAGGAGAGTCAAGCTCAAACACCAAAAAAGAAGAAGCATCAAAATAAGTAAGGAAAAGAGAGTGAGACTTCTAAGGATGAGTTGAACAACATAAATTTCAACAAGAATAGGAACAATGCACCAAGAAGATACAAATGAAACAATAATCAGAATAGGTCAAGAGAGACTAAGAGACCAATAATGTCAAGACAAGGAAACTTCAATGGAATATGTTTTTTATACCACAGGTTTGGGCTCATGGCTTCACAGTGTAGGACACATGAAATACAAGAATATGGGAACAAACAACGTTTCAATGGGTATTGCTACTCATGTAATCAGTTTGGTCACAAGGCAATGAATTGTAGGGTTCATGATAGAAGAGGATATGGCTTCACTAGGAGAAATGCTAAGACATTTGCACCTCCAAGGTATAATAACATTAAGTGTTATAATTGCAATAATTATGGTCACACAACAAAGTGGTGTAGAGCAGAAATTCCAGAATCAAGTATGAACAAGAACAAAAATAGGAATAGGAACAAGAACATGGATATGAACAGGAACATGAACATGGATATGAACAAGAACAAGAATAGGAACAAGAAAATGGACATGGAAAAGAACATGGACATGGAAAGAAATAGTTAGAGGAATTAGAAGGATCAGATAAGAAGAAAATAGGATAAAGGTAAAGAACAATGTTTTCTGAGAGTAGAAATACTCCCACCCCAAAATTAACCACCTCAAGAGGAGGTGGGGGAGGGGCTAAGATAAGAGGCTCATTCTTAGCCCCGAGACCCAAAGGTGACCCTTTCCCATTGATGTCAAAGGGGGAGAGATTTGGTATTTGAGCAAAGAGGAGATATTTGACAAGAGCATTGAGCCAGAGGGAGCAATGTCCCAGGGGGAGCAGAACCCATAAAATGTTAAGTTTCTGGTAAAAAAAATTTGGGTTGCCATCAATGACAAAGGGGGAGATTGTTGGAAATTTTGAGGAATGTTAGTTGTCATTGATGTCAAAAGGTTCTAAGAAGAATTGCATTTTTATTGGTTCCAAAAGAGCTTCATGGGAAGCATGATCAAAGGTTTTTATGAAAACCATGGTGGGCAAAAATCAAAGATTAATTATCCATGATGGGCAAAAATAAAAGGTTTTTATTAAAAACCAAGGTGGCTTTTAGTTTGGTTAAAAAAGCCCAAAGATTTATTTAATTTATAATATTTAAATTCCAAAGAGAATTTAAATTGTTATAAATAAATAATAATTAAAGTTAATTTGAATATTCAAAATTTGAATTTCTAATGCGCTGACATGTGAGAAATTTCCTCCATTTGTGTATAAAAGGTGGATCATTTCACCTTAGAAAATACCAAAGCTTATTTTAGATTTAATACTCTCGAATCCCCTGCGAAAGGTATCTTCGATATTCGTGTGTTTAAAAAGTTGTGGCTAGTGGACGGCGTGTGGTGTTCGAAGGAGGTCAATGTGTGCGAAGAAGAGCATAAGATGAAGGAAGCTCCACTTCCTTCATGTGGGAATTGCTAGCCCACACGGTGGACTCCCAAGTGCTAAGGCACTTAGGCTTGTGGAGACAATGGTTCGATTCTTGTCAATTTTTTTTTAGGGAACAATGAAAAGGTATGCACATTATTTGAGCGCCGGTTTTTTCGGAGAAGGTTGTTGAAAACTTTAATTTAATTTTTGGATTTATTAAATGGTTTTATAAAGTGATGTGGGAGTTATAAGGGATAGATAAAAGATGTTTTTTCTTGGTAATTATTTTTTGGTTAAAAATAATTAGGAGAAATAAGGAGTTGATTGTTTTATAAAGCCTTTTAATATATTTAGTTTATTCGAGAGATAAATATTTTTAAGTGTTGATTATTATTGAAGATGTCTTCTTGCCATTAAGAAGTGTTAAGAAAGTAATTATTTTGAAATTATTTTTTGGTGGTGGATATTATTTCAAATGGGAGATTATAAGGTGTAATTGGTCATTTATTTCTATGTGTTGATGGATGCTTAATCAAGATGGAGTAATAAGGTGTATTTATGAGTTGCTATTTATTTTGTATTGTCACCTAACCTTCTTTGAGCTTGGCAAAGAAGTATTTGTGGTTATGGCAGATTTATGAGACCCCTTCATCATCAAGAAAAATATATGAGTACATTCTTCCATAATTGAGTTGATTGGTTGGTTTTTTAGAAATTAAGTTTGGAGTTAAAAGGATTTGATTAGGGCTTCCTTATTGAGTGTGTTGAGTTAATGCTTCAAGGTTTTTTTGGAATAAAGAGTTGTTATTAAAACATTGTTTTATAAGCATTGTTGTTGAAGCCATTGGTTGTGTGAATAATTTGAACTAGGGTTTGAAAAGAACATGAGTATCATTGTTATTTGAGAGTTTTTTTATAAGCATTGTTGTTGAAGTGAGTTGATGAGCAAAGAACTTGATCTAGGGTTTGAAAAGAACATGAGTATCATTGTTATGTGAGAGTTGTTTTATAAGCATTGTTGTTGAAGTGAGTTGATGAGAAAATAACTTGAACTAGGGTTTGAAAAGAACATGAGTATCATTGTTATGTGAGATTTGTTGTTAAGCATTATTGGAAACATTTTGAGTGAGTGATCATATGCTTGGACTAGGGTTTGTGAGCAAGGATTATTTTATTGAGTGAGTGGTTGAGTAGAGTTGGTTGAGCCTAGTCAAGTGGATGTGTGAAGTGATTGTTCAAGTTTAAAAAACAAACTATTCTATATTCTGAATTGAATTGAGAAAGTGATTGAGTTGAAGCATATTGAGTCTCTGATAATTCTCTGTATGTTTTTGAAATAGTGATTGAAAGTGATTGAGCATTGTGATGAGTATAGAGCATATTGGGTCTCTAATAATTCTCTTTATGTTTCTATGAGATTGGACAAGTTCTAGAGTGGAATTTTTGAGAAAATTTGAGATAAGTATTTGAGAAGACTTGTGGACAAATTTGAGTAAGCTTTTGTGGAAGCTTACAATACAAATTGAGAGAAAATTTGGATAAGTTCTTGTGAGGACTTATTGAGTAGATTTGGATAAGTTCTTGAGAGGACTTATTGAGCATATTTGGATAAGTTCTTGAGAGGACTTATTGAGCATATTGTACAAAGTTCTTGAGAGGACTTATTGAGCAGATTGGACAAGTTCTAGAAAGGACTTGTAGACAAATTGGTGTGAGCTTTTGTGGAAGCTTACAAGGCAAATTTGAGATAAGTCTTTGAGAAGGCTTGGGAGTAGATTTGATTGATTGATTTGTTCAAAACCTTGAGTTAAGGTTTGGGGTAGATCCAGTAGAGTTGACTTGAGATTGAATAAAGTCTTGAGTTAAGGCTTGAGGATAGATATTGAGGAAAGATTTGTACTAGATTGAAGGACTGTGTTTAGTATAGATTTGAGGATAGATTTTGGTGCAGATTTGAGGACAAGTTTGTGCCAGACCAGAGACAGATATTGAGGATAGATTTGTGCTAGATCGAAGGACTGTGTTTAGTACATATTCAAGAATA
Organism: Wollemia nobilis; assembly: GCA_028583015.1. Taxonomy (NCBI): domain Eukaryota; kingdom Viridiplantae; phylum Streptophyta; class Pinopsida; order Araucariales; family Araucariaceae; genus Wollemia; species Wollemia nobilis. The sequence continues at coordinate 2,479,840 of JAQPPZ010000220.1, read as the reverse complement.
GAGTTTGGTACAAATTTGAGGATAAGTTAATGCCAGACCAGAGACAGGGATTGAGGACAGATTTATGCTAGAATGATGGACTGTGTTTAGTATAGATCTCAGAAAGAGATTTGGAGGTGACAGAGTACAAAGGTGATATTCTCACAATGACACTGAGAGGGGGGGTGAAACAGTGTAGCTCTTTAAATTCAAATCTACAACTCTTAAAGCTGAAGCAAAGAAAACTTAAAAATAGGTAAAGCAATTATCACAAGAGAGCACACCACAACACACAATGTAACGAGGTTCACCAATTTGGCTACTCCTCAAGAATGACTGCTTAGACTACGGTCCAAATCCAACCTTTGCAAAAAACCAATTTTACAATCCGTTTACCAGCATCCAGTGGAAGGAGCACCAACCCCTGATTTATCTGCACCAACAGAAAGGAGCACCAACCCCTATCCAAGCACCAACTTGGATCATAGTTTTGAAAGCTATATCAATGACATAAAAATGCCTTCACTTTTTCAAGACCTTGACTGGTCTACAATTTATCAAAACACAGTAAACACTTACTGCTTTGCTTGTCACTCTCTTATAGCACTCTTCTAACCCTCTTTCGGTAGCACTTTCACACATTCAATGACAACTTTATTCTCCACGCAATTGCCCTTTTATAACAATATTTTCATCTTGAAACACCTATTCTCTGTAACTTCCATAATCTTGCATGCACCCTATTAATAGACACTTTTGAAAGTAACTCCTTTATCACACAATAATTTGTACATGCATTCTATTAATAGCTTTGTTTCTTGTGTGGAACTTTTAGTATAACTACCGCTTGACGGTTACACTTCTTTACGGGACCTGTAACTGCCGTTCTGTCTTTAATGCACTGTGCTTATTTTATCTTGCATGATTTCTATCTGTAACTACCCCTGTAACTATCAAACTAACTTAAGTTGACTCTTATTATAATGGTTGCATGATTTTCCTCTGCAACTGCCCCTGTAATTATCGTTCTACTTCAGTTAACTATCTGTAATCATGCTGTTGCGACTTGTCAAGAAATCGTGACACTTCTGTCTCTTTGTAATATTCTCGCCTTTTCCCCGTGAAAACATGACATATCATGATATCATGACACTTTTTGCCTCCTTGTCCTTTTCTTAGCTTGCACCTGCAAAAATAGAACATGTCACGAAATCGCGACACTTTCACTTCCTTGCACTCTTCTTTGCTTGCACTAGCAAAAACATGACATGTCATGAAATCGTGACATCTTTCACTTTCGTACACTCTTCTCTGCAAGCACTAGCAAAAACATGACATGTCACGAAATCGTGACATCTTTCGCATCTGTACACTCTTCTTGGCTTGCACCAGTGAAAACATGACATGTCACAAAATCATGACATCTTTCACATCCGTACACTCTTCTTGGCTTGCACCAGTGAAAACATGACATGTCACGAAATCGCGACACATTCATTGTCTTTCACCCGCAAAAATGGAACATGTCACGAAATCGCGACACTTTCGCTGCCTTGTGCCTTTTTTTGCCTTTCACCCGCGAAAACACATGTCACAAAATCGTGACACATTCGCCTCCGTACACTCTCTCTCCTCTTCGGGTCGTGAAAACCCGACATGTCGTGAAATCATGACACTTTTTCTCCTTGGTGCTTTTCTTCCCTTCGGGTCGTGAAAACCTGACATGTCTTGAAATCGTGACACTTTTCCATTCAGAAATGCTGATTTCACGTCCATTTGATATACTTTGAAATTTTTCTGAACTGCTAAAGATAGAAACATTCTGATTACCTCTAGTCTAGCTACTGGTGCAAAGGTTTCCTCAAAATCAATACCTTCAACCTGTGCATAGCCTTTACAGACTAGTCTTGCTTTATTCCTTACAACTTGTCCATCTTCGTTCAATTTGTTTCAAAAAATCCATTTAGTACCGATTATATTTTTATTTGTTGGCCTTGGTACTAACTCCCAGGTTTTGTTTTTCTCAATCTGATCTAGTTCTTCATTAATTGCCTTCATCCAACTTTCATCTATGCTTGCTTCAACAACATTTTTGGGCTCAATGCTAGATAATAGAGAGTAGTTCCGTACTACTGCTCTTCTTGTCTAAATACCAACTGTGGGGTCCCCAATAATTTGCTCTCCGGGATGATTTTTCTCGCCAGCTACCTGTTTTGAATTTCTTGTTTTCTTCTACTTCTGGATCAATACTTAAATCATCTAGGTCAATTTCCTTATTCTCTTTTGTTTCCTTTTCTTCATCTCCTTCAATAACTTCTTCATAAATAGGGTAGTTTTCTTCATAGCTAATTTTTCGTTTCCTACCTTCATCAACCTTAACATCGGCACTCTCCACAATTTTCTTTAGCCTTTTGTTATAGCATGTGTAGGCTTTGCTTTTTGTTGAATAGCCAAGAAAAATTCCTTCATCAAATCTATCTTCAAACTTACCAAGAGTATCTTCAGTTCTTTTGATGTAGCACTTGCTGCCAAAGACTTTGAAGTATCTTGCTATTGCATTTTTGCCAAACCATAGCTCATAAGGAGTTTTGCTTTCATGTGTCCTCAACATGCACCTATTTTGGATGTAAACCATAGTATGAACTGCCTCTTTCCAGAATATGTCTGCTATGTTGTTCTCTATCAACATTGTCCATGCCATTTCCTGCACTGTCCTATTTTTTCTTTCAACAACACCATTATGCTGAGGTGTCCTTGCTACTGAAAACTATCTTTTGATCCTATATTTTTGACAGTACTCTACAAACTCCTCTGAGATAAACTCTCCTCCTCTATCTGATCTTAAGCATTTAATTCTTTTTCTTGTTTGATTCTCAACCTGGTGTTTGAAAGTCTTGAACATTTCAAAGGCATCTGATTTAAGCTTTAAAAATAGTACCCATGTCATTATGGAATAGTCATCTATGCACAACATAAAGTATTTGTCACCATTTATGTTTTGTGTTCTCATGGATCCACATAAATCAGTATGAATTAGCTCTAAAGGTTTGCTGGTGAAGTATTCCTTTGTTTTAAATGTGGATCTAGTTTGCTTCCCCTTTTGGCATGAAGCACATATGCTATTTAATGGTTTGCAAATGGTGGGTATATCTCTTACTACCCTTTTTGAACTTATTTTTACCAGATTGTCAAAGCTAATATGACCAAGCCTCTTGTGCCACAGCCAATTTTTATTTTTTTGTCCAATCAAACATGCTCCTTCTAAAGTCTCTAAGAGAGTATACAGGTTTCCAGAAGTCCTCGATCCAGTAGCTATCAGCTTCCCACTGTGTGCTTTTCTGACTTCACAGCCCTACTTCTTAAAAATGACTTCATAACCTTTGTCACAGATTTGACTTACGCTCAGTAAGTTGTGCTTCAAACCAATCACAAACAAAACTTCTTTGGAATTAATCTTTCCATCACTTATCTTGACTGATCCTTTGCCAACTATCTTGGCTCCATCATTATTTCCAAACTTTACAGAGCCCCCTTCATATTTCTCGTAACTTTTCAAATTTTTGTTTATCTCCTGTCATGTGACTGGAGCATCCACTATCCAATATCCATGGTGCATATTTGTTCTGTGCTTTGAATGTTTTCTGTACTATCAAGGATTCCTTTTCTTCCTTGTGTCGCTCCTTTTCTTTCCACTCTGGTTTGACTACAGTTTTGGTCACTTGTTTAGACTTTTCTTTGTCAGTAGCCTATGCATGTTTTTTTGGGAATTTTTTGTTTTGCCTTAAACCGTTTGGTTGAGATCTTCTTCCTTGATTTTTATTTGCCGCATATATGCTTCTACGTTTCTTGCAATGTGTCCAAAGTTATGCTTATAGCATTCTCCTGCATAATCCATCAAGGGTGAAAATAATTTCTATTGGTGAAATTTCTTTGTCCTATATTATAAATGCGTCGAAATCTTATGACCGTAAGCATTGCATTTAAAACAATAACCAAAAGAATGATTGAACTCGGGAGTTGGTCTTTGCCATTTTGTAGTAGGATCCACAAATTTTCTTCTCCTTTGATGTGTGACTTTTTTGAATCCCTCATTGTCAGCACTCTTCTCATGCCTAGTGTAGATTAAAGATACAACGCCAAACAGAAATAAAGAAATCACAATAAAGGAATGCAGAACAGTTGTACAAAATGAATGATTTTTATTAATCAATGGAGTTTAGAAACTCCTTTTAAGTACAACAGGGCCCGTAACCCTTTTCGTGATACAAAGTTACAATTTGTGCTAGGGTTCTCCGAAACCCTAGCTGGCACAATGTGGTGGCGTCTCCGAAGAATGTATCCTTAACCTCAACAGAATGAGTGGGCTTCGTTGTATCCTTTGGCTCGGACCACTCCAACTTAAGCAACTGCTATCAACAAATCAGATCTACCACTAGAATCCCGCACACATTAAAATTATCAAAGAGTTAGAAACTAATAAGAGGGCTCCACTGTGTGAGCCCTCGTAAATAGTCTAAAACCCTAGATTTATGAAATAAAAATAAACATAATGCAGAATTCAACAACAGATTAATACATAAAGAAAGATTACTTGCTTTAGACGAATCTATACCTTTTCCTGTTAACGCGGCGAGACCAGGCGACGGCGATGGATGCGGCGAAAGGGTTTAGTTCAGACTTAGGGCCGTAGAAGACTCATAAGACTCAGGATTAACAACAATAGCCAACTCCAGACTTAGATAGGGAAGATAAGTAGGTTTAGCCGAAGAGATAGATAGGGTTTGAGCCATCAAGGTGACTCAATTTATAATCTACTCTTAGGGCACACTTTAGGGTTTTAACGACACTTTGAACGTGTGGCTAAGATTAAAGTGGATCCAAGGGTAGAGAATAAATCTAGGTTGTGAAACGGATTAAGATGGATGGACGGATGAGATTAAATGAAGGATGGACGGCTCAGATTAAATCACTTAAACTTTATTTATATATATATTAAAATATTAAAATATATATATAAATATTAATTTAAATAAATTTGGGGATGAAAAATGGCGGGAAAAGTGAAATTGGGCCAAATAATGGTGGGAAAGTGTGGATTTGGGCCAAATAATGGCGGGAAGGATGGATGACTGACACGTGGCCGGCAGGAAGGTATAGATGACTTACAAGTGGCTGGATTTTGGTGTCTACAGATGCTCCTTTTTGAGCTGCTTTGTGTGAAGACACAATGTAGCACAAAAACTTAAGACACCCGAAAAGTCGGATCGGACGCAACTCTCTCTCAAGACTAAAGCACAACTTTGAAGACCAAAGAATAAAAGAATATTTAAAATTTTTCAGCTTACCCCCTCAATTGGCGAGCGAGAATGGTTCTCACAAGCCAATTGGAAGAAATTCGAAAGATAATGAACCGTTTTTGCCCCAACGGTGAAAAAAAGGGTTGGTGCATGCACCATCTGTTTATGTCCCAACAGAAAAGGGGTTGGTGTACAAACCAGAAAAGAATATGATTGAAGACGATATGAGTGATGTGAAAGATGGACCGTTTTCTGCCCCAACGGTTATAAAGGGATTTTTGCCAAACTCGTAAATTCCATGATCATGTAAGATGAATTCCACTATAGGAAAATTAGAAATTGATAACGGATGCCCCAACTCCTGTGTGTGAATCCATACCGTTGATGAAATTGCCTTGTTGGCGCCATTGATATGCAGAGATGAAAGATGCATGAAAGAGTCCAGAACTCATAGATGCTCCTAGTGACTGTATGGATAATTCCTCGGGTCGAAACCAATCAACCTAGGTAGCCACAATCTCTAGCAAGACTTAAAATAATGACGATATGAAAGATTGTCCATGTTTAAGGCCCCATGAACTAGGCCATCAATGACAACTGTTGAGCAAATTAATCTTGGTATGAGGTCACTTGAAAAGTAGAATACCCAAAATTGATTTCCAATTTTCAAAAAGTGAAATAATTGATGATGATAAATGGTAAGTGTCCTTATGGTGGTTTAATCCTCTTACCGAATTGCATGGATGCAAATCGCCGCAATCGCCAAGGTGATAGAATATACCACTAGATACGAGGTTTACTTTAATTTGATTTGGCAAAAATATGCATGATGAAAGAAGAATGAATGAAATTGACGATAGATCAGAAGAATTGATGAATGTGGTTAATTTTGTGAAGGTTTTGAATATTTTTAACCCAATTTGTAAAACAATGATGAATGATGCGCTTTTTGAGCGAAATGACAAAATTTGTGTCCAAAACTGTTGTAACCTTCACAAAATGTTTTATTATGATAAGAAGAATGGATGAATGCAATTTGATGAAATTTGGAGGAGGTAAGCTTCAATTTTGTAAGTTTTGTTCCTTTATTCAATACTGACACCAAACGCCGGTCTGCGTTTGTGGTTGGCAGAGACGCCCGTCGGTGTTTAGGCGCTCTGCAGACGCAGGACTGCGTCTGAATCCGCCATGAAATGCCCTACTGCATTTCAGGGCACCAAAATCAGCTATTTAAACAGTTTCAGCGAGAATTTCGCTCATTTGTGCGTTCGAGCTTGAGAGAAGTGCGTCTGAGGGAGTGGAGTGAAGTGGAGTGAAAGGTTGTGTGGGAGAGTGAAGCACGCGGGAGCTATGGCGGAGATGGGAGCGGACGCGCCAAGTGCAGCCAGCGAGGTATTTGTTCATTTAAGCAAGTACTTATTATGTGTTTTTTTTTTTTTGGAAAAATTTGTAACAAATTTTTGTTTTGTTGTTTTGCAGCTTAGGGTGTTAGAGGCACGACACCGATTCTCCCCTATCATTCCGGGGATGAGGAGGTCGTTGTCCTAGGTAGACTGGGAGATATTGGAGGCAGTGGGACTAGCGGAGGCAGCCCGGTTGGAGGTAGTTCGGGCGGATGAGGGGTACCTCTAGGCACACCACTAGGTCTAGGGCTCCTACTAGGTCTCAGGGGTCCTCTTTTGATGGTTAGCTTAGTGCTTAGATGCACTCTTTATGAGCCTTGGTGCTCTATTGTATATTGTAGCCTTTTGGCATTCACTGTACATTTTTGACCTTTATACATATATATATACATGGCTTTTATTTATTTGGTGTTTTACTCTCTTTTGTGTGAATGCCTATGTTTTTGTGATGCATGTTTTTATATGTTTTAATGTTTTTGATGCATATGTGATGGAATGGAATGCAAACTTATAGATGATTAATGCGAGACTAAGTATATAACATACAAATCTATGGATGATTAATGCAAGACTAAGTAAATGATATGTAAATCTATGGATGATTAATGCAAGACTAAGTAAGACTAAGTAAATGAAATATGCACTAAGAAGCACTCATACTTTTAGATAGTTAGATTTAGCGAACTGTTATCATAATTGTTTAATCAGGGGCACCGAACTTGGTGGCTTGTGAATGGATGACGTATGGAATGACATGAATATGGAAGAAGATATGGAGGGTGATATGGAGGTTGATATGGAAGACTGCTTTACAAAGACTCAAACATGCTAGTGGTATCAAACAAACTTACTAACACCGCCTAATTCAACTAGGACCAAATGTGTGTGCATGCGAGTTCATTAACCAAATCAAAGCATGGTAGTGACTCTAGGCAATCAAAAACTCGTGTGTGTGCAAGTGTGTTCATTAACCTCATCTTGCATAAATTAGGTAACCCCGTTATGGAGAAGACCCCGAAGCTAGTTTGTCCGTATGAGCATTCGGAGGTCTCTTTTGAGGAGAGACATGTCGCCACGCAATGAGTATACTCCACTGCCAGTCAAGCGTCTATAGCCCCGGTGAAGGTTAACTCCATAGTCCATGTTGTTTTAGACCTTTGTAAGCCTTTGGGATGACTACCTATCCGTCTGACTGGACAAGTAGTACGATCCTTACAACTTATTTGGGATCAGTGGTGTGTGAAAAATGTTCATTTCCTTAGAGCTTTGGGGAATCGGATTCTCAACCGAAGTATGATGAGAATTTTACCCTATCCTTACTACTCCGTTTATATTTATATTTTGTGATTGCTTGTGATAGTGGTAAGAACCACTGTTTTATGGACTATGTTTGCATGATAGGACAAACGAGGATTACCCTTTTCACTTCAAGGCACAACCCAAGGATGGTGTTATCTCTCTTTGACACAAGATGTTTTTAAGATGTGAAAATGTGATAGGTTCAAGACCGCTTTTGAAATCATTTCCCAATACTCAAGATTTTATTTAGTGTAATTTGTGATATGGCCCTAGAGAACTTTGACATGCATTTCGAAGTTTGCTTAAAACACTAGGAATGGCCGAGTGACTGAAAACATTTTGGCAATGTAAATATGTGCAAATGGAAAATGGGTGTACGAATGACAATTCGGTTTGATGGATTTTATGAAGGTGCCCCCGATTAAGGCAACATGACTTTTGCTTGACCAAATTTTATATCCAAAAGATAGAATGGTCTCTAACATGATATGCAACTATGGCTGAAAATGAAATGTTATGGTTTTCAATGAGATGTATGCACATGAAATGCAATGTTTTTGAATGAGATGTATGCAACTAACAATGAAATGCAAATTCTTTTTATTTTATTTGTTTTTTTTTTTTTTTTTTGTTGTACAAGCCATGTATATATGTACATATAAAATTCAAACTATGCGTAGAATGCCCTCAAGTGTATAACATTAAGTGGTTCGGGTTCTTCCTCTCCCTCTAAACCGGCAAGTCTATAAGTTCCATTACCCACTCTTTAAGTGACCATATATGGACCTAACCAATTAGCCGCGAATTTATCTCGAAGATGCGGCAATGCATTGGTGTTTTGTTGATTCTCTTTAAGGACAAGATCCCCTACTTGAAATTCTCTTAGATGAACTTTGGCATTGTAAGCACGTTTCAATCGGTCTTGATAAACTCGCAAATGCTCTAAAGCATTGATTCGTTTTTCATCTATGAGTGTGAGTTGATCAAGACGTGCTTGTCTAGCAGGATCATCATCGATAAATTCCTGCAAAGAAATTCGCAAGGAAGGGATCTCGAGCTCAAGAGGCATGATTGCTTCAGCTCCATAGACCAAAGAAAATGGCGTTGCCCCAATGGGAGTTCTCGATGCTTGTTCTGTAAGCCCATAATGCTAAGGGGATTTGTGTATGCCAATCTTTATGATTTTCTTTAACAAGTTTCTTAAGAATAGCAATTATGGTCTTATTGGAAGCTTCAGCTTGTCCATTGGCTTGTGGGTAGTAAGGAGTTGAGAAACTATGTTGGATATTATACTTTTCGCAAAGAGCTCGAACATCCTTATTCTTAAAAGACTTGCCGTTATCGAAAATAATTTTAGAGGGAATACCAAAATGACAAATGATATGGTGAAGTATAAACTCCACAATTCTAGGACTCGTCAGATCTGGCTAGAGGAATAGCTTCAACCCACTTTGTGAAGTATTCAATGGTCTGTAATGATGAAAGTATGTTGTCCCGAAGAGGCAGTGAAATCTTGCCAATTAAATCGAGACCCCATTGTGAGAAGGGCCAAAGGCTTTGGATGGGCTGTAAAACTTGTGATGGTATATGGGTTAAATTAGCGTGTTCTTGACACTTTTTACATTGTTTAACATATTTGCAACAATCTTGTTCCATAGTGGGCCAATAATACCCCATACGTAAAATACGCTTCGCAATGGCCATTCCACTAAAATGACCACCACAAGTACCATCATGGGCTTCAACAATAGCTCTATGTGTTTCACCTGCTTCTAGACAGTGGAGGAGTACTCCATCATATCCACGTTTATACAACACATCCCCCAAAAGAACAAAACGAGCTGCCTTTTGCTTAAAACAGTGACAGGCAGTTCGAGACAAATCAGATGGGAGTGTTCCAAACTTGAGGAAGGCTACTATCTCACTAGACCAAGGCTCATATGGATCCGAATGGATAAAGCAAACATCTTTTTCATCCTTAGACTCAGCACGGACAATTGCAGACTTAGAGATTGTGGAAATGATTAGGGGTCGTACCTCTCCAAGGGAGTCCTTTGGAATCAATGATCCAAGAGAGGCCATGGCATCCGCAAATCTATTAGTCGAACGAGGCAAACTAGTGATCTCATACCAATCAAACTTAGAGAGCAACTTCATTGCTACATCATGATAAAGCTTAATGGTAGGTTCTTTGGCTTGGTATTCTCCCGTAATTTGTTTAACCACGAGTTGAGAATCCCCAAATATCCGAATACGCTTAATGCTCATAGCTATGGCTGATTGAAGACCTAAAATTAAGGCTTCATACTCCGCTGTATTATTGGTGCATTGGAAGTCTAGTTTGAATGATAAAGGGATGGGAATCCCTTGAGGTGTATGAAACACAACTCCAACGCCTTGACCTTTCGCGCACTTAGAGCCATCAAAGAATAGCGTGATGTCAACATCTTCCTCCGGAATGATGTCCTCTTCTTGTTCAGTGATAGCAAATACCGAATCATCTGGGAGCTCAATAATCAAAGGATGATCACTAGGTAGTGGAGCTTCCGCAAGTTGATCGGCTATAACTTGACCTTTAACAGATTTTTGGCTAATGAATTCAAGATCGAATTCGGTAAGCAACATTATCCATTTAGCGGTACGAGTGTTATTATAAGTGCGAGACATCATATAACGCAGAGGGTTTTCTCTAGCTATGACATATGTTGTATGGCTAAGCATATAATGACGAAGTTTCTTAGTGGCAAAAACCACCGCTAAGCACAACTTTTCCACATAAGCATATCGGGTTTCATAGCTTACCAATGTTCGACTAATATAATAGACAACTTGCTCACGATTTTGTTCATTCTTTTGTGCAAGCATTGTCCCTAAGGCAAAGTCCGTTGCTGAGATATAAATATTGAAAGGGACCCCTGGACGAGGCGGAGCTAAGACTGGCGGAGACGCTAAGTACTGCTTGATGTCATCAAAGGCTTTCTGACACTCATCTGTCCATGAAAATTGTACCCCCTTTTGTAGTAGGTGGCAAAATGGCCTACATTTATCAGAAAGTTGTGCAATAAAGCGACGGATTGAATTAATCTTTCCTTGCAAACTACGCAACTCCTTCAAATTAGTTGGGGGACACATTTCCATAATGGCTTTGACCTTGTTTGGGTCCACCTCAATACCTCGTTTAGAGATAATAAAACCTAGGAGTTTGCCCGAGGTAACACCAAAGACACATTTCTTAGGGTTCAACCTTACTTTATGCTCTAGAAGTCTATCAAAAACTTTTTCCAATACATCAAAATGCTCTTGTCGAGTTTTAGATTTTGCCAATAAATCATCCACATAATCTTCGATAATCTTATGCATATAATCATGGAAAATATAAGTCATGGCTCGTTGATAGGTTGCACCTGCGTTCTTAAGGCCAAAGGGCATCACCCCGTAACAAAAAGTTCCCCAAGGTGTGGTAAATGCTGTTTTGTGTTGATCTTCATGGTTTATTCGAATCGGTTGTATCCTAAAAATCCATCCATGAACGAAAGCATTTCATGACCAGCACAGGTGTCGACAAGAGTATCAATGTTTGGAAGAGGAAAGTCATCCTTAGGACACGCTTTATTTAGATCTCAAAAATCGGTGCAAACACGTATTCCCCCGTTAGGCTTGCGAACGGGTACCATGTTAGAAAGCCACTCAGGATAATCAATCGGGACGACAAATTTAACATCCAGAAGTTTCTGAATCTCCGATTTAACTATGAGGGCCACGGTAGGATGCATTTTCCTAAGTTTCTGTTTGACAGGTTTAGCATCTTTTTGTAAGGTGAGGTTATGGACAACCAAATTAGGGTCTAGGCCTCGGCATGTCTTTGTAAGACCATGCAAATATCTCCTTCTTCCGCTTGAGTAGAGCAATCATTTGCTCTTGTTCCTCTCGATGATAGACTTTTAGCCGCTTCACAATTTGGGTGCCATCTTGGTCCGGACTAAGGTCTACATCGATAGTTTCTTCAATAGACATGTGGGAACCTTCCTCAAGCCGATGGGGAGTAGGGATCAGATTTATGTCATCTAAAATGTCATCGAGCTCCCGCGCCTTGCTCTCGTCTATGTCCGCCTGGAAGACCTCTGGCTTAGAAGATGAAGGTGAATGTGGAGGTGAAGGAGGAATGTAGTTGGCGGAAGCCCTTAACAATTCCTCGAAAAGGATGAACTCTGAAATAGATGGAGGAGATGAAATCCGATCCATGTCAATCAGGTTTGGGTTGATCGGGATTGGCTTATCCGGATCATATGGATTATGGAGCGGTGTGAATAAGTCTTCAAAATTCATTGTCGACTTATGGAAGAAAGGATGGGCGGAATGGAAGGGAAAACCGGTGAAGACCTCGAAAGACCTGAAATGCAAAACAACATAGTTTTTCAGTTTTTTTTTTTTTTTGTAGTTTGAGTTTTTTTTTTTTTTTTTGTAGTGGTGAAAACCACTATTACACACATACATAAAGCAATAAAGTATTTTTATATATTTTGATTTTTTTTTTTTTTTTTGGGAATTTTCTGATTTTTTTTTTTTTTGGTAGTGGTGAAAACCACTATTTTAGTATATACATATAATACGAGTTTGGATTATGGCTTATGGATGTGGCGGAGGGGGTGGTTCACCTCGTTCTTGTGGAAGAAGCAAGCGAAAGATGGCCTCTTGGAGAGGGAACAATTGGAGATAAAACTCGTCTTGTTCAAAGGAGGGGAACAATGGGCGCCGACTCTTCTTCGTATTCATCACCATTTGACATGACGTCAAATTCTTCATAGGCTTCATCTTCGGATTCGTCGGGGTGGAGGATTTATTCTTCCGAATTAAGATTAATGCTTTGAAAAGCTTGTTCAAAAGAAGAAAGGGATGGAAGTGGTTGGTAGCCCAGACCAAAACGCTCGGTGGGTCTCTCGGTATGGCATATCGATGCGTTCAGCTACCCCTTGCTCGTATCGACCTAGGCCAAATTGCCGCCAATTATGTCTCGTGGAAATAGCGAGAGGGAAAACCCTCCATCCTTTCGATATTGGCAGGGACCTGGATGCTTGGGTTCTAGTATGGTGGTAGGACTAGAAGATGACTCTATTCCCCCATATACAAAATTAATGGAATTTGGCATAGAACCCATGTTATAAACCGATCCAATGGATAAATGTTGGTCATGTGGACGACCAAAATCTTTAACTCGTTTGCACATTGAACGGTGTGATGTGGACATCTTGGATGGCATACTCACCAATACCTGCATAAATTAGATGGACCTTGACTTGGGAGGGAGATGGACTAGATGATGGAATAGAAGAATGTGGGATAGAAGAATTGGAAGGATTTGGTTGGGTTGATGCTTCACTGACTTGTGAAACATCAGCCGGTGATGGTTGGGAAGATGGAGGAATAATAGGTGATGTTGAAGAAGGTGTAGAAGAAGGGGGTAATGACGTGGAAAGAGATGATTGGTCATGGCCACATGTGCATGTGGTCACTGATGAAGAAGAAGGAAGATTAGGAGATGAAGAAAGTGGTGAATGAGATGGAATAGCGGAAGAGGAAGATGGTTGCGATATGATGGGTAGCTCCTCAGGAATGGGAGCTTTAAAAGAAGATGGTATAGAAGAAGTAGATGGGGTCAAGAAAAGATGAGTGGATGGCAACACAATCTCATAAGGATTTGAGACATAGTTGCAATGTTTGAAGGGTTCAATGTCAGCAGGTACACAATGAACCTGTCCCTCATATACATACTTCAGACATTGATGCAATATAGAAGGGACACATCTCATCTCCCTAAGCCAAGGCCGTCCAAGCAATACATTGTATGCCATGGACCCTTCCAAGATGTGAAACAAGGTATGCAAAGTTCGGGCCCCTACCTCAATGGGCAAGATAACCGTGCCAACCGTGGAAGATAAAGCATCATTGAATGCTTTAAGAGTAAAAGTCGACTTGGTGATAAGGGATGGCGACAACTCTAGATTACTCAACGCCGATGTTGTAATGATATTGATTGAGGAACCGATGTCAATTAAGACTCTCTTGAATGGCTTGTGATCGATCTTGGCCATGATATGAAGTGGAGGATCTATACTTTCTGTTGACAAAGGTTTGATTTCAAAATCATAGAAAGTGATGGAGGGCTCCATGCATGTTTGAATACTCCCCACAAAGTTGTTGAAGGCATTAGTATCTTGAGTTTGAAGCTCGATTGACTTTAATATTTCCATTAATGCCTCTCTATGCGGGGGAGATTGTTGAATGAGGTCATAGATCGATAACTTGCGTAGAAGCCATTTTTAAACCGGTAGTTAATCGGCTACTCAATGACATGATGGGTCGTTGGCATTGAGTAGAATGATTTAGCGGTTGTTGAGAAGTACTAGCACGTCGTTGGGTCACTGTTACCCGAGGTGGACTGGGAGTTTGTACAGTGTGGTCGTGGTTCAGCCTCGATTTGGTTGGTTCGCCCTTTGACCCCGGGTTACTACGTTAATAGTACCCACAAAACCTTGGTATTGTTGTACATGGTTGACTTGATTAGGAGGAGTTACCCGAGTTACTCCCCCCGAAGTTGTTGGAGCTTCCTCCCGATGTGGAAGGGGTGTTTGAAATACACCAAGATTTTGATTTTGTTGGGCTAAGGGGCTATCCAATTTAATGGCTCCAATCTCAATAAGATCTTGGATCACATGTTTGAAATCTGTACAATTATTGATATCGTGTCCATTTTGCCTATGATAAGGACAAAATAGGTACTCCTTGTAATACTTCCCCCTTCTAGATGGTTCTAAAGGTTTAAACTCAGTAAAGTTAACTGATTTGTGCTATATAACTTGTTGAATATGACCGCATATGGTTCATCTAAAGGTGTGAACTGTCGCTTGGGACGATTTGTTTGCCAAGGTCGAGTTTCCATGGTTGGCCCAAGGATTGTGATCTGGTTGAGGAGGGGCGGGTACCGCATGATAAGCAATTGGTTGCGGTTGACTTTGCATTACTTGTTGTTGTTGAGCCATTACGGGTTGGCTCGCCACCACTTGATTAACTTGGTTAACATTTGAGGCTGTACTAGCCTGTGCTTGTTTGTTTTGGCCATAATTATTATTTCGTTGTTGGCCCTTTTGTTGCCATTCTTTTCTACGGGGTTTTAAAACACCCTCTTGGACTTTAATTTCTTCTATGATACTTGCTTGGGCCAAAGCCTCTTCAAAAGTCCCGTATTGTTGTAATTGGAGTAACCAAGAGATAGGTTTTAGACAACTCTGGGTGAACATTTTGGTTAACTCCTCCATTGGTAGGGAGAATGGCAATTTATTAATGATAGCCCTCCAACGGTTTCCAAAGTCATAAACAGTCTCATCGTCATGTTGCTTGAGCTTGTATAAGTCGGACAATGAGACTTTCCTTTGTACATTTAGGGAGAATCGTTCTAAAAATAGATTAATCAATTGCTCGTAAGCATAAATGCTATGGTGAGGTAAATGATTGTACCATTGTACAACATCTCCTCCTAATGTCTGAGGAAAAGTTCTGAGCATAAGAGCGTCATTGTTTTGGATTCTAAAGCTTGCATGCATGAATGAGCTCACATGTTCGTGAGGATCCTCAGTTCCTCAAAATTTGTCAAACTTCGGTAATGTGAAATCGATCGGATATGGCGGTGAAGGTACCGAAGGATGAATTGGTTGATTGATCAACGACCTTAGCGTAGGTTTCCGACTAGATGAGCTAGGCATGTTGAGCATAAGGTTGTCAATCTGTTGTTGCATAGCATGGAGTCGAGAATCTTCATGAAAATTTTGATTCGTTTGATGATTATGATGATGCAATGGAGGAGTGGAAAAATGATGAGATGGGATGAAATTGCCTGGATTAGGCGGTGTGGAATGGACAAGTTGTTGGTATGGATGATACCGAAAAGAAGGTGATTGGGGTGAATGATGAACTGGACTGGGTTGGGAGAAAGGTGGGGTAGGAATGGACACCACCGAAGATTGGGGTACCTGTGTGGGGCCCGAGCTAAGAAAAGTCGGGTCGGGTAGAAATTGGTTGGGGTGTAGGATTTACTACGATAGGTGGTTGGGCATTTTGTTGCTGTTGTTGTCTGAAGCAACTTGTCGAGGTACTCCCTAACCTTATTAATTTCTAACCCAAGGGAGGTGGGATGATTGGATGAAGGTGGAGGGCATGCTGCCATGGTAGTCACAGGAGACTGCATAGCAGGGGCAATGAAGGTGGCTGAAGTAGGCGATGCACTGGGAAGAAACAAGAGATCGTCCCCTGGTAGGGTGAAACCATAAATGGTTTGGGAAGAAGAGGGTTGAAATTGGTCATGGCTAGAGGAGGTTCCACCAACCTCATAGAGAGAATTGGTGTACACCCGGGTAAATGGAGGAGAAAGTGGTCGGGAAGACACTACATTTGTCTCCAAAGGAGGACAATTGAGCATCTGGGAAGATGTTGGAGATGAAGCCAGCCGAGCAGATACAACATTAGCCTCAAAAAAAGGGTTAGTGTAGACCTGAGTGAAACCAACGGGTATGGTTGATGCAATATCCTACTGAAAAATAGAATCTTGCATAGGGGAATCTTGGATTGGCTCAAGGATATAACCAGTGCCATCTCTTAAGTGAGTTTGCACTTGGGCCATATCAATGTGGGTAATATGATAAGAATTGTCTTCCTCCATGGGCATGGCCATGCGATAGACGGTAGAAGGACGTGAAAGACCTGCAGGCGAACCTGCCCGAAATTCACTAGGATAAGTGGTCATGTTGGTGGTGGGGATGTTCTGTGAATTATTCATTTGATTATTTAGATTTAACACTTTAGATTGATTCCTTGTTAAGACCATAACGCAATAAATCTAAACAAATTCAGAAAAGAAGAATGCAAAACTTGAATGATAAATTTACACTAAAGAAATTATCAGAAAAATAGTCACAACCTAGGTTTCAACCAATGTGTCTTACCTGCGGTTAATTACTTATTTTCTGATCTTAATCTGTAGTAAATTTTAAGTGTCCGGTTTATGAGTTTTGCATGTGATCTAATCTTGAATTATTCACAAAAAAAGAGGTAAAAACTATGGCTAGGAAAGGACAACGAGATTCTTACCGGTGATGAAATCCAAGCAAGTTTGCTCGGGGGTGACCTATGGTGTCTGAGGCAGAAGTTTAATGGATGGAGATGAATTCCACCGTCACTAAACTTCAAGCAATACCTGGTGATGAAATCCAGATATTACTGTTTTAAATGCAATATGAAATGCAGTGAATTTTATTTTAAGTGTTTTAGTTGTCTAATGTATACATACAAAGCTATAAATCAAAAGTTCTAATGATCTAAGCAAGAGGCCCCTGAAAATATGCCATTTCCTCCGAAGAAGTGGAGTACACCGTTTAAAACCCCCCGCCTACCAATGATATCGGATATCAAAGGAGCAACCGGAAGGTTCGTCCACTTCTCTCGCCTCGGAATCACCCAATGGCAGGAGTACTATTGACATCCAATCAATAGTCCTACTTAGATAACTAAAACAGATAATTCGTAGCTATTCTAATATGCAACTAGGTATGCAATTTTTTTTTTTATGCAAGCAACAACCAATAATGCAATGCATAAAAATGTAACTAAAAATGTAACAAAAAAAATGTATATACAGCTTAACTGTTCTTTTCCAGATTACTTAGTTTTTGTTCATTTTAAAGCAATGATCTGAAAAAGAAACAGAATACAACAGAAAAACCAAAAACGTAAAAAGTACAGTTTAACAAAGAAAAAAAAATGCACTTACTCGGAAGCCTACGCTTTTTCTGTAAAACTGCCTTCAAACGCCCAAGGGAGTCTGCGCAGGCTGAAACGCACCTCTGCGTTTCGGATCGGACTTCCGACGCCGCTCTGCGTCCGCTCGTGTTTTTCGCAAACTCCTCGTAAACCCTAGTTCGCCGGAACAACGAATTTCACGATTTTCGAAACCCCGCAAAATAAAACAAAAACAGGAATAGATCAAGAAAGCAAGTATTAAAAACATGAAACCCTAGGGGGTCCCACCGTGATCGCCATTTGTAGATTAAAGATACAACGCCAAACATAAATAAAGAAATCACAATAAAGGAATGTAGAACAGGTTGTACAAAATGAATGATTTTTATTAATCAATGGAGTTTAGAAACTCCTTTTAAGTACAACAGGGCCTGTAACCCTTTTCGTGATACAAAGTTACAATTTGTGCTAGGGTTCTCCGAAACCCTAGCTGGCACAATGTGGTGGCATCTCCGAAGAATGTATCCTTAACCTCAACAGAATGAGTGGGCTTCGTTGTATCCTTTGGCTCGGACCACTCCAGCTTAAGCAATTGCTATCAACAAATCAGATCTACCACTAGAATCCTGCACACATTAAAATTATCAAAGAGTTAGAAACTAATAAGAGGGCTCCACTGTGTGAGCCCTCATAAATAGTCTAAAACCCTAGATTTATGAAATAAAAATAAACATAATGCAGAATTCAACAACAGATTAATACATAAAGAAAGATTACTTGCTTTAGACGAATCTATACCTTTTCCTGTTAACGCGGCGAGACCAGGCGGCGGCGATGGATGCGGTGAAAGGGTTTAGTTCAGACTTAGGGCCGTAGAAGACTCGGAAGACTCAGGATTAACAAGCAATAGCCAACTCCGGACTTAGATAGGGAAGATAAGTAGGTTTAGCCGAAGAGATAGATAGGGTTTGAGCCATCAAGGTGACTCAATTTATAATCTACTCTTAGGGCACACTTTAGGGTTTTAACGACACTTTGAACGTGTGGCTAAGATTAAAGTGGATCCAAGGGTAGAGAATAAATCTAGGTTGTGAAACGGATTAAGATGGATGGACGGATGAGATTAAATGAAGGATGGACGGCTCGGATTAAATCACTTAAACTTTATTTATATATATATTAAAAATAAATATTAAAATATATATATAAATATTAATTTAAATAAATTTGGGGATGAAAAATGGCGGGAAAAGTGAAATTGGGCCAAATAATGGTGGGAAAGTGTGGATTTGGGCCAAATAATGGCGGGAAGGATGGATGACCGACACGTGGTCGGCAGGAAGGTATAGATGACTTACAAGTGGCTGGATTTTGGTGTCTACACTCTGCACCGAAAAAAGGGGGGGGCACGCATTATTGCTTTCTTTTGCATGATTCGTTTTTCCTTGATCAACCTTGATCTTATCTTCTTTCTTTATTGGTTCTATAGTTATGGCCTTTGATCCACTTGATGATTCTCCTTCGACGAAGCCCAAGCCAAATTTGATGCCTGTAGTCCTCTGATTATTTATAATCTTTTCAAGCTTCACAGAACTTCCTTCAAGTTTGTGATAGCAACTCAATTTTTGATTCTTTTCTTCTAGCCGCATTCTTAAGACAACAATCTCTTCTTCCAGTTTGTTGCACTCATCTATTTTCATGGTTAATTGTACTTTGAGTTCTTCAGACATTTTCTTAAATTCTTCTGTCTGTACTTTCAAATTGTTTATTATGTCATTGGCATCCTCAAGCTTTCTTGAAACCTTTTTATTCTTTTTCCTTTTTGTACTCAACTCTTTAAGTGCAACAACCAACTCACCTTCCAAATATACTTCAGCCTCATCCTTAATGTTTTTATCACCTTCCTATTTTTCTTCTATTTTTTCTTCTTCAAATGCCATGAACAGAGCTTCACCTATTTCTTCTTCGGAATCCTCACCCGAGCTATCTTCGAAAAAGTGACATTCTTGGATATGAAACTTTTCTTCTTGAAGTTGCTTTTTCTAAAATTTGGTTTCTTCTTCCAGTCACTTCTTTCTTGGTGTGACCCTTCATCACTTTTGGTTTTCTCATTCATTGGACACTTAGCTGTAAAGTGCCCGATGCCTCCACAGTTGAAGCACTTAAATGGTAACTTTCCTCTATATTTTCCTTTTCCCTTTATAAGTTTCCGAACAAGTTAGCTTCCGTTACATCCGATGTCTCTTCATCCTTAGATTCTTGTTTAGCTTTTATATTTTTGTGTGCTTTAAAAGCAGCTTCTCTGTCTATGGGCTTAGTTTGTCCTATTCTCATTTTGTATGTAGTCAAGGAACCATGCATCTCATCCATGCTAAAAGTATTTAGATCTTTAGCTTCTTCTATAGCAGAAACTTTAGAATTAAATCTTTTGTGAAGAGTTCTAAGTACCTTTTTCACGACGATCGCATCTTCGATTTCTTCGTCGAGTCCTCTAATCACATTAATGATTCCATTGACTCTCAACATATAGGCCTCTATGTTCTCATCGTCATTCATTTTTAATGCTTTGAACTGAGCTCGATGCATTTGTAGCTTGGCTTCCTTGATCTTGTCGTCCCCTTCATGAATGCTCTTCAATTTTTTCCACATGTCTTTTGCCATTTTAAAACTCATGATCCTTATCAGTTCACTGTCTACTAACCCACACATTATAGCATTCTTTGCTTTAGAGTTATTCTCAAACTTTTTCTTCTTGACAGTATCTGTTGGAGGAGTAGCGGGTATTGTGTATCCACTTTCTACTGACTCTCAAATGTCATATCCCAACACACACAAATATGTCTGCATCCTAAGTCTCCAGAATGAGTAATTAGTTTCGTCAAACAAAGGAGCTTTGTTTGATGAGAATCCTTCACCACCTGCCATTGTGTTCCTTCCAAGATCACCTTAGCTGATTAAGCTTGATCGGGAACCTTGCTCTGATACCAATTGATATTCTCACAATGACATTGAGAGGGGGGGTGAATCAGTGTAGCTATTTAAATTCAAATCTACAACTCTTAAAGCTGAAGCAAAGAAAACTTAAAAGTAGATAAAGCAATTATCACAAGAGAGCACACCACAACACATAATGTAATGAGGTTCACCAATTTGGCTACTCCTCAAGAATGACTGCTTGGACTACGGTCCAAATCCAGCCTTTGCAAAACACCAATTTTACAATCCGTTTACCAACATCCAACTGGAAGGAGCACCAACCCCTGATTTATCTGCACCAACGAAAAGGAGCACCAACCCCTATCCAAGCACCAACTTGGATCACTGTTTTGAAAACTATATCAATGACATAAAAATGCCTTCACTTTTTCAAGACCCTGACTGGTCTACAATTTATCAAAACACAGTAAACACTTACTGCTCTGCTTGTCACTCTCTTATAGCACTCTTCTAACCCTCTTTCGGTAGCACTTTCACACATTTAGCGACAACTTTATTCTTCATGCAACTACCCTTTTATAACAATATTTTCATCTTGAAACACCTATTCTCTATAACTTCCATAATCCTGCATGCACCCTATTAATAGACACTTCTAAAAGTAACTCCTTTATCACACAGTAATTTGTACATGTATTCTATTAATAGCTCTGTTTATTGTGTGGAACTATAACTATCGTTTGATGGTTACACTACTTTACGGGTCCTGTAACTGTCGTTCTATCTTTAATGCACTGTGCTTATTTTAGCTTGCATGATTTCTATCTATAACTGCCCTTGTAACTGTTGCACTAACTTTAGTTGACTCTTCTTATAATGGCTGCATGATTTTCCTCTACAACTGCCCCTGTAACTGTCGTTCTACTTTAGTTAACTATCCGTAATCATGTTGTTACGACCTGTCACAAAATTGTGACACTTTTGTATCTTTTTACTCTTCTCGCCTTTTACCCGTGAAAACATCACATGTCATGATATCACGACACTTTTTGCCTCCTTGTACTTTTCTCATCTTGCACCTACGAAAATAGAACATGTTACGAAATCGTGACACTTTTGCTTCCTTGCACTCTTCTCTGCTTGCACTAGCGAAAACATGACATGTCATGAAATCGTGACATCTTTTGCTTTCGTACACTCTTCTCTGCAAGCACTAGCGAAAACATGACATGTCACAAAATCATGACATCTTTCGCATCCGTACACTCTTCTTGGCTTGCACCAGCGAAAACATGACATGTCACAAAATCGTGACATATTTCGCATCCGTACACTCTTCTTGGCTTGCACCAGCGAAAACATGACATGTCGCTAAATCGTGACACATTCGCTGCCTTGTGCCTTTCTCTGCCTTTCACTCGCGAAGACGGAACATGTTGCAAAATCGTGACACTTTCGTTACCTTGTGCCTTTCTCTGCCTTTTTCCCGTGAAAACACATGTCACAAAATCATGACACATTTGCCTCTGTACACTCTCTCTCCTCTTTGGGTCGTGAAAACCTGACATGTCATGAAATCATGACACTTTTTCTCCTTGACATTTTTCTTCCCTTCGGGTCACGAAAACCCGACATGTCACGAAATCGTGACACTTTTCCTTGCAAGCTCTTTCTCTCGAACATGTCGCAAAATCGTGACACATTTTCATCCGTACTGCCTCTCTTGCAGATTGTCGCAAAATCGTGACACTTTTCTTTGCTAGCTCCTTCTCTCAAACATGTCACGAAATCGTGACACATTTTCATCCGTACTGCCTCTCTTGTAGATTGTCACGAAATCATGACACTTTTCTTTGCAAGCTCCTTCTCCCCGAACATGTCGTGAAATCACGATAGTTTTCTTTGCTTGCGCCTTCTCCCCGAACATGTCATGAAATCATGATAGTTTTCTTTGCTTGCACCTTCTTTTCGAACATGTCATGAAATCACGACAATTTTCCTTGCACTTTCTCTCTCTTCGAACATGTCACGAAATAGCGACATTTTTCCTTGCGCTTTCTCTTTCGTCCAACATGTCACGAAATCGTGATAGTTTTCCTTGTGCTTTCTCTCTCTTCAAACATGTCACGAAATCATGACAGTTTTCCTTGTGCTTTCTCTTTCGTCCAACATGTCACGAAATCATGACAGTTTTGCCAGCATTTTCTCTCTCCTTCGATATGTCGTGAAATCATGACAGTTTTGCTAGCATTTTCTCTCTCCTTCAATATGTTGCAAAATCACGATAGTTTTACCAACATTTTCTCTCTCCTTTGATATGTCGCAAAATCGTGACAGTTTTGCCAGCATTTTCTCTCTCCTCTGATATGTCGTGAAATCACAACAGTTTTGCCAGCATTTTCTCTCTCCTCTGATATGTCACAAAATCGTGATAGTTTTTCTTTTCGACCAACCATGTCGCGATATCGCGACAGTTTTCTTATTTGTCTTTTTTTTTGTTCTTCTGAGTGTTGGCCTCTTCTGTCTTCTTGGAAATTCACTGTACATGCTTTGACTGACCTCTGAACTTCTATCCACTTCATCAACTGATCTATCTGTCTGTGTTGACAACAATGACAATACTATTTTTGCACCTTGCTCAACAAGAGGATGATAGTCTCCAGTGGATAGAGATCCATTAGCCAGGGTAGTGAGGATAGGTGTATTCAGTGGATAAAGATCCATTAGGCAAAGTAGTGGGGGCACCAATTCTTCTAGAATATCACCAACAAGAGCAAAAGGAGAAGGAGTTCTCCTATGGATAGAGATCCACAAACTTGATTTAGGGGATTGGTGTCTCCTTTGGACAGAGGTTCATAAACATTGTAATAGGGAAAGGATTCCCAAAATATTTATTGAGAAAATATTAGTGAAATATTTTCTCCATGGAGTAGCCCACATTGGGTGAACCACGTTAAATTGGTGTCTCTATTGTGTGTGATGATTTGTGCATTGATTTGGTTACTGTTATTGATATTGCTATCTTTACATTACATAATATTGATTGGAAAGAAAAGCAAAAAGTGGTCTTATCCTGTTCACCCCCTTTCTCAGTATAAGCTTGTGTTCTTCATAGGCACCCCATCGATGTCACCCTGATCTTCACACATGTGATAGTCTGCTGCATCGAAACCCTTGATAGTAGCATCACTGGGTTGGTTGTCTTTTTTAAGCATTGACACAAAAGAAGCTTTCTTTGGCGAAATAGATTGCATGCCCTCTTCTTTCCCATATTTGAAATCATCAACAATTTCACCTTTCGCGCCATGGTCATGCAGTAAATCATCTGCCCATGATGATTTTGAAATAACCACAGAGCTGTAATAACTGATCATCAATGTTTTTTACATACTGGGCGTGGGCTCTATCTTCTTTATCAGTGAGATTGGTTTCAAGATTTTTTTCCTTTGGCTTCCGTTACAATCTCTTTTGATTTTAACAAATAGGGTTTCATATCTCCTTCACCGTCCTTCAAAATTACCTCATCAAGCATCGACTTAGCAAATAAAATATACTCAAATGTAGAAAACTCACGAATCAACCCACATAGGTCTTCATGCGATCTGTCTCTAGAGATTCTACACTCATTTGTATGCTTATCCCCATGCCTGTATAGAAAAAAGTCGTCGTCATCATATGCAACAGGGCTTGCATCGAATCCCATACAGGATCCACGCCCAAACCCTCTTCCTCTCCTACGCGGATTTACCCTCCCTCGCACGCTCATGTTTGCCTCCATCGCGCACTCCTCTTCAATGTCAAACAACTTTGAAAAGTGATTCAATTTTTTTTTTAAATGTTAGGAATAAATTTTAACAATTTTTTCTTGTTAAATTACATCATTATATATGTTATAAACAATTTTATTTAAATTTAGAAGAAAATCATAGTTATAAATTTAATATTCTATAAACAAATCAAGCCTTAAATGTCAAACAAGCCTTAAATGTCAAACAACTTTGAAAAGTAATTCAATTTTTTTAAACCTTAGGAATAAATTTTAACAAATTTTTAACTATTTTTTTTAAATTTCAACTAATTAATTTAAGAAATTAAGATTAATTTTTATAAATAAGTTCTTTATAAGTCCTAGGGGACAATGCAACTATTTGGGTTTTGGTTCTTGTTCGGAAGATCCAAGGTTCAAACTACGACGTGGACGAGTGTATGAAGAAGTGAGTGTGTGGTGGTTTTGTGTTAAATTCTCTATTGATAACCATAGATTTTAACTTCACGAGGGATCATGATTGAGAGGAGACTCCTCAACTTTATACATTAATCATAGAGATTTCTCACAATAACCAAATAAAAAAATTAATATATATATATATATATATATAATATTATTTAAAATAAATAATAATAAAAATTAACAAGTTTTATTGTTAGGCTTGAAAGAGTGGAAGTGAGCTAGAACAAGTAAAACGTGTTCAAAATGAAACGATGTTTCACATGGCCATACTTTTGAGTGAAACCTTAACCCACACAATAAAAAAAAGTCTAAGTCTATTTTGTGCTTGCATTTCATGCCACATGAAAGGAGCCCATCCTTGGTGGTAGGATTGGTAGAAGCCTTTTGCAACCTTCAAAAAATTCTAGAGAGTAAAATATCAGATTTAGAAGGCTAAAAAGGGGTTAGATGGTCATATTTGTGGAAAAAAAAACATATTTTGATAGATTTTTGAATGTATGTTTTAAAATACCATTTTTATTCTGGGTTTGAGTTGATTTCTTATTTAATATAATATATATACACACACTTGATATAGGTAAACACTTGATATAGATAATTTGATTTAATATGTTTTTTTGAAGGAGTTTAAATAAAAATTTTACGAGAGGTTTTGGTTTCCTTATATTGAGTGGGTTTGAACCTTAGACCTCTCAAATATGAGGGGTCTCGATCTCCTTATACAAAGTCGGTTTGAACCTTAGACCTCTAAAGGTCAAATCCCTTATTATTGTAGTAAGATTGTAGCTTAATTTTTTTTTCAACCTTAGACCTCTCAAAGATGAGGGGTCTCGATCTCCTTATACCGAGTGGGTTTAAACCTTAGACCTCTCAAGGTCAAAGCCTTTATCATTGTAGTAAGTTTGTAGCTTAATTTTTTTTCAACCTTAGACCTTTCAAATATGAGGGGTCTCTGTCTTCTTATATTGAGTGGGTTTGAAGCTTAGATCTTTCAAAAAGAGGTCAAAGCCCTTATTATTGTAGTAAGCTTGTAGTTTATTTTTTTTTCAAATTTTCAATGAGTTTACATAAAGTTTTAATGAAGAGGTCTCAGTCTCGTCATACTAAAAAAATTGATTAGAAATAAATAAATAAATAAATAAATAAATATATATATATATATATATATATAGCTAGTGTGAGAAACTCCTACAACCAATGCACAAGGCTGAGCAGTCTCCTTCCAACCATGGTCCCTCGTAAATTCGAGGAAGGTTTTTACGAGGTGTTCCGATCTCCTCATACTGAGTGGGGTATGAACCTTAGACCTTTCACACAGAGAGGTCTAAACCCTTACCACTGTAGTAAGCTTGTAGTTATTTTTTTTCAAATTTTCAATGAGTTCATACATGTTTTTACGAGGGATCATGGCTCTCTCATATTGAGTGGGGTTTGAACCTTGAAATTGATTAGAAATAATTTTTTTTAATTTATTTGGTTAGTGTGAGAAACCCTTATGACCAACGCATTGGGCTGAGCAGTCTCCTTCCAACCATGACTCGAGTAGTCTCCTTCCAACCATGACCCCTCCTAAAAATGAGAGCTATGCTTATCAATAGGGAATTTAACACACAACCACCACACAACCACCTCCTCACACACTCGCCCACGCTGCAGTTTGAACCTTGGACCTCCCAAAGAAGAGCCAAAACCCTGAATCATTGCGTTGTCCTCCATGTGAGGATTATAAATAGGATTATAAATAGTTATTACAAACTGAAAATGATATTTAAACATTTTTAAAAATTATCCATGCCCTAATATATTTAATGATGTTTAGAACCCTAAAATGTATGGTTACATGTAGTCTATTCTTAAAATTGAACTCCTTAATTTAAAAATTAATAAAAATAAAATATCAATAAAATTAATAAAATGTTCCAAAGTGCTAGGTGGATTGGTAAGTACTTGTTTAGCCAAGCACTAATCAAGAAAAACACCCAAGTTCAAACCTCGAGGGTAGCTTGTTTGCAAAGGTAGTAGTCTGATTTGAATTTTCTAAATGCGTGCTAGATTGACGACGATGGTACGAATCCTCAGCGACTGTGGTTCATTCACGTTGGATCAACAATAATAAGGTAAAATAGGTTTGATGAGAGGAGCCCCTATAGTTTGAACCATGTGCTTGTTAATTACTAAAAATAGTGTGATTGTGACCAACTCTCCTATGTAACCAAACAAAATATATTAATAAAAATTATAAAAACTACACCATGTTCTAAGTTTCTTTGTTTAAAATTCATAAATAAAAGCAATTTGTCAAAACACTTATCATATACATCACTTCATGTGAATCACACTAACTATAATCTTATAAAAATAATAAGCAAATAAGAACCTTGACTCAAACATAGAATTTACTAGAACTATTTGTTTCTATTATGCAATTTGTTCAAAATATTTTATGTTGGAATGAATAATCCAATTTTAAGATTATATTGTAAATTCCCTAATAAAATTAAATATTTAAAATTTAATATAAATATTTAATTTATATTTATTAATATACTAAAGGACGCGGTTTTATCACACACCTTAATATTATTATTCTTATTATTATTAAATTAAAATAATTTTAATATTTAATTTAACTCTAGTCAATTTAATATTCAACTCAAAGTTAAAGGTTACATACCATGAAACTTGAGTGTAGTGGCATATATGAGGTGCATAATGACATGTGGCATAGGTGTTGGCATGTGGAATGAGTGTCGCGGCAAATGTTGTGAGGTTTTCTTCCACGACTATTTTCCAATGGGAGATAGCCCAAACCATATCTTTGCCACTCAAAGAGTGTGATATTTCTTTAATTTGGAGGTGAAAATGTGACGGAGACGGAAAAAACCCACAACTTACAAATTCCAAATTTTCATTAAAAGCTTCGGGAAAAAAATTACATTTCACAAAAGCAAAATGCTCGCAGGCTTACAAGACCAGAGATGCTCTGGTATTTTCTTTCTCTCCTCTGTTCTTCCGTCCACCGTCCCCCTCTGAAAACAAAAATTTTGTCTCTTTAACGAGGTCCCCCGGTCCTCCCAGCAATCAATGCTCCACCAAACAAGATTTCCCCAGTTCAAATTTTCCCTCCTTCCCGGTTTTCAAAATTTTGTCATAAATGCCATCTGCCCGATCTACCAGGAAGCTTTCATTAATGGTCCTTCTTGACCTGCAACCGCCGTCAAGGTCAGGTTGTTCTTCCGCGTTACGGCCTCCTCCATAATGGCCATCGCCTGTGTCTGGTTCAATGTCCGTACCTGTCACTCTACCAACAATAAAATATACGTGGCCGTGGCCCTTCTCTGGTTTCAACACACGCAACTATTTTCATGTAGAACTGGCCACGCCTCCTCTTTGACGTAAAAATTTGAAACACGCGCCCTTCTCAAATGTTAAGTTACACGCGGCCGTCCACGTGTCAACTCTGTCCTTTGCGATCGTCTGCTTGCTTTTCCCCTTTGGGTCTTGCCCAGCCTTCTAAATTCATTAACTTTCGTGGCTAACCAATGTGTGCCACATGTCGGCCCTTTAACTGCGCCTCCTCTTATCGAAGTCTTGCTACGCCTTCTGTTTTGTGTTTGCTTTTGGGCCACCTTAAGACTCTGCCACGTGGCGGCTTCACACTGGCCGTGATATCGAGCCCTGTCGCGATATCGCGACAGGGCTCCTTCCTCCGCTTTGCCTTCGAAGACCGTCGCGATAACGCGACGTCGCGATATCGCGACGTCTAGAGCTCCTCCTCCCCTTCTTTGTAATACCGTCGTGATATCACGACGTTTGAAGACCCTCTCCTCTGCGTCTTAAAACCGGTCGCGATATCGCGACGTCGCGATATCGCGACGACTTACGCTCTCTCCCTCTGCTTTGGACTACGGTCGTGATATCGCGACAAAACTGGCTCAAGCCCCGCAAAGCCTTTTGAGGTCACGATTTTGTGACCCCAACTCAATTTACGCACAAACTTTACAAACTTCCCCCTTCTGCTTTGCACAACTTCCCCTCCCGGGAATGAATTAATGTAATTCAAAATACAAGTACTTGAAGAAAATTTTGAAGGATGCGAGATTGCCCACATCGTCACCGGATGCTCCTGCATCGGATTCCCGAGGTAACAAGAGAAGTGACCTTCACTTCTAAGCTGTTCGGTCTGCGTCCTTTGCAATGTTTCCGAACACTCCTCTATCCTTTCAACCTGTTCAAATCCTGCTTCTTGGCAAAATTTTATGCCTTCTACCAGACAAATCCTGGCATTGCTGCACATCTTCTCGTCTTCTATCTGCAACGACTTCAACTTGTGCCGCACTCCATCCTTCACCAAGGAATAAGTATTTGCACGGCCATCATGTACTGCACTCCGATCAAACTGCCATGGCCTGCCCAATAGCAAATGGCATGCATCCATAGGGAATACATCACACAGGACTTCATCCTGGTATCTCCCAATCTGGAACGTGACTAAACATTGTTCCCGGACCCAAGCTCTGTGGTCCTTTCGCAACCACGCAATCCGATACGGGTGCGGGTGTCTCCTTCTCTCCAGCTGCAACTTAGTAACCATCTCCTCGAAAACTAAGTTGTCTGTACTTCCATTGTCGATGATCACATTGCAAACTTTGCCTGCACTTTTGCATCGGGTACGAAACAGGCTTCTCCTCTGTTCAGATTTATCTTCTTCCACCAGCATGGTCCTTCTCACAATCATGGCTTCTCCCTTTTTAGCTTCTTCAGAATGTTCTGAATCAGCATCTTCAACTGCCACAATTGCTCTAGCGGGACCCACCGGTTTCTTGTTCGTCTTTTCCCGGTGTTGTGGACACTCGAATGCACGATGCCCTTCTTCACCACAGTGGAAACATGTTCCACGAAATACTCCCCTTTCATTCCCGCGTCCAGATCTACCCCTTCCTCTCGGGTAGTTATCATTCTGAACTTGCGGTTTTGGGTCTTCCTCTTCTCTCTGATCCCGGATGCTGCTCTCTTCTTCCTTCTTCTCTCTGATCCCGGATGCTTTGCTCTCTTCTTCCTTCTTCTCTTCCTTTCCTTCTTTCTTTCCACCGTTCTTTCCTCCCGGTCCTTTTACTTTTTGCTTGCTGTCAAACTTTCGGTTCAGCTTTTCTTCCACTTTCAAAGCAAATTGGTAAGCATCTTCGATGGTGCTTACCCAAACCAAGCTCAACTCCTCCTGCACACTCGGTCTCAACCCATTGATGTAGCGGGCCACTTTTTCCTTGCTAGCTTCCAAATGCCCGATTCTGATGGAGATTTTATAGAATTCCTCCGTGTATTCTTGAACTGTCCTGTTCATCTGCCTCAAGCTTTGCATTTTTTGTAGTAGATCCAGTTCATAGTCAACGGGGATAAACTGTCTTTTTAACTTCTCCACCATTCTGTCCCACCTCGTTATTCTCTCCTTTCCTCTTCGGTTTCTCTCCAGCTGCACCCCCTTCCACCAGATGCTAGCATGACCCTTCAGTCGGGTCTTAGAAAATCTGACCCGGTTAGGGTCTTCAACTTCTTTGTATTCGAAGTATTCTTCTAATTCATTCACCCAGTCTATCAATTCTTCTGGGTTCAAGTTCCCGGAATACGTGGGAACCTCTAACTTCGGCCTCTTCCCGATCTGGGATATGGCCTTGTATAGTCGGGCCTGTGCCGGGTCTACATCTTCCTCCTCTTCTTCAAACTCATTCTCCTCTTCCACCTCATCCTCACTGTCTGCATCCCTTATTGGCTCACGTCCTCTGCGTAGCTCTTCTTGCAGGGCCTGGACTTGCCGCTGTAATGCCCGGAAATCTTCCGCTGCCATGCCTCTTCCACCCACCGGGTTTCTTCTCGGAGGCATCTTCACCTGAACTCAAGCCCTCCCACACGTCCTGGTACAACTGCCTCTCTCTTTCGACGGTCTGTTGTACGCTCAGGAGCTACGGGCTCTGATACCACTTGACGGAGATGGGAAGAACCCACAACTTACAAATTCCAAATTTTCATTAAAAGCTTCGGGAAAAAAATTACATTTCACAAAAGCAAAATGCCTGCAGGCTTACAAGACCAGAGATGCTCTGGTATTTTCTTTCCTCTGTTCTTCCGTCCACCGTCCCCCTCTGAAAACAAAAATTTTGTCTCTTTAACGAGGTCCCCGGTCCTCCCCGGCAATCAATGCTCCACCAAACAAGATTTCCCCAGTTCAAATTTTCCCTCCTTCCCGATTTTCAAAATTCTGTCATAAATGCCATCTGCCCGATCTACCAGGAAGCTTTCATTAATGGTCCTTCTTGACCTGCAACCGCCGTCAAGGTCAGGTTGTTCTTCCGCGTTACGGCCTCCTCCATAATGGCCATCGCCTGTGTCTGGTTCAATGTCCGTACCTGTCACTCTACCAACAATAAAATATACGTGGTCGTGGCCCTTCTCTGGTTTCAACACATGCAACTGTTTTCATGTAGAACTGGCCACGCCTCCTCTTTGACGTAAAAATTTGAAACACGCGCCCTTCTCAAATGTTAAGTTACACGCGGCCGTCCACGTGTCAACTCTGTCCTTTGCGACCGTCTGCTTGCTTTTCCCTTTCGGGTCTTGCCCAGCCTTCTAAATTCATTAACTTTTGTGGCTAACCAATGTGTGCCACGTGTCGGCCCTTTAACTGCGCCTCCTCTTATCGAAGTCTTGCTACGCCTTCTGTTTTGTGTTTGCTTTTGGGCCACCTTAAGACTCTGCCACGTGGCGGCTTCACACTGGCCGCGATATCGCGACCTGTCGCGATATCGCGACAGGACTCCTTCCTCCGCTTTGCCTTCGAAGACCGTCGCGATAACGCGACGTCGCGATATCGCGACGTCTAGAGCTCCTCCTCCCCTTCTTTGTAATACCGTCGCGATATCGCGACGTCGCGATATCGTGACGTTTGAAGACCCTCTCCTCTGCGTCTTAAAACCGGTCGCGATATCGCGACGACTTACGCTCTCTCCCTCTGCTTTGGACTACGGTCGCGATATCGCGACGTCGCGATATCGCGACAAAACTGGCTCAAGCCCCGCCAAGCCTTTTGAGGTCGCGATTTCGCGACCCCAACTCAATTTACGCACAAACTTTACAAACTTCCCCCTTTTGCTTCGCACAACTTCCCCTCCCGGGAATGAATTAATGTAATTCAAAATACAAGTACTTGAAGAAAATTTTGAAGGATGCGAGATTGCCCACACTGTCACCGGATGCTCCTGCATCAAAATGGAGAGCTACGAGACGGCCAGCCAGGCGGAACGACAGGACGGAAGAGTGGCTATAAGCGCAAAGAGCTCCGGGCCCCTGCGCTTCGTTGAATTCGCGCTGCGAGCGTTAGCGCTTGGTGCTACTTTGGCGGCCGCCATTGTCATGGGCAAAAACAAACAAACCCTTTCAGTATTAGCCGTGTCTAAATATAGCTATTCGCCAGTTTTTGTGTAATTCTCCTCCTTTTCCCCCATGCCCAAGTGTTGAATTAGGATTTCCATCGTTTTTGTCTTTCTGGTTGGTGGTGGCGTAAGTGTTTTATGTGTGGTGCAGTTTCTTCGTGATAGCAAACGCAATAGCCTGCGGATACGCTTTTTTCTCTGTACCCATCTCTCTGCTCCGTGCCCGGTCTTTCGCTGCTACAAAATTTTTGATCTTTTTCTTGGATTTGGTAAGAGCTTCACCCTCCCACATAAAATTGTTATTTTTCGTTAGTAACAAGTTAAAGAACACCCTAGCCTTTCTTGACATTTTGGACTTTAATGCCTGAAACTTCCATTGCAGATCAAGGATTTTGAATGTTATCTCCCCCCCACATAATGGGATTCAATCCCTTTTTTCAATGAACGCATATTACTTCTCCCATACTGTTATTCAAATTTACGATTTTTAATTTTCAGGTTTTTAAGTGTCAAACCCCACGAAAAGGAGTTTGAAGTAATGTGTGGATGCTCTTCTGTGAATAAAAATGTGCAGGTAATGGTGGCGTTGGTGACGGCAGGGGCGTCGGCAGCAACGGCCATTGCGTACGTTGGTCACAAAGGGAACTCCCACACTCTGTGGTCTCCAATCTGTAATGTTTTTGGCAGGTTTTGCGATCACGTTGGCGGGGCTTTGGTTTCTTCCTTCATTGGAGTGATCATCTTTATGGTGCTCACTGTAATATCTACGCTTTCTCTTTACAAACACAAGCGTTAAGCACTCTCTCTACGCCATGGACCTTCTACTTTAACCTTCGAATAAGAAGAAATGGTTGTGAAGGAGTGTATACTGCAAATCTTAACGAACTTTCTATATAACTGAAAAAAGATCAAATATATTTAAATAATGCAATGAATTTGAGACCTTTGAAATTTTGAGGTTGTGACGTAACATTTAGCTAATCCGTGCTCAAAAAACGTATTAAGAACCATGTACGCATGAAACTATTCAAGTTGCCTAATTTTGCATGAAAATAGGCTATGGCAAAACTTCAACCCCAACTTCTATCCTCTATGTCATGGCATGTGATATATAGCATAGGGGAAAACAAATGGTTTGTGGGAAACTACTTTCACACAATATCTTAGAGTAATTTATTTTTTATTTTTATTAAAAATAATATGGATAATAATCAAGGCTTATGATTAGTATTATAAGGAAATGATAATTTAAATTGAATTTAATTAAAATTTAATTTAAATTATTATGTAGTAGATCGATAGATAGATAGGTATTAATGTGAAGGGAATTCCAAATTAATGGTTTGTAAATTTAAAAATTTATTAAAAATTAATAAAATAAAAATATTAAAAAATAAAATGTAAAAGATACAAACTTATTTATACGAAAATTTAATCAATTTTCTTTTTCAATGAGTTTATATAGGTTTTTATGAGGGGTTTTGGTTCCTGCATACTGAGTGGGGTTTGAAATTTGGATCTCTCAAAAAGAGGTCAAAGCCCTTATCAGTGTAGTAAGCTCGAAGCTAAATTTTAACCAATTTTAAAAAAATTAGACAATTGATATTTTAATAATAACAATTTACTATATTCAAAGCTAATTAAGTTTATTGGTTTTTATCTTAATTTTTTTTATTCCAAACTAATTAAGTTTATTGTTTTTTATCTTAATTTTTTTTGGAAGTAAGTCAAAGTACAACAAATGCCACAATTGAAGTCACATTCCTAGTGTTTTGAACTTGGGTAACCTGAATAACAATCCAACTACATACCTTGGGTAACTTGGATAACAATCCAACTACATACCAATAGCTTATCCTTGCAGGACATCTTAACTTATTTTAGATATTGTGACATACAAGAATTAAACCTAAAAACTTAGGTTTTCTAAAATTTAAATATGTAAGTTTATGCACATTTTCTAGATAGCTTTATTATACACACCTTAAATATTATCAACAAATATACTTTTTGAAAAAATTAATTAAATAAACTCTATTAATTGCCAAAAATAAAATCAAAATGCTATTGAAAATATTAGCATTGAAAAGTATAATGTTATAGATATAAATCTAATTTATTTTCTTTTAGACCTTGAATCAATCAAAATATTCTAAATAAAAACAATAATTTGTTGTGAAAATAATATTTAAGGTTAAAAGGTGAAAATGAAAAGTAGTTTCTAACACCCACAACACCACACATTTTATGATACATACATCATAAAGAATGTTATTTATCTAATATGTGTTTATTTAAGGAAACTTATTTTACGAAGTATGGTGTACAACACTCTCCCCATTGGATTTAAAACCTTGATTTTTTTTTTTTTTGATATATAAGAAAGTTGGTTACAACCTCTCTTTTTTTTAGTAACTATCAAGCATAGGGTTCAAACCACAAGGGTTGCTTCCACCAAATCTATTTCACCTCATTGTTGTTGATCCGACATGAAGGGGACCATTGGTCACTTGGAATTTGTAAGATCATCATCCGTCTAGCAACTCTATCCCCATTGGATTTAAAAACTTGATTTTTTTTTTGATATTTGGGAAAGTTGGTTACAACCACACCTTTTCAGTAACTATCAAACATAGGGTTCAAACCACAAGGGTTGCTTCCACCAAACCTATTCCACCTCGTTGTTGTTTATTCGACGTGAAGGGGACCATCGATCGCTTGGAATTCATATCATCATCATCGGTCTAACAACTCTATCCTCATTAGATTTAAAACCTTGTTTTTTTTTTTGATATTTAGGAAAGTTGGTTACAACCACACCTTTTCAGTAATTGTCAAGCATAGGGTTAAAACCACAAGGGTTGCTTCCACCAAAACTATTCCACCTTATTTTTGTCAAGCACAGGGTTCAAACCACAAGGGCTACTTCCATCAAACCTATTCCACCTCGTTTTTTTTTATCCGACATGAAGGGGACCGTCGATCACTTGGGATTCATACCATCATCATCGGTCTAGCGTGCACTCAAAGGATTTAAGTTAACGCACTCGAAGGATTCAAATTAGACTACTACCTTGGTAAAAACCACAAGGGTTGCTTCCCCCAAACCTATTCCACCTTGTTGTTGATCACCGATCTCTTGGGATTTATACCATCATCGTCTGTCTAACGCGCACTCAGAGGATTCATATTAGACTAAGATCTTGGAAAACAGGCTACCCCCAAGGTTTTAACCTAGGTGTCTTCTTAGTAAGTGCTTGGTCAAACAAGCAACTACCAATCCACCTAGCCTATCGTCGGGGGCTTGAACCTTTTATGATATAAACATCATAAAGAATATTATTTATCTAAAGTATGTTTATCTAATAAAACTTCATTTATTTAAGTATGGTGTACAACTTTAACCCCATTGGATTCAAAACCTTGAACCTCCTATTATGAGTTCCAAAGTCTTTCCTTTAGACCCATTCAATAAAAATAAGTTTTCAATGTGACCCGGGTTCAATCCCCATGGTGGATGTGTAGAAGAAGTATTACTCAAAAAAAAAAAAAAAGTTCTTTTAATTTATGGTAAATTATTGTAAATTTGTAAGAGTTAAACCCAAATATTTGTGTTTAAAACTTAAATTTTGTAATGAAAAATAATTAATGGTCAAAATTTAATTTTACAAGTTTTGTTATATTTGTGGATAGATTCTTCACATATTCATTAAATTTCATCCATAATCTTACTTGTTATAGTTTAACTGAAGTTAAAATAAATAGGGCAAGTACAATCTAATCTAAAAATTATATTCAAATTGAAATTTCCAAAATAGTTAAACTTATATAATTGTATTAGTTAAAAAATATTTAAACAATATTAGTATGAATTGTGCAATGTGATATATATAAATCTATTCAAATTTTTCTTTCAAAGCTTTAGGGATGAAATTTGAATAATTTTTTATAATTAAAAATAATAAAAATTAGGAAAAACAATTCTTTCTAAAAATAAATAATATTTAAAATTGAAAAAATATTTTTAAGCTAATTAAACTTATATAGTTCATCTTGGATTATTATATATATAACTAATTAGAGAAAATTATCAACCAAAATTCAAATTTATGTCTTGTATATTTTTAAATTGATTCTTCATAAACTCGTTAATTACATCATTATATATATTACAAATAATTTTATTTAAAATTAGAAGAAAACTATAATTATAAAAAAAATTTAAACATTTTGTAAATTTAATATTCTATTAAAAAAATCAGCCTTAAATGTCAAACAACTTTGAAAAGTGATTCAAGTTTTTAAAAAAACATTAGAAATAAATTTTAACATTTTTTCTTGCTAAATTGTATCATTATATATGTTATAAACAATTTTATTTAAAATTAGAAGAAAATTTTAGTTATAAAAAATTCTTAAACATTTTGTAAATTTAATATTTTATAAAAAAATCAGCTTTAAATGTCAAACAACTTTGAAAAGTGATTCAATTTTTTTAAACCTTAGGAATAAATTTTAACAAGTTTTTAATTTTTTTTTAAATTTTGACTAATTAACTTAAGAAATTAAGATTAATATCTATAAATAAGTTCTTTAAGTCCTAGGGGACAACGCAATGGGTTTTGGCTTTTCTTCGAGAAATCCAAGGTTCAAACCGTGACGTGGGCGAGCGTGTGAGGGGGTGGGTGTGTGGTGGTTTTGTGTTAAATTCCCTATTGATAAGCATAGCTCTTGACTTTACGAGGGATCATGATTCGAGGGGTCATGGTTGGGAGGGACAACCCTATATGTTGGTCGTAGGGGTTTCCCACACTAACCCAAAAAAAATTAATATATATATATATATATATATATATATATATATATATATATATATATATATATATATATATATATAAAAACTACTAAAAGATAATTAAAAGTTTGAAATAAATAATAATTAAAATATACAAGTTCTGAGAAAAAGGAATATGGAGGGGTGGAGGGAGGTCACCCTTTCACTTTCTCGCTCCCTCCTCGGCTCCTCCTAGGGCTCTCAGGTGGATCTCCTACTGTGCTATGGAATCCCAAGCAGATCTCCTTGTCTTCCTAGGGTTTTCAACCCTTCCTGTCATTGCCTGGTGCTTGGAGGGTCTCCATGGCCATTTTTGCTTCTTCCTGTGGTGTTCTAGGAAAGAGGAGGTAGATATTTTTTTCTTCTGGCAGATCCGTTGCACGCTCAAGAGATGCCTTGGTGCGGGAGTAAGAGACCTCCCATTATGGGCAGGAGGTCACATCTTCATCTTCTTACTCCCTCTTTGGCTCTTCCTAGGGATCTCGGGTAGGTATCTTGCTTTGCTATGTTTTTCTAGGTAGATCTCCTAGTTATCCTAGGGTTTCTAGCCCCTCCTGTCACTGCGTGGTGCCTAGAGGATATCCAAGCCCTTTTATGCTTCTTCCTGAGGTGTTCTAGGTAAAATGAGGTAGATCTTCTTTTCTTCTAGCAGATCTAGAGTGGGCTTAGGAGATGCCCTGATGCAGGAGCAAGAGACCTCTCCTTATGGGTGAGAGGTCACCTCTTCATCTTCTCGCTCCCTCCTCGGCTCTTCCTAGGGTTCTCTAGTGGATCTATTGTTGTGTTGTGGTTTTTCAAGTAAATCTCCTAGTTTTTTCTAGGGTTTCTTACCCTTCCTTCTGTTGCTTGGTGCCTGGAGGGTCTCCGCTTCTTCCTAAGGTGTTCCAGGAAGTCTTCTTGGGTGATACTATGTGAAAGGACAATCTCAGTGTGGGGGATTGGCTTTGCTTCGGAGTGGGTCCAATTTATTTCATTTTTCTTCTCAAGAAGGTCATTCGCTGGTTTCTAGGCTTGGGGGAATCCTTGATTGTTCTCAGCTGAGTGTAAACCATGGTTTGTGTTTTGTGGCTGGTAGCTTACAATTTTTGATGGCTTTGTTTTACCTTTTTTGCTTTCTAGGATGAACTTTAACTAGTTTATGGGCTTGGGGAATGCCCCTTTTTTTCTTGTTGAGAGTTTCCCATTGTTTGTGGTTCATAGCTGGTGTTTTGAGGTTTTCGATGGATGCATTTCTTTGTTCTGCTTGCCAGGGTAGTCAATCACTACCTTTTCTAGGCTTAAGGAGGCCTTAATATTACAGTTGAGTGTTTTTTATGGCTGGCATTTTGGGGCTCGTGTCTAGGGGTCTCTACTAGATTCCTTCTCATAATTTTTTTGTCTTAAGGGGACCATGTATGGCAGAAGGATTCCATGGTTTCTTCGCTGGTGGTAGGGTTAGGGTTTCTTACTGATCCGAGCTAGGGTTATGCATAGTGGCGAATATTCACAAATTGGGTGAATATTAAGATTTCCAAAATTGAAAATTGGCGAATATGAGGACCCTCGACGTCGGTCCATTCGCCTAAAATTTTTAGGACCAATTTTTTCTTAGGATCAATTCGCCATAATATATCCAAAAATAGGCATATTTGTACTCATTGGAAAGCATTTTTTGAGCCTGATCTAATGGTGGTATTTTTAGGAAGTTATAAGTTGATTTAATGGGTTAAATTTTTTCCCAAAGATGACCTTACTTTTTAGGGCTTCAAATACCCCAAATTTTGGTGTGAAGATGATTGATTTGATTTGCTTAAGATTTGCCTTGATTCACCTTGATTTTGATTAGGATTCACCATTTTTTTACAAGTATATTTTTAGTCCAACCCCTTATGCATAATCTTGATCCGAGCATCATCCTTCCATGGTTTATCTTCAGTTGTGCTTCACCTTCTTCTCTAGGAGTTCGCATGGGGGATTTTGCAGATGGTTTGATTTGGTTTAGATATGGACCTGGGCTATTTTGAAGATGGCCCTATGATGGTTTTTGGTTGATCCTTGTTCCTTTGTGGATAGTCCTATTTCATTTATGGATGGTCCTGTGTGGTTATCTATTGGTAATGATTCCTCTTTGGATGGTCCTATTTCGATTGTTGGATGGTTCTTGTTTCATCTTTGTGGGTGGTCCTGTATTTTCTACGGACAGTCCTGATTCATTTACAGATGGTATTCTTTGTCTGAGGTTTTATCCTATGTGGGAAAACCCTTTTCTTTTGGGTGTGAGGTTTTTTTCCTTTACGAAAAAACCCTTTTCATTTTTGTGTTTACCTTTGAGGTTTTCCCTATTGCCCCTATGAGGGCTTCTCTTCTCAACTGGTGTGACGTTCTCTCTTGCTCCTACGTGGGCTTCTCTTTCTCTATTTTAGCTATTTTTCTCCAATAGTCCACATAGAGTCTATTTCTTTAGCTATTTTGTGGTTGGGATCTCTTCTCCCAACCTTCTCATTTTTGTAAAAGGTTACAGGATCCTTTCAAAACCCATTTTTACCAATAATTTTTTTTTAACAAGTTCTATTGTTAGGGGTGAAAGAGTGGAAGTGAGCTAGAACAGGTAAAAAGTGTTCAACATGAAACAATGTTTCACATGGACATACTTTTGAGTGAAACCTTAACCCACACAATAAAAAATGTCTAAGCCTATTGTGTGCTTGCATTTCATGCCACACGAAAGGAGACCATCCTAGGTGGTGGGATTAGTAGAAGCCTTTTGCATCCTTAAAAAATTTTTAGAGTGGAAAATATCAAATTTAGAAGGCTAAAAAGGGGTCAGATGATCATATTTGTGGAAAAAAATCATATTTTGATAGATTTTTGAGTGTATGTTATAAAATACCATTTTTATTTAGGGTTTGAGTTGATTTATTATTTAATATATATACAC
This sequence comes from Wollemia nobilis, assembly GCA_028583015.1. Classification (NCBI taxonomy): domain Eukaryota; kingdom Viridiplantae; phylum Streptophyta; class Pinopsida; order Araucariales; family Araucariaceae; genus Wollemia; species Wollemia nobilis. Next base: position 2,439,733 of record JAQPPZ010000220.1, on the reverse strand, counting down.
ACTTTATATAGGTATGTTTTTTAAATCAACAATTTGATTTGAAATATTTTTTTTAACGAGTTTAGATAAAGTTTTTATGAGGGGTCTTAGTTTAATCATACTAAGGGGTTTGAACCTTGGACCTCTCAAAGAGAGCTCTAAGCCCTTACCATTGTAGTAAGTTTGTAGCTTAATTTTGTTTTTCAAATTTTCAATGAGTTTATGCATGTTTTTATGAGGGGTCATGGTTCCCTCATATTGAGTGGGGTTTGAACCTTGAAATTTGTATATATATATATATATATTATTTTCTCACACTAACTAAATTATATATATATATATATATATATATATATATATATATATATATATATATATATATATATATATATTATTTAGTTAGTGTGAGAAAATCCTACAACCAACACACAGGGCTAAACAGTCTTCTTCCAACCATGGCTCCTCGTAAAATTGAGAGGGTTTTTATGAGGGGTTCCAGTCTCCTTATATTGAGTGGGGTTTGAACCTTAGACCTCTCACAGAGAGGTCAAAGCCCTTACCACTGTAGTAATATTGTAGCTTATTTTATTTTTTTTAATTTTCAATGAGTTTACACGTTTTTACAAGGGGTCATGGTTCCCTCATATTAATTGGGGTTTGAACTTTGAAATTGATTAGAAATAGTTTTTTTTAATTTATTTTGTTAGTGTGAGAAACCCCTATGACCAATGCATAGGGCTAAGTAATCTCCTTCCAACGATGACTGGAGCAGTCTCCTTTCAACCATGATACCTCATAAAATTGAGAGCTATGCTAATCAATAGGGAATTTAACACACAACCACCCCCTCACACACTCGCCCATGCTACGGTTTGAACCTTGGACCTCCCGAAGAAGAGACAAAGCCCAAACCATTGCGTTGTCCCCCATGGGAGGATTATAAATAGTTATTACAAACTAAAAATGATATTTAAAAATTTCTAAAAATTATCCATGCCCTAGTCTATTTAATGATGTTTAGAACCCCAAAATGTATGGTTACATGTAGGATAGTGGTTACATGTTGTCTATCATTAAAATTGAACTCCTTAATTTCAAAATTAATAAAAATAAAATATTAATAAAATTAATAAATTATCCTTGAGGTCTAGGTGGATTGGTAAGTGCTTGTCTAGCCAGACATTATCAAGAAAACACCCAAATTCAAACCTCGAGGGTAGCTTGTTTGCAAAGGTAGTAGTATGATTTGAATTCTCTAAGTGCGTGCTAGATTGATGAAGATAATATGAATCCTGAGCGATTGGTGGTATCTTTCACATCGGGTTAAAAATAACGAGGAAAAATAGGTTTGATGGGAGCAACCCCTATGGTTTGAACCATGCGCTTGTTAGTTACTAAAAATAGTGTGGTTGTGACAAAATCTCCTATGTAACCAAAAAAATATATCAATAAAATTATAAAAACTACACCATGTTCTAAGTTTCTTTGTTTAAAATAAATATCTAAAACCAATTTGTCAAAACACTTATCATATACTACACTTCATGTGAATCACTCAAACATATAATTTACTAGTGCTATTTGTTTCTATTCTGCAATTTGTTCAAAATATTTTATGTTGGAACAAATAATCCAATTTTAAGATTATATTGTAAATTCACCTAAGTATAAAGGTGAATAATAAAATTAGGTATTTAGGATTTAATATAAATTAAATAGTTAGGTATTTAATTATTAATATATATATACATACACTTAAGTTAGATTAATATATTACGGTACGTGGATAAAATAAATATACCACCTTAATAATATTATTCCTACAATTACTAAATTAAAATAATTCCAATATTTAGTCTAAATCTAGTCAACTCATAGTCAAATGTGACATGACATAAGACTTGAGTGTGGTGGCATGTATGAGGTACATAATGACATGTGGTATAGGTGTGGTGGCATGTGGAATGAGTGTGACGACAAATGTTGTGGAGGTTTTCCTCCACGACTATTTTCCAATGAGAGATAGACAAAACCATATATTTTCTAGTTACTAAAAACAATATAGTGTGGTTATGACCAACTTTCCTATGTAACAAAAAAATATATATCAATAAAATTTATAAAAACTATACCATGCTCTAAGTTTCTTTGTTTAAAATACATATCTAAAACCACTTTGTCAAAACACTTATCATATATAAAACTTCATGTGAATCACACTAACTGTATTCTTATTAAAAAATTAAGAAAATAAGAACCTTGAATAAAACATATAATTTACTAGAGCTATTTGTTTCTATTGTACAATTTGTTCAAAATATTTTTAAGTTGAAACGAATAATTCAATTTTAATATTATATTGTAAATTCACCTTTTTTTTTATTGATAGTAGAAGGGGTTTTAAAAGGGTACCCGAACCTATTATAAGTAGCGTTTTTAAAGGCACCCAAACCTTAGATCTAGCAATAAGACATCAAGAAATATTGAGTTGGATTCCACGAATCAAACCCAAAAATCCAATGAAACAACCTCCTAGCAAATAAGTTGCAGATTTTTATTAAGCAAATACAAGATATTCCTGTCATCACAATCAACAAATCCATCCAACAAAGCATATAACAAGAGAACTCCTCATAAGAATAGTTGGTTTAAAAAACATTAGAAATACCGGCCAACAAAATCCATAGTTAAAAAACCATCCAAGAGATCTACGTAAGAAATTCCATGAAACTCATAAATCTCGTTAGAGCCAACCAAAAAGTCCTTAGCCATTGAGAAACTGGGCCAAAAATGAAATGCAAGGTTTAAAGGAAGAAACCCTGATCTTTAAAATCTCTAAGGACACTGGAAATTTAAGACTTTACCATCCTGCTCTAAGAAGAGTTGATGCCCAATAGAACCCTCAACACAAACTCCAACCAGGAAAACTACATAATAAAATAGCACATGAAAGCCCCCTCCAATCCTAGAAAGGATGTATAATCTTGGAGTCTTTCACCAAGAGGTACCAAAAAGCAACAACCATATAAACAATCGATGCCCAAGCCCCTAACCACAAAACTAGTTTGGCCTTCCACCCACTAACAAAGATAGTAGCTACAACTCCTTCAATTGGCCTAGCCTACCAACCTATTGCTGGAGTTCCTTCAACCAAACCAACAAACCTTGCCACCCAGAGAAAAACCATAGGATTGCAAGGAAGTTTCCAAAAATTAGGGCCCTCCATGTAAGCCCTTAGAGGTGCAAGCCTCTTAGGGTTTGCCCTCCTATTGTAAATTCACCTAAGTATAAAGGTGAATAATAAAATTAAGTATTTAGGCTTTAATATAAATTAAATAAATAGGTATTTAATTTATATTTATTAATATTTATATATATATATATACCTAGGTTATACTAATATATTAAGGTATGTGGATAAAATAAATATATACATATTTATTTTATCCCACCTTAATATTTTTTTGCTAGATAATAAGTGGTTGTACTCGGGTCCCCCACCCTCGATAAATTACATCTCTCTTCTTTAGAGCTTGAGAGTTTACAAATAGATACACTTATCATTTTTTGCATCTTTTCAAATTTCTATATGAATACAATTATTCCAGAATTTATCATCTTTCTTAATAGTTTCCTATAGCAGCCTTCACAATGCCAAAACTTCACCTCTAATATCTATGCCTTGCATCTTAGTAGAGTAATATTTACAAAATATTGCACTATTATAGTCCACTTTACCAAATCTGGATTGCTAGTTTCCTTTCTGGAAACACAAGTGTAACCACAAAAATTATAATAAATAGTCGAATGAAAACACATTATTGTTACAAAATAAAGTAGATATTACCAATGGAAAACATTAAAGTAAATCTTAATCATTAATAGATTTAGGCAATCAACTTTTTTATCAGCTTCAACTAAAATTTCTACTTCCTCTAACCATGGAAAGGAGAATTTAACTTCACGATCCTCAATCAAAATCCCTCTATTAGCTAGCTTATTTGCACATTTGTTTCCTTCCCTTAATATATGTGTAAACCTGATTTCTTCAAACTCTTTTGCAAGATCTTAAATTTTCATAATTACCTCTTGTATATTCCATAAAACCTTTGCTTTCCTCAAAATTGCATTTATTACTGAGAGAATCACCTTCCATCCATAATCTATTCCATTTCATTTGTTTACATATTTTTAACCCTTCTAAAGTTGCCCAAGCTTTAGACTCATTATTTTTCTTAAATCCATTATTGAAACCATAATGTGATGCAAGAGCATCCAAGGGAAGCAGAGCAATCTAGCATCAACCAAATTTTTCTAAGTATTTTGCAAAGAAAAATATGTGTCGCGATATCGCGACACAAAAAGTGTCACGATATCGCGACCAAAATAGGAGATAGAGAAGCAGTGGACAGAAGGTCACAAAATTGCGACCAAAGCAGGGAAGCAAAGGCGCAGAGGACACAAGGTCACGAAATTATGACATGTCATGAAATCATGACCAAAGTAGGGAAGCAAAGGCGCGGAAGACACAAGGTCACAAAATCGCGACCAAAGCAGGGAAGCAAAGGCGCGGAAGACACAAGGTCGTGAAATCGTGACCAAAGCAGGGAAGCAAAGGTGCGGAGGACCAAAGGTCATGAAATCATGACATGTCATGATTTCATGACCAATGTAGGGAGCAAGGGCACGGAGGACGAAAGGTCACGAAATCGTGACATGTCATGATTTTGCAACCAAAACTGAAGAACGGAGGCGCGATAGAAAAACGGCGCGATATCGCGACAGGTCACGATATCGTGGCCAAAGCGAAAGTGAGAAGGCATGGAGGAAGGAATGTCGTGATATCGCAACATGTCATGATATCACGACCGAAATAGGAGAGAGAAAGCACAGAAAGGAATTGTCGTGATATCGTGACATGTCGCGATATCACGACCAAAAGAAAAACATGCACTCCAGGCTTTCATAAAGGCGTCCCTTCGTGCATGGCAAGTTAGCGGTAGTGAAGCAGCAGTTTTAGAGGAAGATTCCAACAAGCATGTTGGCCACTCACATAGGATATCTAGAGATGCATTTATAGCAACTAACAACAAAGCAACAGTTCGAGAAGAAGATCCCGTTGGGTATGGCAGCTAGTCGCGCACCTCACCCAGAGTCTCATCAATGCAACTTTCTAGTATTGTTCCAAGTGGCAATTGCGGATCGTGGGAAGTTTGAAAACATAGAGGATCGGGACCTCGATAAAAACCCAAGGATTGTAATGAGAAGGGGTTGGCAAAATGGCAGATTGTTGTATATTCTCTGTAAAATCTTTCTAAAGCTACTGAATAAGGAATTTGGCTCTTGTTATTTTTGTTTTCTATCTTGTGCTAGATCTGTTCTCCACCAAGTGGTATCAGAGCTGAAAGTTCCTGAGTGTGTAATAGATCACCGGACGTGAGGCAGTTACACTAGGATCTATGGGAGGGCTTGTGAGTGAATGAGCAGAATGCCTCCAAGAAGAAACCCTGTTGGTGGGAGAGGCATGGCGGCAGCGGAAGATGTCCGAGCTTTGCAGCGGCAAATGCAAGCCCTGCAAGAAGAGATGCGTAGAAGATTGGAGCCAAGAAGAGATGAAGGTAGTGAAGAGGAAGATGACGAAGAAGAAGGCCAGCTTGAGGAAGAAGAAGAAGCAGTAGATCCTGCTCAAGCCAGACTATACAAAGCCATATCCTAGATTGGGAAGAGGCCGAAGATGGAGGTTTCCACGTATTTCGAGAACCTTGATCTAGAGGAATTGATCGACTGGATCAACGATCTGGAAGAGTACTTTGAGTACGAGGAGGTTGAAGATCTTGATAGGGTCAGATTCGCTAAGGCCAAACTAAAAGGTCATGCCAGCATTTGGTGGAAGGGAGTGCAGCTGGAGCGAAATAAAAGGGGAAAAGAGAGAATAACAAAATGGGAATGGATGGCAGAAAAGCTGAAGAGGCAGTTCATCCCTAGTGATTATGAGTTAGACCTGCTAAAGAAAATGCAAGGGTTGAGGCAATCAAGTAAGTCTGTAAAAGAATACACAGAAGAGTTTCATAAAATTATGATCAAAATAGGCCACTCAGAGGCCAACAAGGAGAAGGTAGCCCGTTACATTAATGGGTTACGAGCAAGTATTCAAGAAGAATTAAGTCTGGTCCGGATGACCACCATAGAGGACGCTTATCAATTTGCCCTAAAGGTTGAAGAAAAGCTCAATAGGAGGTTTGAGAACAAGCAAAGAGGAAGAGGTCATGGCGGAAGAACCGATGGAAGGACCGGTGGAAGAAGAAATGAAGATTCTCAGAAGAATGGAGAAGGTAGCAGTAATCAGGAACAAAGGAGAGAAAATACCTACCACCCCCGTAATCAGAATAATGATTACCGAGGGGGAAGGGGCAGAGCTGGACGTGGCCAGGGAAGAGGAAGATTTCGTGGAACTTGTTTCCAGTGTGGAGAAGAGGGACATCACCAATACGAGTGTCCACAACAACGAGAAAGGAATAATAGGAGGCCGAAAGGAAATGCCAGAGATGTGGTCACTGATGAAGATGCTGGGTCTGAGCATTCTAAAGAAGAAGAGAGAGGAGAAGTCATGATCATGAGGAGAGTCCTGCTAAATGAAGAGGGGGCCATAGATCAGAGGAAAAGCTTATTCCGCACAAGGTGTAAATGCACGGGTAAGATTTGCAATATTATTATTGACAACGGTAGCACGGATAACCTAGTTTCAGAGGGAATGGTTACAAAGCTACAACTAGAGAGGAAGAGACACCCGCATCCATATCGGATCGCGTGGTTGTAGAAAGACCATAAGGTTTTGGTCAATGAATAGTGCCTGGTAAAATTTAGTATTGGGAATTACCGTGATGAGGTCCTGTGCGACATTCTTCCCATGGATGCGTGCCATTTGTTGTTGGGAAGGCCATGGCAGTTTGACAGGTGTGTTGTTCATGATGGCCAGTGCCAACACCTATTCCATGACAAAGAATGGAATGTGTCATAAAATGAAACCCCTGAAGGAGGTGGAAGAAAAGGTATGTGGCAGTGCCAAAATTTGCTTGGTTGACGGGAGAAAATTTTTAGATGATTTAAAGCATGAACATATGTGTTATGCATTAATTCCTAGAGTCAAGGATACAGAATGCAAAGATACCCCAGAAGAAGTCCTAGATCTATTGGAGGAATTTCTAGATATTATATCTGATAATGTGCCTGAGGGTTTACCACCGATAAGGAAGATCAGTCACCATATCGATTTGGTGCCAGGATCAAGCTTGCCCAATAAAGCTGCACATAGAATGACGCCTATAGAAACTAAAGAGCTAAACAGGAAGGTCCAGGAGTTGCTGGAGAAGGGACTAATTCGGGAAAGCTTAAGTCCATGCACAGTACCTGCAGTGCTAGCGCCAAAGAAATATGGAGAGTGGAGAATGTGTACAGACTCTCGAGCCATCAACAAGATCACAATAAAATATAGATTTCCATTGCCAAGAATGGATGACATAATGGACTGTTTGAGTGGAGCCAAGTACTTCACCAAGATTGACCTCAAGAGTGGTTACCATCAGATCCATGTCAGAGAAGGAGATGAGTGGAAGACAACCTTCAAGACCAGAGAGGGTTTGTATGAATGGTTGGTCATGCCATTTGGGCTGTCCAATGCACCAAGTACCTTCATGCGGCTGATGAATGAGGTACTCAAAGAGTTTTTAGGCAAATTTGTCATTGTCTATTTAGATGATATATTAATATTTAGCAAAACCCTGGAGGAACACCTGATGCATATCAGAAGGGTTTTTGAGAAGCTGCGGGAGGAGCAGTTATTAATCAATCTAAAAAAGTGTAATTTTGTAAAGAAGGAGTTAGTGTACCTGGGATTTGTCATCTCAGTAGAAGGTCTAAAAATGGACCCAAAAAAGGTGAGAGCTATCATCGAATGGCCTACCCCGAGAAGCACAATAGAGGTAAGATCATTTCATGGTCTAGCCAGCTTCTACAAAAAATTCATTAGAAATTTTAGCAGCATTTGTGCACCCCTCACAAAAACAATGAGAGGAGATAAGAAAGAGTTTAAGTGGACCTTAGGAGCAGATAGGAGCTTTGATATGTTGAAGAAGAAGGTCACAGAACAACCTATTTTGGCACTCCCAGACTTTAACAAGGTATTTCAGGTAGATTGTGATGCCAGTGGTAGTGCAATAGGAGCTGTACTGAGTCAGGAAGGCAGGCTTGTTGCCTACTTTAGTGAGAAACTCAATGATGCTCGAAAAAAGTATTTAGTTTATGATTAGGAATTTTATGCAATAGTTCAGGCTCTAAAGAAGTGGAGGCATTATTTGTTGCCAAAAGAGTTTGTTCTATTCACTGATCATCAGGCCTTACAGTACATTAACGACCAAACAAAAGCTGAATCGAGAGGCACTTGAAGTGGGTTGAGTTTCTCCAAAGCTATACCTTTGTGTTAAAGCACAGAAGCGGAAAATCAAACAGAGTTGCAGACGCCTTAAGTAGAAGGCAGAATTTGTTGATTGAAATGACAGTGGAAGTGGTAGGATTCGAAGAACTAAAGGGTCTATACCCTGAAGATCCTGATTTTGCAGAGGCCTGGACGACTTGCTTGGCACTTGTTTGCGTGGACGAGGACAAAGTGGTTGGATTTTCTAATCCAAGATGGAATGTTGTTCAGGGGAAGTAAATTATGCATTCCAAGGAGTTCCATGTGGGAGAACTTAATCAAGGAGAAGCACAGCGGGGGACTGGATGGACATTTTTGTCAGGATAAGACCATTGCCCTGGTGAGTGAGAACTATTACTGACTGCAACTACTAAAAGATGTGAAAAGGTTTGTGCAAAGTTGTAGAATATGCTAGATGGCAAAAGGCGTGAGGCAGAACACAGGATTATATCAGCCGTTACCTATACTTGAGAGGCCATGGGAGGACATCAACATGGATTTCATTCTTGGGTTGCCGAGAACACAGAGGGGAAATGACTCCGTATTTGTGGTGGTTGATAGATTCTCCAAGATGGCACATTTTATTCCCTACCAGAAAACAAGTGACGCGGTTCACATTGTAGGGTTATTTTTCAAGGAAGTGGTACGACTTCACGGTCTACCAAAAAGCATAGTTTCTGACAGAGATACAAAGTTTGTTGGTTATTTTTGGAGAACATTGTGGAAGAAGTTGAAGACAGACCTGAAGTTCAGTTCTGCATACCACCCATAGACTGATGGACAGACAGAGGTGGTAAATAGAAGTCCGGGTAATTTATTAAGATGCTTGATAGCGAGATAAACCCAAGGGATGGGATTTGGTTTTGCCACAGGCGGAATTTGCATACAACAATTCTATCAACAAGAGTACAAACAAGTCCCCATTCCAAGTCATATATGGAAACAACCCAAGAAATGTTTATGAGCTGAGGAAATTAGAGAAAGGGGAAAAGTGCAGTGCCGAGGCTGAAGAATTTGTGAAACAGATGAAAAGCCTGCATGAAGAAGTGAAGAAACAAATTGCAAAAATGAATACTCAGTATAAAATAAGAGCAGACCAAAAGCGACGGTTCAAAGAGTTCGAAGTGGGAGATGAAGTCATGGTCCATCTCAGAAAAGAAATATTTCCAGCCAAAACTTATAACAAGTTGAAGATGAAGAAGTTTGGGCCATGCAGAATACTGGAAAAACGGGACTCAGGCAATGCATATGAAGTGGAATTGCCAAGTGGGCTTGACATTTCGCCTATTTTTAACATATCAGATTTAGTGGAATACCATGAAGGAAATAGTACAGAGGCACCAAGTACAGAATTGTGGAGCATTCCAGCGTCTAACCCAACCACAGACGAGATCGAGGAAATATTAGATACTCGTGAAGGTAGAAGCACAAGGAACAAATAGTATTCTGAATATTTGATCAAGTGGAAGGGCAGACCTGTAGAAGATGCAACTTGGCTATCAAAAATAGAGGTTGACCGCCTAGGTCTTCCTCTCAAAGATCAGAAGTGAGGATCACTTCTCAATCCACCCAGGTGTCCGATGCGAGGAGCATCCAGAGGCAGCGAGAGCAATCTAGCATCAACCAAATTTTTCTAAGTATTTTGCAAAGAAAAATATGTGTCGCGATATCATGACACAAAAAGTGTCACGATATCACGACCAAAATAGGAGATAGAGAAGCGACGGACAGAAGGTCGCGAAATCGCGACGGGCAGTGACCAAAGCAGGGAAGCAAAGGAGTGGAGGACACAAGGTCGCGAAATCGCGACCAAAGCAGGGAAGCAAAGGCATGGAAGACACAAGGTCGCGAAATCGTGACATGTCATGATTTCGTGACATGTCACGAAATCGCGACCAAAGCAAGGAAGCAAAGGCGCGGAAGACACAAGGTCGTGAAATTGTGACCAAAGTAGGGAAGCAAAGGCACGGAGGACCGAAGGTCACGAAATCGTGACATGTCATGATTTCGTGACCAACGTAGGGAGCAAGGGCACAGAGGATGGAAGGTCATGAAATCATGACATGTCACGATTTCATGATCAAAACTGAAGAACGGAGGCATGATAGAAAAATGATGCGATATCGCGACAGGTCGCGATATCGCGACCAAAGAGGAAGCGAGAAGGCATGGAGGAAGGAATGTCATGATATCGTGACATGTCATGATATCATGACATGTCATGATATCACGATCAGAATAGGAGAGAGAAAGCATAGAAAGGAATTGTCACGATATCGCGACATCGTGACCAAAAGAAAAACACGCACTCCAGGCTTTCATAAAGGCGTCCCTTCGTGCACGACAAGTTAGCGGTAGTGAAGCAGCAGTTTCAGAGGAAGATTCCAACAAGCATGTTGGCCACTCGTGCAGGATATCTAGAGATGCATTTATAGCAACTAACAGCAAAGCAGCAGTTCGAGAAGAAGATCCCGTTGGGTATGGCAACCAGTCGCGCACCTCACCCAGAGTCTCATCAATGCAACTTTCCAGTATTGTTCCAAGTGGCAATTGCAGATCATGGGAAGTTTGAAAACACAGAGGATCGGGACCTCGATAAAAACCCAAGGATTGTAATGAGAAGGGGTTGGAAAAATGATAGATTGTTGTATATTCTCTGTAAAATCTTTCTGAAGCTACTGAATAAGGAATTTGGCTCTTGTTATTTTTGTTTTCTGTCTTGTGCTAGATCTGTTCTCCACCATAATGAGACCTCTATTATTTCTAATTATTCCTCCTCCTGCTGATCCTGGATTTCCTTTAGATGCTCCATAAAAATTCAATATAACCCACTCCACATCTGGTGGTTTCCACTTTATATTCTTTGCCTTATTTTTGCTTCTCTTGTACCCAACATCATAATTCCATTTAATGACTTGATTCCATCTATAAAGAATCTCTGCTTTCAAATTAGGGACTGGGTGAGTTGATAGGGTTGATTTAGACTCCTCTATGGCTAAACATATCTTCTATTTCACTACCTCTAAACTACTTTTATTTCCTTTAAATATTCTTCTATTCCTTTCTAGCCATATAATCCAAAGTATTATATATTTTGATATATTCCATATTGTTTGTAAAACCTCACTTTTATAAGTGCTCTGCCATTGCTTTAACCAATATTCAATTCTACTATTCATCACCATGCATTTACCAAACATATTAAGAATCCATTGCCATAGATTCCAGACTATTGAGCAATGTCCCAAGATATGGTCTATACTCTCCTCCTCCTTATTACAGAAAACACATTGAGAGGGGCCATGAAAACCCATTTTCATAAGGTTATCCTAGGATAAAATTCTTCTATGACCTACTAACCAAACAAACATTTTAACTTTAGATATGCTTGGGCTATCCCAAATATATCTCCATATTCTAGTGACATTATTATTATGTTGGTGTTGAACATTATATCCACTTCTTGTTGTGTATTCTCCTAAGCTATTCAACTCCTAATTCAAGTTATCCTTAGTACCCCTCGAAATAATCATAGTTGTTATATTTCTACTCAATTTTCTCCTAGCATCAATATATTGTATACTTGTAAAAAATTCTTCTTTCCATTTGTATCTTCCTTCTCGATCCTTGTACAAAATATTTGAAACCCTATCAATATATTTTTCTTGAAGCAATCTCATCCAAGTTTTCAAAACTAGATCCAAATTGAGTGGTTTTTTATCACACCAAGTATCCATCCAAATAGATTTTTTTCTCCAGTTCCCACCACCCATATTAAACCTTTAATTATAAGATCAATAAATTTTTAAACCATTTAAAATAGTAGAACCATTTGGAAGGGAGAATGCAGTAAATATTAAAGTTGGGTCATTGTGATCAACATACTTACAAGAATACTTTCCCATTGCCTTTGACTCTCTTTGTACAATCTCTAGATAAATTTTCCCCTAAGAGCTAAGTTTACATATGTAAGAACTCTTAAACCAAGGCCTCCCCTAGTTTTGTCATCATACAACTTGCTCCATTTCACCAAAAGAAATTTCCTTTTATCATGTAAACCCGACCATAAAAAGGATCACATAATATAGATTAAAATTTTTTCAACTGATTTTGGCATATAATACAAAGACACATAATATGTTGGGATGGCTCGTAAGACTAACTTAATTAACTGCATTCTTCCTGCTAATGATAACCATCTACATTTCCAAGTTGGAAGTTTATTTTAAACTTTACTAATAACTAGATTCCATAAATCTATCCTCATTCTCCCCTCAAATAAAGGCATCCCTAGATAAGTTTTTGGTAAATTTGCCTCCTCCATTTGGAGCAACCTACAAATTCTTATTTTGATATTAGTAGGATTATTAAGGAAGTAAATTTTGGATTTAGTCTTATTAATGTTTTTCCCTGAAGCTATTTCCTACTCTTTTAAAAAGTTATTCAAAGCTTTGGCCTCATTTATCCTTACATTTCCAAAATGGGTTGTATCATCTACAAAATATTGATGGGTGATGTTATTGATATTATTACTAACATTAATTCCACTTATAAGCCCATATTTGTAAACCTTATTTAAGTTTCTACTAAAAAATTCTACCATAATAATGAACAAATAAGGAGATAGAGGATCTCCTTATCTAAGGCCTCTCTTGGCTTTAAAATATTCTGTCACTAACCCAGTGACCAACACTAAATAAGAAACTATAGAGAAACAAGATTTAATCCATCTAACCCATTTCTTCCCAAAACCAAACTTATCTAAAACTGCAAAAAAAAAAATACCATTAACCCTATCATAGGCTTTACTCATATCAAGTTTTAAGATCATAGCTTTCTCTTTTCTTGAAGTTGTTGAATGTATAACTTTATGAGCTAATATGATCCCATCTAGAATCTGCTTCCCTTTCACAAATCCTCCTTGCTCTTCTGAAATAATTTTTTCTAACAATGACCATAATCTATTTGCTATCAATTTGGAAATAATATTATATGCCATATTACATAGGCTTATGGGTCTAAATTAATCAAACAATTCAACATATTTTTTTTTGGAATTAGGGTAATATAAGTTGCATTTATTTTATAAGGAATGCATTATTTTACCCTAGATTGTTCCACTACCACAAGTAAATAATTATTCACTATATCGCAATTATGTTGGTAAAAATCTGTAGAGAGCCCATATGGACTTAGGGATTTATCCTTATTAATAGAGAAAAGAGCTAAATGAACTTCTTCTAGAGTAATAGGCTCCATAAGTTTCCTATTGTCTTCATTCGTTATAACTGAAGGAACATCTTGAAGACATTTATCATTAAGAACTTTGGTCTCCTATGAACCTATAATATTCTAATAAAACAACTTTATCTCTTTTTTAATTTCACTCCGATCTTCAATCCAAACCCCTTCTATTGATTTAATTCTACTAATTCTAGAAGATCTCTGTACTATAGCTATCCTATGAAAAAGCTTTGTATTTTTATCTCCTTTTAACCAAGTCTGTCTTGATTTTAATCTCCAAAATTTATTTTTCTTACTCAAAATATTATGATATTCACTAAGCAACTCCCTTTCCTCCGAGATTGGATTATTATCATCACATTTTTAGAAATTTGAAAGTTTATCTTTTAGTTCTTTCTTTTCAAAAATATTTCTAAAAGGTCTGAGGTGTAGACCAATTGGTTCACTTAAACCTCATAAGGGGGACAAAGGTCCAATGTTTAAATCTTAGGCCTTGCTGGAGTGAACGCTTGTCCCTTTCTTGGTGCTTTCAACAACGTAAAAGGTTTAAAATTATTTTGGCATGGTGGTTATAGGGGCAGACTGCACGAAGATCTATGTGGCAGCTTCTGGTGTGGAGAACGCAGAATACTTTGGTGGCCATAAAAATCCGGACAACCTACCCAAATTCGTGGCGGTTACTGATTCCACCATGTATTTTTTTTTTCCAAAGGTGTTCTTGTTCCATTCTTTTAATCTATATGTCATAGCTTTAATTTGTTTTGGAAGAGCATACAACCCACCATTACCTAAATAATTCCACGTTTGAGCTATCATATCAACAAATTAAGGATGTTCTTCCCACATCTTCTCATATTTAAAATATGATATTTTTTTGAATTTACTAACCACCATTGTAACTCTTATTGGCCAGTGATCTGAACCAATCCTTGCTAAGGTATTAATTTTAGCACAAGTTACTTCATCTAGACAATGATATAAGAGAATGCATTTATCTAATTTTTTACTATTAGGTTTTGGCCTCTCCTGTTGTTGGTCTAAGTATAGTTGTCTTTTTCAAACTCAACTTCCCATAGATTATTGTTTTGAATAAAAGCTGATAAATATTTCATACTTTGGGTTAGTTTCCTAATTCCACCAAATTTTTCTTTAAACTTGGTTATGGCATTAAAATATCCAATGATCCTGAATCACGTTCCTTGGTATTTATTTCTCATAAAGGTTTCAATCCCACTCCAAACTTCTAATCTACCTGATTGAGTTAGGTCCATAGACATTAATACGAATGATGCAAATACTAGCAAAGTAGCAAGTGACTAAAGAGGCTATCCAATACCTAGTTTAATGAATGGTTACACAAGAGTTTATAGAAGAATTCCAACAAGTTAGAATTCCTCTTACCACTCCAGAATCCATAGCATCCCATTCACATATTTCCCAAACTACTTTCATAGTTTTTGAAACTTCATTTGTTATTTTAATTTCTTGGATACATAGAATATCATGTTTATTACTTAAACATAGGTCCCTAATACACCTATGCTATGAGGGGGAATTAGCACCCCTTATATTCCATGAAATGATAATCATGTCTCATTAGAGGTTTTTTTCCCTTCCTGCGTATTACCAATATCATTTTGTTGTTTGGTAAAGAGAAGTTAAACCAACTTAGTTTTTGTTCCTTTCTCTATATTAGCTCTTGCTTCCTTGGATCTTGCTTGATAATTTGAGGGTTTTCCTCTTTTTGCCTTACCTATATTAGGAGTAGGTCTTATTATTCTATTCCTCAATATTATTTCACAATTTTATTTTTCAACATATTTATCCTCTCCTAGCTCTATTATAGAAGATTTTGACTTATCCTGCTCATTTTTTGGTATTTCCTTATTAATGGCAGACGTATTAAATTCTAAAATTGCATTTTATTTACCAATTATATTCTCCTAAATGGTGCATGGTACTTCAAGAGAGTCTTCAAAATCTGATGAGAGACATTCCTTAGGTTCATTGAGAATGTTCTTCCTTAAATTAGGATCATACTGAATAGACAGTTACTTGCTAATATGTTGAAATTATTGTACTGCGTCCTCTATGTTTTGATCTACTTTTTTTTTTCATAAGCTAAAGCCTCAAAAGAGTTGGTAGTTTTTCCATTATCCTTCCTTATTGGTCTCCACTATTGATTTTTTTTTCTAGATTTATTTTTTGGAAGTTGAAAACCATCTTCATCCATAACCATTTGTAAATTTCTCTTGCGGTTTTCTACAAATAATTATGTTGGGCTCTTCTTAGGGCATGATCTCTCAATATGCCCCACCTCATGACATATTCTACATCTAAAAGATATATTTTCATAATCTATATTTTGGGTCCACATAATATCCCCATACTTAAGAATGATTTATTCTGATAAAGCTTTACTTATATCAATCATGACAAATATTCGAGCACAAATAGCCAAAAATCCATCTATTGTTGTATCTGAAATCTCAAGAAATTATCCTAGAGTGTCGCATATTGCCTTGAAGGTATATATTTCCCAAAATTCAATGGGTAAACCAAACACCCTAACCCAGACTGGTACTAGGGATAAATTTACATTTTCAGGTGAAAAACCTTCATACCAGTAGGTAAGGAAGAGTCTTACTCTTGCCATAAACTAATGACCCCCTTTTAGAATTATTTCTCTTTCTTCCCTAGAATGAAAAATGGCTAGGAAAAAACCTTTGGGAAGAAATGATAGAATCACTCCTAGAGACTTCCAACTCCTATCAATCCATTTTCTCAAGGCTAAAGACCCTGGCCAATACCCATTAAATTTACCAAAAACTACCCTATATTAGAGCAATGAGGATCTCTCTGAGGTGTGCTCACTAACCTCTACCACTAGAGATGATTCTAAGGATTTAAATATAAATCAATCCGTGGAAAGGAAAGTAAACTTCAAAATCTATTAAAATCTATGTAAAAGTCCTATAGCAAATATAATATTTGATAAAAACTTTATATTTTTTTATGCACAATTTCTAAGATAAAGAAAGGGAAAAAACATAGCTAAAAAAATCTTTGTCTAGATAGAATGTCTTGCCTCGTTGAATTTCTAGCCCTTCATTGCTCTTCCCATCATTTGAACCCTAGTTGGCAAATATTTGTAATTTCATTTTTTGCAACTTGAAAAATTGTCACTACCCTTGTTCCAAATGGTTGACTTCACAGGATTGTATCTCCCTCAATATTACTCGGATTTTTGCATATGATCACTCATTTTAAAGCTATTCAAATTTTGCACAAGTTGGTCCAAGAATCATTTGAATCGGATAATTCTTTGTGAAGATATGGCTCCTAAAATATGAGATGTTTTTTTAGGAAAAACCCTAATCCTTTGCACTTTGTAATTTTATTTTTTGCGATTTGAAAAATTGTCACTACCCTTGTTTCGAATGGTTGACTTCATAGGGTCATATCTTCCTCAATATTGCTTGGATTTTTTCATATGACCACTCATTTTAAAGCTATTCAAATTCTGCACAAGTTGGTCTACGAATCAACTAAATCATATAACTCTTCATGAAAATATGGGTCCTAAAATATTCATATACCTTAATATTATTATTCCTACAATTCCTAAATTAAAATAATTCTAATATCTAGTCTAACTCTAGTCAATTGACATGAGACTTGAGTGTGGTGGCATTTATGAGGTATATAATGGCATGTGGTATAGGTGTGGTGGAATCTGGCATGAGTGTGATGACACATGTTATGGAGGTTATTCTCTACATCTATTTTCCAATGGGAGATAGCCCAAACTATATATTTAGGCTAAAATCCTTGTGTTGATAGAGATCTAACTGTGTAGAGTGCTAATTGTGTAGTGCAAACTATGGACACTAATAGTGCAACACTACTGATTACTTGAGATATTTATGATTTACACCAATCACATTCAAGGAGAAATATTTGCATATTTTGTTGAAGATAATATAAAAGTGGAGATATGATTTTGGTCGTGGTTTGGTTTCTATGTAATATTTTTTTGGTAGGTAAAATATTTTCATTAATTGTTGGGTTGAAGGGACCCAATCCCTATTACAAAGGGCATTTGGAATACCAATAGTACAAAATTTGATGCATCCCACTATCACAGGGATGGATGTGAGGACAACCAATAGTCTGCAAAAACCTGATACTAACTAGATTTGAAATCTGAACAGGAAAATTAAAATAGACCCACAAACTAGAAACCCTGAATAGGGGAAACAACAATATTACAAAGTTCAAAAATACCATTGACAAGCCATCTACCCACTACCCCACTCCCAGACCTACTAGGAATCATCTTCATCCTCTTGATTGCTACCAACGTTCTAATATTTTGCAAGGAGGACACTGAGGGCCGTCGAGAGTTCCTGGAGGTCTTTGATGGTGTGAGAAAAGATGACACCCACCTCCCTTATCATGTTAGCTACTACTTGGAGTTGCTCCACCACTCTGGATACGTGATTGATGGTGCTGGTTTGAAGCACATCATCAGCGTTGCACCTAACATCTTCCTCATCATCTAAAATGATCTTGGGTGAGGGACGTGATTCTTCTACACACTTTCATTTTAGGCATCATGAAATTTTGCTCAGAGAGGGTCGGATCACTTTCATTTTTCTCCTCAGAGGTCTACTTTTGGCTATAGTAGCTCGGGACTCCATAGGTGATGACTCCTTTGGGTTGGGTGGAGGACTTTCTTCATCTTTGCTTGTTGGATTGAATGGGCTTGGCTGCTTTCAGAAGACCATCGAAAGAAGAAGAGGATTGCAGGGGTACTTCAATAGAGGGTCTATGAGAGAGGGGAACAAGGCCAAGGACATCAACTAGAGGATTAGGATCATGAGGCTCAAGAACATGAGCAGGCTCAAGGGAGGGCTTGATGACTGGAGGGGGAGCTAAAGGACCAACATTGGTTTGGGATAAAAGGGTATGATTATAGATGATGAAAAATAGTCCTTGGTGCGATAGGTGTTTGGAAGACTTCTTATACCTAAAATTTTCTATGGTTAGGATTATGGACCAAAACATAAAGTTAGGAATGTTGATCAACTTGATGTCATGCAGATGGTTGATGAAGGCCAAGTGAAATGAATGGAGGGGGTTATCGACATCATCAATAGTGATATATTGAATTATGGGAACAATGACAGAGTCCCATGGACATGGAAGAGAGGACCGAAGGACTCCCCCCTTTACCTAGGTTAACTCCTTGCCTTTCTCAGGAAAGTGTTCAGTTTCTTCTTTGAAATTGTGTCTGTCCCGATGCACCGCCCTACCCTTGGGAGATAAACCAGAGATTTCAGCTAAAATATGGATGTTTACCTCAATGTGGAGTCCTCAGATCTAAACTGCTCCATTGTTCCATGACCTTACAAACTCGTTGGTGATGCCTTCATCCATGCCCCCAAAAATCTTGAAGAAGGGGATGAGTCCCTTGGCTCCGAGCAGAGCTTTAGAAATAGGTTCGAGATGTAATACAAATGACTCAAGAATGGCCATAATATTGGGTAGGCCATAGCCGTATAAGCACCAGGATAGAAGTGCAAAAGCAAGGATGCTAAGCAACAAGTGAGTTCACTCTAGAAGGAGGTAGACTGATAAAGAGTGCTTAGGATTGCAGCTTAAAGAAAAATGAGATGGAGGGCCCTTTCCAATGCATGTTGGAACTTCAACCATAGGACAAAAACACTGGGCCACATCAGCACCTGCACGAGAAAAAGAAATAGAACTGCAAAGCAAGAGGAGAGGGTGGGTGATAGGGTGGAACATGACAACTAACAAGGTGGGGCAGATGGCGTAGAAGGCGAATGGACTATGGAAATGGAATATTGGTGGGGCAAACAACGAGAGATGAGAGAAAACAAGGAGGAAGAAGCAGAGGCACGAGATGAGGGGAAGATGGCAGAAGGGTACCACAAATTTGCCATGATTTGATCGATCCACATGAAGAAAAGTACAATCGACACTTCGAAAGATAATGAATAGATGGGAAGGGGAACAAAAAACCATGGTGTTAATATGAACACCCTTGGTGTTGATAAAAACACCTTTGGGATGATGCTTGCTGTTAATTGGAATTGCGCTCAACATCATGTTTGGCAGCATCTAAGATGTCTTGAGGGAAAGAGTCTTCCCATATAGTGAGATCATTTTGATTGGCTACTCTGTTAGCCAACAAATCTACCACCACATTGGCCTCTCTAAAAACATGTTGGATAGTGTTGAGTGGGCGTTGCTTGAGGATGGATTGACTCTCCTGAATGATACTTTGAATATTCCACCCAACCTTGGAATTATTCTTAATATGGTTGACCACATTTAGGGAATCCCCTTCAAAGATTATTGGTTTAGTTAGACCTTTGCTGAGATCAAGGCTCCTCCAAAGGGCATGAGCTTCGACATAGTTGTTGGACTAAACTCCTAGGTTTTTGATGAAGGCCCTGATGACTTTGCCCTCATGGTCCCGAATGACTCCTCCAACCTTAGCATCTCCAGGGTTTGCCTTTAGATGATCCATCAAAATTCACCTTGAGCCATCCTGAGGGGGAGGGGTCCACTTGATGGTGGACCTACAACTGGTTTGGGTCTGGGATCTGGTGCACTCAGAAGAGATGCCAAGGGATTTGAACAGGGATTCTTCCAACCCAAATGCTGGGATCATCGGACAAGGGAACAAGTTAGAATTTTCAATGGCAAAACATAATGCTTTATTAGCCACCACTTTTGGGTCCCTAGAACGGTCATTGAAGATTTTGCTATTGCGCTCAAGCCATATTTACCATAATGTATGGTGTAGCACTACTTCCCACAAAAACTTAAGCCTAGGGTTACAAAACACTTGGGGCCATTGGGTAAAAATATTAGTGATTGACTAAGGCCAAACCCACTTGACCTAAAATATATTTACTAGCATTGAGAAAGTAGTGTATGCGAAGGGACACTCGATCAACAGGTGTTGAGTGGACTCCCACACTTGTAGGCAGAGGTAACATCTGTTGGGAACTATGACATCCCTCTTGATCAAATTTTTTGTAGTGAGAATTCTATTTTGGGAAGCTAACCAAGAGAAGTGGGTGACTTTCGGGATGAGGTGTTTGAGCCAAATTCTCTTGACGATAGTTGGGGCAACCTAGTTCTTGTGCAGGTCATGAGAGGAATCCAACAAGACAAATGCAGACTTGACCAAAAAGGAGCCATCGTCAATACCTTTCCATAATGGTTTATCTTTTTTTGGGTCCTGGGTATGAAGTTTACTCTGAAAATCACCTACAAAGATGTGATAGCTCTATCAATGATTGCATTGCTTATTCTGAACTGAAGTTGCTTCCACTTGGGGTGGTCCTGGCCTTGCACAATGAAGTCAAAAACTCTCGGCCAAACCTGTGATCTGTTAGAAGTTTAATAGTAGTGATTTATGGGTCATTGATAAGGGGCTCATCCCTGGCCCATGGGTCATGCCAAAAATTGATGGCTCTTCCATCTTCGAGTTGCCATCTGGTTCCTCTTTGGAGTAGGGGTCTGGTTTGGATGATAGACCACCAAAAATGAGACCCTATTTAGGGGATATCTTCATCTCTAAAAGAGTGATGCTGTAGATATTTTATTTTAATGATTGAAATCCATTCCAACTTTTCATTAGTGAAAACTTTCCAAGCCTGCTTAGCTAAGAGGGCCTGGTTCATTTTGTTGATTCTATGAAATCCAAGCCCACCCTTATTTTTTGGGGAGCAGACTTTGTTCCAGGCCACTAGGTGGAATTTTTTTTGATTGTCAGCTCCAACCCATAGGAAGTATTTTTGGATTTGCTCAATCATGGTCCCAACTGCTTGGATTTTGAAAACTGAAAGAAAATACACAGGTATGCTTTGAAGTACTAACATGACCAGGGTAGCTTTACCTACCTGAGATAGAAGGGCACCTTTCCACCCTGCAAGTTTCTTATGAAATCTCTCAATAACATTGTTCCACATTGTCTTGGCAGGATTCCCCTGAAACATTGGGAGGCCAAGATAAGTAGCTAGAAAAAGCTGTAGTAGAACATCCTAGAATGTTCACAATTTTGGCTTGGCGGGCCACTGGAGTGTTGATGAAATAAATATTACTCTTGGTGAAGTTGATTTTTTGCCCTGCAACTTCTTCGTAGAGGTTGAGGATAACTTTGATGACTCTTGCCTCAAAAATAGATGCAACCATTGCCAATAGTGTGTCATCCATGAACTGTTGGTGGGTTGAGGGTTGGATATTGGATGTTGCTTTGATGCCAGAAATCAAGCCCATGGAACATGCAACTTTTATGGCTCTTCCAAGGATCTCAACAAGAATAATGAAGAGGATGGGGGATAAAGGATCCCCTTGTCTCAGTCCTCTAGTACTAGGGAAGTACCCTACAGTAGACCCATTCACAAGCACATAAATCCACGTAGTTGAGATGCATTGCATAATCAGATGAACCCAATTGTCATGGAACCCAAACTTCTGGAGAACTTTAGATAGAAACTCCCTATCCACTTTGTCAAAGGCCTTGTTCATGTCAAGCTTTAGGAAGAAAGCTAATTTTTTGGACTTATGGGCTGAGTGGATCAGCTCATGAATGGTTATGACCCCATCCACAATATTTCTACCTTTAACCGAGCTTCCTTGGTAGGGGTCAATCAAATATGGGAGAATGCCTTTTAATATATTGGCCATAGCCTTTGAAAAGATTTTGTAGACCACGTTACATAGGCTGATGGGTCGATAATAAGATAGGGAATTGGAATTAGGGCCTTTAGGGATGAGGGCCAAAAAAGTAGAATTCACATCTCTAGGAATGACTCTGGATATCTGCATTTCTTTGATGGCTTGGCATAGGTCAGGGTCGATGATTTCCTAGAAGGCTTGGAAGAACCTTGGGGAGAATCCATCGAGACCTGGGGCTTTATCTGGCTACATGGAGAAGAGGGCCTGGTGGATCTCCTCAGAACTTAAAGGACTAAGCAGATAGGCATTCATGCTGTCAGTGATGATTTTGGGGATGTGCATGAGGAGGGAATCCATGGCCTGGGCAGAGTGGGGAGGGTAGGAACCCAGGAGGGACTCAAAGTGAAGAATCGCTTCATCACAAATTTTGTGAATATTGGAGGTGAAGGTACCATCATTTTTTATTAGACCCTTGATCCTATTTGCCCCTCTATGCTTGAGCGTAGAAATATGAAAAAAATTTGAGTTGGAATCTCCTTCTTTCAACCACAAATGTCTCAATTTTTACTACCAAAACATCTCTTCCTTCTTCAAAATGTTATGGAAATATGAAAGCAGTTGCTTTTCTTCAGCTCTCAAACAGGCATCCCCTTGACCCTACTGAAATTGATTTTCAATAATTTGGAGTCTATCCCTGATGTTCTGCTTATTTTCAAAAATATTTCCAAAAACTTCTTTATTCCATATCTTCAGTTTGGATTTTATAGACCACAACTTCTGAGTAACTTGATTGGTGGTTGATCCAGAGAAACTCTCTCCCCACAATTCAGTAATGCGTGCCTTAAGGTCAGGGTGTTGGGTCCACATTGCCTCAAAATGAAAGGGAGTTTTGAAAGAAGGTCTATTGGCAGTTTCAAAAATAAGGGGGTTGTGATCAGACCCAATATTTGGTAGGGCCTATAAACTGGCATCTCCAAACAAAAGTAGTGCCTCCTAGGATTTCTTGTTACCCGTTGTTATTTTATCTAGGGGTTCTATCCCCCCAAAAACATCATTCCCATCCTTCGAAGCTATAGGTTTGGATTTGTTTGGGGCCTCGATCCTATTTCCCTGGTCGTCGGGTCCATGTTGGTCCCATTTCTACGTGCACCTGTACCATTGCCTACTCTTGAACTGTTGCTTCTTTGCTTCCCACTCGATGATGATTCAAAAATAGAATTTCACTCGCCATCACTTTGCCTAGCCAACAAATGAGTTAATCATTTTCATGTAATATTGGTGTATTTTATGTGGTTTGATTTATTTCTATCTTACATTACATTTTTTTAAAGTTTTTTGCTATTTACATTTGTGTAATATATATTTGACATACTAATAATTTATTATTTGAGTTTGTTTCAATCCGCTGCATTTGGAAGATTTTGCTTACTTCCTCCTCCTTCATTTGGTATCACAGCCAAGGTTCATCTCTAGTGAGTTCTCTAATTTTAGCTTTTAGTAATTTTTTTAAAGCTATGTTACAATTAAATCTAACATTTATATTTTGTATAAATTTAATGTTAGATTCTATTTAAAAACCCTCTTTTATTGATTTTTTTTAAATGATAAAGTTTATATATATATAAGAGGGTTTATTTTTTTAATAAAAAAATTAGAGAAAAGAGGGTTCTTTTTATCTATATGTTTAAATAAAAAACCCTCTATTTGTCCCAGGGGGGACAACGCAACGGTTTAGGCTTTGGCTCTTCTTCGGGATATCCAAGGTTCAAACTGTGGCATGGGTGAGTATGTGAGGGGGTGGGTGTATGTTCATAAAAAAAAGCCTCTTTTTTTTTAAATGATATATATTTTTTAAATATATAAAAGGGTTTTATTTTTTTAAATAAAAAATCAGAGAAAAGGTTTTTTATTTTTTAATTTAATGAGTTGTTAATTTATTTAAATATTTTTTTCAACATGACTTGCCTTACAATAGGTTGCATGACTGGCCAACTCTAGGCCCTGGCCTACATGTTGATGACCTGATAGTATGTTGATGATAGCTAAGGTGGCAGCCAACTAGAAGGCAAGTGGTGGACATTCGACAACCAACTAGTACCCAAACGACAACCATTGATGACTCGTTAACAACATAGAGTGTTGGCCAACAACAACCCTTGAGGTTGTGTGTGGTGGTAGGGGGCTTCATGCCTCTCCATACCCATTCTTTTAATAATAAAATAATATTTAAAAGGGATGGTGGCAGGCCTAGGGGGTCGTCCTTCCCTATTTTAAATTTTTTATTTGGTGGTGGGGTCCATAAGACCTTTCTTTTTTTTTAATTTTTAAAATTAAAAGTATTTGAATATTTTTTGGCAAATAAGTTGTAGATTATTACTTATAAAATCATACTAATACGTTTGTGCTTTTAGTCATGACCTCTAACAATATTGCTAGCTTTACCCCTAAACATATTCTTGAAGGGATAAACTACTGTATTTGGGAGCCTAGGATGAGGGATGAATACCAAGTGAGGCAAATTTGAAATATTGTGAACAAGGAGGAGCTAAAACCCAAAAATGGAAGAGCACTTGAATTATGGAATAAAAAAAATCAACAAGCCCTTTCTATGTTATTTAGGGTTGTAAGTGATGACATATTAATGCATATTTCTATTTTTCTTTTGTATATGAAGCATGAGATGAGTTGTTAGGTACCAAGATAGGTATTTAATATTGAATAATTTAATATTGTATTGTATAATGGTATGAGCCATAAATTAATTATTGAGTAAGGAAGGCCACATGTCAAAATAGAAATAGGTATGTCATAGAATCATATTTGTAACCATTGGGGGAATATTGTCATATGTAACCACAAGGAATATTGTCATATTATTATGCACTTTGTAACTCATGGAAGGTGAACCTCCACATGTGTGATCTTGTAACTCATGGAAGGTGAACCATCACACTCTTGTATAAAGAGAGATGTACCCCCATTGTGAAAGGTTAATCTATGATGTATTCTTGGAGAAGTCTTGGCTCGTGGAGCTAGAGATCTTGTGGAGTGGCTTCCTTCCAAAAGGAGCATTGTATGGTGTTCCCCTACCTCAAGGGTATAATCAATCTCTATTTTATTGAGCAATTTATTGTGCAATTAATTTATTTGTGGATGCATGTTGAATATTTTGATATATTGTTGAAAGATTTATGGAATGAGAAGAGAGGTTCATTACATTTGGTATCAGAGCAGTGATTTGGGCAAAGTGGGTTTGTTTTTGCAGAGCTAGGGCACATTTTTTAGAAAAAATGTCACATTTTGCGGAGGCCATATTTTTTTATTTCAGTAGTCATTTTCAGAAGGTTTTTGCTCCATTGTGTAGATATTTTTGAGTACTACAAAAATGACTACTCATTTGTTAAATTCTGATATGTATTGAGAAAGTTATGGTTGTTTGAAGTTGAGTTATTTTTGTTGTTTTTTGGCCATGCAATTTTTTTTCAAAATAAAAAAATTCGTATTAAATTTTTCAGCAGTCATTTGCAGAAGATTTTGGCACCAACATATAGATTATTTTGAGTACTATAAAAATGACTGCTCATTTGTGGATTTCTGATAAGTTTTGAGAGAGTTACAGTTGTTTGAAGTTGGGTTGTTCAAGCTGTTTTTTGGCTGCATGATTTTTTTTTAAGAAAGAAAAAATTCGTATTAAATTTTGTAGTAGTCATTTTCAGAATATTTTTGCATCAGCATGCAGGTTATTTTGAGTACTACAAAAATGACTACTTACTTGTTAAATTTTGATAAGTAATGAGGGAGTTATAGCTGTTGCAAGTTGGGCATTTGGTGTTGTTTTTGGGGTTGTTGGAAAAAGGAGAAAAATTCATAACTTTCAATCCGGGTAAGCAAATCAGTTGTCGTTTGTTTTGTTTTGAAGAAAATTTGCAGATTTAATTGTTGAAGAAGGAAATAGATGAGATTTCAAAAATTTTAATTTTTGAGAAATTTTGGTTATTTCAAACCCTAGCTACTTTAAAAAAAAAATCATGGAGTTGCCAAAATTTTTTGGAAGGGATGATATTGATGCTAGGGAATGGTTGAGAAAGAATTTATAAAGTCTAAATTATATTCTTCTGAGTTTATATGTAGATTAAACTTTTGATTTCTTTACAAGGGGAAGCTCTCTCTTGGTATATGAACTTTGCATCATGCCCATAATTTTCCATACACATGGGAAGAATTTGAAGTTGCATTTTTAAGCAAATGGGCATCAAAAGAAAATGATAATAATGTGCAGGCTAAGGAAACTACACCTTGTGTGTCAGGGCCAAACAATGGTCAAAAAGATTTGTTTGAATGTAAAAATTCTATTTTGCAAGTTCATGGTTGCATTCAAAATAAAAAAATTATTGTTTCCATTAACCCTAGCAGCAAATATAATTTTATCAATATGTCTTTGACTAAGAGGTTGCAAGTTCAAGCAAATAAAATCAAAGACATACAACTTGAGGGTCACAATGTTCAAATTTTTGAAGATTTGAAGCTCACCATGGATAAATATGTTTTACATTCAAATTTTCATGCTATTGAGATGAATGATGCAGATATTGTTCTTGGTTATCCTTGGTTGCATTCTTTGGGTACTATTAACATTAATGTGCAAAAGAAATTCATGAAGTTATGGTACCGAAAGAAGAAGATAACATTACAGGATATTTCTCAATGTAAGGAAAAATAGGTAGCTATTGCAAAGGAACATAGTGAAGAACAAGCAAAAGAATATGAAATAGAATCTCAACAGGAGATCAAGGAAGAAGTAAAAGAAAGGGATAAAACAAATGAAGAAAGCAAGAAGGAAGAGTAAAAAAAAGTAGAACATCAAGTTAAGGTTGCACCATATCGCCACCCACACCACCATGAGAGGCAACAATCATGGAGACAGGGCTTGAGGCAACATAAGAACAATGAGGGACATACAAGGAACCAAAGGAGCCAAAACTTTGGATATGCTACAAGTCATAAATACAAGCAGGTATGGATGAAAAAAGATGAAATATATGCTTTCAACACATGGCATTGGCATCAACGAAGACCACCACCAATCATAGTTCCACTCGGATGGATGGATGATCGAGATTGGTACCATTATTCAGCATGGCTCAAAAGATCATATTATTTAGCCTCTTCTAATGTTTCGAGGATGAAACATTTGTAAGGGGGATGGAATGTTAGGTACCAAGATAGGTACTTAATATTGAATAATTTAATATTGTATTGTATAATGGTATGAGCCATAAATTAATTATTGAGTAAGGAAGGCCACATGTCAAAATAGAAATAGGTATGTCATAGAATCATATTTGTAACCATTGGGGGAATATTGTCATATGTAACCGCAAGGAATATTGTCATATTATTATGCACTTTGTAACTCATGGAAGGTGAACCTCCACATGTGTGATCTTGTAACTCATGGAAGGTGAACCATCACACTCTTGTATAAAGAGAGATGTACCCCCATTGTGAAAGGTATCTATGATGTATTCTTGGAGAAGTCTTGGCTCGTGGAGCTAGAGATCTTGTGGAGTGGCTTCCTTCCAAAAGGAGCATTGTATGGTGTTCCCCTACCTCAAGGGTATAATCAATCTCTATTTTATTGAGCAATTTATTGTGCAATTAATTTATTTTATAGGGTCAAACATGGGTATAAAATTTTCTCTTCTTTCAAAATTGCTTAACTCAAAAATATCATGTGAAGAATTGTTTGTACTATACCTAGCTAAAATAAGGGAAATTAGGACACAACTACTTGTATGTAGTTGTGAATGAGTTAATAAAAATCTATTATGCTTTATTGCACCTAAAAATCTCACTAAAAAGTTTAAGGACTTTGTAAATGTTCTCAATATGAGTTTTGATCAATAAGACAATCTACCTAGACTAGCGAAGCTCTCCAACCTACTTGTTCAACATGAAGAAACCATCAAGCTACAAGAAGGTACGAAGGTAAGGACCCTAACTCTACTTCTATTGCCTTGAATGTTCATAAAGGTAATAAACCTAGAAAGTGGAACAAAGGCAAGAACTTTAAAGGTAAGAATCAAACTAATTCTTCAAAACCTAAGTTTGAAAAGAAATCAAAGATCAATAATCTTAAATTTAAAGGGAATTGTAAAATTTATGGCATTTTTGACCACAAATTAACTGATTATTACAAGAAGGTAGCCTACAAAAACACAAATATCAATAAGGGAGGTAGGAAAACTAATAATGTTGCTTTAATTCATGCATTGACTTCCATTCATGATAAAATAGACCATAAGAAGTACCCTAGCTTCTACATAGTTGCTAGTTGAAGTTCCATATGATTATTAATAAGTGAGGATAATTTTGCCTTCACTATTTCTAAAAACACCACCTCCACCGGATTTTCCTAGATTTCCTTTAGAAGCACCATCAAAATTAATTTTGATAAATCTAGTTAATGGACATTTTTGTTTTACCATAAATCAAAGTAGATCCTCTTTTTTTTTATTCCATTGTTGTAGATGACTCTTCCATGTATGTTCAAATCCTATAGCCAAGTTATTAGCACTTATTTTTCTACAATTGAGACTTTCCATGATAAACACCATATTTGAAGACATTCTACAAAAGAGGTAATAATATGATTCCAAACTTGGGCATGATTTTAAGATTCATTTTTTAAAAATTTGTTATTCCTTTCAAGCCATAAATTCCAACAGATAATGGAAGGGCTAATCCTCCAAAGAATACATAATGCTTTAGCTTTGAAATAATTAATTCAAAATTTCATCAACTCTTCCAATGTTTATGGAGCTACCCAATATATTCTCATATTTTAAAAATAACCCCAAATGGTGTGATAAAATAGACAATGAAGAAGTAAATGGTATTTTATTTCTAAATATTTCTCACACAAGGCACATCTAAAGGGTCCATAATATTGACTCTATCCTGTAAGAATATTACTTTGAATTGCTAACCAAAGGAACATTGAGGCATTAGGGAGAGCCTTTAATGACCAAATGTTCTTCCAAAAAAAATATTTGGGAGAAGAAATTTTTTATTGTTATAAATACTCATATCCCAACTTGACCGAGTATCCATCCTTTCATGTAAAAATTGGCAAATAAAACTCTTAAAGCATATTTTGAAGTTCATCTATAATTTTATTGAGTTCCTCTCCTTCAACTAGGTTACTAAAAGAAATCCATGATCTAGATATTTTGGTCATAATAATATAGTCTTTGACCTTTGGAACTTTACATGCTAAGCATTCTTGAGCCAACGATTTCCATTTTGAGTCAGAGATAAGAGGATAAGGCTTCAACCAAACATCAAACCAAAAATTTGCATAACTACCCTCATTGACCGACCATATAATATGTTTCTTTATTAATTGCAAACTCTCTGATATGAAGTTCCATTTTGATGATCCTTTGTGTAGATTTATTTTCTTAAATAATTTCATTGCATCAAGGGAACCTATATATTTTTGAAGTAATATTTTTTTCCAATTCTTTCGTTGACCTCCGAATAATCTCCACCCAAGCTTTGATCCTAATTCCAAATTCATAAGTCCACAATTTTGCAATCTTGATCCTCCAATATTTTTTCCTTTGCAAACCCTATCCCACTTACAAAGAGAAAACCTATTTTTTCCTCACAACCTTTCCATATAAAGTCTCTTTAAAGTTTATCAATTTTTGATGCTATACCTATTGGTAATCTTGAAAGTGATATAATATATAGTTATGGATTGCAATTTGATCTTTATGAGTTGTAGCATTCTTGCCATGGTTAATAAATTACCTTTCCAACTTGCCAAGAAAGTTGTAATTCTAATAGACAAAGGAATACCCAAGTAGGTTGATGGAAATTTTTAAATTTTATACCCTAAAAAATTCATAATATTTTGTTATAAATCTAGGGAAATATTAATAAAAATCCTAGATTTTTTAGTATTTACCAACTATCCAGTAGCCTTCTCATAGCATGGTAATATTGATTTAAACTCCATGGCCTCATTGATTGAGGGATGGCCCAAAAGAAAAATATTATGAATAATTTGGAGATGAGATTCATAGGGACCGCTTTTTGCAACTTGAATATCCTTGATTTTTTTTAATTTTTTCTTTGAAAAGGCTCTCCCTAATATTTCTACCCAAATAATGAATAGATAAGAAAAATGTGGATTACCTTGACGAAGTCCACAAGGTGACTTGAAGTAATCGATAGGAGAACATTTGATCAAAATAGAAAATTTTGTAGTGCTAGAACACCATTTAATCCACTGACACCAACTATAATCAAAGCTAAACTTTTTGAGAATAACATGTCTAAAATGCAAAAAACCCTATCATATGCTTTGTTCATATCTAATTTAAAAAGCATACCTAGATTTTTCATGGAATGAAGAGAATGTATGACCTCTTGTGCAGTAATTATACCATCAATAATTTGTTTATCATGAACAAAGCCACCTTGTTCCTTTGAGATAAGACACCCTATAATGCCCTTCAAAATTTTTGCCATAATTTTTGAAATGATATTATAAATCATAGTACAAAGTATTATTGGAAAAAATTATCAAAATATTTTGTGTTTCCTTTATTGGGAACAAAAGAAATAAAAGTAGAATTGATATCACTTATTATAGCCTTCCTTTTTAGGCCTCTTCAACCACAAATAACATATCACTTTTCGATAAATCCTAAAAATATTAAAAGAAAATTGCAGGAATGAAGAACACAAGCTTATACTGAGAGGGGGGGGTAAACAGTATAAGACCTCTTTTTACTTTCTCTATTTAACTTCAAATTCGTAAAGCAATGAACCAATAGCAATATCAAATAAATGCATAAAGCAACACACAATGAGACACCAATTTTAACGTGGTTCACCCAACATGGGTTACATCCACAAAATTTTTCTCTAAAAATCTTTCTCAAAGTTCTTTGGGAATACTTCCCAATTACAATGTTTATGAGCCTCAGCCCAAAGGAGAAACCTTCCCCTACTCAAGTATTTATGAGCCTCTGCCCAAATGAGAATCCTTCCCCTCCTCACAAATTTATGAGCATCATGCCCAAAGGAGAATCCTTTCTCTCATCTCTGGAAATGATACTTCAGAAGATTACCTGCCTCTTATTCTGCTAGCATGTGGAACTCCTTTCCATAGAAGACCTCCTGTCCTTAATGCTCAGCCTCAAGAGACCTCTGTCCTCACTGATCACCTCCATAGCAACTCATCAACATGTACTAAACACAGTCAGTCGGTCCAGCACAAGTCTTCATAACTCTGTCATATCTATCCCAAGCTCAACTCATAAAGCTTGAACAAATCAATCTCTGCTGTAGACAAGCCTTCTCAAAGACTTGTCAAAACTGTCCTCATGTTCTTCTCAAAGAACCACTTCAACTCTGTCCTCAAGTCCTTTGCTAGGACCTATCCAAATCAGATCACAAGTCCTCCCTAGAACTTGTCCAAATCAGCTCACAAGTCCTCACTAGAACCTGTCCAAAATAGCTCACAAGTCCTCACTAGAATCTGTCCAAATCAGTTCACAAGTCCTCACTAGAACTTGTCCAAATCAGCTCACAAGTCCTCACTAGAACATGTCCAAATCAGCTCACAAGTCTTCATTAGAACCTATCCAAATCAGCTCACAAGTTCATCAAGAAAAACTTGCTTAGCATGAACCCACAAAGAGAATTGTTAGAGACACAATGTGATTCATCAACCTCATAGAAGCATAAAGAGAATTGTTAGAGACTCAATATGTTCTATACTTAACTCCCAATATCAATCTCAAATCTCATAGAAACATAAAGAGAATTGTTAGAGACTCAATATGTTCTATACTTAACTCCCAATCTCAATCTCAATCTCAAATCTCATAGAAACATAAAGAGAATTGTTAGAGACTCAAAATGTTCTATACTTAACTCCCAATCTCAATCTCAACTCAATATCAATCTCAAAAGAATAAGATAGATGTAGTATGCTTTTCTCAAGAACATGAAACACAACCCAACAATTGCCAACCATGCAATATCTCATATAACAATGATACTCATGTTCTTTCCACAACCAATATCTTTTCTCAACCAATTAGGGCTTTAACAACAATGCTTATAGACAAGGTTTAACCAACATCATTCAACTCAAAATTAACCTTGAAGCATTCAACCATTCACTACATGAAAAGAAAACTAGTAGACATCCTTTTCCCTCCAAATATATTTGAACAAAACAACCACCAACATAAATCACCAATGCAAAGAATAACTTGCTCAAATCAATCTCAATGGAGTAAGCCCAAATCATGTATCAAGTAAAGCATTAACTTGATCAAAACAACCTCTATGGAAGCAACTCAACCATCAATCTCAAAATAGCCAACTAAGGGTTTCACCAACTCAAAGCAAGTAGCAATACTTACTAACATAAACCCTAGTGCAAAAATGCTTCCTCTTTCTCAACCAGAATTATGCATTCACCCAAAAAACTCATCAATGATTTTAATGCATAAACAATATTCAATATCCAGAAAATGGGATTTACACCAACAAGAATACCTAGTAGACAACATTTTCACTCCAAACTCAATTTCAGAAAATACACCATCAACAATATACATGGAAGAAATTGCCCATACCTTTGTTTGAGGAAGAAGAGAATAGTTCTTCAACTTGTTACTAACACCACCCTCAACTTTGCCACCAAGTTAGGGTTAGATCATAAAAGTAACCACAAAAATATTTATTCCATAAAACACCTTATGACTCCAATCCTTAGAAGTCAACTACCAAAAATATAAAGCATACAAACAATATATCCTTTTACACCTTATTTCTCCAAATTAATTAAACCATGCTCAAGGAATAATAGCTTCTAAGCAAATCTCACTCAACAATCAAGCCAAAAATCTCAACCACACACTATCAACCTTATATCTCCAAAGAAGCATTTAACCTTAAAAATAATTTTAAATAAATCTGCCCAACCACTTCTTCTTTAACAAAATGCAGATTTTATTTAAAAAACCTTACCAAAAAAATGCTTTCAAAAATTGCAGGTCAACAGTGCCTCCGAAAAAATCGGAGCGCAAAAACTCTTCTCACACTCCACGGCGGGAGTCGAACGCTTGACCTCCCTTCAAGCACCTTCACAGAACAGTCATTGCCACTAGGCCAACGACACTAGCTTGAAGGCTAGCAAGAGTCTCCTTCTCCTTAACCCTTTGGCGATGGATAAACGTGGCAAAAAAATGATAGTCGTAGCTTTTACTTCCCAACCTTTGTGCAATTCGCATTTCTTTAACTCCATTGCTTTGGACTATAGGTTATGGCTTATATAGCCAAACTTCCATGCTATGCATGATGTCGACGGGAGGATAATTCAAACTTTTCGAATTAATATTATTTTGGCACCTTCAAAACAACTTTAGGGTTTATGAAACCCTTTTGATTATTTAAAAAATAATCAAAGGTCTTTTAGATCTTAGACCTTAGGTGGAGAACCCATTAAATTATTAAAATAATTTAATCACTTATCAAATAAATAATTAATTAAAAAACCTTAAAAAGGTTTTATTAATTAAGTTATTTAATTAATAAGTGTCTCCAGCCTTTGCATTAAGCTGAGAGTGGTTTTGAGAAAAACCCTTAATGCATCCACCCGGTTTTAATAAAAACCCTTAAACCTGCCATGGTTTTGATAAAAACCTTTTCATATGCCACATGGAATCTCTCTGAAATTTTCTAGAAAATATTCTTTGGAATCTTCAACCTTTGAAGCCAATAAATCATCTTGACATTAATGCCAGTTCCTTTTGACATCAATGACAACTCGTAGACAAGAAGCTAGGATCTCAAACCCAAAATTGCCAACAATCTCCCCCTTTGTCATTGATGGCAAACCATGCTTCTCAACAACACTAAAACTCAAAACTGCTGTATAGAAATCAGCTCCCCCTAACTTGAGGCTCTCCCCCTTACTCATATCTCTCCCCCTTTGTCATCAATGGCAAAGGGTCACCTTTGGGGCTTGGGACTAAGAATGAGTCTCTTAGCTTAGTCCCTCCTCCACCTCCTATTGAGGTGATTAATTCCGGGGTGGGAGTAAAAATCCCATTAGGCACTGATCTTCATCAGTGTCTATAGCTGCCTTACCATGTATTCTCTTGTTCTCCTTGTCCATATTCCTGTTCTTGTTCATGTCACTGTTGATTTTCTTGTTATCATTCCTGTTCTTATCCATGTATTGATTCTTGTGCCTGTTCATACCCATGTTTCTGTTCTTGTACCTTGGAAATTTAGCCCTACACTGTCTAGCTATGTGACCTTCATTTTTGCACTTATAATAACTAACAATGTTATTTCTTTGAGGCATACCTGATCTTTGATTCCATATGTTTTGACCAACCTTGTTCCTGTTATTAGCCTTGCAATAAACAACCTTGTGCCCAAACTGTTTACAAGAGTAGCAATACCCTTGAAAGAAATTACCACCTTTGAATCTGTCATTTACCTTCCTCACTTGAGTCATGCAATGTGAAGCCATGTGACCAAACTTGTGACAAGCAAAACATCTGCCATTAAACTTTCCTTGATTTGACCTCTTAAGTTTTGTAAACTTTCTCCCATTTTTTTGATTCCTATTTTCTGATTCTATGCATCTATCACTCAAGGAATCTTTTTTTGAAGTACTTTCCTCATCAGAACTCTCTTCCTTTCAGAATCTCTTACTAGATTCCCTAGCAGAGTCGCCAACCTGTTCCATGTGTTTCTTACCAAAACCAAGACCTGTTTTATCTGTTGTCCTTATTTGATCTTTGATGATTGACTTTACCTTTTTGGTGCTATCTTCAAACTTGTAAAGCTTTTCCTTGTACTCTTTAGTTTCCTCTTTCAAGGAAGCCACTTTTTGTTCCAACTCTCTACACTCAAGAATCTTAGACTCTAACTTATCATTAAGTTTCTGTGTCTTAGCTATAAAGAAGTCAAGACTTTCTATAAGCTCATCTCTCTCAATACAAAATTCATCCAATTTATCATTGATTATAGCATTCTTATTTCTTTATTTTTTCAAAGCACTAAGAGAACTAACAAGTTTAGCTTCAAGATCTACTTCACCATCCTCTATAACTTCCTCTATTTGTTTACCTTTTGAAACATCAATGACTTTTTCAGATTTCTTATCACTAGAGATGCTACCCTTTTCTAAAGACATACAAAGATCTTCCTTACAATTTTCCGAAGCATCCTCATACATAGTATAACTAAAAATCAATCCATCATTTGTGCAATCATCCTCAAGATGTCCAAAATTTCCACATCTAAAACATTTCATAAGGACAAATCTATGTTTCTTTTCTTCTTCTTTTTCTGTTAGGAACATCTCATTTCCAACATCACTTGAAGAACTTTCACTATCACTACTAGAACACTTACTTGCCTTGTCTAGGTAAAAAAAATTCTTGTGTTTGTGAGAGTACCTCTTTCCTTCATTGCTTTGCTCGTATTTATTATTCCTTTGATGCCTGTGCCTTTCAAAATCCTTGCTCTTATAATCCTGTTTATCTTCATCACTTTCATCCTTGGTAGCGATACTGCTTAGTAGCATAATGACCAAACTTTCCACAATTGAAACACTTGACATATTTCATACCTTTGTGCTTTCTTGAGAACTTGCCCTTTTTGCTGTAATATGCCTCTTCATCACTAGAAGACTCATCACTATCTTGAAGCTCTTTACCCTTGGATTTCTTGGTAGCCTTGAAAGCTGCCTCCTTCTTAACATCAACCTTCACTTGAGTTCTCAACTCAAATGCTACAAGTATACTATGAAGCTCAACATTTTTCAACTTATCCAAATCCTTAGCTTCCTCAATAGCAAAAATATTTTCACTAAATCTATTTGGAAGAGACCTCAAAATCTTATCACAAATATCATTTTCAGCAAGCTCAAGACCTAGTTCCTTCATAGAGTTAACAATATCATCCATACGAAGCATATAGTCACTAATATTTTCTTCATCATTCATCTTGAGTTGTTCAAACATACCTTTGAAGTGTCTCAACTTGGCCTTTCAAACATTTGCATCACCTGTATGAACCACCTTCAACTGTTTCCACATTTCACTAGTTGTCTTGCAATGAATCACCTTGGTAAGATCTGCCTTCTATAGACCCTTCAGGATTGTATTCATTGCATTTGAATTGCTATGATGTAGGAGCCTCTCTTCCTTAGTATAAGGACCATGCTCAGGAATGGTATAATCATCCTCAATCACTTCCCAAACTTCATTTCCAAGAGCCATAAGATGAACCTTCATCCTAGCACTCCAAAGCCCAAAATCTGCCCCATCAAGAATAGGTGCTGCATTACCACTTGTAGATTCCATTGTGTTATTTAAAATCTTTTCCTTCAAGCTATTAAACTTTTTGAAGGAACCCGCTCTAATACCAATTGAAGAACACAAGCTTATACTGAGAGGGGGGGTGAACAATATAAGACCTCTTTTTACTTTCTCTATTTAACTTCAACTTCGCAAAGCAATGAACCAATAGCAATATCAAAGCAATGCATAAAGCAACACACAATGAGACACCAATTTTAACATGGTTCACCCAACATGGGTTACATCCACAAAAATTTTCTCTAAAATGCTTTCTCAATGTTCTTTGGGAATCCTTCCCAATTACAATGTTTATGAGCTTCAGCCCAAAGGAGAAACCTTCCCCTACTCAAGTATTTATGAGCCTCTTCCCAAAGGATAATCCTTCCCCTCCTCATGAATTTATGAGCCTCCTTCCCAAGGAGAATCCTTCCACTCAGCTCTGTAAATGATACTTAAGAAGATCACCTGCCTATTATTCTGCTAGCACGTGGAACTCCTTTCCATATAATACCTCCTATCCTCAATGCTCAGCCTCAAGAGACCTCTGTCCTCACTGATCACCTCCACATTAACTCATCACGGTCTAGCACAAGTCTTCCTCACTCTGTCAGATTTGTCCCAAGCTCAACTCATAAAGCTTGAACAAATCAATCTCTACTGCACACAAGCCTTCTCAAAGACTTGTCAAAACTGTCCTCATGTTCTTCTCAAAGAACCACTTCAACTCTGTCCTCAAGTCCTCTTCTAGGACCTGTCCAAATTAGCTCACAAGTCCTCCCTAGAACTTGTCCAAATCAGCTCACAAGTCCTCACTAGAACCTGTCCAAAATAGCTCACAAGTCCTCACTAGAACCTGTCCAAATCAGCTCACAAGTCCTCACTAGAACTTGTCCAAATCAGCTCACAAGTCTTCACTAGAACTTGTCCAAATTAGCTCACAAGTTCATCAAGAAAAACTTGCTTAGCATGAACCCACAAAGAGAATTGTTAGAGACCTAATGTGATTCATCAACCTCATAGAAGCATAAAGAGAATTGTTAGAGACTCAATATGTTCTATACTTAACTCCCAATATCAATCTCAAATCTCATAGAAACATAAAGAGAATTGTTAGAGACTCAATATGTTCTATACTTAACTCCCAATCTCAATCTCAATCTCAAATCTCATAGAAACATAAAGAGAATTGTTAGAGACTCAATATGTTCTATACTTAACTCCCAATCTCAATCTCAACTCAATCTCAATCTCAAAAGAATAAGATAGATGTAGTATGCTTTTCTCAAGAACATGAAACACAACCCAATAATTGCCAACCATGCAATATCTCATATAACAATGATACTCATGTTCTTTCCACAACCAATATATTTTCTCAACCAATTAGGTCTTTAACAACAATGCTTATAGACAAGGTTTAACCAACATCATTCAACTCAACATTAACCTTGAAGCATTCAACCATTCACTACATGAAAAGGAAACTAGTAGACACCCTTTTCCCTCCAAATATATTTAAACAAAACAACCACCAACATAAATCACCAATGCAATGAATAACTTGCTCAAATCAATCTCAATGGAGTAAGCCCAAATCATGTATCAAGTAAAGCATTAACTTGATCAAAACAAACTCTATGGAAGCAACTCAACCATCAATCTCAAAATAGCCAACTAAGGGTTTCACCAACTCAAAGCAAGTAGCAAGACTTACTAACATAAACCCTAGTGCAAAAATGCTTCCTCTTCCTCAAACAGAATTATGCATTCACCCAAAAAACTCATCAATGATTTTAATGCATAAACAATCTTCAATATCCAGAAAATGGGATTTACACCAACAAGAATACCTAGTAGACAACCTTTTCACTCCAAACTCAATTTTAGAAAATACACCATCAACAATATACATGGAAGAAGTTGCCCATACCTTTGTTTGAGGAAGAAGAGAATAGTTCTTCAACCTGTTACTAACACCACCCTCAAATTTGCCACCAAGTTAGGGTTAGATCATAAAAGTAACCACAAACATATTTATTCCATAAAACACCTTATGACTCCAATCCTTAGAAGTCAACTACCAAAAATATAAAGCATACAAACAATATATCCGTTTACACCTTATTTCTCCAAATTAATTAAACCATGCTCAAGGAATAATAGCTTCTAAGTAAATCTCACTCAAAAATCAAGCCAAAAATCTCAACCACACACTATCAACCTTATATCTCCAAAGAAGCATTTAACCTTAAAAATAATTTTAAATAAATCTGCCCAACCACTTCTTCTTTAATAAAATGCAGATTTTATTTAAAAAACCTTACCAAAAAAATGCTTCTAAAAATCGTGGGTCAACAGTGCCTTCAAAAAAATCGGAGCGCAAAAACTCTTCTCACACTCCATGGTGGGAGTCGAACGCTTGACCTCCCTTCAAGCACCTTCGTAGAACAGTCGTTGCCACTAGGCCAACAATGCTAGCTTGAAGGCTAGCAAGAGTCTCCTTCTCCTTAACCCTTTGGCGGCAGATAAACGTGGCAAAAAAATGATAGTCGTAGCTTTTACTTCCCAACATTTGTGCAATTCACATTTCTTTAACTCCATTGCTTTGGACTATAGGTTATGGATTATATAGCCAAACTTCCATGCTATGCACGACGTTGACGGGAGGATAATTCGAACTTTTTGAATTAATATTATTTTGGCGCCTTCGAAACAACTTTAGGGTTTATGAAACCCTTTTGATTATTTAAAAAATAATCAAAGGTCTTTTAGATCTTAGACCTTAGGTGGAGAACCCATTAAATTATTAAAATAATTTAATCACTAAATCAAATAAATAATTAATTAAAAAACCTTAAAAAGGTTTTATTAATTAATTTATTTAATTAATAAGTGTCTCCAGCCTTTGCATTAAGTTGAGAGTGGTTTTGAGAAAAACCCTTAATGCATCCACCTGGTTTTAATAAAAACCCTTAAACCTGCCATGGTTTTGATAAAAACCTTTTCATCTGCCACATGGAATCTCTCTGGAATCTTCTAGAAAATATTCTTTGGAATCTTCAACCTTTGAAGCCAATAAATCCTCTTGACATTAATGCCAGTTCCTTTTGACATCAATGACAACTCATAGACAAGAAGCTAGGATCTCAAACCCAAAATTGCCAACAACCACAACTAAAAGTAGAATTGATATCACTTATTATAGCCTTCCTTTTTGGGCCTCTTCAACCACAACTAACATATCACTCTTCGATAAATCCTAAAAATATTAAAAGAAAATTGTAGGAAATCCATCGGGGTTAGGTGCCTTGTTAGGATGAAAAGAGAAAAATACTTCATGGAGATCCTCCATAGATATCCTCTTCATCAAGCTTTCGTTTTGTCCCTGAGTGATAATTCATGGAATATTTTGTAGAATTTTTTCTTGTGCCTCCTTATCTTGCCTAGAATTTGACAAAATATTTTTGAATAAATAATACTTTCTTCCTTATATATTTTTCATCCTCAATATTTATTCCAGTTGGAGTTAAAATATTTTTGATATGACGATTTTTTTTGTTGTTGTTGTAGCATGATTTTTTTTTGTATTTCTATCTCCTTACTTGAGCCATTTCTCTCTAGATTTTTGGAACCAATATGACTCATTTTTCAATGCATTGTGATAATAAGAAAGTAATTGTTTTTCTTTCAAATAAGAATCCTGATCCATTCCATTAATTTCTACTACCTCTTGTAAATTTTTGAGCTTGAATTCAATTTATTTTTTCTTTAAAAATATTATTAGAATATTTGACATTCCAAATCTTCATTTGCTCCTTTAAAAATTTCAACTTTTGAATAAACTTATACATACATGATCCTTCAAATTTTTATTCATCCCACCATAACATAAATATTTGGAAAAAAATAGGATCTTGGATACTATAAGTGAAATGGAATTGTATGACCATTATTAGTAAACTCACAAGTCAAAATAATGGGTTTGTGATCTAATCCTACTCACAATAAAATATCTAAAGAGATTGTATATTTTTTTACAACTGTTTATTGGATAACAAGAATATATCCAGTATTTTTGCTATATGATTTTTCCATTGTGTCTATTATCCCATGTATATTGAAATCTTGAGGTACTAACATCTCAAAGGTCATTTGAATTATAAAATGAAGCAAAATATTGCATTGATTTAGACTATCTTAGATACCACCCTTCTTTTTCAAAGGAGATAAAACACTATTAAAATCACCCCAAATAATCCATAGATCACAATGAATCATCATTGTATTTGAAAAAAATATGTTAAGGTCCTTCCAACATATTTCACAAGGAGTAACTATATTTGGAGCT
The DNA here is from genome assembly GCA_028583015.1 of Wollemia nobilis. Taxonomy (NCBI): domain Eukaryota; kingdom Viridiplantae; phylum Streptophyta; class Pinopsida; order Araucariales; family Araucariaceae; genus Wollemia; species Wollemia nobilis. Next base: position 2,398,557 of record JAQPPZ010000220.1, on the reverse strand, counting down.
ATAGACATCTAAAACACATCATTTTGAGGAGACTACCTTAGGCAGTATCAAGGCTAAAACAATGGTTTTTACCACTTAAACGGGAATTATTTCCCATTAAACCATGGACATCTCAACCCATTATGGTCACCAAATCATGGCCATATTGACCTGAGATGGTCACCAAAAAGCAAGTTTAAAAATAGAAGGGTGCATAATTGGAAATTGAAACTACGAGTTAATCCCACGTATGATCTCACAAAAGACATTAAGCATCCTGCATGGGCCAAAATTAGAAAAACACATACCATTATCAGCTGCATAGTATTTTAGAGATAAGCATTCACTTTTCTTAATGTGAACTACCTCTTTGCTTTTTCATGTAGGGTGCTTTTTCTAATTTTAGCTTCCATTCGAGAAGTCTATAAATTGGCACTCACCCCTCAATTGAAAGGAATCCAAAATTAATTTTTTTGAGAAATGAAGTGCTACCAAAATCATACATTGAGCTCAAGATTTTGTGCAATTAAGTGCTACCATTTTCAATCCTTCACGCCCGCTGCTGAGAGCATGCTGTAATTGAAATTCGCACTCCTAGCTTGTGTATAATTTAACATCTCCACTTTAGATCAAATTTGATCCATCAAGTTGCTTCCCTAGGCACACAAATTCATCAACAAAACACCCGAGGTATCTCAAACACTGCCCAAACCTAGTATTAACAATTTATATTCCCAAGACATTGATCGTCTCAACTCGAGATGGTCCATAGACAAGGCCATATCGACCTGAGACAATCTCAACCAAAGGCCTACTTTTTTGCTTTTTCTTTCCTAGCATAGAACTGTCATTTTATGATTTTTGCATTTGTTTAATTTTCAATTTCATGCATCTAATTTCTTTCTATTTCAATATTTATCATATTTAATGTGGGTCCAACCTTGGTGGGCCCTACATATGCTTTTTGATATGTTTCTTATTTCTTTATGTGTAGATAAAATGACCAAAAATCTTTAAAGGAGCACTAGATTCACATAACTTGCCTTACGATGGTCACAAAAAACCCACCCCCATATGATTTGTGATTGCAAGAGAACCTTATAGAGTGTACCAGGAGGATTCAGAGGGGAATAAAATCCTTCTATTATGTATTAATTGTATCACACTTATGAACTCCATCAAGGGGACATGATTGTAATATATTTTGATAAAGATAAGTTATCATTAATAAAAATGACCCAACTCACTCTTTTTACTATTTTTATTGTATTTTGATTACGTGCATGTGTTCATTATTGCTTTTACATCATTATTTAATTTATTGGTGCATTTTTTTTGAGCTCTTATATGGTGATCACGATAGGATCCAATCCCCTTTTTAGTTTTTTAATTGATTACTAATAAATTCTACTTTTTATAGGTACATGGTCATAACCATATTAGGTCGAGATAACCACTGTACTATAGTTATCTCAGGCCGAGATGATCCTAAAGTAAGAGCAAATACAATGATAAAATAACAAATCTTCTACAAATGTAGGATTTCATAGTAAGTTCTATATTTCTCTTTTTTGTTTATAAAAAAGCAAGTAGAAAATATAGATTTAAAGCATTTGTAGAGATTTTTATTGGTTTAAAATAGTCAGAAAACAACCATCTTAGGTCGAGACAGTCTCTATCTGTGGTCGTCTCAAGTCGATATGATCTCTATTTGTAGCCATCTCAAGTCAATATGATCTCTGTTTGTAGCCATCTCAGTACGATATGATCTCTATCTACATTTTTTTGGTTTGCCTACCTTGTTGCATGCTCAAAGGCTAAATATTATATAGGGTTTTTTGAATATTTAACATATATTTTTCATTTAGTGAGATATCATTTGTATGCTCTCTAATTTTTCTTTTTAAAAAAAGTTAAAATGAACCCACACACTCATGAGGCAATATAATGTTAGTTGGATTTCATCACCCATGACTGATAACAATCACATGATGTGAGAATTCATCTCCCACCATGGATTGGCCCCTTTACAAACCATAGCAACCCTCACAAGTGGCTTTTTGGACTTCATCACCAAAAATTCCCCTACTCTTGGGTGCATCTTGGGGTAGGTTAGGATTAGATGCCCCTTAACCATAGGGCTCAATAATTAGTGGAATGTAGTTGTCGCTATTGTCCAAGCATGCTTGAGTGTGAAGGGAAAGTCACATTTTTATCGGTAGCAAGACTTAGAAAACACAATCTCTTTTGAGAGGTAAATTATTTCCTTAGGATACCCATAAACCATATCCAACATCCTAGGAAGACATTTTTGTTGTTTGTGTTGTATTCCTCGATAGGGGGTGTGCACAAACTACCTTTCATAGTTTCATTTAATTTTACCTATTATTTTTCATAGGAATAGGATCTTAAAACCAAAACACACAAAAAATAAAAAATAAAAAATCATAAAAAAAATCAAAAACACAAAAAAAAATTGCTTTCTTGCTTGTTTATTTATTTTATTGTTTGCATAGCTTAGACAATGGTAATAATGTGCAATCAAGCTCAATAAAGATCTAGTGCTACTGAACACCCACAAGGATAAATGAAAAATCTCTTATATAGTCCAAAGGACATTTCCATTCTTGAATGGAACCCTAGCAGACATCGTAACTTGAATGTCCCATATAGATAATTTGACCTTTAGGAAATCCCTATTTGGGAAGCACCCACAGTCTTGAGTATGATCAAAAGGAGACTTTCCTAATCTAGATACTTTGCTTAATTTCTATAAAAAGAATCATCCACCCATTTAGGGGCCTAGTAGGGTAGTGCCACACATTCACATCTCTACTCATCCTAGAGACTAATTAGAAGCAGTGCAAGAGTACATCCCATACCAAGATGACTACTATCAAGATTTTCTAATTGAGCATCTATCTATAAATCAAGAACATGATCAAGAGGATATGTGTGTTAACCATAATTCTTGCAAACAACCCATGTAGCTCTCACATTTATTATAGATGAGGGTGACATAAATTACAATATGTTCCAAGAGAGACCATTCATTCAAGAACAATATACATATACGCCACTTGACTACATAGAGCTCACTTTTAAACTAGAATACTAGGTCAATACAACCTTTAGAGATCATAAAAAATAGGTTGTAGATCCTACTAGGGGTGAGAGACAAGACAAGCCCATCCATATTATATATACAAGGGTAAAAATACCCCATACATCTAAGCAAATAAACCACAATCATCAGGAACCTAGGCCAAAAATTAATCGACAACAATAGTTGGATCAACTATGATTAGAACACCAATAATTAAATTAGTAATGGATGGACCAACAATGCTCACACCTACAAAGGTTACATAAAAAAAAAGGGTATAATAAGAGCAATTATAAAAGACATTGTATAAAATGATACCTACACCTAGTACCCATAGGTTGCAACAACACATAAGGACCCTGTGCAATATCAAAACCTTCCACCATGGCTAAACCAAATTCATCTACCTCATGCATAACCAAATAATCCACCCATACATACTCAAAGGTAACTATTGCCTAAAAAAAATAGACCACACACTTATTTAGAGGAGTATGACCCTTATGAGGATCCACAGTAAAAATATCAAGAACCAATTGACACATACCCTAAATTATCTTATAGGGATGTCCTGTTGACAACACCTAACCACCTTTGCTTCCTCCTAGAGGGTAAAGGTGAGTGAATGAAATAAAATCACCAGATACATATAAGTTGTTGATAGACCGCATTAATTCCTTATAGAAGAAAAATTTAGGTATAGGTTACCAAAAACCTACCTTGCATAAGCTTCATAACCAACCATTGCACCCATTTGTGCCATCACCCCCATACCCTAAACACTTTGAAATGCCAAAATTAGATAAATTCAAAGGAGAGGAAGATGCTCAAGAGCATACCACTCATTTCATGAATGTATGATTTCATATTTAGGATGATGATTCTCTCATGCTAAGAACATTCATAATAACTCTTGTAGGGTCTGAATTTAGAATGGTATAATCATCTACCACAACATAGCATCCATTCCTTTGAAAAACTTGCAAATGCATTCTTAGAATACTTTTCATTTAGCATCAAGAAAAAGGCAACATTGATTGACTTGTACAATCTTAGACAATTCAAATATGAGCCAGTCATGGACTATGGTAATTGGTGGAGAGCAATAATAACCAAGTTGCCTTTCACCTTGCCCATAATAGAGCTTACCAGATTATTCACTAGAAGTTGTTCAAAGCAAATCTTACTTTTATTACAACTCCAATAGTATCCAACCTTCGAGGAGACCCTAGAACATACTAAGGTTATTGAGAAAATTAAGGTCTAGGAAGGTGATATTAAGCTTTGTAAAAAGGAATGGATGAAAAATAATGCTAAAGGAGACAACACACAGTAGAATATGACTCTACTAAATCAAATTGTTTTGAGTATCCTTGGATCCTCAAACCAATATGCACCACTGAAACAACCAGTTTAGCCTAATTACCAAGCTCAGCCTCCACCAACCCAATATCATCTATAATAGAACCAAAAGCAAGGCCAATAATGCCAACCACCATGATAATATACTCATTTTCTATAAACATTAAGCATTGATTTTCAATTGATTATGTGTGGTGCACATAATAAATCTCCCTGAGATCCATCCACTAGACCCTAATAGGTATAAATCAAAGTCTTATAGGGAGTATCTATACTATGCTTACCATTGACAAAGGGGTCATGACATCCAGACATGTTACACCTTTAAAAATATAGTAATGATATAATCAAGAGGTAAGAGATTCATATTGACAATCCTCTTGCCCCAAATAATCAACACATAGGAGTCTTCAAATACCCTTTGCCTATGCATGAAATAAACACAACACCTGTCAACCAAACAAAACAATCAAAGTAGGTGAATTAGGTGTATGCTAATACACCTCACCAAGATTTTTTGGGGATAATTAGTATTATTGCAAGGAATGATCGATATCTAAATCAACCCGCACTTAACGTGATTCCTAATAACATTTCTTCAACATCACATGCACCTCCTTAGCCTAATCTGATTATACCTATCCCATTTATGAGCATAAAAAATACTCATTTTTATGCATGTTTAAGAGGGGTTATGTATGGCATGTTTAACATTAGGAATGTATTTTTGTATAATTATTACATATATTTAATGGAAATTGATGTATATTGCTTGATTGGTGTTTTTAGTGGAAATTGTGTGTAGATGCATATTTTTATTGTTTTTTCACATCTTTTAGTTGAGGTCCCACATGACCTTACATTATGCAAAAATTGTAATATGTTGAAGGAAGGATGAGCAATTGGCAAGAGTTCATGGTACCTAAATCCTGCTAAGGGATGAAACCTATCTCTTGGTAATAGGATGGACAACACTTATCTCTCAGCAATAGGTTGGACAACACCTATCTTTAAATAGTATGATGGATGATACCTATCTCTCAGTAGTAGGATATATGGTGCCTATAACTCGATGATAATATGTATGAAGCCTATCTCCTGATGATAGGCTAGATGGTGCGTATATTTTGGTAGTAGAAATGTGACTATCTATCGAGGATAAAAATACGATTATATTCTGATACCTATATCCTAATGGTCGAAAGGTGCCTATATTCTGATAGCTAAAAGGTTTTTATCTCCCAATGACAAGCTAGAAGGCACCTATCTTCCGTGGGAATAAAACACCTTCATTTTATGCTTTGAACGTTTTATTAGAATACTGTACGAATAATAGAAATAAATTGTTATAAACTTAGAAAGTACTATGTGTATATTTTAAAGATTAAAATTAGACATGGCCACTCTTTTATTAGATAAAATTACAATTGTGCATGAATCAACCATAGCAAATCGTGTCACATGATTAAATTAGAACTGTCTATTTTTATAACAAGGGATGGCCACATTCTGTATAAAACGTAGTCCACCCCTGAAGCAAGGATCTTGAATTTTTAATACATAAAGCATTGTTATTTTATAATGCATAATTATAAATAATGTTTCAAGTGTTTTCCATTTGTGTGTATTCATAAGAGTGAGTGTTGCGTAACCAATTGGGTGGATGTCTATGATAGCTTGGGTCCATTTTAGGCAGTAATCCTCCCTTGTTATTTTTTCTGTTTTCTTTATTTTTGTAGTGTGTTAGTTCTTGCTTTGTTTAATTTTACAAGTGTGTTTCTTTTCTACAATTTTATTTCAGTTTGTGTGTTTAATTTCAGCAATTTTCCTTTCAGTCATGTGTTTGATAATAATAATATATTTTCAACAAGTTACTTCCTACAATATCTTTTAGTTGTGTGTTTTAATTTCTACATTTAGTTCTTATTGATTTGGATAAAATGAACTACATGAACAAACCCAATACACCTCCAAACCAAATTGTAGATAGGACTCATCTCACAAATACTATAGGTATCTACTATGCATAGGTACTCAACAAGTTTACAAACTCTCGAATTGATAAAATTAAATGGAAGAAAAATAAATATTTTTAGAAACACCATTTTCTGCTCACCATTTTGGCACCATTGTTGGGGGAGTGCAAAATTTAGTATTTTAGGATCTGTAGGTTAGTTAGCCTAAAAATAACTATTCAGACTACCTTACCCATAGACCCCCTACCTAATAGTGCATGAGTCATCCAAGACCAAGAGGAATGGACGAATGCTTTATTATAAAAGAAGAAATCACTTCAAAAATATGTGAAACAACTTCTAAAATACCTTCTAAAGAATTTGAAACACTTCCTAAAGCTGCACCATCATCTCCACTAGAGACACCTTGGCATATTAATCCAATATTTGGATAAACTTTATTTAAAAATGATCCAAGGTAAAAACCACTAGAAAAGAGACTTGTCTTAGGATTTGATTTAGATTTACTATTTGAAGATACAAGAAATGAGTGTGAAGCATTATTATTTGTTGTAGAAGCATTGGTTTTAACACATACATCATCTAAAAATATGGCTAAAAGTGAGGAGGCTTCCACCAGTTTTGATTTTCCACTTGAGGAATCAAGAGGAGAAACCAAAATGAAACATATCTCTCTCGCACACCTTCCTACTTTATAGGACTACCAACTGAGGACCCTGATCTATTTTTTTTCAAATTTTATATGCTTTGTAGATTTGTGGAATATAAAACTAATACCCAAAAACTAAAATTGTTTCCCTCTACGTTATATGATTCAGTATTATGCTAGTTTATAAATCTAGGGAACAAACATATTGCTACCTAGGAATACATGAAGAAAATATTTCTAGAATAATACCAGGATTTTGGTAGGGCATGGGATGCTAGGGAATAGGTCCTAGATATGTTGCAAAGGGAGGAAGAATCATTGGAAGATTATTGGGGTAGGTTTCATTTTAATCTTCAACATTCACCCCATGAAAAATTGGGTGTGATATCCTTGAGAAGCATATTCTTAAGGGGTATCACAAATGAATCCCTAGAAGCCTTAAAATTGTTAGTGGGAGGTTATATTTACCAAGTCAAATGTTATATATTCGATAGTTCTAAAAAATTATTCTAGAAGGAAGGGTAAACCCATCAACCGAGGAAAAAAAACCACAGCCTATGTAACCAAGGCAAAAATAGGCAATTTGCTGGAAGACTTGAAGAGCGATATTATATCATCTCTTGCACTTCAATTAGATACATTTTATCTTAAAAAGAAGAAATAGGAAACTATAGCAGCATTAGATTTTTCCTGCCCAAGATGTAGAAGAAAACATCCCAAGAATGAGTGTTTGAAATACAAGATCAGAGTGTGTGCTATTTTTCAAATGGATCCCAAAACGAAATTTGTGCTCGAAGTTAAAAAACATGAAAGAAGAACCAAAAGTAGCTGAAACATACTTCATGGGTAATAGAAGAAATTGACAATAGTTTCCTATGGGAGGTGATATATCGGGAGTAGGACCACAATATAGAGGATTCAATTTTATAAACCAAGGACAATCTCAACCACCCAATATGGGATGATGGGGTCAAACACCTTATATGAATGCCACCCAAGGATCTCCTCCCTACAACCCTTATCCATGGATGCCATATCAGTAAGCTAGAACATAGTGGAAAATCTACCATGGATGCCACCAATTTTTTAGGACACCATATCTCTACCAAGGGGGTTAAGGTAGAAAAATGAAAATAGAGGTTATCAAAGAAATAGCTACCCCCCAAATACAGAGAGATATCCATAGTTTATTAGAGATAGCTAGATACTACCAATAATTTATTCAATATTTTAGCAAAACTGCCAAACCACTGCCCACACTATTAACCAAGGATATCGACTTTATTTGGACTAGTGAGTGTGAACAAGCATACAAACCTTGAAAGAAAAATTGACAACTGCTCCTATGTTGAGAGGTCCAAATTGGAACCTCACCTTTAAAATTTATACATATGCATGTAATAATTCCATAGGGGCAACACTAGGGCAAAAGGAAAATAATGAGTTTTATGCCATTTACTATATCAGTAAGAATATTATGGGTGTTGAGTTCAATTACACTATCACGAAGAAATAATTCCTGAGATTTGTACATACCATTAATAAAATTTACCATTATATCATGGGCTACAAAATCTTTGTACACATTGATCATACAACCATTAGATATATTATGAAAAATCCAAGAGTAAGTGATAGAATTATTAGATGGCTGTTACTTTTGTAGGAATTTGATGTGACCATCATAGACAAACCCGGTAAGAATAATATTGTGGCAGATTTTCTCTCCAAAATCTCTCAAGACAACACTACCACTAAAGACAAATTTTTGAATGAGCATCTCTTTGCTCTTGATGAACAAATTTCCTAGTATACCGATATTGTAAATTTCATAATGATAAAAATATCCTCTACACTCATTTCTAGAGAAGCCCAAGCATTAATTAAAAAAAGTGTGACCTTTTCATAGATTGACAGATGCCTATTTAAAATTGGCCCTCATCAAATCATGATATGTGTTGCAGAAAATAAAATCATAGAAATATTAAAAGCCCATCATGATAAACCTTGTGGTGGATATTTTGTAGGTAGAGGAATTGCATTTAATGTTTTGCAAATAGGGTAGTTTTGGCATTTTGTATTTAAATATATAAAGTATGTCAACCATTGTGATCAATATCATAGAATGGGTAGACCAAATCCATGAGATGAAATGCCTCTTCAATCCCATGAGTATGTTGAGCCATTTTATAAATGGGGATGGATTTTGTTGGACCAATTATTCTATAATCTAATAGAAAATGATATATTTTAGTATGTACTGATTATGTTAATAAGTGAGTTGAAGTGCAATAACTATGGAGTGTAAAAGAAGACATTGTAGCACAATTATTTTATGAATTCATTTTCACTAGGTTTGGTGTTCCTAGGGAAATTACCACTGATTAGGGAACACAGTTCATCTCAAAAATGATTTAGAAATCAATGCAGTAGTACCAAATTAGGCACAAAAAAACCACCCCATACCATTTGCAAACAAATGGAAAGGTGGAGATTATAAATAGATAATTGGAAAAAATTCTAACAAACATAATATAGTAGCACAAGAAGGACAAGATAAAACACCTTTCAAAAGCAGTTTGGGCATATCGAACCATGTGGAAATCAACAACTAGATTTACACCATTTCAGTTGGTGTATGGGAAGAATGCAATGATGCCAATTGAATTTGGGATTAAGACTCTACATACTACCATGGATATTAATATGGATCTAAGCATTGCACAAAAAGAGCATATTCTCCAGCTAAACCAGCTAGACAAATATAGACAAGATGTGTTGCAACATATAGAAATGATATAAAAGTAGAGGGTAATGTGGCACGACCACCACATACAACCAAAAATATTTAAATAAGGATATTGGGCACTGTTGTATGATTCTTTTTTCTAGGAGTGCAAAGGTAAGCTCATGTAGATGTGGATGAGTCCGTATGAGGTGATTGAAGTAATTAACAATGGCATTATCCGTGTCAAAACCATTGATGATAGTGGTATTGTTTTTATGGTCAATGGTCATCGCTTAAATCCATATAATGCACCTCCAATACATGCAATTAATTTAGAAGTAGACATGGGGGAGACCCCATTTGATTCAAAAAATTTAGCACACCCCTTCTTAATTCCAATTTGAAAATGTGTCATCTCATGTTAATTAATTATAGTTTGTATTTTCAGCATGAGACCTCAAAACTGTTAAAAATATATTAACCAATAACATTGTTTTGACATGATCACCCCACACAAAAAATTACAAGTTGTGGCACACTGATAAATTGTAATCATTGCTCGATAAATCAAACCATACCACCAAGGATCTACACATCAATCTCTATAATAATTCACCTAGGTATGTACTGATTTTTTTGTTATCTATGTGCATAGTTATCATGAAAAACATTTTTGTGCTACATGCCAGTGCATGCCCCATAATGTTATTGTCCAATCATGCAAATCCATGTCAATAATTTTCCATGTAGCATCAATTAGGTATGGGGGGAGTTACAAATATCTCCAACTATATCTAAACACGTGTTTCAAGGTTAATGACATAAATTCTATAATTATGGTGTTGGCATGTAAATATGGATATAGGAGCCCATTTTAGAAATAGAAAGGCCAAAGAAAATAATGTAGATGCCATGGGAGGAAATTTGCACAACCATACATAGATAAAATATGATCCCACATATCTCTCAAGCATTATAGGATTTACCTGTGACCAGTTCAAAGCTGCAGGATGGATGGATTATTGCTGCCTTGTTAATCAGGGCCAAGACCTTGTGGTAGTGCAAGAATTTGTAGCTTTAATGACCAATGGAGTTGTATGGATGAGAGGAATGGTGATATATGAGTATATCTTAGAAGTTACTAACTTGCCATGCACATGGAATCACACATACAATGGGGATAGCATCAAGTAATGTGCTCGATGATTTTTTAGGAAAACCACAATTTAGTTGATGCAGTCAAGGTTGTCAAAATAGTATGTCCCAGAGATATGGTGGTAGGTGTTCAAGTACTTGGCCCCATGTAATAGATGATTCATAAATCCTAGGTGATTGGTTGTATGAATGCCAATCACCTATGATTTTTGAATCATCTATTGCATGGGGACCATATAAATATGCCATATTTTTTTATTTGTGCCCTAAGGAATGAAGTTGGTAGATATCAGGTGGGAACAATAGTGGTTCTAGAACATCATGGGCTTATTTTATCCTTAATTCGGTATGCTAAGGTGCAAAGGGATGCACTGCCACTATCAATTGTTGTAGTAGAGGAAGCTACATTTAAATTGATCAATGAATAGGGTGCAAAGGAAAAATATGAGGAAATAGGGGTGCATTTCTCCCAACATAGTGGGGAGGTAGGGAAACCTGAATTGAGTCCACTATGGTTACTATCACCACCCACAACTAGGGTCGAAGCATAGGTGGATACTCTAGTCAACTATAGTTCATTAAAGGATATTGAAGATCATATGATGGAGGATAAATAAGCCACCCAGGTTTTGTAGGGTTTGGCCTTAATTGTAGTGCCCTATAACAAATATTTAGAGGACAACCTCCAGGGCTAATTTAGGGACATGAAAGTCCAAGTCTCCAATTGGAAGGAAAAATTCAATGCAGTATAGTTTGAATTCTAGGAGTTTCTATGGGCTACCATAATAGAGCAGAAATAATCCAATAACACTGCACAACACTTGTAAGACACGATACAATATCTAGAGAACACGTTGCAAAAGTTGTAGTGTTTACTTGCTACAAAAATAGATCGAGTTGACAATGTTGTATAGAAAAAATTGACCATGGACCCATAAATTTCCTCTATTAACTCAGAGGAGAAGATAGCATCCATGGGGGCATACCATTTTGATGCCAATAGGGTATTAGATGACTAGATGTCAGACACATGGAAGTAATCAATAGCCCCTATGGTAGATACTTTCCAAGAATAGGGGAACCCTATTTTGTAGAGTGGGCCCATTTTTGTTGAAATATTAGATAGTGAGGAGGATGAAACTAATTGATTGGAGTCAACAAAAACCTCTAAGGCTACCCCATAAAATGGTCAACCTAAAATTGACTGCTCGAAGAATCTCTAGTCAACTAGGAAATTAGAGGTACATGTGCATGTTACCCAATCAATTGGGGAGTCACCTACACATGACGATGTTGACTAGTTAGCTAGGTGACATGGGAAAATCAGTAGAGAAATCTACAGAGCCTTCACTGGTTGCCTAGTTAGCTGGTCATCCAAAGGTTAACCAAACTGTGGTTGGCCAATATGTTGATCAATCAAAATTTGAGCCCCTTGATGGTGTACCAATGAACCAAGGCACACTAAAGATAGAGCCATCGTATGTTTAGGAAATACCACCTCCAAGAAGAGAGGTAGTGCTTGATCTCATGGTACTTCCAACATATGTAAAGACCTCAAAAACCACAAAGAAATAAATGCAGAAGGCTAAGGCAAAGTGGCCACCATAAATAAGTAAGAGAAAGTAGCGTGATCACAAATCTAATGAAGAGTAGGCTATGTCATTAGAAGAGTTTATCAACAAATGACACGAGTTCATTGAGCTCAAGGAGAAATTTAATAAGGCCAAGAAAAAATGGTGATTCCACAAACAAATGACCATGGAGTGAAGAATCAATGTTAGGCCTACACACCCTACAAAATTTTAGGTCATATATGGTACTATTGATAGACATCCATCATGAATGATGGAATATTTTTAGTAGATGGGGTTATTTGATAAGGATCCTATAATTCCACCACCGATCTGAGCACCTCAACCTATATCATTTTAAGATGAAGAGGATGTTGCAGACAATAAAGTAGGGGATCCATGGGTAATACTTCTACCAAAAGCATAAGTGGTTGATACATCATAATTTTAGTTGTGGTATACTCCAACAATCAAAATAGGTACATAGTTACCCATGCATCATTTCCTATGGCAACAAGTTGCACTAGCCCTTGAACATGATGTAGTTACATTTATTAGGTTTATAGTGGAAGACACAAGTAAGAGTAATCAGTGTAAGAGGAAACCAATAGTAGAGGTAGGACCAAGCTAGCCTAGGAAATGTGGCAAATGCAAAGAAGACAAAGAAAAAGACAAGGCCATGGCTTGAGCAAGGAGACAAACAAAAAATTATCAACACAGAGTGCCATTAGGACATATCAATACATAGACATGGGAGGATGATGAGCACCAAAAATGCTCATTTTTATGCATGTTTAAGAGGGGTTATGTATGGCATGTTTAACATTAGGAATGTATTTTTGTATAATTATCACATATATTTAATGGAAATTGACATATATTTCTTAACCAATGTTTTTAGTGGAAATTGTGTGTAGATGCAGATTTTCATTGCTTTTTCACATCTTTTAGTTGAGGTCCTACATGTACCTAGAATTGTGCAAAAAATGTAATGTGTTTAAGGAACGATGGGCGACTAGAAGGAGTTCATGGTACCTAAAATGGGTATCTAAATACTGCTAAGGGATGATGCCTATCTCCTAGTAATAGGAAGGATGATGCCTATCTATCAATAATAATCGAACATCACCTATATTTTAATAGCAGGATGTACGATGTCTATATCTTGGTAGAAGGATAGACAATTCCTATCTCCCAATGATAGGGCATACATTACCTATCTCTTGGTGATAGAACAGATGGCACCTATCTTTCAGTAACAGAAATATGACTATCTCTTAGTGATAGAAATATGACTTTATTTCGATGCCTATATCCCGATGGCCAAAATATTCCTATATCTTAGTGTTTGTATTTTTATAGTTGAAAGAAACCTATCTCTCGGTGATAGGATGGAAGACACCTATCTACAGTGGGAATAAAACACCTTCATTTTGTGCATTGATCAGTTGATCAAAAAATCGCATGAATAATAGAAATAAATTGTTATAAACTTAGGATGCACTATGTTTATATTTAAAAGATTAAAACTATACACAAATAACATATAAAAGAACTGCATATACATAAAAGATCGCATTGACATGGTCACTCTTTTATTAGATTTTTATTAAAAATATACACAAATCGACCATAGCGAATTGAATCGCATGATTAAATTAGAACTGCATATTTTTGTAATAGATGATGATCACATTTTGTATAAAATGCATGCCACCCCTAAAGTAGGGATCCTAAATTTTTAACCCATAAAGCATTGTTGTTTTGTATTGTATAATTATAAATATAGTTTTGAATGTTTTCTATTTACATGTATTCGTAAGAGTGAGTGTTGCGTAACCAGTTGGATGAACGTTTATGGGAGATTGGGTCCACTCTAGGTAGTAATCATCCCCTATTATTTTTTTGGATTTATTTATTTTTATAGTGTGTTATTTCCTACTTTATTTAATTCTGCAGCGTGTTTTTTTTTGCAATTTTATTTCAGTTTGTGTGTTTAATTTTAGCAATTTCCCTTTGAATCGTGTGTTTGAAAATAGTAATTTAAGTTCAACAATTTACTTCTTGTAGTTTCTTTCAATTATGTGTTTTAATTTCTACATTTAGTTCTAATTGGTTTGGATAAAATGAACTACATGAACAAACCCAACACACTCCCAAATCAAATGGTAGATAGGATTCATCTCCCAAATACTACAGGCATATACTGTGTATAGGTACTCAACAAGTTTATGATCTCCTAGATTGATAAAATTAAATGGAAGGAAAATAATTATTTTTAGAAACACCATTTTCTACTCATCACACATCTCAACCAATGCTAACAATAAGGAATAGACTTACCCAAAGTCTAAGAATGACATCGACTAGGCTCTCCATCTATGAGTTGATACAACAATCAAAGCCACATCGAGAAGCTCTAATGGAGATCTTGAAATTGATCGAATTACAACCACAAGACCCCAATGCTTTTGCTAATTTTGTGGGGCAAATACAACATTGCAATGAGCTTGCAATAACTTTTCATGACCATGAGATCAATATTATACCCACTGACATATTGGATCCTCCACTCCATATCATTGCTAGTATAGATCGGATCCCTTATAAGCATGTCTTGATCGACATAGGCTCCTCAATCAATATCATCACCACATCCACCCTTCAATACCTCAACCTTCCACCATCCCACATCACAACATCCACATTCACCCTCTGGGCATTCAATGATGCATTGTGTTCTACCATCGGGATAGTAGTTCTTCCTATTCAGGTTGGACTAAAAATAATTCACACACTCTTCCATGTTCTAAAAGGGGCCATGCAATATAATTTGCTACTTGGTCAGCCCTGGATCTGAGACATGAGGTGTGTACCTTCAATATTACATCAATGCATTAAATACATACATGAAGGTCAAGTGCATTGTGTCCCTGCAGACTCAGAACCATTTAAATTTTGTAATATGGTCTCACATCCCGATGAGTCCTCTTTACCATCAATGCATCTAGAGGTCTAACCCAATCCACCCAACATTCATCAAAACCCTCCACCAAGATCTTCTATGTCTTCATCAAAGCAAAAATCATCATCAATAGACATAGAGAACCCTTCTCATGCATCAAATATTCCCATAAGAAATCCTAAGAAGGCACCTATATCATCCCCTCCATTATCACCAACCCACACATCCACATCCCAATCATCAAAGTTACCTCCCACACCTTTGATTTCAATCATTTCCACAATACCCATTCACATCTCCCATACAAAGGAAGAGCCTTCACAAGTTACAATACATATGTCTAGCCTAGGATTTGAGGAGTACATAGTACATAATGTCACATTCACTCCTCTTATCGAGATAGTTCAAGACATAGGTTGACCTCCTATCATGTCATTACCCATTGGTATGATAGTTCCCTTAGGGTATCCATTAAATCAAACAAATTTTATCTATGGGGGATTTGATGTTCCCTTAAATGCACCCCATAGGATGGAAGAGGATGAAGAACCCTTTCAAGCCAACATCGATTATATGTCAAATCCATCCTTTGCATTGTGATATCTTAATCATTATCATTGGTGAGGAAATGGCTTAGGTCGGTATGAGTAAGGTCTTTGGACCCCTCTGGAGCCCCAATATCAGCTACCTATGGATAAGTTTAGGCTAGGCTACTCCATACGTATGCTCGATGAACTCCTTTCTAATTCTCTCCAATGCCTAACTCTAGGCTATGGAAGGGATATTGATCCTAATAAATATGTTGATTTAGGTTATAATAATTTGCTCAATGACCATGTCCAAATCGCTATGATAATCATAGAGCCTCTTAACATTTTTGATGAAGAGTTTGAAGGAAATTGGGAGCCTAAAAATGATTGGATAGAGTTTGAATAAGAAGAGAAGTCTGATGAATATTGGGATGAAGAAGATGATGAATCTTACCAAGAGTATGATGCAATTTCTATTGCTTCAGCTAGCTCAAAGGATGAATCAGCTACCATCGAGCCCCTCAATGATCTAGATGAATTTTATCTTCATATTTTTCCATAGTTACCATCATCCCTTATGCATCAACTTCTCCCACTAGGGGACTCCATTGCTCACACTCCCCCTAGGCCACACCCTATCATTCCACCACCACCACAACCACCCCTGGTACATCTGCATCCACCCATCTTTGATCAACTTTTTCCACTAGAGAATGGAGATTATCCACCAACCATCAATATGATCTCCATTGACCTCACCACACCACTTCACTACCCAGGTGACCCTTCAAAACCTTTGCACCTCAATATTGAGGCTATTGATTTTGATCATACTGCTTCCCCACCATCGCTGAAAGAGTTCCTACCTTACGAGGAAATGTTACAACCATTTCACTTTTCCTTAGGTCCATCCAAATATGTTTTTCAAGTTGAGATTGAGCCTAATGATGCATTCAATTCTCTAAATCTAGCTGATGATATTCATCTGATCCCTATACCTCACCAATTGGAGGAGGGATCCCACATGTCAGTGGAAGAAATAATTGACATTGATATCGATATCGATCCTAAAAATCCTCAGGTTGTCAAATTAGGACAAAGTTTATCAACTATGGAATGGGCCGATTTCACAACGTTCCTAACAAAATATAAGAAAGATTTTGCTTGGTCTTATAAAGATATGTTAGGATCTTGATCCAAACTTGGTTGTTCACAACTTAATGCTCGATCCAAAGATCAAACCGATCAAGCAAAAACTTTGTAAAATACACCCAACAATCACCTTAATGGTAAAAGATGAGTTACAAAAATTGTTGGATGTAGGATTCATCCAACCTATTGATTACCTTAATTGGGTTTCCAATATGGTCCCTGTAGGGAAACTAAATGGGGGATTCACATATGCATAAATTTTCATGATCTAAACAAAGTGAGTCCTAAGGATGAGTTCCCACTCCTGAACATCGATGCACTCATTGATGCAACAACCAGTCATGAAATGCTTTCCCTCATGGATGGTTTTTTGAGTTACAATAAAATTTAGGTCAACCTTGAAGATCAACCCAAAATAACTTTTACCATGCCATGGGGGACTTTCTATTACAAAGTCATGCCCTTCAGACTTAAAAATGTTGGTGCCACTTATCAGTGGGCTATGACTTACATCTTTCATGATTACATGCACAAGATTTTGGAAGACTATATGGATGATCTTTTAGAAAAATATTTACTGCATCAGGACCACCTCGATGTGTTAGAAAAAGTCTTCAATCATCTCTTAGAGCACAATGTGCACTTAAATCCTAAGAAGTGTATTTTTGGAGTCACGTGCAAGAAACTATTAGGCTTCATAGTCTCTAAACTAGGCATTGAAGTAGATCCAACCAAGGTTAAGGCAATCATGGATATGCCTCCCCCTACTAATCTTAGGTAGCTACACAACTTGCAAGGAAAAATTTAATCTATTCGATGCTTCATAGTACAACTTTTGGATAAATGCAAGCCTTTCAATCACTTATTGCAAAAGGGGGTCACTTTTGATTGGGATCAGGAGTGCCAGAAAGCCTTTGATGATATTAAACAATACTTGGCATCTCCACTAGTGTTAGCTCCTCCCTCGACCAGGTGTACCATTTTTATTATACATTGTGGCCACTAACTTTGCCTTAGGGACCATGCTGGCCCAAAAGAATGAGGTAAACAAAGAACAGGCCATCTATTACCTTAGCCACACCTTGGTTAGTTACGAGCTCAAATATGCTTATGTTGAGAAGCTCTATTTAGCGATGGTTTTTACCACCAAGAAACTCTGATATTACATGTTAAATCAAACCATGTATGTCATTTCAAAAGAAAACCCTTTATGGTATATGATGAGTCGCACTTATCACAATAGTCATACTATAAAGTGGATCATGCTTTTGATGGAGTTTGACCTCAAATTTATAAGTCAAAATTCTATTAAAGGTTAGGTCATCATTGATCAGCTAGTAGAAGCTCCTCTCCTTGATGATAAGCCACTAAACATAGAACTTCTTGATGATGTAGTCTTTGCACTATCAGACTTGGGAGAACTTGAAGAACCAAAAAATATAGTGGATATAATATTATTCTTTGATGGTTCAAAATGTGAGCAAGGGGGTGGTGCAGGCATCATGTTTTTCATGCCACAAGGGGCTCCTATTCCCCTTTCATTTAAACTTGATTTCCCCTGCACCAACAACAATGCCAAATACGAAGCCCTCCTTTTGGGTCTTCAAATGGCTCTCACCATGAACATAAAGAAATTAAACATCTTTGGTGACTCCTTGTTAATAGTTAACCAGGTTAAGGGAATTTATCAATGCAAGTGTCCAATATTGAAATCCTACAAAGATCTTGTGGATAAATTACTAATTAAATTTGAATGGTACGACATCGAGGTTGTACCTCATTCATCCAACCACTTTGTGGATACGATGGCTTCCTTGGGGTCTCTAATTCCATAGAACCCATCGGATGATGTCACAACTATTCAGGTCAAGATGCTCTCTCAAGCTGCAGTCTCATGAGACATTTCCAAAGATGAGTGAAATATTCACATGATACAGGTTGAACCCTACCAAC
The DNA here is from genome assembly GCA_028583015.1 of Wollemia nobilis. NCBI lineage: Eukaryota > Viridiplantae > Streptophyta > Pinopsida > Araucariales > Araucariaceae > Wollemia > Wollemia nobilis. Next base: position 2,379,431 of record JAQPPZ010000220.1, on the reverse strand, counting down.
ATGGGTTCTCCCCAATTCAAGACTTTTTGAACCATGCTTCCTAGGGGTCCTTGGTCTCACAAAATCCTTGTGATAATAACATGACCATCTACCTTAAGGTTCTCTTCCACTCTGCATTCGTGTGAGGTGTATCTAGAGAGGAACAAATAGTTCATCTGGTCCAAGAATGACTCGTATCAAGATTGGTTTTCTCAACTCAAATATTTCTTGAAACTGGGTACCATTCCTTCGAGATTATCGCATGCCACCAAATGAACATTCAAGCAAAAAGTGACAAAGTATGTCTTGGTAGGAGATATACTCTACCATCGAAGCTATGATGGTCTTCTCCTTCATTGCTTAGAGCCCCAAGAATCTACTTGGGCTATTTCCCAAGCTCATGATGGTACTTGTGGTGGCCATTTTAGTGGCATGGCTATCGCTAAGTGCATCCTCCGAATGGGTTATTATTGGCCCACTATGGAGCGAGACTATTGCACTTACATTAAAAGGTGCATTAAATATCAGCATCATGCTAATATTTTGCATGTACCTTCATAGGCCTTACAACCGATTCATTCATTGTGGCCTTTCTCGCAATGGGGATTTGACTTAATCGGTAAAATTTCTTCCCCCTCATCTGGCCATCACACGTTCATCCTAATGGCCATAGAATATTTTACAAAGTGGGTGGAAGCTATTCCTCTTACCACTATGATAGGTTCACGCATCATGGAATTCATATTACATAACATCATATGTCATTTTGGTATTCCATCCAAAATAATTTTGGATAATGGGCCACCATTCAAAAACAAGGATATGAGAGCTTTATGCGCTAAATATAATATTCAACATAACTTTTCAATGCCTTATTATCCACAAAGTAATGGGCAAGCAGAGGCATCAAACAAAATAATCATTGCCATTCTCAAGAAAATAGTAAATGATAATCATAAAGATTGGCATCTTCAACTACCTCTAGCACTATGGGCTTATCAAACTAGCATTCAAACACCAACTAGGGAAACTCTATTTTGGTTAGTTTATGGCATTAAGGCCATAATACCCTTGGAATTAGAAATTTCCTTGTTGTGCATTACATTACAAGACTTCACTGATGATGACACTACACGACAAGCTCACCTAGATCAACTCACGCTTCTTGATGAATGATGCATCAATGCTCTCGAGCATCTTCACATTTATCAAGATCGCATTAAGTGAGCCTATGACACAAAATTCCATCTCAGGGCTTTTGAAGTTGGTGATCTTGTGCTAAAATAAAACCAACAGAATTCCAACTTGCCACCCCATTTGAGGGATAAATTTATGGCTAACTGGTTAGGCCCATTCATCGTAACGCAAAAAGTAGGGCCAGGGACTTATCATCTAGCTTCCCTTGAGGGTGTTGAGGAACCTGAACCTCTTAACATTCTCCACCTATGGGCATTTCATGCATAATACACAATGCATAAAAAAAATAAAAATAAAAACAACAATAAAAATAATACAAAATCAAAAATCACAAAAACATTGCATTGCTTACATCATCATGCATTACACATTACTACATTTCATTGATTAATTGCATTAGGCATATCAGTCATTGCATTAGCATCACTCCATTCTACTTTGTCATCACTTACACCTATCTTTGTGGTCTTTTGACCATTAGGGGGTCCTCGTAAGATAGGATAGATATCGGATGACCATCAACAATGATGTTCATATGACCACTGACTATTTTACGCACACCTCTTAATGTTTAAAAGTTCATAAAAGACTTACACACACCACACATTCATTTTCACTATTTACATTTCGTAGAGCACCATGCTTGTATGACTATCATGAGTCTTAATCAAACCTTTTCTCTTGTCATCATTTGCACTTTTTCTTGTGATCTTTTGATTATTAAGGGGTCCTCGTAAGATAGGGTAGATACCGTATGACCATCAACAATGATGTTCATATGACCACTGACTATTTTACGCACACCTCTTAGTTTTCAAAATTTCATAAGGAAAACACACACATCCAACAAATCATTTCCATCCACATTCCCATCCTTGGTGTTTGTGTTTTTCCCCTCACCCAGTAAGTTGTTATAGGGTGTTCAATAGGGTCTTTCGGTCATTCAACCATTCCTAGTTTTATTTTCAGATTTTGTAGAAAGCTATCTTGATTTTTGAAGGTAGGGTCTTGCTTTGATTGTACCTTGTATATCTCAAAATCCCAACACAATTTCACATTTTTAAATACGATTTTGAACAAGGAAAGATGACACTACAACGTAGTCCTTACCCCTTAAGCGAAAGGTTTCCCTTGCTCATCCTATTATGCGCATGGTCTAGAATACTAAGAATTGACAAAAGGACAAGCTCCCCCCTACCCAAAGCAATAAAAATCCCTTGCTCTTCCACAAAATTAGCAAGTATCCTTAAAAAAATAATTTCTTGCTCTTCCACAAAATGAGCAAGTATCCCCAAAAAGAGAAAGAAATAAAAGAAAAGAATGGGGTAAAGAGCTTGAATCCCTAGAATTCTTAGTTTTTGACAACCATGGGGTAATCTCCATCGCTAGAAATGGGCTATAGACGTTGGCTTAGCAATGGAGTAGCCTTATGCATGGTGATATGTCTATCACATTAGCGACCTTATTTTGTATAGACCAATGTCAGCTTGCGGATGAGCTAGCTTTTGGTGGCTTGTATTGCCTAGTAGTCTAGTCCAACCATGTACAAAATTGGGGTAATGATGACCATAGGGTGATCCCCATTACAAAAATGGGCTATAAACATTGTCCTAGAAATGGGGTAGTCTTACACATCATATTAATGAACTTCACTATGCACACACAAGGATATTGAATATCTGGGTCTTCCTAGCAGATTTTTATCTTTTAGAGTCATGTATAGTCAGTATACAACTTTTGACTGGTCAACTAGGGTGTTTGAGTCTCATGAAAAACCTTGTTGTTCCCTTGTAACATCTCACTATCTCACATCCATCATTCATATTTTTTACATTACATTTTTATAGTTCATATTCAAATGTATGACTTTTGTGAAAAGGTTAACATTTTGATTAATGACTTTTATACATTCTATGGTGCTTACACTTAGGTTGTTTTGCATCTTAGATTCATTCATTATGTTTTAACATATAAACATACAAATCATATTTTGCATCATCATGTCATTAATGCATCACATACATACCTAGGTCTATGCATACATACTAGCTCTAACATACATGCATAATCATACTACAATGTCTAGGCATACATCAATCATCCATCATTGCATCCATAAGTGCATCCATACATGAAATAACATAAGCATTAAACAACATGATAAACATAACTAAAAATATCATATATATATATATATATATATATCATAGTACATCAGGTACAAAATGCTCATAGGCTACAATGGAGTGAGTCCTTAGATCTCACACTCCAAAAATGATAAGCTAAAAATATATATCATGAGAATGATCCCTACTTAAGCTGACCATGCACCACCACTCTCACCACTACCCTCGACCTTATCTCTATGAGGCTACCTAGATCCATTAGCCCCTGCCTTATGAGATGCACTTGAATTTAAGAATCATGGAAGCTATGGTCTCACTGATGACTTGTCAGATGCCCAATTACATCTACTATGATGGGATCCCCTACTAAAGAACGTGAGGGTAGTGCACCACCTCGTTGGTCCATCTCATCCTCCAATATAGTAATGTAGTCTTAATTTGATTGATGTCATGATTAAAAATGGGATACTCTACCTTATAGCTTGACTATATCTGATTATAGTCTAGCTACATCCCTTGAGGCCTACCTAGTTATCATCCCTATCAACTACACATATAGAGCATCATGCTCTACTATGACCCTAACAATTGGATTTATAGAGCATCTCACTCTACTATAACACCTACCACCTGAACTTATAGAGCATCTCACTCTACCATCACCCTCATAGCCTCATCCTTTAGGCTCTCCACCTAAGCTTAAAAGGTGTCCCTCTCCACTCCAAAACCCCTCCACCATTGCCTGTCACTATCCCACTAGCTCTACTCTATAGCATGGGTTGTGTCCCATTTTCCCATCTAACCCTAGAGGATGCGAATCTGCTCCTTGCAAGTAGCTAACTACTCTTGAGGATTCTCCTCATCCTCACTCTCCTCCTCATCTGTACCTCTCTCAGAGGTCTCAACCCACTCCTCCTTAGTATGGTGATGCACTCACTATTGTGAAGGGTTCTCCATCGCATCTACTCCCTCCTCACTAGCTACCCTAGCCTGACCACCTACTCTACCTCCCTACCATAATTGAGTCACCCACCAAGCATCATAATCTAGGGTAGTCCTTGGATCCTCTATGTCTAGATCAACAAGTGGCTCATCTACCTCATCATCTAATGGCTTAACTCAAGGTCAAGCTAGCTCTACCTCATCTGTCCATCACCTATAAATGATTGGCTCATCTGGTATATCCTTGTGAACCCCTAGCTAGTGGGTCACACATGAGTACTAGAAGTACTCATGCTCACTACCATGTCAATCGATCAACCATCGATCATATCTCACCCATCTCAACTATTGATCTACCTTTGCCCAAGGTGGACAATCCCTCCATGGTTACCATATCATGTCTTGACCTCAACCTCTCTAGGGAGTCAATGTAGTGATCAATCATGCCCGAGTAGGGGTGACTCTGACCCCACTCCTGATCTTATCTCTAGTGAATAGCATAGGGAATCTCCCTATCAACCATCTACCTCCATTTCACCCATGGTAGCCCATTCGGTCTATCCACTCGAATGTGCTCCCAACCCTAAATTTGTAGAAGGAAGTTACACCCTAATCCATGTTAACCATGATGTTAAATCTCAAATAGCTCCTCATAGAGTTGTGCTAGTAGTGTAGTCCCCCAAGCCATAATATGTGACTATTGCATCGTACACTCCACCAAATCTTGAACAATATCAAGGAGGTTCCATGGGAACCTCACACCCAAATAATTAGGCATAAGTATGTTAGACATGAGTGACATAAGCACTACATGCCTACACATCAAGATATGTGTATCATAACCCACCTCCACCCTCACCCCACCACTCTCCACATCATGCTCTATAAGCTGCCAGTGTTGTTGGTATACTCTCTATAGTACTCTCACATGCTGACTAGTGGGTGATGATACAATGGGCTCTCCCTCTATCAAAATATGAAGAATCCTGTAGATATCCTCCAGAGTGATGGTCATCTCACCAGTTGAAAGGTGGAAAGTATTCATCTGGCTATCCCATCGATCTACCAAGGCCATTAGATAGGCCTGGTCCACATACACTGACTCCAGTCTAGTGATATGCATAAGGCCAAGGGCCTTAAGCCACTCCCAATCATCATTAAAGAGATCATCATGTGCTCTCTTAAAGATGCGGGTAAACCTATGTCGTGCTCTAAGAAGCTAAAAATAAATTGAAAAATTCACATCAATCAACATAGGCAAAAAAATAATATTCTTAGAGGTCATCTCAGCCCAAGACGACCCCTAGGTGAGGCCATATTGGGTCAAGATGGCCTCCATAATGGTAAAAATTTTGATCGTTGGACCCAACGGTCACAAAGAATTCAAAAAGAGGGACCGTCTCACCCTGAGATGACCCCCAAATCCAAAATGAAAAAAAATAGTCCGTACAAATTAAAAAAAATTGCAAAATCAAAAGTCAAAAACAAAAAAAATAAGGAACCAAATCAACAAATCCTCAATCTAAGCTAATCTAAGATGAGGTTCATTTCCTTAATTCATTAATGAGATGTTCCTTAACCATTTTATTTAATGAGGTTCATTTTATCCTTAAAATTGATAAAAAGTGAGAATGAGGTACTTACCCTCCTCGCTCCATCTCCTCCACTCGAAGAAGTCTTGGGTTGGTCCATGGTCAGGTTTGGTATACTTTTTGGTAGCACTTTGCATCAAAAAGTCAACTCTCCTCCTCATTGTCTCTCTCTTCTCTCATTGCAAACGGTGAAAATGATGTCAGAATGTGCTAATTTCACTATTTATATTTTTCCAAAAGCACAAGTGTCTGAGACATCCACATGGTGCAATGTGACCATCTCAGGGTGAGATAATTATGGTTTTCACAAAAATTACTTAAAAAAATAATAATAATTCTAAAAAATTCCAAAAATTACAAGTCAAACAGGGTCAAAATCAAGGTTGTCATGGGTTCAAAAGCCCACTAACTTTTGCATTCACCCAATAAAACCTAAATCAGGTTATCTTGGTCAAGTGACTCATCACTTTCATCATTTTCCATCTCCTCTATCGACTCGTCGCTTGAGGGGGTAGTCATATAATTACAAAATTCAAAATCAAATCAATAATCAAACACTCAAAAATGCAAATTGCATTCATTCAAGAATCATTACCAAAGACAATCATACACCCTCCTTGCTTGGGGAAAACAAGAAAAAGCAAATTAAAACAAAAAATATTGGGTAGCTAAACTACCTGTTTGGTATACCTAAGGTCATTGTCGATAGACTAGCTTAGATATATAAAATATATATATCTATAAAAGCCGAGAGTTATCAATATTGAGGCACCTATCTCTTTTCTTGGGGGTGTGATAGAAGAGTTCGAGGAGAGAAGCAAATAATATTAGAAAGTTTGGGCACCATTTTAGTTTAAATAGTTTAAATATTTTTTAAATATTTTAAATCCATCGTAACCCTTAATGTCGGTGGATAATTTTCTTAATGTCAGATTTTTTAATAAAATATTAATATTGTTTATGACATGGCTGACCTTCCTAGCTGCCATTGTAGGACGCCTATCAGCATAACTAGATATTGTCTACCCTATACCCGAAAGGTTACAAAAAATTTGGTATGCTCACAACCATCGTCTGTAGATTAGGTCTTGTCTACTCATGTATGAAAATATTACCAAAATCAAGTTCTTCAAGGCATTGAAAGAAATGATTCAAAATTGCATGCTCTTTCCATGATTGGGGTATCTTACATTGATTTGATCAATGAATATCATTAACCATCAAATCGACCATTTTAGGTTCTCTATTTTTTTGCTTTGTATTGTCTTGATCAAATCGACCATTTTAGGTTCTCTATTTTTTTGCATGCTCTTTCCATGATTGGGGTATCTTACATTGATTTGATCAATGAATATCATTAACCATCAAATTGACCATTTTAGGTTCTCTTTTTTTTTGAATCATTAAAAGCAATGATTTAAAATTGTATGCACTTTCTATGATTGGGGTATCTTACATTGATTTGATCAATGAATATCATTAACCATCAAATCGACCATTTTAGGTTCTCTATTTTTTTGCTTTGTATTGTCTTGTCACACAAAGCATCCCAAAAGGGGTATCTATAGACACCTATAACACGTCATTTTGAGGAGACTACCTGAATGGAATCCTTTTAGACCATATAACCCACCTTGGGTAGCCTTAGGGCTAAAATAGTGGTTTTTACCACTTAAATGGGCATAATTGCCCATAAAACCATGACCATCTTGACTCGAGACAACCACTAAATCATGGTCAGCTTGACCTGAGACAACCGCCAAAAAGCAAGTTTAAAAATAGAAGGATACATAAATGGTAGTCAAAATACCAGTTAATCCATGTATGATCTTACGAAAGGCATTAAGTGCCCCTCATGGGCCAAAATTAGAAAAATATATGCAATTATCAATCGCATGAGATTTTAGAGATAAGAATTCTCCTTTCTTAATGCAAATTGCCTCTTTGCTTTTTCATACAGGGTGCTTTTACCATTTTTAGCTCCCATCCAAGAATTCTATAAATTGGCACTCATCTCTCAGTTGAAAGAAATCCGTAATTAAAGTTTTTGAGCAATGAAGTTCTGCCAAAATTATACATTGAGTTCAAGCTTTCGCACAACGAAGTGCTACAAATGAATTTCTTTCCATGTTACCTAGATTTTCTCTAGAAGAATCCTTTAAATTATCCTAAGATCTAGAACAAAAAGTGGTACTTGTTCCTTGACCTCACTTTTCTTTCTATTTCATACTTTCCCACTCACACTTCCTCCTCGCTTCTATCTGGCACTCACTTCCAAAATTGATAGAGCAATCAACTACTTTAACCATAAGATCAAACCATAATAATCAATATTGGAACCTTAGGATTATTATATTTTAGACTGTGATAAAAAAAAATTATGAGTATAATGAGAGTATATTAGAGGACAAATAAATATCATTAATACCATTAAAATATTTTAGTTATAAAATATGCTTATCATCACATTACATTATAGAGAATATAGTTGTTTATAATCATTCACACAAAAGATCAAACTCCTTTTCTATAGAGGTTTTTGTATAAAGGATATGTAGGCCAAAAATGGCTACATTCATGCTTAAGCCAAATTTTTGTAAAATTTTACAAAGTATAGGAGGGAAACATGAAAGTGCTAAAAACCATACAAAGCTGAGAAGCACTGAAATCAGCTCAAAAGTAAGAAGTCTAGAAAATGGTGCACTTATCAATTTCCTTTATACTCACCGCGCAGAAGTGAAGGACGCTAAAAACTGAAAAGTGTCGCACAAAGGTGGAAAATAAGAAAGTGCTAAAATCAAGCCAAAAGTGAGAAGTCCAAAAATATCGTGCTTCTCAACCTTCTTTGTGTCAAGTGCGTAGCTGAAAAATGCTTAAAAGGGCTCAAAAATGAGAAGCACTAAGAAGAGAGTAAAACAAAGAAGTCACAGAAGCTATGCTTCTCGATCATCTTCACATAATCCATGCAAATGGGAAAGCATCAAGAAAAGGCTAAAATTGAGAAGCACTGAAAAGAGGTGAAAATAAGAAGAATGAAAAGCCATGCTTTCTCTCCTTCTTCGCATAAGCCACGCAAATAGGAAAGCACTAAAATCAAGCCAAAAGTGAGAAGCACTAGAAAATATGAGAAACAACTAAAGGTGAAAAGCTATGATTTCTCTCCTTCCTTCGTTACCATCGCACAAAAAAAAGTGGTACTACAACTTTTTGATGGTCAGATCTATGACAAAATTAAACTTCTACCTCCCTTAAGGGTTTTTGGTGAAATTTTGCATGCGTAATCTAGGAAGTAGGGAAAAAACCAAAACTAATGCCATAGAAGCTGAATCAAAAGTAGTTATAGTCTAGAACCTTCCAGAACATCCTGCTGAACCAGATTTAGTTGTGAGATCGGTGGAGAGGAATTGATTTCAAGAATCACCAACGATGATGATGAACTCAACTAGAAGGTCATTGCAACAGGACCAAAAGGGCGTAGTTGGTGGGCATCATGAACAACAAAGTGGTTAGAGAGATCATGAGAGAATCAAATTTCCTTGTAATTCTTAAGAGTAAAATGACTATTGTAAAACCTATAAATAAGGGCAACAACCTCCTTCCAAATGGTTGGATCTAGAGTGTTTTCTTGCACCACTATGTAAATATCTGCAAATTGATGAATGAAGCATTACAAGGGATGTTTACCTTGAATTTGTGCCTATGTTGAATGGTGGACTTGATTCTTAGATATTATCTCATCTTGTTGCTATGGTTAGTCTATTCTATTAATTTGAAAAGCTAACTTAGAGTAGATCGAGTTAATTGTTTTTGCATACATGTTTATCAAGAATTCTATTTCTGTTAAATTAGGGTATTGATCTTATTCTACTAAAATTGGATAATCAATATTTCTAGATATTTGAAATAATTTTGTGAACATGCAAAAACCATTCAATAGCGTAACTACATAATTTTTGAATGTTGTTAATCCTCTAGGATGCTTTCTAAAATTATTTGTTAGAAGATACTATGTGGATGTCTATGTTGTTAGCTTCACCCATCCATATTAAATCCATTTATTTCTAACCCTACCATTTCTATCCCTAAGATTTCTATATTTGAGCTAAATAGAGTCAACACTCATTAAGTTGACAAGGAGCCAACCTTCTCTAGAGGTTGAATCAAAGTAGTTTGATTCTCCCAATGTTTAGTCTAGGTTGTGATCAGCGGGTGCTCACCTTCAAATATCAAGAGATGATAATCATAGTTCTAGCGTGAGCTAGATGACAAACTAGGCTACAATAGTTTTTGGCACACCCGGTGGGACCAATCCACCACATATCTACTATGTTTTACCCGAAGGAATCAAAATTCAATGAATTGTTTTGACCTCATATGCAGAGAAAGTAAATTCACTTGGTGACTCCCTGAGAATAAAACCTAGTAAAGCCTCAATCCTAACTTTTAAATTTTCATGTTCACTAGAGGTGTAGCTAAGAAAAGTGAACAACCTACAAATTTCTATGAGTTATTCTCAAAATCTAAGTATCCTAGATACTCTTCTTCTAAAACTTCCATAGAAGAAACCCCAACAACATCCTCTTCTTCAGATTCTTCTAGCACTCAGACCAATATGGCAAAAGAATGGGATGATGTTCTGCATAATTATCCAGATTGGGATGCCCCAACTCCACTATCATTTCAAGCTTCACATGACATTCCCCAAGCTGCTATTAAAGCCATTCCAACCTATGATGGTATTGGAAGAACAAATTATGATCATTGTTAGGATGTATTATCAATGGTAGTTGTTCATAACATAAGGCATGAAGATATCATCGTAAAGTTATTGGTTCTTTCTTTTAGAGGTAAAATTTTGCATTGGTTCAGGACCTTGGAAAATGGTTCTATCAGAAATTGGGCCGATTTGGCAGGTCCTTTTGTAGAAGAATTCAATGAGTCTACAGATCCATTCTCGCTTTTGACTCAGTTTACAGTCATTCAGAGACATCCCCAAGAATCAGTTTCAGATTTTAATCTCAGATTTAGTAGAACTTGGAAAATAATCCCTAATGAGTTTAGACCAGCTTCTCCCTTAGCTTACAGATATTACATCAGAGCTTTAGGACTAGATATTGGCTTGCAAACTCAAAAATATGGAATCACCACATTTCCTAATGTTTATCAAGTAGCGGTTCACACTGAAGATATCTTGATTTCAGTTGGAAGATTACCCTCCAAGCATGTTACTCCATATACTCCTGAAATCATGCAACAACCCTCTATTCCATCTCTTCCTACCATGAATCCTATTCCTATTGCAACTCATCTCTCAATGGCAAACCCAACTCCAAAGTTACCTGCCACCATACCTTTTCCTCCTCTTCCATCACAGCCATCTCAGGATTCCTCAGTACTTCTTGATATTTAGAATTCTTTGAAAACTATCAACAACAAGGTCAATGCTATAGAGAAGAGAGAAGTTGAGAGGTCTCAACAAAGGAGATTTCCTTACATAAATAAATATCAAAAGCCTAGTTCAAGCAATAGTGTAGGACCAAGGGTCAATACTAATCAAGAGGAATATGATTTAAGCCTTGAAACAACTATAGTTATTATCTAGTGCTTGGTTTACAATGATCCACATGACCCTAAGTCTTGTTATATGTATCAACATCACATCCAACAAGCTATGGAGAAAGCAAAAAATAACCAGAAAGGGAGAATTAATATGCTGAGACAACATGAGAAAAAAGAGGAAGAACCTAGCTCTTTCGAATCAGAACATGTCACAGTATTGACTAGGTCTGGAAAGAAACCAATACAAGTTGATTCACAGAAATTGGGATCATTTTAGGTTCCTTCTCAAAATAAGAAGGATCAACCCTTGTCAAACAAGGATAAATTCCCTATTCCTCAAGCTACTACAGAGTTAACACCCTAGAGATATGAAAAGGGTAAAGTTGCACCAAAACCAATATACAAGGATAAAGAACAACCAGGTTCTAAAGAGGAAGCTAGAGAGAAACTACAATTCCCCTCTATCACTAAAAGGTAGAGGATCAAAGTTACCCAATAGTATAGAAGAAGATTCAGAGATATGGATATAAGGGAAGAGAGAAATCCTTTGGATAAGCCTAAATTTAACATTGTAGAAGAGCTTAAAAATACCCCATCAAGAGCAAGTCTCTATGATACTCTTTTCCTCCCTAGTCATATTGATTTGTTAAAGGCATCTCTTAACAAGAAATCTCAAGGAAAATATATGGCTACCGTGCTCAACCAACCTCCAAAATAGAGACAACTGACACCTACTTCTTTGAAAAATAAGCCTCCCCCATTCTATATTTCCTTAAGAATGGAGGGATGGATTGTCCATAATTGTATGATTGACTTTGGAGCATCTACCATAGTAATGCCCAAGGCTGTTTATGATGATATGGGTATGGAATACACCCGCTCTTGTCAAGGTGTTCTACAACTAGATGGTACCCCAGTGAAAACTATGGGAGTAGTAAAATATGTATTAATGAGGTTGCATAAAGCTCCTGAGGTTACTATTGTACAAGAAATCATAGTGGTAGACCTTGAACCCTACTTTGGCTTATGTCTTTCTAGAGAATTTACCACCAATATGGGAGGATACATGTACTTAGACTACTCTGGTATGATGATACCTCATAAAGGAAGAAGGATAAGATTGATTCCTAAAAAGCTAGTCACTTACCATATTGAGAAGATAGAAGAAGAGATGTATAATCACTCAGTTATGGAAGAACTAGAGCTAGTAGAACTCTTGGAGGATTTGGAAGTTGATGATCAACTACCTTTCCAAAATGATCAAGATCTGCTAGAAATAGGATTAGGGACATATAGTATAATATCAGAAGTAGATAAGAAAATCCCTATGATTTCTAACCAATCATTAAGAGAGTCCAAAATTTGGACAATGCATTTTGATGGAGCAAAATGTAGAAATGGAGTTGGAGCAAGTGTGGTTTTGAAATATCCATCTGAGGGAACAAATTTTTTTCTTTTAGACTCACATGGTCTTGCACAAATAATACCATAGAGTATGAAGCTCTTTGTTTAGGGTTAATGCAAGTAGAACAAATGGGCATCAAGATGCTAGACATTTATGGTGACTCAAAACTGATTGTCAATCAAGTTACTAAAAATTATAGTAAGCATCATTATCTGAAGGCTTACAAGGAATAGGGTCTAGGACCTAATGGAATCCTTTGATGCTTTGAATTTACATGTCATCCCTAGACAACAAAATTCTTTGGTAGATGCATTAGCTATTAAAGGAGCTAATTTATCTCTCTTAGTAGATTATGGATCTCCAAAAAATAAGAGAGTTAAACTGGTTTTCAGGCCATCCATACCTGATAAATAGGTTTACTGGAAAGTCTTTGAAGATGATGAATAAATTATTGATTTTTTAATCAAAGAAGTAGACTATGCTCTTTCTAATGGTGAGCTTGTTCAAGAGTTTGATCAAAAGAGGATTATTCAGTTGAAAAACAACCACATACCCAAAGGCTTGATTACTCTAGAGAGCTTATTTGACAATGAAGATGACAAAAGATTAAAGCAAATGAAGGTCGATGACCAGATCTACAAAGAAATTGAGATGCAGAATGGAGAAAAGTTGAAGTTTGGTATCCAATGTACTATAGAAGAAACTGAAAGCTTTAGAGCCTTATGTCACAAGTATCAAGACATAATAGCTTGGAATTACGATGACTTGAAGGTATATGATAAGAATGTCATCCAACATACTATCGAGTTAGTACCAAATGCTAAACCATTCAGAAAAAAGCAAAGGGTAGTAAATCCCAAGATTGAAGTAATTATGCGAGAAGAATTACTTAAGCTATTAAGAGCTAAGATAATTTACCCAGTCAAACACTCAACTTGGGTAGCCAATCTAGTCCTAGTAAGGAAGAAGAATGGTGATATTCGCCTTTGTGTGGATTTCAGGAATCTGAATCAAGCTTCTCTGAAAGACCACTACCCCTTACCATAGATGGACCAAATCTTACAAATGGTAGTAGGGGCAAAAATATTCTCCTTACTAGATGGTTTCTCTGGGTACAACCAGATTTGGGTAAAAAATGAAGACCAACACAAAACCACATTTACAACAAAGTGGGGCACTTTCACCTACCAAAGAATGCCATTTGGTCTATCAAATGCTGGTGCTACTTTTCAAAGAGCGATGGATTATGCATTTGGTAAATTGATCAAAAAAATAATTCTGATATACCTAGATGATATGATTGTGTTCTCACATGAAATACAGGATCATATTTGTCATTTAGAACAAGTTTTCTAGAAATGCAGGGAATTTGGCATATCATTAAATCCTAAGAAATCCATCTTTGCAATTCATGAAGGAAAGTTGCTAGGGCATGTAGTATCAAAACAAGGGATGTCTATTGACCCTGATAGAGTAAAAGTGCTACTAGCACTACCCCTCCCGATGAATAAAAAGGCTCTACAATATTTCTTTGGGTAGATTAATTTTGTAAGGAAATTCATTTCAGATTTTTCTCAGATTATAAAACCAATCTCAGAATTGCTCAAAAAGAATGCAGATTATAAATGGACCGATAAAAGAAAGCAAGCATTTGAAATGATCAAACAGGCCATTACCACAACTCTAGTATTGGTCAATCCTAACTTTTATAGGGACTTCATTCTCTATGCTTATGGTGTTGAAGAAAGTTATGCCATTGTACTAACCCAAAAATATGACCAGGGGAATGAGCATCCCATTTTATTTTGGAGCTAAACCTTGCATGAATACTAGGTAAAATACAACTTCATAGAAAGGCAAATATTTGCAGTCATGAAGTCATTAAAAATTTTAGGTAGTACCTAGCTCAGAGCAAAACATTGGTCTATGTAGTCCATCCTGACGTAAGAGCCTTCATCTTACAAGGGGAACTTGGTGAGAAAAGAGTAGGTTGGATTACAAATATTCAAGAGTTTGACATTGAGATTCACCCCACCAAAGTGGTAAGAGGTAGAGCTCTCTATCAAGAATTGGTAGCTACAACAAATCCACAAGAAGAATTAGTGTACCAGATCAAGGAGCTAGATCAGGAAGGTGAGATTCTCCCACAAGAAGCTGATTGGATAGATCAACTCATGAGTTACTTCTAGATCAGGATTTGTCCTCAAAATCTCAATGCTTCATAGAGGAGGAGGTATAGGCTTCAAGCCTTGCATTATACCATGTTGTCTGGAGAACTTTACAAAAAAATCTCGATGGTGTTCTCTTAAGATGCATAAGAGAAAATCAAAAGCATAAAGTCCTAAAGGAATTTCACGATGGACCATATGGAGGCCATTATTCGAGAAGATCTACTACACTAAAAATTATAAGGGCAGGTTATTTCTGGCCTAATGTTTTTTTGATGCTTTTAAAATTGCTAGAGCTTGTGACAAATGCCAGAGATACACAAGTAGAAATAAAAAGGTTGCAATACCTCTACAACCAATATAGGTTGAGCAACCTTTTCAATAGTGGGGTCTAGACTTTGTAGGAGAGATCAGTCCTAATTATTTGGTAGGCCATAGGTATATCTTAATTGCCATGGATTATTTCACTAGATGGGTGGAGGCAATACCAACCAAGAGGTGTGATCAAGATGTAGTGCTCGAATTCCTTGAAACCTTGATCACCAGGTTTGGAATCCCTAAAGATTTAGTAAGTGACAATGGCCCAACTTTTATAGGGGCCAAGTATATAGATTTTTCTAGAAAATATGGCATTTACTTGAATAATTCTTCAAATTATTACCCACAGGGAAATGGCCTAGCAAAATCAAGCAATAAAAATCTTCTCAGGATGCTCAAAATATCACTAGAAGACAATAAGAAATCTTGGCATTTGTTGATGAACCAGGTATTATGGGCAGATCAAATTACCATGAAAAAATCCATAGGTACATATCCCTATACTCTGGTCTATGGAAAAGAAGTCATGCTACCAATCCATTTAGAATTGCTAGCTTTGAAATACATCAACGATAATGATTCTAATAAAGAAGACCCTGTAAATGAAAGACTGCTTCAACTACTACAGTTGGGAGTGAATAACACAAGCTTATATTAAGAGGGGGGTGAACAGTATAAGATCACTTTTTACTTTTTTTTCTCAAACAATAATACCCAATATATCAATGGTAATATCAATAGTAGTAATCAAAGAAATGCACAAATAACCACACACAATAGAGACACCAAATTAATGTGGTTCACCTAATGTGGGCTACTCCACGGAGAAAATATTTCACTAAAATTTTCTCAACAAATCTCTTTGGAATCATTCTCTATTACAATGTTTATGGACCACTATCCAAAGGAGACAACAATCCCCTAATCAAGTTCATGGATGCTTATCTACAGGAGACACCAATCCCTTTAGTTGGTTCATGGATCTCTATTCACAAGAGAACTCCTTCTCCTCTACTCTGGCTAGTGATCCTCTAGAAGACTACTACCTCCACTACACTAGCTTGTGGATATCTCTCCACTGAAGACTCCTATTCTCACTCAAAATACCTCTATCCTCACTGCCATGGCTAATGGATCTCTATCCATTGGAGACTACTGTCCTATACTCTATCACCTCCAAATCTTGCTCTTAGCTCTATCTCAAATCAACACTAAACATTGTCCTTCGATCTAGCACAAATTTTCTCAATCACTATCTCAAATTTGCTCTAAAAACTATCCTTTAGTCTAGCACAAATTTTCTCAATATTTGTATTAAATATACACTAAACACTAGCCTTCGATCTAGCACAAATCTTCTCAATATCTACCTCAAATCATCACTAAACACTGTCCTTCAGTCTAGCACAAATATTCTCAATCTCTATCTCAAATCTACACTAAACATTGTCCTTTAGTCTAGCACAAACCTTTTCAATATCTATCTCAAATATATACTAAACACAGTCCTTCAGTCTAGCACAAATATAATAAATCTCTGTCTTAAATATACACAAAACATAGTCCTTCGGTCTAGCAAAAAATTTCTCAATATGTATCTCAAATCTGCACTAAAAATAGTCCTTCGGTCTAGCAAAAATCTACTCAATATTTGTCTTAAATATATACTAAACACAGTCCTTCGGTCTAGCAGAAATATGCTCAATATCTATCTCAAATCTAATCTATACTAAACATAGTGCTTCAGTCTAGCATAAATATGTCTTAAATATATCCTCAAACCTTAACACAAAGCTTGACTCAATCACAAATCAACTCTGCTAGATCTGCTCCAAGCCTTAACTCAAATATTGAACAAATCAATCAATAAACTCTTCTCTCAAGTATTCACAAAAACTTGCCTCAAATATATCCACAAGTCCTCTCAAGAACTTGTTCAATATGCTCTCAAGACTTCACTAAGACTTACCTCAAATCTACTCAAAAAGCTCTTTAGAACTTGTTCAATCTGCTCTCAACTCTTCACTAAGACTTGCCTCAAATATGCATTGTAAGATTCCACAAAATCTCACACTAATCTATCCTTAAGCTTCCACAAAAGCTTACTCAACTCAATCCTTAAGTCCAATCTAGGACTTACTTTAAATCTGCTCACAAGCTTTCACAAAAGCTTATTCACACAAAAACTCAACTCAATATTTCATAGAAAACCTCTTCAATCACACAAAAACGTTTCACATAGAATGTTGTTTAATCTTCTAGAAATATATAGAGACTTATTAGAGACTCAATATGTTTCACACTCACCAAAAACTCAATCGCTTTCAAAATCTCCTTCCAATCAATTTATAATAAATAACAATTTGTTTCATATAACTTGAACTATCACTCCAATGCATTCAATTAATAATTCTCATCAAACTTCACTCAAACATCTGCTCAATGAAACACAACTTGCTTACAAATCCTAAACAAGTGTTTCACTATGCTTCCAATACCTCTCACTATTGAACTCAACCTTGACTCAAGATGATTTAAGTTTTCACATAACAATGATACTCATGATATTTCACAAACCCTAAATCATGCATATGAAGGATCACTCAAATATTTCCAACAATTCTTATCAAAAAATATCACATAACAATTATACTCATGATATTTCAACATCCACAAATTATTCACATGAAAAACCTACTCAACATTTTCAACAATGCTTATCAAACAATCCTTTTCACTCCAACTTTGTATTTCACAACATTCAATCCAACAACGTTTCACTCACAAGAAAGATGTGCCCATACCTTTTTTTTGATGGATATTTGACCTCAAAACCTGTCTCAATCACAATCAACCTCTTTTCCAATTTCAATGGTTAGATAACCAAAAATCATCACTCAAATATTTTTGTGAAAACTATTTCACCATACAAAAATATTAAATCTCAAATACACCTTATAATCTCAAAATTTTAAAAAATAATTAGCAAAGATTCAATAAATTCACTTCCATAATAAATTCTTTTATGCACCTTATTTATCCTCTCAAAATAACTAACACAATTTAGCTTTATTTTAAAATATAGGATATACCTCACCCAGGTGTTGTAGGTGAGTTGGAGAGGAGAGGGCAATCCTTCAAGGGAGGTCCCAGGTTCGAATATCCACCCTACCAAAAAGCTGAATTGGGTACCCAAAATCCAATTGATAATGTTGGTGCGAGTAGGGCTAGGTGCGACTCTCGGGTGACTTTGATGGTGTAGAACCCCCTGTTCATGGTCTCTCAGACCAAGGCGGCCCCACAAGGGGTTTTTCGCTTTAAAAAATAAAAAATAAATATAGGATATAATATTCCTTGCATACCTTATCACTCCTATCTCATAAATTCTAACAACCAAAAAGAAAATAAAATATTAAAATTTAATAATCCCTTATATCTCCCTTAACAACTCATAAACCACCTTTTAATTTAAACTTTATTCATTTTCCAAATTATCAAAAACCTTGGCAAATTAAAATGTGAGGCGCATACCTTTTATTCTTCCCAACAAAAACCTTTGGTGAGATTCGAACACCCAACCTTGCCTCACCAAGTGCCTTAGCACAAAGCACATCCACCACTTGGGCTACGTGCCCTCACAAGATAATAAGGTGCACCACCTTCCTCTTAAGCCTTATGGCTCCTCGACTTTGGTGCAAACATAAATAAGCCTTCCTCTATGCAAAAATCGATCGCGTGGATCGAACCCATGACCTTGTGCTCATGAACGTACTAATGCAGCCCTTTGTTACCACTTGCACTACCAAGTACCTTTAACCTTTGGTTGGCACTCCCCTTCTCTTTATTGCCATGTCTACCCTCTAAACATTTTTAACACATGCGAAATTCTCTTCTTCTTTAGTGCACAAATCACTTTGTCCTCTTGGGCATTAATCGCATGGATAGTTTTTTAATAAAATGTTTCCCCCTTTTATATATTTATGCCATGCGCTCCAACGTTGGTGGTTTTGAAAATTTGAATTTAATTAAAATTTTGGTGCCTTAATTAATATTTAAATTTAAATTTTAACCTATGGTTAAAATATTTAAATTTAAATAAATTAAATTATAATCTTCAACATCTACCAAATGTGTCTTTTGGAGAAATTATAATTTGATAACTCCTTGGCCTTCATTTTTATTCAACTTAATCTGAACCTGAAATATTATAATATTAAATATTATAATATTATTATTTCCTTTTAACCTGTTTATCCATCCTTGGGATGTCATTTTAAACTAATTCTCCTTCCTCGGGTCTTTAATATGTTTAGGCATTTTTAGGCATATAATATTTAAAATAAATATTATATCCTATTCCTTTGAACCTCTTCCTTGCCTTGTGGAAAAACCATCTAATGACATTAATGATGATGAAACTTGGACATCAATATATTGATAACTCTTGACATCAATAACAAGAAATCTTACTCATATTTCCAATAGGGAGAACAGAGATAGGAATCTTATCAGATATTCCAAAGATACTTATCACAAACTAAGAACTAGTTCAACAAGAAAACCATGTTCAAAAAGTTTAAAGTTGGTGACTTGGTTTTAAAATGGAATGTAGACAAAGCCAAACTAGGCAAATGCAAGAAATTTAACTATTTCTGGGAAGGCCCTTTCCAAATAGAATCTATCAAATAGAAAAATGCTTTCTAGCTAAAGAATCAAGAAGGAGAGGTGCTACCCATCCCAGTGAATGGATATCATCTCAAGTTGTACGTTCGATAGTGAGTTTTTCCTTGTGTATCATATGTATCATAAACTTGTAAATATTTTCATATTTTGCACTTTATGATGAAGGCAACTAAAATACAAAAGACATTCCACGTTGTGAAGTATTCGTACAAAGCGGTAGTTTCCAACTCACCTATAAGTCAACTATGCTATGTGGAACATAGTGGAACCTCCTCATCATCAAGAAGGAAAGACTTGGTCATGTAAATAAAGAAAGATATACCCAAGGAATATTGCACTCAAACAAGAAAAAAATAATATATGCGGGACCCACGATCTGATGTAGATCAAAAATAAATTTTATAAGCCTGAGTAAGGAAAGTGCACACACGTCATAATGACACTGCTAACTATGAAAGTAATCCAATTATAAAAAAGAGTTGCATCAATTTAGTTTTGCATGTAGAGAAACATTACAACCATATCATTTAAATTACACATACTAAGATGGCTTTATGTTCGATGCTACTCAACAAGAGTTTACTCTTGTTGCAATATTTTATCTCTAAGATTTATGCAAAGGGAAAGAGAGAGTAACTTTCTATCAATTTCGTAAGAGCTCAAATTTTTATTTCAGAGGAGAGTATTGTGATTCCACCATAGCCATGGCATCATCATTCTGATACTACCACAAAGGCCACTTTTGAGGAAATCCAAGTAAGTAGTCGTTTCTAGGACAATGCAAGTAAAATTGCTGATATGTTTACCACCTTCAAGGAGAAGTCTCAAATGAGAATAGAGGTAGAACAAAGGGTCATGAAGCACATATAATCCTCAAATCTGAAGGCGATAATGGTAATTTCATTACTATATTTTTACATGTGTGATTATGTGCATCCATACCCTGAACTCATCCAAGCTATCGTGGAAAATTTCAACCCCAAGAAAAATATATTGCAGAGCATCAAGGACAAAAAGTTGATGCATTTCAAATATTAATCCTTTAATAATGCCTTCACCCCTAGGATAGAACTAGGCTTGATAGCCAAAGAATTTTCCTCTAAGGACCAAGCTCAATATTACACCCTAAGTAAGCATGTTGAAGGGGGAAAAAATAAACTAAA
Source organism: Wollemia nobilis (assembly GCA_028583015.1). NCBI lineage: Eukaryota > Viridiplantae > Streptophyta > Pinopsida > Araucariales > Araucariaceae > Wollemia > Wollemia nobilis. The sequence goes on along the minus strand of JAQPPZ010000220.1, from coordinate 2,358,299 downwards.
TTGGGTGGTTGAAAAATTAGATAAAACTTGGAGTGACAATACCCTACCTCCGGTCCCCATCAAATTGGAAGAATTTAAAGATCCAAAACTTTACTCCATGCTAGATGTAATTACTGGTTTATAGTTTGATAGGCAAGTGTACAATTGGTAGATAGCTATGATTCACTGCATCTCCAACCCTAGAAATTATGATCTTTTGGATACAACAACAACCCAATATTATTTGATTGACCTCAATACTTAGCAGTATGGTCCTAATAATACCAAAGCTAGATGAAAGGGAAGAAGGATGAGTCATCATTCAGACACTACTTTCATTTTTCTTAGAGTTTCTTCTACTTTAACCAAGAAGAGTTGCCATTCATCCCTACACAAAGAGCAAATCCTAATGGAACCGCTCGAGTCATCTATAAATGGACAAATGCTTTGAGAAAAAGAGAGTCTTCTTATAATTTAAATAGAGAATTCCTAGGACCAAATTTGAAGATGATAAAAGGATAAGTCCCCAAAATTCCCCAATTAGCAAGAGATATTTGAAGTAAGGAGGGCAAAGAAGAAGGTGACTAGTATATCTTAACAAAATGGATAGTCATTCATGTATATGGTTTCACTGAGAAACCTTTTATCCTACCCCACTATGTCACTGAGCAAATTTTTGCTCTTGAATATTACTGCCAGAAGGATTATACTAACATCATATTTGGAATGGGCAAGGGCAGGAAGGGCACCTGCACCTATCCCCTAAAGGTGAGTGACATAGTTGTTAGTAAAGGACAACACAAAAGCATTACCAAATACATGTGAGAAAAGGGTTTAGTGGAGATTCCTCACATATGGAGGTATGACCCAGAAAACAAGTTCTCAAAGAAAATTAATGACCCAAAATCTAAAAATCAAAGTTCAAGAGAACTCTCCATCCCCACATCGAGAAATTCAGAAAAAATGACAAAAAAACCGAATTAGTGTGGGATGTTCAATATATGGAAGCACTGCCCCATTGGAGGGACTTCTATTATTAGGTGGTAGATTATGAGCCATAAAATCACCTAATGCATATTTATATAGAAGATTATATTAAATCTCTAGTAAAAACAAAAACTTGGAATTTAGAAAAGTTTGAATTCTAGAAAATACAGGTAGAGACAGGTACCTTAAACTCCAAGTATCCTGTAAAAATTTATAGAATGTTTAAATACTATTATGATTCACATGCCAACACCTGGAAGTGCACCAAAAATTTCCTAGCACTAAGCTTAAAGAGGCCTACAGGACAAACAAAGGAGACAAGTAATGAATGGGCCATCAGGTCAAGGTTGAAACATTTTACCATTCAAACACCCCCATCCTCTCCTCAATGAACTAAGAGTACTATAAAAAGAGATCCCTATTGGTAAAGGCAAACATGTTGCTTTCTAATATTCAACATGGGAATTACAAATGTATGGGTTAGGTGCTCACCTAATGCAAAGGTAAGGGTACCAAGGAGGAGGATTGGACTCTAATAAGTCGAGCAATACACAACCTATCCTGGTTGAGCAAAGACAAAAAATATTGGCTCTAGGAGCATATGATGAGGATTATGTGGAACCCAAATATAGATGTGATCAAGATCAAGTAATGTATGGAACTTATATTGTGATATTCACATGTTCTAACTCCACTCAATGGCAAGAGAAACCTAGTACTTCACAAGCGCATGATCAAGAACTTGTTCAAGAAGAGAAATTAGTGGCTGACATATCTGGGTTAGAATCTATGGAAAAACTTTTTAGAATGACTCAGGAAGAGGAACAAGAAAGAGAGAAATAAGGAAGAAAAGAGGAGCAGGTTCAAGCTCCATCAAATAAGTGACCAAGTATGGATCAATATGCACATCAATACCCACCAAGAAACTCAGTACATTTTCTATCTCTTCTTATTATAATCCTCTACCTCTAAGTTCTCAAGAAAAGCTCCCATCCCATTCTAAGAGTCACATCTCATCAACAAAGGTTCCCTCTCTTGTTTCACCCCAAGTTGTTACATCCATATCACTTCCATCCATGCAACATCCATCAATTTCCATTGAAAACCCACTTTCACTTTCACAGTCACAAGAGCCTCCCAAAATTCCATCTATGATATCAATAGGTCCACAAATCACAACACTACTTCCTCCTGCATTAGCAGAGGCCATGATAACCACTCCTTCATGCTAAGATTCCACTATATTAACCTCTCCACTCACCCCTGTAAGTTTGGTTTTATATTTTATCACCATGTCTATTCCATCCACTAACCCTATTGTAGCTCAACATCAAAGAATAGAAGAGATAGCCTTCAATGTAGCGACCTGGTGGAATTAGCAGCTGGCAAAAGACTCGAAGGATGTAGCATGGAAGAGGAAAACTACAGTTACTGATATAGTATCTATAAAGAGGATGAAATACACTCACTAAAAAAGTGAAGAAGCCAAGAAAGGAGATGACTTTTGAAGACTATGATATAGTCGAGAAAACTGTAGTGAAGTAGCAAAAAAAAAGCTTGCCTAATAGATCGAAACTGAAATGTAATCTAGTGTTTATAAGAAAGTATGCAAAAGAAAGATGCTAAAGAGGTAAAAAAAGTAAGCTATTGAAATGATGAATAATTTAAAGCAAAATAGAGAGGATTTCTCCTTGTATTTATAAATTCATCAATCCAACGGTTACAATACATCCCCTTGAGGGCTTCTCATTTTGATACATTTCAGATTACAAGTTATAAGGGATCAAATCCCTTCATGAGCTTAATGGCGTGCTTCCAGTGTTTTTCCTTGCAACCCAAACTTGAGAGCTATTATTGGGCTATGTTTATTTATCTCCTTAGCTCCTACCTCATGCATAGAATACCTACACCTACACACAAGAGATTGGAAGACATTAGTAGCATATGCATTTGATAATGAAAACCTTAAAAAAGTAAGCAATAACGAATATAAAACTTATTTACGAAAAATATAAACAACTCCAAATGAATTTAAATTTTAATATGATGTTAATGAGATGATTTTGGAAGGATATAAGCATAAATTAAAGTGTAATTATGATCAGAACCTATGGTCATACCTGGAAGGAAAAACTAAGACTGAAATTAAAAACACCAATTGACACATCAAATCTATTCCAAACTTAACCAAAATTGAGTATGTTGCTATTCAAATGCTGTAGAATTGATCTATGCTAAAATTAGGTCACAATTGTTAGCCATTTAATGGATATCCCTGACAAGTGCAACTAGGACTGTTATCCATCCCTAGTAGGGATGGTCACAAAATGGGGTGGTTTTTACCACCAATTCCAAGGGGATCTGGTTTAGAACTCTCCTAAATGTGTTATCATCAAATTTGGTCAAATTACTCTCAAATTTGATAGGTTTTGGAATGGATTAGCATATTTTGGGATACCCCTAAAAGCACCTTCAAATGAAGAGGTTTTCAAGGAAAATACGTGGGCAAGTGTGAGGAAAAATGTTGGTAGCACTTCTTGGTCAAAATGTTGTAAATCAATCCTCTTGAAATTGGGCGAGAGAACCTCAATTTATAAACCAAAAGAGAAAAAGGGGCAAAGGGGGTAATTTTTGGTATGCAATGCAAGTATGGCCTCTTTTCCATTCCTTTGCCATACACATGGTGAAAGAGGATACCCATTTGGCAGGTCATGATGTCTATGATAGCCTCCAAATCAATTTTGGGTGATTGGGTGGGATAAATGGTAGGAATTGATTGCCATTTGTTCCACCCTTTTACTTTTGGAGGTTCTAGTTCATGGTTGTCCCACCCAGGGATGGCTATTGGTGGTCGTCGCTAGGTGGGATGGTCATAAACTATGACTATCCCTGGGTGGGAAGGTCATGGATACATGGCCTAAAACCTCCCAAAAGTGGGGTGAACCTTCCTAAAAGTGGTTGGGAGCCCTAATTAACCCTTGAGGGTTTCCCAATGGGACCATATGATGTTGATAAGAGTGGTGCATATTGGCACATTCACAGTCTTATCCGATTTACATGATTTTAGTGTCTACAAATACCCCTTTTTGAGATGCACTATGTGCAAAAGAGCACTGAGAAAAAATAGATGACTAAAACATTAAATGATTAAGGTTATTCATTAACATAACCAACTTTAGATGCCTCTATTGTGGAAATATCATACATTATTGGAGTCCTTGCTTTTTATATAGTTGAAGGATTGATTTTGGTATACCTTTCAATTGTGTTGTTCAAACAATTTAGGCTTAGGGTATACTTGGTCTTGGTTCCTTGTTTCCTTGTAAGCATTTTCATGGGTGAATTCTTGAGGCTTCAATGATGCCAAGCCTTTTGTTTTGTTGTATTTTCTGATTTTTTACCCCAACATAGGCTTGAAATTTTGTCTTTGGCAAAGATTATTTTGAATGTATGAAAATTGTACTTTTGAGTGTTTAAGTGTTGATTTGATTATGAAATCATTATTATGACTACCCCCTCAAACAACGAGTTGATGAGGGCATGACAAATGATAAAGTGATGATTCACTTGACACATATGACTTAATTGGGATAACCATAAGTTTTTCCCATTTCAAGATGTACCAATTTTGCTAGGATTTTGATTATTTTGATGGTGTTTCATGGAAGCAAAAGACTAAATACTTCATTCCCGTGGAGTGGTCTAGCCATAATGGCCTTCTTGGAGAGTGAAATAAAGAATTTTCAAAGTATTAATAAATACTTTTAGTTCAATCTTGATCCATTGTTAATTTTAACCATTTTGACTTGTTTTTGGTGGGTTTTTGGCCTTGTTTTTGAACTTTTTAAGCTATTTTTGTAGGATTTTTTAGTGTTTCAATTGTATTTGATTTTTTTATTTATTAAGATTTCATAGAAGAAAGGATATGAATACCTCATTTCCATGGAGTAGTCCAGCCATAATGGCCTTCTTAGGGATTGAAGTGAAGACATTTTAGTTCGACGATGAATAATTTGGTTCAAGTAGCCTTATAGTAAATTACCCATTTTACCGGATTGCATGGAGTGCAAGTCACTACAGCTGCCATGTGTATAGGGTAAATAATTGGGAACGAGGTATACTTAAGATTTTACTTTATCTAATTTTTATTTTTTTATTTTATGATTTTGGGAGCGTGAGGTATGAGGACCCACTTTATTGTAGCCTACGAGCAGTTTATGGATGATGATATATCTTTGGTTCCATACATTCATACATACATACATATAAATATCTATATATATAAATATATATATATATATATATATATATATGAGTTTTCTATTTTCATTTTGTGTTTCCTTACTACTTTTTGAGATGTATGCAATGCTTATATTTGTTTTATGATGTTATAATGGATGCCTATCATGTATGCATGTATTTGTAATATGATGTGATTTGATGATATGGATATTTGTAAATGCACAATGAAATGGATGATTTGTTTAATTTGTATGATGTATTATGATTGCTAGTTGACACATTAGATGCTAGCACCATCGATTATACAAACAATTCTCTCATCATTTTCATGTTATTATGACATTATGTAATGGTTTGTGTAAATGTAACTTGACAAACATGTGACAACATGATGTGAAATGGAATGAATAGTATAATGTTTATGATGTGTTTGAGATTTTTAGGAGACTCAAACACTCTAGTTACCTAATCAAAAGGTTTATAATAACTATATAAGAATTTTTTAAAAAGTATAATTCTACTAAGATAACCAAGATATGCAATATCCCTGTGTGTGCATGTGAGTTCATTGTTATGATAAAACATAAAGATACCCCAGTGCCAAAAAGTATTGATTCAGCCCATTTGTATAGAAGATCACCCTGTGAATATCATTATCCTGAGTTTTATACTTAGTTGGATTTGACCACCAGGCATTATAGGCTACTAAAAGCTAGCTCATCCAAATGCAAACATTGGTCTATTCCAAAAGCAAGTTGCTTAAGTGATAGAAATATCATCATGTGTAAGGATACCACCATTTCCAGGTGGGCTTGATGCCACCCAATCTATAATGAGGATCACCTTATGGTTCTCTATTGTTGAGAATTCTAGGGAATCAAGTTTAGTACTCCCTTCTTTTTTTTAAATTTGAATTTTTCAAGGGAGTTGCTCATTTTTGTTATGATGAGCAATGGATTTTGGTAGTGGTGAGAACCACTATTTATTTTACTTTTTTCTAATGGTGAAAACCACTTTTTCTTTTGCATATTGTGAAGTGATAATAATCACTGTTTATTTTTCATTTTGGATACTTGCCCCAATTTGGTGTGAGGTAAGGAATTTTGATTATTTGGGTAAGGAGGAACTTGTCCTTTTATCAATTATTAGCATCTTTGAACCATTCACACAAGGGGATGAGCGAGATAAGTTTTTCGCTTAAGGTAACCTAGACCACTTTGTAGGTTTCATATTTCCTTGTGCTAAAATTGGATTTATTAATGTGAAAATGTGTTGGGATTTTGATGTATACAAGGTATAATCTAAGCAGGATTCTACCTTCTAAAAATCATGATAGCTTTCTACAGGATCTGAAAAGAAAACTAGAGACAACTAAGTAATAAAAAATCCTACATATAGCCTATGAACAATGGCTAAATGAAGGGAAACAGACACACAATGTGGAGTGTAGATGTAAATAATAAGTGTAATGTGAATAGGTATGAAAAATAACTTTTGACAACATTGATTATGAAAAATACCTAGTGTACATACCTGGTGCTAGACATGTATGATCAACTTCTTACAATGCAAAATTGCAATGATGAGTATGCCTAATGCAAGTGATGTTGTAATGCAAAGATATGAAATGTGATGCAATACTTTTGTATTTTTGATATTTTAATGATGTTTTTGTATTTTTGATATATATATGTGTATACAGTTTAACAATGGGTTTAATGAATGCCATTGGGGATTTTTGGGTGACCAAAGGTCTTAGATACACCTTTGGGTCATTTTGGGATGACCTAGATGGTCGTAGACCACCTAGAAGCATTTTAGGGTGACCAAAGGGCTTATAGACACCTTTGGGGAATTTTGGGATGACCTAGATGGTTGTAGACCACCTAGGAGTGTTTTAGGGTGACCAAAGGGCTTATAGATGCCTTTGGGGAATTTTGGGGTGACCTAGATGGTCATAGACTATCGAAGAGCATTTTAGGGTGACCAAAGAGCTTATAGATACCTTTCAGGTATTTTAGGGTGACCTAGACAGTTGTAGACTGCCTAGGAGCATTTTAGGGTGACCAAAGGGCTTATAAATACCTTTAGGGCATTTTGGGATGACCTAGATGGTCGTAGACCACCTAGAAGTATTTTAGGTTGACCTAGATGATTTTAGGCTACCTAGGGGTATTTTAGGTTGACTTAAATAGTCGTAGACCACCTAGAGGCATTTTAGGTTGACTTAGATGGTCGTAGACCACCTAGCAATATTTTAGGTTGACCTAGATGGTCATAGACCACCTAGGGGTATTTTAGGTTGATCTAGATGGTCGTAGACCACCTAGGGGTATTTTAGATTGACCTAGATGGTCGTAGATCACCTAGGGATGTTTTACATTGACCTAGATGATAGTAGACCACCTAGGGGTATTTTAGGTTGACCTAGATGGTATTAGACCACCTAGGGGTATTTTAGGTTGACATGGATGGTCATAGATTGCCTAGGGGTATTTTAGGTTGACCTAGATGATCGTAGACCATCTAGGGGTATTTTAGATTGACCTAGATGGTTGTAGACCACCTAGGGATATTTTAGGTTGACCCAAATGGTCATAGACTACTTAGGGGTATTTTAGGTTGACCTAGATGGTCGTAGATACCTAGGGGTTTTTAAGGTTGACCTAGATGGTCATAGACCACATAGGGATATTTGAAGTTAACCTAGATAGTCGTAGACTACCTAGGGGTGTTTGAGGTTGACCTAGATGCTCATAGAATACCTAGGGGTTTTTAGGTTGACCTAGCTGGTTGTAGACTTCCTAGGGATGTTTTAGGTTGACCTAGATGATCGTAGATCATATAGGGGAATTTGAGGTTGACCTAGATGGTTATAGACTACCTAGGGGATTTTAGGTTGACCTAGATGATCATAGATTGCCTAGGGTATTTTTAGGTTGACCTAGATGGTCGTAGACCTTTTAGGGGTGTTTTAGGTTGACCTAGATGGTTGCAAACCTCCTACAGGTATTTTAGGTTGACCCAAATGGTCATAGACCACCTAGGGGTATTTTAGGTTGACTTAGATGGTCGTAGACCACCTAGGGATATTTTAGGTTGACCTAGATGGTCATAGACCACCTAGGGGAATTTTAGGGTGGCCTAGATAGTCATAGACCATATAGAGGTATTTTAGGTTTACCTAGATGGTTTTAGACTACCTAGGGGTGTTTGAGGTTAACCTAGATGGTCATAGATCACTTAGGAGCATTTTAGGTTGACCTAGATGGTTGTAGACCACCTAGGGGCTTTTTAGGTTGACCTAGATGATCGTAGGCCACCTAGGGGATTTTTAGGTTGACCTAGATGGTTGTAGATCACCTAGGGGCATTTTAAGTTGACCTAGACAATAATTACAATCTTAAAGAAAACTGTTAAGAAAAATCATAAGGATTGGCATAATTAGTTACCTCTTGCCCTTTGGGCCTATCACACTAGTATTTATGTGGACTTATGAAATGGAGTTAAGATCATCACACTTCATCATAGATTATTATAACATTTTCACTTGAATGGTCGTGATATCATCGGATGGGTTATTTGAGATTAAAGACCCTAAGGAGGCCATTGTGTTCACAAAATGATTAGATGAATGAGGGAGTGCCTCAATATCATACCATTCAAAATTTACTAAAATTTTGTCCACTAGGGCTTTGTAGGCTTGTAATAATTGGCACCTACACTAGAATATTCCTTTGAATTGATTAATTATGATCAAGGAATCACCAAAAATATTTAGCTTTGTTATTTTCATGGCGATTGTTGTTTGAAGACCTATGAGAAGAGCTTCATACTTGGCATTATTATTGGTGCATGAGAAATCAATTTTAAATGAAAGGGGTATTGGAGCCACTTGTGGTGTGAAAAATATGAATTCTACATCACCCCCTTGCTCACACTTAGAACCATAGAAAAATAGAGTTATGTCAACTGTGACTTAGGCTCTTCAAGATTTGGTGATTCTAAGACATGAAAAACTCCGTCATCGAGAAGCTCTATAGTGAGAGGTTGGTCATCCTAGAGAGGAGCCTCTACTAGTTGATCGGATATGACCTGACCCTTAATTGATTTATGTCCAATGAAATCTAGGTCAAATTATGTCAACAACATGATCCATTTCATCATGTGACTACTATGATAAGTTTGACTCATCATGTAACACAATGGATTCTATTTACTAAATACGTGGTATGATTGAGCATGTAGTGGTGTAGCCTTTTAGTGGTAAAGACCACTACTAAGCATAACTTCTCAATGTATGCATATTTTATTTCATAGCTAACCAGGGTGTGGCTCATATAATATGTAGCATTTTATTTATGTAATTCATTCGTTTGGGCCAACATGGTGCCCAATGCATGCTCAGTGGTTGAGATGCAAATATAGAATAGCACTCCTAGTCATGGAGGAGCCAATACTGGTGGAAAAACTAGATATTATTTGATCTCATCAAAGGCATCTTGACATTGCTTATCCCAATGAAATGCAACCTCCTTGTTCAATAATTTTTTCATAGGTCTACACTTATCCATTAATTGCGCTATGAAGTGCTTTATGGATGCTACCTTTTATTGCAAGCTACATAGTTGCTTGATAGTTATGGGGGGAGGCATTTATAGGATTGCTTTAACTTTATTTGGGTCTACTTATATGCCTCACTTAGAGACTATGAATCCTAAGAGTTTACTGGATGTGACATCGAATACACACTTCTAGGATTTAGCCTAACAATATGTTCAATGAGGTGATCTAAAACCTTGCGCAATATATTGATATGCTTATGGCGTAATAGACATTTGGCTAGTAAGTCATCCAAGTAATATTTTAGAATTTTATGCATGTAGTCATGGAAGATATATATCATGGCTCGTTGGTAGGTGATGCCAGTATTTTTGAGGCCAAAAGGCATGACCTTGTAACAAAATGTCCCCCAAGGCATTGTGAGCACCATTTTGATCTAGTATTATAGATTAATACAAATTTGATTGTATCCATAGAAACCATCCATAAGGGATAACATTTCATGTTTTGTTGTGGCATCTACCAATGCATATATGTTTGACAAAGGAAACTCATCCGTAGGACTCAATTTGTTGAGATATCTAAAATCAGTGCAAATGCAAATCCTTCCATCGGGTTTATTTATAGGTACCATATTGGAAACCCATGGTGGATAATCTATTAATATAATAAATTTGGCATCTAATAGTTTTTGCAATTCATATTTGACCATCAAGGTGACTGTTGGATGCATATTACACAACTTTTTCTTAACTGGTTTGACACTTGGGTCCAATGTAATATTATGCATGACCAGATTAGGATCTAGTCCTAGCATATATTTATAAGACAAAGCAAAAGTTTCTATGTTTTTTGTTAACAACTTTATATAATCAGTTTGTTCATAATGGGATAGACCTTCCTCTAATTTAATGTTATGCAGATTATCAATATTTGTATCGATATCCCTATCAACTGTTGGCTCAATTAACATGTGTGATCCATATTCCAACTGATGTAGAATAGGGATTAAATGAATGTCATCATTTGGGTTTATACCCTCAATTGGTATTCCTACTTAACCTCAACTTGATAGATATTTTTAGTAGTCCTTGGAGAAAAATGAAATATTTGTAACATTTTCTTGTAAGGCCAATATTCTGATGGATATGGGGGAGAATCTCCCTGATCAAAGTCAATTACCTCAACATAGAGATGCAATGGATTTTATGGGTTATTCAGATCTCTCAATGGTGCACTTAGATCTAAGGAAATCATGTTGATGGATACTGTAGGCCCAAAATGGCCACATACTTAGGAAAATTTTGTAAATTTTTCCTAAGTCATAAAGTCCTCATTTCGCACACCTTACAGTGTATTTTGGAATGAACCGCAATAGAAACCATGAGGCCATCCAACACTTAGTAAATTTTCAAGCTCGGAGTAGTTTCAAAAGACTTCTTTTGTTTTTTTATTTTGGACTAGCGACACATCTCGAATCTACAAAATATTTTGATAAAGGATGACATCAGCAGAAAAAAGTGCAAAGTGGTTACCACTTGATATTTTGAATATCTCATGAGTGGCTAAGTGTTGGAGCGCATGATTCTAGAGAACACATAGAGTATTTTTGCCTAGAATGGTGACAAGGTAGAATGCTATAAATGTAGTAAATGTAGATTGGTGACAATGGATATTTTTGACTAACTCTTTTTTGGAATGGTGATAAGCAGTGTTTTAGTCTGAAGATAATGTGGAATGGAAGAAGAGTCACTTTACATTGAGATGGGTCTGGAACGATGGTCATACACCAATACACTTCCCCAGCTTGGAATGGAATCTAAATTTTTTTTTAAGAAGAGATGACATCATCGCTATTTTTGTGCAGATTGACGAATACTTTGTGGACGATGAAGAAAATTAAAGAATAAAAGGCAGATTCGATCCTGCTTAGCCTTCAAGGCATTTAAAATATGGATTGGTTTTCCATAGTTTCTAAGGTATAAAGGATGACATCATCAATGTTTTAAAGTGGAATGGTATTGTGTTCTCCCTACCATTGGAAGTGACAAAGAATTTGAAGTATTTAAAGATATTTCTTCACCAAAGTTTTAACAGTTAGTTGGAGAGGAAGATGAAGTGTCAAGGGTTTTCAAGAAGATATAACCATAGATGGTTTCAGATTGATGGTGGTAGATGGATTCCAAGAAATATCTATGATGCAGATGAGGTCTCCAACAATAGAAATCCAGTTCGAGCCAACAACCAGCAAGTTGCAAAGGTTTCCAATTGCCATGGTGGTTTATTTGCAATGGATTTCCTAGGTATTGAAATAGTAAGATGATGCCAGCTAAGAAATCTCTTCAGAGATGTGAAAAATAATCATTGTAATGTTACATATTATTTTTAATTTTACAAACTATAAATAGAGGTCAAACCCTCATTTTTAAGGGTAGGTTATAGTGTGTTTGACTATACCACTATAAATTTTCTATAAGTTAATGAAAGGAGCATTACACTGATTTTCACCTCAAAGCTTGTATCTTCATCATCCGATATCATAGGTTCTAATATTAAAGTTGCATTTTTGTGAATACTTGAATAGTTAGTTTGTCAGGCTTACTAACTAATAGAGTAATTGAAATCTACTTTGGGTTAGTTCTATGTTGTTAGGAGTATATTTCTGTGAAACCTAGATAGTGATTAATTTTGTTATTTGGATTATAATTATTGGGGTATTGGAATTGTTTTCTTAAATATTTCTCTATTGTTCTTATAAATATGCAAAGATGTCCAAGATTTTTGATAATGTTGATCTAAGTAATGTGTTCTGATATGATTTTTGGAGCTTTTTATTGTGATATCAATGTTGTTAACCTATCCATCCAACTGTTGTTCACTTTTATAACCCTAATCTCTTTCTCTAACCCTAATAGTGTCAACATCTTGTTTAAGTTGACAAGGAACCAACCTACTCTGGAGGTTAGATTGGGAACTTTGTTCTAGTCTATACCAATGTTGAGTGCTGAGTTGTAGCTATCGGGTGCATGCCTAAATAGAAAATATGAAGATAGAAAAATACAGTGTTGAGTAAAGCTTAAATGCAATTTAGTTCCCAATAGTTTTTGGCACGCTCGGTGGGACCAGTTCACAAGAAACACTAAGACTCACCAACTGATATATGGTTTTACCTACCCAAAGGAATCAAGATTTGGTGAATTATCTTGACCTTACTAAGCGAAGAATAGAAAATTCACCTGGTGAGTCCCTGATTTGTGAACCTATAAAAGAATCATCCTTGTAGATCAGTATGCTTTTCAAGAGAAACAACCCTGATTCTCTCCTTTTTTGAGTTACCCTATAGAGGAATGACTGTGATAAGGAGCTTACACAAATATTTTCAAGAAGAGGTTGATCACCCTAAAGAGAATCCCATTGAAGAAAATCCCATAGTTGATCAAAACCCCTCCCTAGTAGTAACTCTACCTGGAAACATGGTAGCAAATGCAAATAAAAATCAAGCAAATGTTGCACCAAATCAGCCTTTATAAAAGTGCCCCAATTGGGACACAACTGGCCCACTTCGATTACCTCACATGCATGCCATTCCTTAAGCTCTATCTAAAGCTATATCCACATATGATGGATCAGGGAAGACAACATATGAGCATTGTCAAAATATCCTCAATCTGGTAGCTATCCATTGTAGACACCAAAATAGCACCAATCTGATTATGCGACTACAAGAACTAATCGAGTTGGCATACATAGCCCCTAGGGCAGCCCCAGAGGTTAAACAGTGGTCCTAACCACTCCTAAATTAGTTTTGGAAGGTCAAAGGTCAATTTGGAATCTTTTAAGCACTTTTCTCCCTACTCGTCCCACCCTAGGACAATTAGCATCCTATTAGAATCCTATTCGTCCCACCCTAGGATGATTAGCAACAATTGTTCTAGGGTGGGATGAGTAGCAGGTTTGACTGGCAAAAAGTCAAACCTCGACAAGTCTGCCACTTAACTACACCTTCAGAGCATGCAATTACGAGGAACAATTTCAAATCTGAGAGAGGGACTTTATTAAAGCATACCCTGATCATGGAGGCCTCATGCAAGGAGACTCTAAATCATGGAGGAATCTTCTCTCCCAAAAAAAGGCATGGCAATCCAAGTGGTTCCCTCGCATGCATACTCAAAGAGAGAGACCCTAGGTCTATAAAAGGGTGAGCATACTCACCCCAAAGAAAGAGTAGAGCTAGATAATTTAGAGCAATGGAGTGCTACCAAATTGTACCCACATTCCCCTTTGTGCTTCTTACATCCATAATTTCTCTTTTGGGAGAGAGGTTATCGGGTGAACACTAGGAACACAATATTGACCTAAAATCCAAACAATCAACCACAATCCCACACAAAATTCGCTAACACAACCCCCTAGGAGGTTTTGGACCCATCCCAAGTGGATTGGTGTCAAAAACAGACCCCAAACAACGGGCGTCTTACCCCCGGGTGCCCCCCAAACTATCGCAGTCCTAATTGGCTCACCCCGGAGCAATTAGAAATCTGTGAATATTTTCTATACTATTATTTTTGCATTATGTTCCATTTGGTTTACTTATGCTGCTATTCAATTTTTATGGCATTCTGACTTGTTTTGATTGTGTTTTTATCATATTCATGCATTACTAACCTACAAAGATTTCCTTAGTATACAGGATAATATGGGTAGAATCTGCAAAATATGACCTTCTAGGTCATCCCAAAATACCCCTTTTAGCCTAACTCCAAGTTTTCAAGAATTTTGGAGGCCTCTGGGTAGGACATTTGGAAGGTCACTTTTGCATGCTTTGTGACAGTCATAATCGTCCCACCCCGGAGTGATTATAAATCCATGCATGATTTCCCAACTATTATTTTTGCATTCCATTATATTTGGTTTACTAATTCTTTTGTTCAAGTTTCATGTCATTCTGACCTATTTTGACTATGTTTTTATCATTTTATGCGTTTACTAACATACAAGGAACGCCTTCAGATATAGGATAATATGGGCAGAATCTGCAAAATATGACCTTCTGGGTCATCCCAAAATGCCCTTTTTAGTCTAACTTCAATTTTTCAGGAGTTTTGGAGACATATGGGCTAGACATTTGCAAGGTTGTTTTTGCATGTTTTGTGACAGTCCTAATCGTCCCACCCCGGAGTGATTAGAAATCCATGCATGATTTCCTGACTGTTCTTTTTGCAATATGTCTTTGATGATGTTTTTATGCATCTGTAAAATTTTGGGTTCATTATGACATGTTTTGATCACCATTTTGTTATTTTACATACTAACTAGCTAGAGGCCCTAGGGATTGCATTCTTTCCTTCTATCTGCACATGCTATTAACTATTTGATATTTCTTTGTACATAGGATTGTGCTTCCAAGAACATCAGAGGGGCAACAAGGAACACATGAACACATGGATGCAAGCAGTGACAACCTTTGGCCCACCCATTTTGAAAGTGAGGCACATAGAAGACATTGGAAGCATACCATACGTTGATGTAACGAACTGTATCAAATTTTCTGAGCCCTAAAGGGGGGATGTATTATAACCAAATTGAAAGCAACATTAATAAAAGAGGCCCTTCTTTGTCTTTGTTTGCTTACATCTCATCTATGCATCATTTCCTTTGTGCATTGCTTTCTCGCATTCGTAGGACTTAGCATTGTTTTATATCAATTTCGTTTGCACCATATGGTCTAGCACGCCGTCACCCCGCGTTCAATATTTTAGTGGTGATCATGGTGGGACCCTATCCCCTACTATTGGGATCAATTTTTTGATCAAAATTTTTTGTTTTTCTTGCAGGTGTTACTCATTCGGGCGCTGGACTGCTACTCGTGCCACCCTGTGACGAATACAGACTTGGAATTTGTGCCACCCTAGGATGAATACAAATTCATATCACCCTGAGATGAATATAGACCTGCTATTCATCCTACCTCAGGACGATTAGCTCTTTGTACATTTTTTGAGCAGAAACTTAGAGGCATCTGGTTTGGGTAGAGAAGAGGTAGGTTTTTTGAACATCCTTTATGTTTTTCTGTTTGTCTCTACAAATTTTCTATTTTCTTTGCTTGCATAGGGAATTTTGCTACATGTTTTATTTCTTTTTGCAAGTAAAAGGAACCACACAAACCATGTAATAATATTAACATCAAGGATTTGGTCATAAAACCCCAACACTTGATCAAGACCAATGGTGGATTTCATCACCTTGTCTTGGATTTTTGCATACATAACCCTGATAGCTACTATTGCTAGATGTAAATCCTGATGAAATCTGACCATGTGTAGCAGGGGTGATTCCCAGCACATGAGGATAAGTCTTTTATAGTAGGTTTCAAAAATAGAGCGATTCCCATTTCGTATCGCATATGTTCCACATACTATTTTTCTCTTGTGTACCAATAGTTTCCCTCACGTAAGGGTAGGTATATTGAGAGGTTTGGTATAATGTCTTGGCAATGGTATATTGAAGGGGTGACCATTTTGGAGATATAAGATCCCTCATCATGCATGAAAAACAAAATTTTCTTTACACGATTTGCACAACAAAATCAAAACACACTAAACCAGATTTAGGACGCACATTTAATCTATAAACAAGATAATCATTTCTTTGTTTGTGTGGTCCCTTTTTTTTGGTGTAGCATAAAGAATATTAAAGGATATAAAATCATACATACCTTGTAGAGAACCACCACCATGGTGTATACCCATAGCCAAGCCCAATCACGGGCAAAATCTGTAGAAAGTGTACAAGGAGGCACAAGTCACCTTTGTTATAGCCCCAAGGACTTGGTTAGACCACCTTGGTAGCCTGGGTCCACACTATGCCACTACAAAAAATGACTATAGAGGCACCCATTTTGGGGGCACTCTCATTCAACATAGACCATTTTAGGAGGAGCACATACATGGGAAGGCTCCATTAGATGCTCATTATGAGTGGCCATTAAGCAATGAAGCGCTAGAGTAGCATAGGGTTCACAAGGAGGGACAACATGATTATATCATCCCCCCTCTACCCCTCATTACTATTAGAACTAATAGAACAAATATAGAGTGCAATGCTCTTTAGATAGGGTGAGCCAACTCCACCCATCCCTTTCACATGTACAAAGGGGAGCACGAGGAAAACCAATACATTCCTCGAGAGCAATACATCACATGCGAGCAATGCGCCTCCACACCTGCTAATTATCAAGATCACCTATTGAGGCCAAAGCCTCAGGTGAATGCCACTAACCTCGACAGAGGAAATTGACCCATAGATATCTCGGATCACCATGGCCTAGATAGACATGTAGGGGAGGCATCTAGTCCTCCTAAAAATAGGACGATGGAATAAATTGACTTGGCATTTGCCAAACATGTCATCCACAAAGCACAAATCATGCAACTTAGGCAAGATCAGTAGTCGTTAGAGCAACTGTATCATCTTAACAAAGAGCGCATTTGATTCCAGATAGATGAATTACTCTATAACAATATGCATGAGAGGATTCCAACCCCTCGCACACATAGGATAGAGATTTATGAGAGGCACAACCCCTTGTTGTAAGAAAGGGTTCCACAACCTTATCAAGTGTCACCTCCAAGACCTTCGAGACCTGAGTAGGAGGCCACCCATAGAACCAATGATGGGAACCATCCTCGGGCACCCGTTCATGTTTATAGGTCACACCCAAAAACTCCTCAAGAGGCCTATGATGAGTTTGAGTGAGAAGAAGAGCGGGATGAAACACCCTACCAATGCAGGGGGGCGCTACCCAGCTACCCCTCCATAGGCCTCAAGTTCCTTGTAATGCGTAATGGGAAAAACACAAAGAAGAGGAAATAAAATCCTCTGATGCATACAAAGCACTGTTATAATGCTTAGAGTCTATGGAGATCAAGACTTCAGGGCCCCAAAATCCCACCTTATGCCAGCTCCACAGTCACCTTGTGCATCCTTTAGTTCTGAAACCCCCATACATCGACCACTTCAAAATGCCTCAATTGGAAATTTTTAGAGGGGATGAGGATGCCCAATAACACATGACAAGGTTCCTAATTCAATGCTTTGGCATTCAGGACAATAATGCATTGCTTCTGAGAACATTTATAACCACGTTCGTAGGTCTTGCCTCAGACTGGTTTACCCAATTACTGAAGCATATCATCAATAATCTAGACCAGCTAGTGGATGCGTTCCTTGAACATTTTGCATTCAAAACCAAGAAGAAGGCATCCTTAAGCGACCTAGATGGCATTGAGTAGTATGATGATGAGACCATAGCCACTTATGGGAATCGGTGGAGGACATTGCTTTCAAAGATACCCTACCTCCCTCCTATGGCCGACATGACTCAGATGTTTTCAAAGAGTTGCATAAGGTCGATATCCATTCTATTGTAGATGTAGCAATATAACAGTGCTTTGTATGCATATGGTGGATCCACCCTTGCACGTCATCGTGTAGGTCAATGAGATTCCATTCAAGAGGGTGTTGGTGGACACTGGCTTGTCCAGTAATATAATCATGACTACAACATTAAAACATCTTAAGTTGCTAGCATCCCACATTGTGGCATCCACTTACACTCTTTGAGCATTCAATGATGCATTATGCTTGACGGTTGGCACAATTGTCCTGCCCATCCAAGTAGAACAAAAGACCATTCCTATGTTGTGTCACATCCTTGAGGGCGAGATGGCCTACAATATTTTGCTAGTCTGACCTTGGATCAGGGACATGAAGTGTGTCCCTTCGATAGCCCATCAGTGCCTCAAGTACACACATGAAGGGCAAGTACATGTAGTCCCAGTAGACTTAGAGCCCTTGAAGTTTTGCAATGTGGTACAACTGATGCCACAATCGACCCTACCATCGACACATTTGGACTTTCAATTGAATCCATCCACTTAGGGTCCAATTTTGCCTACATCCCAACTATTGAGTCCCTCAAGTAATCAACCTAGCCCATATTTGTCATCTAACCCTTCACCAAAAATGCCACCTATGGTGGCCATATTGAAGGATAATGGGAAGAAGCCCATGGAAGAGATACCACCATTAGTCTCAACCATCTCTAACAAAGAGGTGCCTGGCCAAATGGAAGTCGAGATACCTGATTCACCCCACATGGAGTGGACTCAGGGATAACTCCCATTCCCTCCCCCTCAACCATCGATTATTACTGTCGAAATGTCCAATACGGGCCTGGGGGAGTACCTAGTGTAGAACATAGTGGCAACACCCACACTCGAATCCATGCAAGACATGCATATACCTTGCCTCCCCATCGGCACTATCTTCCCTTTAGGTTACTCGCAAAATTAGATAAACTTTGTATATGGGGCCCTTGACAATGGCATCAAACTTTATCTACAAGAGGAAGAGGACGAAGAGCCATTTGTTGAGAATGTCAACTATCTGTTCAACCTAGAATTTGCCTTGAAATACCTTGACCAATGTAATTGGTGTGGATATGGATTGGGTAGATATGAACAAGGAATGCATGTTCTTTGTCAACCAAGATATCAGATGCCATACGATAAATCAAGAGTAGGGTTCAACCACCCTTTGCCCCTCAACATCTTGGTAGAAACCATGCAATGCCTAGGGCTAGGCAACAAGGATGGGTTGGCACAAGATCCATATGCCAATCCCAACACCACATATACATTGGGGGACTATCTCCCATGGTTAACAACAAACCTTGTTGACCTCAACAACTCCTTCCCTTCGATCAAGAAAGGGGAAAGTTCAAGGGATAACCTCCAAGAAGGTTATGAAAAAGATCAAGGAGAGTCTTCTAAAGATGATTCAGCTTACAAGGTAGCACCCTAGGACCCTTTTGAGTTTGATAGTAATCACTCGCAAGTGAAACCCATTGATGACTATCAGGAGAACTTTGAGGTAATGTTCCCCTTGAATGATCTAATCGAGCAATTGCCACCTCAAGAGAATCCAGCCCTCTCGCAGAGAGCAGAAAAACCTAGATGGGACCAAATCAACTTTATTGAACAAAATGAACATCCCATGCTGGCCATAAGGCCAAGTGATCATGAAACGCTTAGTGGGAGGCTATACCAACAAGAAGAGCACATAGTTGTCAGAGCCAATGAAGGCCTATGGATCTTTGATAGCAATTATGAGGATGAGACTAAGATGGCATATCTCAACCATATGAGGCAATAAGAATACCCCGTAGACATCGAGGGTATGTTAAAATAGATGAATATGGGACCAAGGCATAGGTGGCATTTAAATCAAGAATAGTTAAACCAAGTGCTTCATCCACCACTTTAGGCATACAGAGAGAATCTCCCACCTAGAAACCCTATAGGGCCACCAGTGCCAAGGGCAAAACCTGTCCTTCTATCCACACATAGGGCCAATCCTTTTGTGCTAGTACCCATAGAGCCAGATCCGGGGCACAAGGATCACCAAGAATTTTTGAGTCAACACCCATGCAGTAATGGAGACCAAATAAATTCCATTAACAATGATCTCCATTGATTTAACAACTCCCATACATAACCCAGCTGATCCAACATGACCATTGTATCTAGACCTAGATGCCATATCTTGGGATCGTGCTGACTCACCACCATCCCCATCAGAGTACTAGCCTTGCGATGGGATGTTCCATTTTGCCCCAGAATAGACTTAGGATATCTTCCATGCTGAAGAGGAACCCAACATTCCCAACGTAGATCTAAATTCAGTGAATGATATCCACCTGATCCTAACTCCACACCAGTTGGAGGACGGATCCCACATGCCAGTCAAAGAGACGATTAACGTAGACATTGGTTCTGATCCAATGAATCTAAAAATCATCAAGCTAGGGGTAAGTTTATCCCCCAAAGAGCAAGCCGGTTACATTTCCCAAGGATTCTCGTAATCGCTTGGTCAACCTAAAATGCCTCAAAGGTATCTATAATCCCTTTGGTCAAACCAAAAGCCCCAAGGGTTCCCACAATCGCTTGGTCACAAAAAATTCCCCAAAGGTATCCATAATACCTTTGGTCAAACCAAAAGCCCCAAGGATTCTCGTAATTGCTTGGTCAACCTAAAACACCCCAAAGGTATCCATCACCCCTTTGGTCAAAACAAAAAGCTCCAAGGATTCCTATAATCACTTGGTCAACCTCAAATTCCCCAAAGGTATCCATCATCCCTTTGGTCAAACTAAAAGCTCCAAGGGTTCCCACAATCACCTGGTCAACCTAAAATGCCCCAAAGGTAGCCATAATCCCTTTGGTCAAACCAAAAGCTCCAAGGGTTCCCACAATCGCTTGGTCCAAAACAAATATTAAAAAAAAAAACAAAAAAACAACAAATAATCAAAAATAACAAAAAAATAGCATCTCAGTATCATGCATATTCTTAAAAATGAAAACACCAAAAAAGAAAAGAAAAACTGCATTAGGCATTGCATACATACATTGCATATTTGCTGGTCATACATGTCAAAAGCACCATAGACTGTAATTACTCAACAATTCCATCATTTTCCAAATTTAATCCATTTTGTAAAAATATCCACCAGAAATAATGCCCTTTGCATTTTTGCCATATCATAGTCAGTTGTCTACTAATGTCTTTAGTGTTTTTTGTCATTCAGATGTCTTTAGATTTTTTTTCAAATGTTGTATGAAGTCAGACCAATTTTCACAAGGTAGAGCTTTACTTGGATTACGCCTTGTTACATCACATCCCAACACAAGCTTAAAACACATAAAAATTCCCAAGTTGTGTGAATGCAAGACGAAACCTACAAAGCAGTCTAGGGTACCATATGTAAAACATTATCCTGCTCATCCCCCTATGTGAATGGTTCAAGAATGCTGAGAATTGAAAAAAGGACAAGCTCTTCCCCATCCAATTCCCCACATTAAATAGTGGTTTTCACCACTATCAAAAATCCCAAAACACCTTTGGTCCCCAACATCATAAGGATTCGTACTACATGCCCTTGAGAAGGATGGGTAGTCATCCCCAAGGCCTAAAATATCAATGCCATTCCAAAGAAAATTCCCAACCACCTTTGATTCCCAAAGTCATAAGGATTTGTACTACACGTCCCTGACCAAGATGGGTAGTCATCCCCAAGGCCAAAAGGATCAATGTCACTCACAAGCCAAAAACCCACGAGCTCAACTTGGAAATCAACATGCCAAATATAAATCCTCAAAATTCAACAATAAAAATAACAACAGTGGTTATCACCACTACTCAAACCCCTTGCTCAAGAAAGACAAAAACAAAAGAGAAAAATAAACAATGATTTTCATCACTATGTATGAGAGCAAGTATCCCAACAAATTGAGCAACCAAAAGATGCCTGAGCTTGAATCTCTATAATTTCTTAGCATTTGAAAAACCATTTAGGTGATCCTCATTACGGGTTTGGTGGACAGCCTACCCGGCAATGGCGGTATCCTAAATGCATGATGATATGTCTATCACATTAGCTTTGCATGTGTGTAGACCAATGTTTGCATGTGGATGAGCTAGCTTATGGTATTCTATATTGCGCCATAGATTAATCTTACTAAATACAACAAAGGAGTTAGTGGAGCTAATTAGGTGATCCTCAGTATAGATTTGGTTGACAACCTATCTGGAATTGGCGGTATCCTGATGAATACCACATAAACGAACTCAATCACACACACAAGGATGTGACATAACTTGGTCAAACTCAAGTTTGATTCGTACCTTGTTCAAAAGTCTTGTAAGATAACATACAATCTTGATTAGTTAGTTAAAGCATTTGAGTCTCAGAGAAACCTTAAATACAGTCTAAAAACAATTGTTTACATTTCATTACTTGCATCACCATCCAAAAATACAAAACAAAAAATTTACAAATGCAACGTTATTCCATCAAGAAATCACATAGTACAAAAAGCCAGTTAATCCTGTACAATCTAGGGTGCCACCACCTGCATACCAACAAATCATTCCATCCATTCCATATGCATACATCCATAATATAGCTAACATCATCCGTAGTCATAACAACATATGCATACATAAACATAAATAAAGGTGCACAAAAAGAACAATAAACCATAACAAAGTAAATAATCCAAAAAAAAAATGTGAGTCATGTATATATTATGTCAAAAATGCCCTCAAGCTACAATAAAATGGTCCTTTGACCTCACAAAAAAATCAAAAACTCAAAATCCCCAAAGCCTAGGGAGTTGGCCACCATGATCATACAGGATCGGTGCAATTAGAACTACCCCCAATGGTGTGGGTCTTATGGGACCTCTCAGGGCGGCTACTGCTAGCCCTCGCATCATGCCCACTAATGCTACCATCACCCACCCGCATGCAATGAGAGGATGTAGACTGCTCAGTCTCACTGCCCTTTATATAGTGTGATGATCCACCTCTAGTGAACTCAGGTAACTGCCCATCGAGGTGGATAATCTCAGCCTCAAACTCCACTCGACATCGACCCCATTCCACATCCCGTGGGTGGCACGCAGCTAATACGTCATCTCGATGTGCCAACTAAGCTCATAGGCGATCCCTCTCAACACTGTGCTCCTTGTCCCATCTCCATAGTAGATCCTCCCAATGCACTATCTCAGTATGAAACCTAGCCTCCATATCCCATGGGACTTCCTGAGGCATGGGTATCTCTAGGATGGCATGCTGATCTAGCACCCACTACTCTGGAACATCCTATGTATCTGCATGCTCTGAAACCCCTAAATCATCCCCAGTCAAGTCATATACCTCCACCATATTTGCATCATCGAGTGGAGCCCCCCAACCCTCCACCGGTGCCTCTGCACCCCCATCGTCTCATCGCTACTACATTCGGACCTCCTAGAGGCCCCTCACCCTGCCATCACAACATCGTCTACCATTTGTCATACTCTGTAGTCACCCCAACATTGTCCATGTTGGGGACATCAATCACTACATCAGAATCCTTGCCTAGCAGCTCAATAATCGGCTAGGCTAGAGTCCTCTTGTCTACCTAGCACCGATAGATCAAAGGATCCCCAGGTAATCCCTGGTGCACCCCAAACTATCAAGTCACCTAGACGTACAAGAAGTACTCTTGCTTTGTCCCATGTCACCTGATCAACCATCTCCCCCTGTACACTTTCCAGAGCCACTCTCCAGCCTCAGGCCAAGATGGACAGTCCTAGTACGGATGCTAGAACATCAATCACTACATCAGACTCCTTGCCTAATGACTCAATAATCAGCCAGGCTAGAGTCCTCTTGTCTCCCTAGCATAGATAGATCAAGGGCTCCCCAAGCAATCCTTGGTGCACCCCAAACTGTCAAGTCACCCAGACGTACAGGAAGTACTCCTGCTCTGTCCCATGTCACCCGTTCAACCATATCCCCCTATACACTTTCCAGAGCCACTCTCTAACCTTAGGCTAGGATGGTCAGTCCTAGTATGGACACTAGAACATCTCTCTTGGATCTAGGCAAGAGAAGGCATCAATATAGCGCCCTACGACACTTGCCCACTGTCGACTCTACCCCTGCTCCTCTGATGTCTACCATAGAGCAACATACCCAATCTCCCTGTCCACCATCTCACCCCGAATGGTCGATGACAACCCCTGCGATCACTCCACAGCTATGTGCTACCACCTCTAGCACTATAAAAGATAGCTACACCCAGTCCCCTTCTGCCTTCGATAGCAGATCTTGTATAGCTCGTCATAAAGCTATGCCAATAGTGTCTGACCCCACCTCATAATAAGTGGCACTATTGTCAGAAACTCCACCAATATGAACACCACCTAAAGTAGGTTCCAAGGGAAGCTCACACCTGAGGAGTCGGGAAGCAACATATTAGAGATGAGGGTCATCATCAGAGCATGCCTCACCCCTAACATGCCCTTCTCTAGTCACCACTGCACTAGAATCCTACCAATCAGGCAGTCCGCCTTCATCCTCTCCATAGCCCTATCCACCCCCATATCTGCCACCTTCCCAAAGCATTGTGTGGCACCCTCATACGCTAGTCTCGAGGAGTCATCCGAATGGGCAGTCCATCTATTGGAATCCACAAAATTTGATACACGTCCTCCAAAGTAACCATCATCTCCCTTGTTGGGAGATGAAAGGTGTTGGTGTGGGGATCCCACAAATTGATCAAGGCATTCAGATATGCCCGATCCCCCACCATCGATTCCAACCGTGTCACCTGCTTGAGCCCAAGGGCATCAAGCCACTCCCAATATGAAACTGTCAGTGCCTCCCAGGCATCATAGAACATAGTCAGCTGGCCGTGCTGACTCCTAACAACCTGGAAAACACAAACACAATACAATAAAAAAATAAACAATGATTTTCATCACTATGTATGAGAGCAAGTATCCCAACAAATTGAGCAACCAAAAGATGCATGAGCTTGAATCTCTATAATTTCTTAGCATTTGAAAAACCATTTAGGTGATCCTCATTACGGGTTTGGTGGACAGCCTACCTGGCAATGGCGGTATCCTAAATGCATGATGATATGTATATCACATTAGCTTTGCATGTGTGTAGACCAATGTTTGCATGTGGATGAGCTAGCTTATGGTATTCTATATTGCGCCATAGATTAATCTTACTAAATACAACAAAGGAGTTAGTGGAGCTAATTAGGTGATCCTCAGTATAGATTTGGTTGACAACCTATCTGGCATTGGCGGTATCCTAATGAATACCACATAAACGAACTCAATCACACACACAAAGATGTGACATAACTTGGTCAAACTCAAGTTTGATTCGTACCTTGTTCAAAAGTCTTGTAAGATAACATACAATCTTGATTAGTTAGTTAAAGCATCCGAGTCTCAGAGAAACCTTAAATATAGTCTAAAAACAATTGTTTACATTTCATTACTTGCATCACCATCCAAAAATACAAAACAAAAAATTTACAAATGCAACGTTATTCCATCAAGAAATCACATAGTACAAAAAGCCAGTTAATCCTGTACAATCTAGGGTGCCACCACCTGCATACCAACAAATCATTCCATCCATTCCATATGCATACATCCATAATATAGCTAACATCATCCGTAGTCATAACAACATATGCATACATAAACATAAATAAAGGTGCACAAAAAGAACAATAAACCATAACAAAGTAAATAATCCAAAAAAAAGAGAGAGTCATGTATATATTATGTCAAAAATGCCCTCAGGCTACAATAAAATGGTCCTTTGACCTCACAAAAAAATCAAAAACTCAAAATCCCCAAAGCCTAGGGAGTTGGCCACCATGATCATACAGGATCGGTGCAATTAGAACTACCCCCAATGGTGTGGGTCTTATGGGACCTCTCAGGGCGGCTGCTGCTAGCCCTCGCATCATGCCCACTAATGCTACCATCACCCACCCGCATGCAATGAGAGGATGTAGACTGCTCAGTCTCACTGCCCTTTATATAGTGTGATGATCCACCTCTAGTGAACTCAGGTAACTGCCCATCGAGGTGGATAATCTCAGCCTCAAACTCCACTCGACATCGACCCCATTCCACATCCCGTGGGTGGCACGCAGCTAATACGTCATCTCGATGTGCCAACTAAGCTCATAGGCGATCCCTCTCAACACTGTGCTCCTTGTCCCATCTCCATAGTAGATCCTCCCAATGCACTATCTCAGTATGAAACCTAGCCTCCATATCCCATGGGACTGCCTGAGGCATGGGTATCTCTAGGATGGCATGCTGCTCTAGCACCCACTACTCTGGAACATCCTATGTATCTGCATGCTCGAAACCCCTAAATCATCCCCAGTCAAGTCATATACCTCCACCATATTTGCATCATCGAGTGGAGCCCCCCAACCCTCCACCGGTGCCTCCGCACCCCCATCGTCTACTGCTACTACATTCGGACCTCCTAAAGGCCCCTCACCCTGCCATCACAACATCGTCTACCATTTGTCATACTCTGTAGTCACCCCAACATTGTCCATGTTGGGGACATCAATCACTACATCAGAATCCTTGCCTAGCAGCTCAATAATCGGCTAGGCTAGAGTCCTCTTGTCTACCTAGAACCGATAGATCAAAGGATCCCCAGGTAATCCCTGGTGCACCCCAAACTATCAAGTCACCTAGACGTACAAGAAGTACTCTTGCTTTGTCCCATGTCACCTGATCAACCATCTCCCCCTGTACACTTTCCAGAGCCACTCTCCAGCCTCAGGCCAAGATGGAAAGTCCTAGTACGGATGCTAGAACATCAATCACTACATCAGAATCCTTGCCTAATGACTCAATAATCAGCCAGGCTAGAGTCCTCTTGTCTCCCTAGCATAGATAGATCAAGGGCTCCCCAAGCAATCCTTGGTGCACCCCAAACTGTCAAGTCACCCAGACGTACAGGAAGTACTCCTGCTCTGTCCCATGTCACCCGTTCAACCATATCCCCCTATACACTTTCCAGAGCCACTCTCTAACCTTAGGCTAGGATGGTCAGTC
This sequence comes from Wollemia nobilis, assembly GCA_028583015.1. NCBI lineage: Eukaryota > Viridiplantae > Streptophyta > Pinopsida > Araucariales > Araucariaceae > Wollemia > Wollemia nobilis. The sequence continues at coordinate 2,331,021 of JAQPPZ010000220.1, read as the reverse complement.
CTAGTATGGACACTAGAACATCTCTCTTGGATCTAGGCAAGAGAATGCATCAATATAGCGCCCTACGACACTTGCCCACTGTCGACTCTACCCCTGCTCCTCTGATGTCTACCATAGAGCAACATACCCAATCTCCCTGTCCACCATCTCACCCCGAATGGTCGATGACAACCCCTGCGATCACTCCACAGCTATGTGCTACCACCTCTAGCACTATAAAAGATAGCTACACCCAGTCCCCTTCTGCCTTCGATAGCAGATCTTGTATAGCTCGTCATAAAGCTATGCCAATAGTGTCTGACCCCACCTCATAATAAGTGGCACTATTGTCAGAAACTCCACCAATATGAACACCACCTAAAGTAGGTTCCAAGGGAAGCTCGCACCTGAGGAGTCGGGAAGCAACATATTAGAGATGAGGGTCATCATCAGAGCATGCCTCACCCCTAACATGCCCTTCTCTAGTCACCACTGCACTAGAATCCTACCAATCAGGCAGTCCGCCTTCATCCTTTCCATAGCCCTATCCACCCCCATATCTGCCACCTTCCCAAAGCATTGTGTGGCACCCTCATACGCTAGTCTCGAGGAGTCATCCGAATGGGCAGTCCATCTATTGGAATCCACAAAATTTGATACACGTCCTCCAAAGTAACCATCATCTCCCTTGTTGGGAGATGAAAGGTGTTGGTGTGGGGATCCCACAAATTGATCAAGGCATTCAGATATGCCCGATCCCCCACCATCGATTCCAACCGTGTCACCTGCTTGAGCCCAAGGGCATCAAGCCACTCCCAATATGAAACTGTCAGTGCCTCCCAGGCATCATAGAACATAGTCAGCTGGCCGTGCTGACTCCTAACAACCTGGAAAACACAAACACAATACAATAAAAAAATAAATTAGGGTTTCAACCTTAATTTAACCAAAAACATTCAAATAACATGTATAGACAAAAAATAAATTACAGAAAAACAAAAGTACAGAACTGTATAGCCGAAGTACAGATCAATCAAATAAACTATACAATCAAGAACAAAAAAATATAATAAAAAAACAAATTAAGGTTTCAACCTTAATTTAACCAAAAACATTCAAATAACATGTATAGATGAAAAACAAATTACAAAAAAACAAAAGTACATAACTGTACAGCTGAAGTATAGATCAATCAAATAAACTGTACAATAAAGAACAAAAAAATACAATAAAAAAACAAATTAGGGTTTCAACCTTAATTTAACCAAAAACATTCAAATAACATGTATAGATGAAAAACAAATTACAAAAAAACAAAAGTACAACACTGTACAGTCAAAGTACAGATCAGTAAAATAAATTGTACAGATGAAAAACAAAGTACAACAAAAACAAAAGTAAAAAAAAACTATAAAGCAACAGTACAGATCATTGAAATAAATTGTATAGATGAAAAACAAAGTATAGCAAAACCAAAAGTATAGAAAAACTGTACAGCAACAGTACAAATCAATCAAATAAACTGTGCAATCAAGAACAAAAAAATGCAATAAAACAAATTCATACTAGGGTTTTCGACCTTAGCTTGAACAAAAAATCAAATAAAACATAAAAATTATACTAGGGTTTTTAACCTTAAGTGTGAACAAAAAAATCAAACAAAAACATTAAAATTATACTAAGGTTTTTTAACCTTAAGTGTGAACAAAAAAATCAAACAAAAACATTAAAACTATACTAGGGTTTTCGACCTTAGTGTGCACAAAAAAATCAAATAAAACATAAAAATTCATACTAGGGTTTTTACCCTTAAGTGTGAAAAAAAAAATCAAATACACACATAAAATTCATACTAGGGTTTTTAACCTTAATATGAACTAAAAAACAAGCAGAATAATGCTAATAGACATTTTTATCTGTGTGTTTTAAAAATTCATATAAAAAACAAAAAAATAACAAGAAGAAGGAAGAAGCACTTAATGGTCTCACCTCGGCTCTACAACTAGAATATCTAGTCCTTGCACTCATGGTGTTCAAGAAATTTCGGCAGCGCTCCGCTACACAAACTTGCACTCCTCCTCACAACTCCAAAACACCAAGAAAAAAATGTTGCAAATGAGCCCAAAACCTAGTTTTGGCCCTTTTATAGGCTGTTAGGCTTGTAATCGTCCCACCCTGGGATGAGAACCATAGTTGGAACTCTTCCCACCTTGGGAAAATTACCAAATTGGTATTCATACCACCCTAGGACGATTACAAACCAGGAAACAAAGCAACATAAAAAGAATCCAAAAAATGCACCAAAAATAGCAATAACTCTGCCGAATAAAGGTGTCTTTGCACCTGATATTATTGGCATGAAATACCAATGTTAGGGTCACAAATTAGCACTATCCTACTCACTAATAAGTCTACCATAGCCATACCACTCCACGGGAGGACGAATTTTCAAAAATTTCAGCCCTAAGGCATCACAAAAAAGGGTCAAAACCCACCCAAAAAAAGCAATAACTCTGCCAAATAAAGGTGCCTTTGCACCTGACATTATTGGCATGAAACACCAATGTCAGGATCAAAAATTATCACTATCCTAGTTCCTAAGAAGTCTACCATATCCGGACCACTCCACAGGAGGATGAATTTTTGAAAATTTCAGCCCCAAGGCGTCACAAAATAGGGTCAAAACCCACCCAAAAATAGCAATAACTCTACCGAATAAAGGTGCCCTTGCACCTGATATTATTGGCATGAAATACCGATGTTAGGATCACAAATTATCACTATCATACTCCTTAAGAAGGCTACCATAGCCAGATTGCTCCATGGGAGGATGGATTTTCAAAAATTTCAGCCCCAAGGCGTCATAAAAAAGGGTTAAAACCCACCCAAAAAAAGCAATAACTCTGTCAAATAAAGGTGCCTTTGCACCTGACATTCTTGGCATGAAACACCAATTTCATGGTCACAAATTATCATTATCCTACTCCCTAATAAGGCTACCATATTCGTACCGCTCCACGGGAGGATGGATTTTTGAAAATTTTAGCCCCAAGGCATGACAAAAAAGGGTCAAAACCCACCCAAAAACAACAATAAATCTGTCGGATAAAGGTGCCTTTGCACCTGATATTCTTGGCATAAAAAACTAATGTCAAGGTCACCAATAGTCACTATCCTACTCCCTAATAAGGCTACCATAGCTGGACCACTCCACGAGAAAGAGGATTTTTGATCATTTCTACCCCAATAGGCATCAACAAAAAGGGTCAAAACCCACCAAAAATAGGTCCGATGCTTGGAAAACTACATGAAATTTCAATGGAAAACAACTGAACGCACCCTTAAAAATGTCATCTTGGGTCAAATTACTCGTCGTTTTTCTCATTTTTGGTCATTCTCTCATCAATTCGTCGCTTGAGGGGGTAGCCACACTTAGTCACCAAATCAACAAATAAAAATCCAATCAAGGGCATGCATTCAAAGAGTCATTGATAAAGACAATCACACTCCTGCTTGGGGTAGTGAACAAGCAATAATCACAAGCCGATCAAACACTTGGTATTCTAGAATCATGAACTCAAGGTTCCCACAGACAAAATGTTGCGCCCTTTGCCTATTTATGCCTGAACAATGTCCAAGATCAAGTAACACCTCACAAAAAAAGGTTAACACTTGAAGTAAGCTCCTTAGCTTGTCAGAAGCAAAAATTCAAGAATGCGTGCCCTTTCCATTCTTGGGGCATCAAAATTTGGTTAGATTACTAAGAAACCCTAATCATTAAGTGCTTTGGTTATCTATTTTTGCTTAGCAAAGCACCACGCACAACACATCCCAAAAAGGGGCATCTGTAGACACCAAAATAGCACCAATCCAATTATTCGACTACAAGCACTAATAAAGTTGGCATACATAGCCCCTAGGGCAGCCCCAAAGGTTAAACAGTGGTCCTAACCACTCCCAAATCAGTTTTGGAAGGTCAGAGGTCAATTTGGGACCTTTTAAGCACTTTTCTCCCTACTCATCCCACTCTAGGATGATTAGCATCCTATTAGAATCCTATTCGTCCCACCCTGGGATGATTAGTAGCAATCGTCCCAGGGTGGGACGAGTAGCAGGTTTGACTGGAAAAAAGTCAAACCTCAATAGGTCTGCCACTTAACTGTGCCTTCAAAGCATGCAATTGTGAGGAACGGTTTCAAATCTGAGAGAGGGACTTCAGTCAAGCATGCCCTGATCATGGAGGCCTCATGTAAGGAGACTCTAAACCAGGGAGGAATCTTCTCTCCCAAAAAAAGGCATGTCAACCCAAGTGGCACCCTCGCATGCACATTCAAAGAGAGAGACCCTAGGTCTATAAAAGGGTGAGCATCCTCACCCCAAAGAAAGAGCAAAGTTGGAGCATTTAGAGCAACGAAGTGCTGCCAAATTGTACCCACATTCCTCTTTGTGCTTCTTACATCCATAATTTCTCTTTTGGGAGAGAGGTTATCGAATGAACACTAGGAACATAATCCTGACCCAAAACCCAAACAATCGGCCACAATCCCACACAAAATTTTTTGACACAACCCCCTAGGAGGTTTTGGACCCATCCCAAGTGGATTGGTGTCAAAACCAGATCCCAAACGGTGGGTGTCCTACCCCCGGGTGCCCCCCAAACTACAACAGTCCTAATTGGCTCACCCCGAAGCGATTAAAAATACATGAATATTTTCTCTACTATTATTTTTGCATTATGTTCCATTTGGTTTACTTATGTTTCTATTCAAGTTTCATGGCATTCTGACTTGTTTTGATTGTGTTTTTATCATATTCATGTGTTACTAACCTACAAGTAGCGCCTTAGGATGCAAGACAATCTGGGCATAATCTACCAAATATGACCTTCTGGGTCATCCCAAAATGCCCCTTTTAGCCTAAACCCAAGTTTGTAGGAATTTTGGAGGCTTCTGGGTAGGACATTTGGAAGGTCGCTTTTGCATGCTTTGTGGCAGTCCTAATCGTCCCACCTCGGAGCGATTAGAAATCCATGCATGATTTCCCAACTGTTATTTTTGCATTCCATTATATTTGGTTTACTAATGCTTCTGTTCAAGTTTCATGTCATTTTGACTTGTTTTGACTGTGTTTTTATCATTTTACGCATTTACTAACATACAAGGAGCGCCTTCAGATATAGGAAAATATGGGCAAAATCTGCCAAATATGACCTTCTGGGTCATCCCAAAATGCCATTTTTATTCTAACCCCAATTTTACAGGATTTTTGGAGATCTCTAGGCTAGAAATTTGCAAGGTTGCTTTTGCATGTTTTATGACAGTCCTAATCGTCCCACCCCGGAGCAATTAGAAATCCATGCATGATTTCCTGACTGTTATTTTTTCAATGTGTCTTTGATGATGTTTTTATGCTTCTGTCAAATTTTGGGTTCATTATGACATGTTTTGATCATCGTTTTACTATTTTACATACTAACTAGCCGGAGGCCTTGGGGATTGCATGCTTTCCTTCTATCCGCACATGCTATTAACTATTTTTTGTTTCTCTATACACAATATCATGCCACTAGGAACATAAGAGGGGTAGCAAGGAACACACAAACACATGGACGCAAGTGGCGACAACATTTGGCCCACCCATTTCGAATGTGAGGCACACAAAAGACATTGGAAGCATACCATACGTTGATGTAACGAACCGTATTAAATGTTCTAAGCCATAAATTGGGGACACATTGTAACTGAATCAAAATCAACATTAATAAAATAGGCCCCACTTTGTCTTTGTTTGCTTACATCTCATCTATGCATCGTTTCCTTCGTGCATTACTTTCTCGCATTCGTAGGACTTAGCATTGTTTTATATCAATTTCATTTGCACAATCTAGTCTAGCACTCTATCACCCCATGTTCAAGATTTCATCCATAACATAAGAAATGAAGATGTTATTGTAATAATTCTAGCCCTGTATTTCAAAGGTAAGATTTTGAATTGGTTTAGGACTCTTGAGGATAGCTCCATTACCTCATGGATTTCATTATTTGAGCCATTCATAGAGGAATTCAATTAATCTGCTGACCCCTTATCCCTAATAAATTAGTTTACTTCCATTCAAAAGAGACCCCAAGAATTGGTCTCAGATTTTAATCTAAGGTTCAGTAGGACATGGAAAATAATTCGCCCTACGGCAAGACGAGCCGTAAGTTTAGTCTATATGTATTATATCAGAGCCCTAGGATCATAACTGGGTTTGTAAACCCAAAAATCTGGGATTGAATATTTTCCCCAAATATATAATGCTATAGTTCATGCAGAGAATTTTATGATCAATGTAGGGAGATTACCCCATAAGACTGTTTTACCTTATGATCAAGAAACAAGCAATTTCCAAGGCCAGGAAGTTACTACATCATATATAGACCCACCATCATTATCATCTCCATTCCCAAAGATGGCTCCCATTCCTTATTCAAAATCCACTACAATCCCTTTTCCTCCACTTACCACTCAAGTTCCTTAAGAAATCTTCCTACTCCTTGACATTCAAAATACCTTGAAAGCCCTTAGTAACAAGATGAGTTCTATGGAGAAAAGAGAAATGGAAATATTGAAACAAATAAGATTCCCATATGTGAATAAAGATCAAAGGCTTGGTCTTAATAACAATACTGGGGTCAGATTCAATGAAGTATATGAGGAACCTGAATGCTCTTCAGATACTACTCTTGCAAATGTATGGTGTTTGGTCTGCAATGACCCTCATGATTCAAAATATTGCATCATGCATCAACATCATGTACAAATTGCCATGGAGCAAGCTGAAAGAGATTAAAATGGAAGAGTAAATATGCTCTGGTAGTAATATCAAATTATGGTAGGAAAATAATCTAAGGAGGATGACCCAATTGATTTTATGACAAGGTTTTGGAAAAATACCCTCCAAGTAGATCCTCAAAATATGGGACAATTTCGAGTTTCATTGCAAAGAAAAGGAATCATCTTCCTCAAGGTAATAATAGATTCTCCATCCCCCAAGCTAAGGGTAAAGATAAGATAGATAGTCTTCCTAAGATATTGGAAAATGAAATCGAAGGAGATAGGATGAGATCTAAATATGAGGCCCAGGAAAGGCTTAGATTCCTCTTTATTACTAAAAGACAAATAATAGAAGCAACCCAACAATATAAAATAAAGTATTGTGAGATATAAATAATACCTAAAAAAATTATACTGGCTAAGTCTGAATACAATATTGTTGAGGAAATGAAAAGGATCCCATAAAAATCTAGTTTATATGACACTTTGTTTATCCCTGGTTAGATAGATTTGATTAAAGCTTCTCTTGACAAGTATCCACATTGTAAACAGACTACCAAAATCTTGAGTATACCCACAAAAAAAATGCAGTGTCTCCTATTGAACTAAAAAATAAACCTCCCCCATTCTACATATATTTAAGGATGGAAGGATGGATAGTTCAAAATTGTATGATAGATTCAGGAGCATCAACTACAGTTATGCCTAAAGTAGTCTGTGAAGAGATGGGTATGGAGTATACCTGATCTTGTCTTGGAGTGCTATAATTGGGTGGGACACCTGTAAAGACAATTAGAGTCATTAAGCATATTTTAATGAGGCTACATAGAGCCCCTGAGGTGACTATAGTACAATAAATAGTTGTGGTTGACCTAGAACCTTACTTTGGACTATGTCTCTCAAGGGAGTTTACTGCAAAACTAGGTGGATGTATGTATATGGATTATTATAGTATAGTAATTCCTTTCAAAGGAAAGAGGATAAGGATAACATATGAAAAACCAATAGCTTATCATATTGAAAAAAATGAAGACATGTGCAATATTAATCCCCTGGAAGAATTTGAGATGGTGGAAAATATTGAGCTGGATATTTAAAATGAGTTACCTTTCAGAGAAGATTACAATTAGTTTGGAAATGGTATGGGAACATATAGTATCTCTACTGAATTAGAAAAGAAAATCCCTACTATATCCAACTAGTCCCTAAGGAAAAAGGAAACATGGACCATGCATTTTGACAATGCCAAATGCAAAAATGGTGCAGGAGCAGGGGTAGTTTTACAGTCCCAATTAGAAGGGATAAAGAATTTTACCTACAGACTAACATGGTCATGTACTAATAATGCTATAGAATATGAGGCCCTATATCTTGGATAGATTCAAGAATAAATCATGGACATTAATATATTGAAAATATATGGTAATTATGGGCTAGTAGTCCATCAAGTAAGAAACAGGTGTAGCAGTAAGCACCATTATCTAAAAGCTTACAAAAAATAGGATATGGGATCTAAAGGAATACTTCGATGCCTTGAATTTAGATTTTGTTCCTAGAGAAAAGAACACTTTTGTTAGTCTTACAATGGCACTGAGAGGGGGGGTGAATCAGTGTAGTTATTTAAACTTAAATTCATAGCTCTTAAAACTAAAATAATGAAACCTTAAAACCAGATAAAGCAAGTATCACAAGAGAACATCACACAACACAAGATTTAACGAGGTTCACCAATTTGGCTACTCCTCAAGAATGACTGCTTGGACTACCATCCAAATCCAGCCTTTGCAAAGCACCAACTTTACAATCAATTTACCAACACCCACTGGAAGGAGCACCAACCCCTTATTTATCTACACCAACAGAAAGGAGCACCAACCCATGATTTACTAGCACCAACTAGAAGGAGCACCAACCCGATTTTCGCAAGAAAGGAGCACCAACCCCTGATTTACCAGCACCAACTAGAAGGAGCACCAACCCCTAATGCCAAGCTGCAACCTGGACTTCAATTTTGAATCTAGAAGTTTAACAAAAAAATACCTTCACTTTTACAAGACCCTGACTGGTCTATTGCTTACCCAATCTCTCTCACTGTTTACGGAACAGACACATCTTCTGCGATCTACAGCCACACTTTGCCTTCTTTGAGTCACTTCTCTATGCACCCTCTATGCACTGTCTTCGTACACTCTGTGCCCTTATAGCTGCACTTTGCGTTCATCTTCGCCCTTTGCACTCTCTGTGCCTTCTGCTTTCTCTGCGCAATCACAACCGCACTTGGTCGAACTTCAACCTTTTTGCTCTCTACGCACTTTGCTCTCTCTGCGCACTCACAGATGCACTTAGGACAATTCAACATGACTCTTCACTCACTTTGCGCACTTCGCCATCATCTCACCGCTTACGCTTTCTGCCTCTTACAGCCACATTTCACACTTCGACACGCATTCGATGACTTATACAACCACACAAAAATTCTCCAAACAGCCCTCCTTTTATAACAATATTTTCATGATGAAAACCCTAATCTTAGTCGGCTTGCATAACAAATGTAAACCCTAATCTTAGTCGACTTTCATAACAATGTATAAACCCTAATCTTAGTTGGCTGTCATCGGTCTTAGTCGGCTTCAACTCATGAAGATATTCGGTAATTCCACCGCTCGAAGATTTCATTCGGTAACAGTCCCTGAAGCCTCCGCACTGACTTTTGTTCACTCTTCATATTTTAGCTGCATGAATTCACTCTATATCTACCATTTTAAATGTTGTAGAGATGTCGGTCCACTGTCATACTTCTCATTTTAGTTGGGTTCTTCTTCTTGTCTTGCGCACATACGACTTGTCATGAAATCGTGACATTTCTACCTTTGTAGCTTCTTTTGTTGCTGTTGCCATGAAAATACATGTCGCGATATCACGACACTTTCGCCTCCATATGCTTTCTCTATTCTTTTGTCGTGATATCATGACACTTCTGCCTTCGTAGACTTTATCTTTTCTTTTTTCATGATATCATGACATTTCTGCCTTCGTAGAATTTGTCTTTGCTTTTGTCGTGATATCGTGAAACTTTTGCTTTCGTAGACTTCGACTTTTCTTTTTTCATGATATCGTGACACTTCTGCTTTCGTAGACTTTGACTTTGCTTTTGTCGCGATATCGTGACACTTCTGCATTCGAAGTTTTCTTCTCTTTTGTCATGAAATCATGACAATTTTGCTTCGTCGCTTCCTCTCTTTCTTTTGTCGTGAAAATGTGACATGTCGCGATATCGCGACACTTTTCAAACTTACTTTCTCTCTCCTATTTTAGTCATGAAAATGCGACATGTCACGAAATCATGACACTTTTCCAACTTACTTTCTCTCTCCTATTTTAGTCGCGAAAATGCGACATGTCACGAAATCGTGACACTTTTCCAACTTACTTTCTCTCTCCTATTTTAGTCACAAAAATGCGACGTCATGAAATCATGACACTTTTCTTACTTGTTCTCTTTCTTCGAACTTGTCACGAAATCACGACACTTTTTCTTGCTTTCTCTTTCTCTTCCAACATGTCGCAAAATCGCGATAGTTTTTCCACTTGCCTTTTTCTCTTCCAACATGTCACGAAATCGTGACATTTTTCCTGCTTTTTCTCTCTTCCAACATGTCATGAAATCATGACAGTTTTTCCTCTTTTTCTCTTCCAACATGTCGTGAAATCGCGACACTTTTTCCTGCTTGCCCTTTCTCTTCCAACATGTCACGAAATCATGACACTTTTTCTCCTTCCTTTTTTTTCTTCCTTGCCCTTTTTCTTCCAACATGTCATGAAATCGGATAGTTTTTGTTTCTTTCTTTTTCTTCCAACATGTCATGAAATCGTGACAGTTTTTCTTCTTTGCTCTGCATGTCGCGAAATCGTGACAGTTTTTTTTCCTTGCTCTACATGTCATGATATCATGACACTTTTCTTACTTGTCTTTTTCTTTGATCTTTTGCATATGGGCCACTTCGGTCTTCTTGGAAAATCACTGTACATACTCTGAATAACCTCTGAACTCTTGTCCACTACATCAACTGATCTATCTGACTGTGTTGACAACAATGACAATACTTTTGCTGCACCTTGCTCAACAATCTCCCCCTTTGGAATTGTTGGCAACACATGTGCAATTTTCTGTAACTCTTCTCCCCCTTTGACAATAATACCAAAGGGCTACTGCAGACTCCCCCTGAGTCCATGCACAACATTCTCAGGCAAAAAATTTTACACTTAGTAAGAATTACAAACATGAGCAAAAAGATAATCAAATACTTAAATGCTCCCCCTGAGAATGTGATACCTATAGCTAGTCAATTCTTGGGAAGCATGACCACTCCCAATTTATTGTAAAGGTACTCAAATACTTCCTTGGGCAATGGTTTTGTGAAGATATCCGCTACTTGCTTTGTAGTTGGAACAAAATCCAACTTAACCTCACCTTCCACAACTTTCTCCTTCAAAAAGTGATATCGGATAGCAATGTGTTTTGTGCGTGAATGCATAACTGGATTCTTGGAGATGTTAATGGCACTGGTGTTATCACACTTAACTGATATTGGCTCACTAAAGTTAATACCAAGATCTTTCAAGGTTTGTTTCATCCATAATACCTACGTACAACATGTTGTCGCTGCAATATATTCTGCCTCTGTTGTCGATAAGGAAACTGACTCTTGTTTCTTACTGTGCCATGCGACCAACTTTGTCTCCAAGATAGAATGCACCTCCACTGGTACTCTTTCTATCATCGACACATCCTACCCAATCTGCATCTAAATACGCAATAAGGGTGAAGTCCTTACCTTTCGGATACCATAACCCATACTCCATAGTACCCTTGAGGTATCAAAAAATCCTCTTCATTGTTGTCACATGAGTCTCCTTGGGATTAGCCTGAAATCGTGCTACCATGCATATTGCCTACAAAATATCTAGTCTAGTAGCTGTCAGGTACAGTAAGCTCCCAATCATAGATCTGTACATGGTTTGATCAATAGGTGGAGATTTGTCATCCTTGCTCAACTTGCAACCTATCATCATGGGAGTGCTAACTGGCTTACAATCCTCCATTGTGAACTTTTTTAACATCTCTTTCACATATTTAACTTGAGAAATAAATATGCCCTTCTTATTTTGATTAACTTGCAACCCGAGGAAATATGAAAGTTCACCAATCATTGACATTTCAAATTCTTTCTGCATCTTATTTTCTAAATATTTACACGACTCATCTTTGCTGCTGCCAAATATGATATCATCTTTCTTAAACCCTTGTTGAGTGAGATAGTTGTCTAGCCTTGCATACCATGCTCGGGGTGCCTATTTCAAGCCATATATCTTCAACTTACAAACCAAGTTGGGATCATCACCAAGTTGGAAACCATCTGGCTGCTCAATATAAACCTCTTCTTCAAGCTTCCCATTCAAAAACGCTGATTTCACATCTGTCAAAAAAATTGTCAAGTGACTCACACTTGTACCAACTTTTGTCCAACACTGTACCGACACTGCAATTTTACTGCCAACTCTGTGCAAGCATCAAACACTATACCACAACACCAACCAAATCCCTTTTTACATTTTCAACTTGGTCTATGTTTTCTACAGTCACCGCTGGTCACACCTTACTTTCAACTGTTCGAATCAGGAGACAACATTTTGTCAAACACTTCACGACCAACTATAGTGCACCTTACTCAAACTCATACTTCTGGACCTCGGATAGGTATGATTCACAAAGCAAAGTTGCTCATCTTGATGAGCTAAACATGAATCAATAATCAGACTTCAATATTTTTCACCACAGCATCATAATAGATCTAACAATCTTCACGTCAATGTGTAGTTCAAATACACACTGCTTTTATCGAAACACATATATGCGGCTAGGGCAACATTCTTTCACTAACCAAATTATCTGAACTGTTATAATCCTTAACTTTGGATAGTGGCAGTAAGAACCATCAACAGTACAACAATGACATATAGCAATACTACCAATAATGACAACTCTCAATTTAATCACCACCCTTCATGACACTTCCACAAACAACTACATGAACTGAAAACACACTTCGACAACTATACGACAACTTCCCTGACTACTTGCCTTTCATCCTCAGGTAATCAAACAAATACATAGGAGCATTAAAATGAAACTTCAAGATTGCTCCCCCTGAGGATGTGCTACCTGGAGTTGCTTAGTGCAATAGCGGAGTAGTCTCCTTCAATCCAAGGAGACACGATTTCCTTTCTTCTATCTTTCTCCAAACTTTCTTGAACTCGGGCTTGGATTTTTCAACTACATCCCTGTTTTGCACCTTTTCGTGAACTCAAACATTTCTCTTGTGTGGTTGTCTCTTGTGCATCCTTGATGAATGATTATTTTCCTTTCTTTTATGTACATGATTTATTCCCTGTCTGTGTTGCATTCTTTGCGTCTAATGAAATCTACTGTTTTGCCTTAGATTAGATACAAAAGTGCTTGGACAAAACCTTGCTATGTGCCCATGACCATTACATTGAAAACATTGTACATAGTGTTCACTCAAAAACGCAGATGTATTTCTACCAACATAACTCTTTGATTTATTATTCAATCCACAATAAATTGCCTTGTGACCATACTGGTTGCATCTGAAACAATAGCCATTAAAAGTATTATTATGAATAGAGTGAGAGTGATAGAACCTCTTTTGTTGTGGTTGCTTTGTTGTAGATCTCCTTTGATATTTTCTTCCTTTTGAAGATTTAGCTTCAAACTTTTCTTGCTTCGATCCTTCAACAGTGAACTTCTTCTTCTCTATAGAGTTGGAAGATGAAGGTTGTTCAACTTCATATCCAAGACCACGCTTATCCATGGAGCTTCTTTGTTGGCTTATCATTTTATCTAGCAATTCTGTGCTCTTCTCAAATTTGAGATTTGTATTGGCCTCTTCTAGTTGTTTCTTCAATAAAACAATCTCTTCCTCTTGTTTGCAGCAACCAATCTCTTTCTCATTGATCTGTGACTTGAGAGTTTCTTCAATCCTTTTGAATTCTTCTACCTGTACTTTCAAACTGGTTATTATTTCATTTGCATCCTCAAGCTTTCTTGAGATTTCCTTATTCCTTTTTCTTTCTATCTTCAATTCATCCAGAGCTGCAATTAGTTCCTCTTTCAAATTTATTTCTGCATCAATTTCTTCTTCATCACATTCCTGTTCTTTTTTTTTTCTTCTTCGAGTGTCATGAAAAGACCTCCACCTGTTTCTTTTTTAGAATCATCCTCTAGGACTTCATTAACTCTCAGCATATATGCCTCTATGTTCTCATCGTCATTCAACTTTAATGCTTCTAACTGAGCTTGATGTGTTTGTAACTTGGCCTCCTTGATCTCATCGTCTCCTTCATGAATACTCCTCAGTTTGTCCCATATTTCTTTTGCCATTTTACAACTCATGATCTTTACCAGTTCATTGTCTACTAATCCGCACCTGATAGCATTCTTTGCTTTTGAGTCATTCTCAAATAGATTCTTACCGGCAGCATCGGTTGGAGGAGTGATGGGTATTGTGTATTCACTGTCTACTTGAATCCCAGATGTCGTATCCCAAAGCACAAAGATATGTCTGCATCCTGATTCTCCAGACCACGTAATTAGTTCCATCAAACAAAGGTGCTTTGTTTGATGAGAAGCCTTCACCACCTGGTTTCTCCCCTTTTGCTCTTGCCATTGTGTTACTTCCAAGATCACCCTAGCCGGTTAAGCTTGTACAGGAACTTAGCTTTGATACCAATTGTTAGTCTTACAATGGCACTGAGAGGGGGGTGAATCAGTGTAGTTCTTTAAACTTAAATTCATAGCTCTTAAAACTAAAATAATGAAACCTTAAAACCAGATAAAGCAAGTATCACAAGAGAACATCACACAACACAAGATTTAAAGAGGTTCACCAATTTGGCTACTCCTCAAGAATGACTGCTTGGACTACCATCCAAATCCAGCCTTTGCAAAGCACCAACTTTACAATCAATTTACCAGCACCCACTGGAAGGAGCACCAACCCCTTATTTATCTGCACCAATAGAAAGGAGCACCAACCCTTGATTTACCAGCACCTATTGGAAGGAGCACCAACCCTTGATGCCAAGCTGCAACCTGGACTTCAATTTTGAATCTAGAAGTTTAACAGAAAAAATACCTTCGCTTTTACAAGACCCTGACTGGTCTATTGCTTACCCAATCTCTCTCACTGTTTATGGAACAAACACATCTTCTGCGATCTACAGCCACACTTCGCCTTCTTTGAGTCGCTTCTCTATGCACCCTCTATGCACTGTCTTCGTACACTCTGCGCCCTTACAACTGCACTTTGCGTTCATCTTCGCCCTTTGCACTCTCTGTGCCTTCCCTTTCTCTGTGCAATCACAACCGCACTTGGTCAAACTTCAACCTTTTCTCTCTTGCACTTTGCTCTCTCTGCGCACTCATAGACGCACTTAGGACAATTTGACATGACTCTTCACTCACTTTGCGCACTTCGCCATCATCTCGCCACTTTTGCACTTTCTGCATTCTTACGGCCGCATTTCACACTTTGACATGCATTCGACGACTTATCCAACCACACAACAATTCTCCAAACAACCCTCCTTTTATAACAATATTTTCATGATGAAAACCCTAATCTTAGTCGGCTTGCATAACAAATGTAAACCCTAATCTTAGTCGGCTTTCATAACAACTATAAACCCTAATCTTAGTCGGCTTCAACTCATGAAGATATTCGGTAATTCCACCGCTCAAAGATTTCATTCGGTAACAGTCCCTGTAGCCGTCGCACTGACTTTTGTTCACTCTTCGTCTTTTCTTTTGTCGTGATATCATGACATTTCTGCCTCCATAGACTTCATCTTTGCTTTTGTCGTGATATTGTGACACTTCTGCTTTCGTAGACTTTGACTTTGCTTTTGTTGTGATATCGTGACACTTCTGCTTCTGTAGACTTTGAATTTGCTTTTGTCATGATATTGCGACACTTCTGCCTTTGAAGTCTTCTTCTCTACTTTTGTCACGAAATCGCGACAATTCTGCTTCCATATGCTTCCTCTCTTTCTTTTGTCGCAAAAATGTGACATGTCGCGATATCGCGACACTTTTCAAACTTACTTTCTCTCTCCTATTTTAGTCGCGAAAATATGACATGTCGCGAAATCGTGACACTTTTCCAACTTACTTTCTCTCTCCTATTTTAGTCGCGAAAATGCGACATGTCACGAAATCATGACACTTTTCAAACTTACTTTCTCTCTCCTATTTTAGTCGCGAAAATGCGACATGTCGCGAAATCGTGACACTTTTCCAACTTACTTTCTCTCTCCTATTTTAGTCACGAAAATGCGACATGTCGTGAAATCGTGACACTTTTCTTACTTGTTCTCTTTCTTCGAACTTGTCGTGAAATCATGACACTTTTTCTTGCTTTCTCTTTCTCTTCCAACATGTCACGAAATCGTGACAATTTTTCCACTTGCCTTTTTCTCTTCCAACATGTCGCGAAATCGCGACAGTTTTTCCTGCTTTTTCTCTCTTCCAACATGTCGCGAAATCATGACACTTTTTCCTACTTTCTCTTTCTCTTCCAACATGTCGCAAAATCATGACACTTTTTCCTGCTTGCCCTTTCTCTTCCAACATGTCACGAAATCGTGACACTTTTTCTTCCTTGCTCTTTTTCTTCCAACATGTCGTGAAATCGTGACAGTTTTTCTTCCTTGTCCTTTTTCTTCCAACACTTTTTCTTCCTTGCTCTGCATGTCGTGAAATCATGACAGTTTTACTTCCTTGTCCTTTTTCTTCCAACATGTCACAAAATCGTGACAGTTTTTCTTCCTTACTCTGCATGTCACAAAATCATGACAGTTTTTCTTCCTTACTTTGCATGTCACGAAATCGCGACAGTTTTTCTTCCTTACTCTGCATGTCGTGAAATCGTGACAGTTTTTCTTCCTTGCCATTTTTCTTCCAACATGTCACGAAATCGTGATAGTTTTTCTTCTTTGTCCTTTTTCTTCCAACATGTCACAAAATCGTGATGTTTTTTCTCCTTACTCTGCATGTCACGAAATCGCGCTTTTTCTTCCTTACTCTGCATGTCATGAAATCATGACAGTTTTTCTTCCTTGCCCTTTTTCTTCCAACATGTCATGAAATCGTGATAGTTTTTCTTCTTTGCTCTGCATGTCGTGAAATCGCGATAGTTTTTCTTCCTTGCTCTACATGTCACGATATCGCGACACTTTTCTTACTTGTCTTTTTCTTTGATCTTTTGCATATGGGCCACTTCGGTCTTCTTGGAAAATCATTGTACATACTCTGAATAACCTCTAAACTCTTGTCCACTGCATCAACCGATCTATCTGACTGTGTTGAAAACGCTAAAAATACTTTTGATGCACCTTGCTCAACAACTTTAATAGATTCATTAGCAAAAAAGAGAGCTAACTTCAATCCTTCTAAAGACTATAGAATCAAGAAATCCAAGGGAATCAAAATGATTTTTAGACTTGTAGTACCAGACAAGCAAATTTTTTGGTAGGTTTTTGAAAGTGATGAACAAATAATTGATTTTTTGGTAAGAGAAGCATGTCTCTCTACTATATAAGAAGAAAATATAGAATAAATTGACCAACAAGATGTTATTCAACTAAGGAACAATCACATTCCTAGAGGATTGGTCACTCTAGAAAGCTTATTTCAAAAAAAAGATCAAAACCATGAAATTCAGTGAAAAATCTATAAATAAGTAGAAGTCGGTATTGAAAAGAAGCTCAATGTTGGAATTAAATGTTCACCAAAGGAAGTTGAATATATCAAAGCCTTATGTTTAAAATATCTAGATATTGTGGCTTGGTCATATGAAGACCTTAAGGTATATGACAAGAAGGTTATCCAACATACTATTGAGCTATAGCCTGATGCAAAGCCTTTTAGGTAGAAGCAAAGGGATGTCAACCTCAGGATTGAGGCCATCATGAGAGAGGATCTCTTAAAGTTATTAAAAGCTAATATCATATAACCAATAAAACATTCTACCTCGGTATCTATCTTGGTACCTATAAGAAAAAAGAATGGTGACATATGCTTGTGTGTAGACTTTAGAAATATTAACCAAGCATCCCTCAAAGATTACTATCCTCTCCCATAGATTGGTTAGATCTTATAGATAGTGGCAGGTCCAAATAGGTTCTCCTTGCTAGATGGTTACTATGGATAAAATCATATTTGGGTGAAATATGAAGATCAATATAAGATAGCATTCACCATAAAATGGGGTACATTTACCTACCAAAGAATGCATTTTGGGCTATCCAATGTAGGTGCTACATTCTAGAGAGCCATGGATTATGCCTTTGGTGCACTAATAAAAAAATTCATTTTGATTTATTTGGATGATATGACTGTGTTTTCCAATGACAAGAAAGATCACCTATCACACCTAGAGCATGTTTTTTAGAAATGCAGAGAATTTGGTATTTCACTCAATCATAAGAAATCATTCTTTACAGTTCATGAAGTAAAAATTATAGGTCATGTGGTATCAAAAGAAGGTATGGCCATAGATCCAGATAGAATCAAAGCAATTCTTGTTATTCCTTTTCCTACAAATGAGAAGACCTTGCAGTATTTTCTAGGCCATATCAATTTTGTTAGGAAATTCATTTCTAACTTTGCACAGAAGGTCAGGCCTATTTTTGAGTTAATAAAAAAGAATGCTGAGTTCAAATGGAATGATGTTAGAAAATAAGCTTCTGAGATTATCAAATAGTCCATTGTAACAACCCTAGTGCTGATAAATCTAGATTTTGATAAAAATTTTATCCTTTGTGCATATGGAGCTGAAGAAAGTTATGGCTCAGTACTCACTCAAAAGGACGATCAAGGGGAAGAACATCCTATATTATTTTGGAGCCAGAAACTCCATGATTACCAGGTAAAATATAAATTCATTGAAATACAAGTATTTGTTGTGACGAAGTCACTAAAAAAATTCAAGCAGTACTTGGTACAAAGTAAGACCCTAGTATATATGGTTCATCCAAATGTAAAAAGTTTTATCCTTCAGGGTAAACTAGGAGATAAAAGGGCTAGTTGGATTACCAAAATCCAATAATATGATGTAGAAATACATCACACCAATTTTTTGAGGGGTAGATCCCTTTGCTAAGGTCTAACAGAGGCTACAGCATTAGCAGAAATGATAGCTTGCCAAACAACAGATGAAGACTAGGTGGAAGAAACACAAACTGTAGACTATGATTAGGTTGACCAAATGATCAAGTATTTCTAAACTAGAGTATGCCCCCCAAATATAAATTCTTCCCAAAGGAGGAGATATAGGCTTCATGCTTTAAAATGTGCATTACTATCAGAGGGCCTTTATAAGAGAAATTTGTATGGAGTCCTTCTAAAGTGCTTAAAATATTATCAGCAAAAAAGGGTCATGGAAAAATTCCATGGAGGACCAACTTGCAGACATAGATCAGGTAGAGTTACATCTTTGAAAATCATAAGAACAGGCTATTAATGGCCTACTGTATTTAATGATGCTTTCAGGATCACCAGAGCCTATGAAAAATGTCAAAGATATGTTGGAAGGACAAGGAATGCTTCATTCCCCCTCAAGCCAATACAAGTTGAAGAACCTTTTCAACAATGGGGGCTAGACTTCATTGGGGTCATCAACCCCAATTTCTCAATAGAACACAAGTTTATCCTAACTACCATAGATTATCTCACCAGATGGGTAGAGGCTATTCCTACCAAGAAATCATATCAAGAAGTTGTGATCAATTTTATGGAAATTTTGATTTTGAGGTTTGGGGTTCTATAAGCCTTGGTAAGTGATAAAAACCCAGCTTTCATAGGAGCCAAGTATATTGAGTTTGCCAGCAAATATGGCATTTCTCTTAAGAATACTTTAAATTATTATCCATAGGGTAATGGACTCGTAGAATATACCAACAAAAACTTGTTAAGGATTTTGAGGAAATCACTTGAAGGAAATAAAAAAATTAGCATTTTTTGCTGGACCAAGCTCTGTGGGTAGACATGATTACTATAAAAAATTCCATAAATACTTCTCCTTATGCACTAGTATATGAAAAGAAATTAGTGTTACCCATTCATTTGGATATCCCAATGCTTAATATTGTTAATATAGATGAAGATTCAGAAGAAGATCCGGTAAAAAATAGGTTGAACCACTTGCTGTAATTGGAGGAGAATAGAGCTCAGGCCTATAACAATTTTCAAAAGCATTCCTCAGATATCAAAGCATGGTTCGATAAGAAGGCCAGATTCAAAAAATTCAAAGTTGGAGATTCAGTTCTCAAGTGGAATGTTGATAGAGCAAAGCCTGGAAAGCATGAAAAGTTTGATTCTTTTTGGGATGGTCCTTTCAAAATAATAGAAGCCAAGAAGTCCAATGTATTTCAGCTAGAGGATCCAGAGGGAAACATACAACCAATTCAAGTTAATGGTTTTCATCTCAAGCTCTACTATGTGTAAAAAATGAGCTCACTATAACATATGTATATACATTGTATAATTATTTTCCCTCCTTTCTACACTTTGTACTTTAATTTATTTCTACACTTTGTAATCAGTTTTCTTTAAAAAATCTTGAAAAAAGAAAACTTTTTGCAAAAATGACTAAGTGTTGACCAAGCATACAAATGGTTTCCATTCCAAACTTGAATGCATGTAAATTATTTTGGAATGATGAATGCTTGAAGCCGCATCAAAATACATAAGGATCCCTATGGATTGGTGCTAATGTCATTATCCCACGTGATAAAGTGGACCAGGTATCGAAAGAAGCAAAGGCGTCTCCAATTTGGGGACCTTTCAAAGCTAAAAGTATGATGAAGCGAAACCCAGGTGATAATTCATGCATGAAATTTGCCAAGTATCAATGGAATCAGAATAGTGTCTTCAACCCACCAAGGGGAGGCCAAGCAGTATTTCACAATAATGCCATGTGAAGACATGAAGAAGACCCCGCAATCAATGCTAATGAACTCTCACTTGAACCAAATGATAGTCGAAGAGGTGTAGTGAGGTGGCAGTTCAATTTGAATTTTTGGCCAATGAAAATGTAGAATACCACCATTGAGCTGCCAAAAGAAATGAGTGGAGGTTGGAAAGTGTGTCGGTAGAAGATTGCACAATAGCCACATTAATGGCAGAAGATATGCACACTCCAGGAAATTAAAGAACCAAAAGGGCACACACAAAATTC
The DNA here is from genome assembly GCA_028583015.1 of Wollemia nobilis. Lineage (NCBI taxonomy): Eukaryota > Viridiplantae > Streptophyta > Pinopsida > Araucariales > Araucariaceae > Wollemia > Wollemia nobilis. Next base: position 2,309,908 of record JAQPPZ010000220.1, on the reverse strand, counting down.
ATTTTGCTAGTTGATTGTGTTCACGAAGTAGTGAAGGGTAAAAGAATACTCTGAAGCTTTCTACTATGAATTACAGAGAATAAAGTCTTACTGCTAATTAAAATGGCTTCAAAAGATGTTTAAGAGTTTGAAATCCCTGAGAAGAAGGTGGTGGCATCGTACATCGACCAAGCAGAAGTTGTGGCAGATATTGAAATGGTCCTCACAAAGAGAATGAAGCTCAGAAGGAATGTCAATGATAGATACAAGAAGAGAGTTGATTTGTCTATGGAGGGTAGATACGTTGTCCTGTATTATCTCTCTTTTTATATCTATGATTCTGTTCATCCCTATCCAGAGTTAATAGCGGCCATAGTTAAGTTTTATGACCCATTGGCCAAAGCAGTAAAAACTTCTAAGGGTGAAATGCTTTCCAGTATCATCGCCTCTTTTTATCATAATATTTTTGCCCTAGAGTCCGAATATTCTATAAGGCCAAAAAATTTAAGGTAACTAACCAGGCTAGGTTTTACTCTTTGGAGAAGTGAGCCAATGATGGAGAGTCATTTAAGAGATGGGTATATAAACAACTTGATGCAAAGCCCAAGAAAAAATTACCTGAGGTCCCAATATCTATCAAAAAATTTACAAACCCTGTACTATTTTCTATGTTGGCTTGCATGGAGGGTTTAGAATCTGATAGAATGGTATATGGCTGGAAAATTGCCATAGCTTATTGTATTTCTAACAAAATAATGTATGAGAAAGATGCGGGAGAAAAGGGGACTAGGGTGATTTATTTTGATTGGCCAACTTTTCTTGCATAGAGGATACATGAATAGTTAGTAAGTATGAAAAGGGGCTTTGATGCTCCTAGTTTTAGGTATTGCTCGAGTTTGGTGTGGATGTTCAATGCTACCACTAAGGACATAATGCCTTGGATTCTAGTCAAGAACAAAATCAATGATGGGAAACCCTTGCCAGTTTATTACTGGACAAATCATCTGAGAAGCAGTGAGTCTTACTATAGGTTCAATTTGAAATTTCTTGGACCTACCCTAAAAATTATGTATGGAAAGTGCCCTAGATTGCCATACTTGGTTGAGAAGATTCTGAGAAAAAAGGGTGTTGAAGAAGGAAATTGGTATTTGTTAACTGAGGGCATAGTTATAAGACTATATGGTTTCATGGGAAAACCTTTTATCCTACCCCATTTTGTTACTAAAAGGCTTTTTGCCTTAGAATATTTAAGGCGGGCATAATATATTGATTCAAATTATGGTTCTGGGAGAAAGAGAAAATATTTGCTAAGACACCACACCGTGGAGGATATTACCATTACTAAGAAGGGGCAAAGCTAGTAGATTGACCAATACCTTGATAGGTTAGGTCTATTCTATATTCTCCAAAGATGGAGTTATGACCTTGATGGTATCTTTACTGCAAGAAATGTAACCCTAAATGGATAAAAGGCTTATAAGTTTGAAAAGAATCCTAGGGCTCATTTTGAGCAAGGAAGAAATAATGACGAGACCACTCTTTTAGAGTGGAATTTTGCAAAAATGGTTCAACTACCTCCATGGTTGAATTTTTATGAACATGTTATCTATTTCGACCATAATAATAAGAAGAGTCATCGGATTATAGAAGCCACCATCAATGACATTGAAGGAAAAAATACAAAGAAAAAGGACCCTCAACCCAAGGAGGATGCTACTGAAGAAGCTAAGGAAGAAGAATAGTGGAACATAGTGGAGATATAATATTGGTGGAGGATGAGGATTGATATTGGAAAACCTAAGTCCAAGTTTGAAATGAAAATTGATAAGGAGTTTTCAAAAATATATAATAAAAATATTAGGACTTGGAGGCAAAAGGATGTCAAGAACATAGTATTGATGGTTCAAAAACCTCAAAATAGTTTTGAAGCTCTCTCTTCACCTGAATATAAATAAGTGCTTGTAAAGGAGTAGGATACTCATTTAATAGTAGCTGAAGTCTCAAAAAAATTTCATCCTACCCCTGAGAAAATGGACAAGTTTCCTAAGGGAGCTCAGCTTATGAGAAAAATGCAATATCCCAAAGAAAAGGTTGTTAGTACTTTGGTTATCCAAAAAATATCTAGGACTAAATTATTAGCTCTAGAATTTTAAACTCTAGACATAGATATTTACTGGAAGAATAAGGATGAAAGTTTAAAGTTCAGCCCTCTATCTTTTACCCCTGCAACATCAGTACGATTACATCCTGTTTCTGAACAAGTTCTAATTTTTGGATCCGTGCAAGGAAATGAATCTAAAGAGGAATCTAAGAGTGATATGGCTGCCTTTCAATTGGTTCATAGAAGGACTAAAAGAGTTCCAGAAAGAGAGGAAAGAGAAATTTCTAAGAAACAAAAATTGGATATGGAGGAGATTGCAAAAGAGGTAGCTAATTTTGTTGTAGAAGAACTAACTCATTAGGAGAAGCAACAAGAAATAGAAATGGAATAGGAGCACCCTACATCTGCAGGTGAAGGTATGTTTCTAATCCATATTCTCCTTTACATCCTCCTAAATACCCAAAGAAATACCCCTCCCTTTCTGGTCAAGACAATGTGACAAAGGTACTTTATCCCTCTCACAGTCCATACCATGTTTCCTTGGTTGTCACTGAAGAACAAGTCACTTTTATTCCCTCATAGGCACCTGAAATCCAAATTCTAGCATCTGAGGTTACCACTTCATCATATCCCATAATTCCATATTCATCCTTACCACCACAACCATCAATGGGACACAACGTTCCAAGTGCCACCATTCATCCAATTGATAGTATTGTGTCAGTTTCTATGAATTTACCAATAGCAACATCGATAGTCATAGAGTCTACTATCATTACAGATACTACTGTGAGCACTCCCACACCCCAATTTTTAGTAGTTTAGTCTACCCTATAATTTTTGGTATCTTCATCTCCCATGGCTACTAGTTTTTCAAATCCTATTATTTTTCCAAAGGATCAGGCAGCCACACAGGAAAAAAATGATTTTTGGTCTGAAAAACTTTCTAAGCCTTCCAGTAGGATGGTGATCACAAGAAGTATGTATGTAGACGCAGTGGCCAGAAAAATAATATCTAGATCTATGAGTCCAGTTGTAAGTAAGCCTAAAAATGAAATGACTCACCAATATTATCAAGTGGAGGAGGTCATAGAAGATATTGATAAACTTCTTGAGGAATATGAGTTGATTATGGCCAGATCCCATTTAGACACCTTCTATGTGAAGAATGATATGGTCAGAGAGAAGGTGAATAAATTGGAGAAAAAATTTGCAAAGATTTAGAAGTATAGACACCTAAAACACGTCATGTCGAATGCGACTACTCATATGGACATGCTACAAGGCCATATGGAATATCTTGGATAGACTCCAAGATAGAGTAGTGGTTCTAACCACTCATTTTGGTATCCTTAGCCTAAGCAGTATGAACCACAGCTAAGACATATGGTCTATAGTATGAACTATAGTTGAGACTTGTGATCTATAGTCTAAACGGTAGCTGTCATCTATAGTCTAAACTAAAGTTCAATTGGACTTCATCTGAGCCAAATCACTTGGAACAACCTTTTGTTCTAGAAGAAGGTGGTTAAAGGATGGAAGCTTCCAATCCAATTGTCCTAACCACCCCTTCTTGTTCTTGGCTTCTCCATGAAGCCACCCCTAGCCCTTGGGTAGTCCTATAAGTACCCCTTCCAAAATAGGGCAAAATATACAGAGCATATAGTGCATTTTGATAGTGAAGCACTATCAAAATAGTGAATCAGAGAGAGTTGGAGATTGAAGCAGCGAAGCCCTATCGAATTGTGGACTCACTTGAGTGCACTAAGAGAGAGATTTGTTGCTATCACTTTGCCAACCCAAGCATCATGACAAATTGTGCCATGGATGCCCTAAGGAGCTAGAACACCAAGAAATGCTAATTCGGGAAAAAGAAGGCCCTATCGAGCAATTAAACCACCAAATATATCAAAGGACACTGAGGCGACCCTTGATCATCAATTTGAAAAGGATGATCAATACCAAAAACCTAGAATTGGAGGGAAAAACTACATGGTTGCTTACCACAGCTTTCAGTCATGGTTTACAGTGCAGACCGCTCATCCGAGCTGTGGTCAACAGGTATAATATCCCCTTATTGTTTTTTTTGTAGTGTGCTTAGCCGGTTTAGATTAATCATTCTAATGGATTATTTGGTAGTTTAGAGACTCTGACTGATCATATTAAAGATTTCATTAGGTTTACTTATTTTTAGCAAGTAGGAAATAATTAGTTTCTTTTCATGTTCTAATGCTTTATTTCATGCAATTGTTCCTTCATATTGATAGATGTACTTATTGTTTACATGTTTCCATCAATATTGATGAGAATTGCATATGTTTAGCATATTTTATCTACTTTCTTGATTTCATTAGTATTATGGCATTTGCATGTATAAATACTTTAAAGGGCCTCATCACGAGAGGTTGCCTATTTTTTTAATGTTCTTGTGTTGTTTCTTGATCATAGGAAACAGATTCAAAGGAGCTTCAACCATATAATTCCTTATTCAACGTGAAGAAGAGGTTCAACTCCACCCTAGAGCAGTTCGTGTCACCCTGAATGGCCTGAAACTCATATTTATCCTTGAGAGGGATTTCAAATGCTTTCCTATTGTAATAAGAGTATCAAATTGGTATCCCTAAGAGGGATGTATTTGTAATCAATATTGGCTCATTTAATGGAATGAAGTGTTCTTATTATTTCTCATTTTGTTGTCAATTTCGTATGCATTTATTTTGTATCTCTTTTTTATATCATGCAATAGGAAGCATAGGTGTGAGGATATTTTGGTGGTCACAAAAGGTAGAGTTTAAAAGACTTTGAAAAAGGAGGCAAAGGGTTGGCAAGAGAAATTTCAAGAGGCCAACAAACTCAAGGATCAACTAGGAGAGAAAAAGAAGTTGAATGAAGAACAAGTGAAAGAAATTCAGAGTTTAAAGTAGTAGTTGCAAATAGAAAAGGCTAAGATCTCTGGATTTTCTAAAAATGGACTAAAAAATATTAGAAAAGAGATGCTCTCCGAGGTCCAATATAAATGTGCAGGGCTTCAATTCATAATTTATTTCCTTGATGAGGCCAGCTGCCTGCTTCCCAATGTGTAGAGATACCTAGAGTAGATCACAGGAGAGTTGTAGCCTATGGTGATTCCTGCAGAACAAATGTATAGGTTGGTTGATAACAAACTTAGTAATTCTGCTAAACCTATTCCTAATAAACAATGGAATATCGCTAGAGTTACTACCAAGATAGTGGTTAAAAAGCATAGGGTACTTCATAAATCTTGGCTATTGTTTGACAAGATAGGAGGTGTTATTAGGGAGGTTGTTGATATAAATAAATAAATGACTCAAGCTTCAAAGGCCTATGGATGGAGGATCATAGCATGCTATATATGGAAGAGATCCATAAAAGCATTAATGAAAGTTTATAGGATGAATCTCGAATTGATTCTATTATAGAGCCACTACCCCAAGAGCAAGTTGTCCAATTAATTGTTAATTTTACCAGATTGAGATATCTCATGGAAGATATAGTTAACTAGAGGGAATGATGCTAAATATGAGGACATCCTAGAATTATAATATGTTTATAATCAGCTCAAAGAGACATCAAATCCCTCTGAAACAGCCTAGAAATAGGCTTTACAATCTCTAAAATTGATGATTTTTGATTGTTTGGTGATTCTTCTAGAGGAAGGAATTAGAAACCATCTTCTCTAGAAGAAGAAGTAAAATAAGAAGAAGAAGAAGAATAAGAAGAGAATGAGGAAGAATCCCATGAATGAGAAAAGCAAGATAGAGCGGTTACAGGCCCGAAAGGGGCTCACACTTAGCTTGTTTTTGTTTTTGTACATATGCATGAGTTTTGCATTGTTGTTTTTTTGCTCTAACAATTATAAAAAATGAGCAATAAAGGCATGAAGCCTACAAAGGCAAAAGAACAACAGACTATGTGTAAAGGCATTTTTTAATAAGGCCTTATAAGAGGAGTAGAGTTACACTTGATTTTTGAAGACAAAGGCAACATGCCTGCATTTTTTTGAGTATAGTCTCATTATAAGTGGATGAGCCATGATGTTTTTAGCATGATTTCCATATGAAAATTTACCCTCTAAGCATATTGTTGAATTTTTAGAGGGTAGTGTTTATATGGAAGTTATTATTTAAAGCATATTTTTAGAGACGAGTATTTTTTTTTACTCCAAAGGCCAAATGGATAAGACTCTAAGTTCATTGGATTTGCAAGTAAATCCACTCGAGAGGTGCTAGAATGTAGGCCCAAAATGGCCATATACTTAGGAAAATTTTGCAAATTTTGCCTAAGTCATAAATTCCTCATTCCGCACACCTTACAGTGTATTTTGGAGTAGATCCGCAATAGAAGCCATGAGCCCACCCAACACTTAGTAAATTTTCACGCTCGGAGTAGTTCTGGAAGACTTCTTTTATTTTTAGCTTTGGACTAGCGATGCATCTCGAATCCATAAAGTATTTTGATAAATAATGATGCTAGAAAAAATAAGTGTGAAGTGGTGACCGATTGATGTTTTGAATACCTCACGAGCGGCTAAGTGTTGGAGCGCACGATTTCGAAGAACACATAGAGTATTTTTACCCTGAATGGTGATAAGGCAGAATGATATAAATGTAGTAGATGTGGATTGGTGAAAATGGGCATTTTTGACTAAATATTTTTTAGAATGGTGATAAGCAGTGTTTTACTCTGAAGACAACACAAAATGGAAGAAGAGTCACTTTACATTGAGACGACTTTGGAATGATGGTCATACGTCAATACACTTGCCCAACCCGAAATGGAATCAAATTTTTTTTTAAGAAGAGATGATGTCATCGATATTTTTGTGTGGATTGATGAATATTTTATGGACAATGAAGAAACTTGAAGAATAAAGAGCAAATTCGATCTCACTTAGCCTTCAAGGCATTTAAAAGCTGGATTGGCACTACATACTTTCTAAGGTATAAAGCATGATGTTATCGATATTTCAAAGTGGAATGGTTTTTTGTTCTCCCCACCATTATAACAAGCTTATACCCAGATAAATCATAGCCATACAATGGGGGAGATCGATGATGGATATTGTGTCAAATAATCCAAAGTATTTAAAGATATTTCTTCACCAGAGTTGTAATAGTAAGTTGGAGAGGAAACTGAAGTGTCGAGGGTTTTCAAGAAGATAGAACTAGATATGGTTACAGATCGATAATAGTAGATGGCTTCCAAGAAAGATCTATGATGTAGATGAGGTCTCCAACAATAGAAATCTAGTTCGAGACAACTAGAAAGTTGCAGAGGTTTCCAGTTGCCATGGTGGTTTATTTGCAGCAGATTTCCCAAGTATTGAACCAGTAAGATGATGCCATCTAAGAACTCTCTTATGAGTTGTGAAAACTAATATTTGTAATGTTCCATATTGTGTTATATTTTACAAACTATAAATAGAGGTCAAACTCTCATTTTTAAGGGTCGGCTCTAGCGTGTTTTCCTATACCACTATAAATTTTCTAGAAGTTAATGAAAGGAGGATTACACTAATTTTTGCCTCAAAGCTTGTGTCTTCATCATTCGATATCAGAGGTTCTAATATTAAAGCTGCATTTCTATGAATACTTGAATAGTTAGTTTGATAGGCTTATTGACTAATAGAGTAATTGAAATATACTTTGGGTTAGTTCTATGTTGTTAGGAGCATATTTCTATGAAACCTAGATAGTGATTAATTTTGTTATTTGGATTATCATTATTGGGGTATTGGAATTGTTTTCTTCAATATTTATTTATTGTTCTTATAAATGTGTGAAGATGTCCAAGATTTGTGATAATGTTGATCTAAGTAATGTGTTCTGATATAATTTTTGGAGCTTTTTGCTATGATATCAATGTTGTTAACCTATCCGTCCAACTGTTGTTCACTTTTCTAACCCTAATATATTTCTCTAACCCTAATATCAAAACCCTAAGTGAGCATAATAGTGTCAACATCTTGTTTAAGTTGAAAAGGAACCAGCCTACTCTGGAGGTTATATTGGGAACTTTGTTCTAGTCTATACCAATGTTGAGTGTTGAGCTGCAGCTATTGGGTGCATGCTTGAACAAAAAATAGGAAGATAGACAACTATAGTGTTGAGTAAAGCTTAAACACAATTCAATGCCCAATAGATACATGATCTCCCTTCCATGGGTGAGTGGGTCTAGAGATATGATGTTGTCTCTTAACTCATGGGGGTGGTTGTGGTGGAGGTGGAATGATCAACGGTGGTCGATGGGGAAGGCAATGATCTTGCTCTTCAAGTGGAAAAATCTATCACCAAATAGGATGTTGCAATGGGAACATGTGAATATAGAACTCTTCTTCATCGTCCAAAGGGACAACTCACTCATATTCCTCATATAAACTTGGATAATTTATGGGAGCTATGCCATAGTCTGACTCATCATCTATTGTCCATTCATGAGGAGGACCTTGATCCTCTTCCTCACTATCAGATTGAAGGGTATGCGAACTCTCTCCCACTTCATGAGGTTGAGCGACATCACTGGATAACCCTTGATCTACCATGTTTATGGGAAAATAATCTCCCAATGAGTGGACATGATGTGGATTGGCATAGGGATCACGTGTAAGCTCATCCCTGTAATTCAGACCTAGGTGTTCTAGACTCTCTGTGAGGACATCTAAAGGTACTGGCTTGTTGTGTCCCAACCCAAATTTATCATATGGTAACTAATATTGTGGCTGATATGGAACACGAGTACCTTGTTCATATAACCCTAGACCAAAACCATGCCAATTGTAGTGATGTAGATATCACATGGCATAGTTAGGATTTGACATGTAGTTTATATCCTCAAAGAAAGGTTCATCATCTTCTTCTTGTTGAGGAACTGGAAACGTTCCATACTCGATACCCCCATATATAAAATTTATTTGATTGGGTGGTATACCTAGAGGCACAATGCTACCTATGGGGAGATGAGGTCATCCCATATCTTGCACTATCTCTATGGATGGAACTATTGTGATGTTCCTGACTAAGTACTCTCCTATCCTTGTACTAGACATCTGGATTGTAACCTGGGATGATGAAGGTGTAGGGGATGGAAGTGAGGCTTGAGATGACTCAATGTGTACCTCTTGAGATGGTTCCTCATCTACGAGACTAGGAATCTCTTCTGTAGATATGGTGGAAATGATGGGAGGGATTTCATCGATTGGCCTCTTTGACATGTTCCTCTATGGAGGATTGGATGATGATGAAGGCATTTCTAATGTTGCCAATGATGATGATGGTATGGATGAAGATGGTATTGGTGTAATGGAAGGTGATGGAGAGGGAAGTGGACCCTAAATGGATGTGTTTAGTTGGAAGTCCACATGAGTCGATGGTAATGTCGACTTGAGGAATTGCTGCACCATGTTGCAATACTTAAAGGGCTCAAGGTCTGTAGAGACTATGTGTACCTACCCTTCATAAGTATATTTGAGACATTGATGAGCAATGGATGGGACACACTTCATGTCCTGGATCTAAGGTCTACCTAGCAATATGTTATAGGCCATTGCACCCTCTAAAACATGACACAGTGTCGATATAGTTTTGCATCCCACCTAGATGGGTAGGACTATAGTACCGACTATGGAGCATATCATATCATTGAATGCTCGAAGGGTGTAGGTGGATGCAACAACATGAGATGCTAGAAGTCCTAGGTATTTAAGAGCACTAGTGGTTATTATGTTGCTTGATGAACCAGTGTCTATTAGAACTCTCTTATACGGTATGTCATTCACACATGCAATGATGTGTAAAGGAGGGTCAACCACATCACTTGCTATGGTTTTGAGTTCATGCTCATGGAATATGATCACTGGTTCCTTACATTGTTGCACATGCCCCACAAAATTGATGAAGGAGTTAGACTCTTGGGGTTGCAACTCTATTGACTTAAGAATATCCATTAGAGCTTCTCTATGAGGAGGAGATTGTTGAATGAGCTCGTAAATGGACAATCTAGCTGATGTTGTCCTTAAGCTTTGTGCAAGCTTACTTTTTATTGTCACTACTGGCCTAGGTGGAAGGCTTTGTACTAGAGGTGGTGGAGGTTGTGATGTTGATGGAACATCGCTTGAAGTTGTAGGTGGTGCAACTTGACTTGGGTAGCATCTATTCCTAGTCACAATACTTACCATCCTGATGTACCCTTGTAAAGGGGGTGCCATATTGACCTCATTCATTTGTTTAGTAGGAGTTTCCTATACCTCATGAGTAGGTAATGGGTCTTTGAAAACCCCCATCTATTGATTATTTTGGGTGAGAGGATTATCCACTTGGAGCTCGTTCCTCTCTATCATATCTTGCACTATGTTTTTGAAACCATAGCATGTAGGCAAGTCATGGCCATTATATCAATGATATCTATAAAATTGATCTTCTCGACATCCCATAGGCTTTGGTTTACTTGTATTCGGGTCTATAGGCTTGATTTTTGGTAAATTAATCATTTTAGCAGCCCACAAATGATCGAATAGGGAGTCCATTGACTCAACGAAGGGTGTAAACTATCGCCTAGGGTGACGTTGTTGATTTTGACCCTGATTTGCTTGAGTATTATTATTATAACTCATAGGAGGAGGTTGGGCCTGATAATTTACCTTTTGAGGAGGCATCATTTGTGTAGGCCCTAGGATATTAATGGCCACTTGATTGACCATTGTTGGCTTTGATGGCATTAGAATTACTCTTTGGATTCTTTGTCCACTCCTTACAAGGTTTAGCTATCTCCCCCTCTTGGATTTTGATCTCTTCTATGGTTCTAGCTTGCACTAGAGCATCCTCAAGAGTGGGATATTGCTGGAGTTGTAACAATAAAGATATTGGTTTCAAACAACTCTTTGAAAACATCTGATTCAACTCGATCATTGGCAATAGATAGGGTAGCTTAGCTAAGAGTGTTCACCACCTATTTCCATAGTCAGTGATAGACTCATCATCATATTGTTTCAACCCCATAAGGTCGGTTAAGGTCACCTTTATCTTGGTATTGAAGGTGAAATGTTCCAAGAATGCATCTGCAAACTATTCAAAGGTATAGATGCTATGCCTTGGAAGTTGGTTAAACCACTCAATGGTAGGGCCAAAGAGGGTAATTAAAAATGTTCTTAGGAGTAATGCATCATTCTCCTATATGCTAAAGCACTGATTCATGAATCTTGTGACGTGCTCTTGAGCATCTTCTTCCCCTTTAAACTTATCCAATTTGGGTATTTTAAAATGCTCAGGGTATGTAGGGGAAGGTATAGATGGATGCAATGGTTGATTATGCAACTAGTGCAAGGTGGGATTTTGAAGCCTATTCCCAATTATCTTACTCTCTATAGTTTCTATGAATTCAAGAAATTCTTGATACACATCAGAGGATTTAATCTCCTCTTCTTTGTTTTGGACCTATAGGGGGATGAGGAATATTAAGCATATGTTGAGGTGGTTGATTTTCATCACCCATACCTCCAAATGGTGCTTCTAAGTAATCCTCATTTTGTTCCAAATCATCATAAGCCCCATAAGGTGTTTTTGGAATGGGCCTACAAGGAGGAACGAAATCCTATTGAAGGTGATCTATATTAGGCCTAGTAGGTAAGTTCTGATTAGGCCTAGGAGGTCTAGGTGGTAACATTTGATTAGGTCTAGGAGACCTATTCTAATGGAAAGTAGGTTGCCTCTAGTGAGCCTCCTGTCTATGCGTGCTTGGAGTAGGAACCCCATTACGCAATGTTTCTTGAATCTATTGTTCAAGTATTTGTCTTTCTAATTGCTATCGATGCTCTAGGAGATCCAAGCATTGTTTATCAGACCTAAGTTGATTAAACTTAGCTTGATGATCAACATACTTTTTGACTAATTGATTTATTTGATCAGTTGTATTAGGCCTATGTGCCCTAGCACTATTGCCTTGATACCTATCTTGTTCAGGAGGATTTGTGAGGTCTATTATGACTTTCCCTCGATTGAGGGAAGTCATATTTACTTGAGGTTCACTCCTAAACATATATTCTTGATATTCTGCTAGTGTAGAGGCACATCGTGCTTGCATGGAATGATGTGATCGAGGATAATCAGGATCCTCCTCAGGTCTTCCCTCATAAATGAGGAAAGGTAGGGTAGAATTGACTCACCCATTATGATGAGTATCATACTCATCTAGATTTTGGTACCTTGGGGAAGGGTGATTTGAGAGCATAAGATGATCATTTAACCCTACCCTAGGTGTATAGTCTTGATCCTGCACACAAGTGTGTGGAGTAGACCAAGCAAGCACATGAATGCATGGTATTGCTCTATGTGGAGGTGCCTCATTACATGGTTGCTCTTCTTGAAAGAAGGCATTTGAAGTATCCATATTAGGGAAATGATTTCCCAGATTGGGACTGTGACCTGTAGGGGTACCCCGTGTAGGAGTCCCTTGTAGGCTAGGTCCCTTCTCTAACCTTCTAGGACTTGGGAGAGTAGTTGGCCACCAAGGAGGTATAACCATGTCCTTGGGGTCAAAACGAAGATGTTCTATGTCTTCTTGCCTACTCCCTATAATATCCACCCTTAAGTGGGCTTGGCTATGGGTATATACCATAGCTACTTACTCTAAACCTCTATGTGATTATCTCCTTTACAATTTTTATAGATTCAAATACACAATCAATAGAAACACACAAGAATACAAATGATTATCTCTTTTAAAAATTATGTGTTCCTAAACTGTTTGATGTGTTTTTGATTTGTTGCTTTTGTAAAGAATCTCTTTCATGTGTTTTGAATGTTGATGTAATTCTCAAATTTTTAAATGGTTTTCACCTATACACTCATAGCTCGACAATTAGTAATGAAATTCTAGTCACGTGAACCAACCAAAGTATGGAGATGAAATCCATACTCGATCAGGGAGCATAGGTCCTACCAGTCCTCACCCATATTGACTGTGGTTAGTGATATACCTCTTCGAAGAGAAGTACGTGCAACTATTCCATGAGCTATAGATGGTTCTTGGAGCTGGTCTTGGCTAAAAATAGGGTACATAGGATTTGAGCCAATGGATGGAGATGAAACCCACCATCGTTGAACTCTATCAGTGGTTGGGGATGAATTCCAACTCACTAACATTAAAAAGAAGCATGGTGTGTGTGGTTCCTTTTAAAATGATTGAAAGAAAACAAGATAGCATTCAATGAATTTTCACTAAATGCATTAAATAGTATTTCACTTTCAGAATCATATGCATATATAGAAATAAGGAAACCTACAAAATTTGTAACCTATATGAAAACCTAACCCTTAGGTAGGTCACACATAGGCAAACCATACAAAATGCATTTCTAAAGGCTGTTATTTTTCCTATTTTTCTTTGATTTGTTAATGCAAAATTTAGAAATTAGAAATCTAACTTTCAATTGCATACAAAAGACATGAAAAACTAAAATTTAACCTTTTTTAAATAACCTAGCTACAAATTGAAGGTTTAGGAAGTTACCTTGTCTATTTTGAAAGTTGCTATTTCTAGAAATTTCTGTATAAAACCCCTAGTTTTGTGGCCATCCCTGGGTGGGATGGACAAATTTGGGGGCCATCCCTTGGTGGGATGTTTACAATGGTCATCCTTAGCAGTTCCAACTAGGAATTCAATGGTCATTTTTTCTCAGAATGACCAGAACCTACAACATACAAAACACAAAAAGGAGGTCAAAAATGATAAAAATGAAAGGGGACAAGGGACAAGGGTCCCACCATGATCACCACTGAAGTAGCAAAAAAAATGACTCGCCTAATAGATTGAAACTGAAATGTAATCTAGTGTTTATAAGAAAGCATGCAAAAGAAAGATGCTAAAGATGTAAACAAAGTAAGCTATTGAAATGATGAATAATTTGAAGTAAAATAGGGGGGTTTCTCCTTGTATTTATAAATTCATCAATTCAATGGTTACAATACATCCCCTTGAGGGCTTCTCATTTTGATACATTTCAGATTACAAGTTATAAGGGATCAAATCCCTTCATGAGCTTAATGGTATGCTTCCAGTGTTCTTCTTGCAACCCACAATTGAGAGCTATTATTGGGCTACATTTATTCATCTCCTTAGCTCCTCCCTCATGCCTAGAATACCTACACCTACACACAAGATATTGAAAGATATTAATAGCATATGCGTTTGATAATGAAAACCTTGAAAAGTATGCAATAATGAATATAAAACTTATTTGTGACAAATCTAAACAACTCCAAATGACTTGAAAATTTTAGTATGATGTTAATGAGATGATTTTGGAAGGATCTAAGCATAAATTAAAGTGGAATTGTGATCAGAACCTATGGCCATCCCTGGCAGGAACAACTAAGACTGAAATCACAAAAACATAAATTGACACATCAAATCTATTCAAAACTTAACCAAAATTGAGTATGCTGCTATTATAATGCTATAGAATTGATCTATGTTAAAATCAGGTCAAAATTGTTAGCCATTTCATGGCCATCCCTAGCAAGTCCAACTAGGACTATTATCCATCCCTAGTAGGGACGATCACAAAATGGGGTGGTTTTTGCCACCAATTCCAAGGGGATCTGGTTTAGAACTCTCCTAAATGTGTTGTCATCGAATTTGGTCAAATTACTCTCATATTTGATAGGTTTTGGAATGGATTAGCGTATTTTGGGATGCCCCTAAAAGCGCCTTCGAATGAAGAGGTTTTCAAGGAAAATACGTGGGCAAATGTGAGGACAAATATTGGCAGCACTTCATGGTCAAAATGTTGCAAATCAATCCTCTTGAAATTGGGTGAGAGCACCTCAATTTATAGCCCAAATAGGGAAAAAGGAGCAAAGGGGCAAGTTATGGCATGCAAGGCAAGTGCCACCACTTGTCAATTCCTTTGCCATGCATAGGGTGGAAGAGGCTGCCCATTTGGACCTCCAATTTGTAGGTCCTGATGTCTATGATAGCCTCCAAATCAATTTTGGGTGATTGGGTAGGATAAATGGTAGGAATTGATTGCCATTTTTCCCACCCTTTGACTTTTGGAGGGTCTAGTTCATGGTCATCCCACCCAGGGATGGTTGTTGGTGGTCATCCCTGGGTGGGATGATCATGAACTGTGACCATCCCTGGGTGGGACGACCATGGCTACATGGCCCAAAACCTCCCAAAAGTGGGGTAAACCTTCCCAAAAGTGGTTGGGAGCCCTAATTAACCCCTGAGGGTTGCCCAATGGGGCCATATGATGTCGATAAGAGTGGCGCATTAGCAGTCTTATCTGATTTACATGATTTTAGTGTCTACATAGTAGATATCATACAACTACAAGATTTTGACAAGTTGTTAATGGCTAAAGATCATATGGATATAGTATTCTTGCAAGGATATGTAAGAAGAGAGGAGAATGCAGAGCTAAAACAAAGAATAGAGTAGTAGGATACTTCTCTCAGAGAACTTGAATAATTGGCCAACTATCTCAGAGATGATGTGAAAGAGTGGTAATGTAAATATCATGTGTAGACACCAAAACCTAGCCACTTGTTTTCCATTTAGGTTTTCCTACTATTTCCACCCTTTATTTACATATATTTGTATATATTTAATTATTAATATTTTATATATTATATTTTATATATATTTAATAGATATATATTTATATAAGTGAATTAATCTTAGCCATCCAATTTCACTTAATACTATCCATCCAACCATATCAATCCATGCCACACCCTAGATTTAATATCCACCATTCGATATGCTTTATCTTAGCCACATGATTAGTGTCATTGAAACCCTAACATGCCCTAGGTTGGATTATTAATAGGAGCCACTTTTATGGCTCAACCCCTAAGAAGAAGAAGTTTCCTGAGCAATTTATCCCTTGAATCCTAAGCTGAAGTTTGCATCTGTGTTACATGGAGTATCCAAGAACTCATGCACTATTTCCTCGCATTCTATAGTCCCTACATCCATCATCACCTCCCCCACTTAGCCAAATATGCTTTAGTAGACTTTCCATTTAGTCATCGAACGCCTTCGGTCACTCCCTATCATTCACGAGTGCCTTTGGGTGCTCCTCCTCCACCACAAAGCACCTCTAGGTACTTTCCACCATTCTTGAGTTCCCATAAGCATTTCATAAAGTCACCAAGCACCCACAAGTATTTTACACCAAATTTTTGAAGTCTTCCTAGTTCTCAGGTGATGCTAGGGCATCACCATACTAGTTTATTGCAACAAATTACATCAGATAAGAGAATTATAGATAAGCAAGGTAAATAAAAGTGATTGTTGCTATATTTTATTGTGTTGTTAGAATCTGTTCACATTTTGTTATTGCATAGCTAGGATTTAGTCTTGATTTTTGAGGGTCTCACACTGTGGAACCCTCATTGTTATTACTAACTCATTTGCTATTTTATTGCATGCAGATATGGTATAATTACATTAGCATTGAATAGATGCTTAAGCTATAGTGGCCCAACATCATATAACTAGAATCCCACTCACTTTTTTTGGGAGCAAGAACGCATCCTGAAGACACCACCAATGTTGTTTTGCTAGGGTTTTAGAGAACCCTAGCTATTGTAAAATCTATATCAAAGGATTCAAAGATTCTTATTATAAAAATGGAGTTTTGAGGCTCCCCAAATTAATATAAAATAATTCATTGTACAATACTATCTTTTGAATTCAATTTATATATTCTTATTTGGTGTTGCATTTTTGTTATTTAATTGATTTTTGGCTAATGAATTCCAAGTCAAATTCAATAAGAAGCATTATCCATTTAGCGGTGTGGGTAATCACCAATCAACTTGTAAAAGCTCCATACCTAGTGATAATACTTTAATTATTGAGCTCCCAAATGATTTGGTGTTTGCTACCACTGAGCAAGAAGAAGATGTAATTCCAAAGGAAGACATCGATATCACACTATTCTTTGATGGCTCTAAGTGCAAAAAAGGTCAAGGTGTTGGAGTCTTGTTTCATACACCCTAGGGGGTACCTATCCCCTTATCATTCAAACTTGACTTCCAATGCATAAAAAACACAGTAGAGTATGAAGCCTTAATATTAGATCTTCAATTAGCTATAGCTATGAGCATTAAGCGTATCAAGATATTTGGTGATTCTCAACTTGTTTTCAAGCAAATCAAGGAAGAATACCAATGTAAATAATCTACCATTAAGCTTTATCATGAAGTAGCAATAAAATTTCTTTCTAATTTTTATTGCTATGAAATCAATAGTTTACCATATTCAACCAATAGATTTATAGATGTGATGGCATCCCTTGGATCATTGATTCCAAAAGACTCCTTTGGAGAGGTAAACCCCTTATCATCTCAATGGTATCTAAATTTGCAATTGCCTATGTTGAATCTAAAGACAAAAATAATATTTTCTTTATCTAGTTTAATCCATAGGAGCCTTGGTCAAGCTAGATAGTAGCCTTTCTCAAGTTTAGAACACTCCCATCTAACATGTCTTGAATTACTAAATGCACTTTCAAGAAAAAGGCATCTCATTTTGTTCTCTTGGGAGATGTGTTGTACAAGCATGGTTATGATGGAGTCATCCTTCATTGTCTCGAGTCTAGTGAGGTACAAAGAGACATAAATGAAGCCCATGATGGTACTTATGGTGGTCATTTTAGTGGAATGGCCATTGCAAAGTGTATTTTATGCATGGGTTATTATTAGCCCATAATGAAATGTGATTGTTGCACTTATGTTAAACATTGTAAGAAGTATCAAGAACATGCTAGTTTAACTCATATACCATCACAAGATTTACAACCTATTAAAATCCTTTGGCCCTTTTCATAATGGATGAAATTTTTTGTCTCATTCCTTAGGTTAACATACATTCATCATCACAACCATTGAATACTTCACAAAGTGGGTTGAGGCTATTCCTCTAACCAGTACGACAAGACCTAGAATTTTGGAGTTTATAATTCATCATCTCATTTGTTGTATTGGGTTTCCCTCAAAAATCATCTTCAACAATGGCAAGTCTTTCAAGAACAAGGATGTTCAAGCAATTTGCAAGAAATATAACATTCAACATAGTTTCTCAGCTCCTTATTACCCACAAGCAAATGGATAAGCTAAAGATTCCAACAAGACCTTAATTTATATTCTCAATAAACTTGTCAAAGAAAATTATAGATATTGGTATACACAAATTTCCTTGGCATTATGGGCTTATCGAAAAAGCATCCGCATGCCTATAGGGGAAACACCAATTTCATTGGATTATGGAGCTAAAATAATCATACCTCTTGAGATCGAGATCCCCTCCTTGAAAATTTATTTGTAAGAATTCATAGATGATGACACCACTAGACAAACACGTCTTGACCAACTCACACTTCTTGATGAGAGGTGAGTCAATGTCTTAGAGCATTTATGAGTTTATCAAGACTGCCTAAAGCACACCTACAATACCAAAGTTCATCTATGTGAATTTCAAGAAGGAGATATTGTTCTTAAATAGAACCAAAAAAATACCAATGTATTACCACATCTTCATGATAAATTTGTAGCTAATTGGTTGGGTCCATACATTGTTACTCAAAAAGTGGGTAACGGTACTTATAGGCTTGCTAGTCTAGAGGGGGAGTAAGAACCTAAACCACTTAATGTTATACACTTGAGAGCATTCTATGTGTTATTTGATATATATATATATATACATGGCTAGTACACAAAAACAATTGCATATATTTCATTCACAACATTGCATTGCATTTGCATACACATTGCATTCAAAAATGTTGCATTGGCACAAATTTTATTTTACCACTTTGCACCCCCACCATATTGCACATTTCATATTAGACATAATTTCTTAAGTTCAAGATTCTAATTGGTCCAATAAAGTCATGTTGCCTTAATCAGGGGCACCTTCACCTCATCATCCAATTTTCCACCAAGCCAAATTGACACTTGAAAAACACATGTCCGTAATACCTAGGTATTTTCGGTCACTCAGCCACTCTTAGTGTTTTAAGAAACCTTCAAATACGTTTCAAGTTCATTTTATGACCATTGCACATATACACTAAAAAAATATTGAGTTTTAGAAATTGAATCCAAAACATTCTTGAACCATATACAATTTCATATCTTTAAAAACATCTTGTGTCAAAGAGGGATAACACCATACTTTATATGAACCTTGAAGTAAATAGGGTAATCCTTGATAGTTCCATCATGCAACATAGTCCACAAGAATAGTGGTTTTTACCACTATCACAGTTGCTTCCAAATATAAAATATGGAGTAGTAAGGATAGGGTACAATTCTCATAACACTCAGGTTGAGAATCTGATTCCCCAAAGCTCTAAATATTTTACATCACACAGCACTGATCATTGGGTTGTAAGAATCATACTACATTTCCATTTAGATGGTTAGGTAGTCATCCACAAAATTTGAGAGATCAAAAACATAAATCATGGACTATGGAGTTAGCCTCCATTAGAGCTATAAATACTTGAATAGCAGTGGAGTACGCTCATGCGTGGCAACATGTATCTTTTAAAGAGATCTATGACCACTCATACGAACAAGCTACCTTCTTGGATTCATCCATAATAGGTTTACCCAATTTACTCAAGATGCGTTAATGAAATCACTTACACACATTGGTTCTTGATTTCCTCGAGTCATTACCATGGTCATGATTTGGTAAATGAATTCACTGTACACACATTTGGTCCTAAAGGGATTAGGTAGTTTTAGTGAGCTTGTTTGATACCAGTAGTATATCTGAGTCTGCAAAACAATCAGTCTTCCATATAAACATCCATGTATTCTTCCATGTCAACATCCATGTCATTACATGAGTCACTTAGCCCACATACCACCAAGTTTGGCGCCCCTAATTAAACAAAAATGATAAAAATAAGGCCAAGAACAATCTAAACTATGAATGATCATTAGAAAATTTGCATTCCATACCTTGCTTTAATAATACATATATTCCACCTTGCAATAATCATTCATAACATATCATATGCATTAAATCCATATAAACATGCATTCCACGAAATCATTGCACAAACAAGCATCCACACAAACATATAACACAAAAAGGTAAAATCCATGTATATATGTATAAATATCGCATGTATAATGAGTGCAAAAAGACTACATACAATAGAGCACCAAGGCTTATATACAAAAGTACATCTAAGCACTAGCTACGCCCTCCAAGAGGACCCCTAGGACCTAGAAGGAGACCTAGACCTAGAGCTATTCCTAGACTCACTATGCCTAGTAGCCTCAGATACATATGAGGTTGGAGGATCAGGAAGTGGAATATGGTGCTCCATTAACATATCCTTTAGTGTCTCAATATACCTATTTTGAGACTAAAGATATGCTATGTTGACATTATGTCGATGCTCCCTCTCTAGTAGCTCTACTTGGAGCCTCAAGATCCTCTCATCCTGAGCCATCACCATTGCATCCCACTCTACTACTACTCCAGCCTCACCCAATCCTCCTCGCTCTGATATGGATGTCCATTAGGAGTCTTCTCCATATCATCTCCATATCTACCATCTTCTACACTCTTGAGAGCCTACCTAGTTCCACCCTTAGTCCTCATTCTTTGACTATCTAATTGAAGGCACCACTAACACTTGGGGGTCTCATGGGTCCCTTTATCCTTAGCCTCATCCCCATATCCACTAGCTACTGCTAGATCTGATTCCCATGGTGGCTATGCAGTAAACCATACCTTGTACTCCA
This sequence comes from Wollemia nobilis, assembly GCA_028583015.1. NCBI lineage: Eukaryota > Viridiplantae > Streptophyta > Pinopsida > Araucariales > Araucariaceae > Wollemia > Wollemia nobilis. The sequence goes on along the minus strand of JAQPPZ010000220.1, from coordinate 2,289,034 downwards.
TGGTAGTCCCTGCATCATCCACATCTAGGAGATCTATCTCCTCATCATCCTCATATGCCTCCCTCCATGGCTCTGCACATGGTATCCATGTCTCCTCTTGATTCCTCCTATAGCACACCAACTCATTCGAGACCACCTACCTTAGGCTAAAATATTAGAGTACTCATGAGAACTAAAAATACTCAACCTCACTCTGATTTCTCCCAACCACCCACCTATCCTGCTGCACCCATCGTAGATGCTCCCCATATCTGGTCCACTTGCTACCTCACCATGGCCTCCATATCACTTTAGTGGATGTTATTCTAGCCCATAAATCTCGATACCATTGGCTCATCCACATCAGCTAACTTGGCTATACCTCCTCAACCACTACCCATCTCTTCATGTAGGGCTAGTTCCTACCCAAGCTTACCATTGGTAAGCCCTCTAGTTTAGCCACACTGAAGTGCTCCTATCCCTAGTATTTTAGAACCAACCTGCATACTAACCCATTACTCCCCTACCTCATCACTACATATAGCTCTTGGTACAATTGTGTCAATAAGGTTGGAGCCCATGCATACACCTATCACATAATAAGCATATCGCTCACTAAATATATTAGGTTTTAAGGGAACCTACACCTGATGCTATTTGGGTCCACAATGTTGGTCAACATGAACATCACCAAAGCATGGAGGGCATCCAAATTCTTGTCCACATACATGGAAAAGTAGGGAATACCTCCACTCTCCACTCTCACACCCTGCCAACCATCACCAAACATATTCTTCATCTCTACACCCTGATCATGTTCAACATTGATGCGCTCCCCCTCCACTGGCACCTTGAGGATGCAATATACATCCTCCAAGGTCAAGGTCACCTCTCTTATGGGAAGTTGAAACATTCCCCTATCTAGATCCCACCTCTCTACCAATGCAGAGAGGTACCCCTTATTTTCCATCACCACATCAACATGGGCTACCTCCTCTAGCTCCACAGCCTCAAAAAAATCCTACTCCTCATCCAATAATGCCTTCCTCATCCCAATAATGTACAAAAAAAACTAGTGTCGAGCCTACAAAATCCTAAGTTGCAGCACAACACAAAACATTTGTCATTTAAAAATTATAAAAAAAACACAAAAACACAATTTTTTTCACAATACACAAAAAGAGAATTACCTTAGTAGCCCATACTCCAGATCCTGCTTTGGCCCCTGCATCTAATCCCTCCGCTGCCATAGCTTCCATACAAAATTCACTTCACTTCACTCCACTCCACTTCCCTCACCTCTCATAGATGTAACTTCTCAAACTCACAAATGCACAAATGAGCTTCAATTTCACCCAATAAGCTATTTATAGCTACTTTAGGCAACTTTATATGCCCATGGGCATTTCCTAGTGCACTAAAGTGAACCAAGGCATTTGCAAAATGCCCAAACACTGGTAGGCATCTCTACATGCCAAAAGTGCCAATGGATGTTTGGTATTGATCTTGAAAAAAAGATATTTTTTTACAAAAAAGTGCCTTATCCTCAGCAAATCACTCTATATAGCATCTAATCATCTGTTTCATCATATCAACAGGTTTTATGAAGATTCTGATTAATTTGGATGCATACAATTTTTTTGCGACCACAAAATGACACATTTGCTTAGCAAGTTACAAAAGCACTCCAAAATAGTCCAAATCTTCACAAAACGACCATAATCATCATTATCATCACCAATACATCATTTTCACATCATTCACATCATTTCATGTCATCATTTGCATATTTTCCAAGATCAAACAACACTAAAGTAAACCTTGTATCTAGTAGGTTATTCTATATACTTGGTGATTGCAGTGATTTGCATCCATGCAATTTGGTAAGATGGATAATCTACCATAAGGACACTTAGTAATTTTCATAAATCCCATATATCCTTGTTCAAAATCATAGTCATATTTGGTACTTCACATTTTGAGTGAAACCTTGCCAAGAACAATTTGCACAAAAGCTGTCATTGATGGCCTAGTTCGTGGGGCCTAACACATGGACAAAATCACATCTCATTATTTCACATCTCCTTGATGGTCATCATGGTGATTGGAATTAACTAGGGTGGTCGGTTCCAATCATAGAAATTATTTAACTGTCACTAGTTGGTCCTCTGAAGTTTACTATTTTTCTTTTTTGCTTCTTCATCTTTGCATATCAATGACTCCGAAAGGTAAATTCTTCAACAGCATCGAATCACCCCAAATTTGGGGCAACCACATTTTTTTTTGATTTTTCACAATGGGATACATCTTACATGATCATGCCATATCCACTTGGAAAATCCCTCCAATATAGACACATTTTTTATCACATTTTTCACAAAACCTTCATCTATTGGGGCAAAAATAGATGCATCATTTTCACATTTTCACCACTCCCCTTCCCACCATTGGGACAAAAATGGTATCACATCTACATCATTACTATCATTCACAATTTATTTGCACATATTTTTCAATTGGCTCATGAGATTCATCCGCAAACTCGTTTGCCAATTGAGGGGGTAATCTACACAAAATTCAACTTCTTTTATTCTTTTAGCTTCAAGCTCACATTTTACATCTCAAGAGAAAGCTACTTCTACACCTAGCCAAAATAGGTATCTTGTATTTTTGCACTGCATTGTGTTTTATGCAACGTAGTACAAAAAGGGGTATCTGTAGACACCAAAACCTAGCCACTTGTCATGCATTCAGGTCTTCCTACCATTTCCACCCTTTATTTACATATATTTATATATAATTTAAATATTAATATTTTATATATATTTAATAAATATATATTTATATAAGTAAATTAATCCTAGCCATCTGATTTCACTTAATCCTATCCATCCAACCATATCAATCCATGCCACACCCTAGATTTAATATCCACCCTTCTCATCCACACGATTAGTGTCATTGAAACTCTAGCATGCCCTAGGTTGGATTATTAATAGGAGCCACTTTTATGGCTCAACCCTTAAGAACAAGAAGTTTCCTAAGCAATTCATCTCCTAAATCCTAAGTTGAAGTTTGCATCCATGTTCCCTAGAGTATCCAATAACTTATGCCCTCTGTCCTCGCTTGCCATAGCCCTCATGCCTCTGCTTCTACAAACTTTCCATTTAGAAACCAAACACCTTTATGTGCTTCCTATCATTCTTGAGTGCCTCTAAGTGCTCCTCCATTGCTACCAAGCACCTTTAGGTGCTTTCCACCATTCTCGAGTGCCCATGGGCATTTCTTATTGTCACCAAGCACCCACAGGCATTTTATGCCAAAGTTTTAAAGTCTTTCTAGCTCTCAGGTGATTCTAGGGCATCGCAACACGAGTCTACTACAAAAAATTACATAAAATTAGAGAATGGCATATAAGCAAGGTAAATCAAAGTCATTGTTGTTATATTTTGTTGTATTTTTAGCATCTATTCACATTTTTTTATTGCATAGCTAAGGTTTAGTCTTGATTTTTGAGGGTCTCACACTATAGAGCCCTCATTGTTATTATTGACTCATTTGCTATTTTTTATGTGCAAATTTGGTAGCATTACATTAGCATTGGAAAACTGCTTAAGCTGGAGTGGCCTGGCATCAGATAACTAGAAGCCCACTCACTTCTGTTGGGAGCAAGAATGTGTCCTGAAGACATCACTAGTGTTGTTTTGCTAGGTTTTAGGAGAACCCTAGCTATTGTAAAATCTATAGCAAAGGATTCAAATATTCTTATTGTAACAATGGAGTTTTGAGGCTCCCTCCATTAATATAAAATCATTCATTGTGCAATACTATATTTTGAACTCAATTTATATCTTGTTATTTGGTGTAGCATTTTTGTCTTCACATTATGAAATAGCTAATTTCAAAGAATAAGCAGAGGATCTCCAAATCTAGGTAAGGGCTCTTACAAAACATAATAACCAGCTAAATAAAAAATTGTTGTAAGAAAGAGCCAAACTTTCTGGGTTCTCTAAAGATACCGTAAAGCAAGCTCGAAGAAGGGTATGGTCAAAGATCAAAGTAAAAAGTGCAAAATCTAAACTAGTTTTTTTATTTTTTATATGAATCTACAAATGATTTAGTAAGTGCAAGGAGTACCCTTAAGAAAGTGAGAGATGAAATTCAACATAAGATAACCCTAGTGGAAAATATTTGTAGATTGGCGAAGACCAAGTCTAGAATCATGGTTGTAATCATTTTAAATAGACAATGGTACATAGTTGAGGGAATAGCCAATGATTTTTTGGACGAAAAAAAGTTACTATGGAAAGGTTTACAATTACTATCTGAGTTGGAGGAGAATACTAACAAGATGATGAGCAAACTCTCCCACCTTAGGTAGCTCAGATTCCTTGACTACTTTGGAGAAGATCATCAATTTATTAGAGAAGTATTACTATTAAGTTGTATAGATTCTATCATGCAATATGACACTAAAATAGAAGGATGGATGAAACAAATCCAGTAGGAACAAGTAATCCAGGTGATTGAGAACTTTATAGATGTAAAAGATGTCACCTCTAAACTGGGAAACAATGGTTTTGAACCATCCCACAAGAGACTATCCAGCTTACAGAGACTCCATAAGAACATATCATTAATACCAAGAATTACAAAGAAGATATGGGAACAAGCCTCAAGTGCACTAAGCCATGTTATCCAAATATTTAGTGAAGAAGATAATGATGATATAAATGTCACTATAGAGGAAAGTGAAGGATATGGGTCTAATGAAAATAGGTTAGTAGGCCCAAAATGGCGACATAGTAAAATTTTGTATAATTTTTACTAAGTGATAAAAGTGCCATTCCGCTCCGGAACAAGGTTGATAAGATGAATCCACTCAACAATCATGCAGTTTTGCTTGTTTAAAATGATTTCGGGGAACTCCATTCTGGGTCCGGATTGAAGAAGGATTGCAAAATCCACAAAAGTTTGTGAAAGGTGGTGATGTCAGCAAAAAAAAGTGCGGAATGGCCCTTGCGCATATACCCGATTCTGGAAACTCTTTTTGCTCCCCACCCTGGATTAGCGTTATCCTCAAATCCGCAAAAGTCTCAAGGAGATGATGATGTAAGCAGAGGAAAAGTGTGGATTGACAATCCAAAGAATGAACGAGTCTTTTTCTATCTAGAATGAAGATAAGGCAAAATGGCGGAATGATGTAAGAACTTAACTCTAGATCCGGACTGAGGAAGATGCTCATTCTATCCAGAATGGAATCCGCAAAAGTTACAAGGAAGAGGTGATGTCATCACCATTTTAATGTGGATTGGAAAGGATAAAGTGGAAGATAAGGGTCCCGAAGTGGATTTAGGATTCGAATTTCTAAGATCCAGATTGGATGTTCTACTGCTAATTAAAATGACATCATCCAATGGATGGGATCTCAGCTTATACCGGATCTAATATGGACCATGGGATAAATAAGATCAATGGTGGAGGTTAGTCTACTAAATTTGGGCCATTTAAAAGGATTTCCCTACACTAGAACTATAACATATTGGCTAGAATATGAAGCATCGAGAGTTTCCAAGAAGATCAAACTAGAGGTAGTTGCAGATCGATGGTGGTGCTCTACTCCCAAGAAATATCTACGAAAGTGCATGATCTAGAATGTTTTGAACTACAGTTCTAATGAGCGACCAACAAGTTGTAGAGAACCTATGCTGCCATGGTGGTTTCCCTTTCAGCGGATTTCTTGGAGGTCTGACCAATGAGCTAATGCCAGCTAAGTTCTTTGTTGAGCTATTGTAACAATATTTGATGTATTGTTTCTTGATTTGTAATATGAAAAACTATAAGTAGAGGTCAAACCCTCATTTTGAAGGGTCGGATCTAGCGTGTTTGCCTGTACCATTGTAAATATTTCTGAAGAGTTGAATGAAAGGAGCAATACATTGATCTTCACCTCAAGGCTACGTTTCCATGCTTGATGTCAGAGGTTCGGATTTCATAGTTGTATTTCTGTGAATACTTAGATGGTTAGTTTGTGCCTATCTTGGATTACTAGCTATTATGAGTAATTGAAATCTACTTTGAAGTTTGTTCTATGTTATTAGTAAGTACATTTATGTAAAATCTAGTTTTGGTGAATTCTGCTATTTGGATTATCATTTCTTGGATATTGAAATTGCTTGCTATAACCTTTCTCTGTTATGCTTTAATATCTGAAATGAGCTATCTTGGGATAAGGGTTGATCTGAATGTATGTCTTTAATATGGTTTTTTGGGAGCTTTTTATGGTGATGCAATGTTGTTAACCTATCCGTCCACTGATATCTACATCTCTCTAACCCTAACCTTCTCTTACCCTAAACTCCAAGCCCTAATTGAGCATAATTGTGTCAACAATCTGCTAAGTTGACAAGGAACCAACCTACTCTGGAGGTTGGATCGGAAACCCTAGTTTTGGTCCTTCCAATGTTGAGTGCTGAGCTACAACTATCGGGTGCAAGCCTAAACAGAAAGTAGGAAGATAAACAACCACAATATCAAGTAAAACTTGGTGCAATTCAGTGCCCAATAGTTTTTGGCATGCCCGGTGGGACGGTTCACAAGGAACACGAAACCCATATAGAAGAGTTAATATTATCTCATCCCAAAGGAATCAAGATTTGGTGAATTATCTTGACCTTATTAGCAGAGAAAATAAAGTTCACCTGGTGACTCCCTAGTCAAAAGACCCTAAAAAAGTATTGTAGACCAATACCCTTTCATGTATACCAGGTCTTATAAGAGGAACAACCCTAATTATTTCTTTCATTGTGAGTTACCTCAGAGAGGGGTTGTTATCAGAAGTTTAGATCAAGATTTTATTGAAGAAGAAGAGCTTCTGGAAGAAAATCCAATAGTTCCCCCAAGAAGACCTACAGCCAAAAATATGGCACAAAATGTGGCTCCCAATCAGCCACTATAGAAGTACCCTAATTGGGATTCAATTGGGCCCCTTAGATTAGCACAAATGGATGCCATTCCTTAGGTTGTGTCTAAGGCAACCCCCACATATGATGGATTTGGGAAAATAGCTTATGAGCACTGCCAAGATATCCTGAATTTGGCAGCAATCCACAACATAAAAGAAGAAAATGTTATTGTCAGAATTCTAGCCCTGTCCTTTCGTGGAAAGATATTGCATTGGTTCAGAACTCTGGAAGATAATTCTATCACTTCATGGCAATATTTGGCTGAGCCATTCATAGAAGAATTTAATGAATCTATTGATCCCTTTTCTCTGTTGAATCAGTTTACAGCCATGCAAAAAACTCAGCAAGAAACTATCTCAGACTTTAATTTGAGATTTAGCAGAACATGGAAGAGAATTCCCCCCACTGCTAGACCAACTACTTGTTTGGCTTATATGTATTACATCCATGCCCTGGGATTAGAGCTAGGTCTACAAACACAACAATATAGAATTGAAACTTTCCCTCAAGTTTATAATGTAGTCGTCCATGCCGAGAATATCCTGATCAATGTAGGAAGAATTTCCACAAAGATCGTGTTGCCCTACAACTCAGAAACCAATAGTAGCCATGAGAAATCCATAAAATATTCCTACATGGACCCCCTTTCTTTACCATCTCCATATCCTAAGATAAATCTGATTCCTGGACCTAAACCTGTGTCCTCCATACCCTCTATTTCCTCCCATTTCTTCTCAACCTTCTCAAGAATTGTCTGTTATTCTCGACATACAAAATACCATGAAAAATCTGAGTAAATGAATGAATTCAATGGAGAAGAGAGATCAGGAAAGGTCACAATAGAGGAGATTCCCATATGTAAACAAAGATCAAATGCCTAGCCCTAGTAATAGTACCGGGGTTAGGGTGAATGCAACATATGAAGATATGGAATGTTCTGCAGATACCACTCTTGCAAATGTCTGGTGTTTAGTATGCAACGACCCCCATGACTCACAGTCTTGTGTGATGTATCAACACCATGTTCAACAAGCCATGGATCAAGTTGAAAGAAATCAAAAAGGGAGAGTTAATATGTTATGGCACCTTGATCAGATCATGGTTGGAAAAGAGTTGGAGGAAGAAAGCCCAATTGTTGTTATGACAAGGTCTGGAAACAAAGCTTTACAAGTAGACCCTCAGAATATGGGACAATTCTAGGTCCCTTCTCAAAAGAAGGTTGACTTCCCTCCTTAGAATAGTGACACTTTTCCTATTCCCCAAGCCAAGGGAAAGGAGAAAACTGATAATTTCCCTAAAAATCTGGAAAGAATAACGGAAGGAGACAGAATGAAATCCAAGGGTGAAGAACAAGAAAGGCTCAAGTTCCCCTCTATTACCAAAATACAAAGGTTAGAGGCAACCCAAAAATACAAAAGGAGGTATGGTGAGCCAGACAGAGGACTGGAAAGACTATCCCTAACCAAGTCTGAGTATAACATTGTGGAAGAGATGAAAAGGATTCCATCAAAAGCTAGCCTATATGATACCCTTTTCATCCTGGGCTAGATTGACCTGCTTAAAGCTTCCCTCAACAAAAATCCCCAGAATAGACCAACCACTACCATCCTCAGTATACCATCAAAAAAGAAAGAAATGACACCTGTTGTTCTAAAGAACAAACCTCCCCCTTTTTATATATCCCTAAGAATGGAGGGATGGGTAGTCCAAAATTGTATGATTGATTCAGGAGCATCAACCATAGTTATGCCTAAGGCAGTCTATGAAGAAATGGGTATGGAATATACCCGGTCTTGTCCTGGAGTGTTATAGTTAGATGGGACACCTATCAAGATAGTTGGGGTTATTAAAGATGTACTGATGAGGTTGCACAGAGCCCTTGAGGTGACAATAGTACATGAAATAGTGGTGGTGGATTTAGAACCCTATTTTGGGTTATGTCTCTCAAGAGAATTTACTGCAAAGCTAGGAGGATGTATGTATATGGATTATTCTAGCATGGTAATACCTTTCAAGGGAAAGAGGATAAGGATAACTCTTGAAAAACTAGTTGCTTATCATATTGAAAAAATTGAAGAAGATATGTGCAACCTTAACCCTTTGGAGGAATTTGAGCTAGTAGAAAACATTGAGGAACTAGACATTGAAGATGAGTTACCTTTCAAAGAATATTACAGTCAATTTGGAACTGGTATGGGTACATACAACATCACAAATGAATTGGAAAAGAAACTCCCTGCTATTTCTAATCAATCCCTAAGAAACAATGAAACATGGGTTATGCACTTTGACGGTGCTAAATGTAGAAATGGTGCAGGGGTCTGGTGTGGTTTTACAATCACAATCCGAAGGAATGAAGAATTTTTCTTATAGACTCGACATGGTCATGTACCAACAATGTTGTAGAATACGAGGCTTTGTGCCTTGGATTAATGCAAGCTGAAAGCATGGGCATCAAGATTTTGAACATATATGGTGATTCTGAGTTAATTGTACATCAGGTAAGGAATAAGTGTAGCAATAAGCACCATTACTTAAAGGCTTACAGGAACAGAGTATGGGACCTAATGGATTCATTTGATGCCCTGAACCTAACTTTTGTGCCTAGAGAAGAGAATCACCTGGCAGATGCATTGGAAACAAAGGGAGCTAATTTCAATCCTCCTATGGATTTTGGGACTAGGAAGACCAAGGGAATTAAAATGGTTTTCAGACCTGCAGTGTCGGATAAGAAAATATTTTGGCAGGTTTTTGAAAGTGATGAACAGATTCTAGACTTTATGATAAAAGAAGCATGCCTCACAACTTTCCAAGAGGAAGACTTGGAGGAGATAGATCAACAAGACTTCATCCAACTGAGAAACAATCATATCCCGAGGGGATTGGTCACCCTTGAAAGTTTATTTCAATAATGAAGATAGGAAGAAGGTTGGAGCTATGAAGGTTGGTGAGAAGATCTATAAGGAGGTAGAAGTTGAAATAGGAAAGAAGCTAAATATTGGGATCCAATGTTCTCCTGAGGAAGCAGAAGAAATCAAAGCTTTGTGCTTAAAATACCAAGACACTGTGGCTTGGTCATATGAGGACCTTAAATTTTATGACAAAAGGATTATCCAACATACTATTGAGTTAGAACCTGATGCTAAACCATTTCGACAAAAATAGAGGCCTGTCAATCCAAGGATAGAAGCCATTATGAGAGAAGAAATTTTAAATTTGCTAAAGGCTAGGATAATATATCCGATAAAACATTCCACTTGGGTAGCCAATTTGGTACCCGTAAGAAAGAAGAATGGAGATATACGCCTATGTGTGGATTTTAGAAATCTGAATCAAGCTTCCCTCAAGGATCACTATCCCCTTCCTCGGATTGACCAAATCTTACAAGTGGTAGTTGGAGTAGAGAGATTCTCGCTATTGGATGGTTATTCTGGATATAACCAAATTTGGGTAAAAGATCAAGATCAATACAAAACAACATTTACTACAAAATGGGGTACATTTGCCTATCAGAGGATGCCCTTTGGTCTGTCTAATGTAGGAGCTACATTTTAGAGGGCCATGGATTATGCCTTTGGTACACTTATAAATAAAGTTATTCTGATTTACCTAGATGACATGATTGTGTTTTCTCATGATAAAAATGATCATCTATCTCATTTGGAATAGGTTTTTCAAAAATGCAAGGAATTTGGTATTTCACTAAATCCTAAGAAGTCGTTCTTTGTAGTACATGAGGAAAAACTACTAGGACATGTGGTCTCAAAGGAAGGTATGGCCATAGAGCTAGATAGAATTAGAGCAATTCTAGCTATTCCATTGCCTACTAATCAAAAGATGTTGCAGTCTTTCTTAGGTCAGATCAATTTTGTCAGGAAGTTCATTTCTGATTTTGCACAAAAGGTGAGACCTATATCTGAACTACTCAAGAAAAAGGTAGAATTCAAGTGGACTGAGGTTAGGAAGCAAGCTTTTGAGATCATCAAGCAATCCATTTCCATAGCCCCAGTTTTGATAAATCCTGATTTCAGCAAAGATTTTATTCTCTATGCTTACAAAGCTGAACAAAGTTATGCTTCGGTGCTCACCCAAAGATATGATCAAGGGGATGAACACCCTGTATTATTTTGGAGCCAAACTTTACATGACTATCAAGTAAAATATAACTTTATTGAAAAACAAGTGTTTGTTGTGATGAAGTCACTTAAGAAGTTCAGACAATATCTGGTACAAAGCAAAACTCTGGTGTATGTGGTTCATCCAGATGTGAGAAGTTTTATCTTACAGGGTGACCTAGGAGATAAAAGGGCTGGTTGGATTACTAAGATCTAGGAGTACGACATGGAAATACACCCCACCAAGCTGGTAAGAGGTAGGGCCTTATGCCAAGGATTGACAGATACTTCAACATTGACTGGAGTGACAGCTTGTCAGATAATAGAAGAGGATCAAGTAGAGATTGTCCACACTCCAAATTCTGATTGGATCGAACAAATGACTAGGTATTTCCAAATGGGAATTTTCCCACCTAATCTGAATCCTTCTCAAAGAAGGAGGTATAGACTTCATGCTCTAAAATATGTATTACTTCCTGAAGGGTTGTTCAAAAGAAACTTGGATGGTATTCTCCTGAAATGTTTGAAGGAGGACCAACAAAAAAGAGTCATTGAAGAATTCCATGGAGGGTCAGCAGGTGGCCATAGCTCAAGCAGGACTACAACTTTGAAAATAATAAGAGCAGGCTATTATTGGCCTACTGTGTTCAATGATGCTTTTAAAGTTACCCAGGTCTATGATAAGTGTCAAAGGTATGTTGGAAATACTAGAAATGTTGCATCCCCCCTAAGCCTATTCAAGTTGAGGAGCCTTTTCAACAATGGGGATTAGATTTCATAGGAGTCATAAATCCTAATTCTTCAGTAGAGCACAAGTTTATCTTGACAGCTATAGATTATCTTACCAGATGGGTAGAGGCTATTCCTACAAAGAAGGTAGACCAGGAAGTTGTGATCAACTTTATGGAGAGTTTAATTTCCATATTTGGAGTTCCAGAAGCTTTGGTGAGTGATAATGGCCCTACTTTTATAGGAGCTAAGTACATTGAGTTTTCCAGCAAGTATGGCATCACTCTTAAAAATACTTCAAACTATTACCCACAAGGTAATGGACTTGCAGAATCTACCAACAAGAACCTATTAAGGATTTTGAGAAAGTCTCTGGAAGGTAACAAAAGGAGTTGGCACCTATTGCTCAACCATGCTCTATGGGCAGACATGATTACTATTAAAAAGTCTATCAAAACTTCTCCTTATGCACTGGTATATGGAAAAGAGGCAGTATTGCCGATTCACCTAGAGATTCCAGCACTTAAGCTTGTCAGTATAGAAGAATAATTGGAGGATGATCTAGTGAAAATTAGGTTGACACACTTGCTACAACTGGAAGAGAGCAGAACTCAAGCATATGATCATTTTTAGAAGCATTCATCAGACATTAAAGCATGGTTTGATAAAAAGGCCAGGTTCAAAAAACTTCAAGTAGGAGACTCAGTTCTCAGGTGGAATGTGGATAGAGCAAAGCTGAGTAAGCATGAAAATTTTGATTCCTTTTGGGATGGTCCTTTCGAAATTGTGGAAGCAAAGGAGTCTAATGTATTTTAGTTGAAAGACTTAGAAGGAAACATACAACCAATTTCGGTGAATGGTTTCCACCTTAAGCTTTACTATATGTAAGAAATAAGCTCATTGTAACATATGTATATACATTGTACAAATATTTCCCTCTCCTTTCTACACTTTCTATTTCATTTTCTTTCTGCACTTTGTAATTAGTTCTAAAATTCAAGGAAAATGCTAAAAAAAAAAGAAGAGTAAGAGAAGAAAATTTGCAAAAAAATGACTAAGTGTTAGCCGAATACATGGTGATGTTCCATTCCACACATAGTATTGTAATAAATCCTCCAGAATGACATTCCACCCTCAAACCCGCATGGTCAGATCCAGATTGGTGATTTTGCAAGAATGGTTCATCAAAAGAGAAACAAGAATGGCACTAATCTGGGAACCTCTCAAATCTGGAGATAGTTGGAGTGGACTTAGTTCAAAACCGTACAACAAGTTCTAAGTTGACACATGGAGGCTAAATATTTCTAGCACATTCAATTCTAAAAAACTCGTGTGGGAACTGAAGAATAGCCGAAGGGATGCGATGAGCTGGCAACACGATTTCAAAATTCAGCCGATGTGAAAGATAGAATTTCGTGGATCCCAGTCAAAGATAAAATCGATAAAGGCGAACCTATGCCAGTATACTATTGGAAAAATCATTTAAGAAGCAGTGAGTCTTACTATAGGTTCAATTTGAAATTTCTTGGACTGGCCCTCAAAATAATGTACAAAAATTTCTCTAGATTACCACCCTTGGCCAAAGAGGTTCTGAGGAATAAATATGCAGAAGAAGGGTACTGGTATTTGTTAACTGAGGGAACAATCATCAAATTATATGGTTTCATGGGTAAACCTTATCTTTTGCCGTATTTTTTCATGGAAAGACTCTTTGAATTAGAATATTTGAGGTAGGCATAATACATTGACTCGAGATATGGTTTAGGGAGAAAAAGGAAGTCTTTGCTTTCCCACCACACTTTGAGTGATATCACCATTACTAAAAAGTGGTAAAGTCAGAAAATTTACCAATACTTGGATAGGTTAGGTTTGTTTTATATCCCGTAGAAGTGGATTTATGATCCCGATGGTATTTTCACTATAAAAAATAAAACTCTGAATGGAGATAAGGCCTACAAATTTGAGAAAAGGCCCAGGGCTTATTTTGAATAGGGAAGAAATAATGATGAGACTACCTTGTTAGAGTGGAATGTTTCCAAGATAGATCAATTACCTCCATGGTTGGATTTTTATGAGTAGATTGAATATTTTGATCCTGACCACCAACCCAGTCATCAGATTACTGAAGAAATAGTTGACAAAATTAAAGCCGAAACTACAAATAAAAATAGGCCCTCTTCCAAGTCAAAGTCGGCAAAGAAAAAATACATGTAGTTTAAGAAGGAAGCTTTAGAAGAAGTAGAAGAGGATGATTTCAAGGGACCATGGGAGGATGCCAAGATCATGTATTGGTGGTGTATGAGAGTTGAAATTGGAAAATCTGAATCTAAATTTGGAATAAAATTTGATAAAGAGTTTTCAAAAATATATGATGAAAATATTGATACTTGGGAACTCAATGATGTAAGGAACATTGTATTGATGGTTGAAAAACCACAGGGTGATTCTAAATCTCTCCAACCTTCTACATATCAAAGGAATTCTTTGAAAAATACTGAAGCATTGAGGACTTTCAGTCCTACTTATGAGAAGGTGGAGATATTCCCTAAAGGATCTAGGATGATGAGCAAAATTAAATGTTCTAAAGAAAAGGTTTTTAGTACCTCGATTATTGAAGAAAAATCTAGACCTAAATGTTTATCTCTAAGAGCACAGCCTCAGGACATTTATTGATAAAAAAGGGAAGGGTAAGAGCATTGGAATAAAGCCACTTTCTTTTACTCTTGTGGTGTCAGCAAATCCACAATCCATTACTGAGCAATATTTACCTTTCGAAGGAGTGCAAGGAGAATTATTAGAATAATATTTTAGAGATTATATGGATGGATTTCAATTAGTTCATAAAAGGGCTAAGAGAACTTCGGATACAGAAGGAAGAGATTTTTCCAAAATGCAGAAGATGAGTATGGAGGAAATTGTAGAAGAAGTAGTTATTTTTGATATAGAATGATTAGTTGAACAAGAACAACAACTTGAAAAAGGAGCTAAGCAATAACACCCTACATCTATAGGCAAATGTATGGTTTCTAATCCTTATTCTCCTTCTCATCTCCATGAATCCCCAAAAGAATTTCCCTCCCTTTTTGAGCAATAAAATGTGGCAAATTTACCTCCTCCATATCCCTGTCTTTCTCTCGTTCCATCAGTATCTATGGAGGTACCAGTAAGTTCTGTTATATCACAATCTTTCTCAAACCCACCTTCCACTTTTGATGCATCCACTTTAGTATCCACTATCACTGTGCCCCCATTTTATTTACCATAATTCATGGGACACTACGTTCCAAGTTCATCCATCCCTTCTACTATTAGTACTGTTCACATTTTTCTAAATTTACCTAGTCCACAACAACGGTAGTCATAGAATCTACCATTGTAATAGAGGTTGCTGTCAATGTATCTCCACCCCCATCAACAACAAATTAGTCTACCCTTATTTTTTTAATGTTGTTATCTCCTTTGGCTACTGATATTTCAAGGTCTGTTGTTGTATTAAAAGAATAGACAACTACTCAGAGTATAAATAACTATTAGGTAGATAAGCTTACCAGGGCTTCAAGAAGAATGGTCATGACAAGGAAAAGTATGTATGTTAACCCTATCACTGGGCAAAGGATTTCAATATATTTGATTCTGTAAGTAAGCAAACCTAAAAATGAAATGATTACACAAGATTATAAAGTAAAGGAAATCATAGAAGATATCGGCAAGCTTCCTACTGAAGATGAGTTAGGTATGGCTAAGGCTCACTTGGATGCCTTTTATGTAAAGAATGATATAGCAAAATATAAGGTAGAAAAGTTGAAACAACAAGTTGAAAATCTTAAAAAGTGCCTCCATGATCAGAAATAAGTAGAGAAAGTTTTGAGGAAAGAGGCTAAGATTTGGTAGGAAAGGTTCCAAAAAGCTAATGAGTTGAAAGACCAGCTGGAGGAATAAAATAAGCTAAATGAGCATCAAGCCAAAGAAATTCAAAATTTAAAACATCTGCTTCAGATTGAGAAGGCCAAGCCTTCTAAATTTTCTAAATATAGTTTGAAAATGATCAAGGAGGAAATGCTTTCTAAAATTCAAGAAAAATGTTCAGGCCTTCAACTTATTATTGACTACTTGAAAGATGCCATCAAATTGTTATCTACCATTCAGAAGGACTTAGATCAGATGAATAGAGAGTTACAGCTGATGGTGATTCCAGTAGAATGAATATACAAATTGGTTGGTAGTAGGCTCAGTGATGTCTGTTGGCAATTTTGGGTACATTGGGTACATTGCCTTTACTCTAAGTGTAAGAAGTTGTCATTGATGTCAAAAAGTTCTTGAAGAAATTTTGTTTGATGTCAAAGAATGTGTCTTGATGAATATTTTAGAATGGATAGTAAGTTTCCAAGAAGATCAGGGTAGCCCAGTTGCAAAAATATCAAGAAAAAGATAAGTTAGAAAAAGTATGCAGGCGGCTGGAAAAACTATCATGATTTTGTGACATGTTTGAGGAGAGAGAAAGTTTTGGCAAAACTGTTGTGATTTCGCGACATGCTGGAAGGCATAGACGAAGCCGGAAAAACTGTCACGATTTCATGACATGTTTGAGGAGAGATAAAGTTTAGGCAAAAGTGTCATGATTTCATGACATGCTAGAAGATAGAGACAAAGCAGGCAAAACTATCGTGATTTTGTGACATGTTGGCAGGGAAGAAGAGCAGATGGAAAGTGTCATGATTTCATGACATGTCACATTTTCGTGACTCGAAAAGTGCAGGACGACAGAGAAGGAAAAGTGTCACGATTTCGTGACATTCTACAAAGAAGGTTGTACGGACAAGAAAGTGTCACGATTTCGTGACATGTTGTAGAAGAGAAAGTTGGCAGTGTGATATATCACGATTTCATGACAAGATTGAAGAGAGAGAAAGTGATTCAGGAACTGTCACAATTTCATGACATGATGCAAAGTTCCAAGTAAGGGCTATCACATTTTTGTGACATGCTGTAGAGGTCGAGTTGAGGACTGTTGTGATTTCACGACAAGTAGCAAAGAGAAGAGCCTAAAAGGAGAAGCGTCGTAATTTCATGACAGGCAGTGAAGAAAGTGTACGAAAGCCAGAAGTGTCATGATTTTATGACAGGTGGTAGGGAAAGCTTTCAAAAGCTGAAAGCATCATGATTTTGCAATAGGCTACAAAGGAGTTGTACAGATGCAGAAAGTATCACGATTTTGCGACAGGTTGAGTTGGCAGCTTGCAGTTGGAGAAAGTGTCATGATTTCATGATAGAAACAGTTAGCAAGTCTTAATTAGAAGAAGCATCGTGATTTCGTGATGAGTTGAAGAAGGAAGAGCTCGAAGGTGAAAGCATCGTGATTTCGTGACATGTTCCAGTTTTGCAGGCATATGGCAGAAAAGAGCTTAAGGCAGCTAAAGAATCGTGATTTCGTGACATGTTCCATTTTTGCTAGTGCAAGCAGAGAAGAAGGCCATGAAGGCAAAAGGGTCACGATTTCATGACAGAGTTGTAGATGACATCAGCAAAGATAGGAAGTGTCACGATTTCATGACATAAGTAGAAAGGAGGTCGACAAAGGTTGTAGTGTCGCATTTTCGCAACAACAGGCCAAATAAGGTGCACGACAGGCAGTAGTGTCACAATTTCATGACAACAAGAAATAGAAGTTGTATGGTAGGCAAAGGTGTCATGATATCATGACATGTTGAAGTTTCACGCCAGAAGCTACAAGGAGGTAGTGAAGCCAACAAAGTTAAATCTGGGCCGACGCAGCGTAGGGTTTTGCAGCCGACATGGTTGAAGGGTAAACAGCTGACTAATACCAAGATTTCAATCTTGAGATTGTGAGTATAAAAGGAAGGATGCTTGAAGAGTTTGGAATCGATCGTAGTGTACATTCAAAGTGTGATTTGCATAGATAGAGTGCAGGGAGAAGTTCGATCGTAGAGGTGCATAAGTAGAATTCTGATCGACTATTGTGTTTGTGCGAAGTGTGCGACATTTGTGCTACTGTGTTTGCATAGAGGTTGTAAAGATAGTGTTGTCGTGTTTGAGCAAGAGTGTGAAGACTGTGCAACTGTGTTTGCACTGGATGTGTGAAGACTGTGCTGCTATGTTTTTACAGAAGAGCATAAGTAGATCGAGAGCTGCTGTGTTTGTGTGGACTGTGAAAAATTGGTTTCGACCAAGTGTAACTGTAACAGAAAAGAAGAGGAAGAGGACAAATTTGTGCCAGACTGAAGGACTATGTTTAGTGCAAATTTGAGGAACGACTTTGGAGTGATAGAGATCTCCAACCAGAGCAGGGAAGATAGGTGTCTTATGTGGATAGAGTTCCACTTGCTAAGGGCATAGGAGGTAGAGGTCTTCTAGAGGATCACTACTACGAGCAGAGCTAGGGGAAGGTGTCTCCTTTGGGTTGGTGCCCATAAAATTTGTAATTGGGAAAGTTTACCAAAGAACTATGATATAACTTTTAGAGAAAAGTTTTATCCATGGAGTAGCCCACTTTGGGTGAACCACGTAAATTGCTGTGTCACTTTGTGGATGGTGTGTTGTGCATTGCTTTGATTACTACTATTATTACTGTTATCTGTACACTGCATTATACTATTTTGAAAGTTGATTTTTAAAGCAAATTAAAAAGTGGTCTTATACTGTTCACCCCCCCTCTTAGTATAAGCTTATGTTCTTTAATTGGTATCAGAGCTGGCTCCTTCGAAAAAGTTTAACAGCTTGAAGGAAAAGCTTGCAAAGAACACAATGGACTACTCAAGAGGCAATGCAGCACCTATTCTTGATAGATCAGATTTTGGCCTGTGGAGTGCAAGAATGAAAGTCTATCTAATGGCACTTGGCAATGAGGTATGAGAAGTGATTGAATATGGGTACACTATTCTTGAAAATGGTCCTTATACTAAAGAAGATAGGCTTCTACATCACAACTCAAAATCCATGAATGCAATCTTGAAGGGTCTTCAGAAGGCAGATCTCACCAAAGTTATTCACTGCAAGACAACTAGTGAAATGTGGAAATAGTTGCAGGTTGTTCATACAGGTGATGCAAATGTCCGAAAGGCCAAGTTGAGACATTTTAAAGGTATTTTTGAACAACTCAAGATGAATGATGATGAAAATATTAGTGACTACATGCTCCGTATGGATGAAGTTGTTAATTCTATGAAAGACTTAGGTCTTGAACTTGCTGAAAATGATGTGTGTGATAAGATTTTAAGATCTCTTCCTAATAGATTTAGTGAAAATATTTCTGCTATTGAGGAAGCTAAAGATTTAGATAAATTGAAAAAGGATGAGCTCCATAGTATTCTTGCAGCATTTGAGCTGAGAACTCAAGTGAAAGTTGATGTCAAGAAAGAGGCAACTTTCAAAGCTACCAAGAAATCAAAGGGCAAACAAATTCAAGAGAGTGATGAGTCTTCTAGTGATGAAGAGGCATATTACAGCAAGAAAGGCAAGTTCTCTAGAAAACACAAAAGCAAGAAAAACATAAGATGTTTCAAGCTGTGGAAAGTTTGGTCATTATGCTACTGATCGTATCTTGTTTCTAAGAATGAAAGTGATGAAGATATACAGGATGTTAAGAGCAAGGATTCTGAAAAGCACAGGTATTACAAAAAGAACAAATATGAGCACAACAATCAAGGAAAGAGGCATTCACACAAGAATAAGAAGAGCTTCTACCTAGACAAAGAAATTAAGTGTTATAGCAGTGATAGTGAAAGTTCTTCTAGTGATGATGAAAATGAGATGCTATTCATTTTAGAAAAAGAGGAAGAACCGAAACATAAATTCATTGTCATGAAATGTTTTAGATGTGGAAATTTTGGGCACCTTGAGGATGATTGTACAAATAATGAATTGGTTGCTAGTATGTATGAGGATGCTTTAGAAAATGATAAGGAAGATGCGTGTATGGTTTTTGAAAAGGATAGCATCTCTAGTGATAAGAAATCTAAAAAAGGCCTTGATGATTCAAAATGCAATAATATAGAGGATCTTGAATGTGAACTTACTAATGCTCTTAGTGTTTTGAAAAAGGAAAGAAAGAAGAATGCTCGACTTAAGGATAAATTAGATGAATGTTGTATGGAGAAAGATGAACTCATAGAAAGTCTTGACATCTCTATGGCTAAGACACAAGAACTCAAGTATGAGTTAGAATCTAAGATGCTTGAGTATAGTGAATTAGAACAGAAAATGGCTACCATGAAAGAGGAAAATAAAGAATACAAGGATAAGTTGTACAGGTTTCAAGATAGCTCCAAAAGGGTTAAGTATTTCATCCAAAGTCAAAGAATCCATCAGATAAAACAGGTCTTGGTTTTGTTAAACCACACAAAAAACAAGTTGGGGAATCAAATAAGAGAGTTCAGAAAGAAGAGAGTTCTGATGAAGAGAGTATTACAGAGAATGAGTCCATGAGTGATAAATGCGTAGAAACAAAAAATAGAATTCTAAATGCAAAAAATAAGTTCTCGGGACTCAAGAGGTCAAACAAAATAATATTTCACGACAGATGTTTTGCATGTCACGAGTTTGGCCACATGGCTTTGTAGTGCATGACTCAAGTAAGGAAGATAAATGACAATTTTAGGGGCCGTAATTTATTTCAAGGGTATTGCTACTCTTGTAATCAGTTTGGGCATAAGGCAGTCGATTGCGAGGTAAAGAACAGGAACAGGTTTAATCAAAACAGGTTCGGCCAGAACAGGTGGTTTCAAAAAATAGGTATGCCTCAAAGAAGTAACATAGTTACTTGTTATAAGTGCAACAATGAAGGTCACCTAGCTAGACAGTGTAGAGCTGATCTTCCAAGGTACAGGAACAGAAACAGTGGCATGATCAGGTCCAAGGATCAAGGCATGAACAAAAACAAGGATGAGAACAAGAACAAGAACAGTAACAGGAATAGGAAAATGGACAATGAGCTCAAGAGAAGGCCCGACAAAGAAATTATAGACACTGATGATGATGAGTGCCTAATGGGAGTTTCACTCCCACCCTTGTTTTAAATCACCTCATCAGGAGGTGGGGGAGGGACTAATCTAAGAAGCTCATTCTTAGTCCCAATCCCCAACGGTGACCCTTTGCCATTGATGACAAAGGGGGAGAGATATGAGTAAGGGGGAGAGCTTCATAGTGAAGGAGAGAGCTTCAAGTCAGGGGAGCAAAAACTTCAAAGGCAGATTCTCAGTTGTTGGATCAGTTGTTTTTAGTTTTGGCTCTTGACTAGTGTTTTCAGTTAAGGTTTGCCATCAATGACAAAGGGGGATATTGTTGGCAATTTTGGGTACATTGGGTACATTGCCTTTACTCTAAGTGTAAGAAGTTGTCATTGATGTCAAGAAGGTCTTGAAGCAATTTGGTTTGATGTCAAAGAATGTGTCTTGATGAAGATTTCAGAATGGATAGTAAGTTTCCAAGAAGATCAGGGTAGCCCAGTTGCAAAAATATCAAGAAAAAGATAAGTTAGAAAAAGTATGCAGGCGGCTAGAAAAATTGTCACGATTTTGTGACATGTTTGAGGAGAGAGAAAATTTTGGCAAAACTGTCATGATTTCATGACATGCTGGAAGGCAGAGATGAAGCCGGAAAAACTATCACGATTTCGTGACATGTTTGAGGAGAGAGAAAGTTTGGGCAAAAGTGTCATGATTTCACGACATGCTGGAAGACAGAGACAAAGCAGGAAAAACTGTCACAATTTTGTGACATGTTGGCAGGGAAGAAGAGCAGATGGAAAGTGTCACGATTTCGCGACATGTCACATTTTCGTGACTCAAAAAGTGCAGGACGGTAGAGAAGGCAAAGTGTTGCAATTTCATGACATTCTGCAAAGAAGTCTGTACGAACAAGAAAATGTCGTGATTTCATGACATGTTGCAGAAGAGAAAGTCCGTAGTGTGATCTGTCGTGATTTCACGACAAGATTGAAGAGAGAGAAAGTGATTCAGGAACTGTTATGATTTCATGACATGATGCAAAGTTCCAAGTAAGGGCTATCGCATTTTTGTGACATGCTACAAAGGTCGAGTTAAGGACTGTCATGATTTTGTGACATGCAGCAAAGAGAAGAGCCTAAAAGGAGAAGTGTCATGATTTTGCAATAGGCAATGGAGAAAGCGTACAAAATCCAAAAGTGTCACGATTTCATGACAAGTTGTAGGGAAAGCTTTCAAAAGCTGAAAGCATCATGATTTTGCGACACGCTACAAAGGAGTTGTACGAATGTAGAAAGTGTCACAATTTCATGACAGGTTGAGTTGGCAGCTTGCAGTTGGAGAAAGTGTCACGATTTCATGATAGAAATAGTTAGCAAGTCTTAATCAGAAGAAGCATCATGATTTCGCAACGAGTTGAAGAAGGAAGAACTTGAAGGCGAAAGCGTCGTGATTTCATGACATGTTCTAGTTTCACGGGCATATGGCAGAAAAGAGCTTAAGGCAGCGAAAGCATCGCGATTTCGTGACATGTTCCGTTTTCTCTAGTGCAAGTAGAGAAGAAGGCCATGAAGGCAAAAGGGTCATGATTTCATGAAAGAGTTACAGATGACTTCAACAAAGATAGGAAGTGTCATGATTTTGTGACATAAGTAGAAAGGAGGTCGACAAAGGCTATAGTGTCATGTTTTCATGATAATAGGCCAAAGAAGGTGCACGATAGGCAGTAGTGTCATGATTTTGCAATAGCAAGAAATATAAGTTGTACGACAGGCAAAGGTGTAACGATATCGCGACATGTTGAAGTTTCACGCCAGAAGCTATAGGGAGGCAGTGAAGCCGACAGAGTTAAATATGGGCTGATGCAGCATAGGGTTTTGCAGCCGATGTGGTTGAAGGGTAAATAGCCGACTAATACCAAGATTTCAATCTTGAGATTGTGAGTATAAAAGGAAGGATGCTTGAAGAGTTTGGAATTGATTGTAGTGTACGTTCGAAGTGCAATTTTCACAGATAGAGTGTGGGGAGAAGTTTGATCGCAGAGGTGCATAAGTAGAAGTCTGATCGACTACTGTGTTTGCACAAAGTGTGCGACGTCTATGCTACTGTGTTTGCACAGAGGTTGCGAAGACAGTGTTGTCATGTTTGAGCAAGAGTGCAAAGATTGTGTGACTGTGTTTGCACTGGATGTGCAAAGACTGTGCTACTATGTTTTTGTAGAAGAGCATAAGTAGATCGAGAGTTGCTGTGTTTGCGTAGACTATGAAAAATTGGTTTCGACCAAGTGCAACTATAACAAAAAAGAAAAGAGGAAGAGGACAAATTTGTGCCAGATCGAAGGACTATGTTTAGTGCAAATTTGAGGAACGGCTTTGCAATGATAGAGTTGAGGACAGAGATCTCTAGCCAGAGCATGGAAGACAGGTGTCTTCTGTGGATAGAGTTCCACTTGCTAAGGGTAGAGGAGGTAGAGGTCTTCTATAGGATCACTACTAAGAGCAGAGCTAGGGGAAGGTGTCTCCTTTGGGTTGGTGCCCATAAAATTTGTAATTGGGAAGGTTTCCCAAAGAACTATGATATAACTTTTAGAGAAAATTTTTATCCGTGGAGTAGCCCACTTTGGATGAACCACGTAATTGTTGTGTCACTTTGTGGATGGTGTGTTGTGCATTGCTTTGATTACTACTATTTTTACTACTATCTGTACACTGCATTATAATGTTTTGAAAGTTGATTTTTAAAGCAGATTAAAAAGTGGTCTTATACTGTTCACTCCACCCCTCTCAATATAAGCTTTTGTTCTTCAATGTCGCTAAACCAATTACTATTAAGGAATGGAATATAGCTAGGGTAACCTCCAAGATAGTAGTAAAAAAGCAGAGGGAAGCTCAAAATGCTTGGTTTTTTGACAAAATAGATAGGGGTATTAAAAAAATCATTGAATTAAATGAGGAAATGATTAAGGTCTATTTCAGAGGACTTTGGAAGGAAGATCACAACTTGTTATCTATGGAAAAAGTCTAGCAAAGCATTAAATATAGCTTACAAGATGAGGCTAGAATCGGTTCATTAGAAGAGCCAATATATCAAGAACAAGCTGCTAAGCTAATTATGAGCTACGCATGACTAAGATATATCATGGAAGATCTAGTGATTAGAGGAAATACTACTAATTATGAGGATGTGGAAGAATTACAATATGTTTATAAGAAGCTTAAATAAACATTAAATCCTTCTAAGCAAACCTGGAAGCAGGTTCTTCAATATCTAGAATCAATGATTTAGGTGTTCGAAGACACCTCTAGCAAAGATAATCAGGAAGTACAGACTCTTGGAGAGGATGAAGAGGAAGATGCTATAGAAGAACGAGAATAATATTGAGTATTTATAGGCCCGGGAGGGGCTCATGCTTAAGACATTCTATGTTTGTACATATAACATCAGTTTTATATTTCTATTTTTACCCTGACAATTGTCAGAAATAAGCAGTAAAGGTATGAAGTCTACAGAAAAACATTTTTGTATGAAGGTATTCTTTGAAATAAAGCCTTATAAAGGAGGTAGAGTTGTGTATAGTTTTGGAAGACAATAATAGTACTGATATTATGGACACAAGTCTATGGCCAAACATATCTTCAAAAATCAGTTTTGTTTTGACTCCTAAGGCCCAATGGATAAGAATCTAGATTCGATTGGCTTTGTGAGAAAATCCACCCAGGAGGTGCCAAAATGTAGGCCCAAAATGGCCACATACTTAGTAAAATTTTGTATAATTTTTACTAAGTGATAAAACTACCATTCCACTCTAGAACAAGGTTGATAAGACGAATCCGCTCAATAGTCATGCAATTTTGCTTGTTTAAAATGATTTCAAGAAACTCCATTATAGATCTGGATTGAAGAAGGATTGCAAAATCCATAAAATTTTGTGAAAGATTCTGGCATCAGCAAAAAAAAAGTACAAAATGGCCCTTGTGCATATAACCAATTCTAGAAACTCTTTTTGCTCCTCGCCTTAGATTAGCGTTATCCTCAAATCTACACAAGTATCAAGGATATGATGACGTAAGCAGTGGAAAAATGTAGATTAACAATCTAGAGAATGAACGAGTTTTTTCTATTCAGAATGAAGATGAGGTGGAATGGTGAAATGATGTAAGAACTTAACTCCATATCTGGACTGAGGAAGATGATCATTCTATATAGAATAGAATCCACAAAAGTTACAAGGAAGAGGTGATGTCATCACCATTTTAATGCATATTGGAAAGGATAAAGTGGAAGATAAGGATTCCAGAGTGGATTCAGGGTTTGAATTTCCAAAATCCAAATTGGATGTTCTGTTGCTAATTAAAATGATGTCTTCTAGCGGATGGGATTTTATCTTATACCAGATCTAATATATACCATGGGATAAGGAAGATCAATGGTGGAGGTTAGTCTACTAAATCTAGGCCATTTAAAAGGATGTCCCTGCACCAGAATTGTAATAGATTGTTCGAAAGATGAAGCATTGAGAGTTTCCAAGAAGATCAAACCAGAGGCAGTTGTAGATTGACGATGGCACTCTAATCCCAAGAAATATCTATGGAAGTGCATGATCTAGAATGTTCTAAACTATAGTTCTAATGAGCGACTAGCAAGTTGCAGAGAACCCATGCTGCCATGGCAATTTCCCTTTTAGCAGATTTCTCGGAGGTCTGACCAATGAGCTAATGCCAGCTAAGTTCTTTGTTGAGCTGTTGTAATAAGATTTTATGTGTTATTTCTTGATTTGTAATATGAAAAACTATAATTAGAGGTCGAACCCTCATTTTCAAGGGTCAGCTCTAATGTGTTTGCTTGTACCATTGTAAATATTTCTAAAGATCTAAATTAAAGGAGTAATATATTGATCTTCGCCTCAAGGCTGTGTTTTCATGCTTGATGTTAGAGGTTCAGATTTTATAGTTGTATTTATGTGAATACTTAGATGGTTATTTTGTACCTATATTGGATTACTAGCTATTATGAGTAATTGAAATCTACTTTGAAGTTTGTTCTATGTTATTAGTAAGTACATTTTTGTAAAATCTAGTTTTGGTGAATTCTACTATTTGGATTATCATTTCCTGGATATTGAAATTGCTTGCTATAACCTTTCTCTATTATACTTTAAAATATGAAATGAGCTATCTTGGAATAAGGGTTGATTTGAATGTATGTCTTTAATATGATTTTTTGAAAGCTTTTTATGGTGATGCAACGTTGTTAACCTATCCGTCCACTGATATCTACATATCTCTAACCCTAACCTTCTCTTACCCTAAACTCCAAGCCATAATTGAGCATAATTATGTCAAAAATATGCTAATTTGACAAGGAACCAACCTACTCTGGAGGTTGGATCAGAAACCCCAATTTTGGTCCTTCCAATATTGAGTGTTGAGCTACAGCTATCGAGTGCAAGCCTAAATAGAAATTAGGAAGATTAACAACCACAGTATCAAGTAAAACTTGGTGCAATTCAGTGCCCAATAAGATCTAATGATAAAAACCAATAATAAGGGGAAGAAAAAATTGACAATGAAGTAAAAGAAGATGAAGTTCATGAGATCATCCCTAAAAAACCTAATATCTAAGTGGTTCACTTAGGAGAAGAATATGAAGAAGAGGATCAGGATGAATAAATTGGTCTAAAAAAGAGACCTATCATAAATACATTTTTGGTGAAGTTTTTACAGCATGAAAATAGTAAAAAAAATAAATAAAGAATGAACACATACAGAGCCTCACGCTCATGGCATTTAAGATTACTAAAAAACTACCTATAAGATGAATCCTCCTAAAAATTGAGAATCATTTTTTCTTCACAAATAGTTTCTTCATGACTATCAACTGTAGGATGTTTTATCTCTAATCATTAAGTTGGTAGTCAAGAAGGAGAAATTTTTAAACCATGATATTGATTCTAAGTTTTATATTCATTTCCCTCCATATAATTTCACAAATCCCTACCCACTACACTTATCCATCCATTTTCATGCATCCCAAATCATACTTTCCATCTCATCCCTATTTTTCATTCCATAAATATTTCACCCCATAAACTTCATAAACACAATGAATAAGGGTTTGAGTTCTTAAACCTTTAAAGCAATATTCCCCAAGAGGCACCAGTAATGTAGGCTAAAAATGACTACATTCATACTTAAGCCAAAATTTTACAAAATTTAGTTAAGTATAGGAGGGAAACACGAAAGTGCTAAAAACCACCCAAAGTTGAGAAGCACTAAAATTGACTCAAAAGTAAGAAGTCTGGCAAAGGGTGCACTTCTCAATTTTCTTTGTACTCACCATGCATAAGTGAAGGGTACTAAAAATTGAAAAGCATCCTGCAAAGGTGGAAAATGAGAAAGCAATGAAATCAAACCATAAGTGAGAAGTCTAGAAATACCATGCTTCTCAACCTTCTTTGTGTCAAGTGCATAGTCAAAAATGTTGAAAAGGATCCGAAACTGAGAAGCACTGAGAAGGGAGTAAAACTAAGAATTCATAGAAGCCACGCTTCTCAATCATCTTCACATAAGCCGTGCAAATAGGAAAGCACCGAGATAAGGCTAAAACTGAGAAGCATTAAAAAGAGGTAAAAATAATAAGAATGAAAATTTATACTTTCTATCCTTCTTCACATAAGCCACACAAAAAAGGTGTTGAAATCAAGCCAAAAGTGAGAAGCACCAAAAAATACAAGAAAAAACTAAAGGTGAAAGGTTATGATTTCTCTCATTCCTTCATTACCATTGCGTAAACAAAAAGTGGTACTACAATTGTTCAATGGTCAGATGTACAACCAAAATTAAACTTCTAACTTCCTTAAGGGTTTTTGGTGAACTTTTGCATGCGTAATCTAGCAAGTAGGGAAAAAACCAAAACTAATGCTAGAGAATTTGAACAGAAAATAATTATGGTCCAAAATATTCCAGAACATCCTGCTGAACTAGATTCAATTGTGAAATTGGTAGAGAGGAATTGATTTCAAGAATCACCAACAATGATGATGAAATCAACTAGAAGGCCATTGCAACAGGACCAAAAGTGCATAGTTGGTGGGCATCATGAGCATCAAAGTGGTTAGAGAGATCATGAGAAAATCAAATTTCCCTGTAATGCTTAAGAGTAAAATGAATATTGTAAATCCTATAAATAAGGGTAAAAACCTCCTTCCAAATGGTTGGCTCTAGAGTGTTTGCTTGTGCCACTATGCAAATCTATGCAAATTGATGAATGAAGCATTACAAGGGATGTTTACCTTGAATTTGTGCCTATGTTGAATGGTGGACTTGATTCTTAGATATTATCTCATCTTGCTACTATTGTTAGTCTATTCTACTAATTTGAAAAGCTAATTTAGATTAGATCAAGTTAATTTTTTTTGCATACATGTTTATCATCAATTCTATTTCTATTAAATTAGGGTATTGATCTTATTATACTAAAATTGTATAATCAATATTTCTAGATATTTGGAATAATTCTTTGAACACGCAAAAACCATTCAATAGGATATTTGCATAATTTTTTAATGTTGTTAATCCTCTAGGATTATTTTTGAAATAATTTGTTAGAAGATATTGTGTGTATGTATATGCTATTAGCTTTATCCATCCATATTAAATCCATTTGTTTTTAACCCTACCATTTCTATCCCTAAGATTTCTATATTTGAGCAAAATAGAGTCAACACTCATTAAGTTGACAAGGAGCTAGCCTTATCTGGAGGTTGAATCAAAGCAGTTTGATTCTCCTAATATTTAGTCTAGTTGTGATCAGTGGGTGCTCACTTTCAAATCTTAAGAGATGATTATCATAGTTCTAGTTGAGCTAGATGACAAACTAGGCTACAATAGGATCTATATAGATGGATGTAATATCACATAATTTAAAAATTTATAAATAGAAATAGGTTGGTGTTAGCCATATCCCTATGAATGAATGTGAGTTGGTACTAGTTATATATCTATAGAGGAATGCAAAATTTTGTTAGTTATACCCTTGTGGAGTGATGTGAGGTGGTATTGGACAAATCCATGTGGAAGGATCATGTAGAATGGTGAATACATCCATTCTAGTGAATTTTATGGATTGATTATTTCTCAGCTCCTTGTGACAAGGTGTATACTAGTTAAAATATTCTACCTTTATGGAGAATTATGGATTTATTTAGCCATAGACTTGTGATTTTTATCTTCATGCCCTCATTATCTAATATTAAATTATTTCTTTATATTTCACATTCAAGGAAATATCTATTTCTATAAAATAATATAACAAAATATGAAGGTATAATTATGAGAGATGAAGCAATTCAATTTTTATAATTATAATTAGGAAATAAGAGCAATATCATAAATATTTATCCCCTTATGTTTTATTAGTATCATAGGTTAGTTCCTATTGGCACCCATGGTGGAATTTGTTAGTGATAGTAATAGATCATATCTATTATTTGGATTTGGAACCTATTGGTGATAATGGCACTAGCACTAGTGCCTACTAAACTATTAGTAGTTGGATAGTTGGTGCTACAATAATGTATAGAAATTGGTGGGGACATACACCAACTTATGTTGATAGAAATTGTAATTGTGGATTGATGTTGATGTGGTTTATATTGGTATTGGTGGTACTTATAACTTACTAGCATTTATGATAATACTTGTGGTATGAGGTGGATTTTAGTTAGAAACCTATTGATATTGAAATCGACTAACAATTAAAGATATAAGGATGAATAGTTTGGTGCCATATCAAATTATTATTAAAAATTGTCATCGTTGATTCAATTAAGTATAACAATATTTTGAAATATTTTGGCTACCCAATGTGAGATGTCGAGCACAACATAATTTTTTAACACACGCAGATATTATGAACCCAATTAAAATGTTTAAATTTAAAGGTAATGGTTAACAAAAATATGGTTCCCATGCTTCATAAGCTTGAAAAATTATCCCAAGTGAAAGATAAAATTAGTAGATATAAAAATATAACTATAAGTCTTATATAGATAGGTATATGTTATATTTTCCCACAACTAGTATATGTATAGTGATAGAGATGAAATGTGTGGTGATAGTGGATTCCATCTATAAAATTGTTCTCATTGAATTCATGACAACCCATTTATTGCATTGTAATAATATAAGGAAGAATGAAATGTAATGTGTGGTATCTGTACCACCCTAAAAGCATACACCTAGGCTATTGCATCAAGTATACCAAGTATTAAAGCATGAAAATATGAATATTTATGAATTGAACAGTGGTTTTAACAACTCTATTCCAATACAAAGCAGTAACAACTTAGCCATGGTTTTAACAACTAACCTTAAAAACTAATTTAAAGGTTATCCTTTCGAACATGTCATCTATTTTGTGAAACTGCTCATAGGTGGAAGCTTCAAAAAATTCTAAGCTCAGACTAGAGACACCTCATAATCGATAGAAGGTCTCTTGAAAGTTTCAACACATTTTGAGTAGTACATAGTGAATTGCCTATCCACAAAAAGTTCACAGTCACAATCACCTATCCCCAGATGGTTCACAGTCACAATCATTAACCCCAAATAGTTGACCATCCAAGATCATACATAGTTAGATATCCAATCATAGAAAGTTGATAGAGGTGAGCAAGGTAATATTTTAATATTATTTTGAGGTTGTTTATTGCATCAATTCAACTTGTCATTATTTATTCCTTTCATAAACTTGGGTTCAACTTAGGTGGATTAAAGGGGTGCTACTAACTATTTTTTTAGTTGTATGTAGGGATTTTGGAGACTCATTAAACCAAGGGTGGTGGGTGATAATCAAGCAAAAAAGTTCACCCACACTTTGATGTGGTCTAGAATACTTTTGTGTCATTACATTTGTATTTTGTAAGAGGGATACTCCACCTTGGAAACCCTTCATGTAGCCCATGGTGCACTATAGAAACATGTATTGTAACATCTCTTGCAATGAATAAAATGACGTGTTTTCTATTCCACACAAGTGATGTAACTATTAATTTATGTTGGTGATTATTATCTAGAAAGTAAATGGTTAGAATTAATTCAACAGAAATTATAGAAGTGATTTTATTATTTTGGATCATGAATTATGGTTTCAATTCTAAATAGATTGGAAATTGTAAAATAAGGTTATAACATGTAGAAACTTTATCACCTTCACAACCATGCAATTAAAAAATAACAGGGATGATTTTTATGTATTACCAGTCCATCATAGACTTCATTTCAAGGGAGGTGATATGCATATGCAAATCCTTCCTAAATTATTGAGTAGAAGGGCATCAATGGTTATCCCATTTGTATCATATAATAAAGGACATTTTTATAATCATTACCAAATATTTTCTCTTATTATTATTTTTAAATATAGGGTTTAATGTATTATTCTAATATGATAGTCATTACCTCAAATTTTGCAAAGCATCCCCAATTCCACTAGTTATAAATAATACAAAGGATTAGTTCTAGATACTTTCTCCTCTGATGTGCATTTATTGATTATATTAAGTTGAGTATTAGGGTGTAAGTAGTAAAGTTTTATATAATTTTAATATCATTGTCAAGGTTGATGTTCTATGCCAAGGGTTTACAGTTTTCTTGAAATCATTTTCATGATTATTTAATGAATATGGAAGACCAAATTTTAGGAAAATAAAAACAAAATATGAGCTTCTTTTGAACATATATGCACAAATTATTATTTGAATTGTTGCACTAAAACTCCTAAATTATGTGTAGAAATTATATGCCTATAAACCAACACTTTTATCAATCAATTTAGTTTCATTTAGTTATTGTGTAGGTTGTAAATATTTTCTACACATATTTAGTTCCATTTGCACTTTCTCTTTAATAATCTTTATTTTGTGTAGGTTGTAAACTAGAAGTATTCTTGTGAATTTTCTACCCTTGTTGATATTATCATAGAGGGACTTCACCTATTGGACGTCATGAGTCTTATCAGTGTTTGTGGTTGTATTTATCGACCCTGAAGTTTTCAAATCCATAATTTTTTGGTTGACCTTTAGGGCCTCATAATGTTACTTGATATAGATATGCCTTTGTGTGAGTTGTTTACAAAGATATTCCATTTTCTATGCATTATTTTCAACCTTGACAAGTCAAGATTTTCAATCCTTGAATTACTTCTTTACCTAGTCCTTTTATTAGGCATCCTTATTCAAAGTATAATTTTCATGCTAGAGTTAATCCTTTCACACTTTTACCTTTTTTTATTTTACTTTGAGATTATTATTTCTTTTTTGCATTGCTTCATTCTCAACTACTAGTTAGCCAAACTTCCTAGTTGTACCAATTGTAAGTTGGACCATTTTGTATGGATCAGTTTGGTTTAGGTCCAACTCAAAGACCTTGGAAATTAAGTTATAGGTAACTATTGTTGCCCTAGAATGATCAAATATTATCACCTATATAAGGTAAATCTTGTCCTCTTTACTAGATAGCTATGTTTGTATAAGGATTGAAGACTTAGAGATTTTGTTCTTAAGCTACTTATATTGCTTCCACTTCTTATACTTGGTATCAAGGACATAAAAAACCTTTATGACATATTTCTTCTAGATCACATACTATTTTCTATGCAGAGGCTAGAATAGGCCCTATAGTTATATTGGATTATGAAGGTTCTACCATAGATGATCTCTCAATTTGGGGTGGTAAATATCACCACCTATAGTAGGAGTTATCTCGCTTGAAATAGTAGACAAGGAAGGCATGTACAAGTAAAAGGAAAATCAAGTAGAGAAAATTGCATGGTGATGGGAAAAAATAGAGTGGAAATAAAAGGAGCAGTATGTGATGCTAGCTATACCAATGTGTTGTCTAGTTATCACATTGTGGGTGAAGGTATGGCTAATACTGGTGAAGTGGTGTAAGGTACCAATGATTGTGTGGTGGATAATGAAATTGTGGATAATGGGAATGAAGTGATTTGTTTGGTCCTGGATATTATGGAGACCATTAGAGGTACAATACCTCTTGGAGAAGCATGGGCTACACTATTAGAGAGTGAGAGAAGTATAGTAGAAAGGGTGGACAAAGAAGAAGATGTGGAAATAAAATAAGAAATGATAGATAAATAAGTAGGATTAGTTGATGTTACAAGATAAGTAAAAGAGGTTAAAAAAGTAACCACGATGTTGGTTTTTCCTACCATAAAAGAGAAACCTCCTTAAGGGATATCCTCCTCATCAAGATAGATTGTTTATCCCTACTGTCCTTGCATCACCATGACCATGACAAACATTGGTCTATATTTCTCATAGCTTCTTTTCCATTTTATGGCTACCTGCCTCATTTTGAGCTAACTACTACTAATGTTATTATTAAGTAAAATAGTTATCTCAAGTCCTAGTGTCTTCTTATTGATAATCTTGGCCCTTTTGGTATTCTTGGTGTGCATTTTATCCTAGATGTCAAACAATTGGATGTCAAATGGGTCATCTCTATTTGGTCTTTCTAACGTGCTTGTCTCATACCACATCTTTTCCCAAGCTAATATTTTTTGGTTTGTATGGCCCAAAATTCTCAAGAAATCCAAGTTTTTGTGGTTCATTTTAACATCTAGGTCAAAATCATATTTGGCCTTGGTTTAGAAAGCATGTCATTCAAGTGGTTTTTACTACCACCCTTGTATTGCATCTTCATTCCATGTTCCTTCCCCAAGATGCAAGGGATAATTCTTCACTCAAGTTGGGTTCCTTTTAAATACTATATTTTCTCATAATCAAAGAAGTTATATAACCTTTTATACCTAATCACATTTCTAAAATATACTATTGGGGTATAGGACCATTTATCTCTTAGTTTCTCAACCTCCATGTATCTTAGTTTCTCTTCCATTACTTGGTGGAACCCTCATAACTTTGGAGTAATATTTTTTATCAATTGCTTGAGTGGATAGAAGGTTATTTTATTATGCCCCCTATAGTACTTTTGGTGCACATAGTATAGTTGCATCACATATTCAATAATGGACATATAATCAAGTATGTATATGGGTAAATCAAAGGGCATAGTTGAAAAGGAATAAAAATAAATGAATGATCTGGTCCTCCCTAAGAAGAAATCTCTATTTGACCACTCCATTGATTTCAATAAATGTTGAGCCTTATCTGAAAACATGGACACCTTCCCTCTAAATGTATCCATTATAACTTTGTACAACTCATTGAAGTGGTAGGGGAGCTTATCCACTTCTTGGTAGGGTATTATGTGTACTCCACAACTAAAATATATTTACCATTTATTCCTACTTGGTCTAGTTATAGGGTTGGAAACAAGTATTTCTTCTATAATATGATGAGCTAGAATGGGCATGAGGTGTAAGTAAAATTTATCTTCTATTTGAATACTTTCATTGACTAAAAATTTGGTCAAAATATATTTGGTATAGTCAATCATCTAGGTAGGTTTGGATGGCATGGAGCAAGATGATGTGTTATTCATATATATTTGTGTCTATTCTTTCCCATAACATTATAGTTATGCCTAATAATACCTTTTGGAAATCCCATTTTAAGAGCTCTATCTATAGTGGAATGTTGAATTTAGATGACAAGTTGGATGTTTGAGGTATGAAACCAATAAATATCTTTAGTAAGTGTTTGTAATCCTATAGTAGAAGTCCTATTGGGAACTTAATTGCACTAAGTTTTCACTTGATACTGCGGTTGTCTATCTTCCCATTTTCTATTCAAGCTTGCACTCGATAGCTACAACTCAACACTCAATATTGGATGGACCAAAAGAGGGTTTTTAATCCAACCTCCAGAGTAGGTTGGTTTCTTATCAACTTAAGCAGGGTGTTGACACAATTATGCTCACTTAGGGTTTAAATGTTAGGGTAAGAAAATATTAGGGTTAGATAAATGTGAACAATTATGGACGAATAGGCTAACAAAATTGCACCACAATAGAAAGCTCCCAAAAACCAAACCAAAGATACATAACTCATACCAAAATGATCTCAAATTAGATTATTCCTCATTCATTAATGCACATCAAAGAAATATTGAAGCGAGTAATTTCAATATCCAGATAATGATAATCCAAATAAAAAAATTCACCAATACCTAGATTTTATAGAAATTCACTCTCTAAAAATACAAAAAAAAACTTAGAAACAGATTTCAATCACTTTAATAGCTAGTAATCCATTAATCAGGCACAAACTAACCATTTAAGTATTCACAGAAATATAGCTAAATAATTTGAACCTCTAATATCAAACTTGAGAACATAGATTTGAGGCAAAGATAAATGTAATGCTCCTTCCATTAGCTTATGAGAATATTTATAGTAGCACAGAAAAACACACTAGAGATGACCCTTAAAAATGAGGGTTCAAACTCTATTTATAGATTTTTTAGAAATTTAAAATTACAAGGAACATTACAACGATTTTATTTTGATAGCACAACAGAGCGATCTAGTTGGCATTTGCTTACCGGTTCATCCTCTAGGAAATTTGCTGAAAAAGGTCTGCCATGGCAGCTCGGGGCCTCTACAACTTACTGGTCACTTAGTAAAATTAGAGTTCAAGCCATTGAAAATCATGCATTACTGTTGATTTTTCTTGGAGGCTATCGACCATCATATATCTGTAACTACCTCTGGTTCGATCTTCTAAAAAACCCTTGATGCTTCATCTTCCTCTTCCAATTAACTATTCTAATCCTGATGAAGAAATGTTCTTAAATACCTAAGATTCATCAACACAACCTCCATCATTGATCTCTCTCATTGTATGGTTCAGATTCAATCTGATACAAGATTATTAAAAATGGCAGGAATAACACAACACCATTTCGCTTTAAAATGTTGGTGACATCATTCTTCTGCATCAAAAATTGTGAAATCACCAATCCGGACCGATGAAAGCTGAGCAGGATCAAATCCGCTCTTTTTTCTTTAGAATACTTCATATTACATAGGGTATCCTTCAATATGCACTAAAATTTTGATGACGTCATCCTTTCCTTGTAACTTTTACGGATTTCATTCCGAGCAAAACAAGTGCTTTAGCATGTGATTTTCAATTCAAGCCCGCCATGGTGCAAAGTAACCCTTTCTCTATTCTGGACAACCTTCAGAATAAAGCTTTATGCTTTGTCACCATTCTAGGAAGGAGAAATCAAAGTTATCCTTAGTCACGAATACGTATCCGCCTTGACCACAACTTTATGCTTTGTCACCGTTTTGGACGCAAATATTCTATGGATTTTCTAGAATCGGGCCTTCTAAAACTTAGCCATTATCAAGTTGCCAATCTATACTTTTTAATCACTGACATCATCTCTTATAAAAAATTTTATGGATTTGAGATGCGTCGCCAGTCTGGAGCCAAAGAAAAATCTCCCAAAATTGCTTTATTCATAAAAATTGGTTAAGTGTCGGGTGGCCTCATATCTTCTATTACAGATCTGCTCCAAAATATAGTACAAGGGGTGCGAAATGAAGATTTTTCCACTTAGATAAAATTTGCAATTTTTTTTCTAAGTATGTGGCCATTTTGGGCCTACATTCTGGTGCCTCTTGGGTGGATTTTCTTGCAAAGTCAATAAAACTCAGAGTATTATCCATTTGGATTTAGGATTCAAACATACTCATATTAAAAAATATACTTTATAGAATAACTTTCATAAAAACACTACTCTGATAATTTTTTTAGTATGCTGAGAGAGTAAAGGTTCATATCGAAGTGATGCTAAAAATATGCAGAACTCATCCTCACATACAGAGATCATATCAAAATTGTAGGTCTTACATTTTTCTTCAAAAAATTAGACACAACTCCAATCCTTTTATAATGCCTTACTACAAAATATACCTTCACACAAAATCCATTGCTCTGTAGGCTTCACACCTTTATTGTTTATTTCTAATCACTTATCAGGGCAAAAAACAAAAATGCCAAACATATGTATATGTACAAACAAAAATAAGCTAAGTGTGGGCTCCTTCTGAGCCTGTAATCACTTCATCCTACTCTTCTTCTTCATGACCCTCTTCCTCATTCTCTTCTTCTGGAGTGGGTGTATTCTGACTCCTTCCTCCAAGAGTATCACCAAACAACTAAACCATCAATTTCAAATATTGGAGAGTCTGTTTCCAATCTACTTTAGAGGGATTTGATGTTTCTTTGAGCTACTTATAAATGTATTGTAGCTCACCAATGTCTTCATAGTTAGTAGCATCCCCTCTATTCACCAGATATTCCATGAGATCTTTCAACCGGGTAAAACCAACAATCATTTGGACAACTTGTTCTTTGGGTAGTGGCTCTTCTAGAGAATATATCCTGGATTCATCTTGCAAACTCTCATTGATGCTTTTCTAAATTTCTTCCATGAATAACAAGCTATGGTCCTCCATCCATAGGCCTTTAAAGCCAACTTGAATCATTTCCTTATTAAATTCAACATCCTTAATCACACCTTCAATCCTATAGAACAATAGCCAAGCTCTTTGAAGTGTCCTATGATTTTTAACCACTATCTTGGAAGCAACACTGGCAAAATTCTATTTTTTATTAGGTATAGGTTTAGCAAACTCACTGAGTCTACTACCAATCAAACTGTAAATTTGTTCTACTAGAATAACCATAGGCTGTAACTCTCTAGTGATCTGATTAAGATCTTTCTAAATATTGGAGAGTAGACGGCTGGCATCATTAAGATAGTCAATAATAAGTTGAAGCCCTGAACATTTCTCCTGGACCTCAGAAAGCAACTCTTTTCTAACCTTTTTCAAATCACTCTTAGAAAAACCTGAAGATTTAGCTTTTTCTATCTGAAGCTGATTCTTTAAATTCTGAATTTCTTTCACCTGATCTTCATTCAACTTATTTTGCTCTTCTAATTGGTCCTTTAGTTTACTGGCCTCTTGAAACTTCTCCTGCCAAGCCTTAGCATCTTTTCTCAGGGCCTTTTCTATTTATTTTTTATCATTGAGACTCTTCTTAAGCTTTTCAACCTTCTTCTCCAACTTGTCCACCTTCTCTCTGACTAAATCATTTTTCACATAGAAGGTATCTAAGTTAGCCTTGGCTATGATCAATTCATCTTCCTCAGGGAGTTTGTCAATATCTTCTATGACCTCCTCCACTCGATAATCTTGAATAGTCATCTCAGTATTAGGTTTGCTTACTAGTGGAGTCATAGATCTTGATATTCTCTATCTAGAAATAGGATCAACATACACACTCCTTCTCTTGACCGCCATCCTACTGGAAGGCCTAGCAAGCCTTTCTGCCCAATAATAATTTATACTTTGAGTGGTTTTCTGATCCTTTGGTACAGTAATAGGTCCTGAAAGACCAACAACTAGGGGAGATGATGATACTAGAAATGAAAGGGTGGACTGGACTATTATTGATGGGGGTGAAGATATAGTTACAGTAGCCTCTGTGACAATAGTGGACTCTATAACTACTATTGTTGTTGTTACTGGTAGACTCATAGAAATTGATGCAAGACTAACAATTGGATGGGTGGATATACTTGGAACGTAGTGTCCCATTGATGGTGATGATGAAAAATATGGAAGTGAAATGGTGGTATATGGGGGAGTAGGAACCTCAAATGCTGGATATGGGATTTGTGGTGGCTTTGAGGAAACATGAGTAACTTACACCTCAGCAGCTACTGATGACTCATGAAGTGGACTGTGAGAGGGAGGAGGTGCACTTGTCATAATTTTTTTATTAGAAAGGGAGGGATATTTCTTTGGGGAATCAGGAGGATGAAAAGGAGAAGAGGTATTAGAAGCCATACCTTAACCTATGGATGTAGGGTGTTCTTGTTCTATCTATGTATCTTGCTACTGCTCCTGATCAATCAATTTTCTTGCAACAAAATTAGCTACTTCTTTAGCAATATCCTCCATATCTATTTTTTGTTTCTTTGAAATTTATTTCTCCTCTATTTTTGGAACCCTCTTAGTAATTATATGAAGTAATTTAAAAGCAGTCATATCATTCTCAGAATCCTCTTCCAACTCATCTTTTTGCACTACTCTAGAAAGTAATGTTTGCTTAGAAAAAAGTCTTAATTCAACTGATATTGCAGGGGTAAAATAAAGGGGTTTGTACTTAAATATTTCATCATTTTATTTCCAGTTGATATATGTATCTAGAGGCCATGCTCCCAAAGCTAAAAATTTAGGCCTAGATGTTGTTTTGTTAACTGGAGTACTAAAATTTTTCTCCTTAGAATATTGCATCTTGCTCATCAACTTAGCTCCCTTAGGAAATGTTTCCACCTGCTCAGTAGTAGGATGAAAGGTATTCAGTACATTAGGTGTTTTCAAGGGAGTTCCTAGTTCTTCTAGATGAGCCTCATGATCTGTAGGTGGAGGGAGGGATTCAAAACTAGATTGAGGCTTCTCAATAGTTAATACTATGTTTCTGACATCCTTTTGTTTCCAGGTTCCAATGTTTTTATTATATCTTCTTGAAAACTTCTTATCTATCTTAATTCTAAATTTAGATTTAGGCTTTCCAATTTCAATCCTCATCCTCTAAAAATCTATTATTTTGTCTATATTCCATGGTCCATTTTCCTCCTCTTCTTCTTCTGTAATTTCATCTTCATG
This sequence comes from Wollemia nobilis, assembly GCA_028583015.1. NCBI lineage: Eukaryota > Viridiplantae > Streptophyta > Pinopsida > Araucariales > Araucariaceae > Wollemia > Wollemia nobilis. The sequence continues at coordinate 2,249,615 of JAQPPZ010000220.1, read as the reverse complement.
TAGAGGAGCCTTCCTTTTTATAGACTTGGCCTTGGATGGAGGGTCATTTTTATTTGTAGACTTAGCCTCATGCGGAGGATATTTTTTCTTTGTTGTTTCAGCCTCAAAATTTTCAATTGTAGCCTCTGTAATCCGATGACTTGGCTTATTTTTAGGGTCAAAATCAACAATCTGCTCATAAAAATCCAACCATGGAGGTAACTGACCCATCTTCGAGACATTCCACAATAAGAGAGCAATCTCATCATTATTCCTACCTTTTCCAAAATGAGCCTTGGGCCTCTTTTCAAATTTATAGGCCTTATATCCATTTAGGGTTTTATTTTTGGTAGTAAAAATACCATCAGGGTCATAGCTCCATCTTTGGGAAATATAAAATAGACCTAACCTTCGAGGTATTGATCGATTTGTTGGCTCTGCCACTTTTTGGTTATGGTGATGTCATCCAAAAAGTAAAGACTTTCTCTTCCTTCCAGACCCATAGTTTGTATCAATGTACTCTACATGCCTCAGATATTCTAGGGAAAAAATCCTCTCTATGATGAAATGGGATAGGAGGAAGGGTTTACCCATGAAACTATACAATCTGATCATAGTACCCGCAGTCAAAAATATCAGTCTCCCTCTTCTGCACTCTTTGTTCTTAAAATTTGCACTAAGAAATTCATTATTTTTAAAGCATGTCCTAGAAATTCCAAATTGAATCTATGACAGGACTCACTACTCCTCAAATGGCTTACCCAATAATAAATCGGTAAGGGTTCTCCATTATTGGTTTTATCCCTGACTAGAATCCATGACTTTCTGTATTTGGTGGTGGCTTAGATCATCCACACTAAACTTGAGCAATGCCTAAAACTAGGAGCATCGATGCCCATTTTCAAGCTTACTAGCTATTCATGTATTCTTTGTGCGAAAAAATCTTGCCAGTCAAAGTAAATCACTCTAGTCCCTTTCTTTCCTGCATCCTTCTCATACATTTTCTCATTAGAAATAGAGTATGCTATAGCAATTTTCTAGCCATGTACCATTCTATCAAAATCTAAGCCCTCCATGCAAGCCAACATAGAAAATAGGACAGGGTTTTATAGAGATAGGGACTTCGGGTAATTTTTCCTAGGGCTTAATATTAAGCTATTTATAAAACCAATTTTTAAATGACTCACCATCATTAGCTTCATTATTTTCATGTAAAAACCAGTCTACTCAATGACCCTAAATGGCTTTGTTAGTACTAGGGGGTCATACCCTAGGGCAAAGAGTTTATGACAAAAGGAATTGATTACATTGAAAAGTGTTTCGTCCTTATAGGTTTTAACTGCTTTAGCCATTGGGTCATAAAATTTCACTATGATAGCTATCAAATTAGGGTAGGAATGAAAAAAATCACAAATATAGAAAGAAATATAATAAAGGATAGCACATCTACCTTCCACAGCCAAAGCAGCTCTCGCATTGTATCTATTGTTCACATTCCTCCTCAGCCTAGTTCTTTCTATGAGGACAATTTATGTGTCTGCCACAGCTTCAGCCTTGTCAATATATGATACCACCTCCTTCTCCTCCAGAGTTTCAAACTATTGAACATCCTATGAAGACTCACTGGGAAAAATTTTAGAGGTCATTTTGATAATAGCAAGACTTTGTTCTCCGTACGGTTTGTGGTAAGTTCTTCAAAAATTTGCTCTACCCTTCACAAATCTAAGGATGCAAATTGATGCCAAATGAGTGCCCTATAAGTTTTCCATCACTTTTTATTCTTCTAGAACACGCGTACCTTCCACTATTAATGCAGTTGCTATGTGACTTTACTGCTGGTACACTTTCTAATTTTTTAATCATTCCCTTCAACATCTCAATGGTGGCACTTTATATTTTCATTGGTTGAAATTTCAAATTGCACTGCCACCTCACTGCACCCATTCGGCTACTCTCGGGTTACGGTGCAAGTTCATTAGAATTGATTGCAAGATCATGATCTGGTATTCATGTGTCATGATCAGAATCACTAACTAGTTCTACTTTGTCTTTGAAACTGGTGTCTTAAGAAGCTTTTGGGTTTGCAAACACTTAGTATTTTTTAGGCATGAATTTTTGTCTTGATTTCATTCCAGTAGCATTTAATTCAAAAGGTTCTCGAATTGGGAACACCCTTCACTTTCTTTGGACTAATGGATTGCCATTTCAGAAGAATCTTAGCAAGTTTAAAATGTGGATTTGAAAGCGCACGTCGTTTCGAAAGATAGTGCGGAATGAAACTATGTTGTGCACTTAGTTCATTTTTTGTTAACTTTTTCCTATTTTCCTTTTCAAGATTTTTTCAAGAAAACTGATTACAAAGTGTAGAAAGAAATTAAATAATTTAAAGTGTAGAAAGGAGGAAAATATTTATACAATGTATATACATATGTTACAGCAAAGTTACTCCTTGCACATAGTAGAGCTTGAGATGAAAACCATTCACCAGAATTGGTCATATTTTTCCCTCTAGATATTTCATCAAGAATACATTGAACTCCTTAGAATCTATTATTTTGAAAGGACCATCCCAAAAAGGATCACACTTTTTATGCTTTCCTAGCTTTGCTTTATAAACATTCCATATAAGAACTAAATCTCCAACCTAGAATTTCCTGAATCTGGCCTTCTTATCAAACCATGTTTTAATTTTTGATGAATGCTTTTGAAAATTGTTATATGCCTGAGTTCTACTCTCTTCTAATTTCAATAAATGTGTCAATTTGGTTTTCACAGGATCTTCTTCTGACTCTTTTTATGACAAGCTTGAGTGCTAGGATCTCCAAATGGATTGGTAACACTGCCTCCTCGCCATACACTAGTGCATAAGGGGAAGTATTTATTGAATTTTTAATAGTAATCCTCTCTACCCATAGATCCTGGTCCAATAATAGGTGTCAACTTCTTTTATTACCTTCTAGCGATTTCCTCAAAATCCTTAATAGATTTTTGTTGGTAGATTCTTCAAGTCCATTGCCTTGTGGATAATAATTGGAAGTATTTTTAAGAGTAATGTCATACTTACTGGAAAACTTGATATATTTGGCTCCTATGAAAGTTGGGTCATTGTCACTCACCAAATATTTCGGAACCCAAAACCTTGAGATCAAATTTTTCATAAAATTAATCACAACATATTGATCTGATCTCTTGGTAGGAATAGCTTCTACCCATATGGTGAGATAATTTGTGGCAGTTAATATAAAATTATGTTCTTCTAAGGATTTAGGGTTGATAACCCCTATGAAATCTAACCCCCATTATTGAAAAGGCTCTTCCACTTGAATGGGCTTGAGGGGGGATGAAGTATTCCTTATTATCCCAAAATATCTCTGATATTTGTCACAATCCCTGGTGACTTTAAAAGCATCAGTGAAAACAATGGGATAATAATAGCCAACCCTTATGATTTTTAAAGCTATCACTCTACCTAAGCTATGGCCACCAGATGTTCCTCCATGGAACTCTTCTATGACCCTTTTTTGTTGATCATCCTTTAAGCATTTTAGAAGAATTCCATCCAAGTTTCTTTTGTACAAGCCCTATGGTAGTAATACATATTTCAGAGCATGAATCCTGTATCTCCTCCTTTGAGATGCACTTAGATCAAGAGGGCATATTCTGGTTTGGAAATATCTGATCATATGGTCAATCCAATCAGAGTGTGTAGTTTGCATTATTTTCACCTGATATTCTTATGTTGTTTGACAAGCTATTACTTCTATCAAATTTGTAGCTTCTGTTAACCCTTGGCACAAGGCTCTACCTATTAATAGCTTGGTGGGATGTATTTATACATCATATTCTTAGATATTAGTAATCCATCCAACTCTTTTATCTCCTAGATCACCCTGCAGGATAAAACTTCTTACATCCGGGTGAACCACATATACCAGGGTCTTGCTTTGTACAAAATACTTCCTAAAATTCTTTAGTGACTTATTCAAAGCAAACACTTGTCTTTCAATAAAATTGTATTTGACTTGATAATAATGGAGTGTATGGCTCCAAAAGAACACAGGGTGTTCCTCCCATTGATCATATTTCTGAGTGAGCACTGAGGCATAACTTTCTTTAGCTCCATATGCATAAAGAATACATTTTTTGCTAAAATATGGGTTTAAAAATACTGGAGCTGTTACAATGGATTGCTTAATTATCTCAAAGGCTTGTTTCCTAAGCTCAATCCATTTGAACTAGACATTTTTCTTGAGAAACTCATATATAGGCCTCACCTTCTGTGCAAAATCAGAGATGAACTTTATGAAAAAAATGATTTGGCCCAGAAAAGACTATAAAGTCTTCATATTTGTAGGCAAGGGGAGAGAGAGTATTTCTTTTATCCTATCTGGGTCTATGGCCATGCATTATTTTGAGACCACATGTCCTAGTAGTTTTTCTTCATGGACTGCAAACAATGATTTCTTAGGATTGAGTGAGATGCCAAATTCTCTACACTTTTGAAAAACTTGCTCCAAGTGTGAGAGATGATCCCCTTTATCATGGGAAAACATAGTCATGTCATCTAGGTAAATTAGAAAAAAAAATTGATCAGTGCTCCAAAGGCATAGTCCATGGCTCTCTGAAATGTAGCTCTTGCATTGGAAAATCCAAAAGGCATTCTCTAGTAGGCAAATGTACCCCATTTTGTGGTGAATGTCATCTTCTACTGGTCTTCATATTTCACCTAAATCTGGTTGTATCCAGAGTAACCATCTATTAATGAAAACCTCTCACCCCCTACCACTACTTGCAATATCTGATCAATCTGAGGGAGGGGATAGTGATCCTTAAGGGATGCTTGATTCATATTTCTAAAGTCCACACACAAGCGTATATCCCCATTCTTTTTCCTTACGGGTACCAAGTTGGCTACGCAAGTAGAATGCTTAATGGGATATATGATCATATCCTTTAATAATTTTAATAGTTCCTCTCTCATAATGGCCTCGATCCTTGGATATATGATCTTATCCTTTAATAATTTCAAGAGCTCCTCTCTCATAATGGCCTCGATCCTCGATCTTGAGACAATCATACAATTTCTAACTACCCAAACTTCCATTCTTAGGGATATATAGAAAGGAGAAGGCTTATTCTTTAGCATCGCAGGTGTCATTTCTTTATTTTCTAGTGGCATACTAAGGATTGTGGTGGCCAACCTATTCTGTGGATTTTTACTAAGGGAAGCTCTAAGCAGGTCAATCTGACTAGGAATGAACAAAGTGTCATACAGGCTAGCTTTTGATGGGATCCTTTTCATCTCTTCAAGAATGTTATACTCAGATTTGGTCAAGGAGATTTTTTCCAGTCCTCTTTTTGGCTCACCATATCTTCTTTTATATTGTTGGGTGGCCTCTAACCTTTGTATTTTAGTAATATATGGGAACCTAAGTCTTTCTTGATATTAATATTTAGACCTCATTTGGTCTCCTCCATTTTCCTTTTCTAGTCTCTTAGGAAGGCTATCAGTCTTTTCTTTTTCCTTAGCTTGAGGAATGGGGAAAGTACTACTACTTTGAGAAGGGGGATCAACTTTATTTTGAGAAGGAACTTGGATTTGTCCCATTTTTTGGGGATCCACTTGCAAATATTTCTTCCCAGATCTTGTCATAACAACAATTGGAATTTCTTCATCCAAATATTTCCCAACCATGATTTTATCAGGGTGCCACAACATATTAACTCTTCCATTTTGGTTTCTTTTAGCTTGATCCATAGCTTTTTGAACATGGTGTTGATACATTACATAATACTGTGAGTCATGGGGGTCATTTCATACCAAACACTAGATATTTGCAAGAGTAGTATCTAAAAAAATTTATGGCTCCTCATATGTTGCATTCACTCTAACCTCGATGTTGTTACTAGGACCAGGTCTCTAATATTTATTCACATATGGGAATCTCCTCTACTGTGATCTTTCTTGGTATATTTTTTCTATTGAATTCATTCTATTACTCAATATTTTTAGGGTATTTTCTATATCAAGGATAGCAAAAAACTTTTGAGATGGTTGAGAAGGGAGGGGAGGAAAAGGAGCTGTAGAGATAACCGAATTTGGTTGAGGGATAACATTCATTTGTGGATATGGAGATGATAAATAAAGTGGGTCCATGAAATATGGTATGGATGCTAGATTTTGACCATTGGTGGTTTCTAAGTTGTAAGACAACACAATTTTGGGGGAAAGCCTTCCTACATTGATTAGGATATTTTCACCATGAATTGCTACATTATAAACTTGGGGGAAGGTCTCTTCTCCTGATTTTTGTGTTTGCAGCCCAAGCTCTGATACAAGAGCTTGGATATAATACATATAGGCTAAACATGTAGCTGGCCTAGCTGTGGGAGGGATTATCTTCCATGTTTTGCTAAATATCAAATTAAAATCTGAGACAATTTCCTACTGAGTTTTTTGTAGATGTAAAATGATTAAGCAGATAAAAGGAATCAATAGATTCGTTGAACTCTTCCATAAAAGACTCTACTAAATCTTGCCAAGAAGTGATGGTATTATCTTATAGAGTTCTAAACCAATGTAATATATTCCCTTTAAAGGACAGGGCTAGAATCCTTACAATAATATCTTCTTCTTTTATGTTGTGGATTGCTTCCAGGTTCAAGATATCTTGATAGTGCTCATAAGCTATTTTTCCAAATCCATCATAAGTGGGAATAGCTTTAGATACAGCTTGGGGAATGGTGTTCATTTGGGCTAATATCAGAGGGCCAATTGTATTCCATATAGGATACTTCTGTAATGGTTAATTAGGTGCTACATTCTATGCCATACTTCCTATTGTAGGTCTTATTGGGGGAAATATTGGATTTTCTTCCACAGTACCTTCCTTTTTGAGGAAATCTTGATCTAAATTTCTGGCAACAGTAGCTCCTCTGTAAGGTAACTCATAGTAAAAGTAAGAATTAAGGTTATTCCTTTTGAAAGACCTGGTATACATGAACAAGCACTGGTCTACAGGAATAATTCATTTTCTGGGTTGAAATATCAGGGAGTCACCAAGTGAACTTGCTCTTCTTCTCTTATAAGGTCAATAAAATTCACCAAATCTTGATTCCTTTGGGTTGAGATAACAATAAATTTTTTAACGAGATTCATGTTCCCTGTGAATTGGTCCCACCAAGCATGCCAAAAACTGTTGGGCACTAAATTGCACAAATTTTTCACTTGATATTGTGGTTGTCTATCTTCTTATTTTCTATTCAATCTTGCACTTGATAGCTATAGCTTAGCACTCAACATTGGATGGACCAAAATAGGGTTTTCGATCCAACCTCCAAAGTAGGTTGGTTCCTTGTCAACTTAAGCAGGGTGTTGACACAATTATGCTCACTTAGGGTTTGAAGGTTAGGGTTAGAGAAATGTGAACAATGATGGAAAAATAGGCTAACAACATTGCACCACAATAGAAGGGTCCCAAAAACCAAACCAAAGATACATAACTCAAACCACCATTATCTCAAATTAGATTATTCCTCATTCATTAATGCACAAAAAATAAATATTACAACGAGTAATTTTAGTATCCAGATAATGATAATCCAAATAATAGAATTCACCAATACCTAGATTTCATAGAAATACACTCTCGAACAATATATAACAAACTCAAAAATAGATTTCAATTACTTTAACAACTAGTAATCCATTAATTAGGCAAAAACTAACCATTTAAGCATTCATATAAATACAGCTAAATAATCCTAACCTCTAATATCAAGCATGAGAACATATATTTGAGGTGAATATCAATGTAATACTCCTTCCATTAGCTTTAGGGAATATTTATAGTAGCACAGGAAAACACACTAGAGCCAACCCTTAAAAATGAGGGTTCGACCTCTATTTATAGATTTTGCAAAAATTTAAAATTATAAGGAACTCTAAAAATATTTCATTTTGACACAATAGAGAGATCTATATGGAATTTGCATACTAGTTCATCCTTCGGAAAATACGCTAAAAATGGTCTACCATGGCATCTCGAAGCCTCTACAACTTGCTGGTCACTCGACAAAAATGGAGTTCAAGACGTTGGAAATCATGCATTACCATTGATTTTTATTGGAGGCTATTGGCCATCATCAATTTGTAACCACCTCTAGTTTGATCTTCTAAAAACCCCTCAATGTTTCATCTTCCTCTTCCAACTGACTATTCCAATCCCAATGAAGAAATGTTCTTAAATACCTAAGATTCATCAAAACAACCTCCATCATTGATCTCCCTCATTGTATGGTTAAGATTCAATCTATTACAATATTATTAAAAATTATAGGGAGAACACAACGCCATTCCACTTTAAAATATTGGTGACATCATCCTTCTGCATAAGAAATCATGAAATCGTCAATACGAACCCCTAAAAGCTGAGCAGGATTGAATCCACTCTTTGTTCTTTAGAATACTTCATATTCCATAGGGTATCCTTCAATCCACACTAAAATGTTGATGACATCATCCTTTCCTTATAACTTTTATGGATTCCATTTTGGGAAGAACAAGTGCATTAGCATGTGATCGTCAATCTGGGCTCGCCATGGTGCAAAGTAACCCTTTCTCTATTTCGAACAACCTTCAGAATAAAGCTTTCCACGTTGTCATCATTCTAGATAGGAGAAGTCAAAGTCATCCTTAGTCACGAATCTGCATCCACCTTGACCACAAATTTTTGCTTTGTCACTATTTCAGGTGTAAATATTCTATGGGTTTTCTAGAATCAGGCCTTCTAAAACATAGTCATTATCAAGTTGCCAATCCACACTTTTTAATCGCTGATGTCATCTCTTCTCAAAAATTTTATGGATTTGAGATGTGTCGCCAGCCCAAAGCCAAAGACAAATCTTAAGGAATCACTTTATTCATGAAAATTGGCTAAGTTTTGGGTGGCATCATATCTTGTATTGTAGATCCGCTCCAAAATATACTACAAGGGGTGCAGAATGAAGATTTTTCCACTTAGACAATATTTGCAAAAAATTTCCTAAGTATGTGGCCATTTTGGGCCTACAAGTCCTTCCAAAGTATTGGGGTTGCATGAAATCCACATGGTAGGATCATCTACTACTTTAATATATTATTTATGTCACCCTCACAAATGTAGAAATACTCTTCACTCCATTGAGGGGATCTAAAATTGTATGCCAAGGGATCCATATTTCAACATAGGCTTCCACTAGTTTTGGAAAACTCCATACCTAGGGCACTAAATTTATTGCAATTCTATAAGTCCATATTCAAATGATTCTCTATGTTTTAATGTATAGCTCTAAGTTGAATCTCCTCAAATATTCTCTCTTGTCTTGACTAATAGGGTGTTTGTACTTTCCCTCGCCACTTCTCCTATAAAGACCATTGAATTTCTCCATAGGTATTTTTAGAGAAGGGGAGGTCTACCTATTTATCTTTTCCTTTTTATTTTTTCCTTTACTTATTTATGTCTCAACTACCTCATGTAATACTAGAATAGGTGAAGGTGGGGATAACATAGATAGAGCATTGGTAGTAATAAAAGCAAAGTGGGGTGTGATTTACATGAGGATGGACTGCCATAGGAGAAAGAGATATCCATAATAGTTTGGAATGAAAATGATGAAATATGGGTCTTTGGAAAATTGCTAAGTGCTATAAATGGGAGTGATTCAATCACTTTATAGATAAATTCATTTATAAAATGAAGTGATTTGCTCAATTTTAAGGCACTTGGAAAAAAATAGTTTTTGGAGTGATTTACCTATAAATGTATGTGATTTGTTTGATTTGGAAAGTGATTTATTAAATCTAAGAGGAGTTGGAAATTTTGACTATGGGAAACAATATAATTATTATATAGAATAATTCACTCATTGGGGTAGGCTATTTGGTCATGTTTTTAAGTGAATCACTACTTATAGACTTGGGTGAATCTCTGAGTAGTTTGCTAGAAAATGAAGTGATTAACTTGATTATATAAGTAAATAACTAGTTTTTTAGGAACTTAGTCTTTGGAGACACTTAGTATCCTTCAGTGCATGACAACCCCTTCACTTAAGTAATGCATTTTTATAGCAATAGGTCTCAATGAGACCCAACCCAATTGTTTAGAAGACCCATTATGATCAATTTATGTTTTAGGTCAATTGTTTCAAAGTGGGTCATGTTTGAGTATACTAATAATGAATATGGTGTAGAGGGCTCCTTATAGTGTGTGTATTTTAAATGAGGATGGCACTTATAGCATAAGGAGAATTTATATCCCTTGCATTTTGTGGGATCATCTAGGCAAGGTGGTTGGCCCAAAGGAGATGATTTGCATATCCATGAAATATTCCCATGGTGAGGGTACTCTAGCAAGTAGGAAGAAAGAAAAGTGGTAATATAAATAGGTAGACCCCCCTTGAAATAGGTGGGGTGACTATGGCGGTAGGATATCCATAACTAGTGATGATGTCTTCTAACAATTGGACCATTATTTTATAATTGGAAGACTTGGCTAGGACTACTTTGACACACTTTATAAAATAATCAGTGGTAGTGAGGATCCATCAATGTATTAAAATTAATAATAGATTGATCTACTTATGAAGTCTAGGACCCATTATTGAAATGGATCGGTTATGATTATGGGTTTCAAGAGTTTTTGATGCTCTTCTCTTATTTCTTCTAATTGTGTAGTAGGGTTTGTAATTCCTAACCTATTGATGGTAATTAGAGAATATGGTAAGATAGTAAAATATAGCCCTCAATTATTTTGTATTGTAGTTGTCATATAGCAATGTCCTCCTTCATTTATGATATTATTTAATTAGAGATTTTATCCTCTCTTCTTTAATGCAATGCAGTAGGATACCTTCATATCCTTTCTTGAACAAGATATTATCAAGACAATAATGGTATGTAGCATTTTACCTAAATTGTATTCTCTCATTAACTATAAATCCTTTTGGTACCTATCCTATGGACATATATCTATAAATTTTGCTCATCCAACGTATTTTTTATCCAATTCTATTTCCTCAACTAGGGTAATTTGATATTTTATAATTCAGATAACTAGGATTTCATATGGTGCTCTTCCCTTGATGAGAATGGTGAATTTGATCTCAATATCAAATTATATAATATTTTCCAAAAACAAACATAAGCAATCCATACACTCAAATATTCTACAAAAATTGTAGGAGGAAATAAAATGAAAAGATACATAAAAATTGATGGGAATTTGTAGGCACCATAAATAATAGCTATATTGTTAGAATAATCTTCATGCTTTTCCATTAAAAAAGTGAAGTATAAAAACATAGTTTGTTTCCCATATTAGATAAACTTTACATTCCATTTTATTTTCTAATTATGGAAATCACAAGTACCACCATTACATGATTAATTTTAACCATCCAACTTACTTTGAGCATAATACCTCATAATTATGTAATAATTCTCCAATATTTTTCCTTTATTACATCATGATCCAAACATGGGGATGGATACTTACCAAAATCTTAATCATGGATAGGTATATACTCAACTATCCATAATTTTTCAACCTAAATAGATAGGGACACATACACTATGTAAATATCAAAATTGTGAATAGGAACACACACTACTATTCACAAAATTATGATTGGGCACACACACAACCAATCACAAACAAATGGATAGGGACACACACTATCCATACATTAAGGTTATGAATAGGGACAGACACTACCATTCAAAAAACCTATGATTAGGGATATACACAACCAATAATAAATAATTATATAGGTATAAACACTAACCACACATCAAAGTTATGAATAGGTACACACACTACCATTCACAAAACCTATGATTGGGGATATACACTACCAATCATGATCAATCAATTAGACTGATTTACAACATCTTCTTAATTGGGAAAAATACAACCATTCACAAGAACATTTATAAATAGGGATACACTCTACTATTCACAAGCACATATCTTGGATTTTAGAAGAACTACTCCTTTTGATATTCCTCATGTGAATTTTATTTTCCATGTGTTGCAAGATTGCATTCTTCATTGTTGCCTTCATTTGCAACCATCACTTTTTTGTTTCATATTTCCATTTATCAAGTCCTTGGCTCATTGGATGCAGTTCATCATTATATGTCCATTTTTTTTGTATTAGAAGCACACAAATAAATATATGAATGAAGAACCCTTATTGTTCTATTTATTATTTACAAACAACACCTTGTCTTCATTCATCAAGTCATTTTTCTTAAATTGATTTACTTCATAAATCAAATTTGATATTATATATTCCAAGGTAGGATTAATTTTGTTTAATGTGAACTTAATTTGGGCATAACTAGAAGACATGTTATTTAAAAAAATAGCTTTGACATCACCACTTTCTGTCTTGGTACTAATTCCATCTATTTGATTAATAAAAGAGTGGAACTTACTAATGTGTTAGATAGTATTACCACCTTTCTTCATATTTAATACAAATAGTTTTTACTTAAGTGTCATCTTTACACTTTATGATTGTGAACTAAATAGTGTATTGAGAGACTCCCAAACTTCTTTTGTAGTCTTTGAGAGATCTATGTGATGTAGGCATGCATCTAAGATTCTAAGTCCAATTATATCTATTACTATTAAATTCTTTGCATTCCACTTGGTTGCCTCTTTAGGGTATTATGATGTTGGTGTAGTTTCATTCATGACATCCCAAATATCTTTTTCAATTAGAAGCAATTGAAGATTCACTTGCCATGTATAAAAATTTCATCCATTGAACTTTTTAATCAATATCGTCTTATTCATGAGTATCAAAAGGAATAAAAAAGATTCTCCCCTTCAATAAAACACTCTATAAAGATGTTAGGTACCATTGATAATGCACCTTTATAACTCAAAAATAAATTGACTCAATAACAACAAATATCTTTGACATAGACACTTCTAACTTTAGTTACACAAATATATATATATATATATATATATATATATATATATATATATATATATATATATATATATATATATATATATATATATATATATATATAACATTTTTGAAAAATATTATCCCTCTATAAAACTAACGACTCTTTAAATACTTTGACTCTTAATCTAAATTTTTGTAAATACCATTAATCATGACACCAAAAGATACTTCTTAACTATATAATTTAATAATGAAACAAACATTAGGAAAATCTAACTCACAACATGACCATTATCAATTTTCATTTGTAGCTCATATTTATTAAATATCTAAGCAATGTGGATCTCTAAGATATTTTGTCTATGGTAGTCAAACATTAGAATATTTACCACATATTTCCCCTCATCACAATAAAATTTTTAAGTGATTTTTTAATTGGAAAGGTCATCTGAGTACTCGATGGACATTAATTATGGATAGGTTTAATGTTGTTTCACCTAGAAACTATGAGCGCTCTACACTTTATTTCAAGCTCAAGATCAATTTATCTTCTAAATTTAAAATTGTAATTCTTATTAAAAATAAAATATCTATCATGTCTAGTAATCAGCCCCTAAAATATTTTAAAAATTTCCTTTTCAAATGTCTTGATTATAAATCAGAGCATCCCATAAAAAACTACTAAATGCACTTTGCCAAGCTATACAATAAATTTAATAGCAAATATCTACTCATTGAATTTATTTCAAATGCTGATTGAAACCCATATTTAAATTTATTTGAACTTCCATTTTCTATTATTGTGATTATCTTCAAGATTAACCTCATGTGGATAGAAGTCAATGGGTCATTAAATGATAGGAAACATGGTCATTTTGTCAACATTAGTGTAATTGGAAACTGTATAGAAGTATCAGCCCACTCTGATACCAATTTTTAGAACAATATTCATGTTTTTCCATTAAACAAGTGCAATATAAATATATAGTTTGTTTCCCAGATTAGAGAAACATTACATTCCATGTGATTTCCTAATGATGAAAATCACAATTACCATCATTACATGAGTGGTTTTAACCTATCAAGTACATTGTAGTAGAGAGTAGTAGAACTCCTGTATGGAGTATAATGTAGCTCTTTAGCTTGTATTGATGGAGTGACCATTACCTCCATACTACATTATATTTTCATTATTTCTATTTATAGTATATTTCAATCATATTGCATCTTATTAGGACCTGTGTTAGATCTCTCCCACTACATATATCTTCAAAATCTAATAGTGGTATCAGAGCCACAATGAATCAAAATAGGAATAGGGAGAGTCACAAGTGAGGACTAAAATAATTCTTAGTTACAAAAATTATGAGATTACATCTAGCTAGAGTCTTTCCATAGAGTTGCAGGAAAACTTGTGAAGACTAGGACTCAACATTTCATTCCACTAGTTTGATGGATCAACTAGTGAAGATTACTGATCTCAAGAGATATGGATCTTTTCATGCTAACCATTATCTAAAGTTATTTATTGTAGGAAAATAAATATTGTATAAGAGACTCTAGGAGTAGAGTCTTGGTGAAGTTTGGAGATTAGAGATCTCCATTGCTAGATTGAAAATTTTCACATTGTAAAAAAATGCCATAGAAGCCTTGATCCAAAAAAAAGGCCATAGAAACCTTGATACAAAAGAAATGTCGTAGAAGCCTTGATCCAGAAGAAATGCCATAGAATCCTTGGTCCAAAAAAATTCCATAGAAGCCTTGGTTTAGAATTAAAAATTCTTCCATTCTAATTTCTAATTTGTTGCAGGAAAAGGAGATTCAAGAAAAAGGTTGGGAAGCTTCCTACAAGAGATATAGGAATAATATCTTCTTAAAATATTTCTAGAACTTGTAGTAACAAGGAGAAGAATTTTTTATTGATAAGAAAGAATCCAAAGAAGAGTTCCTGAAGAAGACTTCAAAGAATAGTTCCTAATTCTAAATAAAACTCCTAGAAGACTCCAAATAAGAGTCCACAAAATAGGATATTGGTGATCTCCTTTATTGATTAAAGACTTCTTTCATAAGAAGCTAAAGATATCCAAAGTAGATCTCATTAGAAAAAATTATAATATTGGAATACATATAAAGGGACTAACAAAGCCATGTTCTTGATTAGAGAAGCAACAAATTTTAGAGATTTTAGAAGAATATCTCATCACCAACACTTCTAGAAGTATAAGGTTGAAGAAAAAGTCTTAGTTGGAATACTAGAGAAGCTACAAGATAAAAGACCTTGGAGATATCTGAATGAGGAAAAATAAGAAGGCTTGGAGAGCCTTGTTGTAGAGCTCATGGAAGCAGCATCAAAAGAGTTCCTACGATAAATATTTAGAGAAATCCACTACCAAGGAGAAAGCTCCTGATAGTGAAGGACTTGGGACAATTGTCACCATCCAAAAAAAATCCCAAGAGAAGAAGAATTTGGAAAGGAGTGCCAAATTCCATAAGAATAATTTGGTAAGGAGTGCCAAATCCTAGAAGAAGAATCCAATAAATTCCTCAAGATATTCAAAATATTACGAAGAAGAAGATCCTATTTGAAGTCAGAATTCGACAAGAATATTAAAGGAGGAATCAAATAGAATAAGCCTACCAAATATAATATATTTGGATATTACCTCTCATAGAAAGAATCTCACAGCAAGAAGACATAGTTTAGATAAAAGAGTTCTTTGAATCTACAACAAAAAATAGAAGATCACTGGAAGGATCAGGTCACCAAACGCTAGGCTCAAGATAGAAAGTTCAAGATCATAGTTTGGTGAAGCAAGAAGCTATTCAAGACAACCAAGCTATTCAAGACAACCAACAAGAAGCTAAGACTTCATCCACTACAAGGCAAATTGGTGAATCAAACACAAAGATCTACATCTCCTTTAGAAGACATTAAAGGTAAGCAACTAGGGTGCAATTAGTTGAACTTCAAATTAGGGTTCATTATCAAATTCTATTAAGCACCATATTTAGATTAAAAGTTTCAAGAAGAAGAACCCATATATAGTCTTCAATAAAGTGTAAAAAGGATAATTTATTTTAAGATATATTTCCACATTTAATAGGAGTTAGATATTTTTGAAAGAAATAAAAATATCATCTACCTACTATCTATTTAGAAAGCAAGAAGACTACATCCTACAATATTGATTGTAGTGAAAAACTGCAAAATACTTATTAAGGGTTCATTATATATTACTCTTGAAAAGTTGCAGAATATTATTAAGTGCATTTAAAAATTATTTTGAGAGTTTATTGGAGTAATAAGGAGATATTATTGTTACCATTAAAGTGCATTATTAATCCATTAGTACTACACTAGTTAATCTTTAATTAGTTTCTCTCAATAGTTTGTGTTTGTTGATTGTTAAAGATCAAGGACACAAAAACTAGTAGATTATCAAAGTGTCTAGAGACACTATTTGGTGCATAGAACCTGCACCATTTCATGGTCCAAAGAACCCACCAAAAATTAGATCATATTCCTCCAAGGAAGTGGAGAAGAAAGCTACCATCAAATCAACAAAATAAGATTCAAATTGAGACTTTGTGAGTCTCATATTCAAAGTGCACTAAAGGATATTTACAGAGAAAAAAATACTGCAAAAATTACTTGTACAAATGGCTACTATCTATGTAGTTATTATCCTTGGTTTATTACCAAAGGAACTGTAGATTAAAAATACAACGCCAAACAGAAATAAAACCACAATAATGGAATACAGGAAAGTTGCACAAAACAAACAATTTTTTTATTAATCAGTGGAGTTTAAAAACTCCTTTTGAGTACAACAGGGCCTGTAACCCTTTTTGTGATACACAAATTACAGTTTGTGCTAGGGTTCTCCGAAACCCTAGCTGGCATAAAGTGGTGGCATTTTCGAAGACGTATCCTTAATCCCAACAAAGTGAGTGGGTTTTGTTGTATCCTTTGGCTCGGACCACTCCAGCTTAAACAACTACTATCAACACACCAGATCTGCCATTAAAATCCTGCACACATTAACACTATCAAGGAGTTAGAAATTAATAAGAGGGCTCCACTGTGTGAGCCCTCAGAAACAATTTAAAACCCTAGAAAAATAGAATGCAAGAGTTCAACAACAGATTAATAAAAGAAAAGAAGTTACTTGCTTTAAGCCGATTTATACCTGTTCTCTGTTAACGCGGCTAGACCAGGCGGCATCTGGAAGTAATGTGGCTGTCAAATCGGCTGCAGAAGGCACCCTGGTGCACTCGCTGAACGCCCGCGTGCTTCTGGATCAAGGTTTCAGATGTCGGTCTGAGTCTGTGGCTGCGGGTAAACGCCCGTGGGCACTTGTGACAAGAATGGGGAATTTTGCAGAGTACTGCAGAAGAGATGGCGGCAAAGTTGGCGACGGATGCGGCGATGGATGCGACGAAAAGGGGCGGCGATGGATGGCTGAAGAGATAGATGAAATAGAAGAGATCGGTCCAAAAGATAGCAAAGATAGCAAAGATAGAAGTAGAAGATAGGGTTTGAGCCATCAAAGTGACTCAATTTATAATCCACTCTTAGGGCACACTTTAGGGTTTTAACGACACTTTGAACGTGTGGCTAAGATTAAAGTGGATCCAAGGGTAGAGAATAAATCTAGGTTGTGAAACGGATTAAGATGGATGGACGGATGAGATTAAATGAAAGATGGACGGCTTAGATTAAATCACTTAAACTATATTTATATATATATATATTATTAAAATATTAAAAAATATATATAAATATTAATTTAAATAAATTTGGGGATGAAAAATGGCGGGAAAGGTGAAATTGGGCCAAATAATGGCGGGAAAGTGTGGATTTGGGCCAAATAATGGCGGGAAGGATGAATGATTGACATGTGGCTGACAGGAAGGTATAGATGACTTACAAGTGGCTGGATTTTGGTGTCTACGAGATGCCCCTTTTTGAGCTGCTTTGTGTGAAGACACAATGCGGCACAAAAACTTAAGACACCTGAAAAGTTGGATCGAGACGCAACTCTCTCTCAAGACTAAAGCACAACTTTGAAGACCAAAGAATAAAAGAATATTTAAAATTTTATCAGCTTACCCCCTCAATTGGCGAGCGAGAATGGTTCTCACAAGCCAATTGGAAGAAAATCGGAAGAAAATGAACCGTTTTTGCCCCAACGGTGAAAAAAAGGGGTTGGTGTATGAACCATCTATTTATGTCCCAACAGGAAAGGGGTTGGTGTACAAACCAAAAAAAGAATATGATTGAAGACGATATGAGTGATGTGAAAGATGGACCGTTTTCTGCCCCAACGGTTATAAAGGGATTTTTGCCAAACTGTAAGTTCCATGATCATGTAAGATGAATTCCACTATAGGAAAATTAGAAATTGATAACGGATGCCCCAACTCCTGTGTGTGAGTCCATATTGTTAATGAAATTGCCTTGTTGGCGCCATTGATATGGAGAGATGAAAGATGCATGAAAAGAGTCCGAACTCGAGAGATGCTCCTAGTGACTTGTATGGATAATTCCTCGGGTCGGAACCAATCAACCTAGGTAGCCTCAATCTCTAGCAAGACTCAAAATAATGATGATATTAAAGATTGTCCATGTTTAAGGCCCCATGAACTAGGCCATCAATGAAGACTGTTGAGAAAATTAATCTTGGTATGAGGTCACTTGAAAAGTAGAATACCCAAAATTGATTTCCAATTTTCAAACAGTGAAATAATTGATGATGATAAATGGTAAGTGTCCTTATGGTGGTTTAATCCTCTTACCGAATTGCATGGATTCAAATCGCTGCAATCGCCAAGGTGATAGAATATACCACTAGATACGAGGTTTACTTTAATTTGATTTGGCAAAAATATGCATGATGAAAGAAGAATGAATGAAGTTGACGATAGATCAGAAGAATTGATGAATGTGGTTAATTTTGTGAAGGTTTTGAATATTTTTAACCCAATTTGTAAAACAATGATTAATGATGCGCTTTTTGAGCGAAATGACAAAATTTGTGTCCAAAGCTGTTGTAACCTTCACAAAATGTTTTATTATGATAAGAAGAATGGATGAATTGAATTTGATGAAATTTGAAGGAGGTAAGCTTCAATTTTGCAAGTTTTGTTCCTTTATTCAATACTGACACCAAACGCCGGTGTGCATTTCGGGGTGGCAGAGACGCCCGTCGGTGTTTAGGCACTCTGCAAACGCAGCACTACATCTGAATGCACCATGAAACGCCCCACTGTGTTTCGGGCGCCAAAACTAGCTATTTAAATAGTTTCAGAGAGAATTTCGCTCATTTGTGCGTTCGAGCTTGAGAGAAGTGCGTCTGAGGGAGTGGAGTGAAAGGTTTGTGTGGGAGCTATGGCAGAGATAGGAGCGGACGCGCCAGTGCAGCCAGCCGAGGTATTTGTTCATTTAAGCAAGTACTTATTATGTGTTTTTTTTTTTTTTGGGAAAAAAATTTGTAACAAATTTTTGTTTTGTTGTTTTGCAGCTTAGGGTGTTAGAGGCACGACACCGGTTCTCCCCTATCATTCCGGGGATGAGGAGGTCATTGTCCCGGTAGACGCGGGAGATATTGGAGGCGAGTGGGGCTAGCGGAGGCAGCTCGGTTGGAGGTAGTTCGGGCGGATGAGGGGTACCTCTCGGCTTTGGCCGAGAGGTGGGATCCAGATCGGGGGACGTTCCAGCTCCCGACTGGAGAGATGACGGTGACGCTTGAGGATGTATACCGCATCCTCAAGGTGCCCGTGGAGGGGGCACGGGTGGAGGTTGGATGAGATAGGGCCACGGAGATGGCCAAGTTGTTTGGGGATGACTAGAGGGAGATCCGGACGGAGAGCGGGGGGATCCCATACTTGGCCATGTATACGACCAAGGAGTTGGTAGCGATGGAGGCTCTAATGATGTTCGTGTTGACCAACATTGTGGCCCCGAATAGCATCGGGTGTAGGTTCCCATGGAACCTGATGGGTGTAGTGAGCGAGATGCTCACTAATAGGGTAGTGTATGCTTGGGCGCCCGCTTTATTGGCGCAGGTGTATCGAGAGTTGTATGAGGTTCGGAGACGGGGCCGAAAGGGCCTGGGTTGCAGTGTGGTGCTCCAGTGCTGGGGCTGGGAGCACTTCAGAGTGGCCCGACCGGAGGGGTTGCCATGGGCTCACTGGGATGTGAGCCAGGCTTATGGTAGGAGATGTCCAGTGGCAGAGGAGAGTCAGCCGAGTCGCCCCGTGAGATCGAGGCAATGGTATAGGAGACTATGGGCAGACTTGACAGATGCCCAAGTCATTTGGAGGCCCTGGCGGGGGCGAGGTGGATCGGGGATGGAGAGCACCTGAGATGGGTGCGACAGGCCAGATGGGTAGTGGGGTGGAGCCATAGTGAGGTGGAGTACATACAGATGTCTCGAGTACTCCACCAAGTCGGATTGAGGCAGGATGTCCCCGGTGAGCCAGTGCGCTACCGACGGCACAGATCAGAGGGTGATTTGCCATGTGCTGAGCCGTGGAGGGAGGCGATAGAGGACGATGAGGACATGGAGATCCCCAACATGGACGACGTCGGGGTGACAGCTGAGTATGCAGCATGGATGGCCACAGAGCCGAGGTGGGAGCCACCATTGGTGGCTGGTGGAGCCGAGAGCCCGAGGCTGGGGTTGGAGAGGGCGAGGGAACCGCGAAGGTTCCCAAGCGCAGGGAGGGTCCCCGCCTTCGATCTGACAGTCGAAGGTGAAAGGGGAAGATGGCACGGTAGGCTCCGGAGAGCGGAGATGATGGGGAGGATGACGGAGAGGGCCTAGGAGAGGCCGCAGGAGAGGCTAGGGAAGTACCCCCTAGCGGGCACAAGAATGAGTTGACGCAGCTGCAACAGCAGATAGTAGAGCGCGATGCTATGTTAGCTTCCCGGGACGAGAGGATAGCTCGGCTGGAGCAACAGGCGGCAGAGCGGGATGCCCGGTTAGTTGCTCAAGAGGAGAGGATGGCCCAGTTGCAGGCGGGCTTGGATAGAGCGACTAGGGTGCCCCAAGATGACAGGGTGACAAGACTCCAGGTAGAGCTAGCGGAGCGGGAGCGACGACACGGTATAGACATATCTAGGCTTAGGTCTAGGACTCGTTACATTGAGGCTCTGGAGGACACATTGTTTAGGCATCACATTGTGTTTCCTGATCCTCCATCCTCCTCTGTCTCTAGGCGTAGTGAGTCTAGGCACACCACTAGGTCTAGGGCTCCTACTAGGTCTCGGGGGTCCTCTTTTGATGGTTAGCTTAGTGCTTAGATGCACTCTTTATGAGCCTTGGTGCTCTATTGTATATTGTAGCCTTTTGGCATTCATTGTACAGTTTGACCTTTATACATATATATATATACATGGCTTTTATTTATTTGGTGTTTTACTCTTTTTTTTTTTTGTGAATGCCTATGTTTTTGTGATGCATGTTTTTATATGTTTTAATGCTTTTGATGCATATGTGATGGAATGGAATGCAAACTTATAGATGATTAATGCGAGACTAAGTAAATGAAATATGCACTAAGAAGCACTCATACTTTTAGATAGTTAGATTTAGCCAACTGTTATCATAATTGTTTAATCAGGGGCACCGAACTTGGTGGCTTGTGAATGGATGACGTATGGAATGACATGAATATGGAAGAAGATATGGAGGGTGATATGTAAGACTATTTTACAAAGACTCAAACATGCTAGTGGTATCAAACAAACTTACTAATACTGCCTAATTCAACTAGGACCAAATGTGTGTGCATGCGAGTTCATTAACCAAATCAGAAGCATGGTAGTGACTCTAGGCAATCAAAAACCTGTGTGTGTGCAAGTGTGTTCATTAACCTCATCTTGCATAAATTAGGTAACCCTATTATGGAGAAGACCCCGAAGCTAGTTTGTCCGTATGAGCATTCAGAGGTCTCTTTTTGAGGAGAGACATGTCGCCACGCAATGAGTATACTCCACTTCCAGTCAAGCGTCTATAGCCCCGATGAAGGTTAACTCCATAGTCCATGTTGTTTTTGACCTTTGTAAGCCTTGGGGATGACTACCTATCCGTCTGACTGGACAAGTAGTACGATCCTTACAACTTATTTGGGATCAGTGGTGTGTGAAAAATGTTCATTTCCTTAGAGCTTTGGGAAATCGGATTCTCAACCGAAGTATGATGAGAATTTTACCCTATCCTTACTACTCTGTTTATATTTATATTTTGTGATTGCTTGTGATAGTGGTAAGAACCACTGTTTTATGGACTATGTTTGCATGATAGGACAAACGAGGATTACCCTTTTCACTTCAAGGCACAACCCAAGGATGGTGTTATCTCTCTTTGACACAAGATGTTTTTAAGATGTGAAAATGTGATAGGTTCAAGACCGCTTTTGAAATCATTTCCCAATACTCAAGATTTTATTTAGTGTAATTTGTGATATGGCCCTAGAGAACTTTGACATGCATTTCAAAGTTTGCTTAAAACACTAGGAATGGCTGAGTGATTGAAAACATTTTGGCAATGTAAATATGTGCAAATGGAAAATGGGTGTACGAATGACAATTCGGTTTGATGGATTTTATGAAGGTGCCCCTGATTAAGGCAACATGACTTTTGCTTGACCAAATTTTATATCCAAAAGATAGAATGGTCTCTAACATGATATGCAACTATGGCTGAAAATGAAATGTTATGGTTTTCAATGAGATGTATGCACATGAAATGCAATGTTTTTGAATGAGATGTATGCAACTAGCAATGAAATGCAAATTCTTTTTATTTTATTTGTTTTTTTTTTTTTTTTTGGTTGTACAAGCCATGTATATATGTACATATAAAATTCAAACTATGCGTAGAATGCCCTCAAGTGTATAACATTAAGTGGTTCGGGTTCTTCCTCTCCCTCTAAACTAGCAAGTCTATAAGTTCCATTACCCACTCTTTCAGTGACCATATATGGACCTAACCAATTAGCCACGAATTTATCTCGAAGATGCGGCAATGCATTGGTGTTTTGTTGATTCTCTTTAAGGACAAGATCCCCTACTTGAAATTCTCTTAGATGAACTTTGGCATTGTAAGCACGTTTCAATCGGTCTTGATAAACTCGCAAATGCTCTAAAGCATTGATTTGTTTTTCATCTATGAGTGTGAGTTGATCAAGACGTGCTTGTCTAGCAGTATCATCATCGATAAATTCCTGCAAAGAAATTCGCAAGGAAGGGATCTCGACGAGGCGGAGCTAAGACTGGCGGAGACGCTAAGTACTTCTTGATGTCATCAAAGGCTTTCCGACACTCATCTGTCCATGAAAATTGTACCCCCTTTTGTAGTAGGTGGCAAAATGGCCTACATTTATCAGAAAGTTGTGCAATAAAGCGACGGATTGAATTAATCTTTCCTTGTAAACTACGCAACTCCTTCAAATTAGTTGGGGGACACATTTCCATAATGGCTTTGACCTTGTTTGGGTCCACCTCAATACCTCGTTTAGAGATAATAAAACCTAGGAGTTTGCCTGAGGTAACACCAAAGACACATTTCTTAGGCTTATCCGGATCATATGGATTATGGAGCGGGGTGAATAAGTCTTCGAAATTCATTGTCGACTTATGGAAGAAAGGATGGGCGGAATGGAAGGGAAAACCGGTGAAGACCTCGGAAGACCTGAGATGCAAAACAACATAGTTTTTGAGTTTTTTTTTTTTTTTTTTTTGAGTTTTTTTTTTTTTTTTGTAGTGGTGAAAACCACTATTTTAGTATATACATATAATACAGGTTTGGATTATGGCTTATGGATGTGGCGGAGGGGGTGGTTCACCTCGTTCTTGTGGAAGAAACAAGCGAAAGATGGCTTCTTGGAGAGGGAACAATTGGAGATAAAACTCGTCTTGTTCAATGAGGGTAACAATTGGCGCCGACTCTTCTTCAGATTCATCACCATTTGACATGACGTCAAATTCTTCATAGGCTTCATCTTCGGATTCGTCGGGGTGGAGGATTTCTTCTTCTGAATTAAGATTAATGCTTTGAAAAGCTTGTTCAAAAGAAGAAAGGGATGGAAGTGGTTGGTAGCCCAAACCAAAACGCTCAGTGGGTCTCTGATATGGCATATCGATGCGTTCAGTTACTCCTTGCTCGTAGCGACCTAGGCCAAATTGCTGCCAATTATGTCCGTGGAAATAGCGAGAGGGAAAACCCTCCATCCTTTCGATATTGGCGGGGACTTGGATGCTTAGGTTCTAGTATGGTGGTAGGACTAGAAGATGACTCTATTCCCCCATATACAAAATTAATGGAATTTGGCATAGAACCCATGTTATAAACCGATCCAATGGATAAATGTTGGTCATGTGGATGACCAAAATCTTTAGCTTGTTTGCACATTGAACGGTGTGATGTGGACATCTTGGATGGCATACTCACCAATACCTGCATCGGTGAGATGGACCTTGACTTGGGAGGGAGATGGACTAGATGATGGAATAGAAGAATGTGGGATAGAAGAATTGGAAGGATTTGGTTGGGTTGATGCTTCACTAACTTGTGAAACATCAGTTGGTGATGGTTGGGAAGATGGAGGAATAATAGGTGATGTTGAAGAAGGTGTAGAAGAAGGGGGTAATGACATGGAAAGAGATGATTGGTCATGGCCACATGTGCATGTGGTCACTGATGAAGAAGAAGGAAGATTAGGAGATGAAGAAAGTGGTGAATGAGATGGAATAGCGGAAGAGGAAGATGGTTGCGATATGATGGGTAGCTCTTCAGGAATGGGAGCTTTAGAAGAATATGGTATAGAAGAAGTAGATGGGGTCAAGAAAATATGAGTGGATGGCAACACAATCTCATAAGGATTTGAGACATAGTTGCAATGTTTGAAGGGTTCAATGTCAACGGGTACACAATGAACCTGTCCCTCATATACATACTTGGGACATTGATGCGAGTATAGAAGGGACACATCTCATCTCCCTAAGCCAAGGCCGTCCAAGCAATACATTGTATGCCATGGACCCTTCCAAGATGTGAAACAAGGTATGCAAAGTTTGGGCCCCTACCTCAATGGGCAAGATAACCGTGCCAACCGTGGAAGATAAAGCATCATTGAATGCTTTAAGAGTAAAAGTCAACTTTGTGATAAGGGATGGCGACAGCTTTAGATGACTCAACGCCGATGTTGTAATGATATTGATTGAGGAACCGATGTCAATTAAGACTCTCTTGAATGGCTTGTTATCGATCTTGGCCATGATATGTAGTGGAGGATCTATACTTTCTGTTGACATAGGTTTGATTTCAAAATCATAGAAAGTGATGGAGGGCTCCATGCATGTTTGAATACTCCCCACAAAGTTGTTGAAGGCATTAGTATCTTGAGTTTGAAGCTCGATTGACTTTAATATTTCCATTAATGCCTCTCTATGCGGGGGAGATTGTTGAATGAGGTCATAGATCGATAACTTGGCAGAAGCCATTTTTAAATTGGTAGTTAATCGGCTACTCAATGACATGATGGGTCGTTGGCGTTGAGTAGAATGATTTAGCGGTTGTTGAGAAGTACTAGCACGTCGTTGGGTCACTGTTACCTGAGGTGGATTGGGGGTTTGTACAGGTGGCTGTGGTTCAACCTGATTTGGTTGGTTCACCCTTTGACCCCGGGTTACTACGTTAATAGTACCCACAAAACCTTGGTATTGTTGTACATGGTTGACTTGATTAGGAGGAGTTACCTGAGTTACTCCCCCTGAAGTTGTTGGAGCTTCCTCCCGATGTGGAAGGGGTGTTTGAAATACACCAAGATTTTGATTTTGTTGGGCTAAGGGGCTATCCAATTTAATGGCTCCAATCTCAATAAGATCTTGGATCACATGTTTGAAATCTGTACAATTATTGATATCGTGCCCATTTTGCCTATGATAAGGACAAAATAGGTACTCCTTGTAATACTTCCCCCTTCTAGATGGTTCTAAAGGTTTAAACTCAGGTAAAGTTAACTGATTTGTGCTATATAACTTGTTGAATATGACCGCATATGGTTCATCTAAAGGTGTGAACTATCGCTTGGGACGATTTGTTTGCCAAGGTCGAGTTTCCATGGTTGGCCCAGTATTGTGAGCTGGTTGAGGAGGGGCGGGTACCGCATGATAAGAAATTGGTTGCGGTTGACTTTGCATTACTTGTTGTTGTTGAGCCATTACGGGCTGACTCGCCACCACTTGATTAACTTGGTTAACATTTGAGGCTGTACTAGCCTGTGCTTGTTTGTTTTGGCCATAATTATTATTTTGTTGTTGGCCCTTTTGTTGCCATTCTTTTCTACGGGGTTTTAAAACACCCTCTTGGACTTTAATGTCTTCTATGATACTTGCTTGGGCCAAAGCCTCTTCAAAAGTCCTGTATTGTTGTAATTGGAGTAACCAAGAGATAGGTTTTAGACAACTCTGGGTGAACATTTTGGTTAACTCCTCCATTGGTAGGGAGAATGGCAGTTTATTAATGATAGCCCTCCAACGGTTTCCAAAGTCATAAATAGTCTCATCGTCATGTTGCTTGAGCTTGTATAAGTCGGACAATGAGACTTTCCTTTGTACATTTAGGGAGAATCGTTCTAAAAATAGATTAATCAATTGCTCGTAAGCATAAATGCTATGGTGAGCTAAATGATTGTACCATTGTACAACATCTCCCCCTAATGTCTGAGGAAAAGTTCTGAGCATAAGAGCGTCATTATTTTGGATTCTAAAGCAGGCATGCATGAATGAGCTCACATGTTCATGAGGATCCTCAGTTCCTCAAAATTTGTCAAACTTCGGTAATGTGAAATCAGTCGGATATGGCGGTGAAGGTACCGAAGGATGAATTGGTTGATTGATCAATGACCTTAGCGTAGGTTTCTGACTAGATGAGCCAGGCATGTTGAGCATAAGGTTGTCAATCTATTGTTGTATCGCATGGAGTCGATAATCTTCATGAAAATTTTGACTTGTTTGATGATTATGAGGATGCAATGGAGGAGTGGAAAAATGATGAGATGGGATGAAATTGCCTGGATTAGGCGGTGTGGAATGGACAGGTTGTTGGTATGGATGATACCAAAAAGAAGGTGATTGGGGTGAATGATGAACTGGAATGGGTTGGGAGAAAGGTGGGGTAGGAATGGACACCACTGAAGATTGGGAGTACCCAGGTGGGGCACTGAGCTAAGAAAAGTCGGTCTGGGTAGAAATTGGTTGGGGTGTAGGATTTACTACGACAGGTGGTTGGGCATTTTGTTGTTGTTGTTGCTGAAGCAACTTGTCGAGGTACTCCCTAACCTTATTAATCTCTAACCCAAGGGATGTGGGATGATTGGATGAAGGTGGAGGGCAGGCTGCCATGGTAGTCATAGGAGACTGCATAGCAGGGGCAATGAAGGTGGCTGAAGTAGGCGGTACACGGGAAGAAACAGTAGACTATGCCCCAGGTAGGGTGAAACCATAAATGGTTTGGGAAGAAGAGGGTTGAAATTGGTCATGGCTAGAGGAGGTTCCACCAGCCTCATAGAGAGAATTGGTGTACACTCGGGTAAATGGAGGAGAAAGTGGTCGGGAAGACACTACATTTGTCTCCAAAGGAGGGCAATTGAGCATCTGGGAAGATGTTGGAGATGAAGCCGGCTGAACAGATACCACATTAGCCTCAAAAAAGGGTTAGTGTAGACCCGAGTGAAACCAGCGGGTATGGTTGATGCAATATCTTGTTGAAAAATAGAATCTTGCATAGGGGAATCTTGGATTGGCTCAAGGACATAGCCAATGCCATCTCTTAAGTGAGTTTGCACTTGGGCCATATCAATGTGGGTAATATGACAGGAATTGTCTTCCTCCATGGGCATGGCCATGCGATAGACGGTAGAAGGATGTGAAAGACCTACAGGCGAACCTGCCTGAAATTCACTAGGATAAGTGGTCATGTTGGTGGTGGGGATGTTACGTGAATTATCCATTTGATTATTTAGATTTAACACTTTAGATTGATTCCTTGTTAAGACCATAACGCAATAAATCTAAACAAATTCAGAAAAGAAGAATGCAAAACTTAAATGATAAATTTACACTAAAGAAATTATCAGAAAACAGTCACAACCTAGGTTTCAACCAATATGTCTTACCTGCGGTTAATTAATTATTTTCTGATCTTAATCTGTAGTAAATTTTAAGTGTCCGGTTTATGAGTTTTGCATGTGATCTAATCTTGAATTATTCACAAAAAAAAGGTAAAAACTATGGCTAGGAAAGGACAACGAGATTCTTATTGGTGATGAAATCCAGCAAGTTTGCTCGGAGGTGACCTATGGTGTCTAAGGCGAGAAGTTTAATGGATGGAGATGAATTCCACCGTCACTAAATTTCAAGCAATACCTAGTGATGAAATCCAGATATTACTGTTTTAAATGCAATATGAAATGCAGTAAATTTTATTTTAAGTGTTTTTAGTTGTCTAATGTATACATACAAAGCTATAAATCAAAATTTCTAATGATCTAAGCAAGAGGCTACTGAAAACATGCCATTTCCTCTGAAGAAGTGGAGTACACCGTTTAAAACCCCCTGCCTACCGATGATATCAAATATCAAAGGAGCAACCGAAAGGTTCGTCCACTTCTCTGCCTGGAATCACCCAATGGCAGGAGTACTATTGACATCCAATCAATAGTCCTACTTAGATAACTAAAATAGATAATTCGTAGCTATTCTAATATGCGACTAGGTATGCAAATTTTTTTTTTTTTATGCAAGCAACAACCAATAATGCAATGCGAAAAAAAATGTAACTAAAAATAACTATTCTTTTCAGATTACTTAGTTTTTGTTCATTTTAAAGCAATGATCTGAAAAAGAAACAAAATACAGCAGAAAAACCAAAAACGTAAAAAGTACAGCTTAACAAAGAAAGAAAAACGCACTTACTCGAAAGCCTACGCTTTTCTGTAAAACTGCCTTCAAACGCCCACGGGAGTCTGCACAGGCTGAAACGCACCTCTGCGTTTCGTATTGGACTTCCAGACGCCACTCTGCGTCTGCTACGTTTTCTGCAAGCTCAAAAACCCTAGTTCACTATAACAGTGAATTTCACGATTTTCGGAACCTGCAAAATAAAACAGAAAACAGGAATAGATCAGTAAAGCAAGTATTAAAAACATGAAACCCTAGGGGGTCCCACCGTGATCACCATTTGTAGATTAAAAATACAACGCCAAACAGAAATAAAACCACAATAATGGAATACAGGAAAGTTGCACAAAACAAACAATTTTTATTAATCAGTGGAGTTTAAAAACTCCTTTTGAGTACAACAAGGCCTGTAACCCTTTTTGTGATACACAAATTACAGTTTGTGCTAGGGTTCTCCGAAACCCTAGCTGGCATAAAGTGGTGGCATTTTTGAAGACATATCCTTAATCCCAACAAAGTGAGTGGGTTTTGTTGTATCCTTTGGCTCGGACCACTCCAGCTTAAACAGATGCTATCAACACACCAGATCTGCCATTAAAATCTTGCACACATTAAAACTATCAAGGAGTTAGAAATTAATAAGAGGGCTCCACTGTGTGAGCCCTCAGAAACAATTTAAAACCATAGAAAAATAGAATGCAGGAATTCAACAACAGATTAATAAAAGAAAAGAAGTTACTTGCTTTAACCTGATTTATACCTGTTCTCTGTTAACGTGGCTAGACCAGGCGGCACCTGGAAGTAATGTGGCTATCAAATCGGCTGCAGAAGGCGCCCTGGTGCGATCACTGAACGCCCGCATGCTTCTGGATCAGGGTTTCAGATGCCGGTCTGAGTTTGTGGCTGCGGGTAAACACCCGTGGGCACTTGGTAAACGCCTGCGGGCACTTGCGACAAGAATGGGGGATTCTACAGAGTGCTGCAGAAGAGATGGCGGTGAAGTTGGCGATGGATGCGACGAAAAGGATGCAACGATGGATAGCTGAAGAGATAGATGAAATAGAAGAGATAGGTCCAAAAGATAGCAAAGATAACAAAGATAGGAGAAGAAGATATGGGTCGCGAAGGAACTGAGGGTGTGAATACTACTCATGGTGGACGCCACGCCAGTAGGAACCGTGCCATCGATAGCCTCGAACAAAAAGTCTCAAAAAAATTTGATAAGATAGAAGAGCACGTCCATTCTATGGACGAGTCTTTGGGCGAGCTGAGGGCCCAGTTTGATGAGACGACGGAAGAGGGAGCACGATGGCGCTCCTCGATAATAGATGAGATGTCCGAATTGAGGAGAAGGTTAGAGGACAGCCTGAATGCCCAGACAGCATGGGAAACTTCACACGCTGATTTGGTTAAGTCCCTTGAGAAGGTCCAAGCAGATACCACGTATTGCCGAGCAACGGTAGTGGGTGCTTATGGTAGAGACTGAGGGCAGAGCAGTTTAGAGCAAAGGAAGAGACCACCGAAGCTTGTAGAGCCCAAGACTTATGACGGTGCTCGGGATGATCGTCTTTTAGATGATTTTCTCTGGGACGTCGGGCAATACTTGAAGAAGGTGGGTAGTCAGTCTGCTATAGAAGAAGTTGAAACGGCTGCCAGTTATTTGACAGGAATTGCAAAGACTTGGTGGCGGAACTTGGCAGAAGACATGGAAGAGAAGAGGACTTTGGTGAGAATTGAGAATTGGGAAGACTTCAAAAAGGCGCTCAAGGAACAGTTCAGACCAGCCAACTCCGAATGGGAGGCAATGAATAGACTGAGAGACCTCAAGCATACTGGGAGATTGTGAGATTATATCAAGGCATACCAGGACACGATGGTGTTAGTAAAGTCATCAAACCCACAAGATAAGTTGATAGATTTTGAGATAGGTCTCCAAAACTGGGCAAAGGTTGAACTTAGGCGTAGGAACCCCAAAGACATATACGAGGCTATTGCCATGGCAGATTCTTTCCATGACTTCAAGCAAGAATCGGTCACGAAGAAGGATACTCATGATTCGAGCACCAAGATGAAGAGCTCTGGTGGCGGTAATAAGGATCAGTCGTGGAAGGCAAAAGGCAATGGTTCTCAAGGGGAGAAGTCAGGTAATTGGTCCTCGACGAGCACATCAGGGTCGAAGAAGCAGAATTCCAACAACAATAAAGGAAAGAAGTCATCCCAAAACAACAAAGGCGGTGACAAGAAATGGATGGATTGTTGGAATTGCCATGGCCCGCATCTACAGAAGGATTGTCCTCATCCACGTCGATTGATGGCAGCTGAACAGGCAGAATGTGATGGAGCTCAGGTTGGAGTCATCATGGGGCAGTGTTCAACGGTGGAGATGTCCAACAGGGACAAGGGGCAAGATGTGCAAGCAAGAAAGCCAAAAGGCAAGGGTGTATAGAAGCCTGTCCCAACAGGGGAGGCTGGCCAGAACAAGAGGAACCCCGTAGTGGATGGGAAGAACGATCTGATGTTTGTGGAGGTGAAGGTGAAGGGGCAGACAGTTGTTGCACTGGTGGACCCGGGGGCTACTCACAACTTCATCAGTGAAAAGACGACGAAGCGGTTAGGCCTCAAGTATTTAGGAGGAGGTGATAAGCTTCAGCTCATGAGTTCTTCAACCATAAAGACCGTCAATGTGGTAAAAGAAGTGAATTTTGAAGCCGGCGAGTGGAAAGGGAGAGCCATGTTCTCAGTGTTGAAAATGGATGAATTTGAGATAATACTGGGATAGGAGTGGTTCAAGACGGAGAGAGTAGCAATCTTCCCACATCTAGAGTCATTATTTATGTTCAACCCAGGGCATACGTGCACTGTTAGGACCATTAGACAAATACAGACGGCGAAGGAGCTAGTCGAACTGTTGAAGGTGCAAGGAAAGGGGAAGGGGCAGCTGTGCAGTGCTATGAGTATGCGAAGGGCATCTAGGAAGATGGGCAAGCAGCCAATGATGCTTGCTGCATTGGTAGGAGGTTGGGAGGAAGAGGAACAGAAGGTTCCAATCCCGCCTGCTGTGGAGAGTGTACTAAAAAAGTACCAAGATAGGATGCCGAAAGAACTGCCATGGGAGTTGCCGCCTAGAAGGGCGATAGACCATCGGATTGAGTTGACCCCAGGGGCGAGGATTCCAGCAAGGGCTCCTTATCGGATGAGTGGGCCAGAGATGGTCGAATTGAAGAAGCAGCTGGAGGAGTTGTTAGCAGCTGGGTATCTTTGTCCTTCGCGCTCACCTTTTGGAGCACTAGTCCTATTCGTGAGAAAAGCAGATGGGAGCTTACGTTTGTGTGTGGATTATAGAGCGTTGAATAAGCTAACCATCAAGAACAGTTATCCGCTTCCATGAATAGATGACTGTTTTGATCGCCTAGCAGGGGCGAAGGTGTACACAAAATTGGATTTGAGATCCGGATACTATCAGGTAAGAATTGCTCCGGAAGACGTCGAGAAGACGGCCTGTGTGTCAAAGTATGGGTCGTTTGAGTTTCTTGTGATGTCGTTTGGTTTGTGTAATGCATCGGCCATGTTTTGCACTCTTATGAACGACATTTTTAGACCATTGTTGGACAAGTCAGTGGTGGTCTACCTCGATGATATATTGGTTTATTCAAAGAACATTGAGGAACACAGGAAACACTTGGCAGAGGTCTTCGACTTGCTACGAGAGCATCGCCTGTATGTGAAGAAAGAGAAGTGTGCCTTCGCTCAGCATGAAGTGAAATTTCTTGGGCATGTAATTGGATAGAGTAACATCAAGCCTGACCCGAAGAAGTTAGAAGCGATTAGGAATTGGGAGTCGTCGAAGAACATACATGGTGTACGCCAGTTTTTGGGACTTGCTAATTTCTATAGGCGATTTGTGAGCAGATTTTCGAAGCTAGCATCACCTTTGACAGATTTATTGAAGAAGGATCAAAAATGGGACTGGTCAGATAAGTGCCAAGCAGCATTTGAGCTGTTGAAAGAGAAGTTAACATCCTCATCGGTGTTAGCCCTGGCAGACTTCAGTAAGTCGTTTGAAGTGCATGTGGATGCTTCAGATTTTTCCATTGGGGGAGTGCTCATTCAGGAAGGGCACCCTGTCACTTTTAAGTCTAGGAAGTTGAACGATGCAGAGAGGAGATATCCCACGCATGAGAAAGAGATGACCGAGGTAGTGCATTGTTTGAGGACGTGGAGACACTATCTTCTTGGTGCACATATTATGGTCAAAATGGACAATGTGTCCAACACTTTCTTTCAGACTTAGAGCAAGTTAACTGGCAAGCAGGCCAGATGGCAAGACTTTCTAGCTGAGTTCGACATGGACATCGTGCATACCGCAGGGAAGGAAAATGTGGTGGCAGATGCACTCAGTAGGAAGCAGCAGTTGGCAGTGTTGACAATAGCAGCAGAGAGCCCAGCTTCTACCCACGGTGAAAGTAAGATTGTACTGGGGGAGGAGTTGTTGGAAAAGATAAAAGAAGGGTTGGTTCACGATCCTCAAGCGGCTGCATTGGTTGATACTGTGAACGATGAGACTCGAAGGGGCCGGATGAACAAGTTCAGCATGTT
Organism: Wollemia nobilis; assembly: GCA_028583015.1. Taxonomy (NCBI): domain Eukaryota; kingdom Viridiplantae; phylum Streptophyta; class Pinopsida; order Araucariales; family Araucariaceae; genus Wollemia; species Wollemia nobilis. The sequence goes on along the minus strand of JAQPPZ010000220.1, from coordinate 2,216,104 downwards.
GGATGGAATGCTATGGTTCAGTCAGGACCGGGTCTATATCCCTAAGTGGGGGAGTCTCCGTCGAGACTTTATAAAGGAATGTCATGATTCTATATGGGCGGGGCACCCTGGACAACAGCGTACTTTGGCGTTGTTGGAGAGGGGACTGTACTGGCCTAAGATGCAGAAGGATGTCAATGAGTATGTCCAGTCTTGTCTTATTTGCTAGCAGGATAAAAGTGTGTATCGGCTACCAGGTGGTTTGTTACAACCTCTTCCTGTTCCAATCAGGCCGTGGGCCAGTGTGAGTATGGACTTTATCACTGGCCTACCCAAGTCGAAAGGGTTTGGATCGATCATGGTAGTGGTAGACCGATTTTCTAAGTATGCAGTGTTCACCGCCTATCCGACACCATGCCCAGCAGAGATGGCCGCAGAGTTATTCTTCAAGAATGTGGTCAAGTATTGGGGGGTACCGTTGAGTATCATTTCGGATAGGGACACTCGTTTCATGAGTCGGTTTTGGCAGAGGCTATTTCAGCTGATGGGTACTAAGTTGTTGATGTCTTCAAGGTTTCATCCTGAAACAGATGGGCAGACAAAGAGAATCAATGCCATCTTGGAGATGTATATTCGACACTTTGTACATAGCGACCAATCAAATTGGCCGGATCTACTCGACATGGCACAGTTTTGCTATAACAGTCAGAAGAGTAGGTCGAGTAAGCACTCACTGTTCGAGCTAGCGACGGGGCAACAACCGTTGTCGCCGCACACTATGCTTGGAGGATATCTGAAGGGGTGCGCATCAGCTACCGACTACATGAATCAGTGGAAAGAAAAGGTGGACCTGGCGAGACTACATTTGTTAAAGGCTACTGAAAGAATGAAGAAGTTTGCAAATGGAAGTCGACGGGCCGTAGAGTTCAGTGTTGGGGACAAGGTCTTGCTACGGATGGAACCTGAGGTTTTCAAAGCCAAGAAGGGGAAATCTAAGGCCTTGATTCACCGATATGACGGTCCGTATAAGATAGTAGCTAGAGTGGGCAAATTTGCCTATAGACTAGAGTTACCATCTCACATGAGGGTCCATCCGACCTTCCATGTGAGTCAACTACGACAATTTTATGCTGACGAGGCAGAGCCAGAAAGAGGTGAACCAAGTCGGCCTCCTGTGAATGTGATTGATAAGCATGAACGGGAGGTGGAGCGTATATGGGATATGAAGACAGTTGGCTGGGGTAACAGACAGCACAGGGAATTCTTGGTCAGTTGGAAGGGTGAAGAATCCGATAGCTGGGAACGAGAAGAAGCATTATGGAGTGCGAGAAAGAAGTTGCATGCCTTCCTTGAGAAGAGGGCTACAGACCCACTCTATAACTACAAGAGCTCAGTTCTTTCCCCAAGATGGAGATGCCGAAGTGTTCAGTGTGGGACCTGATGATCAGAGGGCTGCAGACCAGATGTTCAGAGGGACCTGTTACTGTCGACGAGGGCGTCGACCGCTTAAGTGGGGGAGAATATGAGCAATTCGGTTCTCTTGCGAGTTGCTCCACGTCCCCGTACTCCTGCCATGCTCTTTGTCGGTTTTGTGTGTTGCCAAGCTGTCGTATGTTGCCAAGTGCTGTGCCAAGTTGTCATGTGTGTTGAGCAAGGTGGAGGGAGGTGTCCAAGGTTGTGAGTGATACGAGTGGACGCATATCAAGACTCACCAGGAATTATCAAGAGACGTTCGATGAACCGCTCTCCGAGGCGCCAGGCGGTTCGTGTGTGTTTGCCTATGGGCTATGTTGTAATTTGGCCGATAGCACCAGGCCATTGTGCTGCTCTCATTGTAATCCGTTTATCAGAAACCCAATCCAATATAATAAAGCTATTGCTATTCAAAGACTCTTGTGTTGGCTAATTGTGTGGGTGTTCATTCTATTCATTGCTCATTGTGTGCTAACCTTGTGTCTTGTGCTTCCAAGCAAAGGAGAGAGTTGTTTAGTAATATAGACAACGTCAAATCATCCCTTGCCTACAAGAAAGCCACCATTAAAACCAACAAAATAGAGTGCAAAAGGAGGTGGAAAAAGAAGGTATTCTATATATAGGTTTGTTTACATTATCTTGCACCATATAATTCTATCCTACGAAGGAAGAAGGAAAAAGTTTAAGTGCCACAAAGGTGCATTCTTCACAAAAAAAAATCGACTAAAAGTGACTATGTAAAGAGCATTCTCTAAGCAAGGTAGAAGAGTCTCTCAAAAGGCTCATATCTTCTACAATTTGGACAACCAAACCTGCAAGTGAACAAAGCACAATATAAAGAAAGGAGAAGCATTATATTCAAGGAAAATAATATCTACAAAAGGGATTTCATAACAAGTTGAAAAAATAAATAATGGAAATAAAGCACAAAATATTACACTAGATGTACATCCAAGGAGCATCATTAGAATATTTCAAACTCCACCATAATAGTTCTTGAAGCCTTCAAGATCGTTGATCAAATCCTAGCTCCAAGTATCCAAAGGTGTTGCTCTCCACTCTAGCTGGAACCAACTCATACCAAGCACCATCAAACAAAGGAAGAGTTGGTTGTGTTGCATTGTTAATAAGGGTATTACAAAGTTACGTTGAAGAGGCGTTACGTAGAAAGATCATGCACAAAGGGAAGGCAACACTTGTCACCTAGAAGGAAATCCTAATATTTTCCACATGAGAACCCATCCATTGCAATTTTGGCTAAGAAAACATTATACGGAAGAATTTTGGTGTGTCATGTCATCAAAAAGAATGAGTGCTCATCCAAGACTGTAATGCTCATCCTTTACCTAGCAAAAATTTACAAGTGGCAATAAGCATATTCTCATCCCTCAAGCACTCAAATATAACCACCATGACACTTGTCACACATTTCAATATTCCTCTCCTATTAAAAGGTGCTAAAGACCAAGGAGGTCAACATTCATAACCAAATTCATAACATTCATAGCCAAATTTTTAATAGTATTCATAGCCATATTCATAGCACAGTCGTAGCATCCTGAGTTGTGGCATGAAAGAAAGGTGAAGAGTATTAAAGGCTCTAGTTAAGGAAGATCAAAGAATCCAAAATTGAGGTGCCACCATCCAAGCAATTGAAACCAAGGAAGAATCAAAGCACTCCATTGGCTATAGCATCTAAAGAAAGGACATAAATCTTATTGTCATCTACGACCAAATTCAATGATGAATATTTTGGGTTTGCAACATTGCAAAGGTAAGAATTTAACTTATTCTAATTTTCTTTTATTAATAGGAGTTATAAGAGTATCATATAAGTTTGGAAACCATAGGGAAATCAGCCATATTTGAAAGCAAAAATTAAAGGAAATTTATATCTTAATATTTGCAAATTAAACATAGGAAAAAAAAGGATTTCTACCTGGAAAATTAAAATTCCATTATTGCAAATATTATTGTTTTCTAAGATTCCAAATTAGGGAGTTATAAGGAATACTACATCAAAGTAGGATATTGTAATTTAGAAACTTTAAATATCAAATATCAAAAGCTATAAAAAGAGGTTCATTAAGAATTATCAAGAGTTGGAAATTAATTGGTATTCTTGTATCAAAGCTACATTAAAGGGGCAAAATAAATCCAACCATTAGAAGCTAATCAAATTAGAAAGTGCTTAGTTCAATAGGAGAAATAAGGAGAAACAAAACTTGATTTTGGTATTTACAAAACTTTACAAAATCAACCTAAAATTGAACAACTATTCACAAAAAGCACTTGATCACTCATACAACATATTAAAAATAACTAGGGATACATAATGCATTCTATAAAACTTGATAATAATAATAGCAATCATTCAAAATTTATCAAGTATTCAATCCATTTTGGAGTCATAATGTTTTTACAAAACCTAAAATTCTACCAAGGTATGATCAAATTAATACTAAGAGATTAAAATGGAATTATAGACACTAAAATATGGTCAATATGATTAGGCAATCACAAGCACTGGTTAATTGACACCATATGGCCCCCTTGGGCAACCCTTAGAGGTTTACTAGTGGTCCTAACCACTCTTGGAAGGCTCTAACCCATTTTTGGGAGATTTTGGGCCATATAGGCATGACCTTCCCACCCCAGGATGGTCACAATTTGTGACCGTCCCACCTTTGGATGACCACAAACTAGATGTCCTAGGGTGGGATGACCACAACCTAGCCATCCTAGGGTGGGATGGCCACAGGGTTTGTCTCCAAAAAAGTCAAATCTAGAAAAATGGTGCCCAAAAATTGCCATTTGCCCTACCTATTTGACCATGCAAGTCAGAAAAAATAGCATCCTTATGACATGTTGCATGTAAGAGGCCAAATAGGGAGATTATTTTTCCCCTCCAATGCATGCTACCCTGGTGGCCTTTTGGTGCCTCTTGCCCTACATGCCCTTACATGCCTTCTTGCCCAAAGGCCTCCTTTGGCTATAAATTAGATTAGTTTTCCACATAATAAATATAGAGAGGAGTTTTGATACATAGTAATGGAGTGCTTCTAAGATTTCCCCTCACCATTTTGTGCCCCTTTTCCCTCAAAATGTCTACCTAGCGAAGGAGGCTTGCGAGTGAACTAGGAGGTGTGATATGATTCTAAAACTAAACCATATGAGTGATTTTTACCACAAAATTTGATGAAAATACTATTTAGGAGGTACCTAACCATTCACAAAGGAATTGGCGATAAAATAAGTGCATAACTGGTAGCCGTACCACCCCAGGATGGTCCCTAGTTTGTGGCAGTTCCAACCGTCCCACCCCATGATGGTGGCTTATCTATTCATGATTTCTCTACTATTATTTTTTAGTTAGATTCTATATTATCATATGATGCTACTATCCAAATTGCATGCATTTTGGATCTATATTTAGCGAGATATCATATTTTTAGTGCTTTATAGGGTCTTATGCAGGTGTACGAAGGTCATGTAGAGAAGCACATAAAAATGTTGTTGATTTTGTAAATATGACCATATGGGTTCTCTTAAAATAATATTTTATGCATACTATAAAAGTTTCATTTTATTTGGATATGTTTTGGTTTATAAATTGCTTGCTTTGGGTTTTGTAGGTTGAAGATAAGAACTACAAATACGACATGCCATAGAACACAATTTTTGTTTTGTTTTTGGTGATATATTTACAAAACCATCTATTATAAATCCATATAAAATTTCAAGTCATTTGGAGTTGATTTGGTATAAGATACATGCATATTATCATTACTATTCTTTTGATTCTTGTGGGGATTGCATGTTTTTCATCATATGCACTTGCTATTTGACATTTCTGGTTTCCTTGTGTGTAGGTGCATGTTTCTATAGTGCATTAGAAGGAGCAAAAAACTTAAAGATAAAATATACAAGCAACAACATCATAGGTTCACCCACATCAATTGTGGGTACGAGGAAAGACACTAAATGTGCACCTGAGTTACTTGAAGTATTTTGATCCTTGGGCATCCAATTTGTAAAAATTGTATCATATTTGATCCCTAAATGGTGCATCTATATAACCTTGGATTTTATCCACCAGATTAATAAGAAATCAACTCTCTTTTACTTCATTTCTTGTTATTTGGCATCTCTTCCATTTTACTTGCATGCTTTTGTTTGATGCTCTTAAGCAGTAGGAGATATATACATATATTGTTCATCATCATTAGGTGCACCATTTTTCCCTACTTAAATGGTAATCATGGTGGTACTTTCCTCCCAGTACAAATATAGGATCCCCATAGCGATAAAATAAAATACCCCTCTTTATAGACCAGCTTGAGAGACACCCTATGGGGCTTACACTGAGCATGAGTCAGAAGTAGAGCATTTGGAAATGCCTTATCAAGGTAGGGGGGTGATATACCACCACCTGGAAATAGGTTGGAGGATCCTCAATGTCCACTATAGGATAAGAGCAAGGATGAGGAGATTAAATCCTCAGATGCATATCAAGCATTGCTAGAGCACCTAGAGTCAGTAGAGAACAAGACCTCCGGGTTTGGATCTCAAAAGCTCACTTTGTGCTACTTATGTAGTCAGCCCCTTCATCCTTCAATTCTTTCCCCTCCCTATCTATATCAATTTAAGCTACCTCAGTTGGCTAAATTTAAGGGAGAGGAAGATGCATAAGAACATATCACCAAATTCTTGATTCAATTCTTTGGAATTTAGGATAATGATGCTTCGCTTTTGCAGATATTTGTGACTACCTTCTCTAGCCCTACCACAAAGTAGTTTACCCAACTATTGAAGCATAGCATCAACAATTTGGATTAACTTGTATATGTGTTCATTGAATGCTTCACCTTCAATACCAAGAGGAAGGCGACACTAGCTGACCTAGTTGGGTTGAAACAATATGATGATGAGTCAATAGGAAATTATTGCAATAGGTTGTAATCCTTGCTTGCCAAGATACCTTATCTACTCCCCATGTCAGATTTGACTCGAATTTTTTCCAAGAGCTTCCTGAAGCCGATATCCTTATTTTTGCAACTACAATAAGATCTGACTCTTGAATATACCCTAGCAAAGGCTAGGACCATTGAAGACATCAAGATTAAAGAGGGAGATATTGTGAAGCCTCGCAAGGAGTGGAACAAGAATTCTAAGAATACCCTAGCACATACTAAGCTAAAAATAGTGAATCAGGTTGCCATTAGTGTCCCCGGGCCAACATAAGTAGTGCCACCTCAAAAGCCTAATTATCAAGCCACTCCTTGGAACTATGCTAAGGACAATCAGAATAGTCAAGGGAAAAATCAAAAACATCACCCCAAGTGATAGTTCACACCCATTACAGAGTCTATGGACTCATTGTTTGAGTGCCTTGTAGCGGATAATTCGATCAATCTACCTGATATTTGACCTACTAACCTAAATGCACCTAAGCCCAAAGGATATAGAGAAGACCTATATTGCAAGTTTCATAAGCAAAATAGGCATGACCTATAAATGTATTATGAGTTCAAGCATGTGGTGCAAGACATGATCGATAGGAATGCCCTTAAGGTAGACAATCCTATCATACCAAACAACCAATAGATGGAGGCTTTTAAAGACCCCTTGCTTTCCCATGCAAAGTATACCAAGACAGTGCCCTAGGTAAATGAGGTTCATCATGCACCCCCTTAGCAAGGGTATTTTGGTATTATCAGCATTGTAATGAGGAATAGAATGTATCCAAGTCCTATCACACCACCTATGGCTCAAGGTGATATTCCTTCAATGTTGTAGCCTCTATCGCCTCCTGTGCCAAGCCTCCCACCTAGGCCTATGGTCACAATTAAGAGAAATATCACTAAGAGCCTAAGAATGACATCAATCCAACTCTCTATATATGAGCTCATTTAGCAATCACCATATCATAGAGAAGCCTTGATGGAGATCCTTAAGGCAATAGAGCTTCAGCCCTAGGAGTCTAACTCCTTCAACAATTTTGTGGGGCATGTGTAGCAATGCACGAAATCAGTGATTATTTTTTGAGAAGATGAGCTTAAACTGGTTCCAACTGATATGGTGGATCCTCCCTTGCATATCATTGCATGTGTAAATGGGATGCCCTACAAGAGAGTATTAATAGAAACTGAGTCTTATATCAACATAATCACTACAACAACTCTCACACATTTGAAGCTTCCAACATCCCATATTGTTGCATATACCTACATCCTTTGAGCATTTAATGATGCCATATGCTCGATAGTTGGCACAATAGTCCTAGCCATCTATGTAGGACAAAAGACCATATCGATGTTGTACCACATCTTGGAGGGTGAGATGGCATACAATATCTTGTTGGAAAGACATTAGATCAGGGACATGAAGTGTGTCCCATCCATCACTCACTAATGCCTCAAGTACACTCATGAAGGTTAAGTTCACATCATCCCCCAAACCTAGAACCCTTCAAGTATTTCAATATGGTGCAGCAGCTCCCTGAGTCAACTTTACCATCAACCCATCTAGATTTTCAACTGAATAAATCTAGCCAAGTTTTTACTCTGTCACCACCACCTTCATTCAATTCATCATCATCTCATGCCACACCATCCTCATCATCAACGCTCCTAGACATACCTTCATCACCAGTGAATCCTCTGCTGAGGAACATGAGGAAGAGGCCTATTGATGAGATCCCTTCGATCATATCCACCATCTCCACCAGTGAGACCCCTAGCCCAATGGATGAGGATCTACCTCATGAGGCAAATTATGAATCAGTCCAACTCTTGCTCTCATCTATTTTTTATCCACAACATTAGGTCACAATACACCTAGCCTCTACTGTATTAGGAGAGTACATGGTTAGGAATGTCACAGATACCCCTGCCATGGAGTCAGTGCAATACATGGGTCAACCTCATCTTCCCATAGGCACTATCGTACCTCTCAATATTCCTCCTAATAAAATGAATTTTGTCTATGGGGACCTTGACTATGGCATCAAGCCTTACCAACAGTAGGAGGATGATAAAGAGCCCTTTTTCAAGGACATCAACTACATGTTCGACCTTGAATTTAACATGAAGTACCTTCACCTCTATAATTGGTATGGTTTTGGCTTGGGCCTATATGAGCAAGGCACTTGAGTTTTGTATCAACCACAATATAAAATACCTTATGAAAAATCTGTTTTGGGGCACAACAAGCCTGTACCCCTAGATGTCCTCACAGATATCTTAGAGTGCATGACTCTAGGATTTAGGGAAGAGCTTGCATGAGATCCTTTTACCAACCCCAATTGTGTCTACTCACTGGGGGACTACTTCCCCATGCTCTTGGGATATGACGACCCACCTCGTGATGTCATTTAATATTATGAGAGAGGTGAAGGTTCACACACTCTTCCCCACAATAGTGAGGAAGAGGATCCAGGACCCCCTTATAAGTGGACATTCGATGATGAGTAAGACTATGAAGTTGTGCTTGTTGACCCTAATAGTTCATATGGAGAAGGCCCATGGGTCATCCCTCTAGAATATGAGGATGAGTTCTATTTGTGCATGTTCCAATTACATGATCCCATCTGGCAACAAATTTTACCTCTCAAAGAGCAAGCTTGCCTATAGATGCATCGACCACCTTCGGTCATCCATCCTCCACCGCAACCACCTCCAAAAGTCATGCGACATCCTTATGTCCATGCATTCCACCCAAAAAATAAATGAAATCATCCATCCATAAATATGATTTCCATAGATCTGTTCAAGCCCTTGCAAGATCCGTATAACCCATTGGAGTCGTTACACCTCGACTTGAGGGTAATTGACTTTGATCGGGGAGATTCACCCCCATTGCCTTTTTATTACTAGCCTTGAAATGAGATGTTGTAGCTATTTCATTTCTCTCCAAGGCCTACTCATGATGTATTCCATGTTGAGGAGGAACCCAAGGTTCCAATTACTGATATAAACCCAGCTGATGACATCCACCTGATCCCTACTCCTCACCAGTTGGAGGAGGGATCGCATATGTTAATCAAGCCTATGATTGATAAAAATATCGGCTCAAATCCTAAGAATACATAGTGTATCAAGCTAGTGGAAAGCCTATCCCCTAAAGAGAAAGCTGATTACATAGCCCTTCTCATGGATAAGAAGGAATCTTTTGCATGGTCCTACAAAGATATGCCAAGATTGGATCCAAATCTAGTCACCCACAATCTAACGCTTGACCCCAAGGCCAAGCCGGTTAAGAAAAAGTTAATAAATATGCATCCCACAGTAGCCCTAATGGTTAAATATGAGCTATAGAAACTTTTGGATGATAGGTTTATCATTTATGTAGACTATCCACCATGGTTCCTTTCAAGAAGCCTGATAGGAGGATTCACATTTGCAATGATTTTCAAGACTTAAACAAAGTGAGTCCTAAGGATTACTTCCCTTTTTTGAGCATTGACACCCTGGTAGATGCCATAGTAGGCTACAAAATGTTATCCCTCATGGATGGTTTATCTGGGTACAATAAGATTCATATCAACTCAAAGGACCAACTTAAAATAGTGTTCACAATGCCTTGGGGAACATTTTGTTATAAGGTCGTGTCTTTTGGTATTAAAAATATTGGTGCTACCTACTAGCTTTCCATGAATTACATATTCCATGACTACATGTATAAGATTTTGGAAGATTACATGGATGACTTACTGGCTAAATCTTTAGTATGCCATGAGCATATCAAAGTATTGTGCAAAGTCCTTGATCGCCTTATTGAGAATAACGTGAGACTAAACCCTAAGAAGTGCGTCTTTGGTGTTACATCTAGAAAACTCTTGGGATTCATAGTTTCTAAACGATGCATCGAAGTGGACCCCAAAAAGGTCAAGGTAATTCTCGAGATGCCTCCACCAACTACTATTAAGAAGCTCCAAAGTTTGCAAGGTAAGATCACATTCATCAAGCGCTTCATAGTGCAATTATCGGATAAGTGTTGACCCATGAATAAATTATTGTACAAGGGGATCGCATTCCATTGGGATGAGGAGTGTCAGGATGCCATTGATGCAATAAAAAAATACCTAGCTTTGCCACCAATGTTGGCTCTGCCTAGACCAAGAGTGCCATTTTTCTTATACATCTCAGCCACTGAGATTGCATTGGACACCATGTTAACCCAGAATAATGAATTGCTTAATGAACAAGCTACTTATTATCTTAGTTACACCCTGGTTAGCTATGAGATCAAGTATGCATACATTGAGAAGTTATGCCTAGCAGTGGTATTTACCACCAAGAAGCTATGCCATTACATGCTTAGCCATACCACGTATGTTATATCAAAAGAGAATCCATTACGATACATGATGAGTCACACTTATCACAATAGTCGTACAACAATAGGGATCATGTTGTTTATGGAGTTCAACCTAGAATTTATTAAACAAAAATCAATCAAGGGTGAGGTCATCACGAATAAACTCACAGAGGCTCCTCTCCAGGAAGATCAACCTCTTATCATGAAGCTTCTCAATGATGGGGTCTTCAACCTATCATAATTGCTTGATTCTGACGATCCTGAGTCATAGGTCGATATGAATCTATTTTTTTATGGCTCCAAGTGCAAGCAAGGGGGTGGCATAGGGATTGTGTTTTTCGCACCACATGGGACTCCCATAATCCTATCATTTAAACTTGATTTCCCATGCACCAACAATAATTCTGAGTACGAGGCCTTGCTCATAGTCTTCAAACAATTGTCACCATGAGAATAACCAAGCTCAACACTTTTGGTGAATCCTTGCTAATTATCAACCATGTCAAAGGGATTTACCAGTGCAAGTGTCTATTTTTGCAAGCCTATAAATCCCTTGTGGATAAACTCCTAGCAAAGTTTGAATGGTATGACATCGAGGCACTCCCTCGATCATCTAATCATTTTATGGATACAATGGTCTCCCTAGGGTCCTTGATCTTGTAGAATCCTTCTGATGATATGACAACCACTCAGGTCAAAATGCTATTGCAATATATGGTTGAGCGTGTGGTAACTCAAGCCATGCTAGAGGTCCACTTGACTCAAATTGAACCTCATTAAGAGATATTATTGCACATTCACGAGCGCTTGAATCATACCGCTTTGGGGACTTTGTTCTCTCAAACCCCTTTTGATAGTAGCACAATGTTATTCTTCCAAGTTATTTTCTAATCAATATTTTCTCAGGAGGAACTTCAAGAGGGATAGGCAATTCATGCAATTGAGGCTTCCTCACAACATGACTGGTCCACACAAATTTGGTAGTATCTAAAGCTTAGTAATCTCCCTCTTAGATTTTCACACATCGTCAAAAGGATATTTATATGGAAGGTGACAAAATATGTCTTTCTCAGAGAAATTTTGTATTGTTGGGGCTACGAAGGAATCCTTCTTCATTACTTAGAGCATCAAGATTCAGTTTGGGCAATGGCCCAAGCACACAATGGTACTTGTGGTGGCCATTTCAGTGGCATGGCTATCATAAAGTGCATTCTTTGTATGGGCTATTATTGGTCAAATTTAGAGCAATATTGTTGTGCAAATGTTAATAAGTGTGTGAAGTGTCAACACCATGCTAACTTGACACACGTACCTTCTCAAGCCTTGCAACCGATCTAATTGGCTTGGACATTTTTGCATGATGTGAATCTAGCTACAAGAGGTCAAAATAAAATACCTCCCATTACATAAAAACTGTGGTAAATGAAAATAATATGTAAAACCCTCCATTTACATAAAAATTGTAATAAATAGAAATAATCAGTAAAACCTTCCATTCACATAAAAACTACAGTACATGGAAATAAACCAATAAAAATTTTCTTTTCTCATTCCTGGATTCACTTCCCCTTTTACAATGCAATACCAAGGGAATATATATCCCCAAAGAAACCCTAAAAGAAAACCCTAAAACTTGAAGCCCTAAAATAAACCTTAAAAGAAAACCCTAAAGCTTAAAACCCTAAAAATAAAAAATTACTATTTTTGGCAAATTGATTTTTCCACCAAAAAATGTCTTTTTAAGTAATTACTATTTTTGGCAAATTATTTTTTCATAAAAATTTACCTTTTTTTAATAATTACCATTTTTGGCAAATTATATTTTACGTCAAATAATTTTATTTTAAGTAATAAAAAAATTACTTTAAAAATTCTTTTAAAAAAACCCTCTAAAGATAGGCTCTTGCATCATTCTCCTTTGGTTGAAAAGAACTCTACTCCTGCGAGTTCCTCCGATCAAACTCATAATCACTCTCCATAGAGTGCCACACATCTGCAAGTACTCCTCAAAGTACCAATCTCCTTATGAGGTTTTATATCTCAAACCTCTTGCAAGCACTACATATAGTGCCAATTTATTCCTTCAAGGTTTAAAAATATAAAACCTCCTGCAAGCACTACACAAAGTGCAAATTCTTCCCTCTAAGGTTTTTAATAAAAATAAATCTCCTACAAGCACTACACAGAGTGCCAATTTATTTCTTTAAGGTTTTACAAACCTTCTGCAAGCACTACATAAAGTGTCAATTCCTTCTTCTAAGGTTTTATATAAAAAAACCTTCTGCAAGAACTTACATAGAGTGTCAATTTCTTTTTCCAAGGTTTTACAAACCTTCTACACAAAGTGCTAATATCTTTATCTAAGGATTTTACATAAAAAAAAACCTCCTACAAACACTTACATAGAGTGTCAATTTCTATCTCCAAGGTTTTACAAACCTTTTGCAAGCACTACACATAGTGCCATTTTTTTTTTTTTGAGCCTCTTTGCTCTCCTCTCCTTTTCTCTTTTCTTCTCTTCTCTTTTCTCCTCCCAACAAGATTCAACTTGCTTTGATACCAAATGATGTGAATCCAGCTGCAAGAGATCAAAAAAAAATACCTCCCATTACATAAAAACTACGGTAAGTGAAAATAATATGTAAAACCCTCCATTTACACAAAAACTGCAATAAATGAAAATAATCAATAAAACCTTCCATTCACATAAAAACTACAGTACATAGAAATAAACCAATAATTTTTTTTTTCTCATTCTTGGATTCACTTCCTCTCCTACAATGCAATACCAAGGGAATATATATCCCCAAAGAAACCCTAAAATAAAACCCTAAAACTTGAAGCCCTAAAAGAAACCTTAAAAGAAAACCCTAAAGCTTAAAACCCTAAAAATAAAAAAAAAATTACTATTTTCGACAAATTGATTTTTCCACCAAAAAATGTCTTTTTAAGTAATTACTATTTTTAGCAAATTATTTTTTCATAAAAAATTGTCTTTTTTTAGTAATTATCATTTTTGGCAAATTATATTTTGCATCAAATAATTCCATTTTAAGTAATAAAAAATTACTTTAAAACTTCTTTTTAAAAACCCTCTAAAGATAGGCTCCTGCATCATCTCAATGGGGGTTGAATTTAATTGGGAAAATCTTGCCTGCATCTTCAAGCCATCACACGTTTATCATTACAACTATCGAGTATTTTACAAAGTGGGTGGAAGCAATTCCCCTTATCACTATGATAACACCCTGCGTAACAGAGTTCATATTGCACAATATCATTTGTCATTTTTGTATTCCATCCAAGATCATTTTTGATAATGGGACATCATTCAAGAATTAATATGTGCGTGCTTTGACAATAAAGTATAATATCTAGCATAGCTTTTCAACACGCTATTATCATCAATCAAATGGGAAACCAGAGGTATCGAACAAAACATTGATTAACATCCTAAAGAAAATAGTTAAAGAGAATCACACCAATTGGCACACGTAAATGCCCCTTGCTCTATGGGCCTACCGCACTAGCATTCGAATGCCCATTGGGGCAATCCCATTTTCACTAGTGCATGGCATTGAGGTAGTCATGCCTCTAGATCTAGAAATCCCATTGCTACACATATCCATGCAGTAGTTCATCGATGATGACACCATGTGGTAGGCTCGCCTAGATCAACTTACGTTGCTTTATGAATGTCGTGTTAATGCTCTTGAGCACCTATGCATTTATCAAGAGCATATTAAGAGATACCACAATATGAAAGTCCATATTAGAGACTTTCAGGTTGGTGACCTTGTTCTAAAAGAGAACCAACAAAATTCTAATTTGTCATCCCATCTATGAGACAAGTTTATGGTAAATTGGTTAGGTCCCTTTGTCATCACTAGTCAGATCAAACTCGAAACTTATCACCTAGCCTCCCTTGAGGGAATCGAGGATCCTGAACCCTTGAACATCCTTCATTTGTAGCCTTTCCATGCCTAGAGTGTTGTGGCCCACCCCAAAATGCTCCAAGGGTGTCTACAACCCGCTTGGTCAACCCAAAATGCTCCTAGGTGGTCTACAACCATCTAGGTCACCCCAAAATGCTCCAAGGGTATCTACAATTTGCTTGGTCAACCCAAAATGCTCCTACATGGTCTATGACCATCTAGGTCACCCCAAAATGCTCCAAGGTTATCTATAACCTACTTGGTCAACCCAAAATGCTCCTAGGTGATCTACGACCATCTAGGTCACTCTAAAATGTTGCAAGGATATCTACAACCTGCTTTGTCAACCCAAAATTTTCTTAGGCAGTCTATGACTGTCTAGGTCACCCCAAAATTCTCCAAGGGTGTCTATAACTTGCTTGGTCAACCCAAATGCTCCTAGGTGGTCTATGACCATCTAGGTCACCCTAAAAGACTCCAAGGGTGTCTACAACCCACTTGGTCAACCCAAAAATCCCCAAAGGCATCCATAAGCCCTTTGGTCACCTAAAAAGTCCCAATGGCATCTAACATGCCCGTTGGTCACATGTACATACATATACATCAAAAAAAATCCAAAAACATTATCAAAACATCAAAAATACAAAAATATTGCATCTCATTACATTGCATACCATTGCATTACATCATCAATTGCATTAGACATACTCATCATTGCACTTTACATTTTCAAGTTGCTCATACATGTCTAGCACTACGACTGTACACTAGTCATCATTCAAAATCAATGTTGTTTAAGTCATCATTCAAAACATTTCATATTTCACATATCATTTCCACTTAAATTTCCCACTTTTTATATTTGTGTCCATTCCCTTCACCTAACCATTTGTTCTAGAATATCATTAGGATTTCGGTCACTCAACCATCTCTAGTTTTATTTTCAAATTTTGTAGAAAGCTATCATGATTTTTAGGAGGTAGAGTCTTTCTTAGATTATACCTTATATAAATCAAAATCCCAACACATTTTTACATTAATAATCCAAGTTTTACACAAGGAAAGATGAAACCTATGAAGTGGTCTAAGTTACCTTAAGTGAAAAGTCTATTTTTGCTCATCTCCCTGTGCGAATGGTTCAAGAATGCTGAGAATTAGCAAAAGGAAAAGCTCTTCCCTACCCAATTCCCCCAAATAAATAGTGTTTTTCACCACTATCAAAAGCAAAATCCCAAAGTCAAAATTCCAAAGAAAATTCCTAAAGTCAAAATCCCAAAGCAAAATCCCAAAGTCAAAATCCCAACATCAAAAAAAAAAGAAAAAAATCAAAAGCAAAATAAACAATGGTTATCACCACTCCACAAATCCCTTGCTCAAAGAAAACAAAGTACAAAATAAACAGTGATTATTATCACTAAAAATGAGCAAATATCCTTGAATTCAAATAAAATAAAAGAAGGGAGTTTGAGCTTGAATCCTTGGAATTCTTAGCATTCAAAAAACCATAAGGTGATCCTCATTACAGGTTTGGTGGACAACCTACTTGGCAATGGCAATATCCTTACGCGCGACGATATGTCTATCACATTAGCTTTTGCGTGTGTGCAAACCAATGTTTGCATGTGAGTGAGCTAGCTTTTAGTAACCTATACTACCTAGTGGTCTAATCCAACTAAGTACAAAACCTAGGATCATGCTACTCATGGGGTGATCTTCAATACGAATGGTCTACATAATTCTATTTGACACAGGGGTAATATTATTCTTATAAAAAAATGAACTCACTTGCACACACAGGGATATTGAGTATCTTGGTCATCCTAGTAGATTCATACCTCGCCAAAAAGTCTTGCATGGTTAGTATATAATTTTTCCCAGTATAATAGAGTTTTTGAGTCTCTTGAAAACCTCAAAGACATCCTATAACATCCTCTTATTCATTCCATTTTATCAAATTTATGTCAATTGCATTTTCATAAATACATTACATAGTCTCATGACAACATTACACATGAATTGATGAATTCTATATAGTTTATGGTGCTAACATAGTGTGTCATACAGTATATACACTTCATCATCTATATCACTACATCATCCATCTCAATATGCATCCATGCATAGCATCAAATAAAATCAAATCACAACATTTGCATACATGATAGACATCCACCATCATATCATAAAGCAAATAAACACATTGCATACATCTCATAAAGCAATAAACACATGATGATAAACCACATAAAAGCTCATATATATGTATATATGTATGGGGTAAAAAATATCATATTGCCCGTAGGCTACAATAAAGTGAGTCCTTAGACTTCACCATGCTAAAGCATCCAAAAATCCAAAAAGAGCCATCAGAGTCTCAATGACCATGGTCATGCAGGACTGGTACTATGACTTACACTCCCAGTTGTAGTTAGAGTCTATTGTGAACTCCCATGTATGCTCCCACCTACCCTATCAGCTCACCATCTAGATCCAAGCACCTCTATCCTAGCTGAATATTGCTCGATCCCACTCCACCAACTCTAGTGTGATCTACTCATAGCTGAATCATCTGGTAGGTGCCCTCCAAGGTGCACCACCTCATTCTCCAACTCATCTATGTAGGTCCACCACCATTGGTACCACACCTAGAAGGTCTCCACTATGGAATGGATCCATGTCACCTCTTATTGTAGCCTAGCCACAACCTCACTACTAGATCCCTCCCACCTTGGGATTTGAGATTACAACTATGCTTGTAGAGCTACTATATCGGCCTGAGCATCCTATACCTATGTTCGAAAGAGATATCTATCCTACCTAACCCTGATCAGATCGTCTTGTAACTTAGTCTATGTGTCATTTGATGCCATCTACTGTGACTGCATCCCCTGATCCCCAATATCATCATCCCCAAATTCAGTCCAATCTCCCAAGTCTAGGAGGTCTAGATTCTCATCTACCATGCACCCACACACATGCCACTTGCCTATATCAACCTGGTCCTCATTCAAAGCCTCCTGATAAGCCTCCCCTATCGCCCTTGCTACACCTTCCCCCAATGGCCTCTCTCCTTGCCACTGGTGCGCCCCTCACCAAGAGTCATACTCCTCTATAGTCTCAACATCATCCACACCCAAAATATCTACTACAAGATCCACATCCTTGCTAACTGCCTCCACCATTGGCCACCTTAGTGTCTTATCATTCCCACAACATTGGTAAGCCACTAGCTCACTGGGCAATCCCTATTGTAGTCCAAACTATCACTTAACCTGAGCATATGGAAAGAACTCTCACTCTATCCCATGTCAAACAACTAGCCATATCCCTTGTCTCACTCAATGATGCTACACCTCAACCTCAACCCATGCTTGGCAATCCTTGTAGGATATCTAGGAAACATTAGCTAATCTAAGTCTTGCGAAAGACTAGGCATAATGATCCATGTTACCTTCCTAGTGTCAAATCTATCCTACCTCCTGGACCCCCTACCATAGGATCCCATAGCCAATCTCTCGGTCCTCTAGCTCCACCCATGTCATCGATGGTAGCCCCTATAGCCTATCCACCACTATATGCTACACTCCCCAAACCTCCAGTAAAAATTTGCACCCCAAGCCCTTCACCCCAAGAGTAGATATATTATAACTCATCATAAAGCTGTTCTAGTAGTTTCATCCCCATACCATCACTAATGTCCGCTCCACAATGCACCCTACCAGAGTAAAAACTAACTCTAGAAGATTCCAGGGAAACTTGGAACCTAATGAGTCTGGTAGAAGCATATTAGAAATTAGGGTCATCAACAATATGTGTCTCATGCCCAGTACCCTAGCCTCGTACCAACACACCACAAGTATACCTCTGTTGGAAGAGCCACCTATCTCCTCCTTTGTAGCCTGGCCAAAGTACCTCTCCATAACTATGTCTCTCCTATCTTGGTGAGTAAAATCAATTGTTTGTCTCTTTATCAGAATGCGTAATATCTGGTAGACATCCTCTAGTGTCACTTTCATTTCCCCTATCAGTAGGTGGAATGTTTTGCTACATGGGTCCCATAGTTCAATAAGCACCATCAAGTAAGTGCGGTCACCCGACATAGGATCTAACCATGTCACCTTCTTGAGGCCAATGGAGTCAATCCACTCCCATTCCATGTCATTCAATAATTCTTATCATGGTATCAAACATAGACAAAACACAACACCGACTCTTCACCACCTGGCATAGGTAAATCAATAAAAAATAGGCTCCAAACAGACTTCAAAATGCCCTAAAAACACTCAAAAAGATAAAAAGGACCCTTTTTTAGGCCAGTTTGTGGCCGTACCACCCTGGGATGGTCCCCAAATTTGTGACCGTCCCACCCTAGGATGGCCCCTAAACATCTCTGGCTGGTCGTCCCACGCCAGGATGGCCCCCAAACTAGGTAAAATTGGGCCTTCCAAGCCCTCCAAAATAGGGAAATAACAACAAATTAAAGCCCTAAAAAGCAATAAAATAGCATAAAAACATAAAAAACATTACAAGGTATCCCTAATAAGGTTTTAATTACTATAAATTTAGTGTGCTCTATAAAAAAGCAAAAATAAGAAATAATTTCAATTTCAATTTCAAGGATAGTGTAGTAAGAAATCCAAATTCTGACTTGTCTCGCACTGGCTCTATCGTTGGACGAGTCTTCACACTGGCTCATGGTGATTGTAGGATGATTTTGGTAGCACTCTACTTATCATAATATTTCTCCTCCTCCTCACCTCTCAAGCTACAAAGCTGCAAATGCACAAATGATCCCAAATGACCCATTTTTGGCTTAAATAACCCTCCTAGGGCCCTGATCGTCCTGAGGTGAGCCAGGTGTTTAGTTGGCTGGTTGTCCCACCCTGGGATATGTTGAGTGGTGATTTTTACCAAGTGTAAAACCACACTTATAGTTAGGATTTCGTTATAAAAACACTCTATCGCAAAGAAGCATAAACTTCTCCAAGGTTCCCTTTACTTTAATGTGTGCATGTGTGAATGTATCAAAAGTACTTAGAATACCTCAAGGCTCTGCAAAATAGTTGTTAAAAATGGACCTGTACTGGGGTTGTTTTAATATAGTTTACTATTATTACTCATTACTATTTATTTTAGGCATGAAACATAGATTTAAACTTGCCTTTGAAAGGTGCAATATGAAAGTAATTAAATGATTCCTTTTATATTGTTTCCATCGTGTAATAGGAATAATCGTTGATGATCAACTTTGTAGCTATAGTAGCCTTCAATATGCTTGATTAATAACCCTCCTTAATGAAATTTATTTTCATGAAAATGATCTATGGAGGGCCTAAACTATCCTATAAACTACCCCACTTTGATGAAATTATATTTTTGTGAAGAATAGTCTATTTATTCTTGTTAATGTAATGGTCCAAGAGTTGTCAAATAAATTATACCTTCTATGAAGTGGTGATTTTTCAAGAAGAAAAAGTATCCTACTGCTCTGATAAAACAAACCTTTAAAATATCTTAAACCTTATTCCCCTTCAATAAATAGAAGCTTTCATAAAGTAGAAATAAATCACTGCTTGAAAATAAATCAATGTAAACATTGGAATTCTGATTTCATTTAAGACTTAAAATCTTGCAAAGATGAAACTCTTAAAATGCAAAACTGTAAAATAAAATTAAAATTTCTCTGTAGCGCTTATTCTCAAAAACTATGCAACTATTTTTGGGGTTTTGTATTTTATATTTTTATATTTTTTATTTATTTTACTTAGCAGGTGTTTAAGAAATGAAAAAGGACAGGGTTTGGAAAATAAACATAAAATAAAACTAAAATAATTACCATAAAATGATATGCTGTGACTTGAAATATCCATAAACCCTACAACATTAGTACATTGTACAAAAACAATCATTAGAGGGACCTACATTCACATAATTCAATTTCTAATGAAGGGAAATATCCTAAGGAAAATACAATATATTGAAACAATAGATAGATTTAACCAAAATAAAACTTGCATTAAAACCTATAAAACTCCAATATGTTGCTATGCAACAAATTTACAATCAGCTCATTAAGATGAAAGGTACAACTTCAACACTGGCATTACATGGAAAATTATTTAGCCCAGCAGAGCAGAAGAAAAATATCTCAGAAAACATTTCTCATTTTCATTGTTCTACCTTCTTTTGAAAGTTCCCCCCTGAATATCTCCATTCAATCCATATTTAAAGTTTTTTGATAAAACTTCCATCCTCCCTCCTTGGTAACTTTCGTGTTTGCTTCTCCTTTTCTTTATGAATCCCTTGGCAAACTTATAACTCTTGAATCTTTCATCTACTCTTTTTTGTTTCTTCTTAAAACTCTCCTTTGTTGGTCTCATTTTTGTCTCATTATCTCACATAGTAAACATGAAGGCATAAAATTCCCTTTGGTGCACTATAAGAAAAAAAAAAATTTATAACCCCCTTTCATAAGGGCTTTGAATATCCTATTATTCTTGTGTGGATTGTCATGAATATAAATGCCTATAGAGACATGCGTTTGATGCGTGTCCACTCATATCTGCGCCTTAGGAAATGTCTGATGCTTCTATTCCATGTCGAATGCAGTATTTTCTAATCAACATGTGCCATTATGTCTGAATCATCGCCTTGCTATTACCGCATCACTGCTCATGTCCGTTACATTGTTTCTTACCCCTAATAATTGCCAACAACCCTAGGCCACACACGTTCACCCTATCAATCACCCCATTCATGCTCTCACACTGTTATTTTTCTAGGATGTCTAACAATCTCTGTTGATGTGGAGCTACTCATTTCCTCTACTTTTGGTAGAAGACCACATCCCTGCAATCTGTGTATCTGGCACTGCATAACTCTTTCCACCAAAATATGACCCAAACAATGGTCTATCGGTATTGGAACGTTATTCACTGATAAATTTAAGAAAATTTCTTATCATTCCATAAGTTAACTAAATTATTATTCCATGTCAAT
Source organism: Wollemia nobilis (assembly GCA_028583015.1). Lineage (NCBI taxonomy): Eukaryota > Viridiplantae > Streptophyta > Pinopsida > Araucariales > Araucariaceae > Wollemia > Wollemia nobilis. The sequence continues at coordinate 2,194,397 of JAQPPZ010000220.1, read as the reverse complement.
CTTACAAACACCATGTTATATGCATTGTCTTCCTGAGAGTAAAATTGCATGCATTCATGTTGTGTTGTCTCAATTTTTCGATGTTTGTGTTTCTATCTTCACGTCTTACATTATAATTTGTCTATAACTTCTGCTAGGCTGTGAATATGCTTTAGTTTTAAATTAAACTTGTTACCACATCATTGGCTTAGCTTCCAAATCTGCCCATGGTTGCCCTGCATCTCCCATTTGGCTATGTTCTCGACCGAATGTCAATGAACTGTACTTTTGATATCAACAGGTGATAATCACCATATATATAGTTCTTTTTTATCATTTGAATGAACCTATGGGTCAATACCATCAGTGCTTCGATGATTTCCTTCTAGCTGCTACAAGCCTATCTCACTGCTTCAACTATTTTATCTTTCATACGTCGAATCCGCTCACACTGGCACTATTTTTTAAACTAAAATTCTACCCAGATTTTTGGATTATCATTATGTGCTCCTATCCATGGCAAATGTGGTATGTTGAGTATGTTTTTTGTATTTATCCATCCACCATGGCATCTAGACACTTCTACTATCATTTTCGTGATGTAATCCAATGGGGGACCCATCGACCATTCACGCCGTATTCACCAAATCCAACACTAACACTATCATTGCTCATTCTGCCACCACCATCAGGTTTTAGACAACCCATATTCAAAATGCAGTCATCATAAATTTAGGCTACCAACTTGTCACCTAGCTTTTCAAAATTTTGCTCGTCAAACTGCACCATTAGGAGGTCCACATATATTTTCTAATACAACTTAATGCTCCCATGGTGTCCATCTTATCCACACTATGGTTGCTTGTTGCTCAGAAAAATATGCTCTACAAATCTATCTTATAATTACGTCACCATCCATGTCGATATGCTCTAGCCTCTTGATAGACTCTACTCACATCCATGATATGCCACATGGTCAGATCCCCAAAACTTGCTCTCATGGAAATCTCCTATTGCTTGGTCATCGAGTCATCACAATGCATGTAGCCCTTCATATTCGACATAAAAACCATGGTTCTTGTATTTCTGTCTATCTTGCCATCGTAATATACAATCTTTGTGCAATCCACGTCCATCTTCATCCACCTCATTGAAGCCCTCTGGATCTGTCAACTAGTCATGTCCATCATGACTAAATATTGTCGATATCCATCAGCGTCGTGTATGCTGCATACATAATATGGAAATATAAACATTAGCTTTCATAAAATAGCAACATAAGTTTTAATTTGAACAATATGAAAGTAAAATCATTAAAGTACAAGGAGCCTTGGATTTAATGTATTTCATTTTATATTATGTTTTCTTTTTTATTTTAATTTTTTGAAATCATAATACATATATAATGATAAACATAGTTTTATATATGTATTATAATTTATTCATTTATTTATTATTATTTTATATATATATGAAATATAAAAATAATAATTATAAAGGTTTTATATTCTTTTTGTTTTATTATATTATTATTATTATATTTGAAATATGTAATAATAATATAATTTCCTTTTTCATTTTTATTTTATTTTTTATTATTATTTTTTTTAAACAAAATTTTGAACCAATACATTAAGTTGAAAGAGCCTAGTCTAGCTAACTTCTAAATGTATGATTGGTTGAATTTAAAAGTTAACCATTCAATACTATTGCAACCAACATATACTTTCCACCGACGCAAGATAATGGAAACCCTAACCAACAACTAGACATTGCAACTTATACGAATCAAATATTAACCAAACAAAAGGAAACTTGGAGGCTACAAAGGAAATCATGGGAAATTACCCATCAAAATTACCACTCCAAAAATTACCAAAATCCCTCAAAACCAAAATTTAAAGGTGGGTCCCCAAGCTTTGGGGATAGTTGTGAAGAAGGCCACAACAAATGTCGACTCTGATGGAGAATGCTCCTGAGCATTTCAGATGAGAAACCCAGAATCTCTAATTTTAGAACAAACTAAACTAAAGCTATAAGAAAAACTATTAAGCAACATCCAAAAATAGTTGGGATGAAAAAGTTTTGATAAAAAACACATGAACCATTGCTTTAGCTAAGTGTGTGAAAGTGCTTTCATTTTGGCATTCCAAAAAACTATTTAGAATCCATCATCCCTTTCTGCATTAGGCTATGAAGTATAGCTCCTAAAGTGAAGACTTTTACAGACAGAGCCTTACTGCTAGTCAGGTGTCTATAGCCCTAGTGAGGGTTATCTAACTCACCCGTGTGTTAGCTTAATGCTTTGCAAAGTCCATCTATCCTAGGTGGGACTAGATTTTCACTACTAATTCTCTCTCTTTTCTCTCTCTTTTTTTTATCTCTTTTTTTTCTTCTTTTTTAATATTTTTTTATCTCTCTTTCTAAGTATCAAGCTTTGCCTAGTCAGGACCCCACAGCTAGTCAGGCGTCTATAGCCCTAGTGGATTTTTCCTGAACTATATGATAGACTTCAAAAAGTCTATTGCATCACTTATACTAATGAACTCTTGCAAAAGCATCAACTCCCACTAGGTTAGACAACCAAAGTGGAGCATTTTAGATTTTTGCCTAGAATCGCATAGTCAGGACAACTTCATCTTTCAAGCTTCTAAGAATTCCCTTAATATTATGTGTTCATGTGTAGCCTTAGAAAAATGATTCATGGCTTCCAAAATTTACTATCTTAATCCCCACAATCTAGGAGTGATTACTAAATAATTCTATCCCTTCTCTTGGATATACATGATAAGCAATACATCCTTCAAGAGGCCATAAATTAGTAACCATCATAGACCATGACCACCAATAGAGGAACCACCTCAAAAATCAAACTTGCAAAAAAACTTGGAAACACACCCAAAGCTTAAACTTGCAAACCAAAACTTGAAAACACATCAAAAAATAATACCAAAACCAAAACATGAAAACCAAAACTTATATACAACAATATACAAGATGATGCAAAAAATTTGGACCATCATTTCCCTGGATCCCAAACCTGATTAGCACCCTTTAAAGCACACCAGTCATGATATGTGAGCCAAGCCTTACAAGAATTCCACCAAAGCAATATTGGACCAAATAATGTAATAACTCTCATCTTGCCTCTCTCACTTAACCACTTAAATTCAAGTTTATTTGTCATTCTATGTTTAGCATTTAATTCCTTAAACTTGCCAGTGACTACTTGATTTTCAATAATATTTTGCTTATTCAATGAGATGCAAATTTCAAAATCAGATTCATTTTCACAAGCATGTAGGATTTTATTCAAATGGGAGGATATTTCTAAAAAATTTAAAGCAACATCATCATCCATGACTTTATGCCAATCATATTCATGCAGCAATTTGCAAGTATCTATGATGTTTACTAAATAAGGATCATTATAATTTTGTATCCTAGCTTTAATTGTTAGTTGTTGATGAACATGATTTAACAATTTAAGCATGTCTTCTTCTCCATCATTTAACAAAGCAATCTCATTAGTGGTATGATCAAGAATCCACTCTAAATATTCATTTACTTCTAGTGGTATTTCATCATAAATAGCATTTGAATCCAATAAAATATTAGACAAATTTTCACCTGAATCTTGGATGTTTGGAAACAAAAGGTTAGATTCTACCTCATGCACATTTTCATTTACCAATACTTGGTGAGCCATTATGGTCTCTCCCTCTTCATGGGTTCCATCATCATCATTCTGTAATACTTCTTGTGACACAACAATTTTAGCATCTTGCATATCAAATGACATAAAACCTTCATTAGTAGGAAAATAAGAAACAAACAAGTCTTCATATCTTCCCCATCCATTGTAATAATCATCTTCTAAATCCATGGGATAAAACTCTATCCTGTTTTCAAATGGCATGTGATTCTCTAAAAGTTTAGACATTGTAGGCCCTTTATGCAAGATAGCATCTTTAGAGTCATGCATATGAGATGAAGAAATTTTTTTATCAAAAGGAACACATTCCTCATATTTTTCCCAAACATCATCATAATTATCAAATTCTATCAAGGCTTCTATGTAATATTTAGGTTCAACCATTAATTCACCCTCTTCAACCTCAAATAATTTGTCTTCCTCGGATTCATTCTCCTCAACTTTGAAAAATTTATCTTCCTCTGATTCATCTATTGGTGGATCAAGGGTTTCTTCCATGGGATCTACTATTGTATTTAAACTTCTAAATTTATCCCAATCCTCCTTTGTAAAAAGTGACCCTAAGCCAACCTCTAGACTTTGATCAACTTGATCATCACCATCCTCATTTGCTTGATTCAATAATACTAGGTTTGAAGGTTGATGTTGGTTGGAATCCAATACTCTTGAAATGCAATCCATAATAGGATAATGTGGTTTATCATTTGGTAGAATTTTATTAAAATCTTTAGGCTTGAGCAATGATAATTGTCCCACATCCAAACCCTTTGAAATGCATCATTTTTCTACCATTATTACCTCACTATAGGCTATAGACAAGGACGACTCTTTAAGAACTCTCCCTATAAATGTAGAGGTAAAAGGGTCTAGGGCTTCTAGGTACACTTAGATAGCTTCTTCTTCTAAAATGATGTAATGAATCTCGATATCGATGTATAACTTATGGAACCTATCATTAAATTGGCTTGTGGACTCATTAGGTTCTTTACAAATAGAAATAAACTGATTTAATATCCTATCTAGATCAATTAATTTTCCAAACTATTTGAGAAATACTACCTCTAATTGGTCCCAAGAAGTGATAGAACCTATAGGTAAACTAATATACCAATCATAAGCAAATTCATCTAATTTGTATGGAAACATCCTACAAACAACATCTTCATGTATTATTTGCAAATGAATTAAAATGCTCTTATATCCTTGAATATGCTCTTCAGTAGATTTCATCTCATCATGCCTAAACTTAGGTAGATTATTCAAAAGATCTATGGGCATAGGATGTTAAGTCCCAAGTACATTTAAAGGACAATATACCTTTAAATAAGAAATAAATGCCATTAGATAATCTCAAAGAATGACTTTTAAAACCAATTTTGCTAGTCCAAAAAATGTCTTGCAATAAGCAGAAAATGACTAACAAATATCAAAAGATACACATCAACATTAAAGACCATTCTCCAATTATAAAAAATTAGCATAAATGTGTCATCAATTGGAGAAATTTTCAATCAATAGATATGATCAATAAAACCAAATTAGTCAAGATAAATACCTTAAAATCACTCTTTCAATTAACATGAACAGATTAGCATCTATAATAAAAACAACCAAATCAAGCCCTCATTCTAGCATCAAAATGTTGAGTGGTGATTTTGACCAAGTGTAAAACCACACTCATAGTTAGGATTTTGTTATAAAAACCCTCTCTTGCAAAGAAGCATAAACTTATCCAAGGTTCCCTTTACTTTAATGTGTGCATGTGTGAATGTATCAAAAGTACTTAGAATACCTCAAAGATCTGCAAAATAGTTGTTAATAAGGGGCCTGTGCTGGGGTTGTTTTAATATAGTTTACTATTATTAATCATTGTTCTTTGTTTTAGGCATAAAACATAGATTGAAACCTGCCTTTGAAAGGTGAAATATGAAAGTAATTTAATGATTCCTTTTATATTGTTTCCACCGTGGAATAGGAATAATCATTGATGATCAAATTTGTAGCTGTAGTAGCCTTCAATATACTTGATTAGTAACCCTCTTTAATGAAATTTATTTTCATGAAGAGGATCTATGGAGGGCCTAAAATGTCCTATAAACTACCCCTCTTTGGTGAAATTATATTTTCATGAAGAAAAGTCTGTTTATTTCTGTTAATGTAATGGCCCAAGAGCTGTCAAATAAATTATCCCTTCTATGAAATGGTGATTTTTCATGAAGAAAAAGTAGCCTGCTGCTCTGATAAAACAACCCTTTAAAATACCTTATACTTTATTCCCCTTCAATAAATTAAAGCTTTCATGAAGTAGAAATAAATCATTGCTTGAAAATAAATCAATGTAAACATTGGAATTCTGATTTCATTTAAGACCTGAAATCTTGCAAAGATGAAACTCTTAAAATGCAAAACTGTAAAACAAAATCAAACTTGCTCTGTAGCGCTTATTCTTGAAAATTGTGCAACTATTTTTGGGGTTTTGTATTTTATATTTTTATATTTTTTATTTATTTTACTTAGTAGGTGTTTAAGAAATGAAAAAGGACAAGGTTAGGAAAATAAACACAAAATAAAACTAAAATAAGAACCATAAAATGATATGTTGTGACTTGAAATATCCATAAACCCTGCAACGTTAGTACACTGCACAAAAACAATCATTAGAGGGACCTGCATTCACACAATCCAATTTCTAATGAAGGGCAATCTCCTAAGGAAAATACAATATATTAAAATAATAAACAGATTTAACCAAAAGAAAACTTGCATTAAAACCTGCAAAACTCCAATATATTGCTATGCAATAGATTTACAATCAGCTCATTAAGATGAAAGGTACAACTTCAACACTGGCATTACATGGAAAATTATTTAGCCTAGCAGAGTGGAAGAAAAATCTCTCAAAAACATTTCTCAGTTTCATTGTTCTGCCCTCTTCTGAAAGTTTCCCCCCCCTAAATATCTCCATTCAATCCATATTTAAAGTTTTTTGATAAAACTTCCATCCTTCCTCCTTGGTAACTGTCGTGTTTGTTTCTCCTTTTCTTTTTGAATACCCTGGCGAACTTATAACTCTCAAATATTTCATACACTCAATTTTGTTGCTTCTTAAAACGCTCCTCTGTTGGTCTCATTTTTATCTCATTATCTCACATAGTACACACGAAGGCATAAAATTTCCTTCAGTGCACTATAAGACAAAATAATTTTTATAACCCCCTTTCATAAGGGCTTTTAATATCCTATTTTTCTCATGTGGATTGTCATGAATATAAATAACTATAGAGACATACGTTTGATGCATGTCCACTCATATTTGCACCTCAGGAAACGTCAACTACTTCTATTCCATGTTGCACATAGTCTTTTCTAATCAACATGTGCCATTACATCGCCTTGTTGTTATCGCATCACTGCTCATGTCTATTACATTGTTGCTCACCCCTGATAACTGCCAATAACCCTGGGCCACATGTGTTCACCCTATCAATCTCCCCATTCATGCTCTCACACTATTATTTTTATGGGATGTCTAATTATCTCTATTGACGTGATGCTACTCATTTCCTCTGCTACTTGTGGAAGACCACATCCTTGCAATCCATGTATCCGGAGTTGCATAACACTTTCCCCTAAACGATGACCCAAACTACGCTCTACCGATATTGAAATGTTATTCACTAATAAATTTAAGAAAATTTCTTGTCATTCCATAAGTTCACTAAATTATTAGTCCATGTTAGTCTTGCAAACACTATGTTATATGCGTTGTCTTCCTGAGAGTAATGCATTCATGTCGTGTTGTCTCAATTTTATGGTGTTTGTGTTTCTATCTTCATGTCTTACATTATAATATATCTACCACTTCTACCACACTATGAATCCACTTTATTTTGAAATTAAACTTGTTGCCACATCCTTGGCTTGGCTTCCAAATCTGCCTACGATCTCCCTGCATGTCCCATTCGGCTACGTTCTCAACCGAATGCCCATGAACTATACTTTCGTTATCAACAAGTGACAATCACCATCTATATAGTTCTTTTTAATCATTTGAATGAACCTATGGGTCAATACCATCAGTGCTTCGATGATGTCCTTCCAACTATTGCAAGCCTATCTCATTGCTTCAACTGTTTTATCTTCTGTACATTGAATCTGCTCACACTGGCACTATTTGTTAAACTAAAATTTTACCCAAATTTTTGGATTATCATTCCACACTCCTATCCATGGCAAATGTGGTATGTCGAGTATGTTTTTTATGTTTATCCATCCACCGTGGCATCTAGATACTTCTGCTATCATTTTCGTGATGTAATCCTCATCAGCAATGGGGGACCCGTCGACCATTCATGTCGTATTCGCCGAATCTGACACTAACACTATCATTGCTCATTCTTCCACTACCTTCAGGTTTCCAATTTATATGTAGTCGTTGTAAATACAGGCTACCAACTCATCACCTAGATTTTCCAATTTTCGCTCGTCAAACTGCGCCATTAGGAGGTCCACGTATATTTTCTAATACAACTTAATGCTCCCATGGTGTCCATATCATCGACACTATGGTTGCTTACTACTCAAAAAAATATGCTCCATGAATATGTCTTGTAATTACATCACCATCCATGTCGATATGCTCTAGGCTCTTGGTAGACTCTACTCACATCCATGATATGCCACATGGTTGGATCCTCAAAACTTTCTCCCTTGGAAATATCCTATCGCTTGGTTGTCTAGTCATCACGATCCATGTAGCCCTTCATATTCATCATCTAAACCATGGTTCTAGTATTGCTATGTCTATCTTACCATCGGAATCTCCAATCTTCGTGCAATCCATGTCCATATTCGTCCACCTCATTGAAGTCCTCCGGATCCATCAACTAGTCATGTCCATTGTGACTAAATGTTGCTGGTATCCATCAGCGTCATATGCTGCATACATAATATGGAAATATAAACATTAGCTTTCATAAAAGAGGAACATAAGTTTTAATTCGAACAATATGAAAGTAAAATCATTAAAGTACAAGGAGCCTTGGCTTTAATGTATTTCATTTTATATTATGTTTTATTTTTTATTTTATTTTTTTAAAATCATAATACATATATAGTGATACACATAGTTGTAAATAAATATGTATTATAATTTATTCATTTATTTATTATTATTATTTTATATATATTTCTTATATTATAATTATTATAGATATATATGAAATATAAAAATAATAACTATAAAGTTTTTATATTTTTTTTGTTTTATTATATTATTATTATTATATTTTGAAAGATATAATAATAATATAATTTCCTTTTTCATTTTTATTTTATTTTTTATTATTATTATTATTTTAAACAAAATTTTGAACCAATACATTAAGTTGAAAGAGCCTAGTCTAGCTAACTTCTAAATGTATGATTGGTTGAATTTAAAAGTTAACCATTAAATACCTTTGCAACCAACATATACTTTTCTCCAACGCAAGATAAATGGAGACCCTAACCAACTACCAGACATTGCAACTTACACGAATTAGGTATTAACCAAACAAAAGGAAGACTTAAAGGCTACAAAGGAAATCATGGGAAATTACCCATCAAAATTACCACTCCAAAAATTACCAAAATCCCTCAAAACCAAAATTTAAAGGTGGGTCCCAAAAATTTAGGGATATTTGTGGAGAAGGCCACAACAGGATAGTCATGGAACAGTCCATTGTCCCACCCTGGGACGACCACAAAAAAATTGCACAAAAATAGCTTAAAATGCACCAAAAAGGGTCCAAAACCAACCAAAAATAGCTCAAATTTGGTCAAATTTCACATCGGATCAAAATGACTCTGAATTGCTCCTGGAGAAGTGGAAATATTTTTACTTCACACCCTAAGAAGTCCATTGTGGTTGGACCACCCCATAGGAATGTATTTTTTAGCTCTTTTATTCTATACAACATCAGCAAAGTCACCAAATTCCTCTAACAAATGATCCATATTTCAATGAGTAAAATCAGAGGAAACCCCTCAAAGTCATATGTTTCAAGTGAATTATTGTTTTTATCACTGGTCACTCCCTCATCGACTCATCACTTGAGGATGCAGTCATATTAAGCACATTCATAATCATAATCAACAATCACACACAATCGTATGAATTGCATTCGTTCAACGAATAATTGACAAAGACAAACATGCCCTTGCTTGGGGTAGAAAACAAGAACAAATTAAACAAATGCTTGGAATTCTAGAATCATGAAGGATACAACTCAATTGTTTCATGATTGAACAATATCCAAGATCAAGTCAACCTGAAATTCAAGGTTGTACTTGAAGCAAGTTCCTTAGCTCGTCAAAAGCAAGGATTCAGGAATGCATGCTATTTCCATGACTAGGGCATAAAAATTTGGTTAGGTTACTGAATAATCCTAATCATTCAACATTTTAGTCATATATTTTTGCTTAGTGTTGTGCTACACATAATGCATCTCAAAAATGGGCATCTGTAGACACTAAAATATGGTCAATACGATTAGGCAATCACAAGAACTAGTTAATTAATACCATATGGCCCCCTTGGGCAACCCTCAGAGGTTTACTAGTGGTACTAATCACTCTTGGAAAGCTCTACCCCACTTTTGGGAGCTTTTGGGCCATATAAGCATGACCTTTCCACGCCAATATGGTCATAGTTTGTAACCGTCCCACCCTGGGATGACCACAAACTGGCTATCTTGGGGTGGGACGACCATCACCTAGCCATCCTAGGGTGGGACAACCATAGGGTTTGACTCCCAAAATTTTAAATCTAGATAAATGGTACCCAAAAATTGCCATTTTCCCTGCCTATTCGACCATGCAAGTCAGATAACATAGCATCCTTATGACATATTGCATGTAAGAGGCCAAATAGGAATATTCTCTTCCCCCTCCAATGCATGTCATCCTGGTGGCCATTTGGTGTCTCTTGCCCTGCATGCCCTTGCATGCATTCTTGCCAAAGGCCTCCTTTGGCTATAAATGGATTAGTTTTCCACACAAGAAATATATAGAGGAGTTTTGAGACATAGCAACGGAGTGCTGCCAAGATTTCCCCTCACCATTTTGTGTCCCTTTTCCATCGAAATATCTACCTAGCGAAGGAGGTTTGTGAGTGAACTAGGAGGTGTGATCTGATTTCAAAACTAAACCATCTGAGTGAGTTTTACCACCAAATTCTATGAAAACACTATTTAGGAGGTCCCTAACCAATTCACAAAGGAATTGGTGATAAAATAAGTGCAGAACTGGTGGTCATACCACCCTAGGATGGTCCCCAGTTTGTGACAGTCCCAATCATCCCACCCTAGGATGGTGTCTTATCTATGCATGATTTCTCTACTATTATTTTTTAGTTAGATTATATATTATCATATTATGCTACTATCCAAATTTCATGTATTTTGGAGATATATTGAGTGAGATATCACATTTTTAGTGCTTTGTAGGGTCTTATGCAGGTCTATAGAGCTCATATAGAGAAGCACCTAAGTTATTATTTATTTTACAAATATGACCATATGGGTTCTCTTAAAATCATGTTTTATACATAATTTCCAAGTTTTATTTTCTTTGGATGTGTTTTGGTTCAGAAATTGCTTGCTTTGGGTTTTACAAGTTGAAGACAGGCACTATGAATGCGACATGCCATCATATGCAATTTCATTTTTTTTTTTGGTGAGATCTTCCTAAAACCATCCATTTTACATTTTTCTACAATTTCAATTCATTTGGAGTTGATTTGGTATAATATACATGCATATTATCATTACTAGTCTTTTGATGCCTGTGGGGATTGCATGTTTTTCATCGTATGCATTTGCTATTTGAAATTTCTAGTTTCCCTATGTGAAGCTGTAGGTTTCTACAGTGCACTAAGAAGGAGCACAAGAATTCAAGATCAAAGATACAAGCGGTAGCATCATAGGTTTGTCCACCTCAATTATGGGTACGAGGAAAGACACTGGATGTGCACCCGAGTTACTTGAAGGATTTTGATCCTTGGGCACCCAATTTGTAACAATTGTAACAATATTTGAGCCCTCAAGGGGACATCTATGTAACCTTGGATTTTATCCACCAGATTAATAAGAAATCAACTCTCTTTTGCTTCATTTCTTGTTATTTGGCATCTCTTCCATTTTACTTGCATGCTTCCATTTGATGCTCTTAAGCAATAGGAGATAGATACATATATTATTCATCATCATTAGGTGCACCATTTTTCCCTACTTAAGTAACCATAAGGATCATCATGGCATAAAAAAAATGCTTTCTTGCATAATCTTAATTACTTAAAGGTCCAAACTATTTTTCTTGAAAAAATAAGGTAAAAGCAATCTTAGTATATGAAAAAAATTGAAAGATAGCTCAAGGAACACCAAAAAGACCAAGTACGTGTAATACTGAGATTCAAAGGTTTGAAGAAAATTATTCAAAATCCCTAATTATAATAATATTTGCTATCACTGATAAAAAACAACATTATATTAGTTCAACAAAGACATCTATAGAAGCATGAAAAATCTTAGAGAAGATATTCGAAGGGAAAAATAAAGCCACTATACTTCATCTTCAAACTCAACTACATTCTCTAAAAATTAACAGCGGTGAGAGCATAGAACTATTCCTAAGGAAAGTATTAGATATTAAAGGGAAATTATTAACCTTAGGAGAAGAGATTAAATATAAAATTCTTACTCAAGTAACCATGAGAGCATTTCCAGATAGCTACAAACATTTGGTTACATCTTTACAAAGTAAAGATACTTTTTTTGATGACCTAATAAATATTATTCAAGAGTATGAGGTAGAAAATACAATTAAATATGAAATGACTCATTGCATTGGCATGAAAATACAATCCACAAGGAAATATTGCTTCATCATCAAGAGGATGAAGACCATGGTATAACAGGTATTGTAAGATATGCAAAAGAAAAGGTCATAACACTAACTATTGTAGATTAAATCCTAGACACAAGAATAAAGGAAATTAGATGAACAATGGAAACATATTTTTTAGCTTTTTATGAATGAGCACTAGGAGATAACAATCACAAGATGCAGAATAATATGAAAGAAAGTAAAATTCTAGATGATTGAAATATGCTGTAAATAGAAATCATATAAAAAAATACAATGTAGTTATGGAGGAAATGAACACTCCATTAATAAAGCTACTGAAATACATTGCATCCATCACCAATGGATGGTGAAGTACACAAAAATGTACTATCCCTTAAGCTACACTATATGACTATGTCCCCTGACTCTCTGTCTATACCTAACAATGAGGCCTTTATTATATAGGAACACAAGTTCCTTGGCCAACACTCTACCTAGTTGTGCAAGGGACAACTTGCACATATACAAATTGCACATTAACACTTGTGCATTTATTACATTGCATGAAGTAACTAGATAACTTGCACATAAAGTAATCTAAGTATATATCTTGGAAGATACATTTACATAACCCAAATGATGGAATATAATCTATTTCTAACACCTCCCTGTATTACATTATTTGGGTATTGAAGAATTTTAGAATTCAATATGGATCTTCATCATCTTGATCAGAGCAGTCTTGATATGGTTATTTTTTCATTGCTTTAGTCTTCATGTCATGGCTTCTTGTCTTTTTCTATTCTTTGCTCCTTGAGTGGATCTAAATTGATCCTTCTTCCTTCTTTTATACCTTGGTAAGACCTATTTCTGTGTCCTTCATAAGTATCAACATTATGCTCAATGTTAGTAGATCCATCTGAAATAAGTTTCTAAAGATAACAATTTAATATTTGAGGTAATCTTCTTTAATAGTATTTATAGTACTTGTATTTGAGGTGATAGGAGAAAGATGAGTGATTTGTTCCATAACAATATTTGCATAGATGGAAACTCCAACAATTCATTTTTTCATGACCATATTGATTGCACTTAGTGCACAATAGAGATGATTTGGCAGTTTTGTAGTAAATTTTAGGAATATCATGTTTTTCTATCTCCTTAATAAGGTCTTCAAACCATATGTGCACAATTGAAGCTATTCCTTTTTGCATAAAGTCTTGTTGATCAATATTTTCCTATTTTTGTTCATTTGATTCATTGGATGAATCTTCCTTTATATAGATATTGATTTCAGAACTTATTTTATATTGTAGTGGTTCTTCATTTTCTTTGTCCTTTTCATCATTGTAATTTATCAAGTTCTTAATCCATATTTGTATTTTCCTCATTCCACTTCTAAGAGTGTTACCAAGTATGCCAGTAGACATTTGTATGACATGAATTCTTATGGAAAGAGTATTCTACCTTCTGGCTCCTAAGTTTTAGAATATATGATCCCTAGTTGAAGTATGTAAGCTTGATTTGGAAAAATATTTATATATTCTTAGGTTTGTAGGCTACCTTATTTCTTCCTAGGGATGAGAGTATGAACACATAATTTTAGGTTTTGAAGAAAGCTTATATCTTTCCAACTTGATAATATTAGACAAATATTATTTTTATCAAGTTTTGTAGAGTACCTTATGACTTCCTAATGTTTTGGAGTATGATATAGTGCTTTTGTAAAAATATAGTTCAATCTTGGTTGATTTTATACAAATTTTGTAAAGATTAAAAATAAACTTCTTAATACCTTATTACTCCTAATTGAACTAAGCACTTTTTAATTTTTGAAGAGGTTTTAATATTGGAATGCAGGTGGATTGAAAATGTGCTATGGAGCTTTGAATGCTAATTTGGAGCTTTCTTTGATGTATGGTCTTCTCCAAGTTAAAGACCTTGAATGTAACACCTTTACTCCTATTTTATGCCTCCAATCGTGTTGAATACTTTGTAGATTTTTGATGTCTTTTAGAAGTATATGTGCACTCTTTTGTCTACATAAATGTAGCTCGATGATAGCCTAATATGATCTTTGATTCCATAGGTTTGTACGTCCAAGATGAGCCCTTTGAGTGGCTCCTTTTTCCTAGGAAGAAGAGTGTTGATGTTCGACCTTCCTTGGATGATTTACCTTGTAGTTAATGTGCCCTTTTGTGGAACTTTCAAATCTTCTCTTTTTCTATAAAAACCATATTAAAGTAGTGCAATAAAATGTATTATAAATTGTACATAAGGCTTTTTTTAATGTACCTTCTTTTGCACTCTATTTCCAGATCTGAAATTATGGTTTTATGATAGATTTTTCCTGCAATACAAGAATTTTTAAGGTTGTATTTTATGAGTAGACACACCTTTCCATTTTTTATTGGAAACTTTGATAAAAAATCCAAGCTTAAATAATAGTAGATAGAAACTTTTCAATTGATGCAAATTTTCTGCACTTTCTTTCCTTGCATCTAACCTTGTAATTCTTTGGATTTGAGACTCACCAAGTCTCAATATTTGAAGTTTCTATTTCTATATTTGGTTAGTTAAGTTCTCCATATTTTGGAGGATTATAACATTATTTGTGGATTCACTTGGCCACTATGTTTTGTAGATTTTTGTGCTTAAATAGTATCTTTAGAAACATGGTACATATCAGATTTTGTGCCTTTCAAAAACATAAATCTATTTTCTTTTGAGAGTAGTATAATAGTGCAAAATAAATCTAATAGACTTTATTTTTAATACACTAACAATTTACAACTTATCACTCCAATTAAATCTCAAGATAATGGACTTAATCAAGTTAACTGCAACTAATCAAGAATAATCTAAAATGAACCTTCAGTAATTATTCTGCAATTTCATTACAATTTAGTATTCTAGGACTTAGTCTTCTTTTTATTTTTACAAAGTAGATGCTAGGTAGTTTATAGAAGAAATTATGAAATATAATAAACTCCTAATAAATGTGCAAATAAATCCTTAAAAAGAAAATTTTTCCTTTTTCACTTTAGAAGACTATAATATAATTTTCTTCTTGCAACTTTAATCCAAATTCAGATGCTCTAACAAATTTGATAAGTAGTCCAATTAATGAATCTAATTGAACCAAAATTTTCTTACCTTTTTCCATAGCTCTTATCCTACTATTGTAGAGGATGTATCTCTTGGTTTCTAAAATCACCAAGTTGTTGCTTCGAGTAGGATCTTGCAACGTTTTGTAGGATATCCTGAACAACTCCTTCTTCACCAAATGACGGTCTCAAATTTCTTTCAAGAGCCTATAATTTGGTGGCTTGTTCTCCTCTCATGTTCTCCTCATTTTGCTATAGATTTGGAGAATTTTTTGTCTCTAAAGTGGTACCTTCTTGCTATGAGAGGTAATCTTCAAATATCTAATATTTGGTGAGCTTCTTCTATATTCAAGTCTTCTTATCGAATTCTAACTTCAAGAAGGACCTTATTATTGGATTTGGAACTCCTTGCCAAATTTTCCTTCACAAATTTGGCACTTCTTACCAAATTATCCTTCATGAATTTGGTACTCCTTGCCAAATTCTCCCCTTGGGCTTATTATTGGATGACGACAATTGTCCCAAGTCCTTCACTATCAGGGACTTCACCTTGGTAGTGGATTTCTCCAATGAGTTCTCTAAAAAAATCTCATTATGATCTTCAGCAAGGCTCTCCTAGAATTTTTTTGGATGCTCGATGAGACCTTCTCAAGGTCTTTGATATTACAAATTTTGATGGTCTTCCTTGAGATATTCTCTTCAACCTTCTGCTCCTATAAGTTTTGGTGATGAGATCTTCTCCTGGATATTATGATTCTACTACTTCTGGCTTCAAGCAAGACTCTCCTAGTATTTCTTCTTCTTCTTCTTATATTGGAAGTTCTTCAATGATATATTCTCCTGATCTCTTCACTTTTGCTTCAAGGATGAGTTGATTTTGAAGAAGATACTCTTCCTAAATTTCTTGTAGGAAGTTTTCCAACTCACTGAATCTTCTTTCCCAGCAATAAAGATATTAGTACTAAAAATTTTAGTCTACTTCTGAATTAGATATTCTTTTTGAATTCTTCTTCAATATCAAGGCTTCTATGGCCCTTTTCAATATCAAGGCTTCTATGGCCTTTTTCAGTACCAAGGATTCTATGGCATTTTTCAATATCAAGGCTTTTGTGGCCTTTTCAATATCAACACTTCTATGGACTTTTTAGTATCAAGACTTCTATGGCTTCTTCTTCAAGGTTTCTATGGTATCTTTGTATCAAGGCTCATATGGCCTGATCTTCAAGGCTACTATGGAATTTTTGTATCAAGGCTCTTATGGCCTATTCTTCAAGGCTACTATGACCTTTTTGTATTAAGGCTTCTATAGTCTATTATTTAACTATGGAGTTATTCAATCTAGCAGTGGAGATATTTAGTCTCTTTTCTTCACCATGATCCTTCACTAGAAGTATTCTTCCATAGTATTCTCCTCTTACACAATGAACTAATCTCTACATTATGAGGGCACACCAAAATTTGGGCAACAAAGTTGGAGTCTCCTGGCTTTCTATTGTAGGAGGATTCCCAATCCTTTGAGAATTAGTTTTCTACAACAAAAGAAACTTTAGGCACTAGTTAGAAAATTCTATATAACCTGGATGATCTTCACTAGATGATTTGTCAATCTAGTGGATTGAATTCTGAGTCTTAGTCTTCATGAGTTTTCCTTGTAACTCTATGGAAAGACTCTAGACAAAAATGATCTCAGTATTTTTTAAAACTAATATTTTTTTCAGTACTAACTTTGTGACTCTCCCTATATTTACCACATATATTATTCTGAGATATTTTGATAGTGGTTGGTCCAGTGGCGTGTCAGTTTGAAAAAATACTCAGGCTAAATGATAATTGCGGTTTCCCTATTGACCTATAATGACTAGATCTATAGTGGCTCTGATACAATTATTAGATTTTTATGAATTAGAACTAGGAGATAACAATCACAAGATGCAAAATAATATGAAAGAAAATAAATATTCTAGATGAAAGAAATATGTTGTAAATAGAAATCATATAAAATATTACAATGTAGCTATGGAGGAAATTAATACTCCATTAATAAAGCTATTGAACTACATTGCATCCATCACCAATGGATTGTGAAGTACATAGAATTGTACTATCCCCTAAGCTAAACTATCTGATTATGTCCCCTGACTCTATATATCTATGTCTAACAATGAGGTCTTTCTTATATAGGAATACGGGTTCCTTGGCCAACACTCTACCTAGTTGTGCAAGGGACAACTTGCACATATACAGGTTGCATATTGACACTTGTTCATTTATTATATTGTATGAAGTAACTAGATAACTTGCACATAAAGTAATTTAAGTATGTATTTTGGAAGATATATTTACATAATTCAAATGATGGAATAGACTCTATTTCTAAAAAAAATTCAACCATGACAATATAAAAAATAGTAACCAGTTTAGCGTCCAACCAATTATCCCCAATTAGAGTATTTAAAATAGAATCATAAAGGACACCTAGCTCAAAGAATAAAAGAAATTGAAGAACTAGAAGAATCTACAAATGATTATGAAGTGAAAGCTCTTTTAGCAAGAACAACAGGTTATGAAGACACTAACTACTTGCTTGAACATGTTACAAAGAACAAAGAAGAAGAATACAAACTCCAATACCAAGAAGAAGATCCATATTGAAGATTGAATTCTTCAATACCCAAATAATGTAATACGTGGGGGTGTTAAAGTTAGAGTATATTACATAATTTGTGTCATGTAAATGTACCACCTTTGGTACATAGTTAGAGTAGGAGATTACTTTAGTGGGAATTTAGCTAGTTACTTCAAGAAATGTAATAAATGCACAAGTGGAAATGTGCAAGTTGTAATGTGCAAGGTGTCCCCTTGTACAACTAGGTAGAGTGTTGGTCAAGGAATCTATCTTCCTATATAAATGGCCTCATAGAAACAAACCATATATCAAGTGCATTGTAGTAGAGAGTAGTAGATACTAGTAGAAATATTTTATGGAGTACAATGTAGCTCTTTAGCTGGTATTGATGGAGTGATCATTACCTCCATATTGAATTGTATTTTTTTCATTTCTATTTATAGTATATTTCAGTCATATTGCAAAATTACTTTCTTTTCATATTTTCTGCATCTTATTAGGACTTGTGTTAGATGTCTCCCACTGCATATATCCTAAAAATTTAACAATAATCAAAGGAGTGGTAGGTATTATTTATATCAATACCAAGACCCCAAATTACATCAATAAGTTTAATCTAAACCAACATAAAAAATGAGATTTAGGTTAATTATAAGTTATAAGGTGGGTTTAACCATGGCAAGGTTAACCATGGCCAATAGGGCTTACATAATACATTTTACAATAAATTAAATATATTTTACAATGAATACCCTTAGGCCTATACAATATTATATCATATAATGTTGGTATTGGCCATGAATAAGATTACACTTTCTACATCTCCTCATAAGTTGAATTGATGGGCCAAGGAGAAAAGTCATTAAGGATAATAATGTCTTCCCTCCATAGTGGATGCTCTAGCAGGCCTCTACACTTAAGATAGACCCATTTTAATCCCCCTTATCATTTGAAATATATTGTTGTAAAAATAATTTTTGTACAAGAGTATCCTTAGGTTGGACCATAGTCATAACTACCACTATTATATACTTCTACACACATTTAAAAAATACTTATGTTAAGACTTCGAGTGAAGAAGAGAAGTCAAGATCACTATCACCTCTAAAGATAAACTACTTCAACCTTCTATAATTACATAAGGTATGATTTCAAAGCATAGATTTTTCTTTTACAAAATACATCACCTTGTTTGAATACTTCCACTTGCCCTTGGGTCATTTGATTTATGTCACCAAAAGAGGATTTGCATGAACCTACTTAAATAAGAACTTTAATAAATTTCCAAGATTACTTGGACAATAATAGAAGATATCATTAATGATTAGATACTCATGAATAAGTTGAATCAATCACCCAAATAACAAAGAATAATTAACTAAAGCATGTACTTTAATGTATTCCTCTAAAATATTCAAAATCTAACACAACTATCACAAATCCAATTATATTTTCCAAAGAATTAGATAAACAATTTGGATTGTGTAGAATATGGTAAATACCTCTTTCAAAATAATACAATAGGGATTGAGGACTATTGTATACATTTTGGTCCCTAACACTAGAATATGTTCATAAACTAATGTTACCAATTTGTATAGCTCAAAATTTTATGTGATTTAAGAAAAAGGTTCAAAGATCTTTAAAATGTGAAAAATATGGCCTCTAGAATTTTTGCCCAAATAACACTTAAAAATAAAAAATTAATGCCTCAAACCTTAGAAACATAAACCTATCGATTTACAAGTGTATGACACTTATTTTTCATCATTTGTGTGTCTGTTGGATCCTCAAAATCCAACTTGAGATTTACCCTTGATTTTTAGAATTTCATGTCCTATGGAGTCTTAGGTCTAGGTTGTATTGTTTCTATGTCTAAATTAAGATTTCCTTAAATTGATTGTTTTTTAAAATTTACAATAATCCTTAGGTTAGAATTCAAATTTTAGTGCTTTATAGGTCATTATAATATTCATTGATTTTGTTATTTTTTCTCACTAATTCTAGTTTGATTATTAAAATTATTTGAAGTCTTTTTAGTTTTGTAAAATCAAGTATGAATTGTAAGGTCTTGATCTCTCGAATTTTTATCTAAACCATAAAATACCTTGTTTTTGCAAATATTCATTGGTAAAATTGTTATCCATTAGCCGTGGACTTCCCCTCTCTTTTTGATTTCCTAGAAATTGAATTTCCTTTAAAAATCCTAAGGTTCTAAGTCAAAATAATTTTATTCCATGTGCCCAAGACCTTATTTTTCATGCTCCTAGGCTCATACCAATTCCTAAATTTTAAAGCCTAAGTCACATGAAATAAAATTAAACATACCACTTAAGTTTTTTCTAAGTCCCCCTTAAGTTCATGTGCCCCTTTTTTTCTAAAACCTCATGCATATTTATCACATCTTACGGTGCTTAAAAAGGAAAATTCATCTAACGATCCATATTTTTATTCCTAAGCTCACCAAGTAGCCCATCATATAAAAAATATGTGGTTTGTATTCATTGCCACATCATCATGCAATGCCTACTACTCATTCCTATCGTAGGTTCTCCCACCAAAAATTATTATTTAATAATGAAAAGGAAGTCTTCATGCCCCTAAGGTCCAAGCCAAAAAATTATTTTCATGATCCCCTTAGACATATAATTCTTCTAATCCTTTTCCTAAGTTGTGCAATTAAATTAAATATTTTTTTCTTGAGCTAAGGTTTAGGTATTTCTTTATTTCCACACACTCCCTTTCATTATAAACCATGCACATTATTTAGATCCTATGATTTGCATGGATTGTTGCTAAATATATGACATGCCTTGATCAAAAGTGAACAAATTTTCAAAACAACTAATTTCTTTGTATTTGATGGATAGTCCATTTTTTTTTTAAATATTTCCAAATCGAATGCATACAAGACATGTGGATTCCACTAAGTTAAGCATAAAAGATATGAAAGCTATTAAAAAGTCATATGTAGATGAGTGGAGTACATGAATTGCTATTAGATCTATGACCCACATCGATGCAACCAATAAGTTATTTAAAGGTTATATCATGCATTATAAAATGAATGGCTCACATTAATTTTCTAAGCAAGATGAACAAGCTGCAAGGATTCAAGCTTGACAATGCACTTTTAAGAGCATTTGACTTTTTCACATGAAGCCTTAAGTTTTGTCTTATTTACGAAAGATCAATGACTTGCATCAATCGGTCTAAGATATAATGACACATGATCAAAGTAGCATGAGAAAAAAAGACATCAAATACATGGCCCACATAGCTTCTCATCTAAGATAGATGGATGACATGCATCCCATGGAGCTCAGAGGAACGATACGTATTGCACAACATATGAAGTTAAGAAAATAAGACCCATCATCAAAACATATTAGAGCTTGTGAGAATTATAGGCAAACAATTATAACTCATCAAAAATATGATGGAATGCATCAATTTATAGGTAAATCAATGGTAGGCATTGCACATAGGGTAAGGACAAAAAGAAAATAAGATTCATGTTAGGACTTGACAAATGTGGTAGAATTGTTAGTATTTTTTAGAACCATCAGAATGATCAAATATTTATGACATGCAGTGGTTATCTAAGTAATAAATGGTAGGCATTTATCCATACACAAAGACAAAAGGAAGCCTTTGAAGAGAAACAAACAAAGATGCACGGTTCATGTTTATTGGCTTTAAGAACTACAATAAACATTCATTGGCTAAAAAATATAAAAGAACCTTCAAAATTCAAATAAATATGAGTGATATGCATTTATCAACAACAAAAATGAATGACCCACATCAAATATAGCTTGTAAGGGCTATCATTTAAAATAGAGTTTTATTTCACTAACTATTTGCATATTTTTAGTCATGCAAGGTCTTACGAAGGGGTAAGCTTATGATAGTCTTTAGCAATGATTCACTAACTAACTATCATATTTGCTATTTTCCCCAAACAAAGGGGTAAGCTTATGATAGTATTTAGCAATGATTCACAAGGATGAATGGAATTTTGACAAGATCAAGTGATCTACTATTGAATTTTGTTATGATTTGATATTATAAATACCCCCTCAAGCGACGAGTCGATGAGGGTAATGACAATAAAATGAAGTGATGAGGTTGCTTGATCACTATGAATGATCTTTGCACAAATTAAGATTTAGCATTTAAATACTTGGCAAGGCCTAATAAGCTATGATTATACCATTTATAATAGTTATATATTCCTATCCTGTGGATGGTCCAACCATGAAGGCCTTCTTAGGGAATCGAAATGATAGCAATATCCATTAGGCGTGTAGTGAATCATAATGTTTATGATATGTTGAAAAGTGTCATAGGATAATTGTGATGATTATCTCATTCTAATGGAGTAGTCTGGCTTTCTAGGCCTTTTTAGAGATTGAAATGAAAGCATAACAATTCTATGATGATGAATTTACCCCAAATATCCTTATGGTAATTTACTCATCTTGCCGGATTGCATGGATCTCAAGTCACTACAACCACCAAGTATATAAGGTAAATAATTGAATACGAGGTGCATTTGGCTTTTGATTTATTTAATTTTTTTGTTAATTTTGATTTTTTTTAATTTTTTGGTCTAATTAACATCCTTGATTTGACCTTTTAAGGCTCTCCACAATGGGAATTTGGTGCAATTAATATGGTTTTCTAACTGTGCCTATCATAAGCGGGCCAATTCTTTAATTATGGAAGGAAACCATAGGCAGTAAACCCTAATTCGAGGACCACTGATGTGAACCGTGGGCCGCACCAAAATTGAAAATCATATAAGATTTTTTGCTTTATAAATTTTCATTATTCACCTGATAGAAACAGTAAAACTAAGAGCTCTAGGAGGTAAAAACTGCATTCTGACATGGAACGCTACCAAAAACCTGACCCAATTCTAGTTTTCTACACCGATGGCCAATCAACCGAAAGCTTTGACAAGTGGAGGAGTCGGTGCTTCTAAGGTAACTTGCAAACTAAGACCTCACAATTACATTACTAGTTTAAAAATTAACCACACTAAATAATGGATTAACGAATATCATTAAACTACCAATAACGAACCACACACCTAGCTAGGTTTAGCATATGTTAGATTATAGGGTGGGTTAATTAATTTTTTTAGGGTATTGGGGTTATTTATGGGGGGCACATGACCATGAAAATTTCATGCTTCTTAGCCGCGGGTGGTAGACGTGGCTCCCAATTGGAAAATTTGGGGACATGACTATCACCTGTGATGTTATTTAAATCCCAACGATCATATTTTTGACCATTGTGTTGATTGCTGCTAGGACCCGCAGCACGCATGAGTTAGAATTTTTTAATTTGTTTAATTTTTTTTATTTTTCTAGGCGATTAATGCCATTTATTACAATGTTGAAGTGATTTTTTTATGTTTTTGAAATTTATGATCATGTGTGGACATGTTTTTGTGTTTTGATGCATTTTAAAATTTGTTTTGACAGTTAGAATTATTTTTCATTGTCTTTCTCTATTTATTATTATTGTTACTCAAACTTTGACTAACAGAGCGAGGAAGACCAATCTCCTTCACAACCTTTGTGGTGATCTCACTCCTGTGGAGTGGGAGTGGTTCACCATTGTGGGGTTTGGTTACATCTTGAACCTCCCTACCATATGGATTGACCAGGCATACTTGACTACTTTGGCCCATTGCTAGGATGCACAGACCAACACATTTCACCTATTGACGAGTGAAATGACTATCACTTTGGAGGATGTCTACTATATCTTGCACCTACCCATTTATGGTGAGGCCATCACATCTTATCTGACTATAGACAAGAAGGACGTATTTACTTCCATATTTAGTAGATGCCTCGATGAGGCCTTGGACCATAATGCCCATGTAGGCATCCACGTTGAGGAGTGGTTTCAGGATAGATTCTTTTCACAGCGGGAGGTTATGTTTATGCGCTTGATTATTTAGATATTCCTCTTAGATTCTTTAGGCATGAGGTTCCTTTGGAACCTCCTATCTTAGACTAGAGAGGTTATGGTGAGCTTGACTGCACGACATCTCATTTTGTCATAGGGGAGCACCCTATTAGCATAGCTCTATCATGAGTTGTATCAGATCATGCACCATAGTAGAGTAGGCATCAGCTACAACATCCTTCTTCAGATATTGGTCTGATAGCACATCTTGATTGAGCACCCCATGGACTTTCCTATGAAGATTACTATTATTACTGACGATCGTCAGTGCTACACCGCCTATTGGCCCTAGGAGTAGGTCTCATGCAAGAGACCTAGAGCATTACATTGCAATATTTTCACAACTATACCTTGAGCACATACGGTGGTGACCATACATAGACTACCTAGCATGGATAGATGCAGATAGGGACCTACATCGAGCGTGTAGAGATAGATGTATCTTTGGCCGAAAGGTCGACATACATGAGTACCACTTCTATTATAATGTCCTAAGGTAGTTTGGGATCTAATAGGATGTCCCAGATATTTTGACTATCTATAGATGCATGGTCTTCAAGAGGGACGTAACATTATCTCAGGTGACTCCCCTAGGGGACGAGGATGATGACTATTAGGAGTCAGGCCTAGCAGACACAGGCACTACTCTAGACTATGATGGGTAGTGTGTAGATTTCAAGTGGCATGGAGAGGGTCCTCTAGGTAGACCAACTAGTGGATTCACATCAAAGGACACAAAGGACATAGAGGTGGACCATCATGGCTGTAGGACCCACCAATAAATAGAGGGTGAATGGGGCATCGAGGCCACTATAGATGAGGGCCCATAGGTGGAGGTATAGGAGGAGGCATTAGAGGGGTGTGAGGCACCTCTAGACAGTGAGATTGGGTAGTTGAGAGCCTAGATTACCGACCTATAGAGCCAATTTGAGAGACTATAGACTTAGATTTTACACAAGGATACTACCATTGCCACTCTAGAGGTAAAGATATCTCATGGGTAGAGGTAGTGGTAGGGATACAAGGAGAAGAAGGTAGTTCTCCAGGCATAGGTTACCACTATAGGCACTTAGATCACACAAATAACTATCAAGCAAGATCTGGAATAGGCATATATGAGTGCCATGACTACTAAGAGGGACTTGCTCAAGGTAGCGATAGGAGATACCTCATCCTCATAGATTATTATGCCACCTCCAAAAGTATCATCTACTCTGTTACCAGGAGGTCGTGATCCCATGGAAAATATCATGCATCTACATACCCTAATGCCCATCATATAGTGAGAGTAGCTCGCATCGAACAACTAGAGGGTCATATCAGGCTACTAGGTGGGAAGGTTCCATAGGATACCCACACTACAAGGACCCACGTGACTAGGTCTAGGACTAGGAAGACATGGTAGTATTATGCTAGCTCAAGCCACAGGATGCACATGATTGAGAGGACTCACAAGTATTCGAGCACTCAGGGTGCCAACTCATAGAGGACTCATAGGTATGGCAGAGGTGACGGAGGTGCCTCACATGCTAGGTGGTGAGAAGCCTTTCGCTTGATCAGGGTTACTTAGCCTGCCTTCAAGTTCCAATGTTTCCAAGGCAAAACTCTACTAGCTTTCACCTGCTAGATTGGATTCCTCACAATCAGGTACACCAGACAGTTTGTATAGTGCTATTACAAACTCCACATATGAATCTCAATTCACGAGATCTTCCCAGACACCTCCTTATTTTTCTACTTGCACTTCATGTTGTCCTACAAAACATAAAAGAAAAATCTAAACTAAATACATTAAAATAAAATTCTAACTAATTTTTTTATTTTTTTATTGTTTTTTTTTTCATCTTCTGATTACTTTTGGACTCCTCGCTTGCTTTATTTAGTGATCGGTTGGAGATTTCTCATTTCCCTTCTGGACCAAACTGGTCCTAGGGAAAGAGGATACTTTCTTCCAACAAGTAACAAAAAATAAAGCTTCTATTTTTTTATATGTTTCTTTATTTAGCTATCGGTTGGGGATTTCTCATTTCCCTTCTGGACCAAGTTGGTCCTCGGGAAAGAGGATACTCTCTTCCAACAAGTAGCAAAATAAAACTCTAGTTTGCTCTTAACTTGGAGCCTTTGTAGTAGAAGATATGTTTTTCTCCCTTTTTTTTTTTTTAGACAATATTTATTTGTGTTGTTGGTGGCAATGATGAAGGTGGGGTCTCCCCCATGCCTACATATGAACTAGTCTTCTAAAAGTTATCTCATTCTTGATCAACTAGTTTGATGCACTACAGCATGAGAAGAGTATTTTACCCCATAGCCTCAAACACAAAACTTTTTTAACATAATGGCAAAACGTGCAGGCTAGGAAATGACTATCTGCGAGCTAGCAACCTGAAGAAAACATGGCATAGTAGTCTGTTAAAAACACATGCTAGTTTTTTATTCACCAGGTTGCCTTAAGCGCAAGTGAAGAGCATACTCCATAACAAGATGTTCTTTTTAAATTATGCTCTATCATTTTCCCTGCATTATTAATTTCATCATAAAAAACATTTACCAATACATTGCAAAAATTTCAAGCCTGTAAAATTTTTTAATTTAAAACCAAGCTTCTAGAGGCACAATTTTTCAATGGTTTACATATAAAAACATGTCCCTAAAAATTTTCAATCAGACTTGGGTTGTGCTTTTACTTTTGATTTCTTGAAACCATTTAGAACATGATGGAAATCCTTCAATGCCAGATTTTTTTCTAATTTTTTTCAACAACACATTTTATTTCTACCTCTACACTTAATTATGGTACATCAGGTTCATTCCTACATTTACCTAAGAAGCTAAAAAAATATAAATAATTGCCTATGGGATTTGGCTCTGACTGTGCCGACAACTATTTTTGGCCTTTATAAAAAGCTCCTTGGTGGACTCATGCTTCTCAGATAAAATATCTATAGGTAATTTTAAATAGGATTTTTAATTGATCCATAAATCATAACACTACAGTTTAGACACTCCCCGACAACGGTGCCAAAATGGTGAGCAAAAATTCATGTCCCGAAAAACATTCATTTCTCTTCCATAAATTATCAATCCGGTAAGTTCATAAACTTATGAGTGTCACGCATAGTATATGCCTGCAGTGTTGGGGAACAAATATGGTTGTACCTTATTTAGTTTTGTGGGGAGGTTTGTGTAATTGGATTCCATCCAAACCAAATAAACTGAGTGCAGAGAATTTAAATAAATAAAATACAATGCTGGAAATAAAATGCTGAAAATAAAAGCACACACCTAAATTAAATAAAGCAAGAACTTAAGCAATAAAATAATCTACAGAAGATAAAGAACATAAATAAATAGGGGAGGACTACTGCAGGGAGTGGGCCCAAGCTCCCGTAGATAGTCCTCCCGGATAGCTATGTAGAGCTTGCTCGAATAAGAGGAGTTGCACTCTTAATTAATTAAAAAATAAAATAAAATAAGTTGTATAAAATTAATCATTGATCTCCGATCTCCCCTGTTCATCTGGCCTGCATATTTATATAAAGCACAACCAGATCTCATTACAATAACAAATTGGTCTATTTTAATCACGTGATGTGATTTAGTTACAATTGATTCTACACATATTTAATTCTTCTATTTTAAAGTATGTTCATTCACTAGAAGGATAAATATAAATATCCTTAGGTGTACGTAACAACAAATCCTAAACTAATGCATCCTAAAAATAATAATATGCTTTAATAGATTTACAAGGTCAACCGGCCAATCGATTGATAATAATAACAAACACTTTATTCTATTTAATAAATTCAAAAATAGATCTCCTTTGTCTTCATGTGCAACCTCCTCCATAGTCCTTGGTCAACCAGTAAAAGTTGACTTGGTAAATCTTGCAAAGTATGAAGGCATGGAGGCGCCTTCCGGTTGTAGGGAGGCACTCTTCTTCCGTTGGTGCCTTCCGGTTGTAGGGATGCACTTGTATTCCATTGGCGCCTTTCGATTGTAGGGAGGCGCTCATCTTTTGTGGGTGCCTTCTAGTTGTAGGAAGGCGCTTATTTCTATTGGTGCCTTCCAGTTGTAGGGAGGTGCTCTTCTTTCGTTGGTGCCTTCTGGTTGTAGGGAGGTGCTCGTATTTCCATTGGCGCCTTCCGGTTGTAGGGAGGCGCTCGTCTTCTATGGGTGCCTTCCGGTTGTAGGAAGGTGCCTACTTCTGTTGGGCGCCTTCCTTGAAGAGGAAGGTGCCTACTCTCTTGCCTTAGTCTCTGTAAGTAGAAGTATGTCGGGTCCAAGTGGATGTAGACTGGAAAACACCATATTAGTACCAATACCTGCATTTATACATATTTCCCACTAAAAACACCAATCAAGCATAATACCGGATTTTCTATCAATTATATGCATAAGTTATATAAAATACATTTCATATGCTAATTGAACCAGTGATAATTCTCCTTAACCGTGTATATAAAATGAGCATTTTTGGTACTCATCACTGGGGGTACAGACCCTATTTAGTACAGATCTTAGAGTTACTTTATTTTACTAGTTTTGAGTGTAAGGTCGAGGACCTACACATATGTATCCTACGAGCATTTTGATATACACCATTGTACTTATTGACACATTTATATGATATGACACTTCATCTCATTACATGTGTATTTTTATTTTTTTGTATTTTATGTTTTATGTTATGCATATGGATGTAATGCGTTATTGATTTGATGCTATATGATGTGATGTATGGATGACATGCACTAGCTAGATGATAGATGATTAGATGTTATGAGTTATGTATGCAGATGTACTACTTATGATGGATACATTATGAATGCCATATTTTGATGTTACATGCATGTATATATTTGCTTTACTTACACTGCTATGACATAATGTATGCCATGTATGTACTGCATGTATATTTGATGATATTGTAAATGGACATGTATGCTTTAATCACTTAAAACATAATGTATGCAATATGAGTTTTAAATCAATCTAATGGATGACACCACAAAATGTATAACAATCATGGATTGTATTTGCTTTATCTCTTTGTGAAATATAGTACACCCATATGTGAGATGTAATGATGTATGTCTTCTATTCATAAGATTTTTTAAATTAAAATAACATGTATAATATAATCAGTGGTCATCTAAATATCATTTTTAATATCCATCCGGTATCTAATTATATAGTACAAATAATTCTAATAAACAAAATCTCATAAAAGAAATTGATGTTTGATGATTGCATTTGAAAATTTGATTGTTGCTATTTGGGAATTTTTGAGGTTTACCATGAGACTCAAAAACCCTAGTTGATTGATCAAAAGTTGTATACTAGCCACACTAGACTTCTAAAACATAAGGTTTTTGCTAGGATAGGCCCTAACTATTCATTACCCCTATGTGTGCAAGTGAGTATATTTGATAAGGCATAAGCATACCAAAATGTCAGGCAGGATTCTTTCAACCCATTGCTAATATTGGGGATTTGCAAATGTCTATCCAATCCTAGGTTTAGATTTTAGTTGGACTAGACCACTAGGTGATACATGACACCTGAAGCTAGCTCTTCCACATTCAAACATTGGTCTACACACAAGAAAAATGCTAATGCATTAGACATATCATCATGCGTAAGGTACAATAGTGCTGATAATTCCAAGGATTCAAGCTCATCCCCTTCTTTTCTTCATTTTTTGGGATACTTGCTCATATAAAGTGATAAAAATCACTGTTTATTTTTGTACTATAGTGATAAAAATCACTATTTATTTTGTACTTTCCTTTTTTTTTTCTTTTGAGCAAGGGATTTGATACTAATTTTACTTTCTTTGTACAATTTGATCTTCATTTGATCTGACTTTTTGGGATTTACATTTGATAATTTGCTTCAAAAACTTCCTTTGGGGATTTTACTTTGGGAAACTATTTTTGGGATATCAATCTAGGATATCGATCTTATGATATCAATATGGGATATCAATCTAGGATGTTGATCTATGATATCGATCTAGGGTATCAATATAGAGGATTGATCTAGGATACCACTCTGGGATATTGCTCATTTTAATGTAAGCATAGGGAATAAACTTGTCCTTTTGCCAATTGCCAACATTTCCCATACCATTTGCACATGGGGATAAGCAAGAATAAATATTTTTGCTTTAGGATACCTGGTCCTACTTCGTGGCTTTCATCTTCCCCTAGTCCTTATTAGGATTGTTTAATTTGTTTATTAGTGATAGGATTCTGATATGCTAAGGGCTATACTAACTAGACCTCAACTACAAAAGCAAAGCAAGCTTTCTATAAACTCTTGAGAAGACCTCTAGGTATGGTTGAATGACCATAAAAACCTAGTATATTATTCATAGCAACAAAATGGGTTGTGTTGAAAAACACAATTACTCACAAGGGTGATAAATGGATGAAAAATATAGTGCATAGATGCATGATTGAGATACAAACATGGTGTCATTTGTAACATTGTTAACACAATTTTTTCCAATGTAAGTGCGATGGATGAATATGCCTAATGCAATGCAAAGGTGAAATGCAAAATAAAATGCAATGCAATGATGCAAATGAAATGCAAATGGTTTTTATTTTTGATATTTTCCAATTTTTTTTATGGATTTTAACATTTTGGTTTGACCAAAGAGCTTACAGACACCTTTGGATCCTTTTAGGAATTGACCAAGCAATTTTGAGAAACCCTTGGAGCCTTTTTGGATTTTACCAAGTGGTTTTGAGAAACCCTTGGAGCCTTTTGGGATTGACCAAGCGGTTTTGAGAAACCCTTGGAGCCTTTTGGGATTGACCAAGCGGTTTTGAGAAACCCTTGGAGCCTTTTGGGATTGACCAAGTAATTTTGAGAAACCCTTGGAGCATTTTTTGATTGACCAAAGGGTTTATAGATGTATTTGAAGTTTTTTATGAATGACCAAAGGGCTTAAATATGCCTTTGGAGCCTTTTCTAAATGACTAAAGGGCTTACAGATGCCTTTGGAGTCTTTTCTGGTTCTTAGGCATATAACGCTTTAAGATGAAGGATATTGAGAGGTTCAGGCTCTTCAACTCCTCCAAGCGATGTCAAGCGATATGTCCTAGGTCCAATCTTCTCTAAGATCATATAAGGACCCAACCAGTTAGCCATGAATTTGTCTCGCATTTTTGGAGGCAAATTGGAGTTTTTTGGTTCTCTTTCAACACAAGATCACCAACCTCAAAGTCTCTCAGATGGACTTTGCTATTGTAATCTCATTTTAAGCACTCTTGATAAACGTAGAGGTGCTCAAGGGCATTCACACGATGTTCATAAAGTAGCATCAATTGATCTAGGCGAGCTTGCCACGTAGTGTCATCATCAATGAACCCTTTAAATACGATGTGCAGCATTGGAATTTCCAACTCTAGGGGCATAACGACCTCAAAACCATATACTAGTGAAAATGGAGTTGCCCCAGTGGGTGTCTGAATGCTAGTCCTATAAGCCCATAATGCAAGGGGCAGCTAGATATGCCAATATTTGTGGTGCTCTTATACCGTATTTTTCAATATGGAGACCACTATCTTATTTGAAGCTTCAGCTTACCCATTTGCTTGTGGATAATATGGAGTCATAAAACTATGTTTGATTCTATACTTAGACATCAAAGCTCTCACAATTTTGTTCTTAAATGATGTTCCATTATCCAAAACTATCTTGGATGGTATCCCAAAATGACTAATGATATTGGTGAGTATAAACTCAAAAATACGTGCTCCAGTTGTCATTGTTAAGGGAATAGCCTCCACCCATTTAGTGAAATACTCAGTAGCCATGATAATAAAAGTATGTTGGCCCAATTACGGAGGAGAGATATTACCTATGAGATCAAGTCCCCACTGATAAAATGGCCAAGCCACTTGAATGGGCTGTAAGGCCTATGATGGCAGGTGCATAAGATTAGCATGATGTTGACATTTAATGCATTTCCTGACATACACATTGCAATCCTTCTCCATAGTGGGCCAATAATAACCCATGCAAAGGATGCACTTGACGATAGCCATGCCACTAAAATGGCCATCACACGTACCATTGTGAGCTTCTAAAATTTCCCAAGATGACTCTTTGGAGCTCAAGATAATGAAGGAGAACTCCATCGTAGCTTCTGTGGTATAGGATGTCTGCTAACAAGACATACTTTGTCACTTTTTGTTTGAATGTGCATTTTGTGGCACACAAAAATCCCTGAGGGATTATACCAAGTTTAAGGAATTCATATATCTATGATATCCAATTATGATAAGCTTCGGCCTCAACTAAAAAGATAGCATACTCCCCTTGTGGTTCTATATTTGCAAATGCAGACTAGAAAACAACCCTGTGGTGAATGGTAGTACCACTCCCCGTTGGATCCTACGAGATCAAAGACCCCCAATATGCTCTCTTTAGAAATTCTTTGGCTCTATAGAACCACTCATGGTTTGGTTCTATATGAATCATGTTGATTGATTGTTTGTTATCCAATGCTTCATGCTGCATAGTAGAATGTGACAACATTTTTACATGGATGGTAGTGAAATCGATAGATGAATTTTAAGGGATTAGAGATCCCAAAGATGCCATTGTGTCTACAAATCTATTATATGAATGAGGGATTGCCTTGATGTCATACCATTCCAGTTGAGCTAGATATGTGTCAAAAAGATCCTTGTAAGCTTTCAATACCGGACATCGGCATTGAAATAGTCCCTTAACTTGGTTCACAATGAGAAGGGAATCACCAAAGATATTTAGCCTTTTTATATTCATGGTGACAACTATTTGGAGGCCCAAAATTAGGGCTTCATATTCAAAATTATTGTTAGTGCAAGGAAAGTCCAACTTGAATGACAAGGGCATTGGAGCTCCTTGTGGTGTGAACAATACTATTCCTGCACCACCCCCTTGCTCACACTTTGAACCATCGAAGAACAAGGTCATATCAGCTTTGTTGTCCGATTCTTCGAGTTCAAGTGCTTCTAATAAGGCAAAGACTACGTCATCAAGAAGCTCTATGGTGAGGGGCCTACTATTTTTGAGAGGTGCCTCATCCAGTTGATCTGCTATGACTTGTCCCTTAATGGAATTTTGGCTTATGAATTCCAAATCAAATTCTGTTAGTAGCATGATCCACTTTGTAGTACGTGTATTATGATATGTCTTGCTCATCATATACTACAAAGGATTTTGTTTGGATATGACATATGTCGTATGACTCAACATATAGTGTCACAATTTCTTTGTAGCGAACACTACTACTAAACACAACTTTTCCACATATGCATATCCGAGCTCATAGCTCACCAAGGTTCGGCTAATATAATATATGGCATATTCTTTATCTTGCACATTCTTTTGGGCTAACATGGTTCCTAGTGCAAAGTTGGTTGCCGATATATATAGCAAAAATGGCACATCTGGCCTTGGTGGAGCTAGCACTGGTGGCATCTCCAGGTATTGCTTTATTTCAGCAAAGGTTGCTTGACAATCCTCATCCCAATTGAATGGGACCCCCTTGTGTAGTAGTTGATTCATGGGTTAACATTTATCCAATAATTGAGTGATAAATCACTTTATGGATGCTACTTTGCCCTGAAGGCTTCTTAATTCCTTGATGTTCATGGGGGGATGCATTTCTAGAATAGCCTTGACCTTTGTTGGGTCAACTTCGATGCCTCATTTTGAAATGATGAATCCTAAGAGATTTCCTGAAGTTACACCAAACATGCACTTCTTAGGATTCAACCTGACATTATGCTCTATCAGGCGATCGAAGACCTTCCTTAAGACCTCTGCATGCTTAGAACACAATAATGACTTTGCCAACAAGTCATAAATATAATATTCTAAGATTTTATGCATATAGTCATGAAAGATATATGTCATAGCCTGTTGATATGTGGCACCAACATTTTTAAGGCCAAATGGCATAAATTTATAGCAAAATTTCCCCCATGGTGTTATAAACATGGTTTTATGCTGGTATTCGGGCTTAATCCAAATTTGATTGTAACCAAAAAATCATCCATTAAGGAGAGCATTTCATGACCTACAATTGCATCTAAAAGAGCATCGATATTCAACAATAAAAATGAATCCTTTGGTGTTGCCTTATTTAGGTCTCTAAAATCCATACAAATACGAATCCTTCCATCAGGTTTTCCTATAGGCACCATATTGGATACCCATTCTGGATAGTCGATGGAGATTACAAACTCTATGTCCAACAACTTTTGCAACTTGTCCTTAACCATTAAGGCTATTGTTGGATGCATCTTCCTGAGTTTTTGCTTGACTGGCTTCTTTGATAGATCTAGTGAAAGGTTATGAGTAACCAATTTTAGATCTAGACCCGACATATCCTTGTAAGTCCAAGCAAAGAGAGTAGGTCTCTCTCTCAGTAGAGGGATGAGGTTGGCACACTCATCAGGAGTCAAACTTTCTCCAAATTTAACCTTCCTTGGATTGGTGGGATCATTATTGATATCCACTTTGAAGGTTTCCTCTACTAATATATGGGATCCCTCCTCAAGATGATGAGGCATAGGGATCAAGTGGATGTCATATTTTGGGTTTATAGGTTCCATATTGGAAGCATCCTCAACATGATAGACATCATGTGCACAACATGGCATAAAATGGAAAGGTTGCAGCATTTCTTCATTAGGAAAGAAATATTTAGGCTCTAGAGGTGAATCAACGCGATCCCAATTGATAGCATCTACATTTAGATGCAATGGTTTGGATGGATCAACTAGATTATGGAGTGGAGTGGTCAAATCAATGGAGATCATGTTGATGAAATGGATCATGTCTCCAAGACCACATGCAAGTGACTCATCATTAACAAAACTACCATCCCCGAGATGTGGTTTTGGGGGTATGGGGATATTTGGATTTGGTCTATGAATAGACTATTGGATGGGATCACTGGGCTCAAGGAGCTCCATGTACGTCGGTGGATAAGGAAACACCATATGATAAATCACATTAAGATTCGGTGATCCCCCCCTAAGGCAAGGATGGAGATTGATCTCTCTATGCATATCCATAGTTGTATACAGTGCATTACGATGGCGTAAGTAGGGAGGTCCTAAGTAGGCTCTCTCTATCTCATCTTCTTCATCACTATCATAATACAGGCCTTCATTCATCCCCATAGGAATGGAATGCTCTGGAAAATGTGGCCCCATATAGGTGATATCTTGATCACTATCATCATTATCTGGTAGAACCAGGTACAAATACCATAAATATGAAGGTGTTGAGTAAACTAGCTCAGCTTCATCCTCAAATTGATCGTTAGGTGAGGATAACTCAGCATCATCTTTTCTAGAATCATAGTCTGGTCCATAACTTTCAATGATGGATACTGCATGAACGTTCTCAGAAGAAACTTCTAATTTGGTATTCATAGTTGTGTCTAGATTTTGGAAGTGCATACCAATGTCGTCAATAGATCCATAGCTTTGATTATCCAAGTTAGCTCTTGGAATGATTTCTGGGTGGGTATCCACCAAGATGTTTGCATGATATCTCTCGGGTGGCTCTATAGTGACATAAGTCACTAACCAGTTATATCTATGAGATGTAGAAGGATTAGGGTGGTATGGATTGAAGTCAACTTCACCCCCCAAACTGAGGTTCAGGTGGTCTAAAGATACCACAAGGATTTTAGCCTGTCCTTTGCTATAGAATCCCAACCTGAACCTATAATTAGGTAACTAATATTGTGGTTCTATAGGCCTCTTATGCCCCTACTTGAATAGTCTGATACCATAACCATACCAATGGTAATTCTCAAAGTATCACATGGCATAATATGGATTAGATAGATAATGAATATTTATAGTGAATGGTTCATTATCATCCTCATCCATGGGTGTGGGAGATGCAATATGGTCTAGCCCTCCATAGATGAATTTGGTTTGATTAGGTGGTACCCCCAATGGTTCCACCATCCCTATGGGAAGGCGATGGGCTCATGGTTGGTCCATGTCCTATGCAGTATTGATAATCGATGTGAACGTCATGTTCTACACAATGTATTCCCCTAACCTGAGATTAACCAAATGGATGGTCACCTATGGTGCAGATGACCCCATTGAAGACACAAGCAAAGCAGGCTAAGGTGCCTCTTTGACTCCTCCTTGAACTTCCTCTACTTCCATGGGAGTAGGGGTTTCAATGATAACTAGCTTGGGCTTTTGCTTTATCTTATTTTTTCCCACCTTTTCTTTCAACTTCCTATCATCTCGCTATATCATGGACGTAGTCGGTCTAATAGAAGTAGCTGTTGTGTGCTTTGATCATTGAGATACGGATGTTGCGGGTCTAGCACACACTTCTTTGATTATACCTCCTGGATATTTGATTGGTGATGCTGGTCGCACATCTAGGTGCATTGAGGGGAGCACAAATTCCCTCGATAAATCTACTAGATTCACATATTTAAAGGGTTCTTCATCTAAAGGCACCATGTGAACCTGTCCCTCATGAATGTATTTGATACACTGGTGTAGAATAGAAGGGACACAATGCATTTATTTGATCCAATGCCTACCTAAAAGTATATTATATTGCATAGCACCTTTGATTATGTGACACATCACCGAGATGGTCTTCAGTCCCACCTAGATAGGTAAAACTATAGTATCGACCGTTGAGCATAATGCATCATTGAACGCTCTCAATGTGAAGGTGGAAGGGATGATATGCATCTTGGGTAACTTCAAGTGAGTTAATGCCTTGGTAGTTATGATATTGATCGATGACCCCATGTTGATCAAAACCCGCTTGAATAGTTTGTGATTCACACAAGCAATAATATGCAGTAGTAGGTCTTCTATAACAGTGAAAACCGTCTTGATTTTATGGTCATGAAATTGAATGACCGGTTCTTGACACTATTGTGCGTACCCCAAAAAATGTGTAAATACTTTGGGATCCTGAGGCTGCACTTCTATGGACCTTAAAATGTCCATGAGCATCTCCTTATGCTTAGGAGACTGTTGAATAAGCTCATAAATCGACAACTTTGTTGGAGTTATTTGTAGGTTTTGAATCAACCTACTTATGATGGTCACCACCGGTCTAGTTGGTGGGTCGGGCACATACTAGGCTGGCCTTGGAGGAGGTGCAGCTTGGACCCTAATAGGCGCTAGAGGTTGATTTGGTTGTTCATACCTCATGTTCCTCGTGACAATGTTGACCATGCCAACAAACCCATGGGTTGGTGGTTCGATGCACACTTGGTTGACCTGGCCAACATTATTCCTCGGTACCTCATGATTAGGTAAAGGATTTTTGTAAATCCCCATATTTTGGTTGTCAGGTGCTTGCAGGTTGTCGATGAGAAGCATACCTCTCTCGATCATATTTTGCACAAGATATTTGAAGGACAAACATACCTCGATGTCGTGGCTCTTTGATCGATGAAAGATGCAATAATGATCATCTTTATAGCCTTTAGGCTTAGGTTGATTTGGATCCACCATCTTGACTTTGGGTAAGTTAATAGCCTTCACCTCACATAACTGATGAAAAATTGAAGTCAATGACTCTGATAACTGAGTGAATACGTGAGGTGGGTGTTGCTCCTTATTTTTACCCTTGTAATTGTTGTTGCATTGTTCATACTATGCAAGTGGAGGTTGGGCCTGATAATTTTGCTTTTGCTATCCTTTTTCTCCCTTTTGAAGGTTCAACACTACCTGATTAACATGGGTTGGCTTGGCTTGATGTCTCTTAGTACTCTTCTTATGTCCCTCCTTATTATTCCTAAGCTTCAAGTTACCCTCCTGTAACTTGATGTCCTCAATCACCTTGGCTTGTGCCAAAGCCTCTTTGAATGTCTGGTATTGCTGCAACTGTAGCAATAACAAAATGTGCTTGGCACAATTCTTTGTGAACATTCACGTTAATTCAGAGGATGGGATGGATAATGGTAGATTTACCATCATCTTCCTCCATCGCTTTCCATAATCCATCACTGGCTCATCGTCATGTTGCATTAGAGTGGCCAGGTCGAATAAGTTTACCTTCTTCTTGATGCTGAAGGAGAAGCGTTCAAGAAATGCATCATCTAGTTGTTTGAAACTAGTAATATTGTGCCTCTTTAATTGGTTGAACCACTCTCGAGTTGGGCCTGAGAGGGTCGTGATGAAGGTGCACAGGAGAAAGGCATTTTTGATCTCAATATGAAAGCACATATCTAGGAAACTAGTCACGTGCTCCTATGTGTCTTCCTCTCCTTGAAACTTTTCCAGTCTAGGCATCTTGAAATG
The DNA here is from genome assembly GCA_028583015.1 of Wollemia nobilis. Lineage (NCBI taxonomy): Eukaryota > Viridiplantae > Streptophyta > Pinopsida > Araucariales > Araucariaceae > Wollemia > Wollemia nobilis. The sequence continues at coordinate 2,155,772 of JAQPPZ010000220.1, read as the reverse complement.
CTCAGGATATGCTAGAATAGGCACTAACATGCATAGAGGTTCATTGTGAATTTTGTTCAAGGTAGGCTTATGATAAGACATTCCTTGCTTCTCTATGGCTTGAACCTTCTCTACTAAGGTCTTGTAGGCTTGTGAGGAAAGAAACTCCTCCTCTCGAGATTGTCTTGGAGGCGGCTTCGGAGGTAGGTTCTTCCTCAGTCGAGGTGGGGGACTAGGCTCGCCCTCCTCCTTGAATTGGGAGATTTTTGGATATTATTGTTCTAATTCCTCTCCCACTTCATTCTCATACTACCTATGCTCATGTTGTTCGTATGTTGGATGCTGATCTCTATGTTGAGTTGCATGGTGAGTATGTGTGTCTATGTTCTCAGGGTGTAACTCGAGTTGTGAAGCCACTCGTCTATGGACACGTTCCCTAATCTCATTGTGAGGATGTAAATAAATGCTAGCCAATATATCCTCTCTCTACACACTCCTTCTGATCAAGGATGCGTTGTTCACACATGCACTATTCATACAATTTTTGCCTTATGAACCTCTACCTCTGAGTATTCTCATTTTCTAGGTGCTCTTTCTCTGCATGAACATCCTCCAATTGATCTTGGAGAATCTACCGTATCTACTTCGACATTAGTCTATGAGCCCTATAAAGATGATCATCCATTTAAGGTCTTGGAGGGGTGTGCTCTGTTTGAGTGGCTTTATGGGTATGTCCTCCAATGGACTGATTTTCCACACTCTTGCCTCTATCTATAAATACAACATTCATGTCAGGTTGTCTCCTATACTCAGTGCCTGCATGCGATGCAGGAGCATGCATGTCTCGAGAATGCTTGGAGCACTCTCTAGGTTCTTGAGTGGTCCTAATGGTGCTTCCACTACACATGCTCATGGGTCGAGAGGGTGCAGGCATAGGCTTATATCCTAGATGCCCTAGGACCTTATCTAGACCATCCAATTTTTTGCTATGCCATGGCTCATGAGGTGGCATACCATTTTCTCCCACTTTGGATATATCTATGGTAAAATTGGTATGTTCACCCCTATAGGGAGTCTATGTGGGCCTATGCTCAGAAGAATCCCTCTCCATTCACCCCTAAATGGGTGGATCTTGGACATGTCTATGCTCTAAATGTGGAGGTCGTGAGCCTCCCTTAGATACCGGTTGAAGGGGTACCAATATGGATCCCTCGATGACATATTATTCGATAGAACCCATGGATCCACGTGGAATATGGTCACGATAAATGCTACCATATGCGAAACCCCCATGCTAGGAAGTCCCATGCTCTAATATATGCCTAGAGGGATGTCTAGTACTTCCTCTAATTGGGGTGTTCTCAATGGAATCCCCTCGTGTAGAATTATCCCCTCTAATGCTCGATGAACGACGTCCAAGAGGATTCTATGATTGAGGGTGTTCTACATCATGTTGTGCACTAGGTGGAGCTTGGGCCTCGATCTCGGGTCTATGCCTGGGTCACCCACTCTATGTTCGCACCATTGTGTATCCTATGTCTAGATTTAACTTTTATTAACACACAAAGAATACAATGATGATTATCTCTTTTTACAATTTTAAAATGAGTCCTAGACTATTTGATGTGTTTTCAATTTGTTGTATCAATAAAGTAACTCTTGTCATGTTTTGCAAAGCATTGATAATTTTCTCAATTGTTTAATGGATTTCACCTGTATGCTCACAGCTTGACAACCTAGCTATGAACTCCAAGTCACGTAATCCCCCCAAAGTGCGGCAATGAAAGTCCACACCCAAGTAGGGAGCACAGGTCCTCCTAGATCCTCACCCATTTTCACCCAGTTAGCATCATACCCTCCAAAGAGGAGTATATGCAATTTTTTTGGGCTACGTAAGGTTCTTGGATCTGGTATTGGTCTAGAACATAGGGTACGTGGGAGTTGGGCCAATGAATGGAAATCACCTCCACCATCGTTGAAACCCTACTAGTGGTTGGATGTGACTTCCAACTCACTAGCGTTTACTTTGAAATGTGGTGTGTGTGTTCTTTTTAATTTGCATAAAGGAAATATGCATAATACAACACTCACATGATCATTTCCTACATGATATGCATAAAAAGAACGTTTGATATTCAGAAAGTATGCATGCTACATCCTACATGACCTTTCGACAATGCAAAATTACGATGAAAATGGCCTTTGATTTGGCCTCAAGCATGCAAAACAAACACACAAATTATTCTAGCATGCTGGAGTCTAGGGCAGACTACAATCAAAGGTCCATTGTTCCTAGCAGCGCCTAGCGAAAATTAAAAAAATGACAACCCTAAGGACCTAATTCGTTTTATCCTTCTTTTATGGTTATCCTATTTAACTTTCATTTTTTAGGTTCTAGAAAAACACAGAGATAGAAAATAGAAATAGAGGATGTCATAAGGGCCTACCTCAGATCCTCATCTGATTGAGCTTTAAATTCTTGTTGTCTGCTATGTCTGCTGCTAACCACATATCTAATGCGTGGCTACCACTGTAGCCCATGCCTATCAACCACGGGCCAAATTTTTGACTGTGGCTATTAGCCATGGGGAGCACCTACCATAAAAACACCAAACATAGTCAATAATTATGGCAAAAAATATGGAGTCCCACCATGATCACCTTCTATAACCACCAAAAAGGCTCACACCTAGTGCGGTCTATTGCAATTGAAAAAAGATACACAAATGGGCATGCACCAATTGACAACAAGAAAGGAAACAAAATGCAAGAAATCTTTTATTAATTCCAATGGATTCAAATTACATATTCGTCCCTCTTAGGGATACCCATTTGATACATCAATTACAATAGCGTCTAATCCCTCTCAAGGGTAGATGTGATCAAATGCCTTCTAGGGTGACACGAACTGCTCTAGGGTGTCGATGAACCTCTTCTCCATGATTAGAGGCATTTTTTGCCTTGCATCCCAAAACCCTGTTAGTCCTACATGCAATAAACAACAAGAAACAATTAGAAACAAAGGAGGCCTCTCTTGATGAGGCTTTAAAAGGATACTTGCACAAAAAGATGCCATAACAACCATGTAATCAAGAAAATTAATAAAACATGATAAACCTATATTAATCATGGAATGTCATCATTAAACATGTGTAAGAAAGCAAGTAATATCTATCTATTGGGTTAGTATATCAAATGAAAAGCATAAACACATGAAATAACCCACAATTGTACTAATTACCAAATTTGACAATATGAATGGAAATCTACCTTAAATGCCTGATTCAACAGGTTAGAAATCTCTAAAATATAAATTAAATTGCTAATAAGGCTAATATAACCTAGCTAAATAATCTTAAAAAGGAAAAACAAGGGAATCTACCCTAATTTGCTCACTGTGGGTCTGATGTGTGGGTGGCATTGTTCATCGCGGCTGAAAGCCGCGACAGAGCTCTGAGTAGGTTTGCCCTCCAAATAATGGATTTCTCTCCAATCCACCATGTCAAATTGATGTCCATGGGTTGCCTATGTGTTCTCTGACAGGTTTTATGATTGAATTGATCTGATGGTGCATGGATTGCATGAATTGATGTTTCTTGGCTCTCCTAGGCTCCTAGGGCTTCCATGGCAATTTGATCTCCAATTGGGTAGCAAAAGTATCCCTCTCAATGCATGTAGTTGGCTATGCAATTTGATAGGGCTTTGCTACTCAATTGATAAATGTTTCTCTAGACTTATCCCCAATTCATAGGGGGTACTTATAGCAATTGCCAAGGGGCTAGGGGTAGCTTCCTCATGAAGCTAAGATCAAGATTGGGCAGTTGAGCTTGTTGGATGGAAGGATCCAGAACCTTCCTCACTCAAACCACTCCAATATGCAACCAATTGGTTGTTGCAACCAATTTTGGGTCGAATGAAGGCCAAATTATTCTGAGTGCTGACCACGGATGACATGCATGGTGAGCACTGCTAACCATGGGTGTTAGCAATGACTAGCACTGACTAGGAAAAGGTACCCAATTGAGTGGTAAAAACCACTTCTATACCTTGGATCTATCCAAAGGTCTTCCATATGGTCTTCTAGCATGTCCCATATGAGTAGTCGCCTCGACATGATGCATTTTAGGTGTCTATAGTATAATACAATATTTTTCAATTTTGAGGTATTAGAGGAAGACCATGAATGCCATCAAAATCTACTCAATGGTTTTTTTAAAAGGACACATATTGCACAATAGATGCAATTTCGTTACCATAATAGATGGGAAAACCATTTGGGAATATTGGTATAACCAAATGTTTACTTTTATTTAGACCTCAAGGCTTGGCTAACAGTGGCGTATGATCTAAGTACTAGGGCTTTTAGATATTTCAACCATTAGCCAGTGTTTAAAATAACATCTAAAAGCTTCCAAAAGGTTTTCCAACTCAAGTGAGTCAATGCCAACTTGGATAAAGTGGTAATAGAATTCCAATCCCAAAGCATTATATTTACACATTATTATACATATTTGTTTGGACCAAATGACCAAGTATATTATGAATTTCCAATTAAAATGAGTGCATTACAACCCTAGGTGAGGTACTATGCTAACATGATATAATTGTGCTAGGAGTAAAAAACCTAAATTTGGTGAGTAGGAAAGTATTATCTTTAGTTATGCAATGCAATAGAACATTTTCCCCCCTATGTATATATGGAAAAACACCATAAGTGACCAGATGCATGTTGAATTAGTTAAATTATAGGAGGCCATTAAGGAAGAGCATGAGAAACTACCCTCTTTTTCATATTACTCATTTTTAATCCATCTCCTGGTAGGAAAACTTGATTCATAAAACCTTAAGAAATTAGAAGTAGATGTTGATGATATACATGATAAAAATCCTTGGATACAAGAAGGGTGTTTAAGTTATGAATGGTTCTTCAATAATTTCCTCACCACTAATCATAAGGCACTATGTGGATCTATTCTAGTGAGGATAGGTGTTGGAATTACAAATTTCTTACAAGAAAAATAAGTAGAAGATTAATTTTTTATAGAATATTTCACATATGTGAGGTTATATGAGGAAAAAATACCTCCAAAATATTTTCCTAGATACTATCATATGTTTATAATTACACTTGAGATAGCTAGACAAATAGTAGAATAGAAAAAAATGAGACTAGAAAAGAAAACTAGTAGAATCTCATGGCTGAAAATCGTTGATAGATTTGGCCATTATGTTTTCAAAGGGTTCCCAAGCATGCTCAAGGTATCATGGAATATGGATGAGTTTGGTTTTTCAAAATTAACATGGATACCCTATGATCAAAAGGTACTTTACAAAAAATAAGTCCAAAGATGGCAATATACATGGGTACAACATAGGCCTGATACATTTGAGGATGAGCTACAAGAAGCTATCCAAAAGGGTGATGCTTTTAATATAATATGGAATAACACATATATAAACAGAGAGCCAATAATCATATTCAACATGTAGGGGATTACCCCAAGTAGTTGGTCTTATTAAGAAAGGCTTCAATCAAATTGGTTGCTCCAATTATTCTAGCAATCACTCCTAAAGAACTTCAAGACCAGACTCTAGAATTTGTCAACCAAGGAGTTGAACAGGTGGAAGTACTAGTGGAAGTTATTTATATGACTAAAAAAACAACAAAGATATCTCCAATAGATAAGCCTACTATAGATATTGTCACAATTGATGGAAAAGAATAGAAATTATGGCTACTTCCCCTCTACCACCTCAGCCTACTACCTAGACCCTTAGTCAGACATAAATAATTCATACTTCAGCAACACGGGTTTAGCCAATAGATCTTAGAAAGAGCCAATTGGTCCTAGCAATATATTTTCCAAATATGGTATCAAAATTTATATCCAAGGCTCTAGTTATCAACAATAAGGAAATAAAAATATCTCCACTTGTGCAGAAGAAGATAATAGAAGTTGGAGGATTGGATGATCTACTTCAAGGACATCAAATAATAATGACAAGTACAACTCAATCCCCTAAGTGCAAAAGGCCCCAAGCTTGCTCTTCCATATTTAGTTGAAACCCCAACAAGTTTAACTCTAGTAATAATAGAAGAGATCATCACTATTGATGCCATTGGGGAAAAACAACTTCAAGACATAGAGGAAGGGAAAGAACCTATAGAAGTTTAATATATAGTCAAAGAGCCAAGAAATCAGGCTTCATAGGGATCGAGGACAACTATAACCATCCCTATGCCTCAAAATATTTAAGAAATTCAGATAAGCCCAAGGACAAGGGAAGTGCAAGTTATAGGGGAACTAGAGACCATACTGGAATCAGGAGACTAGATTAAAACTACAACTAAAGTTATACTTAAATAAAATCAAGAGATCAAGGCAAAAATAGAACAGTTACAGGCTAAAAATGAAATACTTACAAAAAAATCATCATAGACAGGGGAGAGTAAATATTTTGATAAAGTTACCTTTGTGCAAGATTATAAAAAAAAAGTTTATGTTAGGTTTAACGTTGAGATAAATGCATTAACTAGAGTACTCAAAAATTTCACCGAGCTTGTCAAGATAGTTAAAGGCATAACAAAGTTGCTAAAGGAAACAAATAATAGAGTAGACTTAATTAAACATATGTTTTAAAATTTTGAGGAGTAATATGAACAAATACGCTCCAAAAATAAGTTATTATCAAATATGGTTTTGTATGTGATTGTAGCATGGATTTCACCAAATTAGCACTATACATTCGAGAAAGGGACTCCTTGGAATCTATTGTCAAAGAAATGGAAAACTGGGAGGTAGAACTAGATGCAAGGAAGAAGTTGGCCGATATTTCCCTTGAAGAATGTTTAACAGCAAATAATTTTGATAGTCTCATATACCAAAGAATACAAGACTATGAGTGTAATGAAGAAGATGAGAAAAAACTAGCCCAACAACATTTCATATAATGGATATAGTTTCTTTGATGAATCATGGACCAATATGGAATATTTGGTTGGGTTAAATCAATCATAAAAATAGAAGGGGAGAAAAGAGACAAAATTAAGAAGTCAAGAAAATTTACATGGAAATTGTAAAAGAAAAAGATAAAACTTAGGAAAAGATAAAATAATAGAGGAAAAAAGTCAAAGGATCTAAAATAATCCAAGAGAATTAATGCAAGCCATCTCAGAATAACTATAAAATAATTTTGAACCATCATGAAATCAATGGTGCAAATGCAATGACATGGAGGGATGATATGAGAGAAGTTGTAACAGAATGAGGTCACATTCAAACTACAAATAGGATCTAGACTCATAGAAGAAGGATAAATTTTTGCATAGCCAAATTTTTCCAAAGGTATAATTGAATGCCCTTGTCCTTGTTAATTTTATTTTCTCTCTATTTATTTTCCTTTTTTCTATCTCTTATTCTTCTCCATAACTTGTGCAAATTTTGTTGAGGATGCATTCAGTTAACTAGGATAATTTCTAGTAGCTGAGTCAAAATCTTGGAGCTCTTTGTCACTACTCTTACGATGGAGAGTTAATTCCTCTATTATATTATTTGAACACAATCACTCTACCATACTCTAAACTATTAAAATATTTTGAATTATAATACAAATCCAACTTCTTCCTTTCTACAATTCATTGTCAATTGTGTGTTTGTTGTTCATTTACATGTTACATTATTTGAATGTATAAATGATGCCTTCCCTCACTAGTTAAATCTCAATTATGCTTGTTACATAATTTGAATGAACATAATTGAACCAGTTCTTCCTTTCTTTTTCATTCTATTTCATGTGATTGCTGAAATATTGCTATAACTGATAATGGATAAGGAATCCATTTGCTAATAGGGTATAATTATAAGGGTTTCTATGAATCTCGATCAAATAAACATTTAATATTTTAATTTTTTGTTAAGTCTGGATGAGCATATGTATAAAAGTTATAATTTAAGCTCTTTTGGGTTTCCTTACCAACCTTGGTCTTTCTGAAATCTTCTTGATTATTCATTCTTGAGTAAAGAGGTGGATCAACCAAATTCCACAATACTAGCTAGAATTAGTAATTTCTTGTGGCATTACAATCCATAATATTCACAAGAAAGTTCCCCAATAGTTATTGGTATCATTTTTAGGGATGATTACTAGATTTTTCTTTTGAATGTTTTGCTATTTTCTTCCTTGTGTTTTCAAATTTTTTAAAATTCAAATTATAATGTTAATGGGTCTTGATGGTCTTTAAAATATTTTAATCATTATTTTACTATAATTTCCTAATCCCTTGTACTTATTATTTTGTGAGGCTAAGAGTATTCCAAGCCAAGCAATCTTGGCCAAAGTGATTTTTTTCCTTCTACACACCATACTGGTGACTTTGATCTAGTTATACCTAAAATTTGAGAAATAAATAAAGAAAGAGTAGATTGTCCTAAATTCTACAAGAAGAATTGATTGAGATATCTATCCAAAGCTGTCAAATCTAGAGGTGCTTCTCCAGTGTCATAATAAAATACTGATATTTGTAATTTTTTATTTTGATAATAATTTAAATATGATTTATGTAGGTGTTAGTTCAAGTATCATTCCATCTCTAAGTGTTACTTCAAACCTTGTTATTACAACCCCTATAGCTAACATGGTCAATTTACCACCAAACCAAAATGTTTAAAAATGAAGGACTAATAGTATAGGCCATTTAGATTGCCCTTAGTTCTAAATCCCCTACCTAGTAAAGCTCATAAATATTTTCCCAAGTTCCAAGGAAACAATGTTGTGACTGGTGACCATATAAGAGATTTTCTATATGCAATGGATATTTTAGAAGTATAATAATAATATGTAGTCCTAATATTATTCCTTTAAACTATAGAAAAATATGCTTGTGAGTGGTTCAATTATCTTCAACTCAATACTATCACTATTTTTCAAAGCATGGAAGACACGTTTCTCAAAAGGTGCAGGGAGAAAAAGAATGAACAATCACTGTTGATAGAGCTGACAACAATAAAAAAGAAATAAAATGAGTCTATAGAGGATTTCAATAGGATATTTTTCAATATTAAAAATAAAATTCCCACAATAGTAAGGCCTAATGATTAGTTAATTTTTTTCTATAATAATGCATTTCTTGGGGATTTTAACTATGACTTAAGACAAGATCAATTCAACACTATTGATGCTTGTATGGATAAAGCTATTGAGATTAAAAGTAACATGATTGAAAATGGGAATGAAAGCCTCTTCTCTAGAGCCTAACCAACCAAATAAAAAATCCCAATAAAGTAGGGTTCATTATATTAAAGTAAACAAAGTAGGATCGTATGGATAAAATTATAGAAATGTTTAACACCATGAACAATAGGCTAGCTAGTATAGAGAGACAAAGAGAAAATAATTTTGAGACTTCACAACCATAGGGTGAAAATAGAACTCCTTTCCACATAAATTTTAAAACAATTGGAATAACAATAATAATTCTGGTATAGAAGGGAATAAGAACAAAAATGGTGGAGATAATTGTAGGTGAGTTGGAGAGGAGAGGGCAATCCTCCAAAGGAGGTCCCAAGTTCAAATATCCACCCTACCAAAAATCTGAATTGGGTATCCAAAATCCAATTGATAATGTGGATGTGGGCAGGTTCGGGTGTGACTCCCGGGTGACTTTGACGGTGTAGAACCCCTTGTTCATGGTTTCTCAAACCAAGGCGGTCCCACAAGGGATTTTTCGCTTAAAAAAATTTGGAAAAGAAAAGAAGCTAAAAAATATCTAGATGTTGTACCTAACCCTATTCCCTCTGTTAACATGGCCACAAATTTTCCTTTTTATTGTTCTACTTGTGAGTCTGTCATAATTCTATTGATTGTAGAATACATTTGAGCATGCATAGTAATGTAGATCTTGAGGATGAATCTAAAGAAGTTATCAAGATCAATGTATGTTGGACTTAGGATGATGAGACTAGAGAAAAAATATTTGAAGAATATATGGATTCATATGCTTCAAATCATCATTCTAAAGTTCTATTCGCTAATAATGTAGAAATTATGTAGAGATAATAATATTTTAGGTATAAAAAATGTAATAGGGTAAGTTATACCTACAACAGAATAAATAGAGGCACTAGAAAGAATACATGAAATAAATCTAAGATATAGAACAATGTCAGATAATTTTGAGAAAGCATCTGCTAATAAAAATAGAGGACAAGCAAGTTTTAATAAATCTATCCATAAAGAGAAAAACGATAAAAAACAAAAGGATAAAAAACAAGTCATACATGAAGTTGATATAGATGAAGATATGCAAAATCAACATAAAGAGGAATATAGAAGAACAATGGATGTTAAGAAAATATAATTTGATTATGATTCATAAATAACTAGAAAGAAGGTCAACATCACATTTGATGAGTAAATGATAGTCCCCAAATATAGATATCGAGTATACAAATATTTTGGATTAATAGATTAGATAGAAAGTCAAATATGTAATGCTTTAAGGTCAAAAAGTTATGAGATTAGAGTGCCCTATTTAGTCAGACCATTTTATGTTTCTCTTAGATATACATTAGACTTAGGTGACCAATATGTCATTCATAATTACATGCTTGACAGTGGAGCCTCACACAACATAATGCCAAAACAAGTAGTTGATCAATTAGGGCTTATTTGTACAAGATATTCTACTCCTATTTCAATGATGGATAGTAGATAAATACCATGTATGGGGGTGATAATTGATCTAATGATGTATCTAGATCAATATCCAAAGAAAGGTATAGTAATGGATGTAGTAGTGGTGGATGTAGATACTTTCTTCTCCTTTTTGCTAAGTAGACACTAGGGTAGACAACTAGGTGATTCTATTTAGTTAGATTGGTCTTATGCTACCATTACCCTATCTAGAAAATAAAATGCTAGTATTAGAAGATAACATTTTAACAAGTATTCTATAGAACTGAGGAAATTTGATGACACTATGATAAATCTTGTCAATTCTATTGAGAAAAAAGGAATGGAAGTATATTTGGTGTGGCATACACCTTTTCTGAAAGAAGTCCCTAAAGCTAAAGAGATGGATCCAAAAACTAGAGCAAAGTTTGATTTTGAATATGGTAGGATCTTAATTAGTGAGATGTGGACTATGACTGTTGATGAAGCTAAGTCACAAACTAGGGTTGGTGCTAGGATTAACCTAATTGATATCAAAGGTAATTATCTTGGCAATCCTTATAGACTAGACTTCCCATGCACTAATAACATGGAATAATATGAAGAATTATTGTTAGGGCTCAAAAAAGCCAAGGAATTAGGCAAAAACTATTTAACTATTAATGGATATGTATATCTTATAGTTCAGCAAGTGAAAGGTAAATATCAGGTTAAGCACCTGAGATTGAAATAGTATAAATAGGTTGACATTTATGAGATTAAAAAATTCTTGGTATTTAAAATACTCTATATTCCTATAGAACAAAATCATATAACAAATCAATTTGCCATTAATGCATCTGGTGCATATTGGCCAAAAATTGGTATAGAATATATGAATAGGTTTCCAACCATCTATATCTATAAACTCTCTAAGTCTGATAATGTAGTATATCTTCAAGTATTTTAGGATGATGTTGATATAAAATACTTTATGACTCTCCAAAATCAATTTGTCGATGTCATATGTGATGAGGAGGATGAAAATAAATTAAAAGATGTTATTGGAGAGCCAACATAAGTCATCCAATTGAAAACTAATAGAAATCCCTAGAGGGTTCATTTCTTTAGAAATTTTGTTTGATGAATTTGATAGAGCATATAAACCTCTAATCCAAGAATCATAAGCAGATGATGTGACTATAGGGACAACAGAAGAACCTAGATTGTTTTAAATAAATAAAGCTTTATCAACAAAAGAAAGACAACAATACATTAGTTTTTTGATAAAGAATAAATATGTTTTTTCTTGGAGTTATGAATATTTGAGGACATTTAATACATATGTTATGTCTCATATTATACCTCTACAACAAAGGGAAAATCCTTTTAGGTAAAAATAGATAAAGTTCAACCCCACATTACATCAAATTATGCAAAAATATGTACAAAACTATTGGATGCTAAAATAATTAGATCATTAAAATTTTCTTCATGGATAGCAAATTTAGTACCAACTAGGAAGAATAATGGAGATATTAGATTATGTGTCAATTTAAAAAATCTAAATAAAAAATTACTCAAATATAATTACCCACTCCCCAACATGGAGCAATGTTTGCAAGCAATAATAGGGTCAACTAGAATGTCTTTGTTGGATGGTTTTTTAGGCTATAATTAAATATTAGTTAATCTAGAAGATAGATACAAGACTACCTTTACTACACCATGGGAAATTTTTAAATATCATAGAATTCCATTTGAATTGATGAATGCAGGTGCCACATTCTAGACGACTATGGATATTTGCTTTTAAATGTTTGATGTTAGAACTAGTAGTTGTATATCTTGATGATATTATAGTATTTTCTAAAAATTTAGAAGATCATTTTGAACATTTAGCTATAGTATTTAGCATATGTAAAGAATTTGGCATATCTCTCAACCCTAAGAAATGTATCTTTGGAGCTACACAAGGAAAATTGTTAGGGCATGTTGTTTCAAAGGAAGGCATTAGCATTGATCCACAAAGAACATAAGCTATTGCTAAAATCCCTCCTCCTAAAAATTTGAAAGAAGTAATATCTTTCTTTGGTAAAATAAACTTTGTAAGAAGATTTGTCCCTGATTTTGCTAAAATTGCTAAATCTATTAATGGCATGATCAAGAAAGATAGAGAAATAAGGTGGACTGAAGAAAAGGTTCAAGCATTTTAGAAAATCAAAGATACAATCACTCAAGCCCCTATCTTGAATTTTCTTGATTATTCTAAAGTATTTAATATATACTCATTTGCATTAGAACATACAATTGCTATAGTATTATCTCAGAAGGATGATGAGAACAATGAAAGACCCATAGCTTTTATGCGTACAAGACTGAAAGGAGCTTAATTAAAATATTCTATGATAGAAAAATAGTCTTATGCTTTGATAAGAGATTAGAACATTTTAAAAGTATATTTGAATCAAATAAAGTGATAGCACATATCCCTCATATAGCCATTAAATATCTTTTCATTCAATTTGAATCCATAAGCATTTATGCAAGATGGATGGTGTAATTGTTGTAGTATGATATAGAATTCAAAGCAATTCAGATTGTTAAAGGTCAGGGATTGGAAAAGTATATGGCTTATAAATAATGGGAAGACATCGATAATACTATTATGATAGATGAAAAAAATCAAATAATAATTATTGAGAATTTTGATTGCCAATGGTATGAGGATATTGTATTCTATCTTTAGAATTTATCATTTCCAAGAGGTATGTCCCAAATAAAATGAGATATATCAAGAAATTGGCTCAAAGATATTACTTCCAAGAAGGAATATTATATTGGAGATATCCAGATGGCTTGTTTCTACTTTGCTTGTTTGAAAAGGAAGTACCCCAAGTACTAAAAGAATATCACTCAAGACTTTGTGGAGGTTATTTTGCATCAAAAGTCACAACTAATAAGATCATGAGAGTTGGTTATTATTGGCCTACCCTATTCAAATATGTTTATCAGTTGGTCATAAGCTATCATAATTGTTATATTTTTATAGGAAAGAAACATTTTTTAGCTATACCTCTAAAACTAGTGATTTTGGAAGCTCCATTAACTTAGTGGGGAATTGATCTAATCGATGAAATTAATCCCAATTCATCTAAGGGATAAAGTGGATATATAATGCAAAAAATTATTTACCAAATGGATAGAGGTAGCCCCCCTCAAGAAATCAACCACATAAATAGTTATTAAATTATTAGAGGAAAATATTCTAACTAGATTTAGGGTCCCCAAGAAAATAGAATCAAATAATGGTAACAATTTCACTTCTATTGAAATATTTGAATTTTGTGCTAAGTACACAATAGATATCTCTCATTTTTATAACTATTATCCTCAAGGAAATGGCTTGGATGAATCTTCAAATTAAAATTTGATCACCAAAATAAAAAGATAATTAGGAAGAAATAAAATAAGTTGGGACAATGAGATGAAATATGCTCTTTGGAATTATTAGTGAAAAGGAGTAAAGGGAAGTCCCCATATGAACTAGTATATGGAGAGAATGATCTAATACCTCCTCACATAAAAAGTAATACTCTATATCTACTTCTCCAAGACCAAGAAAATCTAGATGCTTTACATAGAAGACTAGATCATATTGTGCAACTGCAAGAGGATAGAAGAGAAGCCCTAAATAAAATGATAGAAAAATATTAGAAAATAAGGTAACTTTTCAACAGGAAATAAAAAGAAAATATTTTTTTATAAGGTGATATGGAATTATATTGGGATCCTAAGAATGGCAGACATTGAGAAAAAATAAAACTAGACCTAAATGGCTTGGTATTTATCATATTATTTAGATAGTTGGGTAGCAAACATATAAATCATAAAATTTAGAATGAGATCAGATGTAAATTCCTATGAATGGCCAACATCTAAATATTTATAACCCTCCATTTGGGGTCATGAGAGTCTAATAAAAAAAGAAGGAAAAGTGTGTGTGTTTTTTCTTTCTTTTTTTTGTTCATATTTCTTTAATATATTTATATTAGGTAGGATGTTTCTGGTCATTTGATCAACTAGGAGATTCTAGAGTTCTCAGGTGCAACATTGTCAAGACCATGTTTCACATGTCCCATTTAGAGCCTATTTTGGATCCTCAAAATAAAACTTGATATTTACCCTTAATTTTTAGAATTTCATGTCTCGTGGAGTCTTAGGTCTAAGTTGTATTGTTTCTATGTCTAATACAAGCTTTCCTTAAATTGATGATTTTTCAAATTTTGCAATAATCCTTAGGCTAATCTTAAAATTTGTAGTACTTTATAGGTCATTAGAATGTTCATTGTTTTTTTTTGTTTTCTCACTAAGTCTAGTTTTATTATTGCAATTATTTGAAGTCTTTTTAGTTTTGTAAAATTAAGTATACAATGTAAGGTCTTGATCTCTCAAAGTTCTATTTGAACAATAAAATCCCTTATTTTTGCAAAGATTCATTGGAAAATTGTTATCCATTAGCCTTGGCCTTCCCCCTCCTTTTCAATTTCCTAGCAATTGAATTCTCTTTAAAAATCCTAATGTTCCAAGTCAAAATCATTTTATTCCATGCACCCAAGACCTTATTTTTCATGCTTCCTAGCTCATACCTATTCCTAAGGTTTAAAGCCTAAGTCATGCAAAATAAAATTAAAAATCCTACTTAAGTTTTTCCAAAGTCCCCCTTAAGTCGATGAGCCCCCTTTTTGTTAAAACCCCTTCCATATTTCTCACATATTACGACATGCAAAAAGGAAAATTCATCTAACAATATTTATTTTTCTTTCTAAGCTCACCAAGTAGCCCATCATTTCAAAAATGTGTGGTATGCATTCACCGCTACATCATCATGCAATACCTACTACTCATTGCTATTGCAGGTTATCTCACCTAGCAATTATCATTTAAGAATGAAAAGGAAGTCTTTGTGCCCCTAAGGTCCAAGCCAAACAATTATTTTCACAACCCCCTTAAACATATTATTCTCCTAAGATCATTTTCCTAAGTTGTGCAATTATATTAAATAGTTTTTTCTCTCGAGCTAATATTTAGGTGTTTCTTTATCTCTGTGTGCATATTTTTAGTATAAACCATGCACATTATTTAGAATTTATGGTCCACATGGATCATTACCAAATATACCACATGCCTTGATCAAAAGTGAATGGCTTTTAAAAATGACTAATTGCATTGTATTTTATGGATGGTTCACTTTTTCCAAAAACGTTTCTAGATCAAACATGTGCAAGACTTGGAATCCACTAATATAAGTGCAAAAGAGACTAAATATATTGAAAATTCATATGTATATGAGCAAACCACATGAATCACTACTAGATATATGACTCACATCGATGCAACCAAGAAGCTATTTAAAGGCTAGATCATGCATTATAAAATGAATGACCCACATTATTTCACTGAGGAAGATGAATGGTACAGAAGGATATAAGATTGACAATGTGATTTTAAGAACATTTGACTTTTCCAAATCAAGCCTTAAGTTTTTCTTATTTACCAAATAGTGATGGCCTGCATCAATCGATCTAAGATTTGATGACATATGATCAAGGTAACATAATATTAAAAAGTCTTATCAAATACATGGCCTATATAGCTTCTTGTATAATATAAATGGATGACACATCTGATAAAGATCAAATAAATAGTAGGTATTTCGTGACATATGAAGACAAGAAAATAAGATCCATCATCAAAACCTATCAAATTTTGTCAGAATTATAGGCTAACAGTCAAAACTTGTCATAAATATCAAAAAATTGATGGAATGCATCAGTTTTTAGGTAAATCAATGGTAGGCATTTCACGGTGGGTAAATACAAAGAGAAAATAATATTCACATTAGCACCTAGTAGATGCGGTAGAACTAATAGTAGTGGTGAAGGGTCTAACGAAGCTTAAGGAAAATGACCATATAAGGAAAAAGAGACCCTTTCATGGAAAAAATCAACAAAAGATGTCGATGTGGAAAAAAATCCCTTAGGCACATGATTTTTAAAACAACCAATGATTATGGCACACCAACCTAAGCCACATTAGAAAAATCAACGAATAAAATAACTATTTTTTCTAGTTAAATATTGTTAGAATGAAAAATGTGGTAGGACTTAGGAGGCAAAAAATATGAATATAGTTAGAAATAATAAAAAACTAAGCATGTGATAACAGGCTCAAGAATACCATAAATATTGGAATTTACTCTCTCCATATCACTCTCAGTAGCCACTTGCAAAAGATTAAATCCAGAGAACCCATTGATTCTTTAATGACTTGAGCTTATCCAGCTATCAACAACCCTCACAAAATATTTTTGAAGGATAATCCCAAGGGATAATGGCTTCCTCCAACACACCAATGATTGTTCATACTAATACTATAACCAAAATCAAGTTGTAAATTGATTCTTATCCATATCAACCAGTAGTAAGGATAGCTACACTTGGAAAATAAGTGATAGATTTCTCAAATAAATATGTATCTGATAAAAGGATTACCCTTGCACAATAGTGGCAATTTGATAATACGATAATTTTTAATTTTGAGCTATCAAAGGAAGACCACCAACACCACTCGAATTTACTCAAGGGTTTATTTAAAAGGGCACAAAGCACACAACGAAGGCAATCTCCTTACAATAATATATGGGGCAACAATTTTGGAATCTTGGTATATCCAAAGGTCTACTTTTATTCAAACCTCATAGCTTGGCTAACGATGGCGTATGATATGAGTACTAGGGATTTCAAAGATTTCAACCATCGATTGGTATTCAAAATAACATCTAGAAGCTTCCAAAAGGTTTTCCAACTCAAGTGAGCCAAAATCAACTTGGATAAAAAAATAATAGAATTTTAGTCCTAGAGCATTATCTTTACACATTATTATACATAGTTGTTTGGGCCAAATGACCCAGTATCTTATGAGTTTCCAATAAAAAAGGGTGCATTACAACCTTGGGTGAGGGACTATGCTAACATGATAAACATTGTATTGGGAGTAAAAGCTTGAATGTGGTTAAGTATTATCTTTAGTTATGCAATGCAATAGAACATACCCCCTATGTATTGATGGGAAAAAACCATAAGCGACCAGATGCATGTTGAATTAATTAAATTACAAGAGGCAATTAAGGAAGAGTGTGATAAACTACCCTCTTTTTCATATTACTCATTTTTAATACATATCTTGGTAGGAAAAATTGATTCACAAACCATTAAGAAATTAGGAGTAGAGGTTGATGATATATAGCATAAACTTCCTTGGATACAAGAAGGGTGCTTAAGTTATTCATGGTTCTTCAATAATTTCCTCACCACTATTCATAAGATACTATGTGGATCTCTCCTAGTGAGGATAGGTATTGGAATTGCAACTTTCTTTAAATAAAAACAAGTAGGATATTACTTTTTGATAGAATATTTCACATATGTAAGGTTATATGGGGCAAAAACACCTCCAAAAAATCTTTCTAGATACTACCCTATGTCTATAATTGAACTTGATATAGCAAGATAAAAAAAATAAGAGGTAAAACTAAAGTTTAGAAAAGAAAACTAGCAGAATATTATGGCTAACAATCCCTATCATATTTGACCATTATGTTTTCAAAGGGTACCCGAGCATGCTCAAGGTAATATGAAAGATGGTTGAGTTTGATTTTTCAAAACTAACATGTGGACACTATGATCCAAAGGTACTTTATATAAAATAAGTTTAAATATGGCAATATACATGGGTACACCACAAGCCTGATACATTTGAGGATGAGCTATAGAAATCTATCCAAAAGGGTAATCTTCTTGATACAATATGAAAAAAAACATATATAAAAGGAGATCAAATACTTAGATTCAACATGTAGGGGATTATCCCAAGGAGTAGTCTTATTAAGAAAGGCTTTAGTCAAATTGGTTGCCCCAATTGTTCTAGCAATCACTCTTGAAGAATATCAAGACCTAATTCTAGAATCTATCAACCAAGAATTTGAACAGTTGGAAATACTAGTGGAAGCTATTTATATAGCTGAAATACAAGTAGAGATCTCTCTAATAGATCAAATTGCTCTAGATATTATCACAGTTGAGGGAAAAAGGAAATAAATTATGGCTACCTCCCCTACACCACCTCAACCTACTACCTAGATGCTTAGTCAAATAGAAATAGTTCCTACTTTATTAACATAGGTTCAACCAATAGATCTTAGAAAGAGCCAATTGGGCCTAGCAATGTATTTTAAAAAAATGGTATCAAATGTTGTACCTAAGGCTCTAATATTCAACAACATGGAAATAAAAATATCTCCATTAGTGCAAAAGAAGATAATAGAAGTTGGAGGATTGGATGATCTACTTTGAGGATAAAAAATAAAAATGGCAAGCCCAACTCAATCCCTTGAACATAAAAGGCCTATGCTTGCTCTCCTATATTTAGCTGAAACCCCAAAAATTTTGACTGTAGTAAGAACAAAAGAGATCATCATTGTTGATAACTTTGGAAAAAATAACTACAAGCCATAGGGGAAGGGAAAGAACCTAGAGAATTTCAATATATTATCAAAGTGCCAAGCACTCAAGCTTCACAGGGATCAATGGTAGCTATAGCCATCCCTATCCCTCAAAATATTCAATATGTTCAGATAAACCCAAGGACAAGGAAAGTGTAGGTTATATGGGAACTAGAGGCCATACTGGAATCAATAGAATAGATTAAAACTACAATTAAAGTTATACTTAAACAAAATCAAGAGCTAAAGGAAAAAATAGAGCAATTATAGGCTAAAGAAAGCATCACAAAAATGGGAGAGTAAATTTTTTGACAAAGCTACATTTGTGCAAGCTTATAAAGCAAAGTTTATGCTAGGCTCAAAATTGATATGAATGCATTAACTAGAGTGCTTAACAAATTTACTAAGCTTATCAATATAGTTGAAGGAATAACTAAGTTGATAAAGGAAACATATATTAGAGTAGTCTCAATTAAATATATATTTCAGAAATGTGAGAAGCAATATGAACAAATATGCTCTAAACAAGTTATTATCAAATATGGTTCTATATGTAACTACAACATGGAGTTCACCAAAGTAGCACTATACATCCAAGAAAGGGACTCCTTGGAGTCTACTATCAAAGAAATAGAAAATTAGGAGGCAGAACTAGATGCAAGGAGGAAGCTAACCAATATTTCCCTTGAAGAATGTTTAACTGTAGATAATTTTAACAATCTCATAGACCAAATAATATAGGACTATGAGCGTAATAAAGAAGATGAGCAAAAACTAGCCCAATAGCTAAATGAATTAATAGAAATGGCCAAGTCCTTAACCAGATTTTCTTGAAAAAATCATCTATCAATAGAGATATAAAGTAATAAGGAATTGCATATAATAGATACATTCAAATTCATAGCATCATTCTTTGTTGAAGCATGGACCAAGATGATAGATCCAGTTGGGGTAAATAAATCATAAAAAGAAAAGGGGAGAAAAGAGATAAAACTAAGAAGTCAACAAAAGTTACATAGAACCCGCATAAGAAAAAGATAATACTTAGAAAAATATAAAATAACATAGGATAAAATTCAAAGGATCTAAAATAATCCAAGATAATTAGTGCAAGCTAGCTTAGAATAACTATAAAACAACTCTGAACCATCATGAAATCAATGGTATAGATGCAGCCACATGGATGCATGAGATGATAGTAGTTGTAATAGAATAAGGCCACATTCAGAATACAAATAGGAGTTGCAATCATAGAATATGGATAAATTTTTGCATAGCCAAATTTTTCTAAAGGTGTAGCTTAGTGTCCTTGTCCTTGTTAGTTGTATTTTCGTTGTGTGTTTTCTCTGTTTCCATATCTTATTTTTCCACATAACTTGTGTAGGTTTTGTTGATGATGCATTCAATTATCTGAGATCATTTCCAATGGTTGAGTTAGAATCTTGGATCTCTTTATCACAACTCTGAGGATGGAGAGTGAATTCCTCTGTTACATTATTTGAACAAAGTGAATCCTTTGTATTTTTTTAAAGAGATCTGGGCACTATGCCATACTCTAAACTATAAAAATATTTTGAATTATAATACAAATCTATCTTCTTCCTTTGTGCAATTCATTACCAATTATGTGTTTGTTGTTAATTTACATGTTACATTGTTTAAATATTTAAATGATGCCTTCTATCATTGGTTAAATCTCAATTAGGCTTGTTACATAATTTGAATGAACATAATTGAACCAATTCTTCCTTTCTTTTCATTCTATTTCATGTGATAGTTGAAATATTACAATAATTGATAATGGATAAGGCACCGATCTACTAATAGGATATAATTATAAGGGTTTATATGAATATTGGTCAAATAACATTTAATTTTTTACATTTTTGTTAAATATGAATGAGCATGGGCATAAAAGTTACAATTTGAGCTCTCTCTTAGGTTTCCTTACCAACCTCAATCAATATAAAATCTTCTTGATTATTCATTCTTGAGTAAAGAGGTGGATCAACTAGAGTCCAAAATACTAGTTTGAATCAAGAATTTATTTTGGTGTGATAATTGATAAAGAATTCATGGAAATTCCCCAACAAAGCCATGGTAGTATTTTACTAATTCTAATTTGAAAAATTTTCACTCTTGATTTATTGAAGGTACATTAATATGTAAAAAATATGTATGCATGGTACATAGAGGTACCACATTGGCTACCTTTTATAGTCCTCCCTTCAAGACCTTAACAAAGTATAGCAAGAGAAAATCAAAATGGGGTTTTTAGGTAGCAAAAACTATCATGCTAATCAAATCATTAAAATCCTAGTTCACTATTAAGCTCAATCCTATTACTATTTTCAACCAAGAAAAAAACAAAAAATATCAAGAAAATATGGAATGGATTTGATCCTATCCCATATTAGTCCCAAAACACTCTTTTGAATTGGTCTATTCTTAGTTTTGAAGAACACAAGCTTATACTGAGAGGGAGGGTGAACAATATAAGATCAACTTTTACTTTTCTTTCAAATGATAACAACAATAATATCAATGTAGTAAAATTGACAATACACAAATCATCACACATATGAGAGACACAAATTTTATGTGGTTCACCCAATGTGGGTTAAATCCATGGAGAAAATATTTCTTCTAAATTTTCTCAACAAATCTCTTGGGAATCAATTCCCTATTACAATGTTTATGGAACTTTTTCCAAAGGAGACATCGATCCCTTATACTCTTATTTTTGGATCTCTCTCCATAGGAGAACTCTATCCCCTTGCTTTGGATTGTGTATCTCTCTCCACGGGAGAAATATTTTCCCTTTGATATGATTCTTGGGTCTCTCTCCATAGGAGAACTCTTTCCCTTTTCTTCTAGTTCATGGATCTCTCTTGACAAGAGAACTCTTTTCCCTTTAATATGGTTTGTAGATATCTTTCCATAAGAGAACTCTTTCCCCTTTGCTCTGGTTCATGGATCTCTCTCCATAGGAGAACTCTTTCTCCTTTTCTTTGGTTCATGGATATCTCTCCACAAGAGAAATCTTTCCTCTTTGGTTTGGTTTGTGGATCTCTCTCCACAAGAGAACTCTTTCCCATTTGTTCTAATTCATGGATCTCTCTCCACATAAGAACTCTTTCCCCTTTGCTTTGGTTCGTGTATCTCTCTCCATAGGAGAACTTTGTCCCCTCTACTCTACTCAATTTTTCTCCAAGCCTTAACTCAAAGCTTGATCAAATAAGCAACCAAACCTGCTCTCAACTCTATCTCAAATCTACCTCAAAGTTGTTCCAACACTTCTCAAAATACTTGCTCAAATTTGCCTCAAAGCTATTCCAAGTATTATCAAAATACTTTCTCAAATCTACCTCAAAGTTGTTCCAAGTCTTCTCAAAATACTTTCTGAAATATACCTTCAAGCCTTCTCAAAAGACTTGCTCAAATCCACCTCAAAACTACCCTAAGTCTTCTCACAAGACTTGCTCAAATCTACCTCAAAGCTGCCCCAAGTCTTCTCACAAGACTTACTCAAATCTGCCTCAAAGCTGCTCACAGAACCTGTTTAAACACTCCCAAATATTACATATAAAAAATGCTTATATCTCTTTCAGAATTGTTTTCTTCAACTAGGAAATTTAGACATATTCTACCTAGAATTTGTTTAACCTTTGGAACATATAGAGAATGATATGCACTATTAAAACCCCAATATGTTCTTCACATTCAAAAATATTGCATTCAAATAATCCAATCTTTATCTCTTGCAAAATCCCTTTCAAATCAAATCAAAATAGTGTATAACTTGCTTTACAAAACTTGTCTATACTTGCAAATTTACTCTCAAAAATCAAACTCAATAATGCACAAATTTCCCTCACAAGATTGATCTCAAATAATTTCACAATTACTTTCAATATTTCTTAACCAATGCTCAAAATATTTCATAATGATTCACAAACTTGTCTTCAAACCTAGCACAAATAGTTCACAATCTATAGCACAAATGTCTCAATCTCTGTCAACAATGGAAGACAATTTGTTTTACAAACTCTAAATCAAGTATTTCCAAAAATACACAGTAATCAACCCTTTTATCTCCACCTTATAATTCTAAAATATTTCAACCAAACACCTTAAAGGAAGAGTGATATAACCATACCTATTTGATGAAGGATCTCTCTCAAAAACTTGTCTCAAGATGTCTTTCTTATGCCACTTTCAAGGTTTAGTTATCATAACACTTTTCAAACCAACCATAACATCTTTCCTCAAAATTTTCTCATAAAAATATTTAATATCAAGATAAATTTTTAACCATAATCAAATCCTCTTCATATTTCTCTTTATCAAAAATTACACACAAAAATTAAACCATAACAATACCTTATCACTCCTACTTATAACATCCACCTAGAATGCAATAACACAATTTAATACCCCTAAGTGCATGTCATACATCAATTTATTTTCAAACACCTTATTGTTCCTTTCTTTAAAAAATATATTTCAAATTTATAAAACATAACCAGATTCTAACATATCATTATGTCCTCAAAACATTAAAATTCAAACCATTTCCCTTATGTCTCCCTAAACTATATAATAAGCACTTTTAATTACCAAAAATAAAAACCTTATGCCTCCCTTTTTAAGCACTAATCATACCTCAATATTAAAACAAAAATTTTACCCTTACCCATATTTGCCACCACCACCGCTAGGATTCGAACACTAGACCTCACAACGCCCATGCTCTAGCCTAAGCTAGAGTGCCAACTGGGATGGCCCCATGGCTGGAAAAAAATGTGTACCAAAGGCCTTCATGCCTTCCTCTCTATCCAAAGCAATTCATAAAACTTTACTACTATAGGGATTCAAAATCATGACCTATCCTCTACCATGCCTTACACAAGACTTGCTTGCCACTTAGGCTACTAGCCTTTCTTGAAACCAAAATTGTGTGATTTTTCTTATATTTGTTTTCACTCACCTAGAAACATGTGTGCTATATTTTGCCTTGATCATTCCCTTCTACGAATTGCGTTGCACTCCATGAAATCAATTAAATCATGTGCTATTAACTTAGGCTATGAAACATGATTTTTGTCCTCCTTTAATATACATTCAATGGTTTTGTTATGACGTTAGCTCACCCTTTATTGCCACCTTTTCTAATTTCAAATTTTGGCACCTTTGGAAAATTCAAATTTAATTTTTATTTTTAACATAATATTTAACCTTGTGTTATTATTTGTTATATTATTTAACCTTGGTGTTAAATAATATTTTTTCTTGTAGTACTTCATAAAATTAAATTCTTTTTGAGACCTTTTTCCAATGCACCTTCAATCCTTTGTTTAATAAGTCATTTTGGCCTAAATATTATAATATTATTCCTTTTCTCTTAGACCAGGGGCTTAAAATTGGGCCTTCAACCTTTTAACCAACCATTTAGAAATTTATCCCAAACCTCTTTGGCTTATAATATAAAATATTATAACCTTTCTTTTTTATCAATTTCCTTTTATTGAGATGAACTTTGCCTTGCATCCTATAAACCTTATCTTATTGCCATACCAAACTATCTTTGGCATCAATGACAATTAATGACATCAAATTTTGACATCAATCCTTTGACATAAATGACAACACAATTACTCAAAATTTCCAACAATATCCCCCTTTGTCATTGATGGAAACCCTTTCTAAAAATTCCTTTTCCATCTACTGAATTCCAAATCTACTCCCCCTGATAAACTGCTTCCCATGTCTAAATTTTCTCCCCCTTACTCAAATCTCTTCCCCTTTGACATAAATAGAAAAGGGACTCCTTTGGGGCTAAAGATATGACTCTTATTTCAGCCCTCTCCCCACCTCCTATCCTTGTGGTGATTAATTTTGGGGTGGGAGTATCTCTACTCCCAGTATACAATGCTCTTTTTCTTTGTCAACCTTCTTTTTCAACATTTTTGTATCCATACCCTTTTGATCCTTTTGAGTGTCCTTATTCTTGCTGATCTCTGTAAGTTCTGGAAACTCTGTTCTACACTACTTGGTCTTGTACCCAATATTATTACACTTGTAACACTTATGTAATTCTTGGAAGGTGTAAATGTCTTGAAGTTCCTCTTGGTGAAACCATAATAATTTATGTCATGAACCCTACAGTGGATTGCTTTATGACCAAAGTGATTACAAGAATAGCAATACCCTTGAAAGAAATGTTCATATTTGAATGAGTTGAAATTGCTTTTAGTGAGGCCATAATATTTCTTTCCATGAACCTTGCAATGCATAACTTTCTTACCAAACTGATTACATGAAAAACAATGTCCTTTGAAGAAATCATATTTTTCAACCTTTGGCATTTTAGTCCTTTCTTTGCCTTCTCTGTGATGATCCCTGTTTCTTATTTGTGCATTGTTTCCTTTCTTAGTGAATATTTTATTCTTCAACTTATCCACATAAGTCTCAATTTTTTCTTCACTTTCTTCCTCTAAAACTTCTTATTATTTTGAGCTTGAGCTTGACCCTTCTTGTTTCCTCTGTCCTTATTCAAAACCAAGTCCTATTTTGATATATGAAGATATTTGTGCATTGATAATTTTATCCAAAGTTTTTGAACTTTTCCCAAACTTGTGTAGATTGTATTTAGAATATTTCACTTCTATCCTTAGAGAAACTACCTCATGTTCTAATATTTCATATTCTATCTCTTTTACCTCTAACTTTTCAACCATGACCTCTTTAACTCTTATTGCCTTAGATTTTGAGTTTTTTAGGTCTTGTAGAAGCTCTTCCTTTTCTTCCTCATGTTCTTGAACTTGAGCCTTTAGTCTTGAATTCTTCTTTCTAAACTTTTTCAATTTTATTGAGAGCAACAATAAGTTATGCTTCTAGATCAACTATGCCTTCCTCTTCATTTTCTAAATATTTTTCCACTTCTTGATCTCCAAGAGCATCTTCATAGTTTTCAACTTTATCTTCAATAGGAGCATATTCTTCCTCTTCTATTACCAAAAATAGAATCTCTTCTTCTTCACTACCTGAGAGTCTTTCATCATTGTCACTTGAAGCCTCGCTTGCCTTGTTAACATAGAAACTCTTCTTGTGTCGTTGAAAGAACTTATTTTCATTCTTGCCTTGTGTAGACACCAAAACCTAGCCACTTGTCCTCCATCCATGCCTTCCCACCATCCAATGGCCCACCATACCCTTTTCCCACCATTTTCGACCCTAATTTATATTTATTTTATTTTATATATATTTAAATATAATATTTTATATTATATTTTAATATATGTATAATAAAATATATATTTATAAGTTAAATTAACCCCAACCATCAGATCTATTCTAATATTGACCATCCATTTACATCAATCCATGCCACACTCAAAGTTAAATGTCAGCCCTTGGATTTGCTTTAATTACAACCACACGATTAAAGTGTTGGTAAAAACCCTAAAGTAAACCCTAAGTTTGACTATTTATATGAGCATATTTGATGCTCAAAGGAAGAAGAGGGAGGGGATTTTTGATACCTGAGGTCTCTGATGCTGATTCTACCCGGATTCTAAATTCTAGCTATCTGATTGTTTTCATGGTGTTCTTTGATTTGCATTCTTAAGATCTAGCGTTTCCCAGCAACCAGGGATTAATAGCAGAGAAAAGAATATTGCTTCTAGATTTGAATGCAATCTTGAGAACTCCTAATTTCCTTGAGCTCTAGAGTCCACATAGCTTCCACCATTGCCAAACCCTAGCTCATCCTAATATTCTTGAAGCCTCATCCTGAGTCCCTGATCTTCCTACAGACGGAGGCTACCCACGTTTGTACAGGACTACACAAACTACCCAGACTATTTTGGCCATATCTCACTCATCCAGAGTCGGATTGAGCCAAAATTTTGAGGGTAGGTTCTTGATACACTCTAGAATATCTCCAAAAATTTTTAGATCTATTGGAGCTATAGATATCATAGTGCAACCTTATATTTGGACGTGAGTCTATAGTGCATCTCCAGATCAGACAACAAAATGGTAAAATAGCAAGGTAAATCATTCATGTATTTTATTTCATATTGTTAAATTTTGCATGCATTATTTTATCAGATCTAGGGTTTTTAGCACTAATTTCTGAGGGCTCACACTATGGAGCCCTCATTTGTTTTTACTGATTGCCCTACTTATTTGTGTGCAGGTTTAGCAATACAATCAAGAGCATTGTGCAATTGTTTAAGCTGGAGTGGTCCGACCAAAGGATAACTAAGAAGCCCACTCACACCTATTGGGAGGAAAGCACATCATTGAAGACACTACATTCTATTGTAGCTAGGGTTTCAAAGAACCCTAGCAGTCTGTAATAATTGTATCAAGTTCACATTGAACTATTGATTGTATCAAAGGAGTTTTTCAGCTCCCCCCATTATTAATAAAATATCTCTTTCATTTGTGCAATCTATAGTTCTTTGAGTTCTATTTTATCTTTCTTGTTTTAGTGTCATGCTTTTTACTCTACAAATGGTGATCATGGTGGGACCCCCTAAGGGTTTCATTTGTTGATTTACCTTGTTGTTCTAACTTGTTTCTATTGTCCTATTTTGCAGGTTTTCAGAAGCATAAAATAGGTCATTTTGCTAGTTAGGGTTTTTGGAAGTTCTATGGAAGTTGCAAGAGGTGTGCAAATGCTCTGAAGCACCTGGAGATCCCCATAAGCACCCTATGGCATTTACAGAGGTGCCCTACAACATTTAGCAGTGAGTTGGAACAAAACGTAGGTTGTCCAGTAAGTCCTTCATCAATTCCCTCTCATTTTTGCTTTACGTTTTTGGGTCTTCTACTGTATTTTTTAGATTTTGGATATAAAATGAACATAAACTAAGTAATCTGGAAAATAATTCATGGTAGATTGCATTGTTAGGTTATTTTGCACTCATTCCCCACACCTTATTTTAGGGTTTTTTATTTTAAAGAAATTTGCAAATTTGAATGAATGTTGCATTTTTGAATGCATGTGAAATTATAAAAGCATACATTAGATTTGCATCTTAGGGTTGAATATTTCTTATTTTTCTTATCTAAATAGGAACAATACTTGAGTGTGAAAAGTATTCCTGCCATTGGGTGATTCCAAGCAGAGAGGTGGATGAACCCTCTGGTTGCTATTTAGGTAGGGGGTCTTAAGCGGTGTACTCCACTCTCTTTAGAAGAAATTTGCATTTCATGTGTTGGCTTCTGATTTAGGTCTATGAAATTTGTTATCTTTAACATTGTTTGATCACAATACAAAATAGGAAACTTAAAATAAATCACACACTGCACGTATCACATAAAATAGTAGTGGTTGGATTTCATCACCAACCATTGCTTGAGATTTGGTGATGGTGGCTTTCATCTCCATCCACCAATATCTACCCTAGAAACCATAGGATCACCCTTGTGCAAACTTGTTGGATTTCATCACCAACAAGAATCTCGTTGCCCTTGCCTAGCCTTAGTTTTTACCTTTATTTTTCATTAAGTAATATTAGAACATCAGAACACACAAAACTATCACTCTAAAAGGAATACACAATAATGAAGAAAATAATTAATGTATGAGGTAAGCCACACAAGGTGAAAACTTAGCATTGATTGTTTCTTCCATTTTAAATTCTGTAAAAGTTTTAGTTTTTGTGATTATTTTGATAGTTTTAAGTTTTGATTTATTTACTTTATGGTATTAACACGTAATCAGAAGAAAGTAATAAATCAAAATAACTTAATGGAAAATACATCCAATTCACCTGCTACTTCGGTGGCAAATCCTTCCAATGTGGCACAGACCAGTTTGTCTAGGCCTCCTTACCCATCCCTACCACAAGAGGGATCCCTTCCTCATAACATTGAACAACCTTCCACCCACATAGATATGGACAAGGTAGAGGCTCTTTATAGATCCTCTAACTATGTTCTTGAGCCCCTTAGCCAAGGTACTGCTTCACAGTAGGAACTGGCTACTTCCCAGCCATCCAACCTCACCCAAGTGTATACTAGTTCTTCTCATGAGGAATATGGTATGCCTTCTTCCTCCATTCCATATCACCAATACCCAAGTGTTTCTAACACTTCCCTCCCACCTGGTTATACCTATGGTTGCTCTAACCCTTTGTATGAGGAGCAAGTCAATGCTGCCTCATAGGTGTCAGCCACCCAAGTTGCCACATCAAGTGCAACTTGCCCCATGCCCATGTCTTCTAGTCCATCCACATCCTTACCTATTTCTTCTATCTCATCCATGTCTGACCAAGAGCTTCATGATACATTGGGCTTCATGAAAAAATTGCTTTAGTACCATCAAAATGCTAGACAACAAGTACACGTAAGTCCTATGCCTCATACAGTCTCCACCCAACCAACCATCGTTAACCAAAACCCCACTTGGGTACCATAATATTTGGTGGTTTCCATTCCAAACCCCCCACCAATCCAAAATTCAACTCCTCCCATCACAATTCCTTCTAGCCAACCAAATCAATTCATCCACAACTTTCCTCCACACCAAAATTCTCCATATTTCAATCATCAATCTTCCCCTCATCAATTCCAAGCCACTCAATTTCATCAACATCATCAATCACCCCATTTGATCACTCCTCAACATTTTTCTTCCAGCCCATCCCCCAATCATCAGGTAATCCAAGGCTTCCACATTCTTGGGGAAGACCCTAGGATTAAGACCATGCAACAACAAATCGATCAATTGATGCAAAACACTCCTGGCATGTCCAACCAAAGACCAACCTTAAGCCAATTGATCCATCAACCCATTCATCCTTCGATGCCATCACCGCCATATCCGACATATTTCACAGTACCAAAGTTTGATAAATTTAGGGGAACCGAGGACCCTAAAGAGCATGTTAGCACATTTGTCCATGCTTGCTTTTGAATTCAAATAGATAATGCTCTCATGCTCTAAAATTTTCCTCAAACATTGGGGGGAGATGCCATTGAGTGGTTCAATCAATTGCCTACTCATAGTATTTACACTTTCGAACAATTGATTGATCTTTTCTTTGAACATTTCATCCTCAATATCAAGAAGAAGGTCTCATTATCTGATGTCTATGCTTTAAGACAATGGGATGATGAGACAATCTATGATTTTAGAAACCATTGGAGGGCAGTCATCACAAAATTGCCATTCTCCCTACCAATGGATGAAGTAATAAAACTATTCACCAAGAGTTTCTTAAAACCCATCTCTTGGATGCTTCAGCTTTAGACATATCGATCATTTGAAGAAGCTTTAGCTCAGGCTAGCATCATTGAGGAAATAAAAATCCAAGAAGGCATAATTAAGCCCAAAAATAAAGAATGGCAAACCAAGGGCCAATACAAAAGTAACTATTTAGGCCAAAACAAATCATCTCAAGCCACTTCGGCTAACCAATCAAATCAAGTAAATCAAGTGGTCATGAGCCAGCTGGTAATGGCTCAACAACCTATGCAACATCAACCACAAAAAATTTCTTATCATGTGGTTCCCTCAGTCACCCAAGCACCAATAGTGCAAAACATAATACCAACTATGAACAACCCTCCCCGTCGATAACCTGTTTGATAATACCACCAATACACTCCTTTAATGGAGTCATATTCTTCTCTTTTCCGTAGGTTGTATGACACAAAAAAGCTGGATTTACCTAAAATTAAGCCTGATGACCCCACTAAATATGGAAGAAATTACAAAGAACACCTATTTTATCCATACCATAGACAGAATGGTCATGATATCAATAATTACCACGTGTTCAAAAACATTGTTCAAGATCTCATAGACTTGGGGGCCATTAAGGTGGATAACCCCCTCGCCCCACAAAATCAGAACCTTGGGATATTTCAAACACCTCTTCCCAACCATGAAGAGGCACAACCTAATGTAGGGGGTACTAACATTCCAACACCTCCTAATCAAGTCAACCACGTTCAACAATTCCAAGGTTTTGTAGGAGCAGTCAATGTGGTAACTAGAGGTCAACGACAAAATCAGCAAAATGCTCCTCAACCAAGTGTGTCACAACCTTCACCTCCACCCATACAAACTTCTCCAAATCCATCTCCACCAATTCATATTTTTGATCCTCCAATTCATCCCACCTATCATCCTTTGAGGCCAGTGGTATCTTTGAGTAGTCGGTTAACCACTAGTTTAAAAATAGCTTCAGCCAAATTATCTATTTATGAGCTTATACAACAATCTCCCTAGCATAGAGAAGCTTTAATGGAAATTTTGAAATCTATTGAGGTTCAAGCCCAAGACTCTAATGCCTTTAACAACTTTGTAGGGAGTGTTCGAACATGCATGGAACCCTCAATCACCTTTTATGACTTTGAGATTAAGTCAACATCATCAGAATCTGTGGATCCTCCATTGCACATTATGGCTCTAATTGACAAGAAGCCATTCAAAAGAGTCTTGATTGATATCAGTTCCTCCATCAATATCATCACCACCACTACCCTCAAGCATCTCAATCTTCCTCCATCTCACATCACCAAATCATCCTTCACCCTTAAAGCATTTAATGATGCTTTATGTACCACAGTTGGCACTATTGTTTTGCCCATAGAAGTAGGGGTCAAAACATTGCACACAATGTTCCACATCTTGGAAGGGGCCATGGCATACAATGTACTCCTTGGAAGACCTTGGATGAGAGAAATGAAATGTGTTCCTTCAATTCTCCATCAATGTTTGAAATATGTTCATAATGGCCAAGTCCATTGCATCCCAGCTGATGTAGAACCTTTCAAATATTGTAACTTCATTTCAAATCCTTATGAGTCCATGTTACCTTCCACTCATATTTTCTTATCTCCATCATCTTCTACTCCATCCACATCTTCTTCTAAAGCTCCCATTCCTGAGGAGTTACCCATCACACATCCCCCTCAATCATCCATTTCTTCTTGCACATGTGGTCATAGTCAATCCACTTTGGCCACATCATCAACATCAACAACTCCTTCAACCACTCCTTCTACCATCCTTTCTTCCACATCATCATTGTCTCATCCACCAACTTCCAATTCTTAGCCATCATCCCATCCTTCTTCATCAGCTGATATTTCACAAGTCGAACTGATGGATTGTGAAATATTCCATTCCCCACCATCGCCTAAGCCATCATCCAATATTGAGCCACCCATTTCCACATCTTCCACCACCTCAGCCCAAGTCGAGGTTCACCTCACTAGTCCTGGTATTGGTGAATATGTGGTCCAAGACATCACCATCACCCCATTCACCATCCCAACAACCAAGGATTTTGGTCACCCATGTGACCCTCCTTTATCCATAGGGGCCATCTATGATATGGGTTCCGCTCCAAACAACATCAATTTTGTTTATGGAGGGCTTGACTCCTCAATTGGGACAAATCCTCCCGAAGAACCCAAAGAACCAAGACTTACCAATATCCAAAACATGATGGGATTCCCATCTCGTTATTTCCATATAGTTAATTGGCAAGGCCAAGGCTTAGGTTCCCATGAGCAAGGAATACATGATATAATCGATGTTCCCTATCGAGAGGCACATGACCATTCAGGCTTGGGATACACCCCACTTTCTTCCACCTCTTCTCTTGAGCATGCCTTCCAAAGGCTTAACCTCAATGTAGGAGAAGATCCCTACCCACTTGATGACTCTGATGATGAGAGTTATGAAGAGTATGAATTAATGTCAATCACTTCTGATGACTCTAAAGAAGAATCTCAACCCATCATTCCTCATACCCAATAGGATGAGTTTTATCTCAGAATGTTCCCCATCAATGAGCCCATATTTCACTTGCTTCTTCCACAAGAACAAGTCGATCCACCTGGTGAACCACCTCCACCCCAATTCTATTGAGCCATTCCACAAGCCAAATTTGTAACATATGTACATAAAAAAATCAAAAATATTCATAAAAATCAAAATCAAAAACAAATTTTACTTCGCATGTACATAAAATTTATTTTGTGTTTGTTGTTGCTATCCAGGGTTAACAAGACTTAGCATTGGTTCCTAGTTCTACCATCCATCCATTCCACCTATCCATCCATTCCACCCATCCATCAATTCTTCCAATCCATCCATTTTCCTCTAAGTCAACATGAATCCTGCTGACTTATTCACCCCACTCCGCAATCCATACAATCCGGCTAAGCCAATTCCCATTGACATAAGCCTTATTGACATGGACCATATTTCTTCTCTACCCTCCTTTTCAGAGTTTGTCCTATCTGAGGAATTGTTAAGGGCTTCTACCAACTACATTCCTCCTTCCCCTCCACCTTCACCTCCATATTCAGCCAAGAATCTTGAGGTTTTTTAGGTAGAGCTAGATGATGATAAGCAAGAAGAGTTGGATGACATCTTAGATGATATTCATCTGATCCCAACACCCCATAAACTTGAGGAAGGTTCTCATATGTCCATTGAAGATACCATCAAAGTGAACCTTAGTTTAGATCATGACAATCCACAAATTGTCAAACTTGGAAAAAGCTTATCATCCGATGAACTAGAGCAATTCATCACTCTCCTCAAGAGAAAGAAGGATGTGTTTGCATGGTCCTACAAAGACATGCCTGGTCTTGACCCTAACCTTGTGGTCCACAATCTCACCTTACATCCCGATGCCAAACCGGTCAAGCAAAAACTTAGAAGGATGCATCCTACCATTGCCCTCATAGTCAAGGAAGAGCTTCAAAAACTCCTAGACATCAACTTCATTGTTCCTATTGACTATCCTGAGTGGCTTTCAAACATGGTACCCATTCGTAAGCCTAATGGGTCGATACACATTTGCACTAATTTTTGAGATCTTAATAAGGTGTGTCCTAAGGATGATTTTCCTCTTCCAAATATTGATACTCTTGTTGATACCTGCATTGGCCATGAAATGCTTTCCTTAATGGATGGTTTTTAGGATACAACCAAATTTGAATAAATCCTGATGACCAACACAAAACAAAATTCACCACACCTTGGGGGACCTTTTGCTATAAGGTCATGCCCTTTGGCTTAAAAATGCGGGCGCTACCTATCAACGAGCCATGACTTACATCTTCCATGACTACATGCATAAGATAAGACTATGTAGATGATCTCTTGGCTAAATCTAAAACTCGACAAGAGCACATTGGTGTATTGGAGAAAATATTTGATCGACTAATAGAACATAAGGTGAGGTTAAATCCCAAAAAGTGTGTCTTTGGTGTTACCTCAGGTAAACTTCTAGGATTCATTATCTCCAAAAGAGGCATTGAAGTGGACCCAAACAAGGTTAAGGCCATCATGGAAATGCCTCCCCCAACAAATATTAAAGAATTGCATAGTTTACAAGGAAATATCCAATCTATCTGATGTTTCATTGTGCAAATTTTTGATAAATGTAGGCCCTTCAACCACCTGCTACAAAAGGGTGCCATTTGTTTGGATAGATGAATGTCAAAAAGCCTTTGATGATATCAAGAAATATCTAGCTTCTCCACTAGTCTTAGCTCCTCCTCGTTTGGGGGTCCCTTTCTATATTTATGTCTTAGAAAGTGGGTGATGGTACTTATAGACTTACCGATTTAGAGGGGGTTGAGGAGCCCGAACCACTTAATGTTATCCATTTGAAAGCATTTTATTGTTAATGTGATGTTTATATATATGTATATACATGGCTAAAAAAAAAAAAAACAAAACAAAACAAATAAAAACAAATTTTCAAATTGCATGCCATATGCATTTGCATACATCCTACTTGCATTCAATTTTGCATTCACATACATTTTCACATGGCATTTACATACATTTCATTTGCATACATTTCATTGCATTCACAAATTCCATTGCATTTCAACATCTCATTACATTTTGCATCACCCATTTGCATTCATTTCCCCCATGTTCGAAAATCATTTATTAGTAGTGATGAAAAGGTCAAACAAAAAGTCAAGTTACCTTAATCAGGGGCATCTACAAAGGCATCTATGCACTTTCCTCTAAATTTCCTAAGCCAACATTCCCTTTTACAAAGTCCATACACCCTAGGTTTTCGGTCACTCAACCACTCCTAGTGTTTTAAGCAAAATCCAAAAATATGTCTGGTTTTCTTTAGGACCAAATCACTTTATCACATTAAGAAAATCTTGAGTCTTGACAACTGATTCCAAAAACATTCTTGAACCAAACACACATCTTCACATCTTAAAAACATCTTGTGTCAAAGAGGGATAATACCATACTTGGGTTACACCTTGAAGTGAAAAGGGTATTCCTCGCTTGTCCCATCATGCAACATAGTCCAAAATAAAAAATAGTGGTTTTCACCACCATCACAATTACTTCCAATACAAAATATAGAGTAGTAAGGATAGGGTCAAATTCTCATCACACTTTGGTTGAGAATCCGATTCCCCAAAGCTCCAAATTCCACTCACACACCACAGATCCATAAAGTTGTAAGGATCGTACTACATTTCCCCTCAGAAGGTTAGGTAGTCATCCCCAAGGCCTAAAAGATCATATTATTGGACTATGGAGTGAGCCTCCACCGGAGCTATAGATGCTTGACTGGCAGTGGAGTAAGCTCATGCGGGGTGACATGTCTCTCTTACAAAAAGAGAGACCTCTGACCGCACATACGGACAAGCTAGCTTCTTGGTCCTCTCCATAATAGGTCATGCCCAATTTACTCAAGATGGGTTAATGAACTTCACTTGCACACACACTGGTTCATGATTGTCTAGGGTCATTTTCGTGCTCAATATTTGGTACATGAATTCACTGCACACACATTGGTCCTAAAGAAAATTAGACAGCCTTTAGTGAGTTTGGTTGATATCACTAGTATGTTTGAGTCTCTAAAAATCATTCAGTATTCCATATCAACATTCATATCTTCTTCCATATCAACTTCCATATCTTCTTCCATGTCAACATCCATGTCTTCTTCATGGATCATCCTGCCTAAATGCCACCAAGTTTGGTGCCCCTGATTAAACAACAATGAACAAAAATGGCCAACAAAATTCTGAACTATAAATGATCAATAGAACATCATGCATACATACATCATTTAGCTTGAATTTCATATACCATTTAGCTTGCATTAATCATCCATAAGGCATCCATAAAAACATTCATAAACATGCATTGCATACACAAAAAGCATTCACACAAAAATATAAAGCCATGTATATATATATATATATTGCATATACAATGAGTGCCAAAAAAGGCTACATACAATGGAGCACCAAGGCTCATATACAAAAAGTGCATCTAAGCACTAAGCTAATGTCCATGAGAAGACCCCTGCGACCTAGTAGGAGCCCTAGACCTAGAACTCTACCTAGACTCAGCATGCCTAGATGACTCGGCCCTAGAGGATGCGATATACATCCTCAAGAGTAACAATAATCTCCCCAGTCGGTAGCTGGAAGGTCCCCCTATCCGAATCCCACCTCTCCACCAAAGCTGAGAGGTACCCTTCATCCACCCTCACCACATCCAACCGAGCCACCCCCTCCAACCCCACCTTCTTCAACAACCCCCAATCCACCTCCGAAAGCTTCTTCCTCATCCCAGGAATGAATGAAGAAAACTGATGTCGAGGCTCTATATCCCTCAACTGTAGCAACAAATATTTTTGCATTAGTATTAATTTAAAAAAAAAGCAACAACAAATCAAAATTTTGCACAAATAAACAAGTGTTTTTAGCAACATTACCTGGGCAAACCATGCCTCAGCTCCAACAACAACATTCACTCCCTCCACCACCATAGCTTCCATGCCAAATTCCACTAGCCTCACTTCAATCTCCACTCCACTCCACTCCTCAGATGCAACTTCTCAATCTCTTGAATGCACAAATGAGTTTAACCACCTTGCCATTATTTTTATATCTATTTAGTTGATTTAACCAATTAATCAATCATCTTCATTTGAAAAGCACAAAATAAACCACTAAAATCTCCAACATTTACAAATCAACTCCAACTTTTGTGAAATCATCACATTTCTTCATCAACATTGTTCCATCAAATTTCCTCATTCATCATCAATTCTTCTACAATGTGCCAAATTACAAGTGAATCTCGTATCTAGTGGTTTGTTCTATATACTTGGTGATTGCAGCGATTAGCGTCCATGCAATACGGTAAGATGAACGAATCACCATAAGAACACTTGGTCATCATCATCATTCCATATCTCCTAGTTCGAAAGCCTAATCAAATTTGGTCACTCACAATCCAAGTGAAACCTCGACAAGATGAATTTTGCTTAAAAGTGTCATTGATGGCCTAGTCCGTGGGGCTTAAAACATGGACAAAAATCAAATCATTTCATTCAAAAACTCCATGACAAGTCATCATAGTGATTGGCACTAGCTAGGGTGATTGGTTCTAGTGGAAGGAATTATCCTACAGTCACTAGCAGGCCCTCTAAAGATTGACTTCTTTATGATTTATGTTTTGCATCTCATATTGCATATCAATGATGCCATACGACAAAATTCTTCAAAATCATGGAATTACCCAAAATTTGGGGCAACCACATTTGATTCTGAATTTCCCACGATGGGATACATCTTACATGATCATGACATCTACATTTGACACATAACACTCCATCTTTTGGGGCAAAAATAGATGCAATCATCATTCCTCATTCCACAAATCCCTTCAACTGTTGGGGCAAAAATGGTCACACATTTCATCATTCCCATTTCCTTCTTTTGCACAAATATTCTTCCATTCATTCTTTTTCAATTGGCTCGTGAGTTCATCCGCATCTCATTCACCAATTGAGGGGGTAAGCTACGCAATAACTCAAAATTATTTATTCTTTTTATCTTCAATATTGATCCACAAATCCAACAAGAGAGAGAAGTTGCTTCTATGCCCAAGCCCAATCAGGTGTCTCGTGTTTTTGCACCATATTGTGTTTCACGCAACATGGTACAAAAAGGGGCATCTATAGACACCAAAACCTAGCCACTTGTCCTCCATCCATGCCTTCCCACCATCCAATGGCCCACCATACCCTTTTCCCACCATTTTTGACCCTAATTTATATTTATTTTATTTTATATATATTTAAATATAATATTTTATATTATATTTTAATATATGTATAATAAAATATATATTTATAAGTTAAATTAACCCCAGCCATCAGATCTATTCTAATATTGACCATCCATTTACATCAATCCATGCCACACTCAAAGTTAAATGTCAGCCCTTGGATTTGCTTTAATTACAACCACACGATTAAAGTGTTGGTAAAAACCCTAAAGTAAACCCTAAGTTTGACTATTTATATGAGCATATTTGATGCTCAAAGGAAGAAGAGGGAGGGGATTTTTGATACCTGAGGTCTCTGATGCTGATTCTACCCAGATTCTAAATTCTAGCTATCTGATTGTTTTCATGGTGTTCTTTGATTTGCATTCTTAAGATCTAGCATTTCCCAGCAACCAGGGATTAATAGCAGAGAAAAGAATACTGCTTCTAGATTTGAATGCAATCTTGAGAACTCCTAATTTCCTTGAGCTCTAGAGTCCACATAGCTTCCACCATTGCCAAACCCTAGCTCATCCTAATATTCTTGAAGCCTCATCTTGAGTCCCTGATCTTCCTACAGACGGAGGCTACCCATGTTTGTACAGGACTGCACAAACTACCCATATTATTTCGGCCATATCTCACTCATCCGGAGTTGGATTGAGCCAAAATTTTGAGGGTAGGTTCTTGATACACTCTAGAATATCTCCACAAATTTTTAGATCGATTGGAGCTATAGATATCATAGTGCAACCTTATATTTGGATGTGAGTCTACAGTGCATCTCCAGATCAGACAACAAAACGGTAAAATAGCAAGGTAAATCATTCATGTATTTTATTTCATATTGTTAAATTTTGCATGCATTATTTTATCAGATCTAGGGTTTTTAGCACTAATTTTTGAGGGCTCACACTATGGAGCCCTCATTTGTTTTTACTGATTGCCCTACTTATTTGTGTGCAGGTTTAGCAATACAATCAAGAGCATTGTGCAGCTGTTTAAGCTGGAGTGGTCCGGCCAAAGGATAACTAAGAAGCCCACTCACACCTATTGGGAGGAAAGCACACCATTGAAGACACTACATTCTATTGTAGCTAGGGTTTCAGAGAACCCTAGCAGTCTGTAATAACTGTATCAAGTTCACATTGAACTATTGATTGTATCAAAGGAGTTTTTTAGCTCCCCCCATTATTAATAAAATATCTCTTTCATTTGTGCAATCTGTAGTTCTTTGAGTTCTATTTTATCTTTCTTGTTTTAGTGTCATGCTTTTTACTCTACACCTTGACCATACCTATTTTTCTTTTCATGCCTGGATTTTCCTTCTTCCTTTTTTCTTATGATCCCATTTCTCTTCACTGCTACTGCTTATGGCTTGTGGAAAATTAGATGCATAGTGATCAAAATTACCACAATTAAAATATTTTATAGTCTTCATACCTTTGTGCTTTCTTGAGTCTTTTTTCCCTTTCACATAGTTAGCTTCTTCATCACTTCTTGACTCACCACTTCATTTTGGTTTCTTATCTTTTGTCTTCTTTGAAGCTTTAAAATTTGTCTCTCTCTTGGAGTAGGGATCCTTTACTATCCTCATCTCATAAGCTATGAGAATTCCATGTAACTCATCCATATTAAACTAATCAATATCTCTCATCTCTTCTATAGATGAAACCTTTTCATCATACCTCATAGGGAGTGATCTTAATACTTTTTGAGTAAAACTAGAGTCTTCGATCTCGAATACAAGTCCACGCATGGTATTAACAACCTCATACACATAAATTAAGTATGTAGTAATATCTTCCTCATCTTCCATATTTAAATATTCAAATATTTTCTTGTGGTTTTGTAGTTTTTCCATTTTGTCTTTTTTATCTCCTTCATATGTTTGCTTCAATTTTGTCATATCTCTTTTTTTTTATTTGCAGTGCATAAATTTCATAAATTCTACTTCATGTAATCCACTTAATATTCCATTCATATCCTTGGCATTATTCACATGTAATAACTTACCATATTTATCTATGGGAGGAGTAGTTGTAGGTGTGAACCCATACTTAATGGATTGCCATGTCTCATATCCTTTTTCCATTAAGTAAATCTTCATTCTTATACTCTAGAATGCATAATTGTTCCCATCAAAAAATGGAACCTTATTTTATGAAGATCCACTCTAATATAC
This sequence comes from Wollemia nobilis, assembly GCA_028583015.1. Lineage (NCBI taxonomy): Eukaryota > Viridiplantae > Streptophyta > Pinopsida > Araucariales > Araucariaceae > Wollemia > Wollemia nobilis. Next base: position 2,115,296 of record JAQPPZ010000220.1, on the reverse strand, counting down.
CATTTGTGTTCCTGTAATATCTCCCTTCAAGATGTTAGACTTTTTCAAAGGAACCAGCTCTGATACCAATTGAAAAACACAATCTTATACTAAGGGGGGTGAATAGTATAAGACCAACTTTTAATTTTCTTTCAAATGATAACAACAATAATATCAATACAGTAAAATAGACAATGTACAAATCATCAAACATATGAGACACAAATTTAACGTGGTTCACCCAATGTGGGTTACATCCATGGAGAAAATATTTATTCTAAATTTTCTCAACAAATCTCTTGGGAATAAATTCCCTATTATAATGTTTATGGACCTCTATCCAAAGAAGACACCAATCCCCTATACTCTGATTTTTAGATCTCTCTCCACAGGATAACTCTATCCCCTTGCTCTAGTTTTTGGATATCTCTCCATAGGAGAACAATTTCCCCTTTTCTCTGGTTTGTGGGTCTCTCTCCATAGGAGAACTCTTTCCCCTTTACTCTGGTTTGTGGATCTCTCTCCATAGGAGAACTCTTTACCTTTGCTCTGGTTCATGGATCTCTTTCTATAGGATAACTCTTTCCCCTTTGTGCTGGTTCATGGATCTCTCTCCATAGGATAACTCTTTCTTCTTTGCTTTGGTTTGTGGATCTCTCTCCATAGGAGAAATATTTCTCCTTTGCTCTAATTCGTGGATCTATCTCCATAGGAGAACTCTTTCCCCTTTGCTTTGGTTCATGGATATCTCTCCATAGGATAACTCTTTCCTGTTTTCTCTATTTCATGGATCTCTCTACATAGGAGAAATATTTTCCATTTGTTCTAGTTCATGGATCTCTCTCCATAGGAGAAATTTTTCCCCTTTTCTTTGCTTAATTTTACTCTAATCCTTAACTCAAATTTTTATCAAATCAGCAACCAAACCTACTCTCAACTCTATCTAAAATATGCCTCAAATATGTTCCAAGTCTTCTCCAAAGACTTGCTCAAATATACCCCAAAGCTATTCCAAGTCTTCTCAAAAAAATTTCTCAAATCTACCTCAAAGCTATTCCAAGTTCTCAAAAGACTTTCTCAAATATGCCTTCAAGCCTTCTAAAAATACTTGGTCAAATCTTCCTTCAAGCCTTATCAAAATACTTGCTCAAATATACCTCAAAACTACCCCAAGTCTTCTCACAAGACTTGCTCAAATCTGTCCTAAGTCTTCTCACAAGACTTGCTCAAAACTCCTCAAAGCTACTCACATAACCTGTTTAAAATTTCCCAAATCTTACATATAAATAATGCTTATATCTCTTTTAGAAATGCTTTCTTCAACTAGGCAATTCAAACATATTCTACCAAGAATTTGTTTAACCTCTGGAACATATAGATAACTATATGCACTTTTAAAACCCCAATATGTTCTTCACATTCACAAATCTTACATTCAACTAATCCAATCTTTATCTTTTGCAAAATCCCTTTCAAATCAAATCAAAACAGTGTATAACTTTCTTTACAAAACCGATCTATCTTTCTTGCAAATTTACTCTAAAAAATTAACCTCAATAATGCACAAATATTCCTCACAAGATTGATCTCAAATACTTTCACAATTGCTTTCAATATTTCTTAACCAATGCTCAAAATATTTCACAATGATTCACAAACTTATCTTCAAACCTAACACAAGTAGTTCACAATCTCTAGCACAAATATCTCAATCTCTTTCAACAATGGAAGACAATTTATTTCACAAACCCTAACTCAAATATTTCCAAAAATACACATTAATCAACCCTTTTATCTCCACCTTATAATTCTGAAATATTTCAACCAAACACCTTAAAGGAAGAGTGATATAACCATACATATTTTATGAAGGAGCTCTCTCAAAAACTTGTCTCAAGATGTCTTTCTTATGCCACTTTAAAGGGTTAGTTATCATAACACTTTTCAAACCAACCATAACATCTTTCCTCAAAAACTACTCATAAAAATATTTAATATCAAGACAAAGTTTTGACCATAACCAAACCCTCTTAATATTTCTCTTTATCAAAAATTACACACACAAATTAAACCATAACAATACCTTATCACTCCTACTTATAACATCCACTTATAATGCAATATCACAATTTAATACCCCTAAGTGCATGCCATACATCAATTTATTTTCAAACACCTTATTGCTCCTTTCTTTCAAAAATATATTTCAACTTTATAAAACATAACCAGATTCTAACATATCATTATGTCCTCAAAAAATTAAAATTCAAACCATTTCCCTTATGTCTCCCTAAACTATATAATAAGCACTTTTAATTACCAAAAATAAAAATTTTATGCCTCCCTTGTTAAGCGTTAATCATACCTCAATATTAAAACAAAAAAAATTCCCTTACCCACATTTGTCGCCACCGCCATTGGGATTCAAACACTAGACCTTACAAAACCCATGCTCTAGTATGAGCTAGAGTGCTAGCTAGGATGGCCCCATTATTGGAACAAAATGTGTGCCAAAGGCATTTATGCCTTCCTCTCTATCCAAAGTAATTCATAAAACTTTACTACCATGGGGATTTGAAATTGTGACCTATCCTCTACCATGCCTTATGTAGGACCCACCTGCAACTTGGGCTACTAGCCCTGGATGAAACTAAAAACATGTGCTTTCCCTTATATTCATCATCACTCATCTAGAAACACATGCACTATATTTTGCCTTGCTCTTTCCCTTCGATGAATGGTGCTACGCTTCATGAAATCGATTAAATCATGTGCTATTAACTTAGGCTTCGAAACACAATTTTTGCCCTCCTTTAATATGCATTCAATGGTTTTGTTATGACATCGGATCACCCTTTATTGCCACCTTTTCTAATTTTGAATTTTGGCACCTTTGGAAAATTCAAATTTAAATTTTATTTTTAACATAATATTTAAGCTTGTGTTAAATATTATTTATTATATTATTTAACCTTGGTGTTAAATAATGTTTTTTCTTGTAGTCCTTCGTCAACTTAAATTATTTTTGAGACCTTTTTCCAATGCACTTTCAATACTTCATTTACGAAGTCCTTTTGGCCTAAATATTATAATATTATTCGTTTTCTCTTAGACCATGGGCTTAAACTTGGGACTTCAAAATTTTAACCAACCATTTAGAAATTTATCCCAAATCTCTTTGGCTTATAATATAAAATATTATGACCTTTCTTTTTTATCAATTTCCTTGTATTGAAATGAATTTTACCTTGCATTTTATAAACCTTATCTTATTGCTATACCAAACTATCTTTAGCGTCAATGACAATTAATGACATCAACTTTTGACATCAATGACAACACAATTACTTAAAATTTCCAACAAGTTTGGATGGTGACAAAGGTGCATGTCATCCCATAGAATGACTTGCAACTAAATAATTTCCAAAAAACAAGAAGTGATTTGAAACCCAACATCCTTCCACTAAATGAATTACACCACTTAATTGAATGAAAAACCATATAGATGAATAAAAATGAATGATAATACACATTCTAATATTGAAATGTCTATAATACCATTAAAAGTTTGAAAATATGATTCAAACCCTGGTTGAATCTAGTAGAATATTCCTACACTCACCAAAGTGATTGTTATGGTATTCTTACCTAATGTGAATGCCTATGTAACCACTCCATGAAGTTGAGCAATACACCCTTTACCTTAATATCACCTATTCCTTAAGCACATAAAAGAAATAAAATTAAATTAAATTTTCTCACTGTGAATTTTCCTACCTTCTATAGATTTAAAATTTTATATTTTATAATCTTGAAATAGTGTTCTTTTCGTGATATTTTGATCATGTTTCTAAAGGAACTAAGCATAAATTTTACATGAATTTGATAAAACTTGATGAGATATAGAAAAGGATCTCCACTTTTCCTTTTATTCAGAAATAACGTATAAGGATTTGAGGAAAAATTCATCCTATAATTTAGAGGAAGGATCAGAGGCTCCAAAACAACTTTGTATGTGACCAAACAATGTCACTTTAGATCCACTTTACTACCATGTTGAAATTTATAATAATTTCTAAAAATGGAGAAAAGGAATCCATCCACGTAGATATTATGTAGAAATTATAAGAGGATGAAAAAAGGAAAAGAGACACAAATATTAGTGGGAACCCATAGGCACCATAAATTATTATCCATAGATAAAAATTGCTGCACTCTGATAATCAAATTATGGAGTGGTAATAGGTATTTATACTAGTAGCATTATCCCAAAGTATGTCAATTAGTTTAACCTAGTCCAACATAATAAAAATAGATTTAGGTTAATTACAAGTTATAAAGTGGGTTTAACCTTCACAATATAATCCGAGGAAAATAGAGCCTACATAATAAAATATTATAATAAACTAAATTAATTATGTAAATAATTCCCTTAGGCCTATCCAATATTACATAAGTTATTATCCTTGAGCATAATAAGATTACACTTTCAATAAATTATTAGATTTTATTAATCCATTTACAATTCTCTTTTCACCCAACTCACCACAATGCATAGCATATAGGACATTGGGTTAACTACTAAGAGTATGGCCTTGCACTATGATAGGTAATACCTAAACTTCTTAAGATATTTTATGATAGTGAATGCTTATTTTTTAATGATGTTGTATCTCTCTTTGTAGTTGTGGAGGACTCAGGTCATGAATGAGATGGGATGCTCTTCATCTCATCATTCTTTTGGGTTAGGATGAAGACAATGCTCTCATATATGTCAAACACATATGAGTTTATTAACACTAAGGATCTAGTGATGGTATCTTTAATACCTTCAAAATCCTTCCTATCTTCATCAATCCATATCAAGGCAACATATATTTTAGAATTTGGTGATTGGTCTGACCATTTGGGAAAAATTCATTACAAATTTGGTGATAGATTGAATTTGACCTACAAAATACCTTATCCCTTTTATAGAGGTGGATTATGGGAGGTTTTGGATGAATTTTATCCTACTAATATCTAAGTCTAGGCATTTCTTTTCTTGGACTATGAAGATGGAGTTTATTGGATTAAGTGAAATGAAAAAATCTCTACATATTTGGAAGACTAACTCATGATGTTCAATGTGCTTAATCCTATTTTTGGAATACATAATAAAATCATTGAGGTATATGAGGATTATATTACTAATAATTCTAGTGAATGATATGTCCATAGCTGGTTAGAAGGTAGCCCTTATATTTGATAGTTTAAATGACATCGTTTAATATGCAAAGATCCCCCATTTGGTGGTGAAGGTTATTTTATGTTGGTTGTCATCTTTAGCTTAGATCTAATTGTACCCTAAAAAACCATCCCAGAGTGATACTATCTTTCACCCTACCACCTATTACAAAATTTGATCAATAGTAGGCAATGGATAGTGGTTTTGTAATGAAACTCTATTTAGTTTCTTGGAATTGATGTGTAACCTTATATTGATATTCTTCTTATGTATAGTAACCAAATTGGCAACATAGATGGAGTTTTTGATTGGTAATATGATATATTTCTATAAGAGCTTGAAAATTTTATTCTTCATTACTACCTTTACCGTAGGATTCATTTCTTGATACTTTTATCAAGAAGGCATAGCATCAAGTTCTAACTCAATAGTATGTTCAATGGATTTTGATCATAAACCTTGTATCCTAATTGTCATATAGTTCTATAAAAATATCAGTTTCTTTCTAAGTGCACTTTTTTCCAAGAAGTAGATTCCTTCAACCATTTCATTTAGGTAATATGAAGATTATTTTACTTTAAAATATGCTTTCCTTGCACTTTTGTATGGGTTATGTATATTTTCAAATTTAATCAACCCCTTAGGCAATTGATTAATCTTTAATTGTATAAAATCATTTCTTATGTTATATCTATACTCATTCTTATCTTTGTTTATTGGTCCTATTTGATAATAATTCTATAATCTATTTAATATTGTTAAAGACCTACCAATGATCAAAGTTATCAAGGATGGAAGATCTAAAAGCTACTTCAAATTTATTTCGTTTAATATCATTGGTGGTATCAAATCTACGTTCCATGCCTACCAAATAGTCATAGAGTTCAATTATCTAGAAAATTGTTTGATCTTATATGTATCAAAACTCTTTGGCAAATCCTAGTCTTTATTCTTATATGAATTTAGTTGCTTATTATTTTTGGCACATTGGGAATTAACCCAAATGAGTTGCCATATTTTCTTAGGTTCTTAATATCCATATTTTGGATATACTAAATTTAGTACAAAGTGCTTCATATTATGCCATATTATTGGTATAAATGAACATCAATTTACTTGCAAAATGAGTTTGCATACCTATAGGTTAATGAATTGAATGCCAACACCTACCCCATTTTTAGTTCTAGCATCATAAAAATATATAATGTAGGTTTTATTTACACCTTGAACTATTAAATATAGGATTAGATGGCACTTCAATGATAATATAGTTCCTAATATTAGTCTCCTCATAGTCATCCTATGTATCTTTCTTGTCTTGAAGCACTTCAATTATCATGTCAATTTTCTAGTTTTGGTCATGTTGAGCCTCTTCATCATCCTTTATAAAATTTGAAAGTTCATTCTAATTTATAGTTTCATATTCATCCATATTATGTAGTAGGTATTTAAAAGGTGTCCTGTTTTTAATCTTGATAACATTTCCATCCTTAGGTATATTCATGTGGATATAATTCATTATCATGTAACCATCTCCTAACAACTTGTGTGTCAATTCTCTACATAGTAGCATACCAAAGTATGAGGGAAGGTCAAAAACCATCACTTTGTGCATTAATACCAAATATAGATATCTAACTATGGTAATGATTAGGTCTTTAAGAAATTTCATTGCATTTTAACTAGTTTCATCCATTTGGATAGGATGCCTAGTAATTTTAGCATATGATAGACATGTATATTTATAAATTGCTTTTATTAGAATATTAATGTGCACTTTGCCTATTAGGGTTAGATTTTTCCTTTCTTCAAACCCTAATGCCTCTTGCTATATATATGTACTCATCCTTCAATAATAACACATCTCTTTTACTTCCAATATTTGGTATCAGATCAGGACCCCTTCCTACACAAAGGCTTGAGCGGGGAATTACATCTTTGGCAATTCTTCCATCCTCCATTGGTGGTGGAAAATTTCCCACTCCTTTCTTATCCAAATCTTAGGGAGTATGCTCTCCACTTTCTAAGTGGATTAGAAACTAGAAAGCTAATGGAGAAAGATTCATGGCTGCCCCTGAAGCTTAAATGCTTGGATCCATGAATATGACCACTTTTTTAACCAAGTTCCACACCAACCGTGTTGTCTATAATATTTTTCACCACTATGAACTCTCTCACCTACTTCCCATTTATAGTTCTAGGCTACACATAATAAAACAAGAGTCACTACTAATATTTCATGGCCATGGTGAGAAATGAGACACCATGTTCTTCACACAAGTGGAGCTTAGGATTTCAAGCAAACAAAGACCCCTCAAAGAAAGTATTTTTTTGTTGATTTATTTTTTTTTGCAAATTGGAGAACACTCGACTATCAGATTGTGAGTAAATATCCCATGTTTTTTAGCCATCATGCTAGGAATATTACCTAGTCATTTGTGCAACTTTTTCCTTAGCCATGATGGCTCTGCGATGTGCTTGACCTTTGCCCTAGATTGCATGCATTTATATGGTTATACGATGGTGTGGAAGTCCAAAAGTAGACAAATTCTACTAAGAAGTGTCATATCTAGAATATTGGTGTATTTCCAATTTCAATGCATCAACACTAGTAGCAACAGAAAAATAAAAAACTTTCGACGAGTTGTTTTTCCTCTGCCATCTTTGCCATTCACTTCCATGTCTTAATATGCAATAGTTTTCTTTTCCTTGGTTGGTCAAAATTTTTGTTTCTTCTAGTTTAATGGCATGGGCACACTACAACACTTGTAGTTTAATGGCATTGTGAAAAATACCTCCTTATTTGGTATTTGAGGAATGAAATATAGAAAATGGTCTTTCCATGTAGTCTCATAGAGCTGACATCAACATCCTCATGATCTAGGTTGGACAGTCTTGGGAGCTTGTGAGGGGAATTTCCCTCATGGAAATATCCCCTCAATTTTTCCTTATCCCTTTCCATAGTGATGCCCTTCCCTATTTTTCCTTAATTTTATTTGGAAGATATTATCCTCTTTCCCTAGGCCATTTTTGATTCAGATGGAAAAAGAAAAATCTTCCACCGATAATGTAATGGAAATTAGGGATATTAGTCCCCATGGATTTGTTTTATCTAGAATGGAGTTATTTTGGTTAAATATAAATATTCCTATTATCCAAGCATTTTATTATTGTCTTTGCTCTTTGTCACATGATCTATAGTTTTAGTGAGCCTCCAATAGGACCACAAAGGCCCCTAGAGGCCACAACAGACCCATAGTAGGTCCACAAAAGGCCCCTAGTAGACACACAAAGGCTCCCAATAGGCTTTCAAAGACCCTCAATTGACCCACAAAAAGCCCATAGAGGCCCATAGTAGGTCCCTAGAGGCCCATAGTAAGCCCCCAATAGGCCCACAAATCCTAACAAAGGCCCCTAGTAGGCCCACAATAGACCCACAACAGGCTAAAATAGCCTTTCAAATTTTTATTCTCATTATGTTGATTGTAATGAAAAGAATGTGGGGCCATGCATTATTGTCCCATGTTATTGGTGGGCAAGTGAAATTCATTTTTTTCATATGTATGAAAATGAAGGAGAACCCATGTAATTATTCTAAAATAAAATTCTTGAAATATTCCCATGTGAAGGAAAAATTACAAATTGTAATGATTCAAAATATTCACAAATTTAATTCTTGAATTATTTCTCTATGAGGAAGAATTGAAATTTGTGGAATATTCCCCTATAAGGGATATTCTAATTCTAATGGAGGGAAAAATCACTCTCTATTTTATTTTACCCAATTTCTCCAAGTTTTTCAACAACATCATGAGTCGAACCACATAAACCAACACCATCATTGTGAGTCAAACCATGTTAACCATTTTCTCTTCTTTGATCAAAGACTACAAAAATTTGACACTCTACATAAAAATTACCCTAGGGAATACAAAATATAGACACCCTAGACTCTATCTAAAGACTAGAGAGACTTCAAAACTTTAGATCTCATCACCATTTGAAGACTACAAAGTTTTTTCAACACTTCAAATTTCTCCAACTTCTTTCTTTCTTTGTATAAAGGTGCATTTTTGGTAGAGTCTGACACCTTCTAGACAAGTTTCACCCTGAGGGGATCATATTCATTAGACCAGAGTGAAACTCATAGTTGTTTTTTAATTTGTGTTAGGTTTATTACATCATTTGGGATGTTGACTTATTTTTGTATTTAGGAAAGTGCACATTAAGGGGGGATGTTAGAATATTAATGTGCACTTTTCCTATTAGGGTTAGGTTTAGGGTTTTCCTTTCTTCAAACCCTAACACCTCTTGCTATATATATACTTATACTTTAATAATAACACATATCTTTTACTTCCAATAGATTTGGGCATCACTATTATTGTTTCTTCATAATCAACCATACAACTTCTTAAAAAATAGTTTTCAATATTAAAGGTCACATAGATTGGTGGTGGAATTAGAGTTTTGAGTTTTGAGGTGTTTAATATTATGGATGCATTGACTTGTATATCTATTTAATTCTTTGCTATCAAGTATTATTAATGATCCATGCTGATCTAAATTATCCCTAGTTTTTTACCCTTAGTATAACTACTTTATTACTTTATTAGAGCCTCTTGAAGTAAATATTGCTAACCAAGAAAGGCTAACATACATAGCATACTTAATTTGGTGGGTTTATTTTTTATTTATTTTATGATATTGAACTTGAATTCTGCAAATATACTCTTACTTCATACAATAAATTTTTTAATATTGCCTTGTAGCTATTGCATGACCTTCACTGGTAAGAAAGGGATATTTCAATCATAACTTAGCCTCTTTTTATAGATGATACTTCTATTTATCAACCATCACAAATATGGGTTTATCTATTCCTCCTTCATTCCTCCTTTTAATTTTAGGTCCTTTATCCTTACCTATTTGTCTACCTTTATTTATTGACACTTTTTTCTGGGACTTATTCTTAACATCCTTATCAATAACCTCATTTTTATTTCTATGTTTCTTGTTGTACAATCACTATCCCTTTATCCTTCAAGTGAAAAGGTAACCTTCCTCTCCCAAGTAATATGTTTCCCTTGTTTGCCTCAACCCATTTTTGAGTAGATTATTCTTTAGAAGTTTTCATCTTATCCTTGGTCCCAATCCCTTGTTGAAGAGTGCAAATAGTACCATTTTAAAATTAGAAAAGATAACATTATTAGGATTAGGTAGGATATGATCTAACTATTATGGTTGATGCTATTAGTAAATGGGTTAGCTTGTTGGATGTGTCAATTTCCCTAAGATAGTATCTTACTAAACTTGGTATAATTGGTTATAATTAATGGTTTGACAATACCTAATGTCCCCAACATGTTCTAGAGGAGGTACATTGTATTGCATGGGAAACACTACAATGTGTTATATTCTAGATTATAATTCATATGGTTATGATCTTGGATCATTACTTGGTTGGTACCTTGTCAAAATATAGTGATTTCTCACTACACAAAGTTTTTGGTCTAAGATAAAGGTAAGATGGTAGAAGACAAAAAAAAGTCACATTCAGGGGTAGATTTTGTAGAAGTATTAGGAAAAAATTAAAGGAAAAAGTTCCAAAAAATCACATAGAACTTTTCTCAAAAGGGTAGAAAGTAAAATAGAAGGTCGAACAATATAAAGAAGAAAAAAAACCCTCAATAGTCAAAGGTTTGAAAAGTTACAAAGAAGTGAATTTTTTTTTGAATGGTAGACTATAAAATAATAACTCTAAAAAAGTGGAACACTAAAAGGTATGATAAAAGGATAAAAGAAGAAGCTTTCATAAAATCATTTCCAATGAGAATTTCAATTTTATTGTATAAGTCTTGAAAAGTCCCAAAATAGACCAAAAAGAGAAATTTCTAACAAATAGTCTATAGCCTACTTGAGAATTTGAAAAGAGAAGCATGCAAAATTTTAAAGCATAATAGATAGACACCAAATATAAAGAGGGATCAAATTAATTTACAAAGCAACAATAACAATGCAAAATATCCATTATTAAGGAAGGTAAATATCACCTAGTAAAGTCATTTCAAATTAGCAATCCAAGAAAGTGGGAGATATTTTTAAGACAAAGGCATGGTGGTTATAGTATTGTACCTAACAACATTGATTGCAGAAGGTGCTCTCATTTAAATCCTCAAAATCCTTAGGAAGAGTAGTTGAAATTGTTAGACTTTCCTACAAATTTTGGAGGGAAATTCTCCCTATTTTGTAATCTATATATATTAATTTTCTTAGCATTTTAAACCATCAACAACTTATATATCTACAAGTAAATTTCCCTTGTATAGTATTACTCATATTCCTAGGTGGTTTTGTGGGTAGTCCAAATCTCAATTCTAGCATAATCTTGTAATATTTTCATATTCATATATATATATATATATATATATATATATAACACATATATATATATATATATATATATATATATATATATAATCATATATATATATATATATATATATATATATATATACACATATATATATATATATATATATATATATATATATATATATATATATATATATATATATATATATACTAGAGGCCTATGACTATTTGTCTCTACTTGTCTCATTTCCTTTATGTATGTATGTCTATGGTTTAGTCTATTCTTATTTATGTTTAAAGGAGGATTTTTAAAAACCCTAGCTATTGGCACATTAAGACCAAGTATATTGTGTAGGAGAATCTTATCTTGATCTTGGCACTCTCTATTAGCTTAGTTTTTTTCATTTTTGTTATCTTTGTTTTTTATATTTCTCTAACCCATTTCCCCTTAAAGCTATTAGATTAGGCTATAATAAAAAATTATACTCGAGGTCACATCTTAAAATGAGTCATCATTGTCAAAATTAATTGAGACTCCCAATTAAGACAAACCCTATACTCTAAAAAGTAATCCTGTTATGTCACTTCATGCAATAGTCTCAACCAACTGGTCCCTATATCCAATGACCTAGACAATCAAAGAGGACAATAGTTTAATGGTATTCCTGATGGGGCTCCATTGATCCATCATTGGTACCACAATTAGGTTCTAACTTTGGTGAGGGTCTCTACCTATCTACATGTTGAATCATCTCAAAACTCACTTGGAAACTCTTCTCAAGAATGAATATCTAGAAGAAGTCACATTAAAGGACATCAAATTGATATTTTTATTAAGATATCAGTCTATCTTTTCATAGATAAAATACTATATTCACCTAGAGACTCCACTCCAAGCAAAGGATCCATAAGTGTATGAATGAGAGACTTATTACTAGGTCCTTTGCTACTTTATTTTTTCAAGAGTTTCTTTCTCCACTTGACACCATTCCAAAAATAAGAAGATATAGAGGCTAAAATATGGATGCTCAATCATTTCCTAGAACATTCCCTACCTAGAATGATAGAGGTCTATTGAGATCTCCAGATTCACATTAAGTGTGGGAGGATATACAAGTATCTTCTCTAAAATATTTCTCATATTTAATTAGGTAGAATTTAACTACCTTGATTGAGCATAAAAAAAAATCTCATGAGCTTATGCACACTTCATAATATATCAAAGCAAGATGTGGCTCTAAGATTGTTGATGACCTTATTTAGATGTAGGGCTTGATAATGGTATGTTATGCTTCAACCTAACTCTATAGTTAATTGAGTCTAATTCACCATTATATTAATAGAAATATTAAAAGGTAAATCAAATGAGGTGTCTCTCTTAGAACAATTATCAAGTATAAAGAGAGCTCCCATGGAGGTAGTATATGATAACAATTTTGAATTTTATAAGACACTGAACTAAATACCTAAAGAGATTTGTTATCCCTAAGGTATGACATTTATATATTATCTAAATGCCTTGGATTTTGATATAACATTTATGATTAAGGATAGAGGTAGAAACTCCCTACCAAATGCCTATGACATAACCATTCAAGATAAACAAGATTTGATTTATATTGAAAGGCTATATCCTAGGCCTCCCATGCCTTTGTATCCTAGTGTGCAATATCCATACCAATATCCCCTAGTCATCTATCCAATAACCTTCTATCCAACATGAGTCTCGCTTATAGTGACATTTGTACCACCTACTTTAGCATCCCCTATTTTAGAGATCCTAGAGCTTAAAGCAATGCAATGCCTACTCAAACTAGTTACCAATGAAATTTTAGCCATGAGGATGGTGCATTATACCTAGAACTACCCATATTAGAATAATAAAAGACCTCACTTATTGAAAGGTAACTAGGGCAATAGAGCTTCGTTTAATGTCTATCCTAGGCTCTAGTTTTAGGTCAATCAAGAAAACGGTCAAGCCTAGAGATAAAACCAACAAATAGTGTTAGTGTTGATCCCTGTATAGCAATAATTTACTAACCATGCTATGGAAATCACTCCCATTTATAAAAAAAAATTATGAGTCTACCTCATGGCATTATCCAACTATAGATACCTACTCCACTTAGGTCAACCCCTGGAGATATCCCCTAACTTGTCATAGTCATAGCAAGTGAGGTAATGCCCTCCTAAGAATTTGCTTCATATGTAGGAGTTAAAGACTATATGGAAAGACAATTTGAACCAAATCCATATCTCCCAAAATTAAATTGTGCTCCTCAAGATCATATCTTGTTAACCTAAGATGATGAGGAGGTCTATATGGTATTTGATTGAACATGAAATCTAGTGTCCAACAGGTCATAAGCTTGATTAGATCATATCAAAAGGTCCAAAAAGTATATGATAGAGGGGTAGGGCAAGAGTGATCTGACAATACTTAGTAGATAGCATAGGCCAACCAATCTAGGTTGGCAACCTCCCACTATGGTAACCCCAAAGCCAATTGTGCCTATACCTACTGATAGCATAAAAAATGGCTAGATAGCTCTAAGTAGATAGGCCAAAATATCTACAACTAGATGAAGAACACTAGTATTTATACCTTCCAAAGTTCTAGATCCTGCAACAGTTACCAATTAGAGCATTCTAGAGATCCTAAAGTAGTAAACACCCCAACTAGAATCTTAGCTAACCAGATAAGATCCGAGGCCTCATCCATCTTACATCAATCAGAAGGCTACCTACCTAGATTTTTTTAGTGTGGTGGACCATATAAAGAAGTCCACTATGATAGTGCCTATTTGGGATACCCTAGTTATCCCTAGGAAAAATGACATCTAAAGAAATCCATAGAAGAAGAAGAAAGAAAGAAAGGGTAGAAAAAGTTCATATAGTTCTTAGACATAGAGATAAGTAGGCCCAAACCACCCCCTTTCTATCTATCTATCATCTCTAAGGATAGGTATGGAAAAATGTGGGCAACATTAGAGCAAAAAAATAGAAAATTTGGCCAATCATAAAATTGGGTACACAAAATAAGTAGTTCCACTAGCCAAGAAAATATTGGGGGTGTCCCTTGCAACCAAAATGTAGACATAGAAAATTGACCCACTTTAGTGGGCAATATTCCCTGAGCCCTTTGGAGGACTCCTTAGACTTGCCTAGGGAATAGACAAGGCTCCCCAATATTTTACCTATTTTCCCTCTCTATGCAAAATCACACCTGGTCCTTGACAGGGCACGACTTTGCATTGCAATATCACGGTTGTCTTGGATGGGATGTGATTTCACCTTTTTAGGGTTTGAAGCATTAAAACCCTAATTTTTGGGGGTTGGCATATTTTACATTGGACATCCTTGGTTTTCTCACTCTTATTGCCTTAAAATCCACTATATAAAGAGGGTATGAATTCACTTTTCACACATCATAACACACAATTTAACACATGCTTAAATAATCAGCATTTAATGATTCTATTGCTCACATTTGATTTCTTGCAAAGTATTTTATTTGGTTTGCATCCTTCTTATTCTTCTCTCACAAGAAACTTTGAAGTTTGGAGTTTGATTGTCTATTTCATTGTTCTTCCTCGCTCTTGGTGGATTGTTGTTGGAGCTCTAAGGAGATATTGATCATCCGGGAGATCTAAAACCCTTCTATTTTGCTTATGCACTCTCTACTAGGTGAATTGAATATTCTACATGCATATTTAGATTTTTTGAATGATGTAATTAAGATTTTGCATTCATATTTATTTTTTTGCATATTTTATGCAAAATCATGCCCAATATACTATGGGGTACGACTTTGCTTGGCATTATCATGATCACTCATTACAAGGTATGATTTTTCCTAAGACTAAACTGGGGGTAATCTGTTGTTCTTTTTTTCTCCATTGCATACTAATTTGCATCTAGAGCATAATGGCATATTATATTTTGTGATTTCTACATTCTATTTTATTGTATTGTATTAATGTTTGTTTTTCTCCAAAGGTCAATTTCCTTTTTCAATTATCAAAGGTCAGCTAAAAGGACCTAGGGGGCTTGACTGTTGCACCTCCAAGCATTGTTGTATAGCAGCCTAATTAGGATCCCTAATGCTAATCCCATTTTCAAATGTTTCTTGAATTATCTTGCAGGAATAGGTATTATTAATATTGGACAAGAGCAAATCAATCACTGGAAAAGCTAAGTATTTTGAATAGTCTTTTAGGTTGTTTATTGAGTGCTTTTATTTTTGTTGTAAAAACCCTAGATCTGATTTAAAATAAATATATTTTATTTAATTCTAGGTATTGAAATAAAAATAGCATATAGTGTGCACTTAGGGTTAATTTTGTTTGTGCATCCCTTCTTGAGCCCTTGCTTAAAGGTTGCTTGTTTAGAACCTTAGGTTAGAAAAGCATTCAAATAAAATAATCATTCTAGGGTTAGTTCTTGTATTCCTGCATTTTGTATTTCTACATTGTCCTTTATCTATTATAGCATAGATATAGAAAGACCAAATATAGGAGTTTGTCTTGAATCAAATACATCAAACATTCCTAAAAATCCCATGAACTTGGAGCAAGTCCTTAAAGCCATTCTTGGTGAACCCATCCCCCTTAACATTAAGTGTAGAGAACAACACAACCCTTGTGGTTCACCCCATAGGGATTCTCTCCTCTCTTGTGGATCCAAAATTTTATGAATTGTATGTGGTAGGGCAGTTTCCCCCTATACATCTTTGGTGAACCTGACGTGAACACCTCCTTTTATTTTAAAAAAAACTTTAATCAAGATCATAATTCTATGTGTTTAAATCAGAAAAAATTAAAAATATAACATATTTGTGCTTATTTTTGCCAGTATTTAGTTCCTTCCTTTTGTCCTAGTCCTTTTCTCCTTCTCCTAATGTCTTTCGACCTTGGGAGTGAGCAAATGCCTCTAAGGATTGATGAGATTTTTCCATAGAATTATCAAATTGATAGAGAAAATCATAATCTTGAAGAAGAAAATATTGATAATAGTCTTTGTCCCCTTGAAGACCCTAAGGGTCAGTACATTTTTGAATAATTTTATCATGTTTTAGGTTTCATGGAACACCGTAAGGAGGCTTTAATTAAAGCTATGGAACATAAAGCTCAACTCAAAATATGTGAGACTCCTCTTCCTCCTCTAGTCATCCCTCCTAGGCATGTTCATGATAACCCTTTTTGAATCATGGTAATATGGTCCATAAATCAACCTATGCCATTACTGTAACCACTAATGTTGGAAGAAGTCCACAAGTTCCTCCAACCAGTAGTGTCACTCATGATTATATTCAATTTCCTCTCAATATACTAATCTCAATATTCTTGCTTCTATTCCACCAACTATTAGTTATCCTCTCCAGCAAGATATCACATATCATAATAGTATCAATACTTCCAACTTAATACAAGTGTCTTTTCAACAACCTACCTATACCTCTTCCTTAGGGAATCTTGGGGTATTGCACAATAGTAATCCAAAAGTTCAAATTTTGGCAAATATGGTAAAATAATTGGTTTCAAAAGTGGAGATGATTCAGCCTTCTAGTTTTAATTACAATTATAAAGAGATGTGAAATCAACCCCTAGACCATGTGGTTGCTACTAGAATTTATCCTAAGCATTTTTCCATACCAATTTTACCTATATATAAGGGAATAGAAGATCCGATTGAGCATATAAAAATATTTGGAACAACTTTCCATGATCTCATATATGATGATATATTATTACTAAAGATGTTTTTCAAAAGTCTTGTTGGCATGGCATTAGAATGGTATTATCAATTACCTAACTATTCTCTGAGGAATTTTGAAGAAACAACAGAGTTATTTTTTCAATAGTTTAGTGCTTATATTGAAAAGGATGTGACCATGAAAGATGTTTATAATTTGAAACAAGGTAAAGAGGAAATTTTTTTAGAATTTTTGGCTCATTGGAGAAGTCTAGTTGGACACTTGAGATGTACTGTACCTCTTAGAGATATGCTTGATATATTTAACAGAAATTTGCAAGAACAATTATCTTATGCATTAGAGACTACTACTATCACATCTTTTGCTCAAGTAGTTGAGTTAGCAAGGAAAGTGTAAAAAGATCTTATCCAAAGAGAACAACTCAAAGTGAAAGAAGATAAAACCATTGTCACAGTATAAGAACAAGGATGTGGTAGGTGATGGTGTAATGAATAGTAGGTCTGTTAATAATTTTTTTAACAACCTACAAAAGATAATACTTAAAAAACCTCCATAAATGAATTTCACAAGACTTGGCATACCTATGGAAGAAGTTCTAAAGCTACTTTTAGAAGCCAATACAATTGAGTTACCTCCTATAAGGCAACCAAATACTACATTTGGTTAGTATAAGGTAGGAAAACATTATGCATATCACAAAGTAGAAGGACATTGAACAAATTCTTATAGAAAGTTAAAACATGTGGTTCAATATTTAATTTGATGTAGGATGTCTTGATGTAAAAAATTCTCAATATTAAAATAGTCAAAAAAAGTCCACTACAAACTAGAATGTACCTAAGCAAGGACAATAGGTAGTTAATAAATTATATTTTAAAAATGTGCCACATAATTATGATAACCATATGGTTGGTATGATAACAACTACTTCAAAGCAGCAGGTGCAAAATTGATCCAACGGTCTCAATAGGAGATGAGTTTTTTAGCAAATATTTCCCTCTTGGAAATTTTGCAAAATTCTTCTACTCACAAAGAATCCTTGATAAATATTATAAAAAAACAATTTGTTCCTCCATATATTTCCTCTGGTGATATGGCCAATGTTGTAAGATCTCTTGGGACACATTACATCACATTATTGGATAATGATATTTATTTCTCAGACCTACATAGGAATTATTCTCTCTACATTATTGCATTTACTGGGGAAACCTTTATCAAAAGGGTTATGATTGATAATAGTTCTTCCCTCAATTTATGCACAAATAAATTTATCTAAAAGTTTGGATTTAAAAAGGAAAAATTAACTAAATCTGATGTAAAAAGGAATATTTAACTAAATCCGATGAAATCATCAAAACATATAATGAGTCCCAAGACGCTTGTGGTACCATATATCTTCCCCTTAAAGTTGGACCCAAGATCTTAGATACATTGTTCTATGTGGTAGATTTCCCTACAACTTTTAATTTTATTCTTGGATGTCCTTGGATCCATGTGATGAAGACCATCCCTTCTACTCTTCATCAGTATTTGAATTTCAAATTTAAGGATCAACTTGTCATCATTCCAAGTGACCCTTATCCATTCGAATAGTATTCAATGGTTGAACGAGTTCAGTTTAGTCTCAATATTTATCCTTTAGTTTCATCATCTATTTCTCTAAGTTCCTCATATCAAAAATATGAGTAATTCACCAATCTAAAAGTGAGTTAGAAACCTTTAATCAAATTTTCATCATGGGATCAAGACAATTAGTTTCTTCAAGAACATCTTCTAGATATATCTCATCAAGGTTGTGAGAAAAATAATGAGGATGAGGATTTCCCTTATCCCTCTAACATCTTGTTTTGTAATAATATAAATTTTGTGTGTTCTAATGGTAAATATTTTGATTCTCATAAATATATTGAAATGTTAGGGTTTTATCCTCCTTATGCTAAGAATGATGTTTTTTTCCAAGAATGTATGGATTATCATGCTATGGCTACCAAATAAAAAACTATAAAGGAGCCTCTCCGTGATTATAATCATCGATATAGCTTGCCTTATATATTTTTCTTTTATGAAGTAGTCCCTTGAATACCTATTCTTTTTGTTAATATAGAAGGCACAATTAGAATATGTGTCTACTATCATTCTGATTGCTTGTTTAACATAACATAAAATAAAATCAATATTTAATTAGGTATGCATTTGCTTTTTTATTCCATCATACCTATTTTCTTGCTCGTATTGCATGAGTACCTATCATACTTTGCATGGTTTCTTGAAATTCTATTCCTATTACATTTTTGCTTGTCATAATTGCATGGCTATTTGTTCATGATTGCTTGATCATATAGCTTTTCGAGGATTCATGATAATGACATGTGATGATACCTAGTTAGGCCATAGCTCACATACATTGCACTATCACTAGGGTTATGATACCTAGAAAATCCCCAACCTAGGGCCCGTATATTTTTCATCCCTTCTTTTCTCGTCTGTATTTTCTATTTTATTCTCTTCTCTCTTCTTATTATGTCCATTGACTTTGAAATTTTTTACAATAGTAATCTTTCTCCAAAGTCAAGAAATGCAATCTTCTTTTGGTATGTCCTTATCATTTGCATGCTTCTTATTTTCTCCTTTGCTTTCTTTGTTCAAATAAGGATATACATTCTTCTCTCTTTTAATTGCACACTTCCTCCCTGTTGGTTTTTCAATAATTGTAACTTCAAGCTAGGGGTACCCACACACAATTCTTTGCTCATCATTTTTTCTCTTATTTCTTCTAGCACATGCACACACTCATAGTGTTATGCTCATATTGATTTGGTCTATATATATATATATATATATATATATATATATATATATATATTCTTACACACCCCTATCGGGTAGTACTTGCTAAAATTCATCATTCAACATCAACAATGATGTATTCCTCTATTGGGTTTGTTGATTTAGCAAGATCAACACCCCATTACAGGATAAGCTCCTTGGTCATTTTCAGTGGGCCTCAACATACATCCTAGCAGGTAATAACCCCATAATAGCCACTAGTGAGCAATCATCCATAGAGGATTACGCTCCATTATTTTATCTTTTAAGAAATCACCTGTAGCGGGTTATGCTCCATATTTTGCCCATTTGTCCACCTTAGAAAGTACTAAACCCATAGTGGGTTTTCACTCCACACGTAGACTATTATTTTTGGCAAGCACCCTTCATTCAGGGTTCTTTGATCAATTTCTCTTTATTTCTATGATTAACCTTTGGATTCTTCTCTTTCTTCTTCTTGTTCTTCTCTCCCCTTACCTTCTTCTTTCTTCTCATTTCTTCTATGCATTTCATGATAGCTGCATTAGATTCATTCTATGCCAGTAATTTTTTCTCTGTTGTTTGATTTCTTGCTTTATGTTTTTATGCTTTTATTTTCTTCCTTACCTTTTTTGAGTTTCTCAAAGGAATTTTCATCTCTTTTAGAAACTCGAGGGGGCACCCTAACCATAGAGGCATTAATGGTAGTAATGCCTCACCCTTTTGCCTAAACATGGCCACTTATTTTTTGTTCTTTCTACTTTCTATCTATAGAGGTCTACATCTTTCTTTGATGTATTTAATTGGCCTTAAATTCTTCAAATAGGGGGCAAAATGTAGACACATAAAAATTGACCCACTTTAGTGGGAAATATTCCCTGAGCCCTCTAGGGGACCCCTTAGACTTTCCTAGGGCAAGGATAAGGCTCCCCCTATTTTTCCTATTTTCCCTCTCTATGAGAAATCATGCTCGATCCTTGATGGGGTACAAATTTACATTACGATATTACGGTCGGCCTGGATGAGATGCAATTTTTCCTTTTTAGGGTTTGATGCATTAAACCCCTATTTTTTAGGATTTTCATGTTTTACATTGGTCCTCCTTGGTTTTCCCACTCTTTTTGCCTTCAAATCCACTATATAAGGAGGGTTTGAATTCACTTTTCACACAAGTTAACACACGCTCACATAATCAACATTTAGTGATTCTATTGCTCACATTTGATTTCTCATAAAGTGTTTTATTTGATCTACATATTTCTTCTTCTTCTCTCACAAGCAACTTTGAAGTTTGGATTTTGATTATCTGTTGCATTGTTCTTCCTTGCTCTTGGTGGATTGTTTTTGGATCCCTAAGGAGAGATTGACCATCTAGGAGATCTAAAACCCTCATGTTTTTCTTATGTACACTCTGCCAGGTAAATTCACTCTTCTACATGCATATTTTGGTTTTTTAATGATGTAATAAAGCTTCTACATTCATATTTCATTTTTTGCAGTTTATGCGAAATCACACCCAGTTTGCTATGGGGCATGACTTCGCCTGGTATTATCACGGTCGCTCATTATGGGGTAAGATTTCATCTCATACAAAATCGGGGGTAATTTTTTGTCCCTATTTTCTCCATTACATTATAATTTACATCTAGAGCATAGTGGCATATTCTATTTTATGATTTATGCATTCTATTTTGTTGTATTGCATTAATGTTTGTTTTCCTCCAAAGGTCAATTTTCGCTTTTAATTATCAAAGGTCAGCTAAAAGGACCTAGGGGGCTTGATTGCTACACCTCCAAGCACTGTTGTATAGTGGTCTAAGTAGGTCCCATAATGCTAATCCTATTTTCAAGTGTTTCTTGAGTTATCTTGCAAGAACATGTATTATTAATATTGGAAAAAATAAAAAAAAGAAAGGATCAACCACCGGACAAGATGAGTATTCTAAATAGTATTTTAGGCTATTTTTTGAGTGCTTTTATTTCTATTGTAAAAACCCTAGATCTAATTTAAAAGAAATATATTTTATTTAATTCTAGGTATTGAAAGGAAAACAACATATAGTGTGCACTTAGGATTAATTTTGTTTGTACATCCCTTCTTGAGCCCTTGCTTAAAGGTTGCTTATTTATAACCCTATATTAGAAAATCACTCAAATAAAAGAATCATTCTAGGGTTAGCTCTTGTATTCATGCATTCTGTATTTTTGCGTTGTCCTTTATTTTTTATAGCATAGACCTAGAAAGGCCAAATACAATGTATTGAATTGAAAACATCAAACATTCCTGAAAATCTTGTGGACTTGGAGCAAGTCTTTAAATTCATTCTTGGTGAACCCATATCCCTAGAACCGAGTGTAGAGAACAACACATCCCCTACGGTTCACCCCATAAGGCTTCTCTCCTCTCTTATGGATCCAGCATTTTAGGAATTGTACGCGATAGGACGATTTCCCCCTCTACACAAACAAATCCAAATATTAGTGGGTGAATTATTGGTAATAAAATAAGGTATCAAATAATATTAAAGCATCTTATAATCCTCAATATCATTATTCATTTGCCTCTAATAACTCTATAAAGACCTCAAGTGCTACAATATAGAATTCTATAGCAATCATGGAGTCTAATAAAAAGAGCAAGGTAATAATTACATCATCAAATTCTATTGTGAAGAAGGTAAAGCATGCCCAAGCTATGAGAAAAAAACCCTTAAAGCACATAGAAGATGCATATAAAAGGGTCATAAATAATATAATTTCCAAAGATGTAGGAACACTCAAGGAGGAAGCCTATCAAAAATACCTGAAGGCTAATGAGGAATCTTTCATAGTAAAAGTATGGACTTGTCTAGCCAAATTTATCCTCCCAAAATTCCATCCCTACTATCAACTAGTGGAAGAATTTATAGGATGCTATGACCCCCATCATAAGATGGTTATGGAATTCCATTATGATGACTTGAATGTAATTGTTTCTAGAGAAGCCATACAATAGATGTTGTAATTGTTGAAGGGTTTTAAGATGAACATAAAAATTACAAACTAGTATTATTTAAATATTAAAGAGAAGATAAAATTCTTGAACTGAGAGCTCAAAAAATCTAAAGAAATAATGCCAAATTTTGGATTCTTCTTCTTCTTCTCCTTCTTCTCTCCCATTCCCTTCTTCTTTCTTCTCCTTTCTTCTATGTATTTCATGATAGATGCATTAGATTCATGTTGTGCTAGTAATCTTTACTCTATTTTTTGATTGCTTGCTTTTCTTCCTTGTCTTTTTTTAGTTTCTTAAAGGAATTTTTATCTCTTTTCAAAACTTGAGGGGGCACCCTAGCCATAGAGGCATTAATGGTAGTAATACCTCACCCTTTTGCCTAAACCTGGCCACTTATTTTTTGTGCTTGTTGCTTTCTATTTGTAGAGGTCTACATATTTCTTTGATGCATTTACTTGGCCTTAAATGCTTCAAAGAGGGGGTAAAATGTAGACACATAAAATTGACCCAATTTAGTGGTAAATATTCCATGAGCCCTCTAGGTGACCCCTTAGAATTGCCTAGAACAAGGACAAGGCTCCCCCTATTTTGCCTATTTTACCTCTCTATGAGAAATCACACCTGATCCTTGATGGGGCACGACTTCGCATTACGATATCATGATCAACCCAGATGAGGTGCAATTTTACCTATTTAGGGTTTGACACATTAAAACCCTAATTTTTTAGGATTTTCATGTTTTACATTGGCCCTCCTTGGTTTTCCCACTCTTTTACCTTTAAATCCACTATATAAGGAGGGTTTAAATTCACTTTTCACACACAATAACACACAAGTTAACACACGCTCACATAATTGGCATTTAGTGATTCTATTGCTCACATTTGATTTCTCATAAAGTGTTTTCTTTGATCTGCATCTTTCTTCTTCTCTTGTAAGGAAATTTGAATTTTAGAGTTTGATCATCTGTTGCATTGTTCTTCCTCGCTCTTGGTGGATTGTTGTTGGAGCCCTAAGGAGAGATTGACCATCTAGGAGATCTTAAACCCTTATATTTTGCTTTTGTACTCTACTAGGTATACTCACTCTTCTACATGCACATTTAGGTTTTTTGAATGATGTAATCAATATTCTACTTTCATATTTCATTTTTTACATAGTTTATGCGAAATCACATTTGGTTTGCTATGGGGCACAACTTCAACTGATGTTATTGTGATTGCTCATTACGGGGTATGATTTCATCTGATACTAAATTGGGGTTAATTTATTGTCCCTATTTTATCCATTATATTCTAATTTACATCTAGAGCATAGTGGTATATTATATTTTGTGATTTATGCATTCTATTTTGTTGTATTCCATTAATGTTTGTTTTCCTCCAAAGGTCAATTTTCACTTTTAATTATCAAAGGTTAGCTAAAAGGACCTAGTGGGCTTGATTATTGCACCTCCAAGCACTGTTGTATAGTGGCCTAAGTAGGCCCCCTAATGCTAATCCCATTTTCAAGTGTTTCTTGAGTTATCTTGCAGGAACAAGTATTATTAATATTGGACAAAAGGATAAAAGCAAGGATCAATCATCGGACAAGCTAAGTATTTTGAATAGTATTTTAGGCTATTTGTTGAGTGCTTTTATTTCTATTGTAAAAACCCTAGATTTTGTTTAAAAGAAATATATTTTATTTAATTCTAAGCATTGAAAGGAAAACAACATATAGTGTGCACTTAGGGTTATTTTTTTTTGTACATCCCTTCTTGAGCCCTTACTTAAAGGTTTCTTATTTATAACCCTAGATTAGAAAAACATTCAAATAAAAGAATCATTCTAGGGTTAGCTCTTGTATTCATTCATTATGTATTTTTGCATTGTCCTTTATCTGTTATAGCATAGATCTAGAAAGTCCAAAACAAGTGTTTGTCTTGAATTGAATACATCAAACATTACTAAAAATCTTGTGGACTTGGAGCAAGTCCTTAAAGTAATTCTTGGTGAACCCATCCCCTTAGACCGAGTGTAGAGAACAACACATCCCCTATGGTTCACCCCATAAGGCTTCTCTCCTCTCTTATAGATCCAACCTTTTGGGAATTTTATGTGGTAGGGTGATTTCCCCCTCTACACAAATAAAGCCAAATATTAGTAGGTAAATTATTGGTAATAAAATAAGGCATAAAACACTATTAAAGCATATTATCATCCTAAATATCATTATTCATGTACCTCTAAGAACCCTATAAAGACCTCATGTGCTACAATATATAATTCTATAGCAATTATGAAGTCTAAGAAAAATAGAAAGGTAATAATTACATCATCAAATCCTATTGCGAAGAAGGTAAAGCATGCCCAAGCTATGAGAACAAAACCCTTAAAGCACATAGAATATGCATCTAAAAGGGTCATAAATAATAGAATTTCCATAGACATAGGAACACTCAAGGAGGAAGCCTACCAGAAATACCTGAAGGCTAATGAGGAATCTTTCATAGTAAAATTATGGACTTGTCTAGCCAAATTTATCCTTCCAAAAGTCCATCCCTACTATGAACTAGTGGATGCATTTGTAGGATGCTATGACCCCATCATAATATGGTTATGGAATTCCATTATGATGTCTTGAATGCAATTGTGTCTAGAGAAACCATACAATATATATTGTAATTGTTGAAGGGTTTTAATATGAACACAAAAATTACAAACTAGTATTATTCAAATATTAAAGATAAGCTAAAATTCTTGAACTGAGAGCTCAAAAAATCTAAAGAAACTATGCCAATTTTTTTCTTAGAGCAAAAAATTTTCAACAAAGAAGCTAGAGATGATCTAAATATGGCAATATTTATCTTCAAAGTCAATAATGACTTAGAAGTAGTGTAAGAATAACTAGCTATAATTCAAACTGTAAAGAACAATGTAAGAATCAAACTACTATCCATTAAATTTAGTGACATCATAGCTTAGAAAATTCATGAAGGACTGATCAATTTTTAGGAAAATAAAGATTTTTGGTTTTGCTCATTCCTAGATCATTTGGTCTTTATATAAAAGTATTTGTATTTTTGAGCATTTAAATATAAGTATGGAAGATGAAAAAGGACAAGCAATGCTTATATTTATTTGGATGGAAGCCATATGTAAGGGTTTTTCCTACTGTCATTTTTTAAGTGAGTTTTTAGTTCTAGTAATAGGTACAACCAAAGGAGAAAGGGTTAGTCAAATATTAGGAGATACTATAGAAATATTAAGGGTAAAATAAAAAGGGTATTGGTACTTTCTATAGAAGGGCACTATCATGCATGTTTTTGGTTTTAGTAAGCCAATTTATCTATTTTTTAAATATGTAACAAAAAGAGTGGCATATGTTGAAATACTAAGGTAGGCTAACTTAGTAGGCACAAATTACATGAGTGGGCAAAGTAAGTTGGCATTTTAGATACCTAATATTAGCTAGGGTATTATATCTTAGGATAAAATAAAGGCAACTAATGAGCTAGAAACCAGATTCAAGGAGTTAGAGTAAAAAAAATTTGATGACACCTAGAGCTTGTTAGAGTATATTAATTGGTAGCATGAAAGTACCACATGGTACACTTGTAAATATTAAATTAATGAGTGATTTATTATATTATGACTGTAATTTATATTTATCTAGTGTATATATGAATATATGAGAAGTTTTAAAGTGTGCAAGGTGTGAGGTGTGAGTTGTAAGAGTGTGCAAAGTGTTAAGTTAGTAAGTCAAGAGTCACATGATATATGACAATATGTAAAATGAATATTCATGATTTTTTTCATATGTGAGGAATGTGAAAGGATGCATCTCTCAAATATTTGAGGAGAACAATAGTCAAGTATTGAAGAGTCATCTTCTAAGGTTATATATTGGAGATAAAACTCCATGTAATGCGATACAAGTATCTCATGTAACTAAAAAATATTTTTATTTATGAATAATATAATGAGCTCTATTATTGAGAAATAATATTGTTATTATATGGATATGATTAATTGATATTGGCCAAATAGTTAAATTCTTTAATATTGTGATTAAAATATGATCCTAGATAAGGTACCTATAAGATAATCTAGGAGAAGAAAAAAGAGTTGGTAGCTCATATTGATCAAAGGAATTTTTAATTAAATAAGTATGTGCAAAAATTTTATGCTATATCCACACTCTAGCTTTGAAGAATTTAAGTAACGGTATTGGGACAATCATTTCCATTCAACAACAAGCCCAAGTGAAGAAAGTTTTTGTTGCAAACTTAGATGAGTAAGAAGTTGGATGAGTTGAAATATTAATGATGGTGGAACATACTATGAGTTTGTGAATTTAAAAGGAGAGAATATTTCTAGGAAGGATTCAAGAGAGAATATTTCAATGAAGCATTCAAGAGAGAAGACCGCTATTAGAAAAATACTAATGTGGATAGAGAACAAAATATTGCTACTAAAATCTGGCCAAAAGCAAAGAGAACTTACGTATAGAAGATGTATTAAAGTGTCAAAGTTTTAGAAGAACCAAAAAAGAAGCCTTGACCATGAATAAGCATCACAGAGGATTACCAAACATCAAGAGTGCCAATATTGAAGCCATGCAAAAGTTGTTTGTATGATAAAAGAAACATTTGAAGCACCTAGTGTTACACCTAACAAATGTTTGTCTTGACAAGCCATAAGATATCAGACTAAGGAATTTTAAATTTTTGGATTATTAAGGTATGTATTACTTATTTTGGGTGATGCTATCTAAATTTTGGGCACCCTATTTTTAGTTGGAGTTATAAGTAAGCAATATGAAATTTTATTTTATAATTTTTAACCTTAGTGATAGAATGTATTGGTGAATAGGATTTGTAAGAGAACAAATATAAAATTTGAATTGAAATTTATATTTAAAAGAGAAATGGTGAAAGAGAATAGAATTGGAAGAAATAAAAATATAAAATTGAATTTGTTAATATAATGATGAGTGAATGAAGGATAAAATGAATGAATGAAATTTTATTATTTGATTGTTTGTGAAATTAAAATTTGATAATTTGGGAGATATAAGTAGATAGTAGAAATTGAAATTGTGAGATAAAAGGAGTAATTGAAATTTGAATGAATGATTGAAAAAATTTAATTGATTATTAATGTGAATATTGATAAAGAAAATTTAAAGAAGAAAGAATTACAATTGATTACTTAAATATTTAATATTTGAAATTGATTGAAGAAAGTAAAAATTTAAATTGGGAGACAAGGTATTTTACATCAAAGGAAATAAAGAAAATTGTTTGATTAAATTTTGGAAAATTAAGTAATTCAAGGAAACAAGTTGTAAGCTTATTACAGTGGTAAGGACTTTGGCCTATCTTTGGGAGGTTCAAGGCTCAAACCCCACTTAGTATGAGGGGACCAAGACCCCTCATAAAAACTCGTGTAAACTCATTGAAAAAAATATCAAAGGAAAAATTTGATTGAATCAAGATCATTATGGAAGAAATTATTAAAAATGATTTTTCAAAATATTGTGAGGAAATGTTTAAAAATTAAAATATTATACAAAAAACTTGATGGATAATTTTTATGAACAAAAATATATCCTCGTAAACTTGAATAAGAGATTTTCTTTAATCCTAAAAATGCCAAATATGAGAAGTTTACAATATTCATCAACTATATTCATGAAAAACTCTTTGAAGCATGGTGGAATTCTCAAGATGCTATTATATTACCTATTGAAGTAGACATAATAATGTACATGGAATTACTTACTTTTGAGATTTATCAAGACAAAATACAAGAAAAATTTAAAATAAAATATGTTCGTATGTTGTGATACAAATTATTTGGATGTAAATGAATAATGTACAAAGAATGAATAAGATAATATGTTGATGCATTCAGTATATGTTGACTTCAATGTGGAAACATTAAATTCCAATATTCATAAAATATATTATTGCAATGACTCACTGATTGAATGTCTAGAATTTACATCAAAAAACAATTTCAATACCAATACCAAGAAGAAACACAAAGCAAATAACAAAAAGAAGAAGAACAAAACAAAGAGCCAAAGAATGAAACTTGAATAAAAATATTGAAGACTAAAAGTCTTCAAACCAAATAATGTAAGATGTGGGGTTGTTAGAGATATTACATTACTTGGTAGCATGAAAGTACCACATGGTACATTTGTAAATATTAGATTAGGGGGTGATTTATTATATTAAAGAGTGTGAGTTAGATTTCTCTAATGTATTTGTAAATGTGTGAGAAGTGTCAAAGTGTGTAAGGTGAGAGGTCAAGGGGGAGGAAGTAAGAAAAATCGCCCAAATGCAATGGATTAAAACAAACATAAACAACAAATTATTAGTATACCAAATATATATTACACAAATGTAAATAGCATAAAATTTTAAAAATTTAAGATAATATAGAAATAAATCAAACCACATTTAAGACACTAATATTATGTGGAAACCTTGTAAATGGAAAAACCATGATAAAAATTGTATTTTCAATTTTGTATTATTTTCAAAAAAATATAAAAGTCTTTTTCCTCAAATGTGATTGGTGAAAATAACCAATATCTCAAGTAAACAATAGTGGCTCACTATTAGTTTTCCATAGTTCACACGGCATAGTTAACACTACATAGTTTGCTCGCTAGTTCCCTTATACAACACAAGGATTTTATCCCAAATATATAGTTTGGGCTATCCTCCTATTGGAGAATAGCCATGAAGAAAAACCTCCACAACATGTACCACAACACTCAAGTCATATGCCACCTCACTCATGCCACAAGCCATTATATACCCCACACATGTCATCACACTCAAGTCTCATGCCCTATCACCTTTCACTTTGAGTTGACTAGAGTTAGACTAGATATTAGAATTATTTTAATTTAGTAATTGTAGGAATAATAATATTGAGATGTAAGATACAAAAATTATAGTTATATATTTATTTTATCTATATACATTAATATATATTAGTCTAACCTAGGTATATATACATATTAATAAATATAAATTAAATACTTATCTATTTAATTTATATTAAAGCCTAGATACCTAATTTTATTATTCACCTTTATACTTAGGTGAATTTACAATATAATCCCAAAATTGGATTATTTGTTCCAACACCCCCCCCCCCCTTAATCTAATTTCGGGGTTATAATACAATTTTACAAGAGGTGAGGTTCCAAAGAACCAATTTTACCAAGGAGCATACGTTTTGGCAATTAATTCTTCAACAATGTCATAGTAGAGACTCTAAGCTAGTTGGAAATTGGCAAGGCACCATCCATCGACATGGATCTACAAAATAAAAACATGACATAGAGTCAATAATCATATATATATATATATATATATATATATATATATATGTAATATGGCATGTAAATAGGGTTTTCATCAACATGGAAAATGAAGAGCTAAAAATGTGACACTATGAAAGCAATAAAGAAATCAACTCAAAGAGACAAATAACTGCACAAAATAGAATATATTTCAATAAATGGGGGGAGCTGAAAAACTCCTTGTTACAATTATTCTGCCTTAACAGAGTTGATTTGATACAATAGATACAATTGCTAGGGTTCTCCGAAACCCTAGCTATACAAAAATGAGTGTCTTCAACTGCGCTTTGCTCCCAACAGAGTGAGTGGGCTTCTGTGATATCCGATTCCGGGCCACTCTAGCTTCAATAGTTGTCCAATGATGAATAAAACCTATAGATCTGCACACATACAAAAAAAATAGGGGATTAGTAATACCTATGAGGGCTCCACAGGGTGAGACCCTCAGTTATCAATAAAACCCTAGCTATTAATACATAAAGTAGCATGCACAATCTATAGATAATGAAATGCAATAAACATAATGATTTACCTTGCTATTGTTGTTGATGCTTCATTGCAGATTTGGTGGCAGGATGCCCTAACAACATTGGTTGATGTGATGCAGTAGGCTCTAGAGTAAGCCTACAGATGCGAAAGGCTCTGGTGGGTTCTTGGTAGGCTCTAGATTGAGCCTGCGAGATGCGACAGGCTCTAGCGAGTGCTTGGAGGCTCTACAATGAGTCTGGAAAGCTTTGGAATGTGCTTGGCAGGATCTGTTGTGAGCCTATGGGTTAGGGTTTGATCTGAGATAGCAGATCATGGGGATGCAAAGAATGCGGTGGATGGAAGATGATGGTGGTAATGAAAATGTATGAAATGCAGTAGAATGATGGGGATTAGGGCACGAAAGGTTGTGTGGTAGCCTCAGGGCACTTAGGATGGCTAGGGTTTGGAATCAAGGATTCTAGAGACTTGGGGAAATCTTGGGGACTCAGGAAACTTAGGGGTTGAGCATTGAGGATGCTCCTATTTATAATCAAGCCTAGGGTTTTCTTAGGGTTTTAGCCTAACACTTTTAATCATGTGGCTAAGATTAAATCAAATCCTAAGGTTGAGATTATACTTTAAGTGTGGCATGGATTAATGAAGATGGATGGCTGAGATTAGATTAAATCTAATGGTTGAGGTTAATTGGGTTTAAATATATATATTTTATAATAAATATATTAAAATATAATAATAAAATATTATATTAAATATAAATAATATAAAATAAATATAAATTAAGTCCAAAGGGGTCAAAAAGTGGCGGGAAAGGGCTAAAGTGGGCCTTTTGAAGGTGGGAAAGGTATGAAATGGTTAAATGGATGGCGGGAAAGGTGGATGGTGGACAAGTGGGTGGTAGGATGGTTAGGATGAAGGATTAATGGCTAGGATTTGGTGTCTACAGATGCCCCTTTTTGTACCATGTTGCGTGAAGCACAATATGGTGCAAAAATATGAGACACCTGCTTGGGCTATGGGTGTAGAAGCAACTTCTCTCTGTTGTTGGATTTGAGCACTGATGTTGAAGATAAAAGAATAAAGAATTTTGGAATTTGCGTAGCTTACCCCCTCAATTGGTGAATGAGTTGCGGATGAATCTCACGAGCCAATTGAAAAAATTTGTGCAAATGATGAATGATGTACACCATTTTTGCCCCAATGGTGGGAAGGGGGGTGGTGAGAAATGTAATGTGATTGTAGATGATATGAATGATGTAAAATGTGATACCATTTTTTCCCCAATGGTGGGAAGGGGGTTTTGTCAAGTGTAGATGTCATGATCATGTAAGATGTACCCCATTGTGGGAGGATCAAAATCAAAATGTTGTTGCCCCAAATTTTGGGATGATTCGATGTTGTTGAATAGTGTGCTCTCTGATGCCATTGATATGCAAGTATGATGATGCAGATAAAAAGAAAAAGAACCGTGGATGGCCTGCTAGTGACTATTTTGATAATTCCCACAATTGGAACCAATCATCCTAGCTAGTGCCTATCATTAGGTTTTTGAAGAAAAATGATGAAATTTGAGTTTTTGTTCATGTGTTAAGCCTCACGAACTAGGCCATCAATGACAACAGTTATGCAAATTGTTCTTTGGCAAGGTTTCACTTACAATGTGAGGTACCAAATATGATTGTGATCTCGATCAAGGAGATAAGTGATGATGATCATGGTCAAGTGTCCTTATGGTAAGCTCTTCATCTTACCGAATTGCATGGATTCTCATCGTTGCAATCACCAAGTTTGTAGAATAACCCACTAGATACAAGATTCACTTGCATGCTACTTGAACTTGACAAATATTGTAATTGTTGATGGATTTGATGGTGACATGGAGACGTGGTGATGAAAAATGTATTGATGGATGCAATGTGCATGGATTCAATGATTGATTCTATTTTTGCCCCAACAGATGAAGGGATTTTTGCAATTTGGAAGATGTGATGAGTGTATCTATTTTTGCCCTAATAGATGAAGGGGTTTTTGATGATGAAATATGGAATGATTGTGTCTGTTCCTTGCCCTTAACAGATAAAGGGTTTTTTTATGATGAAAAAAATGAAATGATTTGTGTCTATTCTTTGCCCTTAACAGATAAAGGGGTTTTTGATGATGAAATATGAAATGATTTGTGTCTATTCTTTGCCCTTAATAGATAAAGGGGTTTTTGATGATGAAAAAAATGAAATGATTTGTGTCTGTTCTTTGCCCTTAATAGATAAAGGGGTTTTGATGATGAAATATGAAATGATTGTCTTTTCTTAAAGATAAATGTTGAATGAATGATTGTGTCTGTTTGCCCTTAATAGATAAAGGGGTTTTTGAAATATGGAAATTTGATGAATGTTTCTATTCTTTGCCCTTAATAGATGAAGGGGTTTTTGATGATGAAAAAATGAAATGATGTTTATTTTTGCCCTAACATATGAAGGGTTTTTGATTATGTAAGTGTCCTTATGGTGATCTATCCATCCTACCGATTGCATGGATAACTAACCTAGGTGAAATAGGGTAAACCACTAAATACAAGGCTCACTTGTATTTGTGTTTTTTTCCCTTAATAGAGGAAGGGGTTTTTGATGATTTGTGTTTGTTCTTTGGCCTTAACAGATAAAGGGGTTTTTGATGATTTGTGTCTGTTCTTTGCCCTTAATAGATAAAGGGATTTTTGAAATATGGAAATTTGATGAATTTTTTGTTCTTTGCCCTTAATAGATGAAGGGGTTTTTGAAATGAGGAAAATGTGATGAAATGTATCTATTTTTGCCCTAATAGATGAAGGGTTTTTGATGATGTGTGTTAAATATTATTTGAAATGAAGGGGTTTTATGATGAAAAATGAAATGATTTGTCTGTTTTTGCCCTAAGGATAAAGGGGTTTTTGTATAATGAAATGATTTATTTCTATTCATTGCCCTAATAGATAAAGGGGTTTTTGAAATATGGAAATTATGATGAAATGTTTTTGTTTTTGCCCTAATAGATGAAGGGGTTTTTGAAATGTGAAAATGTGATGAAATGTATCTATTTTTGCCCTAACATATGAAGGGGTTTTTGATGATGTATGATGGTGTGAATGCAAGGCAAAGGGTGCAACCTTTGACAAAAGGATACAACCTTTTGAACCTAGAAGTTGATGTGGATGATGTGAATGCAAGGCAAAGGGTGCAACCTTTGACAAAAGGATGCAACCTTTTGAACCTAGCAATTGATTGTTGATGATGTGATTTAATTGACCAAAGGAGTTTTGGTTCCTTTGGAGCCTTTTGAATTTGATGTATGCAAGGCAAAGGGCTCAACCTTTGACAAAAGGATACAACCTTTTGAACCTAGAAATTGAATTGTTGATGATGTAATGTGATTGAATGATTGAATTATTTATTGAATTGGTGGGGAAGGTGTGATACCTTGAACACCCCCAAGTTGTGAAGATGTTTGCTTTATTGGGGGGAAAGGTGTGAAACCTTGAACACCCCCAAGTTGTGATGATGTTCTCACTTTCTAGCGATCTTTGCATATGCGAGTTATATATATATACATACATGGATTTTTATTTTTGTGCTTTTAAGTGAATGCGTTTGTGGAATGCATGTTTATGAAAATATTTTTATGCATGTCTTATTGATGATTAATGCAAGCTAATCATGATGTGTATGCGTAATGCTTATGGATGATTAATGCAAGTGAAATGGCATGTATATGAATGCAAACTATATGAGAGGAATGCATGATGTTCAAATGATCATTTTTAGTTCAGAATTTTGTTGGCCATTTTTGTTCATTGTTTTGCAATCGGGGGCACCGATCTTGGTGGCTTTATGCGGGTTGATCCATGATGAAGACATGGATGTTGATATGGAAGAAGATATGGATGTTGATATGGAAGAAGATATGGATGTTGATATGGAATACTGTAAGATTTTCAAAGACTCAAACAGACTAGTGCTATCAACTAAACTCACTAAAGGTTGTCTAACTTTCTTTAGGACCAATGTGTGTGCAAGTGAAGTTCATGTACCAAATCTTGAGCATGACAATGACCCTAGACAATCAAGCACCAATGTGTGTGCATGTGAAGTTCATTACCTCATTATGAGTAAATTAGGCATGACCTGTTATGGAGAGGACCAAGAAGTTAGCTTGTCCGTATGTGCGGTCAGAGGTCTCCCTTTTTGGAAGAGAGACATGTCGCCCCGCATGAGCTTACTCCACTGCCAGTCAAGCGTCTATAGCCCCGGTGGAGACTCACTCCATAGTCCAATGATTTGATCTTTTAGGCCTTGGGGATGACTACTTATCCTTCTGAGGGGACATGTGGTATGATCCTTACAACTTTAGGGATCGAAAGTGTGTATGTGGAATTTGTTAAGTATTTGAATAGAGCTTTGGGGATGACTACTTATCCTTCTGAGGGGACATGTAGTACGATCCTTACAACTCTAATGATCTATTGTGGGTGAATAGAAGTTGGTAATTTTTGTATAGAGCTTTGGGGAATCGGATTCTCCATCGAAGTGTGAGGAGAATGTGACCCTATCCTTACTACTCTATGTGTGTATATTTGGAGAGCAACTGTGATAGTGGTGAAAACCACTATTTTTGATTTTGGACTATGTTGCATGATAGGACAAGCGAGGAATATTCTTTTCACTTCAAGGTGCTACCCAAGTATGGTGTTATCCCTCTTTTACTCAAAATGTTTTTAAGATGTGAAAGAGTGTGGTTGGTGCAAGATTGCTTTTTGGAATCAGTTGACCATACTCAAGACTTTCTTAATGTGGAAAAAGTGTTTTTGGTCCTAAAGAAAATTAGACATCTTTCTGGAGGCTGCTAGACACACTAGTAGTGGCTGAGTGAGGGAAAATTTTGGCTTTTTGTGACTTTGGACAAATGGGATTGTTGGAGGGGATTGCATAAATGCTCCCAAATAGGTACCCCCAGTTGTGGAAACTTGAATTTTTTATTTTTGGCCATATCATCACTACTATAAAATATCATTGAACGTGGGATGGGATGAATGCAATTTGTAAAATGTAGGGGTGTAGTGGAATGCATGTGGAATGAATGCAAATGAAATGTGTATGCAGTATGTATGAATGTAATGTGAAAAATGCATGTAAAGATGCCTATATGTAAATGCAATATGTATGCAATGGGAATATGCCTATGTGAATGATTTGTTTTTGTTTGTTTTGTTTGTTGTTATTTTTTTAGCCATGTATATATACATATATAGTAATCACAGTAAGCATGGAACGCTTTTAAGTGTATGATGTTCATTGGCTCAGGTTTTTCTACTCCCCCTAGCTTGGGAAGCTTATGACCAAAGGGCTTAAGTGCCTTTGGGGCTTTTTGAAATTGGAATTTGATGTGACCAAAGGGATTGAGTACCTTTGGGGATTTTTGAAATTGAAATTTGATGTGACCAAAGGGATAGAGTACCTTTGGGGCTTTTTTGAAATTGAAATTTGATGTGACCAAAGGGATTGAGTACCTTTGGGGCTTTTTTAAATTGAAATCTGATGTGACCAAAGGGCTTAGGTACCCTTGGGGCTTTTTGAAGTTGAAATGATATGTGACCAAAGGGCTTAAGTGCCTTTGGGGCTTTTTGAAATTGAAATTTGATGTGACCAAAGGGATTGAGTACCTTTGGGGCTTTTTGAAATTGAAATCTGATGTGACCAAAGGGCTTAGGTACCCTTGGGGATTTTTGAAGTTGGAATGTGACCAAAGGAATTGAGTACCTTTGGGGATTTTTGGGATTGGCATGAACTGATTGAAAATAAAAGAAACCAAAACAATGCTAAGTTTTCACCATGTGGGGCTTACCTCATACATTATTATTTTATTAATGTGTATTCCTTTTTAAAATGATAATTTTTTTTTATAGTTTTTTATTTACTTACGTTATGGTACTAACTCGAAATTAAATGAAAGTAATAAGTCAAAATAACTTAATGGAAAACACATCAAACCCACCCACTACTTAATGATGGAATGGTTATTGTGTAAGCCATGTTAATGATGAACTGGTTGTTGGTTAAGCCATGTTGATGATGAAATGGCTATGGTTGAGCCATGTTGATGATGAAATGGCTAAGGTTGAGCCATGTTAATGATGAAATGGCTAAGTTTGAGCCATGTTAATGATGAAATGGCTAAGGTTGAGCCATGTTAATGATGAAATGGTTAATGTTGAGCCATGTTAATGATGAAATGGCTAAGGTTGAGCCATGTTAATGATGAAATGGCTATGGTTGAGCCATGTTAATGATGAAATGGCTAAGGTTGAGCCATGTTAATGATGAAATGGCTAAGGTTGAGCCATGTTAATGATGAAATGGCTAAGGTTAAGCCATGTTAATGATGAAATGGCTAAGGTTGAGCCATGTTAATGATGAAATGGCTAAGGTTGAGCCATGTTAATGATGAAATGGCTAAGGTTGAGCCATGTTAATGATAAAATGGCTAAGGTTGAGCCATGTTAATGATGAAATGGCTAAGGTTAAGCCATGTTAATGATGAAATGGCTAAGGTTAAGCCATGTTAATGATGAAATGGTTGTTGGTTAAGCCATGTTAATGATGAAATGGCTAAGGTTAAGCCATGTTAATGATGAAATGGCTAAGGTTAAGCCATGTTAATGATGAAATGGCTAAGGTTGAGCCATGTTAATGATGAAATGGCTAAGGTTGAGCCATGTTAATGATGAAATGGCTAAGGTTGAGCCATGTTAATGATGAAATGGTTAAGGTTAAGCCATGTTAATGATGAAATGGTTGTTGGTTAAGCCATGTTAATGATTAAATGGTTTAGGTTAAGCCATGTTAATGATGAAATGGCTAAGGTTAAGCCATGTTAATGATGAAATGGCTAAGGTTAAGCCATGTTAATGATGAAATGGTTATTGGTTAAGCCATGTTAATGATGAAATGGTTGTTGGTTAAGCCATGTTAATGATTAAATGGCTAAGGTTAAACCATGTTAATGATGAAATGGCTAAGGTTAAGCCATGTTAATGATGAAATGGCTAAGGTTAAGCCATGTTAATGATAATAAGGTAAGCCATGTTAATGATGGGAATGGCTGATGTGGAGCCATGTTAAAATGTGACCAAAGGTATTAGGTACCTTTGGAGATTTTTGATTGGTGATGTATCCTACTTGTGGTAGGGATGGATAAGGGTTTGCCACCAAAGTAGTGGGTGAATTGGATGTATTTTTCATTAAGTTGTTTTGGTCTATTACTTTCTTTTGATTTCTTGTTAATACCATAAAGTAAATAAACCAACAATTTAGAACTATCAAAATGAACACAAAACTGAAATTCATACAAAATTAAAAATGAAAGAAACAATCAATGCTAAGTTGTTACCTTGTGTGGCTTACCTTCATACATTAATTATTTTCTTCATTAATGTGTATTCTTTTTAGAGTGACAGGTTTGTGTGTTTTGATGTTCTAATCTTGCTTAATAAAAACAAAGGTAAAAACTAAGGTTGGCAAGGGCAACGAGATTCTTGTTGGTAATGACCTCCAACAAGTTTGCTCGGGGGTAATCCTATGGTGTCTAGGGCAGATATTGGTGGATGGAAATGACTGCCACCATCACCAAATCTCAAGCAATGGTTGGTGATGAAATCCAACCACTACTATTTTAGAGTGAAACGTGCAGTGTGTGATTAATTTTAAAAATTTTGTTTTCTATTGTGATCAAACAATGTTAAAGATAACAAATTTCACACATCTAAATCAGAATCCAACATATGAATGCAAATTTCATCTAAAGAGTGTGAAGTACACCGCTTAAAACCCCCTGCCTAAATAGCAACCGAAGGGTTCATCCACCTCTCTGCCAAAGGTGCCACCCAAGGGCAGGAGTACTTTTTGCATTCAAATGTTGTTCCTATTTAGATATGCAAAATAAGAAATATTTAACTTCTAAGAAATGCAAATTCTAAAGGATGCTTTTCAATTTCAAATGCAAACAACAATATGCAGGAACTATTTGAATTTGCACTTCTTTTTAAAACAAAAACTTCAAAATGTGTTATGAATGCATGCACAAAATACCCTAAATGCAATATACAATGATTTATTTTCCATATTACTTAGTTATGTTCATTTTAATATCAAAATCTGAAAGACACAGTAGAAAACCCAAAAAAATGTAAAGCAAAAATGAGCTAAAAATGGATGAAGGACTTACAGAAAAGCCTACATTTTGGTGAGGTTTTTCTAAGATCTATGATACTCCAATTGATCTAAAATTTTTTGGAGACATGTTAGGGTGTATCAGAAACCTACCCTCAAAATTTTAGCTCAATACAACTTTGGATGAGTGAGATATGGCCAAAATAGTCGGGGTAGTTTGTGTAGGAAATGTAGCAGGACACCTCTGATCAATGCCAGGTGCAGCAGGGCACATGCAAGGCATAGCAGAGTGTTTGTTTAGGCATGGAAATGTGGCTATGATGATCAATAGGTGCTTCAAATAACCTATGTACCTTCTGCAACTATTACAAAATATTCCAGAAACCCTAATCGACGAATTTGACTATTTTTTTGCTTCTAAAAAACTTGTAATAGATAGAAACAAAAATGAAATCAGCAAAGTAAATCAGATTAATAAATGAAACCCTTGTGGGGTCCCACCATGATCACCATTTGAAGAGCTAAAAATGTGACACTATGAAAGTAATAAATAAATCAACTCAAAGAGACAAATAATTGCATAAAATAGAATATATTTCAATAGATGGGGGGAAGTTGAAAAACTCCTTGTTACAATTATTCTACCTTAACAGAGTTGATTTGATACAATAGATACAATTTCTAGGGTTCTTCAAAACCCTAGCTATACAAAAATGAGTGTCTTCAACTGCGCTTTGCTCCCAATAGAGTGAGTGGGCTTCTGTGATATCCGATTCCGGGCCACTCTAGCTTCAACAGTTGTCCAATGATGAATAAAACCTGTAGATCTGCACACATACAAACAAAATAGGGGATTAGTAATACCTATGAGGGCTCCATAGGGTGAGACCCTCAGTTATCAATAAAAACCCTAGCTATTAATGCATAAAGTAGCATGCACAATCTATAGATAATGAAATGCAATAAACATAATGATTTACCTTGCTATTGTTGTTGATGCTTCATTGCATATTTGGTGGTAGGATGCCCTAACAACACCAGTTGATGTGATGCAATAGGCTCTGGAGTGAGCCTACAGATATGGTAGGCTCTGGTGGGAACTTGGTAGGCTCTGGATTGAGCTTGCGGGATGCAGCAAGCTCTAGCAGGTGCTTGGCAGGCTCTATAGTGAGTCTGGCAAGCTCTGGAATGTGCTTGGTAGGCTCTACTACGAGCCTATGGGTTAGGGTTTGATCTAAGATAGCAGATCATGGGGATGCGAAGAATACGATGGATGGAAGATGATGGACAGTGGTAAAAATGTAGGGGGGGGGGGGGGGGGGGGGGGGGGGGGGTGGGGCCTTGGGGCTTAGGATGGGGGGGGGGGGGGGCGGGGGGGGGCTAGGGTTTGGAATCAGGGATTCCAGAGACTTGGGGAAATCTTGGGGACTCAGGAAACTCAAGGGTTGAGCATTGAGGATGCTCCTATTTATAATCAAGCCTAGGGTTTTCTTAGGGTTTTAGCCTAACACTTTTAATCATGTGGCTAAGATTAAATCAAATCCTAAGGCTGAGATTATACTTTAAGTGTGGCATGGATTAATGAAGATGGATGGCTGAGATTAGATTAAATCTAATGGCTGAGGTTAATTGGGTTTAAATATATATATTTTATAATAAATATATTAAAATATAATAATAAAATATTATATTAAATATAAATAATATAAAATAAATATAAATTAAGTCCAAAGGGGTCAAAAAGTGGTGGCATAGGAGTAGAAACACATTTACAAATTTTAATTTTAAAACTTTGCAAGATTTCTAATATATACTTAGATTGAGAAATCATAATATTATGGGATTGTTGGTAGATTTTCAAGCCTAAATAGTAATGCAACAAACCCATGTTAGTCATTTCAAATCTATTTAGTAATTTCTTTTTATATATTTCAATCATACATTCATTATTTCCTATTAAAAGTAAATCATCTACATATAAAAAAATGATAGTAATGCTCCTATTTTTTCTAGAAATATACAAATATGGATCATAATAACTCTTATTAAAACCAATTGAAGAAAAATACTTGGAAACCTTATCATACCAAGCTCTTACAACTTTCTTAAATCCATATAGGGATTTTTTTTAATCTAAAAATATAATTTACCTTTTCTAGGTTCTCAAAGCCTTGAGGTTGCTCCATATAAATCTCAACATCTAAGTTGCCATTAAGAAGTGCACTTTTTAAGTCTAATTGACAAATTTTCCAATTAAAAGTAGCAACTAATTCTATTATTAATCTAAGTGTAGGTATTTTAGCAACAGGAACAAAAGTTTCCTCATAATCTACTCCATACTTTTGTGAGAAACATTTTGCTACTAATATAGTCTTATGTTTATCAACTTCTCCTAAAGAATTTAACTTAAATCTAAATACCCATTTACAACCTATTACATTTCTATTAGAAGGCCTTGGGACTAAATTCCAAGTATCATTTTTGATAAGAGAATTGAATTATTGTTCCATAGCTTTGATCCAATTTAGATCATTTTTAGCTTCATTATAGGTTTGAGGTTCATTCAAAATTTTAATTTTAGCCGTTAAAAAAATAAAGGAGGGTTTTTAAATAGAATATAATATTAAATTTATAAAAAAGATAAATGTTAGATTTAAATTTAACATAACTTAAAAAAAAAAATTAAAGTTAAAACTAGAGAACTTATCAAAGATGAACCTTGGCTTTGATACTAAATGAAGGGGGAGGAAGTAAGAAAAATATCCTAAATGCAACAAATCAAAACAAACTCAAAAAATAAATTATTAGTATACCAAATATATATTACACAAATGTAAATCATTTAAAATTTTATAAATTTAAAAAATGTAACGTAAGATAGAAATAAATCAAACCACATAAAAGATACAAATATTACGTGGAAACATTATAAAGGGAAAAACCGTAGCCAAAATCATATCTCCACTCTTGTATTATCTTCAACAAAATAAACAAGTATTTTTCCTCAAATATGATTAGTGCAAATAACCAATATCACAATAGTGTCTCACTATTAGTTATCCATAGTTCATATTGCACAGTTAACACCACACAATTAGCTCATCAGTTTTCTCATCCAACACAAGGAGTTCATACCAAATATATAGTTTGGACTATGCCATGGAGTTAATAGCCATGGAGAAAAACCTCCACAACATGTGCCACCACACCTATACCACATACCACCACACTCATGCCATAGGCCATTATGTTTCCCATACATGCCACCATGGTCAAGTCTCATGCCATGTCACATTTGGCTTTGAGTTGATTAGAGTTAGACTAGATATTAAAATTATTTTAATGTAGAAAGTGTAGGAACAATAATATTAAGGTATAATATGAAGAAGAATTTTTGGCTCTGATATTCTCACAATGACACTGAGAGGGGGGGTGAATCAGTGTAGTTATTTAAATTCAAATCTACAACTCTTAAAGCTGAAGCAAAGAGAACTTAAAAGTAGGTAAAGCAATTATCACAAGAGAGCACACCACAACACACAATGTAACGAGTTTCACCAATTTGGCTACTCCTCAAGAATGACTGCTTGGACTATGGTCCAAATCCAGCCTTTGCAAAACACCAATTTTACAATCTGTTTACCATCACCCACTGAAGGAGCACCAACCCCTGATTTATCTGCACCAATAGAAAGGAGCACCAACCCCTATCCAAGCACCAACTTGGATCACAATTTTGAAAGCTATATCAATGACATAAAAATGCCTTCACTTTTACAAGACCCTGACTGGTCTACAATTTATCAAAACACAATAAACACTTACGGCTCTGCTTGTCGCTCTCTTACAACACTCTTCTAACCCTCTTTCGGCAGCACTTTCACACATTCAACAACAACTTAATTCTTCACACAGACCTCCTTTTATAATAGGTTTTTCTCTCTATTTTTAACTTTCATGTTTACTCATGTAGTCTATCAATAGCCACTTCTGTGAGTAACTCCTTTTTAGCACAGTATTTCTGCATGCAACCTATTAATAGTTCTATCTTCTTGTTTTGGACTGATAGTATAACGGCTGCTCGATGGTTTCACTGCATCACGTGCCCTGTAACTGCCATTCTGTCTTTAATAAACTGTTCTTATTTTAGCTTGCATGATTTCTATCTGTAACTGTCCCTGCAACTGTCACACTAACTTTAGTTGACTCTTCTAATATTGGCTGCATGATTTTCTTCTACAACTACCCCTGTAACTGTCATTCTACTTCAGTTAACTATCTGTAATTATGCTATTGCAACCTATTGCAAAATCGCGACACTTCTATCTCTTTGTACTCTTCTCGCCTTTTACCCGCAAAACCATGACATGTCGCGACATCACGACACTTTCTGCCTCTTTGACATTTTCTCAGCTTGCACCCATGAAAACATGACATGTGAAATCGTGACACTTTCGCTGCCTTGTGCTCTTCTCTGTCTTTCGCTCACGAAAACACATGTCACGAAATCGTGACACATTCGCTGCCTTGTGCTCTTCTCTGTCTTTCGCTTGCGAAAACACATGTCACGAAATTGTGACACATTCGTTGCCTTGTGCTCTTCTCTGTATTTCGCTCGTGAAAACACAACATGTCATGAAATCACGACACATTCACTGCCTTGTGCTCTTCTCTATCTTTCGCCCATGAAAACACATGTCACAAAATTGTGACACATTTGCTGCCTTGTGCTCTTCTCTGTCTTTTGCCCGCAAAAACACATGTCACAAAATTGTGACACATTCGTTGCCTTGTGCTCTTCTTTGTCTTTCGTCCGCAAAAACACATGTCACGAAATCATGACACTCGCTTCCTTACTCTCTCTCTTCTCTTTGGGTCATGAAAACCCGACATGTCGCGAAATCATGACACTTTTCCTTGCAAGCTCTTTCTCTCAAACATGTTGCAAAATCGTGACACATTTTTGTCCGTACTGCCTCTCTTGCAGATTGTCACAAAATCGTGACACTTTTCTTTGCAAGCTCATTCTCTCAAACATGTCATGAAATCATGACACATTTTCGTCCATACTATCCTTCTTGCAAATTATCGTGCAATCATGACACTTTTCTTTTCGAGTG
This sequence comes from Wollemia nobilis, assembly GCA_028583015.1. Classification (NCBI taxonomy): domain Eukaryota; kingdom Viridiplantae; phylum Streptophyta; class Pinopsida; order Araucariales; family Araucariaceae; genus Wollemia; species Wollemia nobilis. The sequence goes on along the minus strand of JAQPPZ010000220.1, from coordinate 2,071,024 downwards.
CCTTCTCTCCGAACATGTCATGAAATCATGACAATTTTCTTTGCTTGCACCTTCTTTCTGAACATGTCATAAAATCACGATAGTTTTCCTTGTGCTTTCTCTCTCTTCGAACATGTCACGAAATCATGACAGTTTTCCTTGTGCTTTCTCTTTCGTCCAACATGTCATGAAATCGTGACAGTTTTCCTTGCACTTTCTCTCTCTTCGAACATGTCACAAAATCACGACAGTTTTCCTTGCACTTTCTCTTTCGTCCAACATGTCATGAAATCACGACAGTTTTGCCAACATTTTCTCTCTCCTTCGATATGTCGTGATATCACGACATTTTTGCCAGCATTTTCTCTCTCCTCCAATATGTCATGAAATCGCGATAGTTTTGCCAACATTTTCTCTCTCCTTCGATATGTCATGAAATCATGACAGTTTTGCCAGCATTTTCTCTCTCCTTCGATATGTCGCAAAATCGTGACAGTTTTCTTACTTGTCTTTTTCTTTGATCTTTTGAATGTTGGCCACTTCTGTATTCTTGGATATTCACTTTACATGCTCTGATTGACATCTAAACTCCTGTCCACTGCATCAACTGATCTATCTATCTGTGTTGACAACAATGACAATATTGTTTCTACACCTTGCTCAACAATCTCCCCCTTTGGAATTGTTGGCAACATGTGCAATTTCCTGTAATTCTTCTCCCCCTTTAACAATAATACCAAAGGGCTACTACAGACTCCCCTTGAGTCTATGCACAACATTCTCAGACAAACATTGTTATAGTTAGCAAAAATCATGAATATGAACAAAACTATAAACATAGGCATAAATGCTCCCCCTAAGAATGTGGTATCGATATTTAGTCAATTTTTGGGAAACGTGACCATGCCCAACTTACTCTGAAGGTACTCAAAAACTTCTTTGGGCAATAGTTTTGCGAAGATATCCGCTACTTGCTCTATAGTTGGAACAAATTCCAATTTAACCTCACCTTCCGCAACTTTATCCTTCAAAAAGTGATACCGGATTGTAATATGTTTGGTTCGAGAATGCATAACCGGATTCTTCAAGATGTTAATAGCACTAGTGTTATCACATTTAACTAAAAATGGATCTTTGAAGTGAATACCAAGATATTTTAGGGTTTGTCTCATCCATAATATCTGCATACAGCATGTTGTTGCTGCAATGTATTCTGCCTCTACTGTGGATAGAGAGACTGATTCTTGTTTCTTGTTGTGCCATGCTACCATCCTGTCTCCAAGATAAAATGCTCCTCCACTGGTACTCTTTCTGTCATCTATACATCCTGCCCAATATGCATCTGAATATGCAATAAGAGTGAAGTCCTTACCTTTTGGATACCATAACCCATACTCCATAGTACCCTTCAGATATCGAAGAATCCTCTTTACTACTGTTACGTGAGTCTCCTTGGGACTAGCTTGAAATATTGCTACCATGCAAACTGCCTACAAGATATCTGGTCTGGTGGCTATTAAATATAGTAGGCTCCCAATCATAGATCTGTACATGGTTTGACCAACATCTAGATATTTGTCATCCTTGTTCAACTTGCAACCTGTCGTCATGGGAGTGCTAACAGGTTTACTATCCTCCATTATGAAAATTTTTAGCATTTCTTTCACATATTTAACTTGAGAGATAAAAATGCCCTTTTCATTTTGATTGACTTGCAATCCGAGGAAATATGAAAGTTCACCAATCATTGACATTTCAAATTATTTCTTCATTTTATTTGCTATGTCTCTACATGACTTATCATTGCTGCTACCAAAAATGATATCATCTACATAAACAACAAGTACAATAAGATGGCCATTCTCTATTTTGACATACAAATGGTTGTCCACCATACCTTTCTTGAACCCCTGTTGAATAAGATAGTTATCCAGCCTTGCATACCATGCTATGAGTGCCTATTTCAAGCCATACAAAGCTTTCTTCAACTTGCAAACAAAGTTGGGATTATCACCGAGTTGGAAACCATCTGGCTGCTCAATGTAAACCTCTTCTTCCAGTTTTCCATTCAAAAATGCTGATTTCATGTCCATTTGATATCCTTTGAAATTTTTATGAACTGCTAAAGTAGTCTAGCTACTGGTGCAAAGGTTTCCTCAAAATCAATACCTTTAACCTGTGCATAGCCTTTACAGACCAGTCTTGCTTTATTCCTTATAACCTGTCCATATTCGTTCAATTTGTTTCGAAAAATCCATTTAGTACCGATTATATTTTTATTTGCTGGCCTTGGTACTAACTCCCAAGTTTTTTTTTTCTCAATCTGATCTAGTTCTTCATTAATTGCCTTCATCCAAATTTCATTTGTGCTTGCTTCAGCAACATTTTTGGGCTCAATGTTGGATAATAGAGAGTAGTTCCGTACTACTATTCTTCTTGTCTGAATACCAACTATGGGGTCCCCAATAATTTTCTCTCTGGGATGATTTTTTTGCCAGCTGCCTGTTTTGAATTTCTTGTTTTCTTCTACTTCTAGATCAATACTTAAATCATCTAGGTTAATATCCTTATTCTCTTCTATTTCTTTTTCTTCATCTCCTTCAATAACTTCTTCATAAATAGGGTAGTTTTATTCATAGCTAATTTCTCGTTCCCTACCTTCATCAACCTTAACATCGACACTCTCCACAATTTTCTTTAGCCTTTTTTTATAGCATGTGTAGGCTTTGCTTTTTGTCGAATAGCCAAGAAAAATTCCTTCATCAGTTCTATCTTCAAACTTACCAAGATTATTTTTAGTTCTTTTGATGTAGAACTTGCTGCCAAAGACTTTGAAGTATCTTGTTGTTGCCTTTTTGCTGAACCATAGCTCATAAGGATTTTTGCTTTCATGTGTCCTCAACATGCACCTGTTTTGGATGTAAACCGCAGTATGAACTGCCTCTTTCTAGAATCTGTCTGCTATTTTTTTCTCTGTCAACATTGTCCGTGCCATTTCTTGCACTGTCATGTTCTTTCTTTCAACAACACCATTCTGTTGAGGTGTCCTTGCTACTGAAAAATATCTTCTGATCCCATATTTTTGACAGTACTCTGCAAAATCCTCTAAGATAAACTCTTCTCCTCTATCTGATCTTAAGCATTTAATTCTTTTTCCTATTTGATTCTCAACCTGGTGTTTTAAAGTCTTGAACATTTCAAAGGCATTTGATTTAAGCTTTAAAAATAGTACCCATGTCATCCTGGAATAGTCATCTATGCACAGCATAAAGTATTTGTCACCATTTATGCTTTGTGTTCTCATGGGTCCACATAAATCAGTATGAATTAGATCTAAAGGTTTGCTGGTGAAATATTTCTTTGATTTAAATGTGGATCTAGTTTGCTTCCCCTTTTGGCATGAAGCACATATGCTATTTAATGGTTTGCCAATGGTGGGTATATCTCTTATTGCCCTTTTTGAACTTATTTTTACCAGATTGTCAAAGCTAATATGACCAAGCCTCTTGTGCCACAACCAATTTTCATCTTCCTATCCAATCAAGCACTCTCCTTCTAAAGTCTCTGAGAGAGTATATAGATTTCCAAAAGTTCTCGATCTAGTAGCTATCAACTTCCCACTATGTGCTTTTCTGACTTCACAACCCTGCTTCTTAAAGATGACTTCATGACCTGTTTCTTCTTCAAAATCCTCACCTGAGATATCTTTAGAAGATCTGACATTATTGGATATGAAACTTTTCTTTTTGAAGTTGCTTTTTCTAAAATTTGGTTTCTTCTTCCAGTCACTTCTTTCTTGGTGTGACCCTTCATCACTTTTGGTTTTCTCATTCATTGGACACTTAGCTGCAAAGTGACCGATGCCTCCACAATTGAAGCACTTAAACGGTGACTTTCCTCTATATTTTCCTTTTCCATTTATAAGTTTATGAAAAAAGTTAGCTTCTGTTTCATCCGATGTCTCTTCATCCTCAGATTCTTGTTTAGCTTTTATATTTTTGTGTGCTTTAAAAGCAGCTTCTCTATCTGTGGGCTTAGTTTGTCCTATTCTCATTTCGTATGCAGTCAAAGAACCATGCATCTCGTCCATGCTAAAATTATTTAGATCTTTAGCTTCTTCTATAGCAAAAAATTTAGAATTAAATATTTTGTGAAGAGTTCTAAGTACCTTTTTCACGACAACCACATCTTCGATTTCTTCATCGAGTCCTCTGATTGCATTAATGATTCCATTGACTCTTAGCATATAGGCCTCTATGTTCTCATCATCATTCATTTTTAATGCTTCGAAATGAGCTCAATGCATTTGTATCTTGGATTTCTTGATCTTATCGTCTCCTTCATGAATGCTCTTCAGTTTGTCCCATATGTCTTTTTCCATTTTACAGCTCATGATCCTTACCAGTTCACTGTCTACTAGCCCACACATTATGGCATTCTTTGCTTTGGATTTATTCTTAAACTTTTTCTTCTCGGCAGTATCTGTTGGAGGAGTAGCGAGTATTGTGTATCAACTTTCTACTAACTCCCAAATGTCATATCCCAATGCACATAGATATGTCTGCATCCTGAGTCTCCAGAATGAGTAATTAGTTTCGTCAAACAAAGGATCTTTGTTTGATGAGAATCGTTCACCACCTGCCATTATGTTTCTTTCAAGATCACCTTAGCTGATTAAGATTGTTCAAGAACCTTGCTCTGATACCAATTGATATTCTCACAATGAAACTGAGAGGGGGGGTGAATCAGTGTAGCTATTTAAATTCAAATATACAACTCTTAAAGCTGAAGCAAAGAGAACTTAAAATTAGGTAAAGTAATTATCACAAGAGAGCACACCACAACACACAATGTAATGAGGTTCACCAATTTAGCTACTCCTCAAGAATGACTGCTTGGACTACGATCCAAATCTAGCCTTTGCAAAACACCAATTTTATAATCCGTTTACCAGCACCCATTGAAGGAGCACCAACCCCTAATTTATCTACACCAACAGAAAGGAGCACCGACCCCTATCCAAGCACCAACTTGGATCACAGTTTTGAAAGCTATATCAATGACATAAAAATGCCTTCACTTTTACAAGACCTTGACTGGTCTACAATTTATCAAAACACAGTAAACACTTACGACTTTGCTTGTCACTCTCTTACAACACTCTTCTAACCCTCTTTCAGCAGCACTTTCACACATTCAGTAGCAACTTAATTCTTCATGCAGACCTCCTTTTATAACAAGATTTTCTCTCTATTTTTAACATGAAATGTAGCAAAATCGTGACACTTTCACTGCCTTGTGCTCTTCTCTATATTTTGCCCATGAAAACACATGTCGAGAAATCATGACACATTTGCTGCCTTGTGCTCTTCTCTGTCTTTCACCTACGAAAACACATGTCATGAAATCTTGACACATTCGCTGCCTTGTGCTCTTCTCTATCTTTTGCCCGTGAAAACACAACATGTCATGAAATCATGACACATTCGCTGCCTTGTGCTCTTCTCTGTCTTTTGCCCATGAAAACACATGTCACAAAATCATCACACATTCATTGCCTTGTGCTCTTCTCTGTCTTTTGCCCGCAAAAACACATGTCACGATATCATGACACATTCATTGCCTTGTGCTCTTCTCTATCTTTTACCCACAAAAACACATGTCGTGAAATCGCGACACTCTCACTTCCTTACTCTCTCTTCTCTTCGGGTCGCGAAAACCTGACATGTCACAAAATTGTGACACTTTTCCTTGCAAGCTCTTTCTCTCAAACATGTCATGAAATCGTGAAACATTTTCATCTGTACTGCCTCTCTTGCAGATTGTCATGAAATCGTGACACTTTTCTTTGCAAGCTCCTTCTCTCAAACATGTCATGAAATCATGACACATTTTTGTCCATACTATCCTTCTTGCAAATTGTTGTGAAATCGTGACACTTTTCTTTGTGAGTGCCTTCTCTCCAAACATGTTGTGAAATCATGACAGTTTTCTTTGCTTGCACCTTCTTTTCAAACATGTCACAAAATCACAACAGTTTTCCTTGTGCTTTCTCTCTCTTCAAACATGTCACGAAATCATGACAGTTTTCCTTGCACTTTATCTTTCATCCAACATGTTGCAAAATCATGATAGTTTTCCTTGCGCTTTCTCTCTCTTTGAACATGTCATGAAATCATGACAGTTTTCCTTGCACTTTCTCTTTCGTCCAACATGTCACGAAATTGTGACAGTTTTGCCAGCATTTTCTCTCTCCTCCGATATGTCGTGATATCATGACATTTTTACCAGCATTTTCTCTCTCCTTCGATATGTCATGAAATCACGACATTTTTGCCAGCATTTTCTCTCTCCTCTGATATGTCATGAAATCACGACAGTTTTGCCAGCATTTTCTCTCTCCTTCGATATGTCATGAAATCATGACAGTTTTCTTACTTGTCTTTTTCTTTGATCTTTTGAATGTTGGCCACTTCTGTATTCTTGTATATTCATTGTACATGCTCTGACTGACCTCTAAACTCTTGTCCATTGCATCAACTGATCTATCTGTCTGTGTTGACAACAATGAAAATACTGTTTCTGCACCTTGCTCAACAGGCTCTGCTAGGGTTTGATGAGGAAAAACTACTCTACTAGGGTTTGATGAAGAAAAATTGCTCTGTAGGGATGGCAACAACTTTTGGAGGAGGTCTAAAAAATTTGAGGAATGCCATGATGGCATCAATTTTGGAACAGAGAGTGCATGCTCATGATTTTTTTCATCTAAAAATTACTGGAAGGAACAAGATTTCCCAGTGCATGTCGAGAACTGCTTGTTAAATAATAATGGATGTTTGGAATGATGTGAATCCAGGCTAGTTCTAGTGGTTCAACAAAACTCGATGGCGGAAGATGTGGAGTATCTAATCAAACATTCCCTTATTAGAAATTTTTTGGGCATCCAAATTTCTCTCCCCTTTGTGGAGGCTTGGGTCAGGAAGAATTGGAATCCTGAAGGTGATGTGGAGGTGATGCTGAGTGCGAACAACTATTTTATGGTGGTTTTCTCTTGTATTGTAGATCATAACAAATCATTTGAAGGGTGCCCTTATTACTATAACCAAGTGGGACTCTTTATTAAACCTTGGCATGTGGGTGTCAGGCCATCAAAGGAGCAGCCATCACAGGTTCTAGTATGGGTGCGGCTTCCATGGCTCTTGTTGGAATTTTGGAGAACTGATATCTTGCATAAGATTGCCCTTCTTCTTGGGAAGTTGGTTGGACTATCACAATAGAAAATGGATAAAAAGGTAATCTCTGTTGCTTGTATTTGTGTTGAAATTGACTTAAATAATCCTATTCTAGATTCTATTGAAATATAGTTTGGATCAACTACATGGGTTCAAAAACTTGACTATGAAGCTCTTCCATTTTGTTGTCAAATTTGCCATGAATATGGCCACCTGCAAATAAAATGCCCTAAGTTTGTCCCACCCGTGGCTTCAAATATTGGGCCCTCTCGATCTGGAAAAATTTTGGATAAAGTAAAATTCTTGATAAAGGGGAATGGGACAAGGAAGGTTTTGTTTTGGTAAAATCCTGAAATAGAGGACGAAGAGCAAAAAAAGACCTTAAGGATAGCTAGCCAGATGATCTACTCAACTGGTTTGAAATATTAGATGATCTTGATTATTGCATGGAGATACCTAAAATTTTGCTACTTGATGCAAATATAATAGGGCTAAATCAGATGTTTCTTCTTGAGGTGGAACTTAAGGAATCAGATCTAGGGGGTTTAAATGAAGAACAAAGGGCTTTGGATATGAGTATAGGGGACATGGTTGGGTCTAGCCCTATAAGGAAAAATATTTTGAAAAGTGGTACAAATTTAGTTATGCCTTCTCCTACTCAGACATTGATGCAGTCATCCTTGGACTACAAAACTCCTACGGTGTTGGGATTGTAGCATAAAATAATTAAAAAATATTTTTTGGATAAGAATATGAAGGTGGGTCGAAAGAAGGACCAGGATAAAATTAAGCTAATGGGGGAGACTTCGGTGGAGTCAAGCTTGGTGAGAACATTGGACTCCCATTTTTATAACCCCCAAAAATGATTATCCTCTCAGGGAATGTAAGGAGGTTGAACAACATCCCCAGACAAAGTTGTTTGTGATTTGGTTCGTGTGCATTCTCCGTATGTGGTGTTTATTTAGGAGACTAAATTGGCTATTGATAGTATGTTCAATATTGCTCCCAAGTTGTGGATAAGGGGGCAATGCCAGTGTATTTGTGCATGTGGATATGTTGGTGGTGTTGCTTGTTTATGGGATCCGATTAAGATATCCCCTCTTACTTGGATTTCTAGCAGATGGTCTATATTTTGATGGTCGGGCATGATAATGAATATGGTGAAACAATCCTACTTACAAATGTGCATTCTCCTATTTATTACAATGGTAAAGTGAATTTTTGGGAGCACATTTTATTTGTGAGAAGTTTGGCTGCCCTTTACCCATGGATTTTGGCTGGAGACTTCAACTCTATCACTTGTATGGAGGAGAAACGTGGTGGGGTGGACCGTCTTGAGCCTTTTTCTTCTGTCTTCAGTGCTCATATATAGGCCCTAAACTTGGTTGACATAAAGACATATAATGGGATCTTTACTTGGCACAATAGAAGGTGTGGGGAAGCTTCCATCTCAGAGATACTGGATAGGTTTTTGATATCCAGTTATTGGATCGGTAATAATAGAAGTGCTAGTTCTATGATTCTGGATGGTAGGGGATCTGATCATTGGCCTATAAAACTCTCTGATTTGGAGTTAGGTCTAAAAAATAATCCCTCCTTTAAGTTTCAACTTATGTGGCTTCATTGTCCTAAGCTTCATGATTTCATGCGAGGCTGGTGGACCACTGACAAACCTCCTCATGGCACCGCTATGTATTCCTTTATGAACCAACTACAATTTGTAAAACATAAATTGAAGAGATGGAATAGACTAAATTTTGGGAACCTTTCCTTGGCTAAGATGGAAGCTCTTAGTAGGATGGATGAAGCTTCAAGTAATATTAGAGATAAAGGATTCACGAAGGAATTTCTTATTGAGGAATCTGAGGCTATGAAATACCTTGCTAAATGGGAATTGAGGGAAGAAATTTTTTGGAAACAAAAAGCTCGAGTATATTGGCTTAAGGAAGGGAATATGAACACAACCTTATTTTATAACTCAGTTAAGGCTCACCGTAATGGTAACCTGATTATCTCTCTTGTGAATTCTCAGGTTGCTCTACTCTCTTCTTTCAAGGATATTTAAGAAGAGACTAAGAGGTATTTTTCCTCTCTCTTCAAGGACTCCCTATCATATGATGAGAATGAAAAGCTTATTATAAATTGCATTCCAACAATTATTTCTAGAGATATGAATGAGAACTTGATGGGTCAAATTTCCCTTGAGGAGTTGAAAAATATTGTATTCAAGATGAAAAAAGGAAAATCCCCAGGTCCAGATGGATTCTCGATTGAGTTTTATTAGGATTTTTTGGATTTAATAAAATTTGATCTTCTGGAGGTGGTCCATGAGTCCCAAAAGAACAAATAGATGCTAAAGTCCCTAAATGCTACCCTCTTGGTGCTTATACCCAAAAAAGAAGGAGCAAATTCCTTGGATATGTTCAGGCCTATTGATCTCTGCAATGTTGTGTATAAGGTCATCACAAAAATTATTGTTGAGAGGCTAAAGATATGGTTGAGCAAAATCATCTCTGAGGACCAAGGAGGGTTTGTTGTTGGCTAGAAAATATTGGATGGGGTTGTTATTGCTATAGAAGCTATTCACTCAATGTAAACTTCTAAGTAGAAAATAATATTCATTAATTTGGACATGGCCAAAGCCTATGATCGGGTCAGATGGTCCTTTATTTAGAAATTTCTTGCTACTTTTGGATTTGAGGAGGAATGGATTAGATGGGTGATGAGCTATGTTTCTTCTTCATCATTATTTTTTCTTGTTAATAATGAGCCATCAGAGCTATTTGAGGCCTCAAGGAGATTGAGGCAAGGAGATCCTTTATCTCCTTATTTTTTTATAATTATGGCAGAAGGGTTTGGAAGATTTCTCAAGTATCAATTCATGTAGGGTCTCATTCAAGGGTGGAAGTGGGATAGTAGTTTTCCACCTCTTTCCCACCTTCAATTTGTTGATGATACTACTTTTTTGGGAGTTGCCACTATCAAGGAAGCTGGTAATATTAGATAGTCTCTTGACATATATATTGGTGCTTCTGGATAGTTGATTAATGAGGACAAGTCTTCTATTTTCTTCTTCAATACCCATCCTCTTATTCAAACTAGTATTGCTCGTATTCTAAGATTCTAGGTTGGGACTCTCCCCTTCATTTATATTGGTATTCCAATTTCATCTCATCTTCTACATAGATCTTCTTGGTAGTCTATGCTTGATAAGTTTAGAAGGAAGGTGAATCACTGAACTTTCAGATGGCTATCCACTGCAGGTAGAGTGTTGCTTTTAAAATTTGTTGTTCAAGATTTACCCATTTATAGATATTTTGTATAAATAGCTCCCTCTCACTTCATCAAGGACATGGATGCTTTGTCAAGATAATTTTTATGGTCTAGAAAACTTGATAAATCTAAATGGAGTTTGGTTAGGTGGGATTCTATATGTAGGCTAGTGCAAGAGGGAGGCCTTGGGTTGCGACAGACAACTCTTTTTGGGCAAGCTTTGGCTATAAAAATTTATTGGAGATGGTGTACCTCTCAAGATCAGATTTGGGATAAAATATTATCTTGTAAATACTTGAAAAGTATTTATGAGGCTAATATCCCTAGAGTCAGCTTGTTTGCGAAAGTTTCAGTTATCTAGGACACCCTAAAAAGAGGAGCTAATTTAATCAAGCAAGGTTTGTTTTGGATTTGCAATCAGAGACTAGATGCTCTTTTTTGGGAGGATTCTTGGGATGACCACCCTCCTATATTGAATCAATATCCTAGGTTACGTACCCTAAGCATTTTTTTCTTGGAAGCAGGCCGGTATCGTGTGGAGGACTTTAAAAAAATCCAATCTTTTGAAAATATGGATATGTACAAGTGGAAAGATCCACAAGAATGGCCCTAGGGGGGATTGTCCAAGGATAGAGATATGCTTGCTCTTATTATTATGGGGAAGCCCTCTTATTCATTGAGGGGTAAAGATATTCTGGCTTGGAAACTTGATCCTAAGGGAACCTACTTGGTGGCCTATGGTTATTAGGTTCTTAATAAGCAAAAGTGTGGGAGTATTCCTATCATATGGTGGAAAAATGTGTGGAAAAAATTTTCTTGGCCAAAATGTAACTTATTTTTCTGGTTGGTAGCTCGTAATAAATACCTCACTTGGGATAATGTAAGGAAGAGGGGATTTTAGGGTCCCTCTTTTTGTGTCCCTTGTAGGAAGAATGAGGATGACTCTTCTCATTTATTTTTCCAATGCTCCTTTGCTAGAGATATTTGGCACCTTTGGTGGAGTGCTTGGAACCATCCATGTTTTCATGTGCTTGTCCCTGGTGGAGTTTTGGAGTAGTCTAGGAAGACCTCCGGCCAAGGCCCCCTTCCTTTGGGTGGATTGGAATTTGGGCCCTTCTTGCATCATCTGGTAAATTTGGCTTGAATGAAACTAGCACATATTTCAGGGTAGTTATTTGGTTGTTCAATAGATCTAGCAAAGGATCATGTATATGGTTCAGGAAACCATCCATAGCAAATGTGATGTGGAACCTCTTTTGGATTCTAGGGAGAAGAAGGTACAACAAGCCCTTGGTATCTTTGGGGATGGTGTGAACTCTTCTAGCCTTATTAGGGTTCCTTAGCTCAACAAGAAGGTTAGGAGAGATGGTAGGTGGAGGCCACCCCCTAGAGGAGTTTTAAAAATTAATACTGATGGATTGTCTAGGGGTAATCCTGGACATGTTGGCATTGGCAGTGTTGGCACAGATTCTAGTGGTGGTGTCAGTTTTTTCTTTTCTATTTATAAAGTTGTTTACTCAAACAATTTTATGGAAACTCTTGCAATTCTTGAGGCCTTGCAGAGGGGGTTTTATCTTGGTTGGCATAGGATTATTTGTGAGTATGACTCTCAAATTGTGGTTAATATTTTAAACAGTAAAAGGGTGGAGGAAGTTAATTGGCAGTTGGCCTCTATAGCCATTCAGATTCTCATAATGAGTGAAGAGTTCAAATTTATATCCTTTGTGCACATTCCAAGGGAATGGAATGTGGTTTTTGATTACCTAGACAAAAGGACTTCTGAGCTGTTGGATCCTTAGAGTATCGATAACTGGGAGAGTCTCCCATCTGAGGACTCTCAATGCCTATGGGAGTTGATCCACAAGGATGTACAAACTTAATGTGGTTTTTTCTTGTTGTCTTTTTTGGGTGTCATTATAGTCTAGTGGTTTTAGCCTATTTGGCTATTTATTTGAGTCCTGGTTGGAAGCTCAATTGTACTCTGTAATCTAGAATTTTTATCAATAAATTTTTACCCCTTTATTTAAAAAATAAAATTAAGGTATAAGATAAGATAAATAGAGGTATATGTTTATTTTATCCATATACCTTAATATATATTAGTCTAACCTAGGTATATATACATATTAATAAATATAAATTAAATACCTATCTATTTAATTTATATTTAAGCCTAGATACCTAATTTTATTATTCACATTTATACTTAGGTGAATTTACAATATAATCCTAAAATTGGATTATTTGTTCCAACATGAGGTGTGAGTTGTAAGAGTGTGCAAGGTGTCAAGTTAGTAAAATTCAAGAGTCATATGTTTTAGGTGTTAAATATACCTATGAAGAGTCACATGATATGTGACAATATGTAAAGTTAAGATTCATGAGTTTTGTCATATTTGAGGAATGTGAAAGGATGCATCTCTTGAATGTTTGAGGAGATAAATAGTTAAGTATTGAAGCATCATTTTTTGAGGATATATATTGGAGATAAATTTCCATGCAATGCAATAATAATATCTTATGTAACTCAAAAACTTGTTGATTTATAAATAATATTGTGAGTTCTATTATTGAGAAATATTGTTGTTATTCTATGAATGTGATTCATTGATATTGGCTAGATAGTTGAATGCTTTAATATTGTGATTAATATTTGATCCTAGATAAGGGACCTATGAGATAATCTAGGAGAATTCCCAATAGAGCTATGACCCATATAATAAATTTATTGCATAGATGAAAAGTGCCCAAATATCTAAAAAGTTCGTGCATGAGCTTAGGCCTGATCTTGAAGATTATTGAAGCATACAAGATGGATATTTTTTGCCCCTTAATAAGGATCAATTCATATAGTGAAAACATAATAATATTGTATGAGATTTTCTATCAAAAATAAAGGATTTTGATCCTATACTCCCAACCAATACCGCCATGCAAAAATTATTACAAAATCAAAAATGAAGCAATGACATAAATCAAAGAATGGTGGAAATTCCATCAGAATATTAATAAAATTAAAGTTATTTTGAAATTTTAGATCTAGATGAAGATCAAACCTTCAACCTATGCTACAATAAAAATCACCCAAACGAAGCACCAATCAAAAAACACAAAGGTTGTGTTTTTCTTTGTCCCAGGCTCCCATAAGGCGGTCTTTTTTTCTTGTGTCACGTGGGATGATCCTGCTGTTTGATTTGAGAGTATGTCCTTTCAGGACTATCTCCTGGATCTTTTGTGGAGACCCTCTCCCTATGGAGACCCTCTCCCTGACCCACTTGTATAAGGTTTTGGGGTCCTTTCAAAACCCAATGATCAATAAAAAAACCACAAAGGTTAATAAACTGCAAAAGAGGAGGCTCTAATCACGGATACTATTCCTACAACAATAAAAAAAATTGCGACAATATTACTATAACCTTTGAGCAAGAAAATAATGCAAGAAATATTGAGAAGAAATAAGACTCATCCAAGAAAGAGAAGATTTATAATTTAGCTAGAATCACCAGAGGAAGGAGAAAGACATAAATTTCCATCCTATAATAAACCTCATCAATTTCCAAAGTAAATAGATGAAATAGGTTCTCAAATATAATAGGAAGAAATATTGGTCAAAGAATATGTAGTTTCAAAATTAGTTACTATTTTAGAACAAGAACCTATCCCAAAAGAAACAATGAAAGAAAGAAGGAACTAACCTAAAATTGAACCACTTACTAAAGAAACCTCTTCTAATGAACGTTCAAATTTTTAAAATACACTAGATTTGTCAGCACAAGTACCAAATTTAGTAGTCACAATATCCAAAAATCCCTCAAATTTCTTGATTGACTGGGACAACCAAGAATAAATAGCCTAGCTACCTCCAAATGCTTCAAATCTACCCACCTCAAATGTCACAACCTCTCCTCCTTCAAATACCTCACTTGTTAGAACATTGGATGCCTTTCTACCACATCAAAGGCAATAAGAAGACTTACAAGCAATAAGGTAAAATTTGAATCCATTATAAGGTATTTAGAGTTTTTGACAATGAATATATCAATACAACAAGGAGAAGAAATATTTATTGGCATGATTGTTAGTTGTGGCCTAGATAAACTTCCACTTTGCTCCATAAAAATATGATTATTAGTATCAAAACCTAAGGAGATGAAAAATTATGATTGATGAGTAGTGATGGAATGGCCTGCCTTAATAAATGTATAGGTCAAATATAAGTTCCAACTTAGGTAGGAGGTTGACAAAATAATCATGTATAATTACAAATTGTTAAGCCTAGAATTAAAGGAGAGAAAAACAAAAAAGAGTACACGTAATAACTCTAAGGTGGAAGCTAAATCACTTTTTAAATAGGTAATTGAGCTAAATTAGTATTTGAAGGAGTATCCTATAGATATTCTCCTAAAAGCAAAATAAAAGCAAGTCAGAAGCCTCTCAAATACATTGATCGAATAAGAAACTAAATTTTAACATATAGAAAATATCTAGAAGAAATTAAAAGATATGACATTGAAAAGTAAGGTAGGGAAATACCAAAATATTAAAAACCTAGTTAAATAAATTATTTGTGCCTATTGGGATGATATTATTAGTATGGCTATGACACTCTTCCAAATATTTAGATTCATAAATACAACTACCAAATTGGTTTCCCAGGTGAAGAAAAAATTGATTTAAGCCTGGCTAAAACCTCTACAAAATTGGTTAAAACTAAATATTATGAAATAATATTGGTCATTTTATCAGACTCTAGGTTAATTTATATTGGGATTCATGAAAAAAATATGATATAAAAAAAAGTTATGGATTTCATTCAAAATGAGTGGGTTGCACATATATGTGGACTCCAAATTGTCATCTTAGATAACATTATTACATGGTTCAAAGGTAAAATTGATATACTATTAAAAAAGGGACTCCTTTATCGCTAGGGAAAGGATAAGATTATCTTAGAATAGGAAACATGTAATTACTAAAAAACTACAATGACTTCCAAAGACTAGTTGGTTTCTATGAAAGCAAAGGATATTATTGGCTCAATTGGACCAATAGTTGTGCTAAGGACTCAGATGCATATGGTTTCCAACAACATAATGAATTTATCATAAAATTTCTAGATCAATGTCAAGGTAGCCTATGAACACTAAAAAATTATCCAATTTCCATTAGAGGAAGAATGGACAAAAATCAACCAAGCATTAGACAAGTTGTCAACCTTATAATTTTACTTTTATGTATTTTTTCTTTTTTTCCTTTTTCTTTTTATAGAAATTATAAAATATGGACCCTACACCTAAGGATAAAGGAATTGTTTTGAATTATCCTTCAAGAAGTAGAAATACCTCTATGATTCACTATAAATATAGTGATTTCTCACTAAACTCAAGGATTTTGGCATTAGACAAAAGATAAAATAAAGGTAAGGTGACGAAAGATGCAAAATTCCTAATCAAAGGTGGTCATTATTATATAGAAGTACTAAGTGGAAAAGAAAGGAAAAATTTTTACTCATTGAAAAAAGAAAGGCAAAATTTTTGAACACTCATGTAGAAATTTTCTCAAAAGGGCAAAAACTAGAAGATAAAGTTGACTAGCACAATGAAGGAAAAAATTCTAACAATCAACGGTTTGAAAACTTTTGGAGAAGTAAAAGTGAAAATAATTTTGAAAGGAAGATTTCAAAATAAGAACTCTTGAAAAGTAGAACACTAAAAGGTTTGAAGGAAGGACAAAATAATAAGCTTCCACAAAATACTTCCAGCAAAAATTTATGTCTGATTGGAAAATTCTTGAAAAGAACCAACACAAGCCAACAAGAGAAGATTTTGACAAATAGCCGGTAGCCTACATGGAGATCTAAAAATACTAGGAGTGTAAAAAAATTTTAAAGCATAACATAGAGAGCCACCAACTCTAAAGAATGATCAGATTAAATTTTAAAGAAATAGTAATGGTTCACAAGCTCCCAATCAGAGTAAATAAGATGGATTGATGAACCATTATTAAGAAAGGTAATTATCACTTATTAATGTCATTTTAGATTAGCAATCCAAGAAATTGGGAGATCTCTTGAAGATAAAAGCATTGTGATTATAGTCCTATATCTAACAATATGATTACATAAGGTGATCTCATTCAAATCCTTAGAATCCCTAGGAAGAGTAGTTGAAGTTGTCAAACTTTCCTACAAATTTTAGAGGGAAATTCTCCCTATTTTGTAATCTATATATAGTAGTTTTATTAGCATTTTAAAGCATCAAAAATTTATATATTTGTAATTCATATATATTTCTCTTCATTTTCTTCTATATAGTAGTACTTGTATTCCTAGGTGGTCTTCTGGGCAGTATGAACCCCCACTTTTGGAATAATCTAAAAATGTTTTCATTCTTATATATATCTACATATATAGATATACTAGAGGCTTGTGACTATTTGGTTCTCTCTATCTCATTTTCTTTATGTATGTATGTCTATGTTCTAGTTTGTGTTTATATATAATTAGAGAATGAATTGTTCAAACTCCTAACTATCTATGCATTATGGCACTGTTGTTGTATAGGAAAATCTTATCTTGATCTTGGCACAGTGCCTCTATTAGCTTAAGTCTTTTCATTTTTGTTATATATATTTTTAATTATCTATCTAACCCTTTTCCCCTTGAATCTAGTAGAGTAGGCTAGAATAAGAAAGTGCACTCAAGGTCACATCTTAAAAGGAGTCAACCTTCTAAAAAATCTTGGAGACCCCCAATTGATTTAAACCCATTCTCTAAAAAGTGGCCTTGATGTGTCACTCCATGTGAGGTATGACAGTCCTAAATGCCTAGTCCCTATGTCCAATGACCCAAAAAATCAGTGAAGACAACAAAAAACACTTGAACCTTAGTGAGGTATGGAGTTGTTTTAGATTTCCAAATTTGATATCATGGTCATTACTTCCTTTCAACAATGCTCTAGTTTACCAAAGTTAAAGTAACTTTCAACATGTCACTCATAATAAATTAATTAACTTATATTTCAAGTTGGATGAAGTAGGAAGAGATAGAAGCTATCGCTAATGAGTGGTAGTGGATAATTATTATGGTCAAGATGAGTTAAAATGTATGGAGAGGGTGACATATTAGTGGTAGTGGTTGATTGAGAATTTGGAATGAGAAAAATATGAGATGTTGAAATAGGAGTTGATGAATGTGGTTAGTGTAGCCCATAGGCAGGATATGAGATAGTTATTTTACTCTAATTAAAACATTTTTTGCTTAGGCATATTCTGCAAAAGGTGTAGCTAATATATGATTATTCATGTTACATACCATCAAATCTTAATAATACTATAAAACCTTGATGTAGTAGGAAAATTCTTACCCTTTGTTAGGTCTAATATTTTATGGAATTATTTTTAAAGTTCTCAAGAATCTACTATTAAAATCATTTATGTGTACTTTAGGATGTCTTTACATTATGCTTAATTATAATAAAATGGAATAACAAATACACATACTACTAGATCTATGCATAGAAGATTCTATAATTGATGTCTAACTAGTAATAAATATATATGGTAATCCTCTATACCATAGTGCAATCTTATTATACAAAGAATAAAATAGTTTTTATACCATTATATCCTCATTAAATTTGGTGGATTGATTTGAGTGTAAACAACTCATTGAAGCAATAAAATATTTTCTTTTTCTTGTTCATGTCAAAATTAGGTAAGGATTTTATACCATTTAGGGGAATGGGTAAATAAGCCACTAGTTTTAGTGGTCCTTTATAGGTCAAATTGGAAAGTAGGATTTGTGGCCCAAGTAGAGGTGTTGGATTATTTTATGGTGTAGAAGGAGGCTGACATTTTATTGATGTAGATGTGGATAATAATGCATCATATAACACTAATGTGGATAATTAGGATACATATGATATAGATATAAAGGATAATAAGGTGGAGGATAATGAGGTGGTGAGTTTGATAACCCCATTACTGATTTAAAAGAGGTTACATATTTAGAAAATGAGGAGTTTTTTATTAGGTAATGGAAGAGGTTTTGAAAGGATCCCCAAGCCTTTTACAACCTAGAAGTAAAAGCTTCTAAGTGTTTACTAAAGAGAAACATAAACAAAGTTATCCCACTGAAGGGACCCAAAAACCAAGCACACTCCAACACTAGGAAATAGAAAAATTAGACAGAGAAAACTATAAGCCCAAAGAGGGTAGAGAACTAGGAGAACCAAGAGACATATTTCAGACCCAAACTGCTACCTAGAGAATGAATTGAAAATTTTGAAATAGCAAGATCTAGAGTAGGAATCATCTACAACCCAAGAAATGGTACATGCCCAAGATACCTCCTAGAAAAATAGACCAAGATTTGAAAATGCAACTTACACCTACAAGAATAAGTCCAAGTCACCAATAATTTACCACCCATAGGGGTGGATTCAAAATTTAAAGAGTGGCAAAAATATGCAAAATAGAAAACCTTAGGAACTTAGAATCTATAGGCCTAGGGTTGAATCAAAATTCAAAACAATTGGATGGTGCTAAAATAATATCAAAGAACAACTAGAGAGAGTAAACCCTAAGAATGAAACCATGAAGACCTCCCATATTATGGATCTAAACTTTAAATAGATACATCATAGGATCTGCAATATAAACTTGGAAACTCCAGGTCTCAATAGGCCTCTAACTTCAGGAAGGAAATCATGAGACTCTTTACTCCAAGCATAAAATATTTTCTTAAATAGGCTAATAGTCTCTGTTTTGAGTGACCATTAAGGCCTTTAATATTCCAAGACAAGAAATTCATTTGTGGGATTTGTAAGTGAGTTTATTTTCCCCATAATTGACTTGGGGAGGTTGAGAGCTGAAGGAAGTTAAATTTAGTAATTTTTTATTAGAAACATTTCCTTATTTCATCCTCAACAATGTTTGGGTTCCATTAGATATCTCTGATTATATCTCCTTTTTTCTAATGAGTTTATTAGGAGGCTTCCCAAATTTATACTCTACACCCACATCAATAGGACCCTTTTTTTGGCTTCTAGGTTTTGGTCTAGGGGAATCATTATCCAACTTGGGTTTAGGGATCTCATCTTGGGACTTAGGAAGTTGTGGAAAGTTTTCATAAAGATAAAAAGAAGATCCAAGACCAATGATCTCATCAACTAGAAAAATTGGTAACTAGAACTAGACATTCAAAAGAATTTTATAGGAGGTCATTTGAGATAAGTAATTCTATAGAGGGGGGATGAATAAAATAAGGAGGATAATGAAATTCTTGTTGATGAATATTTTTTTTAGAAGGTGACGGGCCTTACACATTTTATTTTGCTTGACTTGTTGGAAGTAGTGTTTATCCCTAGGGTTTTCCTAGGATACTTGTGACCTTGTTTGACAAGTGGACACTAACATATTTTGAGTAAGTAGGTTTTATTTTGGAATCATTTACTCTAAATATCCTATGCTTTGACTTTAAAAATATTGGATGTGTTTAAAAAACTAGATTTATTTGGAATTTGTGTTGAGGAAATGATTATAGGAGATAAGTTTTTGGAAATAGACATATGAGGTAATTTCTTGCTATCGATATAGTAATGGCTTCCAAAAATTGAATTTTTGGTGAGTTTATTTACATTGACAAGAAAATTATAAAGAGGGTTCACATGTTTTAATGTTTATTTGGTATTTAATGATTTTTATAGCTATGATAGATGAATAACTAATTTGTTTACATAAGAAACCAGTCTCATAAGATATGGGATTTTAGCTGAGAGGTTTGTCTATTGGAATATTTCATTTTGAGAAAATGGGATTAGACACTAGAAATTCCTAGATTGCATCATCTTGATTTACCCATGCAATAGTTAGTTTTTTTCTTTTCCCTTTTGTATTTTTGTAAAGATCCCAATGATTATTTTTACCTTAATCTAGTGCTATTTAGCTACAAATGTAATAAAAAAATATGTAGCACATATGCCTATATCTATATCCTTTTATTTTTAAATGATAATATAAATATGATTTTTTATTTTAAGGGTTCACGAAGGAATGCAAATGAAAAAGCCTATTTTTGTATTCAATTTGGTTTAAAATGATGATGCAATGAATATCATATGAATTATCTTAGAAAAATAAGAAATATTGATTAATTGCTCTCCAAAAATTATATGGTTATCCATTTATTCCTTATCTATTTTCTTTAATAACAAATGATAACAAGAAAAAAATAAGCAAAAAATAAAATAGACAAAAGAAATTAAAATTCTAGGTATAAAATTAATAAAAGTTATAGAAAGGAATATTTTGATTTAATTCTACCTTTGTGGTAATAGCATTGTTAATGATTTTGACAAATGATGACACTTCTATTTATATATTCCTACTTCCATAGAGATCTACAAAATTGTCATAAGAAAAATTATTCGATATAGAGGGGTTTGCTTGAGTTTGTGGAAGGATATTAATTCCTTGGATAGTATAAGATCCTTATTTAGAAAGTTAGATCAAAACAAAAGCTAAAAGGTACTAGTGGTTACATAAAGAACAAAAGCACCACAATTGAGTGATAGTGTAGATAACACTATTGAATAAGGGAATAACTTTTACTATCTATGGATATAATTATTATTTGTTAGATTTTATAGCTTTTATTGTAGCAAAACTAGAGCAAAATAGTGTTGATAGAGCTACATTTCTATGGTGCTTCTATAAAAAATATAGTAGTTCATATTTTTAGACTTAATACCCATGATGACATGATGAAATATGTGAGCCATGGCTAAAAGGGTATAAGGCTTTAATCAATATGTGCTATTAACTATGTTAATTATAAGTATTATAATTGTAAGTGCAAAAGCTAAATTCGTAATGGATCTTGATAATAAAGACAAGATTATTGCAATAGATTAAAATATAAAGTGAAGAGGATAATAAGTAATATCCAATGACCTTACGTATAAGGCCTAGCCTAATGACAAGGTCTTTGCAACTAATGATCCTAACATTTTGCATAGGTTCCAATAGATTCCATGCAAGATCCTTCAATCATATTATTTGGGAGAACCTTGATGGGATTCAAATGTGGATGTTCGAAATCCAAATGGGAAACGTCTCATTACACAAAAGGAAAAAGAAAATTTGAGCATGTTTTGGCTTTCTTGAAAGTATATTAGATGGAAGTCAAAAGAGAATATTTTTTAGATTTATTTCCAATAAAGTCATTGTGATATGCTATATATAATTTGGAAAAGTTAGATTTGAATTCAATAGCCAACTAGCACCTGTTAGCTATCTAACTTTAGTTTGTCACATTTTGACAATAATTTGTATATGCATCCTAATAAATAGTGATGCTAAGGAACTAATGCTAAATCCAAAATGACCATTATCAAGATGAATATATGGGAAAGATGACATTTGATAATTTGTAAAATCATTTTTAGTTTTTTAGTAGCACCATTGACACTACCACTATGGGTTTGATGATTTTACTTTAGATTGATAAATACCCCTAGGTAATATTGTTTATTTTCTACATGAAGCAAATATTTGTAAGTTTTGAATATTTTATGATGTTCTCAAAATTGGGTGTCTATATTTGACCTTTTTTGATACATTTATTAAATGATAAATACATAAAAAGTTGGCTTATATGTCTCAATTTTGTAATAAGTAGACTTAATGTTGTTCAAGATTCATGATTAAAATAACAAAATATTTTGACTAGTTGATTATAGATGATGTTAAATTTAACCCTTTTAACAACATTAAATGTTATCATAACCTTATTCCTCCTCAAGTTTTCTAGAAAAAATCAAGATCGATTAAGAAAACTTGACTCTATCATCATAAATACAAGTGAATTGATGATAAATTATGATAAAACAAAAATATTAGGTTGGGGTGGTGCAAGGTAAAATGGTTAGAGGGATAAAAATAAATTATTTTTATTTCTAACAATCACAAAACAAAGATTTGGATGTGTGATATCAACATTAACTTTGATAGCTCAAAGAGTGAGACCTATGTACTATGCAGACCATGTGAGACCATCAACAATAGGAGGATATTACCCTTAGGTATGAACCTTGAACTTAGTCAATTTTTTGGATTTTACTTCAAAAAGCATGTTCAAAGAAAAGTAAAATGTTACTACATAGCAATATTACTATTGCTTTGGGAAGTTTTCCAACCAATAGTGACATCACATTGTGATGATGATTTTACCATTGGGTGGAACACTCATCAATTGGCTAGTGTGTTTGTTTTATAGTGGAAATTTTTCCAATTTATGGTGCATTTTTTACTAGTGGTGATTTTATATATTCAATTTTTAGAATGATTTTTAGACTAAGGTAGTATGAGGTTTAGAGTAGGTTTAATTATGGATATGAAAGACTAACAAGTTGGGTTAACTTGGTTGTAGGTGAGGTTATAGATATTAGAAGATCAAGAGTGATGGTTACTTACCTTGGAAACTATTTTAGTACTTTTGGATCATGCAAACCATATGATCCTAGAAGTAGTAGGGCTATATCACATATCCCAAATTCTAAATGTGGAATTATATTATGGCCTACTAACTACATGGATTGATTAATGATATTTAGATATGAATACTTCTTAGTTACCTTATGGAGAGCTTATAGAAACCATGTAGAATATCTAGTGAATCCCAAGGAATCTAATTATTGGAGCTCTAATTTATATAAGCTAAAGTTAGTAGTAAAGCTTGAAGTGACTAAAGGGGGATGTAGAGTTCCTAATTATATAATCAAGCATTGATATTAATGGCACATATACTGATGTCTAACTAGATAGACAAGTGGCCCTACTTTTTGTCTTATGTTTTAGAGTATTTATTAGTGGCACTAGCTAATGTGTCATGTACTAAGGCTCGATACAAGTCATTGCTTGCATGCTAGAGAAATAGATAGTGTCTAAAAGGAGAGGATATGACAATAGAGGTAGTTGAGGGGATACTAGCATATGTTTTGACCATTGGTGATGTAATTTTAAGGATTGACAAAGGTGATAGAGGGTAGTAGTAGCAAAACAATTGGGAGGAGTGATAGTCATGATGATGATCATGGTGGGGAGGATATATATAGTAGGTTTATTTTGTATACCTTAGAGGTAGAGAGGTATGTGCTAGAATGGCTAGAAGCTAGTCTTCAGTTGCATTGGCAATGACCCAAGTAGAGCAGGTGATAAGGAACACAAGAAATATTTGTAATGTAATTAATATGATTATGTAATATAATTAGTAGTCTTAGGATTTTTTATGGTTTTTTGTAGACCTTAAATCATGGTATATTTTTAGAGCAAAAAATGTTTAGAGTATATTTGTTAGTGATCCATGGTTTTATGCTCATGGTTTTGACCTAGAGGTGGTTTATAAGGAGTCCTTCCTTACCTATATAAATATGATATTATGAATGCAAAAATCATATCTTTCATAGCCATATTAGCTGGCATTAGAGTGAGGCTCTAGTCTAGGATTATTTTTGTCTTTTCCTTATCTCCAATTTGGAGTTTGATTTCTCTTTTCTACCCTTATCTTGGGTTTCTCCTAAGATATTTTTCTATATTATCATCCTTTGAATATACCATTCACCTACTTGTTATTAGAATATTCTAGAGTCTATAATTCAAGAGGTTCTATTTTATTTGGGGTGATAGGGATGTTATTTGATCACTCTCTATGGGGACCATCCATATCCATATTTCTATATTTGGCTATGCCTTTGTTGGCTATTAGGCCAATACATTACCTATTTAAGAAATAAAACTAAAAAAAAAAGATAATTCCAAAGTATCACATGGTTGATCCCCTAGCTCACTACATTTTTGACAAAATTGGAATAGACATGCACTTAATTCATTCAATCAAAATGAAAGCTATACAGTTGACAACACATACCAAATTATAGCCATGTACCTATCCCATAGGGTTTTACTATCCTAATATGAAGTATAAATTTGTGTGGAAGCTCTTGTGGATATGTAAACAATGTAAGAAAATGGCTTGGAATTGATCATGACAATGTTGTTGGCCCCCAAGTTGATGTAAAAACTAGGTGTCAATTATCCTTAATATATCAATAGCCACATACCCACACCATAGTTGACATTATAAATGGATTCCTTGATATTTGTAGTCTAGATAGATGTCCACTAGTAAAACCATATATAAATTAATTGAATGACCTAATTTGAGGGCTACTCAAAGGCCTCATGTGTCATAGGAACCAACCACCATCATCCATACTATTATTGTAGATGTTGAGCTTTCCATCACCACCTTTGTTCATAAACTCAACTTCCCACCTTTTAACATCCACTACATTGCTTCCTACCTTCTAATTTTTATCAATTGATAAGAGTTACAACCTCTAAGATTGCATGCATGATTTGCACTCTCCCCATGAATAAAATTCTCATGTGCATCAATGTGCAACACCCCCCATGTGTGATGAATTTATCTCTCCCATTTCACCATATCTACCTCCCTTGCATAACATGTGCTCCCTCACTCTATACCACATGTGTGTAGGATGCATTTGGCACACCCTCTCTCTATGGAAATCAAAAAATAACTTCAAACATTGGGTTTTTTGTGCATCAATGTGGATGTTTGTGTTAGAGTATATTACATTATTTAGTACATGATAATGTAGTACCTTGGATATATAACTAGAGTAGGAGTTTACCTTAGAGTAAGGTTTAAGTATTTAATTCATGCAATGTAATAAATGCACAAGTGTTATGTTGTGCAATGATGTAAATGTGTATGTATTCCACATGTACATGAGTCATAGGTTAGGTAGATGAAAGGCCAAGGGACTTATCTCCCTATATATATGCCTTTGAGGTAGCATAGAAAGAGAGAGAGAGTGATAGAAGATAGAATAGTGACTAGTTGCATTAGTAGTAATAGTGAGTACAATGTAGATCCTTCATGTATTTATGGAGTGTTCATATCCTCCATTATATTACATTGTACTATTTTTGTGAGATTTCATTAATGGTAAATTTTGATTTATTACAAAAGTTTATCTTATAATTTTTCTACATATTATAGTGAAATTTTCATATATTTATCATTGCTTGCCCATTTTACATCTTGTGGTTGCATTTAATTTAATATATATCATCAAAATCTAACAATTTGGATTTTGCTAAAGAATGCCTAGTTTTGGTCATTTAATTTTTCTCTAAGCTCCTTTGGGAGTAGAATATTAAAGATTGACATTCTTGAGAATATTTTTATTTCCTCCTATGCAGTGGAGGTCTTGAGGCAAGTACATGGATAATTTCTATAAAGGTTAAGCATGGAATTAATTTTTACTAAGGTATATATTTGGTTCCCCCCATCAAATTCTCATTGATGTGGGTTATTCATAAGGTTTTAAAGGGATATAGACAACATTTTTATGTACTATTAATACCCAAAAATATATATTCAAAAAGTGCATTAAGTTTTCATTAATATTTTATGGCCTTTGAATTTGTATTTTAGTGAATAAACTTACAAAAACTTTGTATTAAACCATTGTATTTAAAACACTAGAATGTGAACCTAAGTGCTTGAAATAGGGATTAATATTTAATTTTTGACCCAACAACTTTGTAAAGTTTTCTCAATATCTCTCCCTATCATAGCCTAGTCAAACCATGGCTACCAAATTGGTGGAAAATATGGCTAAGTTAGCTACCATAGTTAGTTTTGTGGTTGAAAAGGTCAATAACATGCATGTTCAACCTTCACCACTTTATGCTAGAATGAACACTCCCGATACTTACTCATATACCAAATGCAAGGTTAAAATCTATGATGGTTCTAGGAATATCAAAGTCCTTAATAATTGGATCTTAGACATGGAATCTTGGTTTACCTACAGTAAAATTTTTGATGATGATAAAGCTCCCTTTACCAAGTTGAAACTTTGTGAAGTTGCTAAATTCTTAATTACTAAGTGGTAAAATGCACAAAATCCCATAAACACTTGAGATCAATTGGTTGCAACCCTAAAGGATGTCTTTTATCCATATAACTATTAAAATGACTTGTTCATTCAATGGATTCACTTGAGATAAGGTAGCCACATGTCTATGTAGGATTATATCTATCAATTCAATAGGTTTTGCATCTTACTTTGTGTAGTAGATCTAACACTTGCCCTCATCATGAATTTTAATATCATACTTTAGGAACACTTATTTAGGGAATTTAAATACACTTACAATTCCATTGTGGCACTTGATGTATATTTTAGTCAAACACAACTTGCTGAGGAGAAACATGTTGCCCAATCAAGAACATCTCGGCCTTCCTTTCCCATAGGAGCCTCTAGAACCTTGATGTTTTAGTCTCAACAAAATTCCTTACCAGAAAATACATTATTATTTTATTATCCTTATTCTTATTATTATTCTTCTCAAAAGCCTTCTCATTTTTCTAATGTTAACAAGTTTTGTACTTATTATAAGAGTAAGTGTCATGAAAAGTCAAAATGTTTTTAGTTAAAGAAAAATAATTTAATTGTACATTCTCTTGATGAGGAACCAAATAATGTTCCCATAAATACTTATGGATAATACAAGATATATGGTGATTTAAATGGTAGACTCAATAAATCTACGTTACATAATTACCACTATTCTATATTCTATAGGTAAATGTGATAGTTTGTTCATCATGCATGCTCACCTCACACATGAGTTCTCTATGAATTTTATAATCAATAATGGATTAGAAAATTTTGATTGCAAAGTCCATTGTTGACATATTAGCTATTGATGGACCCACATCCTCACCCATATTCACTTGGATGGGATTATAGCGATACCATATCAAATATTGAACATGCAGGTACTCTATCATTCACATTTATCCCTAATTTTATGGATATGATCACCTATGATGTAACCCCTAGGGATTGTTTTCATTTATCTCTATAAAAAACCCTATAAATATGATAGATATGGTTAGTATGATGCATATAACAACACAAAATTTGTAGCATGAGAATAAATTATTTCCCATCAAATACACCAAGAACACCATACATCTAGTTTATACAAATATTCATTAGATATAAAAGATCACCCTAATTTTAAATAGGGTATATTATGAGCACTTGAGAGCAAAATTTTCCACACAATATGTTGCACCTCTTTCTTAGAAGGAGAACACCAATAACACACCTATTATAGCTAGTTTGGATATGTTGGAGTATATTACATTATTTGGTACATGTTGATGTACCCCCATGGTACCTTCATGGTACATATGTAAATATTAGATTAGGATTGAGTCATAGTTTATAGTATGAGTATTATTTCCCCTTTCTATGTGAGAGTGAATGTGTAAGATATGCATAAGTTTCATGTGAGTTACTGTGCAGGTGTAAGTTGAGTATTGTTGGCAGTTTTGCACCTCGCCACATTGGGAATTTTGTTCGAAGTATTTTGATTGGGGTATTTTTGATTGTAATCGGCAATATTTATTTTTAATCAATTTCATATGTTACTATTTAGTTTACATATGTATTCTTTTAGCATCGACATTATACGTGTTTATTAAAAAAATGTAAGACTCTATTTGGGATTCAAGTTTGCTATACTATAAGTGCACTATAAAAGCATCTTTGGGCTTGTAAAATGAAAAGAAGAAAGATCAAGGTGAAAGACTTAAGGAACTAAAAATTTTGAAAGCACCAAAAAATATAGAACGTGGAAGTGCATTCACCCCAAGGATGGGGCGAACGCCCCATTCGCCCCACCTTGGGGCGAACGAAATGACAAAGGGCGACATGAGTGAAGCTTGGAAACTTAAAAGGGTGCCATAAATCAAAGTCGCGTTCACCCTAGATCTAGGGTGAACATCCCGTTCGCCCCTCCCATGGGCGAACGCGCCCCAACATTGAAACGTGATCACGTTCACCCCTCTCATGGGTGAACGTACCCCAAAGACAAAATGCTATCGCGTTCACCTCGGTTGAGGGGTGAACATCCTGTTCGCCCCTCCCATGGGTGAACGCATTCTCAAAGGAGGATCACAGAGTGCATCTAGCGATAGAAGGTCGGGTAAAAGTATTTTTTTGTTGGAGGGTGAACTCAGTTTTTGAATAGAAAGGGTGAAGCAATTACGGAAATAGAGCCATCCAATTTTGAAATTTCACCATAGTCCATGAGGAATATAGTCAAGATTTCAAAGGCACCTAGAGCAGGTTTTTGCAAGCATTAAATGATGGTGGCAACGAGTAACTCAAATCATGGATCCCAAGTGAAGGAGGAAGCCGTATAAGAAGCATAGGAGGATTTTCATGATTTCCAAGGTGAAGAGTGCATTTTCAAAGCATTGAATGTCTCTTAATTTTTTGTGCACCGATGCCCAAAATGTTGATTTCCTAGGAATTTTCCCCTGAAAGGTGGATCATTGTTTCAAAAGGATGGATTTTTAATGATTCCAAGGAGGAATTTCCTCACTCTTGTTCCTGATCTACGATCATTTTGTTCTCATGTACATTTAATGAAAGAGGTGAAATCCTCTATAAATACTAATCAAATTTCCATTGTAAAGGAGGTTAGACACTTTGCGAGAAAACTCTCCAAGTTCTCTGCATCAATAGAAGACACCAGGCTTCTGAATTTGCAAGTGATATTGTGTGATTTCCTTCTATTTTATACACTTCTATTTTATGCTTATGCTCTTTATTTGTTGTTAAATTTAAATTCTGCATTTGAATTTAAATATTGTTGGTGAGAGAGTGAGTGTTGGAGTGTTATTTTGAAGGTTGTTCCTACAAGTTTATAAGTAAATTCTATTACTTTTCTTTTATTACATGCTATTTCATGCTTGGGTGAATTTCCTATTGCTATAGTCTACCCCAAATCCTATGCTTTCAACCTATGGCCATATTTCCCATTTCTTTCTGCATTTTCTAATTTCTTTCCTACATCTCTAGTCTTCAACTAGTGTAGGATTTAGTTTGGGAGCCATCCCTCTCTGGAGATTGGCACGGAGGACATTCCTTTCCTCTGGTCTTTCAATGTTGGTCGTATCTAGGGTGCACAAATGCAGTTTTGTTGATTAGGCAGATATTTGACCAATAGTTTTTGGCATGCTCAGTGGGACCTCAAAAGTTCCACTTTCAATAGTATTAAGGTTTGATGTTCACCTTTGTGCTGTATAGAATTAGAACATCTGGTGACTCGATTACACCCAAAAATCTCCAAATGTGAGTACAATGAAAGTTGTGTCTCATGAATACAAGATCGAAGGCCAAAAATCTATATCATCGAATTGAGTTCTACGAACTTGATATTCAAAGGCTAGGGGAACATCCTCAATTAGCCACCTTATGCCGTACATCTTCATTACCTCATACATCCCATATATCATCTGCCACATCATCATGACTAGCCGATGTATTCTCTACTCCTACAAGCCCAGTTAGCACTGCTACTAGTGTTCCTCAAGCTCCACCCCACACACCACCCCACATGGCTCAGAATCCTCCACCTCAGCAGCCACAGCCACCCAGGCAGTTCCCAGCATGGAATAGCTCAGGGGCCTTGAACTTACAAGCACAAAATCCAGTGCCTCAAGCAACTTTGAAGGCTTTTCCGACCTATGATGGTACTGGTAAAATGGCCTATGAGCATATTCAAGATGTAGCTTCTTTGGCTACGATCCATGGAATTACAGATGAAGACGTGATGGTAAAGTTGTTGGTATTGTCGCTAAGAGGGAAATTGTTGTATTGGTACCGATCATTGCAACCTGGTACTATTACCTCATGGGATCAGTTGGCGGAGTTGTTGATTAAAAATTTTCATGAACAAGTTGACCCATATTCCTTGTTGCACTAGTTTACAATGATTCAAAGACATCCATAGGAGGAGATAGTTGACTTCAACGTCAGGTTCGCATGAAGTTGGCAGAGAGTTCCTAATGGTTTATGGCCTACACATGAACAAGTGACATTCTACTACCTCAGGGTATTTAGCACTAAAATCGGTATGGTCATGCGACAAGCCAATGTGACTACATTCCTAGATCTGTATACTCAAGCACAGAAGGTCGAATCTGACCTAATTGTTGTAGGTAGGCTTCCCTAAAAATGACTATGCCCATTCTTCTTGACCTCCCACAATATTTGTATTCCAGTGCATTTTCATAGCCCATGCCTTCCATGTACCCAGTTCCCTCATGGAGTTCAAGCCCACCTCATATGGCTCCGATCCCTATCCCACAATGTCCGACTCCAAGTTTTCCATAATTTCCCACTCAATCAGTACCCCATATACCATCACCTATTCCTTTTCCAACATTGCCAACACCTCTCGACCCCATTACCATTGCCCATGCTACCAGCACCTCTACCTTTGCTAGCGCCCCCCTCATCATCCAATCCTGATCCTTTCACAACATTGTTGCAAGAGGTAAAATCTAACAACTCAGCCTTAAGGATGATATCAAATGAACTTACGATGATGAGGAAGAAGCAAGCTGAGGCAGAATTCCGTTGAAGGAGATTTCAAACCCCACCGATTACTCGAGAGCAAGCATCTACTAGTAGAGGCCCTGAGAAAAGCACAACAGTGCTAGAAAATGAGGAGACTAGCATAACAAAAAAGGTATACTGGTGTTCAACATGTAATGATCCTCATGGAGAAGAAACCTGCATGGTGCATATGAATTACGTGCAAATGCTAGCGAAGAGTTCGACCGGTGGACAAGTCAATATGATCAGGGAGGTTGATCACAATTTTATGATGCCATATTTGGAGCAAGTTTCGGTTCTTACAAGGTCCAGGAAAAAGCCAGTAACTATAGATCCAGCTGAGCTCGAACCTTTGAAGGTGCCTGTAGAGCCAAAGGTGCAAGATGAAAAATGATAACCTCTAGTGAAAGCACCTAGTGTAAGGACTAAGGAGCAAGATTCTATCAAGTTAAAATATTTACTACCTAAGCAAGCTCAAGAAAAGGTACAAACTAAGGCATCAACTTTACAACCTGTAGCAGCTGCTCAAACACAAAATGAAATAAAAGAGCAGGCTAAGGAGAGACTCAAGTACCCATCATTGACAAAGAGACAAAGAGTAGAAGCTACTCAATAGTATCGAGACAAGTATGAATGGGTTACAGAAGAGAAGGCTTCGACCATCTCAAGTTATAATATTATGGAAGAAATGAAGAAGATACCTGCAAAAGTTAGCTTGTATGATGCACTACAGTTACCGGGGCAAGTTGACTTGTTGCAAGAGTCTTTGAAGACTGCTAAAGATCAAAAGAAAACTCCTTCCCAAATAGTCTTGGTGCAAGCACTACCAACTTCAGTGATAGGAAAGAATAGACCACCCCCATTTTATTTGTCACTGAGAATGGAGGGGTGGATTGTACATAATTGTATGATTGATTCTGATGTTGCGACTACTATCATGCCAAAGGTAGTATGTGAAGTGATGGGGATGGAATATACAAGGAGTAGCCCAGGAGTGTTGCAGTTGGATGGAACTCCGGTCAAGAATAGTGGGAGTAATCAAAGATATTCCCATTGTCCTTCATAGTATGCCACAAATCACGGTCATCCAAGAAGTGGTAGTAGTTGACCTGGAGCCATACTTTAGCATGTGCCTCTCAAGGGAGTTCATGGCTAATCTGGGAGGATATATTTCCTTAGACTACTCGCATTTGGAGATACCATTCAAGGGAAAGAGGATTCACATTCACAATGAAAAGCCATCACCTTTTCACATTGAAAAGTTGGAAGAGGAAGAAGAAGCTGTAGGTGCAGTTAACATGATGACTGAAGAGCTAGAAGAGGTTGACTTGATGGAAGAAGCGTTGGGTGAACTTCACCTTGAAGATGAGTTTTCCCTCATATATTTTAATGCAATGATCGAAATAGACATTGGTTGTTATACAATAACCAAGCCCAAGCAAATTGAAGAAGAAGTCCCTGATTCCCAGGATTCCGACACGGATCAGTTATGGAAGTTGTATTTTGATGGTGCCAGATGTAAGAATGGTGTAGGAGCTGGTGTCATGTTGATCTCTCCCAAGGGGTTGCAGAAGACTTATTCTTATAGGTTGACTTGGAGTTGCACAAATAATGCAGCTGAATATGAAGCATTGTGCCTTGGATTGAAGAAGGCTAAAAAGTTGGGTATCAAGCAGTTGCAAATTTTTGGTGACTCCGAGCTTATTGTTAATCAGACTACTAATAAGTGTGTATCAAAGTAGCATTACCTAAAAGCCTATCACAATAGAGTGTGGGATCTATTTGAATCCTTCATGACTTTGAACATTCAAGCAATTTCCCGAGAATAGAACAAACATGCAGATATTCTAGCATCTCTCGGTGTGAATTATTCTCCCATGGAGCAAGTAGTCAAAAAGCCCAAGACTGTCAGGGTGATCTATAGACCTTCAGTTCCGGATAAGAATATTTATTGGCAAGTATTTGACAATGATGAACAAATAGTCAACTTTTTCTTAGAGAAGTTGCTAGCGCAGATGATAGAGTGCTTGTTGATGAAGAGAGAGAAGGAATGATCCAATTGAAGAACAATCATATTCCCAGAGGTCTGATTTCATTGGAGAGTTTGTTTGATCAAAATGATAGGTTTGAAAAGCATAGGATTAAAGTGGATGTAAAGGAGTATAAGGAATTATAGTTAGAACCTGAAAAGATCATTAAAATTGGAACTGATTGCTTGCCTGAGGAGTTGGAAGATATTAAGAATTTGTGCTATGAGTACCCTGACATCGTGGCATGGAGCTATCAAGATTTAAAGGGATATGACAAGAACGTGATCCAACATACCATTGAGTTGTAGGAGGGTGTTAAACCTTTTCAGAAAAAGCAGTGCCCTATCAATCCCAAGATAGAAGTACTCATGAAGGCGGAATTGTTGAAGATGTTGGAGGCAAAGATAATTTATCCAATCAAGCACTCAACATGGGTGGCGAACCTGGTCCCAGTGCGAAAGAAGAATGGAGATATTCGGTTGTGTGTTGACTTTCGCAACCTGAACCAGGCATCATTGAAATATCATTACCCTCTACCATAGATTGATCAAATCCTTCATGTGGTAGCTAGTGCATAGAGATTCTCATTGCTCGATGGTTTCTCTGGATATAATCAAATATGGGTGAAGGATGAGGATCAACATAAAACAACCTTCACCACCAAGTGGGGCACCTTCGCCTACCAACGGATGCCATTTGGACTCTCAAATGTTGGTGCTACTTTTCAGAGGGCCATGGACATCGCTTTCGGTGAGTTATTGAATAGAATTATTGTGATATATCTTGATGATATGATTGTGTTTTCACATCGCAGAGAAGACCATGTTGCTCATTTGAGGTAGGTGTTCGAGAAGTGTCATGAATTCAGGATCTCTATTAATCCAAAGAAGTCAATATTTGTTGTTAAATAAGGGAAATTGTTGGGTCATGTGATCTCGCAAGATGGATTGGCAATTGATCCTGCAAGAGCTGAAGCACTTTTGAAGTTACCATTACCTGCTAACAAAAAGGACCTGCAATATTTCTTTGGTCAAATAAATTTCATCCACAAGTTTATTGCTGACTTTGCTCAGGTTGTGAAACCTATGATGGAGCTCTTGAAGAAGAATACTGAGTTTAAGTGGATAGAAGCCAGAAGATGAGCTTTTCAAGAAATCAAAGAAAGGATCACACAAGCTCCAGTTTTAATCAATCCTGACTATTCAAAATATTTCATTCTCTATGCGGTGGGTGAGCAAGAGAGTTATGCTACAATATTGACATAGAAGCAAGAGGATGGAGAAGAGAAGCCAATTGCCTTCTTGAGCCAAGTTATTGCACCACATCAGGAGAAGTATAATTTTATCGAGAAACAAGTGTATGCGGTAATGAAATCATTGAAGAAGTTTCGACACTTTGTTTCCCAGAGCAAGACTATGGTTTATGTTATACATCTTGACGTTTAAAATTTCATACTCCAAGGAGAACTAGGCGATAAAAGGGTAGGTTGGGTCTCAAAAATTCAAGAATATGATGTGGAGATTCGACCAACAAAACTAGTTCATGGGTGAGCTTTATGCTAGGAGTTAGCTAAAAGTGCTGCCTCTGAGTCATTGGATGTAGTGCATGAGGAGGACATTGGTGAAAGCATTTGCATGAATCATGTTGTGAGCGACCATGATTGGACAAAAGAATTGATTGACTATTTTACTTCTGGAAGATGTCCAACTCGCCTTGATGCTTCACAACATCGAAGGTTTAGATTGCAAGCACTCAAATATGTTCTATTGCCAAATGGACTATATCACAAGAACATTGATGGAGTTCTTCTCAGATGTGTGAAGGAGTCCGAGAAGGAGAAAATATTGGAGGAATTTCATTCTGGACTATCTGGTGGTCACTATGCAGGTAGGCCCATGGCTTTAAAGATTATCCGAGCAGGCTATTTTTGGCCCACTCTATTCATCGATGCTCATAAAGTAAGTCAACATTGTGATAGTTGTCAGTGATACATTGGCAGAATAAGAAAAGGAGCTTTGCCTCTACGCCCAATTCAAGTGGAAGCACCTTTTCAACAGTGGGGTCTTGACTTCATCGGAGTCATTGATCCACACTCTTCCATAGAGCACAAGTATATCTTAATGATGACTGATTATTTCACTAGATGGGCGAAGGCTATTCCTACCAAGAAGGTTGATCAAGCAACTGTTATCTCTTTTCTAGAAGGGATCATTACTCGTTTTGGCATCCCAGATTCAATTGTAACTGATAATGGAACTCCATTCATTGGGGCTAAAATCATAGAGTTCACTAGCAAATATGGCATTTATCTGAAGATATCATCCAACTATTATCCGCAAGGGAATGGGTTGGCCGAATCTACCAATAAAAATTTGCTGCGAATTTTAAAGAGGATGATGGGCAGTAATAAAAGAAGTTGGCACTTGTTGTTGAACCAGGCACTTTGGGCGGATCACATCTCTATGAAGAAATCTATTAAAACTTCTCCATATGCCTTGGTTTATGGGAAAGAAGCTATTCTCCCCACTCATATTGAGCTTCCAGTACTCCAAACATTGCAGCTATTTCAAGATGAAGATGAAGAATATGATCCTATGAGTGCAAGGTTGGCACAATTGTTGCAGTTAGAGGAAGATAGAGAGCAATCTTATCAAGCATTTGCCGAGCACACAAAAGAAATGCAGAAGTGGTTTGGGAAGAAAACAACTGAACGTAATTTTTAGGTGGGAGATTTAGTTCTTAAATGGAATGAGAAGAAGGCTAAGCTAAGAAAACACCATAAGTTTGATGCTATCTGGGAAGGCCCTTTTCAAATTTCTATAGTAAATTCAGTGAATGCTTATCACCTTCATGATATGGAGGGTTGTGACCTTCCTATTCTAGTGAATGGTCTTCATCTGAAGGCCTATATTCAATGATGATGTTCTGATGAGGTACCACCTTGTACATATGTAAATATTCTTTTTAATATGTTATTTATTTTTAATTGTTGATGTTAATTTTAATATATAAAAATAAAAAAAAATGAGGAAAATAGAGAGAAGAGGAAAAAAAAAAGATCCCTAAAGAAAATACAACAGGGGAATAAAATAAAGAAAAAAAAACCCGGGGGGGAGACATTGACAAGGAAAGTATGGTGACATCGTGTCCATTTAGAGGAAAGGAATGGATATAAGGAAAAATTTGCAAGTCGCGTTCACCCCAAAGTGGGGCAATGCGACCGTACACTTGATGGATGGGGCGAACATGATTAACGATTTGAATGTTACCTTCGAGCGAAGATAAAATGCACTTTTGGTAGCGCGTTCACCCCGGGTGATGGGCGCAAAGGTCGTTCACCCTTGTTTTGGGTGAATGTGTTTTGACGAGAGTGATAAGGGTTTATTTTTAATATATATTAAAAAAAAAAAAAAAAAAGAAAATTAAAAAAGAAAAGAGATATAAAAAAAAAAAGGGGACGTTGTTTTTAGAAAAGCAATTTTGATTTTCTTCTAAATATGGGTGAAAACATTGAAGAGGTAAATTTATTAAAGGGCTTATTCATCGTAGAATCTCCAAACAGAATTGAAGTCACCCTGAGATGAAGGAAAAGGAAACCGGTTGCCCTGATTTTTGAAGATGTTACCAAGAGAAAAAAAAATGTGTGAACCCAAAGCAACTTCACCGATAGAAGGGAACAAGTGCATTATTTTCGGGAGCACATTGCAAAGGCAGTCACATCCTTGGCTACGTGGCAGCAATCAGAGAATGTGAGTGTAGGTAAAGAGGTATTGTGAATGCATTAAAATTAAAACGTGCACCCTCCATAATTTTTATGATTCCCAAGGAGCAGAAAAGATTCATTATTGGTTGTTAAGCGGCCGATTTATTTTTCCAAGCAAGCTTTGGGCATCAGGGCATGATTTACAATAAAATTACACGACAAAGAGGGTACTCTTTCCTAGGAAGATCTGGCAGTGAATCAGAGGAAAAACCATTGGAACATTGGGAATGGTGCCGGGCTAGCGGATCAATACCCACATTCTCCCAAAAGCGCTCAAAATTAATTCAACATTTATTATGGCAGTTGTGGGAGGGCTCTATATAAATGATGAAGTAAAAAGCTTGTAGTTTATTTTTCTTTTAAAATTTTACTATTGTATATTTTGAATTGTAGTTGTAGAAGTGTCCAGAGAGTGTTGAGTATTTATCAGAGAAAAGAGATAATGGGAAAGCGGAGCAAGGAGCCTGAGAATGTCATAGAGGCTATAGAGCCCAAGAAATCAAAAAATAAGGAAGGAGGCTCTAGATCTAAAAAGGCTCAAAAAAATGATTACGTCGACTTGGACCCGTATGAAGACTCACTGGAAGAAATTGGTGACTGCCTCATTACCCACAAAGGTGTGGAAAGGTTGTGAGAAGATGTTGAGTTGGTAGTGAGCCAGGGAGTGACATCAGAAAGTTGGCTGACAGTGCCCTATCATTCATAGTTATCCTGGTATCTGTGCCCGCTAGTTCATCCTTACCCCGAGTTGGTATGACTTGTTGCTCAGTTTTATGACCCCTTCACTAGAGCTATAAGGAATGCCAAGAGGGAGATTTTGTTTACCATCACCCTGAATGAGGTACGGGAGGCCTTCGCTTGTGGATTAGAGCCTCCGTCTTATGGGGTTCATAAAAAATTGCATACTGATGAGCAGGAAGATAAATATGTCTCCACAGTAACCATGCACCAATTTATGGAGACCCAACTAATTAAGGAGCCATCGATGGGGCACTTGCCAAATTTATCGAAGCCATTGACTGATTTTAAAAGCCATGATATTTATTCGATGTTGGCTTGGGTGGCAGGGTTGCCTTCGGATGATACAGTTCATAAATGGCAGGCGACCTTAGCTCAATGTATCTGCAAGGTGGAATTTTATTCTCCAAGAAGGGGCACTAATCCAATTTTCTTCAACTGGGTAGATTTTATTTCTCGAAGGATGAATTCTCAATTGGAGAAGTTGCAAACTGGAGAGGCAAATTCATTCAAGCATACATCCTTTTTAGTATGGTATTTCTTTTTCCAGCTTCAGCGGTGCTTCCCCTTTATTGCAGTAACGCAGGTGAATGAGAAAAATGAACCTTTGCCGGTTTATAAGTGGACTTCTATTTTGTCAAGAAGGGAGTCATATTACAGCTTTAACAGTTGGTTCTTGGGCCTGACAATAGAGTTGTTTTGCGGTATGTGTGAAAGGATGTCGCGAGGACTAAGAGATGTCGTAGTTGCATAGGAAAAGGGGGATATTTTCTTGCTTACCCAGGGTGTAGTTGTGAGAATTTTTGGCTTCACGGGTAAGCCATTTTTGTTGCCCTATTTTGCTACAGAGCATGTGTTCGCCATGGAAGTAGTGCGCCAATCAGATTACGTCAATGATGTATATGGATCTGGGCACGGAAAGAAGACAACGTGCAACATGCCATTCAAATTCGGTAGTATAGAGGTGAGCCAAGTTGGATAGAATCGGCTCTTGACAGTAGCGCTGCAAGATTTGGGTTTGATAGAACTACCACAACGCTGGAGGTATGACCCTTTGGGTAAATTTTTGGCTATTATAAAGGCTAAGTCATTTCATTGTTGCCCTCGACCAGATATTCAGAAGAATAGAAATAACTTTGATGGGCCTGATATGAATTGGCACATTGAGAAAATGATGACACTTCCACCTTGGCATGACTGCTATGAGCAAGAGGCAGAGTATAATCTAGCTAGGTATAAGACTCAGATTCCTTCACCAGGTTTATTCAGCCAAGTTAAAGAAAGTAAGCCCGACTGGACTGAAGAGAAAATTATGAATTGGTGGATAATGCGGATTCATCGAGGGAAGCCGACTACTCCTTTCGGGCTAAAGTTAGATGAGCAATTTTTGGAAAATTATGATGAGTATGTCGATTCATATCAACCTGTCACCTTCACCAATATTTTTCCATAGAGTTTTCAACATTTTGATAGTGGTGAAGGTGAAACTGAAGAAGGACGTCCAATGGCCGAGGAGGAGATTCCAGAGGAAGAGGAACAACAATATGTGTTTAAGTGGAGATCTCAATGAATGAAGTGAAATGTGGAAGAGGCGCCTACACCAGAGAAGCAAAATATCTCGAAGGTGCCACCACTTCCCAAGGTGGCAAAAAGACCAAGGACTAGTGTTGTTGTTGCTTCTGCCACTATCGTTTTGGTTGCCATAGTTTCTACAATTCTAGTTGTAGTGGTTCCTATAGTTACTAGTGTTCCAGTGGTAGTTGTAAATCCTTCACCAGCAGAAGAGCTCCCAACTAAGGTTGCACAAGTATTTTCGATGGTCCACGAACAAGAGGAGGATCATCAGTCGGAGAGTTCCCACGTAGAAGTGATGGATGGCGAAGAGAATCTGGGCATTGAAGGGAGGGTGAAAGCATAACAAGAAGAAGTAATTTCATAATACCTCTCATCACCACATCACATGATGCCCATGCTCGAAGGTACATCTTCTCTTCCCTCTTCTTCTTCCCTAGAGCATGTAGTGACTTCTATTTCACTTCCTCCATCTTCGGTCTCCATTTCCCCACCATTCGGTATGCCTTCCACATCTATTTCACTTCCATCTTCTTCCATTCTCGAAGTCACTATTGCTCCTTCTTCTATTCCCATTCCTTCGTCCTCCATTTCTTTTAGTTCGTATGCATCAGGGCCAAATCCCTTTTTGTGCCCTTCCCCTTCTGTTGCCACCACCACCACCATTGAGGTTGTAAGTATGCAAGCTCCTCCTAGGGTAAGCGTAACTATGGCCGAACCTAGTTCCTCCATCCAGTCTACCATTTCCGTTCCACCCCTTCTGACCGTATCATCCACTTCTATTGAGCCTAGTCACTCAGATGCGCTAGTTCCATTCACCCCATTTTTGGAGTTGCAGTCCTTACCTGATGTGCAGGTGGCCCACAAGCAGCCCGATGTGGAGAAGATTAATCGAGCACACTTGAGCTCTTCGTAGTGGTTGAAGAGCATGAGGCGCAAGGAGGCCTTGGCTCCAGCTCGACCGATTAAGAAAGTCACCTTTGATCCTATTGCTATGGAGGCTCACATGACAAAGCTCACTCCCTTGGTCCAGAAGCCACAAGGGGAAATGTTGCCAAGTGATTACATCAGTGAGACTATCATAGAAGATCTTACCAAGATAAATCTAGTAGAAAATATGGGCAATATTCAGGTGGATATGAGCTCAGTGTACTTGCACGATGAGCATTTTAAGGAGAAGTATTTTGAAAATGAAAATAAAATTATTGAGCTCGAAACTGCCCTAGCGAAAAGTAGAGCGTAGGAGGAAAAG
The DNA here is from genome assembly GCA_028583015.1 of Wollemia nobilis. Lineage (NCBI taxonomy): Eukaryota > Viridiplantae > Streptophyta > Pinopsida > Araucariales > Araucariaceae > Wollemia > Wollemia nobilis. Next base: position 2,030,666 of record JAQPPZ010000220.1, on the reverse strand, counting down.
ACTGCTACTAAAAATGAATATTTGCATCGATAGGTTGGAGTGCACTTGAAGGAATGAGATACCACCAGGATAGAAATGCATAAGCTCCAACAACAGCTTGAGGATATGAAGAATCAGTTAGCAGAGAAGGTTGCACAGACTGCTGGTTTTTCATCAAAAAGCGTCAAGGAGGCCCGTCTTCGCTCAGCTCAGAACTACGAGAAGTTGGCTGCACAAGCAGTCCAGGTGTTGCACTATTTGTGGGAGGCACATATATAGATTCAGCTAGGGCAGCAGTTGATTGATAATATGGAGGAACGGTTCAAGCCGTATATGGAGATGGTAGTAAATATTCAGGCCCTAACTAATGCCAACCTGCGTATTCGCCCTCTAAGCGAAATGGATCATGCCTGGTCAAAGGCCAAGGTCACGATGCGCAGTTATTTCTAGAGAATGGACCTGGTAAGGGAAGGCCGAACAATTCTCAACACCATTGAGTGAGAGCATGTCATTTCTATGACTCACTTTGAGACTATTGTTGAGTTGGGATTTCTAGACTTTATGGATGAGTGGGGTGAACCCTTGCCACTGGAGCAATTGGAGGTACTCTGGAAGAAGTTTGTGGAAGATACCTCTGAGATTGATGCATGGGAAGAGCCTCTCATAGAAGTGCAGGTGTTGCCTCTGATGCAAAAATATACGCGCCTAGAGTTGTCATTGTATGAGTTGGCTCAATGAGCGAAGCGCCTCAGCTTGATGGATGTTTAGAATCTTCGCTTTGTTTATGAGTCTCTCAGTGTCCCATGTCTATTCACCATGCATGCTTGGGAGGAGGTAGTCAGGTCCTATGAAGTAATTTTTGAGACCCTCAAGGAATAGGAGGAGCAGGTAGCAATAGAGCGTGCAATGGTAGAGAAAGTAGTAGAGGAAGCTGAGCGAGCCGAAGTGCTCAAAGTGGCGGTCAAAGCGGAAGAACAGGAAAAGGCTGAAGAGGAGGCGCGGTAGAAGGCTTCTACAGCAAAGGTGCCAGCTAAGGTGGTTGGAAAGAAGACCCCATAATTTCCCAATGGATAAAGGCCTAGGATCGCTTGCATCCATGCGAGTTGGATACCCCGTGAGTCACCAAAAATATTGGCAGTTTTGCACCTCGCCACATTGGGAATTTTGTTCGAAGTATTTTGATTGGAGTATTTTTTATTGTAATACGGTAATATTTATTTTTAATCAATTTCATATGTTACTTTTTAGTTTACATATGTATTCTAGCATCGGATTATATGTTTATTAAACAAATGTAAGACTCTATTTGGGATTCAAGTTTGCTATATTATAAGTGCACTATAAAATGAATGCGTCTTTGGGCTTGTAAAATGAAAAGAAGAAAGATCAATGTGAAAGACTTAAAGAACTAAAAATTTTGAAAGTATCAAAAAATATAGAATTTGGAAGTGCGTTCGCCCCAAGGATGGGGTGAATGCTCCGTTCGCCCCACCTTGGGGTGAACAAAATGACAAAGGGTGACAAGAGTGAAGCTTGGAAACTTAAAAGGGGTGCGATAAATCAAAGTCGCGTTCACCCTAGATCTAGGGTGAACATACCGTTCGCCCCTCCCATGGGCGAATGCACCCCAAAATTGAAACGCGATCACGTTCACCCCTCTCATGGGTGAACGTACCCCAAAGACAAAATGTTATCGTGTTCACCTCGGTTGAGGGGTGAACATCCTGTTCACCCCTCCCATGGGCGAACACGTTCTCAAAGGAGGATCACGCGAGTGCATCTAGCAATAGAAGGTCGGGCGAAAGTATTTTTTGTTGAAGGGCGAACTCAGTTTTTGAATAGAAAGGGCGAAGCAATTATGAAAATAGAGCCATCCAATTTTGAAATTTCATCACAGTCCATGAGGAATATAGTCAAGATTTCAAAGGCGCCCAGAGCAGGTTTTTGCAAGCATTAAATGATGGTGGCAGCGAGTAACTCAAATCGTAGATCCCAAGTGAAGGAGGAAGTCGTATAAGAAGAATAGGAGGATTTTCATGATTTCCAAGGTGAAGAGTGCATTTTCAAAGCATTGAATGTCTCTTAATTTTCTGTGCACCGACGCCCAAAATGTTGATTTCCTGGGAATGTTCCCCTGAAAGGTGGATCGTTGTTTCAAAAGGATGGATTTTTAATGATTCCAAGGAGGAATTTCCTCACTCTTGTTCCTGATCTGCGATCATTTTGTCCTCATGTACATTTAATGAAAGAGGCGAAATCCTCTATAAATACTAATCAAATTTCCATTGTAAAGGAGGTTAGACACTTTGCGAGAAAACTCTCTAAGTTCTCTGCATCAATAGAAGACACCAGGCTTCTAAATTTGCAAGTGATATTGTGTGATTTCCTTCTACTTTATACACTTCTATTTTATGCTTATGCTCTTTATTTGTTGTTAAATTTAAATTTTGCATCTGAATTTAAATATTGTTGGTGAGAGAGTGAGTGTTGGAGTGTTATTTTGAAGGTTGTTCTTGCAAGATTATAAGTAAATTCTGTTGCTTTTCTTTTGTTAGATGCTATTTCATGCTTGGGTGAATTTCCTGCTGCTAGTCTACCCCAAATCCTACGCTTTCAACCTGTGGCCATATTTCCCATTTCTTTCCGCATTTTCTAATTTCTTTCCTGCATCTCTAGTCTTCAACCAGTGTAGGATTTAGTTTGGGAGCCAACCCTCTCTGGAGATTGGCACGAGGGACATTCCTTTCCTCCGGCCTTTCAATGTTGGCCGTATCTAGGGTGCACAAACGAAGTTTTGTTGATTAGGCAGATATTTGACCAACAAGTATATGTGCACAAGTGTCTTGTATGTAAGAGATTAAATATGTAATGTAAATATGTGCACAAGTGTCTTAGGTTAGAGTGTGCAAAGTGAAGGTCAAGAGTCATGTCTAGGTGTGCATACAATATAGATTCATGTGTTCATCAAGTATGCAAGTGTCATATAGAGAAGCCAAGAGTCATGAGACTTGGCATATGGAAAGGAATAGTCAAGTATCCAAAGAGTCATTCTACTATGGCTATATAGTACACCATAGATAAACATTATTCGATCATCAAATATAGTATAATATTTGTAAGAGAATTAGGAACAATAAATATTGCATATATTTTGAGCAATTAATATTGTAAATCATGCTACATGCTTTGTTCATGTATGATTTAGAATTTTCACATTCATATTATTGTTTATTAGTGAATGCTATTTGATATATTATAAGCCTCGATATACATATTAATTTGCTCATATTATTCTACTCAAATCATTAACTTGATCTTATTGTATTATGGATATATTATATTTGATCATGTGGCATTTATCCTATGAGTTTTATGTCAGTATTAAGGCCTAAAAATCCATCAATGGTATCAGAGCTACTACGAGTAGTTTCTTGTACAGGTTGATCAAATTTATTTAGCTACATACAAAAATTGATTTTGTCCAGTTTTATGAAATTTATTTAGAGGTTGTCCACCTTAAAGGTAGTGAGAAATGAATTCTATATTAATATCAAAGTGATTAGAACATCTAGAGTCTTTCCATATTTAAGAATAACTAGTGAAGACTAGGACTCATATATAGAGTCTTTCCATTATTGTAGAACATGTGAATACCAAGACTCAACTATAGAGTCTTTCCATGGTTGAAGAACACATGAGGACCAAGACTCATATATATTGGATTGTGAATCAAATTTAATATAGTTTATTAATTTAGGGACATATCCAACCCTTGATATTGATTTTAGATATAGAAGGATTTTAGGGACATAGATATTCCTTGACACTAATTTATATCAACTAATAAGAAGGTTGAAGAATTTATAACAATCAAGTCATTTTGACTTTGATTGAGGTGCCAGGGAAATTCAACGTCACCTTGACATTAGAGGTTTAAGTTCTTAGGTGTGACCTAAGATAGTATTGAGAGAGTTGTAGCAGAGATTTATCATCAAAAGTGTGAGAAGCTTCCTATAATAGATAGAGAAGAATTTGATTTTCTAAGTGTAAGATAAAGTTGTATTAGTGTGTTATTAATTTGTTTAAGTTCATTTGGAGTGATAAGGTTTGTTTAGAATAATTTAATGTTTTAATAGATTAAAGTTATTATTGAATTTTGATTTATTTTAAAGGTTGGAGTAAAAGAATATTTTTTCTTGGAATGGAGTGATAAGAAATAAAATAAGTTTCTTTATTTTTAAAGGTTTAAAGTTTTTTTAAATATATTTTTGAAAAGTTTTGAAAATAAAAAATTTGAATATTTGCAAATTTATTTATTTGGGAGTCAAAAGGTATTCAACATAAAACCTACGAATACATGAAGTTGAAAATTTTATTTCTTATTTTCTAGAACCTATGAGTTATAAGGATGTCTACTTCAAAGGAATCAAAATCTATAAAATTTATGGATAACAATATGGAGGCTATGATTAGAAAAGAAAAAGTAGATGTCATAAAATTTGGAATTAAAAATTTGATTGAAAATTTTGGAGGAAAAATAGATTTAGTTTAAAAACTAATCTATTGTGAACCCATAGAATAAAAGTTTGAAATACTCGAATACTATTTACATGCAAGAATTTTTGAAGCAATTTATGATGGAAAGATAGTATTATGATATCTTTAGATATTTGTAGTATGCTTACACTTAAGTTTCATAAAGAATAAAATATGAAACAAAATGAGTTGATTGAGTCTCTTAAGAATAATTTGAAATTATATGAATCATTTTTGAAAAAGATATTCTATTATTTTTGTACTATTGATATTCCAAGTTCATCTAACTCTGGAACCTATTATGATGCTTTAAGCGAGTGTTCAAATATATATATATATATATATATATATATATATATATATATATATATATATATATATATAGGAAAAGAAAGAATCATATGATTCTAAGGACAAAGACAAAGGAAAGATTCTTATGCAAGAATATGATAATAATGAGAGAATTCAAGAGACTTGTAATATTGAAGCTACAAATATTGAAGAACATGAAGTTGAATCCAAATATGAAGAAGATGAACTTGATGGAGATCAATACAAAGACCACATGCATTGTAATGTCACTTGAATATTGAAGATAAAGATGAAGACCATGATTGAAGACTAAAGTATCAATAACCAAATAATGTAATATAGGGTGGTGTTGGAGTATATTACATTATTTGGTACATGCTAATGTACACCCATGGTACCTTCATGGTACATATGTAAATATTATATTAGGTTTGAGTCATAGTTTAGAGTGTGAGTATTATTTCCTCTTTCTATGTAAGTGTGAATGTGCAGGATATGCACAAGTGTCATGTGAGTTAGTGTGCAAGTGTAAGTTGAGTATATGTGCACAAGTATCTTGTATGTAAGAGATCAAATATGTAATTTAAATATGTGCACAAGTGTCTTAGGTTAGAGTGTGCAAAGTGAAGGTCAAGATTCATGTCTAGGTGTGCATACAATATAGAGTCATGTGTTCATCAAGTATGTAACTATCATATAGAGAAGCATTATCCTACCATCAAATATAGTATGCTATTTGTAAGAGAAAGAGAAGTAATAAATATTTCATACATTTTGAGCAATTAATATTGTAATTCATTCTACATGCTTTGTTCATGTATGATTCGAGATTTTTAAATTCACATTATTGTTTATTAGTGAATGTTATTTGATATATTATAAGCCATGATATACATATTAATTTTCTCATATTATTCTACTCACATCATTATCTTGATCTTGCTATATTATGGTTATATTATATTTGATCTTATAGTATTTATCTTGTGAGTTTTATGTTAGTATTAAGGCTTAAAAATCCATTAGGATCACCTTCCTATAGACCCTAACACCAATTATCAATTTTCTCATGACCCATATTTTGCACAACTCTCCCAACATCTTTAACATTTTGTCTCTTCTGTTTTGTAGGATTTCTAGCTTGAGAAAGCAAATTTCCACTTCATGGTGGTCATTTCAATAAGCAATCCATACTTATTGCTTTGTAAAATTTTCCATTTTCCTAGATTCTTCATCCAAAGACTCCATAACTGTAGTTACCATTCATGGATGTAGCAAGTAATATTTATTTCTAATTGGATGCCCATCATCATGAAGATTTACTAAACCTGCTCGGGTGTTTTCTCTTTCTACCTTGTTGCCAGATGATGTTAGCTTCTACATTAGACATGTTGGATATCTCACCACTATATGGCTCTTTATTTCTCTTATCTATTAAAAATCATAGGAGTCCAATGCTTCTATAGTGTGGAGGAATGATAAGGAATACAAGTAATATTTGTAATATAATTAATATGATTATGTAATGTAATTAGTAGGCTTAAGAAATTGAATGGTTTTTCCATAAGCCTTTAATCATGGCAACTTTTTATAATATGTTTGTTAGTGATCCATGGTTTTACACCCATGGTTTTTTCCTATAAATGGTTTATAAGGGGTCCTTCCTTACCTATATAAATAGGAGATTATGAATGCAAAAATTAGTTCTTTTATAGCCATATCAACATAACATAGCATAGGAAGAGTTAGAAAAATAGACTTAGGAGCAAGATATCCTAGCCTACCAAACCCCAGTGATGTAGTAAACTTTTGCATATGACTATGGAGAGGAATATAGCTAAAATAAAGGCTATAATGGTTACCAGTATAAGTGATAACTAGTTAGTCTAGGCACTACAAAGACATATGTTGAATGCAAAATATTGGTACATGACATAAGTAGCAAGTTGTTGGTAAACTTGAAAATAAAGATCAAGTGATTGACCTATAATCATTGTTTGTATAGACTATATGGACCCATTCATGGCCTATGAATTGGAAAACATAGTGTTATATTAGGATGTTTCCAATAGTAGAAGGAATAGGAGGAGCCCCAAATATCAACTCATATTCTAGGTATTAGGCTACCCTTATGAGAACCAAATTTGACTATTATATGATTTTTGACGTATATAAGATAATTTATAGATATTATTATTAAATATATCAACTTTCATTCATGATGGATGTTAAATTTATGTGATGAATGCTTGTGTGAGTTTATATGAGGGTTGTTTTAATTTTGATTAATTTAAATGATTATATACTATAAAATTTTGATTATGTGACATGATGATGTTATATGAGAATGATGCATGATGATGTTAGGACTTGATGCATGGTGATGTGAGTTAATAAATTGACTTAGAAAGATATATTTGGATATATATATGATTATATTTAGAGAGGTATTTGATGTAAATTCCTATGATACAAGATAAATATATCATTTTTATACCCCCAAGTCAAATGTCAAAGGAGTATTTTTTATTTTATAGAAATTTTTTATTAGACTTAACTCAAAATAATTTTATTTGAGGAAATTATAGTAGCACCAAACAACAATTACTTACCTCTAGAAAAATTCCATAGAGGAATTCTACTAGTGTATTTACATTTATAAAATGGTCATAAAGGATTTCTTCCTTACCTTTAGATAAATTTTAGAAACTACTTTTATTGCGCCTTCCATTTAGATGAATGTCATAAAGAACTTATAACATTGGAATATTATTTGAAACAAATGTTGGAGAGGGATATTAGATGTGCCAAGAAATGATGGATTTTCCTTGATATAGAATTCATCAAGGACTTTAAAAATTAATTTACCCTAAATTTAGGATTAGTATTGATGAATTTGTTATGAATATTTCCCCCATGCCTATATGTGATTGGGGTAGTTTTGATGATCCTACATAGAGAATTTAAATACTCTATTGAGACCATCTAACATTTTATGTATGTATGAGTAATATGGCTATGATTGAAAGTGACTTTCAAAATAGAGGAAATTAACATCAACACCTATGAACCTAACAATTTTTATTATGAATAACATAAGCTTATACTGAGAGGGGGGTGAACAATATAAGACCAACTTTTACTTTTCTTTCCCAAATAATATTATCTAATATTATCAATGGCAATATCAACAATAGTAATCAAAGAAATACATAAATCATCACACACAATAGAGACACCAATTTAACATGGTTCATCCAATGTGGGCTACTCCATGGAGAAAATATTTCCACTAAATTTTCTCAACAAATATCTTGGGAATCACTTCCCTATTACAATATTTATGGACCTCTATCCAAAGGAGACACCAATCCCCTAATGCTATGATTTGTGGATCTCTCTCCATAGGATAACTCTTTTCCCTCTTCTCTGGTTTGTGGAACTTGACCCAGGAGAACTCATTCTCCTCAACTAGTTCATGGATCTCTCTCCCACAATACCTTTAGTAGAACATAATGCATAGTATTCAAATCACTATTGGGCAACTCAGGGTGTGTTCTCATCAACTCTGGATTGAGTCAGATAACCATCTTTCGATGGAGGAGAGGATTTGCTTATTTTTATCCTTGGGTGGAGTTGAGACCCTGCATCACTTCATTTTTTGTCATCCCATTTATTATGAGATTCGGGGTAGGTTCCATTACCTTTTTAAGGACAATTATCGATGTGTTTCTACCTTCTTCAGATACCTAGACTAGTGTTGTCTTGCACTATTTCTTAGGGATATAACTCAACTTCGACACTAAAATTTATCCAAATGGATCTCACCCTCCTCAACATCAGCTCATCACAACATACTTCACAAAATTTGATGGACCATGTGACTTTGATCGAAAATACCCCACACCATCCAGTTTGAATAGAAGTAGGCTCACTAGATAGTGCACCAACAATTTGTCAGGGTTCTAAACTAGCAATGGGTAGAGACATATCATGGACTTATTCATCTTTGGTACTTTGGCCTTGACTATTAGGAGAGATTAGTTTTTGGGGGATTCTCGAAGCTTACCCCTCTTGGGCTGCTCCTTTCCCACTTCTTCTATCTCTCCATTCTTCTTATCTTGCACTTCTCTCTATTGGACTACAACCCTCCCCCCTGTGCTCTCCCTTTCTTTTCGTTTCCCTTTCTCTTTGGCCCATTTGTCGGGTTTGATCTTGTATTTTTCTTAGTTATTTTATATTTTTGGGATTTTTTTCTTGCTAGCTGGTAGTCATTATTGTATTTCTTATAGTCCCTTGGGTATTATTTTGGCCCACCATGAATATTTATAATATTTCATTTCATTTCATTTCTCCATAGAAGAACTCTATCTTTCTAGCTAGTTCATGGATCACACTCTATAGGAGAACTCTTTCCCATATTCTATATTTCATGGAACTTGAACCAGGAGAACTCTTTCTCCTCAATTGTTTTGTGGATATTTCTCCATAGAATAACTCTATCTTCCCAACTGGATTGTAGATCACACTCCATAGGAGAAATATTTCCCCTTGCTCTCATTTGTGGATCTCTATATACAAGAGAACTTTTTCCCTCTGCTTTGGATATTTATCTTCTATAAGACTTTTTCTCCTACTACTTTGACTAATATATCTCTATCCAATGAATACCTCTATCCTCACTTCCCTGGCTAATGTATCTCTATCCACTGGATACTATTTTACTCTCCTCTATCACCTCCAAATATTACTCTCAAATCTATCTCAGATCTACACCAAAATCTATTTCAAGTGTAGTACAAATCTACTCTAACTTTGTCTCAGGTCTAGCATAATTTTTCTCACAAATCTATCCTAAAATATATTCTCAAATCTATCCTCAAGCATTAACACAAAGCTTGATCAATCACAAATTGAATCTGCTCAAATTTTCCCCAAGACTTAACACAAAGCTTGAACAAATCAAAAAATCAACTCTACTTAGATTTACCCCAAGCCTTAACACAAAACTTGAACAAATAAACTTTGTTCTCAAGTCTTCACAAAGACTTACCTCAAATCTACCTTCAAGTCCTCTCTAGAACTTGCTCTATCTATTCTTAAGTCTTCACAAAGACTTGACTCAAATCTACCTTCAAGTCCTCTCAATAACTTGCTCAATATGCTCTCAAGTCTTCACCAAGACTTGCCTCAAATTTGCCTTCAAGTCCTATCTAGAACTTTCTCAATCTACTCTCAAGTCTTCACCAAGACTTACCTCAAATCTGCCTTCAAGTCCTCTATAGAACTTGCTCAATCTGCTCTCAACTCTTCACCAAGACTTACCTTAAATATACCTTCAATTCCACTCTATAACTTGCTCAATATATTCTTAAGTCTTTACCAAGACTTGTTTCAAATATACTAAAAAACATGCTCAAAATAGCTCACAAGATATGCTCAATCAATCTCAAATCTTGCACACAATGTTATCAATTGCTTTGTCTAATCTTCAAAGTAATTCCTTTAACTTGAAGTAGTTTAGACATATTCTATTCAAAATTCATTTAACCTTTGGAACATATAGATAATGATGTACTCTATCAAAAACTCAATATGTTCTACTCAATCATTAAGTCTGTTGCTTTCACAAATCTAATTTCTAATTTTTGCACATTCACTTTTAATATCACTCAAAATCAATGCTCAAGAATTTCACTCAATCATTCAACCAATGAAACACAACTTGATTACTAACCCTAAACAAGTGTTTTCAATATTATTCAAACAAAGTGCACAATGTGGGTCTCAAACCCTAACTCAATTAATCCTCAATATCTATCTCAAATGTTCTCTTAAACATTCACCAATGAAGCATATGAAAACCCACTCAAACATTTCCAACAATGCTTATCAAACAATCCTTTTCACTCCACATTGTATTTCACAATATTTAATCCAACAACACTTTAATCAAAGGATGATGTGCCCATACATTTTGTTTTGATGGAGATATATCTTCAAAACCTGTTTTACTCACAACAAAATCCTTTTGCCAATTCTAGGTTAGATAGCAATAGTCTATCTCAAAATCTCCACAAGAATATTTACCTCAACAAATATTTCACCATACAAGTAATACAATAAAATGTCAAGTCACAAATATACCTTATCACTCCTTCCTTAAAAATAAATCCCCAATCAATAGATCATACACTCACTCAAGCAAGACCACTATAATGAAAATATCCCTATTACTCCTTTTAACTCCAACTCAACATAAAATATTTTAGACCAAATTTCAACCTTCCAAACACTTTAATATTCTAACTCAAAATATATTTCAAATTACAATAATAAATTCCTTTGTTTGCACCTTATACTCTCCAATTCTTAACCCAACATACATTCCAAATTACAACAATAGTATTTCTTGCTTACACCTTATAATCTCCAATTCTTAACCCAACATGCATTCTATCTTTTCAAAATACACAACAATGATTAAAATTTTTAAATCATACCTTAGCCATATAAAAATTAAATTTACACACCTCAAAATACTAACATGCACTCCATGCAAATCAAACTCATGTTCACCACCTCTCTAGTGCCTTAGCCATGTCTAGGCTACCACTTTGGTTGCACGCCCACACAAACACCATGATGCGCTCACTACCCTATGATCCTTCCACTACACCAAAATGTTTGAAATAAAACACTTCCCTCTACTACCATCAAGAATAAAATGTGAGACCTGCTTTTCGCCAATGCCTTATGCTGCTAAGCCTTGCCACTAGGCCAACCGTGTGGTTGGTAATAGGGACATGCACCCTTCTACCTTTATGCATCCATTGTTTTCCTTTAGCTTTAAAAATAAAATCCTTCGTATTTATTTGCTGACAAAATTTGCATCAAATAATTTTATTAACCCTTCATATGTGCATTTCGGAGACTTAACATTTGTCTTCAAAACTTTATGGTATAAATACCATTTTTCTTCCTTTCTTGGACGTCGACAAAAATTAGATATTTGAATTTTATTCTTGGTGCCAAACCCACTTAGGGTTATAAAATTATTATAATATAAATATTATAATTATTTTATAATTAATCTTTAGGCTTCCTCTTAGCACTTTAATATTATAATAATAAATATTATAATATTATTTCCTTTAGGCCTAGATATTTCCTTTCTTCGGGCTATTCAAACCAAATCTCTTGGGATTTAAAATATAAATATTTTAACCCTCCTTTTGTCAATTCCTTTGCACTTGAGATGAACTGAATTTTGACATCAATGACAACATAACTACTCAAAATTTCCAACAATATCCCCTTTTATCATTGATGGAAACCATTTTCCTTAACCATTCCTTTTTCCTTTTTCAATTCTTCTCCCCCTGGGAAACTGCTCCCCCTAACCGAATGCTCTCCCCCTAACTCAAATTTCTCCCCCTTTGTCATCAATAGCAAAGGGACTCCTTTGGGGCTAAATATAAGACTATTAGCTCATCCCCCTCCCCACCTCTTCTCCTTGAGGTGATTAATTTTGGGGTGGGAGTATCTCTACTCCCATCATACATTGCTTTTTTTCTTTGTTTACCCTCTTCCTCAAATTATCCTTATGATTCTTTTGAATATCCCTATTCCCACTTGTCTCTCGAAATTTTGTTCTACACCACTTAGCCATATGCCCAAAACTATTGCACTTATAACACTTAATGTTGTAGTTCCTTGAAGGTGCAAATATCTTGAATTTACTCCTGGTGAAGCCATACCCATTCCTATCATGAACCCTGCAATCAATTACCTTATGATAAAAAAGATTGCATGAGTAACAATACCCTTGAAAGAGATGTGTATTTATGAAATTCCTCTTAGTGAAACCATGTTCCTTATTTTTATGTGTCCTGCACTGCATAACCTTGTGACCAAACCTGTTACATGATAAGCAACATTCTTTGAATAAATTTTGCCTTGAAACCACTAGTATCTTAGTCCTTTCTTTCCTATGATGTTTTCGGTTCCATATGTTCCTTATTTGTGCATTATTTCCTTCCTTGGTGAACCTTCTATTTTCAACTTATCCTCACAAGTCTTACTTTCTCCTTCACTCTATTTTTCTAAATATTTGTCTTCTTTAGAGCTTGATCTTGACTCCCCTTTATGTGCTTCTTGTTTCTCTTGTCCTTCTTCAAAACCAAGTCCATTCTTGTTTGGTGAAGATCTATGTACACTGATAATATTATCCAAGGTCTTTGAGCTTTTCCTAAACCTGTGTAGCTTGTCTTTAGACTATTTCACTTCCTTCCTTAGTGAAGCTACCTCATGCTCTAATATTTCACATTCTAAGACTTTTGCCTCTAAATTTTATTTAAATCTCCTTATATTAGATATTGAGTTTGTTAAATATTGTATAAGCTTTCCTTTATTTTCATCACATTATTGAAATTGAACCTTGAGTCTTGAATTCTACTTTCTTATCTTTTTTAATTCTCCAAATGCAACACTAAGTTCTACTTCTAGATCAACTATGCCTTCATTATTTTATTATTACTCCAAAAACCTCAAGAGCATCTTCATATTCTTCTTCACTGCTATTAAACCCATTCTTTGTATAGTGATCTTCAAGATGTCCAAAGTTACCACAAATAAAACATTTGAGTATTCTTGGTTCCTTCTTCTTCCTTCCACTTTCTTGGATTTTAATTATCAGAGCATCTTCTTCTTCTATAGCCATGAAGAGAATTTCTTCTTCTTCATTATCTGAGGATCTCCCATAACTATCACTTGAACTCTTGCTTTTCTTATCTGCATAGAAACTTTTATTATGTCTTTGGAAAAACTTCTTTCCATGCTTGCTTTTTCCATACCTATTTTTATTTTTGTACCTAGATTTCCATGCTTCCCTATTCTTATAATCCTGTTTCTCTTCACCATTGTTGCTTCTAACTTCTAGACAGTTAGATGCATAGTGACCATATTTATCACAATTGAAACACTTAACTATTTTAGTACCTTTTTTCTTTCTTGAGTCCTTGTTCCTTATACCATAGTTTGCTTCTTCATCATTGGATTACTCATCACTTGAATGTGGCTTCTTATATTTTGTTTCATTTTCTACTTTGAAGGCTGCCTCTTTCTTGAGGATAGGATCCTTTCCTATTCTCATCTCAAAAGCTATGAGAGTTCCATGCAAATCATCCCTAGTCAAAGTTTCAATATATCTTATTTATTCTATGGATAAAACCTTTTAAGTATACCTCATAAGGAGTGACCTTAAAAACTTTTGACAAACATCTGATTCTTCAACTTTAAACCCAAGTCCTTGCATGGAGTTAACAACCTCATCCACATGAAGTAAGTATATATCAATGTCTTCCTCATCTTTCATCTTCAAGTCTTAAAATATATTCTTGTAATTTTGCAATTTTTCCATATTGAATTTTTTGTCTCCCTCATATGTTTTCTTCAACTTTTTCCAAATTCTTTTTGTTTATGTGTAATGCATAACTTTTATAAACTCTAATTCATGTAAACCACTTAATATTACATTCATTTTCTTTACATTATACAGATGTAGGAGCTTACTATATTTATCTATAGGAGGACTAGCTGGAGGTGCGTATTCATCCTCAACTACTTACCATATCTCATAACCTTGTGCCATCAAGTAAGTCGTCATTATTATGTTTTAGAAATCATTATTATGTTTTAGAAATCATTATTGTTCCCATAAAAAAATGGTGCCTTATTTTCTAAATATCCACTCTTATATTTTTTTTTTGGTAGATAAGATACTATAGCACTAATACCAGGTTTTACAAGTTGACCCAAAGCCTTTTACAAAAATTAGCCTAGGGTTGTTGATGAACATATCCTTACTAAGGATCCTATATATGTAAAATCTACATACCGCCAAAGCCATTACATTTGGTAAGTAACATAGCCTGTTATCAGAAAGAAACTTCCCATACAACATTTTGGGTATACCCCGATAAAACACACATGCATCATAATTAAAAAAAAGAAACAGACATGGATCCTTTCCTTGAGAAAATGGAGAAACAAAAAACTACAGACACACATAGTAGAGTACTAAAAAAAACTCCCACAAGCTCTGTATTGATAGTTACTCTTAATAATTATTTGGTAATTGCTTTCTTTCGTATATGACATGCTTTGGTACCACATACTATCTTGGCCAATCAACCTTGGAGAAGTGAACCTGATGGCTAGATTTATGGCAATGGCTATCTAGTGGTCCACGTGGCTTTGGTTCAAAGTCTTATATTGTCGTTTCTATGAAATATGTGTTCCTGTATAATTTTTCTTCAAGCTATTAAACTCTTTTGAAGGAACCCACTCTGATACCAATTGAAAAACACAAGATTACACTGAGAGGGGGGGTGAACTATAAGATAAACTTTTAATTTTATTTCCTAAAAAATATTATCCAATATTCAATGACAATATCAGCAACAGTAATCAAAACAATGCACAAATCATCACACACAATAGAGACACCAATTTAACGTGGTTCACCCAATGTGGGCTGTACCACGGAGAAAATATTTCCACTAAATTTTCTCAATAAATATCTTGGGAATCACTTCTCTATTACAATGCTTATGGAAATTTTTCCAAAGGAGACACCAATCCCCTAATGCTCTAATTTGTGGATCTCTCTCCATAGGAGAACTCTTTCTCCTCTTATCTGGTTCATGGAACTTGATCCAAGAGAACTCTTTCTCCTCAACTGGTTTGTGGATCTCTCTCCATAGAATAACTTTATCTTCCTAGCTAGTTCATGGATCACACTCCACAGGAGAACTCTTTCACATATTCTCTGGTTCATGGAAATTAAACTAGGATAACTCTTTCTCCTCAACTAATTCATGGATCTCTCTCTAGAGAAGAACTCTATCTTCCTAGCTAGTTCATGGATCACACACCATGGGAGAAATATTTCCCCTCGCTCTATTCATGGATCTTTATCCACAAGAGAAAAATTTCCCCTCTACTTTTGCTGATGATATTCTAGAAGATTTATGCCCCCACTACTCTGTTTAATGGATCTCTATCCATTGAAGACCTTTATCCTTACTACCCTAGCTAATGGATCTCTATTTACTAGAGACTAATGTCCTCTTTTATCTCACCTCCAAAGCTTACTCTCAACTCTATCTCATATCTACACCAAACTCTATCCCATGTGTAGTATAAATATGCTCTAACTTTGTCTTAGGTCTAGCACAAATCTTCTCACAAATCTATCCTAAAATATATCCTCAAATCTATCCGCATACCTTAACATAAAGCTTGATCAATCACATAAAGCTTGATCAATTACAAATCAAATCTGCTCAAATTTTCCCGAAGCCTTAACATAAAACTTGAACAAATCAAAAAATCAACTCTACTTAGATTTACCCCAAGCTTTAACGCAAAACTTGAACAAATCAACTCTGCTCTCAAGTCTTCATAAATACTTACTTCAAATCTGCCTTCAAGTCCTCTTTGGAACTTGCTCAATTTGTTCTCAAGTCTTCACCAAGACTTACCTCAAATCTGCCTTCAAGTCCTCTCAAGAACTTGCTCAACCTACTCTCATGTCTTCACCAACCTTCAATTCATCTCTAGAACTTTCTCAATATGCTATTAGGTCTTCACCAAGACTTACCTCAAATTTACCTTCAAGTCCTCTCTAGAACTTGCTCAATCTGCTCTAAAGTCTTCACTAAGACTTACCTTAAATCTGCCTTCAAATCCTCTCTAGAACTTGCTCAATATTCTCTCAAGTCCTTACCAAAAATTGCTTCAAATATGTTCAAACACATGCTCAAAATAGCTCATAAGATATACGCAATCAATCTCAAATATTGCACACAATGTTATCAATTGCTTTGTCTAATATTCAAAGCAATTTCTTTAAATTGAAGTAGTTTAGACATATTCTATTCAAAATTCATTTAACCTCTGGACCATATAGAGAAGGATGTACTCTATAAAAAACTCAATATGTTCTAATAAATCATTAAGTCTGTCGCTTTCACAAATCTAATTTCTAATGTTTGCACATTCACTTTAAATATCACTCAAAACCAATGTTCAAGAATTTCACTCAATCATTCAACCAATAAAACACAACTTTCTTACTAACCCTAAACAAGTGTTTTCAAAATTATTAAAACAAAGTGCACAATGTGGGTCTCAAACCCTAACTCAATTAATCCTCAATCTCTATCTCAAATTTTCTCTTAAACATTCACCACTGGAGCATATGAAAACTCACTCAAACATTTCCAACAATGCTTATCAAACAATCCTTTTCACTCCACCTTGTATTTCACAACATTTAATCCAAAAACACTTTAATAAAAGGATGATGTTCTCTTACCTTTTGTTTTTATGGAGATATATCTTCAAAACCTATTTTACTCACAGCCTAATCCTTTTACCAATTCTAGGTTAGATAGCAATAGTATATCTCAAAATCTGCACAAGAATATTTACCTCAACAAATATTTCACCATACAAGTAATACAATAAAATGACAAGTCAAAAATATACCTTATCACTCATTCCTTAAAAATAAATCTCCAATAAATAGATCATACACTCACTCAAGCAAGACCACTATAATGAAAATATCCCTATTACTCCTTTTAAATCCAACTCAACATAAAATATTTCAGCCCAAATTTCAACCTTCCAAACACTTTAATATTCTAACTCAAAATATATTTCAAATTACAATAATAAAGTCCTTTGTTTGCACCTTATACTCTCCAATTCTTAACCCAACATACATTCCAAATTACAACAATAATATTTCTTGCTTACACCTTATAATCTCCAATTCTTAACCCAACATGCATTCTATCTTTTCAAAATACACAACAGTGATTAAAATTTTTGAATCATACCTTAGCCATGTAAAAATTAAATTTGCACACCTCAAAACACTAACATGCACTCCATGCAAATCAAACTCATGTTCACCGCATCTCTAGTGACTTAGCCATGTCTAGGCTACCACTTGGGTTGCACGCCCACACAAACACCATGATGCACTCACTACCCTATGATCCTTCCACTGCACCAAAACGTTTGAAATAAAACACTTCCCTCTACTACCATCGGGAATCAAATGTGAGACCTGCTTTTTGCCAATGCCTTATGTTGCTAAGCCTTGCCACTAGGCCAACCGTGTGGTTGGTAATAGGGACATGCACCCTTCTACCTTTATGCATCCATTGTTTTTGTTTAGCTTTAAAAATAAAATCCTTTGTATTTCTTTGCTCACAAAATTTGCATCAAATAATTTTTTTAACCCTTCGCATGTGCATTTCGGAGACTTAAAATTTATCTTCAAAACTTTATGGTATAAATACCATTTTTCTTCCTTGCTTGGATGTTTGTGGAAATTAGATATTTAGATTTTATTCTTGGTGTCAAACACACTTAAGGTTATAAAATTATTATAATATAAATATTATAATTATTTTATAATTAATATTTAGGCTTCCTCGTAGCACTTTACTATTATAATAATAAATATTATAATATTATTTCCTTTGGGCCTAGATATTTCATTTCTTCAGGGTATTTAAACCAAATTTGTTGGGCTTTAAAATATAAATATTTTAATCATCATTTTGTCAATTTCTTTACA
This sequence comes from Wollemia nobilis, assembly GCA_028583015.1. NCBI lineage: Eukaryota > Viridiplantae > Streptophyta > Pinopsida > Araucariales > Araucariaceae > Wollemia > Wollemia nobilis. The sequence goes on along the minus strand of JAQPPZ010000220.1, from coordinate 2,012,179 downwards.
CTTGAGATGAATTGACTTTTGACATCAATGACAACATAACTACTCAAAATTTCCAGCACATTATTTGGCATTTTTGAGATAGAAAAATGAACTGACTAAGTTTGCCATCAGCACCTATGAAACTCAATATTCATCATGTAAAAATATGGATATTATTTGATGTGAAACATAGATGAAAGGGTTATAAGAGTTATAATGATATAGTCTTATTGAGATTATATTCCTAGCTAATAGTAGACTAAAATAATGTAACATGACTAGAACCATCACATGCTAAGAAAATAAGATGAAAATATATGGATAAGATGGAATTGATGAGATATTATATGATACAATCAATGCATTATTCTCATCCTTGTGTACATAAGTAGGGGAATGGATATGACAAACTATTATTATACTTGTGTATAAAAGGGCTTTATAAACAAAATGAAGTGATAGAGTAGGTTGATTTTAGGATGATAATAGAGGATTCATTGGTGGAAGAATGATATTTTCTATTACAAACTACTATATTATTTTATTTTCCTGGAAATAAATATGAAAATAGTTTGCAATATGGGACAAGTGAGGAACTTGCACAACTTACCTAGTCAAAAGGAAAATAATCCATCCTAACTAGGGTTATCATTTATGCATCATCGTGGATCATTAAATGTATATACTACAAGTATTCCAAGTACAAATAAACAAATGCATTTAGATAAATAAGGTTGAATTAAGTAGGCATACCCATGTAGACAATAATAATATAGTCAAAGAAAGTAGTCAAAAGTTTGAAGTATTAGAAATAATATTTTTTTTCAAAAACATTATGTTCATTGGCCATTTAAGTTCTTTTCATCAAGTGTAGTAAGGTAATAGGTATGTGTATTTAATTCTTATTGCATTCAAGAAAGTAAGTGACTTGGCCAATTTTGCAAAAGGGAAATTTGGTGGGAAGTAAACTAACCAAGATCCAAAGGAGAGAATATATAGGTATATAGGACCAATGACTAGGTATTTCTAGCTTTAGATAACAACAAGAGGACACAACTAGAATATTGGTGATAGCCCAAAGGAATGATGCATGTATCTAGAAAGAAAAAACTATTTGGGAACTCCCAGTTGACTAAAACATCCAGTAATCATAGGCAAAGTGAAGATAATTAAGACTCTAGATGAAGCAAATAAAAATTTAGTAATAAGATGCACCAATATGGTCAAACATTAAAAACTAGTATTTTGAGAAAAAATGAAAAGTTATCACCTAGGTTCAAGTCAAGTCAACACCACCCATGCTCCAAATATTTAGAAAATAAATTTTTTCTTTGGGGGATCTTACCCTTTAACCCTCACATGAAGGGTTGCTAGCCCCCCACACCCCTAGATAAGGCCATAGACTTGAACCTCTTACATCTTGCTAATATGTTTAGCCCCATAATATGTATGGTCATTTCCTTGTATAAAGGTACCAACATTAAAAGCATCATCACGAGACCTCTGGAGGAGTGGCCATGGATTGTATCAAGAATTAATGGTAGACATATCTACAATAAATATCTAGCATGAACGATGATATCTCACCTCATGTTCCCAAGGTCTAACAACCTCAATATCAAACACCATCAATGTAGAAGACCCCCAAGAAGGACTTCAAAGTGGGATATTTGAATTAAGGGAGGAAAAAATTCCCCAATTTTATCTATAAATATTAATATTTTTCTTATTATAGAAAGGTTGAATTATTGTCATCTCTAGCATTTGACCTTGACCATATCTCCCTCCTCTTTCCATTTTGTATTCTAGTCTAGACTTGAGCCTTGGGCTATTGTATGTATAGGCCACCGAGCCTCTTCCAATTATATGATATTGTAATGCACTTTAACAAAAGTACAAGGAGTTGTGATTACAACATTTCTATCTTGATCTGAGTGTTTATATATTTATATGGGGGGTTGTGACTACTCTAGTAATTTTATCTTAGCTTCCATAGGACATTATAATATTTATAGGCTTACATAGTTGGGACCATGTTCAATTTTATTTTCATGCTTTTTCATGTGTTCACTAATCCCATTGAAATGTATAACAAAAAGTGTATTCTTTTAGCACATTGCCACATGTAGCTTAGGCTAGTTAGTCTATATTAGCTCTTTACTACTTTATATAGTTTTAATTTAGTATTATATTTTCATTCTTTCCCTTTTTCCTAGAAAATCACTAGGTAGGATAGGATAGCATAAGAGGAAGAGAATCAAAGATTGCACCCAAGAAAGTAGTTAACCTTAGTAAAAAATTAGAGGTCATCCAAAGGAGTTGCATCCCATGCTCCTTAAACTTCTTGAGTTGGAACTCCACATGTGGCATTGACATTAGATGCACCCAACAAGAACCACACTATAGAGATCCATGACACCCAGAGTGTAAGGAAATTTTTCGTACCCAATAGTACGTCAACCATACTTAGTGGTTACGATGTATAGATCTAACCAATTAGGCTCAAACTTGTCTTTGAGCTTAGTTTTGGAATTGGTTTATTTCTAGTCTCTTTGAGAACTAGACCACTAGATTCAAATAATTAGGATCATATCTTCTTGCCATAATTATGTTTAAGCCCTTATTGGCAGACCCTCAGATTATAGAAGACATAAATTCACTTTTCATAAAGTAGTTATAGTTAGCTAAGTTAGGTGAGATGATATTCATATTTTATAGAGGTATCCTACAATAGAATTAACAAGGGACATCAATAGTTAAAGGTAAGACTACATTAGTTCCATGAACCAAAGCATAGGGAATCATGCTAGTAGGAGTTTTGACATTGGTGTGATATTCCCATAGGGATGGAAACAAGTAGAGATGTCAATATTTATCATTTTTTTTTATAAGAATCTTGATGATTTTAACAAGGGTCTTGTTAGAGGCTTTAACTTGATCATTTCCATAAGTATAGTAAGGGGTGGACCATTTATATTGTATCTTGAATTTAACACAAACTTTGACATTTTTATTCTTCAAAGGTGTTCTATTATCTAAGGTAAAAAGAGAAGGGATACAAAAATAGCTAAGGAACTGGTTAAGGATAAACTTGAAGATTTTAACTTTGGTGGTTGAGGTGAATTGGTGAAGTATTTAATAGTTATGATAATAAATTTGTGTATGTCAAAATACATAGGGTTTAACTTCCATATGGTGTCCAATCTCCAAATGGAGAAAGACCAATGCGGCATTAAGTATTTTAGGATTTGGAAAGAGATGTGGATAAATTTGCCATGCTTCTAACATTATCATAATTTTTGACATAATTTCATGAGTCCTTCTCCATGGGGGATAACAATAAACCATCCTTAGGAGCTTATTGGTGATGCCACTAAAGTGACCACTATATGATCCATCATGGTACTCTTGGATAATTTTTTTGGATTTTATAGAGTTTATATAGTTAAAAACAATTCCATAAAGGATGTGATGATATAGAATATCACCAATCATGACATACCTATAGGTTCACTGCTTGATTTTCTTGCACTTATTATAGTTCAAACCATTAGGAAAAGTATCATCCTTAAGGTAAGAAAATATATCCTTGTATGGAGGACTAGAGGATGAGGTTTATTATAAATAAAATACCTATAAATGAATATGAATTTATTCTAATGATAAATGATCCCTAATTTACTAAATGATTATGGTAGTTTTATCATAATCCAACACTAAGAGGATCAAGAATGTAATAAAGGTCATAGTATCAACATGGTGGTTACTAGACTTAGGCATAGCATCAATGTTCATTTTATCAAAATTATCCATTATGTTATCAACAATTGTTTTGTATGGATTTGTTTTATCATCTTTGGTTTAATAACACCTTTGAATTTATTGATTACTAGCTAGGAATCCCAAAAAGTAAAGATAATTAAGAATTTAAGGGTTAAATTAGAATGTATCCCTAGACTAATAAATTCATATTCTACTATATTATTGCTTCTAAAAATATTAAGCTTGAAGGACAAAAGGATCAAATTTTGGTGAGGAGTGATCAATATAATTCTTGCTTCCACTACTTTAATACATATTACACAATTGAAGTACAAGGTCCAAGAGTCTTATTTATATACTTCTAGGCTGAATACTAACTCATTAGAAAGGTCTACCATTAGGTTTGGATATCTTCTAAGGGTGTAACTACGAATTGGTCAATAATAACCTAACCTTTCATATACCTCTCACTGATAAACTCAAGATAAAATTTACTAAGCACAATGAACCACTTAGTGGTTCTTCTAAGAGGTGAGATTTGGACATGAGATATCACAAAGGATAAACCATTGCAAGAATAAAGATATTGTGGTTGAGCATATATTGTTTAAGATTCTAAGACACAAACACTATAGCTAGGTAATACTTCTCTAAGGGCATATATCTTATTTTGTAATTAATTAAAGTTCAGATAATGTAGAAGATAGTTCTTTGCCTATGTTAATAATCATATTATGCCAATATATCACTTGAGATATAATATGTGACTATATTGTATAGTAGAAATGGTTTAATATGACTAGGTGGGATAAGGATGGAAGGAGACACAAGGTAGAATTTGAGATCATTGAATGTAGATTGATAGTCAAGATCTAATTTGGATATAACATCCTTCCTCAAAATCTTGGTAAAGTGATGACACTTGAAACTAACTCAGAGATAAATAGCCTATCTATTTGGTTTTTTTCTTGGAGACTCATAAGCTATGTCAAAGTTTGAGGGGACGACATATCAACAATATATGATATTTTATCAATGTCATATTTTATGTCTCTTTAGGATATTATGAATCTCAAGATATTTCTTAATGTTACCACAAAGATGCATTTTTTTGGCTTTAGGCATACTTTATACTCCCTTAGTTGTTAAAAAAAATAAGTCTTGAGAATGGTCTTCTTAGTTTTAAGAATGACCAATAAGACCATCTATATAATACTTCATGATATCATACATCATGTCATGTCATATTTATTTAGTAGATAGATCCTATCTATTTCATACCAAGGCCATGAATTGGTAGTGGAAGGTTCCCCATAGGTTGGTGAAAGTCATTTTGGGATAATTCTTGGGGGCTATCTTGATTTGGTTATACTTGGGAAATTTTCCATTAAGAATAAAATTCTACTTCCTTTAGTAAAATTGATAATCACATAAATATTGGGTAGAGGAAATCATATTAGGGACATGATTTATTGATGTCTTGAAATTTGATGCACACTTTAGATATTCTTTTTTTCTAGGAAATAATAACAATGTTAGAGATCTAGTTAGAATATTCTATGGCTTTGATGAAACCAACATCAAGGATTTTTAAACCTCCTCTTTCACTAGAAGTATTAATTTTGGATGCATATTTTATAATTATAAATTTATAGACTTTGTACTAGGAGTGACAACTAGGGAAGGGTCTAAACCTAGAATGTCAATGTGGGACCAGAAAAATATGTCTTTAAACTCTTTTAAAATATTGGTATATTCTTATAATTCCATCATGATTAAGACCTTCCCTAATTTAAGGACCTTGGGATCATATAATATCTTAATATTTACATCTATAGTTTCCTTATATAGAATATGAGATTCATATTCTAACTTAAGGGGAGTTGGAAGAACTCCTAGGTTTTCTAAGTTTACAGGATCTATGGTTGATTAATTTCTAACTTTTATGATATGACCACATTTTCAATTTGGGAAAATGATCCACTAAAATAGATATGGTTATGTTCAAGGTAATTTGAATACCACCCTAGGAAGGATTTAATGCAATGTCTTCCTTTTCACAATAGTCTTCATTAAAACTTAGATCTAGTTAATATAAGGTAAGACGATTCACACTAGCATATCAAGTAAATAAGGATAAAATAGGGTCTAAGAGAAGAAATGATACACAATCATTATTACTACCCTAGTCAAGCCTTCTTAAAGAAATAATACCATGTCAGGATGCTCTATTACAATAAATGATATGATCAAATTCCTCTTCACCATCTAAAGAAGAAAAGGAATATGGGTCACTATGAATAGGGATATAACCTGTCCTATAGCATACCAACCAGGATTTTTTCTATATGGTTTATTTGATTACCTACTCATACAAGCCTAGTCCTTTACCTTGATATCCTATAGTAGTTAAAAGTTACTTAGGGAGAAGATATGATCAATAAAAAGCACAAATCATATTATCATTTAGCTGAGTAAGAGTTACTACCATGGGTTTTCTTATCATTGGAAGTTCTAGTACAAATGAAGGATCAACTTCCTATTTGCATTATTTTACCCTTACTAGTAGAAGGTAAACCTAGTGTTTAGGAAGACAAGGGAATCTTGGCTAGGTCTAGGATAAATATATTACTATCTAGATTAAGTTTTTCCTTGATGGTTATTGAATTATTATCACTTATTTTTTAGTTATATAATAGGTTTTTTATTTATATTAAGGGATATTAATACATTAGTGATGGAATATTTGGAAGGTGAAAATTCAAGAGATGGATTTAGAGAAGAGCAAAGACAAGCCTTTGGATACTTTCATTTGATTACTTGACAATTCATGAAAGGTTCAACATTAGCAAAGGATGTGAAAAACCTTACCCTTTATACTCATATTTAAGGCACTAATGTAAGGTTGAGAACATGACCCATATCACATGAATCCATGGCATTTAGAGACAAATATTGTATGGTAAGTTATATGGCATGAAATAGAAGAGAGTATTAAGCATAAAAGGTCTAAATTATAGGGGTAAGACTATTATGCCACTAGCCTCATGTTTCCCAATGTCAAAAGACCTAATCAAATATCACATTTCTCTTAATATTTCTTGGTCAGCCTAAAATGAATAATTAACTTCAAACTATAGACATTTATTGATTAAAATCCTTTTGAAAAATTTATTGCCAATAGTGGCCTATAATGTTGGTGTGATAAATCCCAATTGAACCCATAATAGAAGTTAAATAATTAGGATTTACTTCTTAAGGAATTATTTATCCACTTAAGTCCTTGATTAGGTTGTCTATATGAATTTAATGACTTAATAAGTTCAAAAAATGGATATCTTAGCCAAGTATTCTCAAGTTGCTTTGGAAAATCAAAAGCACCCTAAGTCTTGGTCTTGTATTGAATTACTAAAAGTGGTCATCCAAGTTGAAAATATATTTTTGAGCAAAGGACCAAAGGTGTCTTGGATGGTTAACATGTTGAAGATTATTCATATTGATAATTTTTGTATTGTTGCCTTGTTACATCACAAATTTAAGAGATATGATGAATCTAATGAGAAGGGTTGAGTGTATCCACCATACCTTGGTTTGGAGGTGGTGCATTTCTATAATTGATGTTATTGTCTTGGTTTTGATTATAATTGGTTAGTAGATTTTAAAAATATATATATAGATCTTAATTTCAAGAATGATAAGAATTAGAGCTATTGAGAATAAATTTGCTACTATCAATAAGGTCTTGGACTACATTATTGAGGTCATGCATATATTTGTCACATGATTATTGATGGTATGGAAGGCACATTGCTCATTTGAATAAAACTAAGAGGTCTTTTATTTTTTAGGATTTATAGGCCTAATATATGGAAGTTCTATCATATTATATCTAAGGATCTAATATAGAATGATTCAAATAGGTTCATACAATTAGGAATACCTCTTGGTATAAAATCCACCTAGTTTATAAAGTGTTCCCTAGACTTTAACCAAGATTGGATGACTAGGTTTTCTCTCAAGTTTAACCTATGGAGTAGGCCAACTCCTTGTAATTCTTATAAAATTAAAATAGGGGTTTAAGACTAAAGAAGATATGTATGGGATAGAAATGAATGAGGGTTTAGAAAATTGCTTAAATATGGATGGAATATAGCATAACAACAATGAACATACACTAAATAAGAGTCTTACAAAATTAACTTTAAATGAAACTTAATAGACAAACCATCCATGAAAGAAATAGTAAATTCATTAAGGGTAGGTTATATCTTCTAAGCATCATAGTTGAGAAAATATACAAAAAATCCCACTTTGAGCCAATTTTTCCTTATTCACAACCTAGCTATTTTTTCCCATTTTTTGCCAATTGGTTTAAACAATTTGTGATATGCATGAAAAATCTAATTTTCAATCAAAATTATAATTTTCTTTGGTTTTTCAATGAAAAATTATCAATTTTTCCCCATTTTTTTGCCAAATATTTTTCCATGCCAATTCCAATCTGATTTTGATTTTCTCAACCATGGTAAGCATTCTAAATAATATACAAAAATTAATCCTAGTGATTAGTTTAGTATAATTTTTTGTAGCAAAATTAAATAGTCATAGAGTGTAATATAAATGCATTAAAGGATAAATTTCATTCATAAAAACTTGATAATGCAACCACAATGGAGGCCAAACAGCTTCACTTTTTATTAATTGGAAATAGTCAACATACAAAATATATCCAAGAAAATGCTATAGAGTTGGTCCTTGTTGTGAGGTGAATTAGGATATTTATAGATCTTTACATGAATCTTGTAGCTCAATACTTTAAAAATCTTGTTATAGGTATGTTAGAGATAGTCTAGAAATAAATGCTCATTGAATTGGAGGTCATCTTCATGCCCTACAGTATCATGCTAACATGGTAGGTATAAATTTATTTATCTTGCTTTAGCTTCTATGTGCCTTCAGTAGATCCATTGATCTCCAAACATCATCCTCTATGATTTTCTTAGCCACTATAATGATGTATTAGACTTTTAATTTCAAACCCTAAAATACCTTGGTTCTGAGGATCTTTTAGGGTTTATGGTTTTTGATAGGACCAAGCTAGAGGAAAGGGATGTACTTGGGTAATTTGAGTTGATGCCAGGGTGCATAGAAATTCCAAGCTCTTTTTATTGCTCTAGAGGTCTTTTAAGACAAATATAGACATTTTGAAAGGTTGTCTAACCTCATCTCTTAGAATGTCTAGATTCTTCCCTTTTTGGGCAATGCTCTAACCTTCTAGTTTTGTGCAATTCCAAACCTTATTAGCATTTTTATTGATGTAGGTGCTTTTGGAGATCTAATTTTAATACATTTTGGTACTTCAATATAATTTCAAACTTTTGTAATGCTTATGCTGATGTAAGCACTTGAAAAGTCTAGCTTTGCTTCATTTTGGCCTTCTAGTTTGTAGCATCTCAAATCACTTTTTGATGAGCACTAGAAGGGTCCAACTGTATTTAGTTTTGATCTTGAGCATTGTCAAAATAAATTAATTCTAATTTATTTGTTTCCAAACTTTTTTAGTGCTTTAGCTAATCTCATATCTATGGAAGTATTATATTGATTAATCTTGGATCTACACGTTACCAAAACCTTTTGAGATAGTCAATTTTTCTTTGGTTAATGCATTATGCTTATAATTTTGGATCTATTGGAATGGACTTTGAATATCCTAAAATGTAGCTCTAGATCAATGTATTTAAGTCCTTACTAGCTTGTTTATTATGCTGTGATGATTTTCCTAACTTCCAAATCATTTTCCTTGGAAAACTTGAAGCAAAGGTTTAGAAAAATAGCAACTTGGCTTTATTTTCAAGAGATTGTAGATATGGTTATCATTTTGACTTACATTATTGGTGGCTCCAAGGGATTTCTATTCATAAAAATATAAAACCTATAAACCCTTATTTATTAGATATAGGACTATAGGAAGGAAGGGGATCTAGAAGATAAGCTAACAAAAATTAGAGAATTAAGGTGTACCAAAGCTTAAGGCAATAAGAGATAACAAAATTACAAAATGGGGAATAGGGGATGAAAAACTATAAGAAGTGAGAAAAGCATGGATGACAAAAAATAGAAGGGTTAGATATGATGAAGATATATACAGGTCAACAGGGTGTAGAAGAAAAAAAACAAAGGAAAAAAGAAAGGAAAGAGGATGGATATGCCTAAAGAGTGGTACCCCCTGCAAAACTAGTACTTTGTTGAGCAGATTCTACCATATTTCAGAGCTGATTTAAATCTAAGAAAATTACCTTTGGTAAATATTATAGACACTCATAAATTGGATTCTTTAATTACCCTGTGCCTTCTTTTTCTTCTCAAAGTTGCTAATATACTCTTATTTTATGTTGTGGGTGTTTGCACAACATCCTAGGGATTTGGAGGTATGCATGTTTGCTTTTTATTCAATAGGAGCATTGTGCTCAAATTTTCATTTTAAATTGGTTCCACATCTCCTTATATAGCTAAGTGGATGACTATGGTAGCTAAGTATCATAATAATTATAGATGTCATATTTTAAACTAGCACTTTTCTCAAAAAAATTATGGCCTATGCTAGAAGTTCGCTTGCATGCTTTCCATTTTTTCATATTCAATAGCCTTTTGTTAGTTGGGTCATTCTAATTCATATACCTTACATTTACTTTTTTCATCTAGGTACGAAAGTGCCATGCAACATGCTTTGTACATATTGGTCTTGATGGCTTTTGAAACCTTAATATTAATGTAAATCTCATAGGATAAATTCCATAGGATAAAATATATGATAGCCACAATATAGTAAGATCAATATAATAATGTAACCAAAATAATATGAGCCAACTAATATGTAAATAAAGGCTTATAATAAATTAACTAACATTCATTAATAAGCAGTAATTATGAATTTAATAGCTTAAATCATACATGTAGGACAACTTACAATATTAGTTGCTCAAATGTATGCAATATTTGTTGCTCCTCTTCCTCTTACAAATGCATCATATAAATCTATTACAAATATAATAACAATGCTCTCTGAATGCTATGAATTCTATACTCATTATGCTTATTATGGAATAATATATAGCCATAGTATAATGACTCTTCATATACTTAACTATTACTTTCCTTATGCCAAGTCTCATGACTCTTGGATTATCTACTTGATACTTGCATACACATGAATCTATCTTGTATGCACACTTAGACATGACTCTTCATTTAGCACACCCTAATCTAAGAATACATGTGCACACTTACATATAAGACACTTGTGCACATATACACACATAACACATGCATTTCCTATATATTATTATATTAAATAAAATATTTACTCACACTCTAATCTAAGACTCAATCATAGTCTAATATTTACAAGGTGTACCATGATGGCATGAAGATATCATGGGGGTACATTAGTATGTACCAAATAATATAATATTCTCCAACACCTCTACACTCTATGTATCATCTTTTCAAGGCCTCTCAATCATCTAGAGTACCTTCTACTACTTGTAAATTCTAACTAGCTTGTCCATTGGGATATGGAGTTAAGAAGGATGAAGGATAGTTCTAGAAGAGTGGGAAAATTAATAGATATGGGTGAGGAGTATTTGAAAAGAAGGATGTTGTGGGAAGCAAATTAGAATATAGAAAATGGTGAGAAAATGAGATATGATGAGCAAGAACAAAGGGGATAATAAGGAATGATTTCTAGGTGGTGGTGACCTTCTCCTTTCATCACATTCAAAATTTGTCTTTGACTTCTAACTTTTCCCTCCTACCTTATTTCTTTGGATAATATCAAAAATAAATATTGCAAGAAAGGTAAAGCTCCCCTATTAACCAAGGGATTATTCAATGACCTTTCTCACTCTATAGACTTAAAAAATATTAGTTTGTCAAATTTGAAGAGTGCTTATAGTTATGTGTCTTGAAAGTATACCTCAAGACATAACTATGATCACTCCTTATGATCATCCAAATAGAACTTAATTGCAATCTATGGTTATATTTGCTATACCTCATCATGGACTGAGAAACCTATCATTTTTTATTGATAAAATGGGGATTTGAAAGGATCCCCAAAAATTTTACAAGCCAAGATACAAAATGAGAGATCCAAAAATGGAAAAACCTCTTCAAAAAAATAAAAAAAAGAGTCAAAATGGTCTAAAGGATGGTAATCCATCAACCCAAAAGGAGACACAGTAGAAACAAAAAATGAAGATCCAACAATGAGATCACCATCAATATTTTGAGACATATCTGAAGCTTGGATCACCACCTTTGGATGCTTGATCCTATTAATAACTTTCCCTAACTGAAGTAATAGATATGAATCCAAACTGACAAGGTCATCCAAATTGGATATTAAATCAGAGTCATCATTTGAGAGCAACTAAATCGTGGTTTCACCAGGGAAAAGAATGCTACTAGGATTACCTTTAAGTTTTTGCTTCGTATGACTTGAGGGAGGTGATATAGAAATAGGAATACCTTAGTACAAAATTATGACACTCTTACACTTATCAGTAGATAACTTGTTTATGGTAGAATGTCGGTATGGAGATGTGTGGTCTCAGAGGAGCCAAAGACTATCTTATTTTTACGTGATTTCCTAGAAGTAGTAGTTTTTCTATCTATCTCATAATCACTTGGTTCCTTCCCCTAGGGAGATCCCTAACTGGATGTAGAGATAGAGGGCTAGTAATCAATCCTATCCATGATGGATAGAGTGGGAGTCTAGTCTTGGAGCTAAATTATGTGCTTAAAGATCATAAAGTGAAGCCCCTGGTGCTTTGGATGCAAGGATTTACCTTCCTTGATGCTAGTGATGGAGAGCTCCACCAAACAAAACAAGTACTCATACTCAAGGACATTAATAAAATTGATGTCCCGTAAATGATTAAGGAATGCCATATGGAAACTATACAAAGGAAAATTGGGATCATCTATGGTAAATTACTACATCATAAGGATGAATACTCTATTTTAGGGAGCAAGAAGATCCTTCTTAATAACACCACTATTATCTTTGTCTAGGTGCTTTCCCTTGTCCCTAAAATGCCCCAACTCCATGGCTATTGAATGCTTATCCTAGAAAATCAATTCATCATCATTGATCAATTTGGTAACCTCAACAATCAAATTAATAGTGATCCTAAAATAAACTCCTCTAAGGGACACCTTTTCATTATTCCAAGACTTGATGAGCTCCTTTGACAAATCAAGATCATTACCATAAAAATTTTATAGGAAAGGGAGAAACCCGTGAGCATATGAAATTTTCAACTATAGCATAAAGCTAAAGGTTATCATGATCAAGTAAAGCCATCAATATTTTCCACCAGAGATAATCCTCCTACTCAAATATTCTACAAACTACCTCAAAAGAACACAAACATAGACTAAACCTAATGAAAAAAGAGCTTCTATATGCAATAATTTAAACAAGTTTGAGGAGCTGAAACACCAGGGTAGACATAGATTGACATGCTACCAATTCAGGAATCATCAATGGTGCAAAGCCGTTGGTGGAGCATCTCAACCCAAGATGACATAATTTCATATACCAACTCAAAGTCATGAAGGGATCAACCAATGGACATCCAACATAGAGGGAAGGGAATTGTCACTTGGGATCTCGGGATACCAAAGCTTGGTACTTACTTGGAAATAAATGAAGGGAAATGATAGGAGCAATCCCACTACCAAGAATGATAACAATGCATGGAAAGCCTAAAAAATCCAGCATGAGAATTTTGGTTTTCGAAGTGATCATGGGATAAAATAGATCGCTAAACAAAGAAAAATAGCCAAATGGATATTGACAACTCATCTCCCAAAATCCAACATAGCTCATGCATGGGAAGTAGAGGATAAAAGACACCCAATGAATGTCAAGCTACCACCAATGATCAAACTTGATAAACACTAATGGAGTAGGTCTCAAAGGTGATGTCACTAGAAGGAAGGTTCTAGGATAATGGAGTAAGAGATAAATAGGATTTCCACACATCATCCCAAAGCTAGTGATGATTTGAAGAATCATTGCAATTATAGAATTCAATGATATCTTAAGAAAATTTGTCAATCCAAACATGTAGGAATTCCTAGGCCAATTCAATATTGGCCATGAGATAAACTACTTTGTTGCCTTCTCTAAGAACATGTTGAATGATGACACTGTCAAATTTGCTGAGAACATTCTTTGAATCATCAATAATATTTAAAATTGGCCATGCAGGAGGTCGAAGATCTTTGATATAATTTATGATATTCAAATAATCCCCTTCAATTATGAGGTTTTTAATGTGGAAGACTTATGTTATTGATAGCCCTTGAAATAGAGCTCTAGATTTAGCCACATTGTTATTCTAGATGCTAATACTTTTAGCGAACACTAGGATGATCCTATCAAGCTCATATCTAAAAATACCTTCAAAACCAACTTTAATGAGATTACCCTTGGAAGCTCCATCAAAGTTGAGTTTGAACCAACCTAGAGGAGGAGACCATATGAATTTAGATCTATCAACTTTGGGGAAATCAAGTTTGATGGGACCAGAGAGTAAGTTGAAGGAAGCAATTAATTTAGATTCAGTCCCATGGCTAGGGGATTTAGCACAAGGAACAAGATTAGCATTCTCAATTTCCATTGAAATAACCTTGGATAATATGGATCCTAGGTCTCTCAAAACATCCCTAAAGACTATTGTTCATTTCAAGCCAAGTCTACCATAGAAAATGTGGTAAGCAAAAGAACCACTAAGACTTGAGATGTAAAAATTTAAAAGGATTTAGTCATTGAATGCACAGTTCAAGAATAGATTTGGGAGGGGCACAAGCAATACCAAATGTAGAAAAAAAAAGAGTAAGATATTAGAAGAGAAATTGCATTCAATAAATAGGTAAGATATCTATTCCTAAGTATATTGATAAAGGTAGCAACGATTACGTATGAGCAACCCATGGATGATAATATTATCAATGGTTAAAATTCTATTTTGGACCTGTTGAGTGGTAATTTTGCCTAATTGCAAAACAACCATCACACTTAGGATTTTGATCACAAAACCCTCTCTTGCAAAGAAATATGAAATTTCTCCAAGGTTCCTTTTACTTATGTGTGCTTGTAATCTTGTGAAGATATATCAAGTGAGTGCTAGGAATACCTTAGTGATTGCAAGTAACTATTAACAAGGGGTCTGCATTGGTGTTATTTTATTGTGTTGTGCTATTAATTGTTCATGAGACTTAAAAGAAATGCAAATGTGAATTGGCCCTCATATGACCATGATGTGAACCTTAGTTCATTTTATCTTGGAGGATTTTAGGTAGATTTTATCTTCTTTTGTTAAGCATATTTTAGATAAGCTTTATCTTCCTTAAACCTTGCTTTGAACATGAAAATAAAGATTAAAATCTAACTCTAAATGTGGAGGTAAGATGATGATTAAATTCCTTTTAGTTTGCTTTGATGAATAAAATAAAAAGAAATGAATATGCATGAATAATCATGAAATGTAGAGGTCTTAAAATGTCATCATAAATTATCCCTCTTTAATGAAATCATAATTTTCATAAAGAAGAAATAATTTAATGCCTTGAAAACAATAGCCTTTGATATAATAATAGATTACCTCTCTTTAATGAAATCAGAATTTTCATAAAGAAAAGGTAACTTATTGCTCTAAAAATGATGGCCTATGGAATGCCATAAAAATTACCCCCCTTTAATGAAATTGAAATTTTCATAAAGGGAAGTTCATTTATTGCTTGTGAACATAAATGCAAAGCTAAAGAATTGATTTACCTTCAAAAATAAAAAAAATTGAAAATTCCAAAATTATAAAACCCTCATAAAACAACAATTTTCAATGATTTTTATAAATTTGAAATGGCTTCAGAATGAGTTCAAAATTATTTCAAATGAAATATTGAAGCTCATTCTTCACACCCATGTATTTATTTTTGGAGTTTGAATTTTATTTTTATTTTTATTTTAATCATCAAAAATAAAAATAAAAAACTGCAAAAAGAAAGGGTTAGAAAAATAAAATAAAAATAAATGAAATAAAAGAAATCAAACAAAGTGCTGCAACCCAGAATTCCTCCACAGACCCTGCAAGCATCAGTACTCTGCACAAAACCAGCATTAGTGTGACCCAAATTCACACAATCTACAGCTAATGCAATGCAATATTCTAAGGAAATGGTGCAATATATCAAGCAAAATAACAACAAGCCAACCACAAATGTGCATAAAACTTGATGTATTTCTAGTATATTGCAACAACAAGATTTTCAATAGCAAACATGAATGCAAAATATAGTGCCCAAAATTGGCATCATGTGATGAATTCATTCCAATGGTGTGGCTTTCCTCCTAAAAGATCCAGCACCATTTCTGCTCTTTGATGGAGTATTTAAAATTTTATGACTATTGGTTTCTCCTTTTCATTTTTGTTTCACTTATTATTCCCAAACTCTTTATTTTTTGTCTATTCATATTGCAACAGGTACCTTAGACTATGCCATATTTCATTTTTTTTCCTTGTAATGCTTTTCAATATGGACGTTACTTTCCCTATTCTTTCAAGTTGCTTGTACTATGACCATAAGCCATAATTATCACCAACTTGTATCCACAAATAACTAAATCCTTTTGTCTTTATATAGCACCCTCCAACATGAACTAATGAGTAGCATGTGTTGTAAATTTGAAGTAATTTAGCATGCATAAGTCTTGGCCACTGACATTCTCTCATCATAGGCCCTATGTGACTATCCAGTACAATCGATCATGACAA
This sequence comes from Wollemia nobilis, assembly GCA_028583015.1. Lineage (NCBI taxonomy): Eukaryota > Viridiplantae > Streptophyta > Pinopsida > Araucariales > Araucariaceae > Wollemia > Wollemia nobilis. The sequence goes on along the minus strand of JAQPPZ010000220.1, from coordinate 1,995,593 downwards.
CCTGAATCCATTCATAATGAGCAATGGTTACACACCTATTTTTTAATGGAAACATCATGTGAGAAGCAGTGTCACTACTCACATTCTTTGAAATTTTCATTTTATCCCTTGGCTTCTCATGAGTGAATTTTTATTTATATCTTTGCAACTATTATACATTCGATGTAAACCATCAAGGCAAACAAGGTAGGCAAAGGCTCCCTTCTATCATGTGTATCATAACTTTATAACCACATGATTTACTATACCATCGAATAGAAATAGTGTCACCTAAATAGTAAGATATAATTAAAATTTTAATCTGATGCTTAACACCGACATGCCTGTGGGTTTTATCTGCACTATCCACCGTTACTTCATTACCACCTACAACTCCTAACAAAAATGCAGATATAAATGTACAACTTGCTCTTTGTTCTTGTTATTGAACATAATTATCACTAGGAGAATGATGTTTAATCATAAACCATCTATAGTTCACTTGGGTGTTTTTTTTACTACACACATACCAATATTTATACCTTTGCATTCTTCTTTGATAATTATAGGATGCCTCATATCCCTAAAAGATATTTACATGAAAGATATATATATCCAATACTAACCCATTTAAGTGGTCTTATGGTCTACCATCATCTCCATTGGTAGGTGGAAGACAACCAATGATGCCCACTACACCTAATATGAGCCCATTATGAAACATACCTCCTCTACAATCGTCTTTAGCGTTTATACGTGTGATATCTAAACAGGGGCTACTGGTCTATTAGTAGCTTTACATACTACTCCCAAATCATCAAATACTACAACTACAACTATTCTTGGGATTTATGCTTCTACTTTCCCATATTCGATAACCCGTTGGTCCGAATTGACCATGTCCACATCACATCATTAATACCCACAATTTTTTTCACTATTGAGCTCCCATGTATAGTGTTCTTGATAGTATCCTCAAGTTATAAAATCCTCATGATGGTTTGAAATTTGGATCTCCTCTATTCACCTGCATCGGTATATCATCAATAACATCAAATCTTGGACATTTGATTTGAATAAATCTAGGTAATCATGATTGCATTCAAAAAATATTGATGAGCATCATCTAATTTAACTACCATCTTCAACACTTATTGAACCCAATAATAGACCATCCCCTCACACTACCCTTCGTTATCTCAACATGGTGGGGTGTGTGATGCCCAAAATAGTGAATGCTCACTGTGCTGATGCTCTGACAAAGAGCTCGTATCCTATTGACTAATTTTGGGTGCATCTTCAATAACCTACGCATTATTCATGGGTCCCTACAATATGTCATTCACCTCCACGTAATCACCTAGTCAACTCCAACATTGGTCTATGGTGCTTCCCATTCATTTGCCACATACCGCAGATCCAAGTTACATGCCTTTCATCTTCATCCATAGCCATCCACCAAGGTGTTCAGGTCATCGTGTCTTATCTGCTATAAATATCTATGGTGCTCGATCAATGATCAAGATATCTACCGCCAACCTTTGAATCCCCATTAGATACTATCACATCAATCTTCAGATCATGGCCTTCCTTCTTCAGCTTCACCATCTAGCTACATAGTCATCCTTACCTTCACTGCTATGTCCCCGATGGTCAGCATCAATGACTATTGTTCCTCATAAATGCCACATCAATTTCTAAGATCTACACTGGTTAGTGTCCTCACTGCATCACTATCTCAGTTTGTTGTCGGTCTCATGCATCTCCTCTTCTAGTCGAATCACTGTTTGGACATGGAATCCTCCGTGTGTGAGCTTCTTGATGATAAGGTATGGAAATGACTCTCCCTACATTATATTCCTATACACAAAACCAGAAAATATTAACTCTTATAACGATAGAGACCTATCCATTAAAACAAAATAAAGTTTACTTTTTATAATGCCTTTATTGGGATTATGTTTTATTATATATATATATATATATATATATTTTTTTTTATTATCTTGCTTATATATAGATATATAAACATATTTATTTATTTTTATATTTTATCGTTATACATATATTTGATTTTATTAAATTTTAAAATTATTAAAATTTGATTAATCTTTATTGCTTGGATTACTTTAGTCCAAAGTAATAAAGTTGTGCGAAACCTCTCCAATCCAACAAAGACAAATTAAGAGGAATTAAAGGGAAATACCAAAAATACAAATCTACACACACCGGACAATGTAAAATAACAGAAAAGGGACACTAACCCAAAATAAAATACTATAAAGCACCCGCAAAGACAAGAACCCTTCGACAAAACTACCACTCAAAGTCAACCAAAACCTCCAAAAATTGAATTAAAAAGGTGGGTCCCCAATTTTGGGGTGAGTTGTGCAAAAATCGCAATAGAACCACTAACCAGAATAAGAAAGTGATCTTAAGGATGAGATGTTAGAGCCAAATGAGGTTAGCGGGAAACCAACCTTGACTAGGCTCTTCTTGGAAATAGTAAGCATATTTGATAGTGAAGAGGCCATGGTTGTTAAATTTCTAGAAGAGAGAATCCTAAACATGGTTACTGGGAATGACATAGGTTCTGAGCAAGTTGGAAAGGGATTGGGCAACCACAATTTGCTCAATATTGGTGTCAGAACTGGGAAGGATTTTCTAGGTTAGCCTTTGGGGATGATTATGGATAGCAAAATTATGCACATGGCTACCAAAGAACTATTAATGATAGGTTTAAGGATGCATATATTAGGATAAAAAATAAGTGGGTGGTTTGAAATCCATAGGTCTTCCCAAAACTAGATGAGACTACCATCTCCGATGCACCATCTAAGACCCTTTGACAGAATATGCTTGGTTTTAGTGATAGAATTCTAGAAATTTAATCCATCAATAATAGGGATGTCATATAAAAAGGAGCAATGGTGGAGGTACTTGCTTTTGATGATGTCAACCCAAGCAATTTTGGCATTAGAGATGATTCTCCAACCTTGCTTACTTAATATAGCCATATTCATCCTGCTAATTCTTGTGAATCCTAGACCATCCTAAAAAAATTTCAAGCAGACTTTATCCCAAGCCACCAAAGGAAATCTATGATTATTTCTACATCCAAACCAAAGGAATATTTATGAATTTGTTCTATATTTTGACACACCCTATTAGGGACTTTAAAAACCAACATGAAGAACTTCGAGATACTTTGAATGCACTCTTGGACCAACATGTCTTTAGCATATTGGCTTATGAGAGCTTCCTTCCATCCAGTAAGATTTTTTATGATACATTAGATGACATTGTTCCACATGTTGTCATTTTATCTACCTTGAAAAATGGGGTGGCCAAGATAGGTGGAAGGAAAATTGGAGATGGGCCACTCCAATATTTTTGTAATTTTAAGTATCTCTCCAAAGGAGTATTGATGAAATAGTTGTTTCTCTTAATGAAGTTGACCTTTTGCCCCACTGCTTCTTCATATGAATTCATGATGCACTTAATGTTTATAGCTTCTAGAATAGAAGAACAAGTGGTAAGGATAGTGTCATCAACAAATTGTTGGTGAGATATTTGATTAATCATAGAGGAAGCTTTGATACCTAATATGATTCCAAAATCACAAGCTACTTTGAGAGATATAACGAAGGACTCTACTAGGATGATGAACAGAAAGGGAGATGAAGGATCACCTTGTCTCAATTTTGGAACTCTTGAAATAACCAATAGTAGAGTCATTAATGAGGATATAAAACCAAGTAGTTGAGAGTCATTCTTTTATGGGTTTTTGATCCAATCATCATGAAATTAAAATTTGGAGAGGACAACAAACAATAATCCCTAGGAGACCCTATCAAAGGTTTTGTTCATGTCCAACTTGAGAAAGAAACTAGGTTTCTTTCTTTTGGTGACTAAGTGAATCATCTCATGGATAGTGATGATTCCATCAATGATGAGTCTCCCTTGGATAGAGCTTCCTTGGCAAGGGTCAATGATAGGCAAAAGAATTATTTTTAACCTATTGGCAATGTTCTTTGTCAAGATTTTGTAGATAACATTGCACAAATTAATGTGATACTAATATTAGAGAGAGAAATAATCTTGGGACTTAGGTAAAAGGGACAGGAATGTAGAGTTAATATCCCTAGGTAAGGTCTTGGTCATTTGAACCTCCTAGATGGTAGTTGTAACATCTGGGTCCATAATGTCATAAAAATATTGGAATAATCTTGGAGGAAAGCCATCTGGGCTTAGGGTTTTATCTGCTAACATGGAGAAGAGGGATTCTTTAATTTCATCCTACGTAAAGGGATAAAGAAGTTTAGCATTGAAATCATAGGGAATCGACCTTGGGATATTCTAGAGAAGATAATTTGAAGTTGAGGTTGGGCAAGAGAGGGAAGGACCAAGCAAATATTAGAATTTGTTGACAAGTTTAGCTCTAATTTCTAAAATATCATTGGTGACTGATCCATCCCTCTTAGATAGATTCCTAATTTTGTTGGAACTCTGATGTCTGAGAGTAGCAATATGAAAGTATTTAGTATTAGAGTCTCCCTCTTTGAGCCAAAGAGCTCTAGACTTCTATCACCAAAAGGTCTCTTCTTTGGATAAGATATTATGAAACTCAAATAGGAAATATTTCTCCTTGGCTCTTAGATTAGGATAGGATTTCCTAGATTGAATCTATTCTTCCATAGTACTGAGATGGCTGATAATGATCTTCTTCACTTCAAATATATTTCTAAAGACTTATTTGTTCCAAAATTTGAGATTTTCTTTTATGAGCTTGAGTATCCTAGTAATTTGGGAAATGTGGGGCCCATTGAAATATTGATAATACTATTCAAAAAATTTGGATCTTAGGTTAGGATAATGCAACCACATGGATTCAAATATGAAGGGATGCTTAAAGAAGAAAGTAGGTGTAAGGCCTTCAAGGACTAAAGGATTGTGGTCTGAAGTAATCTTAGAAATATAGTAGAGATATGCATCATCTAATAAAGGAATGGCTTCTTTGAAGATGAAGAATCTATTTAGCCTTATTTGGATTATATGGTCCCATATTATCCTATTGCTCCAAGTGAAATTGGTACCTTTAAGTTCTATATCCATGAGCTCATTTTTGTTGAAGAAATCAAAAAAATATTCATAACACCTAGGGGTTATGGTGGTACCTCCAGACTTATTAGTAGGATAGAGAGGTTTGTTGAAATCTCCTATCATCAACTAGAGTTCATTAGATAAGGGGATTATCATTTGAGTGAGGGAATTCTAGAAATTAAGGTGATCAGTAGGGTTGTTAGGAGCATATATGTTAGAGAGAACCCATCAAAATTTAGTGTCTTTACAACAAAAATGGATGTTGGTGACTTTATATAATGAATATAGAAGTATTCCTTCCAACTTAGAAGGATCCCACAAACACAATAGGCCTCTGAACAAACCACAAGCTAAAATAGCAATGAATTCACATCAATTCCATAAGAATTTGATGATTTTTTTAGTTTTAATAGATTCAAACTTGGTTTCTTAAAGAAGAATGATGTTAGGTTTGTAATCTTTCCTCATGGATGACACTATCCATTTTTTAGTGAGTCCATTCAGGCCTCTCACATTCCATGAGAGGATATTCATTTATGGAGTTTGGATGAATATTTCTTCCCCCTTTTTCTTGAGGATGGGAAATTTTGGGTCTTTTTCCTTCCTCTTTGAAGATATTCTTGTCTGATAAGTTAGCTAGGGATGATAGGATAGTGGTTTAAATGCCATTAGCAATAGCTTTCTCTATTTATTTTATTTTTTTTATCCTATAAAGAGGGTCTTCCCTTCTTTTTGTTAGTACCAACATCAACGAAGTGCTTTTTATTGATTTGGATATGAGACACGGGGGGACCAGAAGACTCTCGAAGGATAGGGAAATTGATGATTCTAGAAGAGGATAAGACTTGATAAGGGTAGGAGGAAAAGGGAGGATAGGAAGGACCACATAGATAGCAATTGGATAATAATATCAAGACTAGAATAAATATTGCTTTCAATAACACCATTTTATTTTATTAGGCTCTTAATGGGATTGATCAAAGGGCTAATCTCTTCAATAACTAAAGGGTTGATCTCTTGAATAATATAATTTCCCAAGGCTTCATATTTAGGAATATTGATTAAAGTGGTGCCTAAAGAAGCCAAACCATCACCCTAAGACTTGGATAAGCTGTTGAATGGGTTGGGGTTAGTGAAAAGAGAGCATACCTTCTCAAGGATGGGAACATTCACCTGGGAGACTCAGATCTTACCATTATAGGGTGTTGCCTCATATCGATTGGATTCTTCAATACCAAAAGACTTTTTCACTACTAACTAACCTCCTTCCTAATTATTTTTAGGTTGAATTTGATCCTTCTTGGGCTCTATTTTTATATTAGGGCATTGAGCTCTCAGGTGGCCTTGCTTCTGGCACTCAATACAAAATGCTAGCTTATTTTTATATTCAATAACCTATCTCTAGTGATAGGAGCCTGACATGAGGTCAATAAATGTGGAAATTTATGAGTCTATATTAGCATTGACATAAAAGTAGGTATAAGTCATTCTAGATTGGGGTTTAGAAATTGGATCAAAAGCAATGAGACCCCCAATCGACTAGGCAATGCTCCTTAAGATTCCTTCTTCCCAAAATTGAATTGGGAGACCCAGGAGCCTCATCCAAATGGGCATCAAGTTGATACTTTAGGTTCAATTTTGAGATCAGTATCCCATATTTTGATGAAGAGGTTGTGATGAACAAAAAAATAGGGACCACCCATGAGAATATGACTAGTGTTGTTGGGATTATTCAACCTAATGAGGAAAAACCCCCTGGTAAGAGCAACTAATTCCATATGGCCACTTGGTCACCATTTATTAAAATATCATCAATGGATGGACTCCATATCTAGACTAGATCCAACAAACTTCCTTACGAAGGATAGGGAGTTCTAGGAAATGATTGAAGCCATAACATCAGGGGAAAAAGGCCAACAGAACATAATTTCTGAAAAATGGGAGTAATGATGTGATATTGAGGGAGCAGAGGCCACCTTATATAGGTTATTCAATTTAGGGAGGTTTTTATTTCTTGCCATGTTTATATTTATTTTCTTTATTCTAGATTTTATCTACTTTCAAGAAAGAGTATTCCCAATGTAGCTTAATTAGCATATTATGAAATCTTCTTTGGTCTTCAAAATCTCATGCACGTAAAATGTTTGTCATTATTTTCAAGGTGCCACTTTTTTAGTGTAGTTATCCCTTCTAGCCAGTGACATTTATATATATATATATATATATTCTATAAAATTTATATACATGCTAACTATTTTACAAAATATTATGGCATGCATCTCCATATCGATGGAAATGAGCTTCATATTTTCATTGAAACTTATAATAGTCTAATCATATAATGTCAAACTTAAGCTTCTCTCTCTGATACATTTATTGAAGTGCAAAACTTATTCTAGTTGGTACTGGTATTAAGTTGACTTTGAGTGACTTTTAGCTCTAAGGATTGCCTAGCATAGTTCATTGGGACTTAAAAATGGTTATTTTTTTTAGCATGTGAGTTAGTGGGTTTATTTTCCACTTGCATTGGTTTGTGTGTTGAATTGACAACAAATGTTTACAAAGTTTTTATAAATATCTTTACCATTAGCTCTTGGTCTAGTATATAACATCCTTCTATTACACGACTTTTATGTTGGCTTTCTCCCACCTTTTGGCCATGTTTGTCACAACCTAGGTCTTTCTAAGTCTTGAAACTTTTTATAGTGATCCTTTGGGTTTTGCTACTTTTCTAAATTTGACAAAATTTTCATCTTAGGGCTATGACCATCCATGGAAATTTTGTGCCAAATAAATTTTTTCTCTTCCTTTGACCAATCAACTACCTCCATGTGTGTGTTAAGATATTTTTTGGTTAGATTCATCCATTTCTCTTCATATATTTTGATATGATATGACTCAAGCTTCTTACCATATATCCAAACCAAAATTTTGGTATAGGGGATAGTCATGTGACTATTATCTAGGGATAGGTCTCCCCTTAATTTCTTAAAAAAATCCTTAGATAAGCATATCCTAAACAATGGTGATAGATCAGCAATTATCATATCTTATACTACTATAAGGTCTGGGCACCTATGCAGTAATATTGAAACCTATTTTATGAAGTTGACTACCCAAATTTGCATCCTATAAAAGTGTAGTATTCTAGAAACTATTTATAATTTAATCCCATGTCATTGTAGACTATGTGGGGCATAACTATGATAGAAACTCCTAGACCTATTGTGCACTTATGTAGTACCTAACCCTCTAAGCATAGGGACAAATAAAAGGGTAAGGACTAGATCTCACACATGTTCAATGATGATTGCTTGCATATTAATTTTTGTTATAGGAGTTGGTTCTATCTTTGACCCTTTTAGATCCAATTTGACCAAATTTACTTGTGAGTACCAAAAAATTACCTTTTAGACCTTCTACTTTTTTTGCAATGTTATATCTTACTTTTTTTGGTAGCTCCAATCCTAGAACTAATTAAATGAATATTTTTTGGTATTATTTAGCTATTTCTACCCTCTATCTCGAATTTATGGCTATGAAATACAACTTTTGGTAAGTATCTATCCTTTGTTGGTTTAGCTTCCATGTTTTCAAACTTAGAATTTCTAGGATTAGCATTCCATCACATGAATATAGCTTTACTCTTTCCTACCATAATTTTTATGGATATAATGTCTGTTCCATATCTCCTTATTTATCTTGTTCCAGTCTCTGATCCATAACTTACCTCATTTTTACTAGATATTTGATCTTTCGATCATATTATAATAAGGAAATAAGGTCAAATTATTCATTTTTACTAATTAGAAAATTTATGGGGGTTCCCTCTATTATGAATTATTGTTTTGGATCCACTGCAAGATATACAAAATTACTTATTTCTTGAATTATATTTGTGTAGGAGTGATACTGATAAACCTAATAATTGGTTCTATTTTGACAACTATCAAACATTGAGCACTTACACATAATTAAAGTAGGGTGTTCCTCTTGTCTTTTATATCTTCTACTAGTTTTGATAATACACATCACTTGATCTATAGGGGAATACACATATTGATTATATGCCTTAATCCCTACCTTGGCATCTTGTCCTTCTATCTCATTGAGCTCATTAGTCAAGTGTTGAATTAGAGTTCTTAATTCTTACACTGTCAAATATTTTAAGATAGGTATGGTGGGTATACTCTATATCAGACATGGATATTATAGATACAACTTAGGAAACCTATTTTTTAGTGGATGAGGTGGGGTTAGAAAAGGAATTTATGAATTCACTTGATGAATTTGAGGGATATCCCACATGGTGGTTCTAGGGGAGCTTTCCTATAAATATGAGCATATTATCTACTATGATAGCTACATGGAATATTGTAGGAACCTTTTTCATGGGATTTCTATATTAGAAGGCTTAAGTATAGGGTAGGAGCATGAATATAGTAGATATATTATTGGGCATATATTGGTTGTATTTATCTAGGAATCCCTCTCTAGGTTCTTTTGAACTAGATGTAAAAATCAGTAATGCTTTCATGAGGGTATATTTGTGTAGACACCTAAAACATGTCATGTTGAGGAGGCTACTCATTTGGACATATTTTTAGGCCATATGACTAATATTGGACCTTCCTAAGACATAACAATGGTTATAAAAACTCAAATAGGGAAACCTATTCCTTTTAATCCTGTGATACTATCCCTCTTAGCGGTTGTGTGGTGGCCGCTAGAATTGATGATGGCCTCCAAGCGGACCACTCAAGTTGAGGATGACCTTCTCTATAACAAACTCGAACTTCCTAAGCTAAACCAAATCTGTTACAAAGCAATAAATATTGAATGGTTATGCGGTAGAACCTTCTAGAAGTGATACCCCACCTTCCTAAACCTAATCGAATCTTGGTATTGGCTTCTTTAGCAATCTAGGATTCCAATGTGGGAGGTCTATATAAGGCACCCCAAAACTTCATAAGAAGAGAGAATTGATCCTGAATTGTATGAAAAAAAGTTTTTCCATTTTCTAATAAGAGAGAAATCTTTCATAAGTGTCAAGGTTCTATCGAATTTACATCATGGAGCTTGCATTCACAACCAAGAAGCGCATTGGAGCTTGAAGAATAAATATCCTTATAGTTCGTTCATCAATTCACCATGATTCTAAGCTAATTTATTTTGATTTCATTGTGTATCCTAGGTCAGACCATTGAACATAAATTTAATAATTAATCATCACCATGCATCAAGATCAAAGAATAGAGTATTTGTTTTATGACCATTATTTTTAATAGTGACTTGCAAGTGCAACCATCAGACTCGAGTATAATGAATAGAGCTAGTCATTATGATCAAATATAGCCTTGCAATGACATATAATTTGCTTGTATTTCCTAGTTAAATTAGTCTTAGGTGCTTTCAATTATGTTCTTAACATAGATTAGTATCAATTATTTTAGTATTTCATGCATTTGCTTATTATTTCATGCAATTCTTTGCTATTCCATGCATTTTCATTTTAGTTTGCATTATCAAGAAATAAGCCTCATCTTGAGAGGCTTTCATATACTATTGATGCTTTGTAGGTGCTTATGTGTGTAGGTTACAAGTCTTATCAGGAGCATATCATCATCAATATCATCCTTCTTGGCATCATCAATCGAAGGTCGCTAGGAAAACCTTCCATTGTTAGTTTAGGATATTACAAGAGATCTTTGGAGAACACCTACTCTTTGAATGCTTTATTGTAATTTCATATCAATTTGGTGAATCCCTAAGAGGGATATATTGTAACCCATTGTAAAACATTTCTTGAATATCAATAAGAATGGCCTATTTATTTATTTATTTTCTTGTTATGATGGTTACATGAATTTCATTTATCAAATTGATTTCATTATTATAATTTTGTAGGTTGTTAGATATTTTATCAATTCTACAGTGATGATCACATGTAGGAATCTTCCCACAATTTCCAAAAATTATTGCTAACTTATTTTTTTCTTGATTTTTGCATTTGTAGGTACCACCATTTTGAGTAGGCATGATTAATAGTGGTTGCCACCATCAGCTCTGATGGTTAGTAGATTCACCACCCTAATATCTAACAACATTTGAGAAAAATAAGAAAATTAGATTTAGGACATCTTCTTTAAATTATGGCTACACCTATAAGTGTTTTTGAGTGTGATTTCATTGTGTTTTTCTAGAAAAAATATAAAACATTAATTTATAAGTAGAAAATCTAGAGAAATTTAAGAAAAATTTTAAGTTTCTATTTGTTTGCTGGTAAGCGGTATTGGGAAAAACATCCTCTGCTACTTGCTGCCCCAAGAGATAGTGGCCCACATTTTTGATCGACTTTGTGTTTGAAGATATCTACTATAGACTATTTTCATATATATAGCCCCTGATAAATTGTTTGTTAGGGTTTTCCTACATGTGGCCTGCTTAAAGGCTCTTCTCATTTAGGTTTGCATTGTAAAATTTCTAAAAATAAAATAGTTTTATCTTCATATTTGTAAATTTGAAATGTCTTTTCATGCATTTAGTAAAAATCATGGATTGTTGTATTTTTTATTTTTCTTTTGCATGAATTAAAATGAACCACACAATCATGGATTTTTGTATTTTGCATTTTCCTTTTGCATAAATTAAAAGGAACCACACAATCATGGATTGTTGTATTTTACATTTTACTTTTGCATGAATGAAAAGGAACCACACACACACTTTACATTGTAAATTTAACATCAATAAGTTGGAAGTGAAATACAACCACTGATCAAGACCAATGTTGACCTCCATCACCACCTGTTTGTCTGTATTGTGGATTTTTGAACCCCATTTTGGCCAAGGCCATCTTTGTAACCATGAAAACATGCATGCACTCTTCTTTGGAAGATGTATTGCTGATCATGATGAACTGGGTGAGGATTGGTAGGACCTGTGCTCCCTCATTAGATATGGAATTCTATAATAATCCAAGTCTACTCACCTGGTTGTCAAAAATCTCAAATTCAAATTTTCATCTTATTTAAAAGCAAAGTTACAAACTGTCAAATGCACAGGCAACTTTATATTAGTACATAGACATAGGTTTCTATACTCTGATATTTATGTCCGCTATATATGGAATCATGAGTGCTCAAGATTAGCCAGATCTTGTATTAGACTACCATTTATGAGACCCACCTTCTTATAACTTGAGTTTTGAGTTCTCGACAAGGGATTATCCTTCTAGGGCCCATAATACCAAGAAGAATGGATGCATATTTTTCCCATATTGTAGCATGAAGGGCATTGGTCACATTGACCATAACTTGGTCCTATTATAATTTACTTTAAGCTCATGCTAGAGTTAGCATTATTATACCTAGTTCTTGATAGTAGTTCAATAATCTATCGATGTTATCAAGGCCTGCCAATACTATAGCTTTAGGGTCCAAGTATATCAGATCATATCTTAATTGACAATAATATGTCCCATACCATCTATTGTTGGACCTTTCAACCATAAGACTAGCTCCTCTAGACTTGAGTTAAAGTTGGCTATTCTACAACTGGATTATGAATCATGAGAACCCTTATGTACTACCTTGTATGATAACCTGGAATGACATCCCATACCACCATTCATTACTTTCATAGCATATGGTCCACTAATCCTTTAAATCTCTACTAGATAATAGTTATCCCCAAATCACAACAACCGCCACCTACAGGTTTTCGAAGTTGGGTGGATGACATCCTTCTTGATGACATCAAACTCATAGTAAGTCATCCTTATCAATAGGCAATTTTATTTAAAGTGTTGTCATCCTTCCCGATGATATCATAATAATTGTATATCCCTTATCTAGATAATTTTTACCATTCTCTTTGGTTACCAATTCAGTAGGATCTAAGTTGAATAATTTTAAATCTTTCAAGGTTTTTCATCATTTTTTCCTACCTCATTGTTTGATTCTAAAATCATTATTTAATTATTATTTGCTTTAAAAATAAATATATTTCAACTATATCATAATTTTATTTCATTTTTAATTCTAAGTGTCCATGTAAATATTACCTAAATTCATTTAAATTTTTATGCTTTTAATCTATCTAGCATTGGTACATGATATAAAAAAAAAATTATATTAATATTGACTTAAAAAGCAAAATGATTAATAAGTCAAAATTAAAGCATTAGATATCCAAGAAAGACATTATCTAAAATTTTAAATAAATCTACCCAAGTTTCAAAATGCAAATTCAAAAATAACAATATTAAGTTTTATTTAAATCTACCAAACTCTGAAAGAGCGATAAATAAATCTGGCCATTTACTTTTAGTATTTTTTAATAAAAATCACCTGTGTATCAACCTCCATCATTCTTTTCTCATAAAGCATGACAAAAAAAATGCTATGAATATGGTTTATTTAATTGACCTTTATAAATGTTTCTGAATTCTTTTCTTTATGGTTTGGTATTCCTCTATATAATTTATGATACACTACCCAAGGACACCACATTTGTTTTTTGTTCGCTCTATCCAAGATACCACACTTGGTTTTTGCTTGGTGCATCTTGCTATTTTTATATTTTTCAATCATTCTAAGGTAATTAAATTTGAACTAAGGTCTCCATGAAAAGCAGTTCCTCCATTAATGTTTAACCATTTTCTTTGTATGTAAAACTGATTACATTAAGGATTCCTATTATCTATAGTCTTCCAAAATGTTTCCACTCACTTGGAACCTGTGTATTAGCTATGTTCACAAATTAAATTGATGATATAATAAATAAACTCTAATATGCATACAATACATAATAAATCGAGTAGTTATAGTTTTAAACAAATCAATCAAATAACTCTGATGATATTCAAAAATCGGGTAGATTTTTCTCTACATAAAAAAATAACTATGGATATAAGAAAATATATTTATTGGTTCAATGATTAAATCCAGTTGGTTCAAAAAAGTTCTAAAGTTTATTGATTAAAATAGTAACACTGTGAATTGACATCCAGGAAACTTTCTAAGGATGGTGTATTGACAAAACATACTTTACTTCGCCTAAGTAGTCCAAATGGTAGAAGATAGGGGTGACTTCAAAATGTATTGGAGAATTTTCCCAATCATAGAAGTTTCAAAAATTACTGGTGACAATCAAAACTTGCACTATGGATAGAAAAACCTTAAATTTCCCCATAATATAATTGAACTAAATTCATGTAAACACTAACAAGCATAATATTCTATCTCATCGATGATTAAACAAAACTATACAATTTTTTTTGAATAAGAAAAATATTGTACTACCAGAAACATCATATGTATGATCTAATTTAATTTGTAAATAAATTTGAAACCATGAAATCATTGTCATAACTTGATAATGGTCCACAAATGTGACATTTAATGTTAGGTTAAAGTCTTACACAATAGAATACGATATTTTAATATTACATAAATAATATTTCTTTGGATCTTGATGCCCTAAGACCATCCCTAAGACCTCTCACTAGGTCTATGACTACCTAGATATAGCAGGGATAGTAATGCTCAAACTCAAAAAATACAAGGCTTCACTAGTTTTGATGTCCACTTTTCACCTTAGACACCACCACACCTTGAATTCGTCCATCCACCATCATCATATTACTCTTTAAATATTTCAATAAGGAGACAGTGGAGAATACAAATTTTGGGTCATCTTGGTCCATTATGGATGTAGTCTTAATGTGAAATGCAATGCATATAAAGCACTCACAAAAGTTTGTATGCAATTCCAATCATGCAGTTTTATGTAGATATATGTATACTTTTAAAACAAACTTTACATAGCACAAGTTTATTATTCACAGATCATTATTTTATCTTTTAAAACCATGTTCTTAAAAGATACTAGTTTCACACAATGATTAGATAACTAGTAACTTAAGTATTTCAAATATACTGCACCACATCCACAACAAAAAAGAGAAGCATTCATCAACTATATATATAGCTACGACATAAAAGAATCCAACTTGTGAGTGGATAGAAGCATGATCCAAATGGAATTTGCAAATAGAGAAAGATTCAACCCACCACACAATGAGCAAGCAAGGGCATCTGAATACTAATCTGACTGCTCAAGTTGATTTTTCCTTCTTCCTTTTAAAATACTTTGGATGTATCTTTGTGTAGACACCTCATATACTTCATGCACTATGGCTATTATTTTAATTTTCTAGGTGTTTACGTACTTAATCATCTGAAGGGTAAATAAATTACATAAAGGAAAAATGTACCTAATGGTCTTGGTTAGTTTAGTTTCATATATTTATATAATTTATATTATTTATTATATTATTTGCTAAAGTTTTATAATAGTACTATATATATTATATTTATATACATATATTTTAGAAAAATTAATGTATTTTTTTTTGTATACATACCTATGTTTTTCAATAATCAAAATTTTAAATGAAAAAGAAATATTATATATATATATAAATATATGCTAATTTCACTTAGCAACCAAAATGCATTTAAGTCATACATGCAAACATTATGTAGGCAGTAGTAAAAACGTCCTATATGATTATTTTCTCAGTGGGCTTCCATGTACCCACAGGCCAAGGTACATTTAGCACGACATCATATCCCACCTTACTTGACACTTTCAACCACTATCTCCACCAGGGATGGGTGCTTTTCTCATCCGACTTGCTTGCTATGGAGTGAAAACCTGCACCTACACTCATAGATATATTTAGAAATATCTCATTCTTCAAACAAATAAGCATTTATATAATAAAACAAGTGGGGATGTTACATTATTCCCCACCAAAATTTAAGATAGTCCTTGTGTTAGCCAAAATATTTTTGCAAGTTTTAAATTATATAAGTATATACATATATAAATATCAAACCATATATTATGAATTTATCAAAAGATACATGCATTTCAACTTTAGTGTATCAAAATATGCATTATGACTTCAAAATACAGACATAAATATATATCAATTATCCAATATTTCTGTAAATATCAATCTTCAAACAAGAACATAAATTGTTCTTTCATTGCCACATCTTTCCATGTGGCATTTCTTTCTGAGTAGAGATCCCACTGGACTCTACATCGATCAACAACTATTTTTCTTAGATATTTGGTTCTTTACCCCAAAATACTGATGGGGTAAACTTCAATTAGTTGTGGGTCCAATGTCTACAAATGAGAAACATCCAAATTATGTGAAGGATCTGCTACATACTTTCCAAGGAGGGACACGGGGAAGGTATTGTGTATTTTGGACAAGTTAGGTGGAAAATCTAATTTGTAAGCAACAAGTCTAATTATGGTAATGATTTCAAATGGCCCTATATGGGGCTAATTTTAGTGGAATTTATGGAGCTCTTATTTGGTTTGAATCTCAAGAAAAATTTATCACCAATAGCAAATTCTCTAAGGGATCGATTAAGATCAGCATAGCACTTTTGATGATCTACGACTTCTCTAAGTCATTGGCAAATTTCTTTCAACTAGACCTCCATTCATTTCATAACATCATAACTGGTTATTTCTTGATCATCCAAGTTATCCCATGATAATGTTGTTCTACATCTATGCCCATATAGGGCTTCAAAAGGGGCCATACCCAATGTGGTATGTTACCTATTATTATAAGCAAATTCCACCAGAAATAGGTAATCTTCCCACTTACTCTGGTGGTCCATGAAATACACACACAACATATCTTCTAGCACTTAGTTGACCCTCTCGGTCTATCCATCCATTTTAAGATGATAGGATGTGCTAATGTTAAGCTTTGTATCCTATGCTTGGTGTAAAGCTTACCAATATTTAGAAGTAAATTGTGAATCCCTATCAGAGATGATTATTTCATTAAAACCATGTAGTATCACTATTTCCTGAGCAAATGTTTGGGATATTTTTGGTGCATCATCATGAAATCCAAGTATAAAATGTGCCACCTTAGTTAATTTATTAACTATAACAAAAATTACATCATGTTGGAGACCAACTATAAAGTCCATGGAAATCACTTGCCATTTTTGTGTTGGTATATCAAAAGAGTGTTGGAAATATGAGCAAGTTTTGTTGTCATTGATGTCAAGAGGATGATGATCAAGTTTTATTGTCATCCATGCATTCATGTCAAGAGGTTGATGTCCAAGTTTCGTTGTCATTAATGTCTTCCAGTGGTTTTTCCAAAAAGGTAAAGAAGTAGGTTTAAATAGAAATAATAATATTATAATATTTCAGGTTACAGGTTGGTTTGAAGAAAAACAAAGGCCAAGGAGTTATCACATTTTAAATCTTCCTAAAAACCCATTTGGCAGATTTTGAGGACTAAGGTTTAAATTATTTAAATTTAAATATTTTAACCATAAGGTTAAAATTTAAATTTAAATCAATTATGGCACCAAATGTTTAAATTTGAATTAAGTTCGAATTATCTATCTCCGCCAACATGTTAGAAAACATGGAAAATGTTATAAAATGGGGCAAGATTTTAATCAAAAAATTATCCATGCGATTTGTGAGAGCCCAAAGTCTAAAGTATTTCGAGCATCAAATATTAAGGAAATTCACGTGTTTTAAGTTTATGTGGGTAGATGCAGCAATAAGGAGAAGGGAAGCACCACAAAGGTTCCAAGGTTCTTGGTAGTGCAAGTGGTAGCCGAGGGCTGCGTTATGATGTTTGCGAAAACAAGGTCATGGGTTCGATCCACCTGATCAACTTTTGCAAAGGAGAAGGTTCATTTTTTTTTTACACTGAATCAGGAAAAGCATAAGGTTTAAGGCATAGTTGTGTGCCTTTCATTTTCATGATGGCACATAGCCCAAGTGGTGGATTTACTTTGTGTGAAGGTGTTTGGAAAGGTGAGGTTGGGTTTTTGAAACTCACCAAAGTTTTTTGTTGGTTTAATCAAAGGTATGTGATCACATTATTATTTGCCAAGGTTTTGATAATCCGAAAATTGCATGGTGTGGAAATTAAAAATATTTTAATTTTCCCAAGGTTTTGATATTTTAGAAATTGCATAGTGAGAAAAATAAAAAGGTGTTTATGAGTTATTGAGGGAGATAAAAGGGAAAATAAAGTTTATATATATATATATATATATATATATATATATATATATATATATATATATATATATATATATATTGGTGGTTAGAATTTATAGAGGAGAAATAAGGTGTAATTGAGATTTAATACTTTTGTATGGTGAAGTAATTAAGTGTAGATTTTTAATTTCTAACCATTGAGATTGGCAATGAGGTTGATTGTGATTGAGATAGATTTTAAGGTCAAATATTCTTCAAAAAAAAAGGTATGGGCATATCATCCTTGTGAGTGAAATATTATTGGGTTGAACATTGTTAAATGCAAAGTTGGAGTGAAAAGGCTCGTTTGATAAGCATTGTTGAGTGAGTTTTCATGAGCATGATTGGTGAATGTTGGTGAGAACATTTGAGTGTGAAATTGAGAACTATCATGATTAGGGTTTGTGAAAAGAACGTGAGTATCATTATTATGTGAGATTGTTTTATAAGAATTGTTGGAAATATTTGAGTAAACTTTCATGTGCATGATTAGGGTTTGTGAAAAGATCATGAGTATCATTGTTATGTGAATGTGGAATCATCTTGAGTCAAGGGTTGAGATTCATAGTGTGAGTTGTTGGAAGTATAGTGAAACACTTGGTTAGGGTTTGTAAGCAAGTTGTATTTCATTGAGTGAATGGTTGAGTAATATTGGATGAGCATTATTGATTGAATGCATTGAAGTGATAGTTCAAGTTCTGTGAAATAAATAGTTCTTTATTCTAAGTTGATTTGATAGAGAGTTTGAAAGTGATTGAGTGTTTTGTGAGTGTAAAACATATTGAATCTCTAACCATTCTCTATATATTTTCCATAAGTTAAACAAGATTCTATGTGAAACTTGTTTTTGGGATTGAAGAAGTTTTTTTTGAGAGATTGAATTGACTTTTGTATGCAAGTTTTGCAATTGATTTGAATAAGCTTTTGTGAAATCTAGTGAGCAGATTTGAGTAATTCCTAGAGGGGACTTAAGGATAAAGTTGAGAAAGCTTTTGTGAAAGCTTAAGAACATATGTGTGTGAGATTTTGTAAGCTTAAAATAAGATTTGAGGTAATTCTTAGTAAAGACTTATTGAGCAGATTGAACAAGTTTTAGTGAGGACTTGTTGAGCAAATTTAAGGTAAGTATTGATGAAGACTTGTTGAGCAGATTGAACAAGTTCTAGTGAGGAATTTTTGAGAAGATTTGAGGTAAGTCTTGGTGAATACTTGTTGAGCAAATTGAACAAGTTATAGTGAGGACTTGTTGAGCATATCTGAGGCAAGTCTTGGTGAAGACTTGTTGAGTATATTGGACAAGTTCTAGTGAGAACTTGTTGAGAAGATTTGAGGTAAGTCTTAGTAAAGAATTTTTGAGAATATTGAGCAAGTTCTTGAGAGAACTTGTGGATATATTTGAGGTAAGTATTTGAGAAGAATTGAGAGCAAAGTTGATTGATTTATTTGTTTAAATCTTGACTTAAGGTTTGGGATAAATTTAGCAGAGTTGATTTGTGATTGGATCAAGCTTCGTGTTAAGGCTTGAGGATAGATGTACGGACAAAATTTAGTGTAGATTTGAGGTTAGATTTATGCCAGACCAGAGATAAATATTGAGCATATTTATGCTAAACTGAAGGACTATGTTTAGTGCATATTTGAGATAGATATTGAGAAAATTTGTTCTAGATCGAAGGACTATGTTTAGTACATATTTGAGATAGAGATTGAGTAGATTTGTGCTAGACTAAAGGACTGTGTTAGTGTAAATTTGAGATAGATATTGATCATATTTGTGCTAGATCAAACTACTATGTTTAGTATAGATTTGAGACAGATTTAATAGAGCTGAGAGTAAGCTTTGGAGGTGATAGAGTAGAGGACAATAATCTCCAGTGGATAGAGATCCATTAGCCAGGGAAGTGAGGACAAAGGTATTCCAAGTGAATATAGAGGTCTTAAGTGGAGAGAGATACACAAACCAGTGTAGTGGAGACAATAGTATTCTAGACGATCACCAACCAGAGCAAAGGATAAGGAGTTTTCCTGTGGATAGAGATCCACAAACTAGTTTAGGGGATTGGTGTCTCCTATGGATAGGTATCCATAAACTTGATTAGGGGATTGGTGTCTCCTTTGTACAAGGGTCCATAAACATTATAATAGGGAAGGATTCCCTGGATATTTGTTCAAAAAATTATAGTGAAATATTTTTTCATGGAGTAGCCCACATTGGGTGAACAACATTAAATTGGTGTCTCTATTGTGTGTGATGATTTGTGCATGTGATTACTATTGTTGATATTGCCATTGATATATTGGATAATATTATTTGAGAAAAGAAAGGTAAAAATTGGTCTTATATTGTTCACCCTCCCTCTCAGTATAAGCTTAGGTTCTTCAATTGGTATCAAAGCTGGTTCCTTAGGAAGAGTTTAACAGCTTGAAGGAAAATCTCACAAAAACATAGATGGATTATCATAATGGATCTTCAAGGAATTCGGCACCATTGTTCGATGGTAAAAATTATGCACTTTTAAGTGTGACAATGAAGATTCACCTAATGGCACTAGGGAATAAAATATGACAAGCAGTTGAGGATGGATACATATCGCCAGCTACTCCACTTATAGATAAATATGGTAAGTTTAGACACCAAAACAACACCAATCTGATTATGCTACCAAGGCATTGACAAAATTGATGCACAAAGCCATTAGGGCATCCCTAAGAGGTCAAGCAATGGTTCTAACCACTCTCAAAATAGTTTTGAAAGGTTCCTAGGCAAATTAGGGACTTTTTAAGGCTTAGTTCCTATTCGTCCCACCCTAGAGCGAATACAACATTCATCCCGGGGTGGAGCGAATAGTAGGTTTGACTGGCATAAATTCAAATATAGAAAAGTAGCCACCAAAAATTGCCACTTTCTCTACTCCTCGAGACATGTAGGTTAGAACCTAAGGCATTCCTATGGCATCCCCCATCAATGATGCCATTTTGGGGAGATTCTCTTTCCCCACCAATGCATGTCGCCTTGATGGAAAAATGGCCCCTTTGGCCTTGCATGTCCTTGCATGCATTTTGTACATTTGACCTCCTAGATATATAAATTGGATGGCATTTTCATCCACACAGAGGGGAGGTCATTTCTAGGAATCGCAATGAAGTGCTACCGAGTTATTACCTCATATCTATTGTGTCCTTTTCATCCTTAATTTATCCTTAGTGAGAGAGGTTATCGGGTGGCAAAAGAAGGTGCAATTTGACTCCAAAACCTGAATTTATTATTTGAATACCTCATATAATTTACCTAAAATACTTCTCCCCTAGTTTTTCATCAACCCACATTGGATTGGCATAGAAATTTTGGATATTTTGAAGAGCGTATTGCCCCCGAGCACCCCCTAATTTGTGATAGTTAAATTTTTCCCACCACCCAAAAAATAGAAACATATGCATAATTTTAATACTATTTTTAATTAGATATTTTTAATGTCTCTAGGATACTATATTTAAAATTTCACTGCATTCTGAGTTGTATCAGCCGAGATATCACCATTTTATGATTTATATGTATACGGGCCCCACTTTTATATGTAGGATAATTTGAGTAGGATATCTAGAATATGATCACATGGATCTCCTTATAATGTCATTTTATGCTTACTGATCAAATATTGCAGGTTTCTAAAATGTCTAGGTAGAGAAATTGCTCGTTTGCCTTTTGTAAGTTCACAAAGTGTGATGGGATCGAACATAGTGACCAGGCTTCCAAAAATTAAAAAATCAGGTGATATAACCCCAAAATCACATATTTCATATCAATATTGAGTTTTGTTTTTTTTAGAGCTCATTTTATACCTCTACCTCATGTGCACCTTTTTCAAGCTATGGGGATTGCATGTTTTAGAATCATACATAAATGCTTTTGATATTATTTTGTTTTACTGTGTGTAGATATAGGTGCTAAAACATGATAGGAGATACTTGAGAAAAATTATTACATTGACATAAGTGGTGGCGACATTTACTCGCCCACCTCGAGTGTGGGCATGCAGAAGAATAATGGATGTGTACCACATTCTTTGGGAGATTGATATCTCTTGGCACTATTTTTGTAAAATATTATATGAAGTGATTCAAGTCCTCAAAGAGAGGTAGTGTCATTGAATTTGATATTATTTTATAAGTAGAACACCCCATTTCACTTTATTGCTTGTCATACATTATCATTTACTTTGCATGCTTCGTTATTTGCCTTCATAGGACTTAACACGCATTTACAAATTATACTGATTCTTTTGAGGAGAACCATTTTTCTATTGCTAAAGTGGTGATCATATTGGGACCCAGTACCTTTTTTTTAGGTGATTTGTTGACTCAATTTTCACCTTTTTTTGTTGCAATTTTTAGTCGCTCCAGACTGAGGCAAACTTGGGACTGCTATTCATGTCGCCCTGGGATAGATTCAAATCTGTCCCTCCCTGGGATGAATGTAGACCTGCAATTAATACCACCCTGGAGTGAATAGAAAACAACAAGTTTTATGAGCTGGGTTTCAAAACCAGCAGACAATGGCATAGAAGAGGTAGGATCTGAAACACTTTCTTCCTGTTTTGCATTTACAGAACTCTGTTTTTTGTTCATTTTTGCTTTATGTGTTTAAGTAGGAAAGTAGAAAACTATCACAAATTCATTCTTAAAAATGCAAAATTTATGAAAAATGCATAGAGTAGAAAATCATAATTAGGATTGCATCTCCTTTGGTTTGATTGCTTATCACTTATCCATTGGTGGGTCTTCATTTAGGGTTGCTTTCCTATGCTTAGTGTAGTGGCTTACATATTTCATATTTCCATCTTCTAAAAGTAAAACGTTGCCTTTAAGCTTGCATTTAGTTAAAAATAAAAAATTTATTTAATGCTCTCTTTTTTACTTTATTTTGGACTAAAAGGAATCACACGCACCACGGTCCACTTAAGCACTAACGATTTGGACTTCATCCCCAACTGTTGGTAGAGTGCAAGTGATGGTGGGTTTCATCTCCATCCACTTGGCTCAAATCCCATGAACCTGATCCATCTTGCCAATGCCAGTTCAAATATCCCTCATAGCCTATGGTTTATAGCATGCATCACCCCTCGAGGAGGTGTATCATAGACTTCGAATGAACTGGGTGAGGAACTGGTAGGACTTGTGCTCCCTGGTCGTGTGTGGGCTTAATTACCACACATCATAGGTGGGATAATGCAACCTATATTTCATAGCTAGGTTGTCGAGCTACGAGTATATAGGTGAAATCCAATTTAACTTGAGAATATCATTCAACAACTATCAAACATGGGATACAAGGTCTCTTTACAACAAACTTGAAACACACTAAAACTAGTTTTTAGGATACACCTTTAATAAATTAACAAAGATAAATATCTATTTGATTATGTGTTTCCTTTTTGGTATACTATTTCATAAAATTTGTAAGGAATATAAACATTAAAACATTTTATAGACATTCTTACGATGGTTTTCACCCACAACCAAGCCCAATAAAGGGCAAATGCTACAGAGAGTGTACATGGAGATACAAGTCATCTTCGTTATAGTCTCCAAGATCTGGTCATACCCCCTTGGAGGGCTGACACTCACCCCAATCCATGGATAGCTAGGATAGAGTAGGATCTCCCAGAGACTCCCATATGGGATACCCCCATGCACCAAGAGCCAACCCAGAGATATTGTTCCTGCTATATGGACATGTCAAACACCCATTTTGATGATGATTGGCTAGTGCGTGAAGAGGTACATAAAGATAGGGCAGTACCACGCATTCGCATGCCTGTCAGAGCAAAGGCACCCACTCAAGGAACAAATTCCTCCAATGATCATTGGGAGGGGCATGATGACCACATCTTACCCCTATACCACCTAATTAGGGCTAGAGAGCCCAGATAGTAGGATGAGTATGAGGCTCATCATGCAGGGTGAGCTAATTTAGCCCTACATTTCCTCATTCATGAGGTAAGATACAAGAAAATCCATGATATTCCTCAAGAGCAAGTCACTACATGGGGGCATTGCACCTCTACACCACCTATGTATCAGTAGCACCTACCTCGAATAGAGCTGCAAATCAACACTACCAACCTCGATAGAGGGAAGCACGTTATAGAGGTATCGGATCACCATGATCGAGAAAGAGATCAAGGCAAACCATCTAGGCCACCTAGACCCTAAATGATAGAAAAAATACAAAGGTAGTTTCCATATACACAAAATTCCAATCTCAATTCAAATAGCTTCAACATGATAAAGAGCAACTAGATCGCCTGCATCAGCTCGAGAAATAACATATTCAACGTCAAACCAATGAGTTGTTCCAAAATACACTACATGAGTGGGTTTTGACCCAAAGCACTCATAGGATAGAGACCTATTGAAGGCAACAACCCCTAGTCAGGGAGAGGTTGCCTAGACCTTATAGAGGATTACCTCTTAGACCTCCTCAGTTTGATCAAAATTTGACTCCCAGGACTGATGCGGGGCACCCTCCACGGGCAACTACATAGGTTTATAGACTAGCTCCAGAGATGCCTTATGATGAGTATGATGGATATGAGTTGGAAGAAGAGCATGCAAAAACACCTTATTAAGGTAGGGGGATTGTTCTGCAACCACCTTGTAATAGGCCTCACATTCCTCAAAACCCACTACAAGAAAAGGAAAAAGAGGAGGAGATCAAGTTCTCTAATGCTTACAAGGCACTTCTAGGGTGTCTTGAGTCAGTTGAGAATAGAACCTCTAGGCCCAAAAAGCCTATGTTACATCAGATCCACACTCACCCTATTCATCCATCGGTTCCTACACCTTCGTACCCTGAACAATTCAAGATACCTCAGTTGGCTACATTCAAGGGGGAAGAGGATGTGTAGGAGCATATAACCCATTTCTTGAGCCAATTTTTTGGTATTCAAGACCATGATGCCTTGCTTCTAAGAACATTCATGACCACCCTCGTAGGCCCCACCTCTGATAGGTTCACATAACTCCCAAAGCATAGCATCCATAACTTGGACCAGCTCATGGATGCGTTCCTATAATGTCTTTCCTTCAATACCAAGAGGAAGGAAACACTTGCTGACTTGGCCAATCTTAAGCAGTATGATGATGAGTCAGTTAACAACTATGGAAATAGATGGAGGGCTATGCTTTCAAAAGTGCCCTATCTACTCCATGCATTGGATTTAACCCAAATGTTTACTGAGAGCTACTTGAGACCCATCTCATTGCTTTTATAGCTCCAACAATATGCCACTCTTGAGTATGCCTTAGCGCAAGCTAGGACCATCAAAAAAATCAATATCCAAGATGGTGATATTGTAAAACCTTGCAATAAGGAGTAGACCAAGACCACCAAAACCAACACAGTGCAACCAAAACTTGTCGTGGTCAATCAGGTTGCCATCAGTTTTCTAGGGATGGCACAAACATAGTAGCATCAAAAGGTAGAGTATAATACCATTCCCCCTATGAACTATGATAAAGAAAACAAAAAATAAGGGCAAAATCAACAATTCCACCCCAAGTGACAATTTACACCCATAAAATAATTAATGGATTCCTTGTTTGATCACCTCTATGAGACCAGTTTGGTCTGCCTACCTAAGATTATACCTTTGGATCCTAATGCACCAAAGCCCAAAGGCTATTAGGAAGACTTGTATTGCAAGTACCACTGGCAGAAGGGTCATGACATCTTCAAATGCTACAAGTTCAAGAACTTGGTGTAGGACCTAATCGACAACAAGTCTCTCATGGTAGATAACCCCGTGGTGCCAAACAACCAATAGATGGAGGTCTTCAAATATCCCTTTCTAGCCCATGGAGGGTAGGATAATCCCATAGCCCAAGTAAATGAGGTCCATCAGGCCAATCCCAAGCAAGGATATGTGGGTATGGTGAGCATTGTGACACAGAACAAGAAGTACCCAAGTCCAGCTACAACCCCTACGACTTTGAGCAACATTCCATAAACTTCACAATATACACCACCATCAATGCAGACTCCCCTGCCTAGGCTTATGGCCATGATTCAAACCAAAATCACTCAAATTTTGAGGACCACATCGATTAGGCTCTCCATCTATGAGCTCATCCAACAATCGCAGCATCACAAGGAGACCCTGATGGATATTTTGAAATTCATTGAGATGCAACCCTAGGAAGCTAATTCTTTTAACAATTTCATGGGGCATGTATGCCAATGCACCGAGTTAGTCATCACATTCAGGGAAGATGAGCTAAGGCCAGTCCTCATTGACATGGTGGATCCACATTTACACATCATCACATGTGTGAATGGAGCCTCATTCAAGAGGGTTCTGATAGACATTGGTTCATACAGTAATATCATTACTACAATGACACTAGAGCACCTCAAAATACCTATAGTGCACATCATTGTGTCCACCTAAACCCTTCGAGAATTCAATGATGTTTTATGCTCGATAGTTGGTACGATTGTCTTACCCATTCAAGTTGGGTGAAAAACAATTCTAACATTATACCACATAATAGAGGGTGAGATGGCATATAACATCTTGCTAGGTAGACCCTAGATTAGGAAAATGAAGTGTGTCCCATGAATCATGCACCAGTGTATAAAGTACATGCATGAATGGCAGGTTCATGTCATTTCGGTAGATCTCGAGCCCTTCAAATACTACAACCTGGTGTAGTAGTTGCCCGAGTCGATCCTACCATCGTATCATCTGGACTTCCAATTGAAAAAGTCTCATATGGTTCTGATTCTAGTATCACCCCCTCTCATAGAGTGGCCTTCATCATAGTCCATCCCATGTTCATCGTTATCTCCTTCGTAGACATCATCGTCATCTATGGCCCTGTTGCTGAAGGACACTAGGAATAGGCTCATTGAAGAGGTTTCCCCAATAGTTTCCACCATATCCTCTAAATAAGTGCCTAGCATGAGGGAGGAATGGGTAGCCGATGATCCCATCATGGAATGGTCCCAAGAAGCACTCCCATTTCCCCATTCACCATGATCATTGATCATAGTTGAGATGGCTAGTACGGGTCTAGGAGAGTACATGATTCAAAATGTCATGGCAACACCTATAGTTGAGTCCACACAAAACATGGGCAGATCTCTCCTTCTGAGAGACACCATCGTGCCTTTAGGACTCCCTCCTAATCATACAAAATTCATGTATGGAGGCCTTGATTATGATATAGAGCCCTACTAGTAAGAGGAGGAATACTAGGAGCCTTTTGGGGAGCATATTGATTACTTGTCTAACCCAGACTTCGTACTAAAATATTTTGACCTATGCAACTAGTAGGCTTTTGGATTAAGCAGATATGAGCAGGGCATGTGGGTCCTTTTTTAGCCAAAATAAGTGATATTCTCCTATATTTTGAGAGAGGTGAGAGCTTGCAATCATGTCATCATGTTTGTGATGAGGGCCTCTCTTATGAGTGGACATCGAATGATGACTTCAATTATGAGGTAGTACCGTATGACCCGTTTGAGTCAAACAATGATCATTCATAGGTCATCCCCATTGATGATGAGCAGGAGTAATTCATGCACATGTTCCCCATTGATGAACCCATATAGCAGTATCTCCTACCTCTTGAAGAGCCAATCCACCCTCAAGAAGTTAGATCGCCTGGTGAGGGTGCCATCCATTTGCTCAAACTACTCAATCCTCAGGTGCCAATGGTACCACAAGACGAGAGTGAAGAAATCCTCATCCATGATGATGATTATGAGGAGTGAGCATATATGGGACCTCATCTACTAGATCACCAAATTCCTATGGGTAGAGGCAAGGCACTAATATACAATAGTGATGATGAGGATTAGATAGAGAGGGCCTACCTTGGTGCTCCTTATTTATGCCATCATCACCATCCCATCGACATAGATGAGGTGTATCGTCAGCTATGCATTGGCCCACATTTAAGTGCAAGACCATTCAATCTAGATTAGATCTATCATGTGGTCTTTCCAGACCCACCGACTCACATGGAGCTCCTTGAGCCCAATGATCCCATCCTACAGTTTATTCATAGACAGGATCCGGTGATCCGTATACCCCACGACTAAAATTGGGAGTAGGAAGTGATACAAATAATGAGTCCTTCACCCATGGTCCTAGAGAAAAAATTCATTCCATCAACATGATCTCCATTGATTTGACCACACCACTCCATAATCTAGTCGATCCTTCCAAGTCATTGCACCTTGCCCTAGATGTTATTGACTAGGATTGCGCTAATTCACCCCCGTCACCTTTTGAGTACTGACCATGTGGTGAGATGTTTTATTTCACCCCAAAAATTATTCAGGATGCCTTTCATGTTGAATAGGAACCTAACATTCCCATTGATGATCTTAATTCGACTAAATACATCCACTTGATACCTACTCCACATCAGTTGGAGGATGGATTGCATGTCAGTTGATATAACAATTGGTCGAGACATAGGATCAGATCTGGATAATCCATAATTTATCAAGCTAGGGGAAGGATTATCCCCTGAATATCAAGCCATATACATTCATATTCTCATGGAGAGAAAGTAATATTTTGCATGGTCATACAAGGATATGCCAGGACTAGACCCAAATCTGATCATGCATAATTTAACACTCAACCCGATAGTCAAACCAGTAAAGCAAAAATTATGGAATATGCATCCAACAATAGCCTTGATGGTGAAGTATGAGATACAAAAGCTCTTGGATGCCCGATTCATTATCCCCGTAGATTACCCACCATGGTTGTCCAACATGGTTTCCATCAAGAAGCCTGATGGGAGGATTTGCATATGCATAGACTTTCGAGACCTAAACAAAGTGAGTCCTAAGGATGATTTTCCTTTGCTTAGCATTGATGCATTGGTAGAAAAAATAGTAGGCCACTAAATTCTTTCCCTCATGGATTATTTTTTTGGATATAATCATATTCGTATCAACCCAGAAGACTAGATAAAAACAGTGTTTACGATGCCTTGGGGAATATTTTGTTATAGGGTCATGCCCTTCGGTCTTAAGAATACTAGCACCACCTATCAGTGAGCCATGATGTACATATTCCATGATTACATACACAAGATATTGGAAGATTACATGGACGCCTTATTGGCTAAGTATCTATTACGTCATGAGCATCTCGATGTCTGATGCAAAGTCCTCGATCGCCTCATTGAGAACAATGTCAGGCTTAACACTAAGAAGTGTTTCTTTGGTGTCACATCTAGAAAAATATTGGGTTTAATAGTCTCCAAGTGAGGCATTGAGGTGGACCCTAATAAATTCAATACTATCCTAGAAATGCCTCCCTCGACCACCATCAAGCAAGTGCGAAGCCTGTACAAAAAAATCATATCTATTAAACACTTCATAGCGTAGTTGTCAGATAAGTGTCAGCCAATGAATAGAATATTGCATAAGGGAGTTGCATTCCACTGGGATGACGAGTTCCAAGAAGCCTTTGACAAGATAAAGCAATACCTAGTTTCACCACTAGTCTTGGTGCCTCCTCGACCAAGAGTACCATTCTATTTATACATCTCAGCCACTGAGATTGCATTGAGGGCCATGCTGGCCTAGAAGAACAAGTTTTTCAAAGAGTAGGCTACTTACTATCTTAGCCACACCTTGGTCAGTTACGAGGTTCGATACATATATTTCAAGAAGTTGTGCTTAGTAGTGGTTTTCACCACTATAAAGCTACACCATTATATGCTGGGACATACCATGCATGTTGTGTCGAAAGAGAATCCATTGAAATACATGATGAGTCATACTTATCATAGTAGTTGCATGACAAAATGGATCATGTTGTTAATAGAATTGAACCTAGAATTCATCAAACAAAAATCTATCAAAGGTCAAGTCATTTCCAATCAGATCATGGAGGATCCTCTTGAGGACAATCAACCTCTTAGCATGGAGCTACCCGATGATGGGGTCTTCCATATCTCAGAATCACTAGATCCTGACGAGCCTAAAACCCAGGCCAATATGGCACTATTATTCAATGGCTCCAAATGTGAGTGAGGGGGTGGTGCAGGAGTCATGTTCTTTACACTGCAGGGAGCTTCGTTGCTTTTATCATTTAAACTCAATTTCACATGTGCAAACAATAATGCATAATATGAAGCCTTGATCATAGGTCTTCAAGCAGTCATCACCATGAAAATAAAAAGGCTCAACATTTTTGGTGATTCCTTTCTAATTGTTAACAAGGTCAAAGGGATCTTTCAATGTAGATGTCCACTGCTACAAGCTTATAAATCCCTTGTAATTTTTTTCCTAGTAAAGTTTTAGTGGTACGATATCGAGGCACTCCCTCGATCATCAAATAATTTTGTGGATACTATCACCTTCTTGGGGTCACTTATCCTATAGAACCCTTCAAATGGCATCACCACCATTCATGTTAAAATGCTATCACAACCTGCGATGAAGCATGAGAGCTTTGAAGCCACGCTAAGCATCCACATGATTCAAATTGAACCATATCATGATAGGTTCTCACAAATTCATGATGGCCTGAATCATGCCAATTGGGGGTCCTTATTCCTCTAAATCCATTTTAATAATAGGACCATGCTATTCTTATAGGTTCTCCCCCAATTAGCTTTTGCTAGGGATGAACTTTTAAAGGGTCAGGCCATTCATACCATCTTCTATGCAACAAGATTGGTATACTCCCATTCAAGACTCCCTCAAGCTTGGTAGCCTCCCACCTGGATTGTCACATGCTACCAAAAGGACACTCAAATAGAAAGTGGCAAAGCATTTCTTTTTAGGAGATATTTTGTATCGTCGAAGATATGAGAGAATCCTCCAATTCTTGGAACAATAGGAAGTTGCTTGGGCCATTGCCCAAGCACATGATGGTACATGTGGTGGCCACTTTAGTGGCATGGCCATCACAAAGTGCATCCTTTGCATAGGCTATTAATGGCCATATTTAGAGTGCTATTGTTGCACATATGTTAGGAAGTGTGTGAAGTTATAGTATCATGCTAACTTGACACACGTACCTTCCCAGGCCTTGCAACCGATCTAATCGATTTGGCCATTTTTGTAGTGGGGACTAAATCTAATTGGGAAGATATTCCCTGCATCCTCGGGCCATCACATGTTTATCATCACGACAACTGAGTACTTCACCAAGTGGGTGGAAGTGATTCTCCTTACCTCAATGATTGGACCCCATATAGTGGAGTTCATAATGAATCATATCGTTTGTCATTTTGGTATTCCATCCAAAATCATTTTGGATAATGGGACGTCATTCAAAAACAAGGATATGTTGCCTTTAATGAATAAGTACAAAATCAAATATAGCTTCTCAACATCATACTATCCACAAGAAAATGGGCAAGCAGAGGGCTCAAACAAAATGTTAGTTTCCATCCTTAAGAAGACAGTCAATGGAAGTCAAAGATTGGCACACGTAAATCCCTCTTTCCCTATGGGATTATTGCACTAGTATTCAGATGCCCACTAGGGTGACCCCATTATCACTAGTGTATGGTGCAGAGGCAGTCATGCCTCTAGAGCTAGAAATCCTTTCACTATCCATATCCATGCAAGAATTCATTGATGATGATACTATGCGACAAGATCGATTGCACCAACTTATGTTGCTCAATCAATGATGCATCCATGCCCTGAAGAATTTGCATGTTTATCAAGAATGACTAAAGAGATACTACAATATGAAAGTCCATCTCAGGAACTTCTAGGTTGGTGACCTCGTCCTAAAAGAGAACCAACAAAATTCTAACTTGCCATCCCACCTAAGGGATAAGTTCATGGCAAACTAGTTAGGTCCTTTTGTCATCACCAGTCAAATAGGACCTAAAACATATCGACTCACCTCTCTTGAATGAGTCAAATATCCTAAACTCTTGAACGTCATCCATTTGAGTTTTTTCCATTCCTAGAGCACCACAGTGCCCCAAAATGCACCAAGGCTGCCTTACCCTGCTTGGTCAATCCAAAAATGCTCCTAGGCAGTCTAGAATCGTATAGGTCACTCAAAATTCTCCAAGGGTACCTTAACCCACTTGGTCAATCCAAAAATGCTCCTAGGTGGTCTAGAACCATCTAGGTCACCCAAAAATTCTTCTAGTTGATCTAAAACCATCTAGGTCAACCAAAAAGTCCCAACGGCACCCATAAGCCCTTTGGTCACCAAAAAAATCCCCAAATACACCCATAAGCCCTTTGCTCACCCCAATGGCCCCCAATAATCCCATTGGCCACATATACATACAGATATATCAATCAAAATTTCAAAAACATCATCAAAATATCAAAATACAAAAAACATTGCATCGCATGCATATACATACATATATATCAATCAAAAATCCAAAAACATTATCAAAACATAAAAAATACAAAATTATTGCATTCTCATTGAACTTCATATCATTGCATTATTGCTTGCATTAGGCATGTCCTTCATCACACATTGCAATTTTTTTAGAGTGGCTCATACATGGCTAGCATTAAAATAGTACACTAAGTATAATGCACAATCAATGTTATCGAGGTCGTCAC
Source organism: Wollemia nobilis (assembly GCA_028583015.1). Classification (NCBI taxonomy): domain Eukaryota; kingdom Viridiplantae; phylum Streptophyta; class Pinopsida; order Araucariales; family Araucariaceae; genus Wollemia; species Wollemia nobilis. Next base: position 1,962,808 of record JAQPPZ010000220.1, on the reverse strand, counting down.
TCACCTCATTCCATATTCTACCTATCATTTCCATCTATATTTCCTACATTTCCATAGTCATGTCTATTCCTTTCACTTAGCCATTTGTTTTAGAATGTCATTAGGGTTTTCATTCAATCAACCATATCCATTCTCTACTCATATTTTGTAGAAGGCTAGCGAGATTTTTAGGAGGTAGAATCTTGCTTATATTGTGCCTTGTATACATAAAATCCCAACATATTTCACACTAATAAATCCAAGTTTTGCACAAAGACAGATGAAATCCATGAAGTGGTCTAGGTTACCTTAAATGAAAAGGTCATCATGCTCATCCCCCTGTGTGAATGGTTAAAGAATGTTGAGAGTTAGCAAAAGGACAAGTTCTCCCCTACCCAATTCCCCCCACAAAAATAAGTGGTTTTTTCCCCCCTTTTTTTTGGTCATCAAAATCCCACATTGTCACATGTTTGCAACAGTCTAAATTTGCAAACCCCCACAAAGAAAAAATTTAAAGTACAAAAATAAAAAAGTGCACACATCAAAAATCATAGGAAACAGTGATCCCCATCGCTCAAAATTCAAATCCCTTTCTCAAGGAAAAAAAAAACTCAAAATAAATAGTGATTATTATCACTAAAAAGAGAAAAATAAACAGTTATTCTTATCACTTTACATGAGAGCAAGTATCCCAATAAAATTGAAGAAAGTAGGGATTCAAACTTGAATCCCTAGAACTCTCAAAATTTGGAAAATCGTCAGGTGATCCTCATTACAGGTTTGGTGGATAGCCTATCCGTCAATGGTGTAGCCTCCCGCATGACAATATGTTTGCCACATTAGCTTTTGGGCGTGTGTGTAGACCAATGTTTGCATGTGGATGAGCTAGCTTTGGTAACCTTAGATTGCCTATTGGTCTAGTCATACTTTACAAAACCTAAGATGGTGGCATTCATTTGGTGATCCTTAGTATAGGTTTGGTTGAGAGCCTGCTTGGCACTGGTGATATCCTGATGCTTCTTACAGGAATGAATGCACTAGCACACATAGGGATATTGAGTATCTTGGTCATCCTAGTAGATTCGTACCTTGTCAAAAAGTCCTACATGGTTAATATCCAACTTTTGAGCAACTTTCTAGAATGCTTGAGTCTTGTGAAAACCTCCTAGACATATTATAAAAATCACGTCATTCATATCATTTTACCACATCCATTTCAATTCCACTATAAACAAATCCATTACATACTCTCATCACAAAAGTACATATGAATTAATGCATTCTATATCATCTATGGTGATAGCATAATATGTCATATAGTCTACACATTTTATCATCTAGATCAATATAAATCATCCATCTCATTACACATCCATGCATGTACAAAATCAGATCAAATCATATTACAACATATGCATACATGATAGACATCCATCATCATATCATAGATCAATAAACATATTGCACATCATCAATAAATCCATACACCACATTGCATTCATACAAAAAAATAATAAGTGAAACACATGATGATAATAAAATCTCATATATATATATGGGGAAAAACAATACATCATAGTTTCCAAAATTCCTGAAGGGTATAATAAGGTGGGTCCTCAAACCTCACCCATACCAAAAACAAGGCCCTATCCATGTCGGCCACCATGATCATGCAGAATCGATGCTACGACTAGTACTACCGCATGCAGTATGCGACCGTTGCAACCTCTCTGGTCGGCTGCCACCCACCCAACTCCCACAAACCACCTCAATCCTCTACCTCAATGAGATAGAACACTCTGTCTCACTTCGTCAAGTCTGATGAGAGGTTCTACCCTCACCCAAATTCAACAATCATCCCCCAAGCTGGATAACCTCCCACTCCAGATCACTCCTATAGGTCTACACCTGAGCCTACTATGCTTGATATGTCTTCGCTACCCATAGTATGTGGTCCTGCAGTAATCCCACCTTAGTCTCCAGCTCCTACACTTATACCCATAGAGTCGTAACCTTTGTTGTGTCGCCCTACCCCTACATCTATGTGAGACAAGCAAAGTCTCCCCAAGATCAAACAATGCTCCACAAGATCAATCACACACAAAATAGGAAAACCCACAACACCAATATTAAGTGGTAAAATTCTACTTCAAATGAATAAGGGAAACATCCACTATGAAGCTCACTATATTACTCAATTATTCAACAATACAAGAATGCTTCAATTTTATGCAACAATATGCATCAACATGATATGATAAGATGTAGTAGACAACACCCCTATTTAAAGAGAAGCTTTTCTACTACAACCCTAAAATTGTCCTAATCTTATCACAATATTATCTTGAGATGTGTGACAAATCTTATCACAATATTATCTTGATATGTGTGACAAATATTATCATAATATTATCTTGATATGTGTGACAAATCTTATCACAATCTTATCTTGAGATGTGTGACAAATCTTACCATAATATTATCTTGAGATGTGTGACAAATCTTATCACAATCTTATCTTGAGATGTGTGACAAATCTTATCACAATATTATATTGAGATGTGACAAGTGGCATCTATCAAATATTAAAAAGTGATTGGTTACTTTTTAATATTTGCTAGAAAAGGGGAAATAACTTTTTCCCACAAATTAAATATTCCTAGCACCCTTATTTTATTTATTAATTAGGTGGGAATATTTTTACATAAAATAGAATTATTTTCTAATTCAAATATTATTCTTTAGACTTTATATTTTAGTCTAAGAATAATTTACACAATGTTGCATTACATATTCCAACAACTCGTACCCACAAGAGATCCCTATCCTACGTGACCCTGGCCAGCTCTGCCTGTAGCTTGGCATACTAATTTGCTAGTGCATCCTACTGATCAAGCACCACTGTTGATAAGCAACACACCCCCACTGAAAAATGAGATTCCATCCTTAGAAAATTATGAACTTCCATTTTTGCAGCAGGGACCCTCTTGGTCATTTTCAGTTTTAAATCCATATTTTGCTTGCCTCCTTTTTAAAGTTGTGCTTTTTCTTGCATTCTAGCTGTGTTATCCAAGAATTCACTTTTTACATGCTAGAATCATTCATGCACAAGAAAATCTTGCACCATTACCGAGAAAAATCCAGAAAACAGTTGCATAAATTCACTGAAAAATCAAACTTTCCATTTTTGGTAGTGTCGCGATATCGCGACACTTCCATTTTCGGAAATGTCGCGATATCGCGACGGGTAAGTCAAAATGCGGCTAAGTGGCGAGAAGGTCGCGATTTCGCGACATGTCGCGAAATCGCGACAGATTTTGGGAGAGAGACGCAAGGTGTACGGAGGGCGCGATTTTGCGACATGTCGCGAAATCGCGACATGTCGCATTTTCGCGGCTGAGAGAGAAAATGGGCTGCGGGATGAAAAATCGGTTAAGTCGGAAACATGTTCCAAAATCGCGGTCAACGCGGTCAACGCATGCGGGTAGAGGAACTGTCGCGATATCGCGACGTGTTCTAAAATCGCGGCTGAAAATCAAGAAGCGTACGGAGGCCGGGAAGGGTCGCGATTTCGCGACATGTCGCGAAATCGCGACATGTCGTGTTTTCGCGGCCGACGAGGGAGGAATTTGCTGATTAGGCTGGCAGGGTCGCGATTTCGCGACATGTCGCGAAATCGCGACATGTCGCAGAATCGCGGAAGGAGAGAGAAAGTCATAGTTGACCTGAAAGTGCATTCCGGCGGGAAACAGAAGGCTTCCTGGGGTAGCGACACGTGTCAAAGCGTGAATGGGACAAACCGAAGCCGACATGCAAGCTTATTTTGCGGATTTAATCTGTTTTTAATGTTTTAAGCTTCGATTTAATTAAAATGCTAATCTAATGCATCTTTTTGTCTTTCATGCGGGGATTCCACCAGCACTTACGGGACAACCGGGAAAGACCATAAAGGCGAAGATGAAGTGCGGATTTAGTCAAGGACCGCCATGCTAGGAGAGAAGCTGCCGGTGAGAGCATTCAACGACAAATTTATTGCAGACTTGATAGCATGAAGACCATTTCAACTTCGGGATGGAATTGCAGAGATCGAATTGATGGAGAAGTGGTGACTCATCCGGCTCACCAGCGGAATTAATGAAAGCATTTATTTGCAGCTGCGGATGAATGAAAATTGCATTTGATTTATCTTCTCCATTTATGGCAGCTAACTGCACAATTTTGCCGAAGGGTTAAGTTCTATCCGGACTTTGATTTTTAAATGGATTTTTATTGTAAAACCCGGGTCCTAGGGTTTAAGTGCGATAAGATTTAGGGTTTGAGCAAGATATTTTGGAAAAGATCAGGGTCTGTCCTGAGTCTATAAATACAAATTCTAAATGTAATCGCAGGAGGCGGAGACTTAGAAATAAAGGCTTATAAGCAATTTCTTGCAAATTTTGTGAAATCCTTTGTTTATGGACTTGGAGTTGATGTGCTTTAGCTTTTATGTGATAGCATGGCCGGGAGCCTAATCTTTTGCGAGTGTGATAAGTGTATTTTCTTTTGTTATCCGTTCCATTTAAAGTTTGTTAGATATATCTTTGTAAATCTGCCATTGTCAAGATTAAATATCTTTGTTAGGCTTCGAGTTGTTCTATTGTTTGCTAGGGGAAATTACTGATTTCGGGTGTAAGTTTGTTCTAATTGCTTTGTCTTCATCTGTGCGAGCTAGGTCTGCCGGTGAAAGATACCGATTTTAACCAGTTGCCCCTTGGATTTATAATTTTCCGCTAGATCCGTTTCACTCTGCCTTGTGCTCTTAGTTGAAAGTGATCTTAGGCTGATTGGACACTTTCTTCGGGATTTGTTCGTTGTGAAGCTGATAGCATAGATAAGATTGATAGTTTAGAGTTTTACAGTTTAAAGTCTGATAAACTTCTCTTTTCTGCCTTACCCTACCCTCTCTTTGCTTTCCGTGAATGATCCATTTTTATTTTCTTTATTTGCATTTTATTTAAATCTGCTGACCCATGAGAGCTAGATCAAGAATTCAAGTTAAATCTGATTGTCAACAACTTTTGCAACTACTGAACAAGTTCGGGAACCCCCTGTAAGGTAACGGAGCGAGTCCATATCGAAATCTATTCCGGAAGTGGAAAAGAGTGAATTGCCATTCGACCCAACTCCGTAACTCGCACCTTGGATAACCAGCTAGATCCTAAAGATGAGTGGGATCAGTCCCGTGGGTGTCTCCGGAGCTTTCCTTGCCTTCATCCCTTTTTTCCCGGGGTGTGCATGAAAGCCGGACCAACACCTAATTGGCGCTAGAAGGAGGGCCACAGAACATCTGTTCTTAGTGCACTTGAGTTGAGAAATCCATTTGTATGTGGAACTTGTAAAACTGTATTTTATCCAAAGTCTGGTAGCCAATTTTCCCCTCCTCCTCAGCCAACACCTAATTGGCGCTAGAAGGAGGGCCGAACTCAGTTCAAGTGTTGTAAGGGCATAACAGCAACATTTGAAGGACCCACAGTGAACTCCGGACAGTTTTTAAATTGTCAGTGCAGTTTTTTAAATTGTCAGTGCAGTTTTTTAAATTGTCAGTGCAGTTTTTAAATTGTCAATGCAGTGTTGTCAGTGCAGTTGTCAGTACAGTGTTTCAACTTGCTAAAATACAGAACCTGTTCAGAACTGTAAATTGTTAATGCAGTTTTTAAATTGTCAGTGCAGTTTTTAAATTGTCAGTGCAGTTTTTTTTAAATTGTCAGTGCAGTTTTTAAATTGTCAGTGCAGATTTTAAATTGTCAATGCAGTGTTGTCAGTGCAGTTGTCAGTACAGTGTTTCAACTTGCTAAAATACAGAACCTGTTCAGAACTGCAGAGTTTGTCAGTGCCTGTGAAAACTGGATTCTACATACAGGGTAACAAGGTCCCACCCCAGAGCTGGAGAGCTCCTTGTCCCTGAATTAGAAACTCCGAGAAGAAGTAGCCACGGAAGAGCCACATCTCTATCACGAGACGGTTTATCACCATTGATAGTCACTCCAACCGAGCTCGGAATATCCCTGTTAATCCATTAGCTATGGCAAATTGGTTGGGCTCCACTGCTTTGAAAATTCTGGGTATAGCCCATGACTTGCCCGGAAATCCGAGAAAGATACCTCCCTAGGTATAAACATGATGGGACAAGAAGCTGCAGAGGAACACTTAATTGCATTCAAGAATGCACTTGAAGTTATTAAATGTACGGACATGAGGATGTTGCCTGCAGACTCTTCCCGTTCACTCTCCGGGAGGGAGCCTATGATTGGTTTCTAAATCTTACCAATGATTCCATCACCAGTTGGAGTGACTTAGAAAAATTCTTTGTGTCACAGTTCGGGGAAGTGATAGACCCCAGTATTTTATATCAGCAGTTTTCTAGCATCAAAAGAGAACTGAATGAGTCTATTAGATCCTATAATGTCAGATTCCAGAAAGCTTATGGTAGACTCACTGGCTATTATGTACCGAATGCTGACCTGGCATTAGAGATTTTTAGGAACTCTCTGGACCCAATGACCTCTGTCTTCTTGAAGAGGGATGCCACTGTTACCAACTTGACAGAAGCTTATAAAGAAGCTTTAATCCTGGAAAGACAGTTGGGACCCCAACCTTTAAATATTCAACAAACTCCTCTGATCACTCAGCCTGCTCCTATACTCAATCCTATCCCACATCAGATGATGTTTGCCGGTTTGTCGAGACTTTACCATCGAGCGGCACCATTAGGCTGCAGACTTTGTTGAGAATGTACGAACCCCGTAAAAGAGGTCGACAATGCTAGGATTGAAGAAGTTTCAAAGATTGTTCAGAAGCTGGCCAATGATTTTTTGAGTTTTAAAAGGCAAACTTCTATTGGAGACAATCCCAACAGATATTCATACCAACCAAACAGATTTAATAGGCCCCCATATGAGCCTAATAAAGATTACAAGGGTAAAGCTCATGATGTGAACATCCGTGATTTGGCTCTGCCCAACTGGTGCAGAATTCATGCCACTTCTCAACATGGGGAATTAGATTGTGTGGAATTTTGCAATGCATTTGAAGCTTTGTCAGGAGATTTGATCTCCCCCGAAAATCAAAGAACTACTGAGGGCCCAAGTTCATCTGGACACAGTGCGGCTATGGTCTTGGATTCTTTTTCTTTCCCGGATGAATCCGAGAATGTAGTTGAAATGCCCATGGATGAAGTACGAGCTTTCCAGCGGTACGGAAGAGATAGCTACAACCTTGAGGAGCAGGGAATCTGAGCCAAATACCACATCAACTCCTCCCGATAATTCTCACAATATTCCTCCCGACCCCTCTCCAAGCAATAATCCACCCCCACCAAAGGGAGGAGCTCAAAGAGTACCGGATGTTGCTATTCCTCCACTTAACAAAGGATATAACATAGTGGAGGATATGAAAAAGATTAAGGCTAACATTACTCTGCATGAGCTGGCACAGATTTCAGAGCAGAGAGATAATCCGATAAAGACATACTCTGGCCCTGCTGCTAAACCTGTGGATAAAGGGAAGAAAATAGCCAATGCCAATCGGCCATGTACAAGGAAAAGGCTGAAGTTCCCCCATTTTCTTGATTGTCGAATTTTTGGGAAGAACTTACATAATTGTTTGGTGGATTCGGGTGCATCTGCTAATGTCATGCCATTGGCAATTTGTCGGCGGTTGGGGCTGACCCCAATGAAATACGAGAGGAGAGTTGTCCAATTGGACAAGTCGGAAGTTAAGGTTGTGGGAGAGGCTGCAAAACATTCACATTCAATTGGCATCCGAGCCAAGGGCTCAACATAAGATCGAAATCCAAGTTGTGGATATCCCGAGTGGGGTATGGAATCTTTGTTAAGTAGGGATTGGTCTAAGTCTCCGAATGGATATCCGGCAGCGAGACTTTTCACACATGTGGTTGCCATGGAAGGGTGTGGCTAATCAATTGCGGGTTGACGAGAGAACCCGGTACAAACACACCATTACGAGTACAATGCTGCAAATGAGGCTGTCAATATTGCGAGAGGTAGACATTGGTGTCTACAATTTAACAACTGGGCACAATGATAAATTTAACAAAGCTCATCCTGTACATACTAATGAAGTTTGGACACTTCATGTGGATGGAGCCGGATGTAAGCGGGGTTAGGAACGAGGGCGGTCCTCAAAGGGCCTCAAAGTCGGACATTTTTTATGTCTTACCGCTGCAGATTCCCATGTACTAATAATTTAGCGAGTATGAAGCTACGATTTTAGGTTTAAAATTTGCATTGGATAAAAATGTGAAGAACATTCAAGTTTTCATCGATTCGGAATTAGTGGCAAGCCGAGGTCGGGGGTAAGTTTCGGTGTAAAGCCTCTTATACGAAGGGATACAAGCACGGAGCTTGGGATCTTGTGGAAGGCTTTGATGCATTTAACTTAACACATATACCCAGGGAACAAAATTCACATGCAGATGTCTTGGCATCTTCAGTTGCAAGTTTAAGGCCATTGGAAGATTTTAAGTGGGATAAGTTTTCAATTGAGCTAGTCCCCTGTCCTTCAGTTCCAAACAATATTGACAGCTTTCAAGTTTTCTCAGATGATCAACAAATTGTGAACTTTCTGCAGAGTACCAATACCTTTGAGAATGCTATAATTGATGAGGGCCAAAGGGACACCTTGATGGAACAGCTAGATGGTGACAGGGGAATCATGAGATTGAAGGACAACAGAATCCCAAAGGGAATGGTAGAGCTGGAGAGGCTATTCGATATTGACAAGATCAGGCAAAGGGTGAATTCTAAGGATTATGTGGGCACCACAGACAATGATACTGAAAATTTGAATGTAGGAACTGAAGAGGATCCAAGGAACATCAAGTTGGCAAAGGACTGTGATCCAGAGATAAAGAGAAATATGATTGATTTCCTGCACAGGTCTAAGGATGTAATGGCCTGGTCATACAAGGATTTAAAGGTATTTGATCCAAAAGTTTACACCCACATCATACCTTTGAAAGAATCTTGCAAGCCTTTCAGACAAAAACAGAGGCATGTTAATGCTCTGTTAGAACCCCTTATTAAGAAAGAAGTGGAGAAGCTCTTGAGTGCAGCAATTATTTTTCCTATCAGGCATTCTACTTGGGTGGCAAATCTGGTGCCAATAAGGAAGAAAAATGGGGAGATCCGCCTTTGTGTGGATTTTAGGAATCTGAACAAAGCATCTGAAAAGGACAACTATCCCCTGCCTTCTATGGATGAAGTACTACAGATTGTTAATGGCTCAGAGATGATGTCTTTTCTGGATGGTTTCTCAGGCTATAATCAGATTCTAGTTGAGAAGGAGGATAGAATGAAGACGGCTTTTACAACTAAGTGGGGTACTTTTGCTTACAAGAGGATGCCATTTGGTTTAATAAATGCAGGAGCAACATTTCAGAGAGCAATGGACCATGCCTTCAAGGGGCTTATGGGCAAATGTATTGTAGTTTACATGGATGATCTAACAGTCTTTTCCAAATCCAGATTTGACCATGTCAAGCATTTAGAGTCTGTATTTAACAAGTGCGAGAGAGTTTGGCATCTCTTTGAATCCAAAGAAATGCATATTTGGTGTAACGAAGGCAAATTGCTTGGGCATTTGGTCACAAAGGATGGCATTTCCATGGATCCAGGCAGAGTTGAGGCCATATCCGGCATACCATTTCCCAACTCCAAGAAAGAGTTGAGATCATTCTTTGGAAAGATTAACTTTGTCGAGAAAGTTTATCTCGGGCTTTGCGAGAGATAGTTAAACCAATGAATGATATGTTAAAGCAAAGCTGCCCAGATTGCCTGGACCACTGAAGCTAAGGCTGCTTTTCAAGAAATCAAGACGACCATTAAACAAGCACCGGTCTTAGTAAGCCCAGATTTCGGTGCAGATTTTTATCTGTACACTTTCTCTTCTGAACATACACTTGCTGCGATCTTGACTCAACGGAGAGATACGGGAGAACATCCAATTGCTTTTAAGAGCACTAATTTGAAGGGAGCTGAACTGAAATATTCCAGATTAGACAAACGAGGCTTATGCTTTGGTAAGGGCGGTGAAGCGGTTCGGACATTATATACTCGGAAGCAAAATTCATGCCATAGTGCCGGACCCAGTGTGAAGTACCTTCTAAGTCGAGAATGAGTTGGGTGAGCGAGGGGCAATTGGGTCACCAGGTGCAAGAATATGACTTGGAGATTAGGCACTGCTAAGCGATCGGAGGACTTGGCTTGTCTAGACACATTCCTTGAAGTGCCTCCACGGCGGGAAGTTAATCAATTAAACTACGAATCGATGATTGGTATGGGGATATCATTCATCTCGCTACGGTTTGGGGTTTGCCCATCCCATTTGAACGAGAACTCAAAGGAGAGCATTAAAGTTAAAAGCTTCTCACTATCTCCTCAAGGCGGGTACTACGTACGGGGAGAATTATCCTTGGCATCTTCCTAAGGTGCATTTCTCCCGGTGAAGTCGGTGAAGTCATGGCTAGTTTTCATGAAAAACTAGGGGCAGGGCATTCATCAGGATCTGCTACAACACATAAAATATTAAGAGCAGGCTATTCTTGGCCTACACTTTTTAAGGATGCACATCAACATGTCAGAACCTGCCATCAGTGCCAGACATTTGCAGCCAAAGAGGCAAATCGAGCTCTGCCATTGCAACCAGTTGTGATAAACAAACCTTTCATGCAGTGGGGACTTGATTTTGTGGGAGTCATTAACCCGAATTCCTCGGCAGGGCATAAATATGTGCTGACAGCTACTGACTATTGCACAAGGTGGGTTGAAGCGGCGACCACTACAAGAAGTACGACCCAGGAAGTTATTGATTTTCTTGAATCAAATGTCATAACTAGATTTGGGGTTCCCACTGAATTTGGTCCGTGATAATGGGCCCGCCTTCCAATCATTGGAGTTTGCGGATTGGGCATACCGGATGGGGATAGTTATCGATTCTCATCCAACTATTATCCCCAAGGCAATGGGTGGCTGAGTCAACAAACAAGAACTTAATGAATGCCATCAAAAAGTCTGCAACAGACAAACCCAGGCAATGGCATACATTGTTGAAATATGCACTGTGGGCTGACCGGATAACACACAAAGTGGCTCTTAAGACCTCTCCCTTTGTTTTGTTGTATGGTACTCGGCCAATTGTCCCCATCTCCTTGAAATTGCCTACCTATCAGTTTGCCTTAGATTATTTTGAAGGTCATGATGATGCTGAAGCCCGTGTTTTAGACCTCACTAACTTGCGGGATGAAAGACTCCAAGCCCTGGAGCACTTCGACGAGACACCAAGAAAGCTGTCAAGCGGTGGTTTGACAAGAGAGCCAAGGTGAAGGCTTTCAGGATGGCAGACTTAGTGCTTATGTGGGACAAGGCCCATGAGAAGAAGGGTAAGCACACAAAGTTGCGGCCACTTGTGGATAGGCCCCTACCAAATTGCTGAAATATTGGGTAACAATGCTTTCCGCTTGCAAGACCTGGATGGTAATTTTCTGGACCTCCTTGTTAATGGTCAATACTTGAAGCATTATTTTTCTCGTTGTTCCATCCAATGTATCATTTGAGTAAGCTATAAAAAAAGGTTGTAACATGTGTACATATTGTAAATAGCTCCGTAAGTTTTGTTTTGTTCTAGTTTAGTTCTTTTAATAGCTCTGTACAGTTGCTTTAGTTGCTTCTTTTTAGTTTTAATTGGGTGCTGTCTGTACAGGTTTGTTTGTTAGATTAATCCTTGTTCTCAGTGCAGTTTTATTTTTTATTTTTATTTTATTTTTTTATTTTTTTAATATGTCTGTGCAGTTGCATTTTAGTTTTTCAGTTTTCTTTAGTTATTTTTCAGTTTTAGCTTGTGCAGTTTATTTCTTTGTCAGTGCGGTTTATTTCCTTTCCTTGTCTTTTTATTTTAGCTTGCTTTTATTTTAGTATGTACAGTCTTTTCTTTATTGCATTTCTTTTTCTTTGCTGTCTGTACAGTTGCAGTTGCAGTTTATTTATTTCAGCTGCAGTTTTTTATTTGCTTTAGTTCTTTCAGTTTATTTGTTTTTTCCCTTGCCTGTACAGTTCTGTGCTTTAGTCTGTACAGTTTTATTTTGTTTTTGCTTGAAGCCTGTGCCTGTCCTTGGAAGCCTGTGCAAAGTCCTTTGGCTTCTGAAATTTTCTGTCCTTTGCCTCTGCCTGAGCAATCAATGAAAAGTCAGCCTGCTGAAAATTGTTTTATTCCTAGCTGATAAATCCTCAATCCAGTGCCTCCCCATTCTGCTCATTATTCTAATTGAGATAGTCTGCTTGCACTAAACTGTGGAACTATTTTGTTATCCAGGATGAAGGTAGAGAGATGATTGGATCTTGTGTCTTACTTGCCACAGTTGTTTTAATGATAGAAAAACTGCTATGTTTGTTTTGTTGGAGGAACTCCGGGGAATCCAAGAAAAGTTTGGTTATAAGAGGGGACTATGGTTCATGCAATTATTTGGGTGTCACCGGAGGCTATCAATGCCTAGGCCGAAGCAAGTTCCAGATTGATCAAATATTAAAAGAAAATTGTAATTTCTCTAAGGCCTTCCAGATAGTGATATATTTCAAAAAGAAGAGAGATAAAAAAAAGAGAGAGATAAGAAAAAAAGAAAAAAAAAAAAAAAAAAAGAGTTATATGATCAAAAGAGGCAGCCAATATTAGATTACGCCCTACAGTTGTAAATTGGGTCGTGTAAATCTAAAGGGTAACTCTGTCTAGGCTGTAAAAAGCTAAACTAGTAAACAGAGCTCTACTCGGTTTCCCCTTTTACAATCTAGAAAAGTTGATTAATCCAAGTTTATCATTCAATTCAGTCATCCTTGAAGAAAGTTCTATACCTTTGTAATTGCACATCAGAAATCTTCCTTGAAGTAATCCAGCCCAGTATGTCCTTGGGAAATTTTAACGGTTGGCGAGTTGGCGATCAATTTATTGTGAAGAATGGCTGTGGCAAGGCATGATGCATGGTCTTTTTGTTTTGAAACCGGAGTGTTGGGTTCTAAAATAGTGCTACTATTTTACCCGCAGATATCGCCATTTGTTGATAAGCAACACACCCCCACTGAAAAATGAGATTCCATCCTTAGAAAATTATGAACTTCCATTTTTGCAGCAGGGACCCTCTTGGTCATTTTCAGTTTTAAATCCATATTTTGCTTGCCTCCTTTTTAAAGTTGTGCTTTTTCTTGCATTCTAGCTGTGTTATCCAAGAATTCACTTTTTACATGCTAGAATCATTCATGCACAAGAAAATCTTGCACCATTACCGAGAAAAATCCAGAAAACAGTTGCATAAATTCACTGAAAAATCAAACTTTCCATTTTTGGTAGTGTCGCGATATCGCGACACTTCCATTTTCGGAAATGTCGCGATATCGCGACAGGTAAGTCAAAATGCGGCTAAGTGGCAGAAAGGTCGCGATTTCGCGACATGTCGCGAAATCGCGACAATTTTGGGAGAGAGACGCAAGCTGTACGGAGGGCGCGATTTTGCGACATGTCGCGAAATCGCGACATGTCGCATTTTCGCGGCGGGAGAGAGAAAATGGGCTGCAGGATGAAAAATCGGTTAAGTCAGAAACATGTTCCAAAATCGCGGTCAACGCGGTCAACGCATGCGGGTAGAGGAACTGTCGCGATATCGCGACGTGTTCTAAAATCGCGGCTGAAAATCAAGAAGCGTACGGAGGCCGGGAAGGGTCGCGATTTCGCGACATGTCGCGAAATCGCGACATGTCGTGTTTTCGCGGCCGACGAGGGAGGAATTTGCCGATGAGCTGGCAGGGTCGCGATTTCGCGACATGTCGCGAAATCGCGACATGTCGCAGAATCGCGGCAGGAGAGAGAAAGTCATAGTTGACCTGAAAGTGCATTCCGGCGGGAAACAGAAGGCTTCCTGGGGTAGCGACACGTGTCAAAGCGTGAATGGGACAAACAGAAGCCGACATGCAAGCTTATTTTGCGGATTTAATCTGTTTTTAATGTTTTAAGCTTCTATTTAATTAAAGTGCTAATCTAATGCATCTTTTTGTCTTTCATGCGAGGATTCCACCGGCACTTACGGGACAACCGGGAAAGACCATAAAGGCGAAGATGAAGTGCGGATTTAGTCAAGGACCGCCATGCTAGGAGAGAAGGCTGCCGGTGAGAGCATTCAACGACAAATTTATTGCAGACTTGATAGCATGAAGACCATTTCAACTTCGGGATGGATTTGCAGAGATCGAATTGATGGAGAAGTGGTGACTCATCCGGCTCACCAGCGGAATTAATGAAAGCATTTATTTGCAGCTGCGGATGAATGAAAATTGCATTTGATTTATCTTCTCCATTTATGGCAGCTAACTGCACAGTTTTTCCGAAGGGTTAAGTTCTATCCGGACTTTGATTTTTAAATGGATTTTTATTGTAAAACCCGGGTCCTAGGGTTTAAGTGCGATAAGATTTAGGGTTTGAGCAAGATATTTTGGAAAAGATCGGGAGTCCGTCCCGAGTCTATAAATACAAATTCTAAATGTAATCGCGAGGAGGCGGAGACTTAGAAATAAAGGCTTATAAGCAATTTCTTGCAAATTTTGTGAAATCCTTTGTTTTCGGACTTGGAGTTGATGTGCTTTAGCTTTTACGTGATAGCATGGCCGGGAGCCTAATCTTTTGCGAGTGTGATAAGTGTATTTTCTTTTGTTATCCGTTCCATTTAAAGTTTGTTAGATATATCTTTGTAAATCTGCCATTGTCAAGATTAAATATGTTTGTTAGGCTTCAGTTGTTCTATTGTTTGCTAGGGGAAATTACAGATTTCAGGTGTAAGTTTGTTCTAATTGCTCTGTCTTCACTGTGCGAGCTAGGCTGCCGGTGAAAGATACCAGTTTTAACCAGCTGCCCCTTGGATTTATAATTTTCTGCTAGATCCGTTTCACTCTGCCTTGTGCTCTTAGTTGAAAGTGATCTTAGACTGATTGGACACTTTCTTCGGGATTTGTTACGTTGTGAAGCTGATAGCATAGATAAGATTGATAGTTTAGAGTTTTACAGTTTAAAGTCTGATAAACTTCTCTTTTCTGCCTTACCCTACCCTCTCTTTGCTTTCCAGTGAATGATCCATTTTTATTTTCTTTATTTGCATTTTATTTAAATCTGCTGACCCATGAGAGCTAGATCAAAGAATTCAAGTTAAATCTGATTGTCAACAACTTTTGCAACTATTGAACAAGTTCAGGAACCCCCTGTAAGGTAACGGAGCGAGTCCATATCGAAATCTATTCCGAAGTGGAAAAGAGTGAATTGCCATTCGACCCAACTCTGTAACTCGCACCTTGGATAACCAGCTAGATCCTAAAGATGAGTGGGATCAGTCCCGTGGGTGTCTCCGGAGCTTTCCTTGCCTTCATCCCTTTTTTCCCGGGGTGTGCCTGAAAGCCGGACCAACACACCCCATGATCCTCCATATCCATATCATCATCCTCACCCTTATCATCAATGATCAGGAGGTCCACCTGCTCTTCCATCTGGTAGGGCAACTCTGATCGATCTTCCTTAGGTACATCCTGAGGCATATCCTCACCTACCACCACTGCATCTTCCCCAAGGGCCTCCTCATCCCACCACCATCACATAACCCACCATGTGTCATAATTATTTGTCATTCCAACATCATCCATATTGGGAACCACTAAAGCTGGGTCAGTCGCCTCATTAGTCTCCACAACCGTGGGCCAAGTTAGGGTCCACTCATCCCCATGATACCTATAGATCATGTGCACCCCAAGCAACCCCTGGTGTACCCTGAAATATCATGTCACTCACTCATAAGAAAAGAACTCCTTCTCTATGCCATGCTACCCTATCAACCATCTCCCTTGCTTGCTCCTCTATAGCCACTCCCCAATCCCAAGCTATGTTGGGCAATCTCTGTGAGGTCGCTAGCTAACATCACCCATCATCAGCTCAACAAAAGCCTTGGTGTAGTGACCCACGTCACCCGTCATATGCCTACTTTGATCCACCTCCCATGCCTTCTACCAAAATATGGTATACCAAATCTCCAAGTCCTCTAAATCACCTCAAGTCATCCATGATAGCCCTGATGGTTGCTCCATAGCTATGTGCTACCATGCCCATCACTGTAGTAGGTAACTACACCCTATCCCCTTTCGCTTCTAGTAGTAGATCTTGTATAGCTTGTTGTAGAGTTGTGATAGTAGTGTAGTACCCCACACCATCACCAATGGTCTCTTCTTAGTGCTTGCCACTAAGGCAAACACTAGCTCTAGTAGGTTCTATGGGAACCTCACTCCAGAGGAGTCGGGTAGAAGCATATTGGAGATGAGGATCATGAGCAATGCATGCCTCATCTTCAATAACTCCTCCCCAAACTAGTAACAAACCAATATACTACCCCTTAGGCAGTCATCCTCTGCATCCTCTGCCCAATCACCAAAGTAGTGAGTCAGCACTACACCTCTCAGGTCACGGTGCATCATCCTGATGGATCGCCCCTCTATCAAAATCCTCAAAATATGATAAACATCATCCAAAGTCTTCATCATATCCCCTGTTGGGAGATGAAATGTATTGGTGTGGGGGTCCCATAAGTTAATTATGGCCATCATGTAGGCATGATTGCCTATCATAGGCTCCAACCACATCACTTGCTTAAGCCCCAACTGATCCAGCCACTCCCAATTCGCCTCACTCAAGGCAACCCGAGTGGTCTCAAATAGATTTGGATTATGATACCACCCCCTAAAATAATAAAACATAGCACAAAAAACATTAGTAAGCATTCTTATGCTTCACAAAAATGGCCTTTCTAAAGGCCTCAACAATCAAAGCAAAATAAAAACAAAATAACAAAGCAAAAAACACAAAATTCAAAAATAGCACTAAAGCGCAATCGAGGAGTCACTACATACCCATGTTGCACTAGCTCCTTCACTAGATGCTTTAGTATACTAGCTCATGGTATCCTAGACCAAATTCGATAGCATTTCACTGCGCACAATTGCTCTCCTCCTCCTCACCACTCGAATTGCCAAAAGAAACTTACAATAATGGACCCCACACCACAATTTTAGGGGTTTTATAGGCTATTTGGGCTGTGTTCATCCCAGGGAGGGATGAGTGCATTAATTTGTGCTCATCCCACCCTAGGATAAATATATAATTTGCATTCACACCACCATGGGATGAATACAACTCCCAAATTTTAAAATAACACAAAACAACCCCAGAAAGGCTTCAAAACAACATAAAATTGCCTAAACTTGGTCAATTTCATACCAAAGCATAAAGGCATAATATACCACCACCAGGGTCATAGAGAGACTCTAATTTACTCCCAAATAAGGCTAGCATAGCCAGACCACTCCATGGGAACAAGGTTTATCTCTCTCTTATTCCAAAAAGTACTAAAAATGGGTTTAAACCCACCAATAATAGGTCAAATTTGATACTATTCATTCGAACTCAAGGTGCAATTAAAGAGCACCATGGAAGTGTGAGAACCACTCCTTTAATCCCTAGGAAATCCATAATGACTAGACAACTCCATGGGAATGAAGTTGGTGAGCCTATCTCCCCCATGAGACATCTATCAGATCGATAATATCCTTCCAAAATTACCATAATCTTCATGAGCACACTTGATGACAACCCAAAAAAAGTCATCTAGGTTAAGCAAATCATCACTTTTATTGCTAAGTCATTCCTTCATCGACTCATTTCTTGAGGGGGTAGTCATAATCATAATCATAATAAATAACTAAACACTCAATCATGCAAATTGCATTCATCCAATGAATCTTTGACAAAGACAATCATGCTCCTACTTGGGCTAACAAACAAGCACAAAAAAAATTAAATCAAAATGCTTGGCATCTAGTAAGTATGTGTAATTCTGAGGAGCACCCGTTTCATGACTGAACAACATCCAAGATAAAGCAAACTCCTTAGCTCATAAAAAACAAGGATTCAAGAACGCATGCTCTTTCCATGATTGGGGCATCCAAATTTGGTTATTTTAATGAATAACCATAATCATTGAGTGCTTTGGTCATCTATTTTTCCTTAGCATTGTGCAGCACACAATTCTTCTCAAAAAAATGGTATCTATAGACACCAAAATAACACCAATATGATTATGCTACCAAGGCATTGATAAAATTGATGCACAAAGCCCTTAGGGCAGCCCTCAAAGGTCATGCAGTGGTTCTAACCACTCCCAAAATAGTTTTGGAAGGTTCCTAGACCAATTAGGTATTTCTTGAGGCTCAGTTCCTATTTGTCCCACCTCAAGATGAATAGTATTTTCTATTCATCCCACCCTGGAGTGAATATAACATTCATCCTAGGGTGGAGCGAATAGTAGGTTTGACTAGAAAAAAGTCAAATTTGGACAAGTAGTCACCAAAAATTACCACTTGCCCTGCTCCTCGAGACATGCAGGTCGGAACCCAGGGCATGCCTATGACAACCCCCATCAATGAGGCCATTTTGGAGAGATTCTCTTCCCCTACCAATGCATGTCACCCTGATGGACAAATGGCCCCTTTGGCATTGCATGCCCTTGCATGCATTTTGCACATTTGACCTCCTAGGTCTATAAATATGATGGCATTCTCATCCAAATAGAGGGGAGGTCATTTCTAGGAATCACAACAAAGTGCTACCGAGTTATTACCTCACATCTATTGTGTCCTTTTCATCCATAATTTCTCCTTAGTGAGAGAGGTTATCGGGTGGCAAAATAAGGTGCAATTTGACTCCAAAACCTGAATTTATTGTTCTAATACCTCATCTAATTTGCCTAAAATACTTCTCCCCTAGTTTTGCATCAACCCACATTGTATTGGTGTAGAAATTTGGGAGATTTTGGCAGGCATCCTACCCCCGGGTGCCCCCCAATTTGTGACAATTGAATTAGTCCCACCCCCATATGAATAGAAATATATGCATAATTTTAAGGCTTTTTTAATTATATATTTTTAATGTCTCTAGGATACTATATTTCAAATTCCACTGCATTCTGAGTTGTATCGGCAGAGATATCACCATTTTATGATTTACATGTATGCGGGCCCCACTTTTGTATGCAAGATAATTTTAGTAGGATATTTGGAATATGATCACATTTGTCTCCTTATAATGTCATTTTATTCTTACTGACCAAATTTTGTAGGTTTCTAACATGTCTAGGTATAGAAATTGCTCGTTTGCCTTTTATAGGTTCACAAAGTGTGATGGGATCGAACGTAGTTACTAGGCTTCCAAAACTTAAAAAATCAGGTGATATCATCCCAAAATCACATATTTCATATCACTCTTGAGTTTCATTTCATTTAGAGCTCATTTGATACGTCTACCTCATGTGCACCTTTTTCAGGCTGTGGGGATTGCATGTTTTAGAATCATACATAAATGCTTTTGATATTATTTTGTTTTCTTGTGTGCAGATATAGGTGCCAAAATTCAATAGGAGACATTGAAGGACAAGTATTACATTGACATAAGTGATAGTGACATTGAGCCCTCCCACCTCGAGTGTGGGCATGCGGAAGAACAATGGATGTGTACCACGTTCTTTGGGAGATTGATATCTCTTGGAACTATTTTTCTAATAGATTGTATCAAGTGATTCAATTCCTAAAATTGAGGTAGTATAATTTAATTTTATATTATTTTATAAGGATAACTCCCCATTTCACTTTATTGCTTGTCATACATTGTCATTTACTTTGCATGCTTTGTTATTTGCCTTTATAGGACTTAACACGCATTTACAAATTCTATTGCTTCAGTTGAGGTGCACCATTTTTCCATTGCTATAGTAATCCCCTACAACTAAATAATTCAAATTAAATGAATGGAATTTTAAAAGGTTTACGTGAAATAGAGTTTATAAAGGTTATGCATTACACATCAGTAAAATAAATTTGGGATAAGTTGAAAGGTATATATGAGGTAGACAAAAATGTCAAAATAGAAAAGTTGCAAAATCACAATAGAAAATTTGAAGACCTAAATATGAAGGATGAGGACAAGATTTCTGCATACCTACTTTGTGTGGATGAGTTTGTTAACTCCATGCAAGGACTTGGGTTCAAAGTTGAAGAAATAAATGTTTGTCGCAAGATTCTAAGGTCACTCCCAAAGAGGTATAGTGAAAATATTTTAGTCATAGAAGAGTCAAAAGATATTAATTTTTTTACAAGGGATGAGTTACATGGTATTCTCAAAGCTTTTGAGATGAGAATAAAAGAAGAACATATTCCCCAAAAAGAAGCAGCCCTCAAAGTAACAAAGAAGTCAAAGGATAAGAAGTTAGAATCAAACAATGAGTTATCCAGTGATGAAGAAGTAAACTATGGTAGAAGGAACAAGGAATCAATAAAGTAAAAAGGTACAAAATTAGTTAGGTGTTTTAATTGTGGTATAAATGGTCACTATGCAACTGATTGTCCAGAAGCTAGAAAAAGTAGTGAGGATGAGAAATAGGACCATAAGAACAGGGAAACAGGAAAACACATGTACCAAAAGAAAAGCAGAGATGGACAAAGCAAGCAAGAAAACAAGTTTTTCCAAAGGCATAAGAAGATTTTTTATGCAGGCAAGGCAGGTTAGATTTCTAGTGATAGTGATGAAGGGTCCTTAGATAATGATGTAGAAGAAATTCTATTTTTGGTAGAAGAAAAGAATGTTGTTAGAAAAAGGACACCAATAATTCTCAAGTGTTTTAGATGTGGTAACTTTGTTCATCTTGAAGATAGTTGTGCAAGGAATGGATTTAGTTTCAATGGCGATGAATATTAAGATGCTCTTGAAGGTCCATAAGAATAAAATATTCTTATGGCAATATAAGAAGAAGGAAATGCTCCTATTGAATATGAATCATAAAGGAATGAAGAAGGAATAGAGGCAAAATCAGAGGAAGGAGAAGTTGATCTTGAGGGTGAGCTTATTTCTACTCTAAAGGAATTAAGGAAGGTAAGAAAGCAGAACTCAAAACTCAATCTTCAATTTCAATAATGTGATAAATAGAAAGGAAATCTTATAGAATATCTAACCAACTCAATAGCTAAGACAAGGAGATTTAAAGAGAGGTTAGAGGCAAAGGTTCTAGAGTGTGAAAGGTTAGAGCATGAAGTAGCTTCACTAAGGAAGGAAGTAAAAGAGTCTAAAGACAAGCTACATATATTTGGGATAAGCTCAAATAACTTGGATAATATTATCAAGGTACAAAGATCTTCATCAAACAAATTGGATCTTGGTTTTGAACAGGTACAAAGAGAACAAAGAGAGGAGTAAATCTCAAGCTCCAAGGAAGAAGCTTCCAAAGAAGAGAGTGTAAGAGAGAGTGAGACTTATGAGGATAATTTGGATAATATAAAGTTCAACAAGGAAAGGAATAATGTACAAATGAGAAATATATGGAATAGGAAATAGGACAGGGTAGAAGATACTAAGAGACCAATGGGGTCAAGGCAAGGTTTCTTTAATGGATGATGCTTCTCATGTCATAGGTTTGGTAACAAGGCTACATAGTGTATGACACATGAAATACAAGAATATGGAAATTTTAGAAACAAACATATATTTCAAGGGTATTTCTACTCTTGTAATCATTTTGGTCATAAGGCAATAAATTGCAGGTCTCATGACAAGAATGGATATGGCTTCACTAGGAGAAACTTCAACACTTTTGCACCTTCAAGGAACCAAAATATTAAGTGTTATAAGTGCAATAATTTTGAGCATATAGCAAAGTGGTGTAGAGAAAAATTTCCAGAGACAAGTAGGAATAGGAACATTCATAGGAATCAAAAGGATCAATTGAGGAAGAAGGTGGACAAAGGTAAAGATCAGTGTATGTTGGGAGTAGAGATACTCCCACCCCAAAATTAACCACCTTAATAGAGGAGGTGGGGGAGGGGCTAAGCTAATATTATCATTCTTAGCCCCAAGTCCCAAAGGTGGCCCTTTTCCATTGATGTCAAAGGGGGAGATATTTGAGTTAGGGGGAGAGCAGTTTCTCAAGGGGAGCATAACTGAAAATGGTAAAAGAAATGATAAAAGGAAAATGGGTTCCTATCAATGAGAAAGGGGAATATTGTTGGAAATATGAGCAAGTTTTGTTGTCATTTAATGATGACCAAGTTTTATTGTCATCCATGCATTCATGTCAAGAGGTTGATGTCCAAGTTTCATTGTCATTAATGTCTTCCAGTGGTTTTTCCAAAAAGGCAAAGAAGCAGGTTTAAATGGAAATAATAATATTATAATATTCCAGGTTACAGGTTGCTTTGAAGAAAAATTAAGGCTAAGAATTTATCACATTTTAAATCTTTCTAAAAACCCATTTGGAATATTTTGAGGACCAAGGTTTAAATTATTTAAATTTAAATATTTTAACTATAAGGTTAAAATTTAAATTTAGATATTTTAACCATAAAGTTAAAATTTAAATTTCAATCAATTATGGCGCCAAAAGTTTAAATTCGAATTAAATTTGAATTCTCTATCTTCACCGATGTGTTAGAAAACATGAAAAACATTATAAAAGGGGGCAAGATTTTAATCAAAAAATTATCCATGCAATTTGTGAGAGCCCAAAGTCAAAGATTAAGGAAATTCGCATGTGTTTTATTTTTATGTGGGTGGATGCAACAATAAGGAGAAGGGGAGCACCATGAAGGTTCCAAGGTGCTTGGTAGTGCAAGTGGTATCCGAGGGTTGCATTAGGGCGTTTGTAGGTGAAAGGTCATGGGTTTGATCCACGTGATCAACTTTTTCAAAGGATAAGGTTCATTTTTTGTTTGCATGGAATTAGGGAAAGCATAAGGTTTAAGGCATAGTTATGTGCCTTTCATTTTTGTGAGGGCACGTAGCCCAAGTGGTGGATGTGCTTTGTGTGAAGGTGTTTGGAAAGGTAAGGTTGGGTGTTCGAAACTCACCAAAGTTTTTTTTTGGTTTAATAAAAGGTATGTGCTCACATTATTATTTGCCAAGGATTTGATAATCTAAAAATTGCATGGTGTGGAAATTAAAAATATTTTAATTTGCCCAAGGTTTTGATATTTTGGAAATTGCATAGTGGGAAAAATAAAAAGGTTTTTATGAGTTATTGAGGGAGATAAAAGGGAAAATAAAGTTAAAATATTTTATTTTAATTTTGGTGGTTAGAATTTATAAAGGAGGAGAAATAAGGTGTAATTGAGATTTAATACTTTTGTATGGTGAAGTAATTTTGAGTGAAATAATTGAGTGTAGATTTTTGATATCTAACCATTGATATTGGCAAAGAGGTTGATTGTGATTGAGACAGGTTTTGAGGTCAAATATTCTTCAAAATAAAAGGTATGGGCATATCATCCTTGTGAGTGAAATATTGTTGGGTTGAATATTGTGAAATGCAAAGTTGGAGTGAAAAGGTTTGTTTGATAAGCATTGTTGAGTGAGTTTTCATGTGCATGATTGGTGAATTTTTGTGAGAACATTTGAGTGTGAAATTGAGAACTATCATGATTAAGGTTTGTGAAAAGAACATGAGTATCATTGTTATGTGATATTGTTTGATAATCATTATTGGAAATATTTGAGTAAAATTTCATGTGCATGATTAGGGTTTGTGAAAATATCATGAGTATCATTGTTATGTGAATGTGGAATCATCTTGAGTCAAGGGTTGATATTCATAGTGTGAGTTTCTGGAAGTATAATGAAACACTTGGTTAGGTTTTGTAAGCAAGTTGTGTTTCATTGAGTGAATGGTTGAGTAAGATTTGATGAGAATTATTGATTGAATGTATTGAAGTGATATTTCAAATTCTGTGAAACAAATTGTTCTTTATTCTAAGTTGATTTGAAAGAGAGTTTGAAATTGATTGAGTGTTTTGTGAGTGTGACACATATTGAGTCTCTAACCATTCTGTATATGTTTCCATAAGTTAAACAATATTATGAGTGAAACTTGTTTTTGGGATTGAAGAGGTTTTTTGTGAGAGATTGAATTGAGTTTTGTATACAAGTTTTGCAATTTATTTGAATAAGATTTTGTGAAAGCTAGTGAGCATATTTGAGTAATTCCTAGTGTAACGACCTCAGGGAAGTGACACGTCATCCACTAGATACTCTAATTATGTATTAATTGAATCCTTTAATGTTTAAACATGCAATAAATGAAAGGCATGGAGTCGATATAACCATAATGTGAAGAAATAAATGAAAGAATGCTTTTGTATTGATATTCCCAAGATCCGGTTATATATGAATCCCTCTAAGGGATACCCTTCGTTTGATACATGATTTTACACAAAGAGAGTAGCAGATGTATAAAATATCCCCTCGTAAGGGGTGCACGTTTTATCAAGCTTCTCTATGATGCACACAAAAATGTATGAGGGCTTTATATATGTATCCTTCTCTAGGTATGATTGCTAGAGAGATCCTCTTAATTTCGTATGTTGTGGATTTACCCAATGAACTTGTAGCCCTATAAGAAATGAAACAACAACACATGCTTAGATGTTCGAGATTGCCTCCTCGGATGAGGTTTTTAGCAATTAATGAGCTCAAATAAAATATAATGAAACTAATGCTATGCAACCAAATAAATGAAGTAAATTTATTCTAATTATATGAAAATATGAAGAAAGTAGAATAAAAGAAACTAATGTCTAAACCCTAAGTTAGGCCTATGGGCCACTGTCCAAGATAGCAGTCGCTAAAGTGAAACTTGTCTTCTTTGCTCCAAGGCTAAGGATCAAATATTGTATATGATGTTGAAATGGGGGTTGATTTGCTTGATGTAGTGAATATCCTATATATGTTAAACCCTTGATCAACTAGCACTTTATCACTCCTCAAAGATGCTCCAATATGCTCTCCAATTCGACAAGGCTTCACTGTAAAAGTGATCCTCAAGGGAAGCTCTCTAAATCTTGAAAAGCTCTCCTCAATGACCTATTTTCTTCAATTTGTGATCATTTGGTGCCCTTAGGCTTGCACATTTTGAAGTGTGTGAAGCCCTAGGTCTATGTTCAAAACCCTAGGACAAAATCCCTCATGCGTAGGGGATGTTAGCATGAGAAGATTTTTTTTTTCTATGTTTAACTAAAGTCTAAATTTAGATTTAAGTCTCCCATGTGAACTGGTCATGAAAGGGGAATGCAAAGTTGTCCCCACTCACCTTTATTGCATGCAGACTTCCACTTTCGCTCGTGAATGGGCTGATTTGTTGGAAATTTGATTTTATGGCTTAGTCATTGTCGTCTACAGTGAATAAGGTTTAGCCGCTATCATCTATAGCAGTTGAGGTTTGGCTACCCTGAGCTTGAGCAACTAAGATCTAGCCACCCCAGTTTACAGTGGCCAGGCTTGGATGGGCTAAGACTACCCCAAATGACTAGTGAGAACCACTTTTAATACTTGGAAAGTCCAAGGTTTTGTCACATGGCCTAGGAATGTGCCCATGTTAGTAGTTATCCTAAACATGACATGTTTTAGGTGTCTACAGATGCCCCTTTTTGTGATGCGTTGTGTGGAAAACACAATGTTGATAAAAAATGTAGACTGATATGTCTATAAGATGTATGATGATCATTAGTCTGATCAACACTGGATGCCCCAATCATGCAAGATAGCGTGCATCCTTGAATCATTACTTCAAAATTTGGAAGGCTTAACTTAGCATAGGTCTTTGCACATGTTCAGTCACACTCATTCTTTAGACATGATTGGGTAGCTTATGTTGCTACAATCAGATCCGATCAGTAGGAGAGCTATGAACTGATAATGTCACAATTTGCTTATGATCCTAGCAAACAAGAAAAATTTTGTAGTTGTTGTCTACAATGATTTGTAGGATGAACAAAATTTTGATATGATCGAGTGATATTTTGTTTATTTTGATTATGATTATTTGAATATTTGAACTACCCCCTCACATAATGAATTGGTAATGGAAGGGCAATGAATGAAGTGATAAATCGCTTGACCAATATTGACTGGTTCTAGCTTCTTTCTAGTATTTGTTCTTTTAATGGGCAAACCCCCATCCAAGTGTGATCTCAATTGTTTATGATAATCATTCATCCCTATCCCGAGGAGCAGTCCAGATATCAATGGCCTTCTTAGGGAATTGGGATGAGTGATTCTATGTATGCTCGTATTGCATCACTTGGCTCAATATTTTTGTGTCATAGAAGAATTATGATGATTCTTTTATACCCATGGAGCAATATGACCATCTTGGTCTTATTCGGGATTGAAGGAGGAACATCGTAATTCCAAAATGCATTTTTTTCCCCAAGTAGCCTTATTGTAACTCACTCATCTCACCGAATTGCATAGAGTGCAAATTGCTGCAACCGTTGAGTTGATAGAGTAAGTAACTTGATACGAGGTTTACTTGAGATGTGTTTTTATGTGATTTTTTTGTTATTTTGAACATTATGATGACCATGAGTCATCCAAATGTGTTTATTTAATATTTTTTCTGCTTATCATGGAGGAAATTCCTCCTGTTCTTGCTTAGGTTGTTGGCTACTGTCAGATCCAATGAACCCTAAATGCCTACTTGTGGTCACTCTAGTCCTGAGTGGCCAAGAAGTTTGGGCCACTGATGATAGCAATGGCCAAGGCATAATTTGAAAATATAAAAAGTACTTTAGGGTTTTGACTTTTTACTTTTTTCTAGATAGCGATTCATTTTTCAGAGCTCTGTAGTGAAAGCAACATTTTGCAACTTGGAGAGTTGTTTCAGTTTGGAGGATCATGGCTATGCAGGGTGAGGCATCATCAAGTGGAGGAGCCAAACCTTCTCGATTACTCTTCAAAACCTTTAACCCTGCTCACTTTTTAGTAAAATGAACCACATTAAGTAATCGATAAATGAACCTCATTAAGCTTGTTGGCAATGAACCAAACTCATAGTTAGGTTTAGTTTAGGATTTTTTTGGTGGGCTTGCCCCCATTTTGTTATTTTATTATTTTTTTAGGTATTTTTAGCTTAAGGTAGATGCATCTACCATGTTTCCTATTGGATGATACTACTTAGAGCTATTGTATTGGCCTGTAATTTGGCCACTGTCGATGGCAACAACTGATTTAAATTTCAACGATAAAAAATCTGACCATTGTCGGCTTGGCCGCTTCCTACTTCAACGACTAATTTTTGGCCATTGTAGGTGACAACGAATAAGAACACTTAGGCAATTTTTTTATTTTTTTGCATTTTTGAACTCATTAATTATTATTATTTTTTTTAATTTTGAATTTTTTTTCATGGTTAGGTGCATTTATTGCTCTTTTCTCCTAGAATTTAGAATAGCCTATCATTATTTGCATTGTTTTTCATGCTTTATTGTGATTTATGCCTTAGGTGCATTGTAGTTATGCTTTATTTTCTTTTTCTCTTAGATTCTCACTGCTCGGGATCGAGACCTAAAGTTTTTGAATGACCTTTTGCCTCTTATGATTGCTACGGATTGAGTCTAGCTCAAGGCTTGTGTGATATAGTTTATCACTAAGCTACCCACTATTATGTCAGATAAGGCTTACCTTACGACCCTGATATACCTATGGGACTCTCAGAATAATACCTTCCATCTTCCCATCGACGAGATGACTATCACGCCAAAGGATGTGTATAAGATTTTCCAAATCCCCTTTGATGGAGTGGCCATTGTCTCTTCGGCCACCAATGACCATGATGTTGTCTTTGCTCGGGTGTTCAGAAGGCATGTTGTAGATACCTTCAAGGACACCAAATCTATCAACATGTTTGTTGTGTGCTGGTACCAGGAGAGGGTCTTATCTAAGAGTCACGTAGTGTTTTTGATGGTTGTCAGCAACATTTTCATTCCAGATTGCTCAAGCTTGAGGTTCCCGTGGAACCTCCTTGCGATGGTCCAGGATCTGATGGATAGCGAGGAGCCCATAATCTATGCATGGAGAAGGTCCTTGTTGGCATAGTGATATGTTGAGTTGTATCACATCCATCGATGGGGTCACATTGGCATCACTTGAAGCTTACTCCTACAAGTTTAGGGATGGGAGTACATCAAGGTAGATCATCCCAGAGGACTTCCTATTGAGATCACAGTCATCGAGGAGTGGATGTAGTGTTATGTTGCTAGATGGGCTTGAGGTCACGAGGAGCACAAGAGTCATCCTCATGCAGGGGATATCTCTCATTACACTACTACTTTTACTAGGCTGAAGGTCGGTGATATCATGTGGTGTCCATATCATGAGTTCCCAGCTTGGGATGATCCGGCTAATTTTATAGCTAGGACATGACATGAGCAGTGGCTCATTAGCCATAAGGTTGGCATCAGGGATTATTTCTTCTACTCTCAAGTTCTTCGTTAGTATGGGTTACATTAGGATGTGCTACTTGTTCCATTTTTGTATAGGCACCTTGTAGCAGAGAGAGACCTTCCTCCACCATGGATCATAGAGCTTTTCAATGAGGAGGATGCCCCAAAATTTGACCTAGGAGTCACTGGGGGAGTCATAGATGCATTTTTTTAGTGGTGGAGGGATCTGATGTGGCATGGTGATGGTAGCCTGGGCTGTGAGGATGATGGTGGGGATGATGGTGCAGATTCAGAAGGGCACAGAGTCTATGCCAAGACTAAGGTATGGGGCTAGCCAATAAAGCAGGTGGTAGCAAAGGAGAATGAGGCTCTTGAGGAGGATGAGGAGGATATAGAGCGCGAGGAGAGAGATTATCCTCTAAGAGCATAGTTGCATGAGGTCAAGGCTAAGCTCCAGTCGACCAAGATCTAGGTACAACAATGAGATGCTACTATAGATCAGCTCACACTATAGATCCAAGCTTTGTAGGCTACTATCAAGGGTGGTTACACTAGGATGTATTTTGTTATTCCTCCTTCTACACCACAGAGTGATACCAGGGTAGATACAGGGGTAGAGGTTCTACACCTGTAGGCATTGCTAGATGAGTACGAGGGGCAGATTTAAGGGTATGTATCTCACATAGCCTCTCTCCAGATGTAGCTTAGGAGGCATGGAGTAGTCCCTAGGGAGGCACCAGGTGCAGGTGGTTCGTAGGTCAGTAGGCACTCCACCTCAGGGTAATCCTCCATTCGTCCTAGTAGAAGGACCCAGACTCACACAGAGAGACCAGCAGGATCACATCACTCTACTCATGATACAACCATAGGGGGAGGTGATGTCGAGGGCACATACCCTATGTTTTATAGATGATGCACTTGGATTTCATTTTTTTGAGGTTTTCTTGATCTATATGACTGTAGCCCATGGGCAATTTTATTCACCCATGCTTTTGACATACACATTTATATGATATATTTTCATTATGACTCATTATGTGTATCGTTTATTGCTTATGTTTTTGTTTTATTTTGTTTTATTATGCGATGTGATGATGGCATTATGATGAGTTGATGTATGTGATAGATGATATTTATGATGATGTGGATGTTTAGATGGATGCTTATGTAGATGCGATATGATCTAATTATTGCGACATGATGTGATGTATCATGTGTTGATTTGATGATGGTTTTTATGATTGTATGCATAGGTGAATTATGATGTGATCTTAGATGTGAATGGATGAGTTATGGACTATGTATTTATGGATGTAATGTTTATTATTAAATGCATGTTTGATTTTGATTTTATTGTGTGCATCTAACTTATGTTATGATATGGTGAATGCAATACGTAATGCGTTATGTGAATGAACTTGTATGTTTTAATCACTTAAAACACAAGGAATGCATATGATATGATTTTGAAAATCTAATGGGTGATACCACAGAAAGTATAACAACCATGAATTTTTAATAATCATTCTAATCGTAAGAATTAATTATTTAAACCATTCATATGTGTGATGTAATGGTGTGGAATGTATGTATATTTTTTGGATAAGCTTCTGTAATTTAAAAGATATAAAATAATTTATGGTCATTTAAAATATAATTTA
Organism: Wollemia nobilis; assembly: GCA_028583015.1. Lineage (NCBI taxonomy): Eukaryota > Viridiplantae > Streptophyta > Pinopsida > Araucariales > Araucariaceae > Wollemia > Wollemia nobilis. The sequence goes on along the minus strand of JAQPPZ010000220.1, from coordinate 1,932,789 downwards.
TGACATATATCTGGTATTTAGCTTATTTTATTAATACCCCCTAATTTACAAAAGCTTATAGAGAAATTTGATTATGTGGTTGATGATATGATTTGTTGCTATGTAGGAGTTTTTGAGGTTTTTCCTGAGAATTCAAACACTCTAGTTATCCTATCTACAACTATGTACTGACCATACAAGACTTTTGAAAAGCAAGGCTTTCACCATGTTCCTAGATATTCATTATCTCTATGTGTGCAAATAAATATATTTTGAGATAGAACCCAAGCATTTCCTTCAATATCAGGTGGGATTCTTTCAACCCATTGCTAAGATCAGGGATTCTCAAGTGTTCATCTCATCCTTATGTTGGACTTAGTTGGACTAACCCACTAGGCAATATTGAATTACCTAAAGCTAGCTCATCCACATGCAAACATTGGTCTATACAAATGCCAGAAGCAATTGTGATAGACATATTGTCATGCATAAGGATATATCCTTCCAATTTTGTACAATTATGAGAATTCTAGGGATTCAAGCTCCATTCCCTTCTTTTCTTCATTTCATTTGGGACACTTGATCATGTGTAGTGATGAGAATCACTGTTTATTTTGATTGATTTTTTTCTTTTGAGCAAGGGATTTATGTAGTGATGATAATCACTATTTGCTTTGTTTTTGAACTATGACTTTGAAAACTGGGATTTTGAATTTGTGCTTTATTTCGATATTTTTGCTTGTGTTAATGAAAGCAAGGGATTTAATTGTGTAGGGCGAAGGTTTTCCTTTTGCCAATTCTTACCACCTTTAAACTGGTCGCACAGGGGGATAAGAAAGAAAATTTATTTTTTGCTTAAGGTAACCTAGACCACTTTTGCAACTTTCATATTTCCCTTGTACCAAATATGATTTTAGTATTTCAATTAGTGATGGGATCCTGAATATCCAAGGTATTATCACAACTAGACCCTACCCTCTACTAATCAAGGTGGCTTTCTACAAAAGTTGATAAGACAACTAGATATGGTTGAATGACTAGGAAACCTTAGTATATTTTGTATAGCAACATGAAATGGGTGTGTTGAAAAACATAGCTACACACATGGATGCATGGATGAAGATGGATTTGAATCTTGTGATTGTGATACAACTGTGGCATCATTTGTACAAATGTGATCGTAACATATGCAAATGCATTGGATATGTATGTTATAATGAAATGCAACTATGAGGATGCAATGTAAAATGTAAATATTTTTGTATGTTTGATTTTTGCATTGTTTTTTTTGTATTTTTGTTTTTGACCAAAGGGCTTTAAAGTGCCTTAAGTGCTTTTTGTGACTTTATTTGACCAAGGGATTTAAGATGCCTTTGGAGCATTTTTGTTGATGATTTGACCAAAGGGCTTTAAGATGCCTTTGGAGCATTTTTATGATGATTTGACCAAAGGTATTTAAGATGCCTTTGGAGCAAGATGCCTTTGGAGCATTTTTGTGATGATTTGACCAAAGGGATTTAAGATGCCTTTGGAGCATTTTTGTGATGATTTGACCAAAGGGCTTTAAGATGCCTTTGGAGCATTTTTGTGATGATTTGACCAAAGGGCTTTAAGATGCCTTTGGAGTGTTTTTGTGATGATTTGACTAAAGGGATTTAAGATGCCTTTGGAGCCCTTTTGTGACTTGATTTGACCAAAGGGCTTTAATATGCCTTTGGAGCATTTTTGTGATGATTTGACCAAAGGGATTTAAGATGCCTTTGGATCATTTTTGTGATGATTTGACCAAAGTGCTTTAAGATGCCTTTGGAGCATTTTTGTGACTTGATTTGACAAAAGGGATTTAAGATGCATTTGAAGCCTTTTGATGAAGGTGACCATGTTTTTGATTTTTTTTGTATTTGGATGTTTTTAATTTTTATAACATATTTGAATGTTTTTTATTTTTATGTATGAAATGCCTTCAAATGAATGATTTTGAGAGGTTCAGGCTCTTCAACACCATACAATGATGTAAGGTGATATGATCTAGGCCCAAACCTCTCTAAAATCATGTAGGGGCCTATCCAATTTACCTCAAATTTATCTCGTAGGTGGAGTGGAAAATTTGAGTTCTGTTGGTTTTATGTGAGCACAAGATCCCTAATTTTGAATTCCCTTAGATGGACTTTATTATTGTATGCTCATGCAAGGTGATTTTGATAAAAGTAGATATGCTCCAAGGCATTGACTCGGTGTTCATAAAGAAGCGTCAACTGATCAAGGCGGCCTTGTTGTGTGGTTTCATCATCTATGAAGTCCTTCAATGCTATGCGTAAGGTAGGAATCTCCAACTCTAGGGGCATGATGTCCTCAGTTCCATATACCAATGAAAATGGTGTTGCCCTAGTGGGCATCCACACACTAGTCCTGTATGCCCATAATGCAAGAGGCAATTGCAAATGCCAATAATTATGATTATCTTTAACCATCTTCCTCAAGATGGAGATGATTATTTTGTTTGAGGCTTCTGCTTGCCCATTTTCTTGCAAATAATAGGGTGTTGAAAAGCTATGTTGAATATGGTATTTGTTCATTAAATCTCACACATTTTTATTCTTGAAAGATGGCCCATTATCCAAAATTATCTTTGAAGGGACCCCAAAATGACTTATGATATTGTATAGTATGAACTCCGTAATCCTTGGTCCAGTAGTTGATGTCAAGGAGATTGCTTCGACCCATTTGGTGAAGTACTAAGTGGCCATTATTATGAATGTATGTCGGCCTAAATATGGGGGAGAGATCTTCCCAATCAATTCTAGTCACTACTGTGAGAAAGGCCATGTTGCCTGGATGGGTTGCAAGGCTTGTGATGGCAAGTGGGTGAGGTTTGCATGATGTTGGCACTTGACATATTTCTTGACATACTCACAATAGTATTTTTCTATAGTGGGCCAATAGTAACCCATTCTTAATATGCGCTTAACTATGGCCATGCCAATGAAGTGACCACCACATGTATCGTCTTGAGCTTATAAAATTGCCCAGGATGATTCTTGGGGCTCAAGACAATGAAGGCTCATTCCATCGTAACCTCGTCTATAGAGGATATATCATACCAAAATGTATTTTGTCATATTTTGTTTAAAGGTTCATCTTTTAGCATGTGACAGGTCTTGCAGTATTATTCCAAGCTTCAGGAAATCCCATAATTGGGAAAACCAATCCTGATAAGCCACAAATTCTATGGATAACACAACATGTTCCTCTTGTGATCCAAAATTTGAGAACACATATTGAGAGGTAACCCTATGGTGAATGGTTGTACCACACTTCGTAGTACCTTGAGAGATCAAATATTCCTAAGGTGACGTTTGAAAGAAAGCTCTAACTTTGAAGGACCAATCCTAATTAGGTTTAGTTTGCATCATGTTGAATGACTCTTGATTTTCAATAGCCTCACGTTGTATTGCTGAGTGCATGAGCACTTTCACATGAATGATTATGAAATCATTAGGTGGATTCTGAGGGATTAAGGATCCCAAATATGCCATGGTGTCTACAAATATGTTTGATGTACAAGGGATTTCCTCGATGTCATACCATTATAGTCGGGTTAGGTAAGTGTCAACAAGCTCCTTGTAATCTTTAAGGAGTGGGCACCTATATTGTAACAATACTTTGACTTGATTTACTATGAGAAAATAGTCACCAAAGATATTCAGTCTTTTAATACCCATTGCTATGACTGTTTGAAGTCCCAAGATGAGGGCCTCATACTCGATGTTATTTTTTGTGCAAGGGAAGACCATATTGAATGACAATGGCAATGGAGTACCATACGGTGTTATAAATACTATCTCTACTCCACCCCATTGCTCGCATCTTGAGCCGTCAAAGAATAATGCCATGTATCTTTCTTTCTTAGGCTCTTTGAGTTTTGATGGATCTGATAATGCAAAGACTACATCATCAGGTTACTCTATAGTGAGAGGCTTGCTATCCTAAATAGGAGCCTCTGCTAATTTATTTGCTATGACTTGTCCCTTGATGGACTTTTGTCTTATGAACTCTAGATCAAATTATGTTAGTATCATGATCCACTTTGCAGTATAGGTATTGTGATATGTCTTGTTCATCATGTACTTCAAAGGATTTTGTTTGGATATAATGTAGGTCATATGACTCAACATGTAGTGTCACAACTTTTTGGTTGCAAAGACTACTACCAAGCAAAACTTTTCTACATATGCATATCCCATCTCATAACTCACCAAGGTGTGACTAATGTAATATACGGCTTGCTCTTTTTTTTGTTCATTCTTTTGATCTAACATGGTGCCCAAAGCAAAATTGGTAGTCGATATGTATAGTAAAAATGGTATTTCTGGCCTTGGTGGATCCAATACTGGTGACATTTCTAGGTATGTTTTGATCTCTGCAAAGGCTTGTTGGCACTCTTCATCCTAGTGAAATAGGACATCCTTGCATAGAAACTAGTTCATGGGTTGACACCTGTTTGATAATTGAGCAATGAACTATTTAATGGATGTTACTTTGCCTTGTAGGCTTCTTAACTCCCTAATGTTGGTAGGTGCAGCCATTTCCAATATAGCCTTTACCTTTGTAGGATCGACTTTGATGCCTCTATCAAAAATGATGAACCCTAAGTTATTTCTAGAAGTTACTCCAAATACGCACTTCTTAGGATTCAATCTGACATTGTGTTCAATGAGGTAATCAAAGACCTTTGTAAAGACTTGAGCATGCTCTTGCCACAATAAATATTTGGCTAGTAAATCATCAATTTAGTATTCCAAGATCCTATGTATATAGTCATGAAATATGTATGTCATGGCCCGCTGATATGTGGCACCAAAATTATTTAGGCCAAATGGCATCTCATTGTAACAAAATTTTCCCCATGGAGTAATGAAAGTAGTCTTGTGTTGGTATTCGGGTTTGATCCGGATTTGATTGTATCTAGAAAAACCATCCATTAGGGAGAGCATCTCATGACCTACGGTGGCATCCACAAGAGTGTCTATGTTTGGCAACGAGAATGAATCCTTTGGAGTTGCCCTATTCAAGTCTCTAAAATCCATGTAAATGTGGACTCTTCCATCTGTTTTTTTGATGGGTACCATTTTTGAGACCCATTTAGGATAGTTGATGGGAACTATGAAAATCACATCCAATAGTTTTTGCAACTCGTTATTCACCATCAAAGTGACGATTGGATGTATTTTTCTTAATTTTTGCTTGACTAGCTTCTTTAGGGGATCCAATATAGCCTTTACCTTTGGATCGATTCCTGGCATGTCTTTGGAAGTCCAAGCAAAAATATTTAGCCTCTCATTAAGGAGAGGGATAATTATGGGTTTCTCCTCTGGAGATAGACTTTATCTAAACTTGAATTTCTTTGGTTGAGTAGGATCATCACTAATGTCCACCTCAAAATTTTCTTCTATAGCCATATGTGACCCATCCTCCAACTAGTGAGGCATGGGTATCAAGTGAATATCATCGATGGGATTTATAGGTCCTACTAACTCAAGATACAAACCAACATTGAACACATCATAAAAAATCCTGATGCAAAATGGAATGGTTGTAATGTCTCTTCACTAGATAAAATATCCTTAGGCTCTATGGGTGAATCAACGTGATCCCAATCAATAGCCTCTATATCAAGGTGCAAAGATTTTGTGGGTCTACTGGGTTATGAAGTGGAGTGGTCAAATCAATGGAGACCATGTTAATGGATGGAACAAAATCTCAAAGACCACATGGGTGAAATTTTGTCTTAGAGGTTTCCCTTCCATACTCGTGATGAGGCTCCAGTGGAAAAGGGATTTCTGGATTTATCCCTTGAGCAAGCTAAATAATAGGATCATTAGGCTCTAACAACTCTCTGAATGTAGGTAGAGGTGGATTGACCATGTGGTGAATGGAAACTAATTTGATAGGTATTCCCAATAAACTTTAAATTGGGGTCTATGGCATGGAGTGTTGCTTCTCATTCTATGAGTGCATTGACTTTTTGTAAGTGATGAGGCCTAAGATAAGCCATATTGGTTTCATCTTCAAAGTTTTCATCACTTATCTATAAACTGTTAGCATTGGTATGTAGCCCCAATATAAGAGGCTCGTGTCTTGCCCTAAGTAGTCCATTTCTATCTCATATGCATATTCTTTATCACTTATGAAGAATCCATTTGCATTAGTTCCTTGTCCCAAGCTATGGGGCCACTACCTTGGTCCTAGGTAGGCTCTCCATATTGATTCCTCTAACTCATAGCCATTTTCATTTGATATGAATCCACTCACATTGTGTATGGACCAAGTAAATTTTTGTAAATAGCGAGGCCCATGATAGGCCAAGCCTACTTGTGCTTCATCATCACTTGCCACATATCCATTTTCTTCTTGTTCTTCATCCCATGAGTTGTAACCCATTGGGGTGGCATCAATTGTGGAGCTTGGATGATAGGTTTTGGGTGGTGGTATGATCACCATGACCACTTGTATGTTGCTCAGATGTCTTGTACTTGGTGGGTGATAAGGGATAAAATCAATGTCTTCCCATAACCCCAAGTTTAATCTATCCAAGGCTGCTACTAAAGAGTCATCTCAAATTTTGATATGATAGCCTAACCTAAACCTATAAGTGGGAAGCTGGTATTGTGGCTCGAATGGATGCCTACACCCCTGTTTGTATATACCAAGACCATAACCATACTAATGGCAATGTTCAAATTAGCTTAGATCAAACTCAGGATTAGAGAGGTAACAAACATTAACAATGAATAATTCATCATTGTCCTCTTCTTCATTAGTAGACTTATGGACACAGTCTAGTCTAGCATAGACAAATTTTGTCTGGTTGGGAGGGATTCCAAGTGGAACCATTGTTCCCATTGGTGGTCTTAAGTCTTTTGGTCATCCCATGTCTTGTGTAGACTCTACGATGGTCGTGAATATTATGTTTTGCACAAGATACTCTTCTATCCCTATACTTGCTAAGTGTATAGTCACATGTGATGTGGATGATCCTATAGATGACACTGGTGAAAAGGGCTCTAGTATCTCCTCAACTTGATCTTGGAGATCTTATTCCATGGGACTTGGATTTTTCTCAATGGCTATGGTTAGTGCTTCGTTGGGATTTATTTCCTCAAATAAGGGCACCTTTAGCTTCTGATTATATTTTGTTTTAGACATTGATGGTCTCTTAGAAGGATTAGTCATATTAGGCGCTATATGAGGTGTTGATGTAGATGGGTCCTTTTGTACCTATTTGTTCTTATCATTCAGTTGTGTAGCTAGAGATGAAGGTCCTACATACAAGTGGGCAGAAGGAATCACAAATTCTCCCAGAAAATCCACCTGATGGACATATTTGAATGGCTCCTCATTAGCCAACACCACGTAGACCTTGTTATCATGCACATACTTGACACATTGGTGTAATATTGAAGTAACACACTTCATGTCCCTTATCCAAGATCACCATAAGAGGATGTTGTATTGCATGGCACCTTCCAATACATGACACATCACGGGGATGGTCTTATACCCCACCTTGATAGGTAGGACTATCGTTCCCATGATATTGCATAAAGCATAATTAAAAGCCCTTAATGTGTAGGCTCTTGAAATGATATTGGACTTGGGGATATTAAGGTGTTCTATTGTTGTTGTTGTGATGACGTTGATTGATGAACCTATATCGATCAAGATCCATTTGAAAGGTAAATAATTTACTTACATCACAATATGCAACGGAGGGTCGGTAAGGCAGTAGGCACTGTCTTAATCTCATGATCATAGAATCGAATTACGGGTTCCTAGAATTCTTGTACTTGTCCCAAAAAATGAGTGAATGCATTTGGATCTTGTGGTTGGATCTAAATCGACCTTAAAATCTCCATCAAGGTCTCCCGGTGCTTTGGGGACTATTGTATGAGCTCATAGATGGATAGCTTAGCTGGATTCATTTATAATTTTTGCTTGAGTCTACTCAAAATAGTCACCACAGGTTGGTTTGGTGGACGTGGAAGGTTGTTTTACCCCTACCTCTACCTAGGTGCAACGGGGATATTAATGGGAGAAGTAGGAGGTTGCGATTGATTGTACCTTCTACTCCTAGTTGGTATATTAATAATTTCAACCATCCCAATGCACCTATGGGTAGTCATATAAACTCGTACCTAATTGACTTGTGCTCCTTGCCCTCTAGGGGCCTCATGGTTTAGCAGCAGGTTTTTGTATATGCCCATATCTTTGTTATTACGAGCCAATATATTATCAACTTTAAGTTCTCTTACCTCAATCATGTTTTGTACCTGGTGCTTAAAACCAACACAAACCTCTATGTTATGCACTGTTATCCTATTATAAGGGTAAAATTGATCTTCCCTATATCCTTTTGGCTTAGGATGATTGGGATCTATGAGAGGTATTTCAAGAATCTGATCTTTCCCACCTCGCTCAATTGGTTGAATATTGATTGCATTGATTCTATCAATGGTGTGAAATAGCGAGGGGGCTTGCATTCTCTGTTTCACCCTTGATTGTTTTTTTATCATAATTTACTGGTGGAGGCTATGCTTGATAATTATGGGGTTGATGTGCAGCCCCATACTTAGGTGTAGCCAATACCACTTGATTAACTAGAGCAAGGTTTGTCTGCTTCTGCTTATATTTGTCATTTTTGTTCCACTCCTTGGTTCGGAGTTTGATGGTTCCCTCATCTACTTTTATCTCTTCAATGAGTTTGGCCTGTGCCAAGGCTTCCTAAAATGAGGGGTATTTTTTAAGTTGTAGCAAGAGGGAAATGTATTTTGAACAACTCTTGGTGAAAATTAAGACAATCTCTTATGTGGTGATGGAGAATGATAATTTTACCATGAATTTTCTCCATCTATTCCTATAATCCATTACTGGCTCATCGTCATAATGTTTCAAATTAGCCAGGTCTAAAAGGTTCAACTTCCTCTTAGCACCAAAAGAGAAATTATTTAGGAAAGTGTTCACCAGTTTTTCAAAATTGGATATGCTATGCTTGGGTAGTTGGTTGAACCATTGAGTGGAAGCACCTAAAAATATCATAATGAATGTCCTTAGCATAAGAGCATCATTATCTTCAATATGAAAACATGTGTTGATGAAATTGGTAACATGCTATTGTGCATCCTCTTCACCCTTAAAATTTTCTAGCCTAGGCATCTAAAAATGCGTAGGATATGCAGGGCTAGGAATTGATGGGCACAATGAATGGTTGTGTATTTTTCTCAATGTTGGTTGGTTCCCATCCGTATATTTTTTCTCAAAGGACTTCATATTTTTAGCGAGTGCTTGGAATACCTTTGAGGTGAGGAGTTCCTCTTCTTGTAGGACTCCTCATGGTGGCAATGGAGGTAAACCTCTATCCACTTTATTTGTTCTATTCTCTTCCCTTCTCTTAGGGGATTTAGGATGTGTCTAATCCTAATCTACTAGGTTTACCATTTCTCCATCAGTTGGATTTCATTCATGATTTAGAGGGTGGTTTTGTTATGGGTTTCCTTCTTGTCTAGTTCACCCATATCTTGGTGAGTTAGTGCATTGATCTCTTTGATGATCATTTCTATTTTCTTGTTGGTTGATGCAAGCTAGCTACTTAGCTTACTCTCTTAAATATTGCTCATGTTGGTGCAACAACCTTTCTCTTTGCTTGTCATGTTTGAAAGCTTCCACAAGCTCTCGCTCTTTGTGTAAGGAATTATCTAGCTATCATATGTAGTTAAATTGCACTATCATAGAAGACTCATGCTTATATGACCTTGTTCTAGGGTTTTGATTTGTAGATTCCTCAAAGAGATTTTTGTTGTTTTCTTTCTTTTTCTAGCTAATGTAACTTTTTCAGTGTATTTTTGAGTGTCTTTATGATCAGACTCTATATGTTTACCACAAGTTCATGCTGAGGCACCCCCAGTTTGAGAAGTGGGCTTAGAATTCATGATTCATGAACTTCTAGATGCAAAATTCTCTGTGACTATGGTTTTGGGAGGTGGTCTCGAATAACTTTGATCCACCTCTTCTAACTATCTTGTTTTCCATGGATGATCTTGTGGGGTGCCATTTATTATAATGTGGTCATAGTCTATTGGAATCCTTCCTCTTGCATGAAGGATATCTTCTATTTTATATCTATGACTAGATGTATCTCTAGTTTCATGCTCCTAAGTGGGTTGATCTATTCTAAATGTCTCATGTGAATGTTGGGATGTTATGACTCTTGTGTGTCCTTTTGATGATGAAGGATTTGTGGTCACCCCCTTTCTCTAGGAGGATGGAGGCATGGAAGCCTCATCATCCCTATGTGAAGAATAGGTTTTATAACCTCTCTTATATCCATGTGGGTAGGAAGCTCTTGAAGCCTCCTCATGTCTTTGAGAAGTTTCTATGTTTTTGGATGAAGCCCTTGAGGTTTCCTCATGTATCCTTGATGATTATGGTCATGAAGTCTCTTTGTGTTTAGGATATGTAGTTCCATGATGTTTCTCCCTATTTGGGGTTTCTCGAGAGGAAGCCCCAAGGTTTGAGTTATCACCCCTAAGACTCGTAGAACTGCATCTCGCAGTCTTACGAGTGGGTCCTCCAATGTGACTATGACTTTGCCTATGGGTATGGGTTGCTTTAGATTCTCCCTCTGTATTATATTGAGGATGTTTACTTCTCGTTTTGACCATTGTGTTTGTAGATTAATTTGTTTTGTGTTAAATTTAAATAGCCAAACTATATCAAGCAAATATTTATCTTGATTATCAATTTAAGTGTGCCCTAAATTGTTTGTTGTATTTAGATGTTTTGTTGTTCTTGTTTCTTGCTCTTGTTTTGGATTGAGAATGAGGAGACTCATCCATAGTGATAATAAAAAACACTCATGCCAAACATTATTTTCTCAAAAATAGACCAGGGTACATCGCTTAAATCCTAGTGGGGGGTTTGCCTAGATCTTCCACTTTGAACCAATTGTTCCAATAGTGGGAGACATTTTGAACATAAGTAACTTAGTACCACTATAAGTGATTTTATAATTCCATTTCTAGGAAGATCTATGGGGCAAACCAGTGGAAGGAGATGAATGCCAACATCATCAAACTAAATTGAGGGTTGGTGATTAAATCCAATTCCCCAATTTTTATGGTAGAATGTGCAAGTGTGTGGGGTTCTTTTTATATTTTTGAAATAGAAAATCATGCATCAGCCAGAATTCATGACTACTTTCCTACATGCCTAAAAATAACATTTTGAATTAAGAAAGATGCACATCTAATTTAATCTAAATGATTTCTCATATAATGCACTTCTTACTTTGTGAATGTGCAGCCATTGATTGGGCCACATGCAAGAAAACCAAAATACAATGGCCTAGCATGTTGGAGACTAGGGAAGACCTTACAGGTAGAGGTCCGCTATTCCTAGCAGTGCCTAGAGGAAATCTAAAAGAAACCTAAGAAATGCAACATGTAATTTTTATTTCCCTTTCATTATTTTAGTTTTACAAATCGAAATGTCTTAATCTCATGATCATAGAATCGAAGTATGGGTTCCTAGAATTCTTGTACTTGTCCCACAAAATGAGTGAATGCATTTGGATCTTGTGGTTGGATCTAAATCGACCTTAAAATATCCATCAAGGTCTCCCAATGCTTTTGGGACTATGATGGATAGCTTAGCTGGATTCATTTATAAGTTTTGCTCGAGTCTACTCTAAATAGTCACCACAAGTTGGTTTGGTGGACGTGGAAGGTTGTTTTACCCCTACCTCTACCTAGGTGCAATGGGGACATTAATGGGAGAAGTAGGAGGTTGATTGTACCTTCTACTCCTAGTTGGTATATTAATAATTTCAACCATCCCATTGCACCTATGGGTAGTCATATCAACTCGTACCTAATTGAATTGTGCTCCTTGCCCTCTAGGGGCCTCATGGTTTAGTAGAAAGTTTTTGTATATGCCCATATATTTGTTATTAGGAGCCAATATATTGTCAACTTTAAGGTCTCTTACCTCAATCATGTTTTGTACCTGGTGCTTAAAACCAACACAAACCTCTATGTTATGCAATGTTATCCTATTATAAGGGTAAAATTGATCTTCCCTATATCCTTTTAGCTTAGGATGGTTGGGATCTATGAGAGGTATTTCAAGAATCTAATATTTCCCACCTCGCTCAATTGGTTGAATATTGATTGCATTGATTCTATCAATGGTGTGAAATAACGAGGGGGCTTGCATTCTCTGTTTCACCCTTGATTGTTTTTTATCATAATTTACTGGTGGAGGCTATGCTTGATAATTATGGGGTTGATGTGCAGCCCCATACTTAGGTGTAACCAATACCACTTGATTAACTAGAGCAAGGTTTGTCTGCTTCTGCTTATATTTGTCATTTTTGTTCCACTCCTTCTTGGTTCAGAGTTTGATGGTTCTTGTTGGTTCGAATTTTATACACACCCTATGAAGAATGAGCATAAAATACCGATAACACTTATACGGGATAAATCCCACTCACTTTAGGATCTTGCTGGATATCCAAGGTGTGAGTTACAGAGTTGGGTCGAATGTCTATTCACTCTTTTCCACTTCTGGAATAGTTTCAAGTGGACTGTCTGTTACCTTACAACGGGCTCGGGACTTCGGTTCGGTAATGTTTTTGGAGTTGGTTATCTTTGTGGATAATCAGATTTACAATCAGTTCTTTGATCTAGCTCTTTATGCTTTAGCAGATTTAAATAAAAGACAAATTTAAAGAAAGATAAAAATGGATCATTTCACGGTGGAACAGAGAGAGTAGGGTAGGGCAGAAAGAGAAGTTTATCTAACTTAGCTGCAAAACCAAAACTACAAATTTTAGTTATACCGGTTAGCTTCACAATAGAACAAATCAAAGAGGAAAGTGTCCAGCTTTCTAAGATCACTTTCAACTAAGAGCATAAGACAAAGATGAAACAGATCTAACAAAAAATTATAAACAGAAGGGAAGTCGGTTAAAATTGGTATCTCTCACTAGCACCCTAGCTCGCACAGTGAGGACAGAGCAATTAGAACAGGCCTGAACCTTAAATCTGTAATTTTCCCTAACATACAATAAAGAAAATGAAGCCTAACAACATATCCAATCCTGGTAACACGGATCTACAACATAAATTAAATAAACCTTAATGAAACGAAAACAAAAGAAGATGAACTTATCACAATCTGAAAGAGATTAGGCTCCTGGCCATGCTATCACAGAAAAGAAAAATCACACCAACTCTAAGTCCAGAACAAAGCATTCAAACAAGATTTGCAGGAAATTGCTCCAATAGCTTTTATTTCTAAGTTTTCGCCCTCGTGATTTACATTCAGAAGAAGTATTTATAGACCCAGGATAGACCCTGATATTTTTAGGAATATCTTCTTCTCAAACCCTAAATTTTATCCTCTTAACCTTACTACCGGGGTTTTACAATATAAGGCCCTTTAAAAATAGAGTTTTTTATAAACCCTAACCACTCTGCAAATCTGAGTGTAGTTACTTGCCATAAATGGAAAAGGCATGATCTGATGTTATTCTCATCCATCTGTAACTGCAAGTAAATATCTTCATCTTTCTGGTGCACTTGCCGGGAGGGTCTCATTAATTCCTCAGAGAAATTCGGATGAGTCACCGGTTTCTCTGACACTTTATCTTCGTAGAGCCGCTTCTGAGTTGAAATTCTCCGCATGCCATTACTTTCACCATAAATTCTTCTGTTAAATGCATCCATCGGCAAATTTTGGTAACTATGTGTAGATATTTTCATTTTTCGGTCAATTGCCGACATACTCCATTAAATGGGCAGCTGCTTAGTCACCGTAAAGTCTCTTTGCGGCCAGATCTGTAAAATATGGATGAACCAGCAATTCTCGGCATCTCCAATTTCCATCTGACGACCTTCATTTAATCCGTGCTTATTTTGTCTTTTTCGCCATTACTTTCGTTAGTATGCAACTGCCAGATGGCTTTCTGCAAAAGACATGCAAGGATTAGTACTTTAATATTATTAAATCAAAACCTTAATGTTCATTATATGTCGACTTTATTTGCTTTTGACACGTGTCGTGATAACATGACGCTTTCCTCCAGCTATTTTTCCTTTTGGCCTCTTTGTCTCTTTTGCTCGAAATCGTGACATGTCGCGATTTCGTGACATGTCACGAAATCGCGACGTCCCCTTGCACTCTGGCTCTTCTTTGTTTTGCCTTCCGTGAAACCGTGACATGTCACGATTTCATGACATGTCATGAAATCACGACGTTCCCTGCACTCTGGCTCTTCTTTGTTTTTCCTACCGCGAAATCATGACGTTCCCTATACTCTAGATCTTTTTTGTTTTGCCACGAAACTGTGACATGTCATGATTTCGTGACATGTCACGAAATTGTGACATTCCCCTGACTAGGCACTTTCTTTCCTTGGCTATCACAATTTTGTAACGTCATGAATTTGTGACGTCACGATTTCGTGACACCTTCGGGACTTAGGCTTTTTGGGCTTTGGCTGTCGTGATTTTATGACGTCGTGAAATCGCGACGTCGCGATTTCGTGACACCTTCGGGACTTAGGATTTTTTGGCTTTGGCTGTCATGATTTCATGACACCTTCGGGACTTAGGCTTTTTTGGCTTTGGTTGTCATGATTTCGTGACGTCACGATTTTGCAACATCTTTGAGACTTAGGATTTTTTGGCTTTGGTTGTCGTGATTTCACGACACCTTCAGGACTTAGGCTTTCTACTTCGAACCTTGTTGCGATTTCATGACGTCACGAAATCGTGACGTCATGATTTTGTGACACCTCCATGCCTTAACCATTTTTTTGCTCCTTTTGTCATGAAACACGACATGTCACGATTTCGTGACATGTCGCGAAATCGCGCCCTTTTCATCAAGACTTGCATTCATCCAAAATGTGTCGTGATATCACAATGTTTTTATCACTTGCACTTTTCTTCCAAAACATGTCGTGAAATCGTGACGTTTTCATTACTTGGCACTTCCTTTCCAAATATGTCACGATATCGCGACGTTTTCAACACTTGGTCTTTTCTTCCAAAATATGTCGCGATTTCGTGACGTTTTCCACAAGACTTGCTTCTAGCCAAAATGTGTCATGAAATCACGACATTTTCAACACTTGGTCTTTTCTTCCAAAATATGTCTCAATTTCACGATGTTTTCATCAAGTTTGGCTTTCGACTCAAACCTGTCACGATATCGCGACGTTCCCAAAACTTGGCTTTCTCTTCCAAAACCCGTCGCGATTTCGTGACATTTCCAAAAATGGAAAGTGTCGCGATATCATGACTTTTCCAAAAATGGAAAGTGTCGCGATATCACGACTTTTCCAAAAATGGAAAGTGTCGCGATATCGCGAATTTTCCAAAAATGGAAGTGTCGCGATTTCGCGACGTTTCCAGTACTTAGCAAAATTTCTAGAATTTGTAGGTTGACTTTAATGAATTCATTCATCTGTATTTTGCATATTTAGTGAAAGATTTTCTTTACTCAGAAATGACTCTAACATTTTAAAAATGAATTCTAAATTGAAATCAAAGCCACAGGCAAGCCTACTTGGATACTTTGGTATATGCAAAATTTGAAGAAGAAGGAGGCAAGCAAAATTTGGAATAAAAACTTGGAAAACATCAAGAGGGTCCCTATTGTAAAATGAATAGCTAAATATTTTCAAAGGATGGAAATTCATTTTTTCAGTGGGGGTGTGTTGCTTCTCAACAAATGGCGATATCTACGGGTAAAATAGTAGCACTATTTTAGAATCCAGGACTCTAGTTTCAAAACAATGTAGACCATGTACCATGCCTTGCCACAAATATTCTTCAAAATAAATTAACTACTACCTGATAGTTGTTAAAATTTCCCAAGGACATACTAGATTGAATCACTTAAGGAAGATTTCTGATGTGCAATTATAAGCGTATAAAACTTTCTTCAAGAATGACTGGGCCTTCGAATGTTGTACTCTGGATTGATCAACTTTTCTAGAAAGGGGAAACCGAGTTGTGAAAGGGGAAACCGAGTAGGGCTCTGTTTACTAGTTTAGCCTTTTACAGCCCCGACAGAGTTACTCTTTAGATTTACATGACCCTGATCCACAACTGTGAAGTAGTATCTACAACTTGGTAAAAGAAAACATCTTCTGAAGCCTTGGCTACCTCTTTCATTACATAACTTTTTCCTTCCTTTTTTTTTTTAATAGGAAATAACAGAGTGCCAGTTTTATGTTGTCTTGCTCAACTTTCACCTTCTCTCTCTCTCCTTTGAAATATACCAAAATCTGAAAAGCCTTAAAAAAGAACAACAATTTTTTTTTTAATATTTCATCAATCTGGAACTGCTTCAGCCTGGGTACTGATAGCCTCTATGGATACTCAAATAATTTCATGAATCAAAGTCCCCTCTTATGACCAACTTTTCTTGGATTCCCTAGGAGTTTCTCCAACCAAACAGTATAGCAGTTTCTTTATAATTAAAATAATCGTGGCAAGCAAGACACAAAATCCAATCATCTTTCTACTATTGTTCTGAATAACAAAATAGTTCCACTATTCAGTTTAAGCAGACTATCTCTCAATTAGAATAATGAACACTAGATTTTGAACTCAGAATAAAACAATTTTAGAAGGCTGACTTTTTCTTTGCTGCCCAGGCAAAACTTAAAAAAAAATAGAATTTTAAAAGCTAAAGAAATTTGTACAGACCCCAAAGGATAAAACACAGAACTTTAAAAACAGACATAAAAACAAACTACTTTGTACAGACCCCAAAGGATAAAACACAGACCTTTAAAATCAAACAAAATAAAATAAAACAAACTACTTCAAAGCTTATTTACAATGTATACACATGTTACAACGTCTTTGTGATTCATTCAAATGATATATTGGATGGAACAGCTGAGAAATAATGCTTTAGGTATTGACCATTAACAGGGAGGTTCAGAAAATTAC
The DNA here is from genome assembly GCA_028583015.1 of Wollemia nobilis. Taxonomy (NCBI): domain Eukaryota; kingdom Viridiplantae; phylum Streptophyta; class Pinopsida; order Araucariales; family Araucariaceae; genus Wollemia; species Wollemia nobilis. The sequence continues at coordinate 1,915,783 of JAQPPZ010000220.1, read as the reverse complement.
CATCAAGGTCCTGTAAACGAAATGCGTTATTACCCAGGATCTCAGCAATCTGGTATGGCCCTATCCATAGCGGCTGCAACTTTGTATGTTTACCTTTCTTTTCATGGGCCTTGTCCCATAGAAGCACCAGGTCTGCAAGTCTGAAAGCTTTCACTCTGGCTCTTTTGTCAAACCAGCGCTTGACGGTTTCTTGGTGCTCGACTGAAATGTTCCAGGGCTTGGAGTCGTTCATCCTGTAAATTAGTTAGATCCAAAACACGAGCCTCTGCATCTGCTTGATCCTCAAAATAGTCTAAAACAAATTGATAAGTAGGTAATTTCAGAGAGATGGGAACAATGGGCTGAGTACCATACAACAAAGCAAATGGGGAAGTCTTAAGAGCCACTTTATATCTTATCCTGTCAGCCCAAAGTGCATATTTCAATAATGTATGCCATTGTCTAGGTTTGTCCGCTGCAGATTTCTTAATGGCATTCATTAAATTCTTATTCGTGGACTCAGCTAGTCCATTACCTTGGGGATAATAGTTGGATGAAAATCTGATAACTATCCCCATCTGGTATGCCCATTCTGCAAACTCTAATGATTGGAAGGCTGGTCCATTATCGCACACCAAATTCAGAGGAACCCCAAACCTGGTTATGACATTTGACTCTAGAAATTCGATCACTTCATGAGTTGTACTTCTCATGGTGGCTGCTGCTTCAACCCATCTTGTGCAGTAATCAGTAGCTGTTAGAACATACTTATGCCCTGCTGAAGAATTTGGGTTTATCACTCCCACAAAATCAAGTCCCCATTGCATAAAAGGTTTATTTATTACAACAGGCTGCAATGGTAGAGCTCGATTGGCCTCTTTGGATGCAAAAGTTTGGCACTGATGGCAAGTTCTCACATGCTGATGCGCATCTTTAAACAATGTAGGCCAGTAATAGCCTACTCTCAATATTTTATGCGTAGTGGCAGATCCTGAGGAATGCCCTGCCCCTAACTTTTCATGAAAACTGGACATCACCTCATTGACTTCACTCTGAGAAATGCATCTTAAGAAAATGCCAGCATAATTTTCTCTATACAAGTTGCCTCCTTTGAGGAGATAATGAGCAGCTTTCAGTTTTAGTGCTCTCCTTTGGGTTCTATTCAAGTGAGATGGACAAATTCCAAATTGCAGCAGATGAATAATATCTCCATACCAGTCATCGAATCCAGAATTCAACTGATTAATTTCTTCTTGTACAGGTATTTCGGCAATGTGTCGAGACAAACCAAGTCCTCTGATTAATTTTGCAGGCCAAATTTCTAAGTCGTATTCCTACAGTCTTGTAACCCAATTACCTCTTAGTTCACCCAATTCGTCCTGGCTTAATAGGTATTTAACAGTCGGGTCAGGAACTATAGCATGAACTCTGCTTCTTAGTATGTAGTGCCTAAAGCGCTTAATTGCTCTCACCAAGGCATAGGCTTGTTTATCTAAGCGAGAATATTTTAGCTCAGCCCCCTTTAAATTGGTACTCTTGAAAGCAATTGGATGCTCCCCCGTTTCTCTTCGTTGGGTCGGAAGCTGCAGCAAGTGTGTGTTCGGAAGAAAAGGTGTACAAGTAAAAATCTGCACTTGAAATCCGGGCTCACCGAAACTGGAGCTTGCTTGATGGCAGTCTTGATTTCTTGGAACGTTGTTTTAGCTTCTGTTGTCCAGGAAATCTGAGTAGTTTCCTTTAGCATGTCATTCAGTGGCTTGACTATTTCTGCAAAACCAGAGATGAACTTCCTGACAAAGTTAATTTTCCCAAAAAAGGATCTTAACTCTTTCTTAGAGTTGGGAAAGGGTATGCCGGATATGGCTTCAACTCTGTCAGGATCCATGGAAATGCCATCTTTGGTGATCAAGTGCCCAAGGAGCTTTCCTTCCGTTACACCAAAAATGCACTTCTTCGGATTCAAAGAAATGTCGAACTCCCTGCATTTGTTGAACACGAGACTCCAAGTGTTTTACGTGGTCAAACCGAGATTTAGAGAAAACTGTTAAGTCATCCATGTAAACAACAATGCACTTACCCATAAGGCCTTTGAAAGCATGATCCATCGCACGTTGAAAAGTAGCTCCGGCATTAATCAATCCGAACGACATTCTTTTGTAGGCAAAAGTTCCCCACTTGGTTGTGAAGGCAGTTTTCATCCTGTCTTCCTTTTCAACCAATATCTGATTATACCCTGAAAAACCGTCTAGGAAAGACATCATTTTCGAACCATTGACAATCTGTAACACCTCATCCATGGAAGGCAAAGGATAATTATCTTTCTCAGATGCCTTGTTTAAATTTCTAAAATCCACACACAAGCGGATCTCTCCATTTTTCTTTCTGATCGGCACCAAATTGGCCACCCAAGTAGAATGCCTAACGGGAAAAATAATGGCGGCACTCAATAATTTTTCTACCTCCTTCTGGATGAGGGGCTCTAGCAGAGCGTTGACATGCCTCTGTTTTTGCCGGAAAGGTTTGCAAAACTCTTTTAAAGGTATAACATGAGTGTAAACTTTTGGATCAAAGACCTTTAAGTCTTTGTAAGACCAAGCCATAACATCCTTGGACCTGTGAAGAAAATCGATCATATTTCTTTTTATTTTTGGGTCACAAGTTTTAGCCAACTTGAGGTGCCTGGGATCTTCTTCAGTCCCCACGTTTAGGTTCTCAGTCTCACTGTTTGTTACATCCATAGAATCCTCAGAACTCACCTTTTGCTTGATTTGGTCAACATCAAAGAGCCGCTCCAGTTCTACCATCCCTTTTGGAATTCTGTTATCTTTCAACCTTATTATTCCCCTTTCATCGTCTAACTGCTCCAGCAGAGTATCCCTTTGTCCATCATCGATTATAGCATTTTCAAACGCTTTGGTACTCTATAAAAAATTTATAATCTGCTGGTCATCAGAGAAAACCTGAAAATTATCCACATTATTTGGGACCGAAGGACAAGGGACTAACTCGATCGAAAACTTGTTCCATTTGAATTCTTCCAGTGGTTTCAGACTTGCGGCTGATGAAGCCAAGACATCTGCACGTGAATTCTGCTCTCTAGGTATGTGCGTTAAATTAAAAGCATCAAAATCTTCCACGAGATCCCATGCTCGGTGTTTGTATCCTTTTAAATAAGATGCTTTACACTGGAATTTACCTTTAACTTGATTAGCCACCAACTCTGAATCTATAAAAACTCGGATATTTCTTACACCTCTGTCCAAAGCAAATTTCAATCCTAATACCAGTGCTTCGTATTTCGCTAAATTATTTGTGCAAGGGAACTGTAGGCGATAAGACATAAAATATGTCTGATTCTCAGGCCCTTTAAGGACTGCCCCTGTACCAGAACCCTGTTTAGATTTAGCCCCATCCACATGAAGCGTCCAAACTTCATTACTATGAACAGGATGAGCTTTACTAAACTTCTCATTTTGTCCCGTTGTTAAATTATAAACTCCAATATCTACATCAACAATATTTACAGTCTCATTTTTTGCATTATATTCAGTGATCGTATGTTTGTATCTGGGTTCTCTTTCAACCCTTAATTGGTTTGCCACTCCTTTCCATGGCAACCACATGTGTGAAAAGTCAGTTGCCAAGTATCCATTCAAATATTTCGACCAATCCCTGCTCAGAAGCATCCCGTACCCCACAGGAATATCCACCACCTGAATTTCAATTTTGTGTTGTGCCCTTGGTTCAGATGCTAACTGGATATGGATATTCCGAAGTTCACCTACTACTTTAACCTCTGATTTGTCCAATTGGACAACTCTTCTTTCAGACTTCATTGGGGTCAAACCCAACTGTTGACAAATGGCCAAAGGCATAACATTAGTTGAAGCACCCGAATCTACCGAGACCAGTTGTGTAAGTTTTTCCCAAAAATACGAACAGTCAGTAGAAAAGGCGAAACTTCAGTCTTCTCTTTATACATGGCTACATTCGCATTTGCCATCTTCTTTCCCCTGTCCAAAGATTTTGTAGTAGGCCCAGAGTATGTTTTAATCAAGTTATCCCTCTGTTCTAAAATTTGGGCCAACTCATGAAGAGTGATGTTGGCTTTGATCTTCTTCATGTCCTCCACTATATTATATCCCTTATTGAGTGGAGGGACAAAAGCATCTGGTCCTCTCGGATTTCCTCCCTTGGGTGGAGATGGGTTATTGCTTGAAGATGGATCTGGAGGAACATTGTGGGAGTTGTCCGGAGGGGTAGATGTAGTGTTGGGCTCCGGATTTCTATTTTTGAGGTTGTAGTTGTCCCTCTTGTATTGTTGAAAAGCCTGCACCTCATCCATAGGCATTTCAACTACATTCTCAGATTCACCCGGGAAAGTGAAAGAATCCAAGACCATGGCTGCACTGTGGCTGGATGAACTTGGGCCATCCGCATTTCTTTGATGTTCAGGAGAAATCAACTCCCCAGACAAAGCTTCAAAGGCGTTACAAAATTCCAAACAATCCAACTCCCCGTGCTGAGAAGTAGCATGTATCCTGCACCAGTTAGGCAAAGCCAAATCACAAATATTTACATCATGACCTTTACCTTTATAATCCTTATTGGGTTCGTATGGGGGCCGAGTGAATCTGTTCTGCTGATAGGAATACCTGTTTGAGTTCTCCCCAGTAGAAACCTGCCTTTTAAAACTCAAAAAATCATTGGCCAACTTTTGGACTATTTTTGACACTTCTTCAACTCTTGCATTATCAGCTTCTTTACCTGGGTTCTGTACATTTTCAGCAGGTGTTACAGCCAATGGATTTCCTGATGGTGGAGTTTGACACACTGGCAACATCATCTGATGTGGTATGGGATTGAAAATAGGGGCAGCTTGTGTGACCAAAGGAATTTGATGAGCATTTAAAGGTTGGGGTCCCAACTGTCTTTCCAGAACCAAAGCTTCTTTGTAAGCCTCTGTTAAATTGGTAATAGAGGGATCTCTTTTCAAGAAAACAGAAGTCATTGGATCTAGAGAATTCCTAAAAATCTCTAATGCCAGGTCTGCATTTGGCACATAATAACCAGTCAGTCTACCATAAGCCTTCTAAAATCTAACATTGTAAGATCTGACAGATTCATTTATTTCTCTTTTAATACCAGAAAACTGCTGATATAATACACTGGGATCTATTACCTCACCAAACTATGATACAAAAACCTTTTCCAAGTCATTCCAACTGGTAATAGAATCGTTAGTGAGATTTAGAAACCAGTCGTAAGCTCCCTCCTAGAGAGTGAACGGGAACAATCTGCAAGCCACATCTTCATGTTGTACATTTAACAATTTCAGAGCATTCTTGAATGCTACTAGATGTTCTTCTGCTGTCCTAGTTCCATCATGCTTGTATCTGGGAAGATATCTCTCAGGATTTTTGGGCAGGTCATGGGCTGCACCCGGGATATTTAAGGCAGTGGAACCTAACCAGTTTGCCATTATTACTTGATTGACAATGATATTTTCAGTTGCAGTTGGAGTAACTACAAGTGGTGACAAAACTATTTCAGACAAGGACTTGGCCCTTCTGAGGCTGCTTCTTCTGGGAGTTTCTAACTCAGGCACAAGGAGCTCTCCAGCTCTGGAGTGGGACCTTGTTATTCTATAATTAGAATCCAGCTTTTCTCCAGCACTTACAACCTTACAATCCTTAACAAACTACTGAACTTCAGGTCCTCCTTTCTAGCAATTTTAAATATTGGTGTTGAGTTCCGTTGTTTAGGCAAAAACTCAAACAAACAAGTTTTAAAAGAGCTGAGGAGGAGGGAAAAGGATTCAAAAGATAAAATACCAGACTCTGCAGAGACAACTTACAATACTGAACGGAGTTCAGTAGGGCCCTCCTTCTAGCGCCAATTTTAAATGTTGGTTCGACTTTTATACACACCCTATGAAGAATGAGCATAAAATATCGATAACACTTATACGGGATAAATCCCACTCACTTTAGGATCTTGCTAGATATCCAAGGTGTGAGTTACAGAGTTGGGTCGAATGTCTATTCACTCTTTTCCACTTCTGGAATAGTTTCAAGTGGACTGTCTGTTACCTTACAACGGGCTCGGGACTTCGGTTCAGTAATGTTTTTGGAGTTGGTTATCTTTGTGGATAATCGGATTTACAATCAGTTCTTTGATCTAGCTCTTTATGCTTTAGCAGATTTAAATAAAAGACAAATTTAAAGAAAGATAAAAATGGATCATTTCACGGTGGAACAGAGAGAGTAGGGTAGGGCAGAAAGAGAAGTTTATCTAACTTAGCTGCAAAACCAAAACTGCCAATTTTAGTTATACCGGTTAGCTTCACAATAGAACAAATCAAAGAGGAAAGTGTCCAGCTTTCTAAGATCACTTTCAACTAAGAGCATAAGACAAAGATGAAACAGATCTAATAGAAAATTATAAACAAAATGGAAGTCGGTTAAAATTGGTATCTCTCACCAGCAGCCTAGCTCACACAGTGAGGACAGAGCAATTAGAACAGGCCTGAACCTTAAATCTATAATTTTCCCTAACATACAATAAAGAAAATGAAGCCTAGCAGCATATCCAATCCCGGTAACACGGCTCTACAACATAAATTAAATAAACCTTAATGAAACGAAAACAAAAGAAGATGAACTTATCACAATCTGAAAGAGATTAGGCTCCTAGCCATGCTATCATAGAAAAAGAAAAATCACACCAACTCTAAGTCCAGAACAAAGCATTCAAACAAGATTTGCAGGAAATTGCTCCAATAGCTTTTATTTCTAAGTTTTTGCCTCCCGTGATTTACATTCAGAAGAAGTATTTATAGACCCAGGACAGACCCTGATATTTTTAGGAATATCTTCTTCTCAAACCCTAAATTTTATCCTCTTAACCTTACTACCGGGGTTTTACAATATAAGGCCCTTTAAAAATAGAGTTTTTTATAAACCCTAACCACTCGGCAAATCCGAGTGTAGTTACTTGCCATAAATGGAAAAGGCATGATCTGATGTTATTCTCATCCATCTATAACTTCAAGTAAATATCTTCATCTTTCTGGTGCACTTGCCGGGAGGGTCTCATTAATTCCTCAGAGAAATTCGGATGAGTCACCGGTTTCTCTGACACTTTATCTTCGCAGAGCCGCTTCTGAGTTGAAATTCTCCGCATGCCATTACTTTCACCATAAATTCTTCTGTTAAATGCATCCATCGGCAAATTTCGGTAACTGTGTGTAGATATTTTCATTTTTCGATCAATTGCCGACATACTCCATTAAATGGGCAGCTGCTTAGTCACCGTAAAGTCTCTTTGCGACCAGATCTGTAAAATCTGGATGAACCAGCAATTCTTGGCATCTCCAATTTCCATCTGACGGCCTTCATTTAATCCGTGCTTATTTTGTCTTTTCCGCCATTACTTTCGTTAGTATGCAACTGCCAGATGGCTTTCTGCAAAAGACATGCAAGGATTAGTACTTTCATATTATTAAATCAAAACCTTAATGCTCATTATATGTCGGCTTTATTTGCTTTTGACACGTGTCATGATAACACGACGCTTTCCTCCAGCTATTTTTCCTTTTGGCCTCTTTGTCTCTTTTGGTGCGAAACCGCGACATGTCACGATTTTGCGACATGTCACGAAATCACGATGTCCCCTATGCTCTGGCTCTTCTTTGTTTTGCCTGTCGCGAAACCGTGACATGTCACGATTTCATGACATGTCACGAAATCGTGACGTTCCCTACACTCTGGCTCTTCTTTGTTTTGCCTACCACAAAATTGTGACATGTCATGATTTCATGACATGTCACGAAATCATGACATTCCCTGCACTCTGGCTCTTTTTTGTTTTTCCTGCTGTAAAACCGTGACATGTCGTGATTTCACGACATGTCATGAAATCGTGACATTCCCCTGACTGGGCACTTTATTTCCTTGGCTGTCATGATTTTGTGACGTCGCGAAATCATGACATCGCGATTTCATGACACCTTCGGGACTTAGGCTTTTTTGGCTTTGGCTGTCACGATTTCGTGACACCTTTGGGACTTAGGCTTTTTTGGCTTTGGCTATCGTGATTTCGCAACGTCACAAAATTGCGACGTCACAATTTCGTGACACTTTCAGGACTTAGGATTTTTTGGCTTTGGCTGTCATGATTTTGCAACGTTATGAAATCACGACATCGTGATTTCATGACATTGCAATTTTGCGACACCTTTGGGACTTAGGCTTTTTTGGCTTTGGCTGTTGCGATTTCGCGATGTCGCAAAATCGTGACGTTGCGATTTTGTGACACCTTCGGGACTTAGGATTTTTTGGCTTTGGCTGTCGTGATTTCGTGACACCTTTGTGACTTAGACTTTCTGCTTTGAACCTTGTCACGATTTCGTGACGTCACAAAATCGCGATGTCACGATTTCGCGACACCTCCATGCCTTAACCATTTTTTTGCTCCTTTTGTCGCGAAACCGTGACATGTCACGAAATCGCGCCCTTTTCATCAAGACTTGCATTCATCCAAAATGTGTCGCGATATCGCGACGTTTTTATCACTTGCACTTTTCTTCCAAAACACGTCGTGAAATCGCGACGTTTTCATTACTTGGCACTTCCTTTCCAAATATGTCGCGATATCGCGACGTTTTCAACACTTGGTCTTTTCTTCCAAAATATGTCGCGATTTCACGACGTTTTCCACAAGACTTGCTTCCAGCCAAAATGTGTCGCGAAATCGCGACATTTTCAACACTTGGTCTTTTCTTCCAAAATATGTCGCGATTTCGCGACATTTTCATCAAGTTTGGCTTTCGACTCAAACCTGTCGCGATATCGCGACGTTCCCAAAACTTGGCTTTCTCTTCCAAAACCCGTCGCGATATCGCAACGTTTCCAGCACTTAGCAAAATTTTCCAAGACCCGTCACGATTTCGCGACATTTCCAAAAATGGAAAGTGTCGCGATATCGCGACTTTTCCAAAAATGGAAGTGTCGCGATTTCGCGACGTTTCCAGTACTTAGCAAAATTTCCAGAATTTGTAGTTTGACTTTAATGAATTCATTCATCTGTATTTTGCATATTTAGTGAAAGATTTTCTTTACTCAGAAATGACTCTAACATTTTAAAAATGAATTCTAAATTGAAATCAAAGCCACAGGCAAGCCTACTTGGATACTTTGGTATATGCAAAATTTGAAGGAGGCAAGCAAAATTTGGAATAAAAACCTGGAAAACATCAAGAGGGTCCCTACTGTAAAATGAATAGCTAAATATTTTCAAAGGATGGAAATTCATTTTTTCAGTGGGGGTGTGTTGCTTCTCAATAGGTCCCCTCGTCTACTTTTATCTCCTCGATGAGTTTGGCCTGTGCCAAGGCTTCCTCAAATGAGGGGTATTTTTGAAGTTGTAGCAAGAGGGAAATGTATTTCGAACAACTCTTGGTGAACATTAATACAATATCTTATGTGGGGATGGAGAATGATAATTTTACCATGAATTTTCTCCATCTATTCCCATAATCCATTACTGGCTCATCGTCATAATGTTTTAAATTAGCTAGGTCTAAAAGGTTCACCTTCCTCTTAGCACCAAAAGAGAAATTATTTAGGAAAGCGTTCACCAGTTGTTCAAAATTGGATATGCTATGCTTGGGTAGTTGGTTGAACCATTGAGTGGAAGCACTTGAAAATATCATAATGAATGTCCTTAGCATAAGAGCATCATTGTCTTCAATACAAAAACATGTGCTGATGAAATTGGTAACATGCTCTTGTGCATCCTCTTCACCCTTAAAATTTTCTAGCCTAGGCATCTAAAAATGCATAGGATATGCAGGGCTAGGAATTGATGGGCATAATGAATGGTTGTGTATTTTTCTCATTGTTGGTTGGTTCCCATCCATATATTTTTTCTCAAAGGACTTCATATTTTTAGCGAGTGCTTGGAATACCTTTGAGGTGAGGAGTTCCTCTTCTTATAGGACTCCTCATGGTGGCAATGGAGGTAAACCTCTATCCACTTGATTTGTTCTATTCTCTTCCCTTCTCTTAGGGGATTTAGGATGTGTCTAATCCTAATCTACTAGGTTTACCCTTTCTCCATCAGTTGGATTTCATTCATGATTTAGAGGGTGGTTTTGTTATGGGTTTCCTTCTTGTCTAGTTCACCCATATCTTGGTGAGTCAGTGCATTGATCTCTTTGATGATCATTTCTATTTTCTTGTTGGTTGATGCAAGCTAGCTACTTAGCTTACTCTCTTAAATATTGCTCATGTTGGCGCAACAACCTTCTCTTTGCTTGTCATGTTTGAGAGCTTCCACAAGCTCTCGCTCTTTGTGTAAGGCATTATCTAGCTATCATATGTAGTTAAATTGCACTATCATAGAAGACTCATGCTTATATGACCTTGTTCTAGTGAATTTGATTTACAGATTCCTCAAAGAGATTTTTGTTGTTTCCTTGTTTTTTCTAGCTAATGTAACTTGTTCAGTGTATTGTTGAGTGTCTTTATGATTAGACTCTATATGTTTACTACAAGTTCACACTGAGGCACCCCCAGTTTGAGAAGTGGGCTTAGAAGTCATGATTCATGAACTTCTAGATGCATAATTCTCTGTGACTACGGTTTTGGGAGGTGGTCTCGAATAAATTTGATCCACCTCTTGTAACTATCTTGTTTTCCATGGATGATCTTGTGGGGAGCCATTTATTCTAATGAGGTCATAGTTTATTGGAATCCTTCCTCTTGCATGAAGGATATCTTCTATTTTATATCTATGACTAGATGTATCTCTAGTTTCATGCCCCTAAGTGGGTTGATCTATTCTAAATGTCTCATGTGAATGTTGGGATGTTATGACTCCTGTGTGTCCTTTTGATGATGAAGGCTTTGTGGTCACCCCCTTTATCTAGGAGGATGGAGGCATGGAAGCCTCATCATCTCTATGTGAAGAATGGGTTTTATAACCTCTCTTATATCCATGTGGGCAGGAAGCTCTTGAAGCCTCCTCATGTCTTTGAGAAGTTTCTATGTTTTTGGAGGAAGCCCTTGAGGTTTCCTCATGTATCCTTGATGATTATGGTCATGAAGTCTCTTTGTGTTTAGGAGATGTAGTTCCATGATGTTTCTCCCTATTTGGGGTTTCTCAAGAGGAAGCCCCAAGGGTTGAGTTATCTTCCCTAAGAATCGCAAAACTGCATCTCGCAGTCTTACGAGTGGGTCTTCCAATGTGACTACGACTTCGCCTATGGGTATGGGTTGCTTTAGATTCTCCCTCGGTATTATATCGAGGATGTTTACTTCTTGTTTTGACCATTGTTTTTTTAGATTCATTTGTTTTGTGTTAAATTTAAATATAGCCAAACTATATCAAGCAAATATTTATCTTGATTATCAATTTAAGTGTGCCCTAAACTGTTTGATGTATTTAGATGTTTTGTTGTTCTTGTTTCTTGCTCTTGTTTTGGATTGAGAATGAGGAGACTCATCCATAGTGATAATCAAGAACACTCATGCCAAACATGATTTTCTCAAAAATAGACTAGGGTACATCGCTTAAATTCTAGTGGGGGATTTGCCTAGATCTTCCACTCTGAACCAATTGTTCCAATAGTGGGAGACATTTTGAACATAAGTAACTTAGTACCACTATAAGTGAGTTCCTAATTCCATTTCTAGGAAGATCTAGGGGGCAAACCAGTGGAAGGAGATGAATGCCAACATCACCGGACTAAATTGAGGGTTGGTGATGAAATCCAATTCCCCAATGTTTATGGTAGAATGTGCAAGTGTGTGGGGTTATTTTTATATTTTTGAAATAGAAAATCATGCATCAGCCAAAATTCATGACTACTTTCCTACATGCCTAAAAAGAACATTTTGAATTAAGAAATATGCACATCTAATTTAATCTAAATGATTTCTCATATAATGCACTTCCTACTTTGTGAATGGGCAACCACTGATTGGGCCACATGCAAGCAAACCAAAATACAATGGCCTAGCATGTTGGAGACTAGGGCAGACCTTACAGGTAGAGGTCCACTATTCCTAGCAGCGCATAGAAGAAATCTAAAAGAAACGTAAGAAATGCAACATGTAATTTTTATTTCCCTTTCATTATTTTAGTTTTACAAATCGAAATGTCTTAGTCTCATGATCATAGAATCAAATTACGGGTTCCTGGAATTATTGTACTTGTCCCACAAAATGAGTGAATGCATTTGGATCTTGTGGTTGGATCTAAATTGACCTTAAAATATCCATCAAGGTCTCCCAGTGCTTTGGGGACTATTGTATGAGCTCATAGATGGATAGCTTAGCTGGATTCATTTATAAGTTTTGCTCGAGTCTACTCCAAATAGTCACCACAGGTTGGTTTGGTTGACCTGGAAGGTTGTTTTACCACTACCTCTACCTAGGTGCAGCGGGGACATTAATGGGAAAAGTAGGAGGTTGCGGTTGATTATATCTTCTACTCCTAGTTGCTATATTAGTAATTTCAACCATCCCAATGCACCTGTGGGTAGTCATATCAACTCGTACCTAATTGAATTGTGCTCCTTGCCCTCTAGGGGCCTCATGGTTTAGCAGCAAGTTTTTGTATATGCCCATATCTTTGTTATTAGGAGCCAATATATTTTCAACTTTAAGTTCTCTTACCTCAATCATGTTTTGTACCTGGTGCTTAAAACCAAAACAAACCTCTATGTTATGTATTTTTATCCTATTATAAGGGTAAACTTGATCTTCCCTATATCCTTTTGGCTTAGGATGGTTGGGATCTATGAGAGGTATTTCAAGAATCTGATCTTTCCCACCTCGCTCAATTGGTTGAATATTGATTGCATTAATTCTATCAATGGTGTGAAATAGCGAGGGGGCTTGCATTCTCTGTTTCACCCTTGATTGTTTTTTTATCATAATTTACTGGTGGAGGCTATGCTTGATAATTATGGGGTTGATGTGCAGCCCTATACTTAGGTGTATCCAATACTACTTGATTAACTAGAGCAAGGTTTGTCTGCTTCTGCTTATATTTGTCATTTTTGTTCCACTCCTTCTTGGTTTGGAGTTTGATGGTTCCCTCATCTACTTTTATCTCCTCAATGAGTTTGGCCTGTGCCAAGGCTTCCTCAAATGAGGGGTGTTTTTGAAGTTGTAGCAATAGGGAAATATATTTTGAACAAATCTTGGTGAACATTAAGACAATCTCTTATGTGGGGATGGAGAATGATAATTTTACCATGAATTTTCTCCATCTATTCCCATAATACATTACTGACTCATCGTCATAATGTTTCAAATTAGCCAGGTCTAAAAGGTTCACCTTCCTCTTAGCACCAAAAGAGAAATTATTTAGGAAAGCGTTCACCAGTTGTTCAAAATTGGATATGCTATGCTTGGGTAGTTGGTTGAACCATTGAGTGGAAGCACCTGAAAATATCATAATGAATGTCCTTAGCATAAGAGCATCATTATCTTCAATATGAAAACATGTGTTGATGAAATTGGTAACATGCTATTGTGCATCCTCTTCACCCTTAAAATTTTCCAGCCTAGGCATCTAAAAATGCATAGGATATGCAGGGCTAGGAATTGATGGGCACAATGAATGGTTGTGTATTTTTCTCAATGTTGGTTGGTTCCCATCCATATATTTTTTCTGAAAGGACTTCATATTTTTAGCGAGTTCTTAGAATACCTTTGAGGTGAGGAGTTCCTCTTATTGTAGGACTCCTCATGGTGGCAATGGAGGTAAACCTCTATCCACTTGATTTGTTCTATTCTCTTCCCTTCTCTTAGGGGATTCAGGATGTGTCTAATACTAATCTACTAGGTTTACCCTTTCTCCATCAGTTGGATTTAATTCATGATTTAGAGGGTGGTTTTGTTATGGGTTTCCTTCTTGTCTAGTTCACCCATATCTTGGTGAGTCAGTGCATTGATCTCTTTGATGATCATTTCTATTTTCTTGTTGGTTGATGCAAGCTAGCTACTTAGCTTACTCTCTTAAATATTGCTCATGTTTGTGCAACAACCTTTATCTTTGCTTGTTATGTTTGAGAGCTTCCACAAGATCTTGATATTTGTGTAAGGCATTATCTAGCTATCATATGCAGTTAAATTGCACTATCATAGAAGAATCATGCTTATATGACCTTGTTCTAGTGGTTTTGATTTGCAGATTCCTCAAAGAGATTTTTGTTGTTTCTTTGCTTTTTCTAGCTAATGTAACTTGTTCAGTGTATTATTGAGTGTATTTATGATCAGACTCTATATTTTTACTACAAGTTCATGGTAAAGCACCCCCAGTTTGAGAAGTGGGCTTGGAAGTCACGATTCATGAACTTCTAGATGCAGAATTCTCTATGACTATGATTTTGGGAGGTGGTCTCGAATAAATTTGATCCACCTCTTCTAACTATCTTGTTTTCCATGGATGATCTTGTGGGGTGCCATTTATTCTAATGAGGTCACAGTCTATTGGAATCCTTCCTCTTGCATGAAGGATATCTTCTATTTTATATCTATGACTAGATGTATCTCTAGTTTCATGCCCCTAAGTGGGTTGATCTATTCTAAATGTCTCATGTGAATGTTGGGATGTTATGACTCTTGTGTGTCCTTTTGATGATGAAGGCTTTGTGGTCACCCCATTTCTCTAGGAGGATGGAGGCATGGAAGCCTCATCATCCTTATGTGAAGAATGGGTTTTATAACCTCTCTTATATCCATGTGGGCAGGAAGCTCTTGAAGCCTCCTCATGTCTTTGAGAAGTTTCTATGTTTTTGGAGGAAGCCCTTGAGGTTTCCTCATGTATCCTTGATGATTATGGTCATGAAGTCTCTTTGTGTTTAGGATATGTAGTTCCATGATGTTTCTCCCTATTTGGGGTTTCTCGAGAGGAATCCCCAAGGGTTGAGTTATCACCCCTAAGACTCGTAGAACTGCATCTCGTAGTCTTATGAGTGGGTCTTCCAATGTGACTACAACTTCGCCTATGGGTATGGGTTGCTTTAGATTCTCCCTCGGTATTATATCGAGGATGTTTAATTCTTGTTTTGACCATTGTGTTTGTAGATTCATTTTTTTTGTGTTAAATTTAAATATAGCCAAACTATATCAAGCAAATATTTATCTTGATTATCAATTTAAGTGTGCCCTAAACTATTTGATGTATTTAGATGTTTTGTTGTTCTTGTTTCTTGCTCTTGTTTTGCATTGAGAATGAGGAGACTCATCCATAGTGATAATCAAGAACACTCATGCCAAACATGATTTTCTCAAAAATAGACTAGGGTACATCGCTTAAATCCTAGTGGGGGGTTTGCCTAGATCTTCCACTCTGAACCAATTATTCCAATAGTGGGAGACATTTTGAACATAAGTAACTTAGTACCACTATAAGTGATTTCCTAATTCCATTTCTAGGAATATCTAGGGGGCAAACCAATGGAAGGAGATGAATGCCAACATCATCGGACTAAATTGAGGGTTGGTGATTAAATCCAATTCCCCAATGTTTATGGTAGAATGTGCAAGTGTGTGGGGTTCTTTTTATATTTTTGAAATAGAAAATCATGCATCATCCAGAATTCATGACTACTTTCCTACATGCCTAAAAATAACATTTTGAATTAAGAAATATGCACATCTAATTTAATCTAAATTATTTCTCATATAATGCACTTCTTACTTTGTGAATGGGCAGCCACCGATTGGGCCACATGCAAGCAAACCAAAATACAATGGCCTAGCATGTTGGAGACTAGGGCTGACCTTACAGGTAGAGGTCCACTATTCCTAGCAGCACCTAGAGGAAATCTAAAAGAAACCAAAGAAATGCAACATGTAATTTTTATTTCCCTTTCATTATTTTAGTTTTACAAATCGAAATGTCTTAATTTTCACTATTTTTAAGAAAATAGAAGTAGAAAGCAAACCATAAAGCATCAGAAAAGTTGTACGAACCTTAAATATAGCTTAGAGAATCAAGATTTTGACCTCCACTGTACTTAAGTTCTAGATGTTGTTGACCAAAGCAGTTGATTTTTGGTCGCTGTAGACCAGAGCGGTTGACTACTGGTCACTCCAGACTAGAGTGGCTAATTTATGGCCACTGTAGATCAGAGCGACTAAACCTACACACAAAACCCGAATCGGTAAAGCAAAAAAAATAAAAATTAACTATAGAACTAGGCAAGAGTCCCATCGTGATTGCCATCTATAATGAACTCAAGAAAATGATGTGCCATCCACTAGCTACTCTACTTGTGTTTTAATTGAATTCTTTAATATTTAAACATACAATAAATGAAAGGCACAAAGCCGATATAACCAGAATGTGAAGAAATAAATGAATGAATGCTTTTGTATTGATATTCCTAAGATCCGGTTACATATGAATCCCTCTAAGGGATACCCTTCATTTGATACATGATTTTACACACAAAGAGGGTAGTAGGTGCATAAAATATCCCTTCGTAAGGGGTGCGTGTTTTATCAGGATTCCTAGTGATGTACACAAAAATGTATGAGGGCTTACAGATGCCTTCTTCTCTAGGTATTATTGCTAGGGATCCTTTTACTTTCATATATTGTGGATTTGCTCGATGAACCTATAGCCCTACAAGCAATGAAACAACAACACACACTTAGATGTATGATATTGCCTCCTTGGATGAGGCTATTAGCAATGAATGATCTCAAAGAAAATACAATGAAACTAATTCTATGCAACCAAATAAATGAAGTACATCTATGCTAATGATATGAATACATGAATAAATCATAATAAAAGAAACTAATGTCTAAACCCTAAGTTATTTCTATGGGCCACTATCCAAGACAACGGTCGCTAAAGTGAAACTTGCATTCTTTGATCCAAGGCTATGGATCAAAGCTTGTATATGATGTTGAAATAGGGGTTGATTTTCTTGATGTATTGAATATCCTATGTGTTAAATCCTTG
This sequence comes from Wollemia nobilis, assembly GCA_028583015.1. Classification (NCBI taxonomy): domain Eukaryota; kingdom Viridiplantae; phylum Streptophyta; class Pinopsida; order Araucariales; family Araucariaceae; genus Wollemia; species Wollemia nobilis. Next base: position 1,898,809 of record JAQPPZ010000220.1, on the reverse strand, counting down.
ATCGACTAGCACTTTTTCGATCCTCAAAGATGCTCCAATATGCTCTCCAATATGATAGGGCTTCACTATAAAAGTGATCCTCAAGGGAAGCTCTCTAAATATTGAAAAGCTCTCCTTAATGACCTATTATATTCAATTCATGATCCTTTGGTGCCATTAGGCTTGCACATTTGAAAGTGTGTGAAGCCCTAGGTCTATGTTCAAAACCCTAGGATAAAATACCTCATGCGTAGAGGATGTTAGCATGAGAAACTTTTGTTTTTCTATATTTAATTGAAGTCTAAATTTGGAATTAAGTCTCCCATGTGAACTGGTCATGAAAGGGGAATGCAAATTTGTCCTTGCTCACCTTTATTGCATGCATACTACCACTTCCACCCGTGAATGGGCCAATTTGTCAGCAATTTGCTTTTATGGCTTAGCCACTATCGTTCGCAATGACTAAGGTTTAGCCACTGTCATCTGCAATGACTAAGGTTTGGCTACCCTAAGCTTGAGCAACCAGGATCTAGCTACCCAAGTTTATAGTGGCTAGGCTTGGATGGGATAAGACTACCATAGATGAGTGGTGAGAACCACTTTTGATACTTGGAAATTCCAAGGTTTTATCACATGGCCTAGGAATGTGCCCATGTTAGTAGTTATCCTAAACATGACATGTTTTAGGTGTCTACACCTAGAGGGGACTTAAGGACAAAGTTGAGTAAGCTTTTGTGAAAGCTTAAGGATATATGTATGTGATATTTTATAAGATTACAATTAGATTTGAGGTAAGTCTTAGTAAATACTTGTTGAGAATATTGAACAAGTTTTAGTGAGGACTTGTTGAGCAAATTTAAAGCAAGTCTTGGTAAAGACTTGTTGAGCATATTGAACAAGTTCTACTAAGGACTTGTTGAGCATATTTGAGGTAAGTCTTGGTGAAGACTTGTTGAGAAGATTGAAAAATTTCTAGTGAGGAATTTTTGAGCATATCTGAGGTAAGTCTTGGTGAAGACTTTTTGAGCAGATTGAACAAGTTCTAGTGAGGACTTGTTGAGCAACTTTGAGGTAAATCTTAGTGAAGACTTGTTGATTAGATTGAGAAAGTTCTCTAGAGAAATTGTGGACATATTTGAGGTAAGTCTTTGAGAATATTTGAGAGTAGAGTTGATTTATTGATTTGTTAAAACCTTGAATTAAGGTTTGGTACAAATATAGCAAAGTTGAATTATTATTGGATCAAGCTTTGTGTTAAGGCTTGAGGACAAATTTGAGGACATAATTTGGTATATATTTGAGAGAAAATTTGTACCAAACCAGAGATAGAGATTGAGAAGATTTGTGCTAGACCTAAGGACTATGTTTAGTGTAGATTTGATATAGATATTGAGCAGATTTGTGCTAGATTGAAGGACTATGTTTAGTATAGATTTGAGATAGAGATTGAACAAATTTGTGCTAGATCGAAGGACTATGTTTAGTATAGATTTGAGATAGATATTGAGTAGAGATAAGAATAAGCTTTGGAGGTGATATATCAGAGGACAGTAGTCTCTAGTAGATAGAGATCCATTATCTAGGGTAGTGAGGATAGAGGTCTTCTAAGTGAAGACATAGATATTCATTGGAGAGAGATCCACAAGCCAATGCAATGGAGCTAGTAGTCTTCTAGAGAATCACCAACCAAAGCAATGGATACGAGGTTCTCCTATGGATAGATATCCATGAACCAGTTGAGGGTATTGGTGTCTCATATGGATGGGTATCCATGAAATTAATTAGGGGATTGGTGTCTCCTTTGGACAAAGGTCCATAAACATTGTAATAGGGAAGGATTTCTAAGATATTTGTTGAGAAAATTATAGTGAAATATTTTCTTCATGGAGTAGCCCACATTAATTGAACCACATTAAATTCATATCTCTATTGTGTGTGGTGATTTTTACATTGCTTTTATTACTACTATTGATATTGCCATTGATATATTAGATAATATTGTTTGAGAAAAGAAATGTAAAAAGTGATATTATACTATTCATCTCCCCTCTCAATATAATTTTATGTTCTTCAAAGAGTATAGTCGTCCTCCAGGATGTTGATGTTCTACCTTAAAAATTCTAGTATTTGAGAAACCTTGCAACAAAATGAGTTATATCCTTCTTAATTCAAGGCCAAATTAATCCTTCTTTAAATTTTCTTGCATTTTCACTACTCTTGGATGAGTGGAGTATGTAGCATAGTGTGTCTCTTATAATATGGTTATTTTTATCTCATAATTATTTGGGACTATTATTTGATCTTTGAAATATAGCATATTGTCTTTGGTTTTGAAATCCATATTCATATTTGGTCCTTACTCAACCTTCATTCGATATTTATTATATAATTCATCTTCTTTATGCAACTCTTTAATTTTTTCTACCAATCCATACTAACATCATGTTAAAGTAGCTACATGTCTCCTCCTATTGAGTGCATCAACTAGTTTATTTTCTTTCCCTTTAATATATTATATCTCAAAATCATATTCAACCAAGAATTCCATCCACCATAATTGTCTAGTATTTAGCAATGGTTGAGTAAAGATATATCTTAAGTTTTTATGATTTTTTTTTTAATTCAAAGGGTTTTACCAACAGGTAATTCCTCCACATTTTGATGGCATGAACTATGATGGCTAGTTCTAAGTTATGAGTTGTATAATTGACTTCATTCTTCTTAAGTTTTCTAGATTCATATGCCACAATGACCTCATTCTACATTAGGACATCTCCTAGCCATTATAGAGAAGCATCCATACAAATTGTGAATGGTTTACTTGGATCTAGAATCTGAAGAATAGGTGTTAGTCATTAATTTTTCCTTAATCACTTTGAATTCCTCCTCACACTGAGAATTCCACTTAAAAAATTTTCCCTTTATTTATAGATTGGTTATGGGAAAGATAATTTTTGAAAATCCTTTTACAAATCATCTATAATACCCTACCATTCCCATAAAACTTCTTACTTTAGAAACATTGGTGGGATCTGGCCAATCCACTATGGCTTCAATATTTTTGGGATCAACTACGACCTTGTCGGTTGAGACTATGTGACCCAAATATTGTACTTGTAATGAATAAAACTCACACTTAGATAAATTTTCATGTAATTTATTTTTCCTAAGAATTTATAAGACTATCTTAATATGTTGATCATGTTCCTCTCTACTTTAGGAATAAATCAAGATATTATCCAAAAATATTAACACAAACTAGTCTAACTATTCCTGAAACACAATGTTCATCAAGTTCATGAAGACAATAGGAACATTTATGAAACTGAAAGGTAGCACTATGAATTCATAATGCCCGTAATGGGTTCTAAAGGTAGTCTTGAAAGTATCCTCCTTAATTATTATTTGATGGTACCCTAATCTAAGGTCAATTTTTGAGAGAAGTTTTTCTCCTCTCAATTGATTAAAGAGATCATCAATCCTTGGTAAGTAATACTTGTTTTTCACAGTCATCTTTTTGAGCATACAATAGTCAATACACAATCTCAAGGACCCATATTTCTTCTTAACAAATAAAACTAGTGCTCCCTATGATGAAACATTGGGTTTGATGTGCCCCTTTTCTATTAAATCCTGAAGCTGAGTTTTAATTTCTTGTAATTCAATAGAAGTAATATGATAAGGGATTCTAGCTATGGGTGTTACTCCTAGTAAAAACTCAATAAAAAAATCAAATTCTCTCTTTGGTGGAAGTCCAAGCAGGTCTTCAAGAAAAACATCTCTAAACTCATTCAAAATTGTATATTGTTGGAATAGAGCAAAGCTAGACTCAATTTCTTCTTTCTTATTCATTTTGATCATAAAAATCCTACAACCCTTCCTTGAGGCCATTTAAACTTGCATAGCAATCATTAAGTGAGGTTCTAGGTTCACTCAATTTCAATGGACTTAGATTCATTATTTGGAATCATCCATGAAATCAAGCCATCTCTCTTTAAAATTTAATAGATTTTTGTGAGCTTTTAACCAATATATACCTAGGATGATATCAAAAGTGTGAAAAGGTGCTACATACACATTCCAATTTATTTTTCCTTGAAGTATATCTATTTTGGAGTCAAATAAACATTAGTTGACCATATAGGTTTGTCCTAATCCATATTCAACTTGCCACCCATTTGCCATAATCCTAGGTCTTACAGATATGTACCTCACAATACTAGAAGATATAAAACTATCAATTGCACCACTATCTATCAAAATAAAAACATCTTTCCCACCTAATTTTACTTTTCAAATAAATGGAGTGGCTTGTCCTAAATATTGGGGTTACTCATGGTAGCATAAATTTTGTGAGGAGCTTCTTCAGTTAGTTTTCTCTTATCTATTCTCTTTGAGCATTGATTTGCATAATCATATTTATCTCTATAAATAAAGCATACATTTAGACCTTTATTCTTCCATATATCCCCATATTTATTCTGACTAGTAACATTCTTTCCTTTGTCTTGTGTCACAATTATCTACACAACTTTCTCTGGAAATTTTCTCCTATATTGTTGCCCTTTGTTACTCTGATATTTTTCTCTTTTCTTGTTGTCTCCTCTAAAATGATCACCTTCCCTATATTTAGTGTATTTGTCCTTTCATTTATTAGGTTCAGGGTATCTTCTTTTCTTAGATTCATCTTTCTCAAACCTCTGATAATAAGCCTTCTTATTCTTCTAGCTTAATTCTTCATATCATGCAGAATCAAAGGCTTCTATCAAATTCTTTGGCTTGATCCATCCAATAGAAGATCCAATTTTGGGATGCAATCCTAGCACAAATTTGTGAACTTTAAACTCCTCCCTCTTATCATATTCAGGTGCATATTTTAGTAGTTGGACAAATCTCTAATAGTAGTCTATCACTAACATGTTTTCTTGATGAATATTGGTGAATTTTGCATACTTATCAATATTAAACCGTGGTGTAAGAAATCTATCTCTAAATTCATTCTTAAACACATCCCATGGAATATATGTAGCCTCTTTTTGACTAGTTTTCTTATATGTGGTCTACCAATCCCTAGCAGGACCTATTAAGTGTGCTACAACCCATGTAGTTTTAGATTCAACACACAGGGGTTGAACGACAAAGTACCCCTTAAACTCACTTAACCAATTTATAGCTACTTCACAATCCCTCTTCCTATTAAATTTAGAGATATCTAACTTTTGATTTCTTTTTGTAATTCTACACTGACTTTCCTTCTTGATGATCCCTCAAGAAATTCACTTTGTATTCTTTCTGACTCTTTACCTTTAGTCAAATTTTCTATTACCTGCTCAGTAGTAATTTCTTGTTTTTGAGACAACTATACTCTCTGCTATTCCATGTGCCCATTAATCTGAGCTCTTTGAATTTCCATTTGCTCCTTCTATTGATTCAACTATTCTTGCATCAACTAAATAATTTTTATCATATTATCATTGTTTTGTCTAGCCCTTCCTGCTGCTAGTTCCTTTTATTTTATTAAAATACACCTAGGTGCTTTGGTGGTTTGCACATGATCCGACTCTCTCACGTGTCATCTTAGTCCCTTTCTCAAAACTTATGCAAGCCCCTCTTGCAGAGTAGCATTTGCCCTTTTGGATATCCTCACCATTATACTTGGTGACAAAAGAGCTATGTCAATTCAACAAATTATATGTTTACAACATAGGGATTTTTGCAACCTAGGATTTGATACCAACTGTAACAATCCAAGTCTACTCACTTGGTTATCAAAAATATAAAATTCAAATTTTGTTTTATTTAAAAATAAATTTAAAAACTATCAAATGCACATCCAACTTTATATTAGTACATAGGCATAGGTTTCTACACTTTGAGATTTATGTCCACTGTAGATAGAATCATGAGTGCTCAATATTAGCCAGATCTCGCATTAGGCTACCATTTATGAGACCCAAATTCTCATAACTCGAGTTCTAGATTCTCGAAAAGGGGTTATCCTTCTAGGGCCCATAATACCTAGAAGGGTGGATGCATATTTTCCCCATATCATAGTATGAAGGACATTGGTCACACTAACCATAATTTGGTCCTATCATAATTTTCTTTAAGCTCATGCTAGAGTTAGTGTTATTATACCTAGTGCTTGATAGCAGTTCATCAATCTATAGATTTTATCAAGGTCCACCAATACTTTGGATTTAGGGTCCAGGTATCTCAGATCATATCTCAGTTGTTGATAAGACACCCCATACCATCTATCACTAGATCTTCCAACCATAAGACTAGCTTCCCTAAAATTGAGTTAATGTTGGCTATTTTGCAACTAGATTATGAATTGTAAGAACCCTCACATACTAAATCGTACAATAACTTGGATCAACATCCCATACAAAAATTCATTACTCTCATAGCATAAATTCCACTGATCCTTTAAATCTCTACTAGAGAACATTTATCCATGAATCACAACAATTACCACCTATGTGCTATCAGAGTTGGGTGGATGACATCCTTCTCGATGACATCAGACTCATAGTAAGCCATCCTTCCTTATAAGTCATTTTTCTTCAGAGTGTTGTCATCCTTCCCAATGAAATCATAATCATTGTATATTCCTTATCTAGATAAGTTTTACCATTCTCTTTGGTTACCAATTTGGTAGGATCTAAGTTGAAGAATTTTAAATCTTTCAAGGTTTACATAATTGTTTCCTACCTCATTTTTTGATTCTAAAATCATTATTTGCTTTCAAAATAAATATATTTCAACTATATCATAATTTTATTTCATGTTTAATTCCAAGAATCCATGTAAATCTTACCTAAATTCATTTATAATTTAATACTTTTAATCTATCTAACATTGGTACATGATATAAACAAAAATAAATTATATTAATATTGACTTCAAAGGCAAAATGATTAACAAGTCAAAATTAAAACATTAAATATCTAGGAAAGACATTATCCAAACTTTTAAATAAATCTACCCAAGTTTCAAAACGCAATTCCAAAAATAACAATATTAAATTTTATTTAAATCTACCAAACTCTAAAAGAGCGATAAATAAATCTGGCCATTTACTTTGTATTTTTTAATAAAAATCACCTGTGTGTATCAACCTCCATCATTCTTTTCTTATAAAGCATTACAAAAAAAATGCTATGAATATGGTTTATTTAATTGACATTAATAAATGTTTTTTAATTCTTTTCTTTATGGTTTGGTATTCCTCTATATAATTTATGACATACTACCCAAGGACATCACACTTGATTTTTATTCACTCCGCCCAAGACACCACACTTGGTTTTCAATCGGTGCATCGTGCTATTTTTATGTTTTTCAATCATTTTAAGGTAATTAAATTTTAATTAAGGTCTCCATTAAAAGCAGTTCCTCCATTAATGTTTAACCATTTTATTTGTACGTAAAACTGATTACATCAAGGATTCCTATTATCTAAAGTCTTCCAAAACATTTCCACTCACTTGGAACCCGTGTATAAGATATGATCATAGCACAAATCGATGATATAATAAATAAACTCTACTATGCATACCATACATTATAAATCAAGTAGCTATAGTTTTAAACAAATCAATCAAATAACTCTGATGATATTCAAAAATTGGGCATATTTTTCTCTACATTAAAAGAAAACTATGGATATAAGAAAATACATGTATTGGTTCAATGATTAACTCTGGTGAGTTTAGTGAAGTGCGAAAGTTTATTGATTAAAAAAGTAACACTGTGAATTGACATCCATAATACTTTCTAAGGATGGTGTATTGAAGAAACATATTTTACTTCACCTAAGTAGTCCAAATGGAAGAATATAGGGGGTGACTTTAGAATGTATTGGAAAATTTTCCCAACCACCAACGGTTTCAAAAATTACTGGCAACAATAAAAACTTACACCATAGACAGAATGATCTTAAATTTCCCATAATATAATTGAACTAAAATCAATTAAACACTAACAAGGATAATATTCTATCTCGTTGATAATTAAATACAACTATACGACATTAGCATAATTTTTTTTAGTAATAAAAATATTGTACTATTGGAAACATCATGTCTATGACATAATTTAATTTGGAAATGAATTTGAAACCATGAAGTCATTTCCATAGCTTGATAATGGTCTAGGAACGTGACATTTAATGGTAGGTTAAAGTCTTATACAGCGAAATACGACATTCAAATATTACACAAATAGTATTTCTTGAGATCTTGACACCCTAAGACCTCTCACCAGGTCTATAGTTGCCTAAATATAGCAAGGATAGTACCACTCAAACTAAAAAAATACAATGCTTCACTGGTTTTGACGTCCACTTTTCACACCACACCTTGAATTCAGTTGTCCACCATCATCATATTACTCTTTAACTCTTGCAGCAAAGAGAAAGTGGAGAATGTGGATTTTGGGTTAGTTTGGCCCATTATAGATGTAGTATTAACATGAAATGCAATGCATATAAAGCACTCACAAAATTTTGAATGCAATTCCCATCATGCAGGTTTATGTAGATATATATATACTTTTAAAACCAACTCTACATAGTACAATTTTATTATTCACAGATCATTATTTTCTCTTTTAAAACCATGTTCTTAAAAGATACTAGTTTCACACAATGATTAGATAACTAGTAACTTAAGTATTTCAAATATATTGCACCACATCCATAATAGAAAAGAGAAGCATTCATCAACTATACATATATGGCTACAACATAAAATAATCCAACTTGTGAGTGGATAGATGCATGATCCAAACGAAATCTGCAAATAGAGAAAGATTCAACCCACCACACAACAAGCAAGCAAGGACATATGAATACCAATACGAATGCTCAAGTTGATTTTTCCTTCTTCCTTTTAAAATACTTTGGATGTATTTTTGTGTAGACACCTCATATACTTCATGCACTATGGCTATTATTTTGAGTTGCTAGGTGTTTACGTACTTAATCATCCGAAGAGTAGAGAAATTACATAAAGGAAAAATATACTTAGTGGTCCCAGTTAGTTTAGTTTTATATATTTATTTATATAATTTATTATATTCTTCACTAAAATGTTATAATAGTATTTTATATATATTATATTTATATACATATATTTATTTAAAAAAAATTAAGTATATTTATTTATATACATACCTATGTTTTTCAATAATCAAATTTTTAAATTAAAAAGAAATATTATATATATATAAATATATGCTAGTTTCACTCAGCAAAAAAAATGTATTTAAGTCATGCAAGCAGACATTATGTAGGTAGCATACATAATTTCCTATATTATTCTTTTCTCAATGGGCTTCCATGTACCCATGGGCCAAGGTGCATTTAGCATGACATCATATCCCACCTTACCTAATGCTTTCAACCACTATCTCTGCTAGGGGTGGGTGTTCTTCTCATCCGGATTGCTTGCTATGGAGTGAAAACCTGCACCTGCACTCACATATATCTTTATCAGTATCACATTCTTCAAGAAAATAAACAATTATTTAATCAAATAGTGGGGATGTTATAGCTTTATCTCCATATTTTGGTTGGTTTGAAAATCTAGACTTCATCATCGAATTAGTGTGTGAGAGCGTACAGGTGAAAACCCTTTAACATTGAGCATTACATCAACAATTTCAATCTTGAACAATAGAAAGATAAGAAAAATCAATGAATCAAAACACACTAAATAGTTTAGGACTCACAAAGAAATATTTAAAATAGATTATCATTTTTTCTACTTTGTTTGTTTCTTTAATGTTTATGTAATCAACATAAGATCCTACCATCTAATCTGGGACTAAACCCTAAAAAACATTGCTAATTTTTTATTTTGCATCTAGCAAATCAAAAATCATGCAAATAAGAGCTATAACGAATAAGTTATGTTGGTTTTATCATTACTCTATTTTTGAGTAATTTTTAAGCTAAAAATAGGGGAAAATGGCACTAAAAAGGTCATAAAAAGCCCTAGAAAACCCCAAAAATCACAAATTTTATTTTATTATCTTAGTTAGCCCCCTCTATGCCTTTCACAAAAATTTTGAGGCCTAACTCCGCATTTTATCAAAATCCCTCAAATTTGTTATTTTTCCACTAGCCCCGGTTGGCCAAATATTCAAAAAATATAAATTTTGAACTTGAAAACACTTTTTTGAGTCCTAGCCCATTGTGATCAGCTTGTCACACTGATTTTTTTGATATATAACACCCATAAATTATTTTTTAAAGTCAAAATTTTCTATAAAAAATGGTCGAGGGACCCCCCTTTCATGGAGTTGGTCTAAATGCGATTAAAAACAAGACCTCTAAATTAGAGAGAGAATCAATATTCATAGCCAAAAAACATTGCCAAATCAGTCCATAGGACATGGCCATCCCTGAATGGCATCTTGGGTTTTATCATAACATCAATACCATCCATAGGGAGTCGGACCTTCAAGATATCCCTATTAAAGAGGTACTCATAGGTCATCTAGAAAATCTACCTAGCTTGGATACCTTCATAGAATTTTATAAAAATAACAATCTACCCACTAAGGGGCCTAGTAGGTCAATGTCATGGGTTCACATCCCATATTTCTCTATACATCAATTAGAACATGAACATGAGCATACACCATGGCCTAGCCTGGATGAGCAAACCACCCAGTTTAATTGAGAAAGTCACTCTCCTACTCCTTATGGAGAGCACTCTACATGCGCACATTGTACTTCTATGCAACTTGAATATACAGAGCTTACATATAATCTTGCATATCTCATTCTTCATAGATGAGGAAGATGACCCAAGTCATCCTCCTACTTCTCATGAAGAGTACTTGGTGCAACCATGTTGAATCTATGCATCACCAAACTATACAGAGTCCATTCATAAACCAAAATATTAGGTCAATGCAACCTTTAAGGATCATGTAAAACAATTAATAGATTCTAATAGGGGTTAAAGACATGATAAACCCATATGTATTTCAAATATAAGGATACATAGACCCCATACAACTAAGTAATAAAATCACACTCATCAGGAACTTAGGCCAAATCTTAATAGACAACAACATATGGATCAACTCTTGTTGAATCAGCAACAATTAAATAAAAAATGGATGGAACCACAACAATAAAACCTACAAAGGTTGTATCAATGAAATATACAACAAGAAAAACAAAATATACAAGAGTAATTGCAAAATGCATTACATGAAATGATGCTTACACCTAGCACCCAGAGGATGCAATGATGCATAAGGCACGGAATACGATCTCAAAATATTTTTCTTCGGCCATGCCAAAATTATGTTCAGCATCATAGGCTACTACTTGGTTATCATCAAGAACCTTGTACTCCTCAACACTACAAATATCAACAAGAATAGGAATTATATGAAGAGTCCCAATGAGAACATTAGGAACAAGTAGATGCCTACCCTAAATCCATTTATGATGAACTACCTAATGATCATACTCATCATACACCTCAACACCAAAATTGACCACCTCTACCTAATAAAGGGCAAAAATAGGTAGATCATATCATTTTGTTAGGGGCATACAAAGTACTAACTAATCAACTAAATTCATTAGAAAAATAAGCTCAAAGTTTGGTTTACCAAAAACCCACATTAAAGTAGCTTAGCAATCAGCCTCTACATCCATTAGTACCATCACCGCCATACCCATCATATTTCAAGATACCTAAACTTGAAAATTTCAAAGGTGATAAAGATGCACAAGATAACATGTAAAGCTTCATCAATATGTGCTTTTGTCTTCATGATAATGACCCCTTGATGTTGATAACCTTCCTTATAACATTAGTTTGGGGTGCATTGGAATGGTATAATCATCTACCATGTCATAGCATTCTACACCTTTGAGCATTTAGCTAATGCATTTCTGGAATGTTATACCTTTAGCACTAAGAAAATGATAAATTTGACTGACTTGTCTAGCCTTCATCAATTTGAAAACTAGTCTTGGAATATGGCAATAGGTGGAGAAATGTGATGTCAAAATTACCTTTCACCCTACCCATAATGGAACTAACCTGAATGTTTACTAGAATTTTTTTGAAGCAGATCTTGATCTTCTTACAATTATAATAGTATCATATTATTATGCACATAGCCTAGAATGTTGATCATTGAAAAAAGGACAAGATCCCCCCTACCTAAAAAATCCCATGCTCTGTTACAAAACGAGCAAAATTCCAAAAGCAATGAAAAATAAATAGTGATTCTCATCACTAAGCAAATCCCTTGCTCAATAAAAAAAAGTGGTTTTCACCACTAAGTATGAGCAAGTATCCCAAGCAATTAAAATAAAATAAGGGGGTAATAATCTTGAATCCATGGAATATTTAGTATTCAAATGCCATGGGATGATCTCCACTACAATAATGGGTTGAATGAAACCCACTTGGTAATGGAGTAAACTTACGCGTGGCGATATGTCTGTCACATTAGTGATCTTATTTTGTATAGACCAATGCCAACTTATGGATGAGCTAGATTAAAGTAGCTTGTATTGCCTAGTAGTCTAGTATAACTGCATCCAAACTTAGGATTAGGATGACCATATATTGATCCTCATTACAACAATGGGTTGCATGAAATCCATCTAGCAATGAGGTAGTCTTATGACTCATCTAATATATTCACTTTACACACACAGGTATAGTGAATATCTAGGTTGTCTTAATAGGTTTGTATATTTTAAGAGTCTTTTGTAGTCATTAAACAACTTCTAATCAATCAACTAGAGTGTTTGAGTCTCATGGAAAACCTCAAAAAAATTCCCCTATAGCAACAAATCATTTCATAAAACAATCACAATTTTCCTTATGAACTTTTGTTTATTAAGGGATGTTCATAAGATAGGATAGATACCGAATGGATATCAGCAATGATATTTAGATAGTCACTGACTATTTTATGCATATCTTATAGTTTATATAAGCTTATAGGGAAAATCCCTACATTCCACATCATTTCATCTCACTTATGGATGTATAAATGATTAATTCTTATGATAAGGATTAACATTTTCATTCATGATTTTCATACATTCTGTAATGTCTGCCATTTTTTTTTTAAACACATTAGATTCATTTATTATGTTTTAAGTGATTAAAGCATACAAGTACATTTGCATTAGACCATCCATATAAAATTAATGCATATCACACATGTTAGATTTTTCATAACAACAACATGAATTCACATTCATAATTAGATAAACAAATCTAAATCATCCATATAACATTAGATATCACATCTATGCATCCATACATCTATCATCTAGGTATTACATCCATAAATGCATCCATAAATCATAACACATAATACATATAATAGTCCCTTAGTAGGTGTCCATAGGGCAACATAGTTCTTTTTAGCTTGGGCTATTGTCCCTCTTAGTAGGTGCATGGCGATCACTATACTTGATGATGGCCTTCAAGTGGGTCGCACCTGTTGAGTATGGCCTCATCAGTAACAAACTTGGGATTCCAAAGATAAATCAAATCTATTATAAAGCAACAAATCTTAAATGGTTATGTTCTAGAACCTTCTATAAGTGATACCACATTTTCCTAAACCCAACTGAATCTTGGTCTTGGCTTCTTAAGCAAGCTAGGATTCCAATTTGGGTGATCTATTTAAGGCACCCCAATACTTCACAAGAAGAGAGAATTTATCCTTGAATGCAATGAAGTGCTACCCTTTTTTTATTAGAGATAAATATCTCATAAGTGTTATGGTGCTACTGAATTTGTGTCATGGAGCTTGCATTCACAATCATGGAGTGCATTGGAGCTTGAAGGAAAAATACCCTTACAATTTTATCATCAATTCACCATTATTTCAAGTTAATTTATCATTATTTCACTATTTATCTGAGCTCAATGTGTGGTGATGATCAATTTGACTGTCAAATTGATTCTCAAAGGTTTGTATCTCTTGGTCTTGGCTTCTTCAACAAGCTAGGATTACAATTTGGGTGATCTATATAAGGCACCCCAATACTTCACAAGAAGAGAGAATTTATCCTAAATTGAATGCAATGAAGAGCTACCCTTTTTTTATTAGAGAGAAATATCTCATAAATGTTATGGTTCTACCAAATTTGTGTCATGGATCTTGCATTCACAACCATGGAGTGCATTGGAACTTGAAGGACAAATCCCCTTACAATTTGATCATCAATTCACCATTATTTCAAGTTAATTTATCATGATTTCACTATGTATCCTAGAGACAAACCCTTGAACATCAATTTGACATTCAAATTGATCATCACCACACATTGAGCTCAGAGAACAAAGTCTCTATTTTGTGGTCACTATTTTCAACAATGGTTAATAGGTGCAACCATAGGATCCGAGGATGGTGAATAGAGCCAATCATTCTGATCAAAGATGACTTTGTGATGACATCTAATTTGCTTGTCCTTCCTAGTTAAATTAGTCTTAGTTGCTTTCAATTCTATTATTAATATATATTAGCATTAGTTATTTTAGTATTTCATGCATTTGCTTATTATTTCATGCAATTTTTGCTATTTCATGCATTTTCATTTTAGTTTGCATTATCAATAAATAGGCCTTATCTTGAGAGGCTTTCATGTGCTATTGATGATTTTTATATGCTTATGTGTGTAGGTTACAGACCTTATCATGAGCATATCATCATCAAGATCATCCTTCTTAGCATCATGAAGTGGAGGTTGCTAGGGAAATCCTCCATTATCAGTTTAGGAGATTACAGGAGATCTTTCAAACACACCTACTCTTTGAATGCTTTATTGTAATTTTAGATCAATTTGGTGAATACCTAAGAGGGATCTATTGTAATCCATTGTAAAATATTTCTTGAATCAATAAGAATGGTCCGTTTATTTCTTTATTTTCTTATTATGATGGTTACATGAATTTCATTTATCAATTTGATTTCATTATTACAATTTTGTAGGTTGTTAGATCTTTTATCAATTCTACAATTTTAATGAAGAAGAATTGGGTGAGCAGTAAGAATGGATCTTTGGGATCATATAACTCTGACATGAAAGGATCAACTAGGTCAAAACATACCTTAATTCTTTTATCTTCTAATGAATGATACCATAACAATAGTTTAATCTTCTAATGAATGATACCATAATAATAGTTTACCTTGAAAAGATTAAGGATTATAATCATCACATCTTCAAGTATAATGGTGTAGGTGGTATCTAGAGTGACTATGTATTGACAATGTTCATTATCTATTTTCTACTACTATCATAGATAGGTAAGGATTTTAGAGAGACCTTAGGTATCTCATAATTATCTAGAATTTCAAAAGGTCCAACACTATTCCAATCCAAATAATTTTTTCTAACCATGGATTGATGAATTAAAAATCTTTTGAAGTCAATGATATTAGATTTTATCTCCATAATAGTGTTGTTCTAGGTTTTACCACTAGTGGAATCACTAATGCCTCAAGATATTTTATTAGTGGAGTTTCTAGGTGAATATGTATTCTCTGCTTAAGGGATCAAGACTATTCAACAAAATCTTGAGTCCTTTGGGTGAGTAAAGGAAATTGAACAATTTTAACCCAATGTATCAAAATTCTTAGTTAGCATAATAAAAACTCTCTTTAAATGTTTTGATATTATATTTTTGTGGATGAGTTGAATTTGGGTCTCACTAGGTATGCCAATACCCTTGGTCTAAAATCCATCTAGCTTGTAAAGTGTTCCCTACACTTTAGCCAAATATTGGATGACTAGGAATTCTCTTAAGCTCAAATTCTAGAGTAGGTTGGGTCCTTGTAATGTTTGTAAAATAAAAATAGGTTTTAATACAAAAAATGGAGGGGTTAGAAAGAGATTATGGTTTATAAAATTGCCTAAATATGGATGAAATATAGTATAACAACAATGAATATACACTTAATAAGAGGTTTACAAATTAACATTGAATGAAATCTACCAGACCAACCATATATGAAAGTAGTACTAAGTTTATTTAGTGTAGGTTATATGTTCTAAGCATTCCAAATACTATACAAACATAAATCCAAGTGGTGATTCAATTTAGAAAAAATTGCTATAGTAGAATTAACTAGTCATAGAGTGCAACAAAAATGCATTAAACATACATTTTTATTCATAACAATATGATAATGCAACCATAATGGAGGTCAAACAACTTCACTTTTCATTAATTAGTAGTAGTCATCACATAACATATATTCAAGCAAATGCAATAGAGCTAACCATCATTGTGAGGTAAATCAAGCTATTTATAGATCTTCACATGAATCTTGCAGCTCAAGATTTTCAAAATTTTATTATATGTTTGTTAGAAATAACTTGACAAAAAATGCTCATGGGATCAAAGTTCATATTCATGCCCTGCATTGTCATGCTGATGTGGTGGGTCCAAATTTCTTCATCTTGCTTTAGCTTCAAAGTTCCTTTAGTAGATCCATTGATCTTCAACCATCATCCTCTACAATTTTCTTGACCACTACAATAGTCTATCAAAATTGTCATTTTCAAGCCCTAAACTACCTTGGTTCTAAGGAGCTTTGAGAATTTATGGCTTCTAACAAGATTGATCTAGAGGAAAGGGATATTTTAGGTGGTTTGAATTAAAGCCATGGTGTGTAGCAATGTTGAGCTCTTTTGATTGCTTTAAAGGTCTTTTAAGACACCTCATCTCTCAGAAGGTCCATATTCTCACCTTTTTAGGAAATGCTTTGACCTTTTGATTTTGTGCAACTCTAGACCTTAGTAGCATTTTCACTAATGTAGGTTCTTTTGGAAACCTAGTTTTTCTACATTTTGATATTTCAGCATAATTTTTTAGTTTTGTAATGTTTATGTTAATGTAATCATTTACGATGTATAGATTTGGTTAATTCTAATATTTTGGTTTTAGAGTCTCAAAGCACTTTCTTATGAGCACTAGAAAGACCTGAAATTGTTCCATTTTGGTCTTGAGCAATGTTGAAATCACATCATTTAGGTTTACTTGTTTTCAAATTGTGCTACCTATTTGGTTGATGTTATCTCCATGGACATTTAGTATTGATTAATCCCAGATCTACATATTGTTAGATCCTTTTAAGACAGTCAATTTTTTTTATAGTAAAATGCATTATGCTTATAACTCTAGATTTTTTCGAATGCACTTTGACCACCCTAAAATTTGGATCTAGATCAATGCATTTAAATCCTTACTAGATTTTTTTTGATGCTATGATGCTTCAACTAATTTATGAATCATTTGCCCTAGCAAAATTGAAGCAAAATTTTAGCAAAACAATATGGATTCATTTTTTAGTGCTTGTAGATATGGCCATTTTCTAACCTATAGTACCTCCCATTGGGATTTAAATGCTTGTACTTTTTAAGATGAGCTTTTGAAGGTTCTTATTGGTGTTGATATTTTTTATGTGGCAAGAGTTTGAATTCATCACCAACAATATATTTATTTTTATATTTTGGATTTTGGTTGACCTTATTTAATAAGACCAATCTCTCCTTTCTTATCCATGTTACTAGTGTGTTCAAAAGAATAAATTTTGGTCATATCTACATATAAGGCTAACTACTAAATAAGGTTACTATAGTGAGAAATCACTACACTAGGCAAATCTTGTTGAAAAGTAATTTTGATCAAACTACCATCTTGAGCCAACTAAGGAAAGAAAACATAAGGGGTCCCAATACCCCTACAACCTATGAAGCATATAATTCTAGAAGAAAATTGAAAGCATAACGAAGAAATAACATCTATAAAAATCCAATGCTGACCCTCAAGATCCCCATGCCATGAAGCCAAGTTGACCAACTAAACTAGAATACCAATGGTTCATGAGCCTTTTTGATGGTATCTAATTTGAATTTTTCTATGAGCTAAAGTCTAAGATAATTTTTGTGATATTTAAAGGGGCTCCATATTTAGAATGATTTCATCGTATTTAGTACCCATAGAATCTTCTTCTCCTTGGAGGATAAGGATCATATGCCTATCACTCTTCCATACCTAATGGTTTTCATAGTTCCTAAATGTATTTATGAGATACCACCAATAAGAAACCTTGGGGAATAGAACCCATTAGAGGGAGATTTTAGGTGACTGGATGAGAAAGTAGCAAGGAAAGATTTTATTTATTCCTCAATAGGATATTAACACTTAAGGGTCTATATAAGATGGATCATCTTGAGAATTTCAAGTTGCAAATATTCTATAATACCCCTAAGCTTGTCAGTCCCTATGAAGGTCACCCTAGGGATCTATGGTAGAGAATAAAAATAAATAAAAAGATGAAAGACCAAGAAATAAGGATTCCTTAGACATAGCTACTAGAGCAAAGCATCTAGTATTCCTAATCACCATTGTGACATCAAGTTGAAAGCAATAGGTATGTCAAAGGCCAAGAGTATTCTTCTAAACTAGAAGAAACACAAAAAAGATAGAAACTAAAATTTTGAGTAGCAAGTAGAGGGCTTCACCAAAGGGGCTAGTTAGAATTCAAAGAAAATAAAACATTGGCCATCATAAAGCAACTACACCAATCCAAAGTGATCAAACATGGTACCCTAGGCAACAAATGGTGCATTTAAAGTAGAGACATTAAGGTGTTTCAATGGGAACACCAAGACCTAGGATATTAATGGAGGAGGATCTTAGGGGTTTAATTAATATGGATCCATAGCATAGATGATCATGTATAATAGTGAGAAAGGAATATGTCCCATAATGACCTATGAAATTTATGGCTATGGGCCTAGAGACCTAAATATTGTCTAAAGTTGATAAAAATTCTAGGTAAATTTTGAACTAGACAATTTGAATCTTTGCATAAGTCTTGGGTGGAAAATTTCCCCTTTTCTTCTTATAAATATATCTTTATTCATCATAACGCATAAAAAAAATGTTGTATTCATGCCTAATACCTGGCCTTGTATATAGATTTTATTTTTTCCATATTATATGTTACAACCTAGATCAATCCTTGAGTTGTTTTGTTGATTATTTTTTATCCTCTTTCTTAATAATTACTATAATATGGTTATTTCTCTTTTCTTTCATGGTTATTATGTATGTGTAATTATGGTGTTTCATGATTGATGAGACCATGTTCCTTACAAGCTATCAATTATGATGCATGTGTTAATTTAATCCCCTCATAATGTAAAGATATTTAGGATCTTGGCACATTGTATCCCTTAAAATAGACTCTTAATTTTAATTTGTTCCTCTTTTATTTCATTGCTTTCCCTCTATCCCCTTTTCAAGATAAAATCCAGTAGATTAGGCTAGTTTAGGAAGAAAGTGCATCAATATTACAACAAAAAAATGGATCATCCTTGATAAAAATCCTAGAGGTCATCTAATGGAGTTGCATCCCATGCTCCCTAAATTTCCTAGATTGCACACTCCATGTAAGATACATGTATCAAACACACTTGGTGACTGTAAGTGGGTGGTCATTATTCCTAATGCATGAACAAAATATAATTCCTAATAGTTCTTTTGGAATGCTTAGTGGGACAAATCACATAATATTTTCTCTACTATTTTTAAGACTTTGATGAAGTTTTTAGTATACCATTTATTAAAGCTTTACAAAAATTCACCTAGTGACTCTACTAGTTGAAGGATGCAAAAATTTCAATGACTCTACTTGAAATGATCCTAAAATAAACCATGTAAGCTATATATATATATTAAGGGTTTGTTGGAGGTCTTTATCTACCTACTTAACTAAATAATCAACACCATCCACTTGGAAACTCAGATCAATCTAGAAGGGCATAAAACCCCACAAGAACAAGAATGGTTATGAATATCTAGATGTCATTTTTCAAGAGAAGAAGCCAACTATAAAATGACCATTCATTACATAATAAGAATACTTTTGGCAGGGAATGACAAAGGGACCCTAATACCTCCTACTCTTCCCACTACTTGGGACCCTATCACAACCTTACCTCTAAAGAACCTACTTGAATACACTAGATAAGATGCAATCATACCAATGGAACATCCATACCATATGGTGAGCCTATGTATAGTACACAACATTGATGAGAAAATATGATTCTTATAATCTTACTAGTATCCTTAAAATATAAAGCACAATAATGGTCCATAAGTCTTCCCCAATACTCAATCAAAATCTAGGATTGATTAGATGATCAACTAGCAGAGAGATTCTAAAAGAAGGTAGATGGAGCATCCTTATTGGAGTAGTTGACAACTATAAAATGAGATACCATGGAGGCAATGGATGATTTAAATACACAATTTCATAATATATGGTATAGAATCCTAGATGTCATATGACCCCTTAGGTATGGAACTCATATACTATCTCAAATATTTTTACTTACAGATTGCCTTGACGACTAAAAGTATAAGGGATGTCTTATTGATAACCTAACAGATAGCCATCCAAGTAGATAATGAACTCATATAGATAGGAAGTCTACCACCCATATCCCTAATTCCACTAATCCTAAATATCCATCCCACCACTTTCCAAACCATCCCAACCATAAGCCTAGTTCTAGTTATTGTCCTATTTCATCCGACCTTGAATTCCCAACCTATAGTTAAGATAGATTAAATGAGGAGAAATATCTTGGCCCTCTTAGAAGAGGTAATATCCCTAAGGATGCATTATAATGAAAAATATTTCAACATTAGATTCATCCAAAACCTTAATAATAGTAGAATGGCCAAGGCTATGAGCCCCCTCGTAGTGGATACCAACAACCCTAATACCCAATATAGGAGAACAATTCATAGATGGATCTTGTCCCACTATAGAAATATCCTCCTAGCTATGTTAAGGGAGTTTCTATTTTGTAGAAAAACTATGTGGATGAGTCCATTGCATGGTCTTGGTAAGCTTACCCCCATAATACCCATTTTGAAGGAAGTTTTTGATCATTGACATTAGTGCAAGGATAAGGGACACCCATTTGGGAATCTACCCATATTTTATAAGTAAAAGCACCAACTCAATGTCAACTAGTCCACTCTCTATCCATTTGTAGCCAAAGTATAGCCCAACCTAAGCAAGTTTTAGTTGCCTTGGAAGGAGCATATACAACAACTAACCAGACAACCCTACCACTACTCAATAAGTATTGGGTCCACATATTTTAAGGTATTGATTGAGCTTGGGTTAACTAGATGACTCTGAGGAAATTTATAACTGGATAGGGGGCTATCACTACCATGAATAAATTGATCCTAAAAATATTAATATATTTGGTAGCCATAAATTATAAAACTTTAGAGCCCCAAAATATCCTTAGTTAATGGAGGATAAGCTCAAACCATAACCATTACTAAGAATGCTAATAGATGAAGACCCAAAGGAAACCTTGGTTGATCAAGAGGAACTAGAATGATAAAAAACAACAAATAATTCTAGTCTAGTGACCAAACAAGTTAGGCTAGATTTCTTCTACCAAAATTTGGTCTATGGGAATAAGCTAATCCATGATTGCTTGATTGACTTTGGTACTACTACCTTCATAATTCCAAAAGTAATATTGGATGCAATCGAGCTAACTCTTTATCTAGTTGAGAAAGAAGTGGTGCAGTTGAGTGATAGATTAGTCCAAGTTCAAGGGGTAGTGAAGGATCTCAAATTCAATATGTGTACCTTCTCCTACATAACTATTCCCCATGATATCATCATAATCAACCTCCCAACATATTTCAATGTAAACCTCTTGAGAGACTTCACTGCTATACTAGGAAACTACCCATGAGAAGTCTAGACACAAATGGACCTAAAGTAAAAAGTTAGGATTGAGGTTTTTATGTTGGTTGAACTTGTTCTAGGGTACCATAATGAGTGACTATTCATAGATGGCGAAACACTAAAAGAGGCCCAAAGGAGGAAGATAAGTGAATTGGACTCAAATGATCTTTGGTGGAGGTACATTTGGTCTATTGGATGAAGCATTAGATCATTAAAGTCTAGGATTTAGGTCCCAATAAAACCTTTAAGTTCATTGATATGGGATAGCCTTTAGGAGAAATATTAACCATTGGCCTTTCTTGGGCCTTGTATATATATATAAATATTTTTTTCTAAAATATTTATCTAGATGTTGTAGGACATAAAATGACATCAAAATCATAGCAAGGGAGTTTAAATCATTAACACATTTGAAGAATAGCTCACACAAAGTATACTTTAGGTATAGGTTTTCTCAGGATCACCATCAAAGACTATCCTATCAATAAAAAGATAGACATCACCAATAGAAATGAGATGAAATAAATGATTATGATGTCCTCAGAGACAAAGAAAATGATCCTCTCATTTCACCTTGTCAAAGGAATATCAACAGGATGAGAGGTGGAAGGGGTGAGACTTAGGAGCCATCCCAAAGGATGAGGTCTATAAAATAAAACACCCCCCTCAAATTTTTACAAATTCCTAATTAGATATGCCAATAATAATATATCCTTCCTAATTTCACCCAAGCTATAGAAACCCTTAGGATTTTCCCACTTAAGACTCCATGCCCAATGGATAAGACCCTATTTTTGGGGTTCTTTATCTCTTTCTAGAAGGTGATCCCTATGAGTCACAAAATATTTAGTGAAGAATCATTACACAAGGAAAATATTTCTAAAAAGGAAATTCTTATCAATCCACCATCCTAAACTAACTAATAGAAGGCAAGTTGAGAAGTATTGAGACCCCTACAACCTATGAAGTAGCCAACACTAGAAGACTATCAAAAGTGCAGCCAAGGAGGAACCTCTATCTAAATTTTATGCTAACCCTGAAGCTCCCCATGCCACCAAGGTAAGATAAAAAACCAGCTCAAAATATCAATGGTTCATGAGCCTTTTCAGAGGTAGCTAAGGTGAATATTACCATGAGCTAGAGTCCCAGAGACTTTTTGATGATGGATAAAGAGGCTCCACATTTGGTAGGATCTTATCCCATCCAATACCTATAGACTCTTCTTATCATCAAAGAAGAAGGATGACATACCTTGTTCTTTTCCATGTTTGATGGTGTTCATAATACCCTAGTGTAGTTATGAGATAACACCAATAAGAGAGCCCA
The DNA here is from genome assembly GCA_028583015.1 of Wollemia nobilis. Classification (NCBI taxonomy): domain Eukaryota; kingdom Viridiplantae; phylum Streptophyta; class Pinopsida; order Araucariales; family Araucariaceae; genus Wollemia; species Wollemia nobilis. Next base: position 1,875,688 of record JAQPPZ010000220.1, on the reverse strand, counting down.
AGGAATAGAACCCATCAATCATATGAGGGATATTCAAGGTGACTAGATAGTAAGGTGACAAGGAAAGCTCCTATTCATACCTTAAGAGGAGATTAACACTTAAGGATCTATGAAATACAAATAATCTTGATAATTTCAAGTTGTGAAATCTTTGTAAGACCCCCAAGTTTGCTAGTGTTAGAATTATTCACTATTGAGTTGTCATTTATGTCAAAGGTCGACTTGGTTGCCGAAAAACATTGGTGTACTTGAGCAAATTATTCAAGGCAGATATATTTCTTTAAGGGTGATTTAATTACAGGTTTTCTTATGAGTTTGGGTGATCAAGTTTGACATATTTAAATTAAATATTTAAATATTAATGTGATGTGTGTATGGGCCAACCCACCTAGGTTGTAGTGGCATAATATTTAAATATAATATTTAAATATTATATCATATGCATTTATTATAAGGTGTTATTTATGGAAGGGGCTGACCCCTTATAAGTGAATAAAAGTGAGGTTTCAATTTTTTTTTTAAATATATAATTATATTGAGTGGGTTGACCTCTTAGGTGTCAAAAGCAAGAAGGTGAAGAGTTGCATCCTCCTCTATAAATATAAGGCCAAAATTGAAAGTGTGAGTTTTTAAGTGTGATGTCATATGTTGCTTGGATGTATCGATGGTTCTTTTAGGATATACACACTAGAATCTGTATCCATTACTAGGACTAGATAGGGTGTGCCATCCCAATCCCCATCCCCATTCGATGAAAAGGTAGCATTGAATCTAAACCATACTTTTTGGAGATTACTCTCATAGGGTTTTCTAAGAAACAAATAACATGCATGGATGTGCTGCATTCATGAATTTTACTTCTGTAGTGACCCCGAGATGCATGCACCACTCTTTTTAAGCTACTTGCAATGTATTAAAAAACCAAAATGAAATGGAAGACAATGAAAAACATATAACACAAAAATAACAAATATGGATCTCTTTATTCGTATTGAAACCCGATTACATGTCGGTCCCTCTTAGGGATACCCATTTCAATACAATAAGGTTACAAATAGGTAAAGAGTGCCTCTTTTGCAAAGAGGTGGTGTGCTTTCAAAAAGCTTCCTAGTTCCACACATGAAAATGTATGAGATCTTATAGATGTCTCCTTCTCTAGGCTTATTTCCTAGAGGGATCCCTTTTTCTATAGTATGTTGCATATTCCATCTGATGAACCTGTGTCCCTGTAAGCGATGAAACAAAAACACACGCTTAGATGTTCGAGAATACCTCCCCATATGAGGTTGTTACCAATGAATATAACAAATGAAAGTAAGTGCAAATTAGACTAATGCTATGAATGTGAATGAATGAAATGATGCCATGCTAATGATATGCTAAAATAATGAATCTAATGTCTAAAACTCTAAGCTAAGCCTACGGACCACTGTCCAAGATAGCAGCTACTGAAGTGACTCTCATCCTCTTTGTTCCAAAGCTATGGATCAAATCTTGTATCTGATGTTGAAATAATGGTTGCTATGCTCTCCAATTTGTTAGGGCTTTGTCGTACTGTGATCTCCAAGGGAAATCTTCAAGTCTTGAAAGCTCTCCTCAATGACTTGTCCTGATAAATTGCCTAGATAATTATCTCTTAGATAAAATATGCCTCTTCTCTCTTCCAAGATCGATCCTTGGTACTCTTAGGCTTGCACCTTTTATAGTGTGAAACCCTAGGTCTATTTCCAAGCCCTAGGAATGAATTTCTCATGCGTAGTGAGAGTTAGCATGAGAATATTTTTGTATTTTTCTATGTTTGGAGGCCAGTTAATTGAAATATAACTACCAACTTGAGTCTCCTATGCAAATTGGTCATTAGCATGAGAAGATTTTATCCTTTGTCTATGTTTGGAGGCCAATTAACTAAAGTCTAAATGCAAACTCAAGTCTCCTATGTGATATAGTCATGAAAAGGAATGTAAAGTTACTTCTGGTCACCTTTATTGCATGTAGACTACCACTTTTTCCCATGATTAAGCTTGTTTATAAAAAAAAATTGCTTTTATGGTTTAGTCGCTATTGTCTATAGTGACTAATATCTGGCCACTGTCGTATGTAGTGGTTAAGGTCTGTCCGTTCTAGGATTGAACGGCTAAGATCTGGTCACTCTTGTCTTGAGCGACTAGGCTTGGATGGCTTTAAAAGGCCCCAAATGAGTGGTGAGAACCATTGTTGATGCTTGTAAAGTCCAATATTATGTCATATAATCTTATGAATGTGTCTATGTGAGTAGCTCCCATAAGCATGACATAATTTAGGTGTCTATAGATGCCCATTTTTGTGATGCACTATTTGGAAAACACAATGCTGATAAAAAATGTAGACTTATCTTTTTGTAGGGTGTATGGTGATCAATGGTATGATCAACGTTGGATAGCCCAATCATGCAAGGTGATGCACATCCCTCGAATCATTGCCTCAATGTTCAAAGGACTTAGCTCAGTGGCTTGGGCATCTTAAATTGCACTCATTCCTCAAACTTAATTAGGTAGCTTCAACTACTACAATAGTTCCAACCAGTAGGAGAGCTACAATTGAATATGTCATGTCTATTTACGTTCCAAGCAAACAAGGGAAATTTATGATTGTTGTATGCAATTATTAGTAGGATGAACATGATTTTGTTATGATCGAGTGATATTTTGTTAATTTGATTATGATTATGTTGAAGTTTTGAACTACTTCCTCACGCAATGGATTGGTGAAGAAATGACAATGAATGAAGCGACAAGTCGCTTGACCAATATGACTAATATAGTTCATTTCTAGCATTTGTTGCTTTTAATGGGAAATCCCACATCCAATTATGATTCCAACCATTTATGATAATCATCCATCCCTATCCTGAGGAGTGGTCCAACTATAAATAGCCTTATTAGGGAGTTAGGATGAGTGATTCTATTTATGTTCATATTGTATCACTTTGGATTAAAATTTTTAGTATCATAGGGGAATTAGGATGATCCTTTCGCACCCGTGGAGCAGTCTGATCATCTTGGTCTTCTTCAGGATTGAAGGGTGGCACATCGTAATTCTAAAATGAAATTTTTTTGCCCCAAGTGGCCCTATGGTAACCTAATCATCTCATCGAAGTGCATGGAGTACAAATCGCTGCAATCACCAAGTGGAAAGAGTAAATAACTGGGTACGAGGCCTACTTGAGATTATGCTTTTATGCAATTTTTTTGTTATTTTGATCATTAAGATGACTTCAATTCATCAAAATACATTTATTTAATATTTTTGTTATCCCCCATGGAAGGAATTTTCTTGTTTTTTATCTGTGGAGCAGGCCGCTATCAGGTCCAGTGGCCTCTGAATCTCTACCCGTGGTCACTATCGCCTTGAGCGGCCATGAAGTTTAGGCCACTGACACCAACAGTGGCCAAGGCATGAAAATATAAAAAAAAAAATTAGGGTTTTGACCTATCACTTTCATTTGCTATCAATTCACTTTTCAGAGCTCTAGTGAGACAGTGACAGTTGTGATTTCTAAAGTTACCTGCATCGAGGACATGGCTGCACAAGGTGAGGCATCAGCTGTTGGAGGAGCCAGAGCTTCTTAGGTATTTTATTTTTTAAACCCTAACCTCTTTTCCTTTTCTAGGTAAAACTGAACCTCACTAAGTAAATGGTAAATCAACCTCACTAAACCTATTGGTAATGAACGATATCTGTAGTTAGGCTTATTTTAGGTATTTAAGTGGTGGGTTGGTCCCAATTTTTTTTCTTTTTCAATTGTTTTGAATTTTATGCCCTAGGGTTCATGGGTTTGCTGTGTTACCTTTTTGCCGTTGTTGCTCAGAGTGGCAGAAATTTGGCCGTTGTCACTCAGAGCAGCTAGGTTTGAACCCCAATGGTCAAAAATTTTACCATTGGACTTTAGCTGCTGTTGTCTCTAGTGGCCATATTTTCACCACTGTAGGTGACAATAGCTAAACCCCTTAGCCAATTTTGCAGATTTTTTGAGACAATTTTTATTTTATTTTTTTATTTTTTTTGGAATTTTGAACTACTCTTTAGCATGTGTTGCATGCCTAGGCGCATTTATTCCCCCCCTCTTTACTCATATTTAGGAGAGTGTTAGATTTTTTATGTTTTATTAGGATTTATGTCTTAGATGCACTGTATTTATGTTTCATCTTTCTTTTGCTTTGCTTATATCATTACTACTTAGGCTCAGGACATGAGGCTTATGAATGACCTTCTATATCTTCTAGATGACACGGATTAGAGGTGGCTTAAGGCTCATAGGCTCCAGTATGTTACCAGACTACCTTATATTATTTTGGACCAGGCTTACCTTATGACTTTAGCCCATCGTTAGGACCCTCAGACTAATACCTTCCACCTCCTGACCGACGAGATGACCATTACGCTAGAGGAGGTGTACAAGATCTTCTGGATCCCTTTCAATGGGGTGACCATTATTTCTTTGGCCACTAATTATCAGGTGGCCATCTTCATTCAGGTGTTCAAAGGGTATTCTAAGGATGCTCTAAAGAACACCAAGTCTAGGGGAGTGTCTATCATCCATTGGTATTAGGAGCATGTTTTCACAGTGAGGCATGCAGTGTTGGTGATTGTCATCAGCAATGTCCTTATTCTAGATTGTTTAGTCTTGAGGTTCCCTTAAAACCTCCTTGCCATGGTTCAGGACCTAATGGATAGTGAGGTGCCTATCATCTATGTGTGGGGTAGGTCTCTATTGGCCCAGTGTTACGATGAGCTATACCACATCCATTGGAGGGGTCGTGTCAGCATCACCTATAGTTGGATTTTGTAGACCTGGGGATGGGAGCACATTAGGGTAGATTTCCCTAAGGGGCTTCCTATTAATATCACAGCTATGGATAGGTAGATACAGTGCTATGGTGCTATATGGGCTATAGAGAGCGAGGAGTGCAAGAGCTACACTTTTGTAGGGGAGTTGACTCATTATACTGATACTTTTACTGGACTTTGGGCTAGAGATGTTATATGGCACCTGTATCATGAGTGTCCTTATTGGTATGACTCTACCTACTTTAATGCTAGGACATGGCATGAGAGATGGCTTATTGGTCACAAGGTTAACATCGAGGAGCACTTATTCTACTCTTGAGTTCTTCGTCAGTACAAATTGTAGTAGGATGTGCCATTAGTATCATTTTTGTATAGGCACATCAGAGTAGAGAGACCTCCCTCTCCAGTAGGTTACATAGCTATATGACGAGAAGGATGCCCTAGTTGTTGATCCTAGAGTGGCTAGTGGAGTTACATATGCATTTGCACAGTGTTGGGGTGACCTGATATGGCTAGATGAGGGCAATCTAGGTTAAGAGGATGATGACAGAGATGGGGCAGATCCATCAGGGCATAGGGTTTGTGCTAAGACTACGATGTGGGACCAGCAGGCAGAGTAGGTGGTAGTAGAGGATCAAGAGGCTCTTGATGAGGTGGAGGAGGAGATGGAGTCTGAGGAGATAGATTCTCCTATTAGGGCATAACTACATGATGTGGAGGTCGAGCTCCAGTTGACCAATATATAGGTACAGCAATGTGATGCCATCATAGCTTAGAGTTATACTACTATAGCATAGCTATCAGATCAGGTACAAGATTTATAGACCACTCTAGAAGGAGATACCTGGATGCAGGTTGTTGTTTCTCCTCTTGCTTCTAAGGGTCCTTCTAGGGTAGTTCTTGAGGGTGAGATCAGTCATCTATAGGGTTTGTTGGATGAGAGTGATGTTTAGATTGCTAAGGATGTAGCCCAGATTGCCACTCTCTCGAGGTAGATCAAAATGTTAGGAGCCATCCATAGGGAGAGAGGAGCCATAGGTGGGTCATAGGTCAATAGAAGTTCTACCGCAGGTTAGTATTCCATCCAACCTAGCCATGGGGCCCATAATTGTACAGAGAGAACAGTAGGGTCTAGATTGCACCATTCTCCTAGAGATGTGTCCATAGGGGATGATGTTGCAAGAGTCATAGACCCAGTATTCGATTGATGGTTCACCTGGTTTTGAATCATTTTTGAGGTTGGATAACCTATATGACTGTAGCCCATGGGCATTTTTGTATACCCATTGACACACATACTTCTATGATATCTTTGCATTATGACTTATTATGTGTATAATTTATTTCTCATGTTTTTGTTATTATTTTGTTTTATGATGTGATGTGATGATGGCATTATGATTATTTGATGTATATGTTAGATGATAGATGATATTTTAGATGCTTATATGGATGTGTAAATGCTTATATGATCTGATGATATGACGTGATGTATTTTGATGATGAATGATGAATTCATGATTGTATGTAAATGGATATTGCCTATATGTTTTATGATACGCTCTATGATGTGATGATGGATGATTAATGACTTGTGTTTGTGGATGCGATGTTATTTTTAAATGCATGTTTAATTTTGCTTTAATTGTATGCATCTAACTTATGTGATGGGATGGTATAAACGAACATGTATGCTCTAATCACTTAAAACATAAGTAATTCATATGACATTGACAATCTTAATGGGTGATACCTCAGAAAGTAAAAAAATAATAATGAATTTAAATAATCACTCTTATCATAAGAATTGATTAAGTATTCATATATGAGATGTAATGTTGTGTAATATATTTTCTTGATAAGTTTCTGTAAATTAAAAGATATAAAGTAGTCAGTGGTCATCTATATACTATTTCTTATATATATACGGTATCTGTCTTACTATGTTGATACCCCCTAATTTATAGAATCATATAAAGAAAGTAATGGTGTGAATGATGATATGATTTTTTGCTATGTAAGAATTTTTAGGGCTTTCTGAAGATTCAACTAATCTAGTTACCCTATCAATAGTTGTCTACTAACCACTCTAGACTTTTGAAAAGTAAGGCTTTTACCATGGACCTGGATATTCATGATATCTATGTGTGCAAGTGATTGTATATTTTGAGATAGAATTCAAGCATTTCCTTTGATGTCAGGTGGGATTCTTTCAGCTCATTGCTAATATCAGGGATTCTCAAGTGTTTGTCTCGTCCTAAGTTGGACTTAGTTGGACTATACCACTAGGCAATATTGGGTTACCTAAGCTAGCTCATCCACATTAAAACATTGGTCTACATAAATGTATGAAGAAATTGTGATAGACATATCGTCATGCGTAAGGATATCTCCTTCCGATTTTGTACAATGTTGAGAATTCTAGGGATTCAAGCTTTATTCCCTTCTTTTATTCCTTTTGGCTTTGGATTTTTTCTCATATGTAGTGATGAAAATCACTGTTTATTTTTTATTGATTTTTCTTTGAGCGAGGATTCTTGTAGTGATGATAATAATTGTTTATTTTTCTCATATGTAGTGATGAAAATCACTATTTATTTTTGATTGATTTTTATTTGAGCGAGGTTTCTTGGAATTTTTGATTTGTGTATCGGATCATTGCTTTGAAATCTAGACTATATGCTTGGATTTTTGAATATGTACTTTGCTTTGGGTTTTTTCTTATTTTGATTTAAGCAAGGGATTTGGATAGGGCAAAGCTTGTCATTTTTCCAATTCTCAGCACCTTTAAATTGGTTGCACAAGGGGATAAGCAAGGAAGATCCTTTTCACTTAAGGTAACCTAGACCACTTTGCAGCTTTTATTTTTTCCTTGTACCATATAGGATTTTAGTGTTTTAATTAGTGATGGGATCTTGAATATCCAAGGCATTATCACGGCTAGACCATACCTTCTACTAACCAAGATTTTTTTCCACAAAAGTTTATAATATCACTAGGTGTGGTTGATTAACCAAGAAACCTTAGTATATTATGTATAGCAACAAATAATGGTTGTGTTGAAAAATACAATTACACACATGTGTTGATGGAGGTATGGATTTGAATTATTTGTGGGACAAAATTTGGTATCACTTTTAAGGCTCTCATGATATATGTGAATGTACTTGTTTTGAAAATGTAATGCAATTATGTGGACGCAATATGTGAGATGCAATTGTTTTTGTATTCTTGATTTTTATGTTGTTTTTGTATTTTTGTTTGATTTGACCAAAGGGCTTATTTTACATTTGGTGCTTTTTTTTTTTTGACCAAGTAGCATGAAGTACCCTTGGAGCTTTTTTATTTTGACCAAGTGGCATGAATTACCCTTGGAGCATTTTTTATTGGAGTTGACCAAGCAATTTGAATACCCTTGGAGCATTTTGAATTGATTTTGACCAAGTGGCTTTGATGCCCTTAGAGCATTTTGATTGGAGTTGACCAAGCGGTTTGAATACCCTTGGAGCATTTTGAATTGATTTTGACCAAGCAGATTTTATGCCCTTGGAGAATTTTGATTTGATTTTGAATTTTTATGTTTTTATGTATTTGAATGTTTTTGTATTTTTGACATATTTGAATGTTTTTGTGTTTTTGGCATATATGATTTTTTGTGTGTTTTATGTGTAGAATACCTTTAAGTGAATGATATTGAGAGGTTCAATATCCTCAAAACCATATAATGATATAAGGTGATATGCTCCATGCCCAAACCTCTATGAAATCATGTATGGGACTATCTAGTTTTCTATGAACTTGTCTCACAGATGTGGTAACAAATTCAAATTTTGCTGGACTTTACTATTTTAAGCTCACACAAGGCAATATTGGTAAACATGAAGATGCTTTAAAGCATTGAATTGAAGTTCATCATGAAGCATCAACTGATCAAGGTGACCTTGGCGTGCGACATCATCATCTCTGAAGTCCTTTAATGCTATGCGTAGAGTTGGAATTTCCAACTCTAGTGGCATGATGGCCTCAGTGCCATATACTAGTGAAAATGGTATTGCCCCAATGGGAGCCTGTATACTAGTCCTGTATGCTCATAGTGCAAGAGGTAACTGCATGTGCTAATCCTTGTGATTGTCTTGCACTGTCTTCCTCAATATGGAGACTATTGTCTTGTTCAAGGCTTTTGCTTGCCCATTTTCTTGTGGATAATAAGGCATTGAAAAATTATGTTGAATATGGTATCTGTTCATTAAAGCACACACATTTTTGTTCTTGAAAGATGGCCCATTATCTGATATTATCTTAGAAGGGCCAAAAAATAACTTATGATATTGAGTATAAACTCCTCAGTCCTTGTTCCAGTTGTTTATGTTAAGGGGATCGCTTCCACCCATTTAATGAAGTATTTTGTGGTTGTTATGATGAATGTGTGTTGGCCTGAGGACGGGGGTGAGATCTTCCCAATCAAGTCTAGTTACCACAGTGATAATGACCATGTTTCCTGGATGGGTTGCAAGGCTTGCGATGGTAAGTGTGTTAGATTTGCATGATGCTGGAACTTAATGGATTTCTTGACATACTCACATTAGTTCTTTTCCATGGTGGGTCAATAGTAACCCATTCTCAAGATGCGCTTAACGATGGCCATGCCACTAGAATTCCCTCCACATGTACCATCATGAGCTTGTGAAATTGTCTAGGATGCTTCCTAGGGCTCAAGACAATGTATTAATACTCCATCAAATCCTTGTCTATAGAGGATTTCTCCTAGCAAGATGTATCTTGTTGCTTTCTATTTGAATGTTCACCTTTCAATATGTGACAAACCTTGAAGTACTATTCCAAGTTTTAGGAAGTCCCACCATGATCGCCATCTGTAGTGACCCTGGGATGCACACACTACTCTTTTTATGCTACTTGCAATGCATTAAAAATCCAAAATGAAATGGAAGACAATGAAAAGCATATAACACAAAAATAACAAATATGGATCTCTTTATTCGTATTGAAACTTGGTTACATGTCGGTCCCTCTTAGGGATACCCATTTCGATATAATAAGGTTACAAATAGGCAAAGAGTGCCTCTTTTGCAAAGAGGTGGTGCACTTTCAAAAAGCTTCTTGGTTCCACACACAAAAATGTATGAGGGTTTATAGATGTCTCCTTCTCTAGGCTTGTTTCCTATAGGGATCCCTTTTGGTCTCGTATGTTGCATATTCCATCTGATGAACCTGTGTTCCTATAAGCGATGAAACAACAACACACACTAAGATGTCTGATAATACCTCCCCATATGAGGTTGTTAGCAATGAATATAACAAATGAAAGCAAGTGAAAATTAGACTAATGCTATGAATGTGAATGAATGAAATGATGATATGCTAATGATATGCTAAAATAATGAATCTAATATCTAAAAATCTAAGCTAAGCCTACAGACCACTGTCCAAGATAGTGGCTACTAAAGTGACTCTCATCCTCTTTGTTCCAAAGATATGGATCAAATCTTGTATTCGATGTTGAAATAATGGTTTCTATGCTCTCCAATTTGTCATGGCTTTGTCATACATGTGATCTCCAAGGGAGCTCTTCGAGTCTCAAAATATCTCCTTAATGACCTATATTGATAAATTGCCTAGATAAATATCTCTTAGATAAAATATGTCTCTTCTCTCTTCCAAGATCGATCCTTGGTACTCTTAGGCTTGCACCTTTTATAGTGTGAAACCCTAGGTCTATGTCCAAGCCCTAGGAATGAATTTCTCATGCGTAGTGAGAGTTAGCATGAGAAGCTTTTTGTAATTTTCTATGTTTGGAGGCCAATTAACTGAAATATAACTGCCAACTTGATTCTCCTATGCAAACTAGTCATTAGCATGAGAATCTTTTGTCCTTTGTCTATGTTTGGAGGCTAGTTAACTAAAGTCTAAATGCAAACTCAAGTCTCCTATGTGAACTGGTCATGAAAAGGAACACAAAGTTACTTCTGCTCACCTTTATTACATGTAAACTACCACTTCTACCCATGATTAGGTATGTTTGTCAACAAAAACTAATTTTATGGTTTAGCCACTATCGTCTATAGCAACTAAGATCTGACCACTGTCATCTGCAGTGGCTAAGTTCTGGTTGATCTAGGCTTGAGTGGCTAAGATCTGGTCACTCTTAGCTTTAACGACTAGGCTTGGATGGTTTGAAAATGCCCCAAATGAGTGGTGAGAACCACTGTTGATGATTGGAAAGTCTAATATTATGTCATCTGATCTTATGAATGTGTCTATATGAGTATATCCCCTAATCATGACACAATTTAGGTGTCTACAACTTCTATCATTGTCAAATGTTGTAACACTCCATATTATTGAGTAGCTTGGTAGGCTAGCCTACAGTGCTAAATTCTTGAGTAGAGAGGCAAAATTCCTATGCACATAACTTGATGACTAGGAAGGCTAGATTGCAATGCTAAATTCCTGAGTAGAGATTTGAAGAGGTAAATTTTAGAGTTGTGAATTTTTTATTCGATGCATTGACCTTGTGGGGTAGCTCAGAAGGATAAAGAGCCAAAATGACAGTTTCAAATATTGTGGTGGAGACTAAGTGGAGTTCACTATCCATTTAGAAGTGACCCCTTTGTACCAAAGGAGTGCAGATAGAAGAAACCACTGATTGAGAGTAGGACGCTTTGCTCACACTATTGCTTTCAGGTATGCAAAGGAATTTAGTTTTTGCAAAATATTTTAAGGACGAACAAAATATTTCAAGGACAAACAAAATCCCACCACAAAGTCCAAATTGTAATTTACTATACTACAATAAAATATGGGTGCATTGTGCACTAAAACTAAAATCTATATCAGTGAGTTTTGCTAGTATATTCATTTTTTAGTCATTTATGTTATTGTTGGAGAATTTACTTTATCCAGATTTATCTTCACTCTACAAGGATACTATGACAAGGTTTTAAGGGAACCAAAATTTACAAAACCAAAATTAACATTGAGAGAAAGAGTATCAACAAGAGCTCTTGCATTTCTTAAACTTGGTTTCCTATAAATGCATTACGTGAGGAGATAGTAGCAAGAAAGGTCTATTTTGTATTTGTATATCAGTGAGATCTTATCATAGAGAAAAATTAAGGTATAGTAGTGATTATAATATCTATGATGAGTAGATATTAGAGTGCATATCCAAGAATACCTTGTGACATAATTATGTGTAGTCCTGGAATGCAAGTAATAATCAAATTTTGATAAGATTTGTGAATAGAAGTTGATTCCCTTAATGATCAAATTTTTGGAGTAAATCTGAGTGAGGTTTTTTATTAGCAGACCTATACAAGTTTTTGATCAAATATGAGGTTGGTTCCTCAAGGATATTGGTATCTCTCATAGGTTGGCACCAATATTTTGTATAAGAGGATGGGTGTCTCCTGTAGGTTGGTGCCTATGTTTTGTATAAGGGGATTGGTGTCTCCTGTAGGTTGGTGCCTATGATTTTGTATAAGAGGATTGGTGTCTCCTATGGTTTGGTGCCTACAAACTCATTTGAAGTAATAAAAGAAATATTTTAATGTGGTTTTATCCTGAAAGGGTGTTTCCACATAAAATCCTTATCTCTTATGTGTGTGGTTTTTTGTGCATTTATTTATTATTGCATTCATATTATTACAATTATTGTTTTGGAAGGAAATTTTTTATCTTATACTGTCACCCCTCTCTCAGTATAAGCATGTGTTTATTCAATTTGTATGAGAGCAGGTTCCTTCATGAAAGCCTAACCGCTTGAAAAAATATCTTACAAGAACACACATGACTTACCAAGAAGGTTTTTCATCAAGGAGGGCTCCATTATTCAATGGGACTAACTATGCCTTCTAGAGTGTGAGGATGCCAACATATTTAATGGCACATAGCTATGATATATGGCAATCCATTATGGATGGGTTCACACAACTTACAACCCCTCCCATAGATCAAGATGGCAAGAAACCATTTTAACATAATTCCAAGGCAATGAATGCAATATTAAGTGGGTTATATAAATCCGAGTTTGTAAAATTCATGCACTACACCTCTAAAAAAGAAATATGGGACATGTTACAAATAACATTTGAAGGATATGACAAGGTTAAAAAGGCAAAAATTCAAACCCATAGGAGGTATTTTGAAGACTTAAAGACGAAGGATGTGGAAAATATTTCTAAATATCTACTCCATGTTTATGGGATTATCAACACCATTTTTGGACTTGGAGAAATTATTTATGACCTTAAGATTGTTTGAGAAGTCTTAAGGTCACTCCCCATGAGGTTTGATACGAAGGTCTCGGTTATTGAAGAAATAAAGGATCTTAACACTTTAAGCATGGATGAGCTACACAAAATTCTTACAACCTATAAGATGAGGAATGAAAAATATCAAAAATCCAAATGAGAGGTCACATTTAAAGTTTCAAAGAAGACAAATAATAAGGAACCATAGTCAAGTGAAGGATCGAGTAGTGGAGAATAAGCCAACTTTGTGTGAAGGAATAAAAAGAGATAAAGTAAACACAAAGGTAAGTATACTTTGAAATGTTTTAATTGTGGTAACATTGGTCACTATGCAGCTAGATGCCAACAAGTAGAAATTTGTAGCAGTGAAGAAGAAGAGGAATACAAGAAAAATAAGGAAAGAAAACATCATCATGAAAAAAAAAGAGGCACGGTCAAAGTAGGCATGAGAAGAAGATCTATTGAAGGTACAACAAGAGTCTTTATATTGAAGAAGCAAGAAATTATTCCAACAGTAGTGATGAAAGCCTCTTAGATAGTTAAAGAGAAGAAATCATATTTATGACTATGGAGGTGAAATAACATGCTCCTGTTGTCAAAAACCAAGAAAAAAAGAAATATCCAAAAAATGAAGAGGAAGCCATAGTTGACATAGAAGAGGAACTTGTTTTTTCTCTTGAAGAGGTGAAGAGGCTTAGAAAGAAGAAATCAATATTGAAGACTCAAGTACAAAAGGATGAGAAGACAAAGATAAAGTTTTCACAATATCTCATCGACTTAAAATTTAAAATTGAATAGGCAAAGCGAATTGAAGAAGTTATGACTGAGCAGTTAAATGCAAAAGTGTTGGAATGTAAAAAACTGGAACATGAGATTGTCTCTCTGAGGAAGGAAGTGGAAAAATATAATGATAAGATACATCAAAATATTAGGTTTGAGAAAAGCACAAAAATATTGGATGATATTATCAAAGCATAGAGATATTCCTTTATAAAAATGAACTTGGTTTTGAAGAAAATCAAAATAAACAAAATGAGGAGTCAAGCTCAAAAGGAATAGAGGCATCAAGTAAAATAATTAAATAATATCCTAAGACCTATGTTGATTTATTGATAAGCGAAAGCATCAAGAAGGAAGAAAATAAAGCATCATCATGGACCAAGGTCCATCATAGAAATAGCAAATAAGAGAACCATGTAGCCATATCCTCCAAGGCAATCAGACAGGTTTTAATATTTCTTTTGGGGTTATTGCTTTTCATGTAACCAATTTTTTCATAAAGCTCTAAATTATAGGATCCATGCTAAAAATGATTTTGGCTTCACCAAGAGTAATTTCAATCTATTTGCACCTCTCATGGACTACAACATCATTTGTAACAAATATAATAATTTTGGGCATACATATAAATAGTGTATAATGGTGTTCCCTAAACTTCCAAAATCAAGTAAGAAGGAGGATGGTCAAAAGTATATGTCTTCCAAAGTTTGGAAAAAGAAAATAGAACAAGAAAAGGAGGAGGTCTATGTTGGTAGAAACAACTCTTCATGTGCAAAATTAAGGAAATCAAGGGTACATTGATAGTGGTTTTTCAAGCCATATGACTGGTGATAAAAGCAAAATTCTCACTCTCAAAGAAATAAATGGAGGCACAGTGAAATTTGGTGATAATGTTTCTACCAAAATTATCGAAAAGAGAACCTTGAAATTGGATAGTGGAAGATCAAGGATAGAGAATGTGTTATATGTTGAAGGGTTGAAATACAATCTTCTAAGTGTGAGCCAACTATGTGATCAAGGGTATACACTCACATTTCACCCAAATGGATGTGAGCTCAGGAAATCCAAGATAGGAAAACTTATTATAGACTCCTATAGAACTACAAATAATATCTACATTTTGAGCAAAAAAATGGTTTATATCACAAGAGGATGAGAGTTGGTTATAGCACAGGAGAATGGGCCACCTAAATTTTGCCAACATGGTGAAAATAAGCAACAAAAAAGTAGTCAGATATTTGCTCAAGATAGCCAAAACCCCAAGCACAATTTGCACACAATGCTAGCATGTTAAGTTGGGAGTAGTTTTACTCTCATCTCATTAGTGAATGTCTCAATTAGATCAGTTGGTAATGGGGAGTTGTCCAGTGCCTTATCCTTTAGCCTCAAGAAGCCTTTTCCATTGATGTCAAAGGGGTAGAATTTCAGTAAGGCAGAGCAACTAAGAATTTTAGTAAGGGGGAGACACTTGTCAAGGGAGCAGTTTGTGATCTTGTTACAATAAAGGACAATTTTTTTGTAGGATTGCCACCAATGACAAATGGGGAGATTGTTAGAATTATTAACTATTGAGATATCATTGATGTCAAAGGCCAACTTGGTTGCTGGTAAAAAATGGCATGCTTGAGCGAATTATTCAAGGCAGATATATTTTTTCAAGGGTGATTTAATTACAGGTTTGCTTATGAGTTTGGGTGATCAAGTTTGACATATTTAAATTAAATATTTAAATATTAATATGATGTGTGTATGGGCCAACCCACCTAGGTTGTAGTGGCATAATATTTAAATATTATATCATATGCATTTATTATAAGGTGTTATTGATGGAAGGGGTCGACCCCTTATAAGTGAATAAAAGTGAGGTTTCAAATTTAAAATAAAAATATAATTATATTGAGTGGGCCAACCTCTTAGGTGTCAAAAGTAAGAAGGTTAAGAGTTGCATCCTCCTCTATAAATACAAGGTTAGAATTGAGAGCATGAGTTCTTAAGTGTGATGTCATCAATTTCTTAGATGTATCAATGGTTCTCTTAGGATATACGCACCAGAATCTATTTCCATTACTTGATGAGGCCTAGAAATACCTCATTTTTACACTATGGTTGACATATAAAAATGGTCATATTATTAAATATGACAAAGTTAAATTGCCAAATAGTTGATTAAAATATATTATTTGTTAATTTTTTGCATGATTTTATGTTTGGAACATTATACCCCTGTTTTGACTATTTTCAGCATTTTATGCACTGTTTCAATTGATTAAGTAGCAAATAAAACATGTATTTCAATTAGCCAAATGTTGTATGTTGAGTAAAGGAGGCCTTAGGATGTTTTTTCATTGTTGTCAACACAGTCTAGGTATACTTGTAAAAGGTCAAAAATGAGTATCATGTCAATTCTGGTGTTATACTATAGTAAAATTACATTTTGATGGTATGAACAGATTTCTCTCATCGAGAACTACAACTTTAATTTTTGAAGCAAGTCAATCCGAGTTGTAGATAAAAATTTATGAAGGTTCTATCATTCTAGAGCTTACTCAATGTTCATGCCTTAGTCTTTTCTAGAGTTGTTAATAGGTGCAAATCTGCGTTAAATGGAACATTGGTGGATCTACTGGGAATGATCCAAAGTGATTTAAGGTACCAAATTCATACCAATGGTACTTCATAGTAGATATAACACATGACCCAAATTTTAAGGCATATGGACAAGTAATCTAGAATTTATGGGGCCCACAAAATGATAGTTTCACACTTTTTGACAATTGGAAATTTTGGTGAAAATCTATGTTAGAGGCCAAATTGACAGCAATGCTGGGAGCAATTCCCAAAGAGTTAAGAGCTGAAAATCAAACCAAATGTAGTTCATACAACCAAGAACATGTGGATAAAATTTTGTATACATTGGAGTTACGAGGCACAAGTTATGAGCACTCCAAAAGGGCAGTTGGGCATGTTTTGACAACTGGAAATAACAGGTGATAATCCATACAAATTCCAACCACTTGTCACTATGAAGGAAGGCATGGAATTTGTCAACTAAATATGAGGGAAACACTTGGAAATAGTTGAGGGAGGATAGGAATGACTCTTTCTCCACCTAAAAACACTTCCATGTGGTTCAAATGGGAGCAACAAGTCAAAAAGGCTAAAATGCAAGAAATCTGGAAAATGCAGGACATGGTCATACAAATTCCAGCCTACTGTCAATGAATGGCATGGCTTGGAATTTGTCACAATTGGTGTGCAAAACTAATTGGGATCATCTCCTAAGGAATAGGTAAGACTTCCTATCTAGTCAAAACTACTTTGTTGACCATTTTTATCGCATATGAGCATAAAGTTGTTGCACTACCAGATATTTCGGAGCAGCTCTAGAATGAGCAGAGAAAGGACCAGTTTTAGTCAAAAAGATAAATAGAACACCCATAAAGGTGGAAAATGATAATATGAGGATGGATACAGGTGTATGAGGATTTTTCTCACCCCTTCCAATGCATTTCCACCAATGGATGACGCACAACAAGGGAAAATGGAGATGTTGCAGCAGAATAGTTTCCTGCATTTCAGGAAGATAGCTTCAGAATAGTTGTTGAATCCCTAAAAAATAGCAATAGAACAGATTAGCATATGTAGTAGATTAGTATAAATAACAATATCCCATGTTTTTTGAGAATATAGACATTTCCATAGAAGGGTAGAGATAGAATAGTTGTTTCAGTTGTAATAGAACAACAATTCAGTAAGATTTTTCCTGCATTGCTGCAATGTTATTTCATATTCAATAAAAGTGCAGTTTCTTCATCCATTTATTGTTCTGAGTGAATGTGTGAGTACTAGGTAGTTAAGAAGCAGCCTCTTACCTTCTTCTAGATCAGGGAGCAAGGGCCACTTCTAGGCCCAGGAGAAGGACCAACTATTGATAGGTTTTTTCTGTTCATTTCTTGTTGCAGCAGATTAGCAAAAAACTTGGCAAATTTCATTTCTTGTTACTAACTGTGTTTATTGTAGATGCATGTAATATTTGTGGTGTGTAGTAAATGTGTGTGCATGTCAGCTGATCTCATAGCATAGAATTTGGAATTTACAGTATTTTGTGGTTTTCCCTATTTTTTAGCTATTATTTCCAACTTTTTGGCATTTCCATTATGTTGATTGATTAGCAACTTGTGTGTTTTATTTCTGCAACACTTTCATTCCTATAATTTTAATTCTACAAATGTAGTTAGGTTTTATTTTTTACAACTCTTTCATTCCTGTCATTTCCATTTTGCAAGAGTAAGAAGGTTTCATTCCTATTATTTTAAATTCTACAAGAGTAATTAGGTTTCATTTTCTGCAATATTTCCATTTCTACAATTTTACTTCTACAAGTGTAATTAGGATTCAAATTCAGTTCATAGTATTAGAAGTGACACTAGAAAACCCCCAAAATCTAACTTGTCCCACCAATAAAGCCTATTTTCTGAATGAGCTTATTGTCAAGCTGCTTATATCTGCTTTCGTATACAGCCATTGGACACCGCCTTGGATTGACAAATCTTAAGGATTAAATGATGTGATTAACGACACTCATCATTTTTGGCGCCGTTTTCGGGGATCACGATGTTGTTAGAATGTAAAAGCAACCCAATAATTGTTAATTGTGCTAAGTTGTGAAATTCAGAGTGAAATCTGGATAAATGACTGGTATAAGTAATATTTTTTGGTAAATTGCATTTTAGTTCATTTAGAAAATAAGAAAGAAACCATAGGAAGAAAAATTTTACAAGAGGTTGAAATTATGTCAAAGTTGTCTAAATTTTTTATTTCCAAAAATGTTGGAATTTTCAAAGAATCACAATCATCCACTTCAAGAACTACAGGATCCTTTGAGAAATCATTACAAGAAAGAAAAATTAGTAGTTCAACACCACTTTCTCTTGACAAATCCATACAATCAGGAAAATTTGACAATATTTATAATTTTTTTTGGGAACCTATAATGGAAGTCTCACAAGAGAATCCAGGGAGAGCCCATAATATGCTCTATCCTAGTGCAACTAGTGCACCTGCAAAAACTTTTCAAAATCCCATTCAATTAGATCTTAATAAAAATGCTCCCATGAAGGCCATTTCACCTTCAATGTTACCAATTTTCAAGGGAATTACATCTGAAGATCCTGATATGTTTTTGTTTGAGTTTAAAATTGTATGTCAAGCTCATGATTACACTAATGACAATCAGAAGCTCAAATTGTTTCCTTCCACTCTTAAAGAGTTAGCTCTACGATGGTTTATCACCTTAGCACCTGATTCAATTAGAACTTGGGATGATATGGAAAACATATTCTTGGAGAGATACCAAGAATATTGTCAAGTCAAGAATCAAAATGATGAATTTCTTACAATGAAACAAGAGGAAAATGAAATCTTAGAAGACTATCTAGACATATTTTCTTTTGTTCATAAGAGATGTGGAAGTGTTGAACCTAAAATTTTCAAAGTCATATTATTAAGAGGACTGCAAGATGAATCTAGGGATGCATTGGATATCTTGGGAAGAGGAGATGCAAATGCACTTGAATTTCAGGAAATTATTAAACTCTGTAAAAATTACTCTCATTCAGGGCATAGAAAACATAGAATTGGTAATGATAAACATGATTTGAAAATGGGGGGGGGGGGGGGGGCGGGCCGCCCCCGAGGGGGGGGGGGGGGGAGGCAGAAGCAAAAAAAGGAGGGGGGGGGGGGGGGGGGGGGGGGGGGGGGGGTTTTCCCTCCCCCCCTCTGTGTCTCTCTCTCTCTCTCTCCCCCCCCCCCGCGGGGGGGGGGGGCCCGGTTTCTTTTTTTTTTTTTTATTTTGTGGGCGTTTTTTTTGGGGGGGGCCCCCCCCAGGAGTGGGGGGGGTTTTTTTTTTTTGGGGGGGGGGGCCCCGCGGGGGGGGGGGGGGGGGGGGGGGGGGGGTTTTTTTTTTAAAGGGGGCCCCGTGGGGGGGGGCTCCTCCCCCCCCCCCCGGCTCTTTTTTTGTAAAGGGGTTGGGGGCCCCCCCAAACCCCCCGTTTTTTTGCTTGTGGTTCCTCTCCCCCCAAAAAAAGGAATGCATGAAAGAGGCTGATATTTTAGTAAATCTTGATAAAACATTAGATGAAAATAATGAATCTATTGAACCTTCAATCATCTATTGTTCAAAATGTAGTGAGAAGCAACACTCTCTTCATGACTATCCTTTGAAAAAACATTTATACCTGCTACATGTAGCATTTGTCAATTAGGACACCCCATAGATCAGTGTAGTTTATTGCCAGAACTCAAAAGTGTCTTTGAAAAATAGTCTCAACCTATGAAAAAACTCAATTTTGTAGGACAAGGACAAGGGAATAATTTTCATAAATTTCCATATCATAATGCTTCTCAATTTCCTGCACATTGGGGAAATAATCCTTGGTATATGCCATGGTCTTCTTCAGGTCCACTTCAACAATGTTGGAGTCAACCACCATGGGCATACTCCCAAGAGTGGTCTCAACATGGTTGGATGAAACAATAATGGAATCAACAACATCCACCATGGTTGCAACCAAAATTGTAGGGATATCAATGGGTACAACATCAAAAACTATACAACATTATCAAAAATAGAAATCAAACTTGTTGCCTACTCATACCTATAATCTCTCTCATGGAAAACAACAACAATAAGAAAAAAAACCTCTATTTTCAGCTCAACTTGTGGCCAATTCAAACATTGTTAAACAGGAAACCCATGTCTCTATGGCTAAATCAAAAAATGCAGCCATAATGAATGTTAGTGACTATGATAAAACTCAGTTGTATTCAGGTAAACCACTGCTTGAACCTATTCCACTTATCAGTGTAGAAAGAGGAGTTAAAAAGAATGAACATGAAAATAAATCCACACTAAAATATCAAAAAGAAAAAGAAAACCTCCCACAAGATAACTCATCAAAGAAAGTATCATCTCCTGAACAATTTTAGACATTAGAAATGACATATTTGAAATTATATTGGATAAAGGAATTAAAACATTTAACTATTACAATCCCTTTACTTCAAGCTATTAAATATGTACCAATCATTAATAGGATTGTTCAAGAAATGTGTTTTCAGAAACCAAGAAAAAAAGTATATCTAGAAAACATACAAGTAGGTGGAAAATTAGTTGACTTGCTTGTAGGAAAACTTACTCCACCTAAGTATGATTGTCTAGGAAGCCCACAATACCTTAGAACATATAAGGAAAATGAAAAGAACATTTCAACTTTGGTCTCCATTATTGTAAATGATAATGTAGAAGAATTGGATTCGTCTAAGAAATCTACTTCTAATATTCATATTTCAGATTTTAAAGATGAACCAACTACTGTTCAACAAATATTATGGAATGATGAAAAGCAAAATTTTGAAAATTTATCACCCATTCCAGTACAAAACAATTTTCTTCATTTACCACATGGATGTCATCATGTTTTCTCATATTTTCATTATCATTTATCAAAGTTAATTCTTTCAAGAATTGTTTTTGGTAAACATACACAAATTTTCCATTCTTTTCCACCATATCATTGCTCTCTTAATTCATTAATGCATCATTCTCCAAGAACCAATTCAAAACATCCTGGTACAAAACAAACTGAAATGCAGTCAAAACAACCTTTGAACAACAATAGTTGGTTGACTAAAAACCAGGAAGCAAATTTGTTTGATGTATTGATCCAACATCCTAATGCTTTACTAACACTTTATGCATCTTTAGCAATTGGCATTGAGTTGTTGCAGGTACAAAAAAAATAGATTTTGCAGTTGAATGCATTTGATGAACTTTGGTTGGAAGCACTTCACCAAATAGATTTCACTCAACAAAACTGGAAAATGTGGCATGATGATCACATTAAGAGCAACAAGGATGAACCAGAGGATTTTGAGAATGAATTTGTTCAACTTTCTTCGGTTGATGATTTAGGGAGGACATTAGTGGTGAATGGACATATTTTACAGGTGTACCATAAACCACTAACAAAGGTGGAATTTGCTCGATATTTCACATAGTTACATTTGCATAAGATAGAAGAGGCTTCCTCTTCTGAAAAAGATTCCAAATGATCATCTTGAAAATAACAAAAGACAAGAAAAAGAGAAAAGAGAAAAAAAGAAAAAAAAATGAAAGAAAAAGAAAAAAGAGAAAAATTACAACATAAGGCATGTCCCACAAAATGAAGATACATTATGAGAGAGAATAACTAATGAGGTCAATACTTCATTTCCAAAAATACAGAGGCAATAATGACACAAGAATATTCTTACTACTTGTGTGGAAGGAAGGTTGCATCATTGTTGCAGCTTTTAGCTGAAAAAGATGTTTTCATACAAAAAAATTGACATGTTTTTGCAGAATAAGGATTGTTCTTATCAAAATAAGAATGAGAGAAATTCTCTCACATTGTAGCCTCATGAGATACATTCTATCTCATTGAAGCCCTTGAAAAATATAGAAGTTGGTTGAAAACCAGAAATGACAACCTTTTCTGATAAAAAAAAAATGAAAAAATAGATGAAACAAAAATAAAAGAAAGATGAAAAAAAAAGAAAGGAAAAAAAAATGAATAATTTGGTAGTGAAAACCTTCTCGGAGGCGCTACTGAATTGGCTTGCATGAAAACCAATTTTTCGACATGCATTGCCTTGTTGATCCACCCATCATTGTTCCACCATTGTACAAATATCACACTGCACATGTGTTATGTTTATGTTTTCAGATAACTTTCTAAGAATCATCAGAAGTAGTTTGTAAGGTGCATGATCAATTTTTAGAATAGTAAGGTATGCGTTTCTTGCATTTAAATCATAGTAAGCATTTAGTATTTAGTGTATGATAATCGGTATTTGGCATAAACTATTCATATAATATTGACAAGTTGAAAATGGAACATGATCAAAATTTCAAGAAACACCCCCTTCTACCCTTAGTTGCATGGGAACCTCAAAACTGTGCAAAAACTTGATTTTGGGATAGATATGGCAACAATTCTATTTGAATTAGCAGGGCAGGTTTTAGAAGGAGAACTACAAGTTGATACCCCACAAATTCTTCATAAATATGAAGAGGATAATCTAGAAAATGCACTTGAAGATTCTGTTTTACTCCTACTGCAATAAAACAACAACATACAAAATAAAGAATAGCATTTAAACAAAAGGATGGAGAAGATATTTTTGATGTTATGGAAGGCTTACACACCCTAGAGATGGGCCCACACTAGAATCTACAACTAAATTTTGCATAGGAGGTCATTTCAGCATGTCCAATTTTAAAATTTTTGGCACAATTTGTCTCATTTTTGACACATCTTCGGAATGACAGTCTCATTCCGAAGCATCTTCGAAACAATAGTCTCATTCCGAAGCAAGCTTCAAAATGAGACAAATTGTGCCAAAAATTCTTGAAAATATTGCAGAACAGTAGGGCACATTAGATATTGAGTTTCTTAAAGCTCTACCATAAGGGAAAGTGCAAAAGTCAAAAGGATTGCAAGTAAAAAAAAATGCAATAAAAGAAAAAAAAAAGAAAAGAGAAATTGCAGGAAAAATGAACTTCATGTGCTTAATTGCAAAATTCTTGATATAGTGCAGCAAGAAGAAATTTCTCGGGTAGCAGGTGGCAAAAGGATATTGTTCATATTACTATGGCCTACTAGGATGCATGAGGGCATGCATCAGTTCAAGCTGGGGGGAATGATGAGGCCTAGAAATACCTCATTGTTACACTATGGTTGACATATAAAAATTGCCATATTATTAAATATGACAAAGTTAAATTACCAAATAGTTGATTAAAATATATTATTTGTTAATTTTTTGCATGATTTTATGTTTGGAACATTATACCCATGTTTTGACTATTTTCAGCATTTTATGCACTGTTTCAGTTGATTAAGTAGCAAATAAAACATGTATTTCAATTAGCCAAATGTTGTATGTTGAGTAAAGGAGGCCCTAGGATGTTTTGTCATTGTTGTCAACATAGTCTAGGTATACTTGTAAAAGGTCAAAAATGAGTATCATGTCAATTCTGGTGTCATACTATAGTAAAATTACATTTTGATGGCATGAACAGATTCCTCTCATTGAGAACTACAACTTTGCTTTTTGAAGCAAGTCAATCCGAGCTGTAGATAAAAAGTTATGAAGGTTCTATCATTCTGGAGCTTACTCAATGTTCATGCCTTAGTCTTTTTTGGAGTTCTTAACAGGTGCAAATCTGCATGAAGGAGAGCATTGATGGATCTATTGGGAATGATACAAAGTGAGTTAAGGTACCAAATTCATACCAATGGTACTTCATAGTAGAGATAACACATGACCCAAATTTGAAGGCATATGGACAAGTAATATGGAAGTTATGGGGCCCGCAAAATGATAGTTTCACACTTTTTGACAGCTGGAAATTCTGGTGAAAAATCTGTGTTAGAGGTCAACTTGACAACGATGCTGGGAGTGATTCCTGAAGAGTTAAGAGCTAAAAATCGAACCAAATATAGTTCATACAACCAAGAACACGTGGATACAATTTGGTATACATTGGAGTTACGAGGCACAAGTTATGAGCACTCCAAAAGGGTAACTGGGCATGTTTTGACAACTGGAAATAATAGGTGACAGTCCATACAAATTTCAGCCACCTATCACTATGAAGGAAGGCATGGAATTTGTCAACTAAATATGAGGGAAACGCTTGGAAATAGTTGAGGGAGGATAGGAATGACTCTTTCTCCACCTGACAACACTTCCACATGGTTCAAATGGGAGCAACAAGTCAAAAAGGCTAAAATGCAAGAAATCTGGAAAATGTAGGACACATTCATACAAATTCTAGCTAGTTGTCAATGAATGGCATGGCTTGGAATTTGTCATAATTGGCATGCAAAACTGATTGGGATCATCTCCTAAGGAATAGGGAAGACTTCCTATCTAGTCAAAACTACTTTTTTGACCATTTTTATCGCATATGAGCATAAAGTTGTTGCATTGCCAGATATTCTAGAGCAACTTCGAAATGAGCAGAGAAAGGACCATTTTTAGTCAAAATGGTAAAAAAAACGCCCAAAAAGGTGGAAAATGGCAATATGAGGATGGATACAGGTGTATGAGGAGTTTTATCACCCCTTCCAATGCATTTCCACCAATGGATGATGCACAACAAGGAAAATGGAGATGCTACAACAAAACAGTTTCCTGCATTTCAGGAAGACAACTTTAGAACAATTGCTAAATCCCTAAAAAATAACAACATAATGGATTAGCATATGTAGTAGATTAGTATAAATAAAAATATCCCATGTTGGTTGATCATATAGATGTTTCCATACAAGGGTAGAGATAGAATGGTTTTTTTAGCTGTAACTAAACAATAATTCAACAGGATTTTTTTTGCATTGTTGCAATATTGTTTCATATTCAATAAAAGTGCAATTTCTTCATCTATTTATTGTTCTGAGTGAATGTGTGAGTATTAGGTAGTTAATAAGTAGCCTCTTGACTTCTTCTAGATCAGGGAGCAAGGGCCACTTCCAAGCCCAAGAGAAGGACCAATTATTGACAGGTTTTTCTGTTCATTTCTTGCTGCAATAGATTAGCAAAAAACTTGGCAAATCTCATTTCTTGTTACTAATTGTGTTTATTGTAGATTCATGTCATATTTGTGGTGTATAGTAAATGTGTGTGCATGTAAGATGATCTCATAGCATAGAATTTGGAATTTACAGCATTTTGTGGTTTTCCCTATCTTTCAGCTGTTATTTCCAACTTTTTGGCATTTCCATTATATTGATTTATTAGCAACTTGTGTGTTTTATTTCTGCAACACTTTCATTCCTATCATTTCTAAAATGTAGTTAGGTTTTATTTTCTACAACTCTTTATTCCTGTCATTTCCATTTTGCAAGAGTAAGAAGGTTTCATTCCTGTTATTTCAAATTCTGCAAGAGTAATTAGGTTTCATTTTCTGCAATATTTCCATTTCTACAATTTTACTTCTACAAGTGTAATTAGAATTCAAATTCAGTTCATAGGATTAGAAGTGACACCAAAAACCCCCAAAAGCTAACTTGTTCCACCAATAAAGCCTATTTTCTGAATGAGCTGATTGTCAAGCTACCTATATCTGCTTTTGTATATAGCCTTGGACACCGCCCTGGATTGATAAATCTTAAGGATTAAATGATGTGATTAATGACACTCATCATTACTAGCACCAAACAAGGTGTGCCATCCTAATCCCCATCCCCATTCAATGAAAAGGTAGCATTGAAGCTAAACCATACTAGTTGGAGAGGACTCTCATTGGGTTTTCTAAGAAACTAGTAATGTGCATGGATGTGATGCATTCATGAAGTCTGCTTCTATCATCGTCATATGTCGTAACACTCCATATTGTTGAGAAACTTGGGATGCTAGCCTATAGCACCAAATTCCTAAGCAGAGAGCTAAAGAGACAAAATTCATGCTCACATAACTTGATGACTAGGGAGGCTAGATTGCAACACCAAATTCTAGAGTAGAGAGTTAAAGAGGTAAAATTTAGAGTTGTGAATTTTTTATTCGATGTGTTGACCTTGTGGGGTAGCTCAAAAGGAGAAAGAGCCAAAATGGAAACATCAAATGTTGTGGTGGAGACTAAATAGAAAAGAGCCAAAATGGAAACATCAAATGTTGTGGTGGAGACTAAATAGAAAAGAGCCAAAATGGAAACATCAAATGTTGTGGTGGAGACTAAATAGAGTTTGCCATCCATTTAGAATGGACCCTTTATACTGAAGGAGTGTAGATAGAGGAGACCATTGATTGAGATTGGGATGCTTCACTCACACCATTACTTTTAGGTATGAAAAGGAATTTAGTTTTTGCAAAATATTTCAAGGATGACAAAATATTTCAAGGATGAATTAAATCCCACCACAAATTCCAAATTGTAGTTTACTATAGTACAAAAAATATGGGTGCACTAAGGTTGTAATTTTGGTAGTTAAAAGCATCACTTGGTGTACCATGCTGACATTACTGTGCATTGAAACTAAAATCTATATCAGAGAGTTTCATTGATATATTCATTTTAGAGTCATTTATGTTCTTGTTGGAGAATTTACTTTGTCCATATTTATCTTCACTCTACAAGGATACTATGACAAGGTTTGAAGGGAATCAACATTTATAGAACCAAAATTAACATTGAGAGAAAGAGTATCAACAAGATCTCTTGCAGTTATTAAAATTAGTTTCCTATAAATGCATTATGTGAGGAGACAATAGCAAGAAAGGGTTGTTATGTATTTGTATATTAGTGAGATCTTATCATAGAGAAAAAACAATGTATAACAGGAATTATAATATCTATGATGAGAAAATATTAGAGTGCATATCCAAGAAGATCTTGTGATATAATTATGTGCAATTCTAGATACCATTAATGATTAGATTTTGGAGCAGACCTGAGTGAATTTTTTATCATATTTATGAATAGAATTTGATGCCCTTAATGATAATATTTTTGGAGCAAACCTAAGTGAGGTTTTTCATCAGTATATCTATACAAGTTTTTGATCAGATCTGAGGTTGGTGCCTCAAGGATATTGGTGTCTGCCATAGGTTGGTGCCTACATTTTGTATAAGGGGATTGGTGTCTCTCATAGGTTGGTTTCTCCTATAGGTTGGTTGCTATGCTTTTGTATAAGAGGATTTGTGTCTCCTATAGGTTGATGCCTATGAACTATTTTGAAGTAATAAAAGCAATATTTTCCCATGGTTTTCTCTTGAAAGGGTGTTTCCACATAAAATCCTTATCTCTTATGTGTGTGGTTTTCTATGCATTGATTCATTATTGTATTTATATTATTGTAGTTATTATTTTGGAAAAATATTTTTTATCTTACACTATTCACCCTCCCTTAGTATAAGTGTGTGTTTCTTCAACGAGTCCCTACCAAGTAAAAATACTAAAAAGATCATACACCTATGGAATGAAATAGAGAACAAACTAGATAGCAAACTATGTAACCATGATGACAAAACAAGATATGATATAATGGTCCCCTTTTTATTAATATCATTTTTTGTCCTCCAAAAGAGGTTACAATGGGATCCTATTGAGGGATTTGATACCAATTTGATACAAATATTTATAATAAGAACAAGTAATCTAGATGTATCTCACAAGATCTCTCTTGCATCTCACAAACTAATTATTGACAGGTTTTTGGTGACTGTCATGATGTATGATGATGAGGTATGAATCTTTATGCCATTTGCTCCATCATAAAGACCTATAATATGCACACAAGAAAATATAAAGAGCATCAAAAGCATATGAAGAGCCTTTCAATATAAGGTCCATATACATGATAAAGAAAGTGATAAAGAAGCTAAAATATGATAAATAAATGCATGAAAATTGAAATTCAACTATGCTAAGAAGTAATTAAAATACTGCTAAATATAATAAAAGAAATAAAACAAGGAAAATATATCTCTATCAGGAGGTCATATTTGTGCAGGACGATCTTGTCTTATGGTCATCTTGGGGTGAGATGGGCATGCCTGTAGGTCATATTTGGATAAGATGGCCATTAAAATGCAAGTGAATTCCATGGTTGATGCAAGGTGATGCCGGGTTTAATTTGTGGATAGGTTGACATTCTTGGTACGCTCATGAGAAATAACTAAGGGTAGAATTTACACTAAAGAAAGGGTGTTGGATGGTGCAAGAAGTATGAATTCAATATTCAACCTTTGGGATGATCCATTGGCATGCTTGGAAACTCCATGGTTGAATTTTGGTAGAACTTCATTGCTTTGAGAGTGAGAGCTCTTTGAATCTTCAGTTTAATAGCACTTCGATGTATATGGACAAATATCTTCAATGAAGGATAGGCATATTTAAATAGACTTTTGAATTGGAGTCCAAAGCTCGCTAGAGAAGCCATAAAATGGTTGAATTTAAGAAACCATTATCAAGAAACTATTATACTTAGCTGACATGTAACCATTTGGACTACAGTGTGGGAACTTGCTTCTAGCATGACCATCTTGGGGTGGGATGGTCATGACTACAAGCCATCTTATGGTAGGACGATCTTTATTGGGGGTCATCTCAGGGTAAGATGGTCACTACTACAAAGGTAAATTCCTCTCTATTTGAGTGGTGAAAACCATCGTTAAGCCCTAGGGCTGCCCAAGGTGGGTCATATGGCCTTAAATAAGTCCATATAGGTAGTATCCTCAATATGATGTATTTTAGGTGTCTACAAATACCCCTTTTTGGGATGCATTGTGTGAAAGCACAATGCAGAGCAAAAATAGATGACCTATAGTCAAATTAAGGGTTGATGGTGTTCATTGATCTGATTAATGTTAGATGCTCCAATTATGGAAAGAGCATGCATCTTTGAATAATTGCTTCTGATGAGATTAAAGAGCTTAATTCAAGTAAAAATTTTAGCCAAGGCACACAAGGAGGGGTCTACAGGCTTGAGGTATACTTGATCTTGGCATACTTTTTAGTCATGGGTAGACACAAGGGTCTATAGGCCTTCATGTTTCAAGAATACCAAGTATTTTTTTGATTAAATTTTTTTCTTATTGTTTGCTTGAAGCAAAAAAAAGGTATAATTATGTTTGGCAATGATTCTTGATTGAATGATTGAATGTTTGATTATTAATTTCAATTATGAATTTTATGATTATATGACTACCCCCTCAAGTGATGAGTCAATGAGGAGATGGAAAGTTATGAAAGCAACGAGTTGCTTCACCAAGAAGACTTGTTTTAGATTTTGGTAGGACTTTTGTGAATGTGAAAGGGTGAAAATCCCATTACAATTGTGATTTTGACCATTATTGGTAATTGTACACCTCTATCCCTTGGAGCAGTCCAACACCATGGTCTTCTTAGGGATTTGAAATGATAATAATTCAATTACTTTATGAGGTGAATCACTGTATACAAGGATCACTTGAGGTTAAATGGAAGGAAATGTACATCTATATCGCATGGAGCAGTCTAGCTGCATGGCCTCCTTAGGGAGTTGAGATGATAGCACTTTTATTATTCCAAAAATCTTTTGAAATGAATTTGAACAAAGGAATTAGGGTACCTTTGGATCATTTTGAAGTATGTAGAATATAAATATCCTTATGGTTATCTACTCCTACTACTGGATTTTATGGATAACCAATCTCTAAAACTGCCAGGGGACTAGGGTAAATCACTGTATACGAGAATCACTCAAGGTTTTTGACTTGATATGAACAAAGGTGTTAGGTTCCTTTGGGGCATTTTGGATTGAATTAACCAAAGTTATTAGGTGCCTTTGGAGCCTTTTGAAAGTGACAAAAGTATTAGGAATCTTGGAACTTTTTGAAATTGACCAAAGGGATTAGGCATCTTTGGAACCTTTTGGATTGATTTGACCAAAGGTGTAGGTGCCTTTGGAGCTTTTTGAAATTGACCAAAGGTATTAGGCATCTTTGGAGCCTTTTAAATTGATTTGACCAAAGGTGTAGGTGCCTTTGGAGCTTTTTGAAATTGACCAAAGGTATTAGGTATATTTGGAACCTTTTGAAGTGATTTGGAGATAATGAGGCAAAGGGTGAAACCTTTGACAAAAGGATGAAACCTTTTGAACCTAGCAGTTGATTTTATGATTGATTGAATGCAAAGAAAAGGATGCAACCTTTTGAACCTAGTATTTTATTTGTTGATTAATTATTGAATTGAATTAATTTTTTGATCTAGAAGCTGTGCTACCTTGATTCCCCCATGTTTTTGAATGGTTTGATTGATAATTGGGGAAGGTGTGATACCTTTGAACACCCCCAAGTAGATTGGTGATTTTATTGATTATTAAGGTAGTTGTGATACCTTGAGTTTCCCAATTGGTGTTGAAGATGATTGTGCAATTTTTATAGTTTTTGGGGCCATCCTTGGGTAAAATGATTGTATTTTGTAATTTTGGGGGTTGTACCATGGTAGGATGGTCACATTAAATGCGATATTCAGACATAGAGATAGTCATAGAATTTGAAAAATATAAAAGTATTTTTTTCCAAATTTATGATTTCATTTTCATTTTTGGCAGTTGGAGAAAAGGAAAAGTGAGGGGGAGGAGAGCAATTTTTGACTTGAAGCACTACCAGATTATCTAGTCATTCCTACAATGGACCAACCCAAGGCTTTGATGAGCAAGGGAGTTGGAGTGAGGAATGTAGAAAATTTTGTTCCCTCTTTTGTTATTTTACAATTTAAAATGAACCTCATTAATTAATGTGGAAAATAAACTGCACTTAAAAATTTAAGGCAAGGAACAAACCTTAGATTAGGAAATGTAGTGTAGGTTGTTAATTTTGCTTTAGTGTGTGTTTGTGTTTGTTTTTTATTTATTTTTTTGGCATGTACATGCTCCAGTTCTAGGGTCACCTCACAGAGGGACAATCCCTCTTGTGGGATTTGGGTGTTGTCTTAGGGTGGGACAACCGTATTTAAACCATTTTTTACTATTATAGCGATCGTCTCACCCTAGGAATATCGTGAGGAGAGACCATATCGACTTGATATGATAATAGAAGATACCATATCAGATCGATATGACCTCGATGAAAATGTATTATACCTTGTTTTTTACCTTACTGTCTAATTATTTGCTTGGTATACTCAGCTTTTGAGGGCTTGTCATAGAGTCCCTATCATTTTTGAGACAATGCAAGGATACCTCTTAAGGGATGATTGGAGGTGGCTTAAGGAAATTGGCCTTAAGTAATTGACATAGATAGAGGTGGTGATGGCTGACCAGGCCTATCTAACTACATTTATTAACCAATAGAATAGCCACACCAACACTTTCCACCTCCTAACTGGTGAGATAATAGTCACATTGGACATGTATCGAATTCTCCAGGTTTCGATTGAGGGATGTCCTATCACCTCCACTCATATCAGTGAGTAGAGCATAGTGCTATAGAGGATATTAAGAGAGGATTGAGAGATTGTAAGGTAGCATATGGATAGAGGTGGAGTCCTTATTAATGTATGGTATACCACATGGGTTTTTACCAATAGATATGTAGTGCTGATGTCACTCATGTCTAACATCCTGTTACATAACTCTTCAAGAGTGAGTTTATCATGGAACCTCCTTGAGTTAGAACATGATTTGGTAGTGTAGTACTACAAACTTTATGGTCATGGCATGGGGGATCACTCTACTTGTAAATATCTATGATGAGTTGTATAAGATCAAATATCAAGACTGATGTAGATTGGGGTGTAGCTTGCTTACATAGATCTAGGGTTGGGAGCATATCTAAGTGGATAGACTAGAGGGACTTCCTTGGTCACCATAAGCTTACATGGAGGACCAAAATATATGGTATGTAGCTCAATAGAGGTAGGATAAAAATGTGGATCACATTCAACCTCATTTAGGTTGATTGGCTCATTACACTGATTTATTTTAGGAATTGAGACCAGGTTATGTTATATGGAGGCCCTATAAGGATTGCCCACCATGGATAGAGATAGCAGAGTAGTTGAGGCATGTTAGGCATGAGCGGTGGTTTATTTTATGACATGGAATGGAGTGGGATTATTTTTCATACTCTCACATTAATCTATAGTTTGAGGTTCATCAAGATATCTCATCAAGATATACCTAGTGAGCCTATCATCTACCATCTCTAAGGGATAGAGATTCAACTTGAGTAGCCTCAATTAGTGCCAATGGGAGATGAAGTAGATTAATTGCTAGTATATCTGAGTATGAAGGATGTAGGAGCTATAGAAGAGTATGTTCCTAGTGGGTGACTCAACTATGGTAGGTGGGTGGACCTATGGGTAGATCGATTAGGATTGTGATAGAGGAGGGAGTGGTAGGGGAGGCCTTGGGAGATGAGAAAAATGAGAGAGGGTGACAAGTACATTACCAAATGAAGGGGAAGTGGGGTAAGCCCTCAAAGGGAGTGGAGGAACCATAGGATGAGGGTGGAGATGAGGAGGATCTTGATGATGAGGGTGCTCATCTTAGGGTATAGGTGTAGTCTCTATAGGCATAGGTGATGAAGTGGGATACCACCATTGTAGTTCTCTAGAGTTAGGTAGATAGGGGGAGGTAGCGATGGAGAGGATTCTATAAGGATAGGGACATACTTAAGGCCCAAGTGGATAGTTCTTAGGTAGTGATTGATAGGGTGATAGTAGAGCAATATGCTCAGTAGCCATAGATGGCTACTAGGATAGCAGAGCTAAATGCTCTTTAGGCATAGATGGCCATTAGGATAGTAGAGTAGGATGATTTATAGACATAGATAATAGCCTTTACTATGGCTCAAGGGTAGGCAGCTAGACCAGGAGTGATGTGATAATGTTGCAAGTACATGTAACTTTATATTCCTCTCTATGATCCTATGAGTCGTATAGCTAGAGCTAGCAGTAGACTACCCTATCTCTCTGATCTAGGATCAGCTCTGGTGAGTCCCTATAGTCTATGTGTCCTATAAAACCTCCATGAGGGAATGAAGCCTCCTAATCTCTACCATGGGGTCATGACCTACTAGTAGTAAAGGATATGATGCTACCAGAGGTTGCATCATAGCCTCTGTAGTAGAGTGGCCCCCCATAATTGTCCTTGATAGGTCCCTCTCAGTATTCATGGCACTCAGTTGTGCTTGTGTCACATCTCACTCATTTTTGAGCTGTGTGATCCTCGTACCTACTAAATCTGCCTATGCATATAGAGCTATCCTCTCCTTCTGAGCCTACTGTAGTTGCCTCTCACTATGAGATAGCTTCACCTCTAAAGTGGTGATAGATGTATCCTGCTACAAAATTTAATTCTATAATCACCCAACTTGGCTCTAGAGAGTGGAAAACTAGGCCCTCAGCTATCCAACCTCACTTTCAAGAGGCACATCACCCTCCTCAACTCTGTCCTCCTCTACCTCAACCTGAGGAGCCTCCATTATAGTGACCTATATGCCCCATTCACCCTTGGTACACTAGCACACATTGCACCCATATGGATAAGCCTCTAATATATTATCTATTCAGTTGAGGGGCTCCTCTCTCTGCCACTATAAAAGTGACCACCAAGTGTCATATGCTATGGTGGTGTGAGTCCTATCCATGCTTGACTCTTGGGAGTCATTGACCTCATCCCCTAATAGTGTCGACTAGACCCATGGTAAATATCTCTCCATTATTAGGTTTTTATAGATCATAGGGAGCTCCAAAATATCTTGAACAAGACCAAACTAGCACATGATACATGAGTAGTATTGGTACTCACAAATCTTGGTCTTATAGCCAAGTAACCACTTGTCCCTCCTCACCTAGCACAACCGTTCATCATCCTCTGGCTATGCAGGGCAGTCCACATATGAGCACCACTCCATATCATCCATCCAGAGTTGTGCAAATGTAGAAATATAGTGGTTTAAGTCCCCAGTGTGGGACCTACTCTAGAATCCATCCTCTTTGTAGGGCCAACATACCATATAGTACTAGTGTGTGGTAGGAATAGTAGAAATGATGAGCTGTAGGTCTATAGGCCGTTTGATCTAAATGTGCTACTATCCCTAGATCTGAAGTAGCAGGTTGTAGCTAATTTCGACTCAAATCCTATAGGTAATATGATATAATTCATGATAAATATGATCTAGCAGTGTGCTACCCCAGGCTAAGAGCAAAGGTCACCATGTAGAACTCTGCATAACTCTCCTAACAATGGCCAGGAGGTTCTAGGGGATCCTCGTTCCTGAGGAGTCTGGAAGCACAATCTAAATAACTAAGTGCATGAAGACAACCTCTTGGACTGAGAAGATGCCCTCATCATGCCAATATATTACATGGATTCCTCCATGATCCATCCTAGTCTGAGCATCCTCACTCTGATCTCCAAAGATGGCATCAAAAATAGTTCCCCTACTATGGAATGGAGTGGAGGTGATGGGCTACCCATCAATCGGGATCTTGAATATTTGATAGACATCCTATAATATCATAGTAATTTCACCTATGGACAGGTGAAAGGTTTTGGTCTACGCATCCTAGCGTCGGGCCAACGCAGCTATGTATTCCTGGTCTACCCTAATCATGGGCAGATTAAGCACGTATCTGAAGCCAACCACACCAAACCACTATCGCTCTTGGTCAATGAGCTATCTACAAAGGGTACGAATGAGATATAGCTCCCTAGATATAGAGGTCAACTTCTAAAAATAAGTAATTCATAAGGAAAAAGGTGACTAAAAATAACTAAAAACGTCAAACAAATCTAAAACAATTGCTAAAAATATAAAAATATGCAAAAAATTATCACAATTACAAATCAAAATTAAAAATGCATTTTAGAAGTGCAATAAATAGCATTAGTTGCTAGTAAAATAAAAAAAATCAAATAAAATTGAAAATTCTTCAAATTTTTTGGAACCGCGGGTCAAATCTACGGTCCACATGTTGGTAAAAATTTGACCGTTAGGATTTGAATCTCACCGCGACTGACAACTGTGGTCCCCAATCTAATAATTGGGAGCTACGTATGCTAGATATGGTCTAGGAACATAAACCTAAAAGGGTCACTTCCTAGCCTAGCACCCAAAAAATTAAAACCCTAATCTAACCTAAACTAATGTGAGGTTCTTTACCAGTAGTTTAGTGAAGATAATTGGATTCATTATTTAATGTGGTTCATTTTTTAAGTTGGTAAGGAGTGTGAGGACTCAATTTTGAATTACCTTTCCTAAACCAATGCCTCTATTGGATAAGGCTATGCAGGGTCTACCATCGGGATGTGTGAGAGGTCATAGGTAGTTGTTTTAGTAGCATTTCACATCAATTTTTGTTCCTCACCTCTCAGAGCTCTCCAGTTGCAATTGCTTTCAAGGAATAATAATGTAATTTTCAAATGGGAAGAATTTATATAATTTTCTTAATTTTTTTGGATTGCATCTGAAAATCATGATCCCATAATTAGTGTTTTTTTACTGCAACTCCGAGTCGTGGTTCCCAAAATTGATATTTCAAACTGCTGCCTGTGTGTGCGGTTCACAACTGGCATTAAATGCACTAAAATACCATCATGGTAAGGTTTTAAGTGATATATTAATGATTCCTAATAGATAAATATTTCAATAAAAGTAATCAATTTAACAAATTTGATGATTTTCAAGGACCAAGATCAATTAAAAAACTCAAAAAGTCAAAAAATTTTTATTAAAAAAATTAAAAGCCAAATGCACCTTGTATTTAGTTATTTACCCTAGACACTTGTCGATTGCAGTGACTAATGATTCATGCACTTTGACAAGATGAGTCAATAACCATAAGGACATTTGGGTTAAAATTATGATCGTTTATTTGACATGCTTCTTTTCAATCCTGAAGAAGGCCTTCGAGGCTAGATCACTCCATGGGAACAAGGCATTTCATGTCATTTCTCCTATGATATATTTTTAGTAGATCATCAAAAAATTGATTCAACATAAATCTAATTGGCATTGTATTATTTTGATTCTATAATAAGGCTATTGCAACCCAACCACTCCATGGGATAGAAATGTGCAATTACTATTAACAATTACAATCATAAGCTAAACTAAGCCTAGTCAAGTATTCAAATGCTAAATATTAAGTTTGTTCAGATCATTCATAATGGTCAAGCGACATCATCATTTCATTCATTGTCATTACCCTCATCGAATCATTGCTTGAGTGGGTATTCATACTTTCAAATCATAATCAAAATTAGTAGAATATCCCTTGATCATATATCCCTTGATCTTGTCAAATTACGTTTGTCCTTGGGAATCATTGTCAACGACTATCATCAACTTACCCATTTTCTTAGGGAAAATAGCATTTATGATAGTTTATTTGTAGCTCTCCTCCTTTAAGTTATATAGGCCTAACTCCTATTGTAGAACCAAAGCTACCCAAATTCCTGATGATGAGTGCAAACCCTTTCAAATTAAGCCTCCAATGAGTTGGAAGCAATGATTCTAGGATGTGCATCCTTTTGTAGGACCTAGGGCATCTAATGTTGATCATATCAATGATCATCATGCAACCTTTTACATCATTTAGGTGGTGTATTTTTGCTCATGCATTGTTCGATCTCACAATGCATCACAAAAGGGGCATCTGTAGACACCTAAAATGCATCATGTCAATGGAAACTACTCATATGGGACATGCTACAAGACCATATAGAAGATCTTGGAAAGATTCTAAGTAGAGCAGTGGTTTTAACCATTCAATTTGGGATCATTGGCCTAATCAGCTCAAGTCATTGTTGAGACCTATGGTTAGTAGTCTGAACCACTATTGACACCCGTAATTCATAGTCTAGGCCACAATTGTCACCCATGGTCTAGAATTGAAGTTCAGTTGGCCTTCATCTGAGCCAAATCATTTTGAACGACCATTTGTTCTAGAATAAGGTAGTTGAAGGATAGAATATTCTAGAGGCTTCCAATCCAACTATCCCAACCATCTCTTCTTGATCTTAGCTTCTCCACTAAGCCACCCCTAGCCATTGGATAATCCTATAAGTACCCCTTCAAATTAGGACAAAATATATAGTGCATTTTGATAGTGAAGCACTATCAAAATATATCAAAGTATGCATTGGAGATTAGAGTAGTGAAGCCTTGTCAAATTGCAGACTCACTAGAGTGCATTGAGAGAGATTTTTTTCCATTTCACTTGCCAATTCATAAAGCATCATATAAATTTGTGCCATGGATGCCCTAAGGAGCTAGAATGCTATGAAATATGAATTTTGGCAAACAAAGGCCCAATCATGCAATTCAACCACCAAACCAATCAGAGGACACCAAAGCAACCCTTGATCATCAATTTGAAAAGGAGGATCAAGCCCATAGCCCTATAATTGAGGGCAAATCTACTCTATTGCTCACCATGGCTGACAGCCATGGTGTATAGTGCAGACCGCTCACTTGAGCTGTGGTTTGCAATCGATGAGAGATCTCCTTACTGTTTCTTTTGCACTGTATTTCATTAGGTTAGATTTAGCATTTTAGTGGTTTATTTAGCATTTGTAGAGACTTTGACTGATAGAATTAGGGTTTTCATTAAGTTTGTTTCATTATGGTAAGTAGGATATAATTAGCTCATTTCTATGTTATTTTGCTTCATTTCATGCAATTAATCCATTAGATAGATAGCTATGCTTTCTAGTTATATGTTCCCATAAATATTTTCAAGTATTGCATAGGTTTAACATGCTTTATTTACTTTCTTGATTTCATTAGTGTTATGGAATATTCATGTGCATATTAATTAAAGGGCCTCATCATGAGAGGCTACCTATGCTTTTAATGCTTTTATGTTGTTTCTTGATTGTAGGAAAGCAGATTCAAAGGAGATTCAACCATCTAATTCCTTCCTCAACATGAAGAAGAGGATCAAATCCAGCCTAGAGTAGTTCGTGTCACCCCAAAGATTCTAAAACTCACATTTACCCTTACGAGATAACATGAATTTTTACTACTATAATAAGAGTATCAAAATGGTATCCCTAAGAGGGACTTAACTGTAACCGAGATTGGCTTCTTTATAATGGAATAAAAGTGTTTTTCTTCTTCCTATTTTTTGTCAATTTTGCATGTGTCTATTTTGTTTCTTTTATTTCATTTCATGTAGTAGGAAGTATAGGTGTGAGGCCGTGGTCACAAAAAGGTACACAACATAAGTGGATTGCTACTATAAAGCTAGTAGCAAGCTGAGCGATAGTTATGGACATGCTCTTTGGTGTATTCCTTACCTTTATACTTATAAAATTTGGGATCTCAAAGTGATAGGGTTAAGGTGGTATAGGGATATATGGATGAACAAGCTCATTGTAGAGTTCATCATAGGATGGTTTTTGTGGCCTGTAGCTTGTGGTGCGTAAGTTTAACATCTTGACTTCATCTCGTAGGAGTTGAATTTTAGGTGTTAAGGGTGTAGGCAATTTAGCTAGGGTTGGTTGAGCTTGGGAGTGTAGTGGATAGTGACATTGTTACTATTATTATATGTATTGTAGAGGGAATTATTCTAGTTGGTCTTGGTATGATGGATATTGAGTAGCATATGATGTGGGAGCTAGTGGGATACTAGGCTACATAAAAAATGTTTATTGAGGGTGGTAATATTATGATTGGGATGTGTGTTGTTGTGGCATGGGTTCCTATTGGGTGGGAACCTATTGTAATGGCTAGGCAAAAGGAGGTGATGACCATGAAGGATGAGGTGTGAAAAATGTAGCCCTAGTAGGTAATAGTGGAGGTATCAACACTACTAGTGTTAGGGATGGTCAAGGTAAGGTGTCAAAATTTGGGACCTATATATGTCCTAAAGTATGGGTGGTAGTGAAGCTAAACTATGTGGAATATCCCAAGGAATTGGACGTATAAGCTATGGGTTTTGATTCATAGGTAAGAGGAATATTAATAGTATATACTTGGAAAGGAGGAGGAGGTATTCTAAAGGTTGATAAAGTTGAGGGTAGAGTGAAGGATTGGGTATTGTACATTTTGGGAACCTGATATGTAGGTGGTAACGCAGCAAAAAAATAAGGGTAAGCTTTTGAAGTAGGAGCTTGGGAAGAGGAGGTAGTGCCTGCATCCACTCTCAAATGAATTTGGGTTGTCGGTTGTTGCTACTACCATTGGGTGGTTTGGGTTTGGAGAGGCTCTTGTGATAAGTCCTCAAACATTATAAAAAATGGTTGTTGATATGATTATGATTGGGACTCTTAGGAAGAGGATGGGTATGATGTTTGAGGGGGTGTTTGTTGTTCTTGTAGAGGAGGTTGATGTTGCACAATTTGGAATGATGGCCTTTGATTACCTATGGTGGAAGAGGAAGGATAAAAAATAATTCCTACGATAGGGGCAAATTATGTGACCTCTGGGTGAGTATGGTTCAAGATGGAGGAGTCACTCTTAAAGAGGGATTGAGATAGACTCTAGAAAAAGAGGTGTGCAAAGGTAGGGAAAGTGGGTATGACCTCCTCATATATAATAAAGAATGGATGATGTTGTCATGGCACTGTGTAGATCACATGGTCACAGAACATGGTCGATGGATTATGCGATGGGGATGAAATAAGTGAATAATATTCTACAAGTGAAGTAGCGAGGGCTTCACTCAAAGTGGATGTCTCATCCTAAAGCATTGTGTGTGTGTACTGTACATCAGATCCTGTGAGTAAATTAGATGTGTGTATGGACTTCCCCATCATGATCAAAGGAGTAGGAGGGGGCTGACTAGAATAAGTGGTAGATGCTTCCTCTATAAGGTGTGCTTTCTCACATTCTCAACTATGGGTGACAATAGGCATGGTAGCATGTATCGTGTTGTGAAGGTTTAGAACTATGTAGGAATTAAATTTTGTAGTTTTGTGTGTTGTGTGAAGGGGTTCAAGAATAATCCTATGTAGTGTAGACTTGACTGTATATAATATAAAAGTAAAGCAATGACATGTTGTGTGTAGCTTGAATAATAAAGTGACAAGTGGTGTACTATGCTAAAACTAGTTTGTGATCATGCAAACAATGGTAAACTAGAATCAGTTCTAAATGTTGAAAATAAAAGTGTTTTGTTCGTTTATGTGTGTTTTGATGTTGGTACCTCATAGGTAGTATCACAGGTAGTGGAGTGAGTACTCTAGTAAATTAGGAATTTCATCGATAAAAAACCTCATGTAACATCCAAATATTCACAGAATAGAATAATATCACAACGTGTGAATGGTGACCTGTATGGAAGGTGTAGTAAAATAATAATTTAAAAGATGGGGAACCCACTATGCTAAAGTGAGTTCACTATATCCTCTCACAAGAAGAGGTGACACTATCTAAGACCTGCTACCGACATACCCATGCTTTCACTTCACCCTTGAGTGGGATTAGTCAATAACGATAGTTACCATGTCCACAAATTATGTTAGCCTTATGGACAAAGACATATAATCCTATACCACTCCAAAGGTAACTTTTGGTTATGAAATCCAGAAGCCTAGTCTCAAAAGAGGGGGATTGTTCGGTGATGAGGCCCAGAAAACCACTCCTGCGAGGCTGCTAAGTGTCTAGGGAGGTGAGTTGGTGGAGGTTAAAACACCTACCACACCAATATCTAGTGATGGATTGGGTATGAAGTCCAATATCACCATTTATTTAAATACTATGTGAGTATGTGTGGGTTTGTGTTTTGCTATCGATGTTATGTAAAATAGGAAATCCAACTAATTGCCTTTTCAAATTAAATGCTAATCCTATATGCATTTTTTGAAAGCAAAAGACTAGAATGAAATGCTTTTTGTAAACAAAGAATCTAATCCTAGATGCATTTAGGAAAATAAATTGACTCTATTTTGTAACACATGCAAACAAGTAATATGAAAGGTATGTGAGTAGAGGTTTATGGAACCCTAGATTCTAGCACAAGGAAAAGATGTAACACGGATTAATATGAGGGTAAATTTTCCATATTACATTAAGCATGTATAAAAGAAAGAAACCTTAATCCTAAATATGAAATTTAGAATTAAGAATTTGAAATATTTTTGTAATGGAAATATATGCAATGGAGTAAAGAAGCAATGGAAATCTTACGCTACATTTGAGTTAGCTAAAGAAACTAAAATTTGCACAAATTTTTACGAAATTAGACTTGTTGGTTTTGTGCAGGTTTCTGTAACTAAAATGCATTTTCTAACATGATGGATATGCAATAAAAGTAGGATTTACCAACCATATTGACGCTTTAATTAATAAATTATTTTGCACTCATACATTCCAAAATAGAAATAAATTTATGGAATACCTGGACTCCGATGCTACAGATGGTCTGGTTGGCTCTTGTGCTACTCACCTTTATTATTTTGGGGGCTTTTGATGCTGGTAGGTTTAGAGGCTTTAGATCTAGTTTTTGAAGGCTTGAGGTTGTTCCCAAGGCTTTGGAGTTCTCTATAACAGTCATATTTAGTACTTGGAAGACACAAAAATAGAGGATATTATCATATTCATGAAAATAGTTAACCTGATACTATCCATTGTGGGAGTCCCACCGAGTGTGCCAGAATGAAATTGCCAAAAGATGATATTTGATATAATAACACATTAAAGACACATGCTATTCAAAAAAATGTATTTTATTCATGATAAGATTTGCATAGGTTACAAATGGGAAGAATTCCCCTTTTTCATTTTCTTTTCACAAATGTTACAATAGTCCTGATGTCTTCTCTTCACGTTACTCGGTGCATATGGGCTTGTGTACCACTGCAGGGTTGTAGTTATTTTATGTTTCCCTCTTTGGTTCTAGGATAAACCTATAAAAAGGGGTTAGAGAGTTGGGGGGCTTGCCTCAGTCAGGCCCCATAGTACAAAAGATAAATCAACTCATAAATATAATAAAAATTGTTATAAATGATGCAGAACCTCATAAAAATGTAAAATGAAGCTTACCTCCCAAATCTGAGCTGATTTAGGCCTTCCAAACCCAATTTGCCACCCAGGACGCAAACTTGTGCCAAATTTGTAGGCCGATGGGGTGAATCAGACTATAACTATTACTCTTCAGAAATACTTTAGTGGAAGGTTCATTTGCTATTGTACTTCTAATGTGTAGGTTTATATCTTCTTTGCTATGCTTCTATACTATTTTTATAGAGTTTCTGTACTTTGGACATAAGTGGAGAGAGAAATAAATGAGGGTTTGGGCCCACTATTTATAATAAAACCCAAGGTGTAGGGGGGGTAGTTAGGAGAACTAAGTCCTAGGGTGAGATCCCATGAAGGTTAAGTTAGGGTTTGTGAGGTGGTATCCCCACATTCCCTGGAGGAAATATCTCATCCTCACATGTGTGAGGAGAGATTAGGGTTAACTAGGGTTAGTCAACTCTAGATTAGGTCTGGAATTAGGTTAGGGTTTCCTAAGAAATATTCTAACTAACCTAATGTATACAGATGTGGTAGGGAGTAATTATGGGTAATTAGGGATTAAGGACCTAATTAACCTTTTTAGCCCTAAAAATGAACTTAAGTGAAGTCACTTTAAAATTAGATTTAACAATTGACTCAATTAATACTTTTACCAATTAATAGCCTGTGGGGGCCTCAATTGAGTATAAAGGAGTCTTGTATCATCTTAGGATGCTGGTGGTTAGTTTTTAGATGCATGGAAGGTGTTGATGATGTGATTCAGTTAGTTTATTAGGGTTTTGGACCTAAAAACTAGTGAAGTGATGTGTGGTAGTCTATGCAATGCTAT
The DNA here is from genome assembly GCA_028583015.1 of Wollemia nobilis. NCBI lineage: Eukaryota > Viridiplantae > Streptophyta > Pinopsida > Araucariales > Araucariaceae > Wollemia > Wollemia nobilis. The sequence continues at coordinate 1,832,482 of JAQPPZ010000220.1, read as the reverse complement.
AATAATCTATGGTGATCTACGCTAGTCTATGTATGTCTACAATAGTCTATGTATGTCTACACATATCTACAACAATATACGTAGGTCTATGAGGATCTACAATAGTCTATATTGGTCTACAATATCCTAGGGGTATCTAGGATTGCCTATGTAAAAATACAAGTGTTCAAAAGGATCTACAAGTACGTAGGTATAGCAATGTGCAAATTTTAGGTGTCTACAATAATGAAGATGATATGTAGCATATAGTGTATGTTTGTTCACTTGGCATGAAGTTACACCCTTGAATATTTTCATCAAAGGTAGTTCCCTCATGAATGAAAGCACAAGATCCTATTTGGATTTTGAGTCCTTTTCTATTGGGCATGCCTATGTCACGAGGAGATAGGAACATGCTTACTAGTTCTATGAAAGGATCTGACTTTTGATAAATGAAATTGACTTAATTATTGATGATTGAGGAGTATCCCCTAAGTTTATGAGGGTTTCCTCTAATATTTCCTTTCCTTTATCTACTTTTGGTTGATCACTTGATATTACTCATTGAATGGAAGAGCAGAGATTAACCTCTTATAGGTAGATAGAGTTGCACATGGAAAAAGGTTCTAGATATCTAGGAACATGGATAATCCTCCCTTAATACTTCTATTTGAGTCATTGATGTAAGGTAGAAGGCACTACCCTCATATTGTATATCCAAGGTCTTGCAAGGATCATGTTATATGTTACATCACATGATATGACATAGAAGAGGGTGTTTAGGACATGAGGCCCCACTTTGATAGGTAAAGTAATAGTGCATGTTAATTATTTTTCTTCATTGTTTGAAGGCTCTAATGATGAGGTCAGATTTTTGTAAATAATTTTTGGTTAAGTCAAATTTTTTCAAGAATGTGACGTTGCATACATTCAAGGCTGATTCATTGTCCACTAGGATTCTCTTGATGTATTTATCACCTACTTTGGTTATGATGTAAAGAGGATAATATCTTGATATTGTTTCAAGAGGGGTATTTGTCTCATGAAATGCTAAGATAACATTGTTTACTCTAGAAGTCCAACCATGTTGGCAATGTCATTTGGAGATATGTCTTGAGGGATTTCTTTCTCACTTAAAAGTTTCAATAATATCTCTCTATGAGCAGGTGAATTTGTTAGTAATTCTAAAAGGGAGATCTTTATGGGTACCTCCTATAATTGTTTATGGTGATTGAAGGTATGCAAGGTATTTTGATAAGGTGTGAGCACCAAATTGACTTATTAGGAATGTTGATATTTTTTCTTGGGATAACCAATGAAGTTTGATCCAAAGATTGATTTTGCTTGTTGCCTAGTCATAGCATAGGAATATCTTGATAAATGCATAATGCCTATTAATTTGGATTATTTTTTATCATGTGTTGGCAAGGGGTATTGAAATATCCCCATATTTTTTTTGGGATTTTTTGGTTTATTGAATGTTATTTTTCCTTCCTCAATGAGGTCTTGGATAATGTTATTTAAAGTTTTGCTTTTGTTTGTAGTGTGTCCCTATGTACGATGAAATCAAAATATTCATCTTATCTATATCAAAATGGATTTTATTTGGATAAATCTCAAGGCTTGATAGGTAGAAGTTCCACTAATTTAGAATCAAGGAGAATATTTAGAATAGATTTTTGACTATGTTCGATATTTGTATATTTTCTCTTGGGTTTGTCTTCTCTCTTGACAACCAATTTTTGATGAATAATTTGAGTTATGTTACATTAATTTTTTGATGGGAATTCATTACACCATATCCTAAAACATGTTTATTTTTGTATTTCCCCTTGCTATGGGCTTTTTCATCTTCTTTATTGTTATAGTTGAGTTGCCCTTGTCTTATGAGGATGAATTTGACTCTTTTAGCCATATAAATTGCTTATTCAAAAGAGGTTAGGTTTATCATTTCCAAGGGATATGATATTTTTTTGTGAAGGTTTTGTATGAAAATATACAAGAGTTATTTAGGAGAAGGAATATATTGAATTCTTCCTACTAAGCCTCTCCATTTGGATAAGAAATCTAAGAATCATTTGGTCTTAGATTTTTTGAGTTGATAAAGGTCATCTATAGTGACCTTCTATGTAGATTTAAAATAGATTGATGAAAGTTTTCCTAAGTTACTTGAACTTCGTGATGGAATGATGAGGTATTTGAAAATACCATTCTAAGGCTAAACCACTAATACTTTTAGGGAATAACCTAAGGAGAATTTTTTCATCATGATTGATGTCAATGCAAGCTATTTGAAATAGCCTTAGATGGTTGATGGGGTCTTGTTATCCATTGTACATTTGAAATTTAGGAATTTTAAAGTTATTTGTCAATGGGTGATTGATGATTGTTGGATCTAATGGTTTGTTATAGAACTCGTCAAAAGAGTGCTTTAACTTGGATGCTCATTGAAGAGAGGTAATTTGATGCTCAAGTTATTCAAACTTGAAATCCCTTTTTTCTAAGTTTGAGATTTTAGTATTGATATCTTGAATATCATTAGATGGAAAATTTTATAATGTAGGTAACATTATCAATGGTTGTGAAAGTGGTTGAGTGAAATTTTGTGATATGAAAGGTATATTCATGATATTTGAAGTGTTTTGATTTGTTGTTATGGTTGGAGGGATTTGGTTAAGTCCTAAGTTATGAGTAAGAAAAGTATTTTTGGTATTAGTGGGAATTGCATTATTAGAAGATGTTGAGAAAGGGTTACCCATGGTAGGTATCCCTATGGATATAGTTGGAGGTGTTATAGAATTTGTAGGTTGTGTCATAGCCACATTGAGACTAGCCAAGTTATTTTGATTTTAATTGATTTGAGCAATGGTTGATTTATCATTAGAATATTTAGGATTATCGTGCATTGTAGTTGATTCCTTTTTAGATTATTCTCTGAGTTCATCTTTAACAACATCTAAAAATATATCTTTGTTTCTTTTGATGTATTCTTTGACATGATCTATGGTTCAAAAAGAAATGTGTTCTTTTTCCCTAGTCACTTGTTATGACCAAGGATTTTCTACTTGTTCATTGTGCTCATGGAAAAAGACCTCATGAGATGAAGGTATATCCTTATTTTAGGTGTTTTAACGATGTTGAGACATGGTTTGAAATTTTTGATTTGAAGGAGATTGATTTATTAAAGATTTGTTTCCAAAGTACTTATAGCAAAGAAAATAAGATGTTTGAAATTATTATGTCACCTTGAAAAGCAACCCTCCCTGTGACCTCCACTAATCCATTGTGATATACTATCCAAAGAAGATTGCTCTCCCAAGGTTTATACTTTGGTTTACTCAAGAGGTCATTATCCTTCCCCCATTAGGATTAACAATTGGTTATGTTCTTATTATCTTTATTTAATGTGATGTAAGCTATACAAGAAAATTAGATGATCTTGTTTAAGTTTAACACACTTTTATCTTTGTTAAGGCAAAAGTATTGTTCACCATTAGGTTCACAAAATATGTAGATAGGGAAAAATTCATTTCCTCTTAAAATTCTAATTAATGTCAAGCATGTTGGGGGGAGATTCACTGGAATCTCTACTTCCCCACTTGAGGTTATCTTTCCAAAAGAGACCTCGAGAATATGGATATTCTTAAAACGATTAGACCCCTACTCAATGTTTTTTCTCACACCTTGTAGAATTTAATGTTATGCTTGTTTGATTGGTTTTTTATATGGGTTTATTCAAAAAAAAACCTAAGGCTTGGATCACTAATATCTTGACTCTTTTTTTAGCCTTAACATCTATTTAATACTTAAAAATGAAGATCATCTAAATGTATGGTAAGCTTCACACAAATACAAGAATACAAGAACTATCTTATATGCTTTTTTATTTTGATGAATTTAACTAAGGAGATTTTTATGTTTCAAGGTAAAACAAGAGAAGATGCAAGAAGACAAGTTAGCCTAAATGCAACTAAATGAATTTTCATTTCCTTAACTATGTGATTGAAAATGAACAAGAAAATAAGATTTAGTCTAAGGTTCCTTGATTGACTAATTTAGATGTGTTCTATAAGTAATTAGAGTTTTGGTTTAAGTTTCCTTAATTCCCCAAATGAAATGTGATTTATAGGTGTAAAAAAATAGAATACAAAAGCAAAATACAAAGAAATGGAATTTATAGGGCTTAAGAAAGTGCCTAGTGGTAGAATTACCTATTTTAGAGAATTTTGCCAAAAATATTAGTGTTGACCAAATTTGCCACTACCAAAAATACCATTTCTTACCAAATTCACCACTAGAAAATTTGGCTTTGTTTGGGGATAATTTGGTACCCACACCAATAAAAAAAATAGGTTTTCTAATTTAAGAGGTCTTTTTAAGAGCTAAAGAAGATAGAATGCTTGCCTAGACAACTAATTAGACCCCCTTTTGAAAGAAATTTTGAGTTTGCTAGCCTCTTGGAGTGGAAATTGAACCTTACCAAATTTTCTAGTAGGATTACCAAATTCACCATTGGTGAATTTGGTCTGAGTGATGAATTTGGTCTATGTATTCTAGAGAGCCAAAATCAGTAGTGATTGTGCAAAGTGGCAATTTTGGTCCGAATACGAGCCTGAGGTAATTTTAAAGGTTTTTTTAGGTATATTATTATAGAATTAGATGTTTAAAATATATGAAGATGTTCCTAATAAATTTTCATAGTGATTTGAAAGCTGAAAGAGTGAGAAAATGCCATAAATATTTACCAATTTGTGACCTAAGTGGGTGTTTTTATGAAAAATAGGGGAGGATGCCTTAATGGCTATTTTGAACAGTAAAATAGTTTCAAATAGAGATATGAGAGTGTAGAAGGATTAGAACTATACCAAGGTACCTTGTCTATATCCTAATATTTACAATTCTTGTAATAATAAAGGGATATTAGTGCAAAATACCTTAAAAATAGAGAATATGCTATAAAATGTAGTTTCTAGCAACTACGAAAGAAAATTCATGTATGTAAAGGGTAAAGAGAGTTTTTAGTGGGATGATAACGTAATTAATACCTTATATCCAATACTAATGGCAGATTTACGGACAAAGTAAGAGTAGAATGCTTGAAATATTGACAAAATAGTTCTAAAATAATTGAAAATAAGAGATTAACTTGCTAAATACTCAGTAAATGAAAGTATAAAAGCATGGAGATAATAGGAAATGATTAGTATGCATGAAATGAAATATATAAATATCCAAATAGAGATAAAAACTAATATCCAAATTTTATGAATAAGAATGCTTAAAATAACCCTACAAGATGAAAGGGTTAGTAAGCAAAATGGAGATGTAAAGTAAGAAGACTTCTCAAAACCTGCAAAAATGATGTTAGATGCTTGAAAGAAGACTTAAAAATGAATATGTGAGAAATATTGTGGATTTTTCCTGCTTACCTTTAAGATATTTGTCACGTCATGAGGAACTCTTAAAATCACAACAAACACTGTGGATTCTGGCAGATCCATCTCATTAACCTAGGAATAGACTACCTTTGATAGCATTAAATAGACCAGGTTGGGTAAGGAAACCCCAAGAAGTGGGCCTTTTTACTAATGCTTAACAATGCACACACCCACTATGCCAAAAAAATTGTTTTGTTCTGTTGATATTTTTAGTGACCAAATCTATCAATATTAAATCTATAAAACCCAGATCGGTGCCTTATCCATTACAGAGTCGTAGCAGTTTGATAAATGACTTTAGAAAGATAATAGAAAGAAGAACTAGTTTTTTTTACTCCATTCAAATGATGTAATGTAAATAAAACAATTAAACTAGCGATGAAAGGCATTATTTATGAATTCTGATTATAGCAATACATAAAAAAGCTAACACGAGACAATCACACAAAAGATACGAAGGGGAGAGTTGAGATTTTCATTAATAAAATATGTGCATAGAATAGATCAGCAGAGTGCTTGATCCTCATATGCCATTTGATTACAATAAACCCCTAGTTTGAATTTTTATAACAAGGGGTATCTCCTCTCTGTCCTGGTTGTAGTGATGTAAGATTTCTCAACTCCAACGTGTTCCGCAGGAAATAATCATGGCAAATGACACACATTGACAATCCCTGATAAATGACAAGAGAAGGGTGATAATAAAAACACATAGGAGAACAAGGGAAAATACAACTCAGACAATAAACAAAGCTATACCTGCTTTTCTCTCTCAAAGGTTTGATAAAAAAAATTGTTGTTGTAGGTTCTTCTTCTTATAGTGCGGACTCCTTGATCATTGTAATCTCCCGTCATGCTATAAGAATCTTGTTGTACCCAAACATAGGATACACTCAAAAAGGGACATGTATCCCACATTATTTCTATGCATGTGGAGGCTACACATATCCATCGATAATACCTTGTGTTGGCAGTTGTGGCCCTCCAGGTGTGTGTGTTGTGGTAGTGGTGGGCCCTACTCCTGCCCTATGATTTTTAATGGATTGGTCAATGAATTAACAAGCCTCATCATGAAATTTCAAGGATAAAAGGAGTAGGTTCAAGTATTTCATGGCCTCAACTATCTGGTCCTTAGCCCACTACACATTATTATTGGTAAAATCACACAGGTAGTCTACCATCTCCACCAAAGTTGTGAATCATTTAGACAGCCTATCGCCAGACTCTAAATAAAAATATTCAATTCCTTGAAAAATAAAATCTTTGATAACCGGGGCTCATCCAAAGTCTTCAATGTAGAGGCCACAATCAGCCAACTCATCATTGGCCTCATACTTAGATTCTACTACCTCTTGACTCCACTAGCACCAATTTTTCTCATTTTATAAAAATAGGGAGACCTTGATGTATTATTTCACAAAGAAGCATAGGGAGTCACTGATAGAGTGATGGTTAGCCCAAAAATAGCCATGTAGTCCTCCTAAAACTTCCTATAGATTGGCATGATTTTGTCTATTCTCTGCATCTCTTTTTGTAAGTTGTTTTGGATGAGACCTACTTCTCGTATTATAGCATATATATCTATTAGTATGGAATCCAAATCAATCATTTTGGGCTGGATATTCTCCTTCATTTCTTGTTTAGGTTCATCTACATATCCAATTTGGACCCTATTTTGTGTAGTGGAAGGAGCGGGCATATTTAGTTTATCAAATTCAACTTGAAGCTACTTAAATTTGAGTTGTAACAACTCAAATTTGGTAGCTTTGGATTTCCAATCTTCAATTTCCATTTCCACTGCTTCGACCACCTATGCTTGAGTAGCCATTTGTGATTTCATCATTTGGACAGGTGCAGTAGATGCTTGGATGATTCCCTTGCTAGCATCTATAGTAGCCTCTCTAATGCTAGTTGGTAGAGGGATTTCAAAGGAGGCAATAGGTGTGTCAGTGATTTTTGGTCTAGTTGTTCCCCTATGTCTGACTATCCCCTTGCTTGGAGACCTTTGTTCTTCCATATCCTAGATCTAGTCTTCTTCATCGGTGGTGAACTGACAAGTTTCAGTGACCTTAGCCATTGTAAACTTTTCAATTCATTGATTTGAGGATTCGGTCCTAGCCTTTTTATGAGTGGGGTACTGTATGGGGCTTCACACCTCATAGCCTCTTAAAATATTAGACAACCCACCAGCTTGCGCTATATTTTTCATCATCGTAGTCAGACGTTCTTCTTGATTTACTACCAAAGTGGTAGAATATAATGAATGTTGAATTTACATCAATTAGCCTTGCTCACATGGGCTTATCAAGGTGAGCATTGATGATGTGGTGACCTTCTGAGAAGAGCTAGTGGCCAAATCCTTCCCTTTTGAAGTGGCAATGGGGGAACTGGAAGAGGAGGGGAGCTTGGACTACTCATCAACTATCTTCATCATGACCTCAAAAAGGTTGGAATCTTGCTGGGAAATTTGAATAGTGGGGTCTTTGAATTCTTTAGGAGGAGCTGTCGGGACCAATGGGGCCATCTTATCCACTATCAAGCCTCGATGCAATTTAATTTGAGTTTTTTAATCACCTACAGCCTCCAGTCTACTATAAGGCTACTGATATTTGGGCATCCTCCATATAAATTCTAGGGTTTGGTTGTTTTTGAAAGCTTCTTGCATCACGTCCTCAAAATCATCACCACTGTGTGTGAATTCCAGAAGGGCCAGCTTGTCGGTAACTTCTCTCTTGTGGTGGCTATCTAGGTCATAGACCCTCCAAGTGACCTTTGAGAAATAGTAGGTGTCCATATTCTAGATGGCTTGTAGCAGGGAAAAGTGGCCAATATAGGTGTAATACCCCATTGTAAAAGGAATGGGCAACCACTTCACTGGTCCTTTCTTCCTCAGGTGTCTAATTTTTACCTCCTCAACCATCTACCAAGTGATCTCTAGGATGACAATGGAAGTCAGGTAGTGGAATGGTAGTGCCTTCATGGGCAACTTTGATCCATCTTCAGATAGGTTAGACGACCTAGACTGGTATTCCACTTGTTGCACACAAGGGCTAGGCTAGTGCTATCTCAGTTGGCCCATGCGTAGAGGTCTCTCAAGAGCATCAAGTGATGCTGGTTATATTCCCCAGTGGGGTTGAATGCATATATTGTGACCTCCTCCACCTATTTTTGCTATTCTTATATGATATCCCTCTTGGTATCGAGCAAATTCTTGAATGCCTTAGGATTTTATGCCCTCCCTGGCCTCCTATCAATGGGCCGTGATCTGGTGATTTTGTTGATTCTCCACCGAACTACCAATTTTTTAGGAGCTAAAAAGCTAGTGGATGCCATCCTATTCAAACAATAGCAAAAAAATTTCCCCCTTGGCTGCAATATATCTTTTGCACTCTCCACTCTTTACTCTGTGTTTGACCTCATTGATAGGTAGCTCTACATGCACGGGTGATGCAAAAAATGACCACCACCTTCTCTTTTAAAATAGGTGCATTAAATGTGGTAGATGGCACATGTGCTTTTTTCTTTTTAGGAGCTCTTGGTATTGGTTAGGCATGCCACATCGATTGTCACCTCCTCATATTAGTGGATGAATTATGACTGCTAAAAATGATCATGACACAGGGTGGCTTAGTATTGGCGATTGCAGGGTGCGGGTAGGTATGCACTCACATGAGATACATCAAGATTAATTTTAGTGCATGCACCTCTTTGGGGAGTGGGGAACATGACTCTCAAGGTAGGTGCATAGGGTTATGCACCCGTGCAATATTTGTACACTCCAAGGGATTGGAGCACACTCGACTCATAGGGAACATGAGTTGTGCACCCCTTTAGAATTTGTGTACTCCTGACTTGGACATTTTCACACCCCTAAGGAAGGGAAAAACCAAATTGGGATGGGATGCACAGTCTTGCATGCCCCAGCTAAGGTTGTGCACTCCATTTTGATATTGGAGCACATTCATCTAGGGGGGAGCGCACTACTTGTGCGCTCGGGGATATTGAGTGTGCTCCATTGTAGTGAAGTGCACATCAAACTTCAGGGTGTGCATAGAAATGCATGCTCTTACAATTTACTTATGCACTTCATCTTAGTGGGACACACGAGGTATTCAAGGTGCATAACTCATGCACCCTTCATGGGCTTGTGCATGTTCTGCTTCTTCAGAGCGCACAGGGTGCATGACCTTGTGCACCTCAAAGAACTATCATGCACTCCAACTCCCCATGGAGTGCATAGACTATTGGTGGGGTGCACTACCTTGTGTGCCCCTAAAGGACATTGTGCACCCCCTCATTCAATGTGATGCATAGGCTAGAGGTGGGTGCACTACCTTGTGTTCCTGCTCAGGTACCCCGCACTCCTATAAGTGGAGCACACTAATTTTCTTAGGGTACGTAGCTTGTGTGCTCAGGTGGCTATGAGTGTGTTCCATTGGATTGGAGAACACTACTTGGATTTGGATGCATAGCTCATGTGCCCGAGTGGCTATGAGTGTGCTCCATTCCAATGGAGTACACTACTTGGCTTGGGGTGCACAGGTTGTGCACCCGTGTGGCTTTGAGTGCACTCCATTGGAGTGGAGTGCATAGGGTAAATTTGGGGTGCACCACCTTGTGCGCCCCAAAGGCAAACATGAATTTGGCTCCCTAAAGGTGGCTAGCCTTTTAGGAGTCAACATCGGCTCTGACTGGGACAAGGGGGTGGATGAAGGACGTCGACTTGAGGACTCTAGAATCTCTGGGTAAATCAACGTAGGACTAACACATGCACACTCTTTTTTTTTAACTAGGGACAAATATCTTCAGATTTTACCCATTTATTGGTATAGGCAGCTCTTCTCCTTCCATGTTTTCCAGCCTGTAAGTATGTTGCCCCACTATTTTTGCAATTTGGTAGGGGCCCAACCACTTAGGCTCAAACTTCTCTTTCTCTCCCGGCTTGTCATTTTTTGGGTCCCAATATAGTACCACATCACCCAAGATGAAAGTCTGCCCTCAAGCCTTCTTATTGAACAATTCTACTATTTTTCCTGCTTGACCGATCATTCGTGTAACAACCTCCCTCCTATCTTCTTCTAATTTTACCAATTGGTCCATTCTCCTCTGTAGTTTATCTAGTTGTTCATGATCCTGTAGTAGCAAAGAGAGGGCTAATTTTTCTAACTATGGTGGCAACAATACCTTTTCCCCATATACCAACTCGTATGGTGACATATCGGTAGCTCTCTTTATTGATAGCCTATCCACCCATAGAGCATATTTGAGTTCACTGTCCTATCCTCTCTTATTATTTCCTAATGACCTCTTAATTATTGTAAGGATATTCTTATTTGAATATTCAACCAATCCATTGCCTTATGGGTAGTAATTAGTAGAGTGAGCCAGCTCAATGCTATACTGATTGCAGAAATCCACCATCTCATAGGAAGTAAAATACTTGGTGTTATCTATCACCAATTTTTTGGGGACCCCAAATCTAGTCAGTATATTTTCCTCCAAGAAGTTAATGATGGTTGTTGTTGTTGATATCTTTATGGGGGATAATTATACCCACTTGGTCAGGTAATTATTGGTAGTGATGATCCATTTATGTCCTCTTGATGAATTGGGATTTATCTTCCTAATTAAATAAACCCCCCATTGAGAAAATAGAGTTTCAACAATGACTGGCTATAGAGGCATGGCAGGTAAGTTCTTTTTCCTAGTGAATACTTGACAACTGTAACAACTTCTAACTGCTTGGTAGACATTTTTGAATAGGGATGGCCAATAATACCCTGCTCTCATGATTTGGTTGTTTGTTTCTTTAGGAGTGAAGTGACCACCACAAAAACCTCTGTGAAATTCCTCGATAATCTTGGGAGCCTCCTTTTGAGTCACACACAGCAGTAATACCCCACTTGGATGCCGCCAGTACAACCTATTTCCTTGAAGATGGTACTTTTGAGACTATTGTTTGATGCTTCTTATTCTGCTAGCAGTCTTCCCAAGAAAGAAGGATAGTTCTTTTAGATAGAATAGGATATCTTTGTACCACTCAAAATTCTCATGTTCTAATTGTGGTTCCTATTGCTCTCCTTGAGCTAAGACAACATCGTTTATCCACTATTCTTCTTTGCAAGCCATGTATTTCACCAACCCCTGGCCTTTAATTATTTTTATGACTTTGAATTCTACATCATATTGTAGTAATTTAATCATCCATCTTGTTGAACTACCCATGGGCTTGGGCTGGGTAAGAATATCCTTGATGGTGATATAGGGTATACAGGCAATCACTTTGCAAGCTCCAAAGACACTTTCTCCAAGGCTTGTATGAGGGCATAAGCCTACTTTTCAATTGGTTTGTATCTTATCTGAGCCCCTTTCATCCCTAAACTCATGAATGCTATGGGATGTTCATTTTCCTGTTCATCCTTCTAGGATAACACTATTGCTATAGTGTGGTCTGAGGCAAAAGAGTACAAATTGAAATTTTTGGAATGGTCTGGACAAGTCAAGACAGGGGTAGTAGTAATAGCATCCTTAATATACTGGAAGGCTTTAAGGTTACCCTCTTCCCATTTAATTTTAACATCCTTCTTGATCATATCATTAATAGGCTTAGCAATCTCGGTGAAATTAGGAACGAATCTCCTGACAAAATTTATTTTTCCGAAGAAGGATTTGACTCCCTTGAGGCTTTTGGGAGGTGGTATTTGTGTGATTGCCTTGGTTATTTTAGGATCGATACTAAATCCTTCCTTTGAAACTATGTGCCCTAGTAACTTATCATGAGAGGCTCCAAATAGGCATTTCTTTGGATTCAATTAGATCCCATATTCTTTGCACCTTTGAAATACTTGGGACAAGTGAGAAAAGTGGTCCACAGGGTTCTTGGAGAATACAGTAATGTCATCTAAATAGACCACCACTATTTTAAACATTAGCCCCTTAAAGGTGAAATCCATGGCTCTTTGGAAAGTAGCCCCGGTGTTCATCAACCCAAATGGCATCCTTTGGTACTTGAAAGTACCCCAAGGTGTGGTGAAGGTAGTTTTAAAGTGGTCTTCAGGGTTTACTAGGATCTGGTTATACCCTGAGAAACCATCCAACAGAGATATTTGTGAAGACCCTACCACTGCTTGCAATAGCTGCTCCATATTAGGAAGAGGATAATTATATTTGAGGGAAATTTTATTCAGATTTTAGAAATCTACACACAATATTATCTCCCCATTATTATTTCGGACCGGAACTAAGTTTGCTATCCATGAGGAGAACCTCACCTTTTTGATGATCTTGGCATCCAATAACTTCTACACTTCTTTTTGCATCACAGGGTGTAGTGTGGGATTGAAATTTCTCTATTTCTACCTAAAGGGCTTGGATCCTTCTTTCAAGGGAATAATGTGGGTCATCACTTCTATATTGAATGTCCTTAATTCATCATACCCCCAAGAAAAACTATCCCTATTTTTTCTTAAATATTCTATGTACTACTTCTTTTCTTTAGCTGGCAGTGACCTATCAATTCTTACCCTCTTAGGATCACCAACAGTCCCTATGTTAACTTCTTCACCTTCTGACTCACTGGGTGCAGTCCTGTGGGCTTTGTCAAAATCATCAAACAAGGATTCCAAGGCCACTAGTCCCCTAGGTATTTTATTAGTTTTCAATTGTATAACCTTAGTGGGAGTACCTATAACATGCTGCAGTATTTCCTCATCCTGTTCATCACATATTACCCCTAAAAAATGATTATGTACTATCATGAAATCCCTTATATCTGCGTCATCTTGAAAAACCTGTAGGTATACTACATTGTCTGGGATAGAGGGGTGATAAACTGAAATGGTAGGAAATCTATCCATGAATCCAGTGTCGATTTTAGGATCATCTACCCCAAAGGCATTTATAGCTAGTAGGTTAGCCACATGATTTTTTTCCCTAGGAATATGTGAGATATTGAATGCCATAAATTTGTTTATCTCATCTAGGACAACTTGTTTATACTATTTTAATATGGGGTGTTTAGTTTGGTACTTCCCCCTTATCTGCTGAATAATTAATTTTGCATCTCCATACATAGTCAGATAGTTGATTCCAAGTTCTTTTGCCTTTCTCAAAATTAGAAGTAGGGCCTCATATTCTACTACATTATTGGTGCAGGGGAATTCTAATCTATAAGGTACTCCCAAGTAGTTACCCTTTATATCAGTTAAATTGATCCCAACCCCAGCCCCTGTTTGTGACTTAGCACCATCAAATGTTAGAGTCCACATTTCAGTGGTGAGAACCTTGTCTGATTTAGCATCTACTATTTCTTTGAGTAAGGGATCCAATCCTTCAGCATCGGGTAATTCTTTGAGAAAAGGGGTGTGCCAAATGGAATAAACTCCCAACTCTTTCTCTTCTATAGAGCTTACCAAATTGACTGTGGTGTTGTCAGGCTTCATCAGCTCCATTGATATTTTGTTGAAGGGTTCTCTTCTTAATGTGGCTTGTTCTTTGGAAGAGAGGGGAATAGTAGCAAATGACCAGTCTAACTAGATTGATCCTCCCAAATGCTCTTCCTAATGTCTATATAATATCAGGGAGAAAAATGGGTCTACGTCCATGACCGCCACATCCATGACAATCCCCTTCTTTGGATATTGGTCTAAGAAAACTAGGAGACCCGTAATTATCCCTACACATGGGATTTGCCTATTGTCCATGATAGAAATAAGGGGAGAATATTTTGTACAAATCAACCCCAACTAGTCAACCACTTGCTTGGGCATCATATTGTGAGACGCTCCACTGTCAAGCATGCAGTTGTGGATTATAAATTGGTCCCCAAATCCATATGTATACCTGAGAGAGATATAAAATGGCCTAAAAGAGGTAGGAGTTCTATTTGGTGGGTTTGAACCTAAGGCTACCAACACATGATTTTCCCCTTGATCAGCTAGCCCAAAGGCCTTATATATTTGTTCTCTATATTTTGGGATGGTCATTAATTCTCCAAAGGTAATGTTAATTTTTTGTTTTGCCAATTTCATTACTATGTCAAATTTTGTCCCTTTGGGCCCTATGGCAGTATTAACAGGCTCTATTATTTTAGGGGAAAGAGGTGGATTAGTCTCTTGATTTCCCTTTTTATTTGTAGGCTCTTCCCCGTTCTTCTTATCAACTTTTTTAGGAACAGTCCTATTTCGTAATCGGGTGGCATGGAATCTCTCCAAAGTTTCAACCTTTTTAGCTATGGGAGTTAGTTTACCTTTTTTGATTTGCTCAAACCATTCATTTTAGGGACTTCTTAGAATTTTCACATCATTATTGGCAAAGGCAGTGGGGCGGTTATCTAGGCATGATGTCTGATTTGTAGCTTCTGGGATTGAAGGACTGTCAATAGTTTCTTCCCATGTCAAATAGGCATTTATTATGATCTCTTCATCAGACTCCCCCTCTGCATTAATATTTGAGTGTAGGCCATGGAATACGCCACAATCAGTTGGGTTATGGGGAGCATCACAATATGGGTAGAAGAATTGAAAATTAGTAGCTATATTGATAGAGGCCATGGGATTGGGAATGGTATCGGGATATTTCTAGTTTTCTTTTCTTTTCCAGTCAATATTTGAATTTCTAGCCCCCTCATTACTCTAATTTCTATTAAAATTTCTACTAAAGGTAGGCCTATTATTTTCCTAGTGTTGAGAGGGTTCCCCACTATCATTTTTGTCCCTCTCAATTTTGGACAGTCTATTATTTATGGATAAAAATATTTCAGTAACTTGGGAGGATAGTTTCTCAATGGATTCTACTTTTGATTTTTTTTAAAATACCAAATCCCACCTTCTTCTTTTTTTATCCGACTGGCTAGGACTGGGGTCCATGGAGGTGAATTTCATTTTCCCACTGTCTATCATATCTCTTTCTATCATGATGGCCCTTTCCATTTAGGCATCAATGGTAAGTGTGGGTTGTTGTCTGAGCTCGTAGTTGAAATCTCCATAGAAAGCATTCTTATAAAAGTATATAGACTGAATTTCATTGGGTCTAAGGGTAGTGGGGATTCAATTTCTCAATTTAGTGAATCGCCTATTGAAATCATCCACTATCTCATTCTCCTTCTTCTTCATAGTGGCCAGTTCAGTCAACAGGGACTATTCATTTTTCTTCTCTCCATACTTTCTTAGGAAGGCCTCTTCCAGTTCATGGAAGGTCCCAATGGTATCAGCTTGGAGGCTATTAAACCATTCCCTAGCATATTTATCTAGGTTCTATAAAAATAACTAGAGGACAACGTCTTCATGTTCTACCTCCAGGTTGTCCATGGTGTATAAGAAATCTTTCATGTGATCCTCCCCCGTCACGGTATTGTCCCCTAGGAACTTAAACAGGTATTTATGAGCCTTAGGAGGTAAAGGGTTTAAATACTGAGGTAATATAAAGGGCCTATACCTATTAAAATGCTATTTATTCAAAGGTAGGTTGGCAATTGGTGGAACTAGGCCCCTCAGGATAGTAGATATGACAAGCAAAATACTATTTTGAGGATTTTGAGGAATATGAGGGGGACTGTTACTACTCTGACTACTTGAAGGAACATAAATCAAAGAGTGCTTTTAATTTTACTTATTCAGAAAAGAACCTATGGTTCCGGTAGTTTGGGGTAGAGCTCCTCGTTGCTTTGTCTTGTGGCCGCCATATCAACTTCCTTGATTTCAGAGTCACTAGCACTAGGTGCAATAGTGGAACAACCTCTCCAGCTAAGATTGCTCAGCCCAAAAACTTATAACTTCACATGGAAATAAAAATATATGTTGCAAAGGAGAGTAATATGACAAAAAGAAATTAAAAAGGCCCTCCCTAGAAATGGCACAAAAAACTATTATGGATTTTCTTGCTTACCCTTAAGATATTTGTCACATCATGTAGAACTCTTAAAATCACAACCAACACTATGGATTCTAGAAGATCCACCTCATTAACCTAGGAATAGACTACCTTTGATAGCTCTAAATTGACCAGGTTGGGTAAGGAAATCCCAAGCAGTGGGCCTTTTTACTAATGCTTCACAATGCACACACTCATTATGCTAGAGAAAATTTTGTTTTGTTATTTTGATAATTTTAGTGATCGAACCTATCAATATTAAATCTATAAAACCCAGATCGGTGCCTTATCCATTACAGAGTCATATAAGTTTGATAAATGACTTTAGAAATATAATAGAAAGAAGAACTAGTTCATTTTACTCCATTCAAATGATGTAATGTAAATAAAATAATTAAACTAGTGAGGGAAGGTGTTATTTATGGATTCTGATTGTAGTAATACATAAACAAGCTAACACGAGACAATCACACAAAATATGCCAAGGGAAGAGTTGAGATTTTCATTAATAAAATATGTGCATAGAACAGATCAACAGAGTGCTTGATCCTCATATGCCATTTGATTACAATAAACCCCTGGTTTGAATGTTCAAAACAAGGGGTATCTCCTCTCCATCCTGGTTGTAGTGATGTAAGAGTTCTCAACTCCAACACGTTCCATAGGAAATAATCATAGTGAACGACACACCTTGACAATCCCTGGTAAATGACAAGAGAAGGGTGATAATAAACACACACAGGAGACACAATGGAAAATATGAATCATACAATAAACAAAGCTATACCTACTTTTCTCTCTCAGAGGTTCGATAATTTTTTTTTTTGCTATAGGTTCTTCTTATAGTGCAGACTCCCTAAACATTGTAATCGTCCATCATGTTGTAAGAATCTTGTTGTACCCAAACTTGGGATGTACTAAAAAAGGGACATGTATCCCATATTATTTCTATGCAGGTGGAGGTTACACATCTCTACCGATAATACCTTGTGCTGGTGGCTATGGCCCTCTTGGTGCGTGTGTTGTCGCAGCGGTGGGCCCTACTCCTGCCCTATGATTTTGAATGGCTTGGTCAATGAATTCCCAAGCCTCATCTTGAAATGTCATGGAGAAGAGGAGTCACTATCTAGTCCTTATCCCACTACACATTATTATTGGTAAATTTGCACAGGTAGTCTACCATCTCCACCAAATCCATGAAGCGTTTAGACAACCTGTCACCAAACTCTAAATAAAAATCTTAAATTCTTTGAAAAACAAAATCTTTGATAATCGGGGCTTGTACAAAGTCCTCAATGGAGAGGATGCAATTTTCTAGCTCATCATTGGCCTCATACTCATATTCTACTACCTCTTGAATCCACTAGCACCAATTTTTCTTATTTTGTAAAAATAGGGAGACCTTGATGTATTATTCCACAAAGAAGCATAGGGAGTCATCTGATAGAGTGGCTGTTAGCCCAAAAATAGGCATGTAGTCCTCCTAAAACCTCCTATAGATTGGTATAATTTTATCTATTCTCTGCCTCCCTTGCTATAAGTTGTTCTAGATGAGACCTACTGCTCGTATTACAACATATATATCTATCAGGATGGACTCCAAATCCATCATTTTGGGTTGGATCTTCTCCTTCATTTCTTGTTTAGGTTCATCCACCGACCCAAGTTGGACCCTAGTCTGTGTAGTGGAAGGAGTGGGCATCTTTATTTTATCAACTTCATCCTAAAGCTACTTAATTTTGAGTTGTAATGGCTCAAATTTGGTAGCCTTGGCTTTCCAATATTTAATTTCCTTTTCCACTACTTCAGCCACCTATGCTTGAGTAGCCATTTGTGATTTCATCATCTAGATGAATGCAACAGATGATCAGATGAAACCCTTGATAATATATATAGTAGCCTCTCTCATGCTAGCTGGCAGAGGGATTTCAAAGGAGGCAGCAGGTGTGTCAGTGATTTTTGGTCTAGCTATTTCCCTTTGTATAACTATCCCCTTGATTGGAGACCTTTATTCTTCCATATCCTGGTTCTAATCTTCTTCATCGACGGTGAACTGGTAAGTTTTGGTGACCTTAGCCATTGTAAAATTTTCCATTCCTTGATATGAGTATTCAGTCCTATATTTTTTATGTGTGGGGTACTACATGGGGCTTCGCACTTCATAGCCTCTTAAAATATTAGACAATCCACCATATTGCACTATATTTTTCATCACCCCTAGGTCATACTTGATGTTCTTCTTGATTTACTACCAGGGTGGTGGAATATAATGAACATTGAATTTCCACCAATTGGCCTTGCTCACATGGGCTTATAAAGGTGAGCATTGATAATGTGGTGGCCTGTTGAGAAGATCTAATGGCCAAATCCTTCCATTTTGATGTGGCAATGGGGGAACTGGAAGAGGAGGGGGCTTGGCCTACTTGTAAACTATCTTCATCATGACCTCAAAGAGGTCAGAATATTTTTGGGCAATTTAGAGAGTGTGGTCTTCAAATTCTTTAGGAGGAGCTATCAGGACCAACGGGGCCATATTATCCACTAGCAAGCCTCGATGCAATTTAAGATGAGCATTGTAATCACTGAAAACCTTTAGTCCACTGTAAGGATGCTGATTTTTGTGTTGGAAATTTGAGGTATTTTATGTTGTCATTGATGTCACATGGATCACATTGAGTTTTGGTGGCCAAAGTATTTCATAAATAAGCATTTATGTTATTTTAGAAAGCATGGATATATACAAGATTTTTGTGAAAACCAATGCAAGCAAAATAAAAGGTTTTATTTAAAACCATGGATGGCAGATTTGAAATGGGTTTTTCTTAAAACCCAAGTTGGATTTTTGTTTCATCAAAAAAGGTGCCCCAGTGATGGAGATATTTAATTTTAAATATTTAAGTTTAAATTTTAATTATTTAAAATTTAAATTTAAAATTAAAAGTTAATTTATAGCATCGACGTCAAAATAAATGAGGAGGCATATAATATTAAATTTTAATTTATAGCACCGACGTCAAAATAAAGGAGGAAGGCATATATAAATATGCCACCAAATATTTTGATTAATTCTCATGTCCTCAATGATGGTGATGCATTTGAATTGCTAAGGAAGTGAAAGGTGCTAGCGTGTTAAAGAGTGTACAAAGGGTGTTCATTCAAAGAGGGAGCAAAGGTGTCACAACTCATTTGAATCCAATAGAGAAAGGAGGCAATAAAAGTAAGGGAGGTCCCTTACCAATAATCGTAGGTGTTTGTGGCCTAATGACAAGAGGAAGGTGCGTAAGGTGTTGAAGTGCTAGTAGATCCGAAGTTTGAATCCCGTCGGTGCTAGTTTTGCAAAGTGAAATGGAGGACTCTTTTAGCACACATGGTGTTTGAGGACATGCTCGAAGCAAACAAATAGAAGTTTTGTGCTTATTGTTATATGTGAGTGGTTTGCTCATGTGGTTGTTGGTGCCACAGTTAATGTGGTGTAGGGGCAGCAACCGAGGATCGAATCCTGCTGAGAACAAAGGAAAGTTAATAATTTTTCCTAATATATTATTTTTCTAAGATTGCCCTAGGAGAGATAAGGGTTGTGATGCATGTTGAGAAAAAGAGAGATTTCTGGTGATTTTCCTTTTAGAAGTATATCATATTATATATCGTTGGAAATATTATTTCAAGGGCTATTTGATTAACTTACTTAGAGGGAGAAATAAGGTGTATGTAAAGAGATATTTTTATTTTTGTTTTGTAAAGGGATTCATAAGGGGACATGATGCATTTTGTTGAGTAGGAGTGATAAGGTGTTATTTGGATATTGTTGTTGTGATATTAATCATGATCTCTAACCCTTTTTAAAAGTTGAAAAATAAGTTTGTTGAGTGTGGTAGATTTCCAAATAGGTTTCTTCATCTTCATAAAATGTATGGGTACATTCTCCTATTGATTGATTATGGTGGTTGATTTCTGAAATATCATTGGAGAGAAAAGGATTGATTGTGGTTTCCTTTTCGAAAGTGGTTGGTTGAATGATTCAAGTTTTTCTAGTTTGAGATTTGTTTTTAAACCTTGTTTTATAATCATAGTTGTTGAAGCCCATTGGTTATGCAAAGAACTTGAAAATAACATGAGTATCATTATTATGTGAGATTTGTGGTTGAGCATTGTTGGAAACATTTGAGTTGGTTGATACATGCTTGGACTAGTATTTTGTGAGAAAGAAATGTCTCTTGTGATGATTGGTTGAGTTGAATTGATTGAGCCTAGTCAAGTGATGTGTGAAGTGATTGTTCAAGTTCCATGAAACAAACTATTCTATAATTTTGAATTGATTTGAGATTGAGCTTAGAACATATTGAGTCTCTAATAATTCTCTTTATGCTTCTATGAGTTGACTTGAGTTGATTTGAGATTGATTTGAGTTGAGATCATTGTGGATCATTGTTGTCATCAATTGTAGAGTGATTTACCATTTATTGTTGAGTTCATCATTGAGCCTTGCCTTTGTAGATTTGTGGATGATATTTGAATGCTACTTGAGCATGATTGGTTGAGCCTTTGAGAAGGTATTTGGGATAGATTTCTGGATAGATTTGTGGTAGTTTTTTTGCATGATTGATTGAGCCTTGAGAAGGCTTTTGGGATAGATTTGTGCATAGTTTTTGTTGAGCATATATTGAGCAAGTTCTTAGTGAGATTTTTGAGTATATTTGGACAAGTTGTGTGTGATCTTGTTGAGCATATTTGGACAAGTTGTGTGTGAGCTTGTTGAGCAGATTTGGACAAGTTTTGTGTGAAATTTTTGAGTAGATTTGGACAAGTTTTGTATGAGCTTATTGAGCATAATTGGACAAGTTTTGTGTGATATTTTTTAGCAGATTTGGAAAAATTTTGTGTGAGCTTGTTGAGTAGAATTGGACAAGTTCTGTGTGAGCTTATTGAGTAAATTTGGAAAAGTTTTGTGTGAGCTTGTTGAGAAAATTTGGACAAGTTATATGTGATATTTTTGAGTATATTTGTACAAGTTCTATGTGATATTGTTGAGTAGATCAGTGGAGTGCCTAGCTGAGTATATTAGTGGATTACCTACCTGAGTAGATCAGTGTTTTGCCTAGTTGAGTAGATCAATGGATTGCCTACCTGAGCAGATCAATATGTTACCTAGCCAACCAGATCAGTGGATTGCCTACTTGAGTAGATCATTGTATTACTTAGCTGAGCAGATCAATGGATTTCCTACATGAGTAAAGAAGTGTGCTGCCTAGCTGAGCAGATCAGTGGATTGCCTACCTAAGCAGATCAGTGTGTTGCCTAGCTGAGCAGGTCAGTGGATTGCCTACCTAAGCATATCAGTATGTTTCCTAGCTGAGCAAATTAGTGGATTGCCTACCTGAGCAGATCAGTGTATTACCTAGCTTTGAGCATATCAAAGTAATCATTGTATTGGATAAGGATCCTTATTTTTGTGTGAAATATTTGTAGACACCTAAATCACATAAATCAGATACGACTATTAGTGCATTACATATACCCTCTTATCAAAATATGGCCTTATTAGGCACCCATCTAGGCTAGAAAAAGGCTTCCAAAAACATCCAAACCTTAGTTTTGAGGGTTCCTAGTAGTATAGGGTAGTTTTCGGTCCCCTACTAGTGATCATACCACCCAGGGATGGTCATGTTTGGTGACCATCCCACCTAGGTATGGCCATTAGCAACCGTCCCTGGGTGGGACGACCCCTAACTAGACCCTTGAAAAAGTCAAAGAACACACTAAATGGTAATCCAAGACTAAAATTAGTATGTCCAATCATCCCATATTGATTTGGGACCTAATAATTGAATACAAGGTAGTATATTGGTATCCCCAAAGGGGTAACCTTCCCCTCCTTAATCAATGATACAATTAGGACAAGTGGCATGATTTGCCTCGCATGGAAAAGATGTCATTTGGACCTAGATGCCCTTTTGGGCTATAAAAGGAGGCCTAAAACCTCATTCCAAATGAGGAGGAGAATAGCATTTGGAGCAATGAAGTGCTGCTCATTTGAAACCACACCCTCACAAACCAAATTGAAACCTAATCTTGCCTACCTCTTGACCTTGAAACCCTCTTCATTTGAAGGCACTTTTAGGGGCAATAGGACCTGATTTACCAATCCAAAACCATAAAAATTGGAGGAAAACTTGGCCTCATCTATTAAAAACACTCCCAAACCATTTTTGGACCAATACCCTTGAGGATTGGTGGCAAAACTAAACCAGTTTTGTAACTGCCTCACCTGGGGATGGTCATAAGTCTGCCCTCATCCTTCATAGGGATGGCCCAAAAATACTAGATAATTTTGGATAAATTCCTCCATATATCTCCTTAGGATGTCTATATTAACCTCTAGTCAAAATTTGAGGTCATTTGGAGGAGTTTTGGTTTGGGATTTGGAGTCCCCAATGTTTTAGGTCTACATGGCTCACCCCGGAGTGGTTGTTGTTTCTGCTTAGTTTTACATTAAATCTTGCTTCCAAATCTGGTTATTATTATTTATATTATATTATAAGATGTTCATGCTTACTTTATATAAGTTTTTATGCACATAGATCACTTTTATATTGCGATATTGACCCCCCTTTCTTCATGTTTCTAAGGCTTTTCTCTATGATATGCAGGTGCTACTGACTCTCTTGAAATATCATGTGTGTAGGTGTAGGTATTATCAATAGAAGTAAGTAGATAAGGAGCTAAGGAAACACTTCAATAAAAACCCAAGATTGGCTCTTGGGTGTGGGAAACAAGTTTCACAACTTGTGTTAAAATCACCTTAAAGGCTTCATTCCAAGGGACTAGATCCATTGTGAAATTGTAAAATTTGAATGTATCACATTTGTAAAGCCCTCAAGGGGATGTTTTTTAATCTGAATTTGAAGCTATGAATCAATAAATGCAATGCAAAATCCACATTTTTATTATATACTTCACTTCATTTCACATAGATTACTTATTGCACACTTCCCTTTGAATGCATGCTTTAAAAGTGACATATACTGCAAGTAAAGGCCCTTAAGGCGATATCGTGAAATTTGCTTCTTTAGTGGCAATCACGGTATCCAATATTTTTAAGTCTCCCCCTATGGATGATGCTAATTTGAACCTTTTTTTTGGTTTTCTCTATTGCAGGTACAAATCGCTCTAAGTAGAAATGACCTCTCTACTGCTCCATGGCACTGGGTGAGATAGACAGATCCATGGCACTAGGTGGGATAGCCCCCAATATGTGATCGTCCCTACCTGGGATGGCCATAAAACCAGAGGTTTTCTACAAAAATTTATAGAAATAGCAAGTTTCAGGTTCATCTTTACACCCCTCTGCACTGTCAATTTGAACTTTTACTATCAAAATTTGATAAATTTCAAGTTTTTATTGCTTATTCTATGCATAGAAAGGTTAGATTATTCTTTCCAAAATCATGCATTAATTAGCTCAGAGAAAAACAAAAGGAAAATACAGTAGAATTTGTTGCTTTTTTTCTGGTTTTCTTGATGGAAACTTGCCAAAAAGGTTAAGTTCATATAGGCTTTTAAGTTTTGTGCTTTCCTTTTTATGCTACTAATATTTCTGAAATAAAAATGCACTTTCATGCATTTAGTCAAAAATCATTGAGTGCTTCATTGTTTTCTTTCAAAAAAATTAAAAGGAACACACACACACCATGATCCACTTAAACATTGGTGAGTTGGACTTCATTCCCAACCACTGATAGAGTTCAATGACGGTGGGTTTCATCTCCATCCATTGACTCAAATCCTACAAACCTTGTTTTATTGGCCAATATAGACTCCAAGATCTATCCTAACCATGCAAAATAGCATGCATTCCTATTTAGAGGGGTGTATCACTATGCACGGGGTGCTAGGTGAGGATCGACATGACCTATGCTCCTTGATCGGGTATGGATTTCATCTCCATACTTTGGTTGGTTCACGTGACCAGAATTTCACTCTCGGTTGTCGAGCTGTGAGTATATAGGTGAAAACAACTTAAACTTTGAGAATAAAATTCAATGAAATATCAAACATAAGAAAAGTATTTTCTTTACAAAGCAACACATATTGAAACACAACAAATAGTGTAGGATTCATATCTTAAAAAATTAAAATGAGATAATCACTTTTATGCTTGTGTGTCTCTATTGTTTGTTTGTTTCAAATTCATATAAATTGTAAAGAAGATAAACACATAGTAGTTAGATTATATATCTATGGTACATACCCATAGCCAAACCCATTCATATGCAAAAGCTATGGAAAATATAGAAGAGGATATAGAACATCCTCGTGTTGAGTCTAGAGATAGGATCATTCTTCCTTGCAAATAAGATACTCTTGCCAGTCGTAGACCGATTGATGAGTGGATGGTTACTCCTATAGAGTCAACTAGAGGATCTAGCTTATAGGGGACCCCTCTACAAGGTACTCCTATAGGTTATAGTCCTATTTTGGGAAAGTATCTCCCTAATTCGTATGCTACAAATACCTTCTTTCAAGAAGAGTCACCATGTAATGAGGCACCTCCACATTGAGCAATACCACATGTTTACATGCCTTCTCAATTCTCTACTCCTGATCATATAGAGGAGCAAGAGCTCACACCTCGAGTAGGGTTGAATGATCATCTCAAGATTTCAATTCACCCTACTCCAAGCTATCAAAATCATGAGTATGATACTCATAAAATTATGTGACCTTGTTCTGCATTACCTTACCTTATTTATAAGGGAAGACCTAAGGAATATCTAGATTATCGTCATAAAAATGTGTCAATGAAAGCACGTTGTGCCTCTGCACTAGTAGTATTTCAAAAATATTTGTTTAGGAGAGAACCTCAAGTCAATGTGACTGCCCTCAACCTAGGGAAGCACGTAATTGATCTCATAGAGCCTCCTGAACAAGATAGACAACAGGGCAATCATGTTGAGTCACATGGAACTAATACAACTGATAAAATTAATCATTTGGTCCAGAGATATGTTGACTGCTAAGATCTCTTAGGTCAAATAAACATCACTTAGATCTCTTAGAACATTGACAACAAATAGAGAAAGAAAATATTGAAAGACAAATTCAAGAAACTTTGCATCATGGAGCTATCACTCCAAGTATGCGTAGACAAGAGGCTCACCCGAGGCAACCAAATTTTCAACAAGATAGGTCTCCTAGACCTAATCCTATGTTGCCTCCTAGACCTCATAGGCCTAAATAGAATACATATGATAGGCCAAACATAGATCACCTTCAACAGGCATTAGTTCCTCCTTGTAGGCCCATACCTAAAACACCTTATGGGGCTTATGATGATTTGGAACAAGATGAGGATTAGATAGAAGCACCTTATGGAGGCATGGCTGATGTCAATCAACCACCCCTATGTAGGTGTAATATTACTTGTCTACCTCTATGAGTTCAAAATAAATAAGAGGAGATTAAATCCTCGGATGCGTATCAAGCTTTTCTTGCACGCTTAGAAACTATAAAAGGTAGGATAGCTGGCAATGGGCTTCAAAAGCCTACTTTGTGTCACTTAAATAACCAACCATTACACCCATCCATTCCTTCCCTGATCTATCTTGAGCATTTTAAAATGCCCAAATTTGATAGATTAAAGGTCAAAGAAGATGATCAAGAGCACATTACTATATTTCTAAATTTGTGCTTCAACATACAGGACAATGATGCATTGCTCCTAAGAAATTTCTTGAGTACCCTTGCTGGTCCTGCCATTGAGTGGTTCAACCAACTTCCAAAACATAGCATCTACACATTTGAATAATTTTCTAATGCATTTTTGTAATGTTTCACCTTTAACACCAAAATAAAGGTGACATTAATCGACCTCACAGGAATGAAACAAATCGAGGATGAGACGATTACTGACTATGGAAATAGGTGGTGAATGCTTTTGGCTAAGCTACCCTATTTATTTCTAGTGACTCAATTAACTCATTTGTTCTCAAATATTTTCTTGAAAACCATCTCTTTGACATTGTAATTACAACAAAACCCTATCTTGGAAGAAGGTCTAGCACATTCTAGAAACATAGAAGAAATCAAAATCCAAGAGGGAGAAATAACAAAACCTCACAAGGAGTGGACAAAGAATCCTAAGAATAGCTCAACACCTACAAATCTAGCTATGGTCAATCAAGTGACCATAATTGTTCCTACACCTCCTCAAGTTACACCTCCCCAAAAGGTGAACTATCAGGCTCAACCTCCTCCTATGAATTATAACAATAATGGTATAGCAAACCAGGGACAAAAATAGCATTGCCCTCAATAATAATTTACTCCCATCACTAAATCCATGGATTCTCTTTTTGATCTATTATGGGATGCAAATATGGTTAATTTACCAGATATCAAACCCAACAATCTAAAAATAGGTAAACCCAAGCTTACGGGATGCTGAGAGGATCATTATTGTAAGTTTCATCGACAAGGTGGTCATGATTTACAATCGTGTTATGGTTTTAAACATGTGGTACAAGACATGATTGAGAGGAATGAGCTTATAGTAGATGCTCTAGTGGCTCCTACCAATCAAAAAATGGGTATTTTCAAAGAAATTTTACCAACTCATGAGCTATAGGCAGTGCCTACTAAACCAATGAATGAGGTGAACCAAAAACACCTTGTTCAAGGGTATGTTGGAATGGTGGGTATTGTGACCAGGAATAAGAGATATCCAAGTCAAGTCGCACAGCCTGCGACTTCAAAAGATGTTCCAAGTACGTCACAAACTACACCAACTATAGTACAGGGCCTTCCTTCTAGGCCAATAGTGACAATTAAGAGCAATCTTGCATAAAGCTTTAGGGCCACATCAGGATGACTATCCATATATGAGTTGATCCAATAATCACCTCCACATCAGGATGCCTTGATGGATATTTTAAAATTGATAGAGTTGCAACCTTAGGATTCCAATTCCTTCATAAATTTTGTGGGACATGTGCAACAGTGCAAAGAACCAATCATACAATTTCATGAGCATGAGCTAAAAGAAATAGCCAATGATGTGGTAGACCCTCCTTTACACATCATTGCATGTATAAATTAGATACGATATAAGAGAGTGCTTATAGACACTAGGTCCTCAAGTAATATCATAACAACTCAAGCACTAAAGCATCTTAAATTGCCATCATCTCATGTTGTGGTGTCAACTTACACTCTGCGTGCTTTCAATGACACAATATGATCTACTATCGATACCATAGTTTTACCCTTTCAAGTGGGACAAAAGATTATACTGACATTGTGCCATGTGCTAGAGGGTGATATGTCCTACAATATTTTGCTTGGAAGACATTGGATATGGGATATGAAGTGTGTTCCCTCCATCATGCATTAATGTCTTAAATACACTCATGAAGGGCAAGTACATGTAGTATCTTCTGATCTAGAGCCCTTCAAATACTGCAACATATTGCAGCAGATGCCAGAGTTAAAATTACCTTCAACTCATGTAGAATTCTGATTAAATACACCTAATCAGAGTCTACCCATTCCATCACCTTCATCATCATCTACTCCATCCTCATCATCACCACCTTCAGATAAAGCTTCAACATCGTCAAAACCTCCATTGAGTAACACATCGAAGAGGCCTATTTATGAGAGCCCACCATTAGTTTATACCATATCCATGGAGGAGGTTCCTTGTGTCATTAATGAAGAATTACCTCCATTCCATATCATCCAGCTTCACCATCCTAGGTCACACTCCAGATGTCTAGCACAGGGATAGGGGAATACTTGATGAGAAATATCATGACAGATCCATCAATGAAGACAATGCAAGACATGGGAAGACCTCGTCTTCCCATAGGTAGCATTTTACCTCTTGGTATACCTCCTAATAAAATGAATTTCATATATGGAGGTATAGAGTATGGAGCTCTGCCCATTCCTCATATAGAAGATGACGATGAACCCTTTTTTGAGGATGTAAATTATTTGTCAAATCCAGACTATGAATTGAAATACCTAGACCACTATAATTGGCATGGGTTTGGTCTTGGACTGTATGGGTAGTGTAACCTCATTCTATTTCAACCCCAATATCAACTTCTATATGATATATTCGGGTTGGGAAACAATAAACTAGTACCATTGGATGTCCTCATTGAGATCTTGAACACCTATGCCTAAGCCATCAGGCTAAGCTCACCCACAATCCATATACTAATTTGAATCATGTTCATTCCTTGGGAGATCATTTCCCCATAGACATGACAAATCAGGATCTTTCTAGTGATGTTTCCCAACCCCATGAAGTGAGGGAGAGATCACACACCTTGCAATCTGATAGTGAGGAACAATACCAAGGTTCTCCTCATGACTGGACGAGTGATTATGAAGATGATTATGGTGTTGCACCCATTAAATACAATAGCTCAAATTATGAATACAAGTGTGTGTTCCCTTTGAATGATGAGGATGAATATTTTCTTTGTATTTTATTATTTGTCCAAGAACCCATCTGATGCCAATTGTTGCCTCATGAAGAGCAGGCTTGCACTCTTCCACACAGGCCACCGCCAGTTATTCCATTTCCACCTGAGCCACACCCATGATTTATGAGACAACATCAAGTCTCTAGACCCACTCACCCTAGAGCAGGAGATCATGTATCCATAAACATTATTTCCATAGATTTAATGACATCATTGGTGAATCTGAATAACCCATCCAAGCAATTGCATATTTATTTAGAGGTAATTGACTTTGATCGAGGAGATTTTTCTCCATTGCCCTCAGAGTATTGTCCTTGTGAGGAAATGTTAGAACCATTCAAATTTTCTTCAAGAACTACTTAGGATGTTTTCAAGCTGAGGTTGACCTTGAATTTCCTATGGAAGAAGCAAATCTAGATGATGATATTCATTTAATTCCTACCCCACATCAGTTGGAGGATGGGTCGCACATGTCGATTGAACCAACAATTGACAAGGATATCGGTACATATCTTGATAATCCCCATACCATTAAATTAGGGGAAGGCCTCTCCCTAAGTGAACAATATTATTTCATAGCTACATTGAAAGCAAGGATTAAATATTTTGCTTGGTTGTATAAAGATATTCCAGGACTAGACCCAAATATAGTCACGCATAATCTTACATTAGACTCTAAGATCAAACCTGTTAAGCAAAATTTATGAAAAATACACCCAAAATTAGCCTTAATGGTGAAATATGAATTAAAAAAGTTGTTGGATGTTGATATCATCATCTCAGTAGATTATCCACCATGGATTTCAAACATGATTCCCATAAAAAATCCTAATGGGAGGATTTGTATTTGCACCAACTTTCGAGATCTTAACAAAGCGAGTCCTAAGGATGAATTTATCTTACCTAACATTGATGTGTTGGTAGATGCAACAAAAATACATGAAATGCTATCCCTAATGGATGTATTTTTTGGATATAATTAGATTCGTATTAATCTAGAATACCAAATCAAAATGGTATTCATAATGCCTTGGGGGACATTCTGTTACAAGGTCATGCCTTTTGGCATTAAGAATGTTGGTGCTACCTACCAATGAGCCATAACATATATCTTCCATGACTACATGCACAAAATTTTGGAAGATTATTGTAGACACCAAAATAACACCAATCTGATTATGTGACTACAAGCACTGATCAAATTGGCATACATACCCCTTAGGGCAGCCTCCAAAGGTTAAACAGTGGTCCTAACCACTACCAAATCATATTTGGAAGGTCAAAGGTCAATTCAGCACCTTTTAAGAACTTTTCTCCCTATTCGTACCACCCTAAGATGATTAGAATCCTATTAGCCCCACCCCAGGATGATTAGCAACAATCACTCTAGGGTGGGGCGGTTAGCAGGTTTGACTGGCAAAAAGTCAAGCCTTGATAAATGGCAGCCCAGATTCACCACCCAACTTCACCTTCAAGGCATGCAATTGTGAGGAACAGTTTCAAATTAGAGAGAGGGACTTCATTCAAGCATGCCTTGATCATGGAGGTCCTAAATTAGGGAGGAATCTTCTCTCCCCCAAAAGGGGATGGTGAGCCAAGTGGCACCCTCGCATGCACATGCAAAGAAGACCCTGAGGTATATAAAAAGGTGAGCCTCCTCACCCCAAAAAAGAACATATTTGGAGCATTTGGAGCAACGGAGTGCTACCAAATTATACCCCCATTCCTCTTTGTGCTTCCTACATCCCTAATTTCTCTTTTGGAAGAGAGGTTATTGGGTGAACATTAGGAATGCAATCTAGACCCAAAACCCAAGAAATCAGCCACAATCCCACACAAAACTCATTGACACAACCCCATAGGAGGTTTTGGACCCATTCCACTTGGATTGGTGCCAAAACTAAGCCCCAAACGGTGGGAATCCTACCCTCGAGCACCCCCCGCACTGCTGCAGTCCTAATCACCCCACCCCGGAGTGATTACAAATATGTGTGTGATTTATTTATTTTTCTTTTTGCATTATGTTGTATCTGATGTACTTATGTTTTTTTCCAAGTTTCATTGCTTTCTGACATGATTTGACCTTGTTTTTATCATTTTATGTGTTTACTAACCTATAGGGAGCACCTTCGTATATAGGAAAATATGGGTAGAAGATGCAAAATATGACCTTATGGGTCATCTCAAAATACCCCTTTTAGTCTAATCCCAAGTTTGTAAGAGTTTTGGAGGCCTCTGTATAGGACATTTGCAAGGTTGCTTTTGCACATTTTATGATAGTCCCCATCGTCCCACCCCGGAGTGATTAGAAATCTATGCATGATTTCTTGACTATTATTTTTGCAATGTGTCCCTGATGATGTCTCCATTCCTCTGTCAAAGTTTTAATTCATTATGACATGTTTTGACCATCGTTTCATTATTTTATATATTAACTAGCCAAAGGCTTTGGGGATTGCATGTTTTCCTATATCCGCATATGCTATTAACTATTTGTTGTTTTTCTATGTGTAGGATATCACCACCAGGAACACCAAATGGCTAGAAAGAAATTACGAACACACAGAGACAAGCAACAACAACTTTTGGCCCGCCCATTTCGAATGTGGGCATGCGAAAGACACTGGAAGCGTACCATCCATTGATGTAACAAACTGCATCAAAAGTTCTAAGCCCTAGAGGGGGGATGTATTGTAACTAAATTAAAAGAAACATTAATAAAATAGGCCCCACTATTTTTTGCTTACATATCATTTTTGCATCATTTCCTTCATGCATTTGTTCATCGCATTTGTAGGACTTAGCATCTGTACCATATCTATTTTGTTTGCATCATATCTGGTACGTCATCATTATGCATTCAGATTTCAGTGGTGATCATGGTGGGACCCTATCCCCTACTATTAAGATCAGGTTTTTGATCTAAATTTTGTGGTTTTATTTGCAAGTATTACGCATTCGGGCACTAGACTACTACTCGTGCCACCCTGAGACGAATACGTATTCGTCCCACACTGTGACGAATACAAAATTGCTATTCATCCCACCTCAGGACGATTAGAACTCTGTGCATTTTTTGAACAAAAAATCAGAAGCATCTGGTTTAGACAAAGAATAGGTAGGCCTTATGCACATCCTCTATGTTTTTCTACTTTCTATTTATGCAATTTTCTGTTTTCTTTGCTTTATTTTCAGACACTTGTATAGAAAGGTTAAGTAGTTTGCTTTCCTTTCTTGCAATAAAAAATAAAAAAATAAAAAAACATAGAGTAAATTAAATGGAAGGAACTTTATTAGGAATGCATTCTTCTCTGGTTTGCTTGCATTATACTTGCACAAGTGGAAATTCCTCATCATAGGTTTCAGTTCTAGTTAGGATTGGTGATTTCCTTTTGCTACTAATGGTTTCTGAAAGATAAAACGTACTCTAAAGCATTGCATTAGTGAAAATCATATTTTTTTGTATGTTTTATTTCTTTATAAAATTAAAAGGAACCACACACACCACCTAATAAAATTAACATCAAGGAGTTGGTCTTAATACCCCAACACTTGATCAAGACCAATGGTGGATTTCATCACCACCTTGGCTTGGATTTTGCATACATATACCCCGATCATGACTATTGCTAGACGTAAATCCTGACGAAATCTGACCAAGTGTAATGGGGGTGATTCCCCGTGCATGAGGATAAGTCTTCTATGGTAGGTGTCAAAAATAGAGCGATCCCCCTTTCGTATCGCCTATGTTCCACATATTGTTCTGCTCTCGCATACCAATAGTTTCCCTCACATAAGGGTGGGTATATTGAGAGGTTCGATATAATGGCCTGGCAATGGTATATTGAAGGGGCGACCATTTTAGAGAAATAAGAGCCCTCATTTTGCATGAATAACAAAGTTTCCTTTACAAGATTTGCATAACAAAAATCAAACACATTAGTCCATATCTAGGGCACACATTTAATCTATAAATGAGATAATAATTTCTTTGCGTGTGTGGTCCCCGTTTGTTTGGTATAGCATAAAAATTTTGTAAAGGAGATAAAAATATACATATATTCCTAGAAAGACCACCACCATGGTGTATACCTGTAGCCAAGCCCAATCACGGGCAAAAACTATGAAAAGTATACAAGGAGGCATAAGTTGCCTCCGTTATAGCCCCAAGGACTTGGTTATACCACCTTGGTAGCCTGACCCACAACATAATCCACACTATGCCACTACAGAAAAGGAATATAGAGGCACACCTTTGAGGGGCACTCCCGTTCAACACAGACCCTCTCAGGAGGAGTACAAATATGGGAAGGCTCTATTAGACACTCATTATGAGTGGCCACTGTGCAATGAAGAGCTAGAGCAGCATAGGGTTCATAAGGAGTGACCACATGATTATATCATTCGTCCTCCACCCCTCATTACTGTTAGAACTAATAATCCAAATCTAGAGCACAAGGCTCTTCAGATAGGGTGAGCCAACTCCACCCGTCCCTTTCACATGTACGAGAGGGAGCACAAGGAAAACCAGTATATTCCTCAAGAGAAATACACCATGCGGGAGAAATGCACCTCTACACCTGCTAATTATCAAGATCACCTATTGAGGCCAGAGCCTCGGGTGAATGCTACTAACATCGATAGAGGAAAGTGACCCATAGAGATCTCGGATCACCATGACCGAGATAGATATGTAGGGGAGGCATCTAGGCCTCCTAGACATAGGATGATGGAACAAATTGACTTGGCATTTGCAAAACATGTCGCTCACCAAGTGCAAATAACATAGCTTAGGCAAGATCAACAACAGTTAGAACAACTATATCATCTTAACAAAGAACGCATTTAGTTCCAGACAGATGAGTTGCTCTAGAACACTATGCATGAGAGGATTCCAACCCCTTGCACACATGGGACAAATTTATGAGAGGCACAACCCCTTAGTGCAAGATAGGTCTTCGCGACCTTATCAAGCGTTGCCTCAAAGACCTCCTAGACTTGAGTAGGAGGCCACTCCTAGAACCAATGATGGGCATCTTCCTCAGGCACCCATCCATGTTTATAGGTCATTCCCAAAAAATCCTCAAGAAGTTTATGAGGAATTTGAGTGAGAAGAAGAGCGGGCTGAAATGCCTTACCAAGGCAGGGGGGCACTACCTGGCTACCCCTCCATAGGCCTCAAGTTCCTTGTAATTCACAATGGGAACAAACCAAAGAAGAGGAAATAAAATCCTCTGATGCATACAAAGCACTTCTAGAGTGCTTAGAGTCTATGGAGACCAGGACTTCAAGGACCCAAAATCCCACCTTATGCCAGCTCCGTAGTCACCCTGTGCATCCTTCAATTTCGGCACCCTCATACCTTGACCACTTTAAAATGCCTCAATTAGCAATTTTCAGAGGGTATGAGGATGCCCAAGAGCATGTAACAAGGTTCCCAATTCAATGCTTTGGCATTCAAGACAATGATGCATTGCTTATGAGAATATTTATAACCACGTTCATAGGCCCAACCTCGGATTGGTTTACCCAGTTGCTGAAGCATAGCATCAATAATCTAGACCATCTAGTGGATGCATTCCTTGAACATTTTGCCTTCAACACCAATAAGAAGGCATCCTTAAGTGACCTAGCTAGCCTTAAGTAGTATGATGATGAGACCATAGCCGCTTATGGGAATTGGTGGAGGACATTGCTTTCAAAGCTACCTTACCTCCCTCCCATGGTCGACATGACTCAAATGTTTTCAAAGAGTTGCATAAGGTCGATCTCCATGCTATTGTAGCTACAACAATATGCCACCCTCGAAGAAGCCTTGGTGCAAGCCATGATAATTATGGAGATCAAAATACAAGACGACAAGATTGCCAAGCCACGTAAGAAAGAGTGGACCAAAAATGCTAAAATTGGGCCCACACAACTGAAAACCCCCATGATCAATCAAGTTGCCATAAATATACCAAAGCCTACACAAATGACACAACCCCCAAAGGCTAATTATTAGGCAGTTCCTCTTGATAACTATGAAAAGGAAAATCATAAACAAGAGCAAAATCAGTAGCATCACCCTAAGTGACAATTTACACAATTCATGGAGTCTAGAGACTCCTTGTTTGACCGCTTGTTCATGGTGAACCTGATAAAGTTGCTGGAAAATCAACCCATAGACCTCAACATGCCAAAACCCAAGGGCTATAGGGAAGACTCATATTTTATATTCCATCGGTAGAAAGGACATGACATCATCACTTGTTAGAAATTCAAAAACTTAGTGCAGGACTTGATAGACAACAAAATGCTCATGGTATATAATCATGTAGCGCTAAGCAACCAATATATGGAAGTCTTCAAAGACCCCCTTCTTGCCCATGATGCACAGGAAAAGAATTTACAAGTGAATGAGGTAACACAAAACTACCCCATTCAAGGATACATGGGGATGATAAGCATCGTGACATGGAACAAAATATACCCAAGCATGGATGCACCCACTGTCGCTAAAGGAGATATTCCATCAATATCACAACCTCCAAAAAACCCTACACAACCTCCATCGCCTAGACCAGTGGCTACAATTTAGACTAAGCTTACTCAAAGTTTGAGGACCACGTCGACTACTCTCTCCATTTATGAGCTCATCCAAAAATAACTTCCCCATCAGGAGGCTCTAATGGAGATACTCAAAGCCATTGAGCTACAACCCCATGAACTCAATTCCTTCAACAACTTTGTGGGAAATGTGAGCCAATGCATAGAACCGGTCATAACCTTCAGGGAAGACGAACTAAAATTGGTGACTGGTGATATGGTGGATCCACTCCTGCATGTCATCGCATGAGTCAACAAGATTCCATTCAAGAGGGTGTTGGTGGACACTGGATCGTCCAACAACATAATCATGATAACAACATTAAAACACCTGATACGATAGCTTGGTCATATGAGGAACTTAAGGTTTATGACAAAAGGATTATTAAGCATACTATTGATTTAGAGCTTGATGCTAAACCATTCTGACAAAAATAGAGGTCTGTCAATCCAAGGATAGAATTCATTATGAGAGAAGAACTTTTGAAGTTGTTAAAGGCTAGGATAATATATCTGATAAGACACTCTACTTGGATAGCTAATTTAGTACCTGTAAGAAAGAAGAATGGATACATACGCCTATGTGTAGATTTTAGGAATCTAAATCAAGCTTCTATCAAGGATCACTATCCCCTTCCTCAGATTGATCGGATTTTACAAGTAGTATCTAGAGCAGAGAGGTTTTATCTACTGGATGGTTATTCTAGATATAACCAGATCTCGGTAAAAGATAAAGATCAATATAAGACAATATTTACTACAACAAAGTCATTCTAATTTACCTAGATGACATGACTATGTTTTCTCATGATAAAAATGATCATCTATATCATTTGGAACAAGTTTTTCAAAAATATAGAGAATTTGGTATTTCACTAAATTCTAATAAGTCATTCTTTGTAGTACATGAGGGAAAATTTTTAGGACATGTAGTCTCAAAAGAAGGCATGGCCATAGAACTAGATAGAATTAAAGAAATCCTAGTTGTTCCTTTACCTACTAATCAGAAGATGTTACAGTATTTCTTAGGCCAGATCAATTTTATTAGAAAGTTTATTTTTTATTTTGAACAGAAGGTGAGGCCTATATATGAACTACTCAAGAAGAAGGTAGAGTTCAAGTGGACTGAGGTTAGGAAGTAAGCTTTTGAAATCATCAAGCAATCCATTTCTATAGCCCTAGTTTTGATAAATCCTAATTTCAGCAAATATTTTATCCTATATGCTTATGGAGCTGAACAAAGTTATGCTTCAGTACTCACTCAAAAGGATGATCAAGGGGATGAACACCCTATGTTCTTTTGGAGTCATAATTTATCAATTGAAATATAATTTTATTGAAAAACAAGTGTTTGTTGTGATGAAGTCACTTAAGAAGTTCAAACAATATATAGTGCAGAGCAAAACTCTAGTGTATGTAGTTCATCCAGATGTGAGAAGTTTTATTTTACAAGATGACCTTGGAGATAAAAGGGCTGGTTGGATTACTAAGATCTAGGAATATGATGTGGAAATATGACCTACCAATCTGGTAAGAGGCAGAGCCTTGTGCTAAGGATTGACAGATATTTTAACTCTAGTCGGAGTAACAAATTGTCATATGACAAAAGAAGATCAAATAGAGATTGTTCACACTATGGATTTTGATTGGATCGAAAAAATGACTAGTTATTTTCAAACTAGTGTATGCCCACCTAATCTAAATTCTTCTAAAATAAGGAGGTATAGACTTCATGCTTTGAAATATGCATTATTACTAAAAATGTTATTAAAAATAAACTTGGGTGGTGTTCTCCTAGAATTTTTGAGGGAGGAACAACAAAAGTGAGTCCTAGAATAATTTCATGGAGGATCATCCAGTGGTCATGGCTCAGGCAGAGTTACAACTTTGAAAATAATAATAGAAAGATATTATTGGCCTACTGTCTTTAAGGATGCTTTCAAAGTTACTCAGGTTTGTGATAAATGTCAGAGGTATGTTGGAAGAACTAGAAATTCTACATCTCCTCTAAATCCTATTCAAGTTGAAGAACCTTTCCAGCAATGGGGATTGGATTTCATAAGAGTTATAAACCCTAACTCTTCATCAAAACATAATTTCATCTTGACAGCTACTGATTATCTAACCAGATGGGTAGAGGCTATTCCTACAAAAAGGGCAGATCAAGATGTTGTGATCAACTTTATGGAGATTTTAATTGCCAAATTTGGAATCCCGAAAGATTTGGTGAGTGATAATGGTCTTGCTTTTATAGGGGCCAAGTATATTGAGTTTGCTAGTATGGCATCACTCTAAAAAATACTTCAAATTATTATCCTCAAGGTAATGGACTTGCAGAATCTACTAACAAGAACCTGTTGAGGATTTTGAGAAAGTCCCTGGAAGGTAACAAGAGGATTTGGCATCTACTGCTTGACCATGCTCTATGGGTAGACAGGATTACCATTAAGAAATCTATCAAAAATTCCCCTTATGCACTGGTATACAAAAAAGAAGCAATATTGCCAATCCACTTGGAGATCTCGACACTTAAATTTATTAGTTCAGAAGAGGAAGAATTAAAGGGATATCTTGTAAAAACCATATTGAAACACTTGTTGCAACTGGAGGAAATCTGGACTCAAGCATATGATCATTTTCAGAAGCACTCATAAGATATTAAAGCATGGTTTGATAAAAATGCCAGGTTCAAAAAACTTCAGGTCGGAGACTCAGTTCTCAGGTGGAATGTGGATAGAGCAAAGTCGGGCAAACATGAGAAATTTGATTCCTTTTGGGATGGTCCTTTTGAAATAGTGGAAGCTAAAGAATCTAATGTATTCCAACTGAAGGATCTAGAAGGGAACATTCAACCGATTCCGGTGAATGGTTTCCACCTCAAGATTTACTATTTGTAAGCTATTATCTCATTGTAACATATGTACATAAATATTTCCCTTTATTTTTGCACTTTGTAAATTGGTCCTTTTTCAAAAAGGTACAACAAAAAGAGAAAAAAGAAAAAAATTGTTTCAAAAAAATGACTAAGTGTTGAGAGGGGCGTGCTAAGGTTCTATTCCGTAGACGGTACCACCCAAGGTTCTCTAAAATGACATTTTGCCTTTGAATCCACATGATTGGATCCGGATGGACAATTTTGCAGGATGATCCACCAAGAGAAATATGAGAATGGTAATAATCCAAAAATCCCTCAAATCTTGGAATAGGTTGAAGAGAAATCAATTCAAAATCAAACGATAAGTTCTAAAATGACATGTGGAGACTAAAGATTGCTCGTGCATTTAATCCTAATGAACTCATGCATGAAAAAAAGAGTAGCCAAAGGGATGTGATGGGCTGGCACCACAATTTCAAAACTTGACCAATGAAGAGGTGCAACACCACCTTTATGCCACCAAATTGAATGATGAAATAGATTGGAAAGTGTGCCCCCAAATATATCGCACAATAGCTACATTAATGACAAGATACACGGGTTCCAAAAAGGGGAAGTAATGAAAATCTTTTGCCAAATTCACTTCGAGGTCCCTTGCTTCTATAGAAAAGTAAAAGAAGTACAACCATACTTGGAAGAATTCACTGCAAAAAATTAGGAAAACGAAGCTTCCTACTATCAAAATAGTGTTTAGAAAATTATCCATTGAATCAATGAGGACAACAACAAGATTGTAGGTGCATGCACATCGCACCAGTTGAATCGCAGACACAGTGATGGCTAGAGTGGAAAGGACCTACCTTAGGACTGATTTTGAATATCCATATTTTGAAGGAAAGCCAATGCAACGATGAGGTATGATAGCCATAAAATCCTTTTTGTTCTCTTACATTTGTGATTCTGTACATCACTGTCCCAAACTAGTATCTTCTATGATTCAATTTTATGATAAAAAAATAGGACAGTTAGAACCCATGAGGGCACTCCCCTATTTTCTATCACAAGGGAGACATGTTATGAATTTTTTTCCATGGGGGTAGGTCCACCATAAAAACCCAAACCATTTAGTGTAGCAGAGCTAGATAGGGCTTACAATAACATGATGGCTATAGAAGAAAAAAGAGAGGCACTAGAAAGGTGGCTTCGGCTTAATTTCATAAGGTTAAGGAACAAAGTTGAGATGCCTAAGGTCTCGATTCATATTGATGAAATTGCATACCCATAGTTATTTTATATGTTAGCCTTGATGGAGGGTTTGGAATCTGAAAAAATGGTGCACGGTTGGCAAATAACAATGGCATATTGTATGTCTAATGAAATGATGTACAAAAAGGGAGAAAAAAAGAGGGGCATTAGATTAATTTACTTTGAATGGTTGGATTTTCTTGCTGAAAATATTCATGAGCAGATGGTAGACATGAAGAGAGGTATTGGTCCTCTCAGCTTTAGACACTTCTCGAGTCTAGTATAGATGTTTTATGCAGCTATCAGGAACAAAATGCTATGGATTACAGCTAAGGATAAGACTGATGATGGAGAACCATTACCAGTATATTATTGGATAGATCTTTTGAAAAGTAGCAGGTCCCATTACAGGTTCAATTTGAAATTTTTGGAACCTGCATTCAAAATAATGTACAATGAGTTCCCTAGGTTACCTGCTTTGGCTAAGCAAATTCTAAGGAGAGAATACGCTGAGGAGGGAAAATTATATCTATTGACAGAGGGCATAGTAATCAGGTTGTATGGTTTCTTAGGTAAACCCTTTATTTTACCTCACTTTTTCACAAAAAGACTATTCACCCTAGAGTATCTGAGACAGGTGGTATACATTGACATGAGCTTTGGTTTTGCAAGAAATAAGAAGTCTCTAATTCCTTACCACCCTAAAAATAGTATTCTTGTAGCTGAAAGGTAGGGCCAACTAACTGAGTGATATCTTGATAGATTAGGTCTACTTTATATTTCTCAAAGGTGGAGTTATGATCCCGACGATATTTTTACCATAAGGAATAAAGCCCTCAATGGAGATAAAGCCTATAAATTTGAAAAAAGGCCTAGGGCTATTTTTGAACAAGGGAGGAATAATGATGAAACTTCTCTTTTGGAGTGGAATGTTTCAAATGTGGGTCAATTTCCTCCATGGTTAGATTTCTATGAACATGTAGTAGATTTTGATCGAAAGAATGAGACCAGTCATCAGCTTACCGAAGATATTATTGATAGAGTGACAATTGAATCTGTTAATTTAAAAGACCTCCCTTCTGGAGAATATATATCACAGAGAGGAAAATCGGTAGAAAAGGGACCTTGGAAGGTGGAGAAGATTGTAGATTGGTGGCGTATGAGGATTGAAAATGGAAAACCTTTTCCCAAATAAAAGTTTGGAATGAAGATGGATAAGGAATTTTTTGGGATTTATAATAAAAATTTTGAAACTTGGAAGCCAAAAGATGTCAGGAAAATAGTTTTGATAAGTGAAAGGCCTCAGAAATATTCTGAATCATTACCTTCTCTAATGTGACAAAGGATTTTGGAAAAAACATGAGAGGTTCCTTTGATCTCTATCAAAATACCAAATATTTATGAACCCCTCTCTGAGCAGGTGGAAAAGCTTCCCAAGAATGATAAATTAATAAATGAGACACCATGTTCTAAGAAAGTAGAAATTCATATCTTGTTAATTGAAGTAAGATCCCCACTTTCTTCTATTTTCCCTACAACTTCGTATGAGTTATGACCCATAGCTAAGTAGTATTTACATTCAAGGGTAGAATAGTGAAACAAAGGAGGGGAAGATTCTAAAGGAGAAAGTGCCACTTATCAAATAGTGTACAAAAGGACTAAGAGGGCCCTAGAAACAGAGGAGAAAGAAAACTCCAAAAAGCAAAAAATAGGTCTAAAAGGAATGAATGGATAAGTAAATTTTGTTACTACAGAAGGGTTGGTTGATCGAGAACAATAGCCGGTAATAGAAGTTGAACAGGAAAACCCTACATCTACAAGCAAAGGTACAATTTCTAAACTCTCTTCTCCTTATCATCTTCATGAATCCCTGGAAGGATTTCCCTCCTTTTTTGTTCAAGATGCAACAAATTTACCTCCTTCACATTTTAGTTCTTCTCCCAATCCATCAATAACCTTAGAGGTACTAGTCAATTCTACATTATTGCAACCTCCTCCAAACCCACTTTCAACCTCTTAGGTCTCCACTCCCATGTCCACCATTTTTACATCTTCATCTCTTTCATTATCATCATCAATGGGACACTGCATTCCAAATTCATCCATTCCATCCACTAGCAATTTGGTCTCTATTTCACTTAATTTACCTGTATTAACGACATCAATAGTCATCGAGTCCACCATTGTAATAGAAGCTATGGTTAGAATGTCTTCATCCCTACCAACAAAGGGGTAGTCTACCCTTATGTTTTTGATGCCATTATCTCCTTTGGCGACTGATGTTTCAAGGTCTGTTGCTAAAACCCATGAGCAGGAGAATTTTTAGAGCATAAGTGATTTTTGGGCAGAAAAGCTTATCAAGCCTTCTAGCCAGATGGCTATGACCAAGAAAATTATGTATGTTAATCCTATCACCAGGTAGAGGATTTCAAGGTCCTTAATTCTGCAAGTAAGCAAGCCTAAGAATGAGATAACTACTCAAGATTATAAAGTAGAAATTATAGAAGATATTGACAAACTACATGCTGAAGATGAATTGGGGATGGCCAAGGCCCACTTAGAAACTTTTTGTGTTAAGACATATATAGCCAAAGACAAGGTGAATAAATTATAACAACAGATTGGAAGGCTTAAAAATAATTTCAATGATAAAAAGAAAGTGGAAAAGGCTTTAAGAGAAGAGGTGAAGGGTTGGCAAGAAAAATTTCAAGAAGCTAGTAAGTTGAAAAATCATTTAGAAGAACAGAAGAGACTGCATAAAGAGTAGGCCAGAGAAAATCAAAATTTGAAACATCAGCTTTAGGTTGAGAAGGCCAGAACCTTAGGGTTTTCCAAGGACAATTTGAAAAGAATAAAGCAAAATTTGCTTTCTGAAGTCCAAGAGAAATGTTCTGGTCTGCCAGTCAACTGCTATTCACCATTTAGGTATATACAGATCAAATATTAAGGGAATTACAGTCTATGGTGACTCTGGTAGAACAAATATACTGGTTGGTTAGTAGTAGGTTTGACAATGTTGCTAAAAAAATTTATAATAAAGAGTGGAATCTAGCCAAGATAGCTTCAAAGATAGTATTGAAAAGGCATAAAGCAACACAAAAATTTTGGTTGTTATGTAATAGGATGGATAGAAGAGTCAAAGAGATCATTGATATAAATAAGGAGATGATTCATCTTGGTTTCAAAGGACTCTAGAAGGAATATCATAGCTTGTTATCTATGGAATAAGTTCAGCAGAGCATCAAAGATATTTTATAGGATGAAACTGAGATTGATTCATGAACAAGCTACCAAATTGATTGTGGACTATACTCGTTTCAAATATTTTATGGAATATTTGGTGATTAATGGGAAGGTTGCTAATTATGAGGATGTTGGAGAGCTAAAATATGTTTACAAGCAACTTAAATAAATGTCAAACCCTTTCGAGGAAGTTTGGAGACATGCCCTCCAATATTTAGAATCAATGATTAAATTGTTGGGGAACACCTCTGGTGGAGATAATCAGAATGTACAAACTCCAGAGGAAGAAGAAGAAGAATATGAATATGAAGAAGGTGTGGAAGAGTAAGGATAAGATTGAGCACTCGCATGCCCAAGAGAGCCTCACACTCAAGTCATTTATATTTTCGTTTGTACAAATACATCATTTTTTTTTGTATATCTATTTTTACTCTGAAATTTATCAAAAATAAGTAATAAAGGTATGAATCCTACAAAGCAATACTTTTTGGGTGAAGATATTATTTGAAATAAAGCCTTATAAAGGAAGAAGAGTTGTATATA
This sequence comes from Wollemia nobilis, assembly GCA_028583015.1. Lineage (NCBI taxonomy): Eukaryota > Viridiplantae > Streptophyta > Pinopsida > Araucariales > Araucariaceae > Wollemia > Wollemia nobilis. Next base: position 1,789,208 of record JAQPPZ010000220.1, on the reverse strand, counting down.
GCTTACAAAGGCAGTAATAATACTAATATTGCAGACATAGTCTCTGGTTAAAAAGGAAGGTTTGATGATGTTCTTGACATGGTTTCTATGTGATACTCTACCCTCTAGATAGAATTTGTATTTTTAGAGGGTAGGGTTTGCATGGAAATCATTAATTAAAACATAATCTCAAAGATAATTCTTGTTTTGAATCCTGAAGCCCAATGGATAAGACTCTAAATTTGATTGGTTTTGTGAGCAAATACACTCGGGAGGTGCCATAATGTAGATAAAAAATGGCCACATACTTAGAAAAATTTGACTAAGTGATAATGCTATTATTCCACTCCAGAATTAGGTTGATGGTATGAGTCCACTGGGAAATATCTCCACTTAAAGGTTTGAGCATATTTCGAGAAATTCCATTCTAGGTTCGGAATAATGATGGGTTTCAAATCCACAAAATTTTGTAAGATATCATGACATCAGTTATAAAAAGTGTGGATTTGGTTCTTGTCATATGTCCGATTTCAGAAAGTGTTTTTGCTTCTCGCTCCGGAAGAGCCTTCTTGCTTTCCACTCTAGATTGATGAAAGTTCCAAAATTTGCAAAAGTTTGTAAGAGATGATGATGTCAATGGAAGAAATGTGTGGATTCGTGATTTAGGAAATGAATAAGGATTCTCTTCTTGAAATGAAGATAAAGTAGAAGGGGAAAATAATCTAAGTTTTTGACTTTGGGCCCAAATTTACATTATCTCTAAATTTTACAAAATTCACGAGGATATGATGATGTCAACGATGAAAATATACGAATTAAGAAAGAAAAAATGGAAGATAAAAGAGCCCATAAAGGATTCAGGATTTTGATGCTATGGATCTGAATTGAAGATTCTGATGTTGAGGAAAAGAACGAGATGGCTTTTAGCTCACGTCGTACTTAATCTAAGTCGTCCAAATGGGAGAATCAACGGTGGGGGTTGACCTATCATACTTTTGTTGTTCAAAATATTTTTACATCAGAACTATGGCATGCAGCTAGAATATGGAACATCAAATACTTTAAAGAAAAGCTAACCAGAAGCAGTTACAAATCGACAATGTCAAGTTGTTCTCAAGAAAAATCGATAGGACACATGATCTAGAAGACTCTGAACTTCAGTTATTCTGGTCGACCATCAAGTTGTAGATATCCCGAATGACCATGGCGGATGTTCTTCCAGCATATTTCTTGGATTTTGAACAAACCAGCTAACACCAGCTAATATTTTTCTAAGATATTGTAACAAGATTGAATGTATTATTTCTTGAATATTATAATATGAAAACTATAAAGAGAGATCGAACCCTCGATTTAAAGGTTCAGCTCTAGCATGTTTGCCTGTGCTACTGTAAATATTTTTTAAGGACTGAATACAAGGAGTAATACATTGATCTTCACCTCAAGGTTATGTTTTTGTGCTGGTTGTTAGAGGTTTTAATTTCATAGTTATATTTATGTAAATGCTTAGATGGTTAGTTTGTGTTGATCATGGATTACTAGTTGTTATGAGTAATTGAAATATGTTGTGAAGTTTGTTATTTGTTTTTATAAGATGCATTTCTATAAAATCTAGGTTGTGGTGAATTCTGCTATTTGGATTATCATTTCCTGGATATTGAAATTGCTTACTATAACATTTCTCTGTTATGCTTTAAATATCTAAAACGAGTTATCTTGGGATAAAAGTTGATCTGGATGTATATCTTTAATATGGTTTTTTGGAATATTTTTTTGGTTATGCAATGTTGTTAACCTATCCGTCTACTAATATCTACATTTATCTAATATTACCCTTTTCTAACCCTAACCTCCAAGACCTAATTGAGCATAATTGTGTCAACAATCTACTAAGTTGAAAAGGAACCAACCTACTCTAGAGGTTGGATCTAAAACCCCTATTTTAGTCCATCTAATGTTGAGTGCTGAGTTGTAGCTATCGGGTGCAAGCCTAAGTAGAAAGTAGGAATATAGACAACTATAGTATTAAGAAAACTTGGTGCAATTTAGTGCCCAATAGTGCCCCCATCCCCAAACCTCTAAGAGCAAATTGCAAGCAATGCTGATGTGTCCTCGCCGATGAATGAGGTATAACTCATCGTAGCATTGAGCCAATAGCAATCTACCCCATGCATAGATGATAGGATCATCGCTATCCAAAAGGTCTTGCACCATCGCCAGGAGGTTCCAAGGGAACCTCAAACTTGAGAAATCTAGGACAAGAACATCGTTGATCACCATCAGCAACCAGACATGTCTCACTGTGAAAACTTGAGCATCATACCAAGTCTTGATAGATACTCCCCTGGACCCAGTCTCCCAGAGAGCCTGTGTAGAGTGTACTCCAAACGCCCAAGCATAGACATCCACCTAATTAGTAGTGGTTAATGAAACAATGGGTACCCCATTGAATGGGATCCAAAAAATCCTATAAACATCCTTCGACGTGATAATCATCTCATTGAGTGAAAGATGGAAGGTGTTGTAGGTCCCAACGATGGGCTAATGCTGTAAGATATACCTGATCAGCCATAATGTGGGGCAACCTAATAATGTACTATAGCCCACGGGCCTTAAACCACTCCCGATTAGTGTCATCAAATCTAGGAAGCAAGTCAAGCAGGAGCTTTGGGTCCTGAGCCCGAGCAGTGAGGATCTAAAAAAAGAAGAAGAAAAATAAAATATAACTACAATGCATCTAAGGCATAATTCACAATAAATATGAAAATAGTGCAAAAGAGTACGAGTTACTCTAAATATAAGAAAGAAAAGAATAAATTGCACCTAAGCAAAGAAAAAAAAATCATAAAATCAATATATAAAATGCAAACACAAGGTTTAAGATTTTTGCCACTATCACCTACAAAGATCGAAATCTGGCCGCTGGAGGCAGTAGTGGCCAAGGCCCAATGGTCAAATTTTTTACCATTGGGATTCAAGATTGGCTGCTTTGAGTGACAGCGGCTCAGATCCTGCCAGTCTAAGTGATAATGGCCAAGGTGCGGCACGACAAACCCATGAACCCTTGGTGAGAAAATAAAAAAAATTACAATTATGACAAGATAGCTTCAACAAAACAACAAAGGGATGGAAAGCAAACAAATTGGAAAACAACTCCCCTACCCAAGCATCGAAACTAAGCTAAGTTTGAGAATTCCCAAAATGGTGGAAGTAGGGGAGTAATGGAAATTTTTTAAAAACCCTAGGCTAAAGCCACTGATAGATTGCAAAATTGGGGACCAACCCACCATGGCAAAAAGGAACCTAAGCCTAGTTATAGAGTTTGTTCATTGCCAGCAGGTTTAGTGATGTTCGTTTTGCTCATTTCTTAGTGGAGTTCAATTTTACTTAAGCAAATAAAATATAGCTAGGGTTTTGAAGAGAGATACCCAAGAATCTCTAGCTCCTCCATCAGCTGATGTCTCACCTCATGTAGCCATGTGCTTAGCACCAGTAAGTTTCAAAGTCACAATCATCATCACTGCACCAAAGCTCTAAAAATGGAATCTTCAATAGTGAAAATGATAGGTCAAACCATAGAATTACAAATTTTATATTTCCTTAATTATTCCTTGGCCGCTACTGATGTCAGCGGCTTGAGCTTATTGGCCGCTAAAGGCAACAACGACCATAGGCAAGAAATCATAAGTCGCTAGACCTGACAACGACCAAGCTCATAGATCAAGTAAAGTAGTTCCTTCAATAAGGGAATAACAAAAATAGCAAATAATCACACTTTGATGGTTTAGGATCATCATAATGTTCAAAATAACAAAAAAATTCACATAAAATCACAATCTCAAGTAGGCCTCGTATCTAGTTATCTAATCTATCCACTCGATGATAGTAGCGTTTTACACTCCATGTATTTTGATGAGATGAGTAGATAACCATAAGGCCACTTGGGGCAAAAACAACTCATTTTGGAATTACGATATGTCACCCTTCAAACCCAAAGAAGATCAAGATGGTCAAACTACTCCATGGGTGCGAAGGGGTCATTCTAATTCCCCTATGACATCAAAAACATTAAATCAAAGTGATACAATCTAGGCATGAACATAATCACTCATCCTAACTCCCTAAGAAGGCTATTGATAGTTGGACCGCTCCTCGGGATAGGGATGGATGATTATCATAAGCAATTGGAATCACATTTGGATGTGGGATTTCCCATTAAAAGTAGCAAATGCTAGAAAGGAACCAGATTAGTCATATTTGTCAAGCGACTTTTTGCTTCAATCATTGTCATTTCTTCACCAATTCATTGTGTGAAGAGGTAGTTCAAAACTTCAACATAATCATAATCAAAATCAATAAAATATCACTTGATCGTAGTGAAATCATGTTCATACATAGAATCATTGCATACAAAAATCACAAATTTCCCTTATTTTTTGGGAACGTAAGCAGACATAACATCTTCAATTGTAGCTCTCCTAACAGTCGAAATTGTTGTAGCAACTACAAATACCCAATTGAGTTTGAGGAATGAGTGCAATTTAACATGCAAAAACCACAAATTTAAGTCCTTTGAAAGTTGAGGCAATGATTCAAGGGATGCACGTCATCTTGCATGATTGGGCCATCCAACGTTGATTAGACCATTAATCATCATACACCCTACAAATGGATCAGTATACGTTTTTGCTCAATGTTGTGTTTTCCACACAGCACATCGCAAAAAAGGGCATCTGTAGACACCTAAATCATGTCATTCTTAGGGGAGATACTTACATATACACACTCATAAGATCATAAGACATAATATTGGACTTTCCAAGCATCAACAATGGTTCTCACCACTCATTTGGGGCATTTTCAAGCCATCCAATCTTGGTCGCTCAAGCCAAGAGCGACCAGATTCTAGCCACTCAAGCCTAGAGCGGCAAAACCTAGCCACTACAGATGAAAATAGACAGATTGTAGCCATTGCAGATAATAGTGGCTAAGCCATAAGAAGTGGTTTGTTGACAAACAGGCCTAATATCAGGTGGAAGTGGCAGTCTGCATGCAATAAAGGTGAACGAGAGTGACTTTGCATTCCTTTTAATGACCCAGTTCACATAGAAGACTTGAGTTTGCATTTAGAATTAAGTTAACTAACCTCCAAGCATAAACAAAGGACAAAATCTTCTCATGCTAACAAACAGTTCACATAGAAGACTCAAGTGGGTAGTTAGATTTCAGTTAACTAGCCTTCAAATATAGATAATAGACAAGAGCTTCTCATGCTAACTTGCACTATGCATGAGAAATTCATTTCTAGGGCTTGGACATAGACCTAGGGTTTCACACTATAAAAGGTGTAAGCCTAAGAGCACCAGAGAATATAGGTAGCCTTATCATATCCAAAGATCCTTTAATATTTTATCATACAGAGAATAGAGACCTGAATCACATACATGAGATCATTTTAGAGAGAGTTCTCTTTGAGATCATGTGTGCGATGGAGCTTTGACAAATGAAAGGGCATAACACCTACTTTCTTCAACATCATATTTTAGTATTTGACCCATAGATTTGGAGCAAGGAGAGCAAGGTTTTCTTTAGTGTCCGTTGTCTTGGACAGTGGCCCACAGGCTTGGCTTAGAAAGACAACATATTTTATCTTGTTTTATTATATCATTAGCATAGATTTACTTGATTCCATGGTATTTTTTTATCATATTTATGATACATTCTTTTATTACTAACAACCTCATCCGAATAGGCAATATCGGACACCTAAAAGTGTGTTGTTGTTTCATTGCTTGCAGGGCCATAGGTACATCGAACGAAGGTTACAACATACGAGAGCAAAAGGGATCCCTCTAGGAGACAACCCTAGAGAAGGAGGCATTTGTAAGCCCTCATACATTTTTGTGTGTGGAATTGGGAAGCTTTTATAAGTGCACCACCTCTTCGTGAAAGGGGCACTCCTTGCCCACTTGTAATTTATAGTATCAAAATGGGTATCCCTAAGAGGGACTGACATGTAACCGAGTTTCAATATCAATAAAGAGATCCGTATTTTGTTATTTCATGTTATATGCTTTCTTTTTCCTCTTGTTTTTACATTTTATCTTTGGTATTTTAAATAGCATTGCAAGTAAGGCTTTAGAAAAGGGATCGGTGTGTGCGTTCCTGGGATCGCTACAGTCTTGTGGTACAAAATTCCTTGGGAAAATTTTTTTATTTGTGTGCCCTCTCTCTATCATTTGATTGGTCACCTGCCTGGCCCATTCGATCATGATTTTTGAACTTGGTTTCACTTTTCAAACTGCATAAGAGTTCAAGGCAATTTGTGCAGTGCTGACCATGATTGCACCAAAGCCACCTCACCTAATTTTTTACCTAGCTTCACTATCCCTAAGTGCCACTAGCATTATTTCTCCACCCATGTGGATATCTATTCGAGGCCCTCCACCAATCCCCAGTCCCATTTCCATCATATCCATCTCCCCACCTACTATCACCCCTAGATTATCGATATGAGTAATGTCTCATGTGATGCTTGTTTAAGTTGGAGGTGGTCTATGATGTAGTCCTATGTTATTCATTTCTACCACCCTAGCCCCCTGTGTAACTTCCCTACTGCCATCATTAGGCCCCTATTTCCATTTCCATGGCCTTTATTGATCCTAGCAACCTTCAAATTGACATCCTTTCAGTCTCCTCCCTAAAATAATAGAAGCTTATTTCTTTCCTATCCAAATTCAAGGGTGTTGAGCCAGATATTACCATTGATTTTGTTAAATCTTGGTTGAATGGCCATGATTCTATGTGCAATATTCACTTCAAGGTAATAGTAGAGCTAATCATAGAAGTGTCTAGCCTTCCTATGATGGGGCACTTGGCTCGGTAAGAAAAGCATAATTGGGACCAAGAGCTCGATGGGTTCCCCAATTAGTAAGAGTTTAAGTGGATTGAAGTCACCCTTGACCATGAATCCCTCCCCTCACTATGGCCTATCATCATTATCCCTTGGCTCTAGCACCTCACCTATGATGATTCTTCCAAGCCTTTATCCAAATTTCATCTTGCCTTGGTTAATCACTTGTAGGGGTTCAAGCCTATGAATATCCTAAATTTCCTCCACTATTCCATTCGACTCTCTTTTCTTAGTGCTCGTAAAAAGAATTCGACTCCAACCCATCAAGGATTGTTTGCAGTCATCTTCCACCATGTCATTGCCTTCACCCCGCTACCTATTTTTGCCACCCCCCTTCATTCCAACCCCTCCATCCCTCATACACTCGTACTTCCCACTCCCTATCCAATGAGCCTCTAGTTAGTGATGAACCCTAATAATTCCAAACTCCTACTTCTAAAAATGGGTCCCTAGCTATTGCGACTCCCTCTTCCATAAAACCCCTTGCTATGAGCGGGAGTAAACTAACATCAGCAAAGTGGAAACAAAAGGTTGAAGAGAGCTCTGCTCATGTTTGAAGGTCATCCAGGGTTAAAAAACCAAGGTGAAGTCAAGTCAAAATTCTCCTGTCCACATCTCTAAGGATAACAATGGGAATTTGAACCCTGATGTTGCAATTTCCAATAGAATTTTGAGAATGTTTGTCAAAAGCTTCATTTCAGATTTTGACAGTGCCAGTACAGCCCTGAAGTAGTCCCTCCAGTAGAATGCAATCAACACCAAGGAGGACTCCCTGAAAGCCGAGATTCACTAATCATCCAAAGCTAGTCTCTAGGCTCACATTTTTTTATGTTACTATTTTGGGGTTTTTTATTTGTTTTGTTTTTTATTTCTATAATTTCTAATATAAATTGCTACTTATTCTCTGTATTTTCTAATTCCATTAATTTTCCTTTCCTAAGATGGCCCCTACATGGGTTTTGGTTAGTTTTCTGTTGGAATGTAGTTGTCATGGTCATTTGTCCCTGCATGAGAAATTTTGCTATTGTAACTGGTTCTATCATCCCCTATGTGGGAATTTTTGGTCCTATCATCCCCTGCATGGAAAATTTGGTTTTTTTTATAGTTGTATTCCCTGGTATGGGATACTTCAGTAGTATTTTCCCTATATCTATCAAAGTATCTTGTATATTTGGGATTGGGACCCAGCCAAAATCCTTATAATAGAACCATCCAATTACCAAAAAAAAAAAATCCATGTATAAAATAAAAAATCAAGATCTAAATTGGACTTATTTCTTCTGTTTCCACTTGTAGAGAGAGTAGAGAGAAGGTGTAATCAGACCCAAAAAAAATTCATTTGCATAACCCAAAATTTTCCTAGTTTTCAAGAATCTAACAACCACCCAACAGTTACATTTGATCTAGAAAAAAAGGAATTAAAATAAGGCTAATGCCACAAGGTCCACATAATTACAAAGGACCATAGACAAAAGGAAAAGAATAATTAGTTAGCAAAGTATAGGGATAAGGTTAATAAGGTCAATAATGCAAGTTGATACCAAAAGGGTAGATAAAATTTAGAGGAATATAAACTAATATTGTATGGAATTCCATGGCAATATGTCCTACCCAATGCAAAGTGTAACATAATCAAGAGCAAAATTTCTTTGCAGTTCCTTATAGAATACATTCTCTAGAACATTCATCTAACCACTAGGTCTAGGAACAAACAAATGCTTTCAAAATCCTAACCAGTAGGAAGCATTCATCATGTTTGAAGCAAATCAAAGGCATCAATAATTAGATATGAAATATTTGAATAGTACAATAATGTGCCCTCTCACAACCCCAGTGATATTTATAAGATGCACATAAAATAGCAAGAGGCCATTTGAAGAAGCAAAAAACATCCTTGAGATTTATTTCTAAGGGAGATAAGTTGACTAATGAATGCGATATGTAGTTATACCCATTAATTTAAATTATGCAAATATTTTTAAAACTAATCATAATTAATTTAAAAACAAAAAAAAATATAAACACATAAAAAACTAAAACTTACTATAATGTAACTTGAAATGTACATATAAGTTGCAAGCTTACTACAGTGGTAAGGACCTTCACCTCTCTTTGAGAGGTCCAAGATTCAAACCCCACTCAATATGAGGGGACTAGGATCCCTCATGAAAACCTCTATAAAATCATTAAAAAAACATGAAATGTATGTATCAAATGGCATTAGATCAACTGGTTTAATTCCTCAACATTAAAGGAGACCTAGGTTCGAATATTTCCATGCAATAAATGCATAATAACAATCAAGTTGTCGTAATACTACTATGTGATGATGTAGTACATGTGGGACTCATTTCAATCCCATTTAACCAATTTTAAAATTAAAAAATTTTCAATGTAGTTGAAATATTTTTTAGTTTATGTCTAGCTCAATTACCTAATACTCATTCCCAAAGCTTTCCACCTTTACTAAAACTAACCAATAAACCAACATTTCTAATCAAATTTTAAACATTGGTGTTAAAATTTAATAAAATTTGAAATACATAAATTAGATTCATAAAATTTGTTACATAGGGTACATCGATATGAATGCAAAATTACATGGTAGCAACTAGCTCCAATACTTGCTTCAATGCTACAAGCATTCAATTCCAAAATAGTTTAATGCACTCACATTCCACAAGCATTCTGATAAATAAATGCATCATTTTCCAATAGCTGCCACTACACAATCATTTCCATAACAATGAAGTAAAATTACAAAGAAAAATAAGAAAAATAAAACAAAGTAACAATTTAGTACTAATAACAATTTAAATTCATACAAAATAAACAATGTAAACCCCTTATGCATAAAATACAATACTGAACATACATTTTGAATTCATGATCAGTGTGTGTTAAAAAGAGTTAAGAAAACTCCAAAAATAGAGTCAGTAGAAAACTTCAAAAATAGAATCAGATCAAAAATAGGATCTCAAAGAAAAGCTAGGCATTTTTCAAATGAACATTGGATGAATGGTCTAAAACAAAAAAAGTGTTTGAAGAAAATTGGATGGAACAAATATGAAACTGTAGACACCTAAAATGCATCATGTCGAGGTGACTCAAAAATATCAAAAGGTGCATCATTTTAGGAGGTCTATTTTTTCTCAGCATTGTTCGATATCACAACACATCTCAAAATGTGCTTCGTAGACACCTAAAACACGTCATGTCGAGGTGACTACTCATATGGGACATGCTAGAAGACCATATGGAAGACCTTGGAAAAATACCAAGGTATAGCAATGGTTTTAACCACTCATTTGGGCACCTTTGCCTAGTCAATGCTAGCCAGTGTTGACACCCATGGTTAGTAGAGCTGATCATGCTTGTCTATCATGGTCAGGCCTCAGAATCAGTTGGCCTTTGACCGATTCAAATTTGGTTCCAAATGGGCAATTGGTTGCGGATTGGAGCGGTTTGAGTGAGGAAGGTTCTAGATCTTTCCATCCAACAAACTCAACTGCCCAATATTGATCTTGGCTTCCTCATGAAGCTACCCCTAGCCCTTGGCAAGTGCTATAAAATCCCCCTCCAAATTGGGGAAACTATATGGAGATGCATAGGTGAATTTGAGCAGCAAAGCCCTATCGAATTCAATACTCACCTAATTGCATTGTGACATTGTTTTCTTGCCCCTAATTGAGAGATTGAAATGGCAATTCAAGCCATGGAGGACCTAGGAGGTTAGGAGAGCCAAGAAACTCAATTACACCAATTTCACATGCAATCAGAGCAATTCAACCACCAAACTAGTTAGAGGACATAGAGGCGACCCTTGACCATCAATTTGGCAGAGAGATTCAGTGATTCAACCCCTAAATTGGAGGGTAAACTTATCTCAGGCTCAACCACGAATGTCAGCCATGACTAACAATTTTCATCGTGCCACAGAGTTGTGGTCAGGGTATTATCATTCATTTATTTGTTTTCTCATTGTAGATCCTTTCAATGTTATTAGATTAGGTTTAATTTAGGTTTAATTGCTTTGATAGAGACTTCTGATCGGTAGAATTAGCTTGTTTAGTAGTCTTGCTTTCAATATTACAATTATGATATTAATGAATCTTTTTCATGCTTCCATGTATTCAAATTCATAATTAGGCCATTAGATAGATACATATGCTTTTCCTTTACATGATTCATAGCATATTTTCATGTTTTTCATAGGTTTACTAGCTTTCTTGCATTTTCTTGATTATATGCTAGTTATGTCATGTGTTCATACAATTTCCTCAAAAAGCCTCATCAAGAGAGGCATCCTTTATTACTAATGCTTCTTGTTGTTTATTGCATGCAGGATCAATAGGGTTTTGACATGCAAGGCAACAAATGCCTCTAATCATGGAGAAGAAGGTCATCGACACCTTGGAGCAGTTCATGTCATTTTAAAAGGCATTTGGAATGCACCTACCCTTGAGGGGGATTTCAAACTATTGTAATTGTTGTATCAAATGGGTATCCCTAAGAGGGATGGATTTGTAACTTGACTTGATTTGAAATTAATAAAATATCTTTGTATTTTGTTCTTTTCATTCTTGTCAATTTGTGCATGCCTATTTGCATCATTTTTAGCAATTTCAATATTAGGTGCAAGCCTTTTTGGATGCTACAAAAGGTGATCACGATGGGAATTCTGCATTAAATGCCATAGATCACTAAATTTTAGGTTTTGTGATGATAGGTGCTAGCCACGGTTGACAACCATGGTCAAAAGTTATAGCCGTGGTTGACACCCATGGGCAACAGTTGCATCCATGCCACAGAGCCACGGTCAGCATCTGACAGGCCATACAACAGGGAGAAAAATCTTAATCGGATGAGGATCTGAGGTAGGATCCATTTTTCTCTGATTTTCCCTATTCTCTATCTATGTTTTTTCTAGAATGATCAAAATACTAGCATAATTAGGGAATGCGACAAGAAGATAAAATGTATTGAGTCCCTAGGTCTTTTCTTAGGTTCTACTAGTCGTTGCTAGGAACAACGGACCTCTGAGTGTAGTCCACCCTAGTATCCAGTGGTCTAGGCCCTTTTGTATGCTAGTTTGCTTGCATGAGGCCCATCTAGTGGCCACTTCATCATTGTCATTAGTGTGCATTTGCTTTGAAATTCATATAGCTTAATCATGCATACTTCTGAAAGTTAAAACATTCTTTTTAATTTGCATAGCATGTAGAAGAGTCATGGATGTTGTTTTATGCATTTAATTTCATGCAAAATAAAAGGAACCCCACACACCATGACACATTGTAAATGCTAGTGAGTTGGAAGTCACATCCAACCACTAGTAGGGTTCAATGATGGTGGCAGTGATTTCCATCCGTTGGCCCAAATCCTTCGATCCTTTTGTTACTAGACCAATACCGGACCCAAGAACCATCCATAGCCCAGAAAATTTGCATGTACTCCTCTTCGGAGGGTATAACATTGACTGGGTGAGATTGGGTGAGGGTCTGGTAGTACCTGTGCTCCCTCCTTGAGTGTGGACTTTCATTTCCACACTTTGGGGGGATTACATGACCTAGAGTTCATTGCCAGGTTGTCGAGCTATGAGTATACAGGTGAAATCCCTTTAACAATTGAGTATATCATCAACATTTTGAAAACATGATGAGAGTTACTTATTGATACAACAAATTGCAAAACACATCAAATAGTTTAGGGTTCACTTTAAACTTTAAAAGAGATAATCACCATTGTTTACTTTGTTTGTTTTAAAACTTACATAAGAGATAATACAATATCATGGTGGCTACATGGAGAGGCTGACCTGAATGTAGATCCAAGGTCGAGGCTGAAGCTCCACCCAATGCACAACAAGATGTGTAACACCCTCAATCATAGAATCCTCCTGAACATCATTCGGTGAGTATTAGAGGGGACAATTCTATGCATGGGGATCTTGTTGAGAATACCCCAGTATGAGGAGCTACTAGACACTCCTCAAGACATAGATCAGAGCATGGAGCTTCCCAACATGGGGGTTCTAAACATATCAGCATTTACCATGACCACACTCCACGTGCATCCATGGGATCTACTAAAGAGTTTGTCATTGAGGGATCCAGATTGGTACCCCTTCGTCCTGTGTCTAAGGGAGGCTTGAGGCCCCCAACATCTGAGTATAGATGAGGTCAGGATCCACCCATCTAGGGGCAAATGGATAGGGCCACTTTCGAGCATAGGCCCGCTCAAACTCCCAACAAAGGTGAGCCTTGTAGGATCACCATAGACGTGTCTAAAGTGGGAGCCAATGGTACACCACCTCATGAGCCTTGGCGTAGCAGATAGTTGGATGGTTTGGGTAAAGTTCTAGGATAGTTAGGTTACAAGCCTACTCCTATGCCTTCTCATCCTATGAGTGTGCATAGCGGTAGTACCATTAGGACTATCAGAGAACCTGGAGAGTGCTCCAAGCATTCTCGAGATATGTGTGCCCCTGCATCTCATGCAGGCACAGAGGGTAGGCAACATCTGGATGTGAATGCCATCTTCACAGACAAGGGCAAGAGCATAGCAGATCAGACCATTGGGGGACACACCCACAAATCTGCTCGAATAGAGTGCACACACTAGAGGCCTCAAACGGCTGATCACGTAGATAGATCTCACAAGCTGATGTCAGAGCAAAGACATCAGATTCTCCAAGACCAATTGGAGGATGTTCACACAGAATGGGAATGCCTCAAAAATGAGAACACTCAGAGGCAGAGGTTCATAAGACAATGCTTATATGAACAACGAATGCATGAGCAACACATCCTTGATCAAAAGGAGCGTGTTGAGAGGGAGGATCGACTAGCCAGTGTTGGTTTACACCCCCATAGTGAGCATAGGGAGCATGTTGATAGACGAGTTGCTTCACAACCTAATTTGCACCCTGAGTATATAGATACCCGTACTCGCTATACGACCCAACATAGAGATGGGTGCCCTCCACCCAAGCATCATGGGCATAGGCAGTACGAAGAAGAAGTGGGAGACGAATTAGATCAAGAGTATCCTAAAATCTCCCAAGTCGAGGAGGAGGACGAGCCTATTCCTTCACCTCGATCGAAGAGGAACATGCCTCCAAGGCAGTCCATAGAAGAGGAGTTCTTATCTTCGTAGGCTTATAAAGTCTTGGCAAAAAATGTCAAAGCTATAGAAAAGCAAGGAACAACTTATCAAAAGCCAACCTTGAATAAAATCCATAATGAACCTTTATGTCCATCAGTGCCTATTCTGCCTTATCCTAAGCATTTTGAAATGCCTAAGCTGGAAAATTTTAGAGGAGAGGAGGATGCTCAGGAGCACGTCACAAGATTTTTGGACGTGTGCTTTCATATTGGAAGCAATGATGCCCTGCTCCTATGGACTTTCATCATGACCCTCTCAAGCCTAGCCCGGGAGTGGTTTAATCAACTCAAGAGGTACAGTATCACCAATTTTGAGCAATTGGCTGATGCATTTCTTGAACGCTTCTCCTTTGGCATCAAGAAAAAGGTGAACTTATCTGAGCTAGCTACTTTAATGCAACATGATGATGAGCCAGTTATGGATTATGGGAAATGATGGAGAAAGATGATGGCAAAGCTACCATTCTCCATCCCTACTTCTGAATTAACTAGAATGTTTATGAAAAGTTGTGCCAAGCACATTTCATTATTATTATAGTTGCAGCAATATCAGACCTTCGAGGAGGCTTTGGCACAAGCCAAAGTGATTGAGGATATCAAGTTATAGGAGGGTAACTTGAAGCTCAAGAATAAGAAGGAATGGAACAAGAGAAGCACTGAGAAACAATAGGCCAAGCTGGCCCACATCAATCAGGTGGCTTTGAACCTTCAGAAAGGGGATAAGGGGTAACAACAATGAAATTATCAAGCCCAACCTCCTCCTGTGCAGTATGAGTAGTGCAACAATTAGAAGGGTAAGAATAAGGAACAACGCCCACCTCACCAGTTCACACCTTTTTCAGAATCAATGACTTTGATATTCAATCAACTATGTGAGGCCAAGGCCATACGCTTGCCAGAGATCAAAATGTTGGACCCTAATCAACCCAAACCAAAGGGGTATAGGGATGAGTTGTACTATATTTTCCATAGAGCAAAGGGACACGACATTGAAGTATGTTGGAGTTTCAAACATTTAGTACAAAATATGATAGAAAGAGGTGAGCTAATTATGGATAACCCTTAGGCACTAGATAATCAAAATATGGGAATTTACAAAAATCCTCTACCTAACCATGAGGCATTGAGGCACAATATTGGCTAGGTCAATCAAGTACGCATCGAACCACCAACCCATGGGTTCATCAAAATGGTCAATGTTGTCACGAGACATGCGAGGTATGAAAGACCAAATCAACCTCCAGCTCCCATTAGAGTCCAAGTTGTACCTCCTCCAAGGCTAGCCCAAAATGTGCCAAGCCCACCAACTAGATCGGTGGTGACAATCAAGAGTAGGTTAGTTCAAAACCTATAGATAACTCCAATAAAGTTATCGATTTATGAGTTGATTCAGTAGTCTCCCAAGCATAGGGAGACGCTTATGGATATTCTAAGGTCCATAGAAGTACAGTCCCAAGATCTAGAAGCATTCACACACTTCGTGGGACATGTGCAATAGTGCCAAGAATCGGTCATACAATTTCATGATCATGAAGTCAAGATGGTTTCCACTATCATAGCGGACCCATTGCTCCATATCATCGCATGTGTAAACCACAAACCTTTCAAGTGGATTTTGATTGATATAGGATCATCAATCAATATTATCATGACCAAGGTGTTAACATACTTGAAGTTACCAAAGATGCATATCATACCTTCCGCCTTCACGTTGAGAGCTTTTAATGATGCATTATGCTCAACTGTCGACATGATAGTCTTACCTATTCAGGTGGGGCTGAAGACCATCCTTGTGATGTGTCATGTGATTGAAGGTGCTATGCAATATAATATACTTCTAGGGCGGCCTTGGATACGAGAAATGTGTTGTGTCCCCTCTATTCTCCATCAATGTATCAAATACGTGCATGAGGGATAGGTTCACATGGTGCCTTCCGATGAAGAACCATTTAAATATATGAATCTAGTAGATTTGTCAAGGGATTTTATGCTCCCCTCAATGCACCTGGACATACGACCTACGTCACCGATCAAAGAGCTAGGAGGTAAAATAAGAGAAGTGTGTGCCAAACCTACAACGTCCATATCTCAATGATCGGAGCACATGATAATTGCTTCTACTAGACCATCGACATCCATGATGCATCGGGATGATGAGAAGCTAAAAGCAAATATGGGCAAAAAAGAGAAGAAGCAAGCACCCAAACTAGTTGTGATCGAGGTTCCTACTCCCATGGAAGTAGAGAATGCTCAAATAGAAGTCGAAGAGGCACCTCAGCCTACTTCACCTGCATCTTTAGTAGGGTCATCTGCACCGTAGGTGACCATTCATTTGGTTAATCCTAGATTGGGGGAATATATTATGTAGAATGTGACATTTACACCGATCATCGAGACTGCACAAGACATGGGCCGACCACAAGCCCATCACCTTCCCATAGGGATGGTGGTACCACTAGGGGTACCTCCTAACCAAACTAATTTCATCTATGGAGGGCTCGACCAGGTCGCATCTCACACCCCCATGGATGAAGATGATGATGAGCCATTCATTGTGAATGTTCATTATCTTTCTAACTTGGAGTATGCCTTGCAATATTTTGAGCGTTACCATTGGCATGGTTACGGTCTCAAATTATCTGAGTAGGGGTGTAGGAGGTCGTATGAACCTCAGTATCAGTTGCCTATAGATAGGTTTGGGTTAGGATACCATATTGGAGGATAGGCTGAACTCCTCATGGCATCTTTAGACCACCTGTACCTCAGTCTAGGGGGTGAAGTTGACTTCAATCCTTATCACCCTAATCCCACCTCTTTTCGGAGGGATAACCAGATAGTGTCTTATGTCACTATAGGACCACCCGAGACATATCATGAAGATATCTTGGTGGAGACCGGTCTAGAGCCTATACCAAGAGAAAACTTGGATGAACAAATCCATGCAATAGCCAATGATACAAGCCTGCAGGTTCACAATGCTGGCATAGTAGAAGACTCTAAGTCAGAATATCATTCTTATGAGGACATAGCAGAGTCCATCTCTGAGAGAGGGGGACCGAGTTGCATATATGACATTGATGATGATGGTGAGTCCTCAAATAGTGAGCAATATGAGGATGAGATTGAGTTGGCTTATTTAGGCCCTCTTAATTTATGTCATCTATTACCTTCAGAGATAGTCATTGAGGATAATCAATCCTTCATGGATGATAGCAGTTATCGAGAGTGGGCTTTCATGGGGCCCCACCTTCCCAATCACCCGATTCTAGTCGGTAGTGGAGAAGGTCTCTATTATGATAGTGATGATGAAGATGAAATAGAGAGAGCCTATCTGGGGCCTCCCTACTTACATCATCATAATGCACCATACACAGTAGTGGATATGCGTAGAGATATCAATATTCATCCATGCCTCAGAGGAAGACCTCCTAATTTGGATAGGATTTATCATATGGTCTTCCCTGATCCACCGATATATAGAGAGCTCCTTGAGCCTAGCGATCCTATTTTTGAGTCTGTTCATAGATCGGATCTAGAGATCCCCATACCCCCAGAACCACATCTCAGGGATGGAAGTTATATCAATATAGTGTCACATGCACATGGTCCTAGAGACATGATCCATTCCATCAATATGATCTCCATTGATTTGACCACTCCACTTCACAACCTAACCGATCCTTCCAAGCCATTGTGTCTTGATGTAGATGCTATTGATTGGGATCATGTTGACTCACCACTAGAGCCTAAAGATTTCTTCCCTAATGAAGAAATGTTGCAACCTTTTCACTTTGCACTAGGCTATGCACATGATGTTTATCATGTTGAGGATGCTTCCAATGCAGAACCCATAAACCCAGTAGATGACATCCACTTGATCCCTACGCCTCATCAGCTTGAGGAGGGATCCCATATGTCGATAGAGGAAACCTTTGAAGTGGATATCAGTAATGATCCCACCAATCCAAGGAAGGTTAAATTTGGAGAAATTTTATCTCCTGATGAGCGTGCCAACCTCATCCCTCTACTGAGAGAGAGACCTGCTCTCTTTGCTTGGACTTATAAGGACATGCCGGGTCTAGATCCAAAATTGGTTACTCATAACCTTTCGCTAGATCTATCAAAGAAGCCAGTCAAGTAGAAACTCAGGAAGATGCATCCGATAGTAGCCTTAATGGTCAAATATGAATTGCAGAAGCTATTGGATGTAGAGTTTATCATTTCCATCGACTATCCAGAATGGGTATCAAACATGGTGCTTGTAGGAAAACCTGATGGAAGGATCCATATTTGTATGGATTTTAGAGACCTCAATAAGGCAACACCAAAGGATTCATTCCATTTCCAAACATAGATGCTCTCATAGATGCAACTACGGGTCATGAAATGCTCTCCCTAATGGATGGTTTTTTTGGTTACAACCAAATTTAGATTAAGCCCGAAGACCAACATAAAACCATGTTCATAATGCCATGGGGGACATTTTGCTATAAGGTTATGCCATTCGGTCTTAAAAATGTTGGTGCCACATATCAACGGGCTATGACATATATCTTTCATGACTATATGCATAAGATCTTGGAAGATTACATCGATGACTTATTGGTGAAGTCATTGCTACATTCAGAGCATGCTGAGGTCTTGAGAAAAGTCTTCGATCGCCTGATAGAGCATAATGTCAGGTTGAATCCTAAGAAGTGCGTATTTGGTGTAACTTCAGGAAAACTCTTGGGATTCATCGTTTCAAAGTGAGGCATCAAAGTTGATCCAATGAAGGTAAAGGTAATTTTAGAAATGTGTCCTCCCATGAATATCAAGGAATTAAGGAGCCTACAGGGCAAAGTAGCATCCATAAAGTGATTTATCGCACAGTTATCGGATAAATGTCGACCCATGAATCGACTGCTACACAAGGGGGTCCCATTCAATTGGGATGAGGACTATCAAGCAACCTTTGCTGAGATTAAGCAATACCTAGCAACGCCACCAATGCTAGCTCCACCAAGACCAGATGAGCCTTTTCTGCTATATATATCGACAACTGACTTTGCATTAGGGACCATGTTAGCCCAAAAGAATGTGCAAAACAAATAACAAGCCATATATTACATTAGTCGAACCTTGGTGAGTTATGAGCTAGGATATGCATATGTGGAAAAATTGTGTTTAGTAGTAGTGTTCGCTACAAAGAAATTATGACATTATATGTTAAGTCATACGATGTATGTCATATCAAAACAAAATCCTTTGTAGTATATGATGAGCAAGACATATCATAATACACGTACTACAAAGTGGATCATGCTATTGATAGAATTTGATCTAGAATTCATTAGCCAAAATTCCATTAAGGGATAAGTCATAGTTGATCAACTAGCTGAGGCACCTCTTGAAAATAGTAGGCCCCTCACCATTGAGCTTCCTGATGATGTAGTTTTTGCCTTATCAGAAGCACCCAAGCCTGAAGAACTAGATAATAAAGCTGATATGACCTTGTTCTTCGATGGTTCAAAGTGTGAGCAAGGGGGTGGTGCAGGAATAGTGTTGTTCATGCCACAAGGTGCTCCTATGCCCTTGTCATTCAAGTTGGACTTTCCTTGCACTAACAATAATTCTGAATATGAAGCCCTAATTTTGGGCCTCCAAATAGCTATCACCATGAAGATTAAAAGGTTAAATATCTTTGGTGATTCCCTTCTCATTTTTAACCAAGTGAATGGAATTTTTTAGTGTCGATGTCCTATCCTAAAGTCTTACAAAGATCTTGTTGATACATATTTAGCTCAGTTGGAATGGTATGACATCGAGGCAATCCCTCATTCATCGAATATATTTGTAGACACTATGGCATCTTTGGGATCCTTAATCCCTCAGAATCCATCTACCGATTTTACTACCATCCATGTAAAAATATTGTCACACTCTATTGTGCAACATGAAGCTTTGGATAACAAAGAGTCAATCAACATGATTCAGGTAGAACCGAACCATGAATGGTTCTACAGAGCCAAAGACTTTCTCAAGAGAGCACCTTGGGGGTCATTGATCTCATAGGGTCCTATGGGGAATGGTACCACCATTCACCATAAGGTTGTTTCCTAGTCTATATTTGTGAATGTTAAACCATAGGGGGAGCATGTTGTCTTGTCAGTTGAGGCTGAGAGCTATCAAAACTGGATGTCATAGATATACGACTTCCTTAAGCTTGGTATAATCCCTCAGGGATTATCACGTGTCATGAAGCACACATTTAAATAGAAAGTGATAAAGTATGTCTTGTTAGGAGACATTTTGTATCGTTGAAGCTATGATGGAGTTCTCCTTCATTGTCTTGAGCCCCAAGAATCATCTTGGGAAATTTTGCAAGCTCACGATGGTACGTGCGGTGGCCATTTTAGTGGCATGGCTATCATCAAGTGCATCCTTCGCATGGGTTATTATTGGCCCACTATGGAGAAGGATTACAATGTGTATGTCAAGAAATGCGTTAAATGCCAGCATCATGCTAATCTTGTGCACCTACCATCACAGGCCTTACAACCCATTCAAGCGGCTTGGCCATTTGCTCAGTGGGGTTTGGATCTCATCGGTAAGATCTCTCCTCCATCATCGGGCCGACATACATTCATTATTATGGCTACTGAGTACTTTACTAAGTGGGTGGAAGCAATCCCATTAACAATGACAACTGGAGCACGTATTTTTGAGTTCATACTCACCAATATCATAAGTCATTTTGGGATACCATCCAAGATAATTTTGGATAATGGCACGTCATTCAAAAATAAAATTATGAGAGCTTTGACGTTCAAGTACAAGATCAAACACAGTTTTGTGACTCCATATTATCCATAGGAAAATGGGTAGGCTGAGGCCTCAAACAAGATAGTGGTATCCATATTGAAAAATATGGTACAAGAACATCATAAATATTGGCACATCCAGCTACCCCTTGCATTATGGGCTTACAGGACTAGTATTCGGACACCCACTAGGGCAACTCCATTTTCACTAGTATATGGCACTAAGGCCATTATGCCCTTAGAGTTGGAAATTCCAATATTGCATGTCGCATTGAAAGAGTTCATCGATGATGACACTACATGGCAAGCTCACCTAGATCAATTGATGCTACTTGATGAACATCGCATGAATGCCCTTGAGCATCTCTATGTTTATCAGGAGCACTTAAAATGAGCTTACAATGACAAAGTCCATCTGAGAGACTTTGAGGTTGGTGATCTTGTGCTGAAAGAGAACCAACATAACTCAAATCTACCACCAAAAATGTGAGACAAATTTATGGCTAATTGGTTAGGTCCTTATATCATCTCTGAGAAGATTGGACCTAGGACATATCGCTTGACATCGTTGGAAGGGGTTGAAGAGCTTGAACCTCTCAACATCCTTCACCTTAAATCATTTTATGCCTAAAACCATCAAAATTCCCCAAAGGCATCTGTAAGCCCTTTGGTCATTCAAAAAAGGCTCCAAAGGCATCTGTAAGCCCTTTGGTCAAATCAAAAAGTTATAAAATATAAAAAAAATTGGAAAATATCAAAAATTCAAAAATATTTGCATTTCATTTTGCATTTGCATTTCATTTCATTTGCATTGCATTAGGCATATCCATCCATCGCACTTGCATTAGGATAGTTGTGTTTACAATCTTACAAATGACACCACATTTGTATTTCAATCATGCATCTTTGCACTATCATCATCATTCACCACCCTTGTGAGTAATTGTGTTTTTCAACACAACCCTTATTGTTGCTATGAAGAATATACTAGGGTTTTCTGGTCATTCAACCATACCTAGTGGTCTTCTCAAGAGTTTGGTAGAAATCTTGCTTTGCTTTTGTAGATGAGGTCTAGTTTTGATAGCCCTTAGCATATCATAATCCTATCACTAATATCCAAACTAAACAATCCTAATTAGGACTAGGGACAGATGAACGCTACAAAGTGGGACTAGGTATCTTGAAGTGAAAATTTTATTCTTGCTTATCCCTTTGTGCGGACGGTTCGAGAAATGTTGATAATTGGCAAAAGGACAAGCTTACCCCCTACCCGAATAAATCCCTTGCTTACAAATGAAGGAGAAAAATCCTAGAATGAATTCCCGAGTGAAATTCCAAAGTTAAATCCTCAGAAATCAAATCAAATCAAGATCAAATTCAAAGTGAAATCAAATCAGTATCAAATCCCTTGCTCAAAGAAAAAAGAAAAGTACAAAATAAACAATGATTTTTATCACTAAAATAAAAGTACAAAATAAATAGTGATTCTTATCACTTTATATGAGCAAGTATCCCAATAAATTGAAGAAAATAAGGGGGTGAGCTTGAATCCCTGGAATTATCAGCACTACCATACCTTACGCATGATGATATATCTGATACATTAGCATTTAAATTTTGTGCAGACCAATTTTTGAATGTGGAAGAGCTAGCTTTAGGTGTCCTGTATCGCCTAGTAGTCTAGTCCAACTAAAATCTAAACCTAGGATTGGATAGACATTTGAGGATCCCCAATCTTAGAAATGGGCTGAAAGAATCCCGCTTGACATCGGGGTATGCTTATGCCTTATCTAAATATACTCATTTGCACACATAGGGATAATGAATAGTTAGGGTCTATCCTAGCGAAAGCCTTATGTTTTAGAAGTCTAGTATGGTCAGTATACAACTTTTGATAAGTCAACTAGGGTGTTTGAGTTTCATGGAAAACCTCAAAAATTCCCAAATAGCAACAACCAATTTTCAATGCAATCATCAAAAATCAATTTCTTTTATGAGAGTTTGTTTATTAGAACTATTTGTAATATAGGATAGATATCGGATGGATGTCAAAAATGATATTTAAATGGCCACTGACTATATTATATATATTATTCTAATCTACAAACGCTTATGAATAGAAACCATATATAATTGCATCTCACATATGGGTGCACAATTTATCAATTTTCATAAAAATATATAGCAATTACATCTCATGATTGTTATACATTCTGTGGTGTCATCCATTAGATTGTTAAACCCATATTGCATTCATACATTATGTTTTAAGTGATTAAAACATACATGTTCATTTACATAGCATTCATCATAGAAAAAGTTGTGCAATACATACATGGCATAAATTATGTCATAACAACATAAGTTAAATGCATACAAGTACAATAAATCAAACATGCATTTTAAATAACATATATTGCATTCATATACATTCATCATAAGTAGTCCATCTACACATATATATCATTGCATTTAAAATCATACATCCATCATCTATCTAGTGCATGTCATCCATACATCACATCATATAGCATAAAATAAATATCACATCTAAACATTGCATCCATATGCATCTCATAAAATCTAAAAATAATAAAAATAATAAATTGCACATATAATGAGTCTCAATGTTAGATCATATATATATATATATATATATATATATGTGTGTGTGTGTGTGTATCAAAAAAATATACATAATGAGCAGTACATTAACATGTGTCAAAAATACTCGTAGGCTACATCTGTGTAGGTCCTCGACCTTACACACAAAAATGGTACAATAGCATCTGTAATATCTGTACTAAGTAGCAGGGCCTACACCCCTAGTCTGTGAGGCTCCACCATCGCCTCCACCATCCTTGTGAGTCCTCCTAGAGCTGGCACTAGAGGTCCTCTCTAACCTATGAGATCTATGATTGGAGCTAGATGAGGACTGGCCTGTCTCTCGAGTGTGAGTCCTCTAAGACCCTAAAGTTATGGGCATCTCTAAAATCTCACCCCTAAGTAGTCCAATCGATCCTCTCAAAGTAGAGATGTAGGTAGCACTCCGTGCTCCATCATCGATGTGCTATTACACTAGGACCCAAAGTCTCTTGATCTCTGCCCCCTGGTCCAACCCTACTAATCCCTATGCTCTGCCAATAGATGCTATGGAGCATTTAGAGGTGCTAGAGCAACCTATGATGATGAGGGATCTTCCCTCCCATCCTAGAGTGCATCATACTATATAACGAGAGTTTCTAGTTTATATTAGATGAGGATGTACTAGCTTGTAACCTATTGTATCTCTGTATCTACTATAGTGATCTTAGCCTGCATAGCGGTCTTCTCCTCCTCATAGCTGCACCACTATGACTACCCTACTATAAGTTGAGATTGTAGATCCCCCACCTTTTCCTGTAAGGTGGCAATGGTGGTGTCTTGATGTAAGAGTTGTGTCTGTAGAGAGCCTACCTGAGTCTGTAGGCTAGCAACCTAGGCCCTGAGCTACCCAATCTCACTGTCTGGTGGTGCCTTGCCCTCCTTGAGAGTGTCATCCTCCTCCTCAATTGGAGGTGCATCCTCTATAGATCCCTCACCCCATCCACCCTCAGTCCTCTAATGGACTCGATGATCATGAGGATCAACCTCTATGCCCTCTGCACCCTCTACAACATCATCATCTACCCTACCTAAGGGGCCCTCAAAGCCCCACCATACCTTGAGGGTCCACCAAGTGTCATAGTCAGGAGTGGTCCCTACATCTATCAAACTCGACTCCTAAAAGTCATCATCCTCATCCCCCAGTGGAGTCACCCTGGGCCATGTCAAGTCCCTCTCTAAAGTGAGGCGATGGTAGATGGTAGGCAGCTCTGGAATGTCCTACCTGATCCCAAACTATCTGGTGATATGAGAGAAGTAGAAGAACTCTTGTACCTTGGACTTGCATCCGAGGAGCCATCTATCTCTGCATGCTCGATGCAATCGATCATCAACCTCCATCCATGGAGGGTAGTCTAAGTATGGGCACTAGTCAATCTGATCCACCTGTAGTCCTACAAACTATCCAATGTAGTGAGCTAGATCCCCTATGTGAGACCTACTCTGAAAGCTCTCCTGCTCACGAGGCCAGCATGCCACATAGCACTGGTGCACCTCCTCAATGGTGCCAATCTTGAGGGGTAGGCCAATGGGATGCTCGATCTTGATGTGCTACCACCCCTAGATCTATAGTAGTAAGTTGTAGTCGATGCCAACTCTACTCCTCTATGTAATCTGGTACAACTCATTATAGAGCTACGCTAGTAAGGCACTCCCCTAGGATAGGATCAGGGGATGATCAGTAGGACTCGCTAGGACCTCCATCATCCTAGCTAGGAGGTTCCATGGGAACCTCACTCCAGATGTGTTGGGTAGGATGATCTGCACAATCAGGTGCATGAAGATGGTCGCTCACTCAGTGAAAACCCATTGTCTATACCAATGCTCAATATGGACCCCTCCATGGTCCGAGTGTCACTGTGCTGCCTCGCTATGGTGGCCAAAAATATGATCAAATACTACATCCTTCACATCGATCGATGAAGATGTGATGGCCTCACCATCTAGCAAGAGTCGAAAGATGCGGTAAACATCCTCCAAAGTGATGGTCATCTCACTTGTCGATAGGTGAAAGGTGTTGGTCTATGCATCCCAACGTCGGGCCAATGCAGTCATATAGGCCTGATCAGCCCTGATGGTGGGGAGGCATAAGACATAGCCAAATCCTACAGCCCCAAACCATGCCTGATCCACCTAAGAAAGGGCATCATGCAGGTTGTGAAGGATCTCTGATTCCCTCACCCTAGCAGTCAGGGTCTGATAGAAAGCAGAATAATAAGGCAAAAATAAATAAAAATCAACCATAAACATAAAAAAACAAGCTTGAAAATGTCAAACAAATTAAAAAAATTCAAAACACCAAAAACAATGGAAAAACGCACTTTAAAAAAAAAAAAACCAATTAAATCCTTATAAAATTCCAAAAAAAAAAATTGCTAAAGTCACGAACCGCGGCTCAAACCCGTGGTCAGGGAGGTGATCAAATTTTTTATCATTGGATTTTGAATCTTGCCATGGCTGATAGCCACGGACCCTAATTTACCAATTGGGGACCATGCCTACCAACCATGGCTAGGCGGGAAGACCTTTTCCAGGTCATTTCCCATCCCGACAGTCCCCAAAAAATAGAAAATAATAAAAAATAAAACAAAAATAATAAAAGCAAAAAATTAAAACCCCTCCCCTTAAGCTAACCTAAGCTAAACCTAACTAGGGTGAGGTTCATTATCGACGTTTAATGAGGTTCATTTAACCCATTAATTAGTGAGGTTAATTTTAAAATCGGTAAAATAAAATGGTCAAGGGTTTTGTGTGCTTCTACCTTAGTCACACTGGCTCCTCCAGGTTGGGCTACCATCGGTCTAGGTGGTAGTGAGGTCAAGTTTTCAGTAGCACTTCACATCAAAATTGTTGACTCACCTCTCAGAGCGCTCAGGATTTGCAAGCTGTCAAACTGAAAATGACATCAAAAATGATAGGAAATTTTTTAAATATTTCTTATTTTTCACTTGACCATGGTTGACACCCACGAGCGTAGAACTAGGGTTTGCTGACCATTGGCTAGAAAATTTTGAAAACCTAGCTGTTGTTGCCAAACGCGGCTAGCAACCTGCAATAAATGCTAAAAAATCCCACCGTGAGGAGCTAAAAAATGATGAATTAAAAATACCCACCTGACCATAATTGTAAAAAAATTCACAAAATAACAAAAAAATTAGATAAAATCAAATCCAAATGCGCCTCGTATCTAGTAATTTACCCTATACACTTGGTGGTTGCAGCGACTTGCGCTCCATGCAATCCGACAGGATGAGTATATTACCATAAGGACATTTGGGGTAAATTCGTCATCGTTGAATTGATATGCTTCATTTCAATCCCTAAGAAGGCCCAGACAATCGGACTGCTCCATGGGAATGAGGTATTCATATCACTTCTTCTATGACATTTTCAGAAAATCATCGAACAATATGATTCAACACATGCCTAATTGGAATTGCTATCATCTTGATTCCCTAAGAAGGCCATTGAGGCTGGACCGCTCCATGGGATAGAGATGTACAATTACTCTTAATAGTTGCAATCATAGCTGATTAGGCCTAATCAATTATCAAATGCTAAATCTTATTTTTTTCAAAGTCATTCATAGTGGTCAAGCGACTCGTCACTTCATTTAATTGTCCTACCCTCATCGACTCATCGCTTGAGGGGGTAGTCATAATATCATAATCATAATCAAAGTCAACAGAAGATCCCTTGATCGTAGATCTCTTGATCTTGTCAAAATTGCGTTCGTCTTACGAATCATTGCCAATGACTATCATAAGCTTACCCTCTGCTGGGAAAAAAAGCAAATATGATAGTTTAGTTTGTAGCTCTCTTCCTTTCGGTTATATAGGCTCGAAATCCTATTGTAGCACCAAAGCTACCCGAATGTCTGATGATGAGTGCAAGCTTTGCAAATTTAAGCCTTCCATCCAGTTGGAAGCAATGATTCTAGGATGCGCATCCTTTTGCTGGACCTTGAGCATCTAATGTTGATCAGACTAATGATCATCATCCAACCTATGACATCATTTTAGGAGGTCTATTTTTTCTCAACGTTGTTCGATCTCACAATGCATCTCAAAAGGGGCATCTGTAGACACCTAAAACACGTCATGTCGAGGTGACTACTCATATGGGACATGCTAGAAGACCATATGGAAGACCTTGGACAAATACCAAGGTATAGCAGTGGTTTTAACCACTCATTTGGGCACCTTTGCCTAGTCAGTGCTAGCCACTATTGACACCCATGGTTAGCAGAGCTGACCGCGCTTGTCAGCCACGGTCAGGCCTCAGAATCAGTTGGCCTTTGACCAATTCAAAGTTGGTTCCAAATGGCCAATTGGTTGTAGATTGGAGCGGTTTGAGCGAGGAAGGTTCTGGATCTTTCCATCCAACAAACTCTAACTGCCCAATATTGATCTTGGCTTCCTCATGAAGCTAGGACATAGCCCTCCTAGGTGCTATAAGATCCCCCTCCAAATTGAGGAAACTATTTAGAGATGCATAGGTGAATTTGAGCAGTGAAGCCCTATCGAATTCAACACTCACCTAATTGCATTGAGACATTGCTTTCTTACCCCTAATTGAGAGATTGAAATGGCAATTCAAGCCATGGAGGACCTAGGAGGTTAGGAGAGCCAAGAAATGCAATTACACCAATTCCATGTGCAATCAGAGCAATTCAACCACCAAATATGTTAGAGGACACAGAGGCGACCCTTGACCATCAATTTGGCAAAGAGATTCAGTGATTTAGCCCCTGAATTGGAGGACAAGCAACACTTCAAGCTTAGTCACGGCTAATAGTGCTCACCGTGCCACAGAGCCGCAGTCAGGGTATTATCATTGATTTCCCTATTTTCTCATCGTAGGATTCATTAATGGCATTAGATTAAGCATAATTTAGGTTTAATTGCATTATTAGAGACTTTTGACCGATAGAATTAGCTTGTTTAGTAGTCTTGCTTTCAATATTGTAATTAGGATACTAATGAATCTTTTTCATGCTTCCATGTATTCAAATTCATAATTAGGCCATTAGATAGATACATATGCTTTTCCTTTACATGATTCATAGCATCTTTTCATGTTTTTCATAGGTTTACTAGCTTTCTTGCATTTTCTTGATTATATGCTAGTTATGTCATGTGTTCATACAATTTCCTCAAAAAGCCTCATCAAGAGAGGCATCCTTTATTACTAATGCTTCTTGTTGTTTATTGCATGCAGGATCAACAGGGTTTTGGGATGCAAGGCAACAAATGCCTCTAATCATGGAGAAGAAGGTCATCGACACCTTGGAGCAGTTCGTGTCATTTTAAAAGGCATTTGGAATGCACCTACCCTTGAGGGGGATTTCAAACTATTGTAATTGTTGTATCAAATGGGTATCCCTAAGAGGGATGGATTTGTAACTTGACTTGATTCAAAATTAATAAAAGATCTTTGTATTTTGTTCTTTTCATTCTTGTCAATTTGTGCATGCCTATTTGCATCATTTTCAGCAATTTCAATATTAGGTGCAAGCCTTTTTAGATGCTACAGAAACATTAGAGGCCATGAATATAATTCAAAACTACCAGGCTAACTCAATTCAATCAGAATAATGAATTGAGGAGTCAATTGAATTTGAGTTTCAGATGAGATAAGATTTAGACACTCAAATACTAGATAAAAAAAAAAAACTATACCTAGAGGAGGTAGCAAGAAAAAGGAGAGAATTTGAACAACATATTCTAATATAAAAAGCAGAAGAAATTGGTACAAAATAAAAGGAATAACCCTTATCCAAAAAAAAACTAAAAGAGTCTATTGAAAGAAAATAATTGGTTTTAGAATAAAATAAATAGCTATGGTTAAATTTATCTCCATTAGCATTGGTTGTTGTTACATCAATGCTTTCAACTAAAAAGATTTTTAGAGCACCACAAATGAAGACTGCATCTTCATCAAACAACACATACACATTCCAACATGCACACATGGATATAGACATAGATAACAGACCTTTAGGGTCATATGTGTCAATATTTTGAGAAAAATAGTAGGCCTGAAGAGATCTATGATAACATTTTTATGAAAAACATGATTAAGAAAGAAGAAAAAAAATCTAAAAAAATGGTTAGCTATAATGCCATTAAATATTTATGTTCCAAAAATCAAATAGATATACAACAGATCAGAAATAATCATAAAGGTCACCAAAATTAATGGGATAGGTAATTTACCTATATTTGGTGAATCAAAAATATAGAATGTATTGAACTTAGCAAAAATTTTAGGATACCACTATATTCATTTTTGTGGAATCAAGAAAAATATAATTCCTACTTTCAGAGAAGGAGTTAATGTACATACATTACTATCACTTCTAAATGTCAAACATACCACACTAAAAGATGCTATAGTTGCACAAGGTTGAATAAGGTTAGACAAAGGTCCTCAGTTTAGAATAAGTTTTCAAAATTTTATAATGCCTATCTTTTATGGAAATAGAAAGTATAGGTGGGCTACTATGTGGAATCTGCTAATCAATACAAAAGGATCAACACTAGCACTAAGAGAAACTAAAATAATTTTAGGGTTTATGTTTTATTACCATTTGACAAATACTACAATTCCAACAGTTGTTAGATAATTAGAAGACCTAAAAAATAAAAATACATTAGTAAATTTCATTAAAGAAAAATCAAAAGGTTTTGAACCTATGTATAATAAAAGAGATGACATTCTGGTACCTAATGATTGGACATTAGAAATTCTAAAAGAAATCATAAATGAACAAGAAGAAGCTTTAGCAAAAGAACAAAATAGGTTAGTAGAACCTTGGTCAACAACTATAGAAGCCCTAGATAAGAGTATCTACAAAAAAAATAGGTTAAACAACTTCAATGAAAGTAAGGCCAAACTAATAGATCATGCAAAAGAAAACAACAAAATTTTAGCCCTAGATAAGAGTATCTACAAAAGAAACAGGCTAAACAACTTCAATGAAAGTAAGGCCAAACTGATAGATCATGAAAAATCAAACAACAAAATGTTAAATGTAAAACTTAGAACTTTATCAGAAAGGTTCATGCAGATCCAAAAGGAGTCATCTTAGAAGAAATCAAAAAACAAGAATTAGAAGAATATGATATAAGAGTCATAGAGTTAGTTGATGTATCATTACCAAGATTAGGAACAATACCAACTACTGAAAAGAAGCCTTCAAGAACATAAATGTGTCTTATACCATTACCATAAATATAGCCTAAAAATGTGTTAGAATATATAGGCTTAAATAAGGAATAACATGACAAAGAAAATATTATTCCATTTATACCAAGAGAAGAAATAGATGATGAAAAGAAACTCAAATATATTCCGACAATGCAAAAATAGTTAAATCACTTAATCCAGTACATGAACTGTTTAGCAAGAATTTTTTATGTCTTTGATATACATTATTGTCACTTCTAGATGTCAGACATACCACACTAAAATATTCTATAGTTGCATAAGGTTTGATAAGGTTAGAAAAAGGTCCTCCATTTGGAATGAGATATTATGTCCTTGATTTATGTATACAATAGTTTTCTTATTCATTTTGGCTTATGATTTGCTTTTGTGGAAGAGGGATTCTTGTTTATTACACCAAGAATTAGCACTCAAAATATGATCGAAGTTGCAGTGAAAACTAGAGATAATTCCTGGTGATAGGTGCATATAGCTATATGTGATTCACTATAGAGAGATTTATTGGATTTGATGGATGATATCTTTAGTTATTCCTCAAAAAAATAATAATTTGGAATTATTAGATATGACTTTTGTAAATTATATTTTAAAGGCAAGTGTGCATTTTTCAGATGTCCAAATTCTTGTGCAAATAATAAAATGGTTTCCTATGAGTTTTAAGTATGACCTAAAAAATATATTATGCTTTTATCTTTGGTAACAATCTGTATAATTTGTTACCCCCTAACAAAAAAATAAATCTGTATAATTTGTTCAAAACTTGTAAAATATTTTTAATATTTGTAACTCTTACACATTTCTTAAAAACAAGAGATAAGTAGAAGTGTCACCCTCTTAGGGATGTTGTACAATTTGTTTCATGTTCCTCAATGCAATAACATTTCATGGTCTTAATAAATAGTGGGTTGTTGTCCTTGCAAAGGCATACAATTGTGATATTTTTCACCTTTAGAAGATCATTGCAAAAATTAATTGATAGAGAAAGAGTCCTTATGTTGATTAATAACATTCTTGGGATAATATTTTCTTCAAAAATTTCTAATTATTAATATTTTTTCGTGCCTCAATATTCTAAATTTATTCTATTTGATAGGTAAATATTGTATATGCTCTCTCACAATTTTACTATCCTCTAGTGGTTGCAATAATTGTATCATATCCTAAGTTAGCAATCAGAAATGAGTACCTCATTGATGGCAAGTTGAGAGAATTAAGGCAGCTACACCCTCGTAGCCAAGACATTGAGACTTTAGGTACAATATGCAACCCAATTCTTGAAAGATACAATATAGACATTTGATTCACTTCAAATGATATGTTATTTCTTTTCATGAGATAGTAGCATCATTTCTTAACTTTATAAGGATCTATACTGATCGGTGTTTTGGGTTGTCTCAAGCATAAAACTTAGACAATTTTTATTATATAGGGTAGGTCATAGACATCTACATAACCTACTTCTAAATTCTTAAGCAAGTATATTTTGTAAAATATATTGTACTCATTATATTTAAGTAATATATGCTAATATACATAACAAATGGTGCAAAGGTACACCAACTAAAATAGAAGAGCCCTATAAGCTAATATATTTTTTTTTTCATGGGAGACTATCATCTCTACAGGTGTGATGTTGTTTCAAATATTATACTTCTATTGTGCAATGTGAAGTGCTTCATTTTTTTTGCTTGATAGTTGTAACAAAGGATTCACTCAGTCATAGTGCAATGCATGAGTCTTATTGTATTCTCCAGCAAGGATATAATACAATGGGGAAGAATAACCATGGCTGACTATTGCTCTCAAGACTATGTTGGCTAGGTGCTTATAGTCCCAAAAGGTGGAAGGAGTGGAAGCCAAATGTCATACCCATCCAACCACCTATACATGATGACTAAAATATATCATTTTCTAATAATTCTAAAAAACTATGTACATATAATACGATTATTTATCTTTATTTGTTTACATCAAAATAAAGCACAATAACAGTATAATCAATTTAAAAACATCATAACAAAACATTTTATCTAATTTTCACATCCCAGGTCAACATGGAAACCTATGGTCTAGTTATATTTGTTGCAGGATGCTTTCATCCTCTTTGCTACATGATGTTTTCTTGTAATTTTATTATTATTTCAATTTTTGGAAAAATGCTTCTATAAATGATAGTTTCTCAAAATACTTATATTCTAAATAAATAATATCTAGTCAACCCCCAAAATAAAAAACCCTTGTCCAACCGATATAGCCAGAAAAATCCCTAAATATTTTGGAAGTGATGCTAAAACCCTTGTCCAACTAACATGGCTAGTCAAACCCCAAAATAAATAAAAAATTTTTGGAAGCCCCAATTTAGAAAAAGCTTGTGGGAGTGATGGCTAGAAGCTAAAATTATTCTCTCCTACTTTGAAGGACATGAAAGTAAATTTTTTAAGAAGTACTAGCACTATTGCAAGGCATGCAACATAAGGAACAAGATCTTCTAAAAGACCTAGAAGGGTGAAGCACTAGAGGACTACATGGAAAGGTTCAAATACAACCTATAGAGATTGAAACAATGTAAGTTAAATCAAAACTCACTAAAATTGGTATTGGAAGCACTTAATATTATGGAAATTGGAGAGGTATTGGGGAAGATTTCATGGAAGAACAAAGTCTAGAGAGTGAACTTCTATGAGATGCTCATCCTTTTATCAAAAATATGGAAATCCATTTTTCACAAGTTCATTCAACCTGCTTAGAGCTTTGTTCCCAACAATAATGAGTGAATGGAGGGCCTAACATCTATTTTTATTTGTTTGCTCATGCTCTATGATTTTTGTCTTCATTATGAATATTGATGGTCTATTCCTAGTTGAAAATATCTTTTGGTCAACAAAATTATTTATTGCCTTAATGTCTGCTTGAGCTTCTTTACCCTTTCCATCGATAGCATTTTGCATGGCAAAAAAGTCCTTTTTGTTTCCTATGGTATTTTCCCAACAATAATCAATAAATTCTATAGCCATGGCTAGGATTGTAGTTGATTAAAAAATTTGACCCTAGAATTTCTTTTTCATCCCGTGAAATTCATCTATGGAAATCCAGGAGGTCTAGACTTGTTTCTTTGTAATATCAAGATCTTCTTGGATGTCCTACACCTTTTTCTAGAAGGTATTTTTGGTGTCCTTTTCTTGTAGACTCTATTGCAATTGTTAAACTTGATTTTGTAATGCCTTTGTTCCTATCTTCTATTGATCAAGAACTTTCTCCAACTTCTCTAGATTTTACTTTTTCTTGTAGAATTTGGCCATTGTTTGGACTCCATCAATATACATTACGTCAAATGATGTATGTTCCAAGTGATATTTATCTTCCATAGGAATATTGTTTATCTATAATATGGGTGGAAATTTGATAGTTAGCTTTCATAAATTGAGAGGCTAGTTGAGACACAAGTGGAATAATGGTCATCAAAGCCTTTGCTTAGGATCCAATATGTTTAACATTCTTGTTGGGGAAGTATTTGACTCTATCCTCTACTTCTCGGTAGACCAAGCTTGAGCATTGCATTGTATTTTCCAAAATTAATTTTTCATTATAGATATTTGGAGATGGGTGAAATAATATTGTAGGAGAGAATGAGGATGTGGAAGGTATTATTGATGTGAAAGAGATTAGTTAAATAGATATAGGGATAAAGGAATTTGAGTGGTATCCAGATGTTGCAAATTAAATGGAGAAGGAGAGGGGGCAATTATTTGAGGAGGTGACCAAAAAAATGCCTTTGATAGTGGAAATGAGTGAGGCAAAGAATAAGGTTATGAAGAAGTATTAGGAGAAGAGTGAGAAGGAGAAGGATGAGGTTGAGATGACATACTTGATTCATGTGCTATAGTTTTTTGCTACTGTGTAACCCTTGGGGGTGTCATCACCTTTGTTTTTTTTATATATGACTATTCCTATTTCTTAGGGGGGCCTAGTCTCTTTGCTTTAATTACTTCTTCTTAATGCTATTCATGAGGCTTAGGATTCTTCAGAATTTGGACTTTCATAGAAAATAATTTTAGTATTGTAGACACCCAATTTTGACACATCGACAAGGCAAAAGTCACCAAAATTGGTCACAAACATCAAAAAATATCAATTTACCCCAAAACCGATGTTTTGGGGATATTTTTCAATATTTACCAAATTCACCACCCTAAACAAATTTTCCAATGGCAAATTTGGCAAACTTCACAAAATCAAATCTGGTCAACCAAAATTAACTTTTGACTAAATTCACCACTAAAGACCAAATTTGTTAGTGGTAAATTTGGTTGACCAGTGTAAAATTTAGCTAATGGCTAGAATATCTCAAAATATGCCATAGGCACATAAATTCCTTCTCTCCACCTCCTATTCTGACCTCACATGCTCCAACTATGAACCAGACTTATAGATTTCAATTTGATCCTAACTAATTTTTCTATCAATTCTTCTCTCAAAATATATTTAAGTAGCTCCTTGGGCAAGCATTAAACATGATAAATAAGGGTAATTACACTCTACCAAGATTTCTCTAGCATCTCCATTCCAAGCTCTTTCATTATAGCAATATTTTCAAGCATTTTCCTTCTATTTGTAGGTATTTTTAGAGGGGATTCAAGCAAGGCAAGGAGGATTGGTGGTAAGGAGAACATATTGGTGCAAGGGAGAGGCCATTATTAGGTGATATAATTTATAATATAGTTCTATTCTCTATTAATTTGCTATTCCTTTCATTTTAGCTCCTTTTACATAACCTTGCTAACTTGTTTATCTCCATTTACTTGCATAGTTTCTTACATTTTTATATTCTATATTGTTTGAAGCTTAATTTTGTCTTGTAGGTTCTTGTTGACTCCTAAAAGGCTGGCCACATTTATGGAGCCAAATTCATGTTTTCCCTTGGGGCGCACAAGCTTGTGCACCTCAAATTTTCCTTGTGCGCTCCACTCCAATGGAGCACACTCGAAGCCACCCAGGTGCACAAGCTATGTGTCCCAAGCCAAGTAGTGCACTCCATTGGAATGGAGTGCACTCATAGCCAATTTTTCACACAAGCTATGTGACCCAAGCCAAGTAGTGCACTCCACTCCAATAGAGTGCACTTGCAGCAACCCGAGCACACAAGTTGTGCATCCCAATCCAAGTAGTGCACTCTGCTTATAGGAGCATGGGGTCTCCCAAGCGGGTGCACAAGGCAGTGCATCCACCTCTAGCCCATGCACCTCATTGAATGAGGGGGTGCACAACATACCTTAGATGTGTACAAGGTAGTGCACCCCACAAATAGTCCATGTGCTCCATAGGTAGTTGGAGCACATGAAGTCCTTTAAGGCGCACAAGGTTGTGCACCCTGCATGCTCCAAATAAGTGAAGCACACACAAGCCCATGAAGGGTGCATGATATATGCACCTCGAAGACACTGTGTGCTCCACTGAGGTGGGGTTCATAATTAAATCATAAGAACACACTTTTCTATGCATGCCCTAAAGTATGATGTGCACTCCACTATAATGGAGCACACTCAATCCCCTTGAGTGCACAAGTAGTGTGCTCCCCCCCTCCTTAGATGAATGCACTTGAGTGCACAACCTTAGCAGAGGTGTGCAATACTATACACCCCATATTGAGTTAGCATGCCCCTCCCTTTGAGGCATGCAAATTTTCAAGTTGGGTGCACAAGGTTGTGTGTCCACCTCTAGGTTATGTGCTCCACTATAGTGGAGCACACAAAGTCTAGAGGGGTGTACAACTCGTGCACCCCATTGAGTCAAGTGCGCTCCACTCCCTTGGAGTACATGAAGGTTGCATGGGTGCACAACCTTGTGCACCCACATTGAGAGTCATGTGCCCCACTCACCAAAAAAGTGCATGCATTGAAATTAACCTCGATGCATCTCAAGAAAGCACACACCTACCCACACCTTGACATCACCAATCCTAAGACACCTCGTGTCATGACCATTATTTGCAGCCACAATTCATCCACCAATATGAGGAGATAACAGTTGATGTGATGCACCCAACCAATCTTGAGACCTCATAAAAAGAAAAAAGTGCATGCACCATATACCATATTTAATGCACCTATTTTAAAATATAAGGTGGTGATCATTTTTTGCATCACCCGCACATGCATAACTACCTATCAATGAGGTCGAACACAAAGTAAATAGTGGAGAGTGCAGAAGAGATATTGCAGCCAGGGAGGCAAATTTTTTACTTCTATTTGAATAGGATGGCATCCACCAGCTCTTCAACTCCTAAAACATCGGTAGTTTGGTGGAGAATAAAAAAAATCATCGAATCATGGCCCATTGACAGGAGGCCAGGGAGGGCATAAAATCCTAAGGAATTCAAGAATTTACCTGATACCATTAGGGATATCACCGAATAATAGTAGAAAGATGTGGAGGAGGTCACCATATATGCATTTGACCCCATGGAGGAAGACAACCAATGTCACCTAATGCTCTTGAGAGACCTCTATGTGTGGGCCTACCAAGACAGTACTATACTAGCCCCTGTGTGCAAAAAGTGGAATACTAATCTAGGATGGGTAACTTTTCCAAAGGGGTACCACTCTTTTGATATGTTGGCATGGATCACTATCTCTTATGAATACAAAGCACACACCATTCAAGATTTTAATGGTTAGGCAATGGCTCGAGTGTCGACCGATAGGATTCGACAAGTTTTTAGCTTGGCCATTGCTTCTAGGGTGGTGGATTTCAAAACATTGGCTATTCAAGCCAATTATATGATGAACATGTCATTCATTTAGATTCTATTGAAGACATGGAAGATGAGACTAACAGACTTCCCCATTGGAAAATTCATGTTCTATTATTAGGTGCAAGATTACACAGACATGATCAATATAACCCTAGGATTGAAATACTTGGATCCAATCACTAAGGAGGTGATGTTTTAAATACTTCAATGCAATAGGACAGACAAGAATCCTCTTTACTATTGGGAATATATTATCAATGACAAAATAAATGAAGAATTACAATAGTTGCAGGAGGCCATATTGGCTAAAAGATGCCTCCCTTTTCATACTAGTCATTTTTTATCCATTTGTTTGTGGCACAATTGGATAAGACCTTGATAACCTAGATGGGGGGGTTGAATACACCTATGGTATAGGATCATATGTTATGCATCTAGGAGGGGTGTTCTATCTTCAAGAAGATCCTCCTTGTAGTACACTTTTGATTGTGTGGAAATTTTCCAAATAGGATTGGTGCAGGGGTTAGAGATTTTTTACACAAGGAAAAAATAAGAGACTACTTTCATATAGAAGAATTCTCCTATATCAGAATTTATGGATAAAATCTACCCCTGAAGGCACTACCATTCCACTTCCTGACTTCCATTGCCATCTTGGAGATCACTCGGCAGATGGCCAAGGAGGTAAAAATTAGACACCTAATGAAGAAAGTACCAGTGAAGTGGTTGCCCATTCCCTGTACAATGGAGCATTACACCTATCTTGGTCACTTTTCCCCACTGTGAGCCATCTAGAATATGGACACCTACTATTTATTAGAGGTCACTTGGAGGGCCTATGACCCAGATAGCCACCATAGGAGAGAATTTATCGACAAGCTAGCCCTTTTGGTAGTCACACACATTGGTGATAATTTTGAGAACGCGATGCAAGAAGCTTTCAAAAATAACCAAACCCTGGACTTGATATGGAGGATGCCCAAAGTGAAGAACACAAGCTTATACTGATAAGGGGGTGAATAGTATAGTGTCCACTTTTTACATTATTTCTAAATCAATATCATTTATTTTTCTTAATTTTAATAACCAAATATAACAGTGTGCATTAATAACTTAGATATCAATAGTAAGAAAGAGAACAAGTCACCACACACAATTGAGACACAAGATTTAACATGGTTCCCCCAATGTGGGGTACTCCACAAGATAATCTCCTTATAATATTTCACACAGAAATAAATATCATTATCCAATACAATGATTACTTTGATTTGCTCTAAGCTAGGTAATAGAACGATCTGCTCAAGTAGGCAATCCACTAATCTGCTCAGCTAGGCAACACACTGATCTGCTCAGGTAGGAAATCCACTGATCTACTCATCTAGGAAACTCATAGATCTACTTAGGTAGGAAATCCACTGATCTGCTCAGCTAGGCAACACACTTATTTGCTCAGGTAGGGAATCCACTAATATTCTTAGCTAGGTAACACACTGATCTGCTCAGGTAGGCAATCCACTAATTTTCTCAACTAGGTAACACATTGATATTTTTAGGCAGGCAATCCACTGATATGTTCAACTAGGCAATACACTGATCTGCTCAGGTAGGCAATCCACTAATGAGCTTAGCTAGGCACTCTACTAATCTACTCAACAAACTCACATAGAACTTGTCCAAATCTACTCAACAAGCTCGCATATAACTTCTCCAAATTTTCTCAAAAAGCTCACATAGAACTTGTCCAAATCTATTCAACAAGCTCACAAAGAACTTGTTTAATTCTTATCAACAGGCTCACATAGAACTTATCCAAATCTGTTCAACAAGCTCAAATAGAACTTGTCCAATTATGCTCAACAAGCTCACATAGAACTTGTCCAAATCTTCTCAACAAGTTCACACAGAAGTTGTCCAAATATGCTCAACAAGCTCACATATAACTTGTCCAAATATGCTCAACAATCTCACTAAGAACTTGCTCAACAAAAACTATCCACAAATCTATCCCAAAAGCCTTCTCAAGGCTCAATCAATCATGCACAAAAACTGCCACAAATATGTCCAGAAATCTATCCCAAAGACCTTCTCAAAGGCTCAACCAATCATATGATCAAGTAGCATTTAAATCTCATCCACAAATCTAAAAATTCAAGGCTCAATGATGAACTCAATAATGAATGGCAAAGCACTCTAAAATGGATGACAACAATGATCTACAATGATCTCAACTCAAATCAATCTCAACTCAACTCAAGTCAACTCATAGAAGCATAAAGAGAATTGTTAGAGACTCAATATGTTCTAAGCTCAATATCAACTCAATTTAGAATTATAGAATAGTTTATTTCATGGAACTTGAAAAATCACTTCACACATCACTTGACTAGGTTCAATCAACTCAACTCAACCAATCATCACAAGAGACATCTCTTTCTCACAAAACCTTAGTCCAAGCATGTATCAACCAACTCAAATGTTTCCAACAATGCTCAACCACAAATCTCACATAACAATGATACTCATGTTCTTTTCAAGTTCTTTGCATAACCAATGGGCTTCAACAACTATGTTTATAAAATAATGTTTAAACACAACTCTCAAACCAGAAAACCTTGAAGCATTCAACCAACCACTTTCGAAAAGGAAACCACAATCAATCCTTTTCTCTCCAATGATATTTTATAAATCAACCACCATAATAAATCAATAGGAGAATGTGCCCATACCTTTTATGAAGATGAAGAAACCTCTTTGGAAATCTGCCACACTCAAAAAACTTCTTTTTCAACTTTCAACAAGGTTTAGAGATCATTATTAATATAACAAAAACAATATCCAAATAACACCTTATAACTCCTACTTAACAAAATGCATCATTTCTCCTTATGAAAGATTTAATCACTTTTGAAAAAGAACAAAAAAACCTTCACTTTTGAACCCCTTTAAAAAAACATAAATATATCTTTACATACACCTCATTTCTCCCTCTAATAAAGTTAATCAAATAGCCCTCAAAATAAGATTTCCAATGATGTATAATATGATATATTTTTAAAAGGAAAATCACCAAAAATATCTATTTTTGTCAACATGCATCACAACCCTTATCTCTCCTAGGGAAACCTTAGAAAAATAATATATTAGGAAAAATTATTAACTTGCCTTTGTCCTCAGAAGGATTCAATCCCAAGTAGCTACCCCTACACCACTCTAACTGTAGCACCAACAACCATGTGAGCCAACCACCGACATATAACAGTGAATGCAAAACTTCTATTTTTTTTCTCTAAGCGTGTCCTCAAACACCACGTGCACCGAAAGAGTTGTCCCTTTCACTTTGCAAAACTAGTTCTAGCGGGATTCAAACTTCAAATCTGCCAGCACTTCAACACCTTACATGCCTTCATCTTTCTATTAGACCATAAGCACCTACAGTGCTTGGTAAGGGACCTCCCTTACTTTTATTGCCTCCTTTCTCTGTTGGATTCGAACGAGCTGTGATGCCTTTGCTCCCTCTTCGAACAAACATCCTTTGCACACTATTTAACATGCTAGCACCTTTTGCTTCCTTAGCAATTCGAACGCATCACCATCATCGAGGACATGGGAATTAATCAAAAACTTTTGTGGCATATTTATATATGCCTTCCTCCTTTCTTTTGATGTCAACACTATAAATTAAACTTTAATATTATATGCCTCCTCCTTTCTTTTGATGTCGGTGCTATAAATTAACTTTTAATTTTAAATTTAAATTTTAAATAATTAAAATTTAAACTTAAATATTTAAAATAAAATATCTCCATCACTGGGGCACCTTTTTCGATGAAACAAAAAGCCAACCTGGGTTTTAAGAAAAACCCATTTCAAATATGCCATCCATGGTTTTAAATAAAACCTTTTATTTTGCATGCCTTGGTTTTCACAAAAACCTTGTATATATCCATGCTTTCCAAAATATCATAAATGCTTATTTATGAAATACTTTGGCCACAAAAACTCAATGTGATCCATGTGACATCAATGAAAACATAAAATACCTCAAATTTCCAACAATCTCCCCCTTTGTCATTGATGGCAACACATCTAATGCAACACCTCTAATGCAAATAACCATAGTCATTGCAAAAACCATTTCTGAGAATCAAAGCTGCTCCCCATGACTCAAATCTCTCTTTGGAGGTTGTTCCCCCTAACTCAATGCTCTCTTTGGAGGCTGCTCCCCCTAACTCAAATCTCTGCCCATTACTCAAATATCTCCCCATTTGACATCAATGGCAAAAGGGACACCTATGGGACTAAAAGATATGACTCTTAAGC
The DNA here is from genome assembly GCA_028583015.1 of Wollemia nobilis. Lineage (NCBI taxonomy): Eukaryota > Viridiplantae > Streptophyta > Pinopsida > Araucariales > Araucariaceae > Wollemia > Wollemia nobilis. The sequence goes on along the minus strand of JAQPPZ010000220.1, from coordinate 1,747,400 downwards.
TTAGCCCCCTCACCACCTTCTCTCTTGAGGTGATTAATTTTGGGGTGGGAGTACTTTTACTCCCATATTACATTGTTTCTTTCCTTTATCAAATTTCGTCCATGTTTTCTTGATATCCTTCTCTTGATGAATTACTTTATCTTCTTGTCTAGAACCTGTTTGAACTTCTTGTCTTGAACCTATTTGGAATTGATTCCTACACCATTTTTGCAATATGTCCAAAGTTATTGCAATTAAAACACTTGATATTGTAGCCTTTGTATGGTGCCCAAATCCTAAATTTTTTCTTGAAATAATTTCCATATCCATTTCTTTCTTGAACCCTGTATTGTGAAGCTCTGTTTTCATGACCATTATGACCATGACTTATGAATTGTGTATATCTAAAACCAAACCATTTTGCTCATTTTCTTTGCACTGAGAAGCTCTATGACCAATCCTATCGCATAAGAAGTAATTTCCTTGAAAACCATAAATTTTTCCTTTGAAATTTATTCTAGCAAAATCAAAATTCTTTGATCCATGGACCCTGCAGTGTATAGCCTTGTGTCCAAATCCATTACAATAAAAACAATGTCCTTGAAAAGCCCTTTGTTCATGCCTTGGTTCCTCATACATTTCTTTACCATTATCCCTATGATCATTTTCAACTTATGCATTGCATCATTGAACTTTATTTGTAGTATCTAAATACTTTTCCTTAATTTCTTCCTTGCTTTTCTCTTCAAGTGTTTATTTTCCTTTTGAAATTGATCCACCTATCTCAAAATAAGATCCAAATTGAATATTTGGAGCCATAGAAACTTTGGAACTTTCTTCATAAAACTTAGGTGCTTCCTTGCTTTCATCTTTGAGAACTTCCTTTCATTTTGAGTGTGATTCCCTAAACCTGAAATATGAGACCTTTGGTGCTTTGGAATCTTCCTCTTCTTTCTCTTCATTTGTGTCAAGTAGCAAATTGGCATCCATATTTATTGTCTATGAAATACATGTTTCCTTCTTAGTGAAAATATCTTGACATTTTGAATCATGTGATGGATCAAACTTCTCACGTATGGAACATATCAATTATTTTAGATTCTCCTTAACCTCTTGTAGTTGCTCATGGATATTATTGAAGTCTTCCTTTAGATCAGTTGAGACATCTATCTTTATTACAATATTCTCTTATATAACTTCTTCTATTTGGAGTGAATTTTCTTCTTCTAATTCTCTTATCCCATAGAAAAACCCTTCTTCATATTCACTATCACTGAGATCATTATCATCTTCTATAGCAAATAAACTATCATGATTTATTTGACCATGCCTATTTCCTTGATGTGTCATCTCATCTTCACTATCATTAAATCCATTACAATATCCTAATTTGTGATCTCTTTGAACACACACAAAGCACTATTCTCTTTCACCTCCTATTCCAAGGAATAGATGTTCTTCCTTTTCATCATTTGACTTGTCTCTATCACTGTGGTATGAGCTATCACTTTCTTCTACAATGTAGTAAGATTTATTTACCTTACAAAATTTTTTCTTCTTCTCATACCTATTTTGTTTGTATATGTCATATTTTTCATGCTTATGCTTTCTATATTATTTTCTTTTGTGACCCTATTTTTCATCATCACTGTTTTCTTCATGTGGACACTTGTGTGCATAGTGACCAAGATCACCACACTTGTAGCATCTAACTTTCCTCATATCCCTAAAATTCCTTGAGTCCTTATTCCTTTTGATGAAGTTAGCTTCCTCATCATTAACTAGATCTCTATATATCTCTAGAACCTTCCCTTTCTTTTTCTTTGAAGCCTTGAATGCAATCTCTTTTATTGGAACCTGATGCTTACTCACCATCATCTCATAAGTTGTGAGAATTCCTTGTAGTTCTTCCATTGTTAGCTTGTTGATATCCATTGTTTCTTCTATTTTTGGAACCTTTGCATCATACTTCATGTGAAGTGATATCAAAACCTTTTGAGTAACTTCTAATTATTTCATCTCAAATCCTAGGCCACTCATGGTGTTAGTAATATCATCAACTTGAAGTAAAAACTTTGTAATATCTTTAGAATCTTCCATTTTCTATTCCTCAAATATTTTTCTATGAGTTTGTAGTTTTGAAAACTTTACCTTGGAATCTCCTTCATAAGTATTCTACAAATTGGTCCACATTTCATTAGCTGAATTACATACCATGACCTTTGCAAAATCTATCTCACGTAGCCCACTCAAAATACAATTTATTTCCCTTGCATTGATCTCAACCAATTTTTTGATACTCTTATCTGCATCGGGATCACCTTCAAAATTATACTATTTTTCAACCATCTGCCATACCTCATATCCTTGTGATATCAAGTAGTTCTTCATTCTCATGCTCCAGAAAGCATAATTATTACCATCAAACAATGGTATCTTATTTGTAGATGATCCATTCTAAGAAGCCATCTATGTTCTTGTAGAATCTGCTCTCAAGTTGTTAGCCTTTCCGAAGGAACCCACTATGATACCAATTTAAGAACACAATATTATACTTAGAGGGGGGTTGAACAATATGGCACCCACTTTTTACTTTCTTTCTAAACCAATATCAATTAATGTCCTTAATTGCAATAACCAATTATAGTAGTGTGCATTAATAACTCAAATATCAATAGTAAGCAAGAGCACAAGTCACCATACACAATTGAGACACAATATTTAATGTGGTTCCTCAATGTGGGGTACTCCACAAGATAATCTCCTTATAATATTGAAGAAGCAAATTTCACGATATCACCTTAAGGGCCTTTACTTGCAGTATATGTCACTTTTAAAGCATGCATTCAAAGGGAAGTGTGCAATAAGTAATCTATGTGAAATGAAGCAAAGTATATAATAAAAATGTGGATTTATCCTTGCATTTATTGATTCATAGCTTCAAATTCAGATTACAAAACATCCCCTTGAGGGCTTTACAAATGTGATACATTCAACTTTTACAATTTCACAATGGATCTAGTCCCTTGGAATGAAGCCTTTAAGGCGATTTTAACACAAGTTATGAAACTTGTTTCCCACGCCCAAGAACCAATATTGGGTTTTTCTAGAAGTGTTTCCTTAGATCCTTAGCTTCTTAGCTCCTTCTCTCTATTGAGGATACCTGCACCTACACACATGAGCTTTCAAGAGAGTCAATAGCACCTGCATATCATAGAGAAAAACCTTAGAAATATGAATAAAGGGGGTCAATACCGTAATATAAAAGTGATCTATGTGCATAAAAACTGATCTAAAGTAAGCATGAACATATTATAATATAATATAAATAATAATAACCAAATTTGGAAGCAATATTTAATGTAAAACTAAGCAGAAACAACAGTCGCTCCGGGGTGAGCCATGTAGACCTACAACATTGGGGACTCCAAATCCCAAACCAAAACTCCTCCAAATGACCTCAAATTTGGACCAGAGGTTCATCTAGACATCATAAGGATTTATATGGAGGAATTTCTCCAAAATTATCTACTTTTTTTGGGCTGTCCCTATGAGGGATGAGGGCAGACTATTGATCGTACCTAGGTGGGGTGGTTACAAAACTAGTTTAGTTTTACCACCAATCCTCAAGGGTATTGGTCCATCAATGGTTTGGGAGTGTTTTAGATAGATGGGGCTAAGTTGTCCTCCAATTTTACCAGTTTTGTATTGGTAAATCAGGTCCTATTGCTCCTGAAAGCACCTTTGAATGAAGAGGGTTTCAAGGTCAAGAGGTAGGCAATATTAGGTTTCAATTTGGTTTGTGAGGGTGTGGTTTCAAATGAGCAGCACTTCATTGCTCCAAATGCTATTATCATCCTCATTTAGAATGAGGTTTTAGGCCTCCTTTCATAGCCCAAAAGTGCATCTAAGGCCAAATGGCATCTTTGCCATGTGAGGCAAGTGATACCACTTATCCTAATTGTGTCATTGATTAAGGAGGGGAAGGTTGCCCCTTTGGGGCTCTTAATCTACTGCCCTGTAGTCCATTAGAAGGTTTAAATGGTAGTATTGGATTATCATTTAGTGCATACTTCGATATTTTAAAGTTTCTAGGTAAGGGCCATCCCACCCAGGGATGGTTGTTGATGGCCGTCCTTGGGTGGGACGGTCACCAACTGTGACCATCCCTGGGTGGGACGGTCACTAGTATGAGCCCCAAAATTGCCCCAGATTGCTAGGAACCCTCTAAAATGAGTTTTGGAGGGTTTTGGAAGCCTTTTTATAGCCTAGAGGGGTGCCTAATAAGGCCATATTTTTTGTATAAGAGGTCATATGTAATGCACTAATATTATTATATAATTTATGTGATTTAGGTGTCTATAGATGCCCCATTTTTGGGATGTGCAATGTGAAACAAAGTGTTGAGCAAAAATAGATCACTAAATCATCAAATGAAAAAGGTTGTTCGTTAACCTAATAAAATCTATATGCCTTCATTGTGGAAAAGCATACATTCTTGGAATCCTTTCTATTGACATAGTCGAAGGATCGATTGCAGGTATACCTTTCAGTTGTGTTGTAGTAACAGTCTTATGGGGCTTAGGGCATACTAGGTCTTGGTGCCTTGTATTATTGTAAACCTTCACATGGGTCAATTATCAAGGTTTAAATGAGGTCAATCCTATTTAATTTACTTCTTATACTGATTCTTTGCCCCAGCATGGGCTTGAAAATTTATCTTTAGCCAAGATTCTTTTGAATGCATGGAATTTTACACTTTTGAGTGTTTAAATGTTAATTCAATTTTTGAGTTCATTATTATGAATATCCACTCAAGCGATGAGTCTATGAGGGCATGAAAAATTCTAAAGCAATGAGTCACTTGACACATGAGTTAATTAGGGTAACTCTTTATTTTACCCATGGTACTGTATACCTGTTTGAAGGTGATTTTTGACTATTTTTATGAATAGTTTTGGAAGCAAAAGGCCCAATATCTCATTTCTTTGGACTGGTACATCCATGTATGCCTTATTTAGGACTAAAATAGAGTCTTTTGATGTATCCAATATTATTATAGGTTCAGTCTAGATCCCTCTCATTTTCTTGACCAATCTACATTATTTTTGGTGGGTTTTTGGCCCATTTTTTGGTATTTTTGATGTTTTTAAGTGAAATTTTCTTATGAACATCCTATTGTGGGACAAGGGAAGTATTTATGAATGTCACATGGTGGGAAAACCAGAAAAAAGTGCACTCATCCCATCCAAGACTGGTCAGCTTCTTTTGGAGCTATAAAAGGCCAAAAGGGCCATTTTGGATCATTTGTGCAACTTGCTTGGAGAATTTGGAGAGGGGAGGATTTAGGAGAGAGTTTTCTGAAGTTTATCTCTGCTAAAATATCAACCCACAATATGATACAACCAGCGTATGCATCATATGGTGGAGCCAGTGCGAAACAGGTATGGATTACATGCTTTTTCTGCCCTATTTTATTGAATTTTTTTAATTTCTGCTCTAATTTCATGACTACAACCACACCCATGATTTAAGAAACCTAGGAGGACTGAAATACATAAAATTAAACCTTAGGCATGCTTTATTTACAAAAAATTAGGGTTAAAAATCAATTTTTTTTTGTTTTTTAAGGTTTTTAGGGCATTTTTAAGGGTCAAATTGACCCTATTTTACCCCTATTTGGGGACCATCCCTGTGAGGGATGGTTATTGGTGGCCATCCCTTGGTGGGATGAATACCAACTTAGGGGATGTCCTTGGGTGGTACGGCTAAAAATTGGGCCAAAAAAGGCCCTTTTAATGTGTTTTTTAATGTTTTTATAGAAAAAATTTGTACTTTTAGGGCCTGTTTGACACCCTGATTTACATGAGCAGATAGTTAGGAGTCATTATAGGGTACCATGTCTCTTTCAGGTCACTAGAAACTATTTGACTACTTCATATTGGCATTGGATTTATGCCATAGATCTAAAGCAAGTTATGCAGTTAGATCCTATGGTGGGAGACCACACTTATATGATTGCTTTTATAGACCTATGGGACCCTCACACTAACACTTTCCATTTAGACATGGGGGAGATGATAGTGAAACTATAGGACGTCTATCAGATACTATGTATTTTGATAGAGGGGTGCCAAATAGTATCTTCTCTTATGGAGCGATGGGAGGTCATAGTGCAGAGGTACTTCGACGTGTGCTGGGAGGATGTCCTGACTAATATGATTAGTGGAGGTATTTTAGTGTCTAGATGGTACTAGGAGGGTGTGCTTGGCATTAGGCACACTTTTTTGATGACCTTGATCAGCAACATGCTGCTACCCAAATCTTCAGGAGCTAGGTTCCCATGGAACCTAATAGATCTGGTCTTTACTCTAGTTGATTGTGTAGATTAAAAATACACGCCAAACAGAAAGATAAAACCACAAGAATGGAATACAAGAAAGTTGCACAAAACAGACGATTTATATTAATCGATGGAGTTTAAAAACTCCTTTTTGAATACAACTGGGCCTGTAACCCTTTATGTGATACAAAAATTACAAGTTATGCTAGGGTTCTACGAAATCCTAGCTAGCACGAATGGTGGCGCTTCCGAAGAACGTATCTTCAATCCCAACAGAGTGAGTGGGATTTGTCGTATCCCTTGCTTGGACCACTCCATATTAATCAGCTGCAATCAATAAACTGGATCTGTTATCAAAAACCTACACATATTAACACTATCAAGGAGTTAGAGATTAATGAGAGGGCTCCACTACGTGAGCCCTCAGAAACAATTTAAAACCCTATAAAAATGGAATGCAGGAAATCAATAACAGATTAACACATAAAATACGGCTACTTGCTTTAAACTAATTTATACATGTTCTCTGTTAACGCAGCTAGACCAGGTGACACCTAGAAGTAATGTTGTTGTCAGAATAGGCTGCGAAAGGTGCCCTGGTGCACTCGCCGAATGCCCGCGTGCTTCTGGATCTGGATTACAGACGTCGGTCTGAGTCTGTGGCTGAAGGTAAACGCCCGTGGGCACTTGTTAAACGCCCGTGGGCACTTGGTAAATTCCCATGGGCACTTTGTGAAGGGGTAAACGCCCGTGGGCACTTGCGACAGGAATGGGAGATTTTGCAGAGTGCTGCAGAAGGAATGGCAGCGAAAGCGGCGACGGAAACGACGATAGATGCGACGAAAAGGGTAGCAGAAGAAAGGAGATAATAGTAGAAGAATTAGAATCAGAGATAGAAGTAGCAAAAGACCTAGGCGAAGAAGATAGGTAGCAGACATAGGGTTTGAGCCATCAAAGTGACTCGATTTATAATCCACTCTTAGGGCACACTTTAGGGTTTTAACGACACTTTGAATGTGTGGCTAAGATTAAAGGGGATCCAAGGGTAGAGAATAAATCTTGGTTGTGGAATGGATTAAGATGGATGGACGAATGATATTAAATGAAGGATGGACGGCTCAGATTAAATCACTTAAACTATTATTTAAATATATATATTAAAATATTAAAATATATATATATATATATATATAAATATTAATTTAAATAAATTTGGGGATGAAAAATGGCGGGAAAGGTGAAATTGGGCCAAATAATGGCGGGAAGGTGGATGACCGACATGTGGCTGACAGGAAGGTATAGATGACTTGCAAGTGGCTGGATTTTGGTGTCTACAGATGCCCCTTTTTGAGCTGCTTTGTGTGAAGACACAATGCAGCACAAAAACTTAGGACACCTGAAAAGCTAGATCAGACGCAACTCTCTCTCAAGACTAAAGCACAACTTTGAAGACCAAAGAATAAAAGAATGTTTAAAATTTATCAGCTTACCCCCTCAATTGGCGAGCGAGAATGGTTCTCACGAGCCAATTGGAAGAAATTCGAAAGAAAATGAACCGTTTTTGCCCCAACGATGAAAAAGGGGTTGGTGTATGAACCATCTGTTTATGTCCCAACAGAAAAGGGGTTGGTGTACAAACCAGAAAAGAATATGATTGAAGACGATATGAGTGATGTGAAAGATGAACCATTTTCTGCCCCAACGGTTATAAAGGGATTTTTGCCAAATTATAAATTCCATGATCATGTAAGATGAATTCCACTATAGGGAAGTTAGAAATTGATAACGGATGCCCCAACTCCTGTGGGTGAATCCATACTGTTGATGAAATTGCCTTGTTGGCGCCATTGATATGTAGAGATGCAATATGAAAGAGTCCAAAACTTTAGAGATGCTCCTAGTGACTGTATGGATAATTCCTCGGGTCGGAACCAATCAACCTAGGTAGCCTTAATCTCTAGCAAGACTCAAAATAATGATGATATTGAAGATTTGTCCACGTTTAAGGCCCCATGAACCAGGCCATCAATGAAAACTATTGAGCAAATTGATCTTGGTATGAGGTCACTTAAAAAGTAAGATACCCAGAATTGATTTTCAATTTTCAAACGGTGAAAATAATTGATGATGATAAATGGTAAGTGTCCTTATGGTGGTTTAATCCTCTTACCGAATTGCATGGATGCAAATCGCTGCAATCGCAAAGGTGATAGAATATACTACTAGATACGAGGTTTACTTTAATTTAATTTGGCAAAAATATGCATGATGAAAGAAGAATGAATGAAATTAATGATAGATCAAAAGAATTGATGAATGTGGTTAATTTTGTGAAGGTTTTGAACATTTTTAACCCAATTTGTAAATCAATGATGAATGATGCGCTTTTTGAGCAAAATGACAAAATTTGTATCCAAAACTGTTGTAACCTTCACAAAATGTTTTATTATGATAAGAAGAATGGATGGATGCAATTTGATGAAATTTGGAGGAGGTAAGCTTCAATTTTGTAAGTTTTGTTCTTTTATTCCATACTGACATCAAACGCCGGTATGCATTTGGAGGTGGCAAAAATGCCCATCGGTGTTTGAATGCATCATGAAATGCCCCACTGCATCTGAATGTGCCATGAAATGCCCCACTATGTTTCAGGGCACCAAAACCAGCTATTTAAACAATTTCAGCAAGAATTTCGCTCATTTGTGCGTTCAAGCTTGAGAGAAGTGCGTCTAAGGGAGTGAAATGAAGTGAAGTGAAGTGAAATGTTGTGTAGGAGAGTGAAGCACGTGGAAGCTATGGCAGAGATGGGAGCGGACGCGCCAGTGTAGTCAGCTGAGGTATTTGTTTATTTAAGCAAGTGCTTTTATTTGTTTTTTTTTTTTTTTTTTGTAGTTTTTTTTTTTTTTTTTTGAAACAAACTTGTAACCAATTTTTGTTTTGTTGTTTTGCAGCTTAGGGTGTTAGAGGCACGACACCGATTCTCCCCTATCATTATGGGGATGAGGAGGTCATTGTCCCAGGAAGACTGGGAGACATTGGAAGCAGTAGGGCTAGCGGAGGCAGCCCGGTTAGAGGTAGTTCGGGCAGATGAGGGGTACCTCTCGGCTTTGGCCGAGAGGTGGGATCCAGATCGTGGGACGTTCCAGCTCCCAACTGGAGAGATGACGATGACGCTTGAGGATGTATACCGCATCCTCAAGGTGCCCGTGGAGGGGGCGCGGGTGGAGGTTGGACAAGATAGGGCCACGAAGATGGCCAAGTTGTTTGGGGATGACTGGAGGGAGATCCGGACGGAGAGCGGGGGGATTCCTTACTTGGCCATGTATACGGCCAAGGAGTTGGTAGCGGTGGAGGCTCTGATGATGTTCGTATTGGCCAAAATTGTGGCCCCGAACAGCACCGGGTGCAGGTTTCCATGGAACCTGATGGGTGTAGTGAGCGAGATGCTCACTAATAGGGTAGTGTATGCCTGGGCGCCCATTTTATTGGTGTAGGTGTACCGGGAGTTGTATGAGGTTCGAAGGCGGGGCCGGAAGGGCCTAGGCTGCAGTTTGGTTCTCCAGTGTTGGGGCTGGGAGCACTTCAGAGTGGCTCGACCGGAGGGGTTTCCATGTGCTTACTGGGACATGAGCCAGGCTTATGGTAGGAGATGGCTAGTGGCGGAGGAGAGACAGCCGAGCCACCCCATGAGATCGGGGCAATGGTATAGGAGTTTATGGGTAGACTTTACAGATGCCCAAGTCATTTGGAGGCCCTAGCAGGAGGTGAGGTGGATCGGTGATGGAGATCGTCTGAGGCGGATGCGATAGGCTAGATGGGTAGTGGGTCGAGGCCACAGTGAGGTGGAGTACATACATATGTCTTGAGTGCTCCGCTAGGTCGGATTGAGACAGGATGTCCTCGGTGAGCCAGTGCGCTATCGGAGGCATAGATCAGAGGGGGATTTGCCGTGTGCCAAGCCATGGAGAGAGGCGACAGAGGACGATGAGGACATGGAGATCCCTGACGTGGATGACGTCGGGGTAACAACTGAGTATGCAGCATGGATGGCCGCAGAGCCAAGGTGGGAGCCACCATTAGTAGCTGTTGGATTTGGAGAGGACGAGGGAACCGCAGAGGTTCCCAAGCACAGGGAGGGTCCCCGTATTTGAGCTGATAGTCAAAGGCGAAAGGGGAAGATGGTGCGGCAGGCACCGGGGAGCAGAGATGATGAGGATGATGATGGTGAGGGCCTAGGAGAGGCCACTGGAGAGACTAGAGAGGTACCCCCTAGCAGGCACGAGGATGATCTGGCGCAGCTATAGTAGCAGATAGCAGAGCGTGATGCTATGCTAGTAGTCCGGGATGAGAGGATAGCTCGGCTGGAGCAACAGGTTGCAGAGCGAGATGCCCTAATAGCTTTTCAGGAGGGGAGGATGGCCCAGATGCAGGCGGACTTGGATGGAGCGACTAGGGTGTCCCAGGATGACAGGGTGACGAGACTCCAGGCAGAGCTAGCGGAGCGAGAGTGATGACACGGGATAGACATATCTAGACTTAGGTCTAGGACTCATTACATTGAGGCTCTGGAGGACACATTGTTTAGGCATCACATTGTGTTGCCTGATCCTCCATCCTCTTTTGTCTCTAGGCATAGTGATTCTAGGCACACCACTAGGTCTAGGGCTCCTACTAGGTCACAGGGGTCCTCTTTTGATGGTTAGCTTAGTGCTTAGATGCACTCTTTATGAGCCTTGGTGCTCTATTGTATTTTGTAGCCTTTTGGCATTCACTGTACGTTTTGATCTTTATACATATATATATATATATATATATATATATATACATGGCTTTTATTTATTTGGTGTTTTACTCTCTTTTGTGTGAATGCCTATGTTTTTGTGATGCATGTTTTGATATGTTTTAATGTTTTTGATGCATATGTGATGGAATGGAATGCAAAATTATAGATGATTAATGCGAGACTAAGTAAATGAAATATGCACTAAGAAGCACTCATACTTTTAGATAGTTAGATTTAGCCAACTGTTATCATAATTGTTTAATCAGGGGCACCAATCTTGGTGGCTTGTGAATGGATGACGTATGGAATGACATGAATATGGAAGAAGATATGGAGGTTGATATGGAAGAAAATATGGAGGTTGATATGGAAGAAAATATGGAGGAAGACTGTTTTACAAAGACTCAAACATGCTAGTGGTATCAAACAAACTTACTAATATTGCCTAATTCAATTAGGACCAAATGTGTGTGCATGCGAGTTCATTAACCAAATCAGAAGCATGGTAGTGACTCTAGGCAATCAAAAACCTATGTGTGTGCAAGTGTGTTCATTAACCTCATCTTGCATAAAGTAAGTAACCCTGTTATGGATAAGACCCCGAAGCTATTTTGTCCGTATGAGCATTCAGAGGTCTCTCTTTGAGGAGAGACATGTCACCACGCAATGAGTATACTCCACTGCCAGTCAAGCGTCTATAGCCCCGGTGAAGGTTAACTCCATAGTCCATGTTGTTTTTGACCTTTGTAAGCCTTGGGGATGACTACCTATCCGTCTGACTGGACAAGTAGTACGATCCTTACAACTTATTTGGGATCAGTGGTGTGTGAAAAATGTTCATTTCCTTAGAGCTTTGGGGAATCAAATTCTCAACCGAAGTATGATGAGAATTTTACCCTATCCTTACTACTCTGTTTATATTTATATTTTGTGGTTGCTTGTGATAGTGGTAAGAACCACTGTTTTATGGACTATGTTTGCATGATAGGACAAACGAGGATTACCCTGTTCACTTTGAGGCACAACCCAAAGATGGTGTTATCTCTCTTTGACACAAGATGTTTTTTAAGATGTGAAAATGTGATAGGTTCAATACCGCTTTTGAAATCATTTCCCAATACTCAAGATTTTATTTAGTGTAATTTGTGATATGGCCCTAGAGAAATTTAACATGCATTTCGAAGTTTGCTTAAAACACTAGAAATGGCTGAGTGACTGAAAACATTTTGGCAATGTAAATATGTGCAAATGGAAAATGGGTGTACGAATGACAATTCGGTTTGATGGATTTTATGAAGGTGCCCCTGATTAAGGCAATATGACTTTTGTTTGACCAAATTTTATATCCAAAAGATAGAATTGTCTCTAACATGATATGCAACTATGGCTGAAAATGAAATGTTATGGTTTTCAATGAGATGTATGCACATGAAATGCAATGTTTTTGAATGAGATGTATGCAACTAACAATGAAATGCAAATTCTTTTTATTTTATTTGTTTTTTTTTTTTTTTTTTTCTTTTTTTTTGTTGTACAAGCCATGTATATATGTACATATAAAATTCAAACTATGCGTAGAATGCCCTCAAGTGTATAATATTAAGTGGTTCGAGTTCTTCCTCTCCCTCTAAACTGGCAAGTCTATAAGTTCCATTACCCACTCTTTCAGTGACCATATATGGACCTAACCAATTAGCCGCGAATTTATCTCGAAGATGCGGCAATGCATTGGTGTTTTGTTGATTCTCTTTAAGGACAAGATCCCCTACTTGAAATTCTCTTATATGAACTTTGGCATTGTAAGCACGTTTCAATCGGTCTTGATAAACTCGCAAATGCTCTAAAGCATTGATTCATTTTTCATCTATGAGTGTGAGTTGATCAAGACGTGCTAGTAGTATCATCATCAATAAATTCTTGCAAAGAAATTTGCAAGGAAGGGATCTCGAGCTCAAGAGGCATGATTGCTAAGACTGGCAGAGACGCTAAGTACTGCTTGATGTCATCAAAGGCTTTCTGACACTCATCTGTCCATGAAAATTGTACCCCCTTTTGTAGTAGGTGGCAAAATGGCCTACATTTATCAGAAAATTGTGTAATAAAGCGACGGATTGAATTAATATTTCCTTGTAAACTACGCAACTCCTTCAAATTAGTTGGGGGACACATTTCCATAATGGCTTTGACCTTGTTTGGGTCCACCTCAATACCTCGTTTAGAGATAATAAAACCTAGGAGTTTTCCTGAGGTAACACCAAAGACACATTTCTTAGGGTTCAACCTTACTTTATGCTCTAGAAGCCTATCAAAAACTTTTTCCAATACATCAAAATGCTCTTGTCGAGTTTTAGATTTTGCCAATAAATCATCCACATAATCTTCGATAATCTTATGCATATAATCATGGAAAATATAAGTCATGGCTCGTTGATAGGTTGCACTTGCATTCTTAAGGCCAAAGGGCATCACCCTGTAACAAAAAGTTCCCCAAGGTGTAGTAAATGCTGTTTTGTGTTGATCTTCAGGGTTTATTCAAATTTGGTTGTATCCTGAAAATCCATCCATGAACAAAAGCATTTCATGACCAGTGCAGGTGTCGACAAGAGTATCAATGTTTGGAAGAGGAAAGTCATCTTTAGGACACGCTTTATTTAGATATCGAAAATCGGTGCAAACACGTATTCCCCCGTTAGGCTTGCGAATGGGTACCATGTTAGAAAGCCACTCAGGATAATCAATCGGGACGACAAATTTAACATCCAAAAGTTTTTGAATCTTCGATTTAACTAGGATGGCCACAGTAGGATGCATTTTCCTAAGTTTCTGTTTGACAGGTTTAGCATATTTTTGTAAGGTGAGGTTATGGACAACCAAATTAGGGTCTAGGCCTGGCATGTCTTTGTAAGACCATGCAAATATCTCCTTCTTCCGCTTGAGTAGAGCAATCATTTGCTCTTGTTCCTCTGATGATAGAATTTTAGCCAGTTTCACAATTTGGGTATTATCTTGGTCTGTACTAAGGTCTACATCGATAGTTTCTTCAATAGACATGTGGGAACCTTCCTCAAGCTGATGGGGAGTAGGGATCAGATTTATGTCATCTAAAATGTCATCAAGCTCCTGTGCCTTGCTCTCATCTCTGTCTGCTCGGAAGACCTCTCGTCTTAGAAGATGAAGGTGAATGTGGAGGTGAAGGAGGAATGTAGTTGGCAGAAGCCCTTAACAATTCCTCGGAAAGGATGAACTCTGAAATAGATGGAGGGGATGAAATCCGATCCATGTCAATCAGGCTTGGATTGATCGGGATTGGCTTATCCGGATCATATGGATTATGGAGTTGGGTGAATAAGTCTTCAAAATTCATTATCGACTTATGGAAGAAAGGATGGGCGGAATGGAAGGGAAAACCGGTGAAGACCTCGGAAGACCTGAAGTGCAAAACAACATTGTTTTTGAGTTTTTTTTTTTTTTTTTGAGTTTTTTTTTTTTTTTTTTGTAGTGGTGAAAACCACTATTACACACATACAGACAGCAATAAAGTATATATATATTTTTTTATTTTATATATTTTGATTTTTTTTTTTTTGGAATTTTCTAAATTTTTTGTTTTGTTTTTGGTAGTGGTGAAAACCACTATTTTAGTATATACATATAATACAGGTTTGGATTATGGCTTATGGATGTGGCGGAGGGGGTGGTTCACCTTGTTCTTGTGGAAGAAGCAAGCGAAAGATGGCCTCTTGGAGAGGAAACAATTGGAGATAAAACTCGTCTTGTTTAGTGAGGGGAACAATGGGCGCCGACTCTTCTTCAGATTCATCAGCATTTGACATGACGTCAAATTCTTCATAGGCTTCATCTTCGGATTCGTCGGGGTGGAGGATTTCTTCTTCTGAATTAAGATTAATGCTTTGAAAATCTCGTTCAAAAGAAGAAAGGGATGGAAGTGGTTGGTATCCCAGACCAAAACACTCAGTGGGTCTCTGATATGGCATATCGATGCGTTCAGTTACCCCTTGCTCGTAGCGACCTAGGTCAAATTGCTGCCAATTATGTCTGTGGAAATAGCGAGAGGGAAAACCCTCCATCCTTTCGATATTGGTAGGGACTGGATGCTTGGGTTCTGGTATGGTAGTAGGACTAGAAGATGACTCTATTCCCCCATATACAAAATTAATGGAATTTGGCATAGAACCCATGTTATAAACCGATCCAATGGATAAATGTTGGTCATGTGGATGACCAAAATCTTTAACTGTTTGTACATTGAACGGTGTGATGTGGACATCTTGAATGGCATACTCACCAATACCTGCATCAGTGAGATGGACCTTGACTTGGGAGGGAGATGGACTTGATGATGGAATAGAAGAATGTGGGATAGAAGAATTGGAAGGATTTGGTTGGGTTGATGCTTCATTGACTTGTGAAACATCAGCTGGTGATGGTTGGGAAGATGGAGGAATAATAGGTGATGTTGAAGAAGGTGTAGAAGAAGGGGGTAATGACATGGAAAGAGATGATTGGTCATGGCCACATGTGCATGTGGTCACTGATGAAGAAGAAGGAAGATTAGTTGATGAAGAAAGTGGTGAATGAGATGGAATAGCGGAAGAGGAAAATGGTTGCGATATGATGGGTGGCTCCTCAGGAATGGGAGCTTTAGAAGAATATGGTATAGAAGAAATAGATGGGGTCAAGAAAAGATGAGTGGATGGCAACACAATCTCATAAGGATTTGAGACATAGTTGCAATGTTTGAAGGGTTTTGTGTTAGCAGGTACACAATGAACCTGTCCCTCATATACATACTTCAGACATTGATGCAGTATAGAAGGGACATATATCATATCCCTAAGCCAAGGCCGTCCAAGCAATACATTGTATGCCATGGTCCCTTCCAAGATGTGAAACAAGGTATGCAAAGTTCGGGCCCCTACCTCAATGGGCAAGATAACTGTGCCAACTGTGGAAGATAAAGCATCATTGAATGCTTTAAGAGTAAAATTTGACTTTGTGATAATGGATGGCGACATCTTTAGATGACTCAACGCCGATGTTGTAATGATATTGATTGAGGAACCGGTGTCAATTAAAACTCTCTTGAATGGCTTGTTATCGATCTTGGCCATGATATGCAGTGGAGGATCTATACTTTTTGTTGACATAGGTTTGATTTCAAAATCATAGAAAGTGATGGAGGGCTCCATGCATGTTTGAATACTTCCCACAAAGTTGTTGAAGGCATTAGTATCTTGAGTTTTAAGTTCGATTGATTTTAATATTTCCATTAATGCCTCTCTATGCGGGGGATATTTTTGAATGAGGTCATAGATCGATAACTTGGCAGAAGCCATTTTTAAACTTGTAGTTAACCGGCTACTCAATGACATGATTGGTCTTTGGCGTTGAGTAGAATGATTTAGTGGTTGTTGAGAAGTACTAGCACGTCTTTGGGTCACTGTTACCTGAGGTGGACTGGGGTTTGTACAGTGGTCGTGGTTCAGCTCGATTTGTTTGGTTTGCCCTTTGACCCCGGGTTACTACGTTAATAGTACCCACAAAACCTTGGTATTGTTGTACATGGTTGACTTGATTAGGAGGAGTTACCTGAGTTACTCCCCCTGAAGTTGTTGGAGCTTCCTCCCGATGTGGAAAGGGTGTTTGAAATATACCAAGATTTTGATTTTTTTGGGCTAAGGGACTATCCAATTTAATGGCTCCAATCTCAATAAGATCTTGGATCACATGTTTGAAAGCTGTACAATTATTGATATCGCACCCATTTTGCCTATGATAAGGACAAAATAGGTACTCTTTGTAATATTTCCCCCTTCTAGATGGGTCTAAAGGTTTAAAATCAGGTAAATTTAACTGATTTGTGCTATATAACTTGTTGAATATAACAGCATATGGTTCATCTAAAGGTGTGAATTGTCGCTTGGGACGATTGTTTTGCCAAGGTCGAGTTTCTATGGTTGGCCCAGTATTTGGAGCTGGTTGAGTAGGGGCGGGTACCGCATGATAAGTGATTGGTTGTGGTTGAATTTTCATTATTTGTTGTTTTTGAGCCATTACGGGCTGGCTTGCCACCACTTGATTAACTTGGTTAACATTTGAGGCTATACTAGCCTGTGCTTGTTTGTTTTGGCCATAATTATTATTTTGTTGTTGGCCCTTTTGTTTCCATTCTTTTCTATGGGGTTTTAAAACACCCTCTTGGACTTTAATGTCTTCTATGATACTTGCTTGGGCCAAAGCCTCTTCAAAAGTCCTGTATTGTTGTAATTGGAGTAACCAAGAGATAGGTTTTAGACAACTCTGGGTGAACATTTTGGTTAACTCCTCCATTGGTAGGGAGAATGGCAGTTTATTAATGATAGCCCTCCAACGGTTTCCAAATTCATAAATAGTCTCATCGTCATGTTGCTTGAGCTTGTATAAGTCGGAAAATGAAACTCTCTTTTGTACATTCAAGGAGAATCGTTCTAAAAATAGATTAATCAATTGCTCGTAAGCATAAATGCTATGGTGAGCTAAATGATTATACCATTGTACAACATCTCCTCCTAATGTCTAAGGAAAAGTTCTAAGCATAAGAGCGTCATTATTTTGGATTCTAAAGCAAGCATGCATGAATGAGCTCACATGTTCATGAGGATCCTCAGTTCCTCGAAATTTGTCAAACTTCGATAATGTGAAATCAGTTGGATATGGTGGTGAAGGTACCGAAGGATGAATTGGTTGATTGATCAATGACCTTAGCGTAGGTTTCTGACTAAATGAGCCAGGCGCGTTAAGCATAAGGTTATCGATCTGTTGTTGCATAGCATGGAGTCGAGAATCTTCATGAAAATTCTGACTTGTTTGATGATTATGATGATGTAATGGAAGAGTGGAAAATTGATGAGATGGGATGAAATTTCCTGAATTAGGCGGTGTAGAATGGACATGTTGTTGGTATGGATGATACCGGAAAGAAGATGATTGGGGGCCACCATTGGTGGCTGGTGGATGATGAATTGGACTAGGTTGGGAGAAAGGTGGGGTAGGAATGGACACCATCGAAGATTGGGGTACCCAGGTGGGGCCTGACTAATAAAAGCTGGCTGGGTAGAAATTGGTTGGGGTGTAGGTTTTACTACAATAGATGGTTGAGCATTTTGTTGCTATTGTTGCAAAATCAATTTGTCGAGATACTCCTTAACCTTATTAATCTCTAACCCAAGGGAGGTGGGATGATTGGATGAAGGTGGAGGGCAGGCTGCCATGGTAGTCACAGAAGACTGCATAGCAGGGGCGATGAAGTTGGGAGAAGTAGGCGATACCTGGGAAGGAACAGTAGACTGTGTCCCAGGTAGGGTGAAACCATAAATGGTTTGGGAAGAAGAGGGTTGAAATTGGTTATGGTTGGAGGAGTTTCCACCAACTTCATAAAGAGAATTGGTGTACACCCGGGTACATGGGGGAGAATGTGGTCAGGAAGACACTACATTTGTCTCCAATGTAGAACAATTGAGCATCCGAGAAGATGTTGGAGATGAAGTCGGCTGAACAGATACCACATTAGCCTCAAAAAAAGGGTTAGTGTAGACCTGAGTCAAACCAGCGGGTATGGTTGATGCAATATCCTACTAAAAAATAGAATATTGCATAGGGGAATCTTGGATTGGCTCAAGGACATAACCAGTGCCATCTCTTAAGTGAGTTTGCACTTGGGCCATATCAATGTGGGTAATATGACAGGAATTGTCTTCCTCCATGGGCATGGCCATGTGGTAGACGGTAGAAGGACATGAAAGACCTGCAGGCGAACCTGCCTGAAATTCACTAGGATAAGTGGCTATGTTGGTGATGGGGATGTTTTGTGAATTACCCATTTGATTATTTAGATTTAACATTTTAGATTGATTCCTTGTTAAAACCATGAAGCAATAAATCTAAACAAATTCAGAAAAAGAAGAATGCAAAACTAGAATGATAAATTTACACTCCAAAAATTATCAGAAAACAGTCACAACCTAGGTTTCAACCAATGTGTCTTACCTGCGGTTAATTAATTATTTTCTGATCTTAATCTGTAATAAATTTTAAGTGTCCGGTTTATGAGTTTTGCATGTAATCTAATCTTGAATTATTCACAAAAGAAGGTAAAAACTATGGCTAGGAAAGTACAACGAGATTCTTACTGGTGATGAAATCCAGAAAGTTTGCTCGGGGGTGACCTATGGTGTCTAAGGCAGAAGTTTAATGGATGGAGATGAATTCCACCGTCACTAAACTTCAAGCAATACCTGGTGATGAAATCCAGATATCACTGTTTTAAATGCAATATGAAAATGCAAATTTTTTTTTTTTTTTTTAAATGTTTTAGTTATCTAATGTGTACATACAAAGCTATAAATCAAAAGTTCTAATGATCTAAGCAAGAGGCTACTGAAAACATGTCATTTCCCCTGAAGAAGTGGAGTACACCATTTAAAAATCCCTGCCTACCAATGATATCAGATATCAAAAGAGCAACTGGAAGGTTCGTCCACTTCTCTGCCTGGAATCACCCAATGGCAGGAGTACTATTGACATCCAATCAATAGTCCTACTTAGATAATTAAAACAAATAATTTATAGCTATTCTAACATGCAGCTAGGTATGCAATTTTTTTTTTTTTTTTAAATGCAAGCAACAATCAATAATGCAATGCAAAGAAAAATGTAATTAAAAATAATTGTTCTTTTCCAGATTACTTAGTTTTTGTTCATTTTAAAGTAATGATCTGAAAAAGAAACAAAATATGGCAGAAAAATCAAAAACGTAAAAAGTACAGCACTTACTTGGAAGCCTACGCCTACGCTTTTTTTTGTAAAACTGACTTCAAATGCCCACGAGAGTCTGCACAGGCTGAAATGCACCTCTGCGTTTCGTATTGGACTTCCAGACGCCCCTCTGCGTCTGCTACATTTTCTGCAAGCTCAGAAACCCTAGTTCGCTGTAACAGCGAATTTCACGATTTCTGGAACCTGCAAAATGAAACAAAAAACAAGAACAAATTAGTAAAGCAAGTATTAGAAATATGAAACCCTAGGGGGTCCCACCGTGATCGCCATTTGTAGATTAAAAATACACGCCAAACAGAAAGATAAAACCACAAGAATGGAATACAGGAAAGTTGCACAAAACAGACGATTTATATTAATCGATGGAGTTTAAAAACTCCTTTTTGAATACAACTGGGCCTGTAACCCGTTATGTGATACAAAAATTACAAGTTATGCTAGGGTTATCCGAAACCCTAGCTGTCACGAATGGTGGCGCTTCCGAAGAACGTATCTTCAATCCCAACAGAGTGAGTGGGCTTTGTCATATCCCTTGCTTGGACCACTCCAGCTTAATCAGCTGGCATCAATAAACTGGATCTGTTATCAAAAACCTGCACACATTAACACTATCAAGGAGTTAGAGATTAATGAGAGGGCTCCACTACGTGAGCCCTCAGAAACAATTTAAAATCCTATAAAAATGGAATGCAGGAAATCAATAACAGATTAACACATAAAATATGGCTACTTGCTTTAAACTAATTTATACCTGTTCTCTGTTAATGCAGCTAGACCAGGTGACACCTAGAAGTAATTTTGTTGTCAGAATAGGCTGCGGAAGGCGCCCTGGTGCACTCGTCGAACGCCTGCGTGCTTCTGGATCTAGATTACAGATGCCGATCTGAGTCTGTGGCTGAAGGTAAACGCCCGTGGGCACTTGTTAAACGCTTGTGGGCACTTGGTAAACGCCCGTGGGCACTTTGTGAAGGGGTAAATGCCCGTGGGCACTTGCGACAGGAATGGGAGATTCTGCAGAGTGCTACAGAAGGAATGGCGGTGAAAGCGGCGACGAAAATGGTGATAGATGCGGCAAAAAGGGTAGCAGAAGAAAGGAGATAATAGTAGAAGAATTAGAATCAGAGATAGAAGTAGCAAAAGACCTAGGCGAAGAAGATAGATAGAAGACATAGGGTTTGAGCCATCAAAGTGACTCGATTTATAATCCACTCTTAGGGCACACTTTAGGGTTTTAACGACACTTTGAACGTGTGGCTAAGATTAAAGGGGATCCAAGGGTAGAGAATAAATCTTGGTTATGGAATGGATTAAGATGGATGGACGGATGAGATTAAATGAAGGATGGACGGCTCAGATTAAATCACTTAAACTATTATTTAAATATATATATTAAAATATTAAAATATTAAAATATATATATATATATATATAAATATTAATTTAAATAAATTTGGGGATGAAAAATGGCGGGAAAGGTGAAATTGGGCCAAATAATGGCGAGAAAGTGTGGATTTGGGCCAAATAATGGCGGGAAGGTGGATGACCGACATGTGGCCGACAGGAAGGTATAGATGACTTGCAAGTGGCTAGATTTTGGTGTCTACAGATGCCCCTTTTGAGCCGCTTTGTGTGAAGACACAATGCAGCACAAAAACTTAGGACACCTGAAAAGCTGGATCAGACGCAACTCTCTCTCAAGACTAAAGCACAACTTTGAAGACCAAAGAATAAAAGAATGTTTAAAATTTATCAGCTTACCCCCCTCAATTGGCGAGCGAGAATGGTTCTCACAAGACAATTGGAAGAAATTCGAAAGAAAATGAACCGTTTTTGCCCCAACGGTGAAAAAGGGGTTTGTGTATGAACCATCTGTTTATGTCCCAATAGAAAAGGGGTTGGTGTACAAACCAGAAAATAATATGATTGAAGACGATATGAGTGATGTGAAAGATGAACCGTTTTCTGCCCCAACGGTTAGAAAGGGATTTTTGCCAAATTTTAAATTCCATGATCATGTAAGATGAATTCTACTATTAGGAAAGTTAAAAATTGATAACGGATGCCCCAACTCCTGTGGGTGAATCCATACTGTTGATGAAATTGCCTTGTTGGCGCCATTGATATGTAGAGATGCAATATGAAAGAGTCCGAACTTCGGATATGCTCCTAGTTACTTGTATGGATAATTCCTCGAGTCGGAACCAATCAACCTAGGTAGCCTTAATCTCTAGCAAGACTCAAAATAATGATGATATTGAAGATTGTCCATGTTTAAGGCCCCATGAACTAGGCCATCAATGACAACTGTTGAGCAAATTAATCTTGGTATGAGGTCACTTGAAAATTAGGATACCCAAAATTGATTTCCAATTTTCAAACAGTGAAATAATTGATGATGATAAATGGTAAGTGTCCTTATGGTGGTTTAATCCTCTTACCGAATTGCATGGATGCAAATCGCTGCAATCACCAAGGTGATAGAATATACCACTAGATACGAGGTTTACTTTAATTTAATTTGGCAAAGATGTGCATGATGAAAGAAGAATGAATGAAATTGATGATAGATCAGAAGAATTGATGAATGTTGTTAATTTTGTGAAGGTTTTGAATGTTTTTGACCCAATTTGTAAATCAATGATGAATGATGCGCTTTTTGAGCAAAATGACAAAATTTGTTTCCAAAACTGTTGTAACCTTCACAAAATGTTTTATTATGATAAGAAGAATGGATGGATGCAATTTGATGAAATTTGGAGGAGGTAAGCTTCAATTTTGTAAGTTTTGTTCTTTTATTCAATACTGACACCAAACGTCGGTATGCATTTGGAAGTGGCAGAAACGCTCGTCGGTGTTTGAATGCATCATGAAACGCCCCACTGCGTCTGAATGGAATATAGGAAAGTTGCACAAAATAGACGATTTATATTAATCGATGGATTTTAAAAACTCCTTTTTGAATACAACTGGGCCTGTAACCCTTTATGTGATACAAAAATTACAAGTTATGCTAGGGTTCTCTGAAACCCTAGCTGGCATGAATGGTGGCGCTTCCGAAGAACGTATCTTCAATCCCAACAGAGTGAGTGGTCTTTGTCGTATCCCTTGCTTGTACCACTCCATCTTAATCAGCTACCATCAATAAACTGGATCTGTTATCAAAAACCTGCACACATTAACACTATCAAGGAGTTAGAGAATAATGAGAGGGCTCCACTGCGTGAGCCCTCAGAAACAATTTAAAACCCTATAAAAATGGAATGCAGGAAATCAATAACATATTAACACATAAAATACGGCTACTTGCTTTAAACTAATTTATACCTGTTCTCTGTTAACGCAGCTAGACCAGGTGACACCTGGAAGTAATGTTGTTGTCAGAATAGGCTGTAGAATGGGAGATTCTACAGAGTGCTGCAGAAGGAATGGCGGCAAAAGCGGTGACGGAAACGGCGATAGATGCGGCGAAAAGGGTAGCAGAAGAAAGGAGATAATAGTAGAAGAATTAGAATCAGAGATAGAAGTAGCAAAAGACCTAGGCGAAGAAGATAGATAGAAGACATAGGGTTTGAGCCATCAAAGTGACTCGATTTATAATCCACTCTTAGGGCACACTTTAGGGTTTTAACGACACTTTGAACGTGTGGCTAAGATTAAAGCGGATCCAAGGGTAGAGAATAAATCTTGGTTGTGGAATGGATTAATATGGATGGACGGATGAGATTAAATGAAGGATGGACGGCTCAGATTAAATCACTTAAACTATTATTTAAATATATATATTAAAATATTAAAATATTAATATATATATATATAAATATTAATTTAAATAATTTTGGGGATGAAAAATGGCGGGAAAGGTGAAATTGGGCCAAATAATGGCGGGAAAGTGTGGATTTGGGCCAAATAATGGCGGGAAGGTGGATGACCGACATGTGGCTGACAGGAAGGTATAGATGACTTGCAAGTGGCTGGATTTTGGTGTCTACATATTGCATAGAGGAGCCGATAGTGATGGCTTGGGGTCCTACTTTATTAGCACAGTTATACGGTGAGCTATATGAGATCCACTCTCATGGATGGAAGGGTTTGGGCTACATATTTCTACTAAACTCTTGGGCTTGGTAGCATATTGTAGTGGAGAGACCATAGGGACTACCATGGACCACTCGAGCAGAGCTACCAGATAGGGATATTGGATATGGAGAGCTATGGATGAGGTCGCATGAGTTAGGGCATAGCCGATGTTATGTTGGGGAGATAGAGAACTATGTAGAGGATTTTGCATGGCTCAAGGTAGTGGATATTGAGTGGATATTCTATAGGGATTTTCCTGCCTGGGATGAGGCTTCAACACATCTACATTGATTTTGGTGAGGTAGGTGGTTGATAGGGTGATATGGAACAGAGTGAGAGTACTTCTATTATGATCATGTGCTACGATAGTTCAGGCTATGCCAAGGATTTCCTAATGAGTTTATGGTCTATCATCATCACGAGGATGAGAGGACTCTAGGATGGCATGTGGTAGAGGAGTTGGGAGATGAGTCAGATTTTGAGGTGGCAGTCTCAAACTCAAATTATGTGGGCACTAAAGAGGAGTATGACGCATGGTGGGTCATGCAGTAGTGGTGAGGGGAGGGACCACTAGGAGGGGATGTAGCTATGAGGATAGTGGATGCCACTAGGGGTGATCCAGATGAGGAGGGTTTTTGTGAGTCTCTAGATGATGAGGAGGTAGACATAGGTTAGTGAGTTGTGCATCAGCGTGTGTCAGCAAACAGGGTGGAGCTGATAGATGTACAGGATCCAATTGGCTTTGATGAGGGGGACTTGGGAGATCAGGGTCTATAGCCAGAGTTAGCAGCATGATATTATATGATCATAGAGCTATAGAGTGCACAAGAGGATATGGAGAGGCAGGTAGCAGTGATAGATAAATTTTAGGCATAGGTCGATAGATAGGGCCCTAGCCATGGGGAGTCCAGTAGTGGCGAGCTAGCCAGGATGCAGGAGGATATAGCACATCTCCAGGGTTTGGTAATGACTTATCATACTAGGTTTTGATAGGAGCATGCATACATGGATATTATGGAGGATGAGATAGTACACTGTAAGGGGCACATACCAAATTGGGTATTAGCTATTGGATCATAATGTAGCCAGGGGAGTGGGACGGGACACTTGTCTACTCGAATGAGGGCTCTAAGTACTTCTTAGAGGATGGAGGTATCTAGAGGTATCATATTATGTGGAAGTAGGTCAGGGAGATCATGAGAGACTCATACTGAGAACAGAGGAGAGAGTCAAGGTACCGATCCTATGTGACCATGGTCAGCAGACTCTGATGGTTCTTTTTGGTTTTTTGGATTGTGAAGTCAGATGACTCACTTTTATTATAGCCTATGTGCAGTTTATGGACTATGAGGTTGCTTTTAGATTTTACATATATGGACACATATATATATATATATATATATATATGACTTAGCTTTGATCATTATTTCATTTGACTACTTTATGATATGAATACAATTTTTTATTTTCTATATGATGTTATGATGGATGTCTAACATGGATGCATGTATTTATCTGATGATGTGATTTGATGATAAGTAGATGTGGATGTTTCATTTAATATGCTTTTTTAAATTAAAAGGTATGCATAAAATAGTTAGTGGTCGTCTAAAATTTTTTGCTAATTTTAACCGGTATCTATCCTAGATCATGAATACCACTTAATAAACAAAAGTTTTAAATGTGTATGATTGAAAGTAATGATTGATTAGATTTAATTTTTGTATGATGGATTTACAATGACTATTTGATACATTATATGCTAGCACCATAGACTATACAAAATGTATCTTGATTATTTTCATGTTATTATAACACTTTATTTGATGGACATTGTAATTTTGACAACATGATGTAAAATGGAATGGATAATGTAATGTGATATGATTTTATTTGATAGTTTTTAAGAGACTCAAACACTCTAGTTACCTAATGAAAAGTCATATACTAACTATAAAAGATATTTTGAAAAAGTATGCACCTACTAAGATAACCAAGATAATCAATATCCCTATGTGTGCACGTGAGTTCATTGCCATGATAACACATAAGATTACCCTAGTGCAAATGGGATTTATTCAGCCCATCGACACTAGAGATCATTCTATGAGTCTCATTATCCTAATTTTTGTACTTAGTTGGATTAGACCACTATATAACCTAGGTTACAACAAGCTAGCTCATCCACATTCAAACATTGGTCTATACCTAAACAAGTTTCTTAAGTGATAGACATATCATCATGCAGGAGGCTACCGCCATTGACAAGTAGGCTATCCACCAAACATATAATGAGGATCACCTTATGGTTCTCTGATGCTGAGAATTCGAAGGATTCAAGTTCTGGAGTCCCTACCTTTCTTTGAATTTCTCATGGGAATTGCTCGTTTTGATTTGTTGAGCAAGGGATTGTAATAGTGGTGAGAACCACTATTTATTTTTGTTTTTCCTAGTGATGATAATCATTGATTCTTTATGCATATTCAGGAGTGATAATAATCACTATTCTCTTTGGAATATTTCTTTGAGATACTTGCCCTAGTGTAGGACATTGTAAGTTTTCAATACTAGGGGGGATAATAATCATTACTATTTTTATTTCTTTGGGATTACTTACCCCAGTGTAGGGTAAGGGATTTTTGGTAAGGAGGAACTTGTCCTTTTGTCAATTCTCAACATATTTGAACCATTCGCACAGGGGGATGAGCAAGATAACCTTTTTTTTTTAAAGTAACCTAGACTACTTCATAGTTTTCATCTTTCCTTGCGCTAGACTTTGATGTATACAAAGCATTATCTAAGTATACCAATAATTATCTAAGTAGGATTCTACCTTATAAAAATCATGCTAGCTTTCTACAAAATATGAGAAGACAACTAGATATGGCTGAGTGACCGAAAAAATTGACTATGTTTTACTAACAGTGGCTAAGTGACAGAAAACATACATATAATGTAAATGGTATATGTAATATATTGTATTATACATAGGTGGTAATATTAACTCATAACAACAATGATTTAAATAGATGCCTAGTGTACAAACCTGGTGCTAGACATATATGATCAATTTGGAATGATGCATAATGCAATGATGAGTATGCCTAATGCACCTATGATTATAATGCAAGTGATGAGAAATGCAATACAATGCAATATTTTTGTATTTTGATGGTTTTCATGATTTTTTTTGTAATTTTTGATATATATATATATATATATATATATATATATATATATATATATATATATATGTACAAGTTGACCAATGGGCTTAATGAATGCCATTGGAGCTTTTTGGGTGACCAAAGGGCTTATAGACACCTTTGGAGCATTTAGGTTTGACCTAGATAGTTGTAAACTGCCTAGGAGCATTTTAAGGTGACCAAAGGGCTTATGGATGCCTTTGGATCATTTAAGGTTGACCTAGATGATCGTAGATAGTCTAGGAGCTTTTTTATGTGACCTAGATGGTGTAAAACTTCTAGGAGCCTTTAGGGTGACCTAGGCAGACAATGAAACTTAGAAAATGTCTACGAATGCCTAGGGAAATTTGGTTGTTACAAAATGGCTTATGGATGTCTTTGGAGCATTTAGGTTTGACCTAGATGATCGTAGATAGTCTAGGGGATTTTTTATGTGACCTAGATGGTCAAAAACCGCTAGGAGCCTTTAGGGTGACCTAGGCGGGTAACAAAATTTAGAAAGTGTCTACGACTGCCTAGGGGTATTTGGTTGTGACCAAAGAGATTATGGATGCCTTTGGAGCATTTAAGGTTGACCTAGATGATCATAGATAGTCTAGGGGATTTTTTATGTGACCTAGATGGTCAAAAACCACTAGGAGCCTTTAGGGTGACCTAGGTGGGTAACGACACTTAGAAAGTGTCTATGACTACCTAGGGGCATTTGGTTGTGACCAAAGGGCTTATGGATGCCTTTGGAGCATTTAGGGTTGACCTATATGATTGTAGATAGTCTAGGGGATTTTTTATGTGACCTAGATGGTCAAAAACCACTAGGAGCCTTTAGGGTGACCTAGGCGAGGTAATGATGCTTAGAAAATGTTTACGACTACCTAGGGGTATTTGGTTGTGACCAAAGAGCTTATGGATGCCTTTGGAGAATTTAGGGTTGACCTAGATGATCGTAGATAGTCTAGGGGCTTTTTTATGTGACCTAGACTATCAAAAATGACTAGGAGCCTTTGGGGTGACCTAGGCGGGTAACGACACTTAGAAAGTGTCTATGAATTTCTAGGGGAATTTTATTGGTGCTCTAAGAATGAAATGGTTGCAAATGGACCTAGCTAGTTTATTGAAAATTTGTCTCACAAATTGGACAAAAAAATTGAGTTTTGTTGGTTTTCCTTTAGAACTAAATCACCTACTTGAAAGTCTCTCTGATGTACTTTCAAGTTGTAAGCTCTCTTAAGACACTCTTAATAAACACAGATGCTCGAGGGCATTCACACATTCATAAAGCAACGTTAACTGATCTAACAGAGCTTGCCTAGTTGTATCATTGTCAATGAATTCTTGCATGGAAATGCACAATGACAAAATCTCTAACTCCAAAGGCATGATGGCTTCAACACCATACACTAGTGAAAATGGAGTTGCCCCAGTGGGCATCCGAATACTAGTGTGATAGGCCCAAAGGGCAAGAGGTAATTGATTATGCCAATCTTTATGATTTTCCTAAACGGTTTTCTTCAAGATGGCTACTATTATTTTATTTGATGCCTTTGCTTTCCCATTGGCCTGTGGATAATAGGGCATGGAAAATCTATGCTTTATGTTATACTTTGTTTTTAATGCACACATATATTTCTTTTTAAAGGGTGTTCCATTATCCAATACTATTTTGGATGGAATATCAAAATGACAATATAATGTTATGTAGTATGAAATCTGCAATGCGAGGTCCAGTCGTTATGGTAAGGGGAATTTCTTCCACCCATTTTGTGAAATATTTGGTTGTCATTATGATAAATGTGAGATTTTACCAATTAAATCAAACCCCTATTATGCAAATGGCCAGACCGATTGAATCGATTTTAAGGCCTATGAAGGTACATGTGTTAAATTTGCATGGTGTTGACACTTCACACACTTCTTAACATAAGGTAATCTTGCTCTGAATTTGGCCAATAATAGCCCATGTGAATAATGTGCTTGGTGATGGCCATGCCACTAAAGTGGCCACCACATGTATCGTCGTGTGCTTGGGTGATGGCCCAAGCTGACTCCTATGAGTCTAAGCAGTGAAGGAGGATACCTTCATAACTCTGACAATACATTATGTCTCCTATTAAGACATATTTTACCACATTTTTCTTGAATGCTCGCTTTGCGGCATGCAACAATCCAAGTGGAATATTACCCAGTTTAAGATAATATTTAATCTGGATGGCCCAATCTTGCTTTGAAGAAGCCTCAATATTATGAATCGTGTTATCCATATGATGGTTGTCTCGTGCGAATGCTGATTGAAAGTGAACTTGGAGATATAGAATTTTTCTAGTAGCAAAAGGATTATGAGGGAACAAAGTCCCCTAGTTAACATTATTCAAATATTGGTGTAGTTGAGAGAACCTTTCATGAGAAGTCTCAATATGAATCATGTAAACAACTAATATAGTCTTATGCTCTTCATGCTCAGTCGTAGCTTGTGCTAGCATTTTTACTTGGATAGTTGTGATATCATATGAAGGGTCATGCAGGATTAGAGACCCTAAGGAAGCCATTGTATTCATAAAATGATTAGATGAATGAGGGAGTGCCTCTATATCATACCATTCAAATTTGACCAGGAGTTTGTCCACTAGGGCTTTGTAGGCTTGCAATATGGAACATTGACATTGGAAAATCCCTTTTACCTAATTAACTATGAGCAAGGAATCACAAAAAATGTTTAACTTTGTTATTTTCATGGTGATTGGCATCTGAAGTCCTATGATGAGAGCTTCATACTTGGTTTTTTTGTTCGTACAAGGAAAATCGAGTTTAAATGAAAGAGGTATGGGAGCCCCTTGTAGTGTGAAAAACATGATACCTGCACCACCACCTCACTCACACTTGGAACCATCAAAGAATAGATTTATGTTCGCCTGTGACTCAGGCTTTGTAGAATTAGGTGATTCTAAAATTTGAAATACTCCATCATCAAGAAGTTCTATATTTAGAGGCTGATCATCCTATGGAGGAGCCTCTGCTAGTTGATCGGCTATGACCTATCCTTTGATAGGTTTCTATCCAATGAACTCTAGGTCAAATTCTATCAACAACATTATCCACTTTGTCGTGCACCTATTATGATATGTTCTGCTCATCATGTAGCGTAATGGATTTTATTTAGATACAACATATGTGGTGTGACTTAACATATAATGGCATAGCTTTTTGGTGGCAAAGACCACTGCTAAGCATAGCTTCTCAACATATGCGTATCTAACTTCATAGCTGACTAGTGTGTGGCTGATGCAATAGGTAGCCTATTCTTTGTGAAATTCATTCTTTTGGGATAGCATGGTACCCAAAGCTAACTGAGTAGCTGAGATATATAAATAGAATGACACTCCTAGTCGTGGTGGAACCAATATAGGTGCTGAAGCCAAGTATTGTTTTATCTTTTCAAGGGCATTTTGACATTCCTCATCCTAATGAAATGAGACCCCCTTGTGTAGAAAATTATTCACGGGTCGACACTTATCCGATAACTACGCTATGAAGCATTTTATTGATGTGACATTTCCTTGCAAACTACGTAGTTGCTTAATGGTTATTGGGGGGGGCATTTCTAATATTGCCTTGAACTTGTTAGGATCTACCTCTATGCCTCTATTGGAGACTATAAATCCCAAAATTTTACTAGATGTGACACTGAAGATAGTTTTTGGGATTAAGTCTAACATTGTGCTCTATGAGGTGATCTAGATCTTACACAATACATCGAGATGTTCATGGCGTAAGAAATATTTTTCCAATAAATCATCCATGTAATCCTCCTTCCCATGGAGCGGTCCGACTATGCTAGCCTTCTTAGGGAGTAGGATAGTGATTATTTGTGACCCCGACGGTGGTTTTTCATGCCATGAATGTCTAGTGCAAAGGTACCTTTGTTCGATAGATTTATTGCTATTTTTGGTGCATTTTTTGGATGCATTTTTTGTTGCTTTATTTCTTGCTCTGTAAGCGTCCCAGGGTGGGACGAATACCAATGTTGTAATTGTCCCAGGGTGGGACGAGTGCCAACTAGAGCACTCATCCTAGGGTGGAATGATTACAGGCCTAACAGCCTATAAAAGGACCAAAACTAGGTTTTGGGCTTATTTGTAATATTTTTTCTTGGTGATTTGGAGCAGTGAGGAGGAGGAGTGCGAGTGTGCGTAGCGGAGTGCTGCTAAAATTTCACGGACATCATGAGTGTGAGAACCGGATCTTCGAGTGGAGGAGCCAAGGTGAGACCGGTATGATGTTCCTTCTCCCTGCCTGTTATTCATTTGTGTTTTATATGAAGTTAAAAACTTACATATAAATGTTTGTTTTGCGGTATTTTGTTTTTATCAGTATATCAAGTTGAAAACCTAATATATGATTTTATATTATTTGTTTTGTTTTGTTTTGCGTTAATATTAAGGTTGAAACCCTAATATTAATTTTTATATTTTTATATTGTTTTTGTTTTATTTTGTTCCCATTAATGCTGAAACCTTAGTACAATTTTTTGTTTTATTTTGTTGACTGTTCATAGATTAAGGTCAAAACCCTAATACACAACTGTTATCTGTACTTTTTTTGTGATTGTGTTTAGGTTTAAAACCCAACATGTTGTCATTTTATTTTGTAGTTTTTGTTCATGTTAAGGTTGAAACCCTAGTTTCATTTTTTTGTTTTGTTTTGTTTTTTGTTCACATGAAGGTTGAAACCTTAGTAGGATTTTTTTGTTTTGTTTTGCGTTAACATTAAAGGTTGAAACCCTAATATTATTTTTTATATTTTTATATTGTTTTTGTTTTATTTTGTTCCCATTAAGGCTAAAACCTTAGTACAATTTTTTGATTTATTTTGTTTTTTGTACAGTTATTTTATGTCTGTTGTCGTTGTTGTACAATTTGTTGTTAATGTTTCTGTACTTTTGCTATACTTTTTATGCTGTATTTTTTCTATACAATTGTTTATTTATCTCTTTTTTTTTTCTTCTCTTGAGCAAGGGGTTTGAGTAGTGGTGATAACCACTGTTATTTTGTTTTATTGTTGCCTTTTAGATTTTGAATTTTGATTTCAAAGTTGAGCTTGTGGGATTTGGGCTTGTGAATGATGTTGACCCTTTAGGCCTTGGGGATGACTACCCATCCTTCTCAGGGGTGTGTAGTATGAATCCTTACAACTTTGGGGATCAAAGGTGTTTGGGAATTTTTATTTGGAATGGAATTGATATTTTAGGCCTTAGGGATGACTACCCATCCTTCTCAGGGGCATGTAGTATGAATCCTTACGACTTTGGGGATCAAATATGTTTGGGATTTTTGATAGTGAACTTTTGGGATTTTGCTTCGTGAATGGCATTTATCCTTTAGTCCTTGGGGATGACTACCTATCCTTATCAGGGATGTGTAGTATGAATCCTTATGACTTTGGGGATCAAAGGTGTTTAGGATTTTTGATAGTGGTGAAAACCACTATTTATTGTGGGGATGTGGATGGGGAAGAGCTTGTCCTTTTGTCAATTCTCAGCATTCTTGAACCATTCACACAGGGGGATGAGCAAGATAACATTTTTTCTTAAGGTACCCTGGACCGCTTTGCAGGTTTCATCTTTCGTTCACACAACTTGGGAATTTTTATGTGTTTTTAAGTTTGTGTTGGGATTTTATGTAACAAGGCATGATCCAAGTAAAACTCTACCTTGTAAAAATTGGCCTGACTTTATACAACATTTGAATAGAAATCTAAAGAAAACTAAATGACAAAAACCCTAAAGACATTAGAAGACAGTATGATATGGCGAAAATGCGAAGGGCGTTATTATTGATGGATCTTTTACAAAATGGACTAAATGTGGAAAATTATGGAATTGTTGAGTAATTACAGTCTATGGTGTGTTTGACATGTATGACCAACAAATATGCAATGTATGTATGTGATACCTAATGCAACTCTCTTTTTTTGTGTTTTGATTTTTAATATTACGCATGAAAGTGAGATGCAATTTTTTTTGTTATTTTTTATTATCTGTTGTTTTTTTCTTAATATTCATTTTTGACCAAGTGATTATGGGAACCTTTGGAGCTTTTGGATTGACCAAAGGAATTATAGATACCTTTGGGGCATTTTGGGTGACCAAGCGGTGGCGAGAACCCTTGGGGATTTTTGTTTGACCAAAGGGATTATAGAGACCTTTGGGGCATTTTGGGTGACCAAGTGATTGTGGGAACCCTTGGAGCTTTTGGTTTGACCAAAGGGATTGTAGAGACCTTTGGGGCATTTTGGGTGACCAAGCGATTATGGGAACCCTTGGAGCTTTTGGTTTTACCAAAGGGATTATGGATACCTTTGGGGCATTTTGGGGTTGACCAAGTGATTATGGGAACCCTTGGAGCTTTTGGTTTGACCAAAGGGATTATGGATACCTTTGGGGCATTTTGGGGTTGACCAAGTGATTGTGGGAACCCTTGGAGCTTTTGGTTTGACCAAAGAGATTATGGATACCTTTGGGGCATTTTGGGGTTGACCAAGTGATTGTGGGAACCCTTGGAGCTTTTGGTGTGGGCTATGGCTCTCTAAATGTTGAATGGCCTCAAATTTTTGATGTTCAAGGGTTCTAGTTCCTTGATTCCTTCAAGAGAGGCAATCTGATATGTTCCAAGTACTATTTTACTGTCGATTACATAAGGACCTAACCAATTTACCATGAACTTGTCCCTTAAATGGGTCAACAAGTTAGAATTTTGTTGGTTCTCTTTTAATACCAAGTCACCAACCTAAAATTCCCTCAGGTGAACTTTTGTGTTGTATGCTTTCTTAAGTAGCTCTTGATAGATACGTAAATGCTCAAGAGAATTGACGCATCATTCATCGAGTAACATAAGTTGGTCTAACTGGGCCTACCATGCAGTGTCATCATCGATGAACTCTTGCATTGATATGCATAGGGAGGGTATTTCCAACTTGAGAGGTATGACTACCTTGGAGCCATCCACTAGCGAAAATGGAGTTGCCCCAGTGGGCGTCTGAATGCTAGTGCGATAAGTCCATAGGGCAAGTGGTATTTGGATGTGCCAATCCTTATAATTATCTATGAACATATTTTTAAGGATGGCAACTAGCATTTTGTTTGATGCCTCTGCTTGCCCATTTGCCTACGGATAATAAGGTGTCAAAAAACTGTGTTGAATTTTGTACTTTGTTGTCAAAGCACACACATATTTGTTCTTAAATGACGTCCCATTATCTGAGATGATCTTGGATGGAATACCAAAATGACATATGATGTTATGTAAAATGAACTCCGCAATGCGGGGCCTAGTCGTAGAGGTAAGCGAATTGCTTCCACCCACTTAGTGAAGTATTATGTGGTCATTATGATAAATGTGTGATGACCTGACGACACAGGGGAGATCTTTCCGATGAGACATAAGCCCCACTATGAAAAGGACCAAGCCAATTGGATCGAATGCAAGGCATGAGAAGGTACATGTGTCAAGTTAGCATGGTGTTGACACTTCACACACTTCTGCACATATGCACAACAATCTTGCTCTAAAGATGGCCAATAATAGCCCATGCAAAGAATGTGTTTTACGATGGCCATACCGCTAAAGTTGCCATCGCATGTACCATTGTGTGCTTGGGTGATTTCCCAAGTGGACTCCTGCTGGTCCAAGCAACGGAGGAGGATTCCTTCATAGCTTTGATAGTATAAGATGTCTCCTAGAAAGACATGTTGTATCACTTTTTGTTTGAATGATATTTTTACGACATGCAACAATCCAAGTGGGAGGCTACCTAACTTGATATAGTCTCTTATGGGTGTGTACCAATCCTGCTAATCAAAAACCTTGATGGTATGAATGACCGATCCCTCTTGAAGTTCATCCCTAGCAAAAGATGAGTGAGAAAGAACTTGTAGAAATAGCATTGTGTTGCTATTAATAGGGGTTGGAGAGAACAAAGACCCCCAGTTGGCATGATTCATACTATCATGGATTTGAGAGAACCTATCCTGAGATGGTTCAAATTGGATCAGGTGGATTCTTGGCATTATGTTAGAGCTTGCATGCTCCATCACGGATTACGATAACATTTTGACTTGAATGGTTGTCATCTTACTAGAAGGGTCTTGTGGGATTAGTGATCCCAAGGAGGCCATAGTGTCTACGAAACAATTTTATGATTGAGGGAGTGCCTCGATGTCATACCATTCAAGCATTGCTAGGAATTTATCCATAAGGGCTTTGTAGGCCTATAGAACTGGGCATTTGCATTGTAATACCCCTTTCACTTGGTTGACAATTAACAGTGAATCACCAAATATATTCAAGCATTTGATGTTCATGGTGATGGCTATTTGAAGACCTATGAGCAAGGCTTTGTATTCAGCATTGTTATTAGTGCATGGGAAATCAAGTTTAAATGATAAAGGTATTGGAGCCCCTTGCGGTGTGAAAAAAATGATTCCCATGCCACCCCCTTGCTCACATCTAGAACCATCAAAAAATAAGGTTATGTCATCCTGTGACTTAGGCTCATCAGAATCTGGTGATTCTGAGACATGGAAGACCCCATCATTAGGTAGTTCCATGATCAGAGGTTGATCATCTTCGAGAGGATCCTCTGCTAGTTGATCGACGATGACTTGATCTTTGATGGACTTTTTCCCAATGAATTTTATGTCAAACACCTTCAACAACATGATCCATTTTGCCATGTGACTACTGTGATAAGTACGACTCATCATGTATCGTAATGGATTCTCCTTAGACACAACATATGTCGTATTGCTTAACATGTAATGGCATAGCTTTTTGGTGGCAAATACCACCGCCAAGCATAGCTTCTCAATGTATGCATAGTTAAGTTCATAACTGACCAAGGTGCGGCTAAGATAATAATTAGCCTATTTTTTATTGTATCGCTCCAAATTTTTTGCACCCCTACCTTCAGGCTAAAGGATCCATGCCCGAAAGGGGGATGG
Organism: Wollemia nobilis; assembly: GCA_028583015.1. Lineage (NCBI taxonomy): Eukaryota > Viridiplantae > Streptophyta > Pinopsida > Araucariales > Araucariaceae > Wollemia > Wollemia nobilis. The sequence continues at coordinate 1,711,185 of JAQPPZ010000220.1, read as the reverse complement.
GAAAAGGATGGGACGATACCTCGGACTGAGAGGCCCTTTGAAGGTCCCGCCTCTCGGGGGAGGGGTATTAAGGTGATTTTTTGACGGATGGTGGGGTTCACCAGGAAACGTTTAGTGGCAGTTTCCACGCCTAGGTTGGGAATGTGTTTAATGTGTTCAGTTTTATCTTTAAACATCCAAGTCCTAGGTTTGGCCAGATGAATCTAAGTGTTCTATTATGAAAATGCAAATTAAATAAATATAGAAAAAATAGGTTTGGACAGAAAAATAGAAAGAATATGCTAGATTAAAGAACCATACCTGATCCGGATGTCTGATGAAGGTTCTGATTTTTGTAGCAGTCCAGATCGTCTAGAATTTGACAAGATCGTCTGAGATCTGACGAATTCGTTAGAGACCTGCAAATAGAGAGATAGATACAAAATACCAAAAATGCAACTATTCTAACAAAGGGAAATGGTGTAAAATGACAACATAGATGCTAAGGTGATAATCACAAATAAAAATTTACGAAAGATTATGACGTTCTAATGACAAATTATGACTTCATTGTGCACTTAAGCTATATGGGTGAACTCCAAGATGCAAAACAATAAGGAATAATAACAAATTTAACTAAATGCAAGATAAATCAACAAACAAAGTGAGAAAACGCAAACCTTGGGCACTGATTGCCCCCAATGTTGATTGCAGTCGAAATCATCTCGAATTGGTACGAAATCATCTCGAATTGAACAAGATCATCTATGACGATCTGAGCTTGCTCGGCTGAAAAAAACTGATGTTCTTGCAAACAAACTTGGAAAAATACAAATGCAAATGGTGGTTTAAGATAGTCTAAGGCATGTAGAATTCATGTTACAGGAAATTTCAGCCGGGGGAATGCCAAGAGGGGGTCCTAAGGTTAAATAGGCTTAGGAGGGAGGTTAGGAGGTTGGAGATCATCCTAATTTGGAAGATCTCCAATGGGGGAGGTCTCTAACGATGCAGACACGCTTCTACCCGGATTAGAGATGTCGTTGAAATAGAAGCTAACTATGCACAAATCAGTTTGGGACGAGATCGTCTGGACGTTCTTCTCCAAACGAAATCGTCCGATCTGAGGCGATATCGTCTGATCGATGACGATATCATCAAACGGACAAAACAAACTCTAAAAATGGCGCAAAAAATGAGGAAACGGGTAGCAGGCGATTTGGGAGCGATTTTGGGGTTAAAATTTGAATTTGAATTATTACTAATGTAATTTTAATTATTGCTAAGTTTTACTGTGCCAATTTTAGGGTGCTACATTTTGCCCCCTCTTTAGCAAATTTTTCGAGGAAAATGCGTTAAAGATGAGTTCTTCTCGATCTACGAGAAAGCAAAAATTTATTCCCATTTTTAGGCGATGATTCTTGGTCGAATCGTACGACAGCTTACTATGATGCCCCCTCCGTGTTTTTACCCAAATCGAACGTTTGAGGTAAAAATGCGGAAAAGCAAAAAAAATTTAAAATGTTGTTTAAGTGTTTTTGAATAAAATTAAGAAAAATAGGGAAAAACCCTAATTCATTTTTACTGTTCATTTTCATTATTTTTTGGTTTCTGGAGCTCTGCAGACAAGATGGTCGAGACAGCGCACAGATCGACAGAGGTCCGGCGTGGGCTACGGGTAAGGGTCTAAACTTAGTTTAGAAGGCTTGAATTTTGAATTTCATGCTTTTAGATTAAATTTTGATAATTTTTGAGCATCACGGCCATTTTTGGGCCATCGACGTCATCGAGACGAAATCGTCTCGATTTCGTCGAAATCATCTCGATATCGTTGATTTCGTCCAGGGGCGAAATCGACGAAAAGGGGACGATTTCATCAAAAAGGGGACGATTTCGGCTGGCGAAATCGGAGACGAATTTGCTCAAATTTGGGATGATATCGTCCAATAGTGGACGATATCATCATTTATTAAATTGAACTTGTTGTACTTGCATTATTAATGATTGTTTTATTAATGATTTTTATTGTTTTGTTGTTTTATGTTGCAGAGAGGATTACTAAAGAGCAGAGAATGGAAATACGTGGGTTGAGGGATGACTTGGCCACTCTATCTCAGGCAAAGTGAGATCAGCTGGCTCAGGTCGGCTTGCAGCATGTGGCAGAGATGCCATAGGTTTCTACAGATATGGGGCTATTGACAGCCCTAGCAGAGAGGTGGTATCCGGGTTCTTCCTATTTTTGGTTACCAACAAGGGAGATGACTCCCACACTAGAGGATGTATGGAGGATTTTGAGGATCCCCATACAAGGATGGCTAATCACTCCCATGGCCAATCAGGGCCACGCGATGATGCGACTATGCGGAGATCCGAGCTTCACCCTGGAGAAGGGCAAAGTGAACATCGAATCTCTATGGCAGATGCCTGGGGCATCTAGACTGACACAGGTTTTGGCTGGGGTTGTAGGTGGTCTGCTGCTATGCCATCAGAGTGGATGCAGAGTACCATGGCTACTAACATATGTGGTCTACGACATGAGAGACCACGGATACAGGTTTGCTTGGGGGAGCTTTGTACTATGTCAACTGTATAGGATCCTGCATGGGGTCGTATACAAGGGTGATCGATGTCTGGTTATGACATCTCTACTATAGGTTTGGTGCTAGGAGCACATCATGGTGCAGAGGCCGATAGGGCTTCCACTGATAGGGATTGATAGGGAGAGGCCCCGAGCTTTCTACTGGTGGCTCCGAAGAGGGTCACAGCGGCGGATAGATCTGCCAATGTCCCGAAGACTACTTGATGACCTTGTCTCCGACTAGATCACCTAGAGGCCTTGGAGAGATCATCCAGGGTGGGCCGAGGATGAACAAGAGCTGGCTCGCATCAGGTGAGTCTGCTGGCTGAGGATGGAGAGGGGAGAGGTGGAGCTCCACCGCTATGACCAAGTTTTGAGGCAGTTCGGTCTACAACAGGGGATCCCATCCCTCAGAGACTACGAGTTTTCTCGGACTATTCAGGATAACACTACAGTTAGCGGGGCTCTAGATATGCAGCGCTTCTGGGGTCTAGACATAGATGATGCCCCCATTCAATCGATGGATGGGGATGATGCTAGGGTAGCTAACGGCTATGATGCCTGGTACACAAGCATCCACCCTCCTCGGATGACGAGGGCTCAGGGTCTGATTCACATAGTTGTGCGTCGGATGGGGAGGCGGCGCTAGGCGACCATTGAGGTGGCATAGGGTCACGGTGGGAGAGAGCAGAGGAGACCACAGGCTCAATAGAGGCCATGACAGTAGGAGAGGAGGGAGGAGAGACCCCCTTCTCCATAGAGAGAGAGACCACCATCGCCCGATAAGGGCAAGGGTGTGGACATAGGAGAGAGTAGTGAGATGGCTACTCTCCGGGCGGAGACTATCCGTCTCCAGGCAGATGTGCAGACTCTATAGGATGAGGCTGCATGACATCGAGAGGAGGCCACATAGCTCAAAGATGAGGTAGCATGCCTCAGAGCACGGAGTGGAGGGGCGAGCACTCAGGATCTAGCATGGGCTATTGCCCAGGTCACATTCTATCAGACACTATACCACCATATGGTGCCAGAGGGGTAGAGGTTACCACTGTCGGCCCATATTGCGGAGCCTGTCGAGATGAGGTCATCGAGGACATCATCACGATCAGAGTCTAGGACTCATAGCACCACACGGACTATGATGGGGCCACCTCGTCCACCTCAGGGTAGGGGAGGAGATGAGGCTGAGAGCTCGAGGGGTTCTCGAGGCTAGCTACTACAGATTGCACTACACAGATTGATTATAGTGCTTATTATTATTTTTGATAGGGGATTGAGTATGCCTAGGTACAGATTGTGGCATACCAATCTAGTTTTGAGATGATGTACATATACTGTTGAGATATATATAGATGAGATATTTTTTTGATCATATGACTTGTCTTATGTATTTGTATGATGCTTTAATGTTTTGATTGATTGATTCGATGATTCATGTAATTATGCCACTTGGAAACATTATAATTTTGATGTCATGCTGTAAGATTTTAAATGAAATAATCTGATGTAAACAATTTGGTTGTTTGTGATGTGATAATTTGATAAAAATAAAAGGGACTTTTAACAATAATTTCAAAGGACATTGTCGCTATTATAGACCATTTCATGGAGTCGCCGCTCACTCGGTCGTCAAGCTAATCCTAGTATAGAAATATTGCTAAAAGTAAAAGAGTGCTTAAGAGACTGTCTTAAGACTTTGTTGTGATGATGCAAATGATGATGATGATGATGATTTGTTTTTCAGATTTCCATGAAAATATTATGCATGAAATACGAAAAGAAATATGATTTTGCTAGGCATAAATTCCTAAGTATGATAAAATGTTTGGATAATTCCCTAGGAATTATACCATCATTGCAAAATTGAAGTTTGACATAATGACATGAAATAGAATAAGTGTTTGTTTGTTTTAAAGCATAATTGTGTAACATAATGATTTAAGTCATATGTTTTTATGAATTTAAATAAATGGGAAAATAAAATTGGTACAATGGTTTGCGCTAGGCATAGAATATTTAGGTATAAACTTATACCATCATCGCGAAATCCAGAGAAGAAAATAATAGTTTTATTGCATGGTTGATTTTTAATTTTTGAAATAGTCAGAAAATATGAAGATGAGGACTTGCACTAGGCATAAAATTCCAATTTTGGTTTTGGAACTATACCATCGTTGCGAAAGTCAAAAGTTATATATAAATGTAACTTGATTGCATGTGTTGAAAATGATTTTGATATTTGATAATGCATGTAGTTGTCTTTATACTAAACAACTGTTCTTCAAAGAAGAAAATGAATTTATCCCAAACAATTTGCAAAAATATTTCAAAGTATCTTAAAGACAAAAGTTAGATTTATAAGGAATCCCATGTGCGTATGTGAGTTCATTACCAATCTTGATTTATCATAATGATACACAAAATCTCTCAAATACAAATGTGTGTGCAATTGCATTGTTCATTTACCAAGTTTTGAGCAAGATAATTTGATACAAGTGATTTGAATGAACCAAATAAGTGTTCATTAACCATGATTTAGATGCATATAACCATACCAGACTACTATGTAGGTCGGGTTATCAAGAGCTAGCTAATCCATAAGTAGACATAGGTCTGTACAAAATAAGGTCGCTAATGTGACAGACATATCACCACGCTAGGAGTTACCCAAGGCCAAGCGGGTTGGGCACAAACCACCTGTTATGGGGCTTACCTCACAGTTTTCGAATAATTGAGAATTCCAGGGATTCAAGCTCATCAACCCTTCTTTTCTTTTCAATGGGTAAGGAAAGGGATTTTATTGCTTTTGCTTTTGCTTTTGTCTTTGTCTTTGCTTTTGCTCTTTTTTTTTTTTAGTTTTGTATTGTGACTTGATATTTGAGATAATGCTGAAATAACTTGTTTCTTTTTTCTTCTTTTTCTTTTGAACTTTTCTTTTCTTTCTATGCTAGGGATACTTGCTCGGATTAGCTGTAGAGCAAGGGATTTTTATTCTGGGTAGGGGTGAGCTTGTCCTTTTGCCAATTCTCAAAGATTCTAGACCATGTGCATGATAGGATAGCAGGGGAAACTTTTCGCTCAAGAACCACTTCTACTATGTAACATAGCATGGAAATTACAAATGTAATCATTTTATTGTGAAAAGATATGCTTGGTTTAAGTAAATAACAACATCAATTCTCTGTGCTCAAACTGTATTTAATTGAATTTTGTGTACTTTGATATAAGAGAGATTAGTAATCATGCCAGATAAAATCAAGATATTTATTTTTTGTGTTTGTGATAGTGGGGGATTCCAAATAAATGCTAATTTATCCAAAATAACTTGAAAATATAATGGCAATGCTTAAAGAAGAAATATATACAACAAATATTTGTGAAGAGTTTGATAATTTTGACTCTCTCTTTCTTCTTTATTATTATTTTTTTTTTGGGTTTCAAAAGAGTCAGTAATATTGTTGTTTTGACTTTTTTTTTTCATTTGTTTTTGTTTAAACAGTTTGATATATTTTGAAAATGAGACAACATGCAAAATATGTACAAATGATGAAATGACCAAATTTTATGCGTAATATCGCTTAAGATGCATAATATTCATAGGTTCTTTTAAATCTTTACCATCTAAGGTAGCTAATTTGTATGCTCCTGATTCAAATTTAGCAGTGATAATATATGGTCCAAGCCACTTGGGCTCAAATTTACCTTTAAGGTCTTTAGTTGCATTAGTATTTTTTTGATTTTCTTTTAAAACAAGGTCGCCGACCTCAAAGGATCGATGACGAACTTTCTTGGCATATGATCTTTTAAGCTTGTTTTGGTAGGCACGAAGGTGCTCTAAAGCATTGATGCGCTTTTCATCTAGAAGTTCCAGCTGATTGAGTCTGCCAGCTCGATATTCATCTCCTACTTCGGTATCTTGAAGTAGTAGAGCCAAAGAAGGAACTTCTAATTCAAAGGGAAAAATGGCTTCAGTGCCATAAACCAAGACAAAAGGTGAAGTTCCAGTGGGAGTTCGAACACTAGTTCGATAGGCCCACAAAGCTGGATATAATTGAATGTGCCAGTCATGACCAATTTTATTGACCATTCTTTTGAGAATTTTGATTAAGGTTTTGTTAGATGCTTCTGCTTGACCATTACCCTGAGGATAATAGGGAGTGGACCAGCGATGTTGAATCTTATATTTTTGGCATAATTTTTTAACATCTTTATTTTTGAAACAAGTTCCATTGTCTGAGATGAGATTTGCAAGAATTCCGAACCTACAAATGATTTGATTAAAAATAAATTTAGAGACTTGAGTTCCAGTGCAGGAAGCTAAAGGCATAGCTTCAACCCACTTCGTGAAATACTCAGTGGCGGTTATAATGAATTTGTGTCCATCAGATGACACAGGATTAATTTTGCCAATAATGTCTAAGCCCCATTTTGAAAAGGGCCAAGGAGATGAAATAGCCTGCAGCTCTTGTGCAGGCGCATGGACAAGGTCAGCATGTTTCTGGCACTTGTCGCAATGGCGCACATAATCATGTGCATCCTTTTCCATGGTAGGCCAAAAGTAGCCTATCCTAAGGAGCTTTTTAGCAATGACATTACCACTGAAGTGTCCTCCACAAGATCCATCGTGGGCTTCACTTAAAGCTGATTTGGATTCTTCTAGATTCAAACATCTCAATAGGATACCTTCAAAAGATCTCCTATATAAAGTATTGCCAATTATTACAAATTGACTTGCTCGTCGACGTAATAACCGACGCTGGTTTCTATTAGAATTGGCAGGGAAAGTCCCATTTTGGAGAAAATCAATTATATCCATATACCAAGGTTCAGGAGTAGTTTCATTGATTAGAAACACATCCAAAGGTTCTAAACATGACTTATTTGAAGCGGGTTCCTAGAGTCGATGAATAATGATGGTGGCATATTCATCATCTAACTCCAAGGGCAGAAGAGATGCAGCTGCGGCCATAGCATCAGCCGCACGATTGCTAGTTCATGGAATAGCTTCCAAAGTAACTTTATCAAACAAGGATAACAATTGCAAAACATATGCTTTATATGGGCACAATTTATCATCTCTGGTCTGATAAAATTCATTAATTTGATTTATGACAAGTTGAGAATCACCAAAAACTAGCAGATGTTTGATTTTTAATGCCAAGGCAGCTCGTAATCCAAGGATTAGAGCCTCATATTCGATAGTATTATTAGTGCAAGCAAATGTTAATTTAAAGGACAAAGGTATAAGATGTTTTTGTGGGGATATTAAAATAATACCCGCACCAGCCCCACTCATGCATCGGGCTCCATCAAAGTATAAGGACCATTGTTCAATATGGTTCGCCTCTAATTGAAGGCATTCATCAGGAAACTCAATGATGAGGGGATGGGTAGACTCTAAGGGTGCAACAACTAACTGATCTGCTATGATTTGACCCTTAACAGACTTTTGTCCTATGAACGTGAGTTCAAACTCGCTTAGAGCAAGAACCCACTTGGCTGTGCGACCCGATAAATAAGGTCGACTCATGAGATACCGCAAGGGATCATATTTAGCAATGACATACGTTTTTTGACTGAGCATATAATGACGTAATTTTTACGTAGAAAATACGACTGAGACATAATTTTTCTAATGCTGTATAACGGGTTTCATAACTGATGAGGGTTCGGCTAATGTAATAATTAGCACGTTCTTTCTTCTCATCATCAAGCTGAGCTAACATAGCTCCTAAAGCAAAATCTGAAGCTAAAATATACAGGAGAAATGGGCGATTAGGTCTAGGCGGTGAAAGCACAGGTGGGTTAAGGAGGTATTGTTTGAGAAGTTCAAAAGCTTCTGTACATTCATCATCCCAGTTAAAAGGAACATCCTTCTTAAGGAGCTTAAGAAAGGGAGTGGTTTTGTCCGCCAACTTATCGATGAAGCGATGGATGGCTTGAAGCTTACCTTGTAAACTTCGTAACTCCGATATATTGGTAGGTGCGGGCATATCAGTGATAGCCGCAATTTTGAGAGGGTCGATTTCGATACCACGTAAAGAAACTAAAACCCCTAATAGCTTACCGGACTTAACTCCAAATATGCATTTGGCTGGATTTAATCGAATAAGGTATTCTCTTAACCGATTAAATACTTTTCTCAAATCATCTAAATGATCATCTTCTTTAATAGAGCGAGCGATAATATCATCTACGTAATCATGTAGGATATCATGCATCATATCATGAAAGATATAAGTCATAGCTCGTTGATATGTTGCATCGGCATTCTTTAAACCAAATGGCATCACTTTCCAACAAAAGGTACCCCAAGGGGTAATAAAGGCTATTTTAGCCTGATCTTCAAGAGCTATCCTGATCTGATTGTAGCTAGAGAATCCATCCATTAGGGACATCATTCCACTCTCGACAGTAAATTCAATGATTTGATCCATGTTTGGAAGAGGAAAATCATCTTTAGGGCATGCAACGTTAATATCTCTAAAGTCTGTGCAAACCCTAACTTTGGTAGCTTCTTTCTTGGTGACTGGAACTACATTCGAGATCCATTCAGCATAATCAATAGCTTGTATGAAAATAACATTCAGGAGTTTTTCTAACTCCCCTTTGACTAGCAAGGCCACTTTGGGATGCATTTTTCTAAGTTTCTGTTTAACAGGTTTAGCATCCGGATGGACTACTAGATGATGCATGACTACAGAAGGGTCCAGACCTAGCATATCTTCATATGTCCAAGCGAAGACATCTTCATATTCTTTAAGGAATGCAATGTATTCATCTTGTTTTTCTTGACTTAATGCTGATCCAATATTGATTATGTGAGGATTATCCTCAGTTCCAATGTTAACTTTAATGACGTTTTCTACTTCCATGTGTAGATCTCTTTCAAAATTAGGTGGGGCGGGTGAAACGCCCAATTCTTGTAATTCTTTTAAGGTTAAGTTGGATAATTTGTCTTGATGAGTGGTGGCCTCAAGTTGGGCTATAGTTGGTATAGAACCATCAAAATAAAAACCATTGTGTAACAACTCTTCAACGGAGACATCATGGAAAATATCTCCTTCCAACTCCTCATCGGATTCAACAATCAATTCAGGGTAAGCTATGGATAGCATATTACATGTAAATGGCTTATTCTTTGAACACAAAGAATCTTGTTTATCTAGATAATCTTGATAACATATGAGTTGGTCATCATCTTCAAAAGGGAAGGGTTGACCCTTACTAGGAAATAGGCCCACACCACATCGGGCGGGCCATGGTTCTACCTCAATAGGTTCTTTCATACCATTTTGGAAAGGTCCCAAGCCTTTCCCTTTATATCCCATTTTAAGCATTATGGGTTTAGCTTTAATATATTCATTAGCAAAATAGCATCGAGCATATCCCTCATGATGAGTTTTGATATTCCTAGGTATTCTTCCCCAATCATATCCCTTATAAATAAAAGCACAACTCCCGACTTGGTAAGTACTTCCCATAGGTTGTGGGAGGCCCAAAGTACGAGGAGATGGTGGCAAGTTATTTAAAAGAATTGAATCTTGCATAAAAGCATTTGTTTTTTCTGATATTAAGATTGTGGATAAATCTGGTAAAAGTTCATCAGAAAGAGCATAAGATGTAGAAGGATTATTCCCTATATCTTTAGATGTGGAAGGTATGATAGATGTTGATAATGTGGAAGTGTCAATAAATGGGTCTATAGGTTTTGAAGTTATAGGGATAGAACATGAAGGATTGGTTGTGGATTGAAGATCTTTTTGAGGTTCTAGTGTGGTTTGTTCAGAATATGGTTGAGTTAAATGTATAGGTGTAGTTGATGGAGTAGATGATGTTATGTGTGTGTTTTTCACACGTTTAGATGAAAAATAGGAATTAGGATGTGTGGATGATAGAGCGAGGCAAAATTGCACTCCAACAGGTTCTGCCAAAGCACACATATCAAAGGGTCTAGGGTCACCATGGATAGTGACCAACTAATTTTTAAATTCAAATTTAACACATTGGTGTAAAGTGGAGGGAACCGCTCGCATCGCATTGATCCAAGGGCGACCCAAAAGTATATTGTACGATGTTGGGCAATGTACAATAAACACGGTTGTATCTAGGGTTCTAGGACCAACTTGCAAGGGTAAGGTAATGACTCCACACGTTTCTTGTGTCTCGTCATTGAAAGCTTTGATAATCATGTCAGTTTTCTTCATTTCATCACTTCTAAAGCCAAAACGTTGGTAGAAGTCAAAAGTACAAATGTTTAGAGATGAACCATTATCAATCAGGACTCTTTTAACAACTACATCTCCAATTAGAGCAGTAATATATAAGGGATTATCCTTATGTAAACTGTGTTGTGGGATATCTTTATCCCGAAAGTCAATACAATCGACTTCTCGAGTGATGATAGTATTGGACATGGCTTCAGGTTGAATATTTTGAGGTACCATCATTTGGCTTAATGTAAGCATTAACTCATCCCTATGGGTGGGAGAAGATCTTAACAAATCCAACAGGGAAATTCTGGTTGTAGTGTTGGATAATTGTTCATTAATATTGTAAGGAGGCTTAAGTTGAACATTAGACATATGATTCCCTTTATTGGGATTTTTCAAAATAAATGGGGCTGACCCATCATTCTGAGTTTGATCCTGTTGAGAGTTTTGAGCCTGTTGTCTGGTAACAACTCCGATGGTACCTACAATGTTATATTGAAGACGTTGAACTGGTCTCGGTTGAGCGTTTATGGCTTGTTCACTAGGAAGGAACTGATTAGAAGAGGGTCGAGTAGTAACTCTTCTAGGAAATGGTTCTTCTGGAACCATAGCATCTGTGATAGGTTGAATAGGATCTGATTCATTTTCAGAACTATTCGATTGGTTTGAGGTGATGTCTACTTCACTTTCAGTATCTGATTCTACATCACTAGGATCGAGAGTTTGAAAATTATGTAGGGGCCTGGTCGTGACCAGGGATAAAGTTGTGTCAAATATTTGAGGATCCTAAATAGGTAATTGTCTGCTAATAGTCCCTACATATCGGGTAGGAGGGGGAACATTATGATGTTCGATTTGATTGGCCACTTCTTTACCATGGTTTGGTAAAGGATGTTGAAATATATCCAATGATTGATTAGCATTTTGATTTTGATTTTGGGGAATGGTCTTTTGAGCGTTATTAGGAGCATTTTGTTTAGGTTGGAAAGCTTGCACCTCCATTTCATTATTATCAATCAAGTCTTGTATTTTATGTTTCAATATTTTGCAAGAATTTGTAGCATGTCCAGGTCCTCTATGAAAGTCACAAGTGTAGATCGGCTCTATATCCGGGTATAGTTGGATCAGGTTCCCGGATAGCTGGTAATTGAATCAAGCCTCGTGCTAATAATTGAGGTAGAATGGTTGATAAAGGTTGATTTAATCTAGTAAATTCTCGAGGAGGTTTATCAGGGGGTTTTAATATAAATTTTTTTGTTGTCTTCGTTGTATTGATATTAGCAACGTTTCTGCTATCAGTGACTCCGTCACCTACAACTTGTTTGTTTTTATACTGATTTTTGGATGTTTTCTCATCATCTTTCTTTTTGAGCTGACCTCTTCTAATGAGAGCGTCTTCTACCCTTCGAGCTAAGTCTATAGCTTGATCGAAGGTCGTTAAGGTGGCAGTTGATAACTCATAAGATATTTGTTCTTGTAAATTATTAATAAAAATGTCCAACATTTCCCTATAAGGTAACACAAAGTGCAGTTTTCCTATCAACTGCCGCCATCTAGCTAAGAAATCAGCAAAACATTCATCTTTGTCTTGTTTTAAGTTGTACAAATCTTTAATGGTGACATGCCTCTCGATGTAGGCACTAAATTGATGGACAAACGATTCAGCTATTTCTTCAAAATTTCTCAAAGAATGAGTGGGCAATTGATAGTACCACTCTAATGCCATTCCTCCTAAACTTTTTGGGAACATTTTTAGTAATAGCAAGTCATCGTGTGATATATCATGACATGCTATCCTAAACATACGAAGATGCTCTATGGGATCTTCAGTTCCTTTATATATAGGCAGGACGGGCATGGGAAAGTGTTTAGGGTATGGTTGTGCTACAACTATGGGATCCAGAGGTTGACTACATATCTCTCGATAATTGTACGAGGGACGGTAGGGATCTATCTGGTCCATGCGCGAAGCTAACTGTTTCACCATGGCTTCCAGATTACTGGTTTGCCCACCATATTGGTTCGGTAGGGCATTAATATGGGATTTGTGAGCATATGATGGAGGGACATGGAGATTAGATGCTATATTGCTATTGTGTAAATTGTTGGTAGGAAGGGTGTTATGAAGAAATTTTGAAGTTGTATTATGTTGTATCCCGCATTGTTGAAAATTGGTGTTTGGCTTCATTTTAGGTTTTTGTTGATTTGAAGCATATTGATCAATAGTTTGGCGAAGTAAAGCAGTGAAGGAAGTTTTCTTTTGTGTGGGAATGATTTTAGGCTCAATAACATGTTCCTTAGGGGGTTGGGTAACCTATTGTTTTGGCATGTTCTGAATCATAGTGACCATATCTCTATTGGATGGTCCAGCTTTATCACTTTCTTGATCAACAAAGGACAAGGGATTAGTGTGTATGTTAAACATATCTTCCATAGCTGCTTGAGTGTCACTAATTTGTCCTTTATCAATACGAACCGCCATATTAAGAGCACCAATGTTATTATTGAAAAATTTCCAGAAATGATCTAAGTTATCAAAAGCAATAGTTCCATCTGGAGCTATTCTAGGGGATGAGGATCCTTCCTCTTTAAGATTGTCTTCTTGTTCATTGTCTTCACCCAGGTCATCTTCTGGCTGTTCTAGAGTTTCTCCTTCCGGAATTGGATCCTCAGGAAGGACATTTGGGTTTGTAGTTTTGCCTTCTAACCAATCTTCTTCTTCTTGTTCAGTTTGTTTACCATTTCTAAGTTTAGGCATTGTGCTTAATTTTAAATTTCAGAAAATATATATATACTTGTATATATATATATATATATATATATATATATATATATATATATATATATATTTATTTTTTTTTGCAACAAGGTATATATTTTAATTATATACCTACTATAGTATTTAAAATAAAATGTTTTGGGTTTTTGTTATGTTTTCTATTTTTCTTGTTTTTTCTATTTTTTGTTTTTGTAACAATATTATAAAGATAACAAACAACACAATAAATGCAAGAAATAATAATGAAAGCAATGATCTAGTTTTCTATAAATAATTTATAAATGTCATTAATGGGCTCGAGTTCTTCAGAGTCATGAAGTGTTCTTCTTCAAATTGGAAATTTTCTTTCAAGAATTTAACAAAAAGTGCTATAGTGATATTATCTGTCTCAGACTCTGGTTGGTAGAAATAGAGTTCGTGGCAATACTCTCGATATAACACAGCTCGAGGAACTCTCCTCCATCTTTCCCTATCCATAAGAATGACCTCTTGATCTTCTACACGACCTAGGAATTGGTGTATAACAGCTGCATTCTCGAGGTATTCCTCGAAGGTGAACAATTCTGAAGACACAAGAGCTCTCCTATAAGCTAACCACCTATGGCAAGCTCTCTGAAGTTCATGATAAAAAATGAGTTGATGAGGATCCAGGATCCTATCTAGGGCAAACCTCTTGATTTGTCTAAGTTCGGTTGATCTAGATGAAATGACACCTAGCCTCCTATCAAGTTCTTTCCACATAAGTTGGTTTCTATCTGTTTCAGGCACACTAAGCACATAAATTAACTTCTATGGCTGCTAATTGGTTTTCAACATTTATAGTAACTGCTAGTCTTTTCTTAGGAGCTACCATCTAGACATGATATGCAACTTAGTATTTTCTAATGATTTTAAATGCATCTATGTTTTTGTGTTTTTTTTTGTTTTCAAAAGGTTTTAGTTTCACGTCGGGTTCACCAAAATGTATCGCTCCAAATTTTTCGCACCCCTACCTTCAGGCTATAGGATCCGTGCCCGGAAGGGGGATGGGAAAAGGATGGGATGGTACCTCGACTGAGAGGCCCTTTGAAGGTCCCGCCTCTCTGGGGAGGGGTATTAAGGTGATTTTTTGACGGATGGTGGGGTTCACCAGGAAACGTTTGAATGGCAGTTTCCACGCCTAGGTTGGGAATGTGTTTAATGTGTTCAATTTTATCTTTAAACATCCAAGTCCTAGGTTTGGCCAAATGAATCTAAGTGTTCTATTATGAAAATGCAAATTAAATAAATACAAAAAATAGATTTGGACAAAAAACAGAAAGAATAAGCTAGATTAAAGAGCCATACCTGATCCGGATGTCTGATGGAGGTTCTGATTCTTGAAGCAGTTAGGATCATCTGAGATCTAACAGGATCATCTAAGATCTGACGAATTCATCAGACAAATTCATTAGAGACCTGCAAACATAAAAGTAGATGCAAAATACCAGAAATGCAGCTATGACAACAAAGGACAATGGTGTATAATGATAGTAACAATCATAAAATAATAATAATAAATAAAAATTCAAGTGGATTATGATGTTCTAATGACAATTTATGATTTTATTATGCCTTAAGACTATATGGGTGAACTCCAAGATGCAAAATAATAAAGAATAATCATAAGTTTAACTAAATGCAGAATAATGTAGAAGAAAGGAATGAGAAAATGCAAACTCTGGGCATTGATTGCCCCCAATGCAGACTGTAGTTGAAATCATCTCGAATTGGTGCGAAATCGTCTCGAATTGAACAAGATCGTCCACGACGAACTGAGCTTGCTCCGACTGAAAAATACTAAGGTTCCTGCAAATAAACTTGGACAAATATGGAGGCAAATAGTGATTTAGGATGGTCTAATGCACGTAGAACTTGTGTTACAGGAAATTTCAGCCAGGGGGAATGCCAAGAGGGGGTCCTAAGGTTAAATAGGCTTAGGAGGGAGGTTAGGAGGTTGGAGATCATCCTAATTTGGAAGATCTCCAATGGGGGAGGTCTCTAATGGTGCAGACACGCTTTTGCCCGGATTAGAGATGTCGTTGAAATAGAAGCTAACTATGCACAAATCAGTTTGGGACGAGATCGTCTGGACGTTCTTCTCCAGATGAAATCGTCCGATCTGAGGCGATATCGTCTGATCGGCGACGATATCGTCAAACGGACAAAACAAACTCTAAAAATGGCATGGAAAATGAGGAAACGGGCAGCAAGTGGTTTGGGAGCGGTTTTGGGGTTAAAATTTGAATTTGAATTATTACTAATGTAATTTTAATTATTGCTAAGTTTTACTACACCAATTTTAGGGTGCTACATTTATATAATTCATTTTTTTGGGCTAGCATGGCACACAGTGCCATCATAGTAGTTGAGACGTATAAATAGAATGGCACTCCTTGTCTAGGTGGTGCCAATACTAGCGACGAATCCAAGTATTGTTTGATGTCATTGAAGGATGAATGGCACTCGTCATCCCAATGAAATTCTACCCCCTTGTATAATAATTTATTCATGGGTCAAAACTTGTTAGATAACTACATTATGAAGTGCTTGATCGATACGACCTTACCCTGCAAGCTTTTGAGATGCCTGATGGTGGTTGGGGGAAGCATTTCAAGGATTGCCTTGAATTTATTTGGATCTACCTTGATGCCTCATTTTGAGACTATGAAACCCAAGATTTTTCCAGATGTGATGCCAAATACGCACTTCTTGGGGTTTAGCCTAACCTCGTGTTTGATGAGGTGATCAAGGATCTTGCGTAAGTCATCGAGATGATTTTGGCACAAAAGAGATTTGGCCAATAGATCATCCATATAATCCTCCAAAGTTAACAACAAACCTTCTTGACCTCAATAGCCCCTCCCCTTTGATCGAGGAAGGGGAAAGTTCAAGAAGTATCCTCTAAGAAGGATATGAACCAAATCAAGAGAGCTCTTTGGAAGATGAGTTGGATTATGAGGTAGCACCTTGGGACCTATTTGAGTCTGATAGCAATCACTCGCAGGTGACACCCATTGACGACTATCAAGAGGACTTCGTGGCAATGTTCCTCTTTAATGTTCCAATTGGGAAATTGCCACCTCCAGAGAATCCATGCCAATTCAGTCAGTGCTTGTCCCAATTCATACTAAAAAAAACAAAATAAAACAAAAAATCATAGTGATGAACATATTTGTATGCCATCATTCTACATTTGACTTTCAGTAGGGTCCACTGAAAGCTAAATGCAGAATGACGACATACCAGATATGATGCAAATAAAATAGATATGGTACAGATGCTAAGTCCTATGAATGCGATGAACAAATGCATGAAGGAAATGATGCAAAAATGAGATGTAAGAAAAAACAAAGTGTGTCCTCTTTTATTAATGTTGCTTTTAATCTGGTTACAATACGTCCCCCCTCTAGGGATCAGAACATTTGATACAGTTCGTTACATCAATGGATGGTATGCTTTCAGTGTCTTTCGCATGCCCACATTCAAAATGGGTGGGCCAAAAGTTGTCACCACTTGTGTTCATGTGTTATTCATTCCTTGTTGCCCCTCTGGTGTTCCTGGCGGTGAGATCCTGTGCACAGAAAAACAACAAACAGTTAATAGCATATGCGGATATAGGAAAACATGCAATCCCAAAAGCCTCCAACTAGTTAATATATAAAAGAATGAAATTATGGTCAAAACATGTCATAATAAATTAAAAATTTTATAGAGGCATGAAGACATCATTAGATACACATTGCAAAAAGAACAGTCAGGAAATCATGCACATATTTCTAATCTCTCTGGGGTGGGACGATGGGTACTGCCATAAAATGTGCAAAAATGACCTTGTAAATTTCTTGCCCAGAGGCCTCCAAAACTCCTAAAAACTTGGAGTTAGACTAAAAGGGGCATTTTGAGATGACCCAGAAGGTCATATTTGGCAGATTCTGCCCAGATTTTCTTGTATCTGAAGGTTCTCCCTATAGGTTACTAAACACATAAAATGATAAAAACAAGGTCAAATCATGTCAGAAAGCAATGAAACTTGGAAAAAAACATAAGTACATCAGATACAACATAATGCAAAAATAATAGTAAAGAAATCATGCACATATTTCTAATCACTCCGGGGGGGGCGATTAGGACTGCAACAGTGCGAGAGGCGCCCGGGGGCAGGACACCCACCGTTTGGGGCTTAGTTTTGGCACCAATCCAAGTGGGATGGGTCTAAAACATCCTAGGGTGTTGTTTCAATGAGTTTGGTGTGGGATTGTGGCTGATTTCTTGGGTTTTGGGTCTATATTATGTTCCTAATGTTCACTCGATAACCTCTCTTCCAAAAGAGAAATTAGGGATGTAGGAAGCACAAAGAGCAATGGGGGTATAATTTGGTAGTACTCCGTTGTTCCAAATGCTCTAGCTCTATTATTTTTTTGGGTGAGAAGACTCACCTTTTTATAGACCTCAGGGTTTTCTTTGCATGCACATGCGAGGTTGCCACTTGGCTCACCATCCCCTTTTGGGGGAGAGAAGATTCCTCCCTAATTTAGGACCTCCATGATTAGGGCATGCTTGACTGAAGTCCCTCTCTCTGATTTGAAATCGTTCCTCACAATTGCATGCCTTGAAGATGAATTTGGGTGGTGGATCTGGGCTGCCATTTTTCAAGGCTTGACTTTTTGCTAGTCAAACCTGCTAATCGTCCCAGGGTGGGGCAAATAGGATTCTAATCGTCCCAGGGTGGGACAAATAGGGAGCAAAGTGCTTAAAAGGTGCCAAATTGACCTCTAAAATTCCAAAACTGATTTGGGAGTGGTTAGGACCACTTTTTAACCTCTAGAGGCTACCCTAGGGGGTATGTATACCAATTCAGTCAGTGTTTGTAGTCACATAATCGGATTGGTGCTAGTTTGGTGTCTATAGATGACTCTTTTTGGGATGTGTTGTGTGTGGCATAGTTCTGAGAAAAAATATATGACCAAAGAACTTAATGATTAGGGTTTATCAGTAATCTAACCAAATTTTGATGCCCCAAGTATGGAAAGGGCATGCATTCTTGAATCCTTGCTTCTAACGAGCTAAGGAGCTTAACTCAAGTGTAACCTTTTTTAGTGAGGAGCACTTGATCTTTGACATTTTTCAGTCATGAATAGGCAAAGGGCACAACCTTTTGTCTAGGGAACCTTGTCTTCATGCTTCTAGAATGCCAAGTGTTTGTTTAGCTTGTGATTATTGCTTGTTTTCTACCCCAAGTAGGAGTGTGATTGTCTTTGTCAATGATTCTTTGAATGCATGCCATTTCCTTGATTGGGTGTGTATTTGTTGATTTGGTGACTAAGTGTGACTACCCCCTCAAGTGACGAATTGATGAGGGAATGACCAAAATGAGAAAATTAATGAGTCACTTGACCCAAGATGACATTTGTAAGGGTGCCTTCAATTGTTTTTTTTGAACGTGGATTACATTTTTCCAACCATCGGACCTATTTTTGGTGGGTTTTGACCCTTTTTGCGATGTCGATTAGGGTAGAAATTATCAAAAATCCTCCTTCCCGTGGAGTAGTTAGGCTATGCTAGACTTCTTAGGGAGTATGATAGTGAGTATTTGTGACCCCGATGGTGGTTTTTCATGCCATGAATGTCTGGTGCAAAGGTACCTTTGTTTGGCAGGTTTATTGTTGTTTTTGGTGCATTTTTTGGATGCAGATTTTGTTGCTTTATTTCTTGCTCTGTAAGCGTCCTAGGGTGGGAAAAATACCAATGTTGTAATCATCCTAGGGTGGAATGATTATAGGCCTAATAGCCTATAAAAGGACCAAAACTAGGTTTTGGGCTCATTTGCAACATTTTTTTCTTGGCGATTTGGAGCAATGAGGAGGAGTGCTGCCAAAATTTCATGGACATCATGTGCGAGAACTGGATATTTGAGTGGAGGAGCCCAGGAAAGACCAGAATGATGTTCCTTCTCCCTACCTATTATTCATTTATGTTTTATATGAAGTTAAAAACTTACATATAAATGTTTGTTTTGCGATATTTTGTTTTTATCCGTATATCAAGTTGAAAACCTAATATATCATTTGTTTTTATAATTTTTTTAGTTTTGTTTTGCATTAATATTAAGGTTGAAACCCTAATATTAATTTTTATATTTTTATATATTTTTTGTTTTATTTTGTTCCCATTAAGGTTGAAACCTTAGTACGATTTTTTGTTTTATTTTGTTGATTGTTCATAGATTAAGGTCAAAACCCTAATATGCAACTGTTATCTGTAATTTGTTTGTGATTGTGTTTAGGTTTAAAACCCAACACATTGTCATTTTATTTTGTAACTTTTTTCATGTTAAGATCGAAATCCTAGTTTGATTTTTTTGTTTTGTTTTGTTTTTTGTTCACCTGAAGGTTGAAACCTTAGTATGATTTTTTTGTTTTGTTTTGCATTAATATTAAGGTTGAAACCCTAATATTAATTTTTATATTTTTATATTATTTTTGTTTTATTTTGTTCCCATTAATTCTGAAACCTTAGTATGATTTTTTATTTTATTTTGTTTTTTGTACATTTATTTTTATGTCTGCTGTCGTTGCTGTACATTTTGTTAATGTTTCTATACTTTTGTTGTACTTTATTTTTTTGTACTTTTTATGTACAATTGTTTTCCTATACTTTGTTGTTCTTCTGTATAGTTTTATTATAATTTTTTTATTTATATTAAGTATTTACTTAATATCTTTTGCTTTTTATTGTTTTTTAGGTTGTGAAGAGTCGGTACCGCCAGCCGATTGTTTTCTTTGATGCCCAGGATGCCTTGATGATTGGGGATTGGGAGTGGCTTCATGCCCTTGGGCTCAAGCACATGAATTATCTGGAGCCTATGGTGGGGGATTGGCCATATTTGACTGCCCTGATCAATCTGTGGGATTATTGCACCAACACTTTTCATCTTCCAATAGGGGAGATGATTGTGACTCTAGAGGATGTGTATCAGATTCTATGGATTTTGATAGATGGACTGCTTATCCAGATGACTCATCGGTACCAGTGGATAGCAATGCTAACATGATGTTTTTGTTGGGTAGGGGAGAGAGGGGTGGAGAGGGTTGTGGTGAGGGTAGAGGCTGATTGCCAAATAGGTAGTATTCTGGTGCAGTGGTGGATGGAGAAGGGTGTATTAGGGGTGAGGCATGCTTTGCTCATGGCCCTCATTTCCAATGTACTACTTCCTGAATCCTCAGGTGCAAAGTTCCATTGGAACCTACTTGAGTTGGTTTTCACATTGGTGGAGTGTCCTACATCAGCTCCACTTATTATGAGATGGGGTCAGACGTTGTTGGCACAGTTGTATGATGAGTTGTACGAGGTCCATTGTTAGAAGTGGAAGGGGATCAGGTGCAGCTATCTCTTGCAGTACTGGGGGTGGCAACACATAGTTGTGGAGCAACCGTAGGCTTTGCCTTGGACCACATGAGGTGAGATGGTGGATCAAGAGATTGGATATGCCAATTTATGGCGGTGGTCAAAGGAGCATGGATAGATTCGATAGTGGACAAGTGACATAGGGAACTATACTGATGCCTTCTCTCATCTAATGCTAGGGTAGGTGTTCTAGTAGTCATATCAAGAATTTCTAGCCTGGCCTGAGGCTAGAGAGTGGATTCGACATGTGTGCAGGGGTAGATGGTTGATTGGATGACATGGGATAGAGCAGGAGTACTTTCCATATGTCTAGGTGATGCAGCAATTTGGGGTATGCCAAGGATTTCCTAGTTATCCCTTGATCTATCGACATCATAGTGATGAGAGGACCCTAGTCTGGCCTATCATTGAGCTGCTAGGAGAGGGGTCTAATGTAGTTATTGATGTACCTAACATGGATAATGTCAAGGTAACTATAGAGTATGACTAGTGATGGACTATGCGGTGATGGCAGGGTGAGGGGCCTCCAGGAGGTGTGGATACGATAGTAGCAGGAGGTGGGGATGTAGAGGCATCAGGGGAGGGTTGGGGGACTCCACTCGATGATGTTGACATGGTGGAGATTGATGACTTCACTGGCGATGGAGATGATTTGGGGGTTTTGAAGCAGTCGGATGTACAGGATGTCCCAGAGCAATGGGTGCTAGAGAATCAGGCCATCCCAGAGGTGCCCATGCCTTAGGATATCTTAGAGTATGTGGATGTTGGGCTTCATATTGAGATAGCATGATTGGAGGGTCTCCTACGAAGATGGGATGAGGAGCATAGATATGCTTTGGTGGAGATAACGCAGGAGAGAGATCTCCTGTGGGCTCATTTGGCATAGTGGGATAGTGCACTAGTTGTGTATCATCGATGAGATCTAGAGTAGGGTCGATACTGGGTAGAGTTAGAGACAGAGGTTTTCTGCCTCGATGGACAGTTACCTATGCTTGATGGAGGTGGGTCGTCGCATCGTACGAGAGGCAATGAGACTGAGCAATTTGCATCATCTCATCATAGGCGGCTAGGTGAGGGTAGTGTTGGTGGGTAGGATAAGAGGGCTGGCAGCAGCCACCCTGAGAGGTCCCATAGGACCCATACTACTGGGGGTAGTTCCAGTCGCATCGATCCTGCATGATCATGGTGGCCAACTCCCTAGGATTTAGGGATTTTGAATTTTTGGTTTTTGTGAGGCCAGAGGACCTGCTTAGTGTAGCCTAACGGAATTTTGACTTGATATATATACATGACTATTTTTTTTTGGTTTGATTATATCCTTGTCGTGGTTTATAGTTTTTTTATGTACATTTATTTATGTTGATGTATGAATATGCTATTATGGCTATGGATGATTTTAACTATATGATATAGATGTATGCATATGGAATGGATGGAATGATTTGTTGGTATGCAGGCAGTGGCACCGTAGACTTTACAAAATTTACTGTCTTTTTGTACTATGTGATTGCTGTATGGAATAACTTTGCGTTTGTAATTTTTGTTTTGTGTTTTTGGATGGTGATGTAAGTAATGAATTGTATAACAATTTTTTTAGAATGTAGTAAATATTTTTCTAAGACTCAGATGCTTTAACTAACTAGTCAAGACTTTACATTATCTTACAAGACTTTCGAACAAGGTACAAATCAGACTTGAGTTTGACCAAGTTATTTCACATCCCTATGTGTGCGATTGAGTTCTTTTATGTGGTATTCGTAAGGATACCACTAGTGCCAGGTAGGCTATCCACCAAACCTGTACTGAGGATCACCTAATTAGCTCCACTAACTCCTTTGTTATATGTAGTAGGATTAATCTATGGTGCAATCTAGGATACCATAAGCTAGCTCATCCACATGCAAACATTGGTCTACACACATGCAAAGCTAATGTGATAGACGTATCGTCATGTGTTTAGGATACCGCCATTGCCAAGTAGGCTATCCACAAAACCCATAATGAGGATCACCTAAATGATTTTTCAAATGCTAATAATTCTAGGGATTCAAGCTCATGCATCTTTTGATTGTTCACTTTGTTGGGATACTTGCTCTCACATGTAGTGGTGAAAATCACTATTTATTTATCTTTTTTTTTTTTTTTTCTTCTCTTGAGCAAGGGGTTCGAGTAGTGGTGATAACCACTATTATATTTTTTTATTGTTACCTTTTAGATTTTGACTTTTGATTTCAAAGTTGAGCTCATGGGATTTGGGCTTGTGAATGGTGTTGGCCCTTTAGGCCTTGGGGATGACTACCCATCCTTCTCATGGGTGTGTAGTATGAATTATTATGACTTTGGGGATCAAATGTGTTTGGGAATTTTCTCCCCATGTCTTTCATGGATTCGAGCGCAGGTGTTTCCATAATGTTCTGGTACTTCCCTAGGCCCGTATTGGCCATCTCAATAGTAATCATCAGTGGTTGAGTGGGAGGGAAGGGGAGTTCTTCCTGATTCCACTCCATGTTGGGTGAATCAGGTGTCTCGACTTCCATTTTACTGGGCACCTCCCCAGTATAGATGGTTGAGACTAGTAGTGGTATCTCCTCTAGGGACTTCTTCCCGTTGTCCTTCGATGTGGCCACCATAGGTGATGTCGCTGGTGAAGGGATAGATGACAAAGATGGGATAGGTCAGTTAGTTGGGGGACTCAATAGTGGGGATGTAGGTAGAATCAGACCCTACGTGGATGGATTCAACTAAAATTCCAAATGTTTTGATGGGAGCGTCGATTGCGGCATTAGCTACATTGAATTACAAAACTTAAAGGGTGCTAAGTCTGCTGGGACTACATGTACTTGCCCTTTGTATGTGTACTTGAGGCATTTATGGGCTATCGAAGGGACACACTTCATGTCCCTGATCCAAGACCAACCTAGCAAGATATTATAGGCCATATCACCCTCAAGGATGTGACACAAGGTAGGAATGGTCTTTTGTCCTACTTGGATGGGCAGGACAATTGTGCCAACCATCGCGCATAACGTGTCGTTAAATGCTCGAAGAGTGTAAGTGGATGCAATGATGGATGTAATTATGGATGATGGATGTATAACTAAACATTGTAGTATAGATGCATAGATGTATACCTAGATATGTGTATGTATGGATGTAACATCTAATGTTAGATGTATGATTTAGATTTATTTATTTTATTATGAATGTTAATTCATGTTATTGTTATGAAAAATCTAGTGTGTATGAGATGCATTAATTTTTATATGGATGTTCTAATGCAAATTATGGATGTATGTTTTAATTGCTTAAAACATAATGAATGAATCTAAATATGTTTAATAAACTAATGTTAGACACCATGGAATGTATAAAAGTCATAAATAAAAATGTTAACCTTGTCACAAAAGGTATACATTTGAGGTGAATGTGTGAGGTGAAATGTGTGGGATGGCATGGTCATGTTGTAAAAAAAGGTGTGAATTCAGAAATAAGGAAAAGCATGGATGCAAAATAGTGAGATGTTATGAGGGAATAACAAGGTTTTTCATGAGACTCAAACACCCTAGTTGACCAATAAAAATTTGTATACTAGCTACACTAGACTCTTGTAAGATAGAAATATGCTAGGAAGACCCAGATATTCAATATCCCTATGTGTGCATAGTGAATGTATTCATTATGATGCATAAGACTACCTCATTGTCAAGTGGGTTTCATTCAACCCATTTCTATAATGAGAATCACCCTATAGTCATCTTATCCTGAATTTGGATGTAGTTGGACTAGACTACTAGGCAATACAAGCCATGAGATGCTAGCTAATTTGTAAACTGACATTGGTCTATACAAAAAGAAGGTCGCTAATGTGATAGACATATCACCATGCGTAAGACTCCTCCATTAATAGGTGGGTTTCATTTAAACCATTGTTGTAATGGAGATTACCCCATGGCTTTTGAATAACTAAGGATTCTATGGATTCAAGCTCATTACCCCCTTCTTTTCTTTTGATTGCTTGGGATACTTGCTCATTTTTTTTTTTTTTGCTTAGTGGTGAAAACCACTCTTTTTAGGAGCAAGGGATTTTATTAGTGGTGAAAACCACTATTTATTTTTTGGGGGAACTTGCTCATTTTGTGGAAGAGAAAGGGGATTTCTTGGGTAGGAAGGAGCTTGTCCTTTTGTCAATTCTCAGCATCCTAGACCATGTGCATAATAGGATGAATAATGGAAACCTTTCACTCAAGGTAGAAAGGACTATGTTGTAGTATCATCCTTCCTTGTTCAAACTCATGTGTTAAATGTGTGAAATTGTGTTGGGATTTTGACATATGCAAGGTACTATCAAAGCAAGACCCTACCTTCTAAAATCCAAGATAGCTTTCTATAAAATATGAAAAGAAAACTAGGGATGGCTGAATGACCAAAAACCCTAGTGAACACCCTATAGCAACTTATTGGTTGTGTTGAAAAACATAGTTACTCACAAAGGGGAATATGGATGGTAGTGATATATGGTAAGTGGGGGTTTTTCCTATGATATTTTGCAAACTAAAAGGTGTGCGTAAAATAGTCAGTGGCCATATAAATATCATTATTGATACTCATCAAGTATATATCCTATATTACGAGGACCCCTTAATAAGAAAAAATTTATAATAAAAACTATAAATGATTATGATGGATAAGGTTGATTCAAGACTCATGGTTGGAATACAAACATGGTGTCATTCATAAAAATGCAAACACAACTTGTCCTAGTGCAAGTGCAATGGATGAATATGCCTAATACAACTAATCAATGAATACAATGAAATACATGATGACGTAATGCAAATATTTTTTTTTTGTATTTTTGATGTTTTGTGTTGTTTTATTTATTTATTTTAGGGAGGGAAGGTGTGATACCTTAAGAACCCCCAAAGCATGTGATGATCAACGAGTGTGGAGGAGGTGTGATACCTTTAGAATCCTCAACTTACTTCATTGGTTGTGATGTGGATGATGGGGGAGGTGTAATACCTTGAGCACCCCTAGTATGCATTGTTTGATGTGATGTGATTGTCTTGGTTGGGAGGAGTGATGAAAATCAACCCCCCTTGTTGTGGTAAGGAATTATATTCAATGTTGATCTCCTGATGAGATGAGGTGAGTGAAACATCTATTTGGAGCTCATTTCATTCTATCATGTCTTGCACAATATTCTTGAATGAGTAGTAGGTTCGGATGTCATGCCCATTCTAACGATGATAGGGACAATAGAGGTTTTCATTGTGAAACCCAGGATTAGACTTACCTCGGTTTTATTTTTGGTAATGTGATTGCTTGCACCTCATAAAGCCTTTGAAATAGGACTAAATAAGCCATTGGAAGTTTTAAGTAATGGTGAGGTAGCTTGTCATGCTTATCAGGTTGCAACTGATATTGAGGTCGTAGCAAAGGTGGTGTGGCCTAAATTGTGACTAGATAAGGTTAGGTGGGAGAGCTATCTATGGGAAAGGCCTCCCTATCAATAAGATCTTAGACCATATTTTTGAATTTAGTTCAATCATTAATGTCATGACCTTCATTTCTATGGTAAAGACAAAAGTGATCCACCCTATAATTCTTAGACTTAGGGTTGTTCGGGTCAAAAGGGTGTATGTCAGGTAAAATAATTGCTTTTGCCTCCTACAACTTTTGAAAAATGGTCAACATGGGCTTAGATAATGGAGTCCAAGTATGAGGTTGGCATATTGAATGAGGTAGATAAGGTGGATCATTTTTATGAGGTGGTAGGGCTGTGTGTATCTCATTCACCTACCTAGGTTTCTCTGCTTGATTTTCCAATGTAGGTAACAGATCATTAACTATGCCTATTTTTTTATCATTGGTAGTGAGAGGATTGTCAATTTGAAGTTGATTTCTCTCGAGCATGTCCTATATTATATTCTTAAATGAGTGACATGATTGAATTTCATGACCATTTTGTTGATGATAAGGATAGTGCAGGTCCTCTCAATACCACTTAGGCTTTGACTGGTTAGGATCCGAAGGGTAAATATTTGGTAAGGTAATAGCCTTTTCTTCGCACAATCGATTAAAATTTGATATCAAATATTTGGATAGTGGCGTATAATCATGAGGCTAGAGATGTTGTTTCTTTTGCTCCTGATTCTATTGGGGTTTATTTTGTGGTTGTAGAGGAGGTGGTTTGGCCTTGGATGCAATTTGTTGTTGTAGCTCAATGTTTATGAGTTGATTCATGATTTGTTGTAAAGCATCATTTTGGTGACTACTTGTATCTTGATTTTAGCTAGCCAATCCAAGATATGTTGTAAGACTAGTGGAGGTGGTTGGTAGGCATTAATAGGTGATTTAGGGGGTTGGAGAAGTGGTTGTAACATTGGAGGAATGCTAGATGGAACCTTAGAATTTTGGTCTTCTATGACCACATTGATCATTCCAAAAAATCCTTTGCTTGGATGAGGTATGTACACCTCATTAACCTACCTAGGGTGCTCTACTTGTCCCCCATGTTCATGTAATGAATCATGAATGGTATTGATGGGTAGAGACTTGATAGGAGGGCAACCTAGATCTCTAAATGACTTGATGATAGGTATGAACGTAACATTCTGGCACAAAGACATCCAGTGAGACTAAGGTTAGCTAAATGGACCGTGGCTTACGATGAGGATAATGGGGATGATGGAGGTGTGGTTTGAGGTGGTTCATCCATCATAGTAGATGATTATCCTTCCTCCATGAGAGTTGGTATTTCTATTGTAGAAATGATGGAGATGGATGGTGGGGTTTCCTCCATAGGTGCCTTCAATTTTTCTTTGCTTGAAAGTCCCGATGATGAAGAAGGGATGTCAAAAGAAAATGATGGTGATAGTGGATATGGAAGAGGTGGTGATGATTTAGTGGATGGTTGTAATGGTGGAGCTAGAATTTTTATGGTGTCATTTGGTTGGATGTCTAGGTGAGTGGATGGCAAGATAGACTCTTAAGGATAATTAACCATATTGCAAAACTTGAAGGGTTGAGGATCTGCATGGACTACATGGACTTGACCTTCATGTATGTACTTGAGGTACTAATGCACTATGGATGGGATGCACTTCATATCTCTCATCCAAGGCCTTCCAAGAAGTATATTGTACTACCTTGCACCCTCCAAGATGTGGCACAATGTAGGTATAGTATTTAGCCCAACCTGAATAGGGAGGACTATTATGCCAACAGTGGAGCATAAAACATCATTAAATGCTCACAAGGTGAATGTGGATGTTGTGATGTGTGAAGGTGGAAGGTTGAGATGTTGGAGTGTAGTCATGGTGATGATACTAATAGAGGAACTTGTATCAATCAAGACTCACTTATATGGAATCTGATTCACACTAGCAATGATGTGTAGTGGAGGATCAAGTCCATTAGTGGGAGCTAGCTTGATCTCATTATTGTGGAAGGTAATTATATTCTCCTTGCATAGTTGGATAGGGTTTGACTATGGTAAGGGTTGTGATGTATGAAGAGCATTGGTTGGAGATATAGGTGGTGTAGCTCGGTTAGGATATCTCCTATTCCTTGTCATAGTATTGATCATTCCTACAAACCCCTAATCGAGTGGGGCCATATGGATTTCATTGAATTACCTTATTTGGTCTTCCTTAACCTCATGCTTAGGTAAGGTATCCTTAAATATGCCCATCTATTGGTTATCGAGGGCAAGAGGATTATCAATTTGTAATTGATTATTATCAAGCATGTCTTGTACTATGTTCTTGAATGAATAGCATGTCTAGATATCATGACCATATTGTTGATGATAGAGATAATACATGTCCTCTCTATACCCCTTAGGTTTTGGGATGATTAGGGTCAAGGGGGTGAATCTTAGGTAGGGTTATAGCCTTCGCCTCACATAATCGATTGAAGAGCGATGCCAAAGATTTAGGCAATGGTGTGTAGTTGTGAGGTGGGTGATATGGTTGATTCTATGCTTGAGTCCACTGAAATTGATTGTTATATTATGGAGGAGTGGGATTGAGACTGATAATTAGGTTGTTGTGGTGTTGTTTATTTTTCAGGCCTAGGAACACTTAAGACAACTTGATTGATCGAATCCAGTATTTGTTGTGTGTTGTTGCCTCTAGGGTTTTTGTTCCACTCCTTTCAGAGTTTAATGTCCCCCTCTTGGACTTTGATGTCTTCTATGACTTTATCCTATGCCAAAGCCTCCTCAAATGTATGATATTGTTGTAGTTGTATAAGAAGTGAAATTTTTTTTGAACAAATTCTCGTGCAACATTTGAGTTAGTTCTATGATAGGTAGGGTGAAAGGCAATTTGGACATCACCTTTCTCCACCTATTGTCGTAGTGTGTGATTAGATCATCATCAAATTGTCTAAGGTTAGACAAGTCATTAAAATTAGCTTTCTTTTTGATACTGAATGAAAAACATTCCAGGAATGTGTTCATGAGCTACTCAAAGATGTTGATGCTATGTCTTGGTAAATGGTTGAACCACTCTAAGGCTAGGCTAGAGAGTGTTATCAAGAAGATTATGAGAAATAAGGCATCATCATATTGAATCTAGAAATAAAGGTTCATGAAGCTAGTCACGTGTTCTTGTGCATCCTCATCCCCTTTGAATTTATCCAATCTTGGCATTTCAAAATGCTTAGGATATGGAGGACAAGGAACCAAAGGATGGAGTGGTTGGTTGCACAATTGATGCAATTTTGGATTTTTATAACTTGTACCTTATTTATCCATAATGATTTAATGCACTCTGTGAGCACCTTATAAGCTTGAGATGATAATATCTCATCTTCCTAGATTGGTCCTCAAGGAGGAGGAGGAGGTAGAAAATTCTTGGTGGATCGAGGTGGTTGAATATAATCTTCCACCACATCCTCATGGAGTGATTCAGGATACCCTTGATCCTGATACTTCGACTCTAAATCATCATAGGCCTCATATTCTAGTTGATGATTTTATGGTTGATGTAGTTGATACCTAGGGTACTAGATGGACACATGAGGAGGGTGATTTTAGTTTAGCCTAGAAGGCAGGTCATGATGTTGTACAATGCACCTTTGATTGGTTTGTTGCCTATAAGTACTAGGTGTGAGTACATCCTCATATGTTTTATTTTGTAATAATTATTGGTACAATCTCTATTGGTTCATCCTTTGGTGCTCTGCTTGACTTTTGTCTAGGCATTCTCTATATTTTTATAATTTATCCAACTATAGTTGGTTTGTGGTTTGCCTAGGTAGCGGATCAAACATGTAGGGATTACAAGGCATTACATCAATGTGAAGGGACTTGGCCTATTCTATGGGTCCAATAGGTTTGGATACCTAATTTTCATGATCGAGGGAAGCCGTGTTAACTTGATGCTCAAGTTTGAAGGAGAACTCCATGTACTTGGATGGTGTAGAGGCACAATGTGCTTGCATGGAGCATTCTTCTTGGGGAGAAAGAGGATGACCTAGGTATTCTTCTTCCTCATCCTCAAAATAGAGGTAAGTGGATGAGGCCACCCTATGAGGATGATGAGGGTCATACCTATCTAAGTTAGCAAATTTTCTACTCATCCATGGATGATCAAGCAGAGTGACTCACCCATATAGGTTAGGTGATGGTGCATATTCTTGATCTCGCTCAGATCTATGGATAGATCAAGTTCAAATGTAGATCCATGGCACTCCCCTACTAGGCCCCTCAATGGGTAGATTTTGTCTAATAGTAGTACGAGATCAATTTTGATCAAGAAGCTCATCTTCTTGATCATATGGAGGACCCATAGATACCTCCTAGATTAAGATATCTTGAAGGTCATATTCCCTGTAAGTGGTGTCAACATTGTGATGAAGGCCAAGATGCCATTTGGGAATGACCAAATCCTCAAGACTAAAGTAGAGATGTCCTATGCCTCCTTGTATGTTTTTAGCAACACTAGCTCATGAGTGAGCTCAACTGCATGTAGTTACCATGATCTTTGATTATGTAAATAGTAAAGAAACAAATAAAGTATACAATATGATTATCTCTTTTAAATTTTCTT
This sequence comes from Wollemia nobilis, assembly GCA_028583015.1. Classification (NCBI taxonomy): domain Eukaryota; kingdom Viridiplantae; phylum Streptophyta; class Pinopsida; order Araucariales; family Araucariaceae; genus Wollemia; species Wollemia nobilis. Next base: position 1,680,153 of record JAQPPZ010000220.1, on the reverse strand, counting down.
TGTGAATCCCTATATTATTTTGTGCATTTTGATGTTGAAAAATCCCTATCTCCTATGAAACTAAGGGTAAAAAATAGAAAACTACTAGAAGGTAGTTCAAGCACACCCCCTATCAAGGGGTGTAACTCAAATGGAAAAAAGTGGCTTCCTATTGGATATAGGCTCAAGGTAACCTTAAGGGAACAAATTACCCCTTTAAAGGGGTCGTGCTATCTAATGTCTTGGTACTTGACAAAGCCTTGCTTTCCCTTAACCCTTGCATGTTTAAGGCATGGATAGTAATGATAGTTGCATTCACTAAGTATTTTAAAGAGCCATGTGGTAAAATAGCTTTTCTAACCTTCCCACTTTGGGTGCACCCAAGAGTAGGGGATATTTCAATGATTAAGTCCAAAAAGCCACTCACTTTTGGCCACTAAGTTTCTAGGGTGTAAGCCAACGGATGGAGATGAAGCCCATCATCACTAGTCTTGATCAATGGTTGGTGATTAAGTCCAACTTGTTGATGTTTAAGTGATGTGTGGTGTATGGGGTTCTTTTTATTTTATGAAAAATAAAGTAAAAGAAACATGATGTGTATCATTAATAGCATCATTTAATCATATGATTTATCAAATTTGAGGTGGTGTCCAAGGCTATCTATGATAGAAGGTTTGGGTAGATTACACTTCAAAAATTCAGCTTACAAGCATTTATTTGGTGAAATGGATGTGGGTTTAGCATTTTGGTTTCACACTAAACCTAATATATAGAATGGAAACTAAATTAACTTACAGGAATTTGAAAACTAATTCTAATTTCAGCAATTGAAAGTTAACTACAAATACAAGAATTAAAATTGCAAGAATTGAAAGTCTAATTTGCTTTTGTAGAATTGAGAGAACAAAACTAAAATTATTTAACTAAAATACACATTCTAAACACCTATCAGTATCCTATGGTAGAATTTTTTTAGGCTTCTGCTACAGTAGTTGACAGTAAGTAAAGATGTTGGAAACTTGAAAGAACTACTTAAAGCAAGAAAAATAGGGGATAACAAAATTGCTACAACTTATACTAATTGCTAAATCACATAAAAATAAAAAATAGAGTAAATACAAATATAGCTACTTTATCAGTTTATACATACTTGAAACATAAAAGCATCACACAAATTCAAAACAAAGGTTAGTATGCAATAAAGAATGGAAATGGACAAGTATCTTGCTAAAATTTGCAGCAACAAAGTTTAGAAGAAACCTATCACCAGTTAGTCCTCCTTATAGGCATGAAAGTGGGCCAAAGCTTCCTGATCCATAAGAATGTGGAAAATCACTCCTTAACTAATTAATACTCACACTTATTCATGAACAAAATTTGACAAAGAGACTGCACTTTTATTGGCTAATAAAAAGCATTACAATACTGTAGGAAAAATCCTGCTATAGGTTTTACTATCTGCTATTACTAACGACTCACTATTATCATTAGCTCAACAAATTGAGGGAGTTGTGTTATTTATAATTTCCTATTACATATGCATCATGATCAAATGAGCTTATGTTGTTTCTCAGTGATTTACCAACAATATTGAAACTAAATTAGTCTAAAATTTAAGACAATATGTATTGCAGCAATGATGATTGGTATTTGGGGTGCATTTCCAATGGTGGGAGTGGGATGGAAAAGGTTAGAAATAGTTTTTTACTCCTATATACACCTTGAAATATATTTTCCCTACTATTTTGGGTATTTAATCCTCTGTTTGGTTAAAACTAGCCACTTTTTTCCCTCATTTCGAAGCTTCTTCAAAATATCCGACTATGAATCAAAATTTATGCGTAGTTGTGCTAAAAACATATGATAAATTAGGTTTAAATAGATATGACATATGACCTATCCCTCAAGATATATTTCCAATCATTTTCACACGCATTAGTTGACTAATTCTAGGCCCTGCCATTCATTGGTAGCTGGCTGGAATTTATGTGGCAATTTCCTGTTTTCCAGTTTAGCTTGTTGTTGTCCATTTATGCCATGTGTAAATTCTTACAAATAGGTTATATGTCTTCTTTAGTACCTCTAAAATTATTCCATATATTTTCTCATGCTTTACTTAACAACTTCAAGGTGATCCTATAAAGAGGTAGCTTGCTAGTTTTTGTATGGCTATTTTATACAGATTTCCAAATTTTATGATAGTCTTGGGAATTTGATTCCAATTTGGATTTCAAACAAGTTTAAGGGTGGGAAAACATTAAAATAAAATTTTTAAGTTAATGTAAATCAGCATACAACATCTGGCCAATTGAAATACACATTTTATTTGCTACTTAATCAAACTAAAACAGTGCAAAAATATGCAAAAAATTGTAAAATAGGGTAATATGTTCCTAAACATGTTAACCATGCAAACACTAATATATAATGCATTAAAATAATATAAATTAACATAAATAACATAACATAAGGTTTATGTGGTAGTTTGAAGTAACCAAAAACATGTCATGGATGAGGTAATTCCTAGCCTCATCATTCTCCCCCCAACCTAATCTAATGCATGCCCTCATGCATTATGTAGGGCTATAGAAGCACATATGTCCATTTATTAATTCCAAATTTTCTAAAATAGCACATTACCTTTATAGTATCCTCTGCTCTTCTACAAATACCTGAGCCAATCCTAGAACTGGTCATCCGGTTGAGGATCACTATCAAGGTAATAAGGAACAAGGGTGATAATAGTAGGTAATCTATACCTTAGACCTATCCACTGATGTTCCAATGTGAGGATGGTCTGCATCACACCTTCTGCTCTTCTCATGGACCATAATAAGTTGGTTGGTGAGATAGGTTCTTTCTTTTATAGTAATATTGACAATTCTGCCCACCTGGCCTTACAAACTGATAAAGCATCTATAAACTTTTATGCAAAGAACATCTGAAAACCAATCATGCAATCCTTAGGGTTATTTAGATAAAAAAAAACCTAATTTTTGGTTTTCTCATAATAGTAAAATGTTGTCTTGTGGGGATCTTATTATTTGGCTAGATGTGTCTTATCAGTAGTTCAACTTTCAATTTAGTATCCTTATTCTGTTTCTCTTCTTTGTCCTAGTATATTTGATTTTACAATGTGGATACAAAAGACCTTAATTGAAAATCCCTTGTAAAAATATGAGGTAGGAAATCCACATCCTCAGCCATGAAAAAATTGTGTAGGAACAACTTACACATCAAATTATTTTGTTCTTCTGGGCTATGCGGGTAAGCATCCAAAAACTCTTCAACAATGTTCAAATCATAGGATAGATTAGATTGAATTCTCATTATCTGCAAACGTAGATACTTATTTTTAAGGACCAGAATATACAATTTAGGTGGCCTCTTACATTGTATCAAATATTCTATAGCCTAACAAATATATTGTACCTTTTTTTGTAACCTATTTATTTCTATAGTTTTTGCTTTAATTTTATGTTATAATGGTTTGAGTGTTGCAACTTGGGCTTCTAATTTCTAACACTTCAATGCCCAGTAGGCAATATCTTCATTGTACTTGACCAATGGAACTGTTTATGAGGGTCTAACTACTAGTTGATTCTCTCATAACAGATTAAAGCATCCATATTTTTTTTGTTTCAATTGCATGTAAATTTGATGGAAAAACCTGTTCAAGGAGTTGGTATAAAATTGAACTTACTAGTAATGCAGCTTCCTGAACATCTATGGCCTCCTCCATAGGTGATGTTTGTTCCTCCTACTATTGTGGGCTATTATATGTGCACTCTACATTTTCTAGTTCTATTATGTTCTTTCACTCCATTATCTGACTTCACTCCCATCAATCAATTATGCACTTCTCACATTGCAATTTCATTTGTATTTACCTTCTATTTTTGTTATAACTTTGCTTTTACATAATTTTATATCTTCAAGCCTGTGCTCATTATTTTTATTATTTGAAACTACGGTGATTATAAGGTATGTAATTGAATTCTAGGAGTGCTTGAATCAACTGTATAAGGTGGTGCAAAATATAAAAAATATTTGGTACATTGTGGGTGAATGTGTGGTAGACTATCATTTGTTGCTTTTCCAAATTTTCAATTTGTAGAACATGCATTTCGGGTGATGATATTTTTTAGGTACTGATATCTAATATTGGTCATAGATTAGTTGAGCTAGAAGATCATAATTGGTGGTGACTCATCTTGCTCTATAGACAATGAATACATATTGCATTGATCTTAATACTCTTACTTTTTGAGGCATTATGATCGAATGGCATGAATATTGTAAAAGAAAATGAGGCATCCATTTTCCATCAAACCCTGATTCAACAACACTTGGAAAAATGTAACATGTAACCCTTGGTACTTACACTTTGACCTTCATGCCTGCTCGGATGATGTGGTAAAACAAATAAATTTCCTTACCCTTTTTATGCATGTGCCATGTGGAACTTTGAATTTCAAAGTCTACCATGAATTTTACATTTCAAACCTACCCATTTCTCATTTTGAAGCTTAAAAACTCATTTTGGAGCATTTTGTATTTTCCTATCATTTTGTCAAATAGTTTCTCATTCCGAAGATGTTCTCATTCTGAAGATCTGAAATTTTCCACTATAAAACAAACAAAACTACATTTTTCTCCCGGAGCTTGGTATCATTATGAAGCTCTATGAAATATCTGCATGGATATGTAATCAAATTTGTGCCTAATTTCATGGGGCTGCCACTTTCACCCATTTTTCTTTTTTTACCCATAAAAACCTGCAATTTGCAGAATAGCAAGAATTCCCCTTTGTTTCTTCTGGACAGGTTGGATGTTTTTGGATTTTCCAAACCCTATGAATGTTTTTATGCTAACTAGTGATTTAAACACACTACATACTAAATGCCTACAATGATAAAAAATACAAGAAACACATACCTGATTTGAAAAATTATCATACACTCTACCGTTGGTTGCTTCTGCTGATTACTAGCTGATTTTTCTGAAATCAAACAAAAACAAGTGCAACTGGTGAAATTTTTACAGTGGGAAGTGGGTGGATCAAATCAAGGTAATGCACATCAAAAAACTAGTTTTCATGCAATCCAATTCATAAGTGCCTCTAAGGAGGATTTCACTACTAAATTATTCATTCTTTTCATAATTTTTTTCATCTTTCTCTTTTTTTATCTCTTTTTTTTTCATCATTTTTTTCAAATTTTTCACCAGAAGAGGCTGCCATTTTTTATTTTCAACCAACTTCTATCTTTTTCAGGGGCTTCAATAATATAGAATGTATCTCATGAGGCTGTAGTGAGAGAGAAGATCTCTTATTCCTATTTGGATAAGAACAATCCTTATTCTACAAAAAGAACATCAATTTTTTTGTATGAAAACATTTTTTTCTGCCTGAAAGCAACAACAATGATGCAACCTTTCTTTCCAGATGAGCAATAAGAATATTCTTGTGTCATAATTAACTCCTTATTATTTTAAATGAAGCATTTATTTCATTTTTCCTCCTCCCTTCTAAAATTGATGCATATCCTCATGTATCCTCATTTTGTGGGACATGCCTTGTGCTACAATTTTTTTCTTCTTTTTCTTTCTTTTTATTTCTTTTCTCTTTTTTTTTTTTTCAATTTTTTAAGATTCAAAAAATATGATCATTTTGAATATTTATCATAATAGGAAGCCTCTTCTATCATATGCAAGTTTGACTATGGGAAATATTGAGCAAATTCCACCTTTGTTAGTGGTTTATGGTACAACTGTAAATAATGTCCATTCACCACTAATGTCCTCCTTAAATCATCAATTGAAGAAAGTTGAATAACTTCATTCTCAAACTCCTATGGTTCATCCTTGTTGATCTTGATATGATCATAAGGCTACATTCTCCATTGTTTTTGAATAAACTCTATTTGCTCAAGTGCATCCAACCAAAGTTCATCCAATGCATTCAATTGCAAAAATTGTTTGTTTTGTACCTACAACAACTCAATGCCAACTTCTAAATATGTATGAAGTGTTAGTAAAGCATGAGGATGTTGTATCAATGTATCAAACAATTTTACTTCCTGGTGATTAGTCAACCAACTATTGATGTTCAATGGCTATTTTGGTTGCATTTCAATTTGTGTCATACTAGGATGTATTGAACTGATTCTTGGAAAATGATGCATTAATAAATTAAGAGAGCAATGGTGTGGTGGAAAGGAATGAAAAATATGTGTATCTTTATCAAAAACAATTCTTGAAGGAATTAACTTTGATAAATGGAAATGAAAAGATGAGAAAAAATGATGTCATCCATGTGGTAAATGAAGAAAACTATTTTGCACCCAGGTGTTGGTGATTTGGAGAGGAGAGGGCAATCCTCTAAGGGAGGTCCCAGGTTCGAATCTCCACCCTACCAAAAAATTTAATTGGGTACCCAAAATCCAATTTATAATGATGATGTGGGCAGGGTCAGGCGTGACTCCTGGGTGAATTTAACGGTGTAGAACTCCCTGGTTGTGGTCTCTCAAACCAAGGTGGCCCTGCAAGGGATTTTTTGCTTAAAAATAAATAAAACTATTTTGTATTGGAATGGGTGATAAATTTTCAAAATTCTATTTTTCATAATTCCATAATAATTGATCAATAGTACTTGGTTCATCTTTAAAATATGAATTTTGAACATTTTCACCAAAAGCAAACTTTTTGGATGAATCCAACCCTTCTACATTATTCTTTACAACAATGGAGGCCAAAATTAAAATATTATTTTCAAATTATTATGTGATTTAAGAAATAGTGAACTTCCTAGACAATCATACTTAGGTGGAGTAAGTTTTCTTGCAAGCAAGTCAACTAATTTTCCACCTACTTGTATGGTTTTAGGATATACTTTCTTCTCTTTCTTTGGTTTCTTAAAACATATTTCTTGAACAATATTATTAATGATTGGTACATATTTAATAGCTTGAAGTAAAGGGATTTTAACAGTTAAATGTTTTAATTCCTTTATCCAATCTGATTGTGAAGATGTCAGTTTTAATATTTCAAACTATTCAAGATATGACACTTCCTTTGATGAGTTATCTTTTGGGTGGTGTTGCAGGGGACTTCACTGGGAAGTCCTCCTCTTCCCTGTAGCTCATCCTTGGTCCTGTATCTATTCCATAGCACTTTATTTTCCCTTCTTCCTCAATTGGTTGGTGTTGCAGATGATCTCCTTGGTGTGGGAGGTCACTTACCCATTTGTATACCCCTTTACATACATTTTGGTGGGGTTATTTCTGGTGCCTATGATCTGGGACATCCATAGGATTTTCTAGGATGTCCCTAGGTCATTTCCCAGTTCCTTGGCACTCCCTTTGTCCTTCCTCCTTAGCTGGTTGGTACTGTATATGATCTCCTTGGGATGGAAGGTCATTTATTATTTTGTCTATCCCTTTCCATGCATTCTAGTGGGGTTTCCTTTTTGTGCCTATGAAATGGAATATCCCTGGGGTTTTATGGGATGTCCCTAGGTTTTTCTTGGGTCCTTCCCTAGGATTCTTGAGCTCCTTCAAGAATCCTTTTCCTTGGAGCTTGCTGCTTTCTTCCATTTTCTTACAAGGTCTTATTTGGAGTTGAGGATTGGAGGTTCTTTTGGTGCAGTGCATCGTGGCTTGGGAGTTTGGCTTTATGAGAAGCTCTTCATAGTTTCTTTTTCACTTGGGAAGGGACCTCATGCTTAATCTCGTGGTGCTGCTCTTTGGGTTTTTGAATGTAGGCTTGGTGGTGGATTCTCAACATTTTTTATGGCTTGGGGATGGGCCTTTATGTTGATTGCTATTGTTTTCCTACTGTTCATCCTCTTTTGGATCCTTGAATTTGTTCATCGATGGTGTTGGAGGATGATTTGGGGTTCTTGCTACTTTTTTGATCTTGATGGGGACCCTGTGGTTATTATTGGTAGCTCATGCTTCATGGCTCCTTCTGTTGATGTTCCCTAGGACCTACCCACATCTTTCTCATGGCTCATGGTTCTACACTATTGTTTTCTCTATCTCCTTCGGCTTCTGAGTATATCTCATTATTACAAAAAGACTTCACGACCTGTGGAGTCCCCTATTTGTTGTACATTTTTCAGACTTGTGTGGGATCTTGTTCCTTTCCATCCCTATATTTTTTTGGATGGTTTTTAGGCCTCTTCCTGCTACTCAAGGGATTTTGGATTTTTTTTCCTATTTTTTTGGTGATTTTTGCCCGATTTTTATATTTTCCCCTGCGCATGATTTTTTATTTTAATTTTTTGTGGATTTTTGTTTTACCACCTATTGGGTGGTTCAAACTTATGGCTAGGCAAGAGTTTCAAATGTTAATTTTTCCACTTTCTCCTTCTCTCATTGGGTGAGCTTTTCAAATTTGTATCAGGGTAGGTTTTTCCTTTTCTCCCATGTCCTTGGAAGGCTATCCTTAAGCCTATCCTAAAAGGCTATCCTTTAGCCTATCCTGAAAGGCTTTCCTTAAGCCTGTCTTAAAAGGCAATCCTTTTGCCTTTCCTCTAGTTTTTTTGTTGACCTTTCCTACGGATTTCTATGGCCTTGTTTAAAAATTCTCTTACCTTGTTGTAATAAAGTTTTGGGTCCCTTGATAAAAATGCACTTTAATTTTAAACGATCAAAAAAAATCTTGTGGGAGTTTTTCTTTTTCTTTTTGATGTTTCAATGTAGATTTGTTTTCATGTTCATTTTTTCTAACTCCCATTTCTACATTGATATGTGGAATAGGTTCAAGAAGTATTTTTCCTGAACACAACTAAGTGTTATTACAGTTACTAGCATTTATTATGGTAGTATTTTCTGATTCAACCATAGAGATAGAGGTTGCCTGTTTAACAATGTTGAGATTGGCCATAGGTTGAACTGAAAATAGAGGTTGTTTTGCTTTATGTTATTTTTGTCCTTGAGAGAAATTATGGGTATAAGTAGGCAACAAATTTAATTTCTATTTTTGATAATGTTTCTACCCTTTGTATAGTTTTTGTTGTTGTACCCATTGATATCCTTGTAGTTTTGGTTACAACCATGGTGGATGTTGTTGATTCCATTGTTGTTTCATCCATCCATGTTGAGACCACTCTTGGAAATATGCCCATGGTGGTTGACTACAATATTGTTGAAGTGGACTTGAAGTAGGCCATGGCATATACCAAGGATTATTTTCCCAATGTGTAGGAAATTAAGAAGCATTATGATATGGAAACTTAAGAAAATTATCCCCTTGTCTTTGTTCTATAAAATTGAACTCTTTCATAGGTTGAGACTGTTTTTCAAAGACACTTTTGAGTTTTGGTAATAATTGACATTGATCTATAGGGTGTCCTTTTTCACAAATGCTACATGTAGCAGGTATAAAAGTTTTGTTCAAAGGACAGTCATGAAGAGAGTGTTGCTTCTCACATATTGAACAAAATATGGCTAAAGGTTCAGTATATTTACTCTTTTCATCTACTATTTTATCAAGATGTATAAAAATATCAGCTTTCAGATTAGCAGACCCTTTCATGCATTCTTTCAAATCATTTGTGTTACTACCAGTTTTGTATTTTCTATGCTTTGAACGAGAATAATTTTTATAGAGTTCAATGATTTCCTAAAATTCAAGTGTATGTACATCTCCTCTTCCCAAAATATCCAATACATCTCTAGATTTGTCTTGCAATCCTCTTACGAATATGAATTTGCAAATTTTAGGTTCAACACTTCCACATATCTTATGAACAAAATAAAATCTCTCTAAATAGTCTTCTAAAATTTTATTTTCCTCTTGTTTCATTCCAAGCAATTCATTGTTTTGATTCTTGACTTGAAAATATTCTTGGTATCTCTCCAAAAATATATTTTCCATATCATCCCAAGTTCTAATTGAATTAGGTGCTAAGGTAATAAACCATCGTAGAGCTAATTATTTAAGAGTGGAAGGAAACAATTTGAGCTTTTGATTGTCATTAGTGTAATCATGATCTTGACATACAATATTAAACTCAAACAAAAATATATCAGGATCTTCAAATGTAACTCCCTTGAATGTTGGTAACACTGAAGGTGAAATGGCCTTCATGGGAGCATTTTTATTAGGATTTAATTGAATGGGATTTTGAAAATTTTTAGCAGGTGTACTAGTTTCACTAGGGTGTAGCACATTACTGGATCTTCCTAGATTCTCTTGTGAGCTACCATTATAGGTTCCAAACAACAATTATAAATCCTATTAAAATGTCTTGATTGTATGGATTTTTCAAAAGAAAGAGGCATTGAACTACTAATTTTACCTTCTTGTAATGATTTTCCAAGGGATCCTATAATTTTTGAAATAGATGATTGTGATTCTCTGAGAATTTCAACATTTTTGGAAATCACAAATTTAGACAAATTTGACATAGTTTCAACCTCTTGTGAAAATTTTCTTCCTGTGGTTTCTTGCTATGCTTGTTTTCTAAATGGAATGAAATGCAACTATCAATAATTGTTACTTATACCAGCTATTATATTCATATTTTACTCTAAAATTCACAACTTAGCACACTTAACAACTATTTGATTGCTTTTACCCTCTAATAACACCATGTTCCCTGAGAATGGCACAAAAAATGATGCATGTCATTAATAGCATCATTTAATATTATGATTTGTCAAATCTAGGATGGTGTCCAAGGCTATCTATGATAGAAGGTTTGGGTAGATTACACTTTAGACATTTAGGTTACAAGCATTTATTCGGTGAAATAGATGTGGGTTTAGTCTTTTGGTGTCACACTAAACCTAATCTGTAGAATGGAAACTAAATTAAATTTCAAGAATTGAAAACTAATTCTAATTTCAGCAATTGAAAGTTAACTACAAATGCAAGAATTAAAATTGTAGGAATTGAAAGTCTAGTTTACTTTTGCAGGAATTGAAAGTCTAATTTACTTTTGTAGAATTGAAAGAATAGAACTGAAATTGCTCAAATTAAAACACACATGCTGAAAACCTGTTAGTATCCTATGGTAGAAGGTTATCAGAATTCTGCTACAACAGTTGACAGTAAAGTAAAGATGCTGGAAACTTGAAAGAACTACTTAAAGCAAGAAAAATATGGGATAACAAAATTGCTGCAACTTATACTAATTGCTCAATCATAGAAACATGAAAAATAGAGTAAATAAAAATATAGCTACTTTATCAGTTGATACACACTTGAAACATAAAATCATCACACAAATTCAAAACAAAGGTTAGTATGCAACAAAGAATGTAAATGGACAAGTGTCTTGCTAAAATCTACTGCAGCAAAGTTTAGAAGAAACCTATCACCAATTAGTCCTCCTTCTAGGCCTGAAAGTGGGCCCAAGCTTCCTGATCTAGAAGAAGGTGGAAAAGTAATATCTAACCAATTAACACTCACACTTGCTCGTGAACATAAATTGATAAAGGTACTACACTTTTATTGGCTAATAAAAAGTATTACAATGTTGAAGGAAAAATCCTGCTACAGGTTTTACTATCTGCTATTACTCACTATTATCATTAGCTCAACCAATTAAGAGAGTTGTGTTATTTATAATTTCCTATTACATATGCATCGTGCTCAAATTAGCTTATGTTGTTTCTTAGTGATTTGCCAACAACATTGAAACTGAATTAGTGTAAAATTTAAGACATTATGTACTACAACGTTGATTGGCCCTTGGGGTGCATTTCCAATGGTTGGAGTGAGTTGGAAAAGGTGATAAATTGTCTTGTACTCCTATCTACACCTTGAAATATATTTCCCTACTATTTTGGGTGCTCAATCTTCTGTTTGGTTAAAATTGGCCATTTGTTCTCATTTTGGAGCTTCTTCGGAATATCAGGATATGAAACAAACTTTATGCTTAGTTGTGCTAAAAAACATCTAAAAAAGTATGTTTAACTGGATAGGATATCTACCCTATTCCTTAATATATATTTCCAATCATTTTCACACACCTTGGTTGACTAATTATAGGCCTTGCTATTCATTGGCAAATGGCTGGAATTTATATCGCAATTTATTGCTTTTCCAGTTTAGCTTTTTTTTGTCCATTTATACCATGTGGAAATTCTTCTAAGTAGGGTAGATGTCTTCTTTAGTCACTCTAAACTTATTCCATCTATTTTATCATGCTTTAATTAACAAATTCAAGGATCTCCTACAAAGTGATAGCTTGTTGGTTTTTGTATGGTTGTTTTTTGCAGATTTCTGGATTTTATGATAGTCCTAGGAATTTCACTCCAATTTAGATTTCAAACAAGTTTAATGGAAGGAAAACATTCAAACACCATTGTGAGGTTAATAGACATCAGCATACAATATTTTTCCAATTGAAATGCATATTTTATTTGCTACTTAACCAAACTGAAATAGTGCAAAAATATGCAAAAAATTGTAAAACAAAGTAATATGTTCCTAAACATTTTAACCATGCAAACACTAATATATAATGCATTAAAATCATCTAAATTAACATAAATAACATAACATAAGGTTTATGTCAAAATTTTAAGTAACCAAAAACATGTCATGGATGAGGTAATTTCTAGCCTCACCACAAGAAGCATTCCATGATATTTCACTAATGCATAAAAATAACGTTCAAAATTCAAATTTCTAAATAATGAACATTTTAATTTCAAAAACATATCAGATGTATAACCCTACATGAGTAGCCTTTAAATAGATAACAAGCAATCATAACACAAAAAAAATCAAATAGAGGTCATATCTGTAAGGGGCAGTCTATAGAAGAGGTCATTTGACATAGGAACGGTCAAAAATAGGGGTCATCTGGGACAGGGACAACCATAGACAAAGGTTTTCTAACAAAGGGATGGTCACAGATAAAATATTTTAAAGCTCAAAAATCCTTTGTAATTTTTTTACCTAAGCATGAAAAATCTATTTTTTTACTAAAAATAGGAAATTAGGATAGAGTAGCTTATTGTGATAGCCTAAGTCTGATGAAAATGTTGCTCTATGTTTTTTTTACCTTTTTCTCAGAGGTTGTATCTAGGAGAGATGGTTGTGTCTACTATCCATCTCGCAAAGGTATGATCATGACTGTTGATCATCTCTATAGGGGATGATGGTACCTGCAATTCAAAAAAAACTAATAAAATAGGAGTTAGTGATGTGAATGCACAATGTGGACAAAGTCCCACCGTGATCACCATTAAAAATTCTAAAAATATCGTACATACACCTATGCAATGGAATAAAGAGCAAACTAGATAGTGAACTATGTAACATTGATGACAAAACAAGATATGAAATAATGGTGTCCTTTTTATTAATATCAATTATTTCCTTCAAAATAGGTTACAATGGGATCCCATTGAGGGATTTGCTACCAATTTGATACATGGATTTACAATAAGAACAAGTAACCCATATGTATCTCATAGGATCTCTCTTGCATCTCACAAACTTATAATTGATAGGTTTTTGGTGATTGTTGCGATGTATGATGATGATGTATGAATCTTTATCTTATTTGCTCCATCATGAAGTCCTGTAATATGAACACAAGAAAATCTAAAGAGAATCAAAAGCATATGAAGAGCATTTTAATATAATGCCCATATCCATGATAAATAAAGCAATTAAGAAGTTGAAATATGATAAATAAATGCATGAAAATTGAAATCCAACTATGCTAAGAAGTAATTAAAATGCTGCTAAATATAATAAAAGAAAGGAAACAGGGAAAATAAATCTTTGTTAAGATGCCATCTCTGTGTGGGATGATCTTGCCTACTATCTATCTTGGGGTGATATGGTCATGCTTGTAGGCCATCTATGGGTGAGACGATTGCTAAATTACAAGCGAATTCCTTGTGCCTGATGCGTGGTGATGTTCAGTTTAATTTGTGGATGGGTAGACGTTCTTAGTGCACTCATTAGGAATGACTTAGGAGTGAAATTTACACCAAATTAAAGGTTTTGGATGGTGCAATAAGTATGAATTTGATCTTCAACCTTCGATATGGTCCATTGCCATACATGGAAATTCCATGGTTGAATTTTGGTAGCAATTCATTGCTTCGAGAGTAAGAGATATTTGATTCTTCAGTTTGATAGAACTTCAACATATATGAACTTGGATATATTCAATTAAGGATATGAACCTTTAAATATACTTCCCAATGGGAGTCCAAATCTTTCTAGAGAAGCAAAGAAATGGTTGAATTCAAGAAATCATTATGCTTAGCTAGTGCGTAACCATTTGAACTACGGTGCGAGAACTTACTTTGGGCATGACCATCATGGGGTGGGATAGTCATGACTATGGGTTGTCTCATGGTAGGATGGTCACAATTTGGAGTCATCTCTAGGTATTATGATCACCTCTACAAAGGTAAATTCCTCCATGTTTGAGTGATGAAAACCACTGTTAAGCCCTAGGGCTACCCAAGGTAGGTCATATGGCCTTAAAGGAGTCCATATAGGTAAGCTTCTCAACATGACATTTCTTAGGTGCCTACACCAAGGTCACCCCAAATATTTATGGTAAATAAGCAATAGAAAGTAGAAGAAGAATAATTAGAAAATAAGGATGCCTTAGACACACCCATAGGAGTAGATCATTTAGTTGTCCTAGTCATCATCAAGACATTGGAAAGGAAGTAATAGGTGGGTCAATGGAAAAGATAATTCTTTCAATTAAAAAGAAATACAAAAAGGAATAAATCAAAATATTGACTAACACATAGAGAACAACTTCATCGAAGGGGTCAGTCAAGATGTAAATAAAGTAGAACACAAGCCATCACTTGGCAACTGCACCAATCCAAAGTGACTAGACATAAGAGGAGGGAGGATGATCTAGTTTTGATCTTGTCATTCCTAGTAAATATATATGGTACCCTAGGCGATAACTAGAATATTGAAAGTGCCAATATGGGGGTGTCCCAAGGGGTAACACCAAGACCTAAGATGTTAATGTAGGATAATTTAGGGGTCTAATAATGATGGATATCCAACATAGGTGACTAGGAAAAATGATGAGAAAGGAGTACATCCTATCAAACCATTTGGCCTATGAAAATTATGGCTATAGATATAGAGACCTTCAGATCTTCCAAAGTTGATGACAAAAATCCCAAGAAAATTTTGGACTACACATTTTTGAATCCCTACATGACTTTTTAGGGGAAAGTTTTTGAACTAGATATTTTTTGAATCCCTACATTTTTGAATCCTTAATATGAGTCAGTTATATCTTATTCTATATTAATTAATAAGCCACTCATTTAGGGATAAATTTATGGTACAAGATATCAAAAGAATGATTTCCTGAATTTCAAGTGTATGTGCATCTCCTCTTCCCAAAATATCCAATACATATCTATATTTGTCTTGCAGTCCTCTTGAGAATATGACTTTGCAAATTTTAGGTTCAACACTTCCACATATCTTATGAACAAAATAAAATCTATCTAAATAGTCTTCTAAAATTTTAATTTCCTCTTGTTTCATTCCAAGAAATTCATTGTTTTGATTTTTGACTTAACAATATTCTTGGTATCTCTCCAAAAATATATTTTTCATCTCATATAAAGTTCTAATTGAATTAGGTTCTAAGGTAAAAAACCATCGTAGAGCTAATTATTTAAGAGTGGAAGGAAATAGTTTGAGCTTTTTATTTTCATTAGTGCAATCATGAGCTTGACATACAATCTTAAAATCAAACAAAAATATATCAGGATATTTAAATGTAACTCCCTTGAAAGTTGGTAACACTGAAGGTGAAATGGCCTTCATGGGAGCATTTTGATTAGGTCTAATTAAATGGGATTTTGAAAATTTTTAGTAGGTGTATTAGTTTCACTAGGGTGTAGCACATTACTGGATCTTCCTAGATTCTCTTGTGAGCCTACCATTATAGGTTCCCAACAACAATTATAAATCCTGTTAAAATGTCCTGATTGTATGGATTTTTCAAGAGAAAGTGGTGTTGAACTACTGATTTTACCTTCTTGTAATGATTTTCCAAGGGATCATGTAATTTTTGAAATAGATGATTGTGATTCTCTGAGAATTTCAACATTTTTGGAAATCACAAATTTAGACAAATTTGACATAGTTTCAACCTCTTGTGAAAATTTTCTTCCTATGGTTTCTTGCTATGCTTGTTTTCTAAATGGACTGAAATACAACTATCAATAATTGTTACTTATACCAACTATTATATTTATATTTTACTCTAAAATTCACAACTTAGCACACTTAACTATTTGACTGCTTTTACCCTCTAACAACACCATGTTCCCTGAGAATGGCACAAAAAATGATGTGTGTCATTAATAACATCATTTAATATTATGATTTGTCAAATATAGGATGGTTTCCAAGGCTATCTATGATAGAAGGTTTGGGTAGATTACACCTTTGACATTTAGGTTACACACATTTATTCGGTGAAACAGATGTGGGTTTAGTATTTTGGTGTCACACTAAACCTAATATGTAGAATGGAAACTAAATTAACTTTCAAGAATTTGAAAACTAATTCTAATTTCAGTAATTAAAAGTTAACTACAAATGCAAGAATTAAAATTGTAGGAATTGAAAGTCTAATTTACTTTTGCAGGAATTGAAAGTCTAATTTACTTTTGTAGAATTGAGAGAATAGAACTGAAATTGTTCAAATTAAAATGCACATGCTAAAAAACTGTTAGTATCCTATGGTAGAAGGTTATCAGACTTCTGATACAATAGGTGACAGTAAAGTAAAGATGCTGGAAACTTGAAAGAACTACTTAAAGCAAGAAAAATAGGGGATAACAAAATTGCTTCAACTTATATTAATTGCTCAATCATAGAAACATGAAAAAAAGATTAAATAAAAATATATCTACTTTATCGTCTGATACACACTTGAAACATAAAATCATCACACAAATTCAAAATAAAGGTTATTATGCAACAAAGAATGAAAATGGACAAGTATCTTGCTAAAATATACTGCAACAAAGTTTAGAAAAAACCTATCACCAGTTAGTCCTCCTTATAGGACTGAAAGTGGGCCCAATATTCCTGATCTAGAAGAAGGTGGAAAAGTAATCCTTAACTAATTAACACTCACACTTGATCATGAACATAAATTGACAAAGGGATTGCACTTTTATTGGCTAGTAAAAAGCATTACAATGTTGCAGGAAAAATCCTGCTACAGGTTTTACTATCTGCTATTAATCACTATTCTCATTAACTCAACCAATTGAGGGAGATGTGTTGTTTATACTTTCTTATTACATATGCATCGTTCTCAAATTAGCTTATGTTGTTTCTTAGTGATTTTCCAACAACATTGAAACTGAATTAGTCTAAAATTTAAGACATTATGTACTACAACAATGTTGATTGGCCCTTGGGATGCATTTCCAATGGTGGGAGTGGGTTGTAAAATGTGAGAAATGGTCTTGTACTCCTATATACACATTGAAATATATTTTCCTTACTATTTTGGGTGCTCAATCCTTTGTTTGGTTAAAATTGGCCATTTTTTCTCCTCATTTCGGAGCTTCTTCAAAATATCAGGCTATGAAATGAAATTTATGCTTAGTTGTGCTAAAAACATATAAAAAGGTAGGTTTAACTGGATAGTACATCTACCCTATTCCTTAGGATATATTTCCAATAATTTTCACACACCTTGGTTGAATAATTCTAGGCCTTGCTATTCATTGGCAGTTGGCTAGAATTTATATGGCAATTTATTGCTTTTCCAGTTTAGCTTTTTTTTGTCCATTTATACCATGTGGAAATTATTCTAAGTAGGTTAGATGTCTTCTTTAGTCGCTCTGAAATTATTCCATCTATTTTATCATGGTTTAATTAACAAATTCAAGGTTCTCCTACAAAGTGATAGCTTGTTGGTTTTTGTATGGTTGTTTTCTGCAGATTTCCATATTTTATGATAGTCCTAGGAATTTCACTCCAATTTAGATTTCAAACAATTTTAAGGGTAGGAAAACATTAAAAAACCATTGTGAAGTTAATTGGAATCAGCATGCAATATTTTTTCAATTTAAATGCATATTTATTTGCTACTTAATCAAACTAAAATAGTGTAAAAATATGCAGAAAACTGTAAAACAGGTAATATGTTCCTAAACATTTTAACCATGAAAACACTAATATATAATGCATTAAAATCATCTAAATTAACATAAATAACATAACATAAGGTTTATGTGGAAATTTTAAGTAACCAAAAACATGTCATGAATGAGGTAATTCCTAGCCTCATCACAAGAAGCATTCCATGATCTTTCACTAATGCATAAAAATAATGTTCAAAATTTAAATTTCTAAATAATGAATGTTTTAATTTCAAAAACCTATCAGATGTAGAACCCTACATGAGTAGCCTTTAAATAGGTAACAAGCAATCATACCACAAAAAAAAAATCAAATAGATGTCATATCTGTAAGGGACAGTCTATATAAGAGGTAGTTTGACATAGGAACGATCAGAAACAAGGGTTGTCTGGGACAAGGACAACCATAGACAGAGTTTTTCTAACCAAGGGATGGTCACAAATAGAATATTTTAAAGCTAAAAAATCCTTTGTAATTTCTTTACCTAAGCATGAAAAATCTATTTTTTTTACTGAAAATAGGAATGAGGATAGAGTAGCTTATTGTGATAGCCTAAGTCTGATGAAAATGTTGTTCTATGTTGTTTTTACCTTCTGGTCTGAGGTTGTCTCTATGAGGGATGGTTGTGTCTACTAGCCTTCTCACAAAGGGATGGTCATGACTAATGATCATCTCTATAAGGGATGACGGTACCTACAATTCACAAACACCAAGAAAATAAGAATTAGTGATGTGAATGCACAATGTGGACAAAGTCCCACCGTGATCACCATTAAAAATGCTAAAAATATCATACACCTATGCAATGAAATAAAGAACAAACTAGATAGAAAACTATGTAACCATGATGACAAAACAAGATATGAAATAATGGTGTCCTTTTTATTAATATCAATTATATCCTTAAAAATAGGTGACAATGGGATTCCATTTAGGGATTTGCTACCAATTTGATACAAATATTTACAATAAGAACAAGTAACCCATATGTATTTCATGGGATCTCTCTTGCATCTCACAAACTGATAATTGATGGGTTTTTGGTGACTGTTGCGATGTATGATGATGATGTATGAATATTTATATTTGCTCCATCATGAAGTCCTGTAATATGAACACAAGAAAATCTAAAGAGCATCAAAATAATATGAAGAGCCTTTCAAGATAAGGCCCATATACATGATAAATAAATCAATAAATAAGTTGAAATATGACAAATAAATGCATGAAAATTGAAATCCAACTATGCTAATAAGTAATTAAAATGTTGCTAAATCTAATAAAATAAAGGAAACAAGGAAAAGAGATCTTTGTTAAGATGCCATCTCTATGTGGGATGATCTTGCCTACTGGATATCTTTGGGTGAGATGGTCATGCTTGTAGGTCATCTATGGGTGAGACGATTGCTGAACTACAAGTGAATTCCGTATGGCTGATGCGTGGTGATGCTAGGTTTTATTTGTGGATGGGTTGATGTTCTTTGTGCACTCATGAGGAATGACTTAGGAATGAAATTTACACCAAATTAAGGATTTTTGATGGTGCAAGAAGTATGAATTTGATATTCAACCTTCGAGATGGTCCATTGGCATGCATGGAAACTCAATGGTTGAATTTTGGTAGCACTTCATTGCTTCGAGAGTAAGAGCTATTTGATTCTTCAGTTTGATAGCACTTCGACATTTATGAAATTGGATATATTCAATGAAGGCTAGGAACCTTCAAATAAACTTCCCAATGGGAGTCCAAATATTTCTAGAGAAGCAAAGAAATGGTTGAATTCAATAAACCATTATGCTTAGCTAGTGTGTAACTGTTTGAACTACGGTGTGAGAACTTGCTTTGGGCATGACCATCATGGGGTGGGATAGTCATGACTATGGGTTGCATCATGGTAGTATGGTCACAATTTGGGTTCATATCAAGGTAATATGGTCACCACTACAAAGGGAAATTACTCCATGTTTGAGTGGTGAAAACCACTGTTAAGCCCTAGGGCTACCCAAGGTGGGTCATATGGCCTTAAAGGAGACCATATAGGTAAGCTCCTCAACATGACATGTCTTAGGTTTCTACACCAAGGTCACCCCAAACATTTATGGTAAATAAGAAACTGAAAGTAGAAGAAGAATAATTAGAAAATAAGGATGCCTTAGGCAAACCCATAGGAGTAGATCATTTAGTTGTCCTAGTCATCATCAAGACATTGGAAAAGAAGTAATAGGTGGTTCAATGGAAAAGAAAATTCTTCCAAGAAAAAAGAAATACAAAAAGGAAGAAATCAAAATCTTGAGTAACACATAGAGAACAACTTCACCGAAGGGGTCAGTCAGGATGTAAAGAGAGTAGAACATAAGCCATCACTAGGCAATTGCACCAATCCAAAGTGACTAGACATAAGAGGAGGGAGGATGATCTAGTTTTGATCTTGTCATTTCTAGTAAATATATATGGTACCCTAGGCGATAACTAGAATATTGAAAGTGGCAATATGGAGGTGTCCCAAGGGGTAACACCAAGACCTAGGACATTAATATAGGATGATTTAGGGGTCTAATAATGATGGATATCCAACATAGGTGACTAGGAAAAATGATGAGAAAATACTAAATCCTATCAAACCATCTGGCCTATGAAACTTATGGCTATAGATATAGAGACCTTTAGATCTTCCATAGTTTATGATGAAAAGCCCAAGAAAATTTTGGACTACACATTTTTGAATCCCTACATGACTTTTTAGGGAAAAGTTTTTGAAATAGATATTTTTTGACTCCCTACATTTTTGAATCCTTAATATGAGTCAATGATAGTTGATTCTATCTTAATTAAGAAGCTAGTCATTTAGGGATAAAATTATGGTACAAGACATCAAAAGAATAATTTCCTAAAATTCAAGTGTATGTGCATATCCTCTTCCCAAAATATCCAATACATCTCTAGATTTGTCTTGCAGTCCTCTTAAGAATATGACTTTGCAAATTTTAGGTTCAACACTTCCACATCTCTTATGAACAAAATAAAATTTTTCTAAATAGTCTTCTAAAATTTTATTTTCCTCTTGTTTCATTCCAAGCAATTCATTGTTTTGGTTCTTGACTTGATAATATTCTTGGTATCTCTCCAAAAATATATTTTCCATCTCATCACAAATTCTAATTGAATTAGGTGCTAAGGTAATAAACCATCGTAGAGCTAATTATTTAAGAGTGGAAGGAAAAATTGGGAGCTTTTGATTGTCATTAGTGTAATCATGAGCTTGACATACAATCTTAAACTCAAACAAAAATATATCAGGATCTTCAAATGTAACTCCCTTGAAAGTTGGTAACACTGAAGGTGAAACGACCTTCATGGGATCATTTTGATTAGGATTTAATTGAATGGTATTTTGAAAATTTTTAGTAGGTGTACTAGTTTCACTAGGGTGGAGCACATTACTGGATATCCCTAGATTCTCTTGTGAGCCTACCATTATAGGTTCCCAAAAACAATTATAAATCTTGTTAAAATGTCTTGATTGTATGGATTTGTCAAGATAAAGAGGTGTTGAACTACTGATTTTACCTTCTTGTAATGATTTTCCAAGGGATCCTGTAGTTCTTGAAATAGATGATTGTGATTCTCTGAGAATTCCAACATTTTTGGAAATCACAAATTTAGACAAATTTGACATAGTTTCAACCTCTTGTGAAAATTTTCTTCCTGTGGTTTCTTGCTATGCTTGTTTTCTAAATAAATTGAAATACAACTATCAATAGTTGTTACTTATACCAACTATTATATTTATATTTTACTCTGAAATTCACAACTTAGAACACTTAAAAACTATTTTATTGCTTTTACCCTCTAACAACACCATGTTACCCGAGAATGGTACAAAAAATAATGTGTCATTAATATCATTATTTAATATTATGATTTGTCAAATCTAGGATGGTGTCCAAGGCTATCTATGATAGAAGGTTTGGGCAGATTACACTTTTGACATTCAGGTTACAAGCATTTATTTGGTGAAACATATGTGGGTTTAGTATTTTGGTGTCACACTAAACCTAATCTATAGAATGGAAACTAAATTAAC
This sequence comes from Wollemia nobilis, assembly GCA_028583015.1. Classification (NCBI taxonomy): domain Eukaryota; kingdom Viridiplantae; phylum Streptophyta; class Pinopsida; order Araucariales; family Araucariaceae; genus Wollemia; species Wollemia nobilis. Next base: position 1,657,948 of record JAQPPZ010000220.1, on the reverse strand, counting down.
TTGCAAGAATTTGAAAACTAATTCTAATTTCAGTAATTAAAAGTTAACTACAAATGCAAGAATTAAAATTGCAGGAATTGAAAGTCTAATTTACTTTTGCAGGAATTGAAAGTCTAATTTACTTTTGTAGAATTGAGATAATAAATTGAAATTTCTCAAATTAAAACACACATGCTGAAAACCTATTAGTATCCTATGGTAGAAGGTTATCAGGCTTCTGCTACAACACGTGATAGTAAAGTAAACGTGCTGGAAACTTGAAAGAACTACTTAAAGCAATAAAAATAGGGGATAACAAAATTGCTTCAACTTATACTAATTGCTCAATCATAAAAAACATGAAAAATAGAGTAAATAAAAATATAGCTAATTTATCATCTGATACACACTTGAAACATAAAATAATCATACAAATTCAAAATAAAGGTTAGTATGCAACAAAGAATAAAAATGGACAAGTATCTTGCTAAAATTTACTGCAACAAAGTTTAGAAGAAACCTATCACCAGTTAGTCCTCCTTCTAGGCTTGAAATTGGGCCCAAGCTTCCTGATCTAGAAGAAGGTGGAAAAGTAATCCTTAACTAATTAACACTTACACCTGATCATGAAAATAAATTGACAAAGGGACTACGCTTTTATTGGATAATAAAAGGCATTACAATGTTGCAATAAAAATCCTGCTATAGGTTTTACTATCTGCTATTACTCACTATTATCATTAGCTCAACCAATTAAGGGAGTTGTGTTATTTATAATTTCTTATTACATATGCATCATAATAAAATTAGCTTATGTTATTTCTTAGTGATTTACCAACAACATTGATACTAAATTAGTACAAAATTTAAGACATTACGTACTACAACAACGTTGATTGGCCCTTGGGGTGCATTTTCAATGGTGGGAGTGGGTTGAAAAAGGTGAGAAATGGTCTTGTACTCCTGTATACACATTGAAATATATTTTCCCTACTATTTTGGGTGCTCAATACTCTGTTGAGTTAAAATTGGCCACTTTTTCCTCTCATTTTGGATCTTCTTCGAAATATCAGGCTATGAAACAAACTTTATGCTCAGTTGTGCTAAAAATATCTGAAAAAGTAGGTTTAACTAGATAGGACATCTACCCTATTCCTTAGGAGATATTTCCAATCATTTTCACACACCTTGGTTGACTAATTCTAGGCCCTGCCATTCATTGGCAGTTGGTTGGAATTTATATGGCAATTTCTTGCTTTTCTAGTTTAGCTTTTTTTGTCCATTTACACCATGTGGAAATTATTCTAAGTAGGTAAGATGTCTTTCTTTAGTCCCTATGAAATTATTCCATATATTTTATCATGTTTTAATTAACAACTTCAAATTGCTCGTACAAAGTGATAGCTTGTTGGTTTTTGTATGTTGTTTTCTGCAGGTTTCTAGATTTTATGATAGTCCTAGGAATTTGAATCCAATTTAGATTTCAAACAATTTTAAGGGCAGGAAAACATTCAAACACCATTGTAAAGTTAATGGAAATCAGCATACAATATTTGGCCAATTGAAATACATATTTTATTTGCTACTTAATCAAACTGAAATAGTGCAAAAATATGCAGAAAACTATAAAACAGAGTAATATGTTCCTAAACATTTTAACCATGCAAACACTAGGATATAATGCATTAAAATCATCTAAATTAACATAAATAACATAACATAAGATTTATGTGGAAATTTTAAGTAACCAAAAACATTTCATGGATGAGGTAATTCCTAACCTCATCACAAGAAGCATTCCATGATCTTTCACTAATGCATAAAAATAATGTTCAAAATTCAAATTTCTAAATAATTAACATTTTAATTTCAAAAACCTATCAGATGTAGAACCCTACATGAGTAGCCTTTAAATAGGTAACAAGCAATCACACCACAACAAAAATAAAATAGAGGTCATATCTGTAAGGGACTTTCTATAGAAGAGGTCATTTGATATAGGAACGGTCAGAAACAAGGGTCGTATGGGATAGTGACAACCATAGATGTCTAACCAAGGGATGGTCACAGATAGAATATTTTAAAGCTAAAAAATCCTTTGTAATTTCTTTACCTAAGCATGAAAAATCTATTTTTTTTACTAAAAATAGGAAAGGAGGACAAAGTAGCTTATTGTGATAGCCTAAGTCTGATGAAAATGTTGTTCTATGTTGTTTTTACCTTCTGCTCCAAGGTTGTCTCTAGGAGGGATGATTGTTTATACTAGCCATATCGCAAAGATATGGTCATGACTACTGATCATATCTATAGGGGATGATGGTACCTGTAATTCACAAACACCAAGAAAACAAGAGTTAGTGGTGTGAATGCATAATATGGACAAAGTCCCACCATGATCACCATTTAAAATGCTAAAAATATTGTACATACACCTATTCAATTAAATAAAGAACAAACTAGATAGCAAACTATGTAACCATGATGACAAAACAAGATATGAAATAATGGTGTCCTTTTTATTAATATCAATTATATCCTTAAAAATAGGTGACAATGGGATCCCATTGAGGGATTTGCTACCAATTTTATACAAATATTTACAATAAGAACAAGTAACCCATATGTATTTCACAGGATCTCTCTTGCATCTCACAAACTGATAATTGATAGGTTTTTTGTGACTGTTGTGATGTATGATAATGATGTATGAATCTTTATGTTATTTGCTCCATCATGAAGTCCTTTAATCTGCACACAAGAAAATCTAAAGAGCATCAAAATCATATGAAGAGCCTTTAAAGATAAGGCCCATATCCATGATAAATAAAGAAATAAAGAAGTTGAAATGCAACAAATAAATGCATAAAAATTGAAATCCAACTATGCTAAGAAGTAATTAAAATGCTACTAAATATAATAAAAGAAAGGAAACTGGGAAAATAGATATTTGTTAAGAGGCCATCTCTATGTGGGATGATCTTGCCTACTAGCTATCTTGGGGTGAGATGGTCATGCTTGTAGGCCATCTATGAGTGAGATGATTGCTAAACTACAAGTGAATTCCTTGTGGATGATGCGTAGTGATGTTGGGTTTGATTTTTGGATGGGTTGAAGTTCTTGGTGCACTCATTAGGAATGAATTAGAAGTGAAATTTACACCAAATTAAGGGTGTTGGATGGTGCAAGAAGTATGAATTTTATCTTCAACCTTCGATATGGTCCATTGGCATGCATGGAAACTCCATGGTTAAATTTTGGTAGCACTTCATTGCTTCGAGAGCAAGATATATTTGATTCTTTAGTTTGATAGCACTTCAATATATATGAAATTGGATATATTTAATGAAGTCTAGGAACCTTTATATAGACTTCCCAATGGGATTCCAAAGTTTTCTAGAGGAGCAAAGAAATGGTTGAATTCAAGAAACCATTATGCTTAGCTAGCGCATAACCATTTGAACTACGATGTGAGAACTTGCTTCGGGCATGACCATAATAGGGTGGGGTAGTCATCACTATGATTTGTATCATGGTAGGATGGTCACAATTGGGGGTCATATCAAGGTAATATGGTCACCGCTACAAAGGGAAATTCCTCCATATTTGAGTGGTGAAAACCACTATTAAGCCCTAATGCTACCCAAGGTGGGTCATATGGCCTTAAAGGAGTCCATATAGGTAAGCTCCTCAACATGAAATGTCTTAGGTGTCTACACCAAGGCCACCCCAAAAATTTATGGTAAAGAAGCAATAGAAAGTAGAAAAAGAATAATTAGAAAATAAGGATGCCTTAGACACACCCATAGGAGTAGATTATTTAGTTGTCCTATTCATCATCAAGACATTGGAAAGGAATTAATATGTGGGTCAATGGAAAAGAGCATTATTCCAAGCAAAAAGAAATACAAAAAGGAAGAAATCAAAATCTTGAGTAACACATAGAGAATGACTTCACCAAAGGGGTCATTCAGGATGTAAAGAGAGTAGAACACAAGCCATCACTAGGCAACTGCACCAATCCAAAGTGACTAGACATAAGAGGAGGGAGGATGATCTAGTTTTGATCTTGTCATTCCCAGTAAATATATATGGTACCCTAGGTGATAACTAGAATATTGAAAGTGGCAATATGGGGGTGTCCCAAGTGGTAACACCAAGACCTAGGACAATAACGTAGGATGATTTAGGGGTCTAATAATGATGGATATCCAACATAGGTGACTAGGAAAAATGATGAGAAAGGACTACATCCTATCAAACCATCTGGCCTATAAAACTTATGGATATATATATAAATACCTTCAGATCTTCCAAAGTTGATGATAAAAATCCCAAGAAAATTTTGGACTACACATTTTTGAATCCCTACATGATTTTTTAGGGGAAAGTTTTTGAACTAGATATTTATTGAATCCCTACATTTTGAATCCTTAATATGAGTTAGTGATAGTTGAGTCTATCTTAAATAAGGAGCCACTCATTTAGGGATAAAATTATGGTACAAGACATCAAAATAATGCTTTTGTTTAGATATCTTTCCCTTGATGCATGTGACTGAATGATCTCCTTGATAGATTAGATGGATTGGTTCTAAGGTTGCTTCTTAGGGTTGGAGTAAAATATTATTTTTGTTTGCTTTGTTTTCTTAAGGAAATAAAAAATTAATCCTAGACTAATGTTAGACTTAATATTAATCAAAAGAATGATTAATGTTAGATAGTCTAAAATTAGCATTAATTAATGGAATAATTGATGTGTTTCCAATGTTAGATTTGTTATCTAATAGAAATATGATTAATGTCTAAATGTTAGCATTAGTTTTAATATTAATCAAAGAATGATTAATAATCTAATGTTAATAATATAAGGTTATAATTATTAATATTATTTTGCTAATGTTATGGTCTAGCCTTTAGTTAATGTTAATTAAATATTTTTAGCACATTTGTTTTTTAATTACTAGCTTTGGCATCATCTAAGATTGCTAATTTTGCCTTGTTCATTACCTTGGTTGTGGTGCCTTGAATGTTATAGTGGAGTGCCTTAACACTAGATAGCCTCAATGTTTCCTTCATGCAGCATAATAGCTTGAGGAAATGTTATCTTGTTGACATCAAGTAATGCTAGAGTTACCTATGATGGAGGTGCTTGGCCTCCATCCTGTGGCCTTTAAATTTGGACTCACGTGTCTATGTTAAAGAGGATACACATGGAATATATTTGGAAGACTAAGGTGTATGTAAATGATGAACCTGGTGAGTTGAAAGGTGGTGGTGATATTGGCTTGTTGGCAACTCCAATCATTTTTGAACCTAGATAATGCTTGGTGTATTACTATTATTTGATTATTGTGTGAGGTTTTACATTACTTTGCTATATTTTCTTTCACCTTGCTAGTTGTCTATTGTCTAAGTTTGGTTGGACTTATCAGGGTTTTTCTCATGTGCCCACCAACATAGAACATGATCTTCATGTGTAGTGAGATCAACATGTACCAATGAAGGGTGGGGTTTGAAGGCAGCTTGTAGTTGGACTTCATCCATACTAAACATTCATAAGGTTATTTGAAGATATCCAACTAGATGATTTATCTATATGAATATGTGCTAGCAATATCACCTTCAAAAATTATTCCCTATGGTTTGCTTGTTGTTGGTTTATTGTAGCTGCATACTTACGTATTTCCATATGTAGGGTTGAGCTAGATTTGGCTTTAAATATATCTTTGGGCAATGTTAAATTTGGGAAAGGGGTATCATTTTTTTGACATTGTGTTATGGTTGAGTACATCATATTTTATTTAGAATCTTGGGCTCTATGTTGGTCTTTAATAATGGGTAGATTATATTTTGTTTAAGGTTGACTTGGTTCTTTTATTAGAAGTCTTTTTGGATGTTGTTTAAGTCCAAGGCTAGGTTTCATAGTTTCGAAAAGAATCCAAATTATAATGATTTCTAATATTTATATTAATTAACTAATCTAATGGTAGATTAGTTTGGAAAATAATCCAACTTCTAATGCTTTCTAATCTTTAGATTAATTAACTAATATAATGGTATATTAGTTTGGAAAAGAATCCAACTTCTAATGCTTTCCAATATTTAGATTAATTAACTAATCTAATGGTAGATTAGTTTGGAAAATAATCCAACTTCTAATGCTTTATAATATTTATATTAAAAAAATAATCTAATGGTATATTACTTTGGAAAAGAATCCAACTTGTAATGCATTATAATATTTAGATTTACAACTAATCAAAAAAAGTTAGATTGGAAATAAATCTAACTTGTAATCTCTATATTATTAACTAATAAAAGGATAGATTGGTTTTGTAACTAAATTAATTTTGAGTTCTTTATAATATTTGGTTTACTCAAGCAAATGGTAAATAAATCCTAAGCATTTTAAAATAATGAGAAATGGCAAATTGATTACTTAGTTCATTAACGTTGCTTAACCAAAGGAGTCAAATTAGTTGCTAAGGTTAGTATAGTTTTGAGAATTGATATTTGTGGAAAATATATTGGAAAATAAGTATGGGCTTATTTGTGTGTTTTCTATAATGAATTAGCTATGTGGAAAATATGAGAATTGATATTTGTGGAAAATATTCTTGGAAATAAGTATGGGCTTATTTGTGTTTTTCTATAGTAAATTAGAGATGTGATATTTGTGGAAAATATTTTGGAAAATAAGTATGGACTTCTTTGTGTGTTTTGCTATAATGTTTTAGCTATGTGAAAATATGGAAATTGATATTTGCAAAAAATATCTTGGAAAGAAGTATGGGCTTCTTTGCTTGTGTTTTCTATATTGAATTGAATTTATAGAAATGCAAGTGCTTGGGTTTTAAAATATTTGTGGAGAATATTTTAGAAAAGTAGTAAGGGCTACTTTTGTTGTGCATTGAATCTTATAGAAATGCATTCATACCTACATATGATACCCACCTTCTTATAAACTACTATAGAGACCAAAGGAAGATGGTGTAGGGACATGCTAAGATAACTCCACCTTGTTCTTGGAGTATTGTTGTTGATCACTCTTGGTGAAAGAGGATTTATTGTAATAGAAGCAAAGACTATTCTTGTGTAATTTAAGCCTTTAAAAGAATGACTACATGTTGCTATGTTGTTAAATGAATTTATTATTCATATCCATGCTAGTGATTTAATTTATTAGGATAGATAGAATTATTTTTGCAATATTAAGATGTTAGTAGTGCTTTATTCACTTAGAATACATTTGATTTTACTTGCTAGATAGAGAGAGAGTGTGTGTGTTATCCTTGGATTTCTTTGCAAAGGGTGTTGAAGTTAGCTTTGTATAAAAATCTATTTAAAACTTGGGTTGTTATGGGTTAGCAACACCTAGTTTATGTGTCCATGAGAAGGAAATCACACAGAGTGATTATATCTTAGAAACTAACGTAGATATGGGAAAGTTAAGCATGTAGTTTAAGAGATCATCATAGAGGTGTAGTTAAACTAGACTAAGACACTTTGTCCAATACGTCAACATAGATGGAATTATGGTTGGAAGTAGGAATTGACATCCCCTTATCTAAATATTGAGAAGGGATAATCCCAATGCTAATGTCAAAAGGTTTGCATTCATGGAGATTGCCAAAACATTAGGAAGAACTTGTAAAAGCATCCTTTATATTATAAAGGTGTATAAGGTGAAACACAGTTACCTATGGGAGCTTGGACCCTCCTATCCACTTGAGTGATATCTATAGCATATTAGAATCAAAATGGGAGTGTCTAGTTGATGCATGTATTTCATGGATTCTCTTGTAAAAATTTTGGTTAAAGAAAAAAACTCTCTCGATTTGGTTAGTTTTTGGGGTTGTTACAATTGGTATGAGAGCTCTATGTCATAGATCTAGAATATTTCCTAGAGAAAAAGAGACTTAGATATGCTTAACTTGATGGATGAATTTTAGGTAGATGGAATTCTATGTGGAATTAGGATGTCCATCAATATTGTTAGTGGATGATAGTATCTTGATGTTAGTACATTGGGGAAATGTGACTAACTAGTAGGTAGGAGGCATGAGAAGGAAGACTACAACCTAACCTTAGTGTTACCATGAAATTATTGCACCAAATTTAATGAAAGTATGAAGAGGATATTCTATACCACTGAGATAGGGTAGGAAGAATAGTGCTAATGATAGGATTCCTAGGGGAAAGTTCACGGAATTCCAATAGAGAGGTGGAGAACCTCACTACTACTATCTCACTTTTGCAAGAGCAATTGGAACAATAGAGAGAATAGATGGACCAATAGAGACAAAGGCTAGAAACCTTTGTGATTCAAAATAGAAATCTTGAGGGTAGACAAGAAGGAAAACCTCCATTAGATGAGAAAGAGGTTAGGGCCCTTATAGAGGTAAAATTAGCCAAATATTTGAAGAATGTTAAGACCTATAAATTCACTAAAAAGGATTGGGATGATTCAATTAAGACTTGGTTGAATGATATGGAGATCTACTTCTCCATGAAAAACTATTCTTCGATAACTCAGAATTATTGGGATACTCTCCTTTTGCAAGATACTAGATTGGAATAGTGGAATACTTTTAAGTCTAGTCCAAAAATTGAGGCCATTAACCTATCATGGGGAAGGTTTGTGGAGGATTTTAAGAAAATATTCCTTACTAAACAAAATTATGTGAATAAATTCAAGAAATTCTCCACACTTGTCTAAGGAACAATGACAATACAAGTTTACCACCAAAAGTTTGTAAAATTACTTAGGTATGTACTACTCTATAAGCATGATGAGCATATGAAGGTACATAAGTATTTCTTGGGGACTGATTCTAAGATAATGTTGGTAGTAAACATGCATAAACCTAAAAATCTATAGAAGATATATTATTTTGCTCATCAAGCTGAGTCCAACCTATAGTTGAATAAGTCTCCCTTTAATCACATGGTTTTTTCAGAAAGAGATTGACAATCCTCAAGTAAAAGAAAGAGTGTTGGTTATAAGAAATGGGAGAAGGAATAGGATAAGAGAAGTAAAAATAGCATGATTTTGGAAAAGAAAAATAATGGAAATCGAGTTCCAAGAATAAATTCTCAAAAAGGAAGGATAATGGTACCCTTCAAGCACATAAACATGACCCATCTCAAATCGAGTGATCAAGGGGAAAAGAAATAGGAAAGAGACCCATGATCCAAGGGTGGTTTCTATGATTATGGGGGACCTCATTATGTAAACAAGTATCTAAATTAATCAAGACCAAGTAAAAATACTGAAGAACCCAACCATAGAATCTATGCAACAACTAGAAACAAGAATCTGGACGACTAAGTCACACCTATGATTCTAGATGGTAAGTTGTTTAATAAGAAATTTAAAGTTTTGATAGATAGTGGAGCTATATTTAGTTTCATTTCTTCTAGTATATTCAGGTTTTTTCTAGAAAGACCAATATTTTTTGCACAAGGGTAGAAATTCGAGTATGGTTCTAGATAAACCTACTTAGTGGATCAATATTTTCCCACACCCGAGATTATCCTACCCAATGGCTCTACCATTTAGTACTTGTATGTAGCACCACAAAGTTGAGTATGGTTCTAGAAAAATCTACTCAATGGATCAATGTTTTCCCATAGTTGAGATTACCCTACCCAATGGCTCTACCGTTTGGTACTTATATGTAGAACCACTACGTGCCTTTGAAATCAACTTGGGGATGGACTGGCTAAAGGCTCATGAAACCTTAATTAATTTCCAAGATAGATGGATGAACTTTATAGATAAGGACAAGAAAAGACTAAGAGTGCATAGTTAAATAGGGTCTATTTGTCCTCATATGATCTCTACAATACAATTAAAGAAAGCTATCATAAAATGTGGTATGGTCTATATCATTAAATATAATCACAAGATTAAGGAGGATAAGAAGGAAGGATTGTTTTAGAAACACCAAATACTATGGGAGTTTGGGGATGTTTCTATAAATATCTTCTAGGGCTACCACCTAAACGTGACTTTGAATTCACCATAAAAATATTCCTAGGTTTGAAACCCATTCATAGAACCCCTTATAAGATGAACTATTCCCTGGGAGAGGCGGATTGCTCAATCCTTAAACATTACTCTTGGTGAGAAACATGTGTCTTCCAAGGTCAATCCTAGATTAGGTGTCAAGTGGAAACCACCCCCAGTTGGTCGGTTCAAACTCAACTTTGATGGGGCTTCTAAAGGTAACCCTGGAAATGCAGGGGATGGAGGAGTAGTGAGATATTATCAAGGAAAATTGGTGATGGCCTTTTCTGAAAAGCTAGAAAATAGGACTAACAATGAGGCGAAAGCAAGAGCATTATGGAGGGGTCTTCAGTTGGCTTAGGAAATTGAAGGTAAACTGATTATCGAAGGAGATTCAATGTAGGTCCTAAATATTCTCAGCAATGGGAAAATTCCTCCATGGTGGATTAAGATTGTCATCAAAGAGGCTAGGAGCCTTTACCAGGCCAAGAACGATCGAAAGGCCCAACATGTGTTTAGGGAAGCAAATAAAACTACTGATATCTTGGCCAATTTAGGGGTGGAAGATGATGGGTTGGTCATTTGGGAACATGGGGTCCCAAGTGAAGTGACCAAAATTATTCAAAATGATTGCCAATGATGGTGAAGCCGTGGAGAGGAAAAAGGGAGAGCAGTTTCAATGTGGTTTGGTCAGTATTGCTTCGGCCCTTATTGTGATGGCTTTAGTTTTCTCTGCAATAGAGGAAGGTTCTAGGTGGCTTGGTGGCTTTGTGTTATGGGGTTAAGGGTAATGGCTAAGGCCAAAGACCGATGGCGAGTTTTCGTGAATTGTTTGAGTTTTAGGAAAAGCAATTTTTAGCAAGTTAGGAAAAGGGTAGCGATTTCATGTCAGGGTGAGCAAGAGAGGTTGAGTGTCATGTTTTTATGACATATTGGAAAAAGGGACACGATATCATGATAGGTCGAGCAAGAATGGAAGAGGGTCATGATTTTGAGACATATAGAGCAAGAAAGGAAAATTTTTGCGATGTCGCAACATGAGTGTGTCGTAATTTTGCGACATGGGAAAAGTGTCACGATATCGTGACGTGTCACATTGTCACGATCAAATGAGAAGAGAAAAAGCATGAAGGAAAATGTGTCATGATATCGTGACATGATGAGCAAGAATGGAATGGTGTCGCGATATGTTGGTTGGAAGAAGTGTCACGATATCGCAACATGTCGCATTCTCATGACCAAACAAGATGAGAAAGAGCAAGTGGAAAATATGTCACGATATCGCGACATGGTGTTTTTTTGTGACTAAAAGATAAGAGAAAGTGCAATAAAGTAAAAGTGTCACGATGTCACGACATGTCATCTTATCGCAGTCAAAAGAGAAGACTAAGGGCAAGAAGGAAAAGTGGCGTGATATTGCGACATGCAGCTGTGTCACGACCAAAAAAGAAGTGAAATAGAAGGAAGGAAAAAGTGTCATGATTTAACGACATGTTAGAAAAAGTGTCACGATATCGTGACATGGAAAATGTGTCATGATATCGTGACATGTCTCTTTATCACGACCAAAAAAGAAGAGAAAGAGCAAGTGGAAAAAGTGTCGCGATATCGCGACGTGTTGTTTTTTTGCGACTAAAAGAGAAGAGAAAGAGCAATATAGGAAAAGTGTCGTGATATCACGACATGTCATCTTATCACGGTCAAAAGAGAAGACTAAGGGCAAGAAGGGAAAGTGGCACAATATCACGACATGCAGCTGTGTCGCGACCAAAAAAGAAGTGAAAGAGAAGGAAGGAAAAAGTGTCACGATTTTGCAACATGTTAGAAAAAGTGTCATGATATCATGACATGGAAAATGTGTCACGATATCACGACATGTATCTTTATCATGACCAAAAAATAATAGAAATAGCAAGTGGAAAAAGCGTCGCGATATCGCGACGTGTTGTTTTTTCATGACTAAAAGAGAAGAGAAAGAGCAAGATAGGAAAAGTGTCACAATATCATGACATGTCATCTTATCGTGGTCAAAAGAGAAGACTAAGGGCAAGAAGGGAAAGTGGCGTGATATCGTGACATGCAGCTATGTCGCAACCAAAAAATAAGTGAAAGAGAAGGAAGGAAAAAGTGTCACGATTTCACGACATGTTAGAAAAAGTGTTGTGATATCACGACATGGAAAATGTGTCACGATATTGCGACATGTATCTTTATCGTGACCAAAAAATAAGAGAAAGAGCAAGTGGAAAAAGTGTCGCAATATTGCGACGTGTTGTTTTTTCACGACTAAAAGAGAAGAGAAAGAGCAAGATAGGAAAAGTGTTATGATATCACGACATGTCATCTTATCGCGGTCAAAAGAGAAGACTAAGGGCAAGAAGGGAAAGTGGCACGATATCGTGACATGCAGCTGTGTCATGACCAAAAAAGAAGTGAAAGAGAAGGAAGGAAAAAGTGTCATGATTTCATGACATGTTAGAAAAAGTGTCACGATATCGCGACATGGAAAATGTGTCACGATATCGTGACATGTCTCTTTATCATGACCAAAAAATAAGAGAAAGAGCAAGTGGAAAAAGTGTCGCGATATCGCGACGTGTTGTTTTTTTGTGACTAAAAGAGAATAGAAAGAGAAAGATAGGAAAAGTGTCGTGATATCATGACACGTCGTCTTATTGCGGTTAAAAGAGAAGACTAAGGGCAAGAAGGGAAAGTGGCACGGGATCGCAACTGTCATATTCTCGCGACCAACAGGAGGGAAAAAGTGTCATGATATCACGACATGTCGTATTTTTGTGACCAAAAGAGAGGAAGGAGAAGTGTCATGATATCACGACATGTCGTAGTTTCATGACCAAAAGAAAAGAGAAAGTGTTAGCAGGCAGAGTTGTCGACTGCCTTTGTTCCAAGGTGTGGGTAAATTTTTGTAAGGGTATTGCTCTTTATTGGCTTTGTGTCCTTAGTAGAGGGCTAAACAGACTGTCCCTTTTGAGTTCTTGTATCGTTTTAGCGTTATGCTATTGTTGTAATAGGTTTTGGGTCAACCTGTAAAACTCGGTTGTAATGAATATGTCCCTTAATTAACAAAAAAAAAAAATCATATAGAAATGTAGCAATTAAAAATATAACTTTAGGGGTTTCTAGAAAAGGGATTGATTAAACCTAGCATATCACTATGACGTGCAGTAGTTATTTTTGTCAAAAATAAGGATGGTTAACTAATATTGTACATAGATTATATAATTTTGAATAAAGTGATTGTAAGAATAGGCACCCTTTACCCAAGATTGAGGATTTGTTTTATCAACTCAAGGATGCCACTATATTATCAAATATGGAATTGAAATCAAGATACCATCAATTAAGAATCTGTGAAGAGGATACTAACAAGACTCCTTTCAAGACTAGGTATGGGCATTATGAGTTTATAATTTTTCCTTTTGGACTAACTAATGCCCCGAAAACATTCATGAATTTGATGAACAATATTTTAAAGAAGCATTTGGATTAGTTTATCTTAGTATTATTGAATGATATTTTGATATATTCCCATAATAAGGAGCATTATAAGAATTTAAGTAATGTTCTAGGATTGTTGAGAAGGAACCAAATCTATAGGAATCTATCAAAATATGAATTTTATGCCCTAGAGGTATAGTACCTAGGACATATCATATCTATTGAAGGAATAGCAATAGATCCAAAGAAGATAAAGGATATTTTGATTTGGTCACTACCTACTAATGTTTCTAAAGTATGAAGCTTCATAGGTATAATAGTGTATTATAGGTTGTTTGTAAAGGACTACTCTAAGATAGCATATTCCATAACTAACCTTCAAATAAAATGGAACGAATATAAGTGGATGGACAAGTGCAAAGCCACTTTTGAAATGCTTAAATAGAAGATTAATATTGCACCTATTCTCACGATTCTATACCCACAAGGGAATTTCTTAGTTTGTACTGATGCTTATTTAGAGGGTTTGGGAGGATTTTTATCTTAGGATGATTCATTCATTGCATATGAGTCAAGGAAAATCAAGAAGCATGAGTTCAACTATACTATGCATGATATATAACTAGTAGATGTTGTACATACCCTTAAGATTTGGTGGTATTATCTTTTAGGGAAGCCTTTTGAGTTAAGGACCGACCATGAGAGTTTAAATTATATCTTTATCCAACCAATGCTCAATGCAAGGCAAATAATATGGATCGAGTTCTTAGCAGAATATGATTTTGGTATAGAATATTATGGATGGTTTTTCCACACCCACTTACTCCCTGAAATAATTTTGACAAGAGTTGGCCCAAAAATTGGTTAAGTTTAAAAGAGAATAGTAAATTGATTTCATACTCAACCTTAAGTTGATCCCGAAGTCCCACCATAAAGATATGTGAGAAAAGGTGTTGGGTGGAGAATCAAGTGCTATGTAATTTTTGGATGTTTTCAAAGGTCTACCCTTGAATAATCTTCAAGGCGGGTGGAAGAGTGAGCGCTTCACAATATATCGGTGATCCTAGACCCTTGTACTCAACTCAAGAAGAGAATTAGGTAGTTAGAAAGTGGTAGGAGGCTCCTAAAATTCTGCCTGAAGAAGAGATAATGATGACCTAGATGGAGAATTGGGATTTATTAAGCTTTTTCATAAGTTCCAACCCCCCATTGTGGGGAAAATAAAAGCAAAGTTAGGGAAAAATAATGGGATAACATTGAATTCCATGTGTAACTCAAAGCTTTACCCTATGCAAAAACCAATGCCCGATGGGAAAGTCAAATGCAAGATAGGTTTAGGAGGGACCCAAATACTCGCCATACCAAAGATTTCAATTTTGGAAATTTTTTCAAGAGGTTAGTTTTCTTCCAATCATAGATGAGTGCTATATCTAAAATGACGATGGTGGGTAGGTTTAATGACTAATAAAGAAAGGCTTCATGGGTAGCTGATGGGTTGCATATTGAAGTTACGACCTCTAGGAAAAGTTGCATAAAACATAAATATCTTAACTACTTGGCCCCAAAATTGGAATAGGTGTTTAAGGTAGCAACATTGTCAGATCTACCTACAAATAAATAAATTTAATAGATGCAACTAGCATTACTGACTTGAATGTCGTAGGAATATTCTATAAACCATAGAGGAACTAAAAGAGATCTTCTTAGTCACGTTGGCTTTTGACACAACCATTAATGAGGCCTTTATCTACTTGTAATAATTATCTCTCCTTGAGAGGTATAATTGAATGTTTGTAATGCTTTTCAAGAGGTCAAATTTTTGGCTATTACAACTTACATGTAATATTTGAAATAATCATAATACAATAAAATCATTGTTTGGCCTCCAAAAAAATTTCATGTATGTATTCTTATTTAGCTATTTATTTTTGTTAAAGTTGGATGAATGAATGTGCTATAATTATGCATTCTATATTCACGCTTTTATTATCTAATTTTGGAATTCATAATTAAGCTTTGTGCAATGAATGTTAATGGGAAATATTTGATGGTATGTTAGATGATCTATGTGAATTTATTGAGTGTTTAGGCTTTATATGTATTTTTATGTGACTAAACCTATCCCTTGTAAGTTCTACCTTCAACTTTCTTTCCTTTCTCTCTACTCCTTTTTCTCATCAAGCATAGTTATCCAAGACTCCTATGAACTGGTCTCCTCTAGATATTGGCCTCAAATTTTCAAGTTTTGAGACCATTCAACTTTGGTTTAGATCTATGGGCACACAATCCTTACCATTATACAAACATCCAACCAAAATTTTTTGGCACACCTAGTGGGACCCTATCCCACACATTGGATAAAATCAGAGAGTGGTTATGATGCGTTGTCATTATGCACATCATTAATTCTCAATGAATTTGTCAATCCAGGGTAGTGTACAAGGCTATTTGCGGAAGAAGGAGTGAACAGGGCTATAACTTAGGTCATTTGGGAGCAACAGGTCTTATTGGTGAAACCGATTGTGTGGGGGATTTAGGACATTTTTATCTCTAAATTGCATAAATTGAACTTTAATCTAATTGCAGGAATGGAAACTAATTACTAACTATAGAAATGAAATCCTAGTTACAATTACAGAATGAAATCTAATTATATTGCAAAAATAACTCCCTAGTTACAGTTGCAGAATTAGAAATCTAATTATGATTGTAGAAAGGAAGTCTATTTACTTTTGTAGTAATGGAAACCTGATTATAACATGGAAATTAAGTCCTGTCAATGCTCTGTAATAGAAGGTTGTCAATCTTCTATGTAGGGGTTGACAACAAAACACAAAATGCAGTAAATTGCAGAAAAATAGTAAATTCTGGAAATGACAATCTGCAGTAATTTGAAAGCTTGCTAAAAATGGAGATTACAACCAAACCTATCATTAATCACAAGATCATCCTAATCATGAAATAAACTAAGATTGCAAATATTGTTAGTTGTTTACAAGGAAATGAAATGACAAGTTTTACAACTTATTCTGCTGTAGCAAAATCAGAATAAAAACCTGTTGTTAGTCCTCCTCCTAGGTCTGGAAGTGGCCAACCTCCTTGTCTAGAAGAAGGTATGAGTCTTTCTCTCTCTCTAGATCTTACTCACACTCATTCACAACAACATGAATAAAAATAGTGCACTTTATTGATTCAAGAACATAATTACAGTATTGCTGCTAAAAACCCTATTACAGGACTGTAACAGTCACTTTTCTTATTATTATACTTCTTGCTTACTTTTCCTCTACCTTTCTTAGCTCAACCTGGATGGGAGCTATCTATTTATAGATATCCTAAAATCTAATTACAAACTGAGAATATCTCATTCCTATCTTATAGATCTATTCCTATTATGCAACATTTCCTGGGTTTATCCTAGAAGAGGACCAAAATTGATCTTTTCCATGAAGGGTGGCTTTGGATGGCAAGGACGACAAAGTCAGATGGGAGATATTTTCCCTTAACCTTTTCAACCTTCTTTCCCTTTTTCCATCATCATAAATCAGTCAACAACTCAAAAAGCGCTTTCTGTTCTCATTTCGAAGATAAGTGGCTCATTTCGAAGAGACTGTATTTCTCATTCCGAAGATGTCCGCTCATTCGAAGAGATGTCTGCTCATTCTGAAGATCTTTGGAATGAACAACTGTGTGCTCTTCAAGTGATTTCATCTGCATTTCTTAGGTGGGTTAGCTCTCAGGATCAGATTGCAATAGCCTTCATCTCTCTCCATGTGTGAATTCCATGCCTTGCCATTCATTGGCAACTGGCTGGAATTTACATTGGAAAACCAGTTTTGCTACATAGTAACAGTTTGCTTGCACTATTTGCTAGATTTAGATAAATAAATGCTTGAAACACATCAAAACAAAACTAGTGAAGTGCTGCTATCAACCTAAGCATACTTCTCATTTAGCAAGTCATGACAAAGTAACATAAAACTATGCAAAAACTATAAAAAATCAGAATATAGTATTTCTAACACATTGATCATGCAAACAGTTAATACACAACATATTAAATCAACTTAACTAGCATATCAGATTAAACACAAGAGTTTTTAGGCAGTTTCAATGTTCAAAATATGCTATGATTGAGGCATTTCCAGGCCTCATCATTTCCCCCCAACTTATATTAATGCATGTCCTCATGCATTCTATTGGGCTATAGAATCACATATATCCATATTCAAATTCCATGATCTGTAGAACAATTTGGTGCCTATATAATATCCCCTATTCTCCTGAAGGTTTCTGAGCCATTCTTCAAACTGATCATCAGGTTGAGGATCTTCTTCAAAATAGAAGGGAACTAGAGAAATGATGGTTGGAGGCCTAAATCTGAGACCTATCCAGTGATGTTGCATGATTTCAATCAGTTGTATCACTCCTTCTGCCCTTCTTCTGGACCATTCTAGGTTAATGGGGGAGATAGGTTCCCTTTTCTGTAAAGAAATGGAAAGTTCTGCCCATCTACTTCTACAAAATGATAATGCTGGAACAAAACTGTTATTACAAAAATTCTAGAATTTGGTCACACAGTCCCTTAAATTGCTCAAGTACATCCTTTTTACATCTTCCCTGTTCATCATGGTGAAATGTTGTCTGGTGATAATTGGATGATTTGGCTGAACTGCTCTGACTAACAATTCAACTCTTAATTCAATTTCTTTATTTTGTCTTTTCTCTTGATCCCAATAAAACTGATTTTGTAAAGTGGACATGAATGCTCTTAGTTGAACATCTCCTATGTAAATTTGAGGGTGAAACTCTACCTCTTCTGGAATAAAGAAGTTGTGTAAAAATAATTCACATAAGAGGTTTTTCTGTTCTATAGGGTTGTCAAAATAGGCTTCTAAGAAATCTGTAGTTGTGTCCAATTTGTATGGGAGACCTGAGCTAATCCTCATGACCTGCCATCTGAGATATTTCTCCTTCAGAATGAGACTGTAAAATCTGGCTGGCCATCTGAATTGGACCAAAAACTCAACAATCTGACATAAATCAGTCACTTTTTCATTCAATGCCTTGATTTCTGTTTCTTTTGCTTCTAACTGTTTACCTTCCAATTTAAAATTTTCAACTTTAGTGGCAAGTTTTTCATATCTGATCACCCAACTAGCTATGTCTGTATTATATTGCTCTAGGGATACAGTATTGGGTGGTCTAACTACAGGTGGAAATCTGGGTAGCAAATCTACCTGAACCCCTTTTTCTGCTACTTCCACTAGTTGGTCATCTGATAATAATTCTACTTGTATCCCTTTTTCTACTATTTCTACTGGTTGGTCATTAGACAACAATTCTACTTGTACCCCTTTTTTGCTATTTCCACTAGTTGGTTATCAGAAAACAATTCTACTTGTACCCCCTTATCCTCTACTTTGATTGAAGGTATAACAATTTTAAATACAAAAATCTCATTTGAAGGAGTACTTACTTGAACAATTTCATGTTGTTGTTTAGACTGCTCTTGTGCTGGTGTTTCCTACTGTGACTCATCTCCAATATTCCTTTCTATCAATTCTGGAGCATCTTTGGAATGAGAAGGCAATGCTTCAGAATGGAAGGGCACTTCTTCAGAATGAAAGGGTGCTACTTCAGAATGAGCACCTATGTCTTTAGTCAAAGTTTTAGATGCCTCAATCAAAGTAAAAGAGTCATCTGCCCTAGATAATCCCATAAGTAACTGAGCCAAATTATCCTCATCAATAGATATATTTGGTTGTTCTTCAACTGTGATAGCCTCTTCCTCAATTCTGCCACTTCCTACTGTAATTCTGCAATCTTCTTTTCCTGTATTTCAATGATATTTTCTTTTTCTTCAATCCATTTAGTTTGTGTTTTGATAACACTTTTTGTTGCTCTTAGTTGTTCTGTGATGTCCACCTCCTCTATTTCTGATTTAGAATCTGATGCAGATAAATCATCTACAGTTGGTTGCTCAACAGCTATCTCATCTTCTACTTCAATTGTCTGCTCTTGTTCAGGAGGTTCCATGAAACTATCTATGATTGCATCCACATCTTCTGTGGCTTGTTGAACTATAGCAACTTCAAAACTGTCTTGCCCAGTCTCTTCCTCAATCATTTGTTTAGGGAATTCTAAAAAATCTTCAGGGGCTGGTTGCACTTCTGTAACATCCGGACTGCCTTGTCCACCTTCTTCTTCTATCACCTGTTCTTCTATTTCTCTCAAGTGGAGTCTTGTAGACCTCCTAGTTCCTGCTACAAATTTTTTCTTCTTGCCCTATTTTTTGGTGACAGCAGGGGCTGTGGGGACAGTTTCAGATTCTAGTGGGAGTGCTTCTATTTCCCTTGTTGTCTCTTCCCCTATTTTTCTAGGCACTTCACTCCCCTGTTCTGACAGATCAGCAACATCTTCAAAAAAATGAACTTTCTTCTATTTTTCTTTTCGACTGTCGGTTCTAGGCCCTCTCTTCTTTTGTTTCTTAGCTTGTGAGGTTGAAGGTTCTGGAGAAAGGTGCTCTGTTGCTTCTATTGGGTGTGTTTCCTCCTCTACAACAGCATCTATGGTAGCATCTATTTCTTCTTCCTCTACAACAGCATCTGTGACAGCATCTGTTTCTTCTTCCTCCTCATCCTCTCTTCCAAAAACTACATCATTCAGAGTAGAATAAAACCTATCAAAGCTTCTAGGGTTTCCTCTAAAATGATGTTGGCAGACTAATTTAATAAGACCATGGTGGCGAGGGCTCCCTTTTCCTTCCTGATATCGTTTTGCCATATTTTTCAACTCTTGGTGCAGATACAAGGGAAGATTTACCCTAACTTCTGGTTGTTGCCTACCATGTCTTAGGTGGTTCAAAATTTTGAAATGATGCCCTGATAAAAGTACATACTGCCCTTCACAGGTTAAAAATTTTATTACCCATGTGGCCACTTCATTCCAGGGTTCTTGTAGGCTGGCCCTTTTTACCCCCTTGCATGTGTTGTTGTGCATTAAGTATTCTGGCTCCCTATCATTTTCTTCCAGAAATTGATTAACTACATTTGCCAGTGTATTTTTGCCAGTTCTAGAAATTTGAAGACCTTCTAATGGAAGCTCAGTAATTTCACTTAAAACTTTAGGGGTTACCTTAATTGTCATGTCGTTAATGTGTGCCCGGTTATTTCTGAATGTGTGAGCGAACATGCCGGCCAAATCTTCAGAGGACCCATCAAATTTGTCCAAAAATGGCATAAGCCCTCCGTCTTCAAAAATTTGCAGCACTTCTAGATTTTCTCGAAGGTGGGTGGTATCTGCTGGTTCCATATTTGTTTTTCATCCCATTTTCCTATTTTGGTATGTTAAAAACTGCTCGCCTCTACTGCTACTCTTCTGCTGGATCGCTGGTTTCTGGTTCTTGCAGACTTGTAGGGTTTGTTTTTAGGTTTTCAATTGCTTTGTTTATCTTCTTCGAAATGAACTACAATATCGACACTGTACCTCATAATCATTTTGCGTTAACAATTATGTCTTCGAAAGGAAGGGTGGCACGCATCTCTATTTCTGCTCTGAACACCTATCCGTTAATGATTGCATAGATGTCCTTGCCATCAGATCCACCTTACTTGTTTTTAGCTCCTCTATTTTGCCCATAGATTTCTCACGTGCATGGTTATCAACATCGAACAATGGTGGCATGTTGTTGGTCACTTCCCCATGATTCTAGTACTTCCTTAATGGGTGCAAGATAAGACAAATCACATCTCAACTGACACGTGTCATTTATCATATGCAATCAAAAAAATTCTATTGATCGTATATTTTCCCCCTCCTTGGATGCCACATGGAAATATCCTGTTGAATGCTCATTTCGAAGATTATGCTTCATTGCAAAAATAATTCCTCATTCCAAAGATAAAGTTTCATTTCGAAGACAAGTCCTCATTTTGAAGATCATGCTTCATTGCGAAGACAATTCCTCATTTCGAAGACAAAGCTTCATTCTGAAGACAATTCCTCATTTCGAAGACAAAGCTTCATTTTGAAGACAAAGTGCAACATTCATTCTACTATCATTCCAAAGACAATTTCATTTCGAAGACAAAGTGCAACATTCATTCTAAAGACAATTTCATTTCGAAGACAAAGTGCAATAGTCATTCTGAAGACAATTTCATTCTAAAGACAAAGTGCAATAGTCATTCTGAAGACAATTTCAATCCGAAGACAATACAACAATCATTCTAAAGAAGATAGCAGGCACTATTTTTGGCATTCTCATTCCAAAGATTAGGCAAAAACCAATATTCTCCTTCTCAAAACATGTTTTAAGTATGCCAACTCTTATGGATACCTTTTATGCTAATGGTTAATTGTTATATACTACATACCAATCATTTACAATGAAGAAATGTAAGAAATATATACCTGATTAAAACAAGTTAATGCAAGTTTTGAAGAATGACTGCTTCTGTTGATGTTCTGCTGAGATTTTCTGCAATATTTCAAAACAAGTGCAGTTGGTGAATTTGTACAATGATGATTCAAAAATTTTCAAGGTTATGCATGCTAGAAAATTGGTTTTCATGCATACCAACTCAGTAGTGCCTTAGGAAAGGTTTTCACTACTGAGCTATTCATTTTTCTCTTTTTTTTTTTTTTTTTTTTTTACCTCTCCTTTTCTCTCTTTTTTTTTTTTATTCTGATTATGCCCATGAAGGAATTCATGATTTCCCTGAAATCATGCCCATGAAGGAATTCACAATCAGAATTTATTCATCTTTTTGTTTTCTACTTTTTTTATTTTTTTTTTTTTTGCTTTTCTTGAAATCCATGATCATGCTGATTTTATTGAAGTGGAAGAGGGAATCTCTTCCACCTGTTGTGCATCCAAACTGTCAAGCTACTGCAAGAATTCCTCTTTAGTCAGAGGTGTATGGTACACCCTGAGGCGATGTCCATTCACTACCAACTTTCTCCGTGACCCATCAATAGGAGATAGATGAGCTGCTCCATTGTCAAATACCTCTTCAATCTGGTAAGGTCCAAGCCATCTAGTTCTCAGCTTTCCAGGGAAGTCTTCATAGCGAGAATCAAATAGCAAAGCCCAATCTCCTTGCTAAAATTTCCTCTGTTGAATGTGATTGTCATGCCACAACTTCCTCTGCTCCTGAATTACTTCAGTTTGGTGCAGAGCATCCAACCGAAGTTCATCCAATGCATTCATCTATAGAATCCTATCCTTCTGTGCCTATGACAATTCAATCCCAATTTCCAATGTTGTGCGCAATGTTAGTAGCTCAAATTCAATAGGTAGGAGGGGCTTTTTACCAAAAACTAGTTCATAAGGTGTGAATCCAGTAGTGGATTTCCAAGTAGTATTGTAAGCCCAAACTGCTTCAGGTAATTTATCTAGCCAGTTTCTCCTATGAAAAGCTACTATTTTTGTCAAGATTCATTCCAGTTCCCTGTTTGTTACCTCAACCTGGCCATTTGCTTGTGGGTGGTAAGGTGATGATTTCCTATGTTTGATTTCATATAATTCTGTAAAAGCCTCAATGACTTTAGATGCAAATTGGGGTCCTTGGTCTGTGGTGATAGACCGTGGAGCTCCAAATCTCTAAAAAATCTGAGTATACAAGAAATCGATGACCTTCTCTTCACGAGCATGTTTGAAAGCACGCACCTCTACCCACTTTGTCAGGTAATCAGTGCATACTAGAATATGCACCTTTCCTTGAGAAGGTGGATCAATAGGTCCTACAAAATCAAGCCCCCACCTCTCAAATGGCTCTAAAACCAATTGAGGTTGTAGTGGCATTTCATTTGTATGAGTGGGTTTCCCCATTCTTTGGCATGCATCACAATGCCTGATGTACTTTTTCACATCCTTGTGAAGAGATGGCCAATAATATCCTGTCCCTAAAATTTTTCTAATTGTGCTTTTTATAGAATAGTGTCCACCTGAGGGTTCATCATGACAAGCCCTAAGGATATCATATACCTCATCCTTTCGGATGCACCTGCGTAACACATGGTCAAGACTGCACTTAAAAAGTATACCCTTAATCCACTCAAAGGAAGAACTCTGTTTGATCAATTGTTTTTTTTGTTTTGAAGTGAAATGTGGAGGAACTTTCCCTATGACCAAATAATTGGCTATATCCGCAAACCAAGGTGATTGGACAGATATAGCAAATAATTTTTCATCAGGAAAAGTGTCCTCAACTAATTCCCCTTCCTCTGTGTTCTGCAACCTGGACAAGAAATCTGCTACAACATTAGCTTTTCCTGGTTTGTTGATTATTGTGATATCAAATTCTTGCAACAATAGTAACCAATGAATAATTCTTGCACTTACCATAGGCTTATTCATCAAATACTTAATGGTTGTGTGATCTGTGTGAATGAATATTTGATAACCTGTGATGTAATGCCTGAATTTGTTGATGGCATAAATTACTGCCAAGAATTCCTTCTCAGTTGTGGTATAATTTTTCTCAGCTCCTATCAAATTCTTGCTAATGTAGTAGATGGCATAGTGTTCACCATTGTCAATTTGTCCTAATGCTGCTCCAATTGCAGTATTGGAAGCATCAGTCTGTATGTGAAATGGTAATGTCCAATTAGGTCCTCTTAACACAGGTGGAGTTACTAATTTCTCTTTCAGAGCTTCAAATGATTCTTGACACCTTGCAGTCCAGGAGAATTCAGAATCTTTAGTCAATAGGGCAAACATGGGATTGGCTATTGTGCTAAAGCTGGGAATAAACCTGCGGTAAAAACCAATGTGTCCTAGGAAGCTTCTGACATCAGTCTGAGTTTTAGGAGGAAGAAGATTCTTGATAATTTCCACCTTCTTTGGATCAACCTGGATCCCTTGAAGAGAGATGTTATGACCAAGAACTATTCCTTCCTCCATCATCATAAAACATTTGTCTGGATTCAAGGATAACTGGTATGTTTCACAGTGAGTTAAAACTCTGTCAAGGTTTTCTAATGTAAAGTCAAAAGTCTGTCCACATACTATGAAATCATCCATGTATATCTCAACACTGTTGGTAGTCAGATCAGAAAAAATTGCTAAGACCGCTCGCTGAAATGTTGTTGGGGCATTACACAAACCAAAAGGTAAAACCCTATAGGCAAATGTTCCCCATGGATAGGTAAAGGTTGTTTTCTCTTGATCTTCAGGTGCAACCTGAATTTGATTATACCCACTAAATCCATCAAGAAAACAAAAGTATTTCTTTCCAGCAAAGGGTATCTAACACCTGATCTATGAAAGGTAATGGAAAATGGTCTTTGTATGTCACTTTGTTCAGCTCTCTATAGTCTACACATACTCTCATTTTTCCATTTTTCTTAGGAACTATAACCAATGGAGAGACCCATTGGCTATCAAAAATTGGGTAAATGAATCCTACCTCCAGAAGTTTTTCAATTTCTTCCTTTACAATATCCCTCAAGGCAGGATTCAGTCTTCTCTGGGGTTGTCTTACTGGCTTGACTTCTTCAGTATAAATCCTGTGGGTGCATATATCAGGGTGAATTCCTGACATATCCTTGTAGTCCCAAGCAAAAGCATGAACATGCTTCTGCAAAATAGTTATCAATTTTTCTTCCTCTTCCCTAGTAAGCCAGCTGTTAATGTTCAGTAATTTGCCTGGCTGGACTTCTATTTGTTTTGTATTTGGAAGGACTGAATTCACTTCTTCATACTTGGTGATTAGGGAGTTAAGAGGGCAATGATGAGATGGGAGGAAATAAGAAGTTTCTGTTTCATTGATTTCTAATGGAAGCATATCCTGTATGGAACAGTGAGAAGGGAAAATCAGGTGATGGTGCCACCCATGTGGTAGTGAAACTGATGTTTCCTGTGATAGTACAGATGGCTCACCTTCAAAATTTTGGTTCTCCTCATTCCCTAACAACTGATGGATATTTACTGCTTCCTCTTCTAACCCTTGTTCATGCAGAACATTCATTAGGATAGTTTCATTCTCTAAAGTTTCTATGTCATGGAGGTCTTCTGTGTGTTCCCTTACTACCAAGGTGGCTAGTGTGGAAATAACCTCTTCTGGTTCTTCATCTGAGTCAGGAAACCATAACTGACCTAAAAAATTGTTGGAGGGTCTTGCAGGAGGATACAGAGAGATCTATTTTAGATCAATACCATTTGAAATGGTCATTTTTCTAGATCTGCAGTCTATGAAGGTTGCTGCAGTTGCAAGCCAAGGTCTTCCCAGAATGATGGGATATCCATGTGCTGAATTTCTTGGCTGTAAAACCAAAAAATCTATAGGGAATTCCCAAGAAGAGACTTCTATAGGGACATCTTCAATGATACCTTCAGGTTTTGCAACTGACCTATCAGCCATTTCTAAAACTGTAAATGTGGGACTGAGATGTTTGAGCTGTAATTGTTCCATTATATCCTTGGTCATGACATTTATTGCAGCTCCTAGATCTACTAAGACATTTGATATTGGTACTGAGCCTATGGTAACTATGATAACTGGACTCCCTGGGTCACTATACTTTGGAGGTACTAGTTTTTCGGACAAGAGATCAACTATCTTTCCTTCAACTCTGAACAGTCTTGGGAAATGCTTTCTTTTTTCTTCCTGCTCTTCTAATGCACAAATCTCGGATAGTACTTTTAATCACTGGTATATCCTTAATGGCTTGCAATAAGGGCAATGATATAGTTAACTTTCTAAGTTCCTTGACCAGGTCTGACTCAGAATTTTCTATTGTGGTATTGAATCTTTCAGGATATGGAATTATCCTTGATGAAGGTAATTGTTCTGCCTGTGGTTCTATTTTTTCTTCTTCTTTCTCTGTTGTTGGTTTAACTCTAACTGGTTCCAAAGGTTCTTGCTTTTCATTTTCCTTGATTTTAGTTGAAACAGGTTCAGGTACAACTTTTCCTGAACGAAGTTGGATGTTACTACAATCAAGAACATTTATTTCAGCATTTTCTTCAGCTTCAACCACATAGACAGGGGATGCCTGTCTCATGTTGTTTGGATTAGTGATTGGTTGAGCTGGAAGTTGAGGTTGTTTCACCTATTGTGTTTGTTGTGGTTGGTTCTATTTTTCTTGAAAATTTTGATTAGGTGCAGGCAACAAATGCTGAGTTTGACCTTGATTTCTTTGTTGCCTTGGATAGGATTGGTATTGCTGACTCCACTGTGGTTGATTTTGCATCCAATGTGGATTAGTCTGATTCTGATTCTAGGGTGGGTTGTTTTGATTCCATGATGGGTTATTCTGATTCTGATTCCAGGTTGGATTACTCCAACTTGTTTGTGGCCATTCTTGGGAATTTGTCCATTGAGAATAATTCCAAGGACGTTGGGGTGGTTCTGATTGTCCCCAAGGCATAGTCCAAGGATTATGCCCCCAATTTGTAGAAAAATGAGGGGGATTTTGGTTCTGAGAGAAATTTCCCCCTATTTTGGTCCAACATAGTTGAGTTCCTCAGTCTGACTCTCTAACATAGTTTTGAGTTGTGGTAGCAGGTGGCATTTATCAGTCAAATGCTTCTTCGAACAGATACTACAAATGGCTGAGATAGACATTTTATTCAAAGGACATTCCTGCAAAGCATGTTTATTTCTACATCTTGGGCAATAAATTGCCAAAGGTTCTATGGTTTTTGCTTTTGCAGACATTTCTCCCAAAGTTGTGTTCAATTGCACCAGAATATCAGTTTTAAAATTTGCAAGTTCCTCTATTAGGTCCTTCACATCAGTGCCATTTGTACTCTTTTTTCTTCTTCCCTGCTTAGTGCGAGAGTAATTCCTGTAGAGACCCACAATTTCCTCATTACTGAGAGTATTTACATCCCCTTTTCCCATCAAATCCAATACTTCTCTGGATTCATCTTGTAATCCTCTCAAAAATATGGTTTTGCATAACTCAGGTTCTACAAGTCCACATCTCCTTTGAACAAAGGAGAACCTATCAAGATAGTCTTCTAATGTTTCATCATCTTCCTGCTTAATCTTGAATAACTCATCTTTCCTATTCCTTACATGGCAATACTCCTGATATTTGTCTAAAAACACAGTTTCCATTTGATCCCAGGTTCGGATGGAATTTGGCTCTAAGCTCATGAACCAGCGTAATGCTGAGTCCTTGAGTGTTGAGGGAAAAACCTTAAGTTTCTTATTGTCATTTACATAGTCATAGGTTTGACACACTACTTTGAATTCAAACAAAAACTGATCAGGATCTTCAGATACAACACCTCGAAAGGTTGGAAGTACTGAAGGTGAAATGGTTTTCATGGGGGAGTTTTGTGTTGGATTCAAATGGATAGGATATTCAAATGTTCTGGAAGGTTGGGGCATATCCTGATCATTTCCTTCATTATGGACATAGCCATGTTGGCCATCCCCATCTAGATTGCCTCTCTCTACCATAGTTTCCTGTTCCTTGGGAACAGTTAAACCTATCCAAATTTCACTCTCAAGAGGTCCAAAATCCTCTGTTGATGATGAGTCTGATGATTTTTCTTTCTCAGGATGTTCTAATGATGATGAAGCTGGTGATTTTTGTTTCAATTTTTTTGGTAGTTCAAACACAGGTGATTCACCCCTTAGGCATGAAGATCTTCTTAATGGAACAAGCTAGGGATCCTTTTGAGTAATTCTACCTTTTTCATCCCTAGGCTTACTCATTCATGTTTACTCTTGAATGACATAAATTATAGGTCAATAGTTGTTACTTTAACCAGTTGTTATATTCAGATTTTATCCTAAATTTTCATAGCTCAGTCTAATTAATAGCTATTGGACTGTTGTCACCTTCTAGCAACACTATTCCTCAACAATGGTACCAAAATGATGCATTGTCATTATGCACATCATTAATTCTCAATGAATTTGTCAATCCAGGGCAGTGTACAAGGCTATTTGTGGAAGGAGTGAACAGGGCTATAACTTAGGTCATTTGGGAGCAACAGGTCTTATTGGTGAAACCGATTGTGTGGGGGATTTAGGACATTTTTATCTCTAAATTGCATAAATTGAACTTTAATCTAATTGTAGGAATGGAAACTAATTACTAACTACAGAAATGAAATCCTAGTTACAATTATAGAATGAAATCTAATTATATTGTAGAAATAACTCCCTAGTTACAGTTGTAGAATTAGAAATCTAATTATGATTGCAGAAAGGAAGTCTATTTACTTTTGTAGTAATGGAAACCTGATTATAACATGGAAATTAAGTCCTGTCAATGCTCTGTAATAGAAGGTTGTCAATCTTCTATGCAGGGGTTGACAACAAAACACAAAATGCAGTAAATTGCAAAAAATAGTAAATTCTAGAAATGACAATCTATAGTAATTTGAAAGCTTGCTGAAAATGGAGATTACAACCAAACCTATCATTAATCACAAGATCATCCTAATCATGAAATAAACTAAGATTGCAAATATTGTTAGCTGTTTACAAGGAAATGAAATGACAAGTTTTACAACTTATTCTATTGCAGCAAAATCAGAATAAAAACCTGTTGTTAGTCCTCCTCCTAGGTCTGGAAGTGGCTAGCCTCCTTGTCCAGAAGAAGGTATGAGTCTTTCTCTCTCTCTAGATCTTACTCACACTCATTCACAACAACATGAATAAAAATAGTGCACTTTATTGATTCAAGAACATAATTACAGTATTGCTGCTAAAAACCTTGTTACAGGACTGTAACAGTCACTTTTCTTATTATTATACTTCTTGCTTACTTTTCCTCTACCCTTCTTAGCTCAACCTGGATGGGAGCTATCTATTTATAGATATCCTAAAATCTAATTACAAACTGAGAATATCTCATTCCTATCTTACAGATCTATTCCTATTATGCTGCAACATTTCCTGGGTTTATCCTAGAAGAGGACCAAAATTGATCTTTTCCATGAAGGGTGGCTTTGGATGGCAAGGACGACAAAGTCAGATGGGAGATATTTTCCCTTAACCTTTTCAACCTTCTTTCCATTTTTCCATCATCAAAAATCATTCAACAACTCAAAAAGCACTTTCTGTTCTCATTTCGAAGATAAGTGGCTCATTTCGAAGAGACTGTATTTCTCATTTCGAAGATGTCCGCTCATTTCGAAGAGACTGTATTTCTCATTTTGAAGATGTCTGCTCATTTTAAAGATCTTCGGAATGAACAACTATGTGCTCTTCAAGTGATTTCATCTGCATTTCTTAGGTGGGTTAGCTCTCAGGATCAAATTGCAATAGCCTTCATCTCTCTCCATGTGTGAATTCCATGCCTTGCCATTCATTGGCAGTTGGCTAGAATTTACATTGGAAAACCAGTTTTTGCTGCACAGTAATAGTTTGCTTGCACTATTTGCTAGATTTAGATAAATAAATGCTTGAAACACATCAAAACAAAACTAGTGAAGTGTTGCTATCAACCTAAGCATACTTCTCATTTAGCAAGTCATGACAAAGTAACATAAAACTATGCAAAAACTGTAAAAAATCAGAATATAGTATTTCTAACACATTGATCATGCAAACAGTTAATACACAACATATTAAATCAACTTAACTAGCATATCAGATTAAACACAAGAGTTTTTAGGCAGTTTCAATGTTCAAAACATGCTATGATTGAGGCATTTCCAGGCCTCATCAGGTGACACTCTTTTTTGTGTAGTTTTATTAAATCACTTGGTGACTTTGTTAAATAGATATCCAGGAAGCCATACTAATCCTACAATTATTTCATGTTTACAAGATACAAGGCCAACCTCACTAAAGATCCAGTTGAGTACTTAGAGCTTTCCTTTAGAAGAAAGTAACCCAAACCTATCAGTAAGTTAATCCCATACCAGGTGTCCATTAAAGTTCAAGAGGAATATGAGGTTAATACTCACTCAAATACATGTATCCCAAGTACTTCCTATTCCTCAAATAGTAATGGCTCAAAATCATAACCCAATGATCCCAAACTAGAATCACACGGGCCCTCTTAATCTTGTAGACCAACATTTTATTTCACTAGTAGTGTTGAAGGCCCTACCAACATATGATGACACAGGAATAATATTGTATGATTATTGTTAGGATATAGCCTCATTATCCACCATTCATAGCATTCAAGAAGAGGATATCATGATTTTCTTGTTGATTATCTCTCTAAAAGAAAAAATATTGTACTAGTATAGAACTCTTCCTAACCGTAGCATCACCTCTTGGGCTGATCTAGCCAGGAAGCTAATTAAAGAGTTTAATGAGTAGGAAGATCCCTTTTCCTTGCTTATTCAATTTACAGTGATACAAAATCACCCTCAATAAGAGATCATATACTTTAAAATTAGGTTTAGCCATAACTGGAAAAGAGTGCTTGATGGCCTTAGGCCAACCAATGAATAAGTTGTGTATTATTACTTAAGAGACTTTAGCTTAGACCTGGGTTTGATGATAAGGCAATCAAATGTACTCTTTCCCTTATATATTTCAAGAATCTATAAAGGTAGAAAATGTCCTTATTTCCATAGGCCATTTGCCTCCTAAGTCCATAATGCATATTTTCACTGAGTTCCCTCAAAATCAACCACAACCTAGTGTCTCAGTGTCGACCTACCCCACACTTCCACCTCCTATAAACTTTCCTCAATGGTCTAACCCTTTTGCATTTCCAAGGCTACTAGATCCACCAACAATATTAGCTTTACCGACCCCTCTTGTGATCCCTGCATTTCCAGCTCCAGATCCACAGACTGTTATCATATGAAAAATAAAAAAAAATTATGAAGGATCTATCTAATGAGATCACTATGATGAAAATGATGGAGGATGGAAGATATTTTCATCCAATATGGTTCCCATATGTGACCAAATATTAGTTGGCTTCCACTAGAAAGCCTCATAAAAGAGCCAATGTAGTCCTTATCAATGAATAAGCCAAAGTCTTAACCATTGCATCTAAATTATATTATTGGTT
Source organism: Wollemia nobilis (assembly GCA_028583015.1). Classification (NCBI taxonomy): domain Eukaryota; kingdom Viridiplantae; phylum Streptophyta; class Pinopsida; order Araucariales; family Araucariaceae; genus Wollemia; species Wollemia nobilis. The sequence goes on along the minus strand of JAQPPZ010000220.1, from coordinate 1,626,544 downwards.
TTCTACATGTAATTATCCTCATGAGAAAATTAATTACATGATGCATCAATATTACATGCATAAGGTGGCCATTGAGAAGGTAGAGAGGGATTAAAAGGGGAAGATTAACATGATCATGGAGGGTGAACACAACTTCATGATGGCATCCATTGAGCAAGTCTATGTTCTAACAAGATCTAGGAAGAAACTATTGTAGGTAAATCTGAAGGAGATGAATCCCTTAAAGTTACCCATTAATTCTAGAGATTAAAGTGAAGTTGAGAATGAGATCCCTCAGAAGGTTCCTATTCACAAGCCTTTTTAGCTACAAAGGAGGGAGGTCAAACCCAATGAAGCTCAACAAAAGGGGGTTGAAACCCAGGTGGAGGCTAGAGATAAGCTAAAATATCCTTCCTAGTTGAAGCACCAATGAATTGAGGCTACTCATGAGTATAGAAGCAAGTTTGAGCACCCCCAGAAGGATAAGGATAGGTAGTCTAAAATATCTACCTTCAACATTATTGAGGATTTAAATAAAACACCCTCAAGGGCCAATATGTATGATGCTTTGTTGATCCCTAATAGATTGATTTACTTCAAGCTTCCATCAAATTGATCAAGATCCAAAGTAAGGTTCATCTAAATAAAAATATAGCCCAAGGTAACTTAGCAATGGGAGGTGGTAAAAATAGGCCTTTCCCATTCTATCTATCCTTGGAAATGGAAGGATGGGTGGTGCATAACTTCATGATTGATTTAGGTGTTTCTACTACAGTCATGCCTAAGGTGGTGTGTGATTGTCATGGGTATGGAATACATGAGAAACTATCCTTGGTGTTATCCAACTGGATGGTACTCTAGTGAAAATTATGGGGTTCATCAAATATTTATCCATGGTGCTCCATAGATTACCTCAGGTGACTCTTATTCAGGAGATTATGGTGGTGGACCTAGAACCTTACTTTAGGATGTGCCTCTCAAGGGAGTTTACTACCAAGTTGGGTGGCTACCTTTCCCTTGATTATTCTCATATGGAAATACCATACAAGGGAAGGAGAGTAAAAATATATTTAAAGAAACCATCCTCTTTCCATATTGAGAAATTAGAAGAGGTATATCAGTAGGCAACCACAATGAGTATGTTAACTAAAGAGGAGGACCTAATGGAAGAAGTTCTGGAGGAACTAAAAACAGAGGATCCATTTTCTCTAAAAGACTTCAATGCTATGATAGATATGGGAGATAGATATGGGAGTGGGCACTTAGCACTATTGAAAAACCAAAGATAAAGAAACCAAGTACTCAGGTAGAGTTGACCTCCTCACCTCACCAGTTATGGAAGCTCTATTTTGATGGGGTAAGATGCAAAATTGTGCAAGAGCTGGAGTAGTCCTAATTTCACCCATAGGAGACCAAAATATTTTCTCATATAAAATTACATGGAGCTGCACTAACACTGCATTAGAATATGAAGCTTTGTACCTATGTTTGAAGAAGGTAGAGAAGCTTGGAGTCAAGTAGCTACAGATATATGGAGACTTTGAACTGGTAATCAACCAAATTACTAAAAAATGTACTAGTAAGAAGTATTACTCAAAGCTTAGAAAAATAGAGTATGGTACCTGTTAAAGGCATTTGAGGCCCTACACATCAAGGCTATCCCAAGGAATAAAAATAGGCATATTGATATATTGACATCTGTGCGAGTAAACTTTTGCCTGGTATCTAGTACCATCCAAAATGTAAAGATACTTAGGTTGGTATGTAGGCCCACCATTCTAGACAAGAACATATTTTGGCAAGTGTTTGAAAGTGACAAGTAGATAATGGATTTTTTAGTCCATGAAATGAACTATTTAGCTGATGGAACTTTAAAAAATGAATATGAGAAAGAAGAAGAAGGGTTCATTCAACTTAAAAAAAATCACATACCAAAGGGGCTAATCACCCTTGAAAGCTTGTTTGATAAAAACAACCGACCAATGAGCTACATGATTAAAGTATATTCTAAAGGCTACAAGGAAGTCCAGGTTGCACCAAGAAAAGGATTGAGAATAGGAGTGGATTTTTCTAATGAAGAAATCCACCATATTCATAAACTGTGTAGAAATAATGATGATATCATTGCTTGGACCTATTATGATCTCAAGGTATATGGCAAATATGTTATTCAACACATCATTGAACTGGAACCTAATGCAAAACCCTTTCAAAAAAAATAAATACTATTTAACCCAAATATAGATGCTCTAATGAAGCAGGAGCTACTAAAGGTATTGAATAACAAGACAATATATCCCATTAGGCATTCTACTTGGGTGGCAAACTTGGCACCAGTCAGAAAAACAAATGGAGACATCAGACTCTGTGTTGATTTTTAAAACCTGAACAAGATTCCTCTGAAGGATCATTATCCTCTGCCCCAAATAGACAAAATATTACACATGGTTGTGGGAGAAGAAATATTCTCCTTAATGGATATTTTTTTAGAATTTAATCAAGTTTGGTTCTAGGATGAAGACCAATATAAGACAATTTCAACCAAAATTTTGCATATTAATGAATGTCATTCGGGTTATCCAATGCTGGTGTCACATTCCAAAGGGTAATGGATTTGGCATTTGGTGAGATGGTGAATAAGATAATTATCTATCTATATATGACTATTTTATCTCATAAAAAGGAAGATCACATTGAACACCTCAAACTAGTCTTTGAAAAATGTAGAGTTTGAGATATCGTTGAATTCAAAAAAATCTATTTTTGTTGTGCAAGAAGGTAAAATCCTAGTACATGTAGTATAAAAATTAAGTCTTTCCATATACCTAGATATGGTAATATCCATATTGGATATGTTTTTGCATCTGAATAAGAAAGAGATTCAATCTTTCTTTGGGAAGATAAACTTGGTTTAAAAATTTGTATCTAACTTTTCTCATATAGTCAAACCCATGATGCAAATATTGAAGAAAGATGTAATGTTCAAATGGAAATATGCTCTAAAGGATGCTTTCAAAATCATCAAGGAGACCATTACACAAGTTTTTATTCTCATCAATCTAGACTAGTCCAAGGATTTCATATTATATTCTTAGAGGAAAGCTATGTTGCAGTCCTCACACAAATGGGAGATGATGGTAATGAAAGACCAATTACCTTCTTTAGCTAAAAATTGCATGACTATGAGGAAAGGTATAAATTTATTGAGATATAGGTATATTCTATTATGAAATCCCTCAAAAAATTTAGATATTTCATTTTCCATAGCAAAAATATGGTATATGTGGTACACCCATTTGTTAGAAACTTTGTGATTCAAGGAGAATGAGCTGACTATAGAGCCGAATGGACTACAAAGATTCAAGAATTTTATTTAAAAATTAGGTTGATAAGGCTGGTAAGAGAATGAATGTTCTGTTAGCAACTAGCAGAGTCCACATTGGTAGACTCTAACCTATGTATAGAAAATATAGGTACTATAGAGCCAGAGGGAGGCTAGGTATCATCTAACACTTGTATTACTAGGTTTATTTATTATTTCAACTCTAGTAGATGTCTAGAAGGATTGAAAACATCCCAAAGGTAGAGATATAGGTTGTAAGCTAAGAAATATGTATTGAAAAGTAACATTCTCTATCATAAGAGCTTTAATGGAGTCTTGCTACAATGCATACCTCAAGAGAAGGCTCAAAATATCCTTGAAGAATTTCACTCTAGATTTTTAAGAGGGCATTACTCAGGTCAAACTACAATAGCCAATATTCTAAGAGTAGGATTCTATTATCCATATATATTTTTAGATGCATTCAAACTTTTCAAAGTATGCAACAAATATCAAAGGTTTTTTGGGAGAGAAAATATTCTTCCATGTCCTTACAACCTATAGTTGTAGATGAACCATTCCAATAGTGGGGTTTAGACTTCATCGGTATGATTAAACCAAACACATCAGCTAGCCACAAATACATCTTGATGATGATGAATTATTTCATAAAGTGGACTAAAACTGAGGCTACTAAACATATTGACCAGCAAAGTAATTGATTTTCTAGAAAGGTTAATCACTAGGTTTAGAGTGCCCACCACTATAATTTCAAAAAATGGCTCTTCCTTTATAGGTACCAAAACAATGGACTTCACAAAAAAATATGGCATCTACTGGAATGCCACATCAAACTACTACATGTAAGGTAATGGTCTAGCTGAGTCTACAAATAAGACTTTGCATAGGATAATAAAGAGAAATATCAACCATAACCCCAAAAGATAGCACCTCCTACTTGATCAATCACTATGGGTGGATAGGATAACTCCTGAAAAGGCTCTGAAAACATCCCCATATACCATATTTTATGGAAAAGAAGCAATTATTCCAATAAATATGTTGCTACCAACACTAAGATTCATAATTGAGATGGGGGTAGAAGATCTTCAAGTGATTGAAAATATATTATCACAATTGATTCAATTGGAGGAGGAGATATAATAGGTATACAATAACCTATGTCAACATCAGAGTGCAATCAAGCTCTGGTTTGACAAGAGGGTAGCATCAGAAGCACATGATAAATTTGATTCCATTTGGTCAGGCCCATGCTTAATTGAAAGTTGCAAGGTTGCAAATACATATGAATTATGTGACCATAAATGATGGCTTCTCCCAATCATGGTGAATGACCAATACTTGAAGTACTATGCTTAGCATCAATCATGGTGATGTTGTATATATATGTATATATATTTTTCTTGACTTTTACTTTAATTTTGGTTAGTTGTATAGGCCTAAAGGTAGGAGTAGCAAGCATTCATTTTTGTTAAAAATTCAAATCAACCTAACACTCATATGCCAGGATGATCCAAGTATAGTAAATTGGCTAAGTAATATTTGGGTGGTGAAATGGATCAGCACCCAAATGGTATCCACAACCAAAGCACCACCACACAATAGGTAATATTTTGATGAGAAAATGGGAAGACATTAGAGTTCAAGCGAAACCCAAAACCCCACCCTAAATGCAAGTTAAGTCATGAGTCAGGCAACAAATTGGGAGCATGTTGGAGGATGTGTATACCCTAAAGGATCACTCTTTTAGACTTAATGGAATTCACAAGAGTGGTAATCCTAAGTTCCTTCCAAGGAGAATTGAAGCAAAATTAATGATCGTCAACTATTAACTACCAGGTATAAGCATGTAATCCATGCACATCATTTACTTATCACCCAGATGTAGCCATTAAGATTATTATTCAAAGTGGATTGCATGCTCAGTAGTGAAATTATACATATAAAAAAGGGTAAGTATTATTCCAATGAAATTTGGGTGAACTGATCACATTATTTAAGAGGAGGTACTCATTTCAATACCATCATAAAGGATAATGGTTAGAGTGATGTAGCATGTTGGTTGACATCTCCTTAGCTAAACATGTCAACACCCCACCACAAAAGTAATAGTGGAGGTACTATCTAGGATAAATTCGAGCATGCATCATAGATAGTAAAGTGGGTGAGATCTTAAGCATGATCGACCTAGGAAAGGTGCACCCTAATGATTAATGACACCATGATGATGGACTAGTAGGATACGATGTACCCAACCAATGGAAACCACTAATTGGGCAATTCTACTAGCCAATGATTCACACCCCAAAGATAATTGATAATAACTACCTATTAGATAGAATATATTTCAAGAATATTTCCCTCATCCCATGTAATATCCTAGCTAGATTCTCTATCAACTAGTTTGGTGGACCATTTCCCTGGCTATTATAAATGGGTATTGTTATTTTCAGCTTTCATCTTCTTTAAGTTGTTATTGTATCTAAATGATAGGGGTTGCATAGGAAGTAGTGATATATTTATTATTTGAACTCTCCCACATAGAGGAAGAGGTGAAAATAGAGGAGAGAATAAGGTAAAATAAGTAAGGGTAAGCCTAAGAAGAAGCTAGAGGATTCATTCGATGGAATTGTGGATACATATCTAACTATCAAGGATAAGGCCAAATTTTCATGAGAGAGTGTGACATAGAAGGTGTCACAATTCTCTTCAACTTCAGTAGGAGCTGCTCCATGGAAAACTCAATTGAGAAGTTTTATGCCAATTTTTTTGCACCCATTACCTAATTTTATAGAGACTATTACCTAATTCTATAATGCTAGCATAAGTATGACTCATAATCAACACCACCAGCCCCTTTTTAGATAAGTTTGTAGAACCTCAGGTGGGCATTGGCTACCTTAGAGCTAACTGGAGAAAAGTTTCTTGGAGGGCAACTAAATATTATCAGTATGGTAGAGCAGAAGAATAGATTAGTTGATGATGGCCCAAAACGTTTGTTAAATAAAATTTTGAATATTTGGACACTACCAGAATACTGCAAGGAGAAAACATAGATATTGGTATACTTTAAGAAAGATTCTCAATAGATATTATCCATGTTTGCTATATTAATGGGTTTGCCAATAGATAAGATAGTATACCTAGAAGAAATGGTAATGGTACATATGGTACTACAAGCCCACCAATCCATGAAACTCGATTAGGCGAAATTCCTATCTAGGAACATGCAGAAATAGCTAGCAAAATATCAATCAAAGTAGAGTCTATAATTTCATTATCCATACCACTTGGTCTAACTGCTTTTCTTCTTCATGCCTCACACAAGAATAATGATAAGGATGGTAATGAGGAAGTTCATCTAGTGGTAGACTAGACACATATGCTTAGAAGGAGCAAGCCATACCTAGATTTCAACAAGGATTTCTTAGGCCCTACCTTGGCATATATATACTAGGTCTATCCTCGTTTATCTAAAAAAGCTATAAAATTCTTAAGGGAAAATATGTTAGAAATAAGGGAATAGTATTTTCTAAAATAAATCACTTGCATCCATCTATATGGTTTCTACAAATTTCCTTACCTAATTTCCTATTATGTCATGAACCGGGTCTTTGCAATGGAGGTGTGTAGGCAAGCCTTGGTGGTTGAAAAGAAGTATGGTTTGGGAAAAAATAAGAGGATGATATTCCAACTCCCTATTTTGCATGGGTCTATCAATATATCAGTAAGGGACATCGCCATGTACCAAAATTTGGATAGCAAGCTATTAGCCTTGGGTCTTCCTATAATGCCTCCAAAATGGTATTATGACCTAGATGGTATTCTCAAAGAGAAGCTAGATTGTAATGTCAAGCCATGCCAATTCAAGCACCAGAAGAATGAGGTGAATGAAGCAATATTGGATTAGAAAAATCCACCAGATGATGGAGTAGCACCATTCACATGATTTTAGATGCACGGATGACCACTATGGAGGTCTCCTTAGCTATATGAGAGGGTCTTCGATCTTGAGAGAAATCTTGACCAAAAGCTAATCTCAACATTCGTCATGCTAGTAGAAGTCCACACAAACTGGGAGGATGATAGCAAAATTGAATAATGGTGGGTGATGAAGTGTAAAAAGGATGATTGTAATGAAACTCTTCTAGGTATGGATGAAAGAAGGTTTGCAGAAGAGTATGATACCAACATCAAATAATGAAATGCAAGGGAGTATGAAGATATCTCTCTCAATATTTTGAGTAAATCAGATATAGTGAATCCTCTAGAGATGGGAGACAAAGAGGAAGAAGAGCAAGAAGTCAAGATCCTACTCTAGTTTTAGGAAAGCTTGACCCATGTAAATATTATTGAGTGGAAGTTCCCTATTGTGCAAATATAGAAAAGTGCATAGAAGATAATATCAACCAAACCCTTTGGAGAAGAAGAGAAAAAGTTGCCTAGCCCTCCACCACTAAAATCAAAGTAGAGTGAGAAAAGGAAAAGTTGCTCCAACCCCAATGGCTTCAAAGTTTGAACTCTTGAATCTAAGTGTCAGTGATCGTAACTCGATATTCCTAAATTGGAGAAAACTAGATCACTGACTCAAGTCAACAAAGGAAAGAAGATATTTGACCAACCACTAAGGTAAATTAAGTAGATAGATCTTATTTAGCAATATTTTTTCCCTTATCCTAATTAGACCCCTTCCTTTGATGTATTTGAAGTGTCTCTGAATCACCCTCTTGCACTACCCAATTTTTAAGGGCAATCCTAGCCATGGTTCCCCTACTCAAGAAGGAGCATCCCAAGTCCTCGATTGTCTTCCTATTGAATCCTACCTATGTGCCTAGTCATTCTCAAAATCTATCGAAGTCTCTCATTTTCCCACCCACATCTAACCCATAGGTTGCATTCAACCCTCTACAATCATCAATCCTAGGCCCAACAACCCCTGTTTCCATATCCATCATCAGCCCCCAAATCCCTAAGTGAAGTAATAGTGACACACCCTTTGACCCCACTACCAAGTTTCTTGATTGCTCCACTTATTCCAAAGGTGATGAAGGAAGATATGCTAAAAATTTTCAAAGTTGTGAGAGGTGCAAGAGACAATAAAAGGAAGTGGTAAAATGATTAGTTGCAATAGTTATTTGAAGAAAAAGAAGTTATACCTATTACCTTTCACAAGCTTTATTTAATTGAAGGGAAGAAGCATAAAATAATAGCTTGTCTTAAGGAAAAGAAGGCCATGGTAGATATGAAGCTTGATGGCTAGTAGTTGAATATTCAGACTAAATATTTTGCTTAGATCACTCTGGTTGAAGTCGTAAAATCAACTCATGTAGACGTTGACACTCTTTTTTAAAATCAAAGAGGTGGAGAATAAGTTTAAGGTTGTAAAAAATAAAGTTCAAACCTTGGACAATCAGATTCATAGGGTGAAGTTGGATCAACAAGCCCTCAATAATAGGAATAGAGAATTAAGTTGCACCTTAGAAAATATGCCCTCCCTAAATATTCTAAAATATAAGTATCAAGATATTACAGGTATGAAAGGTGAATTACAGGTGGTAAATATTGCATTTGAAAAGTAGATTGTAGATTTTAGTGCCAAATTACAATAGCAGGAGAGCTCACTATATGAATACAACATTCAAATGTAGTAGTAGGAGGTTGCCCTGAATACGATGTTGATAGAGCTAAAAAATGAGAAGGACAAGCCATCTAGATCATTCATTATAAGGGACTCTTTAAATGAGATCAATATTTTCCATCTAAGAAAATAAAAAGAGGTAGCTCTGATATTCATCACTCCATTTACATTAGAAATAGAAGAGAGTATAATAGTTTCCATGGAGGTAAGGACTGAGCTAGAAAATAAAAATAGCATGGTATGGGATATAGGCTCCCAAGCAATGCCACTAAAATAAAATTGATGAATAAAGAAGTATATTCACCTAGTTGCTGGATGAGATAAATTTAATAGTATCAAATCATGATGCGGTAGATCTTCCATGTTATGGATCTATACCATGGAGGAGAAGATCTACAAGGAGTACTCAAAAGTGAGCTAGAAGCGATGAATGCACTCAAATCATAGCTCAAGGTGCTTGGATTCTTGGGGTTTTGAGATAGCCAATAACAACTATACATAGATATAGACCTTTAAAATTTGTTTGAGACTTGGAGAAGGATGCAAGTGAGATCATAATGTTGCAAGAGCCCATAATGATAGATCAAGTATTCCAGGTGCCCTTTAGACTCTTGAACTTTCAGCCAAATCTAAATAAGTGATTGAAAATTATAGTGACCCTCCTTGCATAGAATGCTACAAGTTTAGATATATTATTAACTAACTTAGAAGTAAACATGTTCCTACTGCAAGAGATTGGGAGAAATTACATATAAAAATTCAAGTCCAAGTGACTCAGGTGGTATCTTCCCAAGATGAGTCTTCTAGAGCCCAAGAGCAGTGACATGCATAATCAATGGATTAGGAATAGGATGTACGAGGTGTACCTTTAGGTTCCATTTTGATTCTCTTTTGACTCTATGACCTAATGAATGCAGTTCAAAGAAAATACTTTTGCTAAAAACTAGTGTGACAAGTTCTTTTATTAGTTGGGTTCCTTGCTTTTAAATGAGTGAAAATCTTTGTGAGTCATCAAGAGTGTGGGTGGTTCTCCCACACCCACTTACTTCTTGAAGGAATATAGATAAGAGTTGGTGTAAAAATTGGTTATTAAAGTAGAGTGGCAAATCGAGTTCATACTCAACCTTAATCCAATCCCAAAGTTCCACCGTAAATATATATGAGAAAATATGTTGGGTAGATAATTAGGTCTTATGCAATTTTTGGATGTTCCCAAAGGTCCGCCCTTGAGTAAGCTTCAAGGTAGGTAGAAGATCGAGCACTTCATGATATTTTGGTGATCCGAGACCCTCATCTTCAAGTTGGGTAGAGAATTGAGTAGTTAGCAAGTAACGAGGGGCTCCTAAAATTATACCCAAAGAAGAGATAGTGATGAGCCTATGTCGAGAATTAGGATTTTTTGAGCTTTTTCCTAGGTACCAACCCCTCACCATGGGAAAAATAAAAGTAAAGTTAGGGTAGAATAATGGGATAACATTGAATTCCATGTGTAACTCAAAGCCCCACCCTATGTAAAAATGGATGCTTGACGATAAAATCAAAGGTAGGAAAGGTTCAAGAGGGACCCAAATGCCCACCATACCAGAGATTTAAATTTTAGAAATTTTTTGAAGAGGTCAGTTTACCACCAATCATAGTTGAGCATTGTATCCAAAATGAGGGTTGGTGGATAGGTTTAATGACTAATTAAGAAAGACTCCATGAGTAGCTGATAGGTTACAAATTGAAGTTACAACCTTAGGAAAAATTTGCAAAAAATATAAATAACCCAACTACTTGGCCCCAATACTGGCATGGGTATTTAAGGTAGCAACATTGTTAGATCTAGCTATAGAGGAAGGAATTGAATAGATGCAACCAACACGGATGACTTGGATACCATAGGAATGTTCCATTAGCCACAGAGGAATTGCAAGGGACCTACTCAGTCTCATTGGCCTCTGACATAGCCATTAATGAGGCCTTACCTAGTAATAATTGTCTCTAACTGAGAGCTATATATGAATGTTTGTAACGCTTTTCAAGAGGTCAAATATTTAGCTATTACAACTTACATGTTAGATTTTAAATACTTAGAATACAAGTAGATCAATGTATAGCCTCCAAAAACTATTCATGTATGTATGTTTTTTTAGTTATTTATTTCTATTAAAGTTGGATGAATAAATGTGCTATAATTCTGCATTTTGGATTCCATGCTTTCATTCTATGATTCTAGAATTCATAATTAATCTTTATTTGATGAATGTTAATGGGAAATATTTGATGGTCTATTAGATGATCTATGTGAATTCATTGAGTTTCTAGGCTTTGTATGTATTTTAATGTGACTAAAACCATCCCTTGTAAGTTCTAGATTTAGTTTTCTTTCTTTCCTCTCTACTCCCTTTTCCCCTTAGGCGTAGTTAGCTAGGACTCCTAGGAACTAGCCTCATCTAGATATTGGCCTCAAATTTTCAAGGTTTGAGACCATTAAAAGTTGATCGAGGTCTATGGACACATAATCCTTACCATTAGACACAATTTTGACCAACAAGTATATTAAAGGTAAGGAAAATAAGGTTGTTGATGCCTTGAGTAGAAGGCATATAGTTGCTTTGACCTGATGTCATGTGGACTTAATGGACCAAGTCAAGGAAATGCAAGTATAGGATCAGTTTTGCAATGAATTTTAGGCTAAGAAGGAAATGAAATTTGAGGAGAATAAGAATTTTGGCATAAAATATGGACTTTATATTTTAAGGATAGGGTGATGATCCCTAAATTTGGTGATTTAAATAAATTTATCGTGCAAGAGGTGCATAAATATTTGTACTTTGCTCACCTTAAAGGGATGAATATGAGAGAGTAATATGAAGATGACCTTATATTGGTTAGAAATGAAAAAAGATATCACTAATTTCATGGTTTGATGTTTGGAATGTTAGAAAGTGAAAGTTGAACACTAACATATGATAGGTCATTTGTACCCACATGACATACCAATACAAAATGGTAGGTAATATCTATGGACTTTATAGTGGGATTACCTAAGACTAGGTATCAACATGACACAATCCTTTTAGTGGTAGATAGATTGACCAAGGTTGATTATTTTATTTCAATAAAAACCAAGGATGATGCCTTCATAGTGGCGAATAGATTCACCAAAGATGTTTTTATATTGCATGATATTCCTAAGATGATCATTTTATATAGGGATTCCAGATTCACATCTAAATTTTGGTAGGCCCTTCATCGTGTAGTTGGCACAAAGCTAAATATTAGCTTTGCATATCATCCAAAGATAGATGGTCAAATGGAAAGGGTGAATAAAATATTGGAAGACATTCTCTACATGTATAGCATGGACAAAAAGTCTCAATGGGAAGACTTTTGCATCTCATTGAGTTTGCATATAACAATGGGTACCATGCTTCCTTGAAGATGTCATCTTTTGAAGCCTTTTATGGTAGGATATGTAGAAGTCCTCTATCTTGGGATAAACTAGAGGATCGGGTATCATTTAACCATATGTGATTAGATAAATGGAGGAGTAGCTTGGGAAAGTTAGGCAAGGGCTAAATGAATTCACCAATCATCATGAGAGCTACGTTGATCTAAAGCATTCACCTAGAGAATTCTTTGTAGGGGATAGATTTTTCCTTAAAGTCAATCCAATGAAGAGTGTCATCAAGTATACTAAGTTGAATATTTTATTTATTGGGGAAATTGAGATCACTAAGAAGATTAGTCTGGTGGTTTATAGACTTTCCTTACAACCTAACCTATCTAAGATACATGAATCTTTCTACATATACCTACCTAGGAAGTATGTTGTTGAACCTAATCATGTGTGGGATGTCTCAAAATTATAGGTAATAGATCCATCGACCATTGATGTTTTGCTAGTAATAATTTTGGAGTTTCATTCCAAATCAATGAGGAAACAAATTCTAGAACAATGCAAGGTCCAATGGGACCAATATTCAGAGAAAAATACCACTTGGGAATAAATGGATGAGATGAAAAGACATTTTCCTTATTTTTTTGAATAATGATGAAATGTAATACTTTGCAAGAACACAACAAACTATGTTTAGTCCAAGGGGATAGTATATCATGATCCTCTTTGGAAATACTAAATATTCAAGGTGGAACTTGTATTGCAATTGATATATAATGCTTAGTTTTATAGTTTTGAAGGATATATGTTTTTAATGTTATATCGATTTGTGCATAATAATATGGTATTAATGATTCTTTGCTTGGTTACAAGATTAAGTACTCTCATGGGTGGATAATACTATTGGCCATATTGAAAATGAGAGACCGTATTGAAGGTAAAATGATGATGACAACTTGATCATCAAATAGCTCAGGGTAACATGAATGAATACCCTTTTTCATGTAGGTGCATTGTGGTTTGTGTATTGTGGCATTAAACCAGAAAATTTGCATGCAATGAGTCTTATTAATATGAGTCAGTGATAACTAAGTCTATCTTAAATAAGGAGACACTCATTTAGGGATAGATTGATGGTACAAGACATCAAAATAATACTTTTGTGTAGATCTCTTTCTCTTGATGCATCTGACTAAATGATCTCCTTGATATATTAGATTGATTTGTTCTAAGGTTACTTCTTAGGTTTCAAGTAAAAGGCTATTATTCTTTTTTTTGTTTTCTTAAGGAAAGAAAAACTTAATCCTAGACTAATGTTAGACTTAATATTAATTGAAATAATGATTAATGTTAGATAGTCTAAAATTAGCATTAATTAATGGAATAATTGATGTGTTTCCAATGTTAGATTTTTTATCTAATAGAAATATGATTAATGTCTAAATGTTAGCATTAGTTTTAATATTAATCAAAGAATAATTAATAATATAAGGTTAGAATTATTAATATTATTTTGCTAATGTTATGGTCTAACCTTTGATTGATGTTGATTAAATATTTTTAGCGCATTCATTTTTTAATTAATAGCTTTGGCATCAGCTAAGCTTGGCATTTTTGCCTCCTCCATTACCTTGGTTGTGGTGCCTTGAATGTCATAGTGGAGCACCTTAACCCTAGCTAGCCTCACTATTTCCTTCATGTGGCATTATGACTTTGAGAAAAAATTATCTTGATGGTGTTGGTTAACACTAGCATTACCTATGATGGAGGTGCTTGGCCTCCATCCCATGGATTTTAAATATAGATTCATAGGCCTATGTTTAGGATGACACACAAGGAATAGATCTAAAATGCTAATACATACATAAGGGAGGAACCTCATGAGTTGCAAGGTGGTGGTGGCATTGGCTTGTTGGAAACTCCAATCATCCTTGAACCTAGGTAATGCTTGTTGTGTTATATTATTTTTATTTTTGTGTGAGGTTTTACATTGCTTTGTTGTGTTTGCTTTCACCTTGTTGGTTTTATCCTATGTGAGTTTGGTTGGCATTGTTAGGGTTTTTCTCTCTCACTCACCAACATGGAACATGATATTCATGTGTGATGAGATCGACATGTAGAAACAAAGGGTGGGGCTTGAAGGTAGCCTGTAGCTAGGCTTAACCCATGCAACATCTTTGCAAGGTTATTCAAATATGTCCAACTAGATGCATACTCTAGATAACTATGTGCTGGAAATAATGCCTTCAAAAACTATACCTTGTGGTCTGCTTGCTATTGGTTTTGTACAGTCATGTACTTTCATATTTGTCTATATAGGATTGAGCTAGGTTTGGCTTTAGATAGATATGTGGGTTACATTAAATCTAGGAAAGGTGTATAATTTTTCTAAATTTGTGTTATGGCTAAGTACATAATATTTTCTTTAGAATATTAGGTTTTGTGTTGGTCTTTAATAATGGGTAGATTATATTTTTTTTAAGGCTGACTTGGTTCTTTTATTAGAAGTCTTTTTGGATGTCATTTAAGTCTAAGGTTGGGTTTCGTAGTTTGGAAAAGAATCCAACTTCTAATGATTTCCAATATTTAGATTAATTAACTAATCTAATGGTAGATTAGTTTGGAAAATAATCCAACTTCTAATGATTTACAATATTTAGATTAATTAACTAATCTAATGGTAGATTAGTTTGGAAAATAATCCAACTTCTAATGCTTTCCAATATTTATATTAATAAACTAATCTAATGGTAGATTAGTTTGGAAAATAATCCAACTTCTAATGCTTTCCAATATTTATATTAATTAACTAATCTAATGGTAGATTAGTTTGGAAAATAATCCAACTTCTAATGCTTTCCAATATTTAGATTAATTAACTAATCTAATGGTATATTAGTTTGGAAAAGAATCCAACTTTTAATGCATTACAATATTTAGATTTACAACTAATCAATGAAAGATTAGATTGGAAATGAATCTAACTTGTAATCTCTAGATTATTAACTAATCAAATGATAGATTGGTTTGGTAACTAGACTAATGTTGAGCTCTTTCTAATATTTGGTTTACTTAAGCAATTGGTAAATTAATCCTAAGTCTTTCAAAAGAATGAGAAATGGCAAATTGATTACTTAGTTCATTAAGTTTGCTTAACCAAAGGAGTCAAATTAGTTGCTAAGGTTAGTATAGTTTTGAGAATTGATATTTGTGGAAAATATATTGGAAAATAAGTATGGGCTTCTTTGTGTGTTTGCTATAATGAATTAGCTATGTGGAAAATATGAGAATTGATATTTGTGGAAAATATTCTTGGAAATAAGTATGGGCTTCTTTGTGTTTTGCTATACTAAATTAGAGATGTGATATTTATGGAAAATATTTTGGAAAAGAAGTATGGACTTATTTGCATGTTTTGCTATAATGTTTTAGCTATGTGAAAATATAGAAATTGATATTTGCAAAAAATATCTTGGAAATAAGTATGGGCTTCTTTGCTTGTGTTTGCTATATTGAATTAAATTTATAGAAATGCAAGTGCTTGGGTTTTAAAATATTTATGGAGAATATTTTAGGAAAGTAGTAAGGGCTACTTTTGTTGTGCATTGAATCTTATAGAAATGAATTCATACCTACATATGATATGTTTTGATCCCCACCTTCTTATCAACTACTACGGAGGCCAAAGGAATATGGTGTACGGACATGCTAATATAACTCCACCTTGTTCTTGGAGTATTATTGTTGATCACTCTTGGTGAAAGAGGATTTATTGTAATAGAAGTAAAGACTATTCTTGTGTAATTTAAGCCTTTAAAAGAATGACTACATG
Organism: Wollemia nobilis; assembly: GCA_028583015.1. Taxonomy (NCBI): domain Eukaryota; kingdom Viridiplantae; phylum Streptophyta; class Pinopsida; order Araucariales; family Araucariaceae; genus Wollemia; species Wollemia nobilis. Next base: position 1,610,367 of record JAQPPZ010000220.1, on the reverse strand, counting down.
TTGCTATGTTGTTAAATGGATTTATGGTTCATATCCATGCTAGTGCTTTATTTATTGGATAGATAGATTTATTTTTGTAAGCTTAATATGTTAATATTGTTTTCTTCATTAATAATGTATTTGATTTTGCTTGCTAGATAGAGCTAGAGAGAGATAAAGAGTTATCCTTGGGTTTATTTGGGAAGGACACTAAAGTTAACTTTGTATAAAACTCTCTTTAAAACTTGGGTTGTTGTGGGTTAGCAACACCTAGTTTATGTGTCCATGAGAAGGCAATCACACGGAGTGATTATAGCTTACAAGCCATTGGAAAAATGGGAAATTTAAGAATATAGATTAAGAGATCATCATAGAGGTGTAGTTAAACTAGACTAAGACACTACATCCAATAGGCCAACATAGATGAAATTATGGTTGGAAGTAGGAATTGACATCCCTTTCTCTAAATACTAAAAAGGGATAATCCCAATGCTAAGATCAAAAGGTTTGCATTCATGGATAATACCATAAAGGTGGGGAGACCTTTTAGAAGCATCCTTTATACCATGGAGGTATATAAGGTGAACCCCGGTTACCTATGGGAGCTTTGTTGGCATTAAATCTTATATAAATGTATTATAATTTAAGCCTTTAAAAGAATTACTACATTTTTCTATGTTGTTAAATAAATTTATGGTTCATATACATGATAGTGCTTTAATTTATTGGATATATAGATTTATTTTTGCAAGATTAAGATGTTAGTATTGATTTCTTCATTGAGAATGCATTTTATTTTGCTTGCTAGATAGAGAGATAGAGAGAGAGTTATCCTTGGGTTTCTTTGGGAAGGGCATTGAAGTTAACTTTGTATAAAACTCTCTTTAAAACTTGGGTTGTTGTGGGTTAGCAACACCTAGTTTATGTGTCCATGAGAAGGCAATCACACAAAGTGATTGTAGCTTAGAAGCCATTGCAAAGATAGGAAATTTAAACATGTAGTTTAAGAGATCATAATAGATGTGTAGTTAAAATATACTAAGAAACTATGTCCAATAGGCTAACATAGATGGAATTATGGTTGGAAGTAGGAATTGGCATCCCTTTCTCTAAAGACTAGCAAGGGATAATCCCAATGCTAAGGTCAAAATATCTGCATTCATGAAGAATACCAAAAAAGTGAGGAGACCTTTTAAAAGTGTCCTTTATATCGTGAAGGTATATAAGGTGAACCTCAGTTACCTACGGGAGCTTGGTTCCTCCTGTCCACTCATGTGATGTCTATAGCATATTAGAATTTAATTGTGGGTGTCTAGTTGATGTATGTATCTCATGGATACTATTGTGAAAATTTTGGTTAAAGAAAAAATCTCTCTTGGGTTGGTTAGCTTTTGGGGTTGTTACAGGTGCCAAATCCAAGTTCTATTAGGGATATATACAACATAGGTGATTTGAGAGGTTGAATTACCAGTTATTTTTTATTACTAAACTTTCCCTACTTAATATGTATCCTCTTGAGGTAATGACTAATACATTAGATTACACATTAGGAGTTATTGTCATGCAACATGGGTATCTATGTAACACCCCAAAACTACCAACCCATTTTTTTTAAAGAATACTTACAAGAAAAGGTTCACAATTAAATTCTCTTATTTTATCTTTCCATCATACAAGGATTCACCATATTTGAGTTCCAAATCATTATAGATGATACTTAGTGGATAGGAGTGGCCAACTTCCATGGTTTTTAGGGTTAAACTTACTAAACCTACACATTTAGAAGGATGCTAAAAGTGGTTCCCCCACCTTTTCCATACCCTCATTGACATATGACAATGTGACCACAACATACATATTATCCTTTAAGGCCCATAACACTTAAATTGGAATGCCTATTCCCTAACCTTATGTTAAGTTCATCTAGGTAGGTTAATTAGGCATAGAGCCTTGGTACTTAGTTACCACACCTTCTTGGGCTAACTAAGGTCATTACCACTTTGTTGGCAATGAACATGATCACTCGATCCTACATGTTCAAGGGATCACCACTACTATCTTGTGAATGGTTCCACAACTCTTAGTTGGAATACACCCGATCCTACTCATTCAAGGTGTAATGATTCACATGAAACTTGGTTATTGTATTCACACAATTTCTTCTAGGTTCACAAATCCTTCTAATATTTATATCTACTTGGTTATTGCATTCATGCAACTCCTCCTAGGATTGGGCTTTATTTTGACTTGGGTCCACAAGATATTTTGTAGACACCAAAACAACACCAATCCGATTATGTGACTACAAGCACTGACCGAATTGGCATACATACCCCCTAGGGCAGCCTCCAGAGGTTAAAAAGTGGTCCTAACCACTCCCAAATCAGTTTTGGAAGGTCAGAGGTCAATTTGGCACCTTTTAAGCACTTTTCTCCCTATTCGTCCCACCCTGGGATGATTAGAATCCTATTCGCCCCACCCCGGGATGATTAGCAGCAATCGTTCCAGGGTGGGACGAATAGCAGGTTTGACTGGCAAAAAGTCAAGCCTTGACAAATGGCATCCTAGATCCGCCACTCAACTTCACCTTCAAGGCATGCAATTGTGAGGAACGGTTTCAAATCAGAGAGAGGGACTTCAGTCAAGCATGCCTTGATCATGGAGGCCCTAAATCAGGGAGGAATCTTCTCTCCCCCAAGAAAGGCATGGTGAGCCAAGTGGCACCCTCGCATGCGCATTCAAAGGAGACCCCTGAGGTCTATAAAAGGGTGAGCCTCCTCACCCCAAAAAGAGAATAGAGCTGGAGCATTTGGAGCAATGGAGTGCTGCCAAATTGTACCCCCATTCCCCTTTGTGCTTCCTACATCCCTAATTTCTCTTTTGGAAGAGAGGTTATCGGGTGAACACTAGGAACGCAATCCCGACCCAAAACCCAAGCAATCAGCCACAATCCCACACCAAATTCATTGACACAACCCCCTAGGAGGTTTTGGACCCATCCCACTTGGATTGGTGCCAAAACTAAGCCCCAAACGGTGGGCGTCCTGCCCTCGGGCGCCCCCCGCACTGTTGTAGTCCTAATCGTCCCACCCCGGAGTGATTAGAAATATGTAAAGGATTTCTCTACTATTATTTTTGCATTCTATCATATTTCATGTACTTATGCTGTTGTTCAAGTTTCATGTCATTCTGACTTGATTTGACTGTGTTTTTATCATTTTATGCGTTTACTAACATACAGGGAGCGCTTTCGGATACAGGACAATATGGGTAGAATCTACCAAATATGACCTTCTGGGTCATCCCAAAATGCCCCTTTTAGCCTAACCCCAAGTTTGCAGGAGTTTTGGAGGCCTCTGGGTAGGACATTTGCAAGGTCGCTCTTGCACATTTTGTGACAGTCCTAATCGTCCCACCCCGGAGCGATTAGAAATCCATGCATGATTTCTTGACTGTTATTTTTGCAATGGGTCCCTGATGATGTCTTGATGCTTCTATCAAAATTTGGGTTCATTATGACATGTTTTGACCATCGTTTAATTCCTTTTTACATTAATCGACCGGAGGCTTTGGGGATTGCATGTTTTCCTAATATCCGCATATGCTATTAACTGTTTGCTATTTCTCTGAGTGTAGGATCTCACCACCAGGAACACCGAAGGGGTAGCAAAGAACCATGAACATATGGATGCAAGCGGCGGCAATGTTTGGCCCACCCATTTCAAATGTGGGCATGCGAAAGACACTGGAAGCGTACCATCCGTTGATGTAACGAACTGTATCAAATGTTCTGAGCCCTAGAGGGGGAGACGTATTGTAACCAGATTGAAAGCAACATTAATAAAAGAGGCCCCACTTTGTTTTTCTTACATCTCATCTCATTTATGCTTTATTTCCTATATGCATTTGTTCATCGCATTCGTAGGACTTAGCATCTGCACCTCATATCTATTTCGTTTGCATCAATAATCTGGTACGCCATCACTCCGCATTCAGCTTTCAGTGGTGATCATGGTGGGACCCTATCCCCTACTATTAAGATCAAGTTTCTGATCCAAAATTTTGTGGATTCTTTGCAGGTGTTACTCATTCGGGCGCTGGACTGCTACTCGTGCCACCCTGTGACGAATACAGACCTAGAATTCATGCCACCCTGGGACGAATACGTATTCATCCCACCCTATGATGAATACAGACCTGCTATTCATCCCACCCCAGGATGATTAGAGCTCTATGCATTTTCTGAGCAGAAACTCAGAGGCATCTGGTTTGGACAGAGAAGAGGTAGGCCTTCTGAACATCCCCTGTGTTTTTCTGTTTTCTGTTTCTGCAGATTTCTATTTTCTTTGCTTTCTTGCAATAAAAAAATAAAAAAAAAAAACATAGAGTAAATTAAATGGAAGGAACCTAATTAGGAATGCATTCTTCTCTGGTTTTCTTGCATGATACTTGCACCAATGGCAAGTCCTCATCATAGGTGTCAGTTCTAGGTAGGTTTTGTGATTTCCTTCTTGCTGCTAATTGTTTCTGAAAGATTAAAACGTACTTTAAAGCATTGCATTAGTGAAAATCATCTTTTGTTGTATGTTTTCTTTCTTTACATGATTAAAAGGAACCACACACACACCACCTAATAAAATTAACATCAAGGAGTTGGTCTTAATACCCCAACACTTGATCAAGACCAACGGTGGATTTCATCACCACCTTGGCTTGGATTTTGCATACATTTACCCTGATCACAACTGTTGCTAGACGTAAATCCTGATGAAAGCTGACCAAGTGTAATGGGGGTGATTCCCCATGCATGAGGATAAGTCTTCTATGGTAGGTGTCAAAAATAGAGTGATCCCCCTTCCGTACCACCTATGTTCCACGTACTGTTCTGCTCTCGCGTACCAATAGTTTCCCTCACGTAAGGGTGGGTATATTGAGAGGTTCGGTATAACGGCCTGGCAATGGTATATTGAAGGGGTGACCATTTTGGAGATACAAGAGCCCTCATTTTGCATGTATAACAAAGTTTCCTTTACGAGATTCACACAACAAAAATCAAACACATTAGACCAGATCTAGGGCACACATTTAATCTATAAATGAGATAATCATTTCTTTGCTTGTGTGGTCCCCTTTTGTTTGGTATAGCATAAAAATTTGTAAAGGAGATAAAAATACACATATCTTTCTAGAAAGACCACCACCATGGTGTATACCCATAGCCAAGCCCAATCATGGGCAGAAGTTGCGAAAAGTGTACAAGGAGGCACAAGTCGCCTCCGTTATAGCCCCAAGGACTTGGTTATACCACCTTGGCAGCCTGACCCACAACGTGGTCCACACTATGCCACTACAGAAAAGGACTATAGAGGCACCCCTTTGAGGGGCACTCCCATTCAACATAGACCCTCTCAGGAGGAGTACATACATGGGAAGGCCCCCTTAGACACTCATTATGAGTGGCCACTACGCGATGAAGCGCTAGAGCAACATAGGGTTCATAAGGAGGGACCACATGATTATATCATTCCTCCTCCACCCCTCATTACTATTAGAACTAATAGGCCAAATCTAGAGCGCAAGGCTCTTCAGACAGGGTGAGCCAACTCCGCCCATCCCTTTCACATGTACGAAAGGGAGCATGAGGAAAACTAGTATATTCCTCAAGAGCAATACACCGCATGGGAGCAATGCACCTCCGCACCTGCTAATTATCAAGATCACCTATTGAGGCCAGAGCCTCAGGTGAATGCTGCTAACCTCGATAGAGGAAAGTGACCCATAGAGATCTCGGATCACCATGACCGAGATAGATATGTAGGGGAGGCATCTAGGCCTCCTAGACATAGGACGATGGAACAAATCGACTTGGCATTTGCCAAACATGCCGCCCGCCAAGCGCAAATCATGCAGCTTAGGCAAGATCAGTAGTAGTTAGAGCAACTGTATCATATTAACAAAGAGCGCATTCAGTGCCAGATAGATGAGTTGCTCTAGAACACTATGCATGAGAGGATTCCAACCCCTCACATGCATAGGATAGAAATTTATGAGAGGCACAACCCCTTAGTGCGGGATAGGTCTCCATGACCTTATCAAGTGTTGCCTCCAAGACCTCCGAGACCTGAACGGGAGGCCACCCCTAGAACCAATGATGGGCGCCTTCCTCGGGCACCCGTCCATGTTTATAGGTCACGCCCAAAAACTCCTCAAGAGGCCTATGAGGAATTTGAGCGAGAAGAAGAGAGGGCTGAAATGCCCTACCAAGGCAGGGGGCGCTACCCGGATACCCCTCCATAGGCCTCAAGTTCCTCGCAATTCACAATGGGAACAAACCAAAGAAGAGGAAATCAAATCCTCTGATGCATACAAAGCACTGCTAGAGCGCTTAGAGTCTATGGAGACTAAGACTTCGGGGCCCCAAAAGCCCACCTTACGCCAGCTCCGCAGTCACCCTGTGCATCCTTCAGTTCCGGCACCCCCATACCCCGACCACTTCAAAATGCCTCAATTGGCAATTTTTAGAGGGGATGAGGATGCCCAAGAGCACGTAACAAGGTTCCTGAGTCAATGCTTTGGCATTCAGGACAATGATGCATTGCTTCTGAGAATGTTTATAACCACGTTCGTAGGCCCTACCTCGGATTGGTTTACCCAATTGTCGAAGCATAGCATCAACAATCTAGACCAGCTAGTGGACGCGTTCCTTGAACGTTTTGCCTTCAACACCAAGAAGAAGGCATCCTTAAGCGACCTAGCTGGCCTTAAGCAGTATGATGATGAGACCATAGCCGCTTATGGGAATCGATGGAGGACATTGCTTTCAAAGCTACCTTACCTCCCTCCCATGGCCGACATGACTCAGATGTTTTCAAAGAGTTGCATAAGGTCGATCTCCGTGCTATTGTAGCTACAGCAATATGCCACCCTAGAAGAAGCCCTGGCGCAAGCCAGGATAATTGAGGAGATCAAAATTCAAGACGACGAGATTGCCAAGCCATGCAAGAAAGAGTGGACCAAAAATGCCAAAATTGGGCCCACGCAACCGAAACCCACCATGGTCAATCAAGTTGCCATAACTGTACCACCACCTGCACAAATGACATAGCCCCCAAAGGCTAATTATCAGGTAGTTCCTCTTGCTAACTATGAAAAGGAAAACCACAAACAAGAGCAAAATCAGCAACGTCGCCCTAAGCGACAATTCACACAATTCACGGAGTCTAGAGACTCCTTGTTTGACCGCTTGTTCATGGAAAACCTGATAAACTTGCCGAAAAGTCGACCCATAGACCCCAACGCGCCAAAACCCAAGGGCTATAGGGAAGATTTATATTGTAGATTCCATCGACAGAAAGGACATGACATCTTCAGTTGTTGGAAATTCAAAAACTTGGTGCAAGACTTGATAGACAACAAAATGCTCATGGTGGATAATCCCGTAGCGTTGAGCAACCAACAGATGGAAGTCTTCAAAGACCCCCTACCTGCCCATGACGCGTAGGCAAAGACTTTACAAGTAAATGAGGTAACACAAAACTACCCCATGCAAGGGTACGTGGGGATGATAAGCATCGTGACATGGAACAAAAGATACCCAAACATGGCTGCACCCGCTGCAGCTACAGGAGATGTTCCATCAACGTCACAACCTCCACAACACCCTACGCAACCTCCCCCACCTAGACCAATGGCCATGATTTGGACTAAGCTTACTCAAAGTTTAAGGACCACGTCGGCTAGGCTCTCCATTTATGAGCTCATCCAACAATCACCGCCCCATCGGGAGGCTCTGATGGAGATACTCAAAGCCATTGAGCTACAGCCCCATGAACCTAATTCTTTCAACAACTTTGTGGGACATGTGAGACAATGCACAGAACCAGTCATAACCTTCAGGGAAGATGAACTAAAATTGGTGATTGGTGATATGGTGGATCCACCCCTGCACGTCATCGTGCGGGTCAACGGGATTCCATTCAAGAGGGTGTTGGTGGACACTGGCTCATCCAACAACATAATCATGACAACGGCATTAAAACATCTTAAGTTGCTAGCATCCCACATTGTGGCATCCACCTACACTCTTCGAGCATTCAACGACGCGTTATGCTCGATGGTTGGCACAATTGTCCTGCCCATCCAAGTAGGACAAAAGACCATTCCTACGTTGTGTCACATCCTTGAGGGTGAGATGGCCTACAATATCTTGCTAGGCCAGCCTTGGATCAGGGACATGAAGTGTGTCCCTTCGATAGCCCATCAATGCCTCAAGTACACATACGAAGGGCAAGTACATGTAGTCCCAACAGACTTAGAGCCCTTTAAGTTTTGCAATGCGGTGCAGTTGATGCCACAATCGACCCTCCCATCGACACATTTGGACTTTCAATTGAATCCATCCACTCAGGGTCTGATTCTGCCTACATCCCCATTGTTGAGTCCCTCAAGTAACCGACCTGGCCCATCTTCATCATCTGTCCCTTCACCAACAATGCCACCTATGGTGGCCACACCGAAGGACAATGGGAAGAAGCCCCTAGAGGAGGCACCACCATTAGTCTCAACCATATCTACCGAGGAGGTACCTAGCCGAATGGAAGTCGAGACACCTGATTCACCCAACATGGAGTGGACTCAAGGAGAACTCCCATTCCCTCCCCCTCAACCATCGATGATTACCATTGAAATGGCCAATACGGGCCTAGGGGAGTACCTAGTGTAGAACATTGTGGCAACACCCACACTCGAATCCATGCAAGACATGGGGAGACCTCGCCTCCCCATCGGCACTATCATCCCTTTAGGTTACCCACCAAATCAGACCAACTTTGTATATGGGGGCCTCGAGAATGGCCTGGAACCCTACCTACAAGAGGAAGAGGATGAAGAGCCATTTGCTGAGAATGTTGATTATCTGTCCAACCCAGACTTCGCCTTGAAATACCTAGACCAATGTAATTGGCATGGATATGGATTGGGCAGATACGAACAAGGAATGCACACTCTTTGTCAACCAAGATACCAGATGCCATATGATAAATCAGGAGTAGGGTTCAACCACCCTTTGCCCCTCGACATCTTGGTAGAAACCATGCAAGGCTTAGGTCTAGGCAATAGGGATGGGTTGGCACAAGATCCATATGCCAATCCCAACACTACATACACATTGGGGAATTATTTCCCATTGGTAACAACAAACCTTGTTGACCTCAACAGCCCCTCCCCTTTGATCGAGAAAGGGGAAAGTTCAAGAGGTAACTTCCAAGAAAGATATGAAGAAAATCAAGAGAGCTCTTCGGAAGATGAGTCGGATTATGAGGTAGCACCTTGGGACCCATTTGAGTCTGATAGCAATCACTCGCAGGTGATGCCCATCGACGATTATCAGGAGGACTTCATGGCAATGTTCCCCTTTAATGTTCCAATCGGGCAATTGCCACCTCCAGAGAATCCAGCCCTCCCGTAGAGAGCGAAACAACCCAGAAGGGGCCAAATCAACATGCTCGAACAAAACGAGCCTCCCATGCCGGCCATAAGGCCAAGTGATCAAGAAACGCCTAGTGGGAGGCTATACCAGCCATAGGGGCACATAGTTGTCGGAGCCAATGAAGGCCTATGGATCTCCGATAGTGACTATGAGGATGAGACTGAGATGGCATATCTCAACCATATGAGGCAACAGGAATACCCCATAGACATCGATGGTATGTTTGAACATCTGAATATGGGACCAAGGCATAGGTGGCATTTAAACCAAGCATAGTTAAACCAAGTGCTTCATCCACCACTTCGGGCATACAGAGAGCACCTCCCACCTAGAGACCCTATAGGGCCACCAGTGCCAAGGGCATAGACCCTATCCTTCTATCCACACATAGGGCCGATCCTTTTGTGCCAGTACCCACAGAGCCAGATCCGAGGCACAAGGATCACCAAGAATGTCTGAATCAACACCCACATGGTAATGGAGACCAAATTCATTCCATCAACATGATCTCCATTGATTTAACCACCCCCATCCACAATCCAACTGATCCAACATGACCATTGTATCTAGACCTAGATGCCATAGACTCGGATCACGCTGACTCACCACCATCCCCATCAGAGTACTGGCCTTGTGGTGAGATGTTTCATTTCACCCTAGGACAGACTCAGGATATCTTCCATGTTGAAGAGGAACCCGACGTTCCCAACGTAGATCTAAATTCAGCAAATGATATCCACCTGATCCCAACTCCACACCAGTTGGAGGATGGATCCCACATGTCAGTCGAAGAGACGATTGACGTAGACATCGGTTCTGATCCAATGAATCCACAAGTCATCAAGTTGGGGGTAAGTCTATCCCCCGAAGAGCAAGCCGATTACATTGCCCTTCTCAAAGAGAAGAAGGAGGTTTTTGCATGGTCCTACAAAGACATGCCAGGGCTAGACCCATAGCTAGTCACGCATAATCTAACACTTGATCCGACAGTCAAGCCAGTCAAGCAAAAGCTACGTAAGATGCACCCAACAGTGGCCTTAATGGTCAAAGATGAGCTACAAAAGCTGTTGGATGCACAGTTTGTCATCTGCGTGGATTACCCACCATGGCTGTCCAACATGGTACCCATCAAAAAGCCTAACGGGAGGATTCGCATATGCACCAATTTTCGAGATCTAAACAAAGCGAGTCCCAAGGATGATTTCCCCTTGCCTAGCATCGACGCATTGGTAGACGCTACAACAGGCCACGAAATGCTTTCCCTCATGGATGGTTTCTCGGGATACAACCAGATTCGTATCAATCTCGATGATCAACTAAAAATGGCGTTCACGATGCCTTGGGGGACATTTTGTTATAAGGTCATGCCCTTTGGCCTTAAAAATGCTGGTGCCACCTACCAACGTGCTATGACATACATCTTCCATGATCACATGCATAAAACTTTGGAAGATTATATGGATGATTTGTTGGCCAAATCTCTTTTGCACCAAAATCATCTCGATGACTTACGCAAGATCCTTGATCGCCTCATCGAACACAAGGTTAGGCTAAACCCCAAGAAGTGCGTATTTGGCGTCACATCTGGAAAACTCTTGGGTTTCATAGTCTCAAAATGAGGCATCGAGGTAGATCCAAATAAAGTCAAGGCAATCCTTGAAATGCTTCCCCCAACCACCATCAAGTAGCTCAGAAGCTTGCAGGGTAAGGTCACGTCGATCAAGCGCTTCATAGCATAGTTATCTGACAAGTGCCGACCCATGAATAAATTATTACACAAGGGGGTAGCATTTCATTGGGATGACGAGTGCCAATCAGCCTTCGATGACATCAAACAATACTTGGCTTCACCACCAATATTGGCACCACCTAGACCAGGAGTGTCATTCTACTTATACATCTCAGCTATCGAGGTGGCACTGGGCGCCATGCTAGCCCAGAAAAATGAATTACATAAAGAACAGGCTAATTATTATCTTAGCCGCACCCGGTCAGTTATGAACTTAACTATGCATACGTTGAGAAGCTATGCTTGGCAGTGGTATTTGCCACCAAAAAGCTATGCCATTACATGTTGAGCAATACGACGTATGTTGTGTCTAAGGAGAATCCATTGTGGTACATGATGAGTCGTACTTATCATAGTAGTCGCACGACGAAATGGATCATGTTGTTGATGGAGTTTGACATCGAATTCATTGGACAAAAGTCCATCAAAGGTCAAGTCATCATCGATCAACTAGCAGAGGCTCCTCTCGAAGATGATCAGCCTCTGACCATAGAGCTACCCGATGATGGGGTCTTCCATGTCTCAGAATCGCCAGATTCTGATGAGCCTGAGTCACATGCCGACATAACCTTATTTTTTGATGGTTCTAAATGTGAGCAAGGGGGTGGCACGGGAATCATGTTTTTCACACCACAAGGGGCTCCAATGCCTTTATCATTTAAACTTGATTTCCCATGCACCAATAACAATGTTGAATACGAAGCCTTGCTCATAGGTCTTCAGACAACCATCACCATGAACATCAAATGCTTGAATATCTTTGGTGATTCGCTGTTAATTGTCAACCAAGTGAAAGGGGTATTCCAATGCAAATGCCCAGTTCTGTAGGCCTACAAAGCCCTTGTGGATAAATTCTTGGCAAATCTTGAATGGTACGACATCGAGGCACTCCCTCGATCATCGAATCATTTTGTGGACACTATGGCCTCCTTGGGGTCACTAATCCCGCAAGACCCTTCTGGTGAGATGACAACCATTCAAGTCAAAACATTATCGCAATCCATGATGGAGCGTGCAAGCTCTAACATAACGCCAAGAATCCACCTGATCCAGATTGAACCATCTCAGGATAGGTTCTCTCGAATCCATGATAGTCTGAATCATGCCAACTAGGGGTCTTTGTTCTCCCCAACCCCTCTTAATAGCAACACAATGCTATTTCTACAAGTTCTTTCCGCTCAGCTTTTGCTAGGGATGAACTTCAAGAGGGATCGGCCATTCATACCATCGAGGTTTCTGATCAGCAGGATTGGTACACACCCATAAGAGACTATCTCAAGTTAGGTAGCCTCCCACTTGGATTGTCGCACACCGCAAAAATATCATTCAAATAGAAAGCGACAAAACATGTCTTGCTAGGAGACATTTTGTACCGTCGAAGCTACGAAGGGATCCTCCTCCATTGCTTGGACCAATAGGAGTCCACTTGGGCGATCACCCAAGCGCACGATGGTACATGTGGTGGCCACTTCAGCGGTATGGCCATCGCAAAGCGCATTCTTCGCATGGGCTATTATTGGCCATCTTTAGAGCGATATTGTTGCGCATATGTGTGGAAGTGCATGAAGTGTCAACACCATGCTAACTTGACACATGTACCTTCTCAGGCCTTGCAGCCGATCCAATCGGCTTGGCCATTTTCATAGTGGGGCTTAGATCTCATCGAAAATATCTCCCCTATGTCGTTAGGTCATCACACGTTTATCATAACGGCCACAGAGTACTTCACTAAGTGGGTGGAAGCAATTTCTCTTACCTCTACGACTGGGCCCCGCATTGCGGAGTTCATTTTACATAACATCATATGTCATTTTGGTATTCCATCCAAGATCATCTCGGATAATGGGACGTCATTTAAGAACAAAGATGTGCATGCTTTGACAACAAAGTACAAAATTTAGCATAGTTTTTTGACACCCTATTATCCATAGGCAAATGGGCAAGCAGAGGCGTCAAACAAAATGCTAGTTGCCATCCTTAAAAATATGGTCATAGATAATCATAAGGATTGGCACATCCAAATACCACTTGCACTATGGGCTTATCGCACTAGCATTCGGACGCCCACTGGGGCAACTCCATTTTTGTTGGTGTATGGCTCCGAGGTAGTCATGCCTCTCGAGTTGGAAATACCCTCCCTGCACATATCAATGCAAGAGTTCATCGATGATGACACTGCATGGCAGGCCCGGTTAGACCAGCTTACGTTACTCGATGAACGATGCATCAATGCTCTCGAGCATTTACGTATCTATCAAGAGCGACTTAAGAAAGCATACAACATGAAAGTTCACCTGAGGGACTTTCAGGTTGGTGACCTGGTCTTAAAAGAGAACCAACAAAATTCTAACTTGCCGCCCCATTTAAGGGACAAGTTCATGGAAAATTGGTTAGGTCCTTATGTAATCGATAGTAAAATAGGACCTAGAACATACCGGCTCACCTCTCTTGAAGGAATCAAGGAACTAGAACCCTTGAACATCAGTCATTTGAGGCCATTCAACATTTAGAGAGCCATAGCCCACCCCAAAAGCTCCAAGGATTCCCATAATTTCTTGGTCAACCCCAAAAATGCCCCAAAGGTATCCATAATCCCTTTGGTCAAACCAAAAGCCCCAAGGATTCCCATAATCGCTTGGTCAACCAAAAATGCCCCAAAGGTATCCATAATCCCTTTGGTCAAACCAAAAGCCCCAAGGATTCCAATCCTTTCCCCAGGTTCCCATAATCGCTTGGTCACCCAAAATGCCCCAAAGGTATCCATAATCCCTTTGGTCAAACCAAAAGCCCCAAGGGTTCCCGCAATCGCTTGGTCACCCAAAATGCCCCAAAGGTATCCATAATCCCTTTGGTCAAACCAAAAGCCCCAAGGATTCCCACAATCGCTTGGTCACCCAAAATGCCCCAAAGGTATCCATAATCCCTTTGGTCAAACCAAAAGCCCCAAGGATTCCCGCAATCGCTTGGTCACCCAAAATACCCCAAAGGTATCTATAATCCCTTTGGTCAATAATCAAAAATAACAAAAAAAAAAAAATTTGCATCTCACTTTCATGCATATTCTTAAAAATCAAAACACCAAAAAAAAAAAAAAAAATTGCATTAGGCATCCCATACATACATTGCATATTTGTTGGTCATACATGTCAAAAGCACCATAGACTGTAATTACTCGGCAATTCCATCATTTTCCAAATTCAATCCATTTTGTAAAAAGATCCATCAAAAATAACGCCCTTCGCATTTTTGCCATATCATAGTCAGTTGTCTTCTAATGTCTTTAGGGTTTCGTCATTCAGTTGTCTTTAGATTTCTAGTCAAATGTTGTACAAAGTCAGACTAATTTTTACAAGGTAGAGTTTTACTTGGATCACGCCTTGTTACATAGCATCCCAACACAAGCTTAAAACACATAAAAATTCCCAAGTTGTGTGAACGAAAGATGAAACCTACAAAGTAGTCTAGGGTACCATAGGTGAAATGTTATCCTGCTCATCCCCATGTGAAAATGGTTCAAGAATGCTGAGAATTGACAAAAGGACAAGCTCTTCCCCATCCAATTCCCCATAATAAATAGTGGTTTTCACCATTATCAAAAATTCCAAACACCTTTGGTCCCCAAAGTCATAAGGATTCGTACTACACATCCCTGAGAAGGATGGGTAGTCATCCCCAAGGCCTAAAAGGATCAATGCCATTCACAAGAAAAATCCCAAAAGTCCACCATCAAAAATCCCAAAACACCTTTGATCCCCAAAGTCATAAGGATTCGTACTACATGCCCCTGAGAAGGATGGGTAGTCATCCCCAAGGCCTAAAAGATCAATGCCATTCCAAAGCAAAATTCCCAACCACCTTTGATCCCCAAAGTCGTAAGGATTCATACTACACGTCCCTGAGAAGGATGGGTAGTCATCCCCAAGGCCAAAAGGATCAATGCCATTCACAAGCCAAAAACCCACGAGCTCAACTTTGAAATCAAAATTCAAAATCTAAATCCTCAAAAGGCAACAATAAAAAATAATAGTGGTTATCACCACTACTCAAACCCCTTGCTCAAGAAAAAAAAAAGAGAAAAATAAACAATGATTTTCATCACTATGTATGAGAGCAAGTATCCCAACAAGTTGAGCAACCAAAAGATGCCTGAACTTGAATCCCTAGAATTCTCAGCATTCGAAAAACCATTTAGGTGATCCTCATTATGGGTTTGGTGGATAGCCTACCTGGAAATGGCGGTATCCTAAATGCATGATGATATGTCTATCACATTAGCTTTGCGTGTGTGTAGACCAATGTTTGCATGTGGATGA
The DNA here is from genome assembly GCA_028583015.1 of Wollemia nobilis. Classification (NCBI taxonomy): domain Eukaryota; kingdom Viridiplantae; phylum Streptophyta; class Pinopsida; order Araucariales; family Araucariaceae; genus Wollemia; species Wollemia nobilis. The sequence goes on along the minus strand of JAQPPZ010000220.1, from coordinate 1,594,799 downwards.
GCTAGCTTATGGTATCCTAGATTGCACCATGGATTAATCTTACTAAATACAACAAAGGAGTTAGTGGAGCTAATTAGGTGATCCTCAGTACAGGTTTGGTGGATAGCCTACTGCACTGGCGGTATCCTTATGAATACCACATAAACGAACTCAATCGCACACACAGGGATGTGAAATAACTTGGTCAAACTCAAGTCTGATTCATACCTTGTTTGAAAGTCTTGTAAGATAATGTATAGTCTTGATTAGTTAGTTAAAGCATCTGAGTCTTAGAAAAACCTTAACTACATTCTAAAACAATTGTTGTACATTTCATTACTTACATCACCATCAAAAAATACAAAATAAAAATTACAAATGCAAAGGTCTTCCATAAAGCAATCACATAGCACATCAAGCTAATAAATCTTGTACAGTCTATGGTGCCATCGCCTGTATACCAACAAATCATTCCATCCATTCCATATGCATACATCCATATCATATAGCTAACATCATCCGTAGTCATAATAGCATATGCATACATAAACATAAATAAAGGTGCATAAAAAGAACAATAAACCATGACAAGCATATCATCAAACCAAAAATGAGTCATGTATATATATCAAGTCAAAATGCCCTCAGGCTACAATAAGAAGGTCCTCTAACCTCACAAAAAAACCAAAAATTCAAAATCCCCAAAGCCTAGGGAGTCGGCCACCATGATCACATAGGATCGGTGTGACTGGAACTATCCCCAGTAGTATGGGTCCTATGGGACCTCTCAGGGTGACTACTGCCAGCCCTCACACCCTGCCCACCAACGCTACCCTCATCTAGCTGCTTGTGATGAGAGGATGTAGACTACTCAATCTCACTACCTCTTGTACGACATGATGAACCACCTCCATCGAGATCAGGTAACTATCCACCAAGGTGGACAACCTCTGTCTCCAACTCTACCCGATACCACCCCCACTCCACATCTCATCGATGGTACATAGCCAATGTGTTGTCCCGTTGTGCCAACTGAGCCCGTAGGAGATCCCTCTCCTACAATACGTCTCTATGCTCCTCATCCCATCTCTGCAAAAGATCCTCCAATCGTGCTATCTCAGCATGAAACCTAGCCTCCACATCCCCTGGGATAGCCTAGGACATGGGCACCTTCAAGACGGCCTATTGCTCTGGCACCCACTACTCTGGGACATCCTGTACATCCGGCTACTCCAAAACCCCCGCATCATCTCCATCACCAGTGAAGTCATCGACCTCCACCATGTTCACATCATCTAGTGGAGCCCCCCAACCCTCCACCGATGCCTCTACACCCCCACCTCCTACTCCTATCGCATCCACACCCCCCAAAGGCCCCTCACCTCACCATCACCACATAGTCCACCATAGGTCATACTTTGTAGTTACCTCGACATCATCCATGTTGGGTACATCAATAACTGCATCAGACCCCTCACCCAATGGCTCAATGATTGGCTAGACTAGGGTCCTATCACCCCCATATTGTCGATAGATCAAGGGATCACCAGGAAATCCCTAGCGCATCCCAAACTGCTGTGTCACCTAGACATATGAGAAGTACTCTTGTTTTGTCCCATGATGCCCAATCAGCCACCTACCCCTACGCACAAACTGGAGCAAATCTCCAGCCTTAGGCCAGGCTGGAAAGTCTTGGTATGGTCGCTAAAACACCTATCCTAGCATCAGACAAGAGAAGGCATCAGTATAGTGACCTATGTCACCTACCCACTATCGACTCTGTCCATGCTCCTCTTACTGCTACCACATATTGGCATAACCAATCTCCTGATCCACCATCTCACCTCAGGTGGTCCAAGTCAAACCCTATGGCTGCTCCATAGCTATGTGCTACCACCCCTAGCACTACAAAATATAGCTACACCTGATCCCCTTCCACCTTCGACAATGGACCTTGTATAGTTTGTCATACAGTTGTGCCAGCAACATCTGACCCCACCTCATAATAAGTGGAGCTGATGTCATACACTCCACCAAAGTGAAAACCAACTCTAGCAAGTTCCAAGGGAACCTCACACCTAAAAATTCTTAAAGTAGCATATTGGAAATGAGGACCATGAGTAAAGCATACCTCACCCCTAATATGCCCTTCTCCAACCACCATCACACCATAATACCGCCTATTTGGAAGTCAGCCTCAGCCCTCTCTATAGCCCTCTCCACCCTCATCTCCCCTGCCTGACCAAAAAACCATGTCAGTACTACTATCCATTGGTCCCAATGGGTCATCTGGATAAGAAGCCCATCTATCGAAATCTGCAAAATACGATACACATCCTCTAGAGTCACCGTCATCTCCCCTGTTGGGAGATGAAAATTATTGGTGTGGGGATCCCACAAATTGATTAGGGCAGTCAAATATGTTCGATCCCCCACCACAAGCTCCAAACGCATCACCTGCTTGAGCCCAAGGGCATCAAGCCACTCCCAATCCCCAACTTTCAAGGCCTCCTAGGCATCAAATAAAATAGTCGGCTGGCGGTACCGACTCTTCACAACTTGAAAAATAATAAAAACACAAACGATATTAAGTACATTCTTAATATTAATAAAAACAATACAATAAAACTGTATAAAATAAAAACAAAGTATAGGAAAACAAAAGTACAAAAAAATACAAAAAAAGTACTAAAAAATAAAAGTACAGCAAAAGTACAAAAAACAAAACTACAAAAAAACAAAAGCACAGAAGAATTCAAAAATAACTGTACAACAATGACCACAGACATAAAAATAGCCATACAAAAAAAAAAAACATAAACAAATAAATCATCCTAGGGTTTCAACCTTAGTGTGAACAAAAAAATGAAAAAATCAAAATAAAACAAAAACATCGTCCTAGGGTTTCAACCTTAGTGTGAACAAAAACACATAATAAAACAAAAAATCATCCTAGGGTTTCAACCTTTTTTTTTTTTTTTTGAATTTACATGGTGGAATCGGTAGCCGCCACGAATCTGGATAGACTATCTAGCTTTTTATGGCCGCCACAGTATTCTACGTTGTCTGCCCCAGAATCTACCACATAGATCTTTGCACGGTCTGCCCCTATAACCACCATACCATAATAATTTTAAATCTTTTACGCCCCTGAAAGCACCAGGAAAGGGACAAGCGTTTAGTCTGACGAGAGGTTTCAACCTTAGTGTGAAGAAAAAAATCAAAATAAAACAAAAAATTCATACCCAAGTTTCAGCCTTAATGCGAACAAAAACACAGTAAAACAAAAAAATTAATACTAGGGTTTCAACCTTAATATTAATGCAAAAACAATATAAAATATAAAAATTAATACTAGGGTTTCAACCTTAGTATTAACGCAAAATAAAAACAATTATGTGCAAGTTTTTAACTTCATATAAAGCAAAAATGAATAACAGGAAAGGAGAAGGAACATCATACCGGTCTCACCTCGGCTCCTCTACTCGAAGATCCGATTCTCGCACTCATGATATCCATGAAATTTTGACAGCGCTCTCGCTACGCAAACTCGCACTCCTCACTGCTCCAAATCGCCAAGAAAAAAATGTTGCAAATGAGCCCAAAACCTAGTTTTGGTCCTTTTATAGGTTGTTAGGCATGTAATAATTCCACCCTAGGATGAGCACTTTAGTTAGCACTCATACCACCCTGGGAAGATTACCAAATTGGTATTTGTCCCACCATGGGACGATTACAGAGCAAGAAACAAAGCAACAAAAACTGCATCCAAAAAATACACCAAAAACAACAATAAATCTGCCAGATAAAGGTGCCTTTGCACCAGACATTCATGGCATGAAAAACCGCCATTGGGGTCATGAATACTCACTACCCTACTCCCTAATAAGGCTAGCATATCCAGACCAGTCCATGGGAAGGAGGATTTTCGATAATTTCTACCCTAATCGACATCACAAAAAGGGTCAAAACCCACCAAAAATAGGTCGAATTGTTGGAAAACTGCATACGCATTCAACGGAAAACAACTGAAGGCACCCTTATAAACATCATCTTGGGTCAAGCGACTCGTCACTTTTTTCATTTTGGTCATTCCCTCATTGATTCATCGCTTGAGGGGGTAGTCACACTTAGTCACCAAATCAACAAATACACACCCAATCAAGGAAATGGCATGCATTCAAAGAATCATTGACAAAGACAATCACGCTCCTGCTTGGGGCAGCAAACAAGAAATAATCACAAGATGAACAAACACTTGGCATTCTGGAAGCATGAAGATAAGGTTCCTCAGACAAAAGTTTGTGCCCTATGCCTATTCATGATTGAACAATGTCCAAGATCAAGTACACCTCACAAAAAAAGGTTACACTTGAGTTAAGCTCCTTAGCTCGTCAGAAGCAAGGATTCAAGAATGCATGCCCCTTTCCATACTTGGGGCATAAAAATTTGGTTAGGTCACTAAGAAAACCTAATAATTAAAGTGCTTTGGTCATCTATTTTTTTGCTCAGCACTGTGCCACACACAACGCATCCCAAAAAGAGGCATCTGTAGACACCAAAACAACACCAATCTAATTATGTGACTACAAGCACTGATCGAATTAGCATACACACCCCCTAGGGCAGCCTCCAGAGGTTAAAAAGTGGTCCTAACCACTCACAAATCAGTTTTGGAAGTTCAGAGGTCAATTTGGCACCTTTTAAGCACTTTGCTCCCTATTCGTCCCACCCTAGGACGATTAGAATCCTATTCGTCCCACCCCGAGATGTTTAGTAGCAATCGTTCCAGGGTGGGATGAGTAGCAGGTTTGATTGGAAAAAAGTCAGGCCTTGATAGATCCACCACTTAACTTTGCCTTCAAGGCATGAAATTGCAAGGAACGATTTCAAATCTGAGAGAGGGACTTCAGTCAAGCATGCCTTGATCATGGAGGCCCTAAATCAGGGAGGAATCTTCTCTCCCCCAAGAAAGGCATAGTGAGCCAAGTGGCACCCTCGCATGCACATTCAAATGAGACCCTTGAGGTCTATAAAAGTGTGATCCTCCTCACCCCAAAATGAAAATAGAGTTGGAGCATTTGGAGCAACAGAGTGCAACTAAATTGTACCCCCATTCCCATTTGTGCTTTCTACATCCCTAATTTCTCTTTTGGAAGAGTGGTTATCGGGCAACACTAGGAATGCAATCCTGACCCAAAACCCAAGCAATCAGCCACAATACCACACCAAATTTTCCAACACAACCCCCTAGGAGGTTTTGGACTCATCCCACTTGGATTGGTGCCAAAACTAAACCCCAAACGGTGGGCGTCCTACCCTCGGGCGCCCCCCGCACTGCTGTAGTCCTAATCGTCCCACCTCGGAGTGATTAGAAATTTGCAAAGGATTTATCTATTGTTCTTTTTGCATTCTATCATATTTCATGTACTTATACTGCTGTTCAATTTTCATGTCATTTTGACTTGATTTCACTATGTTTTTATCATTTTATGCATTTACTAACATACAGGAAGCACTTTCGGATACAGGACAATCTAGGTAGAATCTTCAAAATATGACCTTCTGGGTCATCCAAAAACTCCCATTTTAGCATAACACCAAGTTTACAGGAGTTTTGGAGGCCTCTGGGCAGGGAATTTTCAAGGTCACTCTTGCACATTTTGTGACAGTCCTAATCGTCCCACCCCAAAGTGATTAGAAATCCATGCATGATTTCCTTATTTTTCTTTTTTCAATGGGTCCCTAATGATGTCTTTATACATATATCAAAATTTGGGTTCATTATGACATGTTTTGACCATCATTTAATTCCTTTTTACATTAATCGGCCGAAGGCTTTGGGGATTGCATGTTTTCTTAATATCCGCATATGCTATTAACTGTTTGTTGTTTTTCTGAGCATAGTATATCACCTCCAGGAACACCAAAGGGGCAAAAAATAACCATGAACATACGGATGCAATTAGCGGCAATTTTTGGCCTACCCATTTCAAATGTGGGCATGTGGAAGACACTGGAAGCATACCATCCATTGATGTAACGAACTGTATCAAACATTCTAAACCCTAGAGGGGGGACGCATTATAACTGGATTGAAATAAACATTAATAAAATATTCCCCACTTTTTTTTCCTACATCTTGTCTCATTTGTGCTTTATTTCCTATATGCATTTGTTCATTGCATTCGTAGGACTTAGCATCTGCACCTTATATCTATTTTGTTTGCATCAATAATCTGGTACGCCGTCGCTCCGCATTCGGCTTTCAGATTCTAACCACCCCAAGATAACATTATCTCAAATAAATATTGCACTTTAAAACACATTTCTAAAGTAAAGCAACATGCATCACATAATATCAAAAGCATTTTAACACAAGTCATAATCTATTTAATCCAAAATGTTATAATAGATAAACAAGGATGCATCTTAAATAAAATCCACATTTTGCTTAACTCAAATGCTTGAATTAAAGCTTCAAAAGATACATTCCTTTAACTTAGATGCAATAACATAAATGAATCAAGTATTTAACATAAATATGCATTCCATTAATTTATAGAACTTAATACTATCTATTCAAAATAAAAAATTTCTCAATGACCTTAATGTACAAAACCTAAGATAACATTAAAGTAACATAATATTTCAGTTTGTACAATAATCAAGTTACAAAACTCAATTTAACAAAATATTATTTACATAGCCTTTTTTTTCCATATCATCTATATATTCAAAGTACTATGAAACCATCTTCCAAGGATCTTCAAGCCATCTATAAATTTTCAAGCTTCTTCATGATAGGTAAAATCTAAATGTAATGCAACTTAATCATGCATTTTATACTATGCAAGTATCCATGCATAAACATAATAAAACAATCTATCAAGAAGATGATTCCATTATTCCTCTATCTATGATGGTTTATTTACCCACATAAGTATTAGGGACCATTATAATAGTTTCTCTTTCAAAACCAAAGTCCAAGAATCCAATTTCTGAAAGATAAACCCATACTTCTTTTTATAATGATCCCTTAATCTACATAAGTCTTAGGAATCATTATAATGGTTTCTCTTTCAAAACCTAAATTTATTAATGTAATTTATAAAATATAATCCCATACTTCTCTTTATAATGATCCTTTAACTTACATAAGTCTCAAGAATAATTATAATGTTTTCTCTTGTGAAACCCCAAATTCGATAATCTAATTTATAAAAGGAATCCATTACCATAGAGAATACATTTCCAAAAACCAAGCTACAACATAAAACTAAAGTTCTCTTTCTATAATATCCAACTATATTTTTGCAACCAACAACATTTCCTTTACTAACTTTTAAAGTAAAGAATCTTACTTCTCATTAATTTCCAAAGACAAGTTTATAACAAAAAACTAAAGCATTGAAAATAAAAGAGTAAACAAACTAAAAACCATATCTTCCTTAGTAAGTTAATATCCAAAAAAACAAATCTCTTTCCAAAGCTATAACTTCTCCAAAACTAAGAAGTTTACCATTATAATAAAGCAACATAACTAGAAGGATTTTTATACATTTAAAACATTTCAACTTAAAATAAATTCATTCCAACAATAAAGCATGCCTAAGCTAACCGATGATAAATCCAAAACCACCTGAGATTAACCCCTAAGACCTATACGTAGAAAAACCTTTGAAAACAAGGGAAATACTAGTACAGACATCTTAAAAATAAAACTCATGTCGATATACTACTAGCAAAGATGATTGCAACCCAAAACAAGACAATTTAGAGAATATTACCTTATTTGGTACATGCCAATGTACCACCTTGGTACATTATTGCAAAGATTAAATTAGAATTCTGTCCTAGATTAGTGAGTGAATTAATATTTTATGTAATGTAATAATGTGTGGGAAATTTGCAAATATCATGTAAATATTTGTGGAAGTGTTATGAGTGTAGATATGCACAAGTGTATATTATGTAAGTGTACACATGTGTCCTTAGAATAGGAAAATGAAGAGTTATTAAGAAGAGTGAAGGTCAAGAGTGTAGCATATGAAGAGTCACACACAATTATATATTTGTGACTAAGCAGTGTAATATCTTGAAGGTGAATCGAACATGCAAAGCTTTATGCTTACATTAGTAGACCTTTATTCAATAGCATTTTTAGTTTTTTTAATGTGTAATATTGTGAGCATGTTTATTTGAGTATTCTTATAAATTATTATATTTGATATTATAGTTTGAGATATTATTTTATTCATTATATTGCAACTTCATTACATTATATCTCATGATTATTTTTCTATGGTGATTTATATTAAATATTAGAGTATAAAAATCTAACAGTGGTATCAGAGACACAACAAGGTTGCTTGCACAAGATTTGAAAGTTGCAAAAGTTAAGGATATTACCACTAGGTAGGAAAAAATAGTGAAGATAAGTATTTACACTAGGTTGAAAAATACCTAGTGAAGCTAAGATTATGAAAGCAGTAGAAAAATGGCATACTGATATGATGCAACCAAAAATAGATATAGATGCTAAGTCCTATGAATGTGATGGGCAATGCATGAAGGAATTGACGCAAAAATGATATGTGAGCAAACAAAGCGGGGCATCATTTATTGATATTGCTTTTAATATGATTACAATACATCCCCCCTCTAGGGCTCATAACATTTGATACAATTTGTTACATTAATGGATGCCCGAAAGAAGCTACACTTCCAAGATCTGACGGTACGCTTCCAGTGTCTTTCTCATGCCCACACTCAAAGTGGGAGGGCTAAAAGTTGTCGTCACTTGTGTCCATGTGTTCATCATTCCTTTTTTCCCCTCTAGTATTCCTGGCAGTGAGATCCTGTTCACAGAAAGAAAATAAATCATTAATAGCATATGCGTATCTAGAAAAACATGCAATCCCTAACACCTCCAGCGGGCACTTAGAAGACATCAGTGATAAGATTGATAAGTATATTACATAATGAAATAGAAATGTAAATGGCAACATTTAGAATTGGTATCACCTAATTTTGCGTCAAAGCGGCATCGAACGGCCCCGTTATGCTCATTTGCCTGTCGAGGGCCTCTCCAAAGCGAGCGCTCCAATGTCTCGCCTATGCTTATCCAAATCACCTTAAACTCATGAGTTAGGCATTATATGTAATTATAAGACTACCTAGATGCTTGGAATTTGCATATCCTACCTAGATTCTCTTGTATGTGACAGGGGCACCTTGCGAGCTAGTTAATACATAAAATAATAAAACGATCATCAAATCATATTAGAATGAGTTTAAACTTTAACAGAGACATTAGGATATCATCTAGGATATATTTCAAAAGGAATAGTAAGGAAATAATGCATAAATTTCTAATCACTCTGGGGTGGGACGTTGGGGACTATCGCAAAACCTACAAAAAGTGACCTTGCAAATGTCTTGCCCAGAGGCCTCCAAAACTCTTGCAAACTTGTGGTTAGACTAAAAATAATATTTTGAGATGACCCAGAAGGTCAGATTTGGAAGATTCTACCTAGGTTATCTTGTATCCGAAGGCGCTCCCTGTAGGTTAGTAGACGCATAAAATGACAGAAACCAGGTCAAATCATGTCAAAAAGCAATGAAATTTGGACAACAAAATAAGTACATTAGATATAAAAGAATGAAAAAATAATAGTAAAAAAACCATGCATAGATTTCTAATCGCTCTGGGGTGGGGCAATTAGGACTACAACAGTTTTGGGGGTGCCCGGGGGTGGGACGCCCATCGTTTGGGGCCTAGTTTTGACATCAATCTAAGTGGGATGGGTCCAAAACCTCCTAGGGGGTTGTGTCGACAAGTTTGGGGTGGGATTGTGGTTGATTTATTGGGTTTTTGGATCTATATTGTGTTCCTAGTGTTCACTCGATAACCTCTCTTCCAGAAGAGAGAGATTAGGGATGTAGGAAGCATAAAGAGGAGTGGGGGTATAGTTTGGCATCACTTTGTTGCTCCAAATGCTCCAACTCTATTATATTTTGGGGTGAGGAGGCTCATATTGTTATAGACCTAAGGGTATCATTTGAATGCGCATGCGAGGGTGCCATTGAATCATTATGTATTTTTTGGGGAGAGAAGATTCCTCCCTGATTAGGGCCTCCTTGATTGAGGCCTCCATGATCAGGGCAGGCTTGATTGAAGCCTCTCTGATTTGAAACCTTCCCTCACAATCCCATGCCTTGAAAGCAATGTTAGGTGGTAGATTTGGGCTGCCATTTGTCAAGGTTTGACTTTTTTCCAGTCAAACCTGCTAATCATCCCACCTTGGAGTGATTAGTGCTAATCGTTGTGGGGTGGGACGAATATGATTCTAATCATCCCAGGGTGGGACGAATATGGAGCAAAGTTTTTAAAAGGTGCAAAATAGAACTTTGACCTTCCAAAACTGATTTGGGAGTGGTTAGGACCATTTTTTAACCTTTGGAGGCTGCCTTAGGGGGTATGTATGCCAATTCGGTCAATACTTGTAGTCACATAATCGGATTGGTGTTGTTTTGGTGTCTACAGATGCCCCTTTTTGGGATGTACTATGTGTGGCATAGTGCTGAGAAAAAAATAGATGACCAAAGCACTTAATGATTAGGGTTTCTCAATAACCTAACCAAATTTTGATACCCCAAGTATGGAAAGGTCATGCATTTTTGAATCCTTGCTTTCGACGAGCTAAGGAGCTTAACTCAAGTGTAACCTTTTTCACTGAGGTGTACTTGATCTTGGACATTTTTTAGACATGAATAGGCAAAGGGCATAATAATTTTTTCGAGGAACCTTTTCTTCATGCTTCCAGAATTCCAAGTGTTTGTTTATCCTATGATTATTGCTTGTTTGCTGCCCCAAGCAGGAGCGTGATTGTCTTTGTCAATGATTCTTTGAATGCATGCCATTTCCTTGATTGGGTGTGTATTTGTTGATTGGTGACTAAGTGTGACTACCCCCTCAAGCGACGAATCGATGAGGGAATGACCAAAAATGATAAAAGCGATGAGTCTCTTGACCCAAGATGACATTTGTAGGGGTGCCTTCAGTTGTTTTTTTTGAACGCTTATTACAGTTTTCCAACCATTGGACCTATTTTTGGTGGGTTTTGACCCCTTTTTTTTTTTTGATGCCTATTGGGGTAGAAATTATCAAAAATCCTTCTTCCTATGGAGTGGTCCGGCTATGCTAGCCTTCTTAGGGAGTAGGATAGTGAGTATTTGTGACCTCGACGGTGGTTTTTCATTCCATGAATGTCAAGTGCAAAGGCACCTTTGTTCGGCAGATTTATTACTATTTTTGGTGCATTTTTTGGATGCAATTTTTGTTGCTTTATTTCTTGCTCTATAATCGTCCCAGGGTGGGATGAATACCAATTTTGTAATCATCCTAGGGTGGGATGAGCACTAACTAGAGTGTTCATCCTAGGGTGGAACGATTACAGGCCTAACAGCCTATATAAGGACCAAAACTAGGTTTTGGGCTCATTTGCAATATTTTTTTCTTGGTGATTTGGAGTAGTGAGGAGGAGGAGTGCGAGTGTGTGTAGCGGAGTGCTACTAAAATTTCATGGACATCATGAGTGCGAGAATTGAATATTCAAGTGGAGGAGCCGAGGCGAGACCGGTATGATGTTCCTTCTCTCTGCCTATTATTCGTGCATATTTTATATGAAGTTTAAAACTCACATATAAAATGTTTGTTCATTTTATTTTGTTGTTTTTGTTCATATTATGGTTGAAACCCTAATATATTTTATTTCATTTTTGTTTTTGCCATATTAAGGTTGAAACCCTAATATTTTTTTTTTTTTGCGTTCACATTAAGGTTGAAACCCTAATATGATTTTTGTTGTTTTTTTGTTGATTGTACAGTTATTTTCATGTATGTTGTCGTTGCTATATCATTTTATTTTAATGATTATGTACTTTCACTGTACATTTATTTTATTGTACTTCTTATGTTGTACTTTTGCTATACAATTGTAAATTATAGTCTGTACTTCTACTGTACAATTTTATTTTAATGTTTTTGTTTAAGTATGTGCTTAATATCTTTTTTTGTTTTATTTTGTTGTTTTAGGTTGTGAAGAGTCGGTACCACCAACCGACTTTTTTTTTTATGCTCGGGATGCCCTAATAGTTGTGGATTGGGAGTGGCTTGATGCCCTTGGGCTCAAGCATGTGACGCGTTTAGAGCCTGTGGTGGGGGATCAGGCATATTTGGCTGCCCTGATCAATCTGTGGGATCCCCACACCAACACTTTTCATCTCCCAACAGGGGAGATGACTGTTACTCTAGAGGATGTGTATCGGATTCTATGGATTTTGATAGATGGACTACCTATCCGGATGACCCATCGTGACCAGAGGACAGTGGTATTGACACAATGTTTTGGTCTAGTGGTGGAGATGGGGGTGGAGAGGGCTATGGAGAGGGCAGAGGCTGACTTCCAGATAGGCGGTATTCTGGTGCGATGGTGGTTGGAGAAGGGTGTATTAGGGGTGAGGCATGCTTTGATCATGACCCTCATCTCCAATATGCTACTTCCTGACTCTTTAGGTGCGAGGTTCCCTTGGAACCTGCTTGAGTTGGTTTTCACATTGGTGGAGTATCCCACATCATCTCCACTTATTATGATATGGGGTCAGAAATTATTGGCATAGTTGTACAAAAAGTTGTATGAGGTCTGCTATTGAAAGCAGAAGGGGATCGAGTGTAGCTATCTCTTGCAGTGCTGGAGATGGTAGCACATAGCTGTGGAGCGGTCGTAGGGTTTTCCTTAGACCACCCAAGGTGAGATGGTGGATCAAGAAATTGGATATGCTAATTTATGGTGGAGGTCAGAGGAGCATGGATAGAGTCGATGGTGGGCAGGTGACGTAGGTCACTATACTGATGCCTTCTCTCATCTAGTGCCAGGGCAGGTGTTCTGGCGATCGTATCGGGACTGTCCAGCCTATCCTAAGGCTAGAGAGTGGCTCCGGCATGTGCACAGGGGTAGATGGTTGATTGGGTGGCATGAGATAGAGCAGGAGTACTTCCCATATGTTTAGGTGACGTGGTAGTTTGGGGTGTGCCAAGGATTGCTTGGTGATCCCTTGATCTATCGGCATTATGGTGATGAGAAGAATATAGTCTGGCCTACCATTGAGCAGCTAGGCAAGGGGTCCGATGTAGTTATTGATGTACCCAATGTGGACGATGTCGGGGTGACTACAGAGTATGACCGATGGTGGATTATGCAATGATGGTGGAGTGAGGGGCTCTAGGAGGTATGGATACTACAATAGTAGGAGGTGGGGGTGCAAAGGCACCGGTGGAGGGTTAGGGGGCTCTGTGTGATGATGCTGACATGGTGGAGGTCGATGACTTCACCAATGATGGAGATGATTTGGGGGTTCCAAAGCAGCCAAATGTACAGGATGTCCCGGAGCAGTGGGTGCCAGAGCAGTAGGTCATCCTAGAGGTGCCCATGCCTCAGGCTATCTCAGGGGATGTGGAGGTTGGGCTTCGTACTGAGATAGTGTGATTGGAGGGTCTCCTACGAAGATAGGAGGAGGAGCATAGAGATGCTTTGGTGGAGGTAACATAGGAGAGGGATCTCCTACAAACTTAGTTGGCACAATGAGATAGTGCATTGGCTATGTATCACCAATGAGATATGGAGTGGGGTTGGTATCGGATAGAGTTAGAGATAGAGGTTATCCGCCTCGATGGATAGTTGCTTGTGCTTGATGGAGGTGGTTCATCACACCGTATGAGAGGTAGTGAGATTGAGCAGTTTGCATCATCTCGTCGTAGGTGGCTAGGTGAGGGTAGTATAGGTGGGTAGGGTGCGAGGGCTAGCAGCAGCCACCCTGAGAGGTCCCATAGGACCCATACTACTGGGGGTAGTTCCAGTCGCACCGATCCTGCGTGATCATGGTGGCCGACTCCCTAGGCTTTGGGGATTTTGAGTTTTTGGTTTTTGTGAGGTCATAGGACCTTATTATTGTAGCCTAAGGGCATTTTGACTTGATATATATACATGACTCTTTTTGGTTTGATTATATACTTGTCATGGTTTATTGTTCTTTATGCACATTTATTTATGTTGATGTATGCATATGCTATTATGACTACGGATTATTTTAACTATATGATATAGATGTATACATATGGAATGGATGGAATGATAGACTGTACAGATTTACTGGCTTTCTGTACTATGTGATTGCTTTATGAAATAAATTTTGCATTTGTAATAATTGTTTTGTATTTTCTGATGGTGATGTAAGTAATGAAATGTACAACAATTGTTTTAGAATGTAGTTAAGGTTTTTTTGAGACTCAGATGCTTTAACTAACTAGTCAAGACTGTATATTATCTTACAAGACTTTCAAACAAGGTACGAATCAGACTTGAGTTTGACCAAGTTATTTCATATCCCTGTGTGTGCAATTGATTTATTTTATGTGGTATTCATAAGGATATCATTAGTTCCAGGTAGGCTGTCCACCAAACCTATACTAAGGATCACCTAATTAGCTCCACTAACTCCTTTGTTGTATTTAGTAGGATTAATCTACGATGCAATCTAGGCTATCATAAGCTAGCTCATCCACATGCAAACATTGATCTGTACATATGCCCAACAACTAATGCGACATATATATCGTCATGTGGGAGGTTTGCCACCAGTGACCAATAGGCTATCCACCAAACCAAGACTGAGGATCACCTCATGACCTTTTGAATGCTGAGAATTCCAAGGATTCAATAGTTACTCCCTCTCTTTTAATGGGATATTTGCTCAGTAGTGATGATAATCACTGTTTATTTTGTTTGAGCTTGGGATTTTGATCAGTGATTAGAATCACTGTGTTCTTGTGCTTTTTGATATTCTAGGGATTCAATAGTTACTCCCTCTCTTTTAGTGGGATATTTGCTCAGTAGTGATGATAATCACTATTTATTTTGTTTGAGCTTGGGATTTTGATCAGTGATTAGAATCACTGTGTTCTTGTGCTTTTTGATTTGTGCACTTTTGAGATTGATGTTTGGAGTTTGAATTCTTTGTAGTGGTGAAAACCACTGTTTATTTTGGGGAATTGAAGGAAGTTTTCTTGTCCTTTTGTCAATTCTCAGCATTCTTAGGGTCATTCGCACAAGGGGATGAGTGAGATAATCATTTCACTTATGGCATCCTAGACCGCTATGTAGGTTTTGTCTTTCGTTCACACAACTTGGGAATTTTTATGTGTTTTAAGCTTGTGTTGGGATGCTATGTAACAAGGCATGATCCAAGTAAAACTCTACCTTGTAAAAATTGGTCTAACTTTGTACAACATTTGACTAGAAATCTAAAGATAGCTGAATGACGAAAACCCTAAAGACATTAGAAGACAACTGACTATGATATGGCAAAAATGTGAATGGCATTATTCTTGATGGATCATTTACAAAATGGACTGAATGTGGAAAATGATGGAATTGCCGAGTAATTACAGTCTATGGTGTGTTTGACATGTATGACCAGAAAATATGCAATGTATGTATGCGATGCCTAATGCAGCTTTTTTTTTTTTGTGTTTTGATTTTTAAGATTATGCATGAAAGTGAGATGCAATTTTTTTGTTATTTTTTATTATCTATTGTTTTTGAATATTTGTTATGGATGGTTTAACCCGAATGGATGTGGACCAAGTGATTCTTACGGATCCTTGGAGGTTTTGACCAAAGGGATTATAGATACCTTTGGGGCATTTTGGGTGACCAAGCGGTGGTGAGAATCCTTGGAGCTTTTGGTTTGACCCAAGGGATTATAGATACCTTTGGGGCATTTTTGGTTGACCAAGCGATTGTGGGAACCCTTGGAGCTTTTGGTTTGACCAAAGGGATTATAGATACCTTTGGGGTGTTTTTGGTTGACCAAGCGATTATGGGAACCCTTGGAGCTTTTGGTTTGACCAAAGGGATTATAGATACCTTTGGGGGGTTTTGGGTGACCAAGTGATGGCGAGAACCCTTGGAGTTTTTTTTTTGACCAAAGGGATTATAGATACCCTTGGGGCATTTTAGGTTGACCAAGCGATGGCAAGAACCCTTGGGGATTTTTGTTTGACCAAAGGGATTATAGATACCTTTGGGGCATTTTGGGTGACCAAGTGATGGTGAGAACCCTTGGGGATTTTGGTTTGACCAAAGGGATTATAGATACCTTTGGGGCATTTTGGATGACCAAGCGATGGCGAGAACCCTTGGGGCTTTTGGTTTGACCAAAGGGATTATAGATACCTTTGGGGCATTTTAGGTTGACCAAGCGATTGCGGGAATCCTTGGAGCTTTTGGTTTGACCAAAGGGATTATGGATACCTTTGGGGTGTTTTGGGTGACCAAGTGGTGGTGAGAACCCTTGGGGCTTTTGGTTTGACCAAAGGGATTATAGATACCTTTGGGGCATTTTAGGTTGACCAAGTGATTACGAGAATCCTTGGAGCTTTTGGTTTGACCAAAGGGATTATTGATACCTTTGGGGCGTTTTGGTTGACCAAGCGATTGCGGGAATCCTTGGAGCTTTTGGTTTGACCAAAGGGATTATGGATACCTTTGGGGCATTTTGGGTGACCAAGTGGTGGCGAGAACCCTTGGGGCTTTTGGAGTGGGCCATGGCTCTCTAAATGTTGAATGGCCTCAAATGACTGATGTTCAAGGGTTCTAGTTCCTTGATTCCTTCAAGAGAGGTGAGCCGGTATGTTCCAGGTCCTATTTTACTATCGATTACATAAGGACCTAACCAATTTGCCATGAAATTGTCCCTTAAATGGGGAGGCAAGTTAGAATTTTTTTGGTTCTCTTTTAAGACTAGGTCACCGACCTAAAAGTCCCTCAGGTGAACTTTCATGTTGTATGCTTTCTTAAGTCGCTCTTGATAGATACGTAAATGCTCGAGAGCATTGACGCATCGTTCATCGAGTAACGTAAGCTGGTCTAACTAGGCCTATCGTGCAGTGTCATCATCGATGAACTCTTGCATTGATATGCACAGGGAGGGTATTTCCAACTTGAGAGGCATGACTGCCTTGAAGCCATACACTAGCAAAAATGGAGTTGCCCCAGTGGGCATTCGAATGCTAGTGCAATAAGCCCATAGGGCAAGTGGTATTTGGATGTGCCAATCCTTATGACTATCTACGACCATCTTTTTAAGGATGGCAACTAGCATTTTTTTTTACGCCTCTACTTGCCCATTTGCCTACGGATAATAAGGTGTCAAAAAATTATGCTGAATTTTGTACTTTGTTGTCAAAGCACGCACATATTTGTTCTTAAATGACATCCCATTATCCGAGATGATCTTGGATGGAATACCAAAATGACATATGATGTTATGTAAAATGAACTCCGCAATGTGGGGCCCAGTCGTAGAGGTAAGCGGAATTGCTTCCACCCACTTAGTGAAGTACTCTATGGCCATTATGATAAACGTGTGATGACCTGACGATGTAGGGGAGATCTTTTTGATGAGATCTAAGCCCCACTACAAAAATGGCCAAGCCGATTGGATCGGCTACAAGTCCTGAGAAGGTATGTGTGTCAAGTTAGCATGGTGTTGACACTTCATGCACTTTCGCACATATGCACAACAATATCACTCTAAATATGGCCAATAATAGCCCATGCAAAGAATGCGCTTTGTGATGGCCATACCATTGAAGTGGCCACCACATGTACCATCATGCACTTGGGTGATCGCCCAAGTGGACTCCTACTGGTCCAAGCAACGGAGGAGGATTCCTTCATAGCTTTGATGGTATAAAATATCTCCTAGCAAGACATGTTTTGCCACTTTCTGTTTGAATGATCTTTTCATGGCGTGCGACAATCCAAGTGGGAGGCTACCTAACTTGAGATAGTCTCTTATGGGTGTGTACCAATCCTGCTGATCAGAAACCTCGATGGTATGAATGATCGATCCCTCTTGAAGTTCATCCCTAGAAAAATCTGAGTGAGAAAGAACTTGTAAAAATAGCATTGTGTTGCTATTAAGAGGGGTTGGAGAGAACAAAGACCCCCAATTGGTGTGATTCAGACTATCATGGATTCGAGAGAACCTATCCTAAGATGGTTCAATCTGGATCAGGTGGATTCCTGGCATTATGTCAGAGCTTGCACTCTCCATCGTGGATTGCGATAACATTTTGACTTGAATGGTTGTCATCTCACCAAAAATTTCTTGCAAGATTAGTGACCCCAAGGAGGCCATAGTGTCCGCAAAATAATTCGATGATCGAGGGAGTGCCTCGATGTCGTACCATTCAAGATTTTCTAGGAATTTATCCACAAGGGCTTTGTAGGCTTGTAGAACTAGGCATTTGCATTGGAATACCCCTTTCACTTGGTTGATAATTAATAGTGAATCACAAAATATATTCAAGCATTTGATGTTCATGGTGATGGTTGTCTGAAGACCTATGAGCAAGGCTTCATATTCAGCATTGTTATTTGTGCAGAAGAAATCAAGTTTAAATGATAAAGGCATTGGAGCCCCTTGTGGTGTGAAAAACATGATTCTCGTGCCACCCCCTTGCTCACATTTAGAACCATCAAAAAATAAGGTTATGTCGGCCTGTGACTCAGGCTCATCAGAATCTGGTGATTTTGAGACATGGAAGACCCCATCATCGGGTAGCTCTATGGTCAGAGGATGATCATCTTCGAGAGGAGCCTATGCTAGTTGATTGGTGATGACTTGACCTTTGATGGAATTTTTTCCAATGAATTTGATGTCAAACTCCATCAAAAACATGATCCATTTCACCATGCGACTACTGTGATAAGTACGACTCATCATGTACCACAATGGATTCTCCTTAGACACAACATACGTCGTATTGCTTAGCATGTAATGGCATAGCTTTTTGGTGGTAAATACCACATCCAAGCATAGCTTCTTAACGTATGCATAGTTAAGTTCATAACTGACCAGGGTGCGACTAAGATAATAATTAGCTTGTTCTTTATGTAATTCATTTTTTTGGGCTAGCATGGCGCCTAGTGCCACCTCAGTAGCTGAGATGTATAAATAGAATGGCACTCCTAGTCTAGGTGGTGCCAATACTTGTGGCAAATCCAAGTATTTTTTGATGTCGTCAAAGGCTGAATGGCACTCGTCATCCCAATGAAATGCTACCCCCTTGTGTAATAATTTATTCATGGGTCGAAACTTGTTAGATAACTATGCTATGAAGTGCTTGATCAATGTGACCTTACCCTACAAGCTTCTGAGCTACCTGATGGTGGTTTGGGGAAGCATTTCAAGGATTACCTTGACTTTATTTGGATCTACCTCGATGCCTCATTTTGAGACTATGAAACCCAAGAGTTTTCCAGATGTGATGCCAAATACGCACTTCTTGGGGTTTAGCCTAACCTTGTGTTCGATGAGGCAATCAAGGATCTTGCGTAAGTCATCAAGATGATTTTGGCACAAAAGATATTTTGCCAACAAATCATCCATATAATCTTCCAAACTTTTATGCATGTGATCGTGGAAGATGTATGTCATAGCATGTTGGTAAGTGGCGCCAGCATTTTTAAGGCCAAAGGGCATGATCTTATAACAAAATGTCCCCCAAGGCGTCATGAATGCCATTTTTAGTTGATCATCAAGATTGATACGAATCTGGTTGTATCCCAAGAAACCATCCATGAGGGAAAGCATTTCATGGCCTGCTATAGCATCTACCAATGCGTCGATGCTAGGCAAGGGGAAATCATCCTTGGGACTTGCTTTGTTTAAATCTTGAAAATTGATGTGGATGTGAATCCTCCCGTCAGGATTTTTGATGGGTACCATGTTGGATAGCCATGGTGGGTAATCTATGTAGATGATAAACTATGCATCCAAAATATTTTGTAGCTCATATTTGACCATTAAGGCCACTATTGGGTGCATCTTACGTAGCTTTTTCTTGACTAGCTTGACTATTGGATCAAGTGTTAGATTATGCGTGACTAGCTATGGGTCTAGCCCCGACATGTCTTTATAGGACCATGCAAAAACCTCCTTCTTTTTGAGAAGGGCAATGTAATCAGCTTGCTCTTCGAGGGATAAACTTACCCTCAACTTTATGATTTGTAGATTCATTAGATCAGAACCGATATCTACATCAATCATCTCTTTGATTGACATGTGGGATCCATCCTCCAATTGGTGTGGAGTTGGGATCAAGTGGATATCATTTGTTGAATTCAGATCTAAGTTGGGAATTTCTAGTTCCTCTTCAGCATGGAAGATATCCTGAGTCTGTCCTGGGGTGAAATGAAACATCTCACCACAAGGCTAGTACTCTGATGGGGATGGTGGTGAGTCAGCATGATCCCAGTCTATGGCATCTAGGTCTAGATACAATGGTCATGTTGGATTGGCTAGATTGTGGATGGGGGTGGTTAAATCAATGGAGATCATGTTGATGGAATGAATTTGGTCTCCATTGCTGTGTGGGTGTTGATTCAGACATCCTTGGTGATCCTTGTACCTCGGATCTAGCTTTGTGGGTACTGGCACAAAAGGATCGGCCCTATGTGTGGATAGAAGGATAGGGTCTACCCTTGGCACTGATGGCCCTATAGGATCTCTAGGTGGGAGGTGCTCCCTGTATGCCCAAAGTGGTGGATGAAGCACTTGGTTTAACTATACTTGGTTTAAATGCCACCTATGCCTTGGTCCCATATTTATATGTTCAAACATATCATCGATGTCTATGGGGTATTCCTATTGCCTCATATGGTTGAGATATGCCATATTAGTCTCATCCTCATAGTCTCTATCAGATATCCATAGGCCTTCATTGGCTTTGACAACTATGTGCCCCTTTGGCTGGTATAGCCTCCCACTAGGCATTTCTTGATCACTATCCTCACTCTCTATGAAAACCAAAAATTTGGCACATAGGTAGTCGATGTTGAAAAAGATATTTGGATATTCTTCCTTCGGTGGATCACTTGGCCTTATGTCTAGCATGGGAGGCTCATTTTGTTCGAGCAAGTTTATTTTGTCCCTTCTGGGATGTTTCACTCTCTATGGGAGGGTTGGATTCCCTGGAGGTAGTAATTATCCTATCGAAACATTAAAGGGGAACATTGCCATGAAGTTCTCTTGATAGTCGTCAATGGGTGTCACCTGTGAGTGATTGCTATCAAAATCAAAAGGGTCCCAAGGTGCTACCTCATAATCTGACTCATCTTCAGAAGACCCCCCTTGATCTTGTTCATATCCCTCTTGGAGGTTACTTCTTGAAATTTTCCCTTCCTCAATCAAAGGGGAGGGGTTGTTGAGGTCAACAAGGTTTGTTGTTAACAATGGGAGATAATCTCCCAATGTGTATGTTGTGTTGGGATTGGCATATGGATCTTGTGCCAACCCATCCCTATTGCCTAGACCTAGGCCTCGCATGGTTTCTACCAAGATGTCGAGGGGCAAAGGGCGGTTGAACCCTACTCCTAATTTATCATATTGTATCTAGTATCTTGGTTGATAAATAATGCGTATTCTTTGTTCGTATCTACCCACTCCATATCCATGCTAATTACATTATTCTAGGTATTTCAAGGCAAATTTTGGGTTAGACAGATAGTCAACATTCTTAGAAAATGGCTCTTCATCCTCTTCATCTTGTAGGTAGGGTTCAATGCCATTCTTGAGGCCCCTATATACAAAATTGGTCTGATTTGGTGGGTAGCCTAAAGGGATGATAGTGTCAATGGGGAGGCGAGGTCTCCCCATGTCTTGCATGGATTCGAGCATGGGTGTTGCCATAATGTTCCACACTAGGTACTCCCCCAAGCCCGTATTGGCCATCTCAATGGTAATCATTGGCGATTGAGGGGGAGGGAATGGGAGTTCTCCTTGAGTCCACTCCATGTTGGGTGAACCAAGTGTCTTGACTTCCATTCGGTGGGGCACCTCTTTGGTAGAGATGGTTGAGACTAATGGTGGTACCTCCTCTAGGGGCTTCTTCCCATTGTCCTTTGGTGTGGCCACCATAGGTGGCATCATTGGTGAAGGAACAGATGATGAAGATGGGCTAGGTTGGTGAGTTGAGGGACTCAACAACGAGGATGTAGGCAAAATTAGACCCTGTGTGGATGGATTCAATTGAAAGTCCAAATGTGTCGATGGGAGGGTCGATTGTGGCATCAACTGCACCGCATTGCAAAACTTAAAGGGCTCTAAGTTCGTTGGGACTACATGTACTTGCCCTTTGTATGTGTATTTGAGGCATTGATGTGCTAGTGAAGGGACACACTTCATGTCCTTTATCCAATGTCGACATAGCAAGATATTGTAGGCCATATCACCCTCAAGGATGTGACACAACATAGGAATGGTCTTTTGTCCTACTTGGATGGGCAGGACAATTGTTCCAATCATCAAGCATAACGCATCATTGAATGCTTGAAGAGTGTAAGTGGACACCACAATATGGGATGTTGGTAGCTTAAGGTGTTTTAATGCCATTGTCATGATTATGTTGCTAGACAAGCCAGTGTCCAACAACACCCTCTTGAATGGAATCATGTTGACCCATGTAATGATGTGTAGGGGTGGATCCACCATATCACCAGTCACCAATTTTAGTTCATCTTCACTGAAGATATGACTGGTTCTGTGCATTGTCTCACATGTCCCATGAAATTGTTGAAAGAATTGGCTTCGTGGGGTTGTAGCTCAATGGCTTTGAGTATCTCCATTAGAGCCTCATGATGGGGCAGTGATTGTTGGATGAGATCATAAATAGAGAGCCTAGCCAAAGTGGTCCTTAAAATTTGAGTAAGTTTAGTTTGAATCATGGCCCTTGGTCTAGGCGAGGGAGGTTGCATAGGGTGTTATGGAGGTTGTGACATTGATGGAACATCTCTTGTAGCTGCAGTGGGTGCAGCCGTGTTTGGGTATCTTTTGTTCTGTGTCACAATGTTTATCATTCCTAGGTATCCTTGCATGGGGCAGTTTTGTATTACCTTGTTCACTTGTAAAGTCTTTGCCTGCACATCATGGGTAGGTACGGGGTCTTTGAAGACCTCCATCTATTGGTTGCTCAATGCTACGGGACTATCTACCGTGAGTGTTTTGTTGTCTATCAAGTCCTGCACTAAGTGTTTGAATTTTCGACAAGTGGAGATTTCATGTCCTTTCTGTCAATGAAATATACAATATAAGTCTTCCCTATAGACCTTGGGTTTTGGCATGTTGGGGTCTATGGTTCAAATTTTCGACAAGTTTATTAGGTTTGTCGTGAACAAGCGATCAAACAAGGAGTCTCTAGACTCCGTGAATTGTGTGAATTATTGCCTAGGGCGATGTTGCTAATTTTTCTCTTGTTTATGATTTTCATTTTCATAGTTATCAAGAGGAACTGCCTAATAATTAGCCTTTGGGGGTTGTGTCATTTGTGCAGGCTTTGGTATAGTTATGGCAACCTAATTGACCATGGCGGGTTTCGATTGCGTGGACCCAGTTTTAGCATTTTTGGGCCACTCTTTCTTGCATGGCTTGGCAATCTCACCATATTGTATTTTGATCTCCTTAATTATCCTAGCTTGTGCTAGGGCTTCTTTGAGGGTGGCATATTTCTACAGTTACAATAGCATAGAGATCGACCTTAAGCAACTCTTTGAAAATATTTGGGTTATGTCGACCATGGGAGGGAGGTAAGGTAGCTTTGAAAGCAATGTCCTCCACCAATTCCCATAAGCAGCCATGGTCTCATCATCATACTTCTTAAGGCTAGCTAGGTCGCTTAAGGATGTCTTATTCTTAGTGTTGAAGGCAAAATGTTCAAGGAACGTGTCCACTAGATGGTGTAGATTATTGATGCTATGCTTCGGAAACTGGGTAAACCAATCCAAGGCAGGGCCTATAAACGTGGTTATAAATGTTCTTAGAAGTAATGCATCATTGTACTGAATGCCAAAGCATTGACTCATGAACCTTGTTATGTGCTCTTGGGCATCCTTATCCCCTCTAAAAATTGCTAATTGAGGCACTTTGAAGTGGTAGGGTATGGAGGTGCCGAAACTAAAGGATGCATAGGGTGACTACAAAGTTGGCATAAGGTGGGCTTTTGGGGCCCTGAAGTATTAATATCCATAGACTCTAAGTGCTCTAGAAATTATTTGTATGCATTAGAGGATTTGATTTCCTCTTCTTTGGTTTATTCCCATTGTGAATTATGAGGAACTTGAGGCCTATGGAGGGGTAGCTGGATAGCGCCCCCCCTACCTTGGTAGGGCGTTCTAGCCTGCTTTTCTTCTCACTCAAATTCCTCATAGGCCTCTTGAGGAGTTTTTGGGTGTGACATATAAACATGGATGGGTGCTCAAGGAAGACGCCCATCATTGGTTCTAGGAGTGGCCTCCCACTCAGGTCTAAGAGGTCTTGGAGGCAACACTTGATAAGGTTGTGGAGACCTGTATCATACTAAGGGGTTGTGCCTCTCATAAATTTTTATCCTATGTGTGCAAGGGTTTGGAATCCTCTCATGCATAGTGTTCTAGAACAACTCATATATCTGGCATTGAATGTGCTCTTTGTTAAGATGATACAGTTGTTCTAACTGCTTTTGATCTTGCCTAAGCTATGTGATTTGCGCTTGGTGGGCGGTATGTTTGGCAAATGCCAAGTTGATTTGTTACGTTGTCCTAGGTCTAGGAGGCCTAGATGCCTCCCCTACATATCTACCTCGGTAGTGGTGATCCGAGATCTCTATGGGTCACTTTCCTCTATCAATGTTAGCAACATTCACCCGAGGCTCTAGCCTCAATAGGTGATCTTGTTAATCAACAGGTGCAAAGGTTCATTGCCCTCATGTGATGTATTTCTCTTAAGGAATATACTAGTTTTCCTCATGCTCCCTTTTGTACATGTGAAAGGTATGGGTAGAGTTGGCTCGCCCTATCTGAAGAGCCTTGCACTCTAGATTTGGCCTATTAGTTCTAACAATAATGAGGGGTGGAGGAGGAATGATATAATCATGTGGGCCTTCCTTATGAACCCTATGCTTCTATAGCGCTTCATCATGTAGTGGCCACTCATAATGAATGTCTAAGAGGGCCTTCCCATGTGTGTAATCCTCCTGAGAGGGTCTGTGGTGAATGGGAGTGCCCCTCAAAGGGGTGCCTCTATAGTCCTATTTTGTAGTAGTATAGTGTGGACTATGTTGTGGGTCATGCTGCCAAGGTGGTATAACCAAGTCCTTAGGGTTATAACGGAGGTGACTTGTGCCTCTTTGCATACTTTTTGCAACTTCTTCCCGTGATTAGGCTTGGCTACGGGTATACACCATGGTGGTGGTTTTTCTAAAAAGATATGTATATTTTTATCTCCTTTACAATTTTTATGTTATACCAAACAAAAGGGGACCACACAAACAAATAAATGATTATCTTGTTTACAGATTAAATGTGTGTCTTAGATCTGGTTCAGTGTGTAAATATTGTAAAGAAAACTTTGTTATACATGCATAATGAGGGCTCTTGTATCTCCAAAATGGTCACCCCTTCAATATACCATTGCCAAGACATTATACCAAACCTCTCAATATACCTGCCCTTACATGAGGGAAACTATTGGTATGCGAGAGTAGAACAGTAAGTGGAACATAGGAAGTACATAAGGGGGATCGCTCTATTTTTGACACCTACCTTAGAAGACTTATCCTCATGCACGGGGAATCATCCCTGCTACACTTGGTCAGATTTTGTCAGGATTTACGTCTAGCAACAGTCGCGATCAGGGTATATGTATGCAAAATCCAAGCCAAGGTGGTGATGAAACCCACCGTTGGTCTTGATCAAGTGTTGGGGTATTAAGACCAACTCCTTGATTTTAATTTTATTAGGTGGTGTGTGTGGTTCCTTTTAATTATGTAAAGAAAGAAAACATACAAAAAAATATGATTTTCATTAATGCAATGCTTTAAAGTACATTTTATCTTTTAGAGATAATTAGTAGCGAAAAGGAAATCACAAAACCTAACTAGAACTAAAACCTATAATGAGGACTTGTCATTTGTGCAAGTATCATGCAAGAAAACCAGAGAAAAATGTATTCCTAATCAATTTCCTTCCATTTAATTTACTCTATGTTTTTATTTATTTATTTTTTCTTTATTACAAGAAAGGAAAACAAACTACTTAACCTTTCTATGCAAGTGTCTGAAAATAAAGCAAAGAAAATAGAAAATTGCAGAAATAGAAAGTAGAAAAAAATAGAGGATGTTCAGAAGGCCTACCTCCTCTATGTATAAACTAGATGCCTCTGAGTTTCTGCTTAGAAAATGCATAGAGCTCTAATCGTATTAGGGTGGGATGAATAGCAGGTCTGCATTTGTCACAGGGTGGGATGAATACGTATTCGTCCCAGGGTGGCACGAATGATGAGGCCTGAAAATGCCTCATTTTTACACTATGTTTGACATATAAAAAATTGTCATATTATTAAGTTAAATGCCAAATAGTTGATTAGAATATATATTTGTTAAGTGTTTGCATGATTTTATGTTAGGATCATTATATCTCTGTTTTTGACTATTTTCAGCATTTTGTGACTGCTTTTGCTTGATTAAGTAGCAAATAAAAATATGCATTTCAAACAGCCAAATGTGGTATGCTGATATCCATTAAATTCACAATGGTTTATGAATTTTTTCCTGCCCTTCAACTTGTTTGAAGTCCACATTGAAGCCAAATTATTAGGACTGTCATAAATCTGAAAATCTAAAAAAAACAGCCATATAAAAATCAGCAAGTTGTCACTTTATAGGAACACCTTGAAGTTGTCAAGCAAAGCATGAGGATATGGATGGAATGAGTTTAGAAGGACTACAGAAGACATCTGACCTATTTAGAAGCATTCCCACATGGTCTAAATAGGCAGCAATAGGGTATAACAGAGCAGGGACAATTGTGCAGCACTATTGCACTATTTCAGCATGGTTACTTGGTGAATGAAGTGTATAAATTCAGTAGCAACTTGATGTACTCCTTCATGTTGATATTTGAATAATTTTTCCATGTTCTAATTTGTTTGAATTTGCAAGAAATACCAATATTTTACAACTATGCAACAGAGTTGGAAAATGCAGTAATTTACCATGTAAATTCCAGCAAGCTACCAATGAATGGCAAGGCATGGAATTCACACATGGAGAGAGATGAAGGCTATTGCAATCTGATCCTAAGAGCTAACCCACCTGAGAAATGTAGATGAAATCACTTGAAGAGCACACAGTTGTTCATTCTGAAGATCTTCGGAATGAGCAGACATCTTCGAAATGAGAAATACAGTCTCTTCGGAATGAGCGGACATCTTCGGAATGAGAAATACAATCTCTTCGAAATGAGCCACTTATCTTCGAAATGAGAACAAAAAGTGCTTTTTGACTTGTTGACTGATTTTTGATGATGGAAAAATGGAAAGAAGGTTGAAAAGGTTAAAGGAAAATATCTCCCATCTGACTTTGTCGTCCTTGCCGTCCAAAGCCACCATTCATGGAAAAGATCAATTTTGATCCTCTTCTAGGATAAACCTAGAAAAAATTGCAGCATAATAGAAAGTTGTTTGCAAGATAGAAATGGCATATTCTGAAGTGGAGAAAGATGTGTGAGATATTTCTAGACTCCTCCCATGTACTCCCACCACTGAAGATGCTTTCTAAGGGCCAATGACTACTACTGCAACACAAACTGTCCAGATTTGCATTTATTTCAGATCCAAAATTATTGGCAAATCACTGTAAAGTAGCACATAGGCTGATTTGAGCATGGGATATGTTGTAAATATTTATATAAATAACACAGCTCCCTCCTTGGTTGAGCCAGTTAGGAATTAGAATAGAGGAGAGTTTTCAATAGCAACAATTAGGACTGTACAATAATTTTTTGTAATAGTTTTCAGCATGTTTTGTCATCAATAAAAGTGCAGTTATTTTATCATTTTCTGTTCTGAGTGTTAATTAGTTAAGGAGTGCTTTTCACCTCCTTCTAGATCAGGAAGTATGGGCCCACTTTCAGATCTAGAAGGAGGAATTTTATGGCAGGTTTTAATCTGTAATTTTGTTGCAATAGAATTAATAGATTACTTGTCAAGTTTACTTTTCTTGTTTTAAGTTTGTATAATGTTCTTTATGTTTTCTATTATGTTTGTGTACAACATTTGTGTGTGTGTCAGCTGACAAATTATATTAAGCATTTTTCTTCTTTGCTTTCCATGTTTTCTTATTTTCTATTTTAGCAACTTTCCATTTTCAGCATATTTCATTTTGCTATCAATTCCTATAGCAGAAGCTTGACGACCTTTTGTGGTAGGACATTGACAGGTGTTTTTAGCATAAGTTTCATTTACAAGTATCATTTCAATTTTGCAAGTGTAATTTAGGATTTTATTTCAGCAACATTTCAATTTAGCAATTTCAATTCTGTTATTTCAATTCTACAAAAGTAGATTAGATTTCAATTCAGCAATTTCAATTCATGCAATTGTAGTTAACTTTAATTTTCTGAACTTAGAATTAGTTTTTATTTCTTGCAAGTTTTCATTCTATAGATTAGGTTTAGTGTGACACCAAAAGGCTAAACCAAATCTGTTCCACCCAATAATTGCTTGAAATCTGAATGCTTGAATTGTACTCTACCCTAACCTTCTATCGTAGATAGCCTTGGACACCACCCTAGATTGATAAATCATTGAGATTAAATGATGAGACTCAATGACACTCATCATTTTGGCATCATTTTTGGGGATCATGGTGTTGTTAGAGGGTAAAAGTAGTCAAATAATTATTATTGTGCTAAGTTATGAAGTTCAAAGTAAAATCTGAATGTAATAGTTGGTATAAATATTATAATTATTAGATAGTTGCATTGTCCATCTATTTAGAAAACAAGCAACCATAGGGAGGTGATCTTCACACTTGGGGGTTAAATTGCCTATGTTTGAAATTCTTGATAAAAATTGAAAGAATTCATCATCCTCATTATCAAGAAACATAAGATCTCTTAAAATATTTAGAAGAGCCATCTGCTAGTACTGCCCTTTTTATATCCATATCATCAGGGTAGTATAAACAAATTTGTACTAGGTGTTGGGAAGATATCATGGTAGATATACAAGACTATCCCTTGAACAAAATAGCCATATCAGCTACCTATAGCATTTGTTCATAGGGACATATCATTGATGAATGCCATTTACTTCCACAACTTAGAGATGCAAAATCTGTTGCCTAGTCTGAATTCTTCTCAAAGAGAGATCCCAACAACAACAAACAGGGCAAGTAAATCAACCACCACCTTCAGCCCAACCTATGGCCAATATGAATAATACAGGACATGCAACCCCTGTCTATGTAAGTTGAATCTATTAAAAAAAAATCACAAAAACTTTTGCACAATCAAAATAGGAGTTTACAACTTAATGATGATCCTAGAGTTTTCCATTATTACTTAAATATTGTTAGGATTTTACCGCGCTAAACCGCAACCTAGCAATTCTTAGCCTACACAGACAATAGTTGATCTCATTAGAGGTGATCCTACCTGACAAGTAGTTGATCTGCTAAAGTTGTACACTTCTTGTCTTATTGTGCAAACCAAAAATATTTCTTTTTTAGCCCAACCTGTGATCAATCTGAATAATACAGGATAGGCAACCCCTGTCTATGTAGCTGAATCTGGTATAAAAAAAAACCTACAAGAAATGTTATTGACTGCAACAACATCCAACTGTGCTCAAACAAGAACTTACCCGAGCTTGAAGAGACAAAAATCAATGGAGATACACAGAAAACCTTTAGTCCAAACACACAGAAATTAGCCTTGGATAAAGGAGAAAAACTAGAAAAACTGCACATAGAAAATTTACTTCCATTGAACTCCTTAGTAAGAAATTACAAAGGGGTAAATTTTGTCCTCCTAGGAATGAAACAAATTGAAGTGCAGCCAAGAAAATTCTTGAACATTATTATCTGGTTGACTTATAAACAAAAAGCAAAATTGTTGCTATTTTGAAACAATATTTCAATCCCTTTACATGGAATTACAAGGGTATATCAAGATTTTATCTTGATGTAAGCACTTAACATCTTTTGGGAATTGGTATTTAATTGTTTCAAGAACATATTGACAAGATTTTGTAGACTAGGAGGCATGGACAACACTTGATTGAAGAAGTTTTCAGATATGGAGCAGTGCTTCTTTCTCCCATTGGTAATTCATGGAGGATGTTAGTGGTGAATGGACATTGCCTTCGGGTATACCATGCACCATTAACTAAGGAGGAGTTCTTGAAGGAGATTCCATTGGATGTACACATAATGGAAGAGAATTTCTCTTCAATATCAGATTCAGAGTGATGATAAAAAGTTTGACAAAAAGAAAAAAATACAAGAAAAGCAAAAAGAAGAATAGTCTTGTTTGTGAACTTCCTTCTTGGGTACAAGCAAGACAAGAAAATTTGAAAAAAAAAAAAAGAGAAAAAAAAAATTTGCAGCAAAGGCATGTCCCACAAAATGGGGATACATGAGGATAAGCATCAATTTCAGCAAGGAAGAGGAACAATGGAGCCAATACTTCATTTCCAGCACTAAGGAGGCAATTATGATGTATGAAGATTCTTACTGCTCATCTAGAAAGGAAGGTTGCATCAATGTTGCAGGTTTCAACAGAAAGAGATGGTGTTTTCATACAACAATTGACATGTTTTTGCAGAATAAGGATTGGTCTTATCCAAATAAGAGTGAGAGATGTTCTCTCTCATTGAAGCACTTGAAAAAAAAAGGACAGAAGTTGGTTGAAAACCAGAAATGGCAGCCTCTTCTGATGAAAAAAATGAAAAAAAAAGAGATGAAAAAAAAATGAAAAAAAGGAAAGAAAAGAAAAAAATGAATAATTCAGTAGTGAAAACCTTCTTGGAGGCGCTACTGAGTTGGCTTGCATGAAAACCAATTTTTCGGCATGCATTGCCTTGTTGATCTACCCATCATTATTCCACCATTGTACAAATCTCACATTGCACATGTGTTATTTTTATGTTTTTAGATAGCCTGCTAACAATCATCAAAAGCAGCTTGTAAGGTGCATGATTAATTTTCAGGATAGTAAGGTATGTGTTTCTTGCATTTAAGTCATAGTAAGCATTTAGCATTTAATGTATGATAATCGGTATTTGGCATAAACTATTCATACAATATTGGTAAGTTGAAAATGGAACATGATCAAAATGTCAAGAAACACCCCCTTTTGCCCTTAGTTGCATGAGAATTTCAAAACTGTACAAAAACCTGATTTTGGGACAGACATGGCATAAATTCTATCTCAATTAGTAGGGCAGGTTTCAAAAGTAGGACTGCAAGTTTATCTCACAATTGTCTGATAAATTGAAGGAGGATAATCAGCAAAATGCACCTGAAGGTTCTATTTTAGTACTACTGGAATAAAACAACAACATACAAAACAAAGAATAACATCTAAACAAAAGGATGAAGAAGGGATTTTTGATGTTATGGAAGGCTTATACACTCTAGATATGGGCCCACAATAGAATCTGTAGCTAACTTTTGCATAGGAGGTCATTTCTGCATTTTTTGATGCATCTTCGGAATGAACAGTCATATCTTCGAAATGAACATGCATATCTTCGGAATGAGCAGGATATCTTCGAAATGAGCAGAAACTGCACTAGAATTGCTGAAAATGCTATAGAATAGCAAAAAGAGTAGGGTACATCAAATATTGAGGTTTATAAGGCTCTACCACAAGTAAGTACATCCCTCAAGCATTTCAAAATCAAAATTTTATCAATTTTGTTCAAAAGGTGCAAACAATAGAAATAGGCATTCAGGCTGAAATGTTGTTAAGAATAGAAAATTTCACCGAGTAGTAGTGCATCTGCCAAATATGGTTCCACAATAAGGCTATTGCAAGATGAATCACATGATACCAAGCCTTTAAGAGGTACCTTGCAGCACTAAAACTTGTAGAAGGGCAGAAAAAGAGTTAAAATTGCAGTAGTTGCAAAAATTGCAATATTGAAGGATGAAAGTGCAGAAGTTAAAAAGTTGCAAGTTGCAAATGAAAAAAAAAGATATGCAAGAAAAGAAAAACAGAATAAAAAAAAAAAATTGAAAAAAATTGATTGAAAACTTTTTTTTGCAAGGTTGTAGAAAAGTGAAATACTTGTGCTTAAATTAAAAAATGCTTGGTGTAGTGCAGCAAGGAGAAATTTCTCAGGTAGCAGGTGGCAAAGGATGTTTTTCACAAGGATAAAACCAGCATATTACTATGGCCTACTAGGATGCATGAGGGCATGCATCAGTTCAAGCTAGGGGGGATGATGAGGCCTGAAAATGCCTCATTTTTACACTATGTTTGACATATAAAAAACTGTCATATTATTAAGTTAAATGCCAAATAGTTGATTAGAATATATATTTGTTAAGTGTTTGCATGATTTTATGTTAGGATCATTATATCTCTGTTTTTGACTATTTTCAGCATTTTGTGACCGCTTTTGCTTGATTAAGTAGCAAATAAAAATATGCATTTCAAACAGCCAAATGTGGTATGCTGATATCCATTAAATTCACAATGGTTTATGAATGTTTTCCTGCCCTTCAACTTGTTTGAAGTCCACATTGAAGCCAAATTATTAGGACTGTCATAAATCTGAAAATCTAAAAAAAACATGCCATATAAAAATCAGCAAGTTGTCACTTTATAGGAACACCTTGAAGTTGTCAAGCAAAGCATGAGGATATGGATGGAATGAGTTCAGAAGGACTACAGAAGACATCTGACCTATTTAGAAGCATTCCCACATGGTCTAAATAGGCAACAACAGGGTATAACAGAGCAGGGGCAATTGTGCAACACTATTGCACTATTTCAGCATGGTTACTTGGTGAATGAAGTGTATAAATTCAGTAGCAACTTGATGTACTCCTTCATGTTGATATTTGAATAATTTTTCCATGTTCTAATTTGTTTGAATTTGCAAGAAATACCAATATTTTACAACTATGCAGCAGAGTTGGAAAATGCAGTAATTTACCATGTAAATTCCAACAAGCTACCAATGAATGGCAAGGCATGGAATTCACACATGGAGAGAGATGAAGGCTATTGCAATCTGATCCTAAGAGCTAACCCACCTGAGAAATGTAGATGAAATCACTTGAAGAGCACATAGTTGTTCATTCCGAAGATCTTCGAAATGAGCAGACATCTTCGGAATGAGAAATACAGTCTCTTCGAAATGAGCGGACATCTTCGAAATGAGAAATACAGTCTCTTCGGAATGAGCCACTTATCTTCGGAATGAGAACAGAAAGTGCTTTTTGACTTGTTGACTGATTTTTGATGATGGAAAAATGGAAAGAAGGTTGAAAAGGTTAAAGGAAAATATCTCCCATCTGACTTTGTCGTCCTTGCCATCCAAAGCCACCATTCATGGAAAAGATCAATTTTGATCCTCTTCTAGGATAAACCCAGAAAAAACTGCAGCATAATAGAAAGTTGTTTGCAAGATAGAAATGACATATTCTGAAGTGGAGAAATATGTGTGAGATATTTCTAGACTCCTCCCACGTACTCCCACCACTGAAGATGCTTTCTAAAGGCCAATGACTACTACTGCAACACAAACTGTCCAGATTTGCATTTATTTCAGATCCAAAATTATTGGCAAATCACTGTAAAGTAGCACATAGGCTGATTTGAGCATGGGATATGTTGTAAATATTTATATAAATAACACAGCTCCCTCCTTGGTTGAGCCAGTTAGGAATTAGAATAGAGGAGAGTTTTCAATAGCAACAATTAGGACTGTACAATAATTTTTTGTAATAGTTTTCAGCATGTTTTATCATCAATAAAAGTGTAGTTATTTTATCATTTTCTGTTCTGAGTGTTAATTAGTTAAGGAGTGCTTTTCACCTCCTTCTAGATCAGGAAGTATGGGCCCACTTTCAGATCTAGAAGGAGGGATTTTATGGCAGGTTTTAATCTATAATTTTGCTGCATAGAGAATTAATAGATTACTTGTCAAGTTTACTTTTCTTGTTTTAAGTTTGTATAATGTTCTTTATGTTTTCTATTATGTTTGTGTACAACATTTGTGTGTGTGTCAGCTGAAAAATTATATTAAGCATTTTTCCTTTGCTTTCCATGTTTTCCCTACTTTCTATGTTTAGCAACTTTCCATTTTCAGCATATTTCATTTTGTTGTCAATTCCTATAGCAGAAGCTTGACGACCTTTTGTGGCAGGACATTGACAGGTGTTTTTAGCATAAGTTTCATTTACAAGTATCATTTCAATTTTGCAAGTGTAATTTAGGATTTTATTTCAGCAACATTTCAATTTAGCAATTTCAATTCTGTTATTTCAATTCTGCAAAAGTAGATTAGATTTCAATTCAGCAATTTCAATTCATGCAATTGTAGTTAACTTTAATTTTTTGAACTTAGAATTAGTTTTTATTTCTTGCAAGTTTTCGTTCTATAGATTAGGTTTAGTGTGACACCAAAAGGCTAAACCAAATCTGTTCCACCCAATAATTGCTTGAAATCTGAATGCTTGAATTGTACTCTGCCCTAACCTTCTATCGTAGATAGCCTTGGACACCACCCCGGATTGATAAATCATTGAGATTAAATGATGAGACTCAATGACACTCATTAATGAGTAGCAGTCCAGTGCCTAAATGAGTAACACCTGCAAAGAAAAACCATAAAATTTGGATCAAAAAATTGATCCTAACAATATGGGATAAGGTCCCACCATGATCACCACTAAAAGTAGCAAAAAAATGGCATATCGATATGATGCAAAAAAAATAGATATAGATGCTAAGTCCTACGAATGCGATGGGCAATGAATGAAGGAAATGACACAGAAATGAGATGTGAGCAAACAAAGTAGGGACTCCTTTATTAATATTGATTTTAATATAATTACAACACATCCCCCCTCTAGGGATCAAAATATTTGATACAATTTATTACATTAATGGATGCCCGAAAGAAGCCGCACTTCCAAGATCAAACGGTACGCTTTCGACGTCTTCCGCGTGCCCACACTTGAAGTGGGTGGGCTAAAATTTTCCACTGCCTATGTCTATGTGTTTTTCATTCCTTGCTTCCCCTCTAGTATTCCTTGTGGTGATATCCTACACACAGAAAGACAACAAATCGTTAATAGCATATGCGTATCTAGAAAAACATGCAATCCCCAAGGCCTCCAGTGGGCACTTAGAAGACATCAGTGATAATATTGATAAGTAGATTATAGAATGATATTTAAATGTAAAGGACAACATCTAGAATTGGTATCACCTTATTTTGCATCAAAGCAGCGTTGGACAACCCCGTTATGCTCGTTTTCCCATTAAGGGCCTCTCCAAAATGAGCGCTCCAATGTCTCACATATCCAAATCACTTGAAAATCATGGGTTAGGCATTATATGTAATTATAAGACTAACCAAATTCTCATAATTTGCATATCCTACCCAGATTCTCTTGTATGTGACAGTGGCACCCTACGAGCTAGTTAATACATAAAATAATAAAATGATCATCAAATCATGTCAAAATGAGTTCAAAATTTAATAGAGACATTAGGATATCATATAGGACATATTTCAAAAGGAAAATTAAGGAAATAATGCACATATTTCTAATAACTCTGGGGTGGGATGCTGGGGACTTTCGTAAAACTTGCAAAAAGTGACCTTACAAATGTCCTATCTAGAAGTCTCCAAAACTCCTGCAAACTTGTGGTTAGACTAAAAACAAAATTTTGAGATGACCCAGAAGGTAAGATTTTGCAAATTATACCTAGGTTATCTTGTATCTGAAGGTGCTCCCTGTAGGTTAGTAGACGCATAAAATGATAAAAACCAGGCCAAATTATGTCAGAAAGCAATGAAATTTGGACAACAGCATAAGTAAATTAGATATAAAAGAATGCAAAAATAATAGTAACAAAACCATTCACAAATTTATAATCACTCTGGGGTGGGGCAATTAGGACTACAGTAGTTTGGGGGGTGCCCAAGGGTGGGACGCCCACCATTTGGGGCCTAGTTTTGACACCAATCCAAGTGGGATGGGTCCAAAACCTCCTAGGGGGTTGTTTCAATGAGTTTGGGGTGGTATTGTGGCTGATTTCTTAGGTTTTTGGATCTGGATTGCGTTCCTAGTGTTCACTCGATAACCTCTCTTCTAGAAGAGAGAGATTAGGGATATAGGAAGCACAAAGAGGAGTGGGGGTATAGTTTGGCAAATTTCATTGCTCCAAATGCTCTAGATCTATTCTATTTTTGGGTGAGGAGGCTCACATTTTTATAGACCTAAGGGTCTCCTTTGAATGTGCATGCGAGGGTGCCACTTGGCTCATTATGCCTTTTTGGGGGAGAGAAGATTCCTCCCTGATTAGGGCCTCCTTGATTGAGGCCTCCATGATCAGGGTAAGCTTAATTGAAGCCTCTTTGATTTGAAACCTTCCCTTGCAATACCATGCCTTGAAGGTAGAGTTAGGTGGCAGATTTGGGCTACCATTTGTCAAGGTTTGACTTTTTGCCAGTCAAACCTGCTAATCGTCCCACCCTGGAGTGATTGTTGCTAATCATCTTGGGGTGGGATGAATAGGATTCTAATCATCCCAAGTTAGTACGAATAGGGAGAAAAGTGTTTAAAATGTGCAAAACTGACCTCTGACCTTCCAAAACTAATTTGGGAGTGGTTAGGACCACTGTTTAACCTTTGGAGGCTGCCCTAGGGGGTATGTATGCCAATTCGATCAGTGCTTGTAGTCACATAATCATATTGGTGCTATTTTGGTGTCTACAGATTATTTCTATTGAGTTGAAGGATAAATGATGAAGAATAAGTTTCATATTTTGATAAGAGAACTAATTAAGATAAAATTTGGTCATTGCCATTTTGCTTCAATAATTTGAATGTATTAGATTCTTGAGTTATGCTAGAAAAATCTATATAAGATATTTGTTGTAGTGAAAAATTAATATTTAAAATTTGAGAAGCTTCCTACAATAGATAAAGAAGACTTTCATATTTTATTGCTTGAAATTCATGAGCTTACCTCATGTAGGTATTGGTTCGAGTTGTAAAAAAGTATGTTTTAGATCATTAGAAATAGATCTTGACAAGATATATTGAGTTTACCTATTCCAAGGAACCTATTTGGAATAGAAGGTAGTCTATAGTATAGATTTAGGTCTTGAAGATAGAACTTGATATTGAAATAAGAAGTAAACAAAGTATACCTATTATAAAATGTCCCATTGAAGGAAATTTAAGGAAACCTAGAAAAAGAGATCATGTAGCAAATAGAGAAGATTGGAGACCAGCTAAATGAGGTCTCATTAAAGATTAAAAATAAAGAAAGACATCCATTGAAAGAGGTCCTTGATATATTGGTCCTTAGCAAGAAAAGAGACCATTGATAAATATTGCTCTACAGATATAGAAAGAAAGGAATAAAACTTGAAGGTTGCAAGAAGAATTCAAGCAAGAAAGACTTGAAGATAACATTTTTTAGAAGGCAAGTATCTTGTCAACAGTTTAAAGTTATAGCAGAATTCAAGATAGCAAGAAGTATTGAAGACAATCTGAGTTAAAGGATAGCAAAATTTTGAAGGTAAAATATTGAGGTAGAAAAAGGAAGTGATATGTAGGTTAAAGAAACACAACAAGCTTGAAGAGCCAAAGGTTGAAGAAATCTAAGTCTAAACATCAAAGGTAGAATATTAAGAAAAAAATTAGACCAACAAAAATTTTAATGCTCAAAATTAAACTGAGCATAGGGGGGAGTAATCAAAGTGTAAAGGAGCTATATGGAGAAAAAAATCTAGAGGAAATCATAAAGCAAAAATGGATTGAAATAAAGGTTTCATATCTAAAGGTAACAATATTAAAGCACATTGTAAGTTAAGAATATTTTTAAGTTGTTTATGATTGTAGTAAATGAAAGTTTATTTTCAAGTATTTATCTTAGAAGAAAATCCTGCACCGTTGATCAATAACATCTATATCTACACCTACACAAAGAAGAGAAGAAAGACAAGATTCAAATTACAAAATATATGGTAGTAAGCATCTCAAGGTGATCATAGTAAGGGCATAATTATCACCATCCAATAAAGAGGTAGTATCACTAAGGAGACACCATTTAGAATACCTCATTACAGACCACCAGAACATCATGAACTAATAAGGAGTAGTGGATTAGCTAAATATCATATAGCATGCTATGTAGCAGAGCCAAGTAGGGAATAACTCAGATAAATAAGGTGACATAAGGCTAAACTCAAATAAACCAGGAAATGTAGAGCCTAACTTGGATAGGGTAGATGATTTTGAGTTGAGTGATCTAAGCTTGGATAGGCCAAGCAATGTTGAGCCAAGGTTGGATAGGCCAAGTGATGTTGAGCCAAGCTTAGAAAGGCCAAGCAATATCAAACTAAGCTTATATAGGCCAAATGATCTAGACCCAAGCTTAGATAGGCCAAGTGATGTCAAGCCAAGCTTGGACAAGTCAAGCAATGTCGAACTAGCCTTTGAAAATCTAAGTGGTGTCAAGAAAGAGTTTGAAAAGCCAATCGACACATAACTAAGCAAAGTAGAGTAACATAGCATAGGATAAAGTGAAGAGCCAAATGGAGATAAACTTTTAAATGGCTTAGAGAAGTGAAATAAAAAATGTTATTGAAATTGAGTTCCAAGAAGTGTTATAGTTGGAAAGCAAGAAAACACCATGCAAATTGTTGGAATTCCATGTTAAAGGATGATAGACCAAAGGGCTAAAGAACGGTTGTTGAAACTCCTCAATAATCCACTCTTGCATGCAATTCCCAATGCATTCAAGGCATAAAATATGGGCAAAGAAATGATGCAACACCAGAGAAATTCAAACATGGTGTGCACCAAGTCAGGTCAAAGAAAATATTTCTTGAGAAATTGGTGTGCGCAATAGAGAGGTAATTAGAGTTAAGATTTGATTTTTTAATTTGTGATTTTTTTTTAAGGTTGAAGGAGAGATAAGGTTTTGTGAGTTTAATTATTGATATTTCTAAGGTTTAATGAGTTTAATAGGATAAATAAGGATACTAATAGAATATTAATACCTTAGATGCATCTTTAAAGTTTTGAAGTAATAAGTAGAAGTTATCTTAATTGCTTCTTTAAGTTTTTGGAGTGATAAGTAGAAATAGAGTTTATTTATTTAAGTTTTTCAAAGTTATTTGAAAGGTTTAATTTTTTATATTTTTGAATGTTAAAGCTAATAGAATTTTTGTAAATCATTTAATTTTGGAGAGATAAGGAAGTCTACATCAAATTTAGAAAATTTAAATTTGTAAAAAAATTTCTTTCTAGTTTATAATAAATTAGGGAGTCGTAAGGAATTCAACATCATAAGTTTTTAAAGATTTTAGAAACTTAGAAATAATTTATCATTCAAATCCTAGGGAGACATAAGGTAGACTACACCAAAGGAAATTGATTCAGATTAATGGAAAAATTATCAAGAGGGACTTATCAACATAAAAGACATTATGGAAAGATTCAAGATCAAAATTCATTTAACATTCTTCATAACTCTTATCAAAAATTCACAATAACTTCAAATATATATAATCATGTGGTTCAAAAATAAAAAGACCTTTGGTACATAGATTCTAGTGCTAGTCATCATATGATAGACAATTTATAATGGTTTGATTGTTTAGAGGTCAAAGAAAATTTTAGTTTGAAAATTATAGATGGTAAGAGCTATCTTGTTCATGGAAGTGGATGTGTAACACCTAGTACACCATTCTCATATTTTGTGTTACATGATGTCATGTATATTTTTGGATTGACAACTAATCTCATTTCAGTGACTAAGCTAGTAGAAAGCAAAAGATTGATTGAGTTCAAATATATAAATGGAGTTAATAAGTGTCTCATTAAGAATCAAAATGATATAGAAGCTACAAGGTCAATTAAAAATGGAATATATGCTTTAGACTCAATTGGATTCTCTCAAGATATTTTTTTAGTTTAAATATTCTAAGAGACAAATTACAAGAAATGAGAATCGAAAATCTTTCTATCATCGAAGATGTTGGGTAAATCCAAAATTCAAGATGATGAAAAATATGAGAGGACAACAACATATTGCACTACAAAGGTATCTATAAATTAAATAAGAAAATGATGAAGATAACCAATAATAAGTAGAACCAAATCAAGATTAAGATCAAATCTATTACAAAATCACATGAAGGATTAAGACCGTGTTTAAGACAAAGTCTTCAATAACCATATAATGTAATACATGGGGTGTTAGAGAATATTACATTATTTTTTACATGCCAATGTACTACCTTGGTACATTATTATAAATATTATATTAGGATTTTATCCTAGA
The DNA here is from genome assembly GCA_028583015.1 of Wollemia nobilis. Taxonomy (NCBI): domain Eukaryota; kingdom Viridiplantae; phylum Streptophyta; class Pinopsida; order Araucariales; family Araucariaceae; genus Wollemia; species Wollemia nobilis. The sequence continues at coordinate 1,554,327 of JAQPPZ010000220.1, read as the reverse complement.
TTAGTGAGTGAGTTAATATTTTATGTAATGTAATAACATGCAAGAAATACACAAGTGTCATGTAAATATGTGTGCAAGTGTTATGAGTGTATATGTGCACAAGTGTCTATTATGTAAGTGTGCACATGTGTCCTTATAATAGGAAAATGAAGAGTTATTAATAAGAGTGAAGGTCAAGAGTGCAGAATATGAAGAGTCACATACAACTATATATTTATGACTAAGCATTGTAATATCATGAAGGTGAATCAAACATGCAAAGCTTTATGCTTGCATTAGTAGACCTTTATTCAATAGCATTTTTAGTATTTTTCATGTGCAATATTGTGAGCATGTTTATGTGAGTATTCTTATGAGTTATTCTATTTGATATTATATTTTAAGATATTATTTGATTCATTATATTACAACTTCATTACATTAGATCTTGTGATTATTTTCCTATGGTGATTTATATAAATTATTAGAGTATAAAAAATTAATAAATATGCCACAACTACAAGGAAAATTGAGCTACCTTAATGCTCTTACTTAAGACTTCTACACAGGTTAAAGAGATGGTGGTGCATAGATTAAAGGTAACACTAGCCAACATGATAGCAAGGAGGAAAATTATTGCTATAGGTAGATAGCCATACCCACAAAGTGGATACAGTGCCAACATCAACATCCTAACAAAAACATGCCCTCGATCCCCAACAATGACCAAACTCAACATAGAAGAAAGACTAACATCCAAGAGCCAAACAACAAATAGGAAGTCTACCAGAAAATATGTAGCTAGAATTAGATTAATCTCAAAGAAACACAAAAAGGAGTGGAGTGATACAAAAAATTCCAACACAATAGAACCAACATCCAAAGAAAATATTTAAGCTTTAGAAAGATACATTTCATCCAAGCATAAAAAATGCACCCGAGACAATCTTTCCAATGTTCCCTACTCGATGTTGTACTACCCAAAGTTTACCTTTCCTTCCAAGCTCTTCCAACAAAACTATCTTCCTCCCCTTTTTTCTCTCCAAGTGCTCTACTACATTCAAATATAATGAGGCATGCCTTTCTTGCATGGAGGAAGTGGTATTTTCTTTCAAGCTCAAGAAGGCGTTACTTAAACAATGTCACCTTTGCTCATAAAGGCACCATCCAAGCATGACCATTAATAAAAGAAGGCTATTCAATTTTTATTCCAAACATTAGAGGAATAATTCAATAATGAAAGTATATTCAATAATTCACTTTATTGATTTTTAGTTGCTAATATTATCTATTAATATTGACATTAATCTTTCCAAATATTAATGTCACCAATTATAATTAAAACTTTACTAGTCTAAAGTATTAAAACCATAATTTAATTAATTTCTAAGGCATTAATTAACAATTAATAATTCTTTCCAACAAAATCTATGCACACCTCAAACAAACATGGATTCACACCAACAATATTACACACTATTATTTTATCCTTAAGTAGGTGGTCTCCTTTAATATAGTCTAATGTTATCACCAACCTATTAAGGAGACTCACTGCACAAGCAACTTCCTAGCCCAATGGTGTGAACATGAAAATAAGCAAAATTTAATTGCATCTACATGGAGGGTAATTTTTTATCTTGATCTTTCGATGAGCAAGTCATCACCATCATTTCTAAAAATATCTCTCATTGTTTATGGTTCACCCATATGATCCAACCAAAAGAGATTACATGGTCCTACACACAAATATGTTAGTAGTACCATATTCCAAGCTTAAAATAATACAATCATCCCATCATATAAACATCATAAAATTAAGTTATGCAATTAAAAATTCACACCAATACATAGTTCATTTTCAATAAAGAGTTCTACTAGGTAGGGTTGTTATAATCTAGTTGCTTATCACATTGAAATATTTAATGAAGCAATTTGAAAACACCCCACATATAACACAAAGCTCTATGTCATTGTCCAAGCATTTAAACAATGGAATCACTACATCTTGGGCAAGAAAATTATCATCCATGTAGATCATAGACCTATGGAATTCATTCATACACAAAGTAACCTAAGGAGTTAAAAATATCAAAAGTGGGCCACATATCTACTACAATTCCATTTGATCATCATTCACAATAAAATGAGTGTCATATAAGCAAAAAAAATTTGATTCAACTTCCAATCATAGCACTTACAACCATTATTGATTCTTGTGGGTATGATACTTTTAATTTTTCAACCTTGTATAAAATAGAATCTAAATTTGTAGATCCATACCAAGCTCTTTGTGGGGATAAGCATAATTCTTATTTTTATTTATAAGTTAATATCCTTTGTCACGTGGAATATTTATGTTTACCAATTAGTGAGCATGCATATATTATTTGGAAAACATACTTCAATAAAGTAGTAGGTCAATTTGGAGTGGAGAGAATTTTAGAACAAAAGTATTTTTATAGGTTCAATATAAAAAATGATGTTAAGAGGTACATCAATTCATGTACCCTCTATGTTGTTAAAAATCCAACCAATAAGAAAGAGGACCTATATACACCATTGTTAGTGTCATCCAAGTCTTAACAAATTATCTTCATTGATTTCCTCTTATCATTCACATAATTTTTATTTTATTTATTTATATATTTTGTTTACAACTTAGAAATGACACCATGCATTTCACTAAGAATTATCCTCTAGAATAATACTGTGTGCCTATTATTAGTTTGGCATTTTTAGTATAAAATCAATTATTAAGGCCTAGTTTTTGCACAATGGTTTTTAGAATTATATATTGTGAAGGTTTTTTCTAGTTAGTGAACTCCAATGTGTACAAATCCATATCAAATTCTAGACCTAAGTAATACTTCTTGTCTGCATGAAGTTCTATTATCTACTAGAGTAATTATACAATTATGTATTGAAATGTTTAAAATTGAAATTGGAACCTAAATTAGAATAGTAAGTGTCATACTTATCTGCCTCTAGATTAAATATGAATTTACTCCTCTTTTCCTTTTTGATTTCTTTTTTTTGATAAGTAAAAGATTTTTTTTATATCAAACGGTTTTTTCAGGTTGACCCAAAACCTTTGAACATAACCAACCAACCATGGCTTAAAGCTAAACATTAGAACTAGATACCAGGAAAGGATCCTCGACCTTCTAACATAACAAACCAACCATAGCTTCCAAAAAAAACAACAGGAAGCCTCGAAACAGGAAGACCAAACATAGAGAAGATAACCACAAAAAGATAGTGGAAAAACCCCAGGGATCATGAACCAAACCCACAAACAATAGGTCTTATGATCAGAACCATTTTTAGAGTTTGTTTTGACCATTTGATGATATCATCGCCGATCAGATGATATCGCCTCAGATCATATGATTTCGTATGGGCTTGGACGTCCAGACAATCTTGTCCCAAAACTGATTTTTCACAATTAGTCTCTATTCTAATGGCATCTCTAATCTGGGCAGAAGTGTGTCTGCACCGTTAGAGACCCTCCCAATTGGAGATCTCCCAAATAGAGATGATATCCAACCTCCTAACCTCCCTCCTAAGCCTATTTAATCCTAAGCCCTCCCCTTAGCATCCCCTTGGCTGAAATTCCCTGTAACTCAAATTCTACACACACTAGACATCCTAAATTATCATCTACAATTGTTGCATCCAATTTTATTGTAGGTACCTTAGTATTTTTTAGCCGAATCAAGATTACATCATCGCAGACGATCCTATTCAGATCGAAGGTGATCCTGTCAAATCAAAGACGATTTTGACTGTAGTCCACATTGGGGGCAATCAGTGCCCAGAGTTTGCATTTTCCTCTTTTCAATCTACTGTGTTATTCTGCAATTAGCTAGTTTATTCATTATTTTTTGCTATTCTGCATTTTGGAGTTCACCCATCTAGATAAAATGCATAATTAAGTTATAATTGTCATTAAATCAGTATAATGCATTCATGTTTTTGTTTATAATTCTCAGTTTGATATTGTTATTGTCATTTTACACTGTTTCCATCTGTTAGAATAGTTGCATTTTCTGCATTTTGTGTCTACTTATTTAATTGTAGGTCTCTGATGAATTCGTCTGATGAATTCATCGAATCTCAGACAATTCTATCTGATAGCAAATGATCCTATCAAATCAGAGGTGATCCTGACTGCTTCAAGAATCAGAATCTTCATCAGACATCTGGATCAGGTATGACTTCTTAATCTTGCTTACTTGCTCTGTTTTTCTATCCTAATTTGTTCTTCTGTATTCATTTAATCTACATATTCATATAGAATAGCTTAGACACATTTTGGCCAAACCTAGGACTTGAATGTTTAAGGATAAAATTGAACACATAAAACACATTCCCAAACTAGGCATGGAAACTACCATTAAACGTTTCCTGGTGAACCCACCATTCATCGAAAAATCACCATAATACATCTCCCTCGAGAGGTGGGACCTTCGTAATGCCTCTCAGTCCAAGGTATCATGCCATAATTTTCCCATACTCCTTCCGGGCATGGATCCTATAGCCTGAAGGTAGGGATGTGAAAATTTTGGAGTGATACATTTTGGTGAACCCGACGTGAATACATTTTAAACCTTTTGAAAAAAAAAAAAAAAACAAAACAAAACAACCAAAACATAGATGCATTTCAAATAATTTAAAATTAATAAGTTGCATATCATGTTTAGATGGTAGCTCCTAAGAAAATATTAGAATTTACTATAAATGTTGAAAACCAATTAGCGGCCACAGAAATCAATTTTGTGCGTGGTGTGCCTGAAAGAGATAGAAATCAACTTTTGTGGGACGAACTTGATAGAAGACTTAGTGTCATTTCATCTAGGTCAACAAAACTTAAACAAATCAAGAGGCTTGTCCTAGATAGAATCCTATATCCTCATCAACTCGTATTTTATCATGAACTTCAAAGAGCCTGCCATAGATGGTTAGCTTATAGGAGAGCTCTTGTGTCTTCAAAAATTTTCACCTTCGAGGAATACCTCGAGAACGCAGCCATTATACACCAGTTCCTAGGTCGTGTAGAAGACCAAGAGGTTGTTCTTATGGATAGGGAAAGATGGAATAGATTTCCTCGAGCAGTGTTAGATCGAGAGTATTACCACGAGCTTTACTTTTATCAACTAGAATCTGAGACAGATAATATCACTATAGCTCTTTTCATTAAATTTTTGAAAGAAAACTTTCAATTTGAAGAAGAAAACTTCATGACTCCTGAAGAACTCGAGCCCATTAATTATATTTATAAATTGTTTATAGAAAACTAGATCATTACTTTCAGTATTATTTCTTGCATTTATTGTGTTGTTGTTTATCTTTACAATATTATTACAAAAACAAGAAAAACTAAAAAACATAACAAAAACCAAAGCATTTCATTTTAAATATTGTAGTAGGTATATAATTAATATATACCTCTTAAACTTGTTGCATATATATATATATATATATATATATTATTTCTGAAATCCAAATTAAGCACAATGCCTAAACTTAGGAATGGTAAACAAACTGAAGGAGAAGAAGAAGATTGGTTAGAAGATAAAACTAGAAACCCAAATCTCCTTCCTGAAGATCCAATTCTGGAAGGAGAAACTCTAGATCAACCAGAAGATGACCTAGGTGAAGACAATGAACAAGAAGAAAATGTTAAAGAGAATGGATCCTCATCCCCTAGAGTAGCTCCAGATGGAACTATTGCTTTTGACAACGTAGATCATTTTTGAAAATTTTTCAATAATAACATTGGCGCCCTTAATATGGCAGTTCGTATTGATAAAGGGAAAATTAGTGACACTCAAGCAGCCATGGAACATATGTTTGATGTGCACACTAATCCCTTGTCTTTCATTGATCAAGAAAGTGACAAGGCTGGACCATTCAATAGAGATATGGTCACTATGATTCAAAACATGCCAAAACAATAGGTTACCCAACCTCCTAAGGAATCTGTTATTGAGCCTAAAATCATTCCCACACAAAAGAAAACTTCCTTCACTGCTTTACTTCACCAAACTATTTATCAATATGCTTCAAGTAAACAAAAACCTAAAATGAAGCCAAACACCAATTTTCAACAATCTAGAATACAACATAATACAACTTCAAAATTCCTTCATAACACTTTTCCTACCAAAAATTTACACAATAGCAACATAGCATCTAATCTTCATGTCCCTCCATCATATTCTCACAAATACCATATCAATGCCCTACCGAACTAATATGGTGGGCAAACTAGTAATATGGAAGCCATGGTGAAATAGTTAGCTTTGCGTATGGACCAGATAGATCCTTATTATCCCTCGTACAATTATCAAGAGATATGTAGTCAACCTTTGGATCCCATAGTTGTAGCACAACCTTACCCTAAGAATTTTACCATGCCCATCCTGCCTATATATAAAGGAACCGAAGATCCCATAGAGCATCTTTGCATGTTTAGGATAGCATGTCATGATATATCACATGATGACTTGCTATTACAAAAAATGTTCCCAAAAAGTTTAGGTGGAATGGCATTAGAGTGGTACTATCAATTGCCCACTCATTCTTTGAGAAACTTTGAAGAAATAGCTGAATCTTTTGTCCATCAATTTAGTGCCTACATCGAGAGGCATGTAACCATTAAAGATTTATACAACTTAAAACAAGACAAGGATGAATTTTTTGCTGATTTCTTAGCTAGATGGAGGTAGTTGATAGGAAAACTGCACTTTGTGCTACCTTATAGGGAAATGTTAGACATTTTTATCAACAATTTACAAGAACAAATATCTTATGAGTTATCAACTGCTACTTTAACTACCTTCGATCAGGCTATAGATTTACCTCGAAGAGTAGAATATGCCCTCATTAGGAGAGGCCAACTTAGGAAGAAATATGATGAGAAAACATCTAGAAATAAATATAAAAACAAACAAGTTGTAGGTGACGGAGTCACTGATAGCAGAAATGTTGCTAATATCAATACAATGAAAACAACAAAAAAATTTATATTGAAACCGCCTGATAAGCCTCCTCGAGAATTTACTAGATTGAATCAATTGTTATCAACTATTTTACCTCAATTAATCGAAATAGGTTTGATCCAATTACCAGCTATCTGGGAACCTGATCCAACTATACCTGGATACAAATCTGACTTACACTATGATTTTCATAGAGGACCTGGATACTCTACCAATGCTTGTAAAAGGTTGAAACATAAAATACAGGATCTGATTGATAATAATGAAATTGAGGTGCAATCCTTCCAACCTAAACAAAATGCTCCTAATAATCCTCAAAAGAACATTCCTCAAAATCAAAATCAAAATGCTACTCAATCATTAGACATATCTCAACACCCTTTACCAAGACATGGTAAAGAGGTGGCCAATCAAATCGAACATCATAATGTTCCTCCTCCTACCCGATATGTAGGAACTATTCGTGGACATTTACTTAATCATGATCCTCAAATATTTGACACAACTTTATCCCTGGTCACAACCAGGCCCCTACATAATATTCAAACTCCAGATTCTAGTGATGTAGAATCAGATACTGAAAGTGAAATAGACATCACTTCAAACCAATCGAATAGTTCTGAAAATGAATCAGATCCTATTCAACCTATCATAGATGCTATGGTTCCAAAAGAACCATTTCCTAGAAGATTTACTACTCGACCTTCTTCTAATCAATTCCTCCTTGATGAACAAGCCATAAATGCTCGATCGAGACCAGTTCAGCGTCTTCAATATAACATTGTAGGTACCATTGGAGTCGTTACTCGACAACAGGCTCAAAATTCTCAACAAGAACCAAACCAGAATGATGGATCAGCTCCATTCATTTTGAAAAATCCCAATAAATAGAATCATGCTCCCAATGTTCAACCTAAACCCCCTTACAATATTAATGAGCAATTATCCAATACTACAACCAAAATTTCCATTTTGGATTTGTTAGGATCTTCTCCTACCCATAGGGATGAGTTGATGCATACATTAATCTAAATGATGGTACCTCAAAACATTCAACCTGAAGCCATGGCCAATACTATCATCACTCGAGAAGTTGATTGTATTTACTTCCGGGATAAATATTTCCCACAACACAGTTTACATAAGGATAATCCCTTATATATTACTGCTCTAATTGGAGATGTAGTCGTTAAAAGAGTCCTGATTGATAATGGTTCATCTCTAAACATTTGCACTTTTGACTTCTACCAATGATTTGGCTTTAGAAGTGATGAAATGAAGAAAACTGACATGATTATCAAAGCTTTTAATGATGAAACACAAGAAATGTGTGGAGTTATTACCATCCCATTGCAAGTTGGTCCTCGAACTCTAGATACGACCGTGTTTATTGTACATTGCCCTACATCGTACAATATACTCTTGGGTCGTCCTTGGATCAATGCAATGCGGGATGTCCCATCAACTTTACACCAATGTGTTAAATTCAAATTTAAAAATCAGTTGGTCACTATCCATGGTGACCTTAGACCCTTTGATATGTGTGCTTTGGCAGAACCCGTTGGAGTGCAATTTTGCCCTGCTCTGTCATCCACACATCCTAATTCTTATTTTTCATCCAAAATTGTGAAACACACACCCATAGCTTCACCTATTTCCCCTCCATTAATTTCATCCTCATATATAGATCAACAATCTTCTAAACAAACCACTCTAGAACCTCAAAAATATCTTCAATCTACAACCAATCCTTCATGTTCTATCCCTATAATTTCAAAACCTCTAGACCCATATCTTAACACTTCCATATTTTCAACATCTATCATACCTTCTACATCTAAAGATATAGGGAATGATCCTTCTACATCTTATGCTCTTTCTGATGAACTTTTACCAGATTTATCCACAATATTAATATCAGAAAAAACAAATGCTTTCATGCAAGATTCAATTCTTTTAAATAACTTGCTGCCATCTCCTCGTACTTTGGGCCTCCCACAACCTATGGGAAGTATTTACCAAGTCAGGAGTTGTGCCTTCATTTATAAAGGATATGACTAGGGAAAAATCCCTCAGAATATCAAAACTCATCATGAGGGATATGCTCGGTGTTATTTTACCAATGAATATATTAAAGCTAAACCCATAATGCTTAAAATGGGATATAAAGGGAAAGGCTTGGGACCTTTCCAAAATGGCATGAAAGAAATTTTTGAGGTAGAACCGTGGCCTGCCCGCTGTGGTGTGGGCCTATTTCCTAGTGAGGGTCAACCCTTTCCTTTTTAAGATGATGATCAACTCATATGTTATCAAGATTATTTGGATAGGCGTGATGATTTGCCTCTAAAAAATCAGCCATTTACATGTAACATACTATCCATAGCTTACCCTGAAATGATTGCTAACTCTAATGAGGAGTTGGAAGGAGATATCTTCCATGATGTCTCCATTGAAAAGATGTTACACAATGGATTTTATTTTGATGGTTCTATACCAACTATAGCCCAACTTGAGGCCACTAATCCTCAAGATGAATTATCCAAATTAACCTTACAAGAATTACAAGAATTGCGCGTTTCGCCCGCCCCACCTAATTTTGAAAGAGATCTACACATGGAGGTAGAAAACATCATTAAAGTTAATATTGGAACTGAGGATAGTCCTCACATAATCCATATTGGATCAGAATTAAGTCAAGAAAAACAAGAACAATACATTGCATTCCTTAAAGAGTATGAAGACGTCTTTGCTTGGACATACAAAAATATGTCAGGTCTAGACCCTTCTATAGTCATGCATCACCTAGTGGTCCATCCGGATGATAAACCTATTAAACAAAAACTCATAAAAATGCATCCCAAAGTGGCTTTGCTAGTCAAAGGGGAGTTAGAAAAACTCCTGAATGTTGTTTTTATACAAGCTATTGATTATGCTGAATGGATCTCAAATGTAGTTCTAGTTACCAAGAAAGAAGCCACCAAAGTTAGGGTTTACACAGATTTTAGAGATATTAACATTGCATGCCCTAAAGATGATTTTCCTCTTCCAAACATGGATCAAATCATTGAATTTATTACCGAGAGTGGGATGATGTCCTTAATGGATGGATTCTCCAGTTATAATCAGATCAAGATAGCTCCTGAAGATTGGGCTAAAATAGCCTTTATTAACCCCTGGGGTACCTTTTGTTGGAAAGTGATGCCATTTGGCTTAAAGAACGCAGGTGCAACATATCAATGAGCTATGACCTATATTTTTCATGATATGATGCATGGTATCCTACATGATTATGTAGATGATATTATAGCTCGCTCTATTAATGAAGATAATCATTTAGATGATTTGAGAAAAGTTTTTAATCGATTACAAGAATATCTTATTCGATTAAATCCATCCAAATGCATATTTGGAGTTAAGTCCAGTAAACTATTAGGGGTTTTAGTTTCTTTATGTGGTATCAAAATCGACCCTCTCAATATTGCGGTTATCACTGATATGCCTGCACCTACTAATATATCTGAGTTACGAAGTTTACAAGGTAAGCTTCAAGCCATCCGTCGCTTCATCGATAAGCTGGCGGATAAAACAGGTCCCTTTTTTAAACTTCTTAAGAAGGATGTCCATTTTAATTGGGACGATGAATGTAAAGAAGCTTTTGAACTTCTCAAACAATGCCTCCTTAATCCACCTATGCTTTCACCGCCTAGACCTGATCGCCCATTTATCCTATATATTTTAGCTTCAGATTCTACCTTAGGAGCTATGTTAGCTCAGCTTGATGATGAAAAGAGAGAACGTGTTAATTATTATATTAGCTAAACCTTCATCAGTTATGAAACCCGATACACAACACTAGAAAAACTATGTCTAGCAGTTGTGTTTGCTACGCAAAAATTATGCCATTATATGCTTAGTCAGAAAACTTATGTCATTGCTAAATATGATCCCTTAAGATATCTCATGAGTTGACCTTATTTATCGAGTCGCACAGCCAAGTGGGTTCTTGCTCTAAGCGAGTTTGATCTCACATTCATAGGAAAAAAGTTTTTTAAGGGTCAAATCATAGCAGATCAATTAGTTGTTGCACCCTTAGAGTCTACCCATCCCCTCATCATTGAGTTTCCTAATGAATGCCTTCAATTAGAGGCATACCATATTGAACAATGGTCCTTATACTTTGATGGAGCCCGATGCATGAGTGGGGCTGGTGCGGGTATTATTTTAATATCCCCGCAAAAACATCTTATTCCTTTGTCCTTCAAATTAACATTTGCTTGCACTAACAATACTGCTGAATATGAAGCTCTAATACTTGGATTACAAGCTGCCTTGGCGTTAAAAATTAAACATCTGTTAGTTTTTGGTGATTCTCAACTTGTTATAAACCAAATAATGAAGTTTATAAGACCATAGATGATAAACTACGCCCATATAAAGCCTATGTTTTACAATTAATGTCTCTATTTGATCAAGTTACCTTGGAAGCTATTCCTCAAACTTGCAACCGTGTAGCTGATGCTATGGCCACAGCTGCATCTCTCCTCCCCTTGGAGTTAGATGACGAATATGCCACCATAATTATTCATCGACTCTAGGAACCTGCTTCAAATAAGTCATGCTTAGAACCTTTGTATGTGTTTCTAATCAATGAAACTACTCCTGAACCTTGGTATATGGATATATTTGATTTTCTCCAAAATGGGACTTTCCCTGCCAATTCTAATAGAAACCAGCGTCGGTTATTACATAGACGAGCAAGTCGATTTGTAATAATTGGCAATACTTTATATAGGAGATCTTTTGAAGGTATCCTATTAAGATGTTTGAATTTAGAAGAATCCAAATCAGCCTTGAGTGAAGCCTACGATAGATCTTGTGGAGGACACTTCAGTGGTAGTGTCATTGCTAAAAAACTCCTTAGGATAGGATACTTTTGGCCTACCATGGAGAATGATGCACATGATTATGTGTGCCATTGCGACAAGTGCCAAAAACATGCTGACCTTGTCCATGCACCTGCACAAGAACTGCAGGCTATTTCATCTCCTTGGCCCTTTTCAAAATGGGGTTTAGATATTATTAGCAAAATCAATCTTGTGTCATCTGATGGACACAAATTCATCATAACCGCCATGGAGTATTTCACGAAGTGGGTTGAAGCTATGCCTTTAGCTTCCTGCACTGGCACACAAGTATCTAAATTTATTTTTAATCAAATCATTTGCAGGTTCATAATTCTTGCAAATCTCATCTCTAATAATGGAACTTGTTTCAAAAATAAAGATGTTAAAAAATTATGCCAAAAATATAAGATTCAACATCACTGGTCCACTCCCTATTATCCTCAGGGTAATGGTCAAGAAGAAGCATCTAACAAAACCTTAATCAAAATCCTTAAAATATTGGTCAATAAAACTAGCCGTGACTAGCACATTCAGTTATATCCAGCCTTGTGGGCCTATCGAACTAGTGTTCAAACCCCCACTAGAACTTCACCTTTTGTTTTGGTTTATGGTGCTAAAGCCGTTTTTCCCTTTGAATTAGAAGTTCCTTCTTTGGCTCTGCTACTTCAAGATACCGAAGTAGGAGATGAATATCGAGTTGGCAGACTCAGTCAGCTAGAACTCTTATATGAAAAATGCATAAATGCTTTGGAGCATCTCCGTGCCTACCAAAACAAGCTTAAAATATCATATGCTAAAAAATTTTGTCATCGATCCTTTGAGATCGCTGACCTTGTTTTAAAATAAAATCAAAAAAATACTAATGCAACTAAGGACATTAAAGGTAAATTTGAGCCCAACTGGCTTGGACCATACATTATCACTGCTAAATTTGAATCAGGAGCATACAAATTATCTACCTTATATGGTAAGGAACTTAAAGAACCCATGAACATTTTGCATCTCAAACGTTACTATGTATAAATTTGGTCATTTCATCCTTGTATATATTTGTTTAAAATATTTCAAAATCACTCTTTTGTATTTCTTTCAATTTATAAATTCAAAAACACCAAAAACATTCATAATCATCAAAATATTCAAAACTATTTGTTGTATTTATTTATGGCACTTGTTAATTCTTTCAAAAAAATAATAATGAAAATAAAAAAACAGCAATATTCTTGACTCTTTTGAAACCAAAACAACATAAAGAAGAAAGAGAGAGTCAACATTCTCAAAACTTCTCAAAAAGTATTTATATATATATATATATCTTCTTACAAATGTTGCAGTTATATGTTTCAAATTATTTTGGATAAATTAGCATTTATTTGGAATCTCGCACTTTCTCACAAAAATAAATATCTTGATTTTATCTGGCATGATTACTAATCTCTCTTATATCAAAGTTCACAAAATTCAATTAAATAAAGTTTGAGCACAGATAATTGATCTTGTGATTTACTTAAACCAAGCACATATTTTCACAATAAAATTATTATATTTGTAATATCTATGCTTTGCTACATAGTAGAAGTGGTTTCTTGAGCAAAAAGTTTCCCTTGCTATCCTATCATGCACATGGTCTAGAATATTTGAGAATTGGCAAAATGACAAGCTCACACCTACCCAGAATAAAAATCCCTTGCTCTACAGCTAATCCGAGCAAGTATCCCTAGCATAGAAAAAAAAGAAAAAGCAAAGTTCAAGAAAAAGAGAAAAAAAGAAAAATATTATTTTTATCATTACAGCATTATCAAGCAAAAAATACAAAAGAAAGCAAAAGAAAGCAAAAGCAAAAAGCAATAAAATCCCTTTCCCTACCCTTTGAAAAGAAAAGAAGGGTTGATGAGCTTGAATCCCTGGAATTCTCAATTATTCAAAAATTGTGAGGTAAGCCCCATAATAGGTGGTTTGTGCCCAACCTGCTTGGCCTTGGGTAACTCCTAGCGTGGCGATATGTCTGTCACATTAGCGACCTTCTTTTGTACAGACCTATGTCTACTTATGGATTAGCTAGCTCTTGATAATCTGACTTACATAGTAGTCTAGTATGGTTATATGCATCTAAATCATGGTTAATAAACACTTATTTGGTTCATTCAAATCACTTGTATCATATTATCTTGCTCAAAACTGGTAAATGAACAATGCAATTGCACACACATTTGTATTTGAGATATTTTGTGTATCATTATGATAAATCAAGATTGAAAATGAATTCACATATGCACATGGGATTCCTTATAAATCTAACTTTTGTCTTTAAGATACTTTGAAATATTTTTTGCAAATTGTTTGTAATAAATTCATTTTCTTCTTTAAAAATATAGTTGTTCAGTCTAAATACAACTACATGCATAATAGAAAAATCAAAATTCCTTTCAAAACCATACGATCAAAACATATATATATATATATATATATATATATATATATATATATATATTGTCGACTTTCACGACGATGGTATAGTTCCAAAACCAAAATTGGAATTTTATGCCTAGTGCAAGTCTTCCTCTTCATATTTTCTGTTTATCAAAAATCAACCATGCAATAAAACTATCTCTTTTTGGATTTCGCGATGATGGTATAAGTCTATACTTACATATTCTATGCCTAGCGCAAACCATTGTACCAATTTTATTACCCATTCATTTTAAAAATCAATTCATCAAAAACATATGACTTAAATCATTATGTTGTACAATTATGTCTTTTAACAAAAAGAATGCACATTATCACTATTTCATGTCATTATGTCAACCTTCAATTTTGCAATGATGGTATAATTCCTAGGGAATTATCCAAAAATTTTATCACACTTAGGAATTTATGCCTAGAAAAAATCATTTTAACATTATTTCATGCATACTATTTTTATGAAACTCTGAAAACAAATCATCATCATCATCATTTGCACCATTGCACCAAAGTCTTAAGACAGTCTCTTAAGCATTCTTTTACTTTTAGCAATATTTCTATACCAAGATTAGCTTGACGACCGAGTGAGCGACGACTCCATGAAATTATCTATAATAGCGACAATGTCCTTTGAAATTATTGTTAAAAGTCCCCTTTTATTTTTTCATCATCACATCATAAACAACCAATTTGTTCTATCAGATTATTTCATTTAAATTTTTCAAGCATGACATTCAAACCATAATATTTCAAAATGACATAATTACATGAATTCTCAATCCAATCATCAAATCAATCAATCAAAACATTAAAAGCATCATACAAATACACAAGACAAGTCATATGATAAAAAATATCTCATCTATATATATCACAAATATATATACATCATATCAAAATCGGATCGGTATGCCACAATCTATACCTTGGCATACTCAATCCTCTCTCAAAAATAATAAAAACTATGTCTCAATCTATACAATGCAAATAGTAGCTAGCCTCGAGAACCCCTCGAGCTCTCAGCCTCATCTCCTCCCCCGCCCTGAGGTGGACAAGGTGGCCCCATCGTAGTATGTGTGGTACTGCGAGTCCTAGTCATGGATCGGGATGAAGTCCTTGACGACCCAATCCTGATCGAATCTGTGATGTTACTTGGTAGTGGTAATCTCTTCTCCTTTGGCACCATCTGGTAGTATGATGTCTAATAAAAAGTGATATGGGCAATAGCCTGTGCCAGCTCCCGAGTGCTCACCCCTTCGCCCCGTGCTTTGAGGCATGCAATCTCATATTTGAGCTATGTAACCTCAGCTCGATGTCGTGCAACCTCCTCCTATAGGGTTACACCTGTGCCTAGATATGGACTGTCTCTGCTCGAAGAGTCGCTATATCACTGCTCTCCCTAATGTCGACACCCTTGCCCTTATTGTGCGATGGTGGCCTCTCTCTCTACAGAGAATGGGGTCTCTCCTCCCTCCTCTCCCACTGTCATGGCCTCTATTATGCCTATGCTCTCCTCAGCTCCCTCCCTCCATGACCTTGGGCCACTTCCATAGCCACCTGGCACTGCCTCCCCATCTGAAACATAACTGCATGAATCAAACCCTGAGCCCTCGTCATCCGAGGAGGGCGGATGCTTGCATACCAGGCATCGTAGCCATCGGCTACCCCTGCATCGTCCCCATCCACTGGCTGAATGGGGGCATCATCTGTGTCTTGACTCTATAAGCACTACATATCTGGAGCCCCGCTAACTATGGTGTTATCCCGGATAGTCCGAGAAAACTTGTAATCCTTGAGAGATGGGATCCCCTGCTATAGACCGAACTATCACAAAACTCGATCGTATCGGTGGAGCTCCACCTCTCCCCTCTCCATACTTAGCTAGTAAACTTGCCTAATGCAATCCAGCTCCTATCCATCCTCGGTCCACCCTGGATGATCTCTCCAAGGCCTCCAGGTGATCTAGTCTGGGAGAAGTTCATCCAACAGTCTTCGGGACATCGATAGATCAATCTGCCGCTGTGCCCCTCTCTGGAGCCACCAGTAGAAAACTCGGGGCCTCTCCCCATAAATCCATGTCAAAGGAAGCCCTACCAACCTCTGCACTGCAATGTTCTCCCAGCACCAAACCTATAGAAGTGATGTCGTAACCAGACATCGATCACCCTTGTACACAACCCCGTGCAGGATCCTGTATAGTCGACATAGCACAAAGCTGCCCCAAGAGAATCTATAACCATGGTCTTGCATGTCGTAGATCACATATTCTAGCACCCATGGTACCCTGCACCCACTCTGGTGGCACAATAGAAGTCCACCTACTACTCTGGCCAAAATCCATGTGAGTCTAGATGCCCCAGGCATCTGACGCAACGCCTCGATGTTCACTCTACCCTTCTCCAGGGCAAATCTCAGATCGCCACACAACCACATCATAGCATGGCCTTGATTGGCTACAAGAGTGATCAACCGTCCTTGTATGGGGATCCTCAGAATCCTCCATACATCCTCCAATGTGGGAGTCATCTCCCTTGTGGGTAACCAAAAATAGGAAGAACCTAGATACCACCTCTCTGCCAGGGCTGTCAGTAGCCCTGTATCTATAGAAATTTGTGGCATCTCTGCCACATGTTGTAAGCCGAGCTGAGCTAGCTGATCCTACTCTACCTATGATAGAGCAGCCAAGTCATCTCTCAACCCATCGTATTTCCATTCTCTACTCTTCAGTAATCCTCTCTGTAACATAAACAACAACACAACAAAAAAATCATTAATAACAACTCAAGTGATTAATAATGCAAGTTAAAATAAGTTCAATTTTACAAATGATGATATTGTCCACTATTGGATGATATCGTCCCAAATTTGAGCAAAATCCTCTCCGATTTTGCAAGCCGAAATCGTCCCTAATTTGATGAAATCGTCCCCCTTTCATCGCCTTAGACAAAATCGGCGAACTTGAGATGATTTCATTGAAATTGGGACCATTTCGTCCCAACAACATTGACGGCCCAAAAATGGTCGTGATGCTCAAAATCTATTCAAAATTCACCTAAAAAGCATGTAAATTCAACTTAAAGCATTCTAACCTAAGTTTAGACTCTTACCCGTAGCCCGTGATGGACCTCTGTCGATCTGTGCGCTATCTCCACCATTTTGCTTGCAGAGCTCCAGAAACTAGAAACATGAACAGTAAAAATGAATTAGGGTTTTACCCTATTTTTCTTAATTTTATTCAAAACAAAATTAAAAACAATTAAAATTTTGCTTTTTCGTGTTTTTACCTCAAATGTTCGATTTGGGTAAAAACACGGAGGGGGCACCATAGTCAGTTGTCGTACGATTCGACCAAGAATGGTCGCCTAAAAATGAGAATAATTTTTTCTTTCTTGTAGATCGAGAAGAACTCATCTTTAACACATTTTCTTCAAAAAATTCGCTAAAGAGGGGGCAAAATGTAGCACCCTAAAATTGGCGCAGTAAAACCTTAGTAATTACATTTACTCTAGTAAATATTCAAATTCAAATTTTAACCTCCAAAACCGCTCCCAAACCACCACTTAATCCGTTTCCTCCTTTCCCATGCCATTTTTAGAGTTTGTTTTGACCGTTTGACGATATCGTCGTCGATCAGATGATATCGCCTCAGATCGGATGATTTCGTCTAGGCTAGGACGTCCAGACGATCTTGTCCCAAAACTAATTTTTCATAATTAGTCTCTGTTCCAACGGTGTCTCTAATCCGGGCATAAGTGTGTCTGCACCGTTAGAGACCCTCTCCATTGGAGATCTCCCAAATAGGGATGATCTCCAACCTCCTAACCTCCCTCCTAAGCCTATTTAATTCTAAGCCCTCCCCTTAGCATCCCCCTGGCTAAAATTCCCTGTAACTCAAATTCTACACACACTAGACATCCTAAATTATCATCTACATTTGTTGCATCCAATTTTGTTGTAGGTACCTTAGTATTTTTTAGCCGGAGCAAGCTTACATCGTCGTAGATGATCCTATTCAGATCGGAGGTGATCCTATCGAATTAGAGACAATTTCGACTACAGTCCACATTAGGGGCAATCAGTGCCTAGAGTTTGCATTTTCCTCTTTTCAATCTGTTGTGTTATTCTATAATTAGCTAGTTTATTCATTATTTTTTGCTATTCTACATTTTGGAGTTCACCCATCTAGATCAAATGCATAATTAAGTTATAATTGTCATTAAATCAGTATAATGCATTCATGTTTTTGTTTATAATTCTCAGTTTGATATTGTTATTGTCATTTTATACTGTTTCCCTCTATCTACATTTTGTGTCTACTCTGATTGCAGGTCTCTGAGGAATTCATCTGACAAATTTTTCAAATATCAGATGATTTTGTCTGATAGCAGACGATCCTATCAAATCAGAGGCGATCCTGACTACTTCAAGAATCATAATCTTCATCAGACATCCGGATCAGGTATGACTTCTTAATCTTGCTTACTTTCTCTATTTTTCTGTCCTAATTTGTTATTCTGTATTCATTTAATCTGCATCTTCATATAGAATAGCTTAGACGCATTTTGGCCAAACCTAGGACTTGAATGTTTAAGGATAAAACTGAACACATAAAACACATTCCCAACCTAGGCATGGAAACTGCCATTAAATGTTTCCTGGTGAACCCACCATCCATCAAAAAATCACCATAATACACCTCCCTCGAGAGGCGGGACCTTTGCAAGGCCTCTCAGTCCGAGGTACCGTGCCATCCTTTTCCCATCCTCCTTCCGAGCACGGATCCTATAGCCTGAAGGTAGGGATGTGAAAAATTTGGAGCGATACACTCTCCCATGGACCACAATCTGCCCATCATCCCAGGACTCCATTACCTCGACGGTGATACTATCATCAGGACCAGAGAATAGGTCAAAAAACTATGTAAGCCTCCTCTCAGTGAGGATGGCTTGTGCAGTAGGCTCCATAACCACCATACTGGGCTCAATGTAGGTCATAGTGACTTTGCCTCTACTAACCTCTGCCTCTTGAATGACCAAGCAGGATGACATACCCTCAAGCATAGACTAAGGGAAAAGGTGGTAGATGTTAATACTCTTTATCCACCTTAAAAATACCACATCATTAGAGAAAGTGCCAAACCAGAAGGCCAGCCACCACCTATCAGCCACCTGGATGCCATGTCGCATGTCCGTATTGGTTTGGGAAGAAGAGGCCATATCGACCTTCCTCTGGAGAATGATGGAACTCTTGGGGTGCCACTATCTCATGTTTTGAGCAATGATGAGTGGATTTTCCCATGCATCCGCATCATTCAAGTGGTAGTTTGGGCCCTTGTCATGAGGCTCACACCATCTGAGGACAAACCACCGCATACCAGCCATGTGGGAGCCATGCTACGAATCCAACTTGGCATGGGGAAAGTTATCCTCAACACCCTTAGTCTTGAGATGGTAAGGATCACTCTGAGCGAGATTCAAGGACATCAAAGGTCTAACCAAGCTGGTGAAGCTGAGACGGCCCCATGCCACCTCATCAGGTGAGAAGCTGAAAGAGCTATCGGCCCAAGGTGCAACCCACATGGGAATGCCGATCCTAGGGAAGCCAACCACCGGGTAATCAAGGCACCAATGGAACACCTACCTACATGCATGGTAGTCTAGGCAATCTACCTTGGCAACTCTGATAGCTTGAGGAGACCGACACTGCCACCCCTTAGCCAAATTCTTGAACCAACCTATCTTGCCACACAAGACAAACCAACTTGTGATCCCCATCAGGCACCACATCGCACCTCATCTTGGATAATCCCTTCCACATCGTCCACGTGATCAATCTATCAGCGTCAACACCTAAATTTTCTAACTTGTCTGCCGCCTTGTTGGCTTCATGAAAGACATGGTGGGCCATGCTGTCAGTTCTATTTTTTAATAGG
This sequence comes from Wollemia nobilis, assembly GCA_028583015.1. Lineage (NCBI taxonomy): Eukaryota > Viridiplantae > Streptophyta > Pinopsida > Araucariales > Araucariaceae > Wollemia > Wollemia nobilis. The sequence goes on along the minus strand of JAQPPZ010000220.1, from coordinate 1,534,042 downwards.
ATCCTTGCTTCCCTTAGGCAAGACTCAAATTTCTAGGGAGGATCCTTATCATTGTTGAGGATATTGATGATCACTTGGGAGTCTCCTTCCACAATTAGCCGCTCTTGGATGTTCTGAGCAAGGTGTAGTCCACGCCAGATAGCTCTAGCCTCGGCCACATTGCTAGTTGAGAATCCCAAGGGTTCTGCAAAGGCCATGACAATGTGACCCTGATGGTTTCGAACGGTCCCACCAGCCCCAGTGCGACCCGGATTGCCTTTGGCTATGCCATAAAAATTCAACTTAAGGCAATTAGTAGGGGGAGGGATCCACCTGACCTCATGCCTAGGATTAGCCTTGCCATGACCATCTTGCTAGGGTAGACTCAAGGACTGGGCTAGAAGTTTTTTTCCAGAGGGGACAGATTGGGCCTCAATAGAAGACGAAAATGAGTTTTCTCTGGCAAAGGCAAGGATTTTATTTGTAATGGATCCTGTATCTCTGGAAGACTCATTAAATATTCTAAAGTTCCTTTCAATCCAGACCTGCCACAAGAAGTGGTGGAGACTGATCTTCCACATGAAACTCAATTGGGTGCTGACAAACGGTTTTGGCCATTGTTGGAAAAAGTCATTGATGGAACCAGGTCTGACCCAGGCTATGTTGAAGGCTTGAAGGAGGCCACTTAGGATTGTAGAGGCAATGGGGCAGTCAATGAATAGGTGTTGGATGGATTCCCAGTCTGCCCTGCACAAAAAACACCTGTTAGGAATGGACAGACCTCATTTCATCATATTGTCAATAGTAAGAATTTTCCCTTGGACGACCAGCCAAGTAAAAAAGGATATTTTGGGGATAAGTCCCTTGATCCAAACTAACTGAGTCTGGAACCGAGGAGTATCAGGATGTATTAGTAGATTGTAGGTGGATTTTACTGTGAACATCCCACTGTCTGTCACTGTCCATCTCATCTGATCATCACTCGGAGTTGTGGGAACAAACTAATGTTGCAAAATACTATTGAGATTTTGAGTCGCTACCTCCAACCCTCGAATGAATATGGGATTCTAGATGAGTTTGCCCCTGTCCTATCTTAAGAATTTAGCCACCTTAGACCCAAACCTCTCCAAAGTGAGGTTTCTTAGTTGGGCCAATGTGGGATTGGTACTAAGGGCTTCTGCCCCTGCCCATCTGTCCTCCCAAAAGTCAAATTTTTGCCCATTTCCAAGGATCCACCTCATGCCTTTTCTTAGCACATCCCTGCTAGACAAGATTTCTTTCCAGAAGGAGGAACCATGGGTTGGGATGGTGTTTCTCAATAACTAAGTGCCTTGGAGATACTTCTGGTTAAGGATGGTGGTCCACTCATTCCTTTCATTGGAAACTAGATGCCAGGCTTGTTTCGTAATTAAAGCTGAATTGAGAAGAGAGACTTTCCTCAGGCCTAGCCCTCCATGATCCTTAGGTCTACACACCTTGTCCCATCCAACCAGGTGGATTCACTACTTTTCTTCTGAGCTAAACCAAAGGAAATTCTTTTGGCATTGTTCAATCGACTGGTAGACTCTAGAAGGCGCTTTGAAAACTGATAAGAAGTAAACCAAAATACTTTGAAGGGAGGCCAAGGTTAAAGTGGCCTTACCTTCTTGGGACAGCAAGTGGCCCTTCCACCCGACGAGCTTCTTTTGGATCCTCTCCAGGACAATGTTCCACATCGAAATAGTCGGGATCCCCGTGAATAGGGGAAGACCAAGGTAAGACGTAGGGAGAGTGGAAGTGGAGCACTCTAGGATTCTGGCAATTTTAATTTGCCTGGGAAGGGGGGTGTTAAGAAAAAACACCTTGCTCTTGTTGAAATTGACTTTTTGCCCTATCGCATCTTCATAGAGTTTAAGGATATGCCTGATGTTCTTGGCCTCTGCCATCGATGCTATAGTCAACAATAAGGTATCATCCATGAATTGTTGATGGGTAACCGGATCCATGAGGGATGTAGCTTTAATACCTAAGATTAACCCTGAGATACGGGTAGCTTTGATTGATCTTCCTAAGGCTTTAGCCACTATGATAAACAACATAGGGCTAATAGGATCCCCTTGCCTGAGCCCCCTCTAACTTTGGAAGAACTCAGTTGAAGACCCATTGACCAACATTGAGAACCAAGGAGAGCGAATGCAATAGCTGATAAGTCTGACCCAGTCAGGATGAAACCCAAATTTCAACAAGATGGCATTCACAAAGTCCCAGTTGACATGGTCGAAGGCCTTATTCATGTCAAGTTTTAGTGCTAAGGCAACCTTCTTGGTCTGGGAAGCAGAGTGAAGAGCTTCGTGGACAATGATAATTCCATCCAGGATCGACCTTCCTTGAATAGAACTGCCCTGGTAGGAATCAATAATCTGAGGCAGAATCCCTTTCATACAATTTGCAATGGCTTTAGTGAGGATTTTGTATAACACATTGCAAAGGTAGATTGGCCTAAAGTCAGTTATGAACTTAGGATCCGGTCCTTTCAAAATCAGGGCTAAAAAGGTAGAGTTGTAGCTTCGAGGGATATGCTTAGAAGCTTGGAATTCCTGGATGGTAGAACACACCTCATCTCCTAGGATGTCCCAATACGTTTGAAAGAACCTGGGAGGAAATCCATCAGGGCCAGGGGCCTTGTCAGGGTTCATGGAGAAAAGGGCCTCCTTGATTTCCTTGTCAGAAAAGGGAGCTGTGAGCATTTGGTTGGCATCATTCTCGATCCTACGGGGGATGAATTGGAGCAAGGAATCCTAGGCAGCTACCTGAAAGATAGGTTCCTCACCAAGGAGAGCACTAAAATAGGACAAGGCTTCGTGCATAATGTCATTGTTGCCTTGGGCACTGGAGCCATCAGGTTTAATTACCTCTTTGATACGGTTGTTGCTCCTGTTTCTGAGCGTGGTGACATGGAAGAACTTGGAGTTAGTATCTCCATATTTGAGCCATAAGGCCCTAGACTTCTACCTCTAGAAAGTCTCCTCACTAGCCAAGATATTGTGAAATTCTACCAAAAGTTTCCTCTCTTCGAACCTGGTCTCTTCATCTAGCTCACCATGCTGGATCTTGCTGTCAATGGCTTTCAATTTTTTGCTCACAATATTTTTGTTTTCAAAAATGTTTTCGAACACTTCTTTGTTCCAAATCTTGAGATTGTTCTTGACCACTTTCAGCTTTTGGGTAAGTTTGTAGGAGGGACTTCCCTGAAAGGGTTGTTGCCACCATTTGATTATTCTATTTTTTAGGTCTGGGTGCTTGACCCACATTACCTCGAATCAAAACGGACGATTGCCACTGGAATTGGAGGTTTGAGGAACATCCAAAAGGATGGGGTTATGATCAGACCCAACCTTGGGAAGGGAGTACAAAGAGGATTCTCCAAAGACCTGGATGGCTTCCTGTGATAGCAGGACCCTATCCAGCCATTCTTGGATGAGGTTGTTGCCCAGCCGCCTGTTGCTCCAAGTGTACTTAGCATCCTTAAGCTTGACGTCCATCAGTTCGTGTGAGTGGACAAAATCACTGAAGTCCTCCATGCTCCTAATTGGGAGCCTTGTTCCCCCCCTCTTATCAGATGGAAATAGGGGGGTGTTAAAGTCACCTACAATTATCCATGGGATGTCCTAGAAAGCCTTGCTCATGTGACTCAGATGCTCCCACAACCTGCCTCTTCCTTGCACGGTGTTGGGCGCATAGACATTCGATAAGATCCAGGACTTATTGTTGGTTATATCATAAAAAATGATGGTTAGGACACTGTCATCTACCTGAATGACACTACCTTCCACTTTTTTGGGGTCCCATAGGACCATAAGGCCCCTAGAGGCACCTCTAGCTTGCTTGAAGACCATTTCCCCTTGTTTCCAAATTTTTTGAGCTAGAATATTGGACCACACTTCATCTGTATTCATTTCTTGGAGAATAAGGACTGAGGGGGAGGTCTCTTTCCTTAATTCCTTAACTGCTCTCTGCCTGGGTAGGCCATTAAGGCCTCTCACGTTCCATGAGAGGACCTTCATTTATATTTCTTTGAATTCCTCCATCTTCCCCGTCCTTGGGGTGGGGGAGGTTTGCTGGTCTTGTTAGCCTCAAAGAGGGCCATGTCTTGAGGCACTAAAGTGCTTTGTTTTCTGTTTGCTATTTCATTTTCTATTTTCATCCTGTAATGTTCTGCATCTGGGATTCTTCCCCTCCTCCTTTCGCTGCCAAAGTCTATTGAATTAGTTGAACTGTGGGTTTGCTTCGGGCTAAACTTTGGGGGAGGGTTTTGTTGCTGGGTTGGGCTGGAGCAACCTTCGCCCACTGTCGGATCTGCCCCTATCTGCTCTACTTCCATGCTCATACCGATCCCCTCTGACTCCAGGGGCATGTCGTAAGGACAATTTGGGGGTGGGTAAGGAGAGGACCTACAAGGGGAAGGAGGAGGGGAAACAAGAGTTTCAAGGAGCCCCGATGCTGGTCCTTCTTTAGTAGATCTAACCGTTTCAATGGCAGTCTGAGCAAGGATTTCAAAGGAATTAGGGTCAAAAAAGGAAGGACTAACCTGGGTAGCCTGGTCAGGATCCACATGCTATTTTCCTTTTCCTTTCTGATGAACAGAGTCTTCTTGCAATTTTTGTTGGTAAACGCCTTTATGAGCTACTTTGGTGGGCCGAGACCAGGGTCGAAGGGGCCTTCCCTGCCCATTTGCATTAGGGCATTTTGGATTATTCCTATTTGGTGCTTCCTTGATGGCAACCAGGTCTAGGCACTGATTCCTCAGGTGTCCTTGGGTTTTGCATTCTGAGCAGAAAGCCGACTTGTTTTCGTATTCAATGGGTTGCCTTCTTGAGTAGTCCCCGTATTCCAGATCTATGAAGGACAGGAGCTCGGACTCCAGATTCATAGTTACACACATCCTTGCATGCATCATGCGAGATCTAGCTAGGGTGGGGTTGTCAATAATGACCAGATCCTTGATGAATTTGGTGATTCCTCTCAAGAAGTATTCATGGAAGAAATGGGCCGATAGGTTGGGAAGCCTGACCCAGATGGGGGCTGAGTTGATGCTTTGGCTTTCAGGGTCGAAGTCCTCTCCCCAAGGCCTAAGGAAGAGGCTTCGCCTACCCAAGAACCATGGCCCACCAGAGAGGATTCGGTTTGCATCTTCCTTATTATGGAGCTGGATCATGAAAAAGCCTCTTGTCATTGCAACAATCTCCATGCTTCCTGCTAGGCGCCACTTGGAGTAAGCCTAGGTCCTTATTGTTTCTATGTCGGGCCTTCCACCCAAAAACTTGTCGATGAGGGATGAGGTTTCAAGGGATAGAAAATCTTCCATGGTAGAGACAACAACCCTGAGCTTGTTTTTGTCTGGGGAGAGAGGAGGGAGAGTTTTTGAAAGCACGGTCTCCTTACCTTTAAGGGTTTGAGCAAAGGACAATATCCTAAGAGGGGCCCTAGCCTAGGTCCCTTTTTTTGGGTCTCTATCAGGTGGGTCTACATCCCACATTTTTCCAATAGGTACCAACATCTGAGGGCCCTCAGTGTCCTTAGTGGCCTTCGAATCGTCACCATCCTTACTCAGCTGGATTGGGGCACTGCATTCCAAGCTCCCTGCTCTGCCTGATCCACCTGGACCTCCTGGCCCACCTGCTGCACCTGCCCTACCTGCTTCCATTCAGAAAAAAAATTCCTCTATGAATCCTTTTCCTTTTTTATTTCATTAGTAAATATTGAATTGAATTAATATGTGAGAGGATGTTTCATTGCACTTTTAGACAATGCTTTTCATCAAGATTTTTTAATTATGCTATTTAAACTATGACTATGGTGTTGTGTTAATTTATAGAGCATGGCACTAATAGGTTTCTATGTCAACATGTCATTTGTGCATTGATATATGACAACACAAGTTTCATAAAAAATTAAATGTGGAAGTATTTTTGTATAATGTTGCCTTTTACCTTTTGGTTGGATTGTATCATCATTGTTAGATTGGATTTTTCTCAAATCCCTCCAAATTTTTATTACATGATTGATTTAAATGATAATATCAATGGTCAAATTATGGTTTAAAGGATAATGTTAGCAAAAATAAAGCAACACCATGGTGAAAAAGTCTTGGCATATTGATGTTGTAATAACAATTGATGTTATGCATGTATCACTTTATAAGATTTGAAATGGATCTCTAGGACACTCATCAATACCAAGAAGCAAGCAAGCTTAAAATTTTATGGTTAAAATTTTACTTTTTACTCATTTATTCATCAAATAAAAACCAATCTCTTTGTTTTCCATGCATTTATTTTTCAAGTTACACATCATAATCCAATGGAGATATAGTTGTATACCATACTTTCATAATCTAAGTTTGGATGGATAAACATATATTGGATAAATAACATCCTCCTATTAGGGTTGTCTCCTATGACCTATGGCCTCATAAACCTTGAAAACTACTTTACTTTACCTTACCTATATACTATATATTTCCTTGAAAAACCTTTGTGAATTTCATTTTAGCGTTTGAAAATAAATTACAATGAGATGCATATTTTATACCCTCATATAGTCTTACTAAACATCCCCATTTAGAGCTATTCTAGAATATCCCAACAATGACTCAAATTTCTCTTTGAAAGGTCTATCAAACCTTTTATAATAATAACAACCTATTTCAAACATTTAGTCATCTTATAGAGTGCCATTTTGGCACTTCAACCCTATAGCCATTAGTCATCTTATAGATATGACCTTAATTATCAAAAGACATAAAAAAGAACACAAAAGGTGTCCTAAACCATGACTTCTATCAAAAGGAAAAAATATCAAAAGGATATATAATTTGGTGGAATCACAATCCCACATACTATTCCTTCCTTTAACCAAGTACCAACTGGAATATCCAAGGTAGATTTTGATAGACAATATGCTTCTTCATTTAGTTTTGTAGATATATTTTTATAATATATCTCTACAAATTATTCTTCTATCAATTTCACTTGCTCATAATAAGGCCTAAGTATCAAATTTTGCATCCCTACTAATCCTAAAACCCAATCCACCACCAATTTTGAGTCACCAAAAACTTGAAGTTTTGTTATTCCCTATTCCACTACCATTCTTAAAAAATATCAAAGCCTTCCACTATGTCACATTATTGGTACCTTCACCAAGATTTGATTTTAAAGTGAGTTTATCACACTCCTGATATAATCTCTATAGAAAAAATCCCAATAATTCATAATATCCACTATTAAATTTATACCCTATCTTATAGATTTTAATTTTGGGGCTTCTTTAAGCCTTCATAAGTATATTTAATTTGAGCTTGAACTTGTATAGGTAGATTTTCTTTCCAACCATAAACCCCATGCCATTATTAATGTAAACCATATCTATTCCTTTAAGCCTTTGTCTTTGAACCATTATTGCATATTCTCCAATAGATTCCTTGTTGACCATTGTCCCTTCCCCTTAGTCATGGGTAGAATAGACCTCCACACTTATCTCGAGAAATCATAGTGAACCAAAAGGTGATCCATTTTTTCTTCTTCCCTTTTACACAAATTTCATTAACTTGGGACCTACAATTACCTCCTTTGTAGAACATCCCATGTCAATTCCTTCTTAGCTAAATCTTGCTCCACCACCAAAGGTCCTCCTCATTATTATCTTCAAACATTGCCTTGTAGCCTTAATTAGCTATAAATTGTCCACTAGCTAGGTTATTTGACCATAATAAAGAGTCTTCTTCTTGTCTTGGTATTATAAAATATCCTTATAGACCCATTGTATATTTATTCCATTGCTCAACTTCATTTCATTCCAAAAGTAATTACTTTGCTAAAAGCCACCCCTGATTCTATAAATTTTTTAATCCATAGAGGTTGTATTTGCCATTACCCTGAGCTCCTATATATTTATATGTTCTATTAAATTTTGAGATAGCTAGTAATTTCATACATTCCCCATCCAAGAGTCTTTTTATAACCTTACTTTCTTCACATTTCCTATTTTCCCAACCAAAAATTATCCACTAATAAAAAAATCCTTCACTAATGCTTTCCAAATGATAGTTGCATTGGTCATTAGCTTGATAGGATATCTAATACACTCTTCAAAGGACATGGAACCCAAATATTTATCCTTGATAACCTCATACCATAATCCTTTACTAGTTATCAATCTCCAAAGACTCTTGGTAGCTAGTGCTTTCTAAAAGTATGTATATTCTTAAGCCCCCATCCTCCTATTTATTTAGGTTTGACTATCTAACTAAATTTAACCAAAGGCATTGCATATTTCTCCCTTTTTTCTATCCAAATGAAATGAAAGCATTTATTTATTATTTTTTCCACTATTTAATAGGAATATAATCCATGGAGTTCCAAAATAATGGAATGGCTTCTAAAATTGATTTTACCAATGTTAAACGATATCCCAATCATAACCATCTATTGCACCATGAAGTTACCATTTTTTCTACTTTATTGTATAACCAAATACAATATTGGTATCCAGAATTATTTATCGTTAATATAAACCCCAAAATTTTATACCTTTACCAAAATCAATTAAATTGAATCCAAAACTCCTTACCACAACTTCTTATCCTAGTTGTAGTTTGTTGAAAGCTATATCTATCTTTTGGAGTTTTATTTCCATTCCTTTGGTAGCACAATATAGATCTAACAACTCTTTATATTTTAGTGCTTCTCTTAAGGTACCATTTCTAAATAGGAGCATATTATCTACAAATAGTAAATGAATCCCAACTAAATATTTTACCAATTTAATGTCTTTAATCATGCCATGTCTTTTGTGTTTCTTAAGCATTTTTCTCAACCCTTTAGCCTAAGTAAGAATAATAAAGGTGATAGAGGGCATCCCTGTATCAATCCTTTAGAAGCCTTGAATAATCTAGAATCTTAATCATTACTTAATATAGCAAAGGAAGTAAAATTAATACATCCCATTACTCAATTTACAAAGGGTGCACTACAACCAATATGAATTAATATAAGCCTAATGTACAACCATCTTACCCTATCAAAATATTTTCTAAAATCAAGATTAATTAGCATTTCTTATTTCTTCCTTGATTTGATTCAATGAAGTGATTACTAAGAAACACCTATACCTTCATGGATTTATCTATTACTCAAGAAACCAAACCAATCTTCTGAGAAGGTGTCTAAAAAAACCCTTTTTAACCTTATATAAATAATCTTGGATATGATTTTTTAGAGTATTATATAAATATATAGGCCTATAGTCCCCAAAATATTTTGGGTTATATTTATTAGGAATCAAGGTCAAGAAAGTTGTATTGATAGACCTAAGTACCTATCCATATTTCCTTGATTTCTAAACAACATTTAAAAGGTATTATTCCAAAACACACATGCAAGTCAATGAACCAACCAACTGGTCCTAGACTCTTCTCTTTATTAAAATATTTAACTATTATTTGTAGCTCCTCCTTAGTGAATTTTGTCATCAAAGTCTCTTTAACATCTTCATTGACCATCTTGGGTACATAAAGTGCTAGCTTAATGATTTTTTCAATATTTTTTTTTTTGGGTTTTGGATAAATTTTATTAAAGTATGATACTCCTAGTCTAGCTATTTCTTTGAACATTCTTATATTTCTTCTATCCTCTCCTTTCATATTCTAGATTGTATTTTGTAGACATGAAAAATTGACTCATTTTCCTTAGTTTTCCTCCTAGAGAAGTAAGGTCATATTTGAGCTTAATTTTACCTAAACAAATACCCTCCAAATTTCCCAAAACCTATACCATTGGATAGGGCTTAAAAATATCTTTCCAATGGTATATTATATATCCAATTTTGACACCATTTGACCCCTCAAACTGCCAAAAGACTATGTACATGTCTAACCTCCTAGTGAGATCGTACGATACGATCCCTGATTGTATCGTACGATCCCTAATTGTATGATATGATCCCTGATCATACGTATGATCTTGACCAAAAATAGAAAATGCTCAGTTAAGAAAAATGATAAATTAGTTGTAACATGTTTTGTCTTTACCTATGCAACCGTATGGTAGTTATAGAATCGAATCCACTGATCAGTCCTAGCTTGGAGGAGGTTGCAACCCACTTTGTCTTCTAGCCCAATTTCATTAGCTTGCTTAGCCTATTTAATCAAGCACCTCTCCCCTCGAATTCCTCCTAACTCCTTGACATAATTTTTGCATTCAAATCACTACAATTTTTGCATTAGGCCTAGGCATTTTTTTGTTTTATGCATGGTCAAAGGATATGATCTTGCTATGTCTATATGATCTTGTTGTTTTTGTACAATATTGTTGTTTTTGTATGATCTTGCTATTTATCTATGATCCTGCTATTTATATACAATCTTGTTGTTTCTGTACGCTTGCTTGTAGATCACTTGGGGGCAACCCCAAGTGTTGGTTTACATTCCTTGAGTTTTCCCTTTGCACATTTATAATCATATCTATCATTTCTATTTCATATAACATTACATTTAATCATTTGTATTCCTAGATTTCACCAACTTACAATTAATTGCACATTTCATGTAGTTTAAAGCATTCATATGTTAATTTCTTTTATTGTATTATTTAGTAGCTGACATTTAATCTAACCAATGCTTAAAAAGATCAATAGCACATTCTATTTTCTATTTTCTGCACTCTATCCATGAAACTGTAGGTTCCTATCATGATCGGATCTTTCGATCACTGATCGGATGGTACAATCATAGATCGTACGTATGATCTTGACCATAATCGTATGATCTTGCCCTACTACATACGATCTTGTCTACAATAAAAAATAAGAATCTTCATCAGACTTTCGAATACAGGTCAGAGTTTCAAATCACTTTTTAAGCATTGCATTGTCCATTAAAGCTCTTTTTTCTATTGTTTATTGTTTTCATATGAATAAAAATTGCATATAGGTTAGTCTAGTTGCATATTGGACAAACTAGGTGTATGGGAGATTTACTAAAAGGAACACATCAAAACAAACTCCAAAACCTAGGCATGGAAACTGCCATAAAATGTTTCCTGGTGAACCCTAAACAATTCATCGAAAAATCACCAAAGAAGACATGAACTCAAGTGTCTCTCTTTGAGGTGTAGACCTATCATTCTCCCATTCCCCTTCGAGGTGTGGATCCATTAGCCTGAAGGAAAGGAGTGCGTGAATTTTAGACCTACATTCTTTGGTGAACCCGACGTGAAAAACATAGGCATCTTTCTGATTTATAAAACATAAAAAAGCATAAAAATTACAAAAATATAAAAACAAAACAAAAACCAAAAATATCATTAATTTAAATTTGCACATTTTCATTCCATAGATATTAAATTTCAACATAGGAAGAGTTGTAAGCATAGATGTTAAAACAAAATGCCTAGAATTTTGAGAAGTGGTAAGCAATTAGAATCTGATTACATGGAGGAACAAGATCAAGAAAATTATGATGATAGAGTTCAAATAGAAGATGATAGAATTTTAGAACCAGATGAAGAAAACAACAATAAAGAAGAAGTAGGCTATACTATGCCTCATATGGATGATAAAGGTAATCTTAGTTTTAAGTCTATGCAACATTTCACTAGATTTCTAAAAGACAATATAGATGTCATTAATCATGTCCTACAGACAGAAGGTCAACTCCCTATGGGAGATTATTCAATGGAGGCTGCTATAGAAGCTCCTCTTCAATTAAATGGAAATCCATTAACATATATGAACAAAACAAATCAAGATCAAGTTGGTACATCTCAAAATGTGAATCAAAATCCAAATCAAAACATAGCAAAACCACCACCAACAACAAATTCAAATTCTAAAAAAAAACAACATTCTTCTACTTCACAAGCTATTAATCAACAAACATCCCAAAAAGCTAAGAAGATGCAAAATCTCAATCATAATCAACAGAAAGTTCAACAAAACACAATCCCATATAAGCTCCATAATACTGTTCCTACACATGCTTTACACAATAGTATTTCAATTGGAAATCCTTACACAACAACACAAATTATCATCAAAGATACAACAACATGGTGCAACAAAATCAATTTGGTGGACAACCACAGGGACTTGAAGCCATGGTTAAATAATTAGCTTCACATCTAGATCAAATAGATCCCTACCATCCCTCATATAGTTATAGAGATATGTGTAGCCAACCCTTGGATCCTATTGTGGTTGCCCAACCATACCCAAAATATTTCCCTATGTCTGTCCTTTCGATATATAAAGGAACCAAAGATCCTATTGAGCATCTTCGCATGTTTAGGATAGCATGTCATGATATTTCTCATGATGACTTGTTGTTGCTAAAAATATTCCCTAAAAGTCTTGGAGGCATGGCTCTAGAATGGTATTATCAACTACCTACAAATTCTTTAAGGAACTTTGAAGAGACAACAAAAATGTTTGTCCACCAATTTAGTGCCTACATAGAGAGGCATGTGACCATTAAGGATTTATACAATTTGAAACAAGGTAAAGATGAGAGTTTTGCTGAATTCTTGACTAAGTGGAGACAACTCTTAGGCAAACTACATTTTGCATTACCTCATCATGAAATGTTGGACATATTTATTGGTAATTTGCAAGAACAACTATCTTATGAGCTTTCTACTACTACAGTAACCTCCTTTGATCAAGCCATTGATCTAGCTAGGAGGGTAGAAGATGCCCTCATTAGAAGAGGACAATTTAAGAAGAAATATGAGGATAAAACTTCTAAAAACCAATATAAGAATAAGCAAGTAGTAGGTGATGGAGTTACTGATAGCAAAAACACCTCAAATGTTAACCTTGTTGAAATTGTAAAGAAATTTGTATTGAAAATACCTGATAAGCCACCAAGAGAATTCACAAGATTAAATCAACCCTTAACTATGATTTTACCTCAATTATTGGAACAAGGTTTGATACGGTTACCTGAGGTAAGACAACCAGATACCACTACAACTAGATATAGGGTTGATTTACATTGTAATTTTCACCAAGTGGATGGACATTCTACAAATTCTTGTAAAAGGTTAAAGCATATGATACAAGATTTGATTGATAAAGGTAAAATGGAAGTACAACAATTTCCTACAAATAATAATCCTCAAAATAATACCCAAAAACAACCAACTCAAAATGCAAATCAAAACTTAGATATTTTTCAACATCCTTTACCCAAGCATGGTAAAGAGGCTGTGAATCAAGTAGAACATCATAATGTTCCTCATCCAACTCGGTATGTGGGAACCATTAGTAGTCTCTTACCATATCAAAATATTCAAACCCCTTATGCACCTACTTTATCTGTGGTCACAACTAGACCAATACACTATTATTAAACATTTAAAAGTGACACAGAAAGTGACACATAAAGTGAAACAGAAAGTGAAATAGACATCACCTCAAATAATTCAAATAGTTTTGAAGATGAGTCAGATCAAATTCTTCCCATCACAGATTTATTAGTTCTAGAAGAACCATTCCCTAGAAGAATGACCACTCGACCTTCATCTCAACAAACACTTTCAAATGAACAAGCAGTAAATGATAGACCCCACTTTGGTCACTTACAAAATAATAATATTGTGGGTACTATTGGAGCCATCACTAGACAACAAATCCAAAATCAAAATTCTCAATCACAAACTCAAATAACTGATCAAGACATAGGGATCTTACAAAATCCCTTACCCAATCATCAACAATAAGAAAATAATCAATTGTCATATCATAATGTGCCTCATCACAATGATATTATTAGTTTAGTAGTAGAGACTACAACAAAGAAAGTTCTTACCCAACTAAATCATCTTGACAAGCAAGAGATAAATTCTTCATCCAACCAACCTTCAAGACCTCTCTTAATTCTGAAGAATAATCAAAAAGAAGATACAAGCATAGAAAACCCATATTTAGTGTTGAAATCTCAACCTAAAGTCTCCTTCAATATTCAACCACAATCGGACAATCATCCACATAAGATATCTCTTTTGAAATTTTTGCAAACCTCTCCCATTCATAGGGAATTTGTATTCTCTATTCTCTCTTTCTTTATCATCACTACAACAAGTTCTCTATTATTTTCCTCTTCATTATCATCATCACTTTTTGTCCATCACTTTTCTTCATCTACATCTACTTATCATTCTTCATCACAACAATCTCAACTATCAACCAATCAACTTCAATCACCTACACCACAACCAAATTGTTCTTCAAAACCTCCTTTGATTTTGAAGCCACCTTAGAAATGTTATGCACAAATCACCTTGTATAGTGTATATAGATCATCTTGTATATACCACCAATTCCAATCATCAAATTATCAAAACAACAAAAAAAAAAGAAACATGAAAATTTCCAAAAATATTTCAAATTGTTAAACTCTCATTTTTTGCATCATTGTGTGTTGTTTTCCAAGATTCAAGTTATATTTTATTTTATTTTAGATAAATTCAAAAGTTATCTTGAACCACGCACTTAATTTACATATTTAATAATTTTGATTTTGTCACTTTGATTATAAATCTCTCTTGTATCGAAAAGCACTATTACTTCATTAAATAAATTTTGAGTTTTGGGAAATGATCTTGCTACTTCTTGAACCAAGAACACATTCTCACATCTTAAATATGATTTGTTGCAAAATTCAAAATTGGATACTACATAGTAGTCTTAGTTCCTTAAGAGAAAAGTTTCCCTTGCTATCCTATCATGCGCATGGTCTAGAATACTGAGAATTGGCAAAAGGACAAGCTCCCCCTATACCCAAATAAAATCCCTTGCTCTACGTCTAATCTGGGCAAGTATCCCAAAAAATAAAAAGAAAAAGAAAAAGCAAAAGAAAAAAAAAAATAAAAGAAAAAGAAAAGTTCCATTTACTACAAAAGCAATAAAATCCCCTTGTTCAAAAATGGACAAGAAATCCCTATTCCAAAAATCAGAAGAAAAGAAGGGGGTAGTGAGCTTGAATCCCTAGAATTCCTCAGTTATTTGAAAGCCATGAGGTAAGCCCCATAATAGGTGGTTTGTGCCCAACCCGCTTGACCTTGGGTAATCCCTTTCGCGTGGTGACATGTCTGTCACATTAGTGACCTTCTTTTGTACAGACCAATGTCCACTTGTGGATTAGCTAGCTTTTGGTAACTTGACTTACATAGTAGTTCGGTACAATGGCATGCACAAAATCATGGTTAATGAACATTTCACTTGCACACACATTGGTTCATAAAAGTTTGCTTGTATCACTACCTTACTCAAAATTGGTAAATTAATTTCACAAGCACACACATTTGATCCTTGAGAGATTTTGTATCATTATGACAAATCAAGATGGATAATGAACTCACACATCACACATTGGTTCTTGATAAATTTGACTTTGTCTTGGAAATAATTTAAAATATTTCTTTGAAATTTGTTAGAAAATATTAGTTTATAACTATTCACATTAATCCATATCACTTCATTTTTTGCAATTACATACAATATATATTGTCTTCAAAAAATTTCAACATGTGACACAATGATTTATTTTCAAAATACAACTTGCATTTTCAAAATCATATATAATCATGCATTGCATTTTGACTTCGCGATGATGGTATAATTCCTAGTAATTATTTTTCTCAAATTTCACACTAGGGATTCTATGCCTAGCGCAAGTCATCCTTCCCAAATTTTCATGCTTAAATCACTTTATATCCCTCACAAAAACAATCTTTATCAACCTATTTTCTCAAAATCAATTTCTTTTAAAATCAACATCTCCTTTCATCATCATAAGCCTCAAGGTCACTCTTGAGCCCACAATATTTTTGGTATTAGCAATACAAAACTTCCTCACAATAGGATCCGCTTCATGACCCAGCGAGCATCGATCTCCACCAATGGTCATATAACAACACAACATCCTTTGAGGTTCATTGTTAATCCATCTATTTTATCACCACACAAAAACATCTTTTGTCTTTCAAAAACACTTTACAAAATCATTTTCCTTTTATGTTAAGCATGATCAAAATGTTCAAAAATCAAAGCATGATTACAAGAAATTATATAACACAAACCATCATAAGCAAATGTAATAAATACCCAAAAAATCACACAAAGTCACATAAAACAAATAAGATCAATATATATATATATATATTTAATTTTTTTTGTGTGTTTCCACCAAACATAGAATTTGGTGTAAAAACTCGAGGGGGCATCCTAGTCAGTAAATTAGTAATTATTTTTCTAAAACATCAATTTCCCATGAACTATTCATTCTAAACCATCTACTCCTTTTTTCCCATGTCAATCATAATCACTTCTACTCAAGTGTCTACACTTTTCTTTGATGCATTTATTGTTCATAAATACGCCAAAGAGGGGGTAAAATGTAGACATGAAAAATTGACTCATTATCATTAGTTTTCCTCCTAAAGAAGTAAGGTCATATTTGAGATAAATTTTACCTAAACAAATCATCTCAATTATTCTAAAATTTATACCATTGGATAGGGCTTGAAAAGATCTTTCCAACGGTATATTATATATCCAATTTTGACACTATTTGACCCCTCAAACTACCAAAAAACTATGTACATGTCTAACCTCTTAGCGAGATCGTAGATATGATCTGATATAAGATTAGATCATATGATAAGATCTCTAGATCGTACATACAATCTTGCTCAAAAATAGAAAATATTCAATTAAGAAAAATGATAAATTAGTTATAATATTTTTTGTCTTTACTTGTGCAACCGTACGGTAGTTATGGGATCGGATCCACCGATCAGTCCCATCTTGGAGGAGGTTGCAACCCACTTTGTCTTCTAGCCCAATTTCATCAGCTTGCTTAGCCTATTTAATCAAGCATCCCTCCCCTTGAATTCCTCCTGACTCCTTAACATAATTTTTGCATTCAAATCGCTGCAATTTCTACATTAAGCCTTGGCATTTTTCTATTTTGTGTAGGATTGGAGGATACGATCTTGTTGTTTCTATATAATTTTGATGTTTCTGTCCGATCTTGTTGTTTATATATGATCTTGTTGTTTCTGTATGATCTTGATGTTTCTGTATGATCTTGTTGTTTATGTACGATCTTGCTTGTAGATCACTTGGGGGCAACTCCAAGTGTTGGTTTGCATTCCTTAAGTTCTCAATTTGCATATTTATCATCCTATCTATCATTTTTATTTCATATAACATTAGATTTAATCATTTGCATTCTTGGAGTTCACCAATTTGCATTTAATTGCATATTTCATATAGTTTAAGCATATACATGTTATTTCATTGTATTAATTCAATAGATGATATTTAGATCTAATTTCTATGCTTAAAAAGATAAATAGCACATTCTATTTTTTTTTTCTACACTCTATTCATGAAACTGCAGGTTTCTTGATTTGATCAGATATTTTGATCACTGATATGATACGATCTTGATCAGAATCATATGATCTTGCCCTACTGCATATGATCTTATCTACAATCAAAAATTATAATCTTCATCAGACTTTCGGATACAAGTCAGAGTTTCTAATCACTTTTTAAGCATTGCATTGTCCATTAAAGCTCTATTTTCTGTTGTTTGCTATTTTCATATGAATCAAAATTGCATATAGGTTAGCATAGTTGCATATTGGCCAAAACTAGGTGATTGTGAGATTTTCTAAAAGGAACACATCAAAACAAACTCCAAAACCTAGGCATGGAAACTGCCATAAAATATTTCCTGGTGAACCCTAAATAATTCATCAAAAAATCACCAAAGAAGACATGAACTCAAGTGTCTCTCTTCGAGGTGTAGACCTATCATTCTCCCATTCCCCTTCAAGGCATGGATCCATTAGCTTGAAGGAAAGGAGTGTGAGAATTTTAGACCTACATTCTTTGGTGAACCCGACGTGAAAAACATTAGGCATCTTTCTGATTTATAAAACATAAAAAAGCATAAAAATTACAAAAAATATAAAAACAAAATAAAAACTAAAAGATCATTAATTTAAATTTACACATTTTCATTTCATAGATGTTAAAAAAAAATGCCTAGAATTTTAAGAAGTGGTAAGCAATTAGAATCTGATTACATGGAGGAACAAGATCAAGAAAACTTTGATGATAGAGTTCAAATAGAAGATGATAGAATTTTAGAACAAGATGAAGAGAATAATAATGAAGATGAAGTAGACTATACTATGCCTCATATGGATGATAAAGGTAATCTCAGTTTTAAGTCTATGCAACATTTCACTAGATTTCTAAAAGATAATATAGATGTCATTAATCATGTCATACAGATAGAAGGTCAACTCCCTATGGGATATTATTCAAAGGAGGCTGCTATAAAAGATCCTCTCTAGTTAAATGGAAATCCATTAACATATATGAACAAAACAAATCAAGATCAAGCTGGTACATCTCAAAATGTGAATCAAAATCCAAATCAAAACATAGCAAAACCACCACCAACAACAAATTCAAATTCTAAGAAAAAACAACATTCTTCTGCTTCACAAGCTATTAATCAACAAGTACCATAGAAAGCTAAGAAGATGCAAAATATTAATCATCATTAGCAAAAATTTCAACAAAACACAATCCCATATAAGCTCCATAATATTGTTCCTACACATGCTTTACACAACAATATTTCAATTGGAAATCCTTACACAACAACACCAACTTATCATCAAAGATACAACAACATGGTACAACAAAATCAATTTGGTGGACAACCACAAGGACTTGAAGCCATGGTTAAATAATTAGCTTCATGACTAGATCAAATAGATCCCTACCATCCCTCATATAGTTATAGAGAGATGTGTAGCCAACCCTTGGATCCTATTGTGGTTGCTCAACCATACCCAAAATATTTCCCTATGCCTGTCCTCCCGATATATAAAGGAACCAAAGATCCTATTGAGCATCTTCGCATGTTTAGGATAACATGTCATGATATTTCTCATGATGACTTGTTGTTGCTAAAAATGTTCCCTAAAAGTCTTGGAGGCATGGCTCTAGAATGGTATTATCAACTACCTACAAAATCTTTAAGGAACTTTGAAGAGACAATAGAGATGTTTGTCCACCAATTTAGTGCCTATATAGAGAGGCATGTGACCATTAAGGATTTATACAATTTGAAACAAGGTAAAGATGAGAGTTTTTCTAAATTCTTGACTAAGTGGAGACAACTCTTAGGCAAACTACATTTTGCATTACCTCATCATGAAATGTTGGACATATTTATTGGTAATTTGCAAGAACAACTATCTTATGAGCTTTCTACTACTACAGTAACCTCCTTTGATCAAGCCATTGATCTAGCTAGGAGGGTAGAAGATGCCCTCATTAGAAGAGGACAATTTAAGAAGAAATATGAGGATAAAACTTCTAAGAACCAATATAAGAATAAGCAAGTAGTAGGTGATGGAGTTATTGATAGCAGAAATACCTCAAATGTTAAACTTGCTAAAATTGTAAAGAAATTTGTATTGAAAATCCTTGATAAGCCACCAAGAGAATTCACAAGATTAAATCAACCCTTAACTATGATTTTACCTCAATTATTGGAACAAGGTTTGATACGGTTACCTGAGGTAAGACAACCAGATACCACTGCAACTGGATATAGGGTTGATTTACATTGTAATTTTCACCAAGTAGATGGACATTCTACAAATTCTTGTAAAAGGTTAAAGCATATGATACAAGATTTGATTGATAAAGGTAAAATGGAAGTACAACAATTTCCTTCAAACAATAATACTCAAAATAATACCCAAAAACAACCAACTCAAAATGCAAATCAAAACTTAGATATTTTTCAACATCCTTTACCCAACCATGGTAAAGAAACTGTGAATCAATTAGAACATCATAATGTTCCTCATCCAACTCGGTATGTGGGAACCATTAGTATATTTTTACCACAACAAGATTTGCAAACTTCCTATGTACCTACTTTATCTATAATCACAACTAGACCAATACAATATATTCAAAAAGTGACACGAAAGTGAAACAAAAAGTGAAACATAAAGTGAAATAGAAAGTGAAATAGACATCACCTCAAATAATTCAAATAGTTTTGAAGATGAGTCAAATCAAATTCTTCCCATCATAGATTTATTAGTTCCAGAAGAACCATTCCCTAGAAGAATGACCACTCGACCTTCATCTCAACAAACACTTTCAATTGAACAAACAGTAAATGCTAGACCCCACTTTGGTCACTTACAAAACAATAATATTGTGGGTACTATTGGAGCCATCACTAGACAACAAATCCAAAATCAAAATTCTCAATCACAAACTCAAACAACTGATCAAGACATGGGGATCTTACAAAATCCCTTACCCAATCATCAACAATAGGAAAATAATCAATTGTCATATCATAATGTGCCTCATCACAATGATATTATTAGTTTAGTAGTAGAGACTACAACAAAGCAAGTTCTTGCCCAACTAAATCATCTTGATAAGCAAGAGATAAATTCTTCATCCAACCAACCTTCAAGACCTCTCTTGGTTCTAAAGAATAATCAAAAAGAAGATACAAGCATAGAAAACCCATATTTAGTGTTGAAATCTCAACCTAAAGTCTCCTTCAATATTCAACAACAATGGGACAATCTTCCAACTAAGATATCCCTTTTGAAACTTTTGCAAACCTCTCCCATTCATAGGGAATTTGTATTCTCTATTCTCTCTTTCTTTATCATCACTACATTAAGTTCTCTATTCTCTTCCTCTTTATCATCATTGCCACCTTTTGTGCACCTTTTATCTTCATTCTCTCTCTCATTATTGTTATCACATCAAGTTCTCTATTATTTTTCTCTTATTATCATAACTTTTTGTCCATCACTTTTCTTCATCTACATCTATTTATCATCCTTCATCACAACAATCTCAACTATCAACCAATCAACTTCAATCACCTACACCACAACCAAATTATTCTTCAAAACCTCCTTTGATTTTGAAGCCACCTTAGACATGCTATATGCAAATCACCTTGTATAGTGTATATAGATCATCTTGTATATATCATCAATTCCAATCATCAAAATATCAAAAAAACAAAAAAATCAAAAAAACATGAAAATTTCCAAAAATATTTCAAATTGTTAAACTCTCATTCTTTGCATCAATGTGTGTTGTTTTCCAAAATTCAAGTTATATCTTATTTTATTTCAGATAAACTCAAAAGTTATCTTGAACCATGCACTTAATTTACATCTTTAATGATTTTTATTTTGTCACTTTGATTATAAATCTCTCTTGTATCGAAAAGCACTATTACTTCATTAAATAAATTTTGAGTTTTGGGAACTGATCTTGCTACTTCTTGAACCAAGAACACATTCTCACATCTTAAAAATGATTTTTTGCAAATTTCAAAATTGGATACTACATAGTAGTCTTAGTTCCTTAAGTGAAAAGTTTCCCTTGCTATCCTATTATGCGCATGGTCTAGAATATTGAGAATTGGCAAAAGGACAAGCTCCCCCCTACCCGAATAAAATCCCTTGCTCTACGTCTAATCTGGGCAAGTATCCCGAAAAGAAAAAGAAAAATAAAAGAAAAAGAAAAAGAAAAAGAAAAAAAAAGTAGTTCCACTACAAAAGCAATAAAATCCCCTTGTTCAAAAATGGACAAGAATCCCTATTCCAAAAATCAGAAGAAAAGAAGGGGGTAGTGAGCTTGAATCCCTAGAATTCCTCAGTTATTCGAAAGCCATGAGGTAAGCCCCATAACATGTGGTTTGTGCCCAACCCGCTTGACCTTGGGTAATCCCTTTCGCATGGTGACATGTCTGTCACATTAGCGACCTTCTTTTGTATAGACCAATGTCCACTTGTGGATTAGCTAGATTTTGGTAACTTGACTTACATAGTAGTTCAGTACAATTGCATGCACAAAATCATGGTTAATGAACATTTCACTTGCACACACATTGGTTCATAAAAGTTTGCTTGTATCACTACCTTACTCAAAATCGGTAAATCAATTTCACAAGCACACACATTTGATCCTTGAGAGATTTTGTATCATTATGACAAATCAAGATGGATAATGAACTCACACATCACACACTGGTTCTTGATAAATTTGACTTTGTCTTTGAAATAATTTAAAATATTTCTTTGAAATTTTTTTAGAAAATATTAGTTTATAACTATTCACATTAATCTATATCACTTCATTTTTTACAATTACATATAATATATATATATATGTCTTCAAAAAATTTCAACATGTGACACAATGATTTATTTTCAAAATACAACTTGCATTTTCAAAATCATATATAATCATGCATTGCATTTTGACTTCATGATGATGGTATAATTCCTAGTAATTATTTTTCTCAAATTTCACACTAGGGATTCTATGCCTAGCGCAAGTCATCCTTCCCAATTTTTCATGCTTAAATCACTTTATATCCCTCACAAAAATGATCTTTATCAACTTATTTTCTCAAAATCAATTTCTTTTAAAATCGACATCTCCTTTCATCATCATAAGCCTCAAGGTCACTCTTGAGCCCACAATATTTTTGGTATTAGCAATACAAAACTTCCTCACAATAGGATCCGCTTCATGACCCAGCGAGCATCGATCTCCACCAATGGTCATATAACAACACAACATCCTTTGAGGTTCATTGTTAATCCATCAATTTTATCATCACATAAAAACATCTTTTTCAAAACACACTTTACAAAATCATTTTCCTTTTATGTTAAGCATGATCAAAATGTTCAAAAATCAAAGCATGATTACAAGAAATTATGTAACACAACCATCATAAGAAAATGTAATAAATACCCAATAAATCACACAAAGTCACATAAAACAAAGAAGATCAATATATATATATATATCTCAATATATAAGTACAAAATGAAGTAATGTATCACAATTCAAAATTGTACTCATATATATACAAAAAAAAAAATTAAAAATTTGAGTTTTCCACCAAATATAGAATTTGGTGTAAAAACTCGAGGGGGCATCCTAGTCAGTAAATTAGTAATTATTTTTCTAAAACATCAATTTCCCATGAACTATTCATTCTAAACCATCTACTCCTTTTTTCCCATGTCAATCATAATCACTTCTACTCAAGTGTCTACACTTTTCTTTGATGCATTTATTGTTCATAAATACGCCAAAGAGGGGGCAAAATGTAGACATGAAAAATTGACTCATTTTCCTTAGTTTTCCTCTTAAAAAAGTAAGGTCATCTTTGAGATTAATTTTACCTAAAAAAATCCCCTCCAAATTTCCCAAAACCTACACCATTGGATAGGGCTCAAAAAGAGCTTTCCAACGGTATATTATATGTCCAATTTTGACACCGTTTGACCCCTCAAACTACCAAAAAACTATGTACATGTCTAACCTCTTGGCGAGATCGTACGATATGATCTTTAATTGTATGATACAATATTTGATTGTACGATACAATATTTGATCATATCTTATGATCCCTGATTGTATGATATGATCCCTGATCATATGTATGATCTTGACCAAAAATAGAAAATGCTCAGTTAAGCAAAACGACAAATTAGTTGTAACATGTTTTGTCTTTACCTATGCAATCGTATGATAGTTACGAGATCGGATCCACCGATCAGTCCCAACTTGGAGGAGGTTGCAACCCACTTTGTCTTCTAGCCCAATTTCATCAGCTTGCTTAGCCTATTTAATCAGGCATCCCTCCCCTCGAATTCCTCCTAACTCCTTGACATAATTTTTGCATTTAAATTGCTACAATTTCTACATTAGGCCTAGGCATTTTTTTGTTTTATGCAGGATCGAAGGATACGATCTTGCTGTTGATACGATCTTGTTGTTTCTGTATGATCTTGCTATTTTTATATGATCTTGTTATTTTTGTATGATCTTGTTGTTTCTGTATGATCTTGTTATTTTTGTACGATCTTGCTTGTAGATCACTTGGGGGCAACCCCAAGTGCTGGTTTGCATTCCTTAAGTTCTCCCTTTGCATATTTATCATCTTGTCTATCATTTCTATTTCATATAATATTATATTTAATAATTTTCATTCTTGGAGTTCACCAATTTGCATTCAATTGCATATTTCATATAGTTTAAGGTATATCATATATTAACTTCATTTACATTGTGTTAATCTAATTCATGCTTAAAAATATCAATAGCATATTCTATTTTCTATTTTTTGCACTCTATTCATGAAACTGTAGGTTTCTATCAAGATCGGATCGTTCGATCACTGATCGGACGGTACGATCATAGATCGTACGTACGATCTTGACCAAAATCATACGATCTTGCCCTACTGCATACGATCTTGTCTACAATAAAAAATTAGAATCTTCATCAGACTTTCGGATACAGGTCAGAGTTTCTAATCACTTTTTAAGCATTGCATTGTCCATTAAAGCTCTATTTTCTATTGTTTGCTATTTTCATATGAATCAAAATTGCATATAGGTTAGCATAGTTGCATATTGGCCAAAAACTAGGTGAATGTGAGATTTTCTAAAAGGAACACATCAAAACAAAACTCCAAAACCTAGGCATGGAAACTGCCATAAAATGTTTCCTGGTGAACCCTAAACAATTCATCAAAAAATCACCAAAGAAGACACGAACTCAAGTGTCTCTCTTCGAGGTGTAGACCTATCATTCTCCCATTCCCCTTCGAGGCGCGGATCCATTAGCCTGAAGGAAAGGAGTGTGTGAATTTTAGACCTACATTATTTGGTGAACCCAACGTGAAAAACATTAGGCATCTTTCTGATTTATAAAACACAAAAAAGCATAAAAATTACAAAACATAAAAACAAAACAAAAACCAAAAATGTCATTAATTTAAATTTGCATATTTTCATTCCATAGATGTTAAATTTCAACATAGGAAGAGTTGTAAGCATAGATGTTAAAACAAAATGCCTAGAATCTTAAGAAGTGGTAAGCAATTAGAATCTGATTACATGGAGGAACAAGATCAAGAAAATTTTGATGATAGAGTTCAAATAGAAGATGATAAAATTTTAGAACAAGGTGAAGAGAACAACAATAAAGAAGAAGTAGGCTATACTATGCATCATATGGATGATAAAGGTAATCTTAGTTTTAAGTCTATGCAATATTCACTAGATTTTTAAAAGATAATATAGATTTCATTAATCATTTCATAAAGACAAAATGTCAACTCCCTATGGGAGATTATTCAATGGAGATTGTTATAAAAGCTTCTCTCTGGTTAAATCAAAATCCATTAACATATATGAATAAAACAAATCAAGATCAAGCTGGTACATATCAAAATGTGAATCAAAATCCAAATCAAAACATAGCAAAACCACCACCACCAGCAACAAATTCAAATTCTAAGAAAAAATAGCATTCTTCTGCTTCACAAGCTATTAATCAACAAGTACCATAAAAATCTAAGAAGATGCAAAATCCTAATCAAAATCAGAAAAAAATTCAACAAAATACAATCCCATATAAGCTCCATAACACTGTTCCTACAAATGCTTTACACAATAGTATTTCAATTGGAAATCCTTACACAACAACACCAACTTATCATCAAAGATACAACAACATGGTACAACAAAATCAATTTGGTGGACAACCACAAGGACTTGAAGCCATGATTAAATAGTTAGCTTCACATCTAGATCAAATAGATCCCTACCATCCCTCATATAGTTATAGAGAGATGTGTAGTCAACCCTTGGATCCTATTGTGGTTGCCCAACCATACCCAAAATATTTCCCTACACCTATTCTTCTGATATATAAAGGAACCAAAGATCTTATTGAGCATATTCGTATTTTTAAGATAGCTTGTCATGATGTTTCATATGATGGCTTGCTTTTGCTAAAAATATTCCCTAAAAATCTCGAAGGTATGGCTTTGGAATGGTACTATCAATTACCCAATAATTCACTAAGGAACTTTGAAGAGACATAAAAAATGTTTGTCCACCAATTTAGTGCCTACATAGAGAGGCATGTGACCATTAAGGATTTATACAATTTGAAACAAGGTAAATATGAGAGTTTTGCTGAATTCTTGACTAAGTGGAGACAACTCTTAGGTAAACTACATTTTTCATTACCTCATCATGAAATGTTGGACATATTTATTGGTAATTTGCAAGAACAACTATCTTATGAGCTTTCTACTACTACAATAACCTCCTTTGATCAAGCCATTGATCTAGCTAGGAGGGTAGAATATGCCCTCATTAGAAGAGGATAATTTAAGAAGAAATATGAGGACAAAACTTCTAAGAACCAATATAAGAATAAAAAAGTAGTAGGTGATGGAGTTATTGATAGTAGAAATACCTCAAATATTAACCTTGCTAAAATTGTAAAGAAATTTATATTGAAAATTCCTAATAAGCCATCAAGAGAATTCACAAGATTAAATCAACCCTTAACTATGATTTTACCTCAATTATTGGAACAAGTTTCGATATGATTACCTGAGGTAAGACAACTAGATGCCACTACAACTAGATATAGGGTTGATCTACATTGTAACTTTCATAGAGTGGATGGTCATTCAACAAATTCTAGTAAAAGGTTAAAGCATATGATACAAGATCTAATTTATAAATGTGAAATTGACATAGAAAAATTTTCTTCAAGTAATAATCCTCAAAACAATACCCAAAAATAACCAACCCAAAATGCTAATCAAAACTTAGATATTTTTCAACATCCTTTACCCAACCATGGTAAAGAAACTATGAATCAATTAGAACATCATAATGTCCCTCATCCAACCAGATATGTGGGAACCATTAGTAGTCTCTTCCCATATCAAAATATTCAAACCCCTTATGTTCCTACTTTATCCACAATTACAACTAGGCCAATCATATATACAAAAAGTGATACAAAAAGTGACACAGAAAGTGAAACAAAAAGTGAAACAGAAAGTAAAATAGAAAGTGAAATAGACATCACCTCACATAATTCAAATCATTTTGAAGATGTGTCAAATCAAATTCTTTCATCACAAATTTATTGGTCCCAAAAGAATCATTTAATCTAACTCATGCTTAAAAATATCAATAGCACATTCTATTTTATGTTTTTTGCACTCTATTCATGAAAATGTAGGTTCTTATTGTGATTGGATCTTCCAATCACTGATCAGATGGTATGATCATAGATCGTACATACGATCTTGACCAAAATCATACGATCTTGCCTTGTTGCGTACGATCTTGTCTACAATCAAAAATTAAAATCTTCTTCAGATTTTTGGATACAGGTCAGAGTTTCTCATCACTTTTTAAGCATTACATTGTCCATTAAAGTTCTATTTTCTATCAAATCTTGGGCCTCTCCAGACTGAACGCTTGTCCCTTTCCTAGCGCTTTCAGTGGCATAAAAGTTTTAAAATGATTGTGGCATGGTGGTTATAGGGGCGGACTGCGCAAAGATCTGTGTGGTGATTTTTGGGGCAGACAGCGTAGAATACTGTGGCGGCCATAAAAAGCTAGACAGCCTACCCGGATTAGTAGCGGCTACCAATTCCACCATGTAAATTAAAAAAAAAAAAAAATTATTTTCTATTGTTTGCTATTTTTATATGAATCAAAATTGCATATAGGTTATCTAGTTGCATATTGGCCAAACTAGGTGTATGTGAGATTTGCTAAAAGGAACACATCAAAAAAAAACTTCAAAAACTAGGTGTGGAAACTGCCATAAAATATTTCCTAGTGAACCTTAAATAATTCATTGAAAAATCACCAAAAAATGCATGAAATCAAGTGTCTCTCTTCGAGGTACAAACCTATCATTCTCCCATTCCCCTTCGAGGAACGAATCCATTAGCATGAAGGAAAGGAGTGTGTGAATTTTAGACCTACATTCTTTGGTGAACCTGATGTGAAAAACATAGGCATATTTTTTATTTATAAAATACAAAAAAGCATAAAATTAAAAAAAAAAAAACAAAAACAAAAACCAAAAAGATCATTACTTTAAATTTGCACAGTTTCATTCCATAGATGTTAAATTTCAACATAGGAAGAGTTCTAAGCATAGATGTTAAAAAAAATGCCTAGAATCTTAAGAAGTGGAAATCAATTAGAATCTAATTACATGGAAGAACAAGATCAAGAAAATTATGATGATAGAGTTCAAATAGAATATGATAAAATTTTAGAACCAGATGAAGAAATCAACAATAAAGAAGAATACTATGCCTCATATGGATGATAAAGGTAATCTCAATTTTAAGTCTATGCAACATTCACTAGATTTCTAAAATACAATATAGATGTCATTAATCATGTCATATAGACAAAATGTCAACTCCCTATGGGAGATTATTCAATGGAGATTGTTATAAAAGCTTCTCTCTGGTTAAATGGAAATCCATTAATATATATGAACAAAACAAATCAAGATCAAGCTAGTACATATCAAAATGTGAATCAAAATCCAAATCAAAACATAGCAAAACCACCACCAGCAGCAACAAATTCAAGAGAGGTCCTAGGTGTTGTAGGTGAGATGGAGAGGAGAGGGCAATCCTCCAAGAGAGGTCCCAGGTTCAAATATCCACCCTACCAAAAATATGAATTGGGTATTGAAAATCCAATTGATAATGTTGGTGTGGGTAGGGTTGGGTGTGACCCCCGGGTGACTTTGACGGTGTAGAACCCCCTATTCGTGGTCTCTCAGACCAAGGCGGCTCCGCAAGGGGTTTTCGCCTAAAAAAAAATTTAGATCCCTACTATCCCTTAAACATTTATAGAGAGATGTGTAGTCAACCCTTGGATCCTATTGTGGGTGCCCAACCATACCCAAAATATTTCCCTATGCCTGTTCTTCCGATATATAAAGGAACCGAAGATCCTATTGAGCATCTTCGTATGTTTAGGATAGCTTGTCATGATGTTTCACATGATGACTTGCTATTGCTAAAAATATTCCCTAAAAGTCTCGGAGGCATGGCTTTGGAATGGTACTATCAATTACCCAATAATTCACTAAGAAAATTTGAAGAGACAACAGAAATGTTTGTCCACCAATTTAGTGCCTACATAGAGAGGCATGTGACCATTAAGGATTTATACAATTTGAAACAAGGTAAATATGAGAGTTTTGCTAAATTCTTGACTAAGTGGAGACAACTCTTAGGAAAACTATATTTGCATTACCTCATCATGAAATGGTGGACATATTTATTGGTAATTTGCAAGAACAACTATCTTATGAGCTTTCTACTACTACAGTAACCTCCTTTTATCAATCCATTGATCTATCTAGGGGGTTATAATATGCTCTCATTAGAAGAGTATAATTTAAGAAGAAATATGAGGATAAAACTTGTAAGAACAAATATAAGAAGAAACAAGTAGTAGGTGATGGAGTTACTGATAGCAGAAACACCTCAAATGTTAACCTTGCTAAAATTGTAAAGAAATTTGTATTGAAAATTATTGATAAGCCACCAAGAAAATTCACAAGATTAAATCAAACCTTAAATATTATTTTACCTCATTTATTGTAACAAGGTTTGATACGGTTACCTAAGGTAAGACAACCAGATAACACTACAGCTAGATATAGGGTTGATCTACATTGTAACTTTCATAGAGTGGATGGTCATTCAATAAATTATTGTAAAAGGTTAAAGCATATGATACAAGATCTAATTGATAAAGGTGAAATATAAGTAGAACAATTTCCTTCAAATAATAATCCTCAAAATAATACCCAAAAACAACCAACCCAAAATGCTAATCAAAACTTAGATATTTTTCAACATCCTTTACCCAACCATGGTAAAGAAACTATGAATCAATTAGAACATCATAATGTCCCTCATCCAACTAGATATGTGGGAACCATTAGTAGTCTCTTTCCATATCAAAATATTCAAACCCCTTATGTGCCTACTTTATCCACAATTACAACTAGGCCAATCATATATACAAAAAGTGACACAAAAAGTAACACAGAAAGTGAAACAAAAAGTATAATAGAAAGTGAAATAGACATCACCTCACATAATTCAAATAATTTTGAATATGAGTCAAATCAAATTCTTCCCATCACATATTTATTGGTCCCAAAAGAACTATTCTCTAGAAGAATGAGCACTCGACCTTCATATCAACAAACAATTTCAAATGAACAAGCAGTAAACACCCCACTTTGGTCACTTACAAAACAATAATATTGTGGGTACTATTGGAGCCATCACTAGACATCAAATCCAAAATAAAAATTCTCAATCACAAATTCAAATGACTGATCAAGACATGGGGATCTTACAAAATCCCTTACCCAATCATCAACAATAGGAAAATAATCACTTGTCATTTCATAATGTGCCTCATCACAACGATATTATTAGTTTAGTAGTAGAGACTACAACAAAGAAATTTCTTGCCCAACTAAACCACCTTGACAAGCAGGATATAAATTCTTCATTCAACCAATCTTCAAGATCTCTCTTGGTTCTGAAGAACAATAAAAAATAAGATACAAGCATAGAAATCCCATATTTAGTGTTGATATCTCAACCTAAAGTCTCCTTCAATATTCAACCATAACGAGACAATCTTCCAACTAAGATATTATTTTTGAAACTTTTGCAAACCTCTCCCATTCATAGGGAATTTGTATTCTCTATTCTCTCTTTCTTTATCATCACTACATTAAGTTCTCTATTCTCTTCCTCTTTATCACCATTGACACCTTTTGTTCTTCATTATCTCTTTCTTTATCATTATCACATCAAGTTCTCTATTCTTTTCATATTCATCACTTTTTGTTCATCACCTTTCTTCATCTATATTTGATCATCATCCTCCATCACAACAATATAAAATATCAACAAATCAACTTCAATCACCTACACCACAACCAAATTGTTCTTCAAAACCTCCTTTGATATTGAATCCATCTTAAGCATGCTATACGCAAATCACCTTGTATAATGTATATAACTCATCTTTTATATACCACCAATTCCGATCATCAAATTATCAAAAGAAAAAAAAAAAGAAACATAAAAATTTCCAAAAATATTTCAAGTTGTTAAACTCTTATTTTTTGCATCAATGTGTGTTGTTTTCCAAGATTCAAGTTATATATTATTTTATTCCAGATAAAGTCAAAATTTATCTTGCACCATGCACTTAATTTACATCTTTAATAATTTTTATTTTGTCACTTTGATTATAAATCTCTCTTGTAATGAAAAGCACTATTATTTCATTAAATAAATTTTGAGTTTTGGGAAATGATCTTGCTACTTCTTGAACCAAGAAAACATTCTCACATCGTAAATATGATTTGCTGCAAAATTGAATACTACATAGTAGTCTTAGTTCCATAAGTGGAAAGTTTCCCTTGCTATCATATCACGCACATGGTCTAGAATACTGAGAATTGGCAAAATGACAAGCTCCCCCTCTACCTAAATAAAATCCCTTGCTCTACGCCTAATCTAGGCAAATATCCTGAAAATAAAAAGAAAAAGAAAAATCAAAAGAAATAAAAAAATAAAACAAAAAGAACAACAAAAGCAATAAAATCCCCTTGTTCAAAAATGGACAAGAAATCCCTATTCTAAAAATCAGAAGAAAAGAAGGGGCTAGTGAGCTTGAATCCCTAGAATTCCTTAGTTATTTGAAAGCCATGAGGTAAGCCCCATAATAGGTTGTTTGCGCCCAACCCGCTTGACCTTGTGTAATTCCTTTTGCATAGCAACATGTCTATTAGATTAGTGACCTTCTTTTTTACAAATCAATGTTCACTTGTGGATTAGCTAGCTTTTTGTAACTTGAATTACATAGTAGTTCAGTACAGTTGCATGCACAAAATCATGGTTAATGAACATTTCACTTGCACACACATTGGTTCATAAATGTTTGTTTGTATCATTACCTCACTTAAAATCGGTAAATCAATTTCACAAGCACACACATTTTATCCTTGAGAGATTTTATATCATTATGACAAATCAAGATGGATAATAAACACATCACAAATTGCTTCTTGATAAATTTGACTTTGTCTTGGAAATAATTTAAATTATTTCTTTGAAATTTGTCAGAAATTATTAGTTTATAACTATTCACATTAATCTATATCACTTCATTTTTTGCAATTACATACAATATATATATTGTCTTAAAAAAATTTCAACATGTGATACAATGATTTATTTTCAAAATAAAACTTTCATTTTCAAAATCATATATAATCATGCATTGCATTTTGACTTCACAATAATGGTATAATTCCTAGTAATTATTTTTCTCAAATTTCACACTAGGGATTCTATGCCTAGCGCAAGTCATCCTTCCCAAATTTTCATGCTTAAATCACTTTATATCCCTCACAAAAATGATTTTTATCAACCTATTTTCTCAAAATCAATTTCTTTTACAATCAACATCCCCTTTCATCATCATAAGCCTCAAGGCCACTCTTGAGCCCACAATATTTTTGGTATTAACAATACAAAACTTCCTCACAATAGGATCCGCTTCATTACCCAGCGAGCATCGATCTCCACCAATAGTAATATAACATAACAACATCCTTTAAAGTCCATTGTTAATCCATCTATTTTATCACCACACAAAAAACATCTTTTGTCTTTAAAAACACTTTACAAAATCATTTCCTTTTATGCTAAGCATGATAAAAAAGTTCTAAGAAATTACATAACACAACCATCATAAGAAAATGTAATAAATACCCAACAAATCATACAAAGTCGCATAAAACAAATAAGATCAATATATATATATATATATATATAACTACAAAATGAAGTCAACTTGTATGCCACAATCTCCAAAATCGGCATACTCAGTCACTAGGGGGTATTACCTCAAATGAAGTAGTAAAATGAAAATAAGTTAGGTTTTACCCTAATTCTTCATTTTATTCACTTTTACCCTAAAATTCAAAAATTTTGAGTTTCCACCAAATATAGGATTTGGTGTAAAAACTCAAGGGGGCATCCTAGTCAGTAAATTAGTAATTATTTTTCTAAAATATTAATTTCCCATTAACTATTCATTCTAAACCATATACTCCTTTTTACCCATGTCAATCATAATCACTTCTACTCAAGTGTCTACATTTTTCTTTGACGCATTTATTGTTCATAAATACGCCAAAGAAGGGGTAAAATGTAGATATGAAAAATTGACTCATTTTTCTTAGTTTTCCTCCTAGAGAGGTAATCTTTGAGATAAATTTTACCTAAAAAAATCCCCTCCAAATTTTCCAAAACCTACACCATTGGATAGGACTTGAAAATAGATTTTCAATGGTATATTATATGTCCAATTTCGACACTGTTTGACCCCTCAAACTACCAAAAAACTATGTACATATCTAACCTCCTAGCGATATCGTACGATACGATCTCTGATCGTAAGATACAATATTTGATTTTATCGTTCAATCCCTAATCATATGATAAAATCCCTAATCGTACATACAATCTTGGCCAAAAATAGAAAATACTAAATTAATAAAAATGACAAATTTATTGTAACGTGTTTTGTCTTTACCTGTGCAACCGTACGACAGTTTCAGGATCAGATCCACCGATCAATCCCTTCTTGGAGGAGGTTGCATCCCACTTTGTCTTCTATCCTGATTTCATCAGCTTGCTTAGTATCTTGCCATATCAAAATATTCGAACCCCTTATGTGCCTACTTTATCCACAATTACAACTAAGCCAATAATATATACAAAAAGTGATAGAGAAAGTGACACAAAAAGTGAAACAAAAAGTGAAACAAAAAGTAAAATAGAAAGTGAAATAGACATCACCTCACATAATTCAAATTTTTTTGAATATGAGTCAAATCAAATTCTTCCCATAATAGATTTATTGGTCCCAAAAGAACCATTCCCTAGAAGAATGACCACTCAACCTTCATCTCAACAGACACTTTCAGAGGAATATAGGTCTTAAACCGAATGGGAACTGGTTTTTGAGCTCTGGCGATTTTGCGGGAAACTTTCTGAACTATCGTCGATCGAGGCTCTAGGGTTTCTGGTGGGAAGATTCTACCAGGGATTCAGGTGGTTTGTTGTTGTTTTTCACTGACGGCTCTTTCGCTGCCCCGGGAGGGCCCAATGGGGTCTCCTCCAGGATTTCTCGATGGGAAGAAGACCTCTTATGCCGAGATATTAAGAGAAAACCCTGCGTCTTCCTCCGATGAAGCTTAGCAGAGTGCTTACCATTCTCTATCCAGGAATGCGGGCAAGGGTTCTCCTGTGCACAGAGTCAATGGATGTCTCCCGCAATCCGCTTCCAGACCGAAGATTGTCATAGAACCAAAGCTGGTCGAGGACACGATCAACTACCATGCTACTCATGACCTGATTTGCAAATTCATGGGTATCCGACCCACCCTACACTTTCTGCACACCTGGGTGAGACAAAACTGGGAGCCTATCGGTGAGTACTCCTTATGGCCCATAAGAAATGGGTATTTTATTATTAGTTTTTCCTCCTTAGCGGATATAAATAGAGCATTTGAATCAGAAAAGAGGAGCCATGGCCCGGCAGGGTTATTTGTCCAACCGTGGAGAGCGGGCTTCGACCCTCGCATTGAGCCCATGGTTGTCCCAATTTGGATCCAGCTGTATGCTCTCCCGACGAAGTTTTGGTCTGAGCAGATTCTTGAATTGATAGGTAACTCTCTAGGTAGATATTTGAGAGTTTCCAAAGATACCATAGAAGGAAACACTGTTGTTTATGCTAGAATTTGTGTAGAACTGGATATTAGCCAGCCGCTACCAGTGAGATGGAGCCGGAGTTAGCGGGACAATCCCGGATACGACGAGTTATACTATGAAGCCCTACCTTTCCGATGTAGAGTTTTCCATAAGCATGGCCATTTGGCTAGGTTCTGCCCAAATATCTTGAGCACCAAAGCGGATGTTCCACAGGGAATGCCAAATCACCCTTGAGAGGGTAAGCCCACGTCGATCAAGGAACCACCCATCATTCCCCTTGGTTCTGATGCCCAGAAAGATGGCTTTGAACAACAGAAGAGAAGAAGAAACAAAAAGAGAAATGGCAAGGAGCAAGCTCAACCCAAGCCAACCAACCGGTATGAAATCTTCAAATCTCTTGTGGATCAAGAAGACCAAATTATGGAAGGAGCAGATGGGAACCATGAGGATAATATCATCCATTCTCATGCTCCTCCCTCACCAACCCCTATCCTAGAACAGGTGATTGAATCCTTTGAGATTTTGCAGCTAGAAAACCCAGGGGCATTGGTAATCCACTCCCCAGCACAGCCAGTTATTAAGGATGTCACCATGGGAAATGCAAAAAATATCAGAGAAAGACCAGCTCTAGGGATTACCCAGGTGGAGAAGAGGTTGAAAAATAGTAATTCCCAAGGGCGGGCAGGAAATCCAATAAGGATCTAATTGCTAGTGCAAGGAGATAAGCTAATCAATGGAGGATTGGCGAGAACAATTGATTCTTATTGCTCCCAAGGTTTCCAATGATTATTCAATCTTGGAATGTGAGGGGTTTAAATAGTAGAACCCATCAAT
The DNA here is from genome assembly GCA_028583015.1 of Wollemia nobilis. NCBI lineage: Eukaryota > Viridiplantae > Streptophyta > Pinopsida > Araucariales > Araucariaceae > Wollemia > Wollemia nobilis. Next base: position 1,498,398 of record JAQPPZ010000220.1, on the reverse strand, counting down.
CTGTTGTTCAAAGACTTTTAGAGAGAAGTAAAATAGACTTTCTGATCATTCAGGAGACAAAAATGTCTTTAGACCTTATGAGTAAAATTGTCAGTCGAATCTGGAGGGGTGCTGGCCATATGGCTGTGGCTGCTCTAGGTGCCTCGGGAGGGATTGCTACTCTTTGGAACCCTTTGGCGTGGATAGCAATAGAACATATAGCTTGGAGGGGTGTCCTCACATCTCTTTTTAGGAACATTGTTACAGCTGAACAAGTCTTAATTACAAACTTCTATGGGGCTCAGAACATCGATGGTCAGCGGTTTCAATGGAAAGCTGTTCAAAACATGAGGTCCTCCCGGGAAGATTTTGATTGGATTATTGTTGGGGACTTCAATGCCAAATTATCTGCCAAGGATCAGGAAGGTGGCATCCCAGTTTTGGATACAGGGGACCGGCTTTTAATTGCCCAAGTCCAGGCCTTTAACCTTGTTGATATCAAAGGCCCTGGTACAAAATTTACTTGGACTAATAAGAGAAGAGAGCCATACAACAGGAGGGTTAATCTTGACCGGTTTCTGGTCTCGGAGGAAGCTTTTGTTATATGGAATATCAAATTTCAGATTTTGGATGGCCCAGTCTCAGATCACTCTCCCATTTTGCTGGAGGGAGGGACTATGTCAGGGCAATATTACAAACCATTTAAATTTGAAAATTTTTGGTTGCAAAAAGAGGACCTCTGAAGGAAAATTCCACAGTGGTGGGAAGAATGTCATCTCCCTTTTGGGACAGCTATGTTCAAATTTCATAAACAACTTCTTTTTGTTAAGAGTAAACTAAAACAGTGGAGGCAAACTAACAAATCTGATTTCCAGCTCCAACGGGCTCCCTTGTTGACCAGATGGAACGAGGTGCAAAAACAATTCAGGGAAGGAATCATTTTTGAGCATCTTAAATCCGAGGATGATGCTTTACGCAAAGCGGTTGAGGACATTGATAATCAAGAAGAGATCTACTGGAAACAGAGAGCAAGAAACACATGGTTATTAGAAGGAGACAGAAATACAAAATTTTTCCATCGCTCTCGCTCGTGCTAGAAGGCAATTGAATAACATGGAACTCCTTCAAAACGAGAATGGAAACTCTTTTGACACTCTCCCTGGTATGCACTCCCTCTCAATGGAGTATTTCTCAAACCTCTTTAAGGAAAGTATGGAGCATGATGTGGAAGCCCAAAATGAATTCATTGATGGCATTCCCTCTATTATCTCTCATGTAGATAATAAAGCCCTTCTTAAGCCCATTGATCATGATGAACTCAAGAAGGTGGTCTTTGGGATGTGCACTGGAAAATCGCCTGGTCCTGATGGCTTCCCTATTGAGTTTTTTCAGGCCTTCTAGGATACCCTGGAGGAGGATGTGCTGGCTGTCATTGAGGAGTCCCGAACTAATAAAATAATGCTCAAGGCTCTAAATCACACATTTATTACCTTAATTCCAAAAGGAGAGGGGGGGTTCACATTTTTTATTTCAGACCTATTGCCTTATGCAATGTGATTTACAAAATAATCACTAAAATTATGGCTGAAATACTAAAACCTCTTCTTCAGAATATAATCTCCTCAGAGAAAGGGGGTTTTTTTGAAGGGAGATAGATCTTGGATGGAGTGATCTTGGCTCAGGAGGCTATCCATACTATGCACAATTCAGGTAACAAAGGAATGTTCATCAAACTGGATATGTCTAAGGCTTATGACAGGGTAGAGTGGGGCTTCTTGGTCAAGATGTTGGCAGCCTTTGGTTTTTCTCAGGACTGGATTGCCTGGGTCATGAGCTGTATCTCTATGCCTTCATACTCTATTTTAATTAAGGGGCTTCCCTCACCACCTTTTGGAGCCTCTCGGGGTCTTCGCCAAGGAGACCCTTGCTCTCCTTATCTCTTTCTCATCTTGGTTGAAGGATTAGGCAGACTCCTCCTGATAAGAAGACTTCAAGGACAGATAACAAGAATTAAAATTGGGGCTAAATTTTTGACTCATTTATAGTTTGTGGATGATACTGGATTGGTGGGAGTGGCCAGCCTCAGGGAAGCAAGAGGAATCAGAGATTCTCTAAACGTCTACCTCCGGGCCTCTAATAAAGTCATCAATGAAACAAAATCCAAAGTGGTCTTCTTTAATATTGATCAAAGGTCACAAGACAGAGTTATTGAGATCTTGGGATTCACTAGGACCTCTCTTCCTGTAGTTTACCTGGGGGTTCCTCTGCATTTCAAAAAATTGAAAGCTAATTTTTGGAAGGACCTTTTGGATGGCATCAAAGAGAGAATGAATCACTGGTCTCATAGATGGTTAAGCTATGGGGGCCGACTGACTTTCCTGTAGTCTGTTATTTAGGCCATGCCAATTTATAAATTCTCTATCCTGGCTGCCCCTCCTTCAATTTGGAAAGAGCTGGACAAAGCGGCTAGAAGTTTTCTTTGGGAAGGTGCCAAAGGAGAGAGGAAATGGGCCTTGGTTGGATGGGATAAGGTCACCCAACCCAAGGAAAAAGGTGGGCTGGGATTAAGAAGCTCCAAGTTTAACAATCAGGCTTTGGCTGGTAAACTGTATTGGAGGTGGATTTCCCAGCCAACGTCCCTCTTCACGAGAATCCTCTCTAGTAAATACTTGGGTCTTATTCACCCCAATGACTTGGGCCGCTTTCCTTTGGAGGGTAATGGATCATTAGTGTGGCAGGCTCTCAATCTTGGATCTCACATTATCAAAGATCAATTGTTCTGGAAAGTTGGGAGAGGGGAGAAGGCCCGGTTCTGGACTGATTCTTGGGATCAGAATCCTCCCATTCTTGTTGTGTTTCCTAAATTGCATCCGTTAAAATCAGCTCTAGAAGATAAGGGATGGATCCATATTGAGATCTACTTCAATACCAGCCAATTGGGGGAGTATAAGATTCAAAAGTTCAAGCGGCTGGGTGAATGGCCTATTCCAATCCCCCCGGAGCAGGCTCCAACTCTAGAAAAAATCTTGTCAGAATGGTTTCTTACTGGGAGAGATGAGGAGGATGAGCTTGCCTGGGGCTTTGGGAACCTTGGGGTTTATACTATGAAGGAGGGCTATGATTCGATCCTTCCAGAGCCCCCCCCACACTCTTTTCCAGTTCAAGAATGGAGGAAGATTTGGCATCCCAAGGGCTGGCCAAAAGTGAACTTCTTTTCCTGGCAGCTGATGCACAATGGAATCCTGACCTTTGACAATCTCAGAATCAGAGGCATCATTGGTCCTTCCCAGTGTGTTTTATGCTATAGGAATGAGGAAACTATTGATCATCTTCTGTTTGATTGTCCTTTCACACAACATATTTGGCATCGTTGGTTCTCCCATTTTAAACTTTAGGCTATTGGAGACTTGTCTCGGACCAATTTATGGGAAAGCTGGAAGAGAGGTAGATTTACATCTAAAGCTCTTCGAATTGGCTAGGAGCTTGGTTTCCTTTTTATTTGGTGGCAGGTGTGGTTGGAAAGAAATGCTCGTATTTTTTGTGAAACCTTCTCTTCGGTGGATGGGATATGGCAGGTCATCTAGATAAAAGTAGTGGAAACCGTAGCCATCTATGCTGAGGAGGAAAATCAGCCTACTTCTAAGCCTCTGGAAGAGAGATCTTCTGATCTTGAGAGACAGGTAAGAAGTTGTTGGAAACCTCCCCCAAAAGGCTGGATCAAAATCAACACTGATGGAGCTGCAAAAGGCAATCCGGGAAATGCTGGAAGTGGAGTAATATGCCATGATCATGCTGGGGCTATGCTCTATTGGGAATTGCAAGGTCTGGGATATGCCACAAACAATGAAGCCGAGGCATTTGCTATTAAATCTGCTTCCATCTGGGCCGTCAAGCAAGGTCATAGAAAGATAATCATTGAGTCTGATTCCCAAATCCTGGTTGGTGCTCTTGATTGCATGAGGAACTTTGCCTTAAAAGCTTGGAGGCAACAGATTCTGGTCTCCCAAATTAAAGAGCTTTGGAAGGAATTAGAGGATGTGATACCTGTTTATGCTAGTAGAACTCTTAATAAGGTGGCTGATTTCCTTGCTAAGATGGATGCTGAGAGGGAGGTTGGGATGCATCTGCATAGTGATATGCCTGTGGAGGATGCAGAGATTAGACAAGGCCTTGAACAAATTTTGAAATAATGTGCAGTGTTTTTTATGCTAAGGAAATTTTTTGTCTCGATATCGCGACCTGTAGTCTTTGTCGCGGCCTCAAGCTCGAAGCTGTCGCGATATCGCGACAGGTTGAGCCTCCGCGGCCTTTGGTGGGTTTCTGTCGCGATATCGCGACATGTCACGCTATCGCGACATGTCGCGCTATCACGGTCCTTGTTGAGATCCTGTCGCGATTTCGCACCTCTTTTGAAGTTGAAGAGCAAAGTTGAAATTTCGTCATGATATCGAGACAGGTTGGAGAGTGGGAAGCTGCAAGGTAATCTTTTCACGATATCATGACACGTTTGGAACTTAAGCGGCTGGGAGGAAAATTGTCACGATATCGTGACCTGTAGCGCCGTCGCAACCTCGAGCTGGAAGTTGTCACGATTTTGCGACAGGTTGAGCCTTTGCGGCCTTTGGTGGGTTTCTGTTGTGATATCGTGACATGTCACGCTATCGTGGCTCTTTTTGAGATTATGTCACGATTTCACACCTCTTTTGAAGATGAAGAGCAAAGTTGATAATTCGTCGTGATATTGCGACAGTTTGGTAAACTGGAAGCTGCAAGGTATTTTTGTCGCGATATCGCGACATGTTTAGCACTTAGCGATTGGGAGGATAATTGTCGTGATATCGTGACCCTTTTGTGGCATGAGAGTCTTTTAGAAACTTTGTCGCAATTTTGTGACGCCTTTGTTGGTTGGATGATGCAGAGACAGTCCGTCGCGATTTCACGACCTTTTTGGCGCTTTGGTGTTCTTTGGAGTTGTAGTCACGATTTCACGACGCCTTTGCTGTTTGGCTACTGGAAGGTGTTGTCATTGCAATTTCGTGACTCCTTTTGCGTGTGGCTGCCAAGGGCCCTTCCTGTCGTGATATCGCGACAATCGCGACTATTGGCACCGACGCGGTCGAGACGGGGGTGACTGCCACGATTTCGTGACATGTCACGATTTCGCGACATGTCGCCTTTTCGCGCCCTATTGTTTTCTTTGCCCTGTGGTTGTTAGTGCTGCCTTTGTGCTTTGCACTTGTTGTGTTGCTCTTTGCTCTGGGTCGGGATGTGTTCTCTCCCATTTGTAATTGTTCTTTGTATTAATACAAGTTTTCATTTTTTTCAAAAAAAAAACAAACACTTTCAAATGAAAAAGCAGTAAATGATAGACCCCACTTTGGTCACTTACAAAACAATAATATTATGGGTACTGTTGGAGCCATCAGTAGACAACAAATCTAAAATTAAAATTCTCAATCACAAATTCAAATTACTGATCAAGACATGGGGATCTTATAGAATTCCTTGCCCAATTATCAACAACAACAAAATAATCACTTTTCATTTCATAATGTGCCTCATCACAATGATATTATTAGTTTAGTAGTAGAGACTACAACAAAGAATGTTCTTACCCAACTAAACCATATTGACAAGCAGGATATAAATTCTTCATTCAACTAGCCTTCAAGATTTCTCTTGGTTCTGAAGAATAATAAAAAAGAAGATACAAGCATAGAAATCCCATATTTAGTGTTGATATCTCAACCTAAAGTCTCCTTCAATATTCAACCACAATCAGACAATCTTCAAAATAAGATATTCTTTTTGAAACTTTTGCAAACCTCTCCCATCCATAGAGAATTTGTATTCTTTATTCTCTCTTTCTTTATCAAAACCACATTAAGTTCTATATTCTCTTCCTCTTTATCACCATTGAAACCTTTTGTTCATTACCTTTTGTTCTTCATTATCTCTTTATTTATCATTATCACATCAAGTTCTCTATTATTTTCCTCTTCATCACTTTTTGTTCATCACCTTTCTTCATCTATATCTGATCATCATCCTCCATCACAACAATATCAAACATCAACAAATCAACTTTAATAACCTACATTGCAACCAAATTATTCTTCAAAACCTCCTTTGATATTGAAGCCACCTTAAGCATGCTATACGCAAATCACCTTGTATAATGTATATATATCATCTTGTATATACCACCAATTCCAGTCATCAAATTATCAAAATAACAAAAAAATCAAAAAAACATGAAAATTTCCAAAAATATTTCAAGTTGTTAAACTCTCATTTTTTGAATCAATGTGTGTTGTTTTCCAAGATTCAAGTTACATATTATTTTATTCCAAATAAAATCAAAAGTTATCTTGAACCATGCACTTAATTTACATCTTTATTAATTTTGATTTTACCGCTTTGATTATAAATATCTCTTGTATCAAAAAACACTATTATTTCATTAAATAAATTTTGATTTTTGGGAAATGATCTTGCTACTTATTGAACCAAGAACACATTCTCACATCGTAAATATGATTTGTTGTAAAATTCAAAATTGGATACTACATAGTAGTCTTAGTTCCATAAGTGAAAAGTTTCCCTTGCTATCCTATCATGCACATGGTCTAGAATACTGAGAATTGGAAAAAGGACAAGCTCCCTCTCTACACGAATAAAATACCTTGCTCTACGCCTAATCTGGGAAAGTATAGCGAAAAGAAAAATAAAAATAAAAATAAAAAGAAAACGAAAATAAGAACAACAAAAACAATAAAATCCTCTTGTTCAAAAATGGACAAGAAATCCCTAGTCCAAAAATCAGAAGAAAAGAAGGGGGTAGTGAGCTTGAATCCCTAGAATTCCTTAGTTATTTTAAAGCCATGAGGTAAGCCCCATAATAGGTGTTTTGTGCCCAACCCGATTGACCTTGGATAATCCCTTTTGCGTGGCGACATGTCTGTCACATTAGTGACCTTCTTTTGTATAGACCAATATTCACTTGTGGATTAGCTAGATTTTGCTAAATTGACTTACATAGTAGTTCAGTTTAGTTGCATTCATAAAATCATGGTTAATGAATATTTCACTTTCACACACATTGGTTCATAAATTTTTTCTTGTATCATTACCTCACTCAAAATCGGTAAATCAATTTCACAAGCACACACATTTGATCCTTGAGATATTTTGTATCATTATCGCAAATCAAGATGGATAATGAACTCACACATCACACACTGGTTCTTCATAAATTTGACTTTGTATTGGAAATAATTTAAATTATTTATTTGAAATTTGTTAGAAAACATTAGTTTATAACTATTCACATTAATCTATATCACTTCATTTTTTGCAATTACATATAATTTATATATTATCTTCAAAAAATTTCAACATGTGACACAATGATTTATTTTCAAAATCATATATAATCATGCATTTCATTTTGACTTATTGATGATGATATAATTCCTAGTAATTATTTTTCTCAAATTTCACACTAGGGATTCTATGCCTAACGTAAGTCATCCTTCCCAATTTTTCATGCTTAAATCACTTTATATCCCTCACAAAAATGATCTTTATCAACCTATTTTCTCAAAATAAATTTCTTTTACAATCGACATCCCCTTTCATCATCATAAGCCTCAAGGTCACTCTTGAGCCCACAGTATTTTTGGTATTAGCAATGCAAAACTTCCTCACAATAGGATCCGCTTCATGACCTAGCGAGCATCGATCTCCACCAATGGTCGTATAACAACATGACATCCTTTGAGGTTCATTGTTAATCCATCTATTTTATCACCACACTAAAAACATATTTTGTCTTTAAAAACACTTTACAAAATTATTTTCTTTTATGTTAAGCATGATAAAAAAAGTTCAAAAATAAAAGCATTATTATAAGAAATTACATAACACAACCATCATAAGAAAGTGTAATAAATACAAAACGAATCACACAAAGTCACATAAAATAAAGAAGATCAATATATATATATATAAGTACAAAATGAAGTCAAATTTTATGCCACAATCTCCAAAATCGGCATACTCAGTCACTAGGGGGTATTACCTAAAATCAAGTAGTAAAATGAAAATAAGTTAGGTTTTACCCTAATTCTTCATTTTATTCACTTTTACCCTAAAATTAAAAAAAAAAATTGAGTTTTCCACCAAATATAGAATTTGGTGTAAAAACTCGAGGGGGCATCCTAGTCAGTAATTAGTAATATTTTTTCTAAAATATTAATTTCCCATGAACTATTCATTCTAAACCATCTACTCCTTTTAGCCCATGTCAATCATAATAACTTCTAATCAAGTATCTACACTTTTCTTTGACGCATTTATTGTTCATAAATACGCCAAAGAGGGGGCAAAATGTAGACATGAAAAATTGACTCATTTTCCTTAGTTTTCCTCCTAAATAAGTAAGGTCATCTTTGAGCTAAATTATACCCAAACAAATCCCCTCCAAATTTCCCAAAACATACACCATTGGATAGGGCTCAAAAAAATATTTCCAATGGTATATTATATGTCCAATTTTGACACCGTTTGACCCCTCAAACTGCCAAACAACTATGTACATGTCTAACCTTTTGGCGAGATCATACGATACGATCTTTGATCGTACGATACAATATTTGATCGTATCTTACGATCCCTGATTTTATGATACGATCCCTGATCATACGTACAATCTTGACCAAAAATAGAAAATGCTCAGTTAAGCAAAACAACAAATTAGTTGTAACATGTTTTTTCTTTACCTATGCAACTGTATTGTAGTTACGGGATCGAATCCACCAATCAGTCCCAAATTAGAGGAGGTTGCAACCCACTTTGTCTTCTAGCCTAATTTCATCAGCTTGCTTATCCTATTTAATAAAGCACCTCTCACCTTGAATTTATCCCAACTCCTTAACATAATTTTTACATTCAAATTGCTGCAATTTCTACATAAGGCCTAAGCATTTTTTTTGTTTTATGTAGGATCGAAGGATACGATCTTGCTGTTTCTGTACAATCTTGTTGTTTCTATATAATCTTGCTATTTTTGTATGATCTTGTTGCTTTTGTACGATATTGTTTTTTCTGTATGATCTTGTTGTTTTTGTATGATCTTTCTTGTAGATCACTTGGGGGCAACCCCAAGTGCTGGTTTGCATTCCTTAAGTTCTCCCTTTGCATATTTATCATCATGTCTATCATTTCTATTTCATATAACATTAGATTTAATCATTTTCATTCCTAGAGTTCACCAACTTACAATTAATTGCACATTTCATGTAGTTTAAAATATTCATATGTTAACTTCTTTCATTGTGTTATTCAGTAGCCGAAATTTAATCTAACTCATGCTTAAAAAGATCAATAGCACATTCTATTTTCTATTTTTTGCACTATATTCATGAAACTATAGGTTCCTATTGTGATCGGATATTTCAATGACTGATCAGACGGTATGATCATATATCGTACGTACGATCTTGACCAAAATCATATGATATTGCCCTGTTGCGTACAATCTTGTCTACAATCAAAAATTAGAATCTTCTTCAGACTTTCGGATATAGGTCAAAGTTTCTAATCACTTTTTAAGCATTGCATTGTCCATTAAAGTTCTATTTTCTATTGTTTGCTATTTTTATATGAATCAAAATTGCATATAGGTTATCTAGTTGCATATTAGCCAAAATAGGTGTATGTGATATTTGCTAAAAGGAACACATCAAAACAAAAATCCAAAACCTAGGCATGGAAACTGCCTTAAAATGTTTCCTGGTGAACCCTAAACAATTCATCAAAAAATCACCAAAAAATACATGAACTCAAGTGTCTCTCTTTGAGGTGCAAACCTATCATTCTCCCATTCCCCTTCGAGGTGCGAATCCATTAGCCTAAAGGAAAGGAGTGTGTGAATTTTAGACCTACATTATTTGGTGAACCCGACGTGAAAAACATAGGCATCTTTCTGATTTATAAAATACAAAAAAGCATAAAAATTACAAAAAAAAAACAAACAAAAACAAAAAAGATCATTGCTTTAAATTTGCACAGTTTCATTCCATAGATGTTAAATTTCAACATAGGAAGAGTTCTAAGCATAGATGTTAAAAAAAATGTCTAGAATCTTAAGAAGTGTAAAGCAATAGAATCTGATTACATGGAAGAACAAGATCAAGAAAATTATGATGATAGAGTTCAAATAGAATATGATAAAATTTTAGAACCAGATGAAGAAAACAACAATAAAGAAGAAGTAGGTTATACTATGCCTCATATGGATGATAAAGATAATATCAGTTTTAATCATTTCATACAAACAATATAGATGTCATTATTCATGTCATATAGATAAAATGCCAACTTCCTATGGGAGATTATTCAATGGAGATTGTTATAAAAGCTTCTCTCTGGTTAAATGGAAATCCATTAACATATATGAACAAAAAAAATCAAGATCAAGCTGGTACATATCAAAATGTGAATCAAAATCCAAATCAAAACATAGAAAAACCACCACCACTAGCAACAAATTCAAATTCTAAGAAAAAATAGCATTCTTCTACTTCACAAGCAATTAATCAACAAGTACCATAAAAAGCTAAGAATATGCAAAATCCTAATTAGAATCAACAAAAAGTTCAACAAAATACAATCCCATATAAGCTCCATAATATTGTTCCTACAAATACTTTACACAACAATGTTTCAATTGGAAATCCTTACACAACAACACCAACTTATCATCAAAGATACAACAACATGGTACAACAAAATCAATTTGGTGGACAACCACGGGAACTTGAAGCCATGATTAAATAGTTAGATTCACATCTAGATCAAATAGATCCCTACCATCCATCATACAGTTATAGAGATATGTGTAGTCAACCTTTGGATCCTATTGTGGTTGCCCAACCATACCCAAAATATTTCCCTACACCTATTCTTCTGATATATAAATGAACCAAAGATCCTATTGAGCATCTTCGTATTTTTAAGATAGCTTGTCATGATGTTTCACATGATGACTTGCTTTTGCTAAAAATGTTCCCTAAAAATATTGAAGGTATGGCTTTGGAATGGTACTATCAATTACCCAATAATTCACTAAGAAACTTTGAAGAGACAACAAAAATGTTTGTCCACCAATTTAGTGCCTACATAGAGAGACATGTGACCATTAAGGATTTATACAATTTGAAACAAGGTAAATATGAGAGTTTTGCTGAATTCTTAACTAAGTGGAGACAACTCTTAGGTAAACTATATTTTGCATTACCTCATCATGAAATGTTGGACATATTTATTGGTAATTTACAAGAACAACTATCTTATGAGCTTTCTACTACTACAATAACCTCCTTTGATAAAGCCATTGATCTATCTAGGAGGGTAAAAGATGCTCTCATTAGAAGAGGATAATTTAACAAGAAATATGAGGACATAACTTCTAAGAACCAATATAAGAATAAACAAGTAGTAGGTGATGGAGTTATTGATAGTAGAAATTCCTCAAATATTAACCTTGCTGAAACTGTAAAGAAATTTATATTGAAAATTCTTGATAAGCCATCAAGATAATTCACAAGATTAAATAAACCCTTAACTATGATTTTACCTCAATTATTGGAACAAGGTTTGATAATGTTACCTGAGGTAAGACAACCATATACCACTACAACTGGATATAGGGTTGATCTACATTGTAACTTTCATAGAGTGGATGGTCATTCAACAAATTCTAGTAAAAGGTTAAAGCATATGATACAAAATCTAATTTATAAAGGTGAAATTAAAATAGAACAATTTCCTTCAAGTAATAATCCTCAAAACAATTCCCAAAAATAACCAACCCAAAATGCTAATCAAAACTTAGATATTTTTCAACATCTTTTAGCCAACCATGGTAAAGAAACTATGACTCAATTAGAACATCATAATGTCCCTCATCCAACCAAATATGTGGGAACCATTAGTAGTCTCTTGCCATATCAAAATATTCAAACCCATTATGTGCCTACTTTTTCTACAATTACAACTAGGCCAATCATATATACAAAAAGTGATACAAAAAGTGACACAGAAAGTGAAACAAAAAGTGAAACATAAAGTATAATAGAAAGTGAAATAGACATCACCTCACATAATTCAAATCATTTTGAAGATGAGTCGAATCAAATTCCTTCCATCACAAATTTATTGGTCCCTAGAAGAATGACCACTCAACCATCTCAACAAACACTTTCAAATGAACAAGCAGTAAATGATAGACCCCACTTTAGTCACTTACAAAATAATAATATTGTGGGTACTATTGGATCCATCGCTAGACAGCAAATCCAAAATCAAAATTCTCAATGACTAATCAAGACATGGTGATCTTACAAAATACCTTACCCAACCATCAACAACAAGAAAATAATCACTTGTTATTTCATAATGTGCCTCATCACAACGATATTACTAGTTTAGTAGTAGAGACTACAACAAAGCAAGTTCTTGCCCAACTAAATCATATTGACAAGCAGGAGATAAATTCTTCATTCAACCAACCTTCAAGATCTCTCCTGGTTCTGAAGAATAATAAAAAATAAGATACAAGCATAGAAATCTCATCTTTAGCGTTGATATCTCAATCTAAAGTCTCCTTCAATATTCAACCACAATCAGACAATCTTCCAACTAAGACATTTTTTTTTAACTTTTGCAAACCTCTCCCATTCATAGGGAATTTGTATTCTCTATTCTCTCTTTCTTTATCATCACTACATTAAGTTCTCTATTCTCTTACTCTTTATCACCATTGACACCTTTTGTTCGTTACCTTCTATTCTTCATTGTCTCTTTTATTATAATTATCACATCAAGTTCTCTATTCTTTTTCTATTCATCACTTTTTTTTCATCACCTTTATTCATCTATATTTGATCATCATCCTCCATCACAACAATATCAAACATCAACAAATAAACTTCAATCACCTACACCACAACCAAATTGTTCTTCAAAACCTCCTTTGATCTTGAAGCCACCTTAAGCATGCTATACACAAATCACCTTGTATAATGTATATATCATCTTGTATATACCACCAATTCCAATAATCAAATTATCAAAAGAACAAAAAAAATCAAAAAAACAAGAAAATTTCCAAAAATATGTCAAGTTGTTAAACTCTTATTTTTTGCATCAATGTGTGTTGTTTTCCAAGATTCAAGTTATATCTTATTTTATTCTAGATAAACTCAAACGTTATCTTGAACCATGCACTTAATTTACATATTTAGTAATTTTGATTTTGTCATTTTGATTATAAATCTCTCTTGTATCGAAAAGCACTATTATTTCATTAAATAAATTTTGAGTCTTGGGAAATGATATTGCTACTTCTTGAACCAAAAACACATTCTCACATCGTAAATATGATTTGTTGTAAAATTCAAAACTGGATACTACATGGTAGTCTTAGTTCCATAAGTGAAAAGTTTCCCTTGATATCCTATCATGCACATGTTCTAGAATACTAATAATTGGCAAAAGGACAAGCTTCCCCTCTACCTGAATAAAATCCCTAGCTCAACGCCTAATATGGGCAAGTATACTGAAAATAAAAAGAAACAGAAAAAGAAAACGAAAAGAAGAACAAAAAAAACAACAAAATCCCCTTGGTCAAAAATGGACAAGAAATCCCTATTCCAAAAATTTGAAGAAAAAAAGGGGGTAGTGAGCTTGAATCCTTGGAATTCCTTAGTTATTTGAAAGCCATGAGGTAAGTCCCATAACAGGTGGTTTGTGCTCAAGCCGCTTGACCTTGGGTAATCCATTTTGCATGGTGACATATCTGTCACATTAGTGATCTTATTTTATATAGACCAATGTTCGCTTGTGGATTAGCTAGCTTTTGGTAACTTGAATTACATAGTAGTTTAGTACAGTTGCATGCACAAAGTCATGGTTAATGAACATTTCACTTGCACACACATTGGTTCATAAAATTTTGCTTGTATCATTACCTCACTCAAAATCAGTAAATCAATTTCACAAGCACACACATTTGATCATTGAGAGATTTTGTATCATTATGACAAATCAAGATGGACAATGAAATCACACATCACACACTGGTTCTTGATAAATTTGACTTTGTATTGGAAATAATTTAAAATATTTCTTTGAAATTTGTTAGAAAACATTAGTTTATAACTATTCACATTAATCTATATCACTTTATTTTTTGCAATTACATACAATATATGTATTATATTCAAAAAATTTCAACATGTGACACAATGATTTATTTTCAAAATACAACTTGCATTTTCAAAATCATATATGATCATGCATTTCATTTTGACTTCACGATGATGGTATGATTCCTAGTAATTATTTTTCTCAAATTTCACACTAGGGATTCTATGCCTAGCGCAAGTCATCCTTCCCAATTTTTCATGCTTAAATCACTTTATATCCCTCACAAAAATGATCTTTATCAACCTATTTTCTCAAAATAAATTTCTTTTACAATCGACATCCCCTTTCATCATCATAAGCCTCAAGGTCACTCTTGAGCCCACAATATTTTTGGTATTAGCAATACAAAACTTCCTCACAATAAGATCCGCTTCATGACCCAACGAGCATTAATATTGAGCCAAAATTCCGACCTAGCCAAGGGGAGCTAATATTTTAGGAAATTTATATTATGTATAAGATATTTGGCAAAGAGAATATGCACCCAACTGATATTTTTCTATTTAAACAACTTTCAGGACTGCTTAGCTATGAGGACTTTGTTCATGGGTTTACTCCTTTTGAGACCTAGGCCTCCAAATTTTTTTCTAGAACACACTTACTCCCATGAAACAAAATGGAATATCTTCCTCTCTTCAGAGCCATACCATAAACAAGACTCTTATAGCTAAGATATTCAAAATAAGTGTTTGATATTAGCAAGACAATCAAAAATTATTTATGTTAATGAAAATCATTATATTATTTTTTTATGTATTTTTTAAATTTAATATTAACTAACTTAAATCTATATTTTTTTTGTACAAATGGAAAACAAGTAACACATCAAATCAAGTTTCGCTAATTCAAGCACAAGTTTATAATCACTAATGATTTATTCAAGCGTATTTTCTATTGCCACAAAAGAAAGCAAGAATGTCACTTAATATGGAGATTTATTAACTTCAATTTCCAAGTAATTAAAGGAATTTCCATCTATCCTTGTTACCATGTGTGAAGGGATCATAGTAGGACTAGTCTAGGTGGTTATCTACAAGCTTGATTTTATCAAGGAATTTTCTATATCCACCTATTTCATGTAACTAAGAATTTAATGGTTAAAAAAAAGGAGGGTGGACCACATATAAGAATCCATAGTCAAAAAGGTTTAGGAGGATATGGAAGTGGTAGAAAGATAGAAAGTGGGGATAAATAATATGGCTAGGCTTATGGGTGGAATGAATGGAGGCATGAAAACTATGAAATGGCAAGAAGAGAAATTGATCATAATAATGATGAGTTGGTAGGGTAATCATCATACAAGAATGTGAAGAAACATCTCCTTCCTATTGTAGATATGAAGACACTTATTTATAATGAGGTGGTGTATCAAAAGAAGAGGGTATAGTAAGAGAAGTGGGATACGAAATGAAAAAATGAAAAGGAGAGATTGAGATGAAGGAAAAATATGGTGGAGATATAGTGGTGATGATAGGTAAGAAAAAGCTATCTAGGCCTTAGAAGTGGTAGCTTCCATGTGTGTTACTTCCTCCTTGGTGGGGCTAAGTACTTTTTCTTAGGAACTTTCATTGATAACTATTTTATCTTCTAATATTTATTTTTGTCCACCTCAATTCTCAACCTCCATTTGTGCCTCTTCTTTGGAATCTATTATAATTTATTCATCCTATTAGATTTCTCCATCTTCCTTTTCAATCTTAGATGGGTTTGAAAGAGCTTATTCTTGATTAACTTTGTTTTTTTATATCTTTATTTTAATTTTTTCCTTCATAGACCCCTTTCATTGATTATGTGTCTTTGGTGGGTTTCTTTTGCTTCAACTTTAAACATATATCTCACCTCAATAATAATATCTTGGCTTCCTAATATGTAGGGTGAAGATACTTGGAATTGTTATTAAGTTTATTTTTCCTATGTTCCATCTCCTAGGGGTGTTCATCCATAATCCTTGGGACTTCCTCATAAAACCTCCACCTAAGAAATTGGACTTAGCCTACTTCATCAATTTCATATCATATTATGAGTAGACCATTATATTTTCCATGCTTCACCTATGTTTATCCCTATGATATGTGCAATATTATGATGATCAACTTGCTCATTAGGGTTGTAATCATCCTTTATTTTTAGGCCTACCATTTTCATAATATCCTCATAGAAATATAACTAATGGAATAGATTTTCCTTTAGTGTAGTATCCTTGCTCTCCCTATCCAAATATAAATCCAACATCTTCATGGCCTTCTCTTAATTTAGGTTCCTTTTTGCCTTTATATTGATACTATGTTCATGTATTTACGTCATTGAGATATTTCTTTCCAACAAGGTTCTAGTGAATATAGCATCAGGATCATAAGAACACTTGTTATGCATTCTTTTTAAACTAAACCTCTTGAGCCTTTTCTTTATCTAGTTAGTACATCCTCAACTCAAAAATATCACAACTAGGTAGCTCATGCTTTAATAAAATTGATACACTTTTTCAATCTCTTAACAAACTTTATATTAATTAATTCTAGGTATTGGGCCACCTCCATACCAAAAATAGTATCTAGGATACATGTAGGTAGTCCAAAATTCTCTTTTGAAAAACCATATGATTGAAAAAAGGAAGATTATTTAGACAAGTAGAATTCACCTAATTCTTTCCCCTCTATTCCAAGAAATGCTCTTTCTTTAGGTGATAGTCTTGGGAGTTTGTCTTACATCCTCTATTTAATAGGCTCATACATATATAAGTAAATTTTATAACTATACAAGTCGTTAATCCTACATGGTATATATATATATATATATATAATCACATACTGATAAAGATTGCCATTTTCCCTATTTTGACTTAGATCTTGATTTGGGAATGAATCTTCTTAATTTCTCCTGATTAGCCAAAGTAGGTAGGATATGTAGTTGAATTCTCTTTGGGCAGAAAAATTTTCCATCTACTAATTCATTTTCTAGGGAATGTAGGTAGTGCAATCTAAAAGTGTAGGGTACATTGCAACATATTGGATTAGATAAAGTATTCCTAATTGCTCCTCTCTAACCTCATTGTCTAAACTAGTCCCTAGTATAAAAAATGATGGTTGAAAGAATGTGTTGTGCTTCTTCCTTGAACATGTTGATTGTTAAAGAGAGCTTGAAAATATTAGCCTCTTTAGGCTTCAACTATAATGGAAAAAAATGAATCCCACTCTTCCATGATCTTATTGTTAAAATAATAATAATTTGTGACTTTGGAGAGGAGGAGATCTACCTAATATTATCATCATCTATATACCGATTTTTTCATTATAGGGTACTTAACCTATTTCTTCCAAAAAAATTGCTTTCAATTATTTTTTGTATCTTCTCACATATGTATGCACCAGTCCAAGGTAGTTCTAGATGTTCAAATTTGCAAAAAAATCTTAAGCCTTATAAAATATACGTTCGCCACAATCAAATGTCAAAAATAAGAAAAAGGTAATTAAAAGATAGTAATAGCAAATGAAAAAAATAAATAAAGGAGACAACAAAAAGTATAGGTTGGGTGCCTGTAGGCACCTCAATATTGTATCGCTCCAAATTTTTCGCATCTTTACCTTTAGGATATTGGATCCATGCCCGGAAGGAGGATGGGAAAAGGATGTCGCGGTACCTCAAACTGAGAGGACTTTGCGAAGGTCTCGCCTCTCAAGGGAGGTGTATTTTGATGATTTTTCGACGGATGGTGGGTTCACTAGGAAACATTTAAGGGCAGTTTCCATGCCTAGGTTTGGAATGTGTTTTGATGTGTTCATTTTTAACTTTAAGCATTCATAGCCTAGGTTTGGCCAAATGAATCTAGATTAATCTACATGAAAATGCAAATTCAATGAGTACAGAAAATAGGTTTAAAGACAGAAAAACAGAGAATTTATAGAATGCAAATGAGGAATACCTGATCTGGATGTCTGGTGATGATTCTGATGTTTGAAGTAGTCAGGATCATCTAGAATTCGATAGAATCGCCTGATATCTGACAAAATCATCTGAGATCTGACAGAATCATCTGAAATCTGACGAATTCATCAAACGAATTCGTCAAAGACCTACAAGTAGAAAAACAAATACAAAATACAACGAATACTATTGTGCTAACAGAGGGAAACAACACCAAATGAATGTATGAATATTGGATAATAGTTATGAACATAAATTTAAGCTGATTATAATATTCTAATGACAAATGTTGATCTTAGTATGCAATCTAAGCTAAATGGGTGAACTCCAAATGCAAAATAACATAAACACTGAATTAACTATCTAATTTGCAGAATAAAACAACAGAGACAAGATTGAGAAGTGCAAACTTCAGGCACTGATTGCCTCAATATGGACTGCAATCGAGATCGTCTTGCATCAGTACGAAATCACCTTGAATTCGACAGGTTCACCTCCGATCTGAACAGGTTCGTCGATGACGATGTGTGCTGGCTTCGGCTAAAAAATAGTGATGTACCTGCAACAAAATTGGTATGGGACCAGTGCAAATGAAAGTTGGGATGTTTCAACGTAGATGGAGTTAAATTGCAGATAATTTCAGCCAGGGGGGTGCTAAGGGAATAGCTTAGGATTAAATAGGCTTAGGGGAGTAGTTAGGAGGTTGGAGATCATCCCAATTTGGGAGATCTCCAACGAGGGAGGGTCCCTAATGGTGCAGACATGTTTCTACCCGGATTGGAGACCCGTTGGAACAGAAGCTAACTTTGTAAAATCAATTTTGCGACAAGATCGTCTGGACATCCTAGTCCAGACGAAATCGTCAGATCTGAGGTGATATCGTCTGATCGGCGATGATATCGTCAAACGGTCAAAACAACCTCTAAAAATGGCACGAAAAAGGGGGAAACGGATTACCCGATGGTTAACGGGCGGTTTGGGAGGTTAAATTTGAATTTTAAATTATTTACTAAGGTGAATGTAATTATTGTAATTTTACTGCGCCAATTTTAGGGTGCTACATTTTGCCCCCTCTTTAGCGAATTTTCCAAAGAAAATGCGTTAAAGATGAGTTCTCGATCTACGAGAAAGCAAAAATTATTCTCATTTTTAGGCGACGATTCTTGGTCGAATCGTATGACAGCTTACTATGGTGCCCCCTCCGTTTTTTTACCCAAATCGAACGTTTGAGGTAAAAACATGAAAAAGCAAAAAATTATTTTTGAATAAAATTAAAAAAAATAGGGTAAAAACCCTAATTCATTTTTACTGTTCATTTTCTGGTTTTGAGAGCTCTGAAGCAAAAATGGTGGAGACGACGCACAGATCGACAGAGGTCCGGTGCGGTCTACGGGTAAGAGTCTAGACTTATCTAGGATGCTTTAATTTAATTTTACATGCTTTGTAGGTAATTTTTAGGTGAATTTTGAGCATCACGGCCATTTTTGGGCCGTCGATGTCGTTGGGACGAAATCGTCCAAATTTCAACGAAATCGTCTCAATTTTAGCAATTTTACCCAAAGGCGAAATTGGTGAAAGGGGGATGATTTCATCAAATTAGGGACAATTTCGAACTACGAAATCGAAGACGATTATGCTCAAATTTGGGACGATATCGACCAATAGTGGGCGATATCATCAATTGCATAAAATTGATTTTTAACTTGCATTGAATTGTTATTAATGATTGTTTATTATTTTGTTGTTTATGTTTGCAGAGAGGATTACTAAAGAGCAGAGAATGGAAGTATGAGGGGTTGAGAGATGATTTGGCTTCTCTTACACAGGCAAAGCGGGATCAGCTAGCATAGGCTAGCTTGCAGCATGTGGCGGAGATGCCACAAGTATCTACAGATATGGGGCTGCTAACAGCCCTAGCAAAGAGGTGGTATCCGGGGTCCTCATGTTTTTGGCTACCTACAGGGGAGATGACTCCCACATTAGAGGATGTATGGAGGATTCTGAGAATACCCATACAAGGATGGTTGATTACTCCTACGGCCAATTAGGGCCACGCTATGGGACGATTGTGCGATGACCCGAGCTTCACCCTGGAGAAGGGCGAAGTTAATATCGAGGCACTACGCTAGATGCCTAGGGAATCTAGGCTCACATGGGTACTAGCTAGAGCGGTTGGTGGACTTCTACTGTGCCACCAGAGTGGGTGCAGGGTGCCTTGGATGCTCACAGATGTGATCTGTGATATGTAGGATCACGACTATAGATTCTCTTGGGGTAGCTATGTTCTATGCCGGTTGTATAGGATCCTGTATGGGGTCATGTACAAGGGCGGCCGATGTCTAGTCATGAAATCATTTTTAAAGGTTTGGTGCTGGGAGAACATTGCAGTGCGAAGGCCAATAGGGCTTCCTCTGACAAGGGTTGACAGGGAGAGGCCCCAAGTCTTCTACTGGTGGCTCCGAAGAGGGGCACAGCGACGGATCGACCTGCCAATGTCTCAGAGGCTACTGGATGACTTAGTCCCAGACCAGATCACCTGGAGGCCATGGAGAGAGCATCCAGGGTGGGCCGAGGATGGACAGGAGTTGGCTCGCGTCATGCAAGTCTACTGGCTGTAGATGGAGATGGGAGAGGTGGATCTCCATCGTTATGACCAAGTTTTGTGATAGTTCGATCTGCAGTAGGGGATCCCATCTCTAAGGGATTACGAGTTTTCTTGGACTGTTCGGGATAACACTATAGTTAGCAGGGTGCCATACATGCAGCGGTTCTAGAGCCAGGACACGGATGATGGCCCCATCCAGCTAGTGGATGGGGACAATGTAGGAGTAGCCGATGGCCACGATGCCTGGTACGCAAGCATCCACCCTCCTCGGATGACGAGGTCACAGGGTCCGATTCATGCGGTTGTGCATCAGATAGGGAGGCAGTGCCAGGCGACTATGGAGGTGGCCCAGGGTCATGGTGAGAGAGATCCGAGGAGGCCACAGGCATAGGAGAGGCCACGATAGAGGGAGAGGAGGGAGGTGAGACCCCCATCTCCATAGAGGCCACCATCGCTTGATAAGGGCAAGGGTGTCGACACAGGAGAGAGTAGAGAGATGGCTACTCTTTGGGTGGAGAGAGATCATCTCCAGGCTCAGGTGTAGACTCTATAGGATGAGGCTACATGCCACCAAGCTGAGGTGTCATAGCTGCATGATGATATTGCACGTCTTAGGGCATGGGGCGGAGGGGTGAGCTCTGGAGAGCTGACACGGGCTATTGCCCAGCTGACATTCTATCAAAAATTATACTTCCAGCTGGTGCTAGAGGCGGATAGACTACCCCTACCAGCTAACATTGCAGATCCGATCAGGATCGGGTCATCGAGGACCACATCCCGGTCGAGGACTAGGACTACATAGACGGTGATGGGGCCACCTCGTCCACCTCAAGGCAGGGGAGGAGATGAGGCAGAGAGCTCGAGGGGCTCTCGAGGCTAGAGGGCTACACTGACATTGTACAGACTGAAATTGTTGTATTATTATTTTTATAGAGGATTGAGTATGCCGAGGTACATATTGTGGCATACCAATCCAGTTTTGATGATGTATATATGTTGTTGATATATATATGAGATGATATAGTTTTGATCATATGACTTGTATTATGTGGTGCTTATGATGCTTTTATGTTTGATTGATTGTTTTGATAATTGGATTGATGATTCATGAAATTATGTCGTTGAAAATATTATAATTTTGATGTCATGCTGGTAATATTTTAAATGAAATAATCTGATGTAACAAATTGGTTGTTTGTAATGAAATGTGATAAAAATAAAAAAAAAATACTTTTAACAATAATTTCAAAGGACATTGTCGCTATTATAGACCATTTCATGGAGTCGCTGCTCACTCGGCCGTCAAGCTAGTCCCATTTATAGAAAATATTGTTAAAAGTAAAAAGAGTGCTTAAGAGACTATCTTAAGACTTTGATGCAATGGTGCAAATGATGATGATGGTTTGTTTTCAGATTTCTATAAAAAATATTGTGCATGAAATAATGTTTTAAAATGATTTTTGCTAGGCATAAATTCCTAAGTATGATAAAATTTTTGGATAATTCTTTAGGAATTCTACCATCATTGCAAAATTGTAGGTTGACATAATGACATGAAATAATGAAAATGTGTTTGCTTTTGAAAAGCATAATTTGTGTAACATAATGAATTAAGTCATATGGTTTTCATGATTTTTAATAAATGGAAAATAAAAATTGTTACAATGGTTTGCGCTAGGCATAGAATATGTAGGTATAGACTTATACCATCATCGCGAAAATCCAAAAAGAGATAGTTTTATTGTATGGTTGAGTTTTGATAAATAGAAAATATGAAAATAAGGACTTGCGCTTAGGCATAAAATTCCAATTTTGGTTTTGAAACTATACCATCGTCGCAAAAGTCAACCAGATATATATGCTTTGATTTGTGTAGTTTGAAAGAAATTTTTTATTTTTCTATTATATAGTTGTCTATATGGTAGACAATTGTACTTGATTTATTCCAACAAATTGCAAAAATAATATTTCAAAGTATTTTGAAGACAAAAGTTATATTTATAAGGAATCCCATGTGCATATGTGAATTCATTTCCGATCTTGACTTATCATAATGATACACAAAATCTCTCAAATACAAATGTGTGTGCAATTGCATTGTTCATTTACCAGTTTTGAGCAAGATAATATGATACAAGTGATTTGAAGAAACCAAATAAGTGTTCATTAACCATGATGTAGATGCATATAACCATACTAGGCTACTATGTAGATCTGATTATCAAGAGCTAGCTAATCCATAAGCAGACATAGGTCTGTACAAAATAAGGTCACTAATGTGACAGACATATCGCCACGCTAGGAGTTACCCAAGGCCAAGCAGGTTGGGCACAAACCACCTGTTATGGGGCTTACCTCACAGTTTCGAATAATTGAGAATTCCAGGGATTCAATCTCATCAACCCTTCTTTTCTTTTCAAAGGGTAGGGAAAGGGATTTTATTGCTTTCTTGCTTTTGCTTTTGAACTTTGCTTATTTTTCTTTTTGTATTTCTTTTGCTTGATAATGCTTGGAACATTGCTGAAATGATATAAAAGAACATTTTTCTTTTCTCTTTTTTCTTGAACTTTTCTTTTCTTTTTCTTTGCTAGGGATACTTGCTCGGATTAGCTGTAGAGCAAGGGATTTTTATTCTGGGTAGGGGTGAGCTTGTCCTTTTGCCAATTCTCAAAGATTCTAGACCATGTGCATGATAGGATAGCAGGGGAAACTTTTTGCTCAAGAAATCAGTTCTACTATGTAGCAAAACATGGAAATTACAAATATAATCATTTTATTGTGAAAAGATGTGTTTGGTTTAAATAAATAACAAGATCAATTCTCTATGCTCAAACTTTATTTAATTGAATTTTGTTGACTTTGATATAATAGATATTAGTAATCATGCCAGATAAAATCAAGATATTTATTGTTGTGAGCGTGCAAGTGAGGGATTCCAAATAAATGGTAATTTATCCAAAATAATTTGAAACATATAACTGCAATACTTGTAAGAAAAAATATATAAATAATTTTTTGAGAAGTTTTGAGAATGTTGACTCTCTCTTTCTTCTTTATTTTGTTTTGGTTTCGAAAGAGTCAAGAATATTGTTGTTTTTATTTTTATCATTATTTTGATGTTTGGTTTGATTTTTGTTTTTGAGCACAAAATTTAACAAGTGCCATAAATAAATGTAATAGATATTTTTTTTAAGATGTTTGGTGATTATGAATGTTGTTGATGTTTTTGGATTTATAAATTTGAAAGAAATATAAGATAAAAAATTTGAAATATTTTAAACAACTATATACAAGGATGAAATGACCAAATTTATGCATAGTAACGTTTAAGATGCAAAATATTCATGGGTTCTTTAAGTTCTTTACCATCTAAGTTAGATAATTTGTATGCTCCTGATTCAAATTTGGCAGTAATAATGTATGGTCCAAGCTAGTTGGGCTCGAATTTACCTTTAAGGTCCTTAGTTGCATTTGTATTTTTTTTATTTTCTTTTAAAACAAGGTCGCCAATCTCAAAGGATCGATGACGAACTTTCTTAGCATATGATCTTTTAAGCTTGTTTTGGTAAGCACGGAGATGCTCCAAAGCATTGATGCATTTTTCATCTAGGAGTTCCAACTGACTCCAGATCGATATTCATCTCCTACTTCGGTATCTTGAAGTAGCAAAGCCAAAGAAGGAACTTCCAATTCAAATGGAAAAACTGCTCAACGACCAAAAACCAAAACAAATGGTGAAGTTCCCGTGGGGGTTCGAACACTAGTTCGATAGGCCCACAAGGCTGGATATAATTGAATGTGCCAATCACGGCCAGCTTTATTGACTAATATTTTGAGAATTTTGATTAAGGTTTTGTTAGATGCTTCTGCTTGACCATTACCCTGAGGATAATAGGGAGTGGACCAGCAATGTTGAATCTTATATTTTTGGCATAATTTTTTAACATATTTATTTTTGAAGCAAGTGCCATTGTCAGAGATGAGATTGGCAGGAATTTCGAACCTGCAAATGATTTGATTAAAAATAAATTTAGAAACTTGTGTGCCAGTGCAGGAAGCTAAAGGCATAGCTTCGACCCACTTCATGAAATACTCAGTGGCAGTAATGATGAACTTGTGTCCATCAAATGACACAGGATTGATTTTGCCAATAATATCCAAGCCCCATTTAGAAAAGGTCCAAGGAGATGAAATAGCCTGCAGCTCTTGTGCAGGTGCATGGACAAGGTCAGCATGTTTTTGACACTTGTCGCAATGGCACACATACTCATGTGCATCCATTTCCATGGTAGGCCAAAAGTATCCTATCCAAAGGAGCTTTTTAGCAATAACACTACCACTAAAGTGTCCTCCGCAAGATCCATCGTGGGCTTCACTCAAGGCTGATTTAGACTCTTCTAAGTTTAAACATCTTAATAGGATACCTTCAAAAGATCTCCTTTATAAAGTATTGCCAATTATTACAAATCGACTTGCTTGTTGACGTAATAACCGATGCTGGTTTCTATTAAAATTAGCAAGGAAAGTCCCATTCTGGAGAAAATCAAATATGTCTATATACCAAGGTTCAAGAGTAGTTTCATTGATTAGAAACACGTCCAAAGGCTCTAAGCATGACTTATTTGAGGCGGGTTCCTGGAGTCGATGAATAATGATAGTGGCATATTCGTCATCTAACTCCAAGGGCAGGAGAGATGCAGCTGCGGCCATAGCATCAAATGCACGGTTTCTAGTTCGAGGAATAGCTTCCAAGGTAACTTGATCAAATAAAGACATTAATTGTAAAACATAGGCCTTATATGGGTGCAGTTTATCATCTCTGGTTTGATAAACTTCATTAATTTGGTTTATAACCAGTTGGGAATCACCAAAAACTAAAAGGTTTTTAATTTTTAGTGCTAGGGCAGCTCGTAATCCAAGAATTAGAGCTTCATACTCAGTAGTATTGTTTATGTAAGCAAATGTCAATTTGAAGGACAGAGGAATAAGATGTTTTTGTGCAGATATTAAAATAATACCCACACCAGCCCCACTCATGCATCGGGCTCCATCAAAGTATAAGGACCATTGTTCAATATGGTCTACCTCTAATTGAAGGCATTCATCTAGAAACTCGATGATGAGGGGATGGGTAGACTCTAAGGGTGCAGCAGCTAATTGATCTACTATGATTTGACCCTTAACAGACTTCTCTCCTATGAATGTGAGATCAAAATCACTTAGAGGAAGAACCCACTTGGCTGTGCGACCCGATAAATAAGGTCGACTCATGAGATACCTTAAGGGATCATATTTAGCAATGACATAAGTTTTTTGACTAAGCATATAATGTCGTAATTTTTGCATAGCAAAAATGACTGCTAGAAATAGCTTTTCCAACATTATGTAGCAGGTTTCATAACTGATGAAGGTTTGGCTAATATAATAATTAGCACGTTCTCGCTTTTCATCATCAAGTTGAGCTAACATAGCCCCTAAGGCAGAATTTGAAGCAAAAATATATAGGAGAAATGGGCGATCAGATTTAGGTGGTGAAAGCATAGGTGGATTAAGGAGGTATTGTTTGAGAATTTCAAAAGCTTCCCTACATTCTGTGTCCCAATTAAAAGGGACATCCTTCTTAATGAGTTTAAGAAAGGGACCGGTTTTATCCGCCAGCTTATCGATGAAGCAACGGATGGCTTGAAGTTTACCTTGTAAACTTCGTAACTTTGATATATTAGTAGGTGCGGGCATATCAGTGATGGCCACAATCTTGAGAGGGTAGATTTCAATACCATGTAAAGAAACTAAAACCCCTAATAGTTTTTTGGATTTAACTCCAAATATGCATTTTGCTCGATTTAATCGAATGAGATATTCTCGTAATCGATTAAAGACTTTCTTTAAATCATCTAAATGATTATTTTCAATAATAGAGCGAGCTATAATATCATCCACATAATCATGTAGGATATCATGCATCATATCATGAAAAATGTAGGTCATAGCTCGTTGATAAGTTGCACCGGCGTTCTTTAAGCCAAATGGCATCACTTTCTAGCAAAAGGTACCCCAGGGGGTAATAAAGGTTGTTTTAGCCTAGTCTTCAGGAGCTATCCTGATCTGATTATAACCAGAGAATCCATCCATTAAGGACATCATCCCACTTCCGGCAGTGAAGTCAATGATTTGATCCATGTTTGGAAGAGGAAAGTCATCTTTAGGGCATGCAGCGTTAATATCTCTAAAATCTATGCAAACCCTAACTTTGGTAGCTTCTTTCTTGGTGACTGGAACTACATTTGAGATCCATTCAGCATAATCAATAGCTTGTATAAAGATAACATTCAAGAGTTTTTCTAACTCCCCTTTGACTAGCAGAGCCACTTTGGGATGCATTTTTCTAAGTTTTTGTTTAACAAGTTTAGCATCCGGATGGACCACTAGATGATGAATGACTACAAAAGGTTCTAGACCTGGCATATCTTCATATGTCCAAGCGAAGACATCTTCATACTCTTTAAGAAATGCAATGTATTGTTCTTGTTTTTCTTGACTTAATTTTGATCCAATATTGATTATGTGAGGATTGTCCTCAGTTCCAATATTAATTTTAATGACATTTTCTACCTCCATGTGTAGATCTCTTTCAAAATTAGGTGGGGCAGGTGAAACGCCCAATTCTTGTAATTCTTGTAAGGTTAATTTAGATAATTCATTCTGAGGATTAGTGGCTTCAAGTTGGGCTATAGTTGGTATAGAACCATCAAAATAAAATCCATTGTGTAACATCTCTTCAACAGAGACATCATGGAAGATATCTCCTTCCAACTCTTCATCGGGGTCGACAATCATTTCAGGGTAAGCTATGGATAGCATGTTGCATGAAAACAATTGATTTTTAAGAGGCAAATAAACGTGCCTATCCATATAATCTTGATAACATATGAGATGATCATCATCTTCAAAAGGAAATGGTTGACCCTTATTAGGAAATAGGCCCACACCATAGTGGGCAGGCAACGGTTCTACCTCGAAAGGTTCTTTCATGCCATTTTGGGAAGGTCCCAAGCCTTTCCCTTTATATCCCATTTTAAGCATCATGGGTTTAGCTTTAATATAATCATTGGTAAAATAACACCGAGCATATCCTTCATGATGAGTTTTGATATTCCGAGGGATTCTTCCCCAGTCATATCCTTTATAAATGAAGGCACAACTCCCGACTTGGTAAGTACTTCCCATAGGTTGTGGGAGGCCCAAAGTATGAGGAGATGGCGAAAAGTTATTTAAAAGGTTTGAATCTTGCATGAAAGCATTTGTTTTTTCTGATATTAAGATTGTGGATAAATCTGGTAAAAGTTCATCAAAAAGGGCATAAGATGTAGAAGGCTTATTACCTATGTCTTGAGATGTGGAAGGTATGATAGTTGTTTCTAGAAGATTTGAATTTATAGGGGTAGTATTTGAAGGATTGGTTGTAGATTTAAGATCTTTTTGAGGTTCTAGAGTAATTTGTTTAGAGGGTTGTTGATCTATATAGGAGGATGAAATTAATAGAGGTGAATTTATGGATGTATGTTTCACAGTTTTAGATGAAAAATAAGAACTAGGATGTGTGGATGACAGAGCAGGGCAAAATTGCACTCCAACGGGTTCTGCCAAAGCACACATATCAAAAGTTCTAGGGTCACCATGGATAGTGACCAACTGATTTTTAAACTCAAATTTAACACATTGGTGTAAGGTTGATGGGACCGCTTGCATGGCATTGATCCAAGGGTGACCCAAAAGTATATTGTAGGATGCTGGGCAATGTATAATAAACACGGTTGTTTCTAGGGTTCTAGGACCAACTTGCAATGGGAGGGTAATAACTCCACATGTTTCTTGTGTTTCATCATTAAAAGCTTTGATAATCATATCAGTTTTCTTCATTTCATCACTTCTAAAGCCAAATCGTTGGTAGAAGTCAAAGGTGCAAATGTTTAGAGATGAGCCATTATCAATCAAAACTCTTTTGATAGCTACATATCCAATTAGAGCAGTAATGTATAAGGGATTGTCCTTATGTAAACTATGTTGT
This sequence comes from Wollemia nobilis, assembly GCA_028583015.1. NCBI lineage: Eukaryota > Viridiplantae > Streptophyta > Pinopsida > Araucariales > Araucariaceae > Wollemia > Wollemia nobilis. Next base: position 1,469,551 of record JAQPPZ010000220.1, on the reverse strand, counting down.
GGGATATCTTTATCTCGGAAGTCAATACAATCAATCTCTCGAGTGATGATAGTATTGGCCATAGCTTCAAGTTGAATGTTTTGAGGTACCATCATTTGGCTCAATGTAAGAATCAACTCATCCCTATGGGTGGGAGAGGATCTTAACAAATCCAAAAGGGAAATTCTGGCCATAGTATTGGACAATTGTTCATTAATATTGTAAGGGAGTTTAGGTTGAACAATAGGAGCATGATTCCCTTTATTGGGATTTTTCAAAATGAATGAAGCTGATCCATCATTCTGGTTTGGTTCTTGTTGAGAATTTTGAGCTTGTTGTCGAGTAAAGACTCCAATGGTACCTACAATGTTATAGTGAAGACGCTGAACTGGTCTCAGTTGAGCATTAATGGCTTGTTCATTAGAAAGGAATATATTAGAAGAAGTTCGAGTAGTGACTCTTCTAGGAAATGGTTCTTCTAGAACCATAGCATCTATGACAAGTTGAATAGGATCTGATTCATTTTTAGAACTATTCGATTGGTTTGAAGTAATGTCTAGTTCACTTTCACTATCTGATTCTATATCACTAGAATTAGAAGTTTGAAAATTATGTAAGGGCCTAGTCATAACTAGGGATAAGGTCATGTCAAATATTTGAGGATCCTAAATAGGTAATTTTTCGCTAATGGTTCCTACATATCGGGTAGGAGGGGGAACATTATGATGTTCGATTTGATTGGCTACCTCTTTACCATGTCTTGGTAAAGGGTGTTGAAATATGTCTAGAGTTTGATTGGCATTTTGATTTTGATTTTGAGGAATGGTCTTTTGAGTATTATTAGGAGGGTTTTGTTTAGGTTGGAAGGCTTGCACTTCCATTTCATTATTGTAAATCAAATCTTGTATTTTATGTTTCAACCTTTTACAAGCGTTGGTAGAATGTCTAGGTCCTCTATGGAAATCACAGTGTAAGTCAGCTCTATATCCAGGTATAGTTGGATCAGGTTCTCGGATAGTTGGTAATTGGATCAAACCTCTTTCAAGTAATTGAGGTAAAATAGTTGATAAGGGTTGGTTTAATCTGGTGAATTCTTGAGGAGGCTTGTCAGGATGTTTCAATATAAATTTTTTTGTTGTCTTTGTTGCATTGATATTAGCAACATTTCTACTGTCAATGACTCTGTCACCAACAACTTGTTTGTTTTTATATTGATTTCTAGACATTTTCTCATCATCCTTCTTCCTAAGTTGGCCTCTCCTAATGAGGGCATCTTCTACTCTTCGAGCTAAGTCTATAGCTTGATCGAAGGTAGTTAAAGTAGCAGTCGATAGCTCATAAGATATCTGTTCCTATAAATTGTTGATGAAAATGTCCAACATTTCCCTATAAGGCAGCACAAAGTGTAGTTTTCCTGTCAATTGCCTCCATCTAGCTAAGAAATCGGCAAAACATTCATCCTTGTCTTGTTTTAAATTGTATAAATCTTTAATAGTTACATGCGTCTTGATGTAGGCACTAAATTGATGGACAAATGATTCCGTTGTTTCTTCAAAGTTTCTCAAAGAATGAGTGGGCAATTGATAGTACCACTCTAATGCCATTCCACCTAAACTTTTTGGGAACATTTTTAGTAATAGCAAGTCATCATGCGATATATCATGACATGCTATCCTAAACATGCGAATATGCTCTATGGGATATTCGGTTCCTTTATATATAGGTAGGATGGGCATGGGAAAATGCTTAGGGTATGGTTGAGCTACAACTATGGGATCCAAAGGTTGACTACAGATCTCTCGATAATTATACGAGGGACGGTAGGGATCTATCTGGTCCATACGTGAAGCTAATTGTTTCACCATGGATTCTAGATTAGTATTTTGCCCCCCATATTGGTTTGGTAGGGCATTGACATGGGTTTTACGGGCATATGATGGAGGAACATGCAGATTAGATGCCATGTTACTGTTGTGTAAAGTATTGGTAGGAAAAGTATTATGAAGAAATTTTGAAGTTGTATTGTGTTGTATTCCAGATTGTTGAAAGTTTGTATTTGGATTTGTTTTAGGTTTTTGTTTACTTGAAGCATATTGCTCAATAGTTTGGTGGAATAAAGTAGTGAAGGAAGGTTTCTTTTGTGTGGGAGTTATTTTAGGTTGAATAACAGGTTCCTTAGGAGGTTGGGTAACCTGTTGTTTTGACATGTTTTGAGCCATAGTGACCATATCCATATTGGATGGCCCAGCCTTGTCACTTTATTGATCAATGAAAGACAAGGGATTAGTGCGCATATTACACATATATTCCATGGCTGCTTGAGTGTTACTAATTTTCCCTTTATCAATACGAATTGCCACATTAAGGTCATCAATGTTATCAATGAGAAATTTCCGAAAATGCTCTGCATTATCAAAGGCAATAGTTCCATTTGGAGCTACTCTAGGGGATGAGGATCCATCCTCTTTAACACTCCCTTATTTCTCCTTATCTTCACCTAAGTCTTCTTTCGATTGACCTAGAATTTCTCCTTCGAGATTTGGATCTCCAAGAAGGACATTTGGGTTTCCAGTTGTATCTTGTAACCAATATTCTTCTTCTCCTAAAGTTTCTTTACCATTCCTAAGTTTAGGCATGGTGCTTTAATTTTGATTTCAGCAAATATATATATATATATATATATATATATATATATATATATATATATATATATATATATATGCAACAAATTAAGAGGTATATGTTTACTATATACCTACTACAATATTTGAAAATGAAATGTTTAAGTTTTTGCTAAGTTTTTGGTTTTTTAGTTTTTTTAATTTTTAGTTTTTGAAATAATATAATAAAGACAGCAAATAACACAATAAATGCAAGAAATAATACTGAAGTAATAATCTAGTTTTCTATAAACAATTTATGAATATCATTAATAGGTTCGAGTTGTTCCGGAGTCATGAAGTGTTCTTCAAATTGAAAGTTTTCTTTTAAAAATTTGATGAAAAGAGCTGTAGAAATACCATGTATTTCAGATTCTGGTTTATAATAATAATTCTCACGACAATATTCACGATACAACATAGCTCTAGGAATTTTGTTCCATCTTCTTCTAATCATAAGATCAGTTTCTAGGGAATCTACATGAACTAGAAATGGGTGTACCACAACTGTGTCTTTGAGATATTCCTCGAAAGTTAAAATTTTTGAAGATACAAGAGCTTTCCTATAAGCTAACCATCTATGGCAGGCTCTCTGAAGTTCATGATAAAAAACTAGTTGATGAGGATCCAGGATTCTATCTAGGACTAGCCTCTTGATTTGCTTAAGTTGTGTGGACCTAGATGAGATGAGACCAAGTCTCCTATCAATTTCGTTCCATAGGAATTCATTCCTACTTGTTTTAGGCACACTAAGGACATAATTGACTTCTATGGCTGCCAATTGGTTTTCTACGTTTATAGTAACTGCTAACCTTTTCTTAGGAGCTACCATCTAAACATGATTTCAAACTTAAAGGATTTAAAATGCATCTATGTTTTAGTTGTTCTATATTTTTTTTTTGTTTTTTTTTTCAAAAGGTTATGATGCATTCACGTCGGGTTCACCAAAATGTATTGCTCCAAATTTTTCGCATCCTTACCTTCAGGCTATTGGATCCATGCCCAGAAGGAGGATGGGAAAAGGATGTCGTGGTACCTCGGACTGAGAGGACTTTGCGAAGGTCCCGCTTCTCAAGGGAGGTGTATTTTGATGATTTTTCGATGGATGGTGGGTTCACCAGGAAACATTTAAGGGCAGTTTCCACGCCTAGGTTTGGAATGTGTTTTGATGTGTTCATTTTTAACTTTAAGCATTCATAGCCTAGGTTTGGCCAAATAAATATAGATTAATCTACATGAAAATGCAAATTCAATGAGTACAAAAAATAGGTTTAAATACAAAAAAATAGAGAATTTATAGAATGCAAATGAGGAATACCTGATCCGGATGTCTGGTGATGATTCTGATGTTTGAAGCAGTCAGGATCATCTGGAATTTGATAGAATCGCTTGATATCTAATAGAATCATCTGAGATCTAATAGAATCATCTGAAATCTGATGAATTCGTCAGACGAATTTGTCAGAGACCTGCAAGCAGAAAAACAGATACAAAATACAACGAATACTATTGTGCTAACAGAGGGAAACAACACCAAATGAATGTATGAATATTGGATAATAGTTATGAATAGAAATTTAAGCAGATTATAATATTCTAATGACAAATGCTGATCTTAGTATGCAATCTAAGCTAAATGGGTGAACTCCAAATGCAAAATAACATAAACACTGAATTAACTATCTAATTTGCAAAATAAAACAACAGAGACAAGGTTGAGAAGTGCAAACTTCAGGCACTGATTGCCTCAATATGGACTGCAATCGAGATTGTCTCGCATCAATACAAAATTGCCTCAAATTCGATAGGTTCACCTCTGATCTGAACAGGTTCGTCGGTGATGATGTGTGCTGGCTTCGACTGAAAAACAGTGATGTACCTACAACAAAATGGGTATGGTACCAGTGCAAATGAAAGTTGGGATGTTTCAACGTAGATGGAGTTAGATTGTAGATAATTTTAGCTAAGGGGGGTGCTAAGGGAATAGCTTAAGATTAAATAGGCTTAGGGGAGTAGTTAGGAGGTTGGATATCATCCCAATTTGGGAGATCTCCAATGGGGGAGGGTCCTTAACGACGCAGACACATTTCTGCCCGTATTGGAGACCCGTTGGAATAGAAGCTAACTTTGCAAAATCAGTTTTGTGACAAGATCGTCTGGACGTCCTAGTCCAAACGAAATCGTCAGATCTGGGGTGATATCGTCTGTTCGGCGATGATATCGTCTATTCGGCGATGATATCGTCAAATGGTCAAAACAACCTCTAAAAATGGCACGAGAAAAGGGGGAAACAGATTACCCGGCGGTTAACGGGCAGTTTGGGAGGTTAAATTTGAATTTTAAATTATTTACTAAGGTGAATGTAATTATTGTAATTTTACTGCCCCAATTATAGGGTGCTACAAATATATCACATTTTATTCACACATATAATCCAAATGGATCCTCATTGAGGGGTATTTATAATGATATCAAAACCTTAATGAAACGTTAACCTCAAGTTGATATTAACTTAAACTTGAGGCTAACCTTACAGTAAAATAATAATAAATTAACCTTTAAGTAGATTAACCAATACCACTAAGGGTGAAACAAGAAAGGTGCATGTAGGCTTATATGAAAATGCATGTAGGATTATATAATTGAGGAATTCTTATAGGCTTACATAATCACATGCCCATAGGCTACATCAATAGTTCTCATCAACACTTCTCATATTTTATCTTCGAATAAATAAGATCAAAATACAAATATTTCAACACCCCCTATAATTTGATCTAAGAGGACCAAGGAGAGAAGGCATTAGAGGTAACACATCACCCCATAATGGATGCTCTAATGTGCCTCCAATGTTTCCCTTTCACCCTATATTTATCATTAGAAAGCTTATTTCTAGCTCTCAAGGATTCTATCCCAACCTTCTTCAACCTTGTAATGAAATTTTGATGGAGTGTTCTTCCATTTAATAATACTTGTAAGCATTTAACTTCTTTTAAACCATAGACTTACCCTTAGGTACCTGAGCCATAAATTTAGTTGACTTGAAATATTTAAGATGATTTTGTATATGAAAAAGAGCTCCAAAATTCTTCATTGCAACTTTATAATGAATTAGAATATTGAAAATTAATTCAATAGAGATGGCTTATGGTTCTTTAATAGTTCCAAAGAACCAAACCAACTGTATAAAAAGGAGAAGAAAATTTGGAAGTAATAGATTTTCTTTTTAAAAAACTATGTGTGGATTCTATTGGGGGCCACTCCCATTACAAAAATAAAATATTACATTTCTATCAAATTAATTAAATCATATCCAACCTACATTTCTATAAAAAATATTCTTCATTTGCCTTTCTTATCAAAGAAAATTTTCATCTTCCTCACTGCCAAGTTTTCACAATCAACTCCTTCCTATCATTTCATCTATATGACTTCCAAAATTAAAATTTTGTTAAGATAAATGTTAGAGAATATATTACATTATTGGGTACATATCAATGTACCACCTTTGGTACATTACTAGAGTAGGAGTTTACTTTAGAGTAAAGTTAAGTAGTTACTTCAGAATGTAATAAATGCACAAGTGTTAGAATGTGCAATGATGTAAATGTGCATGTAGTCCACATGTACATAAGTCATAGGATAGAGTCAAAGGTAGAGTAAGGGCCAAGGAACCTATCTTCCTATATAAATGCCTTATAGTGAGTGAAATAGTGGGGAGATAATATAGAGAGTGCATAGTATAGATTAGTAGTGTGATACAATGTAGTTCCTTTAAAAATAGTTTATGGAGTGTTCATGTCCTCCATTATACTGCATTGTACTATTTTTGTGAGCTTTCATTAATGGCATATTTTTGAGTTATTGCAAAAGTTTATCTCATTATTTTCCTACATATTATAGTGTCATTATCATATAGATATCATAGCTTGCTTATATTGCATCTTGTGGTTGCATTTCCTATATCATATACTCATCAAAAGCTAACAATGGTATCAGAGCACATGGTAGATCAATAGGAAATAGGGAGAGCCACAAGTGAGATTGAGAGAAATCCAAAAATCTCATTTACAAAATTTTTGAGATTGCATTTGGCTAGAGTCTTTCCATAGGGTTACAAAAAACTTGTGAAGACTAGGACTCAACGTGGATTCCACTAGATTGACAAATCAACTAGTGAAGATTCATCATCTCTAGATTTAGAGTTTCTTCCATTATAGTCCTAATACTTTGTTGTAGGAAAAAGGAGATTCAAAGAAAGTTGGGAAGCTTCCTACAAAAGAGCTAGGAATAATATCTTCTTTAGAATCAATCCAACACCAGAAGAAACAAATAGAAGAATGAATATTTGGAGGCCTGAATAAAAGGTCCCATTACTAGAGATTGCAGACCTGTAGAGTGCAGAAGGAGAAAAGGCCATAGGAGCCTTGTTATAGATTCAAGGGAGAGAAGAAGACTCTAGTGAAGAGTCCCAATGAATATAGGAGATTGGTGATCTCCAATGCATATTGAAGACTTCACCCTAAAGAAGTTGAAGAGACCCTTAGAAGGTCTAGTTAAAGAACTCCCAATTTTGGAAGATTGGAGGTTGGTGATCTCCATTGAAGACTATATATTGTAGAGTAGATAAGGACTAGCAAAAATCCCATTCTCTATTATAGCAGTAGCATATTTTAGAGATCCAAGAAGAATATCTCATTGCCAACACTTCCATAGTAGAATGTTGAAGGAAAGGTCTCATTGGGAAGACCAGAGAAGCTACAAGAGTGAAGACCCTAGAGAAGAGGTCTCAAGGAGAAATAAGGAGAAGGCTTGGTGAGCCTCATTGAAGGAGATTCAGAGAAGGCCATTAAAGGAGTTCCTAGGAGAACTCATTGGAGAAATTTACCACCAAGGAGAAGTTCCTAATAAAGGAAGAACTTGGGATAATTATCACCATCCGAAAACAAGCCCAAAGGAGAAGGATTTGGCAAGAAGTTTGCCAAATTTTGGAGGAGATTGGTGAAGACCTCAAGAATTTAAAATTCTTGAGAAGAAGGCCTTGATTGAAGTTAGAATTTGACAAGGAGGTTGAAGGAGAAAGGAGCCAAATATTACTACCAAACCTGAAAGGTTTGAATATTACCTTTGAAGGCTAGAAGGCTCATTCAGAGATAGGGGTTTGCTGAATCTTCAATAGAATACTGAAAGGGTTCTTGAAGGAAAACTTAGCTATGATTTGGGGGAATTCCCTACCAAATTTTTGAGTTTCAAGGATAGCATTTCAGTGCAAAAATTGACTATAAAAGGGTAGCAATTAGGATAGCATTACTAGCTGCAGAACTTTAGATTTATAAAGAGCATCCTGAAGGAGAATCAAAACCACCACACTACAGTTTCAAGCAGCAAGATAGAGGAGTTACTAAGCTATGAATTGGTGAGTTGAGGAGCTATTTAGGACAACCAAGAATAGCTGCAAGTTCATCCAGTTAAAGGCAACAATAAGGTGAATCTAATCACCTTGCAATCCTTCATCTACAGAGTTTGTTAAGGTAAGCAACTTGGGTGCAAATAGGTTCATTAGTTGAACTTTAAATTAATTCATTATCAAGTTCCATTAAGCACCATATTAGAGTTTTAAGAAGTTGCAAAGAGAAGGTTGCATATTATAGTCTTCAAAGGGAGTGCAGAAGATAGTTTCTTTTAAGGTTTATACCTGCACATTAAAATAGGAGTTAGATATATTTCGACAAAAAGAAAAATATCATCTTCCTATTATCTAGTTACAACAAATAAGACTACATTAAGTTACAGATATTATAGTGTATTTAGGAGCAATTACTAGTGCATGATTTAAGGTTCATTTGAAGGAGTAATAAGGTGAGATCAATATTGCACTATACTAGTTGTTCTTAAAGAGTTTTAAGGTGCACTAAGTATTTTAAGCTGCAGTGAAAATTAAGTGCATATTTCAAACTACTTTGAGGGTTCATTTATAGGAGCAATAAGGTGAAATTATTATTATCCTTAAGTGCATTGAGTTAGAGATATTACTAGTACATTAAGGATTGATTGCACTATTCTAGTTATTCATTAAACTAGTTACTCTCAAAGGATTATTATGTGCATTGATTGTTAAGTTAAGGTTAAGATCAAGAGCACAAAACCTGCATACTATCAAAGTGTCTAGAGACACTATTCGGTGCACAAAACTAGCAACTTATTGTGGCCTAGAGAAGCCACCTTATAGGGTTATATTCCTCCAAGGAGTGGAGAAGAAAATCCACCATCAAAACTAGGAAAAGGAGCTACAAAATGAGACTAGGAGAGTCTCACATTACAGGTGCAATACAGAAGCCATCATAGGTTTATTACAGGGTTATACAAGCACCAAGTTTATCTCTATTATTACATCAAGAGGAGACAAAAACAAAGTGTCTTAAGGACACTCTACATAGCCTATCATCCTAACTACAAGAGACCACCATTGGTAAAGGAGAAGCACAACCAAAGTGCTCAAAGAGGAGCCATCCTAAAGGGCTCAACATCTAACATCAACACTACCAAAGTGCTTGAAAGAGGAGCCATCCTAGAGGGGCTCAACATCCATCATTTACAAAGGATAAGCACTAGCAAAGGTGCTTAAGAAATGAGCCATCCAAAGGGCTCGATATCCACCGATTGGTGCTTGAGTGAAGAGCCACTCATAAGGCTCAAAAGCCAGCTCATCAAGGTGTTAGAGGACACCATCATCTAGCACATAAGGTAATGACAACCTGCATCGTACAAGGACTACATAAGGATAGATCATCTATAGCATATCTACAACACTAAGAGCCTACGAAAGGTTCTTAAGAAGAAAGGTATAAGACAAAAACAAGGTGCATTATCATATGTAGAAAATGTGCTTAAGAAGCAAGGTATAAGGAAGAAACAAGGTGCATTACCAAGCTCCAACATGGATGAACCACCAACCAAGAGGAAGCACCATAGGACCTCCATTGCAATGCTCTAGAATCTTCATAGTTGGAGCCAACTGTGTTGGAATACATCATCCATATTTTTTGGAGAAAAGGAGGAGCCATCTCATGATTTACTATCACAAAGGAGGTAAGGAAAGCTTGCAATAGTTGGTAAGAATACGTTGAGAAGCCTTATGAAAATGGTACATTGAAGGAGAGAGTGCATGCAAAGAAGGCTCAAACACTTGTCTTAACAAGGAGGAAATATTGTACCACTTGGCACAAAGGTGTAAGAGAATATTTAACCCTAATTCCTGTGCTCAAGGAAGAAGAGTGCTCAACTAAGTAATGCTCTCATATTCAAACCAACACTCAAAGAAAGCATCTTGAGCGCTCACCTACATTTTCAATGCTCAAGAACTTCTATGCCATGTGTCATATTACCTAAAAAATCCTTCATCAACATTGCACCACCTAAGGAGGAGATAAAGTCTTGAGAAATGCTTATGCCACTTGGCACCTGTGTCAAGAATGTAGACGCATACTTATAGGTGCCCAAATTAGAGTGTGGAAGCATATTTTTTAGCCAACATTAAGTAAGGGAGGAATTAAGGCGTGGTTGAGAGCATATTCAAGGTGCAAGGCACAAAGTCAAGGAGTCAAAGGAGCATTAAACACATTGCCACTATCATACATCCACCATCAAGGAAGTACAATGCCCATTTCTCAAGGAAATACAACATTATAAGGTAAGGTTCTACGTTGATTAACATTGCTTTCATTAAAGGAGTAATAAGGGGTATATCATAAGGTTGAGTTTATTTATCATTTATATTGGAGAAACAATCAACCTTAATACATTTGAAAGCAAATCAAAGGAGCTCATATCCATAGTATTTCAAATCACTTTAGTGGAATATTTGCAATTAAACACCATAGGAGATATAAGGGTTTCTACTTGGAAAATCAATATTATTATTGCAAATATTATTAATTTCTAATATTCCAAAATTAGGGAGATATAAGGAATACTACATCAAACATAGATTATTGGAATTTAGAAATATTAAACTATTGGATATTAAGGGGTATAAAAGGAAGTTCATTATTTACTTAAAGGAGTTGGAATTATTTACTTACACTTGTCTCATACTCATACTAAAGGGACAAAATAAATCCAACCATAGAGAACTTCAAATTGATAAGTGCATAGTTCATTAGGAGAGATAAGGTGAAATAGGAGTTGATTATTATCATTTACAAAACATTACCAAATCAACCCAAAATGTGAACTGATACTTTCTAAGCACTTTATCAAAACTTAAAATATATTCTAATCACTAGGGAGACATAAGGATCCTACAAAACCTAAGTCTTAGAAAGGTTTTATCAAAGTAGTTCACATACTCTAGACTAGGGAGTTATAAGGTAGTCTACAAGGACCATCATGACAACAAACAAATTCTTCCTTACAGAATCCCAACTACTTAAAGGTCCAAATTACTCCTCATGGAAAAACAAAGTGAGGGTGATTTTGATAGTTGAAAAGCTTTGGAAAATTGTCAAAGGAACAATAACTAAACCTACTAAATATGATGTAAAGATTCAAAATTTTGAAGAAAGTGATGCAAAAGCATTAATGGTAATATTTTTTTGCCTTTACAGATGAAATACAACCTCACATTAGTTTAGCAAAAACATCTACAGAAGCTTGGAAAATCTTATCCAAAATATTTGAAGGGAAGAATAAAGCTACTATTTTAAATCTTCAAACTCAGTTACATTCATTAAAAATGAATAGTGGCAAAAGTATAGAACTATTCCTAAGGAAGGTAGCAGACATAAATGGAAAATTATTAACCTTAGAAGAAAATATTGAATATAAGTTTCTATTTCAAGTAACTATGATAGCTCTTCCAGATAGCTACAAGCATTTGGTTACATCTTTACAGATCCTAAGTAAAGACACATATTTCAATGAGTTAGTCAATATTCTTCAAGAATATGAGGTGGAAAATACAACTAAAGATAAAATTACTAACAATGTATTATTTTCAAAATACAAACCACATAAATGTTGCTTCATGTTCAAAACGATGAAGACCATAGAATAACAGATATTATCATGTGTGCAGGAGAAAATGACATAACACTAATTATTGCATATTCAATCCTAGAAACCAAAATTAGGGAAATCAGATAAACTATGGAAGCCAATAGAATAGGGTATTCCAATGAAGGTAATATAAAGTTCAAAATAATCTTTGTCAGCAACAATTTCAACTTCCATACAATTATTGTCAACTAGAATATCGAGAAGGGAATAAAAAAGGACATATAGCTCAAAGGATTCAAGAAATTAAAGAACTAGAAGAACCAATAGATGAACATGAATTTAAATATCTCATCACAAAGATAGCATTTTATGAAGATACTAACTACTTGCTTGAACAGGATATAGAAAGCAGAGAAAGAGAACACAAACTCCAAAACCAAATCAAAGATCCATATTGAAGACTAAAGTCTTCAATACCCAAATAATGTAATACAGGGGGGTGTTAGAGAATATATTACATTATTGGGTATAAATCAATGTACCACATTTGGTACATTTCTAGAGTAGGATTTTACTTTAGAGTTTGTCATCTGGTTTGGTTCTTTATGTAATTACCATATCCATCTCTCTTACTATGTGTGGATTTTATTGGGGGCTACTCCCATTACAAAAATAAAATATTACATTTCTATCAAATTAATTAAATCATATCCAGCCTACCTTTCTATCAAAAATATTCTTCATTTTCCTTTCTTATCAAAGAAAATTTTCATCTTTCTCATTGCTAAATTGTTGCAATCAACTCCATCCTATAATTATATATATATGCATTCTAAAATTAAAATTTTGTTAAGATAAACATTAGAGAATATATTAAATTATTGGGTACATATCAATGTACACATTTGGTACATTACTAGAGTACAAGTACTTTAGAAAAAAGCTAAGTAGTTACTTCAAAATGTAATAAATGCACAGGTTCTAGAATGTGCATGTAGTCCACATGTACATGAGTCATAGGATAGAGTCAAAGGTAGAGTAAGGGCCAAGGAACCTATATTCCTATATAAAAGCCTCATAGTGAGTGAAATAGCAGGGAGATAATATAAAGAGTGTATAGTATAGATTAGTAGAGTGATACAATGTAATTCATTTAAAAATAGTTTATGGAATGTTTATGTCCTCCATTATACTACATTGTACTATTTTTGTAAGCTTTCATAAATGGCATATTTTTGCATTATTGCAAAAGTTTATATCATTATTTTCCTACATATTATAGTGTTATTATCATATAGATATCATAGCTTGCTTATCTTGCATATTGTGGTTGCATTTCCTATATCATATACTCATAAAAAGCTAATAGTGGTATTAGAGCACATGGTAGATCAATAGGAAATAGGGAGAGCCACAAGTGATATTGAGAGAAATCCAAAAATATCATTTACAAAATTTTTGATATTGCATTTGGCTAGATTATTTTCACAGGGTTACAAAAAACTTGTGAAGACAAGGACTCAGCGTGGATTCCATTAGATTGAAAAATCAACTAGTGAAGATTCATCATATCTAGTTTTAGAGTTTCTTCCATTACAATCCTAATACTTTATTATGGGAAAAAGGAGATTCAAAGAAATTTGTGAAGCTTCCTATAAAAGATCAAGGAATAATATCTTCTTTAGAATCAATCCAACACCAAAACAAACAAATAGAAGAATGAAGATTTGAAGGCCTGAAGAAACTATCCCATTACTAGAGATTCCAGACTTGCAGAGTGTAGAAGGAGAAAAGGCCATAGGAGCCTTGTTACAGATTCAAGGGAGAGAAAAAGACTCAAGTGAAGAGTATTGATGAATATAGGAGATTGGTGATCTCTAGTATAGATTGAAGACTTCACCCTAAAGTAGTTAAAGATACCCTTAGAAGGTCTAGTTAAAGAACTCCCAATTCTAAAATATTGAAGGTTGGTGATCTCCATTGAAGACTATAGATTGCATAGTAGAGAAGGACTAGCAAAAATCCCATTCTATATTCTAGCAGTAGAAAATTTTAGGGATCCAAGAAGAAAATCTCATTGTCAACACTTCCAGAGTAGAAGGTTGAAGGAAATATCTCATTGGGAAGACCAAAGAAGCTACAAGAGTGAAGACCCTAGAGAAGAGGTCTCAAGGAGAAATAAGAAGAAGGCTTGGTGAGTCTCATTGAAGGAGATTCAAAGAAGGCCATTAAAAGAGTTCTTAGGAGAACTCATTGGAGAAATTTACCACCAAGGAGAAGTTCCTAATAAAGTAGAACTTGGGATAGTTATCACCACCCGACAACAAACCCAAAGGGGAAGGATTTGGCAAGAAGTTTATCAAATTTCAGAGGATATTGGTGAAAACCTCAAGACTTCCAAATTATCCAAAATAAGGCCTTGATTGAAATTAGAATTTGACAAGGAGGTTGAAGGAGAGGATAAAAATATTACTACCAAACCTAAAATGTTTGAATATTACCTTTAAAAGCTAGAAGGCTCATGCAGATATTGGGGTTTGTTGAATATTTAGTAGAATATTGAAAGGATTCTTAAAGGACAACTAAGCTATAATTTGGAAGAATTCCCTACCAAATTTTTGAGTTTCAAGGATATCATTTCAATGAAAAAATTGACTAAAAAAGAGTGACAATTTAGTATTACTAGTTGCAGAACTTTAGATTTGCAAAGAGCAACCTAAAGGAGAATCAAAACCACCACACTACATTTTCAAGTAGTAAGATATAGGAGTTACTAAGCTAGGAACTGGTGAGTTGAGGAGCTATTTAGGACAAAAAATAATAGTGTAATTTCATCCAGTTAATGAAATCAATAAGGTAAATCTTATCACCTTGAAATACTTCATCTATAGAGTTTTTTAAGGTAAGCAACTTGGGTGCAAATAGGTTCATTAGTTGAAATTTAAATTAATTCATTATCAAGTTCTATTAAGCACCATATTAGGATTTTAAGAAGTTACAAAGAGAAGGTTGCATATTATAGTCTTCAAAAGGAATGTAGAAGATAGTTTCTTTTAAGGTTTATACCTACGCATTAAAATAGGAGTTAGATATATTTCAAAAAAAAAAAATTTATCATCTTCCTATTATCTAGTTACAACAAATAATACTGCATTAAGTTATAGATATTATAGTGCATTTAGGAGCAAGTACTAGTGCATGAGTTAAGATTCATTTGAAGGAGTAATAAGGTGAGATCAATATTGCACTCTACTTGTTGTTTTTAAAGAGTTTTAAGGTGCACTAAATATTTTTAAGTTGTAGTGAAAATGAAGTGCATATTTCAAATTACTTTAAGGGTTCATTTATAGGATCGACAAGGTGAAATTATTATTATCCTTAAGTGCATTGAATTAGAGATATTACTGGTACATTAAGGATTGAATGCAATATTCTAATTATTCATTAAAATAGTTACTCTCAAAGTATTACTATATGCATTGATTGTTAAGTTAAGGTTAATATCAAGAGCACAAACCTACATACTATCAAAGTGTCTAGAGACAATAATCGGTGCATAAAACTAGTAACTTATTATGCCCTATAGAAGTCACCTTATAGGGTTATATTTCTCTAAGGACTAGAGAATAAAAGCCACCATCAAAACCAGAAAAAGGAGCTACAAAATGTTAGTCTCACAATGACACTAAGAGGGGGGGTGAATCAGTGTAGCTCTTTTAAAACTTAAATCTTCAACTCTTAAAGCCGAAACAATGAAAACTTAAAACCAAATAAAGCAAGTATAACAAGAGAACATCACACAACACAAGATGTACCGAGGTTCACCGATTTGGCTACTCCTCAAAATGACTATTTGGACTCCCATCCAAATCCAGCCCTTGCAAAGCACCAACTTTACAATCAATTTACCAGCACCCATTGGAAGGAGCACCAACCCTTGATTTACCAACACCAACTGGAAGGAGCACCAACCCTTGATGCCAAGCACCAACTTGGACTTCAATTTTGAAACTAGAAGATTGACATAAAAATGCCTTCACTTTTACAAGACCCTGACTGGTCTATTGCTTACCCAACATCTCCCACAATTCACAAAACACACACACTCCTCGCTCTTCACAAAATAAAATCCCCTACCTAAAATTCTCCAAGAAACACTCCTTTTATAACTATCCTTTCTCTTTGTAACTCCAGTTGTAACTCCTTTCATATTCTCATACGCCACTTGTCAATTGTAACACATTATTTTGTATATATTGAGAAGGCATTTCGTCAAACACGTCACATGCAAATAATTGACACCATATTCTCCTACCATGACTGTTCATTTTCTCGTTCATGATTGTTCGTTTTCTCCTTCGATGACTATTCATTTTCTCCTTCGATGACTATTCATTTTCTCCTTCCATGACTGTTCATTTTCTCCTTCATGACTGTTCATTTTCTTTTATGTTTTTTTCCTCTATTTTTTTTTTTTTATAGTTCTTTTTTTTCCCTTATGCATGCATGCGTTTTGGTTTCCAAAAAGGCTTTTCATTTCTATTTTGAGGCCCTTCGTTTCCTTTTCTCCACATGGGCATGCATCCCTCTTCTTTCCATGTGTAACGACCATCTTAAATGATTTCAAATCATTAAATATTCCTTATGGGTCCACGTCACTATGCAGTCTTCAGTTTCACCATCCTGGTGTTCATCACTAATATCAGACGCACTGTCAACTACTCTGTTCCTTTGGCAAAAATGCAACATGTCGCGATATCGTGACACTTTTGTTTCTCTGCCTGCCTACCCTTTTTGAGTCATGAAAATGCGACATGTCGCGATATCACGACACTTTTGTTTCTCTACCTGCCTGCCCTTTTTGAGTCGCAAAAATGCGACATGTCGCGATATCGCGACACTTTTGTTTCTCTGCCTGCCTGCCCTTTTTGAGTCATAAAAATGCGACATGTCACGATATCGTGACACTTTTTCCTTCTTGCTCTTTCTCTTTGCTTTGGACCATGAAAATACAACATGTCACGATATCACGACACTTTTTCTCCTTGCTCTTTCTCTTTGCTTTGGCCCACAAAAATACATGTCGCGATATCGTGACACTTTTTCTCCTTGCTCTTTCTCTTTGCTTTGGCCTACAAAAATACAACATGTCACGATATCACGACACTTTTTCTCCTTGCTCTTTCTCTTTGCTTTGGCCCGCAAAAATACAACATGTCACGATATCGCGACACTTTTTTCTCCTTGCTCTTTCTCTTTGCTTTGGCCTATGAAAATACATGTCGCGATATCGTGACACTTTTTCTCCTTGCTCTTTCTCTTTGCTTTGGCTCATGAAAATACAACATGTCGCGATATCGCGACACTTTTTTCTCCTTGCTCTTTCTCTTCTCTTTGGCCCATGAAAATGCAACATGTCGCGATATCGTGACACTTTTTCTCCCTTGCATTTTCTCTTCTCTTTTGGCCACGAAAATGCAACATGTCGCGATATCGTGACACTTTTTTCTCTTTGCTCTTTCGGCCTCGAAAATGCAACATGTCGCGATATCGCGACACTTTTTTTCTTTGCGGTGTTTTGCTTTTTCTTTGATCTTTAGCATATGGGCCACTTCGGTCTTCTTGGAAAATATGCAAAAAGGTGGGTAAACATCCTCATAAGCATTTAACATCACTGTACATACTCTGAGTAACCTCTGAACTCCTGTCCACTGCATCAACCGATCTATCTGACTGTGTTGACAACAATGACAATACTGTCGCTGCACCTTGCTCAACAATCTCCCCCTTTGGAATTGTTGGCAACACACGTGCAATTTCCTCGTAACTCTTCTCCCCATTTGACAACAATATAAAAGGGCTGCCTGCAAACTCCCCCGAGTCCATGCACAACATTCTCAAGCAAAAATTATTACACTTAGCAAAAATCACAAACATGAGCAAAAAGATAAACAAATACACAAATGCTCCCCCCGAGAATGTGGTCCCGATAGCTAGTCAATTCTTGGGAAGCGTGACCACTCCCAATTTATTGTGAAGGTACTCAAAGACTTCCTTGGGCAATGGTTTTGTGAAGATATCCGCTACTTGCTCTATTGTTGGAACAAAATCCAACTTAACCTCACCTTCCGCAACTTTCTCCTTCAAAAAGTGATATCGGATAGCAATATGTTTTGTGCGAGAATGCATAACCGGATTCTTTGAGATGTTAATGGCATCGGTGTTATCACACTTAACTAAAATTGGCTCACTGAAGTTAATACCAAGATCTTTCAGGGTTTTTTTCATCCATAATACCTGCGTACAACACGTTGTCATTGCAATATATTCTGCCTCTGCTGTGGATAAGGAGACTGACTCTTGTTTCTTACTATGCCACGTGACCAACCTGTCTCCAAGATAGAATGCACCTCCATTGGTACTCTTTCTATCATCTACACATCCTGCCCAATCTACATCTGAATACGCAATAAGGGTGAAGTCCTTACCTTTTGGATACCATAACCCATACTCCATAGTACCCTTGAGGTATCGAAGAATCCTCTTTACTGTTGTCACATGAGTCTCCTTGGGACTAGCCTAAAATCGTGCTACCATGCATACTGCTTGCAAAATATCTGGTCTGGTAGCTATCAAGTATAGTAAGCTCCCAATCATAGATCTGTACATGGTTTGATCAACATGTGGAGATTTGTCATCCTTGCTCAACTTGCAACCTATCATCATGGGAGTGCTAACTAGCTTACAATCCTCCATTGTGAACTTTTTAACATCTCTTTCACTAAACCAAATTATCAATTGTTATAATCCATAACTTTGAACCATGGCAGTAAGAACCATCAAAAGTACAACATTGACATATAGCAATACTACCAATGGTGACAACTCTCAATTTAATCACCACCCTTCATGGTACCTCCACAAACAACTACATGAACTAAAACACACTTTGACAACTATACGACAACTCCCCCTGACTACTTGCCTTTCATCCTCAGATAACCAAACAACATAGGAGCATTAAAATAAAACTTTAAGATTGCTCCCCTTGAGGATGTGCTACCTGGAGCTGCTTAGTGCAATAGAGGAGTAGTCTCCTTCAGTCCAAGGAGACACGATTTCCTCTCTTCTTTCTTTCTCCAAACTTTCTTGAACTTGGGCTTGAGTTTTTCAACTACATCCCTATTTTGAACCTTTTCGTGAACTTGAACATTTCTCTTGGGTGGTTGTCTCTTGTGCATCAACCAATTTTCTTCTTCCTGTCCAATCAAGCAAGCTCCTTCTGAAGTCTCTGAGAGAGTGTACAGGTTGCCAGATGTCCTCGATCCAGTTGCTATCAACTTTCCACTGTTTGCTTTTCTGACTTCACAACCCCGCTTCTTAAAAATCACTTCATGACCTCTATCACAAATCTGACTTACGCTCAACAAGTTATGCTTCAGACCAACCACAAACAAGACTTCTTTTGACTTGATTTTTCCATCACCGATCTTAACTGAACCTTTACCAACTATATTAGCTCCATCATTGTTTCCAAATTTTACTGAACCACCTTCATATTGTTGTAACTTCTCAAATTTTTGTTTGTCACCTGTCATATGACTGGAGCATCCACTATCAAGTATCCATGGTGCAGATTTATTCTGTGCTTTAAATGTTGTTTGTACGATCAAGGATTCCTTTTCTTCCTTAGATCGCTCTTTTTCTTTCCACTCTGGTTTGATTACAGTTTTGGGCTCTTGTTTTGACTTTTCTTTTTCAGTAGCTTGTGCATGTTTTTCGAGAAATTTTCTATTTTGTCTCATTCCATTTGGTTGAAATTTTCTTCCCTGAAATTGATTTGATGCAAATGTACTTCGACAATTTCTTGCAATGTGCCCAAAATTATGACAGTTATAACATTCTACCGCATAATCCATCAAAGGTGAAAAAACATTTCTACTGGTAAAATTCCTTGGTCCTACGTTATACTTGCAATCTGAAATCTTATGTCCATAACCATTGCATTTAAAACAGTAACCAGAAAAGAGATGATTGAACCCGGGTGATGGTCTTTGCCATGTTGTCGTAGGAGTCATAAATCTTCTTCTTCTTTGATGTGTGACATTGGTGAATCCATCATTGTCAATTCTCCTTTCGTGCCTTGCATTATTGCTTTCTTTTGCATGAGTCAATTTTTCTTGATCAACCTGTTTCTTATCTTCATTCTTTAATCCATTTTATGATTCTCCTTTGTCAAAGCCCAAACCAAATTTGATGCCTTGTAGTCCTTTGGTTATTTATGATCTTATCCAGCTTCATAGAACTTTCTTCACGTTTGTGATAACAACTAATTTTATGATTCATCTCTTCTATCTGCATCCTTAAACCAACAGTCTCTTCTTCTAGCTTGCAGCAATAATCTATTTTCATGGTTATTTGCACTTCGAGATCTTCAGATATTTTCTTGGATTCTTCTATCTGTACTTTCAAACTGGTTATGATTTCATTTGCATCCTCAAGCTTTCTTGAAATTTTCTTATTCTTTTTTCTTTCTATCTTCAATTCATCCAGAGTTGCAATTAGTTCCTCTTCCAAATTTACTTCTGCATCAATTTCTTCTTCATCACATTCTTGTTCTTTTTCTATTTTTTCTTCTTTGAGTGCCATGAAAAGAGCTTCACCTGTTTCCTTTTCAGAATCCTCACCGCAGCTGTCTTCTGATGAACTGACATTCTTGGAGATGAAACTTTTCTTCTTGAAGTTGCCTTTTCTGAAATTTGTTTTTTTCTTCCAGTCACTTCTTTCTTGGTGCGATCCTTCATCACTTTTGTTCTTCTCATTAAGTGGACATTTAGCTGCAAAATGCCCAATGCCTCCACAATTGAAACATTTAAACGGTAACTTTCCTCTCGTATTTTCCTTTTCCCCTTTTTAGTTTTTGAACAAAGTTTGCTTCCATTTCATCTGATGTCTCTTCTTCCTCGGATTCTTGTTTTGCTTTCATATTTTTATGGGCTTTAAAAGTAGCTTCTCTGTCTATGGGTTTAGATTTTCCTATTCTCATCTCATATGCAATCAAAGAACCATGCATCTCATCCATACTAAAAGAATTTAGATCTTTAGCTTCTTCTATAGCTGAAACTTTAGAATCAAATCTTTGGGGAAGAGATCTTAATACCTTTTTCACGATGACTAGAATCTTCGATTTCCTCGCCGAGTCCTCTAATCGCATTAATGACTTCATTAACTCTCAGCATATATGCCTCTATGTTCTCATCGTCATTCATATTTAATACTTCGAACTGAGCTCGATGTGTTTGTAACTTGGCCTCCTTGATCTTAACGTCTCCTTCATGAATGCTCCTCAGTTTGTCCCATATTTCTTTTGCCATTTTACAACTCATAATTTTTACCAGTTCACTGTCCACTAATCCGCACATGATAGCATTCTTTGCTTTTGAGTTATTCTCAAATAGTTTCTTACCGGTAGCATCGGTTGGAGAAGTGGTGGGTATTGTGTATCCACTATCTACTGAATCCCAAATGTCATATCCCAAAGCACAAAGATATGTCTGCATCCTGAGTCTCCAAAATGCGTAATTAGTTCCGTCAAACAATGGTGCTTTGTTTGATGAGAAGCCTTCACCACCTGCCATTGTGTCACTTCCAAGATCACCCTAGCCGGTTAAGCTTGTTCAGGAACCTCGCTCTGATACCAATTGTTAGTCTCACAATGACACTGAGAGGGGGGGTGAATCAGTGTAGCTCTTTAAAACTTAAATCTTCAACTCTTAAAGCCAAAACAATGAAAACTTAAAACCAAATAAAGCAAGTATAACAAGAGAACATCACACAACACAAGATGTATCGAGGTTCACCGATTTGGCTACTCCTCAAAATGACTATTTGGACTCCCATCCAAATCCAGCCTTTGCAAAGCACCAACTTTACAATCAATTTACCAGCACCCACTGGAAGGAGCATCAACCCCTGATTTACCAGCACCAACTGGAAGGAGCACCAACCCCTGATGCCAAGCACCAACTTGGACTTCAATTTTGAAACTAGAAGATTGACATAAAAATGCCTTCACTTTTACAAGACCCTGACTGGTCTATTGCTTACCCAACATCTCCCACAATTCATAAAACACACACCCTCTCGCTCTTCACAAAATAAAATCCCCTACTAAAATTCTCCAAGCAACACTCCTTTTATAACTATCCTTTCTCTTTGTAACTCCAATTGTAACTCCTTCTTTCATATTCTCATATGCCACTTGTCAATTGTAACTCCTTTTGTATATATTGAGAAGGCATTTCGTCAAACACGTCACATGCAAATAATTGACACCATATTCTCCTACCATGACTGTTCGTTTTCTCGTTCATGACTGTTCATTTTCTCCTTCGATGATTGTTTGTTTTCTCCTTCATGACTATTCGTTTTTCCTTGATATTTATTTTTTTTTTTATGTTTTTTTATTTTTTTTGATATATTTTTTGTTTTCTCTTTCCCTTATGCATGCATGCGTTTTGGTTTCCAAAAAGGCTTTTCATTTCTATTTTGAGGCCCTTCATTTCCTTTTCTCCACATGGGCATGCGTCCGCTTCTTTCCATGTGTAATGACCATCTTAAATGATTTCAAATCATTAAATATTCCTTATGGGTCCATGTCACTATGCAGTCTTTAGTTTCACCATCCTGGTGTTCATCACTAATATCAGACGCACTGTCAACTACTCTGTTCCTTTGGCAAAAATGCAACATGTCGCGATATCGTGACACTTTTGTTTCTCTGCTTGCTTGCCTTTTTGAGTCACGAAAATGTGACATGTCGCGATATCGTGACACTTTTGTTTCTCTGCCTGCTTGCCCTTTTTGAGTCATGAAAATGCGACATGTCGCGATATCGTGACACTTTTGTTTCTCTACCTGCTGCCCTTTTTGAGTCATGAAAATGTGACATGTCACGATATCGTGACACTTTTTCCTTCTTGCTCTTTCTCTTTGCTTTGGACCACAAAAATACAACATGTCGCGATATCGCGACACTTTTTCTCTTTGCTCTTTCTCTTTGCTTTGGCCCATGAAAATACAACATGTCACGATATCGTGACACTTTTTCTCCTTGCTCTTTCTCTTTGCTTTGGCCTGCGAAAATACAACATGTCACGATATCACGACACTTTTTCTCCTTGCTCTTTCTCTTTGCTTTGGCCCATGAAAATACAACATGTCGCGATATCGCGACACTTTTTTCTCCTTGCTCTTTCTCTTTGCTTTGGCCCGCAAAAATACAACATGTCGCGATATCGCGACACTTTTTTCTCCTTGCTCTTTCTCTTTGCTTTGGCCCGTGAAAATACAACATGTCACGATATCGCGACACTTTTTCTCCTTGCTCTTTCTCTTTCTTTGGCCCACGAAAATGCAACATGTCATGATATCACGACACTTTTTCTCCTTGCTCTTTCTCTTTTCTTTTGCCCATAAAAATGCAACATGTCGCGATATCACGACACTTTTTTCTCCTTGCTTTTTCTTTTCTTTTGCAGAAATGTAACATGTTGCGATATCGTGACACTTTTTTCTCTTTTTCTCTTTTGGCCGCGAAAATGCAACATGTCGCGATATCGCGACACTTTTTTTCTTTGCGGTGTTTTGCTTTTTCTTTGATCTTTAGCATATGGGCCACTTCGGTCTTCTTGGAAAATATGCAAAAAGGTGGGTAAACATCCTCATAAGCATTTAACATCACTGTACATACTATGAGTAACCTCTGAACTCCTGTCCACCGCATCAACCGATCTATCTGACTGTGTTGACAACAATGACAATACTGTCGCTGCACCTTGCTCAACACAAAATGAGACTAGGAGAGTCTCACATTATAGGTATAATATAGAAGCCATCATAGGTTTATTATAGGGTTATACAATAACCAAGAATATCTCTATTATTACATCAAGAAGAGATAAAAAAAGTGTCTTAAGGACACTCTACATAGTCTATCATCCTAACTACAAGCGACCACCATTGGTAAAGGAGAAGCACAACCAAAGTGCTCAAATAGGATCCATCCTAAAGGGCTCAACATCTAATATCAACACTACCAAATTACTTGAAATAGGAGCCATCCTAGAGGGGCTCAACATCCATAATTTACAAAGGATAAACACTAGCAAATGTGCTTAAGAAATAAGTCATAAAAAGAACTCGATATCCACCGATTGGTGCTTGAGTGAAGATCCACTCTTAAGGCTCAAAAGCCATCTCATAAAGGTGTTAGAGGACACCATCATCTAGCACATAAGGTAATGAAAACCTACATCGTACAAGGACTACATAAGGACCAATAATCTATAGCATATCTTCAACACTAAGGGCCTACGTAAGGTGCTTAAAAATATTGGTATAAGGCAAAAATAAGGTGCATTATCATATGTAGTAAAGGTTATTAATAAGTAAGTTATAAGGAAGAAACAAGGTGCATTACCAAGATCCAACATGGTGAACCACCAACTGAGAGGAAGCACCTTAGGACTTCCATTGTAATGCTCTAGAATCTTCATAGTTGGAGCCAACTTTGTTGGAATACATTATTCATCTTTGTTGGAGAAAAGGAAGAGCCATATCATGATTTACTATCATAAAGGATGTAAGGAAATATTGCAATAGTTGGCAAGAATACATTGATAAGCCTTATGAAAATGATACATTGAAGGAGATAGAGCATGCAAAGAAGACCCAAAAACTTGTCTTAACAAGGAGGAAATATTATGCCACTTGGCACAAAGGTTTAAGAGAATATTTAACAATAATTCGTGTGCTCAACGAATAACTCTCAACTAAGTAATGCTCTCATCTTCAAACCAACTCTCAAAGATAGCATCTTGAGTGCTCACCTACATTTTCAATGCTTAAGAACTTATATTCCATGTGCCATGTTACCTCAAAAATCCTTCATCAACACTGTACCACATAAGGAGGAGATCAAGTCTTGAGAAATACATATGCCACTTGGCACCTATGTCAAGAACATAGATGCATACTTATAGGTGCCCAAATTAGAGTGTGGAAGCATATTTTTTAGTCAACATTAAGTAAGGGGGGGATTAAGGTATGGTTGAGAGCATATTCAAGATTCAATGGATGAAATAAAGGAGTCAAAAGAGCATTAAACTGATTGATTCTATCATACATCCACCATAAAGGAAGTACAATGCCTATTTTTCAAGGAAATACAACATTATAAGGTAAGGTTCTACGTTGATTAACATTGCTTTCATTAAAGAAGTAATATGGGATATATCATGAGATTGAGTTTATTTATCATTTATATTGGAGAAACAATAAACCTTAATACATTTGAAAGCAAATCAAAGAATCTCATTATAAGGTTTCTAATTTGAAAATCAATATTATTATTACAAATATTATTAATTTCTAGTATTCCAAAAATTAAGGATATATAAGGAATACTACATCAAACATAGAATTTAAAAATATTAAACTATTGGATATTAAATGGTGTAGAAGGAAGTTCATTATTTACTTAAAGGATTTGGAATTATTTACTTACACTTGTCTCATAGTCATACTAAAGGGACAAAAGAAATCCAACCATAGAGAACTTCAAATTGATAAGTGCATAGTTCATTAGGACAGATAAGGTGAAATAGGAGATGATTATTATCATTTACAAAAGCATTAATAAATCAATCCAAAATGTGAACTGATATTCGCTAAGCACTTTATCAAAACTTAAAATATATTCTAATCACTAGGGAGAGATAAGGATCCTACAAAACCTAAATCCTAGAAAGCTTTTATCAAAGTAATTCATATACTCTAGACTAGGGAGTTATAAGGTAGCCTACAAGGACCATCATGACAACAAACAAATTCTTCCTTACAAAATCCCAACTACTTAAAGGTCCAAATTAATCCTCATGGAAAAACAAAGTGAGGGTGATTTTGATAGTTGAAAAGATTTGGAAAATTGTCAAAGGAACAATAACTAAACCTACTGAAGATGATATAAAGATTCAAAATTTTGAAGAAAGTGATGCAAAAGCATTCATGATAATCATTTTTGCATTTACAGATGAAATACAACCTCACATTAGTTTAGCAAAAACATCTACAGAATCTTGGAAAACCTTATCCAAAATATTTGAAGGGAAGAATAAAGCTACTATTTTAAATATTCAAATTTTGTTATATTCATTAAAAATGAATAGTGGAAAAAGTATAGAACTATTCCTAAGAAAGGTAGTAGACATAAATGGAAAATTATTAACCTTAGAAGAAAATATTGAAGACAAGTTTCTAGTTCAAGTAACTATGATAGCTCATCCAGATAGCTACAAGCATTTGGTTACGTCTTTACAGATCCTAAGTAAAGACACATATTTCGATGAGTTAGTCAATATTCTTAAAGAATATGAGGTGGAAAATACAATTAAAGATAAAATGACTAACAATGTATTATTTTCAAAATAAAAACCAGAGGGAAATGTTGCTTCATCCTCAAAAGGACGAAGACCATAGAATAATAGATATTATCATGTGTGTAGGAGAAAATTACATAACAATTATTTCATATTCAATCCTAGAAACCAAAATCAGGGAAATCATATAAACTATGGAAGCCAATAGAATAGGGTATTCTAACGAAGACAATATCAAATTCAAAATAATATTTGTCAGCAACAATTTCAACATCCATACAATTATCCTCAACTAGAATATCAAGAAAGGAATCAAAAAGGACATCTAGCTCAAAGGATTAAAGAAATTAAAAAACTAGAAGAACCAATAGATGAACATGAAGTTAAAGCTCTCACAAAAAAGATAGCATTTTATGAAGACACTAACTACTTGCTTGAATAGGATATAGAAAGCAGAGAAGGAGAACACAAACTCCAAAACCAAATCAAAGATCCATATTGAATACTAAAGTCTTCAATACCCAAATAATGTAATATAGGGGGGTGTTAGAGAATATATTACATTATTGGGTATATATCAATGTACCACCTTTGGTACATTACTAGAGTAGGAGTTTACTTTAGAGTAAAGTTAAGTAGTTACTTCAAAATGCAATAAATTTACAAGTGTTAGAATGTGCAATGATGTAAATGTACATGTAGTCCACATGTACATGAGTCATAGGATAGAGTCAAATGTAGGGTAAGGTCCAAGGAACCTATATTCCTATATAAAGACCTCATAGTGAATGAAATAGTGGGGAGATAATAGAGAGAGTGTGTAGTATAGATTAGTAGTGTAATACAATGTAGTTACTTTAAAAATAGTTTATGGAGTGTTCTTGTCCTCCATTATACTGAATTGTACTATTTTTTTAAGATTTCATTAATGGAATATTTTTGAGTTATTGCAGAAGTTTATATCGTTATTTTCCTATATATTATAGTTTCATTATCATATAGATATTATAGCTTGTTTATCTTGCATCTTGTGGTTGCATTTCCTATATCATATACTCATTAAAAGATAACAATAAATTTCAACACCAAGATGGCTAAAATATTTGTTGCCTATTTTTTATATCTATAAATATAAATATATTATCTATAACAATGTAAAAGTTTCTTACTAATTTTTTTAGGGTTCTTATTTATTACCCTAATATTCTAAAATATTATTTTCATTGTTATTTTTTCTTTTTATTTTTGGGTTAAACTCCACTTCTTGTCACTTGCGATATTTGATTTTGTTTTACCATATCAATATCCCTCTTGGTTTCTTTTTATCTTTTTTTTTTCTTCTTGGGTCTTCCTCACTTTTTAAATTTCCATCAATACTTTCATCTTTATCCATATCTTCAATATTATCACACTGATCAAATTAAAACTTAACATCTATAGGTTTGTCTCATTTGTGCATGATCTGTAGAGCAAGTAATAACCTCAAAAATACATTCTTATTTATATTTCCTCATAAACCCTAAATTTCAAGGACACTCTTCCAAAGCAATTATCTTCTTATTCTAACCTAAAAAACCTAAATTGTTGGAGACTTCATCCATCCTAATTTATTTATTATGTTTCTCTTGAAACCCTAAAGTGCAAGGGATAACCTCTATACCACTTTCACTTTTATTACCAAGAGATGATTCTATTTTACTTGATAAAAATGAAGATTATTTACCTAGAAATATATTGATCTCTTATGCCATATTTGTGTTTGGGTTTTTCTCCACATTTACCTTTGCAACTTTAATTCCTTCTAAAATTGAACTTACATATTGTACTTTATCATACCTTATATCCTTCTTTGTTTCTTCTAACTATTGATCCAAGTGAGTTATGGTGGCCTTTTCCATAACATATTGTAGATAGGATTTATTTATCCCTTCTTTAAGAGTGGAATATCCTTGATTTGATCTACATTCTATTGATGTATGATTTACTTGCTTTACTTTGAAATTTATATTATGACTAAAATTCTATGTCTCTTTCTTCATAGTTTTTACTTTGTAAACTCTTACCAAGTGGCTAGTCTCATAACAATTGTGATAATAAAATGCGATGTTTTCATAATCCACTTGTCGATCCCATTATCTTTATTTAGATTTAATCTTAATGTATTTTGGAAAAGGTTTTGAAATATTTATAGCAATGCATATTATGGTATATATAGCATGTTTACACTCCTTAATAGTTAGTACTTTCTTGATGAATTCTCCTAGGGTATTTCCAATATTCTTCAAAACATCCTTATTGATAACCTTATATGGAAGTCTAAAAAGCCTAACCCAAATCAAAAGCTTCTAAATAGTTTATGTCTCAATAGAAATTTTTTTATTCCATGGTCTTAAATAAAGGGTATTTATTCCTCTAAAACATGGGCTACCACTCATTATTTTATCCCTGATTTATGAATTAGAAAATATAACAAGGAAAAATATTTAGGAAGAAAAATCATAGAGTAATTTGAATTCAATCCTCACTTCCACTTGATCCAATATTGAATCTCCAAAAACCCTAGCTAGGATCTATGGAACTTACATATTAATCTCATGCTTTTCAAAACCATTATATCATGCTCAATCATATCATCCTTGATGGTTACTTATGGTGCAAAATTTTATACTTGGATTGAACTTTTCATATATTTGATTTTCCACTAATATTCAACTCTGGCATCCATACTTCTAGCCTTAGTTATCAAATTCGTCGAATTTTTTACATAAAATTCGAAATTCATTGAATTCTAAATCCTTGTGAATAAATTCGCCAAACAAACCTTAAATTTGGCATTGGCAATTTTATTTAATATTTATAAATTCTTTTTCTGGTTCTACATACACGCAATCATATTTAGTTTATAATTAGCACAGGGTAAGTCATTTATTGTTGCGGGTCAAATGGTGCACTCGTTAAAACAACCTGATCAGGTCACAATGAAACTACAAATGATCCAAAATGCAGACCTTGAATCCCCATACATATACATATTTTTACACCTAAGTCTCATAAACAGCGTATGTATAAATAAATATTTAATATTAATTAAAAAATCAAACAAAGTTTTTGGATACCCAAAACTAAACCCTAATTACCTGTGACAAATTTGATCCACAAATCTAGTAACACCAAACTTTAAGGGTGTACAACACCTAGGTTTGAAAATATTATGATTGGCACAAACCCACATGCCACAATTAGTAAAGAAACATATCAATAGCAAACTTATACCGATTCTTGTTAGAGTAAATTAGTCAATGAATATAACTCTGGGTAATTGGATTGGTAGAGGAACAACCAAACTAACCGAATGACATTAATTAGACATTGATTATGATTGTGACAATAATTACTTATGTGCCTATAAGTTGATACCGCATCGACGACCTCTTGGTACATTGCTTTGCATTGGACTTAAAATATATATATACACAAATTTTATGTTGAATTTTATTTCGAATTTTTTGAACATGTCAAATTTATTTCAAACTTCAAGAGTGTCAAACTCGAACACAAACTCGAATTTGATAACTAATATTCTAGCTAGGTCATCTTAACTTTTAATTAGGGCTTTCAAATATGACTTTCCTTCTAAAATAACTAGTGGGGTTGGGGTTGGGGCTCATTCTTATATTGTACTCCCTCCTAGCTCACACTTCCTCTTAGATCACACTCATTCCTAGCTTGCACTTCCTCCTAGCTCACACTCCCTCCTAGAGTGCACTCCCTCCTAGCTCACACTTGATCATGTCTCTTCTTTCTCCCAACATTCATATGCTTCTATAATTTTTAAAAAATAATATTTGTTACATTTATGGTAAGGGTTTGAAGCATTTATACACTTCAAATGAATATGCTACTCTTCTACCATATTTGAAGATATCAATATTGGCTTGCACTCCCTCTCGGTTCACACTCACTCCTAGCTTGTACTTCCTTCTTGAAAGTAATAGATTTGACATACTCTTAATCACTCTTTTCCTTGCCTCATCCCATAGCTATATCAACTTGTAGGTATTTTAAGTGAGATATATGGTCTTTGACATTACTAAAATCTAAAATTTTGAGATTAGAAAGCTCAATTTCTATTATGTTAACTTCACTAGCACTTACATTTTCATAGAGATATTTCAACATAGTCCACATAACAATAGGATCAACCTTCTCTCTAATGTTAAAAATTACATAAAATTGTACTAACATGAAGAATAGTACAAGAGCCTCCTCCTTTCTCTTACTGAGTTCATGATTGTTAATACCTTCTTACTCATTATTGAATATGAACTAGTCTCAGTAATCCTACCATTTAAACTGACTAAGTTCTATGATTTTTTCCATTCAGATGGGTAACATACCCTAAGGAATCCATCTTGCACAAAAATCCTAAACATATCTATAAAAATTCTATAGACTAATTTCACCACCATGTGGAACTCAAAAAATCATAAAAATTGAGATCCAAACGCTTATGTATGCAAAAATTAAGGCCTTCAAGAGATTTGGTTAGATTAACACTTAAATTTGGAAAAACTAAACAAATTCCAAACCTTAGAATTTTTTTTGAATAAGATATTGTGACATGTCAATGCGAGATTGGTTGTTGCCTTTACAAATTGGTATTTGAAACTTTGTTGATTGTGATTGGCAAGATTTTTACTTCACACATACACACACAATAATTTTTTATGGGTTTACAATCGATGGGGTTCAAATACAATATTTCCTATGAGTGAGAAGTAGCACCAACTATCATTCCACACATGCATGTTAAGACTAATGATGGGCTTCACACATTTGAACCAATTTTAGCCATAATGCTTGCAATGAAAAAAACTAATTGTGTCTACCCTAAGTCAAACTAACGTTCCATGATTAAGCATGCAAACCAACCACTATACCACTTAGTGTGTTGAGTCTAAGGTACCACTTATGTTCCTAAGGCTCATAGCCTTTCCATAACTATGAGAAAAAAATGACATAAAATGTCTTGGTGGGGATTTAAATACAGACAAGGTCATTGCAAGCATGCAACCCAACCATTATGACATAGGTGCATGTTTGACTATAGAAAGAGGAGGCAATTCACCTTGTAAAGTTCTGGTCATAGTCATAGTGTCAATTATTTAAAACAATAATGGCTCTTAAGACAAAATGATCCCAATAACCATGCCACTCCTAAATTTGGTGAGTGGAGGAAGAGAATTTGTTGGAAAACTTAATTTTTTGCTAATGGTTTGTTAAGGATTGATCACCCATCATATTAGCTTGAGGGTGCATAATGTAGCCATGATTCCATCCATACTAACCCATCACTTTTGCACTAAGATTCATGGATGAGCATAGGCCATCATGAATGAATAATGACATGCTAATGGTGCCAAATAAATTGAATTTAGAAGTTTCAAATTTAAACTAAAAAATGTGAACCTAAATGTAAAATTTTTAACCATTGATCATATGATTCCTTTCTTGTTGATGAGTGATGTTTCTTTGGATCTTAATTTGACACCATGTTTAAATTTATAATATTTTCCAAATTTTGGACATTTTGAGTAGATGAGTTGTCATTGATGTCAAGAGTGAGTGGTCATTGATGTCAAGCTTTCAACACCAGTCAGTGGTAGTTTCAGTGGGCAACATCAGTTTCAGGTTCTCCAATAAGTGCAAAAGGATAGTCCACCTTCAGTTGATCAAGACCCGGTTCCAGGAAATCAGATGAGGTCCAAAGGGCAAAGAAGAGGCCCAAGAAAATAATATTATAATAGTTTATTATAATATTAAAAAGGAAATTTAAATTAATTATAAATTAATTAATATAATTTTATTATAAATTAATTTATTAATTAATTTAATTAACTTTCATGTTACTTAAGTTAATTATAAGTTAATTTTAATTTAATTATAAATTAATTTTTATTAATTTAAATAAACCCTAAAAGGGTTATAAAGCAAAGTTTATAAATCAAATTTAAAATTCGATTTGAGCACCGACGTGTATAACATCAAGGCACTACATATATATAAAGGCAAAACCTTTGCCTTAAGACTCCCCACTATATTTATTTGAATGCCAATGTTTAATTTATGCGTAAAAGAGAGCAATGATTTTTGTTTGAAAAGTCTTCGATGGAAGAGAAGGAACAAATAGGAGCTAGGCTCCTCTCACCTTGCACAAGCACCATGTAGCGCAGCTGGTGATGATGGAAGGTGTTAAGATGTTTGTGGCAAGGAGGACGCAGGTTCGAATCCCATGGGGTTCATGTTTTGCAAGGAAGGAAGGTTTTTTGGAAGTGGTGCCAATGAGGAGATAAAGGGGGGCAAGCACCTTCCCCTCCTCGTGGGAGTGCCTAGCCCATGTGGTGGGCTAGCACCTTGGTAAGGTGCTCGATGGAGAGGTTTTGGGGTCAAAACCCATCGAGGCCTTTTAGTGGTTGAGACAAAGGTATGCGTTGATGATTGTTGGGTTTGTCGCTTAATTTGGAATGTGCTAAGGTTGAAGGAAAATAGAAAATATTTTTATGTGCCTAAGGTTGAAAAATAATTTTTGAGGGTTTGTAAGATTTAATTTTTGCCTAAATTAAATTTGGTTATTAAGTGTTTTGAGGGAGATAAAAGGGTAGGCAATTATTATTTCTGAAGGGTTATTTTTGAAAGTTTGATTTATTAAATTGGAGATTATAAGGAGCATTTTGAGTGATTATTTTTATGTGTAATTTGATGATTTCTAATTTCAAGGAGTAATAAGGTGTATTTGGGATTGATTATTTTTGTGTTTGATAAATATTTTGAAAGAGAGTTAATGTGATATTTTTCATCTAACTATTGAAATTGGCAAAGGAGAAAATTGTGATTGAGACAGGTTTTTCTAAGGGCACTTCTACATCAAACAAAAGGTATGGGCACATCTTCCTAGTGAGTGATTGTTGAAAGTTGTGAATGCAAAGTTGGAGTGAAAAGGATTGTTTGGTTAGCATTGTTGAGTGTGTTTTGAATTAATGCTTCAAGGTTTTCTGGAATAAAGAGTTGTTGATAAAACCTTGTTTTATAAGCATTGTTGTTGAAGTGATTAATTGAGTGAAGAACTTGAACTAGGGTTTGCAAAGATCATGAGTATCATTGTTATGTGAGATTGATTGATAAGCATTGTTGGAAATATTTGAGTGAGTGTTCATATGCTTGGACTAGGGTTTGTGAGCAAGGATTATTTCATTGAGTGATTGGTTGAGTAGAGTTGGTTGAGCCTAGTCAAGTGGATGTGTTGATGTGATAGTTCAAGTTCTATGAAACAAATTGTTCTATATTCTGAATTGATTTGAGAAAGAGGTTGAGTGTTGATGAGTGTGAAACATATTGAGTCTCTAACAATTCTCTATATGTTTCTGTGATAAAAGAGATATTGAAAGTGATTGAGAGTTTGTGAGTGTGAAGCATATTGAGTCTCTAACAATTCTCTATATGTTTCTAAAAGAGTGATTGAAAGTAATTGAGAATTGTGATAAGTGTGAAGCATATTGAGTCTCTAAAAATTCTCTTTATGTTTCTATGAGTTTGGATAAGTTCTAGTGAGGACTTATTGAGCATATTTGGACAAGTTCTAGTGAGGACTTGTTGAGAAGATTTGAGGTAAGTCTTAGTGAAGACTTGAGAGCAGATTAGGCAAGTTCTAGAGAGGACTTGTGGATATATTAGTGTGAGATTTTGTGGAAGCTTACAAGGTATATTTGAGATAAGTCTTTGAGAAGACTTGAGAGCTGAGTTGATTGATTGATTTGTTCAAACCTTGAGTTAAGGTTTGGGGTAGATCTAGCAGAGTTGATTTGAGATTAAGTCAAGCTTTGTGTTAAGGCTTGAGGATAGATATTGAGGATAAATTTGTGCTAGATCGAAGGATTATGTTTAGTGTATATCAGAGGATAGAATATTGAGGATAGATTTGTGCTAGATCGAAAGGACTATGTTTAGTATAGATTTGAGGATAGATTTTGGTGCATATTTGAGGATAGGTTTGTGCTAGACTAGAGATAGATATTGAGTAGATTTGTGCTAGATCGAAGGACTATGTTTAGTATAGATTTGAGATAGAGATTTGAAGGTGATAGAGTATAGAGGATGATAGTCTCTAGTGGATAGAGATCCATTAGCTAGGGTAGTGAGGATAGGTGTCTTCAGTGGATAGAGATCCATTAGCCATAGTAGTGGGGTAGTAGTTCTTCTAGAAGATCACTAGTCAGAGCTAAGGAGAAAGGAGTTCTCCTATGGATAGAGATCCATGAACTTGATTAGGGGATTGGTGTCTCCTTTGGACTAGAGGTCCATAAACATTGTAATAGGGAAAGGATTCCCAAGAGATTGATTGAGAAAATTTTAGTGAAATATTTTCTCCATGGAGTAGCCCACATTGGGTGAACCACGTAAAATTGGTGTCTCTATTGTGTGTGGTGATTTGTGCATTGCTTTGATTACTATTGTTGATATTTCTATCTATACATTGCATAATATTGATTGGGAAAGAAAAGTAAAAAGTGGTCTTATACTGTTCACCCCCCTCTCAGTATAAGCTTGTGTTCTTCAATTGGTATCATAGAGGGTTCCTTCGAAAGAGTTTAACAACTTGAAGGAAAATCTTTCAAGAACACAATGGATTCTAAGAATGTGTCCTCAGATAATTCAACACCAATATTTGATGGAAGTGATTATATATTTTGGAGTATGAGAATGAAGATTCACCTGATGGCACTTGGCAATGAAATTTGGGAAGCAGTTGAAAATGGATACATACCACCAACTGATCCACCTACAGATAAGGAAGGTAAGCTTCTACAACA
Source organism: Wollemia nobilis (assembly GCA_028583015.1). Classification (NCBI taxonomy): domain Eukaryota; kingdom Viridiplantae; phylum Streptophyta; class Pinopsida; order Araucariales; family Araucariaceae; genus Wollemia; species Wollemia nobilis. Next base: position 1,434,610 of record JAQPPZ010000220.1, on the reverse strand, counting down.
TTACAATTCAAAAGCAATGAATGCAATTTTGAGAGGTTTGCATAGAACAGAATCAATAAAAGTTATGCATTGTAGAGATGCAAAAGGAATTTGGGATAAGTTGCAAAGCATATATGAAGGAGATAAAAGTGTCAAAAAGGTAAAGATATGAAATCTCAAAGGGCAATTTGAAGAGTTAAGAATGAAGGATGAGGAAAACATTAGTACTTATCTACTTTGGGTAGATGAGGTTGTTAATGCCATGCAAGGACTTGGACTTAATGTTGAAGAATCAGATGTTTGTGATAAGGTCTTAAGATCTCTTCCAAAAATATTTAGTGAAAATATTTCTGCTATAGAAGAATCAAAAGATGGTGATTCTTTGACAAGAGATATGTTACTTGGTATTCTTACAACTTTTGAGTTAAGAACAAAAGAGGAACCTAATTCCTAGAAGGAAGCAACATTCAAAGCTACTAAGAAGACAAAGGGCAAAAAGTTAGATTCAAGCAATGAGTCATCTAGTGATGAAGAAGCTAATTATGGCAGAAGGAATAAGGATTCAAGAAGATTTAAAGATGCAAAATCTGTTAGATGTTTCAATTGTGGAAAGTATGGTCACTATGCAACTGATTTTCAAGAAGCTAAAAATAACAATGATGAAGAAAAATAGGATCACAAGAATAGGGAATCAAAAAGATACAGGTACCAAAAGAAAGGCAAGGATGGACAAGGCAAACAAGGAAAGAAGTTCTTTCAAAGACAAAAGAGGAGCTACTATGCAGACAAGGCAAGTAAGTACTCAAGTGATAGTGATAATAGTTTTTCAGACAATGATAAATATGAAGTCTTATTTCTGATTGAAGAAAAAGAAGAAGTTAAGAAAAGGTCACCAATAATTCTCAAGTGTTTTAGATGTGGTAATTTTGGACATCTTGAAGATAGTTGTACAAGGAATGGTTTTAGTTTTAGTGATGATGAATATGAGGATACACTTGAAGGACTAGAAGAGAATATTCTAATGGCACTAGAAGAAGAAGAAGGTGATCCTATAGAAGACAAGTCAAAATAAAATGAATATGTTGACAAAGGCAAACAAATAGAGGAAGAATCAAAAAAAGGAGTTGATCTTGAGGGAGAGCTTATTTATGCTCTTAAAACTTTAAATAAGGTAAGAAAGCAAAATTCCCAACTTGAGTTTCAGTTTCAAGAATGTGATGAAGAGAGAGGAAAGCTTATAGAGGATCTAAACAAGTCAATGGCTAAGACAAAGAAGTTCAAGGATAAGCTAGAAGCAAAGGTCTTAGAATGTGAAAAGTTAGAACAAGAAGTAGCTCTACTAAGGGAAGATTTAGAAAAGTCCAAGGATAAGCTACACAAGTTTAGAAAGAGTTCAAAGATTGTAGATAATATGATCAAGGTACAAAGAAGGTCAACAAATAAAATAGGTCTTGGTTTTGAACAGGCTCAAAGGAAACAAGAAACAGAGTCAACCTCAAGTTCTGAAGAAGAAGAAACTTTAGAAGAAGATAGTGTAAGAGAAAGTGAGACTTCTGAGGATGAGTTGGACAATAGAAAGTTCAACAAGGAAAGGAACAATGCACAAAGAAGAAATATATGGAACATGAACCAACATAGAGAAAAAGAGACTAAGAGACCAATGAGGTCAAGGCAAGGAAATTTCAATGGATGATGTTTCTCATGTCATAGATTTGGGCACATGGCTTCACAGTGTAGGACACATGAAATACAGGAATATGGGAACTTCAGGAACAGGTAACTTTTCCATGGGTATTGCTACTCATGTAATCAGTTTGGTCACAAGGCAATGAATTGTAGGGTACATGACAGGAACAAATATGGCTTCACTAGGAGAAATCCCAAGACATTTGCACCTCCAAGGAATAATAACATTAAGTGTTATAAGTGCAATAATGATGGACATACAACAAAGTGGTGTAGAGTAGACATTCTAGAATCAAGCATGAACAGGAATAGGAATAGGAATAGGAATATGAATATGGACATGGACATGAATAGGAATAAGAATATGGATATGAGCAAGAATATGAATATGGATAGGAATAGGAACATGGACATGAATAGGAATAATCAAAGGAATCAGAAGGATCATATGAGAAGGAAAGAGGACAAAGGTAAAGAACAGTGCTTATTGGGAGTAGAAATACTCCCACCCCAGAATTAACCACCTCAAGAGGAGGTGGGGGAGGGGCTAAGCTAAGAGACTCATTCTTAGCCCCAAGCCCCAAAGGTGACCCTTTGCCATTGATGTCAAAGGGGAGAGATTTGAGTAAGGGGAGAGATTTGGTTTAAGGAGAGAGCATTGAGTCAGGGGAGCAATTTCCTAGGGGAGAGAACAAGAAAAAGGTCAAGTTTTGGTAAAAATAATTTGGGTTGCCATCAATGACAAAGGGGGAGATTGTTGGACATTTTGAGTAGATGAGTTGTCATTGATGTCAAGAGTGAGTGGTCATTGATGTCAAGCTTTCAGCACTAGTCAGTGGTAGTTTTAGTGGGTAGCATCAGTTTTAGGTTCTCCAATAAGTGCAAAAGGATAGTCCACCTTCAGTTGATCAAGACCCGGTTCCAGGAAATCATATGAGGTCTAAAGGGCAAAGAAGAGGCCTAAGAAAATAATATTATAATAGTTTATTATAATATTAAAAAGAAATTTAAATTAATTATAAATTAATTAATATAATTTTATTATAAATTAATTTATTAATTAATTTAATTAACTTTCATGTTACTTAAGTTAATTATAAGTTAATTTTAATTTAATTATAAATTAATTTTTATTAATTTAAATAAACCCTAAAAAGGGTTATAAAGCAAAGTTTATAAATCAAATTTTAAATTTGATTTGAAGCATCGACGTGTTATAACATCAAGGCACTATATATATATAAAGGTAAAACCTTTGCCTTAAGACACCCTCCATATCTTATTTGAATGCCAAAGTTCTGATTTATGCGTAGAAAGAGAGCAGCGATTTTTGTTTTGAAAAGTCTTTTGGGAAGAGAAGGAACAAATAGGAGCTAGGCTCCTCTCACTTTGCACATGCACCATGTAGCGTAGCTGGTGATGATGAAAGGTGTTAAGATGTTTGTGGTAAGGAGGATGCAGGTTCGAATCCCATGGGGTTCATGTTTTGCAAGGAAGGAAGGTTGTCATTTTTTGAAGTGGTGCCAATGAGGAGATAAAGAGGGGCAAGCACCTTCCCCTCCTCGTGGGAGCGCCTAGCCCACGTGGTGGGCTAGCACCTTGGTAAGGCGCTCGATGGAGAGGTTTCGGGGTCAAAACCCATCGAGGCCTTTTAGTTGTTGAGACAAAGGTATGCGTTGATGATTGTTGGGTTTGTCGCTTAATTTGGAATGTGCTAAGGTTGAAGGAAAATAGAAAATATTTTTATGTGCCTAAGGTTGAAAAATAATTTTTGATGGTTTGTAAGATTTAATTTTTGCCTAAATTAAAATTGGTTATTAAGTGTTTTGAGGGAGATAAAAGGGTAGGCAATTATTATTTCTGAAGGGTTATTTTTGAAAGTTTGATTTATTAAATTGGATATTATAAGGAGCATTTTGAGTGATTATTTTTATGTGTAATTTGATGATTGCTAATTTCAAGGAGTAATAAGGTGTATTTGGGATTGATTATTTTTGTGTTTGAGAAATATTTTGAAAGAGAGTTAATGTGATATTTGTCATCTAACTATTGAAATTGGCAAAGGAGAAAATTGTGATTGAGACAGGTTTTTCTAAGGGCACTTCTACATCAAACAAAAGGTATGGGCACATCTTCCTAGTGAGTGATTGTTGAAAGTTGTGAATGCAAAGTTGGAGTGAAAAGGATTGTTTGGTTAGCATTGTTGAGTGTGTTTTGAATTAATGCTTCAAGGTTTTCTGGAATAAAGAGTTGTTGATAAAACCTTGTTTTATAAGTATTGTTGTTGAAGTGATTAATTGAGTGAAGAACTTGAACTAGGGTTTGCAAAGATCATGAGTATCATTGTTATGTGAGATTGATTGATAAGCATTGTTGGAAATATTTGAGTGAGTGTTCATATGCTTGGACTAGGGTTTGTGAGCAAGGATTATTTCATTGAGTGATTGGTTGAGTAGAGTTGGTTGAGCCTAGTCAAGTGGATGTGTTGATGTGATAGTTCAAGTTCTATGAAACAAATTGTTCTATATTCTGAATTGATTTGAGAAAGAGGTTGAGTGTTGATGAGTGTGAAACATATTGAGTCTCTAAAAATTCTCTATATGTTTCGTGATAAAAGAGAGATTGAAAGTGATTGAGAGTTTGTGAGTGTGAAGCATATTGAGTCTCTAACAATTCTCTATATGTTTCTAAAAGAGTGATTGAAAGTAATTGAGCATTGTGATAAGTGTGAAGCATATTGAGTCTCTAACAATTATCTTTATGTTTCTATGAGTTTGGATAAGTTCTAGTGAGGACTTATTGAGTAGATTTGGACAAGTTCTAGTGAGGACTTGTTGAGCAGATTTGAGGTAAGTCTTAGTGAAGACTTGAGAGATATTAGGCAAGTTCTAGAGAGGACTTGTGGATAGATTAGTGTGAGATTTTGTGGAAGCTTACAAGGTAGATTTGAGATAAGTCTTTGAGAAGACTTGTGAGCTGAGTTGATTGATTGATTTGTTCAAACCTTGAGTTAAGGTTTGGGGTAGATCTAGTAGAGTTGATTTGAGATTAAGTCAAGCTTTGTGTTAAGGCTTGAGGATAGATATTGAGGATAGATTTGTGCTAGATCGAAGGACTATGTTTAGTGTAGATTAGAGGATAGATATTGAGGATATATTTGTGCTAGATCGAAGGACTATGTTTAGTATATATTTGAGGATAGATTTTGGTGTATATTTGAGGATAAGTTTGTGCTAGACTAGAGATAGAGATTGAGCAGATTTGTGCTAGATTGAAGGATTATGTTTAGTACAGATTTGAGATAGAGCTTTGAAGGTGATAGAGTATAGAGGATGATAGTCTCTAGTGGATAGAGATCCATTAGCTAGGGTAGTGAGGATAGGTGTCTTTAGTGGATAGAGATCCATTAGCTAGAGTAGTGGGGGTAATAGTTCTTCTAGAAGATCACCAGTCAGAGCTAAGGAGAAAGGAGTTCTCCTGTGGATAGAGATCCACGAACTTGATTAGGGGATTGGTGTCTCCTTTGGACTGAGGTCCATAAACATTGTAATAGGGAAAGGATTCCCAAGAGATTGATTGAGAAAATTTTAGTGAAATATTTTCTCCGTGGAGTAGCCCACATTGGGTGAACCACGTAAAATTGGTGTCTCTATTGTGTGTGGTGATTTGTGCATTGCTTTGATTACTATTGTTGATATTGCTATCTATACATTGCATAATATTGATTGGGAAAGAAAAGTAAAAAGTGGTCTTATACTGTTCACCCCCCTCTCAGTATAAGCTTGTGTTCTTCACCAAAAACCTTCCAAAACATGTATTCACCACAATTGTATACCAAAAAGAAGAAAAAGGTGATTAAAATATGGCAATAGTAAATTATGAAAAAAAAAATATGACAAGAAGTATAGGGTGGATGCCCGTGGGCACCCCAATTTATCACATTTTATTCACACATATAATACAAATGGATCCTAGTTGAGGGATTTTTTATAGTAATACCAAAAATCTGATGAGAGGGTAACCTCAAGCCAACATTAAATTATCCTTGAGGTTAACCTTACAATAAAATAATAATAAATCATCCTTTAAGTGGATTAAAAAATACCACTAAGGGTAAAACATGAAAGGGTACCATTGGATTACACGAACATGATTGTAGGCTTACATTAATGAGGAATGCCTATAGGCTTACATAATTATATACCCATAGGTTACATAAATAGTGAAGAAAACAAACTTATACTAAGAGGGGTGTGAGTAGTATAAGATAAAACTTTTCCCTTTTCAATCCAAATAATAATAGCAATAATATTAATGCAATAATGAAATAATGCACAAATCATAACACATATGAAAGTCCCTTATTTAACGTGGTTCACTCAATATGGGCTACATCCATGGAGAAATATTGCTTATAAATTTATCAAAAAATTTCTTGGGGACCAACCCACAGGAAACACCAATCCCCTATTACAATGTTCATGGACACCAATACATAGGAGACACCAATATCCTCTCAATTTTGAGGACACCAATCCATAGGAGACACCAATCCCTTCTCAAGTTTGTGGACATCAATCCACAAGAGACACCAATCCCCTCTCATGTTTGTGGACACTAATCCATTTGGAGACACCAATGCCCTTTGCTAGTTCATGGGAACCAACCACAAGAGACACCAATCCCCTCTACTCTAATTTGTAGATACTAATCCACAAGAGACACCAATCCCCTTTGCTCTCATTTGTGGACACTAATCCATAGGAGACACCAATCCACAAGAGATACTAATCCCCTCTACTCTGGTCAACACTCTTTTTAGGTCTATCCTCAAATATTTCTCACAAAATTGCTCATAAACACTACTCAAATATGCTCCAAAACCTGCTAACAAAACCTTCTCAAATATACTCAAAAACCTATTCACAAAACCTGCTCAAATATACAACAAAATCCATTTACAAAACCTGCTCAAGTTTGATCTAAAACCTACTCAAATCTACTCCAAAACCTGTTCACAAAACCTTCTCAAATCGACTCCAAAACCTATTCATAAAACATGCTCAAATCTACTCCAAAATCTTGCTCAAATCTGATCCAAACAATGCTCATCTATTTCCAAATCTTGCATACTAATGTCATTAGGTTCTTCACCTATTCTTCAATGTGCTTTCCTCAACTAAAGCAATTTAGATATATTCTACCCAAAATTATTTTATCTTCATGAACATATAGATAATGATATGCACTAACAAATGCTCAATATGTTCTTCACATTCATTAAGTCTGTTGCTTCCACATGTCTCACATTTATTACATTTAAAAGGTAGCTTTAGTTTAGCACTTGATAACTGACTTGGTAATTGCTTATTTGCACCTTTCCTTCCCTTTAGTGGATAGTTGAAAATGTCCTTTTCAATTGAATCCTTTCACACTATCCTTACACTATGTGACACTTTGCCTTACTTTATAATAACCCTTCTATTTGTGTGAGACTATACTATTTTTCTTATTTTCACATTCACTTAAAAACCAATCACAATGCACAAATTTTTCCTTCTCATCTACTCCCAAAATAAATCATGAACAATGCACAAATTTTCTCTCAAATATGATCTATAACTCTTGCACATTTACTCCCAATTTCAATAAAAAATAATGCACAAGTTTTCTCACAAATTTGATCTATAACCTTTGCACATTTTCTTCCAATTTCAATAAAAAATAATGCACATCCAATAATTCCTTATATCTCCCACTATATGACAACAAAATATTTTCCTCAAACAAAACCATTTTGAGAAAGGAATTAAATCACCATACCTCTAAATCTACCTCAATGATGATGATTTTATTTTGCATGAGCTTTCCAAACATATCTTGACAAAAATAAAATTCCTTTTGTTTTTCTCTTCAAAATTTGGTTAGCAATTCTCTTTTTTTTTTCTTGATTAAATATCATATCATCCAATTTAAAAATCCTTGTCAGAACATACACAATAAAGCTTAAAAATAACTTCGTATATCTCCCTTTTTGAAATTCACAATATCAAGGTTTATTAGCTAATAAAACCCTTATATCTCCTTTGATTAATTTTTCAAAAATGAAACCTTATTCTAACATCATAATCCTTATATCTCCCTTTTACTTAATATGCAAAAATAAAACTCTACACTAGCACCATTACCCTTATATCTCCCTTTATTGAATTTAATAAAACTTTAAATACCTTGCACAACCATGGCGGGATTTGATCTCCTATCATCTATAATCGTAGCACTCTTACAAGTGCTCATGACCAATTGTGCTACCACAACAAATGAAACCAAAAGGCACTCAACAAATATTTAATGAAGAACATGTGCTTATACTGAGAGGGGGGGTGAACAATATAAGATAAAATTTTTTGCTTTTTAATCCAAATGATAACATCAGTAATATTAAAGTAGTAAACATCACACAAAGTATCACACACATGAGAGACATGATTTAACGTGGTTCACCCAATGTGGGCTACTCCACGGAGAAAATATTCCTTATAAATTTTTCTCAAATAAATTCTCTTGGGAATCCTTTCCCTACAATGTTTATGGACCTCTATCCAAAGGAGACACCAATCCCCTAATCAATTTCATGGATCTCTATCCATAGGAGAACTCTTTCTCCTTAGCTCTAATTGGTGATCTTCTAGAAGAACTATTATCCCCACTACTCTGGCTAATGGATCTCTATCCACTGAAGACACCTATCCTCACTACCCTAGCTAATGGATCTCTATCCACTGGAGACTATCATCCTCTATACTCTATCACCTTCAAAGCTCTATCTCAAATCTATACTAAACATAGTCCTTCGGTCTAGCACAAATCTGCTCAATATCTGTTTTTGGTCTGGCACAAACCTGTCCTCAAATCTGCACCAAAATCTATCCTCAATATTTGTCCTCAATATCTATCCTCAAATCTATCCTCAATATCTATCCTCAAATCTATCCTCAATCTGTATTGTAAGCTTCCACAAAATCTCACACAAATCTATCCACAAGTCTTCTCTAAGACTTACCTCAAATATGTTCAACAAGTCCACACTAGAACTTGTCCAATCTCATAGAAACATAAAGAGAATTGTTAGAGACTCAATATGCTTCACATTCATCAAAATGCTCAATCACTTTCAATCACTCTTTTAGAAACATATAGAGAATTGTTAGAGACTCAATATGCTTCACATTCATCAACTCTCAATCACTTTCTCAACTCAATTTAGAATATAGAATAATTTGTTTCATAGAACTTGAACTATCACTTCAACACATCCACTTGACTAGGCTCAACCAACTCTACTCAACCAATCACTCAATGAAATAATCCTTTCTCACAAACCCTAGTCCAAGCATCGAACACTCACTCAAATGTTTCCAACAATGCTTATCAATCAATCTCACATAACAATGATACTCATGATCTTTGCAAACCCTAGTTCAAGTTCTTCACTCAACCAATCACTTCAACAACAATGCTTATAAAACAATCCTTTTCACTCCAACTTTGCATTCACAACATTCAACAATCACTCACTAGGAAGATGTGCCCATACCTTTTGTTTGATGTAGAAGTGCCCTTAGAAAACCTGTCTCAATCACAATTTTCCTCTTTGCCAATTTCTATGGTTAGATGACAAAATATCACACTAACTCTCTTTCAAAATATTTCTCAAACACAAAAATAATCAATCCCAAATACACCTTATTACTCCTTGAAATTAGCAATCATCAAATCACACATAAAAATAATCACTCAAATTGCTCCTTATAATCTCCAATTTAATAAATCAAACTTTCAAAAATAACCCTTCAGAAATAATAATTGCCTACCCTTTTATCTCCCTCAAAACACTTAATAACCAATATTAATTTAGGCAAAAATTAAATCTTATAAACCATCAAAAACAATTATTTTTCAACCTTAGGCACATAAAAATATTTATATTTTTCTTCAACCTTAGCACATCCCAAATTAAGTGACCAACATAACAATCAATAACGCATACCTTTCTCTCAACCACTAAAAGGCCTCAGTGGGTTTTGACCTCGAAACCTCTCCATCGAGCGCCTTACCAAGGTGCTAGCCCACCACGTGGGCTAGGCGCTCCCACGAGGAGGGGAAGGTGCTTGCCCCCCTTTGTTTCCTCGTTGGCATCGCTTCCAAAAATGGAGACCTTCCTTCCTTGCAAAACGTGAACCCCATAGGATTCGAACCTACGTCCTCCCTACCATAAAATGTCTTAACACCTTCCATCATCGCCAACTGTGCTACATGATGCTTGTGCAAGGTGAGAGGAGCCTTGCTCCTATTTCTTCCTTCTCTTCCGTCGAAGACTTTTCAAACATGAAAATTATTGCTTTCTTTCTACGCATAAATCTAGAACATTGGCATTCGAATAAATCATAGAGGGAGTCTTAAGGCAAAGGTTTTACCTTTATATATATGATGCCTTATTGTCATAACATGTCGGTGCTCAAATCAAATTTAAAAATTTGATTTATAAACTTAGCTTTATAACCCTTTTTAGGGTTTATTTAAATTAATAAAAATTAATTTATAATTAAATTAAAATTAACTTATAATTAACTTAAGTAACATGAAAGTTAATTAAATTAATTAATAAATTAATTTATAATAAAATTATATTAATTAATTTATAATTAATTTAAATTTCCTTTTTAATATTATAATAAACTATTATAATATTATTTTCTTGGGCCTCTTCTTTGCCCTTTGGACCTCATCTGATTGCTTGGAACTGGGTCTTGATCAACTGAAGGTGGACTATCCTTTTGCACTTATTGGAGAACCTGAAACTGATGTTGCCCACTGAAACTACCACTGACTGGTGCTGAAAGCTTGACATCAATGACCACTCACTCTTGACATCAATGACAACTCATCTACTCAAAATGTCCAACAATCTCCCCCTTTGTCATTGATGGCAACCCAAATTATTTTTACCAAAACTTGACCTTTTTCTTGTTCTGCTCCCCTTGGGAAATTGCTCCCCTTGACTCAATGCTCTCTCCTTAAACCAAATCTCTCCCCCTTACTCAAATATCTCCCCTTTGACATCAATGGCAAAGGGTCACCTTTGGGGCTCGGGGCTAAGAATGAGTCTCTTAGCTTAGCCCCTCCCCCACCTCCTCTTGAGGTGGTTAATTATGGGGTGGGAGTATTACTCCCAATTTTCCTCGAAGATACTCAAAGGTCTCCTTCGAAAGTGGCTTGGTGAAAATATCTGCTATCTATTCCTTTGTAGTAACATATTCCAACCTGACCTATTTATCTGTCACCTGTTCTCTCAGAAAATGATACTTGATCGGAATGTGCTTTGTCCTGGAATGCATCACTGGATTCTTTGAGATACTTATAGCACTTGTATTATCACATAATATGGGAATAGGATGATCATGTTTTATCTTGAAGTCTTCTAGAGTTCACTTCATCCATAATACCTATGTACAACTGGCTACTGCTGCAATATATTCTGCTTCTACTATAGATAAGGATACTAAAACCTGCTTCTTACTTAGCCAAGAGACTAAACAGTCTCCAAGAAAGAATGCTCCTCCACTTGTGCTTTTTTTGTCATCAATGCTTCCAGCCCAATCTGCATCTATATATGTTGTGAGTGTGAAACTATCACTTTTGGGATACCAGAGCCCAAAATCCATAGTCCCTTTTAGATACCTAAGAATTCTCTTTACTGCTGCCACATGTGTTTCCTTAGGTGCTGCCTAAAACCTTACCACTAATCCCACTGATTGCACTATGTCTGGTCTTGTAGCTGTAACATACAACAAGTTGCCAATCATAGATCTGTATAATCTCTGATCTACCTCTGGAGATTCATCATCCTTACTTAACTTACATCCTGTGACCATGGGGGTACTTACTGGTTTGCAATCCTCTAACCTAAATTTCTTTAGCATCTCTTTTATATACTTGGTTTGTGAGAGAAATACTCCTTTCTCTGATTGTGAAATCTGAAGTCCAAGAAAGAAGGACAACTCACCAAGCATAGACATCTCAAATTCATTTTGCATGTTCTTAGCAAATTCTTTACACATCTTATCATTGTTTCCTCCAAAAATGATGTCATCAACATAAACAACCACAATTAGTAGATCATTCCCTTCATTTTTGATGTATAAGTTGTTGTCTGCTATTCCTTTTCTGAATCCTTGTTCCTGAAGATACTTATCCAATCTTGAGTACCATGCTCTCAGAGCCTGCTTTAGACCATACAGTACCTTTTTCAATCTGCATACATGATCTGGTTTATCTGTTAATATGAATCCCTCTGGTTATTCAATGTAGACTTCTTCTTCTAGAACACCATTTAGAAATGTTGACTTAACATCCATCTGATATACTTTGAAGTTTTTAAAACTTGAGAAGGCTAAAAATATTCTTATGGCTTCAAGTCATGCAACTGGAGAAAATGTCTCATCAAAGTCAATTCCCTCTACCTGTGCATAACCTTTGCACACTAACCTTGCTTTATTCCTTACTACCTGTCCATATTCATTTAGCTTGTTTTTGAATACCCATTTTGTGTTGATCACATTCTTGTCCTTTGGTCATGGAACAAGTTCCCAAGTCTTGCTTTTCTCTATCTGATCTAATTCCTCATCCATTGCCTTGATCCAGAACTCATCTCCACTTGCCTGATTGAAGTCTTTTGGCTCAATCTTAGATAGCAAAGAAAAATTTGCTTGTTGAGATGGTGTTATTATCCTTCTCCTTGTCTACCTTTCATCTGGATTCCCAATGATTAGATCTTTTGGATGATGCTTCTGTACATATCTGGATGGAGTTTTAGGAAGAAGTCTTTGTGTTTCTTCTTCTTCTTCATCTGATTCCTCATGAAACTCTTCTTGACAACTTCCATCTTCTTGATACATAGTTTGTTGAACTGGTTCTCTTGAATCTATCTTCTCATCAATTGTTACATTTATACTTTCTACAATAGTGTGTGTTCTCTTGTTGAAGCATCTATAGGCTTTACTCTTAGAGGAATAACCAAGGAAAATTCCCTCATCACATCTTGGGTCAAACTTGCCTAAGTTTTGATCTTCTCGTCTTATGTAGCACTTGCTTCCAAAAATCTTGAAGTGTTTTACAGTGGTCGGTCTTCCTTTCCAAAGCTCATATGGAGTCTTGTGATGGTTTACCCTCATTTGAGCCCTAGTGATTATGTATACTTTTGTGTTGACTACTTCCCTCCAAAATCCATCTGAGAGTTTAGACTCATTTAACATAGCTCTAGCCATATTCTCAATAGTCCTATTTTTCCTTTCAACTACTCCATTTTGTTGAGGAGTTCTCGTTTCTTAGTATTCTCTCTTGATCCCATGTTGTTCACAAAACTCTACAAATTCATTTGAGGTAAATTCTCCTCCTCTGTCAGATCTCAAACACTTGATCCTCTTGCCGGTTTCATTTTCAACTAGTTCCTTAAATGCTTTGAATTTTTCAAAAGCATCTGACTTCTCTTTCAGGAAAGCTACCCAAACCATTATGGAGTAATCATCTATAAACAATATAAAGTAACTCTCACCCTGAATACTCTATGTTCTGGTAGGACCACATAGATCAGTATGTATTAAACTTAATGGCTCAGATGACATATATCCTTTTGACTTAAAGCTTGTTCTAGTTTGCTTTCCATGTTGACAAGGTGCACAGATTGTGTTTTGTGGCCTTTTTATTTTGGGTAAATCTCTGACAGCCTGCTTATTGCTTATGTTGACTATGTTGTCAAAATTCAAGTGACCCAATCTTCTATGCCACAACCAAATCTCATCTTCTTGTGATAGAAAGCACTTTTCCCCTTTGATCTCACTAAGCATGTATAGATTGTTTGGAGTTCTTCTTGCATTGGCAATGACTTTTCCAGTTTCTGATTTTCTTATCTCACATCTATCTGGGTGGAATGTAACCATATGCCCTTGATCACAAAGTTGACTTACACTTAGCAGATTATGTTTTAACCCCTTAACATACAACACATTTTCTGTTCTTGTTTTCCCATTATCTAAACTCAGAGTTCCTCTTCCACCAATCCTTGCTGATCCATTATCACCAAAACTTACTGATCCTCTATTGGTTTCTTTTAGTATAATGAATTTGTCTTTGTCTCCTGTCATGTGACTAGAGCAACCACTATCAAGATACCATTGTTCTTCTTTATCCCGAGCATGAAGGGTTGTTTGAACTAACATTGATCTAGCCTTTACATTTTCCCTTTCATCTTTCCTAGTTGTTGAAATTGTTTTTCTTTTACTAGACTCAGGAAGTATCATTTTACACCATCTAGCCTTGTGCCCAAAATTATTGCATTTGTAACATATAATATCATTATCCATAAGAGGTGCAAAAGAATTGAAATTTCTATTGACATTGTTTCTTGCATGACCAATACAGTGTACAACTCTATGACCATATTTATTACAAGAAAAGCAATGACCATGGAAGAAATTATGTAACCTATTTGGATGCCTTTGAGATTGTGGTGGAGTGCTTCTCCTCTTGTGATTAACTCTCATCCAAGGTTCTTCTTTGCTTTCTTCCTTTCTGATATCCTTTGCTTGCCTATCTTTGTTTGAAGTTTCTACTTCTTGAAGACTTGATTCATTTTTTTGTTTCTCATACTCTACATCTTGTAGTACCTTGGTCCTTTCAACTTCATTCCTTAGATAAACAATTTTTGCTTCCAATATTTCACATTCTGTTTCTCTTTTTCTTAATATATCTATCATATCTTACTCAATTTTCTTTCCTTCTTCTACCTTTATCTTGAGTTCTATGAGATTTTGTAGAAGTTCCATCCTTGCTTCTTCATCCTCTTGAATTTGTTCCTTCAAGCTTGAATTCTTCTCTCTAATTCTTTCCAACTTTCTGAGAGCAAAAAAGAATTCCTCTTTTATATCAAACATGGTCTCTTCTTCATTTTCTGAAGTCATGTGTGTTTTTGATGGATCCTCCTCCAAGTTGTTAGTCTTTTCATGGAGAGACCCACTCTGATACCAATTGAAGAACATGTGCTTATATTGAGAGGGGGGTGAAAAGTATAAGATAAAATTTTTTATTTTTTAAATTGAAGAACACAAGCTTATACTGAGAGGGGGGGGTGAACAGTATAAGACCACTTTTTACTTTTGCTTTAAATCAAATTTCAAATCAGCTTTATGCAGAGAATAGATAGCAATATCAAGAGCAGCAATTAAAACAATGCACAACACATCAACAACAAAGAGACACAACAATTTACGTGGTTCACCCAATGCGGGCTACTCCACGGATAAAATTTCTTACTAAATTTTATCAAAGTCCTCTGGGAATACTTCCCGATTACAATGTTTATGAGCCTCAGCTCAAAGGAGACACCTTCCCCTAATTCTGCTTTGGCTGGTGATCCTCTAGAAGACCTCTACCTCTTCTGCCCTTAGCAAGTGGAACTCTATCCATAGAAGACACCTGTCTTCCCTGCTCTAGTTGGAGATCTCTGTCCTCAACTCTGTCATAGCAAGTTGGTCCTCTTTTTTGCACCAAAACACAGTCCTTCGATCTGGCACAAATCTGTCCTCTTCCTCTTTTCTTTTATGTTATAGATTCTACTTGGTCGAAACCAAATTTTCATAGTCTACGCAAACACAGTGCACTCGATCAAATTATACTCTTCTGTGAGAAACTCAGCAACACATTCTTCGCGCATACAGCAACACAGTCTTCGCATAAATAGCAGCACAGTCTTCACATGAACAGCAACATAGTCTTCCACATGAACAACAACATAGTCTTCCACACTTTAGACGATTCGATGGAATGCACTCTTATACTGTAGTCAAACTTTGCACTCTGCTTTTTCAATGATCGAACCTCACTATCGCACTAAATCTATGAACGCCACTCTTCGAATGCACACTTCGATCGATGCACAAAACTGCTCAAACAACCCTCCTTTAATACTCACAATCTCAAGTTGAAATCTTGTTCTTAGTCGGTTGTTCAACCTTCAATCACGTCGGCTGTAAAACCTTACGCTACGTCGGCCCAGATTTAACTCTGTCGACTTCACTGCCTCCTTGAAGCTCCTGGCGTGAAACTTCAACATGTCACGAAATCGTGACACCTTTACCTGTCGTACACCCTCTTTAACTTGTTGTAGCGATATCACGACGCTTTTGCTTTTGTATGCTTCCTTCGCTCTTCTGTCGTGAAATCGTGACACTTTTGCCTTTCGCTGACGTCATCTCACTTTTGTCATGAAATCGTGACGCTTTAGACTTCAAAGCCTTCTTCTCCGCTTCTATCATGAAATCGTGACACCTTTGCCTCTTGCTAACGTCATCAGCAACTCTGTCATGAAATCGTGATGCTTTAGACTCCAAAGCCTTCTTCTCAGCTTCTATCATGAAATCGCGACACCTTTGCCTCTTGCTGACGTCATCTGCAACTTTGTCGCGAAATCGTGACACTTCTTGCTTCTTCAACCTTTTCTCGGTTTGCACTAGCGAAAATGGAACATGTCATGAAATCGCGATGCTTTCATTGCCTTAAGCTCTTTTCTGCCAACTGCTCATGAAACTGGAACATGTCACGAAATCATGACGCTTTTGCTGCCTTAAGCACTTTTTTGCCAACTACTCGCGAAACTGGAACATGTCACGAAATCGCGACGCTTTCGTTGCCTTAAGCACTTTTCTGCCAACTGCTCGTGAAACTGGAACATGTCACGAAATCGTGACGCTTTTGCCACCTGCAAGCCAAACTCAACTTGTCACGAAATCGTGACACTTTCTGCATCCGTACAACTTCTTTGAAACATGTCACGAAATCGTGACACTTCCTGCAACTCAACACTGCCAACTCAACTTGTCACGAAATCGTGACACTTCCTGCAACTCAACGCTGCCAACTCAACTTGTCATGAAATCATGACACTTTCTGCAACTCAACGCTGCCAACTCAACTTGTCGCGAAATCGTGACACTTTCTGCAACTCAACGCTGCCAACTCAACTTGTCGCGAAATCATGACAGTTTTGCCTGAACTTTCTCTCTCCTCAAACATGTCACGAAATCGCGACAGTTTTGCCTGCTTCGTCTCTGCCTTCCAGCATGTCACGAAATCATGACAGTTTTGCCAGAACTTTCTCTCTCCTCAAACATGTCACGAAATCATGACAGTTTTTCCAGTAGCCTGCAAACTTTTTCTAACTTATCTTTTTCTGGATTTTTGGCAACTGGGCTACTCTGATTTTCTTGGAGACTTACTGACCAGCTGAAACCTTCATCAAAACACATACTTAGACATAAAAACAAATTGCTCCAAGAACTCCTTGACATCAAAAACAACAACTACCAAGAGCTCCTTGACATCAATGACAACAACTAAACTTAGGCAAAGGCAATGTACTCAAGGTACCCAAAATTGCCAACAATCTCCCCCTTTGTCATTGATGGCAACCCTTTACTAAAAACACATCTTCAAGAGCCAAAACTGAAATCAATCTCTTTGAAGTTTTGCTCCCCCTGACTTGAAGCTTTCCTCTTCACTTGAAGCTCTCCCCCTTACTCATATCTCTCCCCCTTACTCAAATCTCTCCCCCTTTGTCATCAATGGCAAAGGGTCACCTTTGGGGCTTGGGACTAAGAATGAGTCTCTAGGCTTAGTCCCTCCCCCACCTCCTAATGAGGTGATTTTAAAACAGAGTTGGGAGTGAAACTCCCATTAGACACTCATCATCATCAGTGTCTACAATTTCTTTGTCGGGCCTTTTCTTGAGCTCTTTGTTAATGTTTCTGTTCTTGACACTTTTCTTGTTCTTGTTCTCATCTCTTTTCTTGTCCACACCTTGATCCTTGGACCTGTTTATACCACTATTTTTGTTCCTGTACCTTGGAAGATCAGCTCTGCACTTTCTGGCTGAGTGACTTGTATTGTTGCATTTCTAACAGACAATATTATTTCTTTCAGGAATAGCTGTTCTTTGAATCCGCTGTTATTTGAATTGCAAAAAATTGCCTTGTGCCCGAACTGATTACAAGAGTAGCAATACCCTTGAAATAAATTGCGACTTCTGAGATTATTGTTAACCTTCTTCATTTGAGACATGCAATGTGCAGCCATGTGTCCAAACCTGTAACACGCAAAACATCTACCGAAAAATATTCTTTTAATCGATCTCTTGGGTCCCGAGAACTTCTGTTTCACATTCAAAAATCTGTTTTCTATTTCTACGCATTCATTACTCACAGACTCATGATCTGAAGTACTTTCATCATCAGAACTTTCTTCTTTTTGAAATCTCTTGCTAGATTCCCCAATCTGTTTCTTGTGCGGCTCAACAAAACCGAGACCTATTTTATCTGTTGGATTTCTTTGATTTTTGATGAGAGACTTAACCTTCTTGGAGCTATCCTAAAATCTGTAGAGTTTATCCTTGTAATATTTATTTTCTTCTTTCAAAGAAACCATTTTCTGCTCTAACTCATTATACTCAAGAATCTTAGACTCTAACTCATCCTTGAGTTCCTGTGTTTTGGCTATAGAGAAGTCGAGACTTTCTATAAGATCGTCTCTCTCCATACAACATTCATCTAACTTAACCTTGAGTCTATCATTCTTCTTCCTTTCCTTTTCCAAAACACTGAGAGCATTATTGAGTTCACATTCAAGATTCTCTATTTGATTACACTTTGAATTATCAAGACCTTTTTCTGATTTCTTATTACTAGATGTGCTACCCTTTTCAAAAACCATACATGCATCTTCCTTATCATTTTCTGAAGCATCCTCATACATACTAGCAACCAATTCAATATTTGTGCAATCATCCTCAAGGTGCCCAAAATTTCCACATCTAAAGCATTTCATGACCGTGAATTTATGTTTCGGTTCTTCTTCTTTTTTTGAAATGAACAACATCTCATTTTCATTATCATTGGAAGAGCTTTCACTATCACTTGCTAGAACACTTACTTACTTTGTCCAAATAGAAGCTCTTCTTGTTCTTGTGTGAATACCTCTTTCCTTGATTGTTGTGTTCATCTTTGTTCTTTCTGTGATACCTGTGCTTTTTAGAATCCTTGCTCTTGACATCCTGTATATCTTCATCACTTTCATCTTTAGAAATAGTACAATCAGTAGCATAATGACCATACTTTCCACAGTTGAAGCATCTTATATTTTTCTTGCTTTTGTGCTTTCTAGAGAATTTGCCTTTCTTGCTGTAATATGCTTCTTCCTCACTAGAAGACTCATCACTCTCTTGAATCTGTTTGCCTTTTGATTTCTTGGTAGCTTTGAAAGCTGCCTCTTTCTTTATATCAACATTCACTTGAGTTCTCAGCTCAAAAGCTGCAAGAATACTATGGAGCTCATCCTTTTTCAATTTATCTAAATCTTTGGCTTCCTCAATAGCAGAAATATTTTCACTAAATCTATTAGGAAGAGATCTTAAAATCTTATCACACACATCATTTTTAGCAAGTTCAAGACCTAAGTCTTTCATGGAGTTCACAATCTCATCCATCCGAAGCATGTAGTCACTAATATTTTCATCATCATTCATCTTGAGTTGTTCAAACATACCTTTAAAATGTCTCAATTTGGCCTTTCGGACATTTGCATCACCTGTATGAACAACTTGCAATTGTTTCCACATTTCACTAGTTGTCTTGCAGTGAATAACTTTGGTAAGATCAGCCTTCTGTAAACCTTTCGGGATTGCATTCATGGCTTTTGAGTTGTTGTGATGTAGGAGCTCTGTCTTCTTTAGTATAAGGACCATTTGCGGGAATGGTGTACCCATCTTCAATAACTTCCCATACCTCATTACCAAGAGCCATTAGATAGACTTTCATTCTTGCACTCCACAGACCAAAATCTGATCCATCAAGAATAGGTGCTGCATTGCCACCTGAGAAATCCATTGTGTTCTAAATCAGTTCTTCCTTTCGGCTGTAAAACCTTTTCGAAGGAACCTGCTCTGATACCAATTGAAGAACACAAGCTTATACTGAGAGGGGGGGTGAACAGTATAAGACCACTTTTTACTTTTGCTTTAAATCAACTTTCAAATCAGCTTTATGCAGAGAACAGATAGCAGTATCAAGAGCAGCAATTAAAACAATGCACAACACATCAACAACAAAGAGACACAACAATTTACGTGGTTCACCCAATGCGGGCTACTCCACGGATAAAATTTCTTACTAAATTTTATCAAAGTCCTCTGGGAATACTTCCCGATTACAATGTTTATGAGCCTCAGCTCAAAGGAGACACCTTCCCCTAATTCTGCTTTGGTTGGTGATCCTCTAGAAGACCTCTACCTCTTCTGCCCTTAGCAAGTGGAACTCTATCCACAGAAGACACCTGTCTTCCCTGCTCTGGCTGGAGATCTCTGTCCTCAACTCTGTCATAGCAAGTTGGTCCTCTTTTCTGCACCAAAACACAGTCCTTCGGTCTGGCACAAATCTGTCCTCTTCCTCTTTTCTTTTCTGTTATAGATTCTACTTGGTCGAAACCAACTTTTCACAGTCTACGCAAACACAGCAGCACTCGATCAAATTATACTCTTCTATGAAAAACTCAGCAGCACATTCTTCGTGCATATAGCAACACAGTCTTTGCATAAATAGCAGCATAGTCTTCACATGAATAGCAGCACAGTCTTCCACATGAACAACAACATAGTCTTCCACACTTTAGACGATTCGACGGAATGCACTCTTATACTGTAGTCAAACTTTGCACTCTACTTTTTCGATGATCGAACCTCACTGTCGCACTAAATCTATGAACGCCACTCTTCGAATGCACACTTCGATCGATGCACAAAACTGCTCAAACAACCCTCCTTAAATACTCACAATCTCAAGTTGAAATCTTGTTCTTAGTCGGCTGTTCAACCTTCAATCACGTCGGCTGTAAAACCCTGCGCTGCGTCGGCCCAGTTTTAACTCTGTCGGCTTCACTGCCTCCCTGAAGCTCCTGGCGCAAAACTTCAACATGTCGCGAAATCGTGACACCTTTACCTGTCGTACACCCTCTTTAACTTGCTATAGCGATATCGTGACGCTTTTGCTTTTGTATGCTTCCTTCGCTCTTCTGTCATGAAATCGTGACACTTTTGCCTTTCGCTGACGTCATCTCACTTTTGTCATGAAATCATGACGCTTTAGACTTCAAAGCCTTCTTCTCCGCTTCTGTCATGAAATCACGACACCTTTGCCTCTTGCTGACGTCATCAGCAACTCTGTCATGAAATCACGACGCTTTAGACTCCAAAGCCTTCTTCTCAGCTTTTGTCACGAAATCGCGACACCTTTGCCTCTTGCTGACGTCATCTGCAACTTTGTCGCGAAATCATGACACTTCTTGCTTCTTCAACCTTTTCTCGGTTTGCACTAGCGAAAATGGAACATGTCACGAAATCGCGATGCTTTCGCTGCCTTAAGCTCTTTTCTGCCAACTGCTCGTGAAACTGGAACATGTCACGAAATCGCGACGCTTTCGCTGCCTTAAGCACTTTTCTACCAACTGCTCGCGAAACTGGAACATGTCACGAAATCGCGACGCTTTTGCTGCCTTAAGCACTTTTCTGCCAACTGCTCGTGAAACTAGAACATGTCACGAAATCACGATGCTTTTGCCAACTGCAAGCTGCCAACTCAACTTGTCATGAAATCGTGACACTTTCTACATCCGTACAACTTCTTTGAAACATGTCGCGAAATCGTGACACTTCCTGCAACTCAACACTGCCAACTCAACTTGTCGTGAAATCGTGACACTTCTTGCAACTCAATGCTACCAACTCAACTTGTCGCGAAATCGTGACACTTTCTGCAACTCAACGCTGCCAACTCAACTTGTCACGAAATCGCGACACTTTCTGCAACTCAACGCTGCCAACTCAACTTGTCACGAAATCATGATAGTTTTGCCTAAACTTTCTCTCTCCTCAAACATGTCGCAAAATCGTGACAGTTTTGCCTGCTTCATCTCTGCCTTCCAGCATGTCACGAAATCGTGACAGTTTTGCCAAAACTTTCTCTCTCCTCAAACATGTCGCGAAATCGTGACAGTTTTTCCAGCAGCCTGCAAACTTTTTCTAACTTATCTTTTTTTGGATTTTTGGCAACTGGGCTACTCTGATTTTCTTGGAGACTTACTGACCAAGTTGAAACCTTCATCAAAACACATACTTAGACATAAAAACAAATTGCTCCAAGAACTCCTTGACATCAAAAACAACAACTACCAAGAGCTCCTTGACATCAATGACAACAACTAAACTTAGGCAAAGGCAATGTACTCAAGGTACCCAAAATTGCCAACATTATCCATAAGAGGTGCAAAAGAATTGAAATTTCTATTGACATTGTTTCTTACATAACTAATATAGTGTATAGATCTATGACCATATTTATTACAAGAAAAGCAATGACCACCGAAGAAATTATGTAACCTATTTGGATGCCTTTGAGATTGTGGTGGAGTGATTCTTCTCTTATGATTAACTCTCATCTAAGTTTTTTCTTTGATTTATTCCTTTCTGATATCTTATGCTTGCCTATCTTTGTTTGAAGTTTCTGCTTCTTGAAGACTTGATTCATTTTTCAGTTTCTCATACTCTACATCTTGCAGTACATTGGTCCTTTCAACTTCATTACTTAGATAACCAATTTTTGCTTCTAATATTTCACATTATGTTTATCTTTTTATTAACATATTTTTCATATCCTACAAAATTTTCCTTCCTTCTTCCTTTTTCTTGAGTTCTATGAGATTTTATAGAAGTTTCATCCTTGCTTTTTCATCCTCTTGAATTTTTTCCTTCAAACTTGAATTCTTCTCTCTAATTCTTTCCAACTTTCTGAGAGCAACAAAAAATTTCTCTTTTATATCAAACATGGTCTCTTATTCATTTTTTAAAGTCATGTGTGTTTTTGATGGATCCTCCTCCAAGTTGTTAGTCTTTTCATGGAGAGACCCACTCTGATACCAATTGAAGAACATGTGCTTATACTGAGAGGGGGGTAAAAAGTATAAGAATTTTTTTTTTATTTTTTAATCCAAATGATAACATAAGAAATATTAAAGCAGTAAACATCACACAAAGCATCACACATATGAGAGACATGATTTAATGTGGTTCACGCAATGTGGGCTACTCCATGGAGAAAAAATTACTATTAATTTTTTCTCAAATAAATTATCTTGGGAATACTTTCCCTACAATTTTTATGAACCTCTATCCAAATGAGACACCAATACCCTAATAAATTTCATGGATCTCTATCCACAGGAGAACTCTTTCTTCTTAACTCTGACTAGTGATCTTCTAGAAGAATTGTTGTCACCACTACTCTGGCTAATGGATATCTATCCACTGAAGACTATCATCCTCTATACTCTATCACCTTCAAAGCTCTATATCAAATTTGTACTAAACATAGTCCTTCGGTCTAGCACAAATCTACTCAATATTTGTTTCTGATCTGGCATAAACCTGTCCTCAAATCTACACCAAACTCTGACCTCAATCTATGTCCTCAAATATGTCCTCAATATCTGTCCTCAAATCTATCCTCAATATCTATCCTCAAATATTTATCCTCAAATATATCCTCAATCTGTATTGTAAGCTTACACAAAAGCTCACAAAAATTTGTCCACAAGTCTTCTCTAAGACTTATCTCAAATCTATTCAACAAGTCCACACTAGAACTTATCCAATCTTATAGAAACATAAAGATAATTTTTAGAGACTCAATATGCCTCACATTCATAAAAATGCTCAATCACTTTCAATCACTCTTTTAGAAACATATAGAGAATTTTTAGAGACTCAATATGCTTCACATTCATCAACTCTCAATCACTTTCTAAACTTAATTCAAGATATAGAATAATTTGTTTCATAGAACTTGAACTATCACATCAACACATTCACTTGACTAGGCTCAACCAACTCTATTCAACCAATCACTCAATGAAATAATCCTTGCTCACAAACCCTAGTCTCAACTCATTCAAATATTTCCAACAATGCTCATCAACAAATCTCACATAACAATGATACTCATGTTCTTTGCAAATCCTAGTTCAAGTTCTTCACTCAACCAATCACTTCAACAACAATGCTTATAAAACAATCCTTTTCACTCCAACTTTGCATTCACAAAATTCAACAATCACTCACTAGGAAGATGTGCCCATACCTTTTGTTTGATGTAGAAGTGCCCTTAGAAAACCTGTCTCAATCATAATTTTTCTCTTTGCCAATTTCTATGGTTAGATAACAAAATATCACACTAATTCTCTTTCAAAATATTTTTCAAACAAAAAAATAATCAATCCCAAATACACCTTATTACTCCTTGAAATTAGCAATCATCAAATCACACATAAAAATAATCACTCAAATTGCTCCTTATAATATCCAAATTAATAAATCAATCTTTCAAAAATAACCCTTCAGAAATAATAATTGCCTACCCTTTTATCTTCCTCAAAACACTTAATAAACAATATTATTTTAGGAAAAAATTAAATCTTATAACCCATCAAAGACAATTATTTTTCAACCTTAGGCACATAAAAATATTTATATTTTTCTTCAACCTTAGCACATCCAAATTATACGACCAATATAACAATCAACAATGCATACCTTTCTCTCAACCAATAAAAGGCCTTGGTGGGTTTTGACCTTGAAAACTCTCTATCGAGCGCCTTACCAAGACGCTAGCCCACCATGTGGGCTAGGTGCTCCAACAAGGAGGGGAAGGCACTTGCCCCCTTTGTTTCCTCATTGGCACTGCTTCCAAAAATGGAGACCTTCCTTCCTTGCAAAAAGTGAACCCTACGGGATTTGAACTTGCATACTCCCTACTAGTAAATGTCTTAATACCTTTTGTCGTCACCAATTGCACTACGTGGTGCTTGTGCAAAGTGAGAGGATCCTTGCTCCTATTTGTTCCTTTACTTCTGTCGAAGAATTTTCAAACACAAAAATCACTGCTTTCTTTTTGTGCATAAATATAGAACATAGGCATTTGAATAACTCATGAGGGGAGACTTAAGGCAAAGGTTTTGCCTTTATATATGTGATGCCTTATTGTCATAACACATCGATGCTCAAATAAAATTTAAAAATTCGATTATAAAATTAGCTTTATAACCCTTTTTAGGGTTTATTTAAATTAATAAAAATTAATTTATAATTAAATTAAAATTAACTTATAATTAACTTAAGTAACATGAAAGTTAATTAAATTAATTAATAAATTAATTTCTAATAAAATTATATTAATTAATTTATAATTAATTTAAATTTTCTTTTTAATATTATAATAAAATATTATAATATTATTTGCTTGGGCCTCTTCTTTTCCCTTTGGACCTCATCTGATTGCTTGGAACCGGGTCTTGATCAACTGAAGGCGGACTATTCTTTTGTACATATTGGAGAACCTTAAACTGATGTTGCCCACAGAAACTGCCACTGACTGGTGCTGAAAGCTTGTCATCAATGACCACTCACTCTTGACATCAATGACCACTCATTCTTGACATCGATGACAACTCATCTACTCAAAATATCCAACATTTAAACCTTCGTTGCACCTCCAATCAATAATCACACATAAAAAACCTCCCCCAAAGGGATTCAAACTTTGGATCTCTTGCTCCATAGTGCCCTAGCATGGCATAGCTAACCTACTGGGCTGCTCTACCATCTAAGAACAAAAAGGCATCAATTGATATTTAAATTTTCAAACCTTGTATTTCCTTTGAATAGAAAAATTGGCACTTTAGGGATTCGATCTTTGAGCCTACTGTACTCCAACGCCCTAACACAAGCCAGATGATCGATTGGGCTACCCTAGTGGTTGAGACCAAAAGGATGTCAACCAATATTTAACTCTACCTTTGGATTGCTCTTTGTTGTCGCACGTCCCCCTGTGCTTCTCCTCTCCTATTTATTTTAGGCTGCACCTCTCTTCATGCATGAATTTCAAATTGTTCTCATCAATGCACTTTTACAAATAATGTTTTACCTCATATATAATGTTCCCCTTTTATCAAATTTTCCAAGGATGTCAGCCCATTAATTTGAGTTAAAATTTACCTTAAAGGATGTTGGTCCATTTTCTAATATTATAATATTTAAAATATTATAATATTAGACTATTAAACTTTCATATATTTAAATCCTTTGATTTAAATATGTCAAGCCTTGTCACATAAATTTATAATGTCCTTCTCTTTATAATATTTAAATATTATAATACCTTGCTTTTAAATATACTTTTCCTTGCTTCTCTTGAAATTGTCCACCCTTCTAAACTTATCACCTTTGAAGAATATTTCTTCCTTGAATACCATGCATCTTTGACATCAATGACAAATCAATATTTCTAACAATCTCCCTCTTTGTCATTGATGACAACCCTAAAAAAAAATTCTTTTATTGCAACTAGATTCACAATATGCTTCACCTGACAAACTACTCTCCCTTACTGATATTCTCCTCCTTTGACATCAATGGCAAAGGGATCCTTGGGGCTTGTAATATAAGACACTAAACACAATCCCCTCTTCACCTAATCTCTTTGATACTTTAATTATGGGATGGGAGTGAAACTTCTAAGTTACTATGCTCCTCTTCTTGTTTCATTTTCTTTCTCCAAACTCTGGAGATCATACCCTTTTGAACATTTTGATCATTCTCCTTTTTGCTTGGCTTCAAAAATTTAGAGAACATTGTTCTACACCATCTAGCTATATGCCCAAAATTGTTACATTTGTAACATGATTTTGTATCCCATAGGAGGTGCAAATGAATTGAAATTCCTCTTGGTGAATCCGAAATCATTCATAGGACTGATCCTGCAATTTATAGATTTATGACCAAAATGGTTACATGAGAAACAATAACCATGAAAGAGATATTGAAAACTATTCGATTGCCTTGGAGGATATTGCTGCATGGTTCTCTTTTTTATTTTTCTATTATGGTCCATGTACCTTGATGGTGTATTTTTTTCTTCCTCATTTATGCTTCTACATTTCAACATATCAGCATAGGTCTTGGGCTCTTCTTCAATTATTTTCTTTTATGCTTCTATATATTTTGAGCTTGACTCCCCATTTTATTTCTCTTGGCCTTATTCAAAACCAAGTCTAGTCTTCATAAATGGAGATATCTATGCTTTGATAAGATCATCTAAGTTTTTGAGCTTTTCCTAAACTGATATATCTTATAATTAAATTTTTTAATTCCCTTCCTTAGAATGATAGCTTTGAAGAACACAAGCTTATACTGAGAGGGGGGTGAACAGTATAAGACCACTTTTTACTTTTCTTTCCCAATCAATATTATGCAATGTAAAGATAGCAATATCAATAGCAGTAATCAAAGCAATGCACAAATCACCACACACAATAGAGACACCACAATTTACGTGGTTCACCCAATGTGGGCTACTCCACGGAGAAAATATTTCACTAAAATTTTCTCAATCAATCTCTTGGGAATCCTTTCCCTATTACAATGTTTATGGACCTCTATCCAAAGGAGACACCAATCCCCTAAATCAAGTTCATGGATCTCTATCCATAGGAGACACCAATCTCCTAATCTCTGCTCTGGCTGGTGATCCTCTAGAAGACCTCTACCTCCACTACCCTTAGCAAATGGAACTCTATCCATAGAAGACACCTATCTTCCCTGCTCTGGCTGGATATCTCTATCCTCAACTCTATCACCTCCAAAGCTCTATCTCAAATCTATACTAAACATAGTCCATCGGTCTAGCACAAATCTGTCCTCAATATCTATCTCTGGTCTGGCACAAATCTATCCTCAAATCTACACCAAAATCTATCCTTAAATCTGTACTAAACATAGTCCTTTGGTCTAGCACAAATATATCCTCAATATCTATCCTCAAGCCTTAACTCAAAGCTTGACTCAATCTCAAATCAACTCTACTGGATCTGCCCCAAACCTTAACTCAAGGTTTGAACAAATCAATCAATCAACTCTGCTCTCAAGCCTTCTCAAAGACTTATCTCAAATCTGCCTTGTAAGCTTCCACAAAATCTCACACTAATCTATCCACAAGTCCTCTCTAGAACTTGTCCAATATGCTCAATAAGTCCTCTCAAGAACTTATCCAAATCTGCTCTCAATATGTATTGTAAGCTTCCACAAAAGCTTACTCAAATCTATCCACAAGTCTTCTCAAAGACTTATCTCAAATCTGCTCAACAAGTCCACTCTAGAACTTGTCCAATCTCATAGAAACATAAAGAGAATTGTTAGAGACTCAATATGCTCTATACTCATCACAATGCTCAATCACTTTCAATCACTCTTTTAGAAACATACAAAGAATTGTTAGAGACTCAATATGCTTCAACTCAATCACTTTCTCAATTCAATTCAGAATATAGAATAGTTTGTTTTTGGAACTTGAACAATCACTTCACACATCCACTTGACTAGGCTCAACCAACTCTACTCCACCAATCACTCAATGAAATAATCCTTGCTCACAAACCCTAGTCCAAGCATATGATCACTCACTCAAAATATTTCCAACAATGCTCAACAACAAATCTCACATAACAATGATACTCATGTTCTTTTCAAACCCTAGTTCAAGTTCTTTGCTCAACAACTCACTTCAACAACAATGCTTATAAAACAAGGTTTTAATAACAACTCTTTATTCCAAAAAACCTTGAAGCATTAACTCAACACACTCAATAAGGAAGCCCTAATCAAATCCTTTTCACTCCAAACTTATTTTCCAGAAAACCAACCAATCAACTTAATTATGGAAGAATGTGCTCATACCTTTTTCTTGATGATGAAGGAACTTCAAATATCTACCACAACCACAAACACTTCTTTGCCAAGCTCAAAGAAGTTAGAAGATCATAAACTCTCACAAAGATACAATGTAAATATCAAAACACTTATACACCTTATAACTCCATCTTTATGAAAACATTCATCTACAAAAATGATTGACCAAGTACACCTTATGATCTCCCTATAATAACAACAATATCACCTTCAACAAAAAGGTTCTCTCAAAATAATCAATCTTCAATTTACCCTTTTGATAAATCAACCATGTAAAAATAACTTTATGTAAAAATAAATTTTACCCCTTATCTCTCCTTTTAATCAACAATTAAAATTTAAATTAAGCCCCTTTAACTTTAACCCCTTATAACTCCTTTAAACTATATTTAAAACTTAGGCTTGATAAAAATTAAAATTAAAATGTTTACCTCCACCTTGGGTGAGACTTGAACCTTCGATTGCCACCTCCTCGTGTGCCCTAGCCATGGCCTCGGCTACCATGAGTGCTAGGTGCTCGTTTAACACCAAACGAGCACCATGTGCTCCTTAACCCTTGTTGGCACCAAGTAAAAATAAATCGTGTGCTTCCCATGCCAAAATGATCCATCATGATTCGAACATGGGTCTCACACTACCCAAGCACCTTAACTCCCATCCAAGTGCCACTAGGCCACGCCACCTAGTTGGATGGGGGTTCTCCTCCTATGGAAACTTCAACCTCCTCGTTGGCACTAAAACCAATTTTGTCTTCTTCCCTTCTGCAACCTTCGATTACGAATTGCACGATTTAGAATATATTTCGAACACCTTTGAAACTACCATTAAGGCATGTATTAATATACAATGCCTCCCCTTTCCTTGGACGTCGACGCATTTCGATTTTTCACTTTAACCTTAGACGTCGGCGCATTTTGATTTTAAATAATTAATTTATAAATTATTTAAATTCTTTAGAATTTAAATCTTATAAATTAATATTTAATTCCTTTGGGTCTTATTAAGGCTTAAAGCCTTCTCTGAATATACCACCTTGTATAAGTAATATTTATTTATAAAATTTAAATTCAAATTGAATTTAAATATTTTATAAAATAAATATTAAAACCTCTTTTAGCTTTTCAAAAAGCTTCCTTGGGTTTTTATGAAAAACCTTTTATTTTGCTCATCCATGGTTTTAATAAAAACCAACCTTCATATGCTTCCACATAATATTAAAAATATTATGAAGTTCTTTTGCCATTAACCTTTGCATTGTTCCTTGACATATTCCTTGACATCAATGATGACTTCGTTCCTTGACATCAATGACAACTTGACTCAAAATGTCCAACAATCTCCCCCTTTGTCATTGATGGCAACCCAAATTATTTTTACCAAAAACTTGACCTTTCCTTTGTTCTGCTCCCCCTAGGACATTGCTCCCCCTGGCTCAATGCTCTCTCCTCTTTACTCAAATACCAAATCTCTCCCCCTTACTCAAATCTCTCCCCCTTTGACATCAATGGCAAAGGGTCACCTTTGGGGCTCGGGGCTAAGAATGAGCCTCTTAGCTTAGCCCCTCCCCCACCTCCTCTTGAGGTGGTTAATTCTAGGGTGGGAGTATTTCTACTCCTATAAAGCATTGTTCTTTACCTTTATCCTCTTTTCTTCTTATCTGATCCTTCTGATTCCTCTGACTATTTCTTTCCATGTCCATGTTCCTGTCCATGTCCATTTTCTTGTTCCTGTTCCTGTTCTTGTTCATATCCATGTTTTTGTTCCTATTCATGTTCCTATTCCTGTTCATACTTGATTCTGGAATGTCTGCTCTACACCACTTTGTTGTGTGACCATCATTATTGCACTTATAACACTTAATGTTATTATTCCTTGGAGGTGCAAATGTCTTAGGATTTCTCCTAGTGAAGCCATATCCTCTTCTATCATGAACCCTGCAATTCATTGCCTTGTGACCAAACTGATTACATGAGTAGCAATACCCATTGAAAAGTTATCTGTTCCCATATTCCTGTCTTTCATGTGTCCTACACTGTGAAGCCATGTGCCCAAACCTGTGACATGAAAAACATCTTCCATTGAAGTTTCCTTGTCTTGACCTCATTGGTCTCTTAGTCTCTCTTGACCTATTCTGATTGTTGTTCCATCTGTATCTTCTTTGTGCATTGTTCCTGTTCTTGTTGAACTTTCTATTGTCCAACTCATCCTCAGATGTCTCACTTTCTTTTACACTATCTTCTTCTGAAGTGTCTTCATCTGAAGTTTCTTCTCCTCCAGAACTTGAGGTTGACTTTCCTTCCCATTTCTTCTGTCCTTGTTCAAATCCAAGACCTGTTTTGCTTGATGTAGGCTTTTGTATCTTGATGAACTTATCCAAGTTCTTTGAGCTATTTTTGAACCCTTTTAGCTTGACTTTGGAGTCTTCTAAATCTTCCCTTAGTAGTGCCACTTCTTGTGCTAACTTTTCACATTCTAAGATCTTTACTTCTAACTTATCCTTGAACTTCTTTGTCTTAGCCTTTGATTTTTCTAGATCCTCTATAAGCATCCTTCTCTCTTCATCACATTCTTGAAACTGAATTTCAAGTTTAGAGTTTTGCTTTCTTACCTTCTTCACTATGTCAAGGGCATAGATAAGTTCTCCCTTGAGATCATATCCATATTTATCTGAATATTCCTCTATTTGTTTACCTTTGTCCACATCTTCATTTTATTTTGACTTGTCTTCTATAGGATCACCTTCTCCTTCTTCTAGTGCCATTAGAATATTCTCTTCTGGTCCTTCAAGTGTATCTTCATATTCATCATCACTAAAACTGAAACCATTTCTTGTACAACTATCTTCAAGATGTCCAAAGTTACCACATCTAAAACACTTGAGAATTTTTGGAGTCCTTTTCTTAACTTGTTCTTTTTCTTCAATCATAAATAGGACTTCATCTCTATCATTGTCTAAAAAACTAGCATCACTATCACTTGAGTACTTACTTGCCTTATCCGCATAGTAGCTCCTCTTTTGTCTTTGAAAGAACTTCTTTCCTTGTCTGCTTTGTCCATCCTTGCTTTTCTTTTGGTGCCTGTATCTTTCTGATTCCCTGTTTCTGTGATCCTATTTTTCTTCACCATTGTTATTCTTAGCTTCTTGAAAATCTATTGCATAATGACCATACTTTCCACAATTGAAATATTTAATATATTTTATATCTCTAGATCTTCTAGAATCCTTATCCCTTCTACCATAATTAGCTTCTTCATCATTGGATGACTCATTGCTTGATTATGACTTCTTACCCTTTGTCTTCTTGATTGCTTTGAAGGTTGCTTCCTTCTGGGGAATAGGTTCTTTTGTTCTTAACTCAAAAGTTGTAAGAATACCAAGCAACATATCTCTTGTCAAAGAATCACCATCCTTTGACTCTTCTATAGCAGAAATATTTTCACTGAATATTTTTGGAAGAGATCTTAAGACCTTATCACAAACATCTGATTCATCAACCTTCATTCCAAGTCCTTGCATAGCATTAACAACCTCATCAATTCGAAGTAGATAAGTACTAATGTTTTCCTCATCCTTCATTCTTAACTCTTCAAATTGTCCTTTGAGATTTCGTATCTTTGCTTTCTTGACACCTTTATCTCCTTCATATATATTTTGCAACTTATCCCACATTTCTTTTGCATTTTGACAATGCATAACTTTTATGGACTCTGTTCTATGCAAACCTCTCAAAAGTGCATTCATTGCTTTTGAATTGTAATGTTGTAGAAGCTTACCTTCCTTATCTGTAGGTGGATCAACTGAGGATATGTATCCATTTTCAACTACTTCCCAAATCTCATTGCCAAGTGCCTTCATGTAGATCTTCATTCTCAAACTCCAATATACATAATCACTTCCATCAAATACTGGTACTGAATTATCTGATGATCCATTCTTAGAATCCATTGTGTTCTTGTAAGATTTTCCTTCAAGCTATTAAACTCTTTCGAAGGAACCCACTCTGATACCAATTGAAGAACACAAGCTTATACTGAGAGGGGGTGAACAGTATAAGACCACTTTTTACTTTTCTTTCCCAATCAATATTATGCAATGTAAATATAGCAATATCAATAGTAGTAATCAAAGTAATGCATAAATCACCACACACAATAGAGACACCACAATTTACGTGGTTCACCCAATGTGGGCTACTCCATGAAGAAAATATTTCACTAAAATTTTCTCAATCAATATCTTGGGAATCCTTTCCCTATTACAATGTTTATGGACCTCTGTCCAAAGGAGACACCAATCCCCTAAATCAAGTTCATGGATCTCTATCCATAGGAGACACCAATCTCCTAATCTCTGCTCTGGCTGGTGATCCTCTAGAAGACCTCTACCTCCACTACCCTTAGCAAATGGAACTCTATCCATAGAAGACACCTGTCTTCCCTACTCTGGTTGGAGATCTCTATCCTCAACTCTGTCACCTCCAAAGCTCTATCTCAAATCTGTACTAAACATAGTCCTTCGATCTAGCACAAATCTATCCTCAATATCTATCTCTGGTCTGGCACAAATCTATCCTCAAATCTGCACCAAACTCTATCCTCAAATCTGTACTAAACATAGTCCTTCGATCTAGCATAAATCTATCCTCAATATCTATCCTCAAGCCTTAACTCAAAGCTTGACTCAATCTCAAATCAACTCTATTGGATCTGCCCCAAACCTTAACTCAAGGTTTGAACAAATCAATCAATCAACTCTGCTCTCAAGCCTTCTCAAATACTTATCTCAAATCTGCCTTGTAAGCTTCCACAAAATCTCACACTAATCTATCCACAAGTCCTCTCTAGAACTTGTCCAATCTGCTCAATAAGTCCTCTCAAGAACTTATCCAAATCTGCTCTCAATATGTATTGTAAGCTTCCACAAAAGCTTACTCAAATCTATCCACAAGTCTTCTCAAAGACTTACCTCAAATCTGCTCAACAAGTCCACTCTAGAACTTGTCCAATCTCATAGAAACATAAAGAGAATTGTTAGAGACTCAATATGCTCTATACTCATCACAATGCTCAATCACTTTCAATCACTCTTTTAGAAACATACAGAGAATTGTTAGAGACTCAATATGCTTCAACTCAATCACTTTCTCAATTCAATTCAGAATATAGAATAGTTTGTTTTATGGAACTTGAACAATCACTTCACACATCCACTTGACTAGGCTCAACCAACTCTACTCAACCAATCACTCAATGAAATAATCCTTGCTCACAAACCCTAGTCCAAGCATATGATCACTCACTCAAAATATTTCCAACAATGCTCAACAACAAATCTCACATAACAATGATACTCATGTTCTTTTCAAACCCTAGTTCAAGTTCTTTACTCAACAACTCACTTCAACAACAATGCTTATAAAACAAGGTTTTAATAACAACTCTTTATTCCAGAAAACCTTGAAGCATTAACTCAACACACTCAATAAGGAAGCCCTAATCAAATCCTTTTCACTCCAAACTTATTTTCCAGAAAACCAACCAATCAACTCAAATATGGAAGAATGTGCTCATACCTTTTTGATGATGAAGGAACCTCAAATATCTGCCACAACCATAAACACTTCTTTGCCAAGCTCAAGAAGTTAGAAAAACTCTCACAAAGATACAATGCAAATATCAAACCACATATACACCTTATCACTCCATTTTAAGGAAAGCATTCATATACAAAAATGATTGACCAAATACACCTTATGATCTCCCTATAATAACAACAATATCACCTTCAACAAAAAGGTTCTCTCAAAATAATCAATCTTCAATTTACCCTTTTGATAAATCAACCATGTAAAAATAACTTTATGTAAAAATAAATTTTACCCCTTATCTCTCCTTTTAATCAACAATTAAAATTTAAATTAAGCCCCTTTAACTTTAACCCCTTATAACTCCTTTAAACTATATTTAAAACTTAGGCTTAATAAAAATTAAAATTAAAATGTTTACCTCCACCTTGGGTGAGACTTGAACCTTCGATTGCCACCTCCTCGTGTGCCCTAGCCATGGCCTCGACTACCATGAGTGCTAGGCGCTCGTTTAACACCAAACGAGCACCACGTGCTCCTTAACCCTTGCTGGCACCAAGTAAAAATAAATTGCGTGCTTCCCACACCAAAATGATCCTATCATGATTCGAACGTGGGTCTCACACTGCCCAAGCACCTTAACTCCCAACCAAGTGCCACTAGGCCATACCGCCTAGTTGGATGGGGGTTCTCCTCCTATGGAAACTTCAACCTCCTCGTTGGCACTAAAACCAATTTCGTCTTCTTCCCTTCTGCAGCCTTCGATTATGAATTGCACGATTTAGAATATATTTCAAACACCTTTGAAACTGCCATTAAGGCATGTATTAATATACAATGCCTCCCCTTTCCTTGGATGTCGATGCATTTCGATTTTTCACTTTAACCTTAGACGTCGATGCATTTTTAAATAATTAATTTATAAATTCTTTAGAATTTAAATCTTATAAATTAATATTTAATTCCTTTGGGTTTTATTAAGGCTTAAAGCCTTCTTTGAATTTAATAGAATCTAAAATAAATTTGAATCGATAGCCTTTGAAGAGTTCGTAGAACAAGATGGACATTTTTCGTAGGACTGCCCAAACTACCGAACTCGTTTCGGCCATATCTCACTCATCCGAACTCGGATTGAGCTAAAATTTTGAGGGTAGATGCCTGAAAAACCCTAGAACGTCTCCACCAATTTTCATATCATTTGGAGCAACACAGATCCTAGCACATCCCTATGTGTGAACGATATATTTGGCAAGCGGCTATGCGAGGGTTTCATCTGGGTTGAGTGCAAGCAGCTCCAGAGGTTGGTTTTTAGGGCCTTCGGGCCCTAGCGGCCAATATTTTTGTGGTTTATGCTCAATATTTTAGTAGGAAATGTTGCAGGGGATACAATATGGGTTAGAAATTTGTCTTTCAATAGATCATACTATGAACTTGAGTGACAACGGCTTCCAATTTGCTGCACAAAAGAAAAGTGAAAACCATACCTTTCCACGGCGTCTAGGGCAAGGATTAAAGAGATCACGAAACAAGTTTCAAGCAGTTGATCAAAAAATGGCTCATATCTCAAGTGAATCTGGTGCTAAGGTGCACCCACAAAATAATTCTACTATGAAAACCCCTATCAAGGGTAAGAATTTTGAAGACTCCAGTCCCAAAAATGAATTTTAGGGATGCCCTTCATGGTGGACAGCCTCAGCCCAATGCTAATATCAATATTAGGGCTTCCCATAAACCTCTAAGAATGCCTAAGATTGATCCCAGGAAAATGGAGTCGGGATGTCTTAAAGCAGCTGATGGAACTCCTATTGTTAAGCTTGATATGGGTAACATTCAGACTGGCATTGAAGATTTGGAAAAAAGAGGACTAATTTGTCGGTTCGTGGGTTTTCGTCCGAGTCTATCTGCTTTCAAAGTCTGGGCTGCAAAAAGCTGGAAAACTAAAGGTGAGTTACAAATCTCTATTTATCCAAATGGTTATTTTCTTGTTTTATTTGCTAATAATGAAGATAGAGAGAAAACTTTTCAAGGGGGTCCTTGGTTTTTGGAAGGGCGGGGCTTTTCATGAAGCCCTGGCATACTAAATTTAAAGCCGAAGAAGAGATGCCTTCTATAGCTCCCGTGTGGGTTAGACTCTTTGGCCTCCCTATTGAATTTTGGAATCCTACTATTTTTTCTTCAATTGGAAACTCTTTAGGAACTTTTATGATGATTGCTGATTGTACTCAAAATTTTGAACATATTATTTATGCTCGGATTTGTGTTTTAATGGATTTTGACAAACCCCTACCTAAAAAGATCACATTACAATTTGGGGAAGACACTTGGGAGCAAGTAGTGGACTATGAGAACATTCCTTTTCGTTGTAGAATTTGCCATGAATATGGTCATTTGGCCAGTGCTTGCCCAAATAAAATTCTTGATCAAAAGAAAGAAGATATAAACTCAGCGAGGTTTCCAAATACCTAAGAAGAAGAACACTAGAAAAAAACCAGTTATGAAGGATCAATCAAAGTCATCTGCTAATATGTTTGAAATCCTTTCCACAAATGATGTCCCAAGTGAGGAAGAGGAAATAATGGAAACTGAAATCTTAGAAACACAATTTAAATATGAAGGGAAGAACTCAGAGACAAACCAACAAATCAAAGGTTTTCAACAAAAAAAAAAGGAGAAAATTTACACAAGAAAAACAATATTTCAAATGTCAAAACTTCAAATAATGCAGGTCCCAATATAGACTCCATTGAACCATCTAGTAAAATTTTGGCTGTGTATGAGCATTCTTCAAGGTTAGAAGCCATCTCAGATTCAATTGGAATAAGTCAAGAAACAGGGAAAAAAAATTGAAGATGGATTCTAATCAAAAAGTAGGTCGCAAGACCAATCAATATCATATGGTAAAAGAAGGTGAAAAGCTTGTAGAGGAAGGTAAGATTAATGCCCTTCCCAACTTTTTTAGCCCTGGTATTAATGAAGATCATCACTTGGAATATTAGAGGACTCAAAGGGAGTCTTTCAAAACAAAATGAAATTAGAAGAATGATTCGGATAAATCATCCACATCTTGTTTTCCTTCAAGAAACAAAGATGTCAATGGAGGATATGGACTTAATTGCCGAGTAAAATTTGGCCGGCTGGAAAAGTGGTTTCCCTCGGTTCCCAAGGGACTTCGGGTGGCATTGCTTGTCTTTGGGACCCAAAAGAGGTAGTTATTCACCATATGGTTGGCAGTTGGGGTTTGTTGGCTATAGCTATTCAAAGTAGACATTCCAACCAGATTATGCTCTGCATTACTGTTTATGCCCCGACTTCTTTGGAGGAAAAAAGAAGACAGTGGAAGGATATTACTCATATTATCTCTCATTTTCCTAAAGCTTGGATCTTGATCGGAGGAGATTTCAATACCATCCTCTCTCTGGATGAGAAAAGGGGGGAAATAGAAATTTGGACAAAAGCACCGACCTCATGAGCGAATATATTGCAAACCTCCATCTTGTGGATATCCAACTGAGATAATGGCCTTATGACTTGGTCTAACAGAAGGCAAGGCTTAGCTTGTATAATGGAGAGATTGGATAGGTTTTTGCTCTCTAAAAATTTCTTAATCCATGGTCACATTCCTAAAGTGAAGACTCTTAATAATGTTGGTTCGGATCATTGGCCAGTCATGGTGGAAATGTGGAAAACCAATGTGAGTTTCTCTCCTTTTCGTTTTCAATTAATGTGGCTTAGAGACATTTCCTTCGGACCTCGTGTGCAACAATGGTGGAAGGAAGGTAAACCTAGGCATGGGACTAAGATGTTCTATTTTGCCAAAAGACTGCAATACATTAAATCCAAAATCAAGACTTGGAACTAGAAAGAGTTTGGGGATGTTCATAAAAAAAAACATGAAGTTATTGCTCATCTTGAAAATTTGAATAAGAAAATCCGTTTAGATGGCCTCACGAGAGAAGAGAAGTGCGAGATGAAATTAAACTCACAACTCGGTTAGAGGAATGGGAAAAAAGAGAAGAAATCTTATGGAAGCAAAAATCTAGAATTCAATGGCTCAAAGAAGGAGATCGAAACACAAATTTCTTCCACAAATCTCTTCTAGCTCAAAGATCTCACAACTTTATTTCTTCCTTAAAATCAGATTTTGGAGATGTTGTTTATACTTGGGATGGCATGAACTCTATTGTTGTTGATTACTTTTCCAATATTTTTTTTGCTACTCCTCTTGACTCAGCTTCTCAACAAAATGTTCTTCAAGCAATCCCTTCTCTTATCACTTAGGAGAACTCTATTTTGACTGCTCTTGTTACTATCAATGAGCTTCAACAAGTAGTTTTTAAAATGCAAAAAGGAAAACCCCAGGTCTTGATGGTTTTCCTATTGAGTTCTACCAAGAGTTTTGGGATATCCTTCATGTTGATTTATTAGAGGTGGTGGAAGAAGCCAGGAAAGCCAAAGAAATTTTGAAGGTTATCAATAAAACTTATATTACTCTTGTTCCAAAAGCTCAAGAGGTTGATCATATCTCAGCTTTTAGACCTATTGCTTTATGTAATGTTCTTCTCAAAATCATTACTAAAATCATGGCAGAAAGGTTGAAGCCTCTTTTGCATAAGATTATTTCCCCAGAGCAAGGGGGATATGTGGAAGGACGTCAAATAGTAGATGAGATAGTTCTTGCTCAGGAAGCCATCCATTCCATGGATATGCAAAATTCTCCTTCCATGTTCATTCGGTTAGACTTATCCAAAGCTTATGACAGTGGATTGGCACTTCCTTATCAAAGTTTTGAGGCAATTTGGTTTCTCTAAGGATTGGATGGATTGGATTATGGGATGTATCTCTTTAGTTTCCTACTTAGTTCTTATCAATGGCAGGCCTTCTCGGTCTTTCCCAGCTTCCAGAGGTATTAGGCAAGGTGACCCGCTATCCCCTTATTTATTCATCATTCTTGTTGAATGCTTGGGTAGGACTATAACCAAAAAGAGGGAAAACAAAACCCTTGAGGGAGTTACCATTGCTCATGGAGCTAGACCTATCTCTCATCTTCAATTTGTGGATGACTCTACTCTTTTAGGTAAAGCTACAGTTAAGGAAGCTTCTAATATTAAGCAAATCATTAGCTATTTTTCTAAGGCTATTGGGCGAGTTGATCAATGAAGACAAATCTAAAGTTATTTTCTTTCATCTGCTCTACTAGACAGGAATCCATGGTCTTGGATAAATTAAGATATAAGAAGACCTCTCTTCCAATCACTTATTTAGGTATTCCCATAAATATTCAAAGGCAAGAAAAATAAATATTGGAATTGGTTGTTGGACAAAGTCAAGAAGAAAATTGGAAAGTGGACCAACAAGTGGCTTTCTTCAGGGGTAGAATCACCTTGGTAAAATCAGTCCTTCAAGCTATTCCTATTTATGTTTCTTCCATTTTGAATATCCCAAAGGCTGTTCTTCGAGAATTGGATCAAATCGGTCATCGTTTCCTTTGGAGTGGTACTAAGGAGAAAAGAAAATGGGCCTTGGTGAAATGGGATACTTTATGTCTTCCTAAGAGTGAAGGGGGTTAGGATTCTGGTCTTCAATTAATAACAACAAAGCTTTAGCTACTAAATTATATTGGAGGATGTTGCATAACCCCAATGCTCTTTGGGCCAATAATCTCCATGCTAAATATGCTTGAGAACAAAAGTCCTGAAGACCTTGTTCGCTATCAACTTCCTACCAAAGGTTCTCCCATTTTAGCAGTTCTTAAGACTGGTGAGGATTTGATAAAGAAAAAATTATTTTGGATCATTCATAATGGTCAACATGCAAATTTTTGGACAGATTCTTGGGATGGTCACAAGCCTTTGATAACTCGGTTTCCCGATTGGAGGCCTTGGATGGAGGAGCTTCACCGAGCTAATTGGATAAAGGTGGCTAATTACTATCGGTACCATACTTGGTAATTCAAAGGTTGGTAGATATTGGATCCCTATTGAGGACTGGCCTATTCAAATCCCAGAAAGGCAAAGACAAGATATCCAAGGCATCCTTCATATGAGATCCCTCTCTTGGTCCCATGAAAAAGATTGTTTTGGATGGAACAACACTACTAAGGGTGAGTATTCGGTTGCTCAAGGTTATTTGACCTTATGCCATAATAATCCCAACCATTCTTCTGACATATTTTCTCGATTGTGGGCTCAAAATCTCTGGCCTAAGGTGAGGTTCTTTAATTGGCTTTTATTGCATCGTAGGGTGCTTCCTGGTGAGCAACTTATGAAGCATGGTTTTCATGGCCCTTTTAGATGTGAAATGTGTGAAGAGAATGTAGAAAATATCAACCATATTTTTATTGAGTGTACTTTAGCCTCTGAGCTATGGAGGAGAATGGCCACTTTACTTGGCTTACAGTGGTCCAATTTTTTTACTTTTGAACAGCTTTGGAGGGATTGGCCTAATCAAGAGGGTGTTGATCATTTTATTAGGGAGTTAGTTTGGATGGGTTCTACCATTCTTCTTTGGAATATTTGGAATGAAAGGAACAGCCAAATTTTTAATCAAGATAGGAAGGATATTCACTATATTTGGCAAAAGACCATAGCCAACTTAGTTGAATCAGTCCATCAACTCCTTAATCACCCCCAAAACTCCCACCAAAGATGGGATCAAGTGATGCAAATATTGAAGATTAAACCTTCTAAGGGCAACCAACTTAAAGGGAATGTGAGTATTAGTAAGATGGATAGGACTAGAAATTGGCAACCTCCTCCTAAGGATTTTGGAAAAGTCAATACTGATGGAGCCTCTAGAGGGAACCCTGGAAAAGCCGGTGTGGGAGGAATTGGTAGACTTTCGGATGGCTCCCTGGTTTTTACTTTTGCTGAGAATTTGGGTATTCTTTCCAATAACCTTGCTGAGGGGTATGGTATCCTCGAGAGGCCTTCGAGGAGGCTACTAAGGTTGGATGGGAAAAGGTGTTAGTTGAGTCTGACTCTCAACTTATGATTAATCTCTTGAAGACTCCTTCTAAGAATCATAAGGTGGATTGGAGAATAAAAAGAATTATTGAGAAGATTCGGTTAATCCAGATGGGATTTTTGAAAGTTGATTACAATCATGTGGTCGAGAGATCAAAACAAGAGTGCTGATGCTTTAGCTAATTGGGCTTTGGACAAAGGTGATCTTACTTGTTATGGCCACCCTCCTATATGGTGGGCTTCTCAAATTAGGGAAGCTCTTCTTTCTATCATTTCTTTGGATGGCTCCAGTTATGAAGGTACCTAGTTTCTTCTTGTTTTTTTTTTTGCTTCTCTTTGGTTCATTCAGTTTTTTTAGTTCCCTAGCTCATTCTATTCTTTATTTTGTTTCCTCTGTTGATTCTTGCCTTAATAGTCTTCTGGTCTAGATAGGTCATTGTTTTGTTCATTTTTTTTTTTTTTTTTTCTTTTTTTTTTTGTTTAGTTTTTTAAGGTGGGTGGGTTCTTTTGTTTTGTTTTGTTTTTTGTGTTCTTTGTGTTGTTTTTTGTTGTTCTTGTGTTTTTGTTGTTTTGTTTTTTTTTTTTATGTTTTTTGTTATTGTTCTTGTGTTTTTTTCGTTCTTGTTCTTGGGTTTCTCTTTGTTTGTGTTATTTCGTGTTTTTATGTGTGAGTGTTTTCTATGTTTTTTGTTTTTGTTTATTGTCTGTTGTTGGTTGTTTTTTATTTTTATTTTTTTTTTATTTTTTAGGTTTTGGTTGTGTTTATTTTTCATGTTTTTTTTGGGTTATGTCTTTGTAGTGTTCTGTTGTTTTTGTCTTGTTTGTGTTTTGTTATGTGGTTCTTGTGTTTTTCTATGTGGTTTGTGTTGTGGTTTCTTTTATCTTATTGTGCGTGTTTGGTTGTGCTTTTGTTTTTGACACACTCAAGGAGCATGTTTTTTATTTTATTTTATTATTTTTGTTGTTATTTACTTATTTTTAAATTGGTTTTGTGTGTTTGTTTGCTCCTTGAGTATGTCAAAGGTGGTAGGCCAGGTCCGAGTCCTGGGCATTTTTGGTGGAATGGATACCCCTGCCTCCTTGGGTCTTACCCGAAAGTGGCATCCCTTTTGGGATGTTTTCCACAAAAAAAAAAAAAGCCTTATTTGAATTTACCACCTTGTATAAGAAATATTTATTTATAAAATTTAAATTCAAATTGAATTTAAATATTTTATAGAATAAATATTAAAACCTCTTTTAGCTTTTCAAAAATATTCCTTGGGTTTTCATGAAAAACCTTTTATTTTGCTCATCCATGGTTTTAATAAAAACCCGCATTCATATGCTTCCACATAATATTAAAAATATTATGAAGTTCTTTTACCATTAACCTTTGAATTGTTCCTTGACATATTCCTTGACATCAATGATGACTTCGTTTCTTGACATCAATGACAACTTGACGCAAAATGCCCAACAAGCTTCACATTCTAGTCTTTCACACTCTAGTTCTTTGTCTTTAATGGTTTATCCATACCTTATTCAATTATCCTTACCTCTTCAACCTTTTCTTTTAAGTGGGTGAGATCTTGTAGAAGCTTTACCTTTGTTTTCACATCCTCTTGTAATTGAGACTTCAATTTTGAGTTCTTCTTTCTAACCCTTTTTAATTCTTTAAGAGCAACAATAAGTTCCTCTTTATGTCGATTGTGGATCCCTCTTCATCTTCTGAATATTTTTCTTCTTCTTGGTCTTTGACAATAGGATAATATTCATTCTCTTCTATGGAAAAAAATAATATTTCTTCTCTTTTACTATCAGAGAGGCTTTCATCATTACCACTGGAAGCACTGCTTTCTTCTTCAACATAAAAACTCTTCTTGTGTCTTTGAAATATCTTCTTCTCATGCTTGCCTCGACCGTGTCTATTTTTATTTTCATGATAAATTTTTCTTTATTTTATTTTATTTTATTCCTTTTCTTCTTCACTGCTACTACTTCCATATTTTGGATAATTAGATGCATAGTGACTAAAGTTACCACAATTAAAAATTGCATAGATTTCATATATTTGTGTTTTCTTTGACCATTCTTATTCCTTCGCACAAAGTTAGCTTCTTCTCCACTGCTTGATTCTTTACTTGATTCTAGTTATTTATTCTTTTCCTTCTTTTAAGCTTTTAATTTTGCCTATCATTTGGATATTTGATCTTTTTCTATCCTCATCTCATAGGCTATGAGAATCCCATGTAGCTCATCCATGCTCAAAGTTTTGAGATCCTTCATTTCTTCAATTGCTAAAACCTTTGCATCAAACCTCATGGGAAGTGACCTCAATATTTTCTAAAAAATCTTAGAGTCTTCAATACTTTCTCCAAGTCCACGAATGGTTTTGACAACCTGATCAACATAAAGTAGATACCTAGCAATATATTTCACATATTTCATATTCAAGTCTTCAAACTTCCTCCTGTGGGTTTGAATTTTCACCATTTTAACCTTGTCATATCCTTCATAATTTCTCTATAACTTGTCCCATATTTATTTTTTTGAAGTGCATTGCATGACTTCACAAACTCTAATTCACATAATACACTTAAGATTGCATTCATTTCCCTGGCATTATTTTCATATGGTTTCTTACCATTTGCATCTATGAGAGGAGTTGTAGGTGTTGTGAACCCATCCTCAATGGATTTCCATATATCATAGCCATGTGCCATAAAATAAGTCTTCATCCTCACACTCTAGAAAGTATAGTTAGTCCCATAAAACAATGGAGCTCTATTTGATGAAAATCCTTCTTGATGAGCCATTTGTGTTCCTATAAGATCTTCCTCTAAGCTATTAGACTTTCACAAAGGAACCCACTATGATACAAATTGAAGAACACAAGATTATACTTAGAGGAGGGGGAAATGGTATAAGATAAAACTTTTCCCTTTTCAATCCAAATAATAACAACAATAATATTAATGCAATAATGAAACAATGCACAAATCACCACATATATGAGAGACACATATTTAACATGGTTCACCCAATATGGGCTACATCCACGAAGAAATATTGCTTATAAATTTCTCAAAAAATTTTATGGGCACCAACCCACAAGAGACATAAATCCCCTATTACAATGTTCATGGACACCAATCCATAGGAGACACCAATCCCCTCTCAATTTTGTGGACACCAATCCACAAGAGACACCAATACCCTCTCAAGTTTGTGGACACTAATCCACAGGAGACACCAATCCCCTCTCAAGTTTGTGGATACCAATCCATAGGAGACACCAATCCCCTCTCAGGCTCGTGGACACTAACTTAGAGGAGAAACCAATCCCCTCTACTCTAGTTTATGGAAACCAATTCATAATAGACACCAATCACCTCTAT
This sequence comes from Wollemia nobilis, assembly GCA_028583015.1. NCBI lineage: Eukaryota > Viridiplantae > Streptophyta > Pinopsida > Araucariales > Araucariaceae > Wollemia > Wollemia nobilis. The sequence goes on along the minus strand of JAQPPZ010000220.1, from coordinate 1,390,065 downwards.
TTTGGTTTATGGGCATCGATCCACAAGAGACACCAATCCCCTTCACTTTTATTCATGGATACAAATCTACAGGAGACACCAATTCCCTCTACTCTGGTTAAAAATCTGCTTAGGTATATCCTCAAATATTTCTCACAAACCTAGTCATAAACACTGCTCAAATATACTCCAAAACCTACTCAAATATGCTCCAAAAGTTATTCACAAAACTAGATCAAATCTACTCCAAAACGTATTCACAAAACCTGCTCCAAAAAAATTTCACAAAACGTACTCAAATCAACTCCAAAACCTATTCACAAAACCTGCTCAAATCTGCTCTAAAATCATGCACAAATCTGATCCAAACAATGCTCATCTATTCCCAAATCTTGCATACTAATGTCATCAAGTTCTTCACCTATTCTTCAATGTGCTTTCCTCAACTAAAGCAATTCAGACATATTCTACCCAAAATTCTTTTATCTTCATGAACATATAGAGAATGATATGCACTAATAAATGCTCAAATATGTTCTTCACATTCATTAAGTTTGTTGCTTCCACATGTCTCACATTTATTACATTTAAAAGGTAGCTTTAGTCTAGCACTTGATAACTGACATGGTAATTGTTGATTTGCACCTTTCCTTCCCTTTAGTGGATAGCTAAAAATATCCTTATTTTCAATTGAATCCTTTCACACTATCCTTGCACTATGTGACACTTTGACTTGCTTTATAATAACCCTTCTATTTGTATGAGACTATACTATTTTGCTTATTTTCACATTCACTTCAAAACCAATCACAATGCACAAATTTGTCCTTCTCATCTACTCCCAAAACCAATCATGAACAATGCACAAATTTGCTCTCAAATCTGATCTATAACTCTTGCACATTTACTCCCAATTTTAATAAAAAATAATGCACAATTTTACTCACAAATCTGATCTATAACCTTTGCACATTTTCTTCCAATTTCAATAAAAAATAATGCACATCCAATAATTCCTTATATCTCCCACTATATGACAACAAAAATATTTTCCTCAAACAAAACCATTTTGAGAAAGGAATTAAATCACCATACCTCTAAATCTGCCTCAATGATGATGATCTTCTTTTGCATGAGCTTTCCAAACCTATCTTGACAAAAATAATTTTCCTTTTGTTTGTCCCTTCAAAATATGGTTAGAAATTCTCTTTTTCTTTTCTTGATTAAATATCAAATCATCCACTTTAAAAATCCTTGTCAAAACATACACAATAAAGCTTAAAAATAACTTCTTATATCTCCCTTTTTGAAATTCACAATATCAAGCTTTATTAACTACTAAAACCTGTATATCTCCTTTTATTAATTTTAAAAAATGAAACCTACCGGTGGTGGGGGTCCTCCAAGGGGTTTCAAATATCCCTCCAAATTGATTGGGTTCCAATCTTGTTGGCGGCCCGGTGGGGGCCCTCCTTTTTTTCTCTTTTCTCCCGCGCCCCCGGGGGTTTTCCTTAAAAAACAAAATTAAACCTTATTCTAAGATCATAATCCTTATATCTCCATTTTACTTAATATGCAAAAATAAAACTCTACACTAGAACCATTACCCTTATATCTCCCTTTATTGAATTTAATAAAAATTTAAATACCTTGCACAACCATGATAGGATTCATTCCCCTATCCTCTAGAAGCATAATGCTCTCACAAGTGCTCGTGACCAGTTGTGCTACCACAACACATGAAACCAAAAGGTGCTCAACAAATATTTAAACCTTTGTTGCACCTCCAATCAATAATTGCATAGCAAAAACCTCCCTCGAAGGGATTCAAAATTTGGATCTCTTGCTCCACAATCCCCTAGCATGGCCTTGCCAACCGGTTGGGCTATTCCACCATCTAAGAACAAAAAGGTGTCAAGTAATATTTAAACCTTCATACCTTATATTTCCTTTGCACAATAAAACTACCATCAAAGGGATTCAATATCTGAGCCTACTATACTCCAATGCCCTAACACAGGCCAAATGACTAACTGGGCTACCCCAGTAGTTGAGACCAAAAGGATTTCAACCAATATTTAACTCTACCTTTGGATTGCTCTTCGTCATTGCACATCCTCTTGCGCTTCTCCTCTCCTATTTGTTGTAGTTTGCACCTCTCTTCATGCACAAATTTTGAATTGTTCTCATCAACGTACCTTTAAAAATAAAATTTTGCCTCATATATATGCTCCCCTTTTATCGATTTTTCCAAGGAGGTCGACCCATTAATTTGTGTTAATATTTGCTTTCAAGGATGTCGGTCCATTTTCTTATATTATAATATTTAAAAATATTATAATATTGGACTATTAAACTTTCATATATTTAAATCCTTTGATTTAAATATGTCAAGCCTTGTCACATCAATTTATAATGTCCTTCTCTTTATAATATTTAAATTTGATATTTAAATATTATAATACCTTGCTTTTAAATATACTTTGCCTTGCTTCTCTTGAAATTTTCCACCCTTATAAACTTATCACCTTTGAAGAATATTTATGCCTTGAATACCATGCACCTTTGAAATCAATGACAACTCAATATTTCTAACAATCTCCCCCTTTGTCATTGATGGCAACCCTACAAAAAAAATTTCTTTTATTGCAACTGGATTCACAATATGCTCCCCCTGACAAGCTGCTCCCCCTTACTGAAATTCTCCCCCTTTGACATCAATGGCAAAGGGATCCTTGGGGCTTGTAATATAAGACACTAAACACAACCCCCTCACCACCTACTCTCTTTGAGACTTTAATTATGGGATGGGAGTGAAACTCCCAAGTTACTATGCTCCTCTTCTTGTTTCATTTTATTTCTCCAAACTTTGGAGATCATACCCTTTTGAACATTTTGACCATTCTCCTTTTTTCTTGACTTCGAAAATTTAGGGAACATTGTTCTACACCATCTAGCTGTATGCCCAAAATTGTTACATTTGTAACATATGATGTTGTAGTCCATAGGAGGTGTAAATGAATTGAAATTCCTCTTGGTGAAGCCAAAATAATTCATAGCACTGATCTTGCAATTTACAGCTTTATGACCAAAATGGTTACATGAGAAATAATAACCATGAAAGAGATATTGAAACCTATCTGATTGCCTTGGAGGATATTGTTGCATGGTTCTCTCTTTGCTTTTTCTGTGATGGTCCCTATTCCTTGATGGTGCATTGTTTTCTTCCTCATTGATGCTTCCACTTTTCAACATATCAGCATAGGTCTTGGGCTCTTCTTCAATTACTTTATTTGATGCTTCTATTTATTTTGAGCTTGAATCCCCCTTTTGTTTCTCTTGACCTTCTTCAAAACCAAGTCCAGTATTCATAAATGGAGATCTCTGTGCTTTGATAATATCATCCAAGTTTTTTGAGCTTTTCCTAAACTGATATATCTTATCATTAAATTTTTCAAGTCCCTTCCTTAGAATGATAGCTTCATGTTCTAGTCTTTCACACTCTAGTTCTTTTGCCTTTAACTGTTCAACCATACCTTCTTCAATTCTCCTTGCCTCTTCAACCTTTTCTTTTAAGTGGGTGAGATCTTGTAGAAGCTTTGCCTTTGTTTTCTCATCCTCTTGTACTTGAGCCTTCAATTTTGAGTTCTTCTTTCTAACCCTTTTCAACTCTTCAAGAGCAACAATAAGTTCCTCTTCTATGTCAACTGTGGCTTCCTCTTCATATTCTGAATTTTTCTCTTCTTCTTGGTCTTCAACAATAGGATCATCTTCTTTCTCTTCTATGGCCAAAAATAAGATTTCTTCTCTTTCACTATCGGAGAGGCTTTCATCATTGCCATTGGAAGCACTTCTTTCTTCTTCAACATAAAAACTCTTCTTGTGTCTTTGAAAGATCTTCTTCTCATGCTTGCCTTGACCGTGCCTATTTTTCTTTTCATGATAAAATTTTCTTTCTTTCTTTTTCTTGTATTCCTTTTCTTCTTCACTGCTACTACTTCCAACTTGTGGACAATTAGATGCATAGTGACCAAAGTTACCACAATTAAAACATTTCACAGACTGCATATATTTGTGTTTTCTTGGACCCTTCTTATTCCTTCGCACAAAGTTAGCTTCTTCTCCACTGCTTGATTCTTCACTTGATTCTAGTTCTTTATTCTTTGCCTTATTTGAATCTTTGAATGTTGCTTCTCATTTGGATGTTTGATATTTTTCTATCCTCATCTCATAGGTTGTGAGAATCCCATGTAGCTCATCCATGCTCAAAGTTTTGAGATCCTTCATTTCTTCAATTGCTGAAACCTTTGCATCAAACCTCATGGGAAGTGACCTCAAGATTTTTTGAACAATATTAGAGTCTTCAATACTTTCTCCAAGTCCACAAATGGTGTTGAAAACCTCATCAACACGAAGTAGATACCTAGCAATATCTTCCTCATATTTCATATTCAAGTCTTCAAACTTCCTCCTATGGGTTTGAAGTTTTGCCATTTTAACCTTGTCATCTCCTTCATAAGTTCTTTGTAACTTGTCCCATATTTCTTTTGCTGAAGTGCATTGCATGACTTTCATAAAATCTGATTCACATAATCCACTTAAGATTGCATTCATTGCCCTGGCATTATTTTCATATGGTTTCTTACCATTTGCATCTATGGGAGGAGTTGTAGGTTTTGTGAACCCATCCTCAATGGATTGCCATATATCATAGCCATGTGCCATCAAATAAGTCTTCATCCTCATACTCCAAAAAACATAGTTAGTCCCATCAAACAATGGAGCTCTATTTGATGAAAACCCTTCCTGATGAGCCATTTGTGTTCTTGTAAGATCTTCCTTCAAGTTGTTAGGATTTCATGAAGGAACCCACTCTAATACCAATTGAAGAACACAAGCTTATACTGAGAGGGGGGGGAAAAATATAAGATAAAACTTTTACTTTTCAATCCAAATAATAACAACAATAATATCAATGCAATAATGAAACAATGCACAAATCATCACACATATGAGACACATATTTAACGTGGTTCACCCAATATGGGCTACATCCATGGAGAAATATTGCTTATAAATTTCTCAACAAATTTTATGGGCACCAACCCACAAGAGACACCAATCCCCTATTACAATGTTCATGGACACCAATCCATAGGAGACACCAATCCCCTCTCAATTTTATGGACACCAATCCATAGGAGACACCAATCCCCTCTCAAGTTTATGGACACCAATCCATAGGAGACACCAATCCCCTCTCAAGTTTATGGACACCAATCCATATGAGACACCAATCCCCTCTATTGGTTCATGGACACCAATCCATAGGAGACACCAATCCCCTCTACTGGTTCATGGACACCAATCCATAGGAGACATCAATCCATAGGATACACCAATCCCCTCTAAGTTTATGGACACCAATCCATAGGAGACACCAATACCCTCTACTATGGTCAAAACTCTACTCAAGTTTATCCTCAAATATTGCTCACAAACACTGCTCAAATCTACTCCAAAACCTTCTCATAAAACCTACTTAAATATGCTCCAAAAAAATTTCACAAAACCTACTCAAATCTACTTCAAAACTTGTCCAAAACCTACTCACAAAACCTGCTCAAATCTACTCCAAAACCTACTCACAAAACCTGCTCAAATCTACTCCAAAACTTGTTCACAAAACCTTCTCAAATCTACTCCAAAATCCTACTCAAAATTGATCCAAACAATGCTCATCTATTCCCAAATCTTGCATAATAATGTCATCAAGTTCTTCACCTATTCTTCAATGTGCTTTCCTCAACTAAAGCAATTCAGACATATTCTACCCATAATTATTTTATCTTCATGAACATATAGAGAATGATATGCACTAATCAAATGCCCAATATGTTCTTCACATTCATTAAGTCTGTCGCTTCCACATGTCTCACATTTATTACATTTAAAAGGTAGCTCTAGTCTAGCACTTGATAACTGACCTTGTAATTGTTGATTTGCACCTTTCCTTCCCTTTTGTAGATAGCTGAAAATATCCTTCTTTTCAATTGAATCCTTTCACACTATCCTTGCACTATGTGACACTTTGACTTGCTTTAAAATAACCCTTCTATTTGTGTGAGACTATACTATTTTTCTTATTTCCACATTCACTTCAAAACCAATCACAATGCACAAATTTGTCCTTCTCATCTACTCCCAAAATCAATCATGAACAATGCACAAATTTTCTCTCAAATATGATCTATAACCCTTGCACATTTACTCAAAAAAAAAAAAATTTAATTGCACATTTTCTTCCAATTTCAATAAAAAATAATGCACATCCAATAATTCCTTATACCTCCCACTATATGACAACAAAAATATTTTCCTCAAACAAAACCATTTTGAGAAAGGAATTAAATCACCATACCTCTAAATCTGCCTCAATGATGATGATCTTCTTTTGCATGAGCTTTCCAAACCTGTCTTGACAAAAATAATTTTCCTTTTGTTTGTCCCTTCAAAATATGGTTAGCAATTCTCTTTTTCTTTTCTTGATTAAATATCAAATCAATCACTTTAAAATCCCTTATCAAAAACATACACAATAAAGCTTAAAAATAACTCCTTATATCTCCCTTTTTGAAACTCACAATGTAAAGCTTTATTGACAACTAAAACCCTTATATCTCCTTTTATTAATTTTTAAAAATGAAACCTTATACCAACATCACAACCCTTATATCTCCCCTTTATTTAATATGCAAAAATATAATTCTACACTAGCACCATGACCCTTATTTCTCCCTTAATTAAATTTGATAAAGTAAAACTTTAAATACCTTGCATAACTATGATGAGATTTGATCCCCTATCCTCTAGAAGTGCAATGCTCTCACAAGCGCTCATGACTAATTGTGCTACCACAGCACATGAAATTAAAAGGTGCTCAACAAATATTTAAACCTTTGTTGCACCTCCAATCAATAATTGCATAGCAAAAACCTCCCCCGGAGGGATTCAAAATTTGGATCTCTTGCTCTATAGCATCCTAGCATGCCCTAGCCAACCAATTGGGCTGATCCACAATCTGAGAACAAAATGTTTCAACTAATATTTAAACCTTTATACCTTGTATTTCCTTTGCAGATTAAAATTGGCACTACACGGATTCGATCTCTAAGCCTACTGTACTCCAATGCTCTAACACAGGCTAGACAACTGATTGGGCTTCCCAAGTGATTGAGACCAAAAGGTGTAAACTGATATTTAATTTACCTTTATTCTCTTTATTTTTCATCCTCTCTTCTCCTCTCCTATTCTTGTATCACCTCTCTTCTCATGAATTTTAATTGTTCTCATCAATGCACTTTTAAAAGTGAAATTTTACCTTATATTTATATTCCCTTTTATCGATTTTCCCAATGAGGTTGGCTCATTAATTTTTGTTAATATTTATCTTCCCAAGGATGTCGGTCCATTTTCTTATATTATAATATTTAAATCTAATATGGGACTATTAAACTTTTATATATTTAAATCCTTTGATTTAAATATGTCAAACCTTTGTCCTTCTCTTTATAATATTTAAATTTGATATTTAAATATTATAATATATTTGCCTTACTTTGAAATATACTTTCCTTGCTCCTCTTGAGATTTTTTTTTTTAAAAAAAATTGTCCACCCTTATAAACTTATCACCTTTGAAGAATATTTCTGCCTTGAATACCATGCACCTTTGACATCAATGACAACTCAATATTTCTAACAATCTCCCCCTTTGTCATTGATGGCAACCCTACAAAAAATTTCTTTTACTACAACTGGATTCACAATCTGCTCCCCCTTACTAAAATTCTCCCCCTTTGACATCAATGGCAAAGGGCTCCTTGGGGCTAAAGATAAGACACTTAACACAACCCCCTCACCACCTCCTCTCTTTGAGACTATCAATTATGAGATGGGAGTGAAACTCCCAAATTACTATGCTCCTCTTCTTGTTTCATTTTCTTTCTCCAAACTTTGGAGATCATACCCTTTTGAACATTTTGACCATTCTCCTTTTTGCTTGACTTTGAAAATTTAGGGAACACTATTCTACACCATCTAGCTGTATGCCCAAAATTGTTACATTTGTAACATATGATGTTGTAGTCCATAGGAGGTGCAAATGAATTGAAATTCCTCTTGGTGAAGCCAAAATCATTCATAGATTGATCCTACAATTTATAGCTTTATGACCAAAATGGTTACATGAGAAACAATAACCATGAAAGAGATATTGAAACCTGTCTGATTGCCTTGGAGGATATTGTTGCATGGTTCTCTCTTTGCTTTTTCTATGATGGTCCCTGTTCCTTGATGGTGCATTGTTTTCTTCCTCATTGATGCTTCCACTTTTCAACATATCAGCATAGGTCTTGGGCTCTTCTTCAATTACTTTCTTTGATGCTTCTATTTCTTTTGAGCTTGACTCCCCCTTTTGTTTCTCTTGACCTTCTTCAAAACCAAGTCCAATCTTCATAAATGGAGATCTCTGTGCTTTGATAATATCATCCAAGTTTTTTGAGCTTTTCCTAAACTGATATATCTTATCATTAAATTTTTCAAGTCCCTTCCTTAGAATGATAACTTCATGTTCTAGTCTTTCACACTCTAGTTCTTTTACCTTTAACTGTTCAACCATACCTTCTTCAATTCTCCTTGCCTCTTCAACCTTTTCTTTTAAGTCGGTGAGATCTTGTAGAAGCTTTGCCTTTGTTTTCTCATCCTCTTGTACTTGAGCCTTCAATTTTGAGTTCTTCTTTCTAACCCTTTTCAACTCTTCAAGAGCAAAAATAAGTTCCTCTTCTATGTCAATTGTGGCTTCCTCTTCATCTTCTGAATCTTTCTCTTCTTCTTGGTCTTCAACAATAGGATCATCTTCTTTCTCTTCTATGGCCAAAAATAAGATTTCTTCTCTTTCACTATTGGAGAGGCTTTCATCATTACTATTGGAAGAATTTCTTGCTTCTTCAACATAAAAAATCTTCTTGTGTCTTTGAAAGATCTTCTTCTCATGCTTGCCTTGACCATGCCTATTTTTCTTTTCATGATAAAATTTTCTTTCTTTCTTTTTCTTGTATTCCTTTTCTTCTTCACTGCTACTACTTCCAGCTTGTGGACAATTAGATGCATAGTGACCAAAGTTACCACAATTAAAACATTTCATAGACTGCATACCTTTGTGTTTTCTTGGACCCTTCTTATTCCTTCTCACAAAGTTAGCTTCTTCTCCACTACTTGATTCTTCACTTGATTCTGGTTCTTTATTCTTTGCCTTCTTTGAAGCTTTGAATGTTGCCTCTCATTTGGATGTTTGATATTTTTTTGTCCTCATCTCATAGGCTATGAGAATCCCATGTAGCTCATCCATGCTCAAAGTTTTGAGATCCTTCATTTCTTCAATTGTTGAAACCTTTGCATCAAACCTCATGGGAAGTGACCTCAAGATTTTTTGAACAATCTTAGAGTCTTCAATACTTTCTCCAAGTCCATGAATGGTGTTGACAACCTCATCAACATGAAGTAGATACCTAGCAATATCTTCCTCATATTTCATCTTCAAGTCTTCAAACTTCCTCCTATGGGTTTGAAGTTTTGCCATTTTAACCTTGTCATCTCCTTCATATGTTCTCTGTAACTTGTCCCATATTTCTTTTTCTGAAGTGCATTGCATGACTTTCACAAACTCTGATTCACATAACCCACTTAAGATTGCATTCATTGCCCTGGCATTATTTTCATATGGTTTCTTACCATTTGCATCTATGGGAGGAGTTGTAGGTGGTGTGAACCCATTCTCAATGGATTGCCATATATCATATCCATGTGCCATCAAATAAGTCTTCATCCTCACACTCTAGAAAGCATAGTTAGTCCCATCAAACAATGGAGCTCTATTTGATGAAAACCCTTCTTGATGAGCCATTTGTGTTCTTGTAAGATCTTCCTTCAAGTTGTTAGGCTTTCATGAAGGAACCCACTCTGATACCAATTGAAGAACACAAGCTTATACTGAGAGGGGGGTGAAAAATATAAGATAAAACTTTTCACTTTTCAATCCAAATGATAATAATAATAATATTAATGCAATAATGAAATAATGCACAAATCATCACACATATGAGAGACATAGATTTAATGTGGTTCACCCAATATGGGCTACATCCATGGAGAAATATTGCTTATAAATTTCTCAACAAATTTTATGGGCACCAACCCATAGGAGACACCAATCCCCTATTACAATGTTCATGGACACCAATCCATAGGAGACACCAATCCCCTCTCAAGTTTATGGACACCAATCCATAGGAGACACCAATCCCCTCTCAAGTTCATGGACACCAATCCATAGGAGACACCAATCCTCTCTCAAGTTCATGGACACCAATCCATAGGAGACACCAATCCCCTCTATTGGTTTATGGACACCAATCCATAGGAGACACCAATCCCCTTCTCTAGTTCATGGACACCAATCCATAGGAGACACCAATCCCCTCTCTAGTTTCATGGACACCAATCCATAGGAGACACCAATCCCCTCTCTCTAGTCAATACTCTTCTCAGGTCTATCCTCAAATATTGCTCACAAACTTGCTCACAAACACTTCTCAAATATTCTCCAAAACCTACTCATAAAACTTACTCAAATATGCTCCAAAACCTATTCATAAAACTTGCTCAAATCTACTCAAAAACCTATTCACAAAACCTACTCAAATCTCAAATCTGCTCAAAACTTGCTCAAATCTACTCCAAAACCTGCTCACAAAACCTACTCAAATCTACTCCAAAACCTATTCACAAAACCTGCTCAAATCTACTCCAAATCTCTGCTCAAATTTGATACAAATAATGCTCATCTATTCCCAAATCTTGCATAATGATGTCATCAAGTTCTTCACCTATTCTTCAATGTGCTTTCCTCAACTAAAGCAATTCAGACATATTCTACCCATAATTATTTTATCTTCATGAACATATAGAGAATGATATGCACTAACAAATGCCCAATATGTTCTTCACATTCATTAAGTCTTTCGCTTCCACATGTCTCACATTTATTACATTAAAAGGTAGCTCTAGTCTAGCACTTGATAACTGACCTTGTAATTGCTGATTTGCACCTTTCCTTCCCTTTTGTAGATAGCTAAAAATGTCCTTCTTTTCAATTGAATCCTTTCACACTATCCTTGCACTATGTGACACTTTGACTTGCTTTAAAACAACCCTTCTATTTGTGTGAGACTATACTATTTTTCTTATTTCCACATTCACTTCAAAACCAATCACAATGCACAAATTTGTCCTTCTCATCTACTCCCAAAATCAATCATGAACAATGCATAAATTTGCTCTCAAATCTGATCTATAACTCTTGCACATTTACTCAATTTCAAAAAAATTTTCAAAATCTGATCTATAACCTTTGCACATTTTCTTCCAATTTCAATAAAAAATAATGCACATCCAATAATTCCTTATACCTCCCACTATATGACAACAAAAATATTTTCCTCAAACAAAACCATTTTGAGAAAGGAATTAAATCACCATACCTCTAAATCTGCCTCAATGATGATGATCTTCTTTTGCATGAGCTTTCCAAACCTGTCTTGACAAAAATAATTTTCCTTTTGTTTGTCCCTTCAAAATATGGTTAGCAATTCTCTTTTTCTTTTCTTGATTAAATATCAAATCAACCACTTTAAAAACCCTTATCAAAAACATACACAATAAATCTTAAAAATAACTCCTTATATCTCCCTTTTTGAAACTCACAATATAAAGCTTTATTAACAACTAAAACCCTTATATCTCCTTTTATTAATTTTCAAAAATGAAACCTTATACTAACATCATAACCCTTATATCTCCCTTTTACTTAATATGCAAAAATAAAACTCTACACTAGCACCATTACCCTTATATCTCCCTTTATTAAATTTGATAAAGTAAAACTTTAAATACCTTGCACAACCATGATAGGATTCGATCCCCTATCCTCTTGAAGCGCAATGCTCTCACAAGCGCTCATGACCAGTTGTGCTACCACAACACATGAAACCAAAAGGTACTCAACAAATATTTAAACCTTTGTTGCACCTCCAATCAACAATCGCATAGCAAAAACCTCCCCTAAAGGGATTCAAACTTTGGATCTCTTGCTCCATAGTGCCCTAGCATGGCCTAGACAACTGGCTAGGTTGCTCCACTATCTGAGAACAAAAAGGCATCAACTAATATTTAAACCTTCATACCTTGCATTTCCTTTGCATAACAAAATTGGCACCATAGGGATTCGATCTTTGAACCTACTGTACTCCAATGCCCTAACACAGGCTAGATGACCAACTAGGCTACCCCAATGGTTGAGACCAAAAGGACGTCAACCAATATTTAACTCTACCTTTGGATTGCTCTTCACCATCGCACGTCCTCCTATGCTTCTCCTCTCCTATTCGTTGTAGGTTGCACCTCTCTTTGTGCACGAATTTTGAATTGCTCTCATCAATGCACCTTTAAAAATAAATTTTTACCTCATATATATGCTCCCCTTTTATCAATTTTCCCAAGGAGTTTGACCCATTAATTTGTGTTAATATTTACCTTCAAGGATGTCAGTCCATTTTCATATATTATAATATTTAAAAATATTATAATATTGGACTATTAAAATTTTATATATTTAAATCCTTTGATTTAAATATGTCAAGCCTTGTCACATCAATTTATAATGTCCTTCTCTTTATAATATTTAAATTTGATATTTAAATATTATAATACCTTGCTTTTAAATATACTTTGCCTTGCTTCTCTTGAAATTGTCCACCCTTCTAAACTTATCACCTTTGAAGAATATTTAGCCTTGAATACCATGCACCTTTGACATCAATGACAACTCAATATTTCTAACAATCTCCCCCTTTGTCATTGATGGCAACCCTACAAAAAAAATTCTTTTACTACAACTGGATTCACAATCTGCTCCCCTTGACAAGTTGCTCCCCCTTACTAAAATTCTCCCCCTTTGACATCAATGGCAAAGGGATCCTTGGGGCTTGTAAGATAAGACACTAAACACAACCCCCTCACCACCTACTCTCTTTGAGACTTTAATTATGGTATGGGAGTGAAACTCCCAAGTTACTATGCTCCTCTTCTTATTTCATTTTCTTTCTCCAAACTTTGGAGATCATACCCTTTTGAACATTTTGACCATTCTCCTTTTTGCTTGACTTAGGAAATTTAGGGAACACTATTCTACACCATCTAGCTGTATGCCCAAAAATTGTTACATTTGTAACATATGATGTTGTAGTCCATAGGAGGTGCAAATGAATTGAAATTCCTCTTGGTGAAGCCAAAATCATTCATAGCACTGATCCTGCAATTTACAGCTTTATGACCAAAATGGTTACATGAGAAACAATAACCATGAAAGATATTTTGAAATATTTCTGATTGCCTTGGAGGATATTGTTGCATGGTTCTCTCTTTTCTTTTTCTGTGATGGTCCCTATTCCTTGATGGTGCATTGTTTTCTTCCTCATTGATGCTTCCACCTTTCAACATATCAGCATAGGTCTTGGGCTCTTCTTCAATTACTTTCTTTGATGCTTCTATTTCTTTTGAGCTTGACTCCCCTTTTGTTTCTCTTGACCTTCTTCAAAACCAAGTCCAGTATTCATAAATGGAGATCTCTATGCTTTGATAATATCATCCAAGTTTTTTGAGCTTTTCCTAAACTGATATATCTTATCATTAAAATTTTCAAGTCCCTTCCTTAGAATGATAGCTTCATGTTCTAGTATTTCACACTCTAGTTCTTTTACCTTTAATTGTTCAGCCATACCTTCTTCAATTCTCCTTGCCTCTTCAACCTTTACTTTTAAGTTGGTGAGATCTTGTAGAAGCTTTGCCTTTGTTTTCTCATCCTCTTGTACTTGAGCCTTCAATTTTGAGTTCTTCTTTCTAACCCTTTTCAAATCTTCAAGAGAAACAATAAGTTCCTCTTCTATGTCGATTGTGGCTTCCTCTTCATCTTCTGAATCTTTCTCTTCTTCTTGGTATTCGACAATAGGATCATCTTCTTTCTCTTCTATGGCCAAAAATAAGATTTCTTCTCTTTCACTATCAGAGAGGCTTTCATCACTACCATTGGAAGCATTGCTTGCTTCTTCAACATAAAAACTCTTCTTGTGTCTTTGAAATATCTTCTTCTCATGCTTGCCTTGACCGTGCCTATTTTTCTTTTCATGATAAAATTTTCTTTCTTTCTTTTTCTTGTATTCCTTTTCTTCTTCACTTCTACTACTTCCAGCTTGTGGATAATTAGATGCATAGTGACCAAAGTTACCACAATTAAAACATTTCATAGACTGCATATCTTTGTGTTTTCTTGGACCCTTCTTATTCCTTCACACAAAGTTAGCTTCTTCTCCACTGCTTGATTCTTCACTTGATTCTGGTTCTTTATTCTTTGCCTTCTTTGAAGCTTTGAATGCTGCTTCTCATTTGGATATTTGATATTTTTCTATCCTCATCTCATAGGCTATGAGAATCCCATGTAGCTCATCCATGCTCAAAGTTTTGAGATCCTTCATTTCTTCAATTGCTAAAATCTTTGCATCAAACCTCATGGGAAGTGACCTCAAGATTTTCTGAACAATCTTAGAGTCTTCAATATTTTCTCCAAGTCCACGAATGGTGTTGACAACCTCATCAACATGAAGTAGATACCTAGCAATATCTTCCTCATATTTCATCTTCAAGTCTTCAAACTTCCTCCTATGGGTTTGAAGTTTTGCCATTTTAACCTTGTCATCTCCTTCATAAGTTCTCTGTAACTTGTCCCATATTTCTTTTGCTGAAGTGCATTGCATGAATTTCACAAAATCTGATTCACATAATCCACTTAAGATTGCATTCATTGCCCTAGCATTATTTTCATATGGTTTCTTACCATTTGCATCTATGGGAGGAGTTGTAGGTGATGTGAACCCATCCTCAATGGATTGCCATATATCATAGCCATGTGCCATCAAATAAGTCTTCATCCTCATACTCCAGAAAGCATAGTTAGTCCCATCAAACAATGGAGCTCTATTTGATGAAAACCCTTCCTGATGAGCCATTTGTGTTCCTGTAAGATCTTCCTTCAAGATTTTAGACTTTCATGAAGGAACCCACTCTGATACCAATTGAAGAACACAAGATTATATTGAGAGGGGGGTGAATAGTATAAGATAAAAATTTTCCATTTTCAATCCAAATAATAACAATAATAATATTAATGCAATAATGAAACAATGCACAAATCATCACACATATGAGAGACATAGATTTAACGTGGTTCACCCAATATGGGCTACATCCATGAAGAAATATTGCTTATAAATTTCTCAACAAATTTTATGGGCACCAACCCATAGGAGACACCAATCCCCTATTACAATGTTTGTGGACACCAATCCATAGGAGACACCAATCCCCTCTCAATTTCATGGACACTAATCCATAGGAGACACCAATCCCCTCTCAAGTTCATGGACACCAATCCCCTCTCAAGTTCATGGACACCAATCCATAGGAGACACCAATCCCCTCTATTGGTTTATGTGCACCAACCTAGATGAGACACCAATCTCCTTTGCTTTGGTTCGTAGACACTAATCCACTGGAGACATCAATCCCCATTATTCTGGTTCATGGACACCAATCTAAAGGAGACACGAATCCCCTCTACTCTAGTTAATACTCTTCTCAGTTCTATCCTCAAATCTTGCTCATAAACCTGCTCATAAATACTACTCAAATATGCTCCAAAACTTGCTCATAAAACTTGCTCAAATCTTCTCCAAAACCTATTCATAAAACCTGCTTAAATCTACTCAAAAACCTATTCACAAAACCTGCTCACAAAACCTGCTAAAATCTGCTCCAAAACCTATTCACAAAACCTACTCAAATTGACTCCAAAACCTGTTCAGAAAACCTTCTCAAATTTTCTCAAAAATCCTACTCAAATCTGATCCAAACAATGCTCATCTATTTCCAAATATTGCATATTGATGTCATAAGATTCTTCACCTATTCTTCAATGTGCTTTCATTAACTAAATTAATTTAGACATATTCTACCTATAATTATTTTATCTTCATGAACATATAGAGAATGATATGCAATAATAAATGCTTAATATGTTCTTCACATTCATTAAGTTTGTTGCTTCCACATGTCTCACATTTATTACATTTAAAAGGTAGCTTTAGTCTAGCACTTGATAACTGACCTAGTAATTATTGATTTACACCTTTCCTTCCCTTTAGTGGATAGCTGAAAATGTCCTCCTTTTCAATTGAATTATTTCACACTATCCTTGCACTATGTGACACTTTGACTTGCTTTATAATAAACCTTCTATTTGTATAGGACTATACTATTTTTCTTATTTTCACATTCACTTCAAAACCAATCACAATACACAAATTTGTCCTTCTCATATACTCCTAAAACCAATATTCAACAATGCACAAATTTTCTCTCAAATCTGATCTATAACTCTTTCACATTTACTCCCTATTTTAATAAAAAATAATGCACAAGTTTGCTCACAAATCTAATCTATAACCTGTGCACATTTTCTTCCAATTTTAATAAAAAATAATGCACATCCAAATAGTTTCTTATATCTCCAACTATATGACAAAAAAATATTATTCTCAAACAAAACCATTTTGAGAAAGGAATTAAATTACCATACCTCTAAATCTGCCTCAATGATGATGATCTTCTTTTGCATGAGCTTTCCAAACCTATTTTGACAAAAATATTTTTCCTTTTGTTTGTCCCTTCAAAATTTGGTTAGCAATTCTCTTTTTCTTTTATTGATTAAATATCATATCATCCACTTTAAAAATCCTTGTCCAAACATACACAATAAATCTTAAAAATAACTTCTTATATCTCCCTTTTTGAAATTCACAATATCAAGGTTTATTAACTACTAAAACACTTATATCTACTTTTATTAATTTTCAAAAATGAAACCTTATTCTAAGATCATAATCCTTATGTCTCCATTTTACTTAATATAAAAAAATAAAACTCTACACTAGAACCATTACCCTTATATATCCCTTTATTGAATTTAATAAAACTTTAAATACCTTGCACATCCATGATAGGATTCATTCCCCTGTCCTCTAGAAGCACAATGCTCTTACAAGTGCTTGTGACCAGTTGTTCTACCACAACACATGAAACCAAAAGGTACTCAATAAATATTTAAACCTTTGTTGTACCTCCAATCAATAATTGCATAGCAAAAACCTCCTTTGAATGGATTCAAACTTCAGATATCTTGCTTCACAGTTCCCTAGCATGGCCTAGACAACCGAATGGGTTGCTCCACCATCTGATAACAAAAAGGCATCAACTAATATTTAAATCTTCATACCTTATATTTTATTTACACAACAAAATTGGCACAACAAGGATTCGATCTCTGAGCCTACTATACTTCAACACCCTAACACAAGCTAGATGACCAACTAGGCTATCCCAGTGGTTGAGACCAAAAGGATGTAAACCAATATTTAATTTTGCCTTTGGATTGCTCTTCACCATATCACATACTCCTATGCTTCTCCTATCTTATTTTTTATATGTTGCACCTCTCTTTGTGCATGAATTTTGAATTGTTCTTATCAACTAAGCACCTAATTCAAAAGGACAAGCAAGCTAAAATTAATTTATCTTTCCAAGATTTGATAGTACGTACGAATCCACATTAGAGAAAAAATTCATCGTGAGGTGCGCATAAAATACCTTTGCCAAAAATTACAAATGCAAGTCAAATATCACATATTAAAGTTTGTGCATATCTTCAAAGTTGAGTGATACACATTAATCAACCCTAAATCCAATGGTGTGCACATATCCAATAGAGCAAATATGCCCAACATTTATGCCAATGCTCCTTTATATTAAATATTGTGCAAATTTCTTAATCTTAACAACACACATTGATTGATTTAAGATCGTGCGATATGCATTAAAGCTTAGGGTCACCCTTTAAAAATTCTAAGTCTTTGCATTCAAAGAGATAAAAATTGAGCATATTGGCAAGAATGAATAGCGCATTGATTAATTTGAGATCCAAGAGCACGCATTAATTAAAATGCTTGTTATTTAATTTTGTGTTACTGCCCTCATGCTAAAACCATAGCAACTTGGTAAAAATTCAATGATACACATACATTGGGTTTTTTTGTTAAATAAAATATTTATTTACTTAACAAAAAGTACAAAACTCTTTAATCAAATACCAAAGTGAGCAGAGCATTCTAAAAAATAGAACATGAAGACAAAAAAGAACCTCATTATTGGATTATTTGTCACCCTCGCATACCAACCCTGTCCTTCTGCTTCTTGATGATTTGGCAGTAGTAACCAAGGGATATATTTATTTCCTGATTCACTAGTGTGTCAGCCTCTTTGTTGAATTCTCACCTTATGTGTTGATAGGATATTTTTCTAATGATCTTGCCTAGTTTTCTAATCCTGTCTTGAATAATATTTAATTGTAAAGATCTAAAATCTTTATTTTTGGCAAGAGCTATTATTATCATTTTAGAATCCCCATGTAAAGTGTAACCTGAGAGATTCCTTGTTTTTCCACCAATTTTAAGCTAATTTCACATCCAATAGCCTCTACCATGTTGTTAGATGTTGTTCCCAATTTGATCATGTATTTGAGTAGGATCTCATTGGGTCCTATAATAATCATTCCTCCTACTACTGCTTGATCGGGATTGGACTTGGAGGTACCATCAAAGAATACTGTTGAAAATATATCAGACAAATAATTGTTTGCTCTACATCCTCTCTGTGTCAGGAAAGCTTGGAGATTAAGTTGGTATATCATTATTCTTTCTGTGGGTGACAGATCTTCTTCATACTATTGTTGATAGAATATACATCAGGTTTTAATTGTATGGTATGCATTGATAAAAAATTGTTGAACATTAAATATGCAAGTTACTTGTCATACATTAAAAGTCATACATATCTCGAGAATCAAATGGTGCACATTGATTGTTCCAAGATAGAATGGTGCACATTAATAAAAACATAGGGTAAACATAAATCATTAAACCTGATTGATGGATAATAATAATTTATTAAATAAAATTAAGACCAAGTTTAGTACAATAATACCAAACAATCTTCAAAAAATATTAGTCAACAATTTAATTGATATAAAGGATTAAACTTCAGAAAAATGAATTAGTTGGAATAATTTTGAGCCTAATCTTAAAAAATTTGGACCTTAGTATTAATGCGGAAAAAATAAAAATTAAATACATGAAAATTTTAATATTAGGGCTTAATACATTGGCCATGAAAACCTTATTTTCAAAATTAATATGTTGGCATTACAACAGAAACATTAATATTAATACTTTGGATACTAAAACTAAAAGGGGAAAACCTTTGAAAATATATGATATATGGATTTATTAAAAGATGAATAAGATAAATAAATAAGGCTACATATAATAACTATAATACAATAAGCTTTATATATTTCAACATGGTAATAATAAAGGTAAATAAATAAAAATGAATCAATTTTAATAAATTTTGACATTAGAGTTATCTTAATAAATTTTGACATTTAGAGTTGATTTAATACATTAAAGTTAAAATTTATTGTTAATATTAAACTTAATAATTCAAATCCTAAAATTAAAATACAAAAATTTAGAAAATAATTAAAATTAAAAAAAAAAAAAAAAACTAATGCTATCCTTTTTTAAAAAAAATAAAATATTTATTTACTTAATAAAAAAGTACAAAACTCTTTAATTAGAGATCAAAGTGAACAAAGCATTCTAAAAAATAGAACATGAAGATAAAAAAGAACCTTATTATTGCAGTCTTTTTCATCCTCGCATACCACCCCTACCCTTCTGCTTCTTGATGATTTGGTAGTAATAACTAGGGGCTATATTTATTGCCTAATTCGCTAGTGTGTCGACCTCTTTGTTGAATTCTCACCTTATGTGTTGATAGGATATTTTGCCAATGATCCTGCCTAGTTGTCTAATCCTATCTTGAATAATATTCAATTGTAAATATCTAAAATATTTATTTTTGGCAAGAGTTGTTATTATCAGTTTAGAATCCTCGTAAATTGTGACCTAAGTGATTCCTTGCTTTACCACCAATTTTAATCCAATTTCACATCCAATAGCCTCTGCCATGTTGTTAGATGTTGTTCCCAAGTTGATCATGTATTTGAGCAAGATCTCACAGGGTCCTGTAAGAATTAGTCTCCCTGCCACTACTTGATCGGGGTTGGACTTGGAGGCACCATAAAATAATTGTTTGCTCTACATCCTCCCTATGTCAGGAAAGCTTAGAGATTAAGTTGGTAGATAATTCTTCTTTTTCTGGGTGATAGATCTTCTTCATACTATTGTTGAAAAAACCTAGATTTAATATTTAGGACTAATTCTTATTTTATCCTTCGTATTAGAGTTTTATTGTCCTTACCTTTTCCTTCAAAAATCATCTAGTTTCTATCCAACCAGATGTGCTAGGTGATAAATTATGGTATAGAGCTCCATATAAATATTTTAGGAGGGGCTTACCTTCCAGTTTACCTTTAGATTCTTTGTTCTACTTGGTAAAACATGTGTTTATGGTCAAAATTCTAGAGTAGGAAACGCCAAGAATTTTGGTTATTCCTAACCAAATTGAAATTGCATTAGGGTATTCAAAAAAAATATGGAAAACTATTTCACTATTCTTCCTGCACCTGTAACAAACATGAGACCCTGCTATACTCCTCTTTTGTAGATTATCACTTGTTAATATTTTATTTTGAGAAACTAGCCAATTGAATACTTGTAGTTTAGGTGGTGCTCTAGTTTTCCATGATATCAATAGTTTTTTGTTTTTAGACCCAATTTGTTAATGTTAGACTCCTAGATACATTGAGTATTCTTCATTACTATTGATGCTACCCCAAATAAGTTTATCTGGCATCATGGGATGAAGAGATCTAATGCTCACCATGTGGGACTTAAAATAATCCCAATCTCCTTGAAGCTAAGATGGAATGAGAGGGGAGATCCAATTCAAAGTTTTTGAGGTCCAATAAAACAAGTCACCTAATTTGAGTATTCTTTGGCTTTCCAAGTGATTCTGCAATTCAATTGGAGTTCTCTCTCTTAATGGTGGATTTCCTAGGATTTATTCCTCCCATAGATTAATTGACTTACCATATCCAAGTAGCCAAAAAAATTTATCCTTTTTTATGCTCTTTGCAGCCACTATATGTTTCCAAGCCAACGAGGCTCTAGGAAGTTTGTCTATATGTTTGAGCATTTGAATACTTGTTTGATTATTTACATACTTTTTGACTAATATATGTTGCCATGTTCGATTGTGTTTAAGCATGTCTAGAGAATTTTTACTTCCAATGCTTTTGAAACTATCTCCATTTTTTATTCCCAGTCCTCCTTGAATTTTACTTTTGGTGACCATCTTCCAATTGACCAATTGGAACTGTAGACACCAAAATCTAGCCACTTGTCCTCCATCCATGCTTTCCCACCATTTCCACCACCAAAACATAGCCACTTGTCCTCCATCCTAGCTTTCCCACCATTTTTTGCCTATTATTTATATATATTTATTATATATATTTAAATAATAATATTTTATATATTATATTATATATATTTAATAAATATATATTTATATAAATAAATTAATCTCATCCATCCATTTACCTCAATCCATGCCACACCCTAAATTTAATATCTACCCTTAGATATGCTTTAATCTCAGCCACACGATTAGTGTCATTGAAACCCTAGCATGCCCTAGGTTGGATTATAAATAGGAGCCATTTTGATGGCTCAACCCCTAAGTTCCTAAGTTTCTAAGTGATTGAATTCCCTGAGTCCCCTAAGGTTCCCCGAGCTTTCAAAGTGCCTTAGAGTTCCAACCCAACCTTTGTGCCCTAACCCCACTCCATCCATCATATTCCCTATTCCCTCACTCACCATCACCACCATCGCATCCCTCACCTTCATTATCTACTTTTGGATCTCCTCTCCCTCCTCTGCTCCCTAACCCTTTTGCTTTTCCCCTTCACCATCGACCTACAATAGATCCAACCATAAAAAAACAACAAGCAAGGAGCAAGGTAAATCTATTTTATTTTGTTATATTTCATATTGTTTAATTTTGTTCATATTCATATTGTTATAGCTAGGGTTTTAGTTGTGATTTTTGAGGGCTCATATAGTGGAGCCCTCATTATTATTACTAACTCTCTGGTGTTTCTTTGTGTGCATATTAGATAGTATATCAGAAGCATTGGATAGTTGATTAAGTTGGAGTGGCCTGACATCGGATATGTAGAAGCCCACTCACACTTGTTGGGAGCAAAGATGCAATTGAAGACACCACCATTTGTTGTAGCTAGGGTTTTGGAGAACCCTAGAAATATTTGTAAAAATTGTATCAAAGAGGATTCTTAAATCCACTATTGTAACAATAGAGTTTTTAGGCTCCCCCTATTTAATATAAATCTCATTTGTTGTGCAATATCTAGTTTATTTGAATTCTATTTTTAGCATTGTTTGGTGTCATGTTTTTAGCTCTACAAATGGTGATCATGGTGGGACCCCCTAAGGGTTTCATGTTATGATTTATCTTGAATTCTAACTTGTTGTTTGTTGTCTTATTTTGCAGATTTTTAGGAGCGCAAATCATGTATTTTTTATTAGGGTTTTGAGGAGTTGGAAAAAAGTTGTAGGAGGTGCCGATGAACTACTCGAGGATCATCCAAAAATACTGGAGGTATTCAAAGTACCTAGGTGTTTCAGAAGTGCCCATATGTTTTATAGTGATTTGGAGTAGATACGTAGGTTGTCCAGTAAGTCCACTATCTAAAATCCAAGTTTTCTATTTTACGTATTTTGGGTTCTTTGATGTATTTTTCAGATTCCAAGCATAAAATGAACAATCATTAAGTAATCTAGAAAATAATTCATTTTAGTTTACATTTTAGGTTTCTTTTTGCATCCATTCACACATTCTAGTTAGGGTTTCTATTTTTGATGTATTCACAAATATAAAATGTTGCATTCTGATTGCATTTGAATTGATAATTTGCATAAATTAGAGCTGCATTTTAGGGTTAGAAGTACCTTCTTTTATCTATCTAAGTAGGAACATCATTAGGGTGCCAAGAGTATTCCTGCCATTGGGTGATTCTAGGTAGAGGGGTGGATGAACCCTCTGGTTGTCTTTGATAGGGGGTCTTAAGCGGTGTACTTCACACCCTTTGGAGAAATTGGCATTCTCTTGTTGGCTTCTGATTTAGATTTATGAAATTAGTTGCTCCTAACATTGTTTGTCCACATTAATAAATGGAAACTTTAAAAGGAAATTCACACACAACACGTTTCACTCAAAATAGTAGTGGTTGGATTTCATCACCAACCATTGCTTGAGATTTGGTGATGGTGGCATTCATCTCCATCCACCAATATCTACCCATAGAAACCATAGGATACCCCAGAGCAAACTTGTTGGATTTCATCACCAACAAGAATCTCGTTGCCCTATCTTCACCATAGTTTTTACCTTTGTTTCATTAAGCAATATTAGAACATCAAAACACACAAGATTGACACTTAAAATGAATACACATTAAAAAGGAGATAATCAATGAACAAGGTAAGCCACATTGGTTGAAACTTAGCATTGGTTGTTTGTTTCCTTTTTCTCTTAAATATTTTAGTTTTGTGTTACATTTGATAGTTTAATTTGTATTTTGATTTATTTTCTTATGGTATTAACTAGAAACCAAAAGAAAGCTATAAGTCAAGATAACTTAATGGAACCTTCATCCACCTTCCCCACCACTTCTGTGGTAGATTCCCTGAATGTGACATAGGTAGATTTATCTATAGGTCCCTCACATTCCTTACCATCCATAACCTTCCATATGGCCATGCCCCAAGAGGAGTCAACCTCCCCTACCATAGACAATCACATTACCCATATAGACATGGCAAGAGTAGAAGCTCTCATGAAGTCTTCTAGTTATGTCTTAGAGTCTATTCCCAATTCACCTAGATAGGATTCTACTTTACAGCAAGAGCCTATTTATTCCCAACCCCATCCACCTTTACCTAGGTGTATACTAACCCTCTTTTTGAGGCATCAGTTGCACCTTCTTCCCATATGTCCATTCCCCAACCTTCATGTGCTCCTAGCACCTCATATACCTCCACTTACACCAACCCCTTGTATGAAGCACATGTCAATGTTGCTTCACAAGTTCTAACCTCACAAGTTGCCATACCTAGTGTAACTTGTACCCAAGCCACATCTTCCATACCATCTACCTCCATACCCTTAGCCTCTGATAGAGATATTAGTGAGGCATGGGAACACCTAAAAAAATTGCTTAGATAATATCAAAATGCTCAATAACAAGTATAGGTAAACCCTAAGCCTTTACATAACTCTACTCAGACTATCCTTGTCAACTAGGGTCCATCATGGGCACCATAGTCTTCTATGGTTTCTATCCCTATTCCCCCACCAAGCCATACCATTACCCATCCTATTCCCATTGGCCAACCTAGCCATAACCTTCATCCATCAACATCATTCCATAATTCCCCATATTTTCATCAACAATCTCCCATTCATCAATTTCCATCTAATTCACCTAGCCATCATTACCAATCTCCTCATCACTTAGTCACTCCACAATATTTCTCCACTCCACCACAAAATCATCAGGTAATTCAGGGCTTCCACATTCCTAAGGAAGACCCTCGAATTAAGGCCATGCAGAAATAAATAGATCAATTGATTCAATATACTCCTAGTTTTTCAAACCAGAAACCAACCTTACACCAATTGATCAATCAACCAATTCATCCTTCGGTACCATCACCACCATATCTGATAGATTTTATGGTACCTAAGTTTGATAAATTTAAGGGAACTGAGGATCCCAAAGAACATGTGAGCACTTTTGTACATGCCTGCTTTAGAATTCAAAATGATAATGCTCTCATGCTTTGAAATTTTCCTCAAACATTAGGAGGGGATGCCATAGAATGGTACAATCAATTGCCAAGCCATAGTATCTATACTTTTGAGCAATTGATTGATCAATTCTTTGATCATTTCATCCTAAATGTTAAAAATAAGATCTCATTGTCTGATGTCTATGCTTTAAGGCAACATGATGATGAATCTATCTATGATTTTGGAAACCGTTGGAGGGTTATCATCACTAAATTGCCATTCACCCTACCAATGGATGAGCTAATTAAGTTATTCACCAAGAGTTTCTTAAAACCTATCTCTTGGATGCTTCAACTATGAACTTATCAATCATTTGAAGAAGCTTTAGCTCAGGCTAGTGTCATTGAGGATATCAAAATCCAAGAAGGCATATTAAAGCCTAAGAAGAAAGAATGGTAAAATAAGGGCCAATACAAAAGCAATTATTTTGGCCAACAAAAATCAACATAGGCTACCCTAGCCACTCAATCCAATCAAGTTAATCAAGTGGTCATGAGCCAATTGGTAATGGCTCAACAAAAACATATGCAACAAACATCATAACAAATTTCATATCATGCGGTCCCCTCAACAACACAAGCTCCAATAGTGCAAAACATAGTGCCAACTATGGAAAATCATCCTCGATGATAGTCTATCTGACAAAATCACCAATATACCCCTTTAGTCGAGTCATATGCTTCCCTTTTTAGAAGGTTGTATGAGATAAATAAACTTGCTTTACTCGACATTAGATCGGATGATCCCACTAAACATGGGAAACATTATCGAGAACATCTATTTTATCCTTATCATAGGCAAAATGGGCATGACATTAACAATTGCCATGTTTTTAAAGACATAGTCCAAGACCTCATTGACTTGGGGGTGATCAAGCTTGATAATCCCCTCGCTCAACAAAACCAAAACCTTGGTATATTTCAAACACCACTTCCTCATCATGAGGAGGTGCAACCAAATGTAGGGGGCTAACACCAAAACTCCTCCTAATCAATTCAATCACATACAACAATACCAAGGGTTTGTAGGGGCCATTCATGTGGTCACTAGAGGTCAAAGGAATAACCAACAAAGGCAACCACCTCAAGAAAGTGTGTCACAACCTTCTACATCACCACCCATCCAAGTTTCCCCCAATCCTTCATCACCCATCCATATCCCTAGTCAATCAAATCCTCCAAATCCACCCATCAATCATCCACCTCGACCTATCATCTCATTGAGTAGCCGATTAACTACAAGTCTAAAAATAGCTTTCACTAAATTATCAATCTATGAGTTAATCCAACAATCTCCTCCACATCATGAGGCATTAATGGATATTTTGAAATCCATTGAATTACAATCACAAGATCCTAATGCCTTCAACAACTTTGTGGGGAGCATCCAAACATGCATGGAGCCTTCCATAACATTCTCTGACTTTGAGATTAAGCCAATCTCATCGAAATCAATAGACCCTCCATTGCATATCATGGCTCTAATTGACAAGAAGCCTTTTAAAAGAGTCCTAATTGATATCGGTTCCTCTATCAACATCATCACCACATCCACTCTTCATCATTTGAACCTTCCTCCATCTCACATCACCAAGTCATCCTTCACCCTCAAAGCATTTAATGATGCTTTGTGTTCCATAGTTGGCACTATTGTTTTACCCATCGAAGTAGGGGTTAAAATATTGCACACAATGTTTCACATCTTGGAAGGATCCATGGCATACAATGTACTCCTTGGAAGACCTTGGATGAGGGAAATGAGATGTGTCCCTTCAATACTACATCAATGTTTGAAATATGTTCATGAGGGATAAGTACATTGCATACCGATGGATGTCGAGCCATTTAAGTATTGCAATTTCATCTCAAATCCTTATGAGTCCATGCTTCCTTCCACTCACCTTTTTCTTTCACCATCATCCAATCCATCCACCACTTCACCAATCTCTTCATCAAAGGATCCCATTCTTAAGGAGCTCCCTATCACCAACCCTCATCAAACTTCCACACCCCCATCATCTTCATCATTGACTACATGCACATGTGGTCATAGTCAGTCCACATCATCAACATCATTGCCATCCACATCATCATCATCCACTCAGCAACCTTCCCAATCCAATCCATCTCCATCACCTAATGTTTCACAAGTCGAATTGATAGATTGTGAGATATCTCCATCTCCACCATTTCTTGATCCATCATCTGACCATAATCCTCCCATGTCATCCCAAGTTGAGGTCCACCTCACTAATCCTGGTATTGGTGAATATATGGTCCAAGACATCACCATCATACCCCTCACCATCCCTAGTGCTAAGGATTTTGGTCACCCACGTGACCCACCTTTAGCAATAGGAGTAGTCTATAACATGGGTTCAACTCCAAATAGCATAAATTTTGTATATGGGGAAATTGAATCTTCATCAAGTCCATCTCCCATAGAAGAACCCAAAGAACCAATTCTTGCCAATATTCCAAACATGTCAGGATTCCCATCTCGATATTTCCACATTATCAATTGGCAAGGCCATGGCCTAGGATTGCATGAATAAGGAGTGCATCAACCTATCGATGTTCCATATCAAGAGGTGCATGACCGTTCAGGTCTAGGTTACCACCCACTTTCCACCACCTCTTCTCTTGAACAAGCCTTCCAAAGGCTTAATCTCAATTTAGGAGAAGAAGCCCTCCATCTCGATAATTTTGATGATGAAATCTATGAAGAATTTGAACTTATATCGATAATTTTAGATGAATCTAAAGAAGAATCGAAGCCCATCATTCCCCATACTGAACAAGATGAGTTTTATCTCAACATGTTCCCCATCCATGAGCCCATATTTCACTTGCTTCTTCCACAAGAGCGAGCTCCCCTACCGGTGAACCACCACCTCCATTCCATTAAGCCATTCCATAAGCCAAACTTGTAACATATGTACATAACACAAAAATAGTGGTTTTCACCACTACAAAAAAAAAAAAAAAAAAAAAATATTTTTTTTTTGCATTGCATATGTACATATCATTTAGAAAAATGCATTTATTTGTGTTGCTTGTTTTTAGGTTAACCAAGCCCCTAAGCATCGATTCTTAGGTTCCATCCATTCCATCCAACCTTATTCACCTTGCCCATAAGTCAACATGAATCCTGTTGATTTATTCACCCCACTCTATAATCCATATGATCTGACTAAGCCAATTCCAATTGACATAAGCCTTATTGATATGGATCAGATTTCCTCACCTCCATCCTTTTCTAAATTTGTCTTGTCTAAGGAATTGTTAAGGGCTTCTACCAACTACATTCCTCCATCCCCTCTACCTTCACCTTCACCTTCACCTTCGGATCCTGAGGTTTTCTAGGCAGAAATAGATGAGGATAAGCCATAAGAGTTTGATGACATCTTAGATGACATTCATCTGATCCCTACGCCCCATCAACTTGAGGAAGGTTCCCACATGTCTATTGAAGATACTATCGATGTGGACCTTAGTTCAGATAAAGACAATCCCCAAATTTTCAAGCTTGGCAAAATTTTATCACCCGATGAACAAGAGCAATTTATTGCTCTCCTCAAGAGGAAGAAGGGCATATTTGCATGGTCCTATAAGGACATGCCTGGTCTTGACCCTAGTTTGGTTATCCACAATCTCACCTTACAGCCTGATGCTAAGTCGATCAAACAAAAACTTAGGAGAATGCATCCTACCATGGCCCTCTTGGTAAAAATAGAGCTTCAAAAACTCTTAGATGTGAACTTCATAGTTCCTATCGACTATCTTGAGTGGCTCTCAAACATGGTACCCATTCGTAAGCCTAATGGGGTGATACACGTATGCACTAACTTTCAAGATCTTAACAAAGCATGTCCTAAGGATGACTTCCCTCTCCCAAACATTGATACTCTTGTCGATACCTATGCTGGCCATGAAATGCTTTCACTCATGGATGGTTTTTCAGGATACAACCAAATTCGAATAAATCTTGATGACCAACACAAAACAACATTCACTACACCTTGGGGAACTTTTGTTACAAGGTGATGCCCTTTGGCCTCAAAAATGTAGGTGCCACTTATCAACATGCCATGACATACATTTTCCATGACTACATGCATAAGATTATTGAAGATTATGTGGATGATCTCTTGGCTAAATCTAAAACTCGACAAGAACATATTGGTGTATTGGAGAAAGTTTTTGATCGACTCCTAGAGCATAATGTAAGGTTGAATCCCAAGAAATGTGTCTTTGGTGTTACCTCGGGAAACTTCTAGGATTCATTATCTCCAAAAGAGGCATTGAGGTGGACCCTAACAAGGTCAAGGCTATCATGGAGATGCCTCCCCCAACTAACTTAAAGGAATTGCATAGTTTACAAGGAAAGATCCAATCAATCCATCATTTTATTGCACAACTTTCTAACAAATGTAGGCCATTCAATCACCTACTACAAAAGGGGGTGCCATTCTCTTGGATAGATGAATGTCAAAAAGCCTTCGATGACATTAAGAAATACCTAGCTTCTCCACTAGTCTTAGCTCCTCCTCATCTAGGGGTCCCATTTTATCTTTATATCTCAGCAATGGACTTTGCATTAGGGACAATGCTTGCACAAAATAATGAACAAAATCGAGAGCAAGTTGTCTACTACATTAGTCGAACATTGGTAAGCTATGAAACTAAATACGCTTATGTAGAAAAATTATGCTTAGCAATGGTTTTTACCACTAAGAAACTTCGACATTACATGCTTAGCCACACAACATATGTCATAGCTAGAGAAAATCCTCTATGTTACATGATGTCCCACACTTACAATAATACCCACATCGCTAAATGGATAATGCTCCTTACTAAATTTGACTTGGAATTCATTAGCCAAAAATCCATTAAAGGTCAGGTAATAGCCGATCAACTTGTGGAAGCTCCACTACCTAGTGATCATCCTTTGATTATTGAGCTCCTAGATGATTCGGTATTTGCTATCACTGAGCAAGAAGAAGATGTCATTCCAGAGGAAGATATCGATATCACATTATTCTTTGATGGCTCTAAGTGCATGAAAGGTCAAGGTGTTGGAGTCATATTTCACACACCATAGGGGTACCTATCCCCTTATCATTCAAACTCGACTTCCAATGCACAAACAACACTACAGAGTATGAAGCCTTAATCTTAGGTCTTCAATCAACTATAGCTATGAGCATTAAGCGTATTAGGATATTTGGTGATTCTCAACTTGTCATCAAGCAAATCAATGGAGAATACCAATGCAAAGAACCTACCATTAAGCTTTATCATGAAGTAGCAATGAAATTGCTCTCTAAGTTTGATTGGTATGAAATCAATAGCTTGCCATGTTCGACTAATAGATTTGTAGATGTGATGGCCTCTCTTGGATCATTGATTCCAAAAGACTCATTTGGAGAGGTACAACCCCTTATCATTTCAATAGTCTCTAAATCTACAATTACCCGTGCTGAGTCTAAATATGAAAAGGATGTTTGCTTTATCCAATCGGATTCATATGAGCCTTGGTCAAGCCAAATAGTAGCCTTTCTCAAGTTTGGAACACTCCCATATGATATGTCTCGAACTACCAAATGCACTTTCAAGAAAAAGGTAGCTCGTTTCATTCTTTTGGGGGATGTGTTGTATAAACATGGTTATGATGGAGTCCTCCTTCATTGTCTCGAGGCTAGTGAGGCTCAAAGAGCCATAGCTGAAGCCCATGATGGTACTTGTGGTGGTCATTTTAGTGGAATGGCCATTGCAAAGTGTATTTTATGCATGGGTTATTATTGGCCCACAATGGAACGTGATTGTTGCACATATGTTAAACATTGCAAAAAGTGTCAAGAACATGCTAATTTAACTCATGTACCATCACAAGCTTTAACCTATTCAAAGCCTTTGGCCCTTTTCACAATGGGGTCTAGATCTAATTGGTAAAATTTCACCTCCTTCTTTGGGACAACATACATTCATTATCATAGCCATTGAATACTTCACAAAGTGGGTTGAGGCAATTCCTCTAACCAGTATGATAGGACCTAGAATTGTGGAGTTTATACTTCATCATATCATTTTTCATTTTGGTATCCCCTCAAAAATAATTTTAGACAATGGCAAGTCTTTCAAGAACAAGGATGTTCGAGCACTTTGCGAGAAATATAACATTCAACATAGTTTCTTGACTCCTTATTACCCATAAGCAAATGGACAAGCTGAAGCTTCCAACAAGACCTTAGTTGCTATTCTCAAGAAACTTGTCAAAGAAAATCATAGATATTGGCATACACAAATTCCCTTGGCATTATGGGCTTATCGAACAAGCATCCACATGCCTATAGGGGCAACACCATTTTCATTGGTCTATGGAGCCGAAGCAATCATGCCTCTTGAGCTCGAGATCCCTTCCTTGCAAATTTCTTTGTAGGAATTCATAGATGATGACACTGCTAGACAAGCACATCTTGACCAACTCACACTTCTTGATGAGAGGTGAGTCAATGCTTTAGAGCATTTACGAGTTTATCAAGACCACCTCAAATATGCTTACAATACCAAAGTCCATCTACATGAATTCCAAGTAGGAGATCTTGTCCTTAAAGAGAACCAACAAAATACCAATGCATTACTACATCTTCATGATAAATTCATGGCTAATTGGTTAGGTCCATACATTATTACACAAAGAGTGGGTAATGGTACTTATAGGCTTTCTAGTCTAGAGGGAGAGGAAGAACCCAAACCACTTAATGTTATACACTTGAGAGCATTCTATGCATGATTTGATTACTATATATGTATATATATACATGGCTAATACACAAAAATATTTGCATACATTTCATTCATAACATTGCATTTCACTTGCATCTACATTCCAAAAACAATGCATTCACCCACATTTCATATTGCATTTCATATTTCACAAAATTGCATGTCATACATTGCATTCACATCCACATTTCACATTTCATATTAGGGATCATTTATTAAGTTCAAGGTCTTAATTGGTCCAACAAAAGTCATGTTGCCTTAATCAGGGGCACCTTCACAATGTCATCCACACAATTCCACCAAGTCAAATTGCCATTAGCACAAACCACATTCACAATCCTAGGTGTTTTCGGTCACTCAACCACTCCTAGTGTTTTAAGCAACCTCCAAAATACATGTCGAGTTATTTTTAGGACCATTGCACATATACACTAAGAAAATATTGAGTTTTGGGAATTGACTCCAAAACATTCTTGAACCAAACACAATTTCACATCTTAAAAATATCTTGTGTCAAAGAGGGATAACACCATACTTGGTATGAACCTTGAAGTGAAAAGGGTCATCCTTGCTAGTCCCATCATGCAACATAGTCCATAAAAATAGTGGTTCTCACCACTATCACAATTCCAAAAATAAAAGAAAGAGTAGGGAAAAATCCCTAATAAAAACTCTAAATATTTTACATCACACACCACTGATCAATTGGGTTGTAAGGATCATACTACATTTCTAGTCATACGGTTAGGTAGTCATCCCCAAAACTTAAGATATCAAAAAAAAGTCATGGACTATGGAGTTAGCCTCCATCGGAGCTATAGATGCTTGACTGGTAGTGGAGTACGCTCATGCATGGTGACATGTCTCTTTTAAAAGAGACCTCTGACCGCTCATACGGATAAGCTAGCTTCTTGGTTTCATCCATAATAGGTTTACCCAATTTACTCAAGATGAGTTAATGAACTCACTTGCACACACATTGGTTCTTGATTGCCTCGAGTCATTACCATGCTCTTGATTCGGTAAATGAATTCACTACACACATATTTGGTCCTAGAGGGATTAGGTAGTTTTAGTGAGTTTGTTTGATACCACTAGGATGTTTGAGTCTCTATAAAATAATCTTTCTCACTCTTTTTTCCATTCAACATCCATGTCATAAATCCATTCATCCCATATGCCACCAAGTTTGGTGCCCTTGAATTAAAAAACAATGCTAGAAAATGGTAGCAAAAATCTAAATTATAAATGATCATTAGTACATGCATTGTTTAATATATATATATCTTGCATTAATCATCCATAACATAGCATATGCATTCATCATAAATAGAAAATATGCATTACACAAAAGCATTCACAAACACATATAACACAAAAGGTAAAAGCCATGTATATATATATGTATAAATATTGCATGTACAATGAGTTCCCAAAGGCTACATACAATAGAGCACCAAGGCTCATATACAAAAAGTGCATCTAAGCACTAGCTAATGCCTATGAGTGGACCCCTATGACCTACTAGGAGCCCTAGACCTAGAACTCTACCTAGACTCAACTGGCCTAGTCGACTACATCATCAAGAATGATGGAGGATCTAGCAACATGATATGATTAGCCATACATAAATCCTCCAAGGAGTGCACATATTCCTCACTCACGAAGTATACTATCAAGTCCAGCCCATGTCGATGCTCCTTCCTAGAAGCTCTACTTAGGAGCCTCATGATCATCTCTCGATCATCTCCACTAGCTCCTCCCATCACCCCTTCCTACATCTGAGCTATAGTCACATCCTATGCACTAAGATCTACCCATAGCTATGCTATAGCCTCATCATGAGACTACACTAAAGCCTCCCACTCTACTCATAACTGCTCCATCTTGCCTATACCTTACCACCTCTCAATATCTCCCCCATATCATCCTACTCCTCATCCACTCCACCAACTATAGGAGTCTTCTTTCACACCTCTTGACTTCTTCCTTTGACTACTAGCTTGAAGGTGTCTCGATCACTTTGAAGTCTCATCAAACTCCTCAACATCACCCTCACCATCAGCCACCACCTTAGGTACCCATACTAGTTGGGCACCAAACCATATCACATACTCGAGGGTCATCCTTACATCATCCACATTAGGGACCTCTAGCTCCTCATCATCCTCAATCACCTCCCTCCATGGCTCTACATATGGAAGCCCCACCTCCTCTCGGTACCTCCTATAAAGCACCAGCTCATCTGGTACTCCCTATGGTAAGCCAAACTATCACAACACCCATAAGAACTAGAAGTACTCCACCTCATCCTATCTCCTCCCAACTATCCACCTTGGTTTCCTCACCCATCATAACTTCTCCCTATCCCCAGTCCATGTGGTCCCCCACCAAGGCCTCCATATCACTTGGGTGGATGTTAGTCCCACCCACATATCTCGGTACCACTAGCTCGAGTCACACTAGATGACTCGATTGTACCTCCTCTACCACTACCCATCTCCTAGCATAGGGTTGCACCCCATCCCACTCACTACAAGGTAGACCCTTCGATTATGCCACTCTAAAGTGCTCCCATCCCCAATATTGAAGAAGAAAGTTACATCCCAAGCCCTTCCTCTTCCATCGTGTCACCTCATACAACTCCTAGTACACCTACACCAACAAAGTAGGAGCCCATGCATAGTGCTATGGTGTAGTGAGCAAATCACTCACCAATCCTAATAGGTTCCATGGGAACCTACAACTAATATTATTGGGAACTACTATGTTCACCAACATGAACATCACCAAAGTTGGGAGGGGCTCCAACTCCTTGGCCACATACATGGTCAAGTATGGAATTCCCCCACACTCCACCCTCACCTCCTCCCAACTATCTCCAAATACCTTGCTCATCTAGGCCTTTTTATCATAGCCCACCTCCACCTTCAACCCCTCCACTGGCACCTTGAGAATGTGATACACATCCTCAAGGGTAATGGTCACCTCCCCGATCGATAGCTGGAAGGTCCCCCTATCCGCATCCCATATTTTAGCCAAAGCTGAAATATACCCCTCATCCACCCTCACCACATCCATTTGGGCCACATCCTCTATCCCCACCACCTTCAACACATCCCAATCTACCTCCGACAATAATTTCCTCATCCCAGGAATAAGAGGAGAAAATCGATGTCGTGGCTCCAAAATCTGCAACTACAACAATCAACACATTTCATTAGTAAAAAAAAAAAAAAATTTTGCACAACACAAAAAGTCTTCAAAAGTATTACCTTGGTAAATCTTGCCTCTGCCCTAGCCGCAACACTCGTTCCCTCTACCACCATAGCTTCCACACCAAATTTCAACTACCTCACTTCACTCCTCACTCCACTCCACTCCTTAGACGCAACTTCTCAAACTTGAAAATGCACAAATGAGCTTCATTTTCCAACCTATAGGCTATTTATAGTAATTGTAGGTGCATTGAAGCACCTTGGGATATTTTAGATAGGCTGAAGTGCACATGGGCATTTTAATTAATTTTTCTTTTTCAAAATGTGGGCGTTTGATGCATAAATCAAGAAAAGGTAAAATCAATCAAATTGGTAGCTTACCTCCTCCAAATTTCACCAAATTCACCCACACATCAATTCCATCATAAAATCAGGTTTTGTGAAAACAAAAATCAGTTTGGACGCATAATTTTTGTTTGCGACCACAAGTCATAAAAAACACAATTCCACTTACAAAACGTATCAAATTGGTCCAAATTTTCACAAAATGACCATCTTCATCATCTACATCTTAATTCCCATCATCCCACCAATTTTTGGAAAAGTATGAGTTGATTTGGCCAATAAATTGAATTTTCAAAAAAATGAAATTAACAACATCTATAACATATCCATCATCCATTTTCCATTCAATTTAAGTGAATCTTGTATATAGTGGTTTATTCTATATACTTGGCGATTGCAACGATTTGCATCCATGCAATTCGGTAAGATGAATGAATCTACCATAAGAACACTTGGTCATCATCATCATTCCATATCTCCTAGTTTGAAATCACAATCAAATTTGGTTCTTCACATTTCAAGTGAACCTTTGACAAGATTAATCTTGCTAAAAAGCTATCATTGATGGCCTAGTTCATGGGGCTTAAAACATGGACAAAATTAAATCACATAATTTCCAATTTCCTTGATAGTCATCATAGTGATTGGCTCTAGCTAGGGTGATTGGTTCCATTTGAAAGGAATTATCCTACAGTCACTAGCAGGCCCTCCAAAGTTGACTCCTTTTATTTTTGCATCTTCATATTGCATATCAATGAGGCCATACGACAAAATTTATTCAACATCATGGAATCACCCCAAATTTGGGGTAACTAAATTTGATTATGATTTTCCCACAAAGGGATACATCTTACATGATCATGACATCTACATTTGGCACAAAACCCTTCATCTGTTGGGGTAAAAATAGATGCAATCATCATCACATTTCTCCCAAAACCCTTCATCTATTGGGGCAAAAATAGATGCATTCATATTTCCCATTCCACAAATCACCCTTCAACTATTGGGGTAAAAATGGTCGCACATTCCATCATTCCCATTTCTTTTCACAACATTTCTTTTATCCATTATTTTTTCAATTGGCTCATGAGATTCATCCACAACCTCATTCACCAATTGAGGGGGTAAGCTACACAATAACTCCAAATTATTTATTCTTTTACCTTTAATTTCATCTTCACATTCCAACAAGAGAGAGAAGTTGCTTCTGTGCCTAGCCTGATCAGGTGTCTCGTATTTTTGCACCATATTGTGTTTCACGCAACATGGTACAAAAAGGGGCATCTGTAGACACCAAAATCTAGCCACTTGTCCTCCATCATAGCTTTCCCACCGCACTTGTCCCTCCATCCTAGCTTTCCTACCATTTTTTACCTATTATTTATATATATATTTAATTTAAATAATAATATTTTATATATATTTAATAAATATATATTTATATAAATAAATTAATCCTAGCCATCCGATTTCATTTAATCTCATCCATCCATTTACCTTAATCCATGCCACACCTTAAATTTAATATCTACCCTTAGATATGCTTTAATCTCAGCCACACGATTAGTGTCATTGAAACCCTAGCATGCCCTAGGTTGGATTATAAATAGGAGCCATTTTGATGGCTCAACCCCTAATTTTACTAAGTTGAATTTCTGAGTCCCCTAAGGTTCCTTGAGTTTTCAAAGTGCCTTAGAGTTCCAACCCAACATTTGTGCCCTAACCCCATTCCATCCATCATATTTCTTGTTCCCTCACTCACCATCACCACCACTACATCCCTCACCTTCATTAGATCTACTTCTAGAAATTTGAGCTGACCTCTTGAGCACCCTGTTGCTCTCCACCATAGTCTCGAGTGCCCTACTTCTCTTCATTGTACTCCTGAGCACCATGTTGCTCTCCATAGACCTCTCGAGCACTCGACTATATTTTAGAGCCCTATTCTGATGACAAGCGAGATCCTCGAGTGTTGCTAGGGCACACCTTCACCATCGACCTATAATAGATCCAACCATCAATAGACAACAAGCAAGGAGCAAGGTAAATCTATTTTATTTTGTCATATTTCATATTGTTTAATTCTGTTTACATTCATACTATTATAGCTAGGGTTTTAGTTGTGATTTCTGAGGGCTCACATAGTGGAGCCCTCATTATTATTACTAACTCTCTGGTGTTTCTTTGTGTGCATATTAGATAGTATATCAGAAGCATTGGATAGCTGATTAAGCTGGAGTGGCCCAACATCGGATACGTAGAAGCCCACTCACACCTGTTGGGAGCAAAGATGCAACTGAAGACACCACCATTTGTTGTGGCTAGGGTTTCAGAGAACCCTAGCAATATTTGTAAAAATTGTATCAAAGAGGATTCTTAAATCCACTATTGTAACAATGGAGTTTTTAGGCTCCCCCATGTTTAATATAAATCTCATTTGTTGTGCAATATCTGGTTTATTTGAATTCTATTTTATTTAGCATTGTTTGGTGTCGTGTTTTTGTCTCTACAACATTTTTTTTTCTTATTGTGTACCTCCTTGCCATAGGAATTTGTGTATAATTCCATCTACCTTTTGTAAAATAAAATTGGGAGCATGATATACTAATAGTTGGTAGACTAGAAGAGAAGCTAACACTGATTTGATCAATACTACCCTTCCTGCAAGACTGAGCCAACTATTACTATAACTTTGTATCCTCCTAACCATATTGTCTAATATCTGGGTCTAGTAGTCTAAGGCTTTGATTTGGAAGCTCATGGGAACTCCTAGATATCTAAAGTATTTTTCTATGCTAGACCAAAATCCTAGGATAGTGCAAAAGAGTTTGACTCTTATTGCTACAACATTTTGTGTATAGAACTAACTCTTTTGAGTGTTTATATGAGCCCTAGTAGCTTGTGTGAACCAATCTAGATATTGCTTGAATTGTCTAACATTTTTCTTGTGTCTTCACCTAGAAGAATGATATCATCTACAAATTGGGTATGTGTTATAGCTTTGCATCTTGTTGCAACATCTATCCCTATTATTTTTCTTTCTCTTTGAATATGGTTGATTAATCTTCCAAGAGTCTCAGCTAAAATGATGTAAAGGTATGGTGATAGTGGACACCCTTGTCTAATTCCCCTTGTAGTCTGAAATAAATTTGTTGGTTCTCCATTTATTAAGGGGGCTATCCATGGGTTTTTTATGCATGATCCAATCCACTTGATGAACTAATGTGTAAATTCAAATTTTTGTAGGATCTGTTCTACAAATTGTATATTAACTTGATCAAAGACATTTTCCATATCAAGTTTTATAACAATTTATTTCTTTTTTTATTTTCTACTACTATGGAGGGCTTCATGCACTGTTATGATATTATCATATATTTTTTTCTAGGCATGAACCCTCCTTGCTCTTTTGATATTAGTTTTTCAAGTTTCTTCTTTATTCTATTGGCCAATAACTTGGTAATAATTTTATAAGAAGAGCTACATAGAGAAATTGATCTAAATCTAGAGAAAGTAGTGGCATTTTTATCTTTAGGAATCAATGCTAGAAAGGTATATTTGATGGCTCCAAGAATTTTAACTTTCACCCTAGCATCCTCAATCACGTATAGCAAATCTTCTCCGATGATGTGTAAGCATTGCTGGTAAAATTTGTTTGTGAATCCATCAAGTCCAAGAGCTTTATCCTTTGGTAGAGCTTTTATAATCTCCTTAATTTCCTCCATAGTGATTGGATAACTAATATGATGTTTGTATTCCAAACTTAATACTATTGGTATATGCTATAGTAGTATTCCTTGGGAATGAGGATTACCATTTTATCTAGAGAGTAGAGTTGAGTAATGTTGATTGGCAAGTTCCTTAATTTTCTTTGTCTTTATAAGTGGTTCCTTCATGATCTATCTCCTTGATTGTGTTCCTTTGACAGTGTTGCATGGTTTTCATATGAAAATATTTGGTGTTTCTATCCCCCTTGCTTAGCCAAGCCATTCGAGATATAAGCCTCCAATGTGTTTCTTCTTCAATGTTTAATTTACTAAGCTTCTAAATTAGGTCATTTCTTCCATCTTCTTGCCATGGTTGAGGAGGATGATTCCCAATTTCTATTTCTAGCTACTCTAGTTGTTGCATCAACTACTTCTTGTATGGTTTAACTCTCACTTTTTTGCCAACCATTTTTTATCACGTGCTTTAATTTTTGAATTTTTATTTTCCACTTTTCTTGTGGATTGGTGGATTGGACCTGTTGTTTCCAAGTTCTTTCCACAATTTCACTGAAATCTTCTTCTACTTCCCATTCAGAGTTGTATTTAAAAGGAATTTTTTGAGGTTGTAGGTTTTGGCCGCTATCCAAGAGAATTGGCTTATGATATGAGATACAGTTCTAAATTATGTTACTGGAAGTGAGGGGAAAGTGTGTTAGGATATTTTTATTGATAAAAAATCTATCCAATATTTTGCAATATAGTTTTCCCTTGCTCTTCTATTTCTCCAAGTGTACTTTCCTTTGGTCGATCGAATGTCTTGTAAGATTTCATATACCATAATTTTATTGAGTATATATCTATTTGGATCCCTTTCTAAACTTCCCCCAGTCTTCTACCAGTGGTAGATAATCATGTTGATATCTCCTCCCAATATTATGTTGTCAAACTTCTCATTGTCTAGCCATTGTGCTAAGTTTTACCATGCTTCTCTTTTCTGGATAGGATGATTTGACCATAAAAATTTATTACTCCTACACTAGTTCCATATCGTAAGAAAATTTTTATACCTATCCAGTTATTATGCTTATTTTGTAAGTTACAAACTAATTTTTGTAAGTCCCAAGCCAAAGCTAATCCCCCTAAAGCTCCCACAAAATCAACAACTATCAGTTCTGATGGTGTCCATATCTTATACCATTCTATAGTCAGTGTCACCTCTATTATTTTTGTTTCTTGGATATAAACTATTGTTGGATTTTGCTCCTATATTAAAAATTTGAGATAGGTTTTTTAGACTTCCCAGTCCCCTATAGTTCCATGACATAATATTCATTATTTGGATTTCTTCTTATTTTTTATGAAGGTCTCAATTTTAACCTATTGCAAGTCTTTATGTGCTTGCTTATTTATGAGTTGTTGGTTTGATTTTCTTCCCTTAGCTACAAATTGTGTGGTCGAAAAGACATTGAGAATCACTATTTCCTCCACTTGTGTTTCTTATACCTCTTCCTCTGAGTTTCCATCAATTTCTTCTCTAAATATTGTGTTCTCTGGTGTATCTCCTAAGATATTTGGTGACTTGTCAGCTTCAATTGTAGGTATCTTATCTTTTTATTTAGGAGCCATCACATCTAGAGAGATAATTTCCTTTTCTCCTTAATTAAGACTTGTAAATTTATTTTTGTGGTGGAAGTTTTTTTGATCCTGTGGTTGAGGTTGTTGATTCTTGCTTCTTGATCTACGCGGTCTCTTTTTAACTTCTTGAAATCCTAGTTCTTCCTTTTTTCTTTCCTATGCTTATTTAATTGGGTATTTTTGAGATAAATTCCCATGTTCATGGCATGTTATACACTTTAATGGTATATGCTCATAGTCCAGGGGCTGGTTATGTATCCAATAAAACACATTTATTCCAATATGCTTTGAAAAACCCTTTTTCATATTGACTTGCACACAAATACATGCACATATAACATTATTGGACTTTAGAGGAGCATAGTCAATGAATGTTCCAATAGCATTTCCTATTAATTCTATCAAAGTTTTGTTCCATAGGTGTAGTGGCAAAAATGGCAACCTCACCCAAAAAGAAACTTCTTCAAGCTCCTCCTCTTGAGGATCAAATATCATGCTCCATGGGGTCATGTAGAGTGGGCTAGATCCCAGAAACCAAGGACCTCCATGAAATATAATGCTCTTATCCTCCATAGAGGTAAATTTAATGACAAAGTATCTCCTACCCATCATCATGAATTCATAAGAGGAGACTTTATCCCCCCAATGTGTTTTAATCCATTTTAGGATTGTGATTGGACTAGGCCATATCCCCATAAATTTACATGCAAGGACTTGGGTGGAAAGCATGAGCAAAGGTTGTTGGACGTAAACTTAAGGTACATCAATCATAGGAGACTCATCTAACTTGGGCACAAAGGTACCATTGTTAAAGCAAGCAGGTGGTTTTGGATGGTTTTTTTCTTGCTTTAAGCACTTGATGCATATGATCCAAATTTTCCTCATCAAAGGGAAACTATTGTGAAAACATGGAGAAGGCCTCATTGCCTGCTTGTTTGAAAAGTGAGGCTGCAGTCATCATTGCAACCAACATACAACCATAAATCACTTCCCAAAGAAGAGGTCTCTATTTTTAAAGACCTATCCAATAAAATATTTTCAAAGCTAAAGCCAAAGAAGTACCATACCCAAACTGATACTCATGATATATCCTGGAAAAATTGATCGATGCTAGGGTTTTTTGTCTTCCTCCAATTTTGATCCTCCTCCAGCAAATAAAATATTTCTCCAAAAAAATTAATTACTGTCACTTGTATTTTTTCTTTGTGCTTCACTTTGCAAACCCTAGATTTGTTGTGTGCACTCCATGATTCTAGCCAAACAAACTTCTTCAAATTGTTGTTCACATGCACAAAAAAAATTGTAGATGGATCTTTAGTTGTCACCATGGTTGTTCCCAAAAATTAGCATATTTTTAATATTAAACCTTAGGAATTCATTTAATAAATTTAAAATCATCACTATTAAAAATAATAATATTAAATTTTGATTTTCTTTTGTTGCCAAAATAATAATTCTGACTTCTTCTATTTTACAAGTTAATAAACTAGAGAAGTCAAATAGTCAAGGAAGGTGACCAAATAAGGCCATGGAAGATACTAGAAGTTGAACTATAAAAAAGAAACTACATTCATTGAACCTGGACCTAATTCTAGGCCACTCGATATATGATAGCTCTGATCAACTGGACTATAATGATTCAGTTACCCAAAGCTTCATAGAGATGCTTCTAATCAGTCATAGATCGATGGATGAAATTATAGATCTAGATCAAGAACCACAAATTGACACATCATCCAAGAGATAGCTCATCAGTTCAGCTGTAAACCATTGAAATTCAATTGTCAATCATTAGAACACTACTGTAAAGCACTAGAAAAATTACATTTAAAGGCTATAAATAATCATTGAGACCCCATTTCAAAGGGTTAGATGCCATTATTATTAATAGAATTTTAGGAATTTTAGTTTTCTTTGTTAGTTTCATGAGCATTTGTACCCTTGTCATTGTAATTGGATAATTTTATGCCTTGCAATCATTGGATGCAAGTAATTTTGATAATTGTAATCATTGAATACCTTCATTAATACAAATTTTGGATTTTCTTGGTGTATTTTATGCATTCTGATGGTGTTTAAATATGAGATAATTCTAGTATTTGTATTTCTCCTTTGAATATAGCACCACTTTGGTATTATATTGTGCAAGTGTTGGTCAAGACAAAGCTGGTTGAATTCATAGTTCTTGCTTCCACAAATTCAACATAAGGCTTCAACTACAATGGCTTGTTTTATTTTTTATTTAACCCTTTCCTTTAATTTTTTTTTTTTTTTTTTTTTTAAAAGAGGGTAAAAATTTATTAACTCAGCAAAAAATTCATGATACAAAGAAAAAGCAGAAGCTATTCAGACATATCAGCTCTCAATAAAGAAGAGAGAGATTGAGAGCAATCAAAAGAAAGTTGAGACCAATTTTGAACATCCCAACCATCTTGAAACTTAGAAGCCCATTTAGCTAACAAATTCGCTACCCTATTCCACTCCCGAGGAATATGCACAAAAGAAATGAATTCCAAGTGAGCAGAGATATTAAGAATTTTCCGAGCAACCCAACTCAACCGCCAACAACCATGAAGACTATCTCCAGAATTTAACAAATTTATAACAATCTGAGAATCAGATTCACAAACAATCCGACGCCAACCCAAAGCATACCCTTGCTCCAAAGAATATAAAATTGCGAGTGCTTCCATGAAGTTATTAGAATGATGTCCCTTAAATCAAGAGAAAAAAATTGGATAGTACCACTACTAT
Organism: Wollemia nobilis; assembly: GCA_028583015.1. Classification (NCBI taxonomy): domain Eukaryota; kingdom Viridiplantae; phylum Streptophyta; class Pinopsida; order Araucariales; family Araucariaceae; genus Wollemia; species Wollemia nobilis. The sequence continues at coordinate 1,346,452 of JAQPPZ010000220.1, read as the reverse complement.
CCCGCCCCACACCACAAATACCAGCATTACCCGGATTACCCCGGGAAGATCCATCCGTATTAATTTTCAGCACTCCCGGAGGAGGCGGATTCCATTTGCCAACCCTCCGCACCCGATTATTCTGACCCATCCATCTGCAAGAGACATTAGGACCAGGACCATTAACCATCAAGCCTAATCTTTCCATGATCTGACATTCGCATGGTCCACGGGAGAAATAATCTGACATTTTGCAGACACAGTTTCCTGGATCATTCACAAAATCCTCTGCCAGACCTGGGAAGTAGTTAACTCCTTACCTTGGAAAATCCGACGGTTCCGTTCAAGCCAAATCTGCCAAAAAATGCATGAAGGACCAATACTCCATCCAACTTGTAAAAAGAAATTCGCTGCAGGAGGCCGCCCCATACTCCTCTAAAAATCAACTATTGATGAAGCATGCGAACAAGGGTGATTCCATACTCCCCACCAATAATGCCAGACTTGTTGAGCAAAGTCACATTGGAGAAGTAAATGCCCAACAGATTCTTCAGCCTTCCCACAGTTATAGCATAAAGAGGGGCCAGCAAACCCACGCTTTTGAAAATTATCCCAAGTGAGACAACGATTATGAGTAGCCTGCCACCCATAAAAACTACACTTCGGCCAAATAAACTTATTCCAAACTTGCTTCCACCACGGAACCTCCTCCTCACCAAACCGCTGTCGATCCAAAACACAATAACCAGTAGCAACCGAAAAAATCCCTCTATTATCTCTTCCCCATGCTAGCACATCATCCCCAGGTAGAGAAGAGCAGGGACGGCTAGCAAGAATACGGTCCAGCTCTGCCCTCGCATCCATAGTGCCAACAGTAGGCCATTCTTTGAAATCCATTTAGAATAAATATTATATTAGATCAATTTCAATTTCTAGAACTTACCTTATGTGGTTTATGTCTTACATTTCTCTAAGTTTCAAAAATAGAAATTGCTACGTGTTATAATCTCCATGTTAAGAATGCAATGAATGTGATACATTGATAAATTCAAGGTAGCAAGCCTAGAATCTTGCTTTGCTTTGATCTTTGGAAGTAATTTGTACTATTGAATTTTCATATCCAATGATTAATTGAGCAATTAAGCTAGATATTTAGTTCTTCAAGTTTTAAATAAGGAATTTACACTCGCACTTGTTAACAATTATGTGTTCTATGTGAGTTATCCATCTTATTTCCATCTTATTCATTTATAATTGTTCTATACTTCACTATTTTTTTTAGATTACACTTTTAATTTTCAATTGTAAGATATTTTGGAGCTTCAAAATAGAGTCAAAAATTAGTGAATAGAGTTTGTACCACTTGACAACATTCTTCTTGAGAAAAATTTTCTATTGGTATAAGAATGGATTGAATTGATGTTATGGTTCTCAAGTTATGCTCTTTTAAAGGTAACTCTATCAAAAATCTAAGCATCCTATTTTGATCAATGAGTCAAAAAGAATATATTGAATAAAATTTACTATATTTTTAGCAAACTTTGTAGGTTGTTATGCATACGATGATATAAATCCATAATATTTGATCTTGTCATCAATAACTTTTATTCATCTATATATTTTATTAAATTTTTGGTGTTGCCCTACTTGAAGGGTATTTTATATATATGTGATTTTTTCCTTGGATTTTATTGTGTGTAATTAATTATAGATGGATGTTTTATTATTTATGCATAAATGGTGAATATTTTTTGTTAATGAGAATTGAGGTTCACAACAAGTGGTATCACAATAGTGATTTTGGCAAAGTGGGGTTTGTATTTTTTTGTGGATTCTAGAACTAAGGTGGATCTTTTCTAGAAAATGTCTCATTTTGTAGAAGCCATATCTTTACATTTGATTCACATGATTCTTACATCAAACTATATGTAATTTGAAAATCATTAAAATGAGTGGTGATATGAAAGAATACAAGCAATATTGAAGGATATACAACTATGTAAAGAAAGCCATGTAGAACAAGGACAACATTATTTTCACAAAAAATATATCATCTTTCAAGAGCCATACCTTTGCAAGGGGTTGTCCAGTTTTAGAATATCTATAAAATGAGTGGTCATATGAAGGAATATAAGTAATATTGAGGGAGATATTACCCTATGAAGTCAAGCATATAGAACAAGGTAGGATTTTTTTTTAATTTGTAAAAATAAAACTATAGTTATCCATTTTCCAAGGTAAGAAAATCAATTGTACTTTAAATTTGTGGGAGAATATTACATTATTTGGTACATGCTAATGTACCCCATGATACCTATGGCAATGTAAATATTAGAATAGGGTTTGAGTATATAGTTTAGATTGTGATTTATATTTTCCATTTATATAAATGTCTATGTGCAATATGTGCAAAAGTATCATGTAATTATGTCTGCAAGTGTGTAATGTGAGAAAGTGCATAAGTGTCATGTAATTAAGTATGTAAGTGTGTACACAAGTGTCATGTATTAGGTGTGCATGTAGAAGTGTGTAAATTTCATCTAGGAGTGTGCAAGTAAATAAAAATTCAATATTCATGTATACAAGTGGCAAGATGATAAGCCAAGGGACATGTGAGGTTTATCTCATGTATGGAATAGAAATGGTTGCAACTCTTAGATGTTAGTTATGGAGCCTAATTAATTTAGAGACCTTATTTTCAGTCACACTTGGACCCACTCCATGAATATGGGGGTGTAGGGGGGCACCACCCCCTACTACTATCACCACCCCCGATAGGGATTTCAGGGGTAGAGCCCCCGAAGCCAAAAATAGGTGTTTTCTCTATGTAAATTTGGACTATTTATTATTAGGTCATATATTGGATGGTGGATTTTAAGCAGGATTTTTCACCCTAAAATTGTAACACATTTTTTATAAGAGGATGATGTATGGTGGCTCATATGTATTGTAATGCACGGTTTGTGTAATTGTAATTGATGATGATAGAGTGAAGAGGAAGTTATAGCAGATCTATTGTAGGTTATATCAATTCATAATTTTTTGGATGGAATAAAAAGGCCTAGTTATTTTCTCCTTGGACGTAGCCCACATTGGGTGAACCACATAAATTTGTGTCTTGTGTATTACTTTATTCTTCTACATTTTATTTCCACATTTATTTATTGCTCGTATTTTATTATTTAATCCTAACAATTGGTATCAGAGCCTAGGGTTTGAAAAATGTACTTAAAAGGAGGGTTTCTAGTTTGAGTGGGAGCAATGGCAGAAGAAGGTAGGTTTAGGGTTGAGAAGTTTAATGGCAAAAATTACCAGCTATGGAAGATACAAATGGAGGACTATCTTTATTAGAAGGATATTTACCTACCATTAGGTAAAATAAAAAAGAAGCTAGTGAAGCTATCAGATGAAGAATGGGATGTTCTTGATAGAAAGGCATTAGGAACAATAGGGCTATTCCTGGTAGCGTTGATGGCCTTCAATATTTCAAAGGAAAAAAAACAAAGGGTTTAATGAATGTGTTGGCAAAACTATATGAAAAAACCTCAACTTCGAACAAGATATTTATTATGAAGCATTTATTAATATGTAGATGTTAGAAGGTGTGTTTGTTACTAATCACTTAAATAAGTTTAACATTATTACCAATCAGTTAAATTCTATTGGAGTAAACTTTTATGATGAGGTTAGAGCTCTTTTGATCTTATGCTCATTGCCAAAAAGTTGGAATGGCTTGGTCATGGTTGTGAGTAATTCTATTTTTAGTACAAATAATTTAAAATTTGATGATGTTATTGGTGTTATCCTTAGCAAGGAAATGTGATGGAAAAGCACAAGTGAGACATCGGGTAATGTATTGACTATGGAAAATAGAGGGAGATAAAAGGAGAGAGGAAAGAGTTCAAGAAAAAATTGAAAATAAAAGAAAGGCAAATCCAAATCCAAAGGAAAGCAGTTGGAATGTTGGCATTGTGGGAAGAAAGGACACCTGAGAAGAGACTGTTGGACTCAAAAAGAAAAATAGGGGGAAGAAAAATAGGATAAACTGAAAGTAAACATAGCAGGTGATGTATTGTAAGATGCTTTAATTCTTTCATTAGATAATATTAATGATTATTGGGTGCTAGACTCAGGGACTTCATATCATGCCACACCCCATAGGAAATATTTTTTATATTACGTTCAAGGTGATTTTTGATAGGTCTATTTGGGTGATGATATACCATGTAAAATAATTGGAAAGGGTAAGATAAAAATAAAATTACCAAATGGAAACCAATGTTTTTTGAAAGAGATAATTCATATTCCTAATTTGAGAAGAAATCTAATTTCCACAGGGTAGTTGGATAGTGAAGGATATATGATTATATTCTCAATAAATTTGTGGAAGGTTGCTAAAGGATCATTGTTATTAGCAAAAGAAAAGAAGGAAGGTATGTTGTATGTATGTACTGGTAATACTGATATTTCTATTGCTTTAGCTTCTAAAGGAGTAGATACAATTTTATGGTATCATAGGCTTGGGCACATGAGTGAGAAGGGGATGCAGATTCTCCACTCAAGGAATTTGTTGCCAGGTTTGGAGTAGGTTGATTTGGACTTTTGTGAGCATTGTGTTTATGGAAAACATAAAAGAGTCATATTTCTTAGAGTTGAAAAATAAAAGAAGAGTAAAAAGCTTAATCTTGTGCATACAAATATATGGAGACCATCTCAGGTATCATCTCTTGGTGGATCTTATTATTATGTTACATTTATTGATGATGCAACTAGAAAATCTTGGATTTTATTATAATCAAAATAAATCATATGTCTTTGATACTTTTAAGAAATGGAAAGGTTTGGTTGAGAATGATATAGGAAATAAGTTAAAGTCTCTCAGATAAGATAATGGAGGTGAGTACTACAAAAAATATTTTTAAAGTTATTATTCATACCATGGGATTCGTAGAGTGAAGAGGGTTCTAGGAACTCCACAAGAAAATGGTGTGTTAGAAAGGATGAATAGGACTATCATGGAATGTTCTTGGTGTATGAGATTACATGCATGATTGCCCTTACAGTTTTGGATAGATGTTGTGTATACTGCTATTAATTTAATAAACATAGGACCTTCAAGTTCCTTGGATGGTGGAATTCCATAAGAGGTATGGATAGGTAAGCCTATTAACTACTCATTTTTGAAGACTTTTGGTTATGAAGCATTTGTGCATATTGATAAAGAAAATAGAACTAAAATTGAGGTAAAATCCAAGAAGTGCAAATTCATGGATATGGAGTTAATAATTTTGGTTATCGTTTTTGGGATTATGAAAATCATAAAATAATTAGAAGTAGAGATGTGGTATTCAATGATAAAGTCATGTATAAAGACCAGTTGCAACAAAATAAATAGAAAAATTTAAACACAAAATACACAATGCTTGATGAAATTGAAACTCCAAAGGTGCTAGAAAATCAACAACAATAGTAGCAAGCACCTCAAACTCTTGTAAGTGTTGTTAGAAAATCTACCAAGATAAGTAGACCCCCTGATATTTACTCTCCTTCATTATATTATGTATTATTATTTGACTTTGGTGAACCAAAAACATATGAAGAAGTGATGCAGGTAGAAACTAGGAAGATGTAACATCCCCACTATTTGGATAATTAATTATTTAATTTACTTGAAGAATGTGATACTGCTAAAGTCATTTGTGAGTGCAGGAGCAGGTCTTCACCTCGTAGAAAGCGAGCCAGACGAGAAGAACACCCACCCCTAGCGGAGATAGAGGTTGAAAATGTCAAGTAAGGTGGGATATGATGTTGTGCTCTAAAAAGCACCTTGGCTCATGGGTACATGGAAGCCCACTAAAATATTTCATATAGGTCATTTTGCTTGCTGCTACATTTTTGTGCATATGTTTGATTGTGAAAAAAAGTGGATAATTTCCTTTTGCTGGGTAAAAATTGATTTTATGTGGTCTCTTTTCATTAAAAGGAAATTATTATGTTTATATTTATTTCAAATATTAATTTAAAAACATCACATAAAATATTAACATATAAAGCAAAATTTAAAAATAAAAAATAATAATAATAAAACAATAATAAATTTATATATATAAATATAAATAAAATAATTAAATAATTAAATTTTTATTTGGAGAAACATCTAAGTGATGTTCTTTCATTCATCGGAGGAATGAAGACTCCACCACTTGGCAGTAAATTGAATAACCTCTTGCATGTTTAGGTGATAGGTGTCATCATAAAAATCATATATGGTTTCTATAAAATGGGGGGATTGCATTGCTTTAGGGGGACTGGAAATTTCAAGAAATATGTGTGAATGTTTGTGCGATTTGTGCTTCCTTGATCTCTCTGGAACATTCAGCTTCAATTCGTATCCAACCGTGGCTTGATAGCAAGTGAGTTCTTAATCGTCTTACCTATGTCATGTCGGATGTATAATAGATATAATCTTGTTATGTTAAATTTTTTTTATTTCCAAAGAGCAAATCGTGAATTCTACCACATTGATATTGTGTTAAATATTTGAATTGTTGCCATGGAGTAAATTGTGATTTTCTGCCATATTGATGTTGTGTTAAACTTTTGAATGATTTCCATGGAGCAAATCATGAATTCTACCACATTGATGTTGTGTTAAATATTTGAATTGTTGCCATGGAGTAAATTGTGATTTTCTACCATGTTGATGTTGTGTTAAAATTTTGAACGATTCCCATGGAGCAAGTGAATTCTGCCATGTTGATGTTGTGTTAAACTTTTGAACGATTGCCATGGAGCAAATCATGAATTCTACCACATTGATGTTGTGTTAAATATTTGAATTGTTGCCATGGAGTAAATTGTGATTGCCATGGAGCAAATCATGAATACTGTCACATTGATGTTGTGTTAAATATTTGAATTGTTGCCATGGAGTAAATTGTGACTTCCTACCTTATTGATGTTGTGTTAAATTTTGGGCTATCTTTTTGGGATTTTTCAAGTAGATTCAAGCAAGTGGCTCTGGGTTGGCCTCTCACTCTAACTCCGATGCTCTGAAACCCTATGAGTGGCAGGTCTCCTATTTTCCTTGCTAGACCTAGCTATTTGTTATGGTCTTTATGCTCTACATTGGTTTGATGGATCTATGAAAAGGTTTTTTGTTGGTTGGGGGGTCTTGTTGGTTTGCTCTGTATTTCTTTTGGGTTTAGTTTTCCATTAAATATTTGGTCGAGGCTCCTGAGGGGGATAGGGTCAAATGCTAACCCAAACCTATAGGGGGTGATCTTGGGCTATTTGTATCACTATGAAAAGTTTTGGTTGTTGACCCCTTGGTTGGCTTTGGCTCTGTGTTACTTTGGTTGGTTGTTGGGTGATGATGTTACTAGGGTTGGTTGCCATTTGATGGACCTTGGCTAGATTGCTTTGCTTTCTTATGGGTTCAATTTGTCATTGAAAATCTGGTTGAGGTACCTAAGGGGAATAGGGACAAACACCAACTCAAACCCATTAGGGGTGATATTGGGTTGTTATTTTTGCATTAATTTTTTATTGTTGTTCCCTCAGGTAGCATCAAATCTGGTTACTTTGTTACTCTGGTTAGCTTTGATGGTTTGTAGATTTTTTATCTCCAGTTCCAACACTAGTGGTTGTTTTTGATCTTAGGGTTACATGGCTATATTTTTGGGATTTTTTAACTTCACCTTGTTGTTGAAGTGTTTGGGTTGATTCAAGCAAGGCCTTTCTTCTAGCAGAAATATAGATTATCTCTTATGGCGAGGGCAGAATGGCCTCTATGCAGTTTGTTGGTTTGGGCACAAAACTAGTGTGTTATTTTTGGTTTAATATTTTTAGTGGTTTTTGGTGCTTGGATCTTGTTTAGATGGGTAGGATGCTCATTTGCTCTTGTTTAGGTTATTGTGGTGGATTCTATCTTGGCTAGGTGACAATCTATGCTTAATTTTTTGGTCAACAGTTTCTTTATCAGTTATGTAAAGCATTGAGCACTACATCAACCATGTTAAATAGAAGGATAGTAGGAGGAATATTATTTTAGCTTCTCCATCAACAGGTTTAGCCCAAGTTTGTTTGTTTTACTAAGATAGGGCTATCTTGCATTTGAATGATCTTCTCTTATTTTTTTCTTGTATATCTTTCGAGCTCTTTGTAAAGGTTCGGGGCCCTTCAAAACCCTTTTTTATCAATACCAAAAAAAAAATGTTGTGTTAAATTTTTGAGCTATTGTCGTGTAGGGTATGTGTCTATGGAGTAAATCATGTTTTCTGCCATAGTGATGGCTTAATATAAAAACATGTAGGCTCTAAAAATTTAATAGTAAAACCAAACTAGGTTAAATAATGAAACATGTCGACTGGGTGTGTACAGTGGTAACGCCAAACCATGTTGGAAATTTGTATTAGTTTTGGTATGTATTCAATATTGAATTCTATTGTTGTGCTTGAGAAGTATATTGTTTGGTTGTTGCATTATATTTTCATCTAGTTGAATGCATCCATTTTTGGGCCAAGCTGACCCAATTAGCTCTCAACTCCTCAATTCTCCACCTCCTCAAAAACTAAGGGAAGTGTCACTGGTGTTGACGCTTGTCTTGGCATGGTAGCATACCTCTGGTGAAATGTCTATTTTGGTTAAGTTGGTTTGCCTGAGTAGTTTGTATAGACGTTGTTGTGTCTAGTATTAAATCATGAGAAACAATTATTAAAAGAGTCTTGTCTCCAACAACGGATTTATAGAACCAATGCAGTTTGTTGTGGCAAGAAACCTGTGTACAAATAAATTTTGAAAGATGAAATCTGAAGCTTTATACCTTCTATAATATGTCTTGTTGCATTGCAAAACTTTTCATATATTTTAAGGAAGCCAGTTTTGATTGCTTGACTTGGTTATAGTGCTCTAAAATTCCTTGTGTATGTGGGCAATTATGTATATGTTGTTTTTGGACGCATCGCCTGTAATGTTTCATAGACTCTAAAGTATGGGAATTTCTTTTAAAAGTATAATTAAATATGTTTCATATGCACTCACTGGTTGAAGGTTTGTTATGAGAATTCGGAACCCCTTTTTCAACTTTAGAAATCTTCAAATAGAAGTTAAGGTTCAGGTATTTAGAAAATCGTATTAAAACAATTGCATGGAGCTGAAAGTATGTATATAGGAAATATATATATATATATATATATATATATATATATATATATTTCCTATATATCTAGTTTTCTTTTATATACTATTGGATTACACTTCTAATGAAAGTGATTTAGGTAACCTTCTGATTATCAAAATAAAACATGTCTTTCTATAAGAAAATATGTATATTAAACTTTTGTCAACGTCTTTCAATGTTTTTAATTTTGCCTCTCATAGCAGTGTATCACTGTCTCTTCCATAAATAGGTTTCCATTAACATTGATATTACCTGTCCTCTCCAAGCAGAGTGACGTAGAAATTGTTGTGCAATAAAGAAAGTGGTTAAACCAAATTCACCTTTTGGAGTTTCGCTAAATTAGAGAGTTATATTAAAATATACACTATCTCTTAGCCTTGGTAGTCGTGTTAGGTGGTGCTCCAAATAGAATCAATGAGTTAATATTAATTATTTTTAGAATTGATAGGATTTATAAATATTAATTGAGACAATCGAGTAGAATGTTTATGTGTTAGACCTTGAATGATAGAATGGATTCATGTTAATTTTACCTTTGTTTAAAGAAAAATAGCTGGAGTAGAAAATATTTATTTTTTTTTAAAGAAAAATAGTTGAAGTCAAATATATTTAATGTAGCATATTTATGTGTTAAGATATTAAAAATTTAGACCTCGATTGATAGAATGGGTTCATGTTAATTTACCTTTGTTTAAAGAAAAATAGTTGAAATAAAATATTTTTTAATTTTGTTTAAAGAAAAATAGTTGAAGTAGGATATAATTATGTTTGTTTTATACTTGTTTAAAGAAAAATAGTTGAAGAAGAATATATTTAATGTAGCATATTTATATGTTAAGATAATAATATTTAGATCTTGAATGATAGAATGGATTCATAATAATTTATCTTTGTTTAAAGAAAAATAGTTGAAATAGAATATATTTAATGAAAATATTTATAGCTTTATAAAATTTAATAATATGAAAGATGGTAAAAGACTTTTTCATAAGTCTTGAAAACTAAGTTTTGATATTTTATAACCTATCTCTTGAAACTTGGAAAAGAACCATATACCGAAACTTAAACACAGAAACAACATCTAAGCTTTAATTTTCAATACCATCGAGGAGGATGACACACTATTAAAACTTATTGGATTTTCAATACCATCGAGGAGGATGGCACATTATTAAAACTTATTGGATTTTCAATACCATCGAGGAGGATGGCATATTATTGGATTTTCAATACCATCGAGAAGGATGGCACTATATTAAAACTTATCGAGAAGGATGTCAACCACCCAACTCCAACAAATTGTAGAAGGTAGTTGTTGTGAATTCGAGGATAATTGTTCTTGGGAAGGGATTACATGAGGTCAAAGGACCTTATTCCATAGAGAGTAACAAACAGTGGTATGATATGTCATTATAGGTTATTATATGAGGTAGTATGTGAGGGTTTTCACGATTCATAAATCAGTTACAAAATAGCCAATGATAACTCAAGACTAGGGAGCTGGTCCTTGGGGTTGGAAGGTCCAGTGATAGATGGTATGGGCAGAATTATTATTAAGTGAGATATGGTCTAAGAAACCTAGTCTTAAAATATAGAGTATTGGTGTGTCCTGGTTGTGTTCTAGAAGGTGATCTAAAATTAGGCACCAGATATAACTATGCTAACTCTAGCATGGGCATAAATGCTTAATCACCAACATAGACGAGGATAAGGTCAATGGACCACTAGGACAAAGAAAAGGTCAGTGGACCAACATCCTCCATGCTACAATATGGGAAAAATATGCATCCACCCTTTCAGGTGTTATGGGCCCTAAAAGGATAACCCCTTGCCGAGAACCCAAAACTCAAGAATGAGAAGGGGGTCTCAATAAAATGGTAGCACTATTGCAAGATTTGGCTAATATTGAGCACTCGTGATTCCGTTTGTAGTGGTCTTTTATCTTAAAGTGTGGAATTTTATGCCTATGTACTAATACAAATTTGGGTGTGCATTTTTCAGATGGTGACAACTATTTTGGAATAAAATAAAATTTTGAATTTGTGTTTTTAACAACCAGTGAGTAGACTTGGGTTGTTATAGAAGAAGTGGGAGCAAGGCATGTAAGAGGATATGGATTCCTTAGTACACAATCAAAATTGGGTTTTGGTTTTGTTACCTATAGGAAAAAGAGCATTGTAGAATAAATGGGTTTACAAGGTGAAACAAAAATATAGAGGTAAAAAGAGGTATAAGGATAGATTGGTTATAAAGGGTTTTGCACAGAAAAAGGTATTGATTATGATGAAATTTTTTCTCCTATTTTTAAAATGACTTCAATTAGAATTGTTTTAAGCCTAGTGGTTGTAGAGGATTTGCATCTTGAACAGTTAGAGATAAAAATAACTTTTCTCCATGGGGATTTTGAGGAAGAGATTTATATGTAGCATCCACAAGGGTATGAGGTCAAAGGGAAGGAGAAATTAGTATGCATGTTGAAAAAGATCTTGTATGGCCTGAAGCACGCTCCAAGGTGGTGGTATATGAAATTTGATAGGTTTATGTCAAAATAAGTCTATAGTAGATGTTATTTTGACCACTGTGTTTATTCTAAGAGATTGGATAATGGTAACTATATTATCCAGTTTTTGTATTTAGATGACATGCTTATTGCAAGGTCTAATATTCAAGATATAATTGTGCTCAAAATAAAATTGGCATATTCATTTGCAATGAAGGATTTGGATGGTGCAAAGCAAATATTTAGTATGAGAATAATAAGATATAAGAAAAATCTTAAATTAACATTATATCAAGGTGAGTACATTGAGAAGAAGATTTAATATGTAGGATGAAAAACCTATTAGCACACCTTTGTCCAATCATTTCAAATTAACCAAAGAGATGTGCCCTAAGACACAAGAGGAGATAGACTACATGTCCAAGGTTCCTTATTCATTAGCAGTTGGTAATTTTATGTATGCAATGGTGTGCACAAGGCTAGATATAGCACATGCAGTGGGAGTTGTGAGTAGGTTTATGAGAAACCCAGGAAGAAGGTATTGGGAGACAGTGAAGTATATTCTCAAGTATTTAAGAGGTACTATCACTGAGGTATTATGTTTTGGAGTTACTAATACTATTTGACAAGGATATGCTAATGCAGATATGGAAGGTGATATAGATAGCATAAGGAGTACCATAGGATATATCTTTACTATAGGTGGAACTACAATAAGTTGGATTTCAAAATTACAAAAGGTTGTTGCACTTTCAACAATGGAAGTAGAGTATGTTGCTATTATAGAGGCTAGTAAAGAGATGATTTAGTTATAGAGGTTTATGGAGGAATTGGAAAAGAAGTAGGAGAATAGAATATTATATAGTGACAATTAGAGTGCTATTCATATTGCAAATAACTCAACCTTCAATTCCAAAACTAAACATATACAGACCAAGTACTGTTACATACGATTAGTTTTGGAAGATGGTAAATTGAAGTTGTAAAAGATACACACTAGCTAGAATCCTGTAGATATATTAACAAAGGTAGTAACCAATGAGAAGCTAAGATCTTGCTTAGTTTTAGTTGGTCTTCAAGCATGATAGAAAAATGTGAGAAGATTTCTAGGTCCAAAGTTGAAGCATAGTCCAGTAGGTGCAGTAGCGATGGAGTTACTATGATCAGTCTCCAAGTGGGAGATTGTTGGTTTTGGAGCCTTATTAATTTGGAGGCCTTATTTTCAACCACACTTGGACCCCATCCATGAAGGTGGGGTGTATAGGGGGCACTGCTCCCCTACTATTATCGCCAGGGGGGTCTAGGGGGTGTTTTATCTCTATGTAAATTTAGACCATTTATTATTAGGTCACCAATCGACTGGTAAATTTTAGGTAGGATTTTTTGCCCTAAAATTGTAATGTGTTTTTTAATAAGAGGATTATGTATGGTGGCTCATATGTATTGTAATGCACGGTGTGCATAATTTTAATTGACGATGATAGAGTGAAGAGAAAGTTACAATGGATCTGTTGTAGGTTATATCCCTTCATAGTTTTCTAGATGGAATAAAAAGGCCTGGTTATTTTCTTTGTTGATGTAGCCCACATTGGGTGAACCACATAAATCTATATCTCATGTATTGCTTTATTCTTCTACATTTTATTTCCATATTTATTTATTGCTTGCATTTTATTATTTAATCCTAACAATAGATATGTGAGGAGTGCAATAGTCAGGTATTGAAGAGTCACATTCCTAAAGTTATAATATGGAGATAAATCTCCATGAAATGTACAAAATCTAGAATATATGTAATATTGAAGCTTGTATGCATATTTTGAGCACTTCTACTATAAATTTCTTTATGTTATTACATGAATGATTTTGGTCATTTATATTCATATTATTATCATTTTTATAAATGTTATTGTTAATTATTTTGGACATTTAATATATTGATTGTTCTGATATTTGAGTTTACTCAAGCTCCAAAATATTGGGATTTGAGATAATTTGGCTAAAAAGCCAATAGTGGTATCGATTAGACTCTATTACTAGCATCGGAGGAAGCATTTAGTATGAATTTATATTAATAGTCGTATGAAGGAAACATAGACTCATATTGCTACAAATTTCAAATTTATAGATTGATATATGAAGCAAAAATTATAAAGCTTCCAATATTTGAAAATGTTTAAAAAATAATGTATTATATGTTGGATTCTATCCACTCCATTCTCAAATGGGTGAAGATAGACTCTATTCAAAGGTATTTTTGAATATCGGAGTCTAGTATCATAAGCTTGGATTTTTAAAAATTGATTAGGGGATAATCAAAGTCATCCTGATATTAGTTGGATTCTCTATAAATAAAGAGAACCACATAAGGAGTGTCTTAAGCCACCAAGAAGCAAAAAATATTAGAGTAGCCAAAGCCACTTGAGAAAAAAGGAGCACTTAATTTTTTTGGGTAGATTTGATCCTAAATAGGATAGAACACATAGAACATGGAAGTTTGAATAATTATAGAGGTTGTGTTAATACGAGAGAACTTAGGCAATTACTTGAGAAGAACATTAAGGAACATAGGGAGAAGACCTAAGGAGAATAAAAATGCAATAAAAAAGAGGGAGAATCAAAGAATTCAAAGGCACATCCCTAACCAACTAGTTTGAAGGAATCAAAGCATCAAAGCAAGAAAAGAGCAAGCAAAGAATTTTCTGGTTTTGAATTGAGAGCTTTCTAATATAGTGACAAGCCAAACCAATCTAGTCATAGAACAAGAAATGAGCTAAGCCAAAGAAATCTATTTCCTATGTCTCTGTTAATGAGGATGGAGAGTTTATATTTACAAAAGCGACAAGCTGAATTAGTCCAACTAGAGAGCACCATTCCCTATGAAATTTATGGGTCTCTATTATTGAGGATAGAGAGCTTACCACTATAATTACAAAATAATCAAGCTAAAGGAAGACAATATTTTGGAGAATATTTGCATGAAAGAAACAAATTTTACATAATAGTGTAATGCATACCTAAGAGGATTAGTCATCATAATGCAATAGTGATCAAAGTATAGTATTAAACATCTTAATATTCCAATGTGTTATGGTTAGTGAAAATATTGTGACCTTATTTGCCAAGCAAGAAAGGTAAGCAATATTACCTTTGAATTTTAAAAAATAAGAATTGGCACTAGATTAAAGTCGTATGTTAAGTATTTAAAATTTGAAGTATTGGAAATATAAGGATTTTAAAATTAATTAAAGGAGGGAGTTAAAAGGAATTCAATTCCATTGGAATTATAAAAATTAAAGGAGAGAGATAAAAGGAATTCAACTCTAATATATTTGAAAATTGGAAATTATTAAAAATTTAAGTTTTTATATTTGCAATTTGATAGTTTACTAGAATTTGAAGAGAAGTATTTCTACTCCAAATTAAAAAAAAAAATTGAAATTATGAAATTTTGAAGAATTTAGAAAATTTTCAAATTTGATAAATTGTTTTGAAGCTAATATGTTTTCTACTTAAATTTTTTTTTAAAACTTTAATAATATTAAAATTGCAAATTTATTTTTGGAAAAGGATTTGAAATTTTTTATTATTGAAATTTTGAAGACTATGATTTTTAAACTTTGGAGTAATAAGGATTTCAACTTCAAAGGAATTGAATTCAATTATTGAATTTAAAATTGAAAATTTTGATTATCATGGAAGAAAACAATCTGAAGACTATAATAAAAAAGAAAATATTAGAAGTCTTGAAAATTGGCATACACCAATTGATTGGAAAATCTGATGAAAACGCCACATGGCAATGAGATTTATGAAACATTTGAATATTATTTGCACTCAAAACTTGTTGAAGCAATTGAATTATCTAAATATGATATTATAATACCTATTTATATAGATAGTATAATGTATATGGCACTATTATCACTTTAAATCTATAAAGACTAAAGTCAAAAGCAAGAAGAATTTATTGAAACTCTAAAAGAAAAATAATGATAAAATACATTGGTCATGATACAAGTGAGTTATGTCATACAGCTTAGGAAGTAGATAACAAATATTACTGCATTCAACATATGATAGTAATAATGACAACAAAAATCCATTAGTTTTAGAAATTTATTATGATACACTAGGTGAATGTTTTGAATTCACAAAATAAAATCAATTTTAAGATTGAAATAAAATCAAGGAAGTAGAAACAAAGAAAGCACATGAACTAGAAACTAAAGACAAAGGAGAAGCTCAAGCATTCCATGAGTAAGATCCAAAAGATCATAGCAAAGAGGAAAATATAGGAGAACTAAAGAAAGAAGATGAAAAAGGATATCAAATGGGTGATCATGCACAATATAATATTATCTAATAAAAGAAAGAATTATATATTGAAGACTAAAGTCTTAAATAACCAAATAATATAATACAAAGGGGTGTTGGAGAATATTACATTATTTAGTACATGCTAATGTACCACCATGGTACCTATGGTATAATGTAAATATTAGAATAGGGTTTGAGTATATAGTTTAGGAGTGTGATTTAAATTTTTTGTTTATGTAAATGTTTGTGTAGGATGTGCACAAGTGTCATGTAATTATGTGTGTAAGTGTGTAATGTGAGAAAGTGCACAAGTTTCACGTAATTAAGTATGTAAGTGGGGCAGAGGTAATAGATCGACTAGTTTCACTTGAATTTTTGCTAGCTTGAGGTTGGTGGTTCCAATATTGAGCCCCTCCAAGTCCCCCTCACTCGGAGTAAATATTTAAAGAGGTGGGGTAGGAGGTTATTCCCCTGTATTTAAAAAAAAAAAGGTAAGTGTGTGCACAAGTGTCATGTATTAGGTGTGCATGTAGAAGTGTGTAAGTGTTATGTATGAGTGTGCAAGTGTCATAGAGTTGAGTGTGCAAGTAAATAGAGAGTCAAGAGTCATGTATACAAGTCATAAGAGAAGTCAAGGGACATATGAGGTTTATCTTATGTGTGTAATAGAAAAGGTTGCAACTCCTAGATATGTGAGAAGTGCAATAATCAAGTATTAAAGAGTCACCTTCCTAAAGTTATATTATGGAGACAAAGCTCCATGAAATGTATGAAATCTAGAACATATGCAATATTAAAGCTTTTTTGAATATTTTGAGTAATTTTATTGTATGTTTTTTTTATGTTATTACATGAATGAATTTGGCCACTTATATTCATATTATTATCATTTTTATGAATTTTATTATTACTTATTTTGGTCATTTAATATATTATTTTTCTTATATTTGTGTTTACTCAAGATCCAAAATATTGGGACTTGAGATACTCTGGCTAAAAAGCCAACACATTTTTTTTTTTAAATAAAATATATAGAATTAATTTTTGATAGCAAGTAATAGAGGGTAGTTGAGACAAATTCATTTTTTAAGAAACCCTAGTTTTTCAAAACCCTAGTTGCTTTGGGAATTTTTTTGGGTTGATGTCATGGAGTTAGAAGATTTTTCTAAGGAAGAAGAGAATTTAATTGAATAGAAGATAGAAATAAATAAAAAAGTGATATTCATGTTACAAACCACCAAAGGCTATGCGGAAAATTTTAAAAATATCAAAATTTTGATAGAAGAAAAAATTAAGGATAATAATATGCATATGGAAGGAAGCACATCTTTTGTCATAAATAAGCCAAGTAGTAATTAAGAAGATTTTTTGAATTTAATAGATATTTTTTGTAGGTTTAAGGATACATCCAAAGGGAAAATATTATTATTTCTATATAGCCTAGCAACAAATATAATTTCATTAATATTGCTTTAGCTTAAAGGTTGTAGTTTTAGGAAAAGAAATTTAGAGACATAAAGCTTGAGGGTAGGAATGTTTAAATTTTTCAAGATTTGAAGATTACTATGGATAAATGTGTCTTAAATTTATTTATATATGCCATTAATAGGGATGATATGGATATTTTTATTGGTTATCCTTAATTAAATTAATTAGGTACTGGTAATATTAATGTATAAAAAAAGTTCAAGAATTTTTGGTATAGAAAAAAATAAAAGTACAAGATATCTCTCAATGTAAGAGGTAAGGATCCAAGGAAAAATACAAAATTATTGTAGGGAAACAAATTGAGGAAGAAGGAACAAAACCTAAAATAGAATCCAATAAATTAGTAGTAGTAGAATCCATGCAAGAAGTAGTTGTAATGGTTCCTCACTACTATTTTATGCCTAAGGAAAAACCCCAAGGAAGGCAAAAAAAAAAATTGGATGGTCACAATTTTGAATACAATGGGCAAAGGAGACAACCTTAGAACTTGAAATATCCCAATACATTTTAATAGCAAAAGGTCAAGATAATTCTTAAAAATTGAAAGTAATGGAAATTTTGTAAAATGGAGGAAAGAAAAGTCTCAACAAGCATGATGATGTGGAAACTAGAGGATTTTCCTCCCAAATAACTCTAATATCAAGTATTTTGTAATATCTTACCAAATATAATGCTGAGAAATTTTGATCAACCTACAAGAATACATTGTGTTTTCAAAGAATCAATCTTACCATAAATTTTGAAACCATCACCAACATGAGATGGTAGATGAATTGAATTAATATGCCCTTACCTAGAAAGAGCAAGGACCACCTACCAAGTGTAATTTCAATCAAATGGCTCAAATATTCATTTAAGATAAGTATGGTGATGTCAATCCTAAATATAACAACTAATACAACCAAGGGTACCCCATTCAGTTTTTAGAATCCTTAGAAGAGGTAGCTAAAATTGTCAGACTTACCTATAGATAATTTTGGAGGGAAAGGTTCCCCATTGTAATCTATAAATAGTAATATTTTAGACTTAAAAAAGGATCAACAAGTTTGCATTTGTAATCTCTTGTAAGATTTCCTTTCATTTCTTCCTATAGAGCAATCAGCTCCTGATCTTGTGGGAAAATTGAATCCCCTCTCTAGGCACAATCTTTGTAAAAATTTATTTACATATATTTAAATTGTAGAACTAGCATCAATTTTTGGACTAGTCATCTATGGTTCTCCACTGACTTATCTCTATGTGTGTGTATGCTCTCAAATTTCTACCTATTTTTTAGTTTTTTCATGCATGTATATGTGTATGAAGGGCCTACATGTTAATTTTTGGACTAGCCATCTATGGTTCTCCCACTGACCCATATCTCTATGTGTGTGCATGCTATTAAATCTTATTTGGGCTCATTTGTGTCAAGGAGATGAAGTGTTCATTGCTTGCACATAGTTTTCAATCCTATTGTGCAAGGAGATCTTAGTAAATATTTGGTGCATCACCACCTTGGTAGCTTACATTTTATTTTTTTGAGTTGTTTTTTTATTTTTTTCTATCACATCCCTTTTCCCCTGAGTTCAAGTGTACCTAAATATCACTTCATAACAAGGATTTGACCTTGTAAAAACTCTCAAAGATCCTCGATTTATCCAAAACCTTCATTATTTATCAAGGCCCTATTATGATGCTCCATGTAAGACATGATTGTTCTAACCAAAATAATAAAAGAGAACAATAGTTTAATGGTGTGCTCGATGGGATCCTAGTGATAAATCGTTGGCCCTAAAATTTGCAACAAGACGTTCTGCCTAGACTTGGTGGGGGTCTTTGCCTATTTTTGCTTATTAAATCACCTCTCATTCACCTAGATACTTTGCTCTATAAAGAACACCAGAAGAAGCTATTGATGAAGATACTAGATTGAGGTTTTGATGAAGGCCCTAGTCTATCTGCTTTTGAGAAGCACAAGTTATATTCACTTGGAGACTCCACCCTGAACAAAGGATCCATAGATATTCATATAGAGGGTCTACTATCAGGTTCAACACTACAAAAAACATAAGAGTTGTCATTATTTGCCACCATTCCATGAAGAAGAAGAGTTGTTGGCCATAGCATTTTTGCTCCAGCACTACCACCCAAAACATTCTTTTCCTAGAATGATAGAGGTCCTTTTGGCACCTCCAATTGCACCATCAAAATTTATTTTTATAAAACTAATTTTTAGATATTTCAATTTGACCATAGATTGAAGCAAATCATTTGTGTTAACTCCATTATTGTAGATGACCCTTCCATATATATTTAAATTTTGTAACCAAAAGGCTAGCACCTATTTTTATACACTTGAGACTCCCGATTTTGCTTTTGTAATTATTTTGTACTTTTTATTTTCTTCACTTTGGATCATGCAAAATTTTCCATGTTGCTTTGCATTCTTTGTCATACCATACATTTATCAAAAAATTGTCTTCTTCTTCTTCTTAAACTTAGATCATTTATACCTTTATAATGCTTCTTGAATTATACCCATTAACTTATGGATATTTATTCATTATTTCACTTTCTTATGCTTTTTTTTATACTTCCTTTTTATTTTTTTATTGCAGATTAAAAATATTTCTTGTGTCATGATAAACATTTTCTTGGTTTGAGGATTGTTGTTGATTTTTTGGGACCTTCTCTATTTATTTTTTTCTTTACATTGATAATTTTATATAAATTAGAGTATTGATCTAATTTTAACTCCATGGAGATAACTCAATCTCTAAATTTCTCATATTCCTTGTTAGGGGGCTTAGAGTGACCCCCTTGCACTCCTTGGGCATAATGACGCCCTCGTGGTTGCAACCTCGACATCTATCATCACCTCAATCAAGTGGGTGATTTTGGGATACCTTGTGTGGGTGCATTAGTGTGGGATGTATCTCCCACCAAACAACCTCCAAGATTTTTTACCCAAGGCTAATTTCTTGCTTCTAGTTTCCTTCATTAGTGCTCATCGTACTACTCCTGCACTAGTCTACTCATAACAAAATTACTTCAAAAGAAAAGGAAAAGAGGAAAGGAAAAGTACAATTATAATGAAAATTAAATGCAAAAACAAAAATCTATCTAGCCCATCTAACGAGGTGTGATGCACAAAAGAAGTGTAAGATACAATCTCTATCTCAACTCAGTGGGATTATAAACACATGAACAATGCATGACCAAGAGTGAACACATATTTGCTCATACAATTAATATGCCTAATAAAAAGAGGCTTAGGGCATATACATATAATTGGATCAAGGTTCAAGTCTAAATTAAGCAAGTAAAAATAAATAGGAGAAAGCAAATGCTAGAGGTCATATAATTGGCATAATAATAAATCCAAACTCCTTATTTAGATACAAGAACACACATTTATAATATTTAAATATGAGGTTTGATATTAAAAAATTCCCCCAAAAATGAGTGTGAGCAAGAGCACCAATGTTAGATTAGGTCACAAGATCCAGAGGACCATGTTGCATTAAATTTAGGGGAGTCTAGAGCTATGAGAAGTTAAGTCACCATAAATTCCTCCATGGGTGGCATGGTCCTATTTTTATGTGGTTATTTAATGTTATCACTTTACTTCATGGAGAAATGAGCATAGGTATTAGCCTTGGTGGATAAGGCTTATCTCAGGGCCCCATGTTCCCATGACTATAATCCCATTTTAACAATTCCTTCATTCATCATGTTGGTTTCCTAAATCCTGATAGGGGCTTGGGCCCCTCCAATGATTCAATTGCTCTAATTATCCCTCTCTTGGAATTTTGGTCAGCCCTTAGTCAAATTGTTATCGCTTTTCATGTTTTTTTATTCTTCATGGTGACTAACTCTCAAGAATACTTTTGTGTAGGATTTCATTAGGCCTTGTTTGATGGGTATGCATCTAGTATTAATGTTTTCTCCATGCTCTTCTAACTTATTCTACCTCAAGGCCTCTAGGGGAACCTTGATGAAGATCAACAAGGGATGGTGGCCCTATTGGATTCTTACTTAACTTCCCTAGTTTCCCTTATTCCCTCTCTACAAGGTCTTTGGACTTCCCCTAATGGGTATGTTTCTCATGCATTCAAATATTCACCCTTAGATATACAGAGTGTTGAAACCCAATTACCATAGGAAGATAATTAGGTTTTAGGCCTCTACAACTAGTTAGGTAGGTATGTGCCATTCCATTAATATATTGGAGGTATCACCATCAAGGTAACCTTTATAGTCACCACCAGGAAGACTCAAGGGTTCCTCTTGATGATGGGGTGAGGCTTAGTCACCATTAGAAAGGTTAAAATTCCTTGTTGGCTTGTTTCGGGTGAATGACTTTTCCTTAGGGTGAAGGGAGCTTTGACCATGTTGTTAGTCTTCAACATATACTATCCTTTACATATGTCTTCTTTGAATCATCTACTTGGTACAGGGTTATGCATAAGTGCAAAATATCGTAAATTGGCTCTATTTAGGATTTTCAAGATTTTAAATTGGCTAATTTTGGATCCTTTCACTAGGGCCCATTCACCCACAATTTACGGGGTGGAAGTTTTTTTGGGGTAAATTTGCCCATCGTTGATAATAATTAAAATATTTTTATTTTAATTCACCGACCTCAAATTATAAATGATTTTGATTTTTCCGCCAAATCACGCCTTCAAATTATAAATGATTTTATTTTTCCTGCCCAAATCGCCTCATATACTACCCGTATATATACTATAGTGGGTACCGATAAACATACATCTAAAATACTCTAACTCAAAAATAGATTCAAAACAATGAAATACTTGACAAGGTTGCAGAGGAGTGTCTGTCAAAATAAGTCGAGTGGTTGCAAAGAAGTGTCAAATGGCATAATAAAATCAGTATAAGATGATTGATTGTAGATTTGAGTATGTCAGTATAGGCATAGTGGTTGTAGAGCCATGTCTTTCGGTATAATATGATCAGTTGTAGAGCACTATCTATTGGTATAAAATAATTGGTTGCAGAGCTGTGTCTGTCGACATAAGATGATTGATTGTAGAGTTGTGTCTGTCAGCATAAGATGATTGGTTGCAAAGCAATATCTATCATTTGTAGAGGTGTCAATCATAATTACACTATCGTTTGTAGGGATGTGTCTATCGACATTAGTCGATTGATTGTATAGGTTTCGATCGATATTCATCTATCGGTTGTAGAGGTACCGATCGATTTAAGAGGTATCGATAGGTTGTAGAGGTGTTGATCGGTTGTAGATGTGTCTATCAATTGTAGAGATGTCTATCAGTTTTAAAGGGTTGATAAATTGCAAATATTTTGATTAGAATTTATCTATCAGTTTTTGGAACTATCTATTGGCATTTATCTATCGGTTGTAGAGGTGTCGATCGGTATTAGTCTATCGGTTGTAGGCATGTGTCGATCAAAATTAGTCTATTAGTTGTAGGGAAGTGTTGATCAAAATTAGTCTATCAGTTGTAAAGGTTTTGATCAGCATAAGCTGATTAGTTGTAGAGTAGTGTCTGACAAGGTTGCAGAGATGCATTAATCAGCCTAAACCAATCGGTTATAGAGGATTCACGACTAGAAATTGATAGAGTATTCTTCTTCCATTGTTATTTTGTCCAAAGCTCTTTTTCTTCAGTTTCATAGGCATTGTAGGTGAACTATATGCAACTATGGTAGATAACTATCAATGTCATCTGGTTGTGTGTCAGGAGTATTTCTCTTGTCAAAGACTGCTTCTTGTCTCTTAGAGTATGTTTCATAGGCAGTGTAGAAGCACTATCTGCAACTGTGGTCGATAAGTATCCATGTCATGTTGTGTGTTAGGTGCATTTTCTTGTCAGATTGCTTCTTGTCTTTCACATGTCATTCTATAGGGCAACGTAGGTTCATCTTGAGGGATGTCTGCTATTTTCCTTCAATTTCATATATATTTCCTAACATTTGAAGGTTTTTTCTTTACAGATACAATGTCACCTACTGAAGATGGAAATAAGGGAGGCCAATATTCTTGTAAAAAGACAATTCTAAAATATTTTACACAAATATCAAAATGCAATGAGGCATCAATCTCTACAGATTCTACACAACATGCAGGTACAAACACCTTTTACCACCAAATTTTTAATATTTTTGTTGTTCTTAAATATAAAACCTTTCTTTATTAATAGATAAATGGTTTTCTACTTATCTACCTCTTTTTAAATGCTTTGTAAAACTGTATTCTGTTAATTCTTTAAAATAGTGCCTTTTTTACTTCAAAAAATGATAGAGAACACCAAACATTGAATGCAATAAATATTGTCGACCCTGATGTGCATTCACTCAAAGATATTCCAGCAGATGATATGGGACCACATGATAATTTTCCTAATAACGACATTCAACAACCACTTCAGGAGATTTTAAATTCAGACACATCAACCAAAAAATATAGTACAATTAAATTGCAGACCTCTGGGGAATCTTGTAGTCAAAAATCTAAACATCAAAAGATAAGTGAATGGACAATTGGAAGGGATTTTAAAAATGAATGGGCACGATTATACCCCTTTATTGAGAGAGATGAGAAACTGAATGTGTGTAAATGCATTATTTGTACATGGAAGCTTGGAAAGGATCATTTATTGCAAAATAAGAAAGACACAATAGAAAAGCATTATGGGAAAATTTACATCAAAGAAATATGAAGTGATGGAACAATTAATAGATTTCATAGGTGGAAGGATGCATCGGAATGTGTGCATGTGAGATATGCACTTGAATATGAAAAAGCAATGAAACAAAAACAAACTCTCATTGAGAAGGGTGGAACAATCGAGGCACAATTTCAAAAAATTAATAAGAATGTATTAGCCTCAAAGAAATTGCAGTTTGCTATTGTATACAGTATTCTAAAAAAGGTCGACCCATGTCTGATTTTGCTGATTTTAAGGAAATACTTCAACTAGCCGATGTACAAAACCTTACTAGTTCACATTGGTTAGATCGAAGTGGTTGGGAAATGGTAAAATATCTATCATTGGTTGAGAAGGAAGACCTAAGAGAGAATGTGAAACAAGCCAAATTTATTTCACTTTCCATTGATGAGGTAACAATTATTGACAACACATCTTGGATTTGCATACATGTTTACACATTCAAAAATCATTTGAGACAACCTCATTTACTAGCACTACATAAGATGATTGAAAATTGTAATGCAAAAAACATTTATAATGTTGTTGTAACCAGTTTAAAGGATATTGCCAGAATGGATGAAAAGGAAATTGCCACAAAGTTAATTTGTGTTGGAGCTGATGGTGCGGCTACAATGCAAGGACATAGGAATGGTCTTTGTGTTAGGCTTCAGACATCAATTGCCCCATATGTGATTCCTATTAATTGCATGGCTCATCGAATGAATCTTGCATACAAAATTGTGAGCAATTTTGATAATGTAGCCAGAGTGGAAGAACTCGTCCACGAAATACACTCATACTTTTCATGCAGTCCAAAAAGGTTTGCAGAGTTTCAATAGTTTTCTCTAGGTGTAACTGAAGGCAAAAAAATGTTAAAAGATGTGGAAACCAGGTGGATTTCACTGTTTCTTCCTGCAAAAAGGGTATTTTCAGAATATCAATCCTTGGTTGGGTTTATGTATGCACATCATAGGGATGTTGACAAGGCAAAATATTTTCTTTTTCGTATGACTGACTTGGAAACTCTTCTCACATTATGTGGTATTCTACCAATGTTACAAGAAATGAATTCTATGATTAAACTTGCACAGGAAAGGGCAATTTATATTGTCGATTTCATGAGGATGAGAAAACAAATATGTATGATTATTGATAGGATTTATTTATCTAGAAAATATTTTGAGGATCCCAAGTTTGATAGTTGGAATACATTAGTTAATGTCAATGATCCGAACAACTTTTTAAAGTTCAACATCAACGATAATATTTGTATTGCTATCCATGGAAATTTGATTCCTGTATATCATTTTGAAAAGTGATTAGATACACTAACAGATGATGTTGAACAAGTGCTCATTACACATTCCGGATTCGATGAGGTTTTGGATAGCACTAAGAATAAATTGAAAAGAATTGCAAATGCATTAACAAGTGAAATAAGAGATCGTTTTAAGAGAGATGAGACACTTGAGGCCATGGTTGTTGTTAATCCTAACTTTTGGAAACCTTGTGGTGACCATAGTAGTAGAAGTGAGTTGTTTGTAAAATATATGGGTAATCTTATGACACATTTCTCTAAAAGTGTGGAAATAAATGGCATTGAAATCAATGGTATTCTAAACAAAGATCTTTTGAGACAACAATAAACCAATTTTGGAATAACAATGGATAATCAAATTGCACATTTCAAAAATCCACATGAGACTGGTTCAATCATGCGTTTTTGGCAAAAATTGTATCGAAGTAGTGTCTTACAAGAAACTATGAGTGAATACTTTATTTTATATGAATTATGTCAGACAATGATTTTAGGATCTGTTGAAGACGAAAGGGTTTTTAGTGCATTATATTTTGTTAAATCAAAATTTCGTAATAGGTTGGACAAAAATTTGGAAAATTGTTTGAGAATGTATGTGTCATCGTACGAGGTGGGCAAGTTTCCCTATGATAGAGCGTTGACATATTGGAAGTCCCTATCAGAAAGAAGAGGTCTCTCTAATACTGTTGATAATGATGAAAAATATTCAGCTTGGAGTGATGATGAGATTATGGAAACACAGAATTCACAAATGATTCTCGGTTCTTTTGGAGAAGTCGATAAAGCTTTGTATCGGCTTCCAGAAATGTAAAAATTGCAATGATTTTTTGGATTTGAAATCATTTTGTAAAATTTTAGTGATTTGAATAAATTCATATTATCAATGATTTTCTGTATTCGATATCATTTATAAATGTCAATGATTTGAAACATTTCATATTATCAAATATTTTTCGTATTTGATTTGTTGTAAAATTTTAGTGATTTGAAAAAATCATATAATCATTCAATTTTCAATGATTATGCATGTTTGGTTTTTAATGATATGGACTGTCTATGTTTTCAAAATTTATGATTTATGCTATAGCTTTGAGTAAGTTGAAAATTTGAAAACCATGTATACGTAATGATGCTATGTTATTGAACTAATTGTATATGTTGACAAAACATAGTTATTTTTGCTTTGACTTTAAATGTATGTCTGTATGTATCATTAGTATCATTAGTTGTATGATATGACAAAATATAGTGATTTTTTATGATTTATGTTTTTGTCATTGAGTAAACCTTGTATGCATACATAACTAGTAAAAATTTCTCTACATATGTATGAAAAATGCATGTAGTATATTACTCTAGATATGGAAAATGAAACATTTAAACCCATTCATAGATATATCCATCGTAAACTCACTTTGAAATATAAAAACAATATAGCATAATACAAATGACCATATTCATTTTTATACAACAACTATAATGACTATGAATGCACTAAAAATTGAAACCCATGCATAGATATATCCTTCGTAAACTCACTTTGAAATAAAAAACAATATAGCATAATACAAAATACCATACACATTTTTATACAACTAGAATGACTATGAATGCACTGAAAATTGAAACCTATGCATAGATATATCCATCGTAAACTCACTTGAAATATAAAAACAATATAGCATAATACAAATGACAATACTCACTTTTATACTACAACAAGAATGAATATGAATAAACTGAAATTTAAACACATGCATAGATATATCATTCGTAAACTCATTTGAAAATTGAAATATAAAAACAACATAGCATAATATATGGAAATTGAAATTTAACCCTTTCATAAATATCTCCATTGTAAACTAACATTGAATATGAAAACAATATAGCATAATAAAAAAGACAAAACACTTTTCTATACAACAACAAGAATGACTTTGAATAAACTAAAAATTTAAACCCATGCATAGATATATCCTTCATAAACTCATTTGAAAATTGAAATATAAAAACAACATAGCATAATACACAAGACAATACTCATTTTTATATCACAACATGAATAACTTCGAATAACATGTAAATCTAAACCTATGCATACATATATTCTACGTAAACTCAAGCATATTTGAAACACCATAATACTTAAAAGATGAAAATAACACACAATTATAAATGTAAATAGTGTAATAGTAAAATAATAAAAGCAAGTATCTTGTTTTCATATGAAAACATATGAAATGTCATAAAATTGTCTTTCGAAATATCAATTTTTAAAATTCAATTTCTTTCTTCAAAATATTTTCCCCCATCCACCACTCCTTTTGCCTTTTCAATGACTTCCATAGTCTCCATAGCAATGGCTCCTCCCTCATCTTTCCCATGTTCATCTCCTTTTTCCTCATCCACTACTTCCATGATTTCCACATTCTACATTCCAACGGCTCTTTTCTCGGGCTGGGTAACAATACTTTCAATTGCTCCAGAATTGACAAGGATCTTCTCAATATTTTCCAATCCATCGAGAAGGGTGTTTTCTTCTTTTCCAACATCTTCAGATGTTGGTCCTTGAACTTATTTACCCTTCTCCTTTAGCAGAACATCAGGATCCAATCCGTTGCGAATAATGATTTTCCGCAAAATGTTGTTTTGTTGAACTAATTCTTGTGCTCTTTTTTTCATTGCCATGGAAGCGTTTAAGAACTCCTTTGCCATCCTGAGATAGTATTGCAGGTTTTGAACCTGCTTCTTGAGATTATCATACTTTACCTACAAAAAGGAAAAATAGTTAATCAACATGAACAAATAATTACATTTAAAAAAAAAAAATTTTTGAACACAAAAGTGATTAAGTCAAACCTCAGCAACATTCTTTGTAGCTATAGCAACAACAACCTTTTTCTTATCACTCGCCCATTCATTGTAATAAGCTTGGGCCTCACCGTTTATGTTCTCCAATTTGTTCATCATAAACTTTAAAATTTCATTTGTGTAAGATGTATTCACCTTCACAATGCCAGATTTTACTTGCTGTAGTAGAGCCTCCATCTTTTTAGGTTCATTTTCAACAACAAAATTTTTTTCTCTTTTTGAAAAATTATTGTATCGGGCATTAATTTCCTTTATCAACACCTTGGCCCGATACTCCCATTTTTTCATTTTTATTATATCTGGAAGTAGTAAATCCTTAATGGTAGATTCAATGTTATCAAAAACCAAATATTTTTCTGAAATATTTAATATTTCATCCTCTGGTTGAGGAGGAGCCTGGAGGGTGTTTGTTTCCCTGGGAGGAGATTTGCTTGAACATTCTACACCTTCATTTTCTTTATCTTGAAGCAATTCTGATGCTTGAAAAATAGTTTGCATGTTCTCTTGCAAAAATAAATATTTATCAAGTGGAACCTCATCCAACCCAGCACCAAAAGCTTTTGGTATATCCTTAAAATTAAAATTAGCAAGAGAAATACGACCAAATCCTAAAAAAGTCTTTGATGCTTCTTTCTCTGAAAATTGTTGTGTTGCTTCTCTCTATGGCCTAGATGGAAGAATGTGTTTTCAAACCTGGGAATCATTGACCTCGCATTTGAGTTTGGCGTGGTGGAGGAGGGGGCAACATTTGTTGATTTTGTTGATGAAATTGTTGTAAGGGAACTTAAAACATAAAAATAAAAATTAGTTATAAAATTTGTGAAGGTAGAAAATAAAAACTAGTTATAAAATTAAATTATGAAAATTGGTTGCAATGTTTGTTATAACACTTACCAACAGAAGAAAAATCATCTTGCGTAGCTGCTACTGCAAATGGAATGTGGGCATGTTGTACATATAAAAAAAACAAAATTAATTAAAAACAGTAAAATTTTTGTAAAAATTTGTTTCGACAGTAATTAAAACTTACTCCCCGAAGATGAAACCTCTTGCGCAACTACGCCCATTGGCAGTGGACGTGCAGCTGTAGGTGGACGTTGTAGATGATCAAGAGAACTAGATCTTCTATGTTTCCTTGTTGATCTTCTCCTTAGCGGTGGTGTTGTTTCCTCTGTAGGTGTTTTGGAGTCTCCTGATTCCTCTAGATTATAACCTCTGACAACAACATCCCACTTTGAAGAGGAAGAGGATGCCATTTTCTGTGTTTGGTATAAAATGTCAAAATTACAAAAAGACAAACAATGGAAAAATAAAAAAATTTACTTAAATATTAACAAAAAAATTACCTGAACCTATTATTCTGTCATGGCTACATTGACTAGGGTTGAGTGCCAAGATGTTGGTACTGGAGTGTTCTACAAATTATAAAAATATTCATAAAAAAAGCAATAATATAATTGCATGTGCTAACTGTCGGTGAGGGTGAAGCGTGGGTTTTCACATTCTCTATTTCCAATCTGATCCGATGTGAGACATAGGTGGACCAGTCGAATTTTTGGTGTGCAACACAACGGACCAAATACGCTAAGGCCCACATCGGAATTTTTGTCGGCCTTCCTTGCAGAATGAGTTTGGCAAGGAAGAATTTGCAACATGCCCGAAGAAATTTATTTTCAATCGTCGGTATGGTCAAACCCCTTCTGGACTTGGTGGACGTAACTGCAAAAAAACAAAATCAGTAATTGTACACTAGTGACTAGAATTTAAATTCAATTAAATAAAAAAAAATTATACCTTGAAAATATTCCGATTGCACTTTGAAGTTGGTCTCCAAGTACAGTTTGTCGTCATCAGTTAATTGGTATTTGGAAGTGATAGGCTCAACACCAGTGTGGGGCAATGTTATCAATCTGGTGACATCTCTGGCTGTGAAATAAAGAATGATGTTTCTATTGTCGATGACAATATTTACCTTGCCCAAATCAATATTATAACCTACAATGATCTTCTCCAGTAGTTTTGTGTCCGTGTCAAACTATGGCATTGAAACTAGACCTCGAAGACCATATTTCGTGACCCACAACATGTCGTAACCCAGTGTTGATAAAATTTCAGAAATCAGGGGGCAAACCAGGTTTTTATAATTTATTTTAAAATTTCTAGGGGTTGTAGGGGATGCCATAGGGTGTATGAGTATGGATCAGAAGATACAGAGGATGGTACATGACACTTGATGAAAAAGGGTTCAAATAGGAGGAAAAGGGTTAAAACTGGCTTAAAAATTAAGGTAAAAGGTTAAAACTAAGATAAAACTAGAGGAAGAGGGTTAAGAATGCATTAAAACAAGAGGAAAAGGGGTAATAATGCATTAAAATGGGAGGAAAATTGTTAAAACTATGATAGAAAAGGTGAAAAAATGATTGTTAATCCCTTTATATAGAATTTTTTGCATGCAATCAGCTTCTGGATGGGTGACACATGGCCTCTACATGCAATCATTTCATGGATGGTTGACATGTGGCATAGATGCACCATTGCTACCAACTAGGTACTAGACACTATTGCAACCCATCGACACACATGCAACCGATCGGTATTCCTACATCTGATCGTTATGCCTGCATCCAATCGGTATTCCTACAGTCGATCGTCATACCTATGATCGATCATCGTATCTACACCTGATCAATATTCCTATAATCGATCATCATATATGCAACCGATTAGCATCCCTAAAATCAACCATCGTATCTGCACCCGATCATCATTCCTACAACCATCGACATTCCTACAACCGATCGGCATCCCTACAACTGATCGATATGCCTGCACCCAATCGTCATACCTACAATCGATCAATATTTTTGCAATCGATCGTCATGCATGCATCCAATCAGGATTCCTACATTTTATCATCATGCATATCAGCGATCATCATGTCTACAACTGATCATCATGTTTATAGAAAATCATCACACCTACAGCTAAACGTCATGCCTGCATACAATCGACATTCCTGCATTTGATCGTCATGCATGTCACCGATCGTCATGTCTGCAATCGATCATCATGTTTACAATTGATTGACATTCCTTCAACTGATCATCATTCATGCAATCAATCGTCATGCCTACAATCGATAGTCATACCTGCAACCGATCGTCATACCTTCAACCGATCATCATGCATGCCATCGATCATCATGTCGACCTAAAGCTTTTAAGTTTGTCATACATTTTTAGATTTTGCAAACCGATATTCATAGCCCCCAATACAGAAAAATTCACCATGGTTTGAAAATTTTTGGAGATAAATTTATGCAATTTGCCACGGTTTGAAAATTTTTGGAGATAAATAAATGCAATTCACCATCTATACTTCTACAAATTTTGTTGGGATTCCAAGACAATTTGTCTTGATTTTATAAATAGATTTTGGGGCCGACCCCTTATGCATAATCCTAACTTGGTATATGGATGGAACTTTAGGGCCTCTCATATAGTGGGTATTTATGGTAGTTTTTGCTTGTTTTTATCCAGGACAAGAACCTATCCTACTATAGTAAATAATTCACTACAATTTTGGAGACTCATGGGAAACTTCTACTTGCAAGAGTAAAAGAATCCAATAAATGGTAGCCTTATTCATTGGATGCAAAGTCTCCAAGGTAGGATCTAGAAGCTTAGGTTCTTATGAGAGGAAGTCTAGAATTCTATAAATATATAGGAGAAAAATCCCTCTTCTTATAAACTTTTAGCTAATGGGTGGTTAGGAGACTCTTGTACTAACTTTCAACCTCCTTAATCCTCATGCGATTAGATCGGAGATAGTGTTATTATGTACTATGTTGTCATCCATTGGTTGTGGGGAATTTACTCCTTGGAAGATTCTATATGTAGCTTAGAAATGATTACATTGTGCCATTCCTACCAATCATTAATCTTCTTTCTCGATGCACCTTTTTTGCACAATTGGTGAGTTTCCCAAAATCATTCATCTTTTGTCATCACATTGCCTATTTACATTGGTCAATAAATATAGTACATTTTCTTCCTTTATTTAAATATTGCTTATTTACATAATGTACATGACCTGATACACACACATGTGTATCTTCTCTTGCATTGTTGCTTCATAAAAACCTACAATTCCTAAACCATAATATCACAAAATTTTGTTTATCCTAGTAGCTTGATTTATTAGGGACACATATTTTGGCTTTTTGGGAACTACAGGTGTCTAAGGAGTTATATTTAATTTATATGTTTAAATTTCCTCCTTGCATCATGCTCATCTTAGGTCTGGTGTTTATGGATCTCCTGTACAAGCCTGTATTCCATGTGTTGTTTGACCATTCATCCATCTGATCATCTAGTACTTGGGTGTGCATCTCATATTTGAGTGTCTCTAGCTCTCCTTTGGTAACTAGGTAAACCCATTTCCCTTTGGTATTATTGACTAGATTAAACCCCACATGGTTCGTATGGAGTAGCTCAGATGGTACTTCCATTTTAGTCCCATAGTGAGTCCTCAATAACATGTGGGACCAATATATATAGAGGTATTCATTGATATTTGGGGTAAATTATTGAGATGCATAGGCTAAATAATGTAGGGAGTTCAATCATAACAACCTCTTGGATAAAGGTTACATTGGTACAAGCATATAGAGAAAGTTGCAAGTCCTTTAGAAGGCCAAGAATGGTTATAAAAGTCCTGTGGCTATCCAACTACACCACCCACTGTTTGATTGGCTCATAATATAATCCTAAGGCATTGGCTACCCTCTTTGGCATAACTAAGATGCTTGCCCTAGAATCCATGAGACAATTATGCATGAGTTTATCACTACATATGAGAATTATATAGAATGGTTGTGGCTTGGTCTTGCTAGGGCCACAAATCTATAGCATGGATTGCTCCTTCAATTACCTAGTGATATTTTGCTTTTCTAAGGTCTGCTTCAACTGCTTCATTTGCTCTAGGAGAGTGAGTATGTCCCATATAGTTATCAACACAATGGTTTTCTTAATATGTTCAACCACATCAAAGGATTCTAGTGGTTGGTATTTCAGTGCATCATGGGGCACCCATTGTGCTTTAGGCTTCTCCAAGTTGAAGCTAGGAGCCTAGACCAAACCTAATCTTGGTCATACTAGTTTCAACTATCTAGGAATTTATGGTTTAATTTGGTCCAAGGTTATCTCCCTTGTTGGGTCATTTTCTCATCTTGAAGCCTCTAGTATTGGTTTTTGTTATCAAGCATCTTCCACTACCCTTTGTTTTCTCCTAGTGAGGATATCAAATTAAAATTGATTTTGATTATCTAGTTGAGTGCTCATCCACTCAAGGATGGTAAAGACCTCTTCTTCATCCCATATGACCAAGGTATACTCTAGAGATATAGTCTTCAATACTAGGGAATCCTTTGATTGCATGCTTTATGTGATTTGGCTCGATACCTACATATGTTTAGTAGGTAGAGGTATTGGCCATGTGGTTGGCTAGAGGTATCCATAGTCTGGATAGTAAGGATCTAGGTAATAGCACAGTCAACCATAAGGATCTACTGCATAGTTTTTCTAGGTTGAGACCATGTCTCTTACCAGGTTTTTAGGAGCAAGTTGTATGGACATCAAGATGGGTACCATCTACCTTCCAATGTTTTAGAAAGGGCCAAACTCTCTATCAAGGGGAGGGTATATTTGATATCCATTTGGGGGAGGTCAATAACTCTAATTAATTTGATGAATAAGAGGGTGATAGTAGTTCTAGTAGCTAAAACTTTGGAATTTTTATTGATGTTTGAGGGATATTATCTTATTATTCATGTCCCTCATAGCACTATGTAGCTTTTCTATTTCTTTGGATTATGAGGATGATGTGGTGGTGGTCATGATAGGAGGGGATGTTGATGTGGAGGGAAGATAAAACATAGATATTGGTTGGAAAGTGATTAGTTGGACAACCGAAGGGGGATGATACATTGGTTGAATATCCAAAAAAGAGGTGTAGGTGGCTTGGGGGATAACCTCCCAATTTATATGAGGTATGTTTTAGCTAGAGTGGCTATCCCATAGGATACTAGTAATGAATTATCCCCCAATTTTCTATCATCATGGCTATTTTAGAATTGATTTATTTGAGATAATATATGAAATCCATACCTAGTGTAAATCAAATTTCCTTTGGATCCCTTTGTCAAGCTTTCTAGAATCTAGTATTGAAGTTCTCCATGGCTTCCATAGGAGCCCTCTTGATGGTGGCTATTTGTTCCAATGAATATAATCCATCTATATTCTCTCTAAGATCTCAATGAGTTGATTTGCAAGTTGGTCCCAATCAATGATGGAATTTTGGGCAAGAAATACAAACCATTATCTTAATTTCCCTTTGAGGGAGGTGGCTATAAGTCTAAGAGCATATTTTTGTTCTCCAAAATTGTAAAGTGTATATAATTTTACGATGTGTTGGAGATGATCTACTAGAGTGGTAGCATCCTCTTTAGTGAAATATGGTAGGACCTTTAATGTAGAGGTGAAAATTTAACTCCATGTGGTTGGTGTTGTTGGTAATCATAGGGAGCCTCAATTATCCCAGGTAGGGAGTTCTTTGATTCTAGTTAAGTAGGGCAACCATAACTAGTTTTCACCTTATTTTTTAGCTACCAAGTTTAATATGAGAGATGAGAAGCTAGGGTTTGGCTCTTACTATTGACATGGTGGTGGATCTTGCACTCATTAAACTATGGGCCCATTTTTTATCCACTTGTGGATTTTCTTCACTTTTTCTTCCTAGCAAAGTCTCTACATGGTGATTATGCAACCCAAAGGAGCTTCCCACTACAACCTCATCTAAGGATGATGACTTCTCTCTCTTATGATTTCTTTATCAATAGATTCATCAAGTGAATTTTTAAAGTGCTTTCATAAGTTGGTGACCATGGCATTCACTAGAATCATGATCCAACTTCTAATCAAGGGATAAATATTCTAAAATTTAGGTCCCATCGAGCATGCTAGTTTGAACTATTAAGGAGTCAAGAGTGATCCCCTTGCACTTATTTGGCATCATGACCCCCCATAGTTGTGGCATTAGCATATATCATTACCTTGATCAAGCAAGTGCATCTGATACCATGTGCCTCATGTGGAGGTGCCAGTCCTAGGAATTTTTGGGAAGCATGGGATATGGATTCCACTAGATAACCTCTAGGTTTTTTATCCAATGTCGATTCCTTGCTTTTTGATTCCTTCATTGATGCTAATAATATTACTCCTACACTAGTCTAATCCTAACTAAATTACTTCAAAGAAAAATGGAAAGAGAAAATGAAACCTATCTATCCTATCCAATGGGGGAGATTTTCTAAAGAAGAGTAAGATACAATTTCTATCTCAACTCAATGGGATTAATGAACACATGAATAATGAATGACCAAGGGTGAACACATATTTGCTCATAAAATTAATATGCATAATCAAAAGAGGCTTAAGGACTATACATATAATTGTCGCAAGGTTCAAGTCTAGACCGAGCAAGAGAAAAGAAAAGGGAGAAAGCAAATGCTAGAGGTTAGATAATTGACACAACAATAAATCCAAAATCCTTTATTTAGATACAAGAAATCCTATTTATAATATTTATAGGTAAGGTATAAAATTCAAAATTCCCCCAAAAATTGAGTGTGGGTAAGAGCACCAACATCAGATTGGGTTGTAGGATTTAGAGGACCATATTGCATTAAATTTCAGGAGTTTGAAACTATGAGGAGTTAATTCACAATAAATTCCTCCACTGGTGGTATTGTAACACCCAAAAAAAATCATGAAATAAGAAAACATACAAAAAAAAGAGAAAAAAATTATCTATATTTTTTTTGACTAAGGAGAATGATTCATAAATCCTCACCCAACCTTAGACTGACTTACTGTTTGAAATCCCCTAATTTTCTCAATAACTATACCACACAATATTTTCTTCATGCAATTTTGTCTACATAAGCCTATCTTATGTTGACCATATAAGTACATCCCTCTCATTAGTCTTGATGAGCTAGACTTACCACCTTCAATAATTAGAAGGTGTACATGCATCTCCATATCCACACAAGTCATTATGTGTGGGTATGCTATGTGTACTATGAGCTAAGCTATCAATCTTGTCTACTGACAAGTTATCTTAACTCTGGTACAATCTTCCAAACCTAGTCACCAATATCCCTAAGGGGGTCTCAAGCCCTTAGGATATCCTCTAATTTCACCTAGAACTTACTAATGATTCATTATTTTAATCACACAAGAGCATTAAATATTGGGATACTAAATCTAAAAAAATAAATTGTCCAATAGCAAGAATAATAAAAGCGTAAAGAAAAAATCATCAAATAAGCATTCATTAAAGGAATATGATAAATGTAAATATAATTGAAATAAAAAAGATATCCTAAACATGGTAGTTGACAATATTCATTTAATACATAAGCATGTATGGAAAACCCCATAGCTTTAATAATTACTTTACATCTATTCCATTGGGGAAATATCCCCAGAAATCTAATATATTGGATAATCAAGCAAGAAGTAAGGTAGAGAGAAAACTTGTGAAGTGGTTCATTTCATGACTTTTGTCCTCCCGCTCTTCCATCGATCAAGTGAGGATAGTAGAGGATAAGGACACTCATGGGTCCAGATCGAAATTCTTCTAAATGCACTTACTTTTTTTAATGCCAAATTGCAACTATGCAAATAACCCAAGAAATTCAACTTTCTAATGCATAGCTAAAATTATATAACTACCCTTTCTATGACCCCTCTCATATACTCATGAGAGTCAAACCACCATGCATCGCACCATATGCTTTATTTGCAATAAATGATCCAAACCTTACTTAGCAATTAAAGTCCCATACCCTTAATTGTTAAATGAACTGGGTTCACACATATTATTTAATTAAAGCAAACCCTTCAATCCTACCAATAAAAATTTCTCTTAATTTCATAAAGTAAGGTCCCATACCCTTATTTTACAAATCAAACCATAATCACAATTATTATCCAATTAAAGCCATCTATTCTAATTTTCAAATAAACCTTTTTCTTCATTTCATAAAGTAAGGTCCCATACCATTAATTTACAAAACAAACCATAATCACATTTATTATCCAATTAAAGCCCATCTACTCTAATTTTCAAAATAAACATTTTTATTCTATTTCATAAAGTAAGGTCCCATACCCTTATTTTACAAAAAAACCAAAATCACATTTATTATCCAATTAAAGCCATCTACTCTAATTTTCAAATAAATCATTTTCTTCATTTCATAAAGTAAGGTCCCATATCCTTATTTTACAAAACCAACCATATTATCCATTTAAATCCACCTAATCTAATTTCCAAATAAGTCTTTCTCTTCATTTCATAATGTAACGTCCCATACCCTTATTTTACAAAATAAAACATAATCACATTTATTATTTAATTAAAGCCATCTACTCTATTTTTCAAATAAATATTTTTCTTCATTTCATAAAGTAAGGTCCCATACCCTTATTTTACAAAATAAACCATAATCACATTTTGTAGACACCTAAAATGCGTCATGTCGATGGCGACTACTCATATGGACATGCTACAAGACCATATGGAAGATCTTGGATAGACTCCAAGATAGAGCAGTGGTTCTAACCACTCAAGTTGGGCTCCTTGGCCTAATCAGTCTGAACCATAGCCCAGACCTATGGTCTATAGTCTGAACCATGGCTAAGGCCTACGGTTTATAGTCTAGACCATAGCTACAACCTATGGTCTTAACTGAAGTTTAGTTGGCCTTCATCCGAGCCAAATCGGTTTGAACGACCATTTGTTCTAGAAGAAGGTGGTTAGAGGATGAAAGCTTCCAATCCAACTATCCTAACCACCCCTTCTTGATCTTGGCTTCTCCATGAAGCCACCCCTAGCCCTGGGACATCCTATAAGTACCCCTTAGAATTAGGGAAAATAGAGAGAGTGCATTTTGGAGATCAAAGCAGCGAAGCCCTATCGAATTGTGGACTCACTTGAGTGCATAGAGAGAGCCTTGTTGCCATCCCCATTGCCAATTTGTCAAGCATCATGACGAATTAGGCCATGGATGCCCTAAGGACCTAGGAGAGCCAAGAAATGCTAATTCGGGCAAACGGAGGCCCCATTCAATGATTCAACCACCAAACTTGTCAGAGGACACCGAAGGCGACCCTTGAACATCAATTGGACAAGGAGATCAAGCCCACAACCCTTGAATTTGGAGGGCAAACCACTTGGTTGCTCACCATGGCTTTCAACCACGGTTTACAGTGTAGACCGCTAATCAGAGCTACGGTTTGCAATAGGGGTGACTTCTCCTTACTATTTTCATTACAAGTATGCTTAATTAGATTACATTTAGCATTTTACCTAGGTTCAATTGTTGTTTTAGAGATTTCTGACCAATATATTTAGTGTTTAGAGTAATTTTGTCATATTAGTGTAGAATATGCATTAATGGCTTCTTTTCATGCTTTCATGCTTCATTTCACATAATTGATCCATTAGATTGATAGTTGTAGTTCTTGTTTACATATTTCAAGCAATATTTATGAATCTTGCATATGTCTAACACCTTTTATTAGCTTTCTTGATTTTAGTTATAATGGCATATACATGTTTATTACCTTCAATGGGCCTCATCACGAGAGGTTGCCTATGTTTTTAACTATCTTCTGTTGTTTCTTGACCATAGGGATCTATATTCAAAGGAGCCTACATTCAAATCCTTCCTCAATGCGAAGAAGAGGGTCTACTCCACCCTAGGGCAGTTTGCGACTATTTGAAAAAGCATTTATAGTGCGCCTACCCCATTGGGGGCTTTGGCAATTGTATTAAGAGTATCAACATTCTGGTGACCCTAAGAGGGGCAATATTGTAACCAAATTTCATTGACAATATTAATAAAAGAAACACGCATTTTCATTGTTACATGCAATCTTGTTATTTTGTCATGCTTTCATGTTGATTTCATTAATGCAATAGCTAGGTGTACGCTTTTTGGGATAGGTCAGAAGGCGATCACGGTGGAACTCCGCAATTCATGCGATCTAACTATTGTTTCTTGATTTTTGAAATTGTAGGTATAGACCACAGCTATCAGCTATGGGCCAACAATTGAACCATAGGTTCAACACATGGTTTATAGTCTGAACCGTAGACCAGACCTACGGTTTACACCTGACAACATAGACAATAGAAATTAGAGTGCAGATCAACTCAGGACCTGAGGTAGGCCCTATTTTCCACTCTCTGTTCTTTTTTTACTCTCTGTGTTTTTACAGAATGCATAAAAGTGAATGAAATTAGGAAAAACAAATTAAAAAAGGAAAATTAATCATGTCCTAGTTCATTTAGCATTTGCATCTGTAGAAAGGCATTGCTGGGAACAACGGACCTATGATTGCAGTCCACCCTAGGCTACAACGTGCTTGATAGAAGTGTCTATTTGGTTTGCATGTGTGAGGCCCAATTAGTGGCCATTGTCATCGTAATGTGCATTGTCTCAAAGAGCATCTAGATTAGTTTGCATTTTTTGAATGTAAAACGTTCTTTCATTTGCATAGCATATAGAAAATGAGCATGAGTGCTATATGATGCATTTCTTTTATGTACAATAAAATGAACCACACACACCACTTGGCACTTAAATGCTAGTGAGTTGGGCTTGACATCCAACCACTAGTAGGGTTCAATGATGGTGGGCATAATTTCCATCCACTGGCCCAAATCCTATGCACCCTTTGTTACTAGACCAATACCAGATCCAAGAACCTTTCGTACCCTAGAAAATTTGCATGTATTCTCTTCGGAGGGTATAACATTGATTGGGGGAAAATGGGTGAGGAT
The DNA here is from genome assembly GCA_028583015.1 of Wollemia nobilis. NCBI lineage: Eukaryota > Viridiplantae > Streptophyta > Pinopsida > Araucariales > Araucariaceae > Wollemia > Wollemia nobilis. Next base: position 1,306,193 of record JAQPPZ010000220.1, on the reverse strand, counting down.
CTGGGAGGACTTGTGCTCCTTGACCATGTGTGGGCTTCATTACCACACATTATAGGTTGGATTACGTGACTTGGAGTTCATAGCCAAGTTGTCGAGCTACGAGTATATAGGTGAAAGCCAATTTAAACTGAGAATATCATTCAACGCTTTTCAAAACATGATAAGGAGTTCTATACTGATACAAAAAATTATTGAAACAACATCAAATAGTCTAGGGCTCACTTTTAAAACTTAATACGAGATAAACACCATTGTATACCTTGTTTTCTTAATAAAGAATAAATCTAGACACTAGGTGCACCATGGTGGAGACACGGGGCAATCGACAAAGGCACAAGCCTGAAGCCCATGACCAAGCCCCAATAGATTCACATCAGCACATGTCGAATCCTCACCCACATGCGCTCCTCAAACATCATTCGACGAGCATTAGAGGAGATAATTCGACAAGGGGGGAACCTATTGAGCATACCCCCAATAGAGGAGCTTCTGTGCATTCCTCTAGATATAGAATAGAGCATGGAGCCTCTCAACATGAGGGCATTCCACTCGAAAGCCATTACCAGGATCGCATTGCACGTGCATCCATAGGATCGGCTGAAGAGTATGTTATACAGGGATCCAAATTGGTACCCCTACATCATAGGTCTGTAGGAGGATCCGTGGCTCCACCTTCGGAGTACAGACATGATCGAGACCCACCCATTCAGGGGCATGCAGATAGGGCCACCATTGAGCATAGGCCTGTGCAAACTCCCACACATGGTGAACATCAAAATATCACTATTGATATGGCTAAGGTGGGAGCCAATGGCACACCACCACATGAGCGATGGAGATCCAGATAGTTAGATGGATTAGGTAGCATCCTTGAGCAGCTAGGCTATAAGCCTTCGGCTCCACCCACCCATGCTCCGAGTGAGCATAGTGGAGGTTCTATTAGGACTACTCGAGAACATGGAGAGGCTTCTAAGCACCCTCATGTGACACATCCACCATCCATGCATGGTGGCACAGAGCATAGAGCATAGTAGGATGCCCATGCCATCTTTATAGACAAGGGCAAAAGCATCACAAATCAGTCATATGGGTACAGAACCCATAAGGTCACTCGCACAGAGCATGCATACCAGAGGCCTATCATGGCCAATGACCTTGATAGATCACATAGACTAGTATCTGAGTAGCGATGATAGCTCCTCCAAGATCAATTGGAGGATGCTCACCTAGAAAGGTAGTGCATTGAAGAGGAGAATCTTCAATCGTAGAGGCTCATCAGACAAAGACTATACGAGTAGCACCTATGGGAAGAATGCATCCTTACCCAAAAGGAGCGCGTAGAGTAGGAGGATAGGCTAGCTAGGGCTGGTCTATATACTCATGTCGAGAATAGAGAGCACACTCAGAGAAAGGCTTTTTCACAAGCCGATGCGTAGTAGGAGCGCAGGGATGCTCATACTCATATTAGCGCCCAACAAAGGGAATGACCACCACCATTCGAACATGAGGGGCAACAACAATATGAGGAAGAAGAGGGAGCAGGAAACAATCAAGAATATCTTAAAGAATCCCTAGTCGAGGAGGAGGAGGAGGAGCAATGACCTCCACCTCGATAGAGGAAGAATGTACCTCCGAGACCACCCTCACGTCAGCTTAGGGAGGAGGACTTCTTATCCTCAGAGGCTTATAAAGCCCTAGTTGAGAAGGTAAAAGTGATTGAGAGGTAAGGCATGACACTTCAAAAGTTGATGTTAAGAAAGATTCACAATGAGCCTTTGGACCCCTCGATACCTACTCCAGCTTACCCTGAGCATTTCGTTATGCCTAGGTTAGACAAATTTAAAGGTGATGAAGATGCACAGGAGCATGTCACAGGATTTTTGGATGCTTATTTCTAAATTGCTAGCAATAATGCCTTGCTTTTGCACACATTTGTTATGACCCTTTTAGGCCTAACCCGAGAGTGGTTCAATCAGCAAAAGAGGCACAACATTACTAGTTTTGAGCAATTGGATGATGCTTTTCTTGAACACTTTTCTTTTGGCATCAAGAAATAGGCAAACCTTTCTGACTTGGCTGTGCTAGCTCAGCGCGATGATGAGCCAATTGAACAATACAGAAAGAGGTGGAGAAGATTGATGGTAAAGCTGCCATTCCCTATTCCTACTATGGAATTAACTTGAATGTTCACTAGGAGTTGTGCCAAGCACATCTCGCTACTATTGCAACTGCAATAGTATCCGACGTTCGAGGAGGCTTTGGCGCAAGCCAAGGTGATTGAAGACATCAAGTTGTAGGAAGGCAATTTGAAGCTTAAGAATAGGAAAGAGGGGCCTAAGAAAAGCTCCATGAAGCAAAAGGGCAAGTAGGCCCACATCAACCAGGTAGTGCTAAACCTCTAGAGAGAGGATAAAGGGTAGAAAAAGCAGAATTATCAGGCCCAACCTCCTCCTACGTAGTATAAAAAGTACAATAACAACTATAAGGGAAAAAATAAAGAACAATACCCACCTCACCAATTCACACCTCTAACAGAATCATTGACTTCAATATTCCACTAGTTATGTGAGGCTAAGGTGATCAAACTACCCGAGGTTAAGCTAGTCGATCCGAATCAGCCCAAGTCGAAGGGATATCAGGATGACTTGTTTTGCATCTACCACCGAGCGAAGGGCCATGACATCGAGGTATGTTGGTCCTTCAAGCATATTGTGTAAAACATGATTGAAAAGGGTGAGCTTGTAATACCAAGTAATCCATAGGTGCCTGACAACTAGAACATGGGGATTTACAAAAATCTACTACCAAACCATGAGGCACCATGCAACAACGTTGGCCAGGTCAACCAAGTGCGAGTCGAACCACCTACCCAAGGGTTCGTAGGCATGGTCAATGTTGTTACAAGACATGGGAGATATGAGTAACCGAATCAACCATGTGCTCCCATAAGAATACAAGCCACATCGAATCAGTGATCGACACAAAATATTCTAGGCCCACCAACAAGACCGATGGTGACCATACGGAGCAGGTTAGTCCAAAACCTATAGATAGCTCTTGCGAAGCTGTCTATATATGAACTAATACAGTAGTCCCCTAGGCATAGGGAGACTCTTATGGACATTCTAAGGTCCATCAAAGTATAGTCTCAGGATGCACAGGCATTTACCAATTTTGTGGGACATGTACAGTAGTGCCAGGAGCCCATGATCCAGTTTTATGATCATGAAATTAAGATGGTTCCTATAGATATGGCTGACCCACCATTGCATATCATTGCATGCATTAATCATGTACCATTTAAGAGGGTCTTGATCGACACTGGTTCATCGATCAACATAATAACGACCAAGGCATTGAATCATTTGAAGCTACCAAAATCACACATTGTGCCCACCACCTTCATGTTGAGAGCGTTTAATGATGCCCTATGCTCGACGGTTGGCATGATTGTCCTACCTATGCAGGTAGGCCTAAAGACCATCTCTGTGATGTGTCATGTGATCGAGGGGGCCATGCAATACAACATCCTACTCGAGAGGCCTTGGATTCATGAAATGCATTGTGTTCCCTCTATATTACACCAATGTGTAAAATATCTGCATGAGGGATGGGTTCACGTAGTGTCATCAGATGAAGAACCTTTTAAGTTCATGAACCTAGCGGATTTGCCTGGGGGTTTCATACTCCCATCAATGCACCTGGACATCCGACCCACATCATCGATTAAAAATCTAGGAGGTAAACCAATAGTACATGCTCAACCATCGATATCTATGTCTCACAGATCTAAGCGCACTACTACTACTTCACTAAAACCGACTACATCAGTGATGCTTCGGGATGACAGGAAGTTAAAGGTAAAGATGGGCAAAAAAGAGAAGAAGCAAACACCCGAACCAGTCACTAAGGAGGCTCCCATCCCCATGGAAGTGGAGGAAGCCCAAGACATAGCCAAGGAGGTACCTCAACCTGCCTCACCTACATCATCAGTAGGGTCATCCACACCATGGGTGATAGTACATCTCACCAACACTAGATTAGGCGAGTATATTGTGTAGAATGTAACCTTCGGACCAATTCTAGAGACTACGCAAGAGATGGGTCGACCGTCCACTCATCGTTATCTGGTTGGATCGGTGGTTCCATTGGGAGAGCCACCTAATCAGACTAATTTCATCTACGTTGGGCTAGATCAGCTTCCAATGTGAGAGCCCATGGATGAAGATCGTGATGAACCTTTCACTGTAAATGTTCATTATTTATCCAACCTGGAGTACTCCATGCATATTTTTGAGTTGTATCACTGGCATGGGTATGGACTTGGTCTATTTGAACAAGGGCATAGAACTCCGTTCGAGCCACGTTATCAGCTAGCAACTGATAGGTTTGGATTGGGGTTATAGATACAAGGACAAGATGACTTGCTTGCAGCATCCTTAGATCACTTGTACCTGAGTCTGGGGGATGATGTGGACTTCAATCCATATCATCCTAATATTTCTAGCTTTTGGAGGACTAACCCGATGGTATCTATCATCACTACTGAGCCACTTGAAGAACATCATGAAGGGTTCCTAGAGTAGACTGATATAGATCAAAACCCTAGAGGCAACCTGGGTCATCAAATCCATAGTGCAGCCGATGACACAGGTGTGCAGGGCATAACCCCATAGTTTTAGGTGATCTCGAGTCAGGAGATCTTTACAATGATGATGGAGAGGAGTCCACCTCCGAGATAAGTGGACCAAGTTATGATGTTGATAACGAATCCTCAAACAATGATCAATCTGAGGAGGAAGCTGAGGGGGCTATTTAAGGCCTTTGTATGTGCATCACCTACTGCCTATAGAGTCGGTACATGTTACCAAAGAGATCCTTCCCAACATTGATCATTCGAGGGAAGAAGCAGAGCTAGATTTCTTGGCGATGTCACACTTGCGGTATAATTATCTAGTTTTTCTAGATAGTGATGACAACAATCAAGAAGTCAGATTCATGGGGCCGCACTTGCTAGAGCGCCCCATAGGAGTAGGAGCGAATGATGGGTTCTAGGTTGTAGATAGTGATGAAGAAGATGAGTTAGAGAGGGCCTACCTTGGTCCTCCTTATTTGCATTACCATCATCAACCCATCGACATAGATGAGGTCTATCGATAGTTACGTGTTGGTCCTCATCTGAGAGCAAGACGGTTAAACCTGGATCAAATTTATCGGTTGGTTAATCCCCTTCCATCGACCTACATGGAGCTCCATGAGCCAAATGATCCTATTTTGTAGTCAGTGCATAGGGAGGATCTAGTTGTTCATAGTCCTCATAGAGAAGACCCCTTTGTGCCTGTGCCATTAGAGCTAGATCATGGGTATGAGGACTACATCGATTATGTAGAAGTTGGTCCGTGTGGTCCTGGAGATCAATTCCATTCCATAAACATGGTCTCCATTGATTTGACCACTCCACTCCGTAATCCAGTAGATCCATCCAAACCATTGTATCTTAACAAAGATGCTATCGACTGGGATCATGTTGATTCACCCATTGAGCCTAAATATTTCTTCCCTAATGAAGAAATGTTACAACCATTTCATTTTGTGCCAGGCTGTGCATACGATGTCTATCATGCTAAAAATACTTCCAACATGGAACCTATCAACCCGGTTGATGACATCCATTTGATTCCTACGCCTCATCAGCTTGAGGAGGGATCACATATGTCAGTAGAGGAAACCTTTGAGGTGGATATCAGTAATGATCCCACCAATGCAAAGAAGGTTAAATTTGGAGAGAGTCTCACTCCAGATGAGTGGGCCACCCTCATCCCTCTACTGAAAGAGAGACCAAATCTGTTTGCTTGGATGTATAAGGATATGCCAGGTCTAGACCCAAAATTGGTTATGCATAACCTTTCGCTAGATCTGACGAAGAAGTCGATCAAGAAAAAGCTTAGAAAGATGCACCCAATAGTAGCCTTAATGGTGAAATATGAGCTACAAAAGTTGTTGGATGTAGAATTTGTAATCTCCATCGACTATCCAGAATGGGTGTCCAATATGGTACCCATGGGAAAACCTGATGGAAGAATCCATATTTGCATGGATTTTAGAGACCTAAATAAGGCAACACCCAAAGATTCATTTTTGTTGCCCAATATTGATGCTCTCGTAGATGCAACTACAGGTCATGAAATGCTCTCCTTAATGGATGGTTTTTCTGGTTACAATCAAATTCAGATTAAACCTGAAGACCAACATAAAACCATGTTTATAATGCCATGGGGAACATTTTGCTATAAAGTTATGCCATTTGGCCTCAAAAATGTTGGTGCCACATATCAGTGGGCCATGACATACATTTTTCATGACTATATGCATAAAATTCTAGAAGATTATATCGATGACTTGTTGGCCAAGTCATTGCTATGAGAAGAGCATGCAGAGGTCTTAAGGAAGGTCTTCGATCACTTGATAGAGCACAATGTCAGGCTGAATCCTAAGAAGTGCGTATTTGGCATAACTTCTAGAAAACTACTAGGATTCATCATCTCTAAGTGAGGCATCGAAGTTGACCCAATGAAGGTCAAGGCTATCTTGGAAATGCATCCTCCCACTAATATTAAAGAGTTAAGGAGCCTTCAAGGCAAGGTAGCATCGATAAAGTGATTCATCACTCAGTTATCGGATAAATGTCGACCCATGAATCGACTGCTACATAAGGGGGTCCCATTCAACTGGGATGAGGACTGTCAAGCAACCTTCACTAAAATAAAGCAATACCTGGTGACGCCGCTAGTGCTAGCTCCACCAAGGCTAGAGGTGCCTTTTCTACTATATATATCAACAATTGACTTTGCACTAGGAACCATGTTAGCCCAAAAGAATATGCAAGGCAAAGAATATGCCATATATTATATTAGTCGAACCTTGGTGAGCTATGAGCTCGGGTATGCATATGTGGAAAAATTATGTTTAGCAGTAGTGTTCACTACAAAGAAATTGTGACACTATATGTTAAGTCATACGACATATGTTATATCCAAACAAAATCCTTTGTAGTACATGATGAGTAAGACGTATCATAATACGTGTATTGTGAAGTGGATCATGCTATTGATAGAATTCGATCTGGAATTCATAAGCCAGAAGTCCATTAAGGGATAAGTCATAGCGGATCAATTAGTTGAGGCACCACTATCAAATAGTAGGCCTCTAACCATAGAGCTTCTGGATGATGCAGTCTTCATCATATCTGAAGCTCCCGAACTCGAAGAACTAGAGAACAATGTTGATATGACTCTGTTCTTCGATGGTTCGAAGTGCGAGCAAGGGGTGGTGTAGGAATAGTGTTTTTCATGCCACAAGGAGCTCCTATGCCCTTGTCATTTAAACTAGACTTTCCATGCACCAACAACAATGCTGAGTATGAAGCCCTACTACTGGGCCTCCACATAGCCATCACCATGAATATTAAAATATTAAACATCTTTGGTGACTCCTTGCTCATAGTAAATCAAGTTAAGGGGCTCTTCCAATGTCGATGTCCCATATTGAAAGCTTACAAGGATCTTGTTGCAATATATCTGGCTAAATTGGAATGGTATGACATCGAGGCAATCCCTCGATCATCAAATAGGTTCACAGACACCATGGCTTCTTTGGGATCCTTAATCCCTCAGAATCCATCTACTGATTTCACTACCATTCATGTTAAAATGCTTTCACACCCAACTACAGAATGTGAAGCCTTTGATAATAGAATGTCAGTCAACATGATCAACGTAGAACCAAAATTTGAATGGTTCTGCAGAGTTGAAGACTTTCTGAAGAAGGCACCCTAGGGGTCATTAACCTCTCAGAGTCTGACGGGGAGTGGTACCACCATTCACCATAAGGTTGTTTCCCAGTCTGCATTTGCAAAAGTAAATACGTAGGGGGAGCAAGTCATCTTAGCAGTCGAAGCTGAGGCTTATCAAAATTGGATGTCACAAATCCATGACTTCCTGAAGCTTGGTGTAATCCCAGAGGGATTACTGCATGCCATGAAGCACACATTTAAATAGAAAGTGGCTAAATATGTCTTAATAGGAGACATCTTGTACCGACGAGGCTACGATGGAGTTCTCCTTCATTGCTTAGAGCCCCAAGAGGCATCATGGGCAATTTCGTAGGCTCATGATGGTACGTGTGGTGGCCATTTCAGCGGCATGGCCATCATCAAGCGCATCCTTCGAATGGGCTACTATTGGCCCACTATGGAGAAGGAGTGCAATGTGTATGTCAAGAAATGCATCAAATGTCAACATCATGCTAATCTTATGCACTTGCCATCATAGGCCTTACAACCCATCCAAGCGGCTTGGCCATTTGCTCAGTGGGGACTAGATCTTATAGGCAAGATCTCTCCTCCATCATCGGGCCGACATACATTTATAATCATGGCTACTAAGTATTTCACAAAGTGGGTGGAAGCAATACCCTTAACAATGATAACTGGAGCTCGTATAGCAGAGTTTATACTGGAGCATATCATAAGTCATTTTGGGATTCCATCCAAAATAATATCGGATAATGGAACGTCCTTCAAGAACAAAATTATGAGAGCTTTGACATCTAAATATAGAATCAAACATAGTTTTGTGACTCCATACTATCCACAAGAAAATGGGTAGGCTGAAGCTTCAAATAAGATAGTGGTGGCCATCTTGAAAAAGATGGTCCAAGAAAACCACAAAGACTGGCATATCCAGCTACCCCTTGCATTATGGGCTTACAGGACTAGTATTCGGATGCCCACTAGGGCAACACCATTCTCACTAGTATATGGCGTTGAGGCCATTATGCCCTTGGAATTGGAAATTCCAATGTTGCACATCACATTGAAAGAGTTCATCGATGATGACACCGCATGACAAGCTCGACTGGATCAATTGATGTTGCTTGATGAACATCACATGAATGCCCTGGAGCATCTCCATGTTTATCAGGAGTGACTAAAATGAGCTTACAATATCAAAGTCCACTAGAGAGACTTTGAAGTTGGGGATCTTGTCTTGAAAGAGAACCAATATAACTCTAATTTACCGCCAGATATGCGAGACAAATTCATGGCTAATTGGCTAGGACCCTATATCATATCTAAAAATATTGGTCTGGGTACCTATCACCTAACATCGCTAGGAGGTGTTGAAGAGCTTGAACCTCTCAACATCATCCATATTAAGGTATTTTATGCTTGAAGAGCATAGTAAAAGGCTCCGAGGGTTGCTTGTAACCGCTCGGTCATCCTAAAAGGCTCCAAACACTCTCATAAGTAGTTTGGTCAATCAAAAAGCTCCAAAGGCATCTATAAGCCCTTTGGTCAAATCCTAAAAGGCTCCAAGGGTTCCTAAAACTGCTTGGTCATGTCATTCAAAGGCCTTGAGGGTTTGCTTATAATCGCTCGGTCATCCTAAAAGGCTCCAAGCTCGTCTGTGAGTAGTTTGGTCAATCAAAAGGCACCAAGAGTTTCTGAAAAATTGCTTGGTCAACCCAAAAGCTCCAAGGATTCTTAAAAGATCACTTGGTCATCCCAAAAAGTCCCAAAGGTGCTCATAAACCCTTTGGTCAAACCCAAAAGGCTCCGAGGGTTTGCTTAAAACCGCTCGGTCATCCTAAAAAGCTCCAAGGATTTTGCTAAAAAATCGCTTGGTCAATCTAAAGGCTCCAATGACATTTCCTCATCGTTTGGTCACTCCTAAAGGCTCTAGAGGCATGTACTCACCGTTTGGTCAGATATGAGGCTCAAAACTCATAAAAATTATAAAATCAATAAAATCCAAAAAAATTGGTAAAGCATAAAATCCAAAAATATTTGCATTTGCATTTGAATTTTGCATTTTCATTTTGCATTCACTCATGCATCCACTGCATTATTGCATTGCATATAGGCATTCATCATCCGTTGCATTCCATAGTAGGAGGGATTATGTTTGTCAGTCTTACAAATGACACCATGTTTGTGTCTAAATCATGCATCTCTGCATTTATCATAAATCCATCATTCATGTGAGTAATTGTGTTTTTCAACACAACCTATTTTGTTGCTATGGAGATATACTAGGGTTTTTTGGTCATTCAACCATACCTAGAGGTCTTATCAAGAGTTGGTAGAAAGCTTGCTTTGCTTTTGTAGCTGAGGTTCAGTTAGTATAGCCCTTAGCATATCAGAATCCTATCACTAATCAATAAATTAAACAATCCTAACAAGGACTAGGGGAAGATGAAAGTCATGAAGCAGGACCGGGTATCCTGAGGTGAAAAGAGTTATTCTTGCTTATCCCTCTGTGCGGATGGTATGGGAAATGTTGGTAGTTGGCAAAAGGATAGGTTAGTTCCCTATTCAGAATCCCTTGCTTATGATAAAATGAGCAATATCCCAGAGTGATATCCCACATCAATCCTCAAGATTGATACCCTAGATCGATATCATAGATCGACTTCCCAGATTGATATCCCATATTGATATCATAAGATCGATATCCTCAATCGATATACCAAAAATAGTTTTCCCAAGTAAATCCCCCAAAGGAAAGTTTTTGAAGAAAATTATCAAATGTAAATGCCGAAAAGTGAAGATCAAATGAAGATCAGAAAATAGGCTCAAATCAAGTTCAAAGTGAAGATCAAATGAAGATCATAAATCAAAATTTTGAGTGGAGATCAAATGAAGATCAGAAATCCAGTTCGAAGAGAGATCAAATGAAGATCCAGAGATAGTTCAGAATGAATATGGAATCGACTCCCTTGCTTCACCACATATGAGCAAGTATCCCAAAAATTGAAGGATAGAAAGGAATGAGCCTGAATCCCTAGAATTGTCGGCACTACTGTACCTTACGCATGATGATATGTCTGATACACTTGCATCTCGCTTGTGGGTAGACCAATGTTTGAATGTGGAAGAGCTAGCTTCAGGTGTCCTGCATTGCCTAGTGGCTTAGTCCAACTAAAATCTAAACTTGGGATTGGATAAGACATTTGTGGAACCCCTATCTTAGCAATGGGCTGAAAGAATCCCACCTGACATCGAGGAACGCTCATGTCTTATCTTAATATATTCATGTGCACACACAGGGATAATGAATAGTTAGGGCCTATCCTAGCAAAAGCCTTGCACTTCAGAAGTCTAGTGTGGTTAGTATGCAACTTTTGATAAGTCTACTAGGGTGTTTGAGTCTCATGGAAAACCTCAAAAATTTCTCTAATAGCAACAAAATACCAAATATCACAAACCATATAAAATCATCAAATTGCAAAGTATCGAGTCCATGATACATCATCATATAAAGCACAATCAAGATATAGGATAGATACCGGATGGATATTAGAAATAATATTTAGATGACCATTGACTATATTATGCATATTTTTCAAATTTGCAAAAGAAAATAGAATGACACATTATATCATTCGCATCATAACATCGCATACCATTGCATTTCATATATGGGTGATTAATTGATCAAATTCTTATCTTAAGGATTTTCAATTACATTCATGATTTTTATACATTCTATGGTGTCATCCATTAGATTGATAAACATAATTGCATTCATTCCTTATGTTTTAAAGTGATTAAAGCATACAAGTTCATTTACATTAGATTACCATCATGTAAATAATGCATTACATACATTGCACATCTAAGCATCTAGATCACTGCATATCATCATCATCATAAATTAAATAGCTATCTAGTGCATGTCATCCATACATCACATCATATAGCATCAAATTAACATAAGAATTGCATCCATGTGCATCACATAAATATAAAATTAAAAATACACAAGTACACATAATGAGTCATAAATGATCAATCTCATATATATATATATGTGTGTGTGTGTGTGTGTGTGTGTGTGTGTCCAACAGAGTACATCAGGAGTACAAAATTCCCATAGGCTACAATCGTGTAGGTCCTAGACCTTACACCAAAAATGGTACATATGCAAAAATGTAGCCTAGATCTAGTAGAGCCCTAGCTCTAGCCTGCTCCCCCTAAACTAGAGCTCTCATCACCTCCCTCAGCCCTATGCTCTGGAGCCTGCTCTGTAGTCGACTCTGGTGCCTACTGTGTGCCCTATTGAGGGCCCTGTGTGCCACCTAACCCAAAGAGGCCTAGCACATGGGATACTGGTATGTCTATGTGGCTAGACCTATGACTAGAGGTCACACCCATCTCCCTATGACCCCTATGAGAGCTACCTCCATGTGTGCTAGAGGACCTATGTGTCCTCTTTGTCCTCTGAGACCCCATAGCATGTCTATCCTCTAGCACCTCCAAGCCCCACAATATGATAAAGCCCTCTAGCTAGGAGATGCGAGCTGCCCTCACATCACAAAGGTCATTTCCCTCCTCTATGAGGGAAGTGAGCCACCTAATCTCTACCATGGGATCACCACCTCCTAGTAGTATAGTTGATGGTGCTACTGGTGGTGCCATGATAGCCTGAGATGAGGAGGGGTCTCCTCTATGAGCCTAGGACTGAGCCAAGTCCCTCTCTACTATAGTCATAGCTCATTGTACCTCTGATACCTATAGTGAGCTAGTCAGCTCTTGAATCTGACTCTCTACTATTGTGGCATGAGTTATGGCACCTATGAGCTCCTCCTAGATCTACTACCATTATCTCTCACTATGAGCTAGCTTCACCTCTAACATGGTGATGCTAGTGTCCCTCTATAGCATCTGAGTGTGGAACCACCCAACCTAGCTCTGTAGATCTACTACCTAGGCTAGCAACTGGCCTACCTCACTATTTGGAGGCACCTCACCCTCATCTAGTGCCTCCTCCTCGATATTCATAGGGGGTGCATCTCCTACTATAGCCTCTACCCCCTAACCACCCTCAGTCTATGGGTGCACATTGCACCCCTATGGATCAGCCTCAACCTCATCATCAACCCGATCGAGGGGCCCAGATCCCTGCCACTATCGTAGCGACCACCAAGCATCATATGTAGGAGTAGTCCCAGCCATAGAAACCCTTGACTCCTAGAAATCATCAATCGCATCACCAAGTGTTGTCGATTGTACCCACTATAAACCTGTCTCTAGAGCTAACCACTTATAGATGATCGATAGCTCTGGTATATCCTACACTAAGCCAAACTACCATAAGACATGAGAGTAAAAATGGTACTCCTTGATCTCATCCTTGCGGCCCAGGAGCCACCTATCTCGATGAGCCTGATGTAATCGCTCATCAGCCTTCAGCCATGCAGGGCACCCCATGTATGGGTGCCACTCTATATCATCGGGCCTCAATCCTATGAATCTACTAAGGTAATGCTCGATGTCCCCTGCATGGGACCTACTCTGGAACCCCTCCTCCTCATGGGGCTAGCAAGCTACGTAGCACTGGTGCTCATCATCAATGGTAGTCAATGTCAAGTGGTAGCTCTATAGGATGCTCAATGTGGATATGCTACCAACCCTAGATCTATAGTAGTAGGCTATAGCTGATGCCTACCTGCTCCTACAAGTCACTTGATACAGCTCTTGGTAGAGCTAGCATAATAAAGTGCTCCCCTAGGCTAGGAGTAGTGGCGAGGATGGTGCTCTGAACAACCCTCCTGACATTGCAAGAAGGTTCTAGGGGATCCTCATGCCTGAGGAGTCTGGAAGGACTATCTGCATGACCAGGTGCATGAAGACTACCTCTCTGATAGAGAAGATGTGCTCCCCTTGCTAGTAGCCGATGTGTACACCTTCATGATCCATCTATCGCTGGGCCTCATCACTCCGATCATCAAAGATAGCATCACAAATAACCTTCTTCCTCTGAGAGGAAGAGGAGGTGATGGCCTCACCATCAATAGGGATCCTAAATATCTGATAGACATCCTCTAGGGTGATGGTCATTTCACCCATCGATAGATGAAATGTGTTGGTCCGGGCATTCCAGCTCTGGGCCAACGTGGTCATATATGTTGTATCTACCCTAATCATGGGTAGATCCAAGACATAGCTAAAGCCAATGGCTCTGAACCACTCCCGCTCCCCTATAGTAAGCTGTCTATGGAGGGTGTGAAGTATGTCTGGCTCTCGGGCCCTAGAAGTCAATGTCTAGAAATAAACAATGCATAAGAGAAAAATCTAACTAAAAACAAGCAAAAATAGATAAAAAATGACTCTAAAAATGTCAAAAACATCAAGAAAATTCAAAAGGCATCTCAGACATGCAATAACTGGCATTAATTGCCAGAAAACCTTAGAAAAGTTAGAAAAATTGGAAAAATTTTCCAAAGTCATCGAACCACGGGTCAACCTTGCGGTCCGACTGCGGTCAAATTTGACCGTTGGAAATTTAAATTCTAACCATAGCTGATAGCTGTGGTTCCCAAACTAACAATTGGGAGCCATAGGTGCCAGCTATGGTCTAGGAATGAGACCCATTTTGGGTCCCTTCCTAGCCTAGCTAGCCAAAAAAATAATAAAATCTAACCTAGCCTAGTCTACGGTGAGGTTCGTTGCCAACAATTTAGTGAAGTTCATTAACCCATTACTTAATGCGGTTTATTTTTAGTTGGTAATGAGTGCGAGGACTTGGTTTTGAGTTACCTTACCCACACCATGGCCTCTGCTAGTGGATGGCTGTCCTGGGTCTGCCATCGGGGTATGAGTGAAATTTGAGGTCAAGTTTGGCAGCATTTCGGATCAAGGAATGTCTCTCACCTCTCAGAGCTCTCTGAAATGCAATTATTTGAATGAGAATAATGAAATTTTCAAAGTGGGAAAACTATTTATAGTTTCCCTAATTTTGATGGACCGCAACCCCGACTTGCGGTTCCCAAATTGGAAATTTTCAATCGTAGACCGTACTCGTGGTTTGCAACCAGCATTAAATGCACTCAAACCCCACCGTGGGAAGGTCTAAAATGATAAATTAATGACTCCTAATGGATCAAATTTCAAAAAGAGCAATCAATATTGCAAAATTTGGTGATGTTCAAAGCACTAGGATTGATCAATAAATCAAAATTAACAAAAAAATCAAATAATTAAAAAACCAAATGCGCCTCGTATTCAGTAATTTACCCTATACACTTGGCGGTTGCAGCGACTTGTGATCCATGCAATTCGGCAAGATGAGTAAATTACCATAAGGACATTTGGGGTAAAAATTGTCATCATTGATCTGATATGCTTCTTTTCAATCCCTAAGAAGGCCTTCGAGGCCGGACTGCTCCATGGGAATGAGGCATTGCATGTCATTTCTCCTATGACATATTTTCAGCAAATCATCGATAATTTGATTCAACATAAATCTAATTGGATTTGTATCAATTTGATTCCCTAAGATGGCTATTGCAGCCCGACTGCTCCATGGGATAGAAATGTGCAAATACTATTAACAGTTGGAATCAGAAGCTGAACTAGGCCTAGCCAAGGCATTAAAATGCTCAAATCTAAATTTGTTCAGATCATTCATAGTGGTCAAGCGACCTCGTCACTTCAATCATTGTCATTACCCTCATCGACTCATCGCTTGAGGGGGTAGTCATAATATCAAATCATAATCAAAATCAGTAGAAGATCCCAGAGATCGTAGATCCCTTGATCTTGTCAAAATTGCGTTCGTCCTTGCGAATCATTGTCAACAACTATCATAAGCTTACCCCTTTGCTTGGGGAAAATAGCAAATATGATAATTTATTTGTAACTCTCATCCTTTCGGTTATATAGGCCTAACTCCTATTGTAGCACCAAAGCTACTCGAATGTCTGATGATGAGTGCAAACTCTTTCAAGTTTAAGCCTCCAAAGAGTTGGAAGCAATGATTCCAGGATGCACATCCTTTTGCAGGACCTAGGGGCATCTAATGTTGATCCAGACTAATGATCATCATAGAACCTTCGACATCATTTTAGGAGGTCTATTTTTGCTCAGCATTGTTCGATCTCACAATGCATCTCAAAAGGGGCATCTGTAGACACCTAAAACATGTCATGTCGAGGGTGACTACTCATATGGACATGCTACAAGACCATATGGAAGATCTTGGATAGACTCCAAGATAGAGTAATGGTTCTAACCACTCAAGTTGGGCTCCTTGGCCTAATCAGTCTGAACCATAGCCTAGACCTACGTGGTCTATAGTCTGAACCATAGACTACTACGGCATCTTAACTAGAAGTTCAGTTGGCCTTCATCCAAGCCAAATCGGTTTGAACGACCATTTGTTCTAGAAGAAGGTGGTTAGAGGATGGAAGCTTCCAATCCAACTATCCTAACCACCCCTTCTTGATCTTGGCTTCTCCATGAAGCCACCCCTAGCCCTGGGACATCCTATAAGTACCCCTTCAGAATTAGGGCAAATGAGAGAGAGTGCATTTTGGAGATCAAGAGCAGCGAAGCCCTATCGAATTGTGGACTCACTTGAGTGCATAGAGAGAGCCTTGTTGCCATCCCCATTGCCAATTTGTCAAACATCATGATGAATTAGGCCATGGATGCCCTAAGGACCTAGGAGAGCCAAGAAATGCTAATTCGGGAAAACAGAGGCCCCATTCAACGATTCAACCACCAAAATTGTCAGAGGACACCGAAGGCGACCCTTGAACATCAATTGGACAAGGAGATCAAGCCCACAACCCTTGAATTTGGAGGGCAAACCACTTGGTTGCTCACCATGGCTTTCAGCCATGGTTTACAGTGCAGACCGCTAATCAGAGCTACGGTTTGCAACAAAGGTGACTTCTCCTTACTATTTCATTTCTAGTATGCTTAATTAGATTACATTTAGCATTTTCATGGTTTAATTAGGATTTTAGAGACTTCTGACCAATAGATTTAGTGTTTAGACTAATTTTGTCCTCATTAGTGTAGAATATGCATTAATGGCTTCTTTTCATGCTTTCATGCTTCATTTCACATAATTGATCCATTAGATTGATAGTTGTAGTTCTTGTTTACATATTTCAAGCAATCTTGATGAATCTTGCATATGTCTAACATCTTTTATTAGCTTTCTTGATTTTATTTATAATGGCATATACATGTTTATTACCTTCAATGGGCCTCATCACGAGAGGTTGCCTATGTTTTTAACTATCTTCTGTTGTTTCTTGATCGCAGGGATCTATATTCAAAGGAGCCTACATTCAAATCCTTCCTCAATGCGAAGAAGAGGGTCTACTCCACCCTAGGGCAGTTTGCGACTATTTGGAAAAGCATTTATAGTGCGCCTACCCCGTTGGGGGCTTTGGCAATTGTATTAAGAGTATCAACATTCTGGTGACCCTAAGAGGGGCAATATTGTAACCGCATTTCATTGACAAAATTAATAAAAGAAACACGCATTTTCATTGTTACATGCAATCTTGTTATTTTGTCATGCTTTCATGTTGATTTCATTAATGCAATAGCTAGGTGTACGCTTTTTGGGATAGGTCAGTCCCATACCCTTAAATTATAAAATAACCATCATTCATTTTATTTCATAACATAATGTCCCATACCCTTAAATTACAAAATAACCATCATTCATTTTGTTTCACTAAATTCTACCATTTAAGTTAATGAGCAGTAAGTAGAGCTTTCACACAATCATTATCACAAAATCTATTCTTTAAATAATGAACAACACCTAAAGCTTCTACACCTCATTACTGTAAAACCTATAATTTAAATTATAAGCAACACTTAAAGCATCTTACACATCTACAAATAGGAAGTCAACCAACCTTTAATGGATGGGTTAACGCATCCCAACATGTAGGAGGAGACACAGGGTATAAAAAGTTTAGCAAAAGTGGCTTCTACCTTGGTTGCACCAAAGAAGATGGTACTCATGCACCCACAAAACTATTAGTGACCATGATAAATATATCATTGTTGGTGTCGATGGCATACGAGGTGACTTCCCATCCAACTTGTGACTACAACAAGAGGGTTTACCTACAGTGCTACTTGACTAGTTTTTTTCTAACTCACCTAGCCAACTACCCATGGTAGCGATAAGGTTTTGATGCCATTGTGTCTATCCTACCTATAGAGGAATGAATACCATACTTCCAAGTAGGAATTACACATAGCCTTCCAAGGAACATAGCCATATTGCCATCGCAGTGGCTAACATAGTATTCAAAGAACGTATCAATACACCATCGTAGTGGCTAAACACAGTGCTTCTAAGGATGTAGACATACTACTATCGTAGTGGCTAAACATGGTGCTCCAAAGGACACAACCATACTTCCATAATAGTGGCTAAAAACAATGCTTCAAAGGACATAGCCATACTGCCATCATAGTGGCTAAACACAATACTTCAAAGGATGTAGCCATACTACCATTGCAGTGCTAACATAGTGCCTCAAAGGACATAGCCATTCTACTATCACAGTGGATAATACATAGCATAAAAAGGATGTAGCCATACTACCATTGTAGTGGATAATACAACACCTCAAATGACGTAGCAATACTGCCATTGCAGTGGCTAACACAGTGGCTAACACATAGCATACAAAGAAATAAATAGCAATAGCTCTAGACAAATTGACTTGGATCACCTATACCACTCATGTGGATGTCCACTACTCTTTTATCTCCTTTGCTACCTTTCTCTCCTTTGCTCCTTTGCTCTCCTTCTACTCCTTTTTGCTCTGCCTTGCCGCCTCACTCTCCTTTTTTTCCTTTTTTTCAAACTCCTTTGCGCTTAACTCCATACGCACCTTATTTTCTCCTCGGTCCACATCCTTGCCTACCTACTATTACTCCTCGACCACCTCTAATAGGTGGTAGTGTGGGCATGCTTCCCCCTCTTCCCAAGGAAATTACCATAAAGAGATTTCCCATCATGTCAGGGGAGCTTCGCACAACTTGACCCAATCAGGTCTTCAAAGGGTAACCCGATCCATTCGATCGAGCGTCGTATTGTTGCATTTACACATTAGGTTGATTGTCAGGTGAGCAATGACTTCTTAGACACGCCATGGTAAAGTCCTTACCTTGGGCTTCAAAATAATTGCATCAATTTTCTTATTTTTATATTTCAAATAAATTTCTCCACTAACAATTGTTTGGCAAATTTATTACTTCTTGCTTGCTAGTGCTATTTGAATAAATCAATCCTTTTTATTAAAATCAGCATCTACCAGCATCTTTTAAAATGACTAATTGCTCATTTTTTTAATGAGATCTTTGCTCAAAATAATTATTCATTCTAATTAATATCTTCTTTTTAAATAAATCAAACATTTAATTCGTGACCTTTGATAAAGGTTCGAGCTCTGGCGATTTGGCGGGAAACCTTCTGAACTATCGGAGGCCGAAGCTCCAGGGTTCTGGTAGACGGCTCCTACCAGTGTCTCGGTTGGTTTGATTCTGTTCCCCTCTGTTGGCTTATTCGTTGCCCCGGGAGGGCCCTATGGGGTCTCCTCCAGGTTCTTTAGACGGGAAGAAGAGCTCTTATGCTGAGATTCTAAAGGAGAACTTTGCGCCTTCTTCCGATGAAGCCCAGCGGGGTGCCTACCATGCGCTTCTCAAGAATGTTGGCAAGGGTTCTTCTGCAAACAGAGTTAATGGATGTCTCCCGCAATCGCATCCAGACCTAAGATAGTCATAGAACCAAAGATGGTTGAGGACACGATCACCTACCGTGCTAACCATGACTTGATCTGCAAATTCATGGGTATCCGACCCACGTTGCACTTTCTGCACACCTGGGTTAGACAGAACTGGGAACCTATCGGTGAGTATTCCTTATGGCCTATAAGCAATGGGTATTTCATTATTAGTTTCTCTTCTTTAGTAGATAGAAACAGAGCTTTTGAATCTGAGAAGAGGACCCACGGCCCGACAGGGTTATTTGTCCAACCGTGGAGAGTGGGTTTCGATCCTCGCATTGAGCCCACGGCTGTTCCAATGTGGATACGGCTATATGCTCTCCCGATGGAGTTTTGGGGCGAGCAGATTCTTGAGATGATTGGTAATTCTCTAGGTAGATTTTTGGGAGTTTCCAAAGATACCATAGAGGGAAACACTGCTGTCTTTGCCATAATTTGTGTTGAAATGGACATCAGCCAGCCACTACCAGCTGAGGTGGAACTGAAGTTAGCAGGACAATCTTGGATACAGCAGTTAGACTACGAAGCTCTTCCCTTTAGATGCAGGGTCTGCCATAAGCATGGTCATTTGGCTAGGTTTTGTCCGAATACCTTGAGCACAAAAGTGGAGGCCCCGCTTGGAACCTCAAATAGCCCCAGAGAGGGTAAGTTTACCCCGGTCAAAGAATCACAAAACACCCCCCAAGGTTCTGAAGGCCAGAAAGATGGCTTTGAACAACAAAAACGAAGGAGAAACAAAAAGAGAAATGGCAAGGACCAAGCTCCTCCCAAGACAACTAACCGGTATGAAATCTTTAAATCCCTTGTGGATCAGGAAGATCAAACCATGGAAGGCGTGGATGGGAATACTGAGGCTATTAACATCCACTCTCACGCTTCCCCCTCCTCAACTCCTGTCCTCGAGCAGGTGACTGAACCCTCTGAGAGTTTGCAGACAGAGAACCCAGGGGCATTGGTAATTCATTCCTCAACCCAGTCAGCTACTAAGGATGTCATCATGGGAAATACAAAAAATATTAGAGAAAGGCCAGCCCTGGGGATTACGCAGGTGGAAAAACGGTCCAAGAATAACAATTCTCAAGGAGCAGGTAGGAAGTCTAACAGGGACCTAATAGCAACGCAAGGAGACAAGTTGGTCACTGATGGATCAGTGAGAACAATAGATTCATATTGCTCTCAAGGTTTCCAATGATTATTCAATCTTGGAATGTTAGGGGTTTAAACAGCAGAACCCATCAATCTGCTGTTCAAAGACTCATAGGGAAGGGTAAAATAGACTTTTTGCTCCTTCAGGAGACAAAAATGTCTTTAGATCTGATGTGTAGAACAGCTAGTAAAATTTGGAGGGGAGCTGGATATATGGATGTGGCAGCTCAAGGTGCCTCAGGAGGAATTGTTACTTTTTGGAACCACTTGGAATGGTCTGCTCTAGAACACATAGCTTGGAGGGGTGTTCTCACATCTCTTTTTAGGAATAATATCACAGCTGAGCAAGTTTTAATTACAAATTTTTATGGGGCTCAAAGCCTTGATGGCCAGAGGCTACAATGGAAAGCAGTTCACAACATGAGGTCCTCAAGACAAGCTTTTGACTGGATCATTGCTGGAGATTTTAACGCCAAATTATCTGCTCGGGAGCAGGAGGGTGGCTCCCCTGTTTTGGACCCGGGGGATCGGCTTCTGATTGCCCAGGTGCAGGCTTTTCACCTAGTTGATGTTCAAGGGCCTGGATCCTTTTTTACTTGGACTAATAAACGGAGGGATCCACACTGTTGCAAGGTAAAATTGGATCGCTTCCTAGTCTCAGAGGAGGCTTTTGTTAAATGGAATGTGCAATTACAGATTTTGGACGGCCCTGTTTCCGATCACTCTCCCATCATGCTGATGGGTGGGACTCAGACAGGGCAGTTCCACAAACCTTTTAGATTTGAGAACTTCTGGCTCCAGAAGGAGGACCTTCACGAGTTATTTCCGCAATGGTGGGAAGAAGGTCGTCCTCCTTTTGGGACTGCGATGTTTAAATTTCACAAACAACTTCTTTTTGTCAAAATTAAACTAAAACAGTGGAGGCATGCCAATAAATCGGATTTCCAACTGCAAAGAGCTCCCTTGTTGGTCCGCTGGGAGGAGGTGCAGAAACAATTTAGGGAAGGTTTAATTTCTGAACAGCTCAAAACTGAAGATGATGACTTGCGTAAAGCTGTAGAGGCCATTGATAACCAAGAGGAAATTTTCTGGAGGCAACGGGCTAGAAATTCTTGGCTATTGGAAGGAGACAGAAACACTAAATTTTTTCATCGTTCAACATGTGCTAGAAGACAGATGAATAATATGGCAGCTTTAAAAGATGAAAATGGGCACTCCTTTGATACTCTTCCGTGCATGCACTCCCATTCAATGGATTACTTCTCCAAGCTTTTTGCAGAAAATAGGGACCAAGATGTGGGGGCTCAAAATGAAGTTCTTGTCGTTATTCCCTCTATTATCACTCCAACCTGAAAATCAGGCTCTCCTCGGACCTATTGACCGGGATGAATTGAAAAATGTGGTCTTTGGAATGAGCACAGTGCAAATCTCCAGTGTCCATATGGTTTTCCTATTGATTTTTTTCAGGCCTTCTGGGATATCTTGGAGGAAGATGTTTTGGTCATTATTGAGGAATCCAGATCTAATAAGAGAATGCTCAAGGCTCTAAATCACACCTTCATCACGTTAATTCCAAAGGGGAAGGAAGGAGTTCACATTTCTGACTTCAGGCCCATTGCCTTATGCAATGTGATTTATAAAATTATCACAAAAATTATAGTTGAACGTCTTAAACCTCTCCTCCACAACATCATTTCCTCAGAACAGGGGGTTTTGTTGAGGGTAGACAGATTTTGGATGGAGTGGTTCTTGCTCAGGAGGCTATTCACTCAATGCAAACTTCTGGTAACAAAGGAATGTTCATCAAACTGGATATGTCTAAGGCTTATGATCGAGTGGAATGGGGTTTCCTGTCAAGGATGCTGGCTGCCTTTGGATTTTCCCAGGAATGGATAGACTGGATTATGAGCCGTGTTTCCATGCCTTCTTACTCGGTTCTCATCAAGGGGATTCCCTCCCCCCCTTTGGAGCCTCTCGTGGTCTCCGACAAGGGGACCCTTGCTCGCCTTATCTATTCCTTATCTTAGCTGAGGGATTAGGTCGGCTCTTCGTGCGAAGAAGACTTCAAGGCATGATATCGTATCAAGGTTGGTGAAGAAGTCTTGACTCATTTACAATTTGTGGATGACACTGGCTTGGTTGGAGTGGCTAGTCTCAGGGAAGCCAGGGGAATCAGAGACTCTCTTTCTGTTTACCTTAGGGCCTCTAATCAAGTTATTAATGACAAAAAATCTAAAGTGGTCTTTTTCAACCTCGACCAAAGGTTGCAGGACATAATTTTAGAGATTTTGGGTTTCACTAGAGCTTCTCTTCCTATAGTCTACTTGGGAGTTCCTTTGCACTACAAGAAATTGAAAAAGGATATTTGGAAAGATCTTTTGGATGGCATCAAAGATAGAATGAACCATTGGTCTCACAAATGGTTAAGCTACGGTGGCCGTTTAACTTTCTTACAATCACAATTCAGGCCATGCCTATCTATAAATTTTCAATCTTGGCTGCCCCACTTTCTATTTGGAAAGAGTTGGACAAACTGGCTAGACGATTCTTATGGGAAGGAGCAAAAGGTGGTAGGAAATGGGCCTTGGTTGGCTGGAATAAAGTCACTCAGCCTAAAGAAAAAGGAGGACTGGGTCTGAGAAGCTCTAAACTCAACAACAGAGCCTTAGTGGGTAAATTGTATTGGAGATGGATCTCTCAGCCATCTTCTTTATTCAGTAGAATCTTGACCAGCAAATATTTGGGTAGAGTCCATCCCTCTGAAGTTAGCCGTTTCCCTCTGGATGGCAACGGTTCCCTAGTTTGGCAAGCTCTTAAGTTGGGTTCTCAAATTATTAAAGACCAATTGTTCTGGAAAGTGGGGAGAGGGGACAAAGCTCGCTTTTGGACTGACTCTTGGGACCAGTTTCCACCCATCATTGCTGAGCATCCTGAGCTGCTTCCAATTAAAACTGCCATAGAATCCAAGGGTTGGGTTACTATTGAGAACTATTTCCTCACTAGTCAATTGGGGGAGTTCAAATTCAAGAAATTTAAGCGTCTTGAGGAGTGGCCTGTCACTATCCCTCCGGAGCTGGCAACCATTCTCTCCACCATCTTGACTGCTAGATTTCTCACGGGCAGAGACGAAGAGGACGAATTAGCTTGGGGTCATGGGAATCTTGGAGTTTATTCTGTGAAGGATGGTTATGATCATATTCTCCCAGAACCTCCTCCACATTTTTTTTCGGTTCAAGACTGGAAGAAAATCTGGCATTCCAAGTGCTGGCCGAAAGTGAACTTCTTTGCCTGGAAGCTTATGCATAATGGCATTCTCACCTATGATAATCTCAAAATCAGAGGAATTAATGGTCCTTCTCAGTGTATTTTGTGTCTTAAGCATGAAGAGACTGCTGACCATTTAATGTTCGAGTGTTCTTTCACAGGTCAGATTTGGCATCGTTGGTTTTCTCATTTCAAACTTAAGAGTAATGGTGCTCTGACTCGAAATAATATTTGGCAAAGATGGAAGAAAGCTAGATTTAAATCAAAAGCCCTCCGATTGGGGTGGGAGCTTGGTCTTCTCTTCATCTGGTGGCAAGTGTGGTTGGAAAGAAACGCCCGTCTCTTCCGAGAGACCTTCTCCTCCCTTGATGGTGTTTGGCAGGTTATCTGGAGCAAAGTCACTGAGACGGTTGCATTACATGCTTCATAAGATATTATGGGTGAGCCGGATCCTCAGGAAGAGAGAGTTGTTGCTCAAGGTAGAGAAAAAGTGGCTAGTTGGAAACCCCTCCGGTTGGCTGGATTAAAATTAACACGGACGGAGCTGCAAAGGGAAATCCGAGAAATGTTGGAATCGGTGTTGTGTGCCGTGACCACACTGGAACTGTGCTTTACTGGGAGTTGCAGGGCCTGGGAAGAGCCACCAATAATGAAGCCGAAGCTTTTGCCATCAAAGTTGCTTCCTTCTGGGCTGTCACTCAGGGATATAGAAAGATTATCTTGGAGACCGATTCTCAAATTCTGGTTGGTGCGCTTGATTGTTTGAGAAATTTTGCTCTGAAAGCGTGGAAGATTCAGATCTTAGTCTCTCAAATCAAAGTCCTTTGGAGGGAATTAGAGGATGTGATCCCTATCCATGTGAATCGGGACTCAAATTCGGTGGCTGATTTCCTCGCCAAGATGGGTGCGGAGAAGGAGGTTGGAGTTCAGCTACACAGTAATATGCCTGTGGAAGATCCGGTGATTCGACAAGGGCTTGCTAACTTTTTGAGAAAATGAGACACTTCTGTGTTAAGGGAGTTTTTCGTCGCGTTTTCGCGACCTTCTGTGATGTCGCGACCCTTGGTGGCAACCTGTCGCGATATCGCGACAGGTTCCGTCGCCACAGCCTTTGGAGACTTCCTGTCGCGATATCGCGACATCTCGAGCCGATGCGCTCTTTGGCTAGTTGCTGTCGCGATATCGCGACCGGTTTTGTGGTTGCAACTAACGGTTGGAAGATGTCTATTTTTTGCGATATGTTATGTCGCTGGGACCTTTGGCTCGAAATTGCTACATTTTCGCGTCATTTTGGCTGTAGGGGCATCACAGAGGACAACAGTAGTGATTTTGAGACTTTTTTGAAGACTGGTCATCAAGTGGTCAACCTGTCGAGTTTTCGCGACACTTGGGATGTTTTGATGCAGAAAGGTCTTTTTGTCGCGATTTCGCGACACTTATGGCCCAATGGTGGCAAGTGGCAAATGCGTCGCGATATCGCGACAATTCTGAGGGCTGACCGCTTTGTGAGGTTTTTGTCGCGATATCGCGACTTTTTTTGTGGTCGGTGGTTGTTGGCTTTGGTTGTCGCGATTTTGCGACATGTCGCGAAATCGCGACATGTCGCCAAATCGCGACACTTTTGGCGTAAAGGTGACAATTGGAGGATGCGTCGCGATATCGCGACAATTATGAGGACTGACTGCTTTGAGATGTTTCCGTCGCGATATCGCGACATCTTTTGTGGTTGGGGGCCGCTGGATTTGGTTGTCGCGATTTCGCGACATGTCACGAAATCGCGACACTTCTGGCGCAATGGTGGCTATTGGATTTTGTGTCGCGATTTCGTGACAATTTTATGGACTGTCTGCTCTGTAAGGTTTCCGTCGCGATATCGCGACATCTTTTGCGGTTGGGGGCTGCTGGCTTCGTCCGTCGCGATTTCGCGACACGTCGCGATTTCGCGACCTGTGGCGCGGTTATGGCCTCGGTCGGCTTGACTGCCGATTTCGCACTGGCGATTTCGCGACATGTCACGATTTCGCGCCTTGCCTTCTTCTTGTGCTTTGGGTTGGGTTGTGCTCCCCTCTCGCTCTTTGCTGAGGTTTCTTGTCTATGGGTTCCTGTTAGGGATGTTCTGGCTCCCTCTTGTATATGCTCGTTGTTTTAATTCAAGATTTTCAATTTTTTCAAAAAAAAAAAATAAATCAAACATTTATTTAAAAAATATCTTTTTTTTTCAAATAAATCAAACATTTATTTAAAAAATGTCTTTTTTTTTTCAAATAAATCAAACATTTATTTAAACAAATCTCTTTTTGTTTTTAAAATAAATAAAACATTTATTTAAACAAATCTCTTTTTGTTTTTCAAATAAATCAAACATTTATTTAAAAAATATCTTTTTGCTTTTTAAATAAATCAAACATTTATCTGAACAAGCACACACAAAGTTGTGAAGGCAAACTATTTACTCCATGCTCACTAACTATAAAGATTAATAATGCTAAAGTAAAAGATAATAATGCAAGTGCATCAAACAAAGAGGGAGTCTTTCCATTAATCTAATCACCTGTCTTAGCCTCTAGAACTTACAATAGCTACTAGGCCATCAGTTCGGGGCTCAAGGTAGTTAGATATTGATAATTATCCCTAATCGTATGCATGACTATATGAAGGTATCTAATTTTGTTACCTTTGAGTTACCTTATCATCATATCCCCTTCCTTAGGTACTCTCATGTCTAGTAAATGACTCAATTCCTTCCACTCTCGAGCACACCTGATCCTACACATTGGTAATTTATTAGTAGTATCATATCCTTCACTATCTATTTATTATTGTGAGGCTACTTAATTGCACAAAATTGAGTATTAGTCACATTTTTAATACATTGTTTTTTTATGTTCAAAGGTCCATCTGGGAGGGTCATGACATCCTCCCCCACTAGGACTAACACCATCCCCGGTGTTTCTTAGTTTCATATGGCATACAACATTAAACAATTTGTTACAAAACCCTTAAAGTTCATCAAAAAATAAATGAAATCATTTCTACATATCTGCCATTTTCTCCCAGGTGGCATTTCTTTCAAAGAAATGGTCCCATTAGATCTTACACTGCTCAAAGATCCGATTCCTCATAGATTTAGAGTAAAACTCGAGGATCCTTACTAGAATTACTTTGATTGCCTCTGAATTTGCCATCTAGAAGTTAGAGACATCCCACACATTTTTAGGGTCAACAATATATTTTCTAAGCAAATATATGTTGAAAGTATCATGGATTTTTTCCAAATTAGGAGGTAAGGTGAGTCGATATGCAATCGAGCTAATATTTTCAGTGATCTCAAAGGGTCTTACAAACCATGAATCCAATTTTGTGGACATGATCACACTTTTCATTGGTTTGACCCTTAGGAAAAATTTATCTCCCATAGAGTATTCTCTAGGAGTTCTTTTCAAATCGACATAGCTCTTTGCCTATCAGTAACGTCCTTGAGCTTTTGCCTAATTACCCTAATTTGCTCTTCCATTTCCCTAACCATTTCTGGTCCAATTATCACTCTATCCTCCAAATTATCCCATGATATAGGTGGCCTACATTTTAGCCCATACAATGCATTAAAAGGTGCCATCCCTAAAGAGGAACGATATCCATTATTGTAGAAAAATTCTACCAATGGTAGATAGTCTTACCACCAAGACTTGTGGTCCATGTAATACATTCAGAGCATATCTTTCATAACTTGGTTTACCCGCTCCATCTAACAATCTATTTTATGGTGGTATGATGAACTCATATGCAACTTTGTACCTATTGCCTGATGCAGGACTCTCCAAAATTTTAAAGTAAACTTGGAATCCCTATCTGATATAATTACCTCTAGGAATCCATGCAGTCTGAAAACTTATTTAACAAACATATTAGCCACAACTTGAGCATCGTCCTTGGTGCTCCTAGGTATGAAGCGTGTGACCTTGGCCAATTTATTAACCACCATAAATATTTCATCGTGCTAGTACCTAGACTTAGGTAAGCCTGCAATAAAATCCATTGATATGACCTACCATTTTTGAGTAGGTATACTATAGGGATATAAATATCCTACAAGATTCTTATGTTCTACCTTGATCTTCTAGCATTCGAGGCATCAAGCCACAAAATATATAATATTCTTCTTCATTCCTACCCAAAAAAGGTCCTTTTTAAGTTTTCTCTCATTTTTACCCCTTTGGGGTGAGCCATATAAGGATACCTGCATCAATATCTTCCTTAAATCTTCTGATTTTGGTATGATGATTCTTCCTTTATAACATACGAGGTCATCTATCACCCCAAATTCCTTATTGTCCTCTGGGTCTTCTCTTAACCTAGCTAGAATTTCTTGATAATAATCATATTGAAATTATTCTTGTCTTACTTGATCCATGAGCTTTATGTGGCTCCTGTTTATGGTTGCTAGGTGTCTCCTAATTAGCGCATCCGCAACCTTATTTTATTTTTCTTTAATGTACTTAATTTCAAAATTATACTCAGCAAGGAACTCGACCCACCTTCTTTACCTTGCATTGAGCATTGGTTGAGTAAATATGTACTTCAAGCTCTGATGGTTTGATCTTAACTCAAAGGGTATTCCTACTAGATAATGGTGCTAGGCCTTTAGAGCATGCACTACAACAACTAGCTATAAATCATGAGTGGCATAATTAACCTTATGTTTTTAAACTTCCTTGAAGTATAAGCCACTATTGACTCTCCTTGCATGAGCACTCCCCCTAATCCTTCTAATGATTCATCTGTGCATATTGTAAACTCTCCTTGAGGATCCAAAATATTTAGTATTGATGCAGTAGTGAGACTTTATTTCAACATGGTGAACATGGCTTCACACTTCTTTGTCCATTTAAATTCCTTTCCTTTCTTCTGGAGATTAGTTATTGTCAAGGTGATTTTTGAAAAATTCTTTATGTGGCACTGGTAATAGCTTGTTAGCCCCATGAAGCTTCTTACCTCAGTAACATTGGTAGGGATTGACCAATTTATCATGGACTCTATTTTATTTGGATCCACTATGATCATTTTTTTATATATAATATGCCCTAAATAGCGCACCTCTAAAACATAGAAATTGCTCTTGGCTAGATTCCCATAGAGTTGATTCTCTCTTAGCAATTCCAACATGACCCTGAGATGCTTATCATGCTCTTCCTACTCTATGAGTATATGAGAATATCATCAAGAAATACAAGGACAAACTGGTCTAGGTGCCTTCTGAACACAATGTTCATTAAATTCATGAAGGTAGTGAGTGCATTGGTCATTCCGAAGGGTAGGACGGTGAACTCGTAATGCCCATACCTTATCTTAAATATTGTTTTGTGTGTCTTCCTCATGAATCCTCATATGGTGATACCCTGAACTTAGGTCTATCTTGGTAAAAACTGTGGCATCTCTTAGTTGGTCAAATAAATATTTGATCTTGGGTAGAGGGTACCGGTTTTTTATTGTGGCTTTATTCAGCATCCTATAGTCAATACACAATCTTAGATATTTATCCTTATTTTTCACAAATAGAATGGGTGCATCCCAAAATGCCACACTTGGTTTTATCAACCTTTTTTCTAATAACCCTTGTAGTTGTACATTTAACTCATGCATATCAATAGTCGACATCCTATATGGTTATCAGTGAATGGGTTCTGCTCTAGGTATAATATCGATAATGAAATCAAATTCTCGCATAGGAGGGAGTCCTAGTAGATCCTTTGGGAATACATTATGGAATTCCTATAGAATTGGGTGAACCTCAACCACCTCTTTCTTTTGATCACTTTCAAATTTATTCATTTTTACAACATAAATAATAGATCCTTTTTTTAGGGATTTCTTCAACTACATAGATGACAACATCTGGGGTTTAAATGTCCCTTACTTGTATAAACTCACAACCTCTCTTTATTTCCTTCAAAATATTCTATCCATATATCTCAAAAATTTATTACAGCTTGATGGGTCTATAGCCAATCCATTTCTATGACCACATCAAATGCATGAAGTGGGTCACATACAAGCAGTATTTCGTGGTCCTACTGTCTAAAGAAATTTCCATCATTGGGAAATATTAGTTTACATAGTACATCTATCCAGATCCATACTCAACCTTCCATCCATGATCCAAATACCCTGGTATCTCTAGCATATATTTGGCTAATTTACAAGAAATAAAACTATTAGTGGCTCCACAATCCACTAAGATATATACTTGTATATCAAAGATCTTACATTTGATGATTAACGAGGTGGCTTACCCCTCAAGTATTTGATTCCCAGTTACAGTGTAGATCTTATGCATTGGTTCCTTCCTTTATTGTTTTACGTGCTTGTCCCTGGTCGATACAGGCATTTATTAGCATAGTGTGTCCCTTTGTAATGGTAACATCCATCCTTGGGTCCTTTTTTCTTTTATGTTTTCTGCTCCTCATCCTTAATTGTCGATAATGGAGTTGAGGGTTTATGTAGAGGAGGTTTAGAATTTTGTGTTTGTTGCCTTTCTTGAAAAAGTTCTTAAATTTATTTTGGATTCCATTGAATTTCTTCTCTATATTTTGGGGGTTCTTAGCCTTTTGTTCTTGCTCTACCTCCCATTTTATAACCCCATTTCTATTCCTCTTCTTTAGTTCTTGATGTTTCTGCTCGATTAGGTTTTCATACTTATAGAAAAAATGTGACTCTGCTTTCTTTGCTAAATCCTAAGCCTTTTGCAAGGATATAGGCTCTTGCATATCTATGTCATGTTTTATCCTAGATTGCAATCCATGAGTAAACTTATGAATCCACATTTTCTCATTATAGTTAGGTACATACTTCAATAACTTTACTAGCTTTCAGTAGTATACCTCCACTCCATTACACCCTTGTCTTAGGCTAGAAAACTCTTCAAAATTTAATGCATAGAAGTGCTCCATGAGGAATATATTATTCTAGGAAGGTCCTTTTATTTTGACTTCAGAATGAAGACAAATCTCAAATCTGCAAAAGTTTCAAGGAGATGATAATGTCACTGGCAAAAAAGTGTGAATTGATGATTCGGGAAATGAACAAGTCTTCCCTTTTTGGAATGAAGATAATATGGGACAGTGAAATAATGAAAGTGCAAATTTGCAATGGAAGAAGTATGTGACTAGATCCGGACCCATATTGAGGAATATAATGCTGAAGATTAAGATCCCAGAGTGGATTTGAGGTTCAGAGATCCGGATTGGAAAATTTGTTGTTTTTTATAAGAGAGATGATGTCATCAATTTTAAAGCAGAATGGCATTTAGCTTGTGTCAGATTGAAACTGAATCATGTGATGAAGAAGATAAATGGTGGAGGTTAAGCTACTAAATCTTGGTTGTTTTAAAGATATTATTGTATCAAAAGTGTAACAGTCGATCGAAAGATGAAACGTCAAGGGTTTCCAAGAAGATCAAACCAGAGGTGGTTATAGATCGACGGTGGTTTGTGACTACCAAGAAGGATTGACAAAAATATGTGATCTTTAATGGCCTAAGCTTTAGTTCCACTGAGTTATCAGCAAGTTGCAAAGATCCTAAGCTATCATGGCAGACTTTCTTTCAATAGATTTCTCGAAGGACGGACCAATGAGCTGATGCTAGTTAAAATATTTGTTGTACTATTGTAACAAAATTATGTGTATTGTTTCTTGATTATTGTAATAATAAAACTATAAATAGAAGTAGAACCCTCATTTTAAATGGTTGTCTCTAGCATGTTTACCTGTACTATTGTAAATATTCCTGAAGAGCTGAATGAAAGGAGAAATACATTGATCTTCACCTCAAGTTCACATTCTCATGCTGGATGTCAGAGGTTCAGATTTCATAGTTGCATTTTTGTAAATACTTAAATGGTTAGTTTGTGCCTATTTTGGATTACTAGTTGTTATAAGTAATTGAAATCTATTTTGAGTTCGTTCTATGTTATTAGAAAGTACATTTCTATGAAATCTAGGTGTTTGGTGAATTTTGTTATTTGGATTATCATTCCTTGGATATTGAAATTGCTTTCTACAAAATTTCTATGTTGTGCTTTAATATATGAAATGATCTATTTTTGGATAAATGTTGATCTAAATGTATGTCCTTAGTATGGTTTTTTGGGAGCTTTTCATGGTAGTGCAATGTTGTTAACCTATCCTTCCACTGTTATCTACACCTCTATAACCCTAACCTTCTCTTACCCTAAACTTTAAACCCTAAGTGAGCATAATTGTGTCAACAACTTGCTAAGTTGACAAGAAACTAGCCTACTCTAGAGGTTGGATAGAAAACCCCTATTTTGGTCCATCCAATAATGAGTGTTGAGCTGCATCTATTGAGTGCAAGCCAGGATAAAAAGTAAGAAGATAGATAGCTGTAGTACTAAGTGAAAAATTGGTGCAATTTAGTGCCCAACATTTTTTGGCACACCTGGTGGGACAAGTTCACAAGGAACATGAAACCCATCTATAGAGTTATTGTTATCTCAACTCGAAGGAATCAAGATTTGGTGAATTATCTTGAACTTATTAGCAGAGAAAAGAAATTTCACTTGGTGACTCCCTAGTTAGAAGACCCTAAAAAAGTATTGTAGACCAGTACGCTTTCATGTATATCAATTCTTTCAAGAGGAAAAACCTTGATTATTTATTTCATTGTGAGTTATCTCTGAGAGGGGCTGCTATTATCAGAAGTTTGAATCAAGATTTTATTGAAGAGGAAGAGCTTCTAGAATAAAACCCAATAGTTCTTCCAAGAAGACTTGCAACCAAAAATATGGCACATAATGTGGCTCCTAATCAGCCACTTTAGAAGTACCCTAATTGGGATTCAACTAGGCCCCTTAGATTAGCCCAAATGGATGCCATTCCCTAGGTTGTATCTAATTCAAACCCCATGTATGATGTATTTGGTAAAATATATTACGAACACTACCAAGATATCCTAAATCTGGTAGCAATCCACAACATAAAATAAAAAAATATTATTGTCAGAATTATAGCCGTGTCCTTTCATGGAAAGATATTGCATTGGTTTAGAAATTTGAAAGATAATTCTATTACTTCATGGAAATCATTGGCTGATCCATTCATAGAAGAATTTAATTAATCTACTAATCCATTTTCCTTGTTGAATCAATTTACAGCCATGCAAGAAACCCTACAAGAAACTATCTCAAATTTTAATTTGAGATTTAGCTGAACATGGAAGAAAATTCCCCCCACTGCTATACCAGTTGCATGTTTGGCTTATATGTATTATATTTATGCCCTGGGATCAGATCTAGGTTTGCAAACACAACAATATGGAGTAGAAACCTTCCCCCAAGTTTATAATGTAGTTGTTCATGCTAAAAATATCCTGATCAATGTGGGAAGAATTTCCCCCAAAATCGTGTTGCCCTATAACTCAGAAACCAATAGTGGCCATGAGCAATCCATGAAGCCCTCCTACATGGACCCCCTTTCTTAACCATCTCCATATCCATAGATGAATCCAATTACTTGGTCTAAACTTGTATCCTCTACACTTTCTTTTCCTCCCCTTCCTTCTCAACCTTCTCAAGAATTATTCGCTATTTTGGATATACCAAATACCATGAAAACTCTAAGTAACAAAATTAGTTTGATGGAAAAGATAGATCAAGAAAGGTCACAATAGAGGAAATTCCCATATTAAATAAATATCAAAGTCTTGGACCTAGTAATAGTACTAGGGTTAGTGTGAATGTAGCATATGAGGAGCCGAAATGTTCTACAGATACCACTCTTGCAAATATTTGGTGTTTGGTATGTAATGACCCCATGAATCACAATATTTTGTGATGTATCAACACCATGTTCAACAGGCCATGGATCAATATGAAAGGAATCATAAGGGGATGATCAATATGTTATGGCACCCTGATCATATCATGAATGGAAAAGAGTTAGAAGAAGAAAGTTCGATTGTTGTTATGACAAGGTTTGGAAAGAAAGATTTACAAGTAGACCCCCAGAAGATGGTACAATTCTAGGTTCCTTCTCAAAAGAAAGTTGACTTTCCCACTCAAAGCAGTGACACTTTTCCTATTCCTCAAGCTAGAGGGAAGAAGAAGATATATAATCTCCCTAAAAATCCCTCAAGAGAAATAGAAGGAGACCGAATGAGATCCAAGGGTCAGGATCAAGAAAGGCTTTGGTTCCCCTCTATTACCAAAAGACAGATATTAGAGGTGACCCAAAAATACAAAAGGAAATATGGTGAGTCATATAGAGGACTGGAAAGACTATCCCTGACCAAGTCTGAGTACAAAATTATTGAGGAGATGAAAAGGATTCCATCAAAATCTAGCCTATATGAAACTATTTTCTTTCTAGACCAGATTGACCTACTTAAAGCTTCCCTCAATAAAAATACCCAGAACAGACCAATCACTACCATCCTCAGTATACCACCATAAAAGAAACAAATGACACATGCTATTCTAAAAAACAAACCTCCCCCTTTCTACATATCCTTAATAATGGAATGATGGGTAGTCTGAAATTGTATGATTGAGTCAGGAGCATCAACCACAATTATGCCTAAGGTATTCTATTAAGAAATGGGTATGGAATATACCTGATATTATCTTGGAGTGTTGCAATTATATGGGACACCTATAAATATATTTGGGGTTATTAAAGATGTACTGATGAGGTTGCATAGATCTCCTGAGGTAACGGTGGTGCAAGAAATAGTGGTGGTGGATTTAGAACCCTATTTTGGGTTATGCCTCTCAAGAGAATTTACTGCAAAGCTAGGGGGATGTATGTACATGGATTATTCTAGCATGGTAATCCCTTTCAAAGGAAAAAGGATAAGGATAACACCTGAGAAACTAGTTTCTTATCATATTGAAAATATTGAAGAGGATCTATGCAATATTAATCCTTTGGAGGAATTTGAGCTAGTGGAAAACATTGAGGAGCTAGAAATTGAATATGAGTTACCTTTCAGAGAAGACTATAGTCAATTTGGAACTGGTATAGGTACATACAACATCACAACTAGATTGGAAAATAAACTCTCTGCTATTTCTAATCAATCCCTAAGAAACAAAGAAACATGGATTATGTATTTTGATGGTGCTAAATGTAGAAATGATGTAGGGGCTGGTGTGGTTCTACAATCACAGTCAAAAGGGATAAAGAATTTTTCTTACAGACTGACATGGTCATGTACTAAAAATGCTCCAGAGTATGAGGCTTTTTGCCTCAGATTGATGCAAGCAGAAAGCATGGGCATCCATATTTTGAACATATAAGGTGATACTGATTTGATAGTCCATCAGGTAAGGAATAAGTGTAGTAGTAAGAACCATTATAGACTGACATGGTCATTTACTAACAATGCTATAGAGTATGAGGCTTTGTGCCTCAGATTGATGCAAGCAAAAAGCATGGACATAAATATTTTGAACATATATGGTGATTCTGATTTGATAGTCCATTAGGTAAGGAATAAGTGCAGTAGTAAGCACCATTACTTAAAAGATTATAGAAACAGAGTATGTGACCTAATGGACTCATTTGATGCCCTAAATCTAAGTTTTGTGCCTAGAGAAGAGAATCACTTGGCAGATTCATTGGCAACGAAGGGAGCTAATTTCAATCCTCCTGCATACTTTGGAACTAAGAAGACCAAGGGAATTAAAATGGTTTTTAGACCTGCAGTGCCAGAAAAGCAGATATTTTGGTAGGTTTTTTAATATGATGAACAAATTCTGATTTTATGATAAGAGAAGCATGCTTCTCAATTGTCTAAGAGGAAGACTTGGAGGAAATAGATTAGCAATACATTATCAAACTAAAAAATAATAATATTCCAAGGGGATTGGTCACCCTTGAGATTCTATTTGATAATGAAGATAGAAAGAAGGTTTGAGCTATGAAGGTCATAAAAAGATCTATAAATAAGTGGAGGTCAGAATAGGAAAGAAACTCAATGTTGGGATCCAATTTTCACCTGAAGAAGCAGAAGAGAGTAAAAATTTATGCTTAAAATACCAAGACATTGTGGCTTGGTCATATGAAGACCTTAAGGTGTATGACAAAAGGATTAGCCAACATATTATTGAGTTAGAACCCGATCCTAAAACATTCTAGAAAAAATAGAGGCTTGTCAATCCAAGGATAGAAGCCATTATGAGAGAGGAACTCTTAAAGCTACTAAAGGCTAGGATAATATATTCAATAAAAAATTCCACTTGGGTAGCCAATTTAGTACCCGTAATAAAGAATAATGGGGATATACGCCTATGTGTAGATTTTAGAAATCTGAATCAAGCATCCCTCAAGGATCACTACCCCCTCCCTTAGATTGATTAGATCTTACAAGTTGTAGTTGGAGAAAAATGATTCTCACTATTGGATGGTTACTTTGGATATAACCAAATTTGGATAAAAGATGAAGACCAATACAAAACAACATTTACCACAAAATGGGGTACATTTGCCTATCATAGAATGCTTTTTTGGTTGTCTAATGTTGGAGCTACATTTTAGAGGACCATGGACTATGCGTTTGGTACACTTATAAACAAAGTTATTCCAATTTACCTAGATTACATGATGGTATTTTCTCAATATGAAAATGATCATCTATCTTATTTGGAACAAGTTTTTCAAAAGTGCAAGAAATTTGGTATCTCACTGAATCCTAAGAAGTCATTTTTTGTAGTACATGAGGGAAAACTATTAGGCCATGTGGTCTCAAAGGAAGGTATGGCCATATATCCATAAATAATTAGAGCAATTCTAGCTATTCCTTTGTCTACTAATTAGAAGACCTTGCAGTATTTCCTAGGTTAAATCAATTTCGTCAAGAAATTCATTTCAAATTTTGCATAGAAAGTGAGACCTATATCTGAACTACTCAAGAAAAATATAGAATTCAAGTGGACCGAGGTTAGGAAGGAATCTTTTGAGGTCATCAAGTAATCCATCGCAATAGCCCCAATCTTGATAAATCCTGATTTCACTAAATATTTTATTCTCTATGCTTATGGAGTTGAAGAAAGTTATGCCTCGATACTCACCTAGAAAGATAATCAAGGGGATGAACACCCTATGTTATTTTGGAGTCAAAATTTACATGATTATCAGGTAAAATATAAATTTATTGAAAGACGAGTGTTTGCTATAATGAAGTTGCTAAATAAGTTTAGACAATATCTAGTATAGAGCAAAACTCTGGTATATGTGGTTCATCCGGATGTAAGAAGTTTTATCTTACAAGGTGACTTGGGAGATAAAAGGGCTGGTTGGATTACTAAGATCTAGGAATATGATGTAGAAATACGTCCCACCAAGCTGGTAAGAGGTAGATCCTTGTGCCAAGGATTGATAGATGCTTCAGTATTGGTCGAGATGATGGATTGTCAGATGACAGAAGAGGATAAAATAGAAATTATACACACTCCAAATTCTGATTGGATCAAGCAAATGACTAGATATTTCCAAACTGAGATTTTCCCACCCGATCTAAATCCTTCTCAAATAAGGAGGTATAGACTTCATGCTCTAAAGTATGTATTACTACCTCAAGGGTTGTTCAAAAGAAACTTGGATGGTATTCTCTTGAAATATTTGAAGGAGGGCCAACAAAAAATATTCATAGAAGAATTTCATGGAGGATCAGTAGGTGGTCATAGCTCAGGTAAAGTTACAACTTTGAAGATAATAAGAGCAAGATATTATTGGCCTTTTGTGTTAAATGATGCTTTTAAAGTTACCCAGACTTGTGATAAATTTCAAAGGCATGTTGGAAGAACTAGAAATATTGCATCTCCCTTGAAGCCTATTCAAGTTGATGAGCCTTTTTAACAATAGGGATTAGATTTCATAGGAGTTATAGATCATAATTCTTCAGCAGAGCATAATTTTATCTTGATAGTTACATACTATCTTACCAGATGGGTGGATGCCATTCCTACAAAGAGGGAAGACCAGGAAGTTGTGATCAACTTTATGGAGAATTTGATTTCCATATTTGGAGTTTCGAAAGCTTTGGTTAGTGATAATGGCCCTGCTTTCATAGGATCCAAGTACATTGAGTTTGCACCTAGGTGTTGTAGGTGAGTTGGAGAGGAGAGGGCAATCCTCCAAGGGAGGTCCCAGGTTCGAATCTCCACCCTACCAAAAAGCTGAATTGGGTACCCAAAATCCAATTGATAATGTTGGTACGAGCAGGGCTGGGTGCGACCCCCGGGTGACTTTGACGGTGTAGAACCCCCTGTTCATGGTCTCTTAGACCAAAGAGACCCCGCAAGGGGTTTTTCACTTTAAAAAAAAAAAGAGTACATTGAGTTTGCCAGCAAGTATGGCATCACTCTTAAAAATACTTCAAATTATTACCCACAAGGTAATGGACTTGTAGAATCTACCAATAAAAACCTATTAAGGATTTTGATAAAATCTTTGGAAGGTAACAAAAGGATTTGGCACCTATTGCTCAACCATGATCTATGGGAAGACAATATTACTATTAAAAATTCTATCAAAACTTCTCCTTATGCGTTAGTTTATGGAAAAGAGGTGGTATTGCCAATTCACTTAGAGATCCCAACACTTAAGCTTGTCAGTACAGAAGAAGAATTATAGGATGATCCAGTTAAAACTAGGTTGACACACTTGCTACAATTGAAGAGAGAAGAACTCAAGCATATGATCATTTTCAAAAGCATTCATCAGACATTAAAGCATGGTTTGATAAAAATGCCAGGTTCAAAAAAATCCAAGTTGGAGACTCAGTTCTTAGGTGTGTTAGTCTTCCAATGACACTGAGAGGGGGGGTGAATCAGTGTAGCTCTTTTAACTTGAATTTCTAGCTCTTAAAACTACAGTAATTAAAACTTATTACTAGATACAGGTAGTATAACAAAGAGCATCACACAACACAAGATTTAACAAGGTTCACCAATGTGGCTACTCCTCAAAAATTGACTGCTTGGACTACCATCCAAATCTAGCCTTTTCAAAGAACCAACTTTACAATCAATTTACCAGCACCCTACAGGAAGGAGCACCAACCCCTGATGCCAAGCATAAACTTGGACTTCAAATCTGTATCTATAACTTTAACAGTAAGATACCTTTGCTTTCGTAAGACCCTGATTGATCTTTTTCACCTTCGCGTTCTCTGCGCACTTCTGCTTTCTCTATGCAATCACTTTGCACACTTTGCTTCATTACAATCGAACTTCATGAATGTCTTCCCCCTTCTTCGCACTCTGCTTTCTCT
Organism: Wollemia nobilis; assembly: GCA_028583015.1. Lineage (NCBI taxonomy): Eukaryota > Viridiplantae > Streptophyta > Pinopsida > Araucariales > Araucariaceae > Wollemia > Wollemia nobilis. Next base: position 1,266,880 of record JAQPPZ010000220.1, on the reverse strand, counting down.
ATGCAATCACTTTGCACACTTTGCTTCATTACAATCGAACTTCATGAATGTCTTCCCCCTTCTTCGCACTCTGCTTTCTCTATGAATTTCTCACTTAGCACGATTCGACATGACTTGCTCTCTATGCACTCTGAATGAACTTCACACTCTCTGATACACCTTCAATTCTCCAAATAGCCCTCCTTTTATAAAAATATTTTCATGATGAAAACCCTCATCTTAGTCGGCTGTAAACCCTAATCTTAGTCGAATTTCATAGCAACCGTAAACCCTAATTTTAGTTGGCTGTCATCGAACTTCATCGGCTTCAACTCAACCACGAAAAAGCAACATGTCGCGATATCGTGACACTTTTTCTCCTTATGCTTTTTCTTTGCTTCGGCCCCCAAAAATACAACATGTCGCGATATCGTGACACTTTTTCTCCTTACGCTTTTTCTTTGCTTCGGCCCCCGAAAATACAACATGTCGCGATATTGTGACACTTTTTCTCCTTACACTTTTTCTTTGCTTCAGCCCCCAAAAATACATGTCGCGATATCATGACACTTTTTCTCCTTGCGCTTTCTCTTTGCTTCTGGCCATGAAAATACATGTCGCGATATCATGACACTTTTTCTCCTTACTCTTTCTCTTAGCTTTGGCTTGCGAAAATACTACATGTCACGATATCATGACACTTTTTCCTTCTGCTTTCTCTCTCCTATTTTAGTCGCAAAAATACGACATGTCACGAAATTGTGACACTTTTCCAACTTACTTTCTCTCTCCTATTTTAGTCGCAAAAATGCGACATGTCGTGAAATCACAACACTTTTCCAACTTACTTTCTCTCCTATTTTAGTCGCGAAAATGTGACATGTCGCGAAATCGTGACACTTTTCCAACTTGTTCTTTTTTCTTCAAACTTGTCGTGAAATCGTGACACTTTTTCCTGCTTTTTCTTTCTCTTCCAACATGTCGCGAAATCGTGACAGTTTTTCCACTTGCCTCTTTCTCTTCCAACATGTCACGAAATCATGATAGTTTTTCTTGCTTTTTCTCTCTCTTCCAACATGTCACAAAATCACAACAGTTTTTCCACTTGCCTTTTGCTCTTCCAACATGTCACGAAATTGCGACAATTTTTCTTGCCTGCTGTATATGTCATAATATCATGACACTTTTCTTACTTGTCTTTTTCTTTGATATTTTGCATAAAAGCAACTTTGGTCTTCTTGGAAAATCACTGTACATACTCTGAATAACCTTTGAACTCCTGTCCACTGCATCTGAATAGCTTTTGAACTCCCAACGTCTCCACAATTGAAACATTTAAACAGTAGCTTTCCTCTGTATTTTTTGTTTCCCATTTTTAGTTTTTTAACTAAGTTTACTTTCATTTCATCTAATGTCTCTTCTTCCTCGGACTCTTGTTTTGCATTTTTATTTTTAAGGGATTTAAAATTTGCTTCTCTGTCTGTGGGTTTAGATATTCCTATCCTCATCTCATATGCAGTCAAAGAACCAAACATCTCATCTATACTAAAGAAATTTAGATTTTAGCTTCTTCTATCACTGAGACTTTAGAATCAAACCTTTGAGGAAGAGATCTTAATACCTTTTTCATGACGACAAAGTCTCCAATATCCTTGTCGAGTCCTCTAATCGCATTAATGATTCCATTAACTTTCAGCATATATGCCTCAATGTTTTCATCATCATTCATATTTAATGATTCAAACTGAGCTCGATGTGTCTGTAACTTGGCCTCCTTGATCTTATCATCTCCTTCATGAATAATCCTCAGTTTGTCCCATATTTCTTTTGCCATTTTACAGCTCATGATCTTAACTAGTTCACTTTCTGCTAATCCACACATGAGAGCATTCTTTGCTTTTGAGTTATTTTCAAACAGTTTTTTTCGTCAGCCTCTTTTGGAGGAGTGATGGGTATTGTGTATCCTCTGACTACTGAATCCCAGATGTCGTATCCCAAAGCATAGAGATATGTCTGCATCCTGATTCTCTAGAACACGTAATTAGATCCATCAAACAATGGTGCTTTGTTTGATGAGAAACCTTCACCACCTGCCATTGTGTTACTTCCAAAATCACCCTAGCTGGTGAAGCTTGTACAGGAACTTAGCTTTGATACCAATTGTTAGTCTTACAATGATACTAAGAGGGGGGTGAATCAGTGTAGCTCTTTTAACTTGAATTTATAGCTCTTAAAACTACAGTAATAAAAACTTATTACTAGATATAGGTAGTATAACAAAGAGCATCACACAACACAAGATTTAATAAGGTTCACCAATGTGGCTACTCCTCAAAAATTGACTGTTTGGACTACCATCCTAATCCAGCCTTTTCAAAGCACCAACTTTACAATCAATTTACTAGCACCCTACTGGAAGGAGCACCAACCCCTGATGCCAAGCATCAACTGGACTTCAAATCTGTATCTATAAGTATGACAGTAAGATACCTTTGCTTTTGTAAGACCCTGATTGATCTTTTTTACCTTTGCATTCTTTGTGCACTTCTACTTTCTCTGTGCAATCACTTCACACACTCTGCTTCGTTACAGTCAAACTTCATGAACGTCTTCCCCCTTCTTCGCACTCTGCTTTCCTTACAAATTTCTCACTTAGCACGATCCGACACGACTTGCTCTCTATGCACTCTGACCAAACTTCGCACTCTTCGATACACCTTCAATTCTCCAAACAGCCCTCCTTTTAAAAAAACATTTTCATGATGAAAACCCTCATCTTAGTCGACTGTAAACCCTAATCTTAGTCGGCTTTAATAGCAACTGTAAACCCTAATTTTATTCGGCTGTCATCGGACTTCATCGGCTTCAACTCAACCATGAAAAAGCAACATGTCGCGATATCATGATACTTTTTCTCCTTATGCTTTTTCTTTTCTTCGGCCCCCAAAAAATACAACATGTCGCGATATCGTGACACTTTTTCTCCTTATGCTTTTTCTTTGCTTCGGCCCCCGAAAATACATGTCGTGATATCGTGACACTTTTTCTCCTTACACTTTTTCTTTGCTTTGGCCCCCGAAAATACATGTCGCGATATCGTGACACTTTTTCTCCTTGCGCTTTCTCTTTACTTCTAGCCGTAAAAATACATGTCACGATATTGTGACACTTTTTCTCCTTGCTCTTTCTCTTAGCTTTGGCTCGCAAAAATGCTACATGTCATGATATCACGACACTTTTTCCTTCTGCTTTCTCTCTCCTATTTTAGTCATGAAAATACATGTCGCGAAATCGCAACACTTTTCCAACTTACTTTCTCTCTCCTATTTTAGTCACGAAAATGTGATATATCGTGAAATCGTGACACTTTTCCAACTTACTTTCTCTCTCCTATTTTAGTCACAAAAATGTGACATGTCGTAATATCATGACACTTTTCCAACTTGTTCTTTTTCTTCAAACTTGTCGTGAAATTGTGACACTTTTTCTTGCTTTTTCTTTCTCTTCCAACATGTCGCGAAATCGCGACAGTTTTTCCACTTGCCTCTTTCTCTTCCAACATGTCACGAAATTGCGACAGTTTTTCTTGCTTTTTCTCTCTCTTCCAACATGTCGCGAAATCGCGATATTTTTTCCACTTGCATTTTTCTCTTCCAACATGTCACGAAATCGTGACAGTTTTTCTTGCCTGTTGTATATGTCACGATATCGTGACACTTTTCTTACTTGTCTTTTTCTTTGATCTTTTTCATAAAAGCAACTTCGATTTTCTTGGAAAATCACTGTACATACTCTGAATAACTTTGAACTCCTATCCACTACATCTGAATAGATTTTTAACTTCGCATCCACTGCATCAATAGATCTATCTGACAGTGTTGACAACAATGATAATATTGTTGTTGCACCTTGCTCAACAAGGTGGAATGTTGATAGGGCAAAACTAGGCAAGCATGAAAAGTTTGATTTCTTTTGGGATGGTCCTTTTGAAATAGTGGAAGCTAAAGAGTCTAATGTATTTTAGTTGAAGGATCTAGAGGGAAACATACAACCAATTCCGGTGAATGGTTTCCACCTCAAGCTCTACTATATGTAAGAAGTGGGCTCATTGTAACATATGTATATACATTGTACAAATATTTCCCCTTCCTTTCTGCACTTTTTATTTGATTTATTTTCTACACTTTGTAATTAGTTCTTTTCAAATAAATACAAAAAAAATAGGAGAAGAGAGAGAGAAAAAAGTTTTCAATAAATGACTAAGTGTTGGCCAAAATGCATGGTAATGTTCCACTCTGCACACGGTGTTGTGTACTCTCTAGAATGGCATTTCATCCTCAAGTCTGCATGGTTAAATCTGGATTTCCGTAGAGTGGTCTATTAGTTTCTATACCACATAAAGAAGGACAAATAATGGTGCTAATCCAGGAAACTCACAAAGCAGGAGATAGCCAGAGCAGAATCGAGGTAGAGTGTCATGCATGCAAGCTTCAAGTACCAAAGCGAACTTGAAAGGTTCTTAAGACACCAAAGTGAAATAAGGCTAAACCTAAATAGCAAGATATGACATGTGGAGGCTAAAGAGTGCTCTCGCATTCAATAATAATGAACTCACACATGAACCAAGGAGTATCCGAAGGGATGTGATGAGCTGGCAGCACAATTTTAAAATTTGACCAATAATAAGATAGGATGTCACCTTTGAGCCACCAAAGAAATAATGGAAGGATGGTGAAGTGTGCCAACAAATATATTATGCAGCAGCTATATTTATGGTAGATGATACGCATATTCCAGGAGATAAAAAGTGATGAATTCATGCACAAGGTTCATTTAGTGACCGTAAGGTTGAAGCGGAGCATAACAACATTCTAAATTTTTCCTTGCTTATTATAGTGTGCAAAATATTACTGCTAGAACATGGATCCTAAGAAATCACCCATAGATGCTGTAGAAGATGTTCTAGAATTTGAAACTTTGGACGACAGGATGTCGGTGCCTTACCTTGATAAAGATGAGGCTATAGCAGACACGACGATGACCATCACTGAAAGGATGAGACTAAGAAAGAGTGTGAATAATAGATACAAAAATAATGTTGCTCTATCAGTAGAAGGTAGATGCTCCATCCTTTCGTATCTATCCTTTTACATTTGTGATTCAGTTCACCCATGTCCTAAGTTGATAGCTATAATAGTAAAATTCTATGACCCACTAGCCAAGGCAGTAAAAACCTATAAGGGCAAGACCCTTTTTCACATCACTGCCTCTTTCTATCATGAGCTTTTTGCCTTAGGGTCTGACCCGCTAGTACCACCAAAACCCTTAATTTTTTTTTAACAAATTGCGTTTTATTCCACAAAGAAGCGAGCAAATGACAGCGAGTCATTTAGGAATTGGGTTTATATGCAGCTAAATATCAAATCCCAGGAAGAGTTTCTTGAAGTCCCCATTTCTATCAAAAAGTTTGTAAACCTTGTTTTGTTCTCTATGTTGGCCTGCATGGAGGGTTTGGACTCTGATGAAGAGGTTTATAGTTGGAAAATCACTACTGCATACTGTATCTCTAATGAAAGGATGTATGAAAATGAGGCAGCAAAGAAAGGGATAATGGTGATTTATTTTTACTGGCCAACTTTTCTCACCCAAAGAATACATGAACAACTAGTAAGCTTGAAGAGGATCATCGATGCTCCTAGCTTGAGGTATTGCTTAAACTTGGTATGAATGTTTTATGTTGTTGTTAAAGATAGAATGTCATGGATTCCAATCAAGGATAATATTTATAAAGGAGAACCTATGCCATTTTACTATTGGATAAACAATTTAAGAAGTAGTGAGTCTCACTATAGGGTCAAATTGGAATTTCTTGGACCGGCCCTCAAAATAATTTATGGTATTTTCCCCAGATTGCCACCCCTTGCAAAAGAGATTCTGAGGACTAAAGATGCACAGGAAGGGGACTGGTATTTGTTAACTGAAGGTACAATCATCAGATTATATGGTTTCATGGGTAAACCTTTTCTTTTACCCCACTTTCTCATGAAGAGACTCTTCACCTTGGAATATTTGAGGCAAGAAGAGTACATTGAATTGAAATATGGTTCGAGGAGAAAAAGGAAGTCTTTTCTTTCCCACCATACCTTGAGTGATATCACCATTACTAAGAAGGGGTAGAGTCAGCAAATTGATCAATACCTGGAGAGGTTAGGTTTAATTATATTCCTCAGAAGTGGAGTTATGATCTAGAGGATATTTTCACTACAAGAAATAAAACCCTAAATGGAGATAAGGCCTACAAATTTGAGAAAAGGCCTAGGGATAATTTTGAACAAGGAAGAAACAATGATGAGACTACTATTTTAGAGTGGAATGTCTCCAAGATGGATCAATTGCCTCCATGGTTGGAATTTTATGAGCAAATTGAAGATTTTGATCTGGAAAACAAGCTCGGTCATTAGATTACCGAGGATATGATTTGATAAGATTAAAGTAGAAACTACAAATAAAAGCAAGCCCTCCTCCAAGTCGAAGTCGGAAAAGAAAAAATAAATATCGTCTAAAAGGGAATTTGTAGAATAAGTAGAAGAGGAGGATTATAAGGGACCATGGGAGGATGCCAAGATTATGGATTGGTGGTGTATGAGAGTTGAAATTGGAAAATCTAAATCTAAATTTGGAATGAAAATTGATAAAGAGTTTTCAAAAAGATATAATGAGAATATTGATACTTGGAGGCTAAAGGATGTGAGGCACATTGTATTAATGGTTGAAAATCCCTAGGGTGATTCCAAATATCTCTAGCCTTCTACAAATCAAAATGCTTCTTTAACAACCATCATAGTATTGAAAACCTTTAATCCTACTTCTGAGAAGGTGGAGAAATTCCCTAAAGGGACTAGGATGATGAGAAAAATGAAAGTATTCTAAAGAAAAGGTTGTCAGTACCCCTGTTATTGAAACAATATCTAGGCCTTCATGTTTATCTCTAGGGGGTAGCCTCAGGACAAATATATTAGTTGGAAGAAGAAGGAAAATATTTTCAGGTTCATGTTGCTTTCTTTTGCTCTTGTAGCATCAACTAAACCATAATCCATTACTGAACAATCATTACTTCCTAGGGAAGTGCAAGGATATTTATCAAAGGAATATTCTAAAGATGAGATGGATGCTTTTCAATTAGTTCATAAGAGGACTATGAGAGCCCCAAAAATAGAGGAGAGAGAGGTTTCCAAGAAGCAGAAGATGAGTATGGAAGAAATTTCTAAAGAGGTGGCTATTTTTAATACAGAAGGGTTAGTTGGACAAGAACAATAGCTTGGGATAGAAGCTTAAACAATAACACCCTACATCTATAGGCTAAGGTATGGTTTCTAATCCCTCTTCTCCTTCTCATCTCCATTAATCCCCAAAAGTATTTCCCTCCCTTTCTAGTCAAGAAAATGTGGTAAATTTACCTCCTCCACCTCACAGTTATTCCCTCGTCTCATTAGTAGCTATGGAGGTACCATTAAGTTCTATTGTGTCATAGCCTCCTCCAAACCCACCTTCCACTTCTGAGATATCCACTTCAATATCCAACATTGTTGCATCCTCATCTCTTTCATTACCACCATCCATGGGACATTGCGTTCCAAGTTCATCCATCCCTTCTACTATTATTTTTATCCTTATTTCTTTGAATTTACCTATATCAACAGTATCAGTAGTCATAGAATCTACCATTGTAATAGAGGTTGTTGTCAATGTATCTCCACCCCCACCAATAGCAAGTTAGTATGCCCTTATATTTTTGATGATGTTATCTCCTTTGGCTGATGATATTTCAAGGCCTGTTGTTGTATTAAAAGAACAGGTATCCACTTAGAGCATAAATAACTATTGGGTAGAGAAGATTACCAAGCCTTCCAGGAGGATGGTTGTGAAAAGAAAAAGTATGTATTTAACCCTATCACTAGGCAAAGGATTTCAAGGTCTTTGATTCTACAGGTGAGCAAAACTAAAAATGAAATGACTACTCAAGATTATAGAGTGGAGGAAATCATAGAAGATATTGATAAGCTTCCTGTTGAAGATGAGTTAGGGATGGCCAAGGCTCACTTAGAGACATTTTATGTGAAGACTGATATAGCAAAATATAAGGTGGATAAGCTAGAGAAACAAGTTGAAAAACTTAAGAAGAGCCTCAATGATCAAAAATAAATAGAGAAAGCTCTGAGGAAAGAGGATAAGAGTTGGTAGGAAAGGTTTCAAAATGCTAATGAGTTAAAATATCGATTAAAAGAACAAAAGAAGTTGAATGAGGATCAGGCAAAAGAAATTCAAAATTTGAAACATCAACTTCAGATTGAGAAAGCCAAGTCCTTACGTTTTTCCAAATATAGTTTGAAAAGGATAAAGTAGGAGTTGCTTTCTAAAGTTCAAGAAAAATGTTCAGGTCTTCAAATCATAATCAACTACCTAAAGGATGCCAGCCAATTGCTATCTACCATTCTAAAAAATTTGGATCAAATCACTAGAGAGTTACAGCCTATGGTGATTCTGACAAAACAAATGTGTAGGTTGGTTGGTAGTAGGCTCAGTGATGCTACTAAACCAATTTCTAATAAAGAATGGAATCTAGCTAGTATAGCCTCAAAAATAGTGGTGAAAAAGCATAGGGAATTTCAGAGAGCATGGTTGTTGTTTGATAGGATGGAAAGGGGAACATTATTAAAATAAATGAGGAAATGGTTCATGTTGGTTTCAAAGGACTCTAGAAGGAGGATCACAGCTTTTTATCTATGGAAGAATCCCAACAAAGCATCAAGGAGAACTTACAGGATGAAGCTCAAATTGATTCATTGGAAGAGCCACTATCCCAAGAACAAGTTGCCAAATTAATTATGGGTTACACCCGCTTAAGAGATCTCATGGAAGATCTGGTGACTAGAGGGAATGCTACTAATTATGAGGATGTTGGGGAACTACAATATGTTTATAAGTATCTTAAAGAGACATCAAATCCCTCTGAGAAAGCTTGGAAATAGGCTCTCTAGTCTTTGGAATCAATGGTCCAAGTATTTGGGGACACCTCCGATGAAGATAATCAGAGACTACAGGCTCCGGGAGAAGATGATGAGGAAGAGGCTATAGAATATGATGATGAAGAGGCTATAGAAGAATGAGGATAGGATTGAGCAGCTACAGGCCCAAGAGGGGCCCACACTTAAATGATTTCATTTCTATTTGTACATATATATAGTTTTTGTATTTCTAATACATCAGTTTTATATTTCTATTTTTACTCTGACAATTGTTAGAAATAAGAAATAAAGGCATGAAGTCTACAACACAACATTTTTGTGAAGGTATTTTTTGAAGTGAAGCCTTATAAAGGAGGTAGATTTATGTATAGTTTTTGAAGGTAGTAGTAATATTGATATTATAGATATAGTCTCTAGTTGAATAAGTGAGTTCTATGATGTTTTTTGCATGGTTTCGATATGAACCTTTACCCTCTAGGAAAAATTTGAGCTTTCATAGGGTAGTGATTGTATGGAAATTATTCCTTAAAACATATCTTCAAAGATAAGTATTGTTTTGACTCTTAAGGCCCAATGGATAAGACTCTGATTCGATTGGCTTTGCAAGCAAATACACCCAGGAGGCACCAGAATGTAGGCCCAAAATGGCCACATACTTAGTAAAATTTTGTATAATTTTGATTAAGTGATAAAATCATCATTTCATAAACATTGGAGTATGCTTTGAAGTGAAAATAGGTCATAAGATATGAATCCACTCAGCAGTTAGTGAAGTTTTCACGTTTGGAGCGATTTTGGGTGACTTCACTCCGACTCCGAAATGAAAAGAGTTCTCAAATTCACAAAATTTCCTAAGAGATGATGATGTCAGTGGTGAAAAAGTGTGGAATGGTGATTCTGGGAAGGTCCTTTTTTTTTCACTCCAGAATGAAGACAAATCTCAAATCCGCAAAATTTTCAAGGAGATGATGACGTCACTGGTAGAAAAGTGTGGATTGGTGATTTTGGGAATGAACAAGTCTTCCATTTATAGAATGAAGATAAGACATGGTGGTGGAATAATGAAAGTGTGGATTCGTGATGGAAGAAGTATGTGACTAGCTTTGGACCCAGATTGAGGAATATAATGCTGAAGATTAAGATCCTAGAGTGGATTCGAGGTTCAGAGATCTGAATTAGAGATTCTACTATTTTTTATAAGAGAGATGATGTCATCAATTTTAAAATGGAATGGCATTTAGCTTGTGTCATATAGAATCTAAATCATGGGATGAAGAAGATCAACGATGGAGGTTAAGCTACCAAACCTTGGTTGTTCTAAAGATATTATTGTATCATAATTGTAATAGTCGATCGAAAGATGAAATGTTGAGGGTTTCCTAGAAGATAAAACTAGAGGTGGTTAAAAATCAATAGTGGGCTATTACTCCCAAGAAGGATTGATGGAAATGCATGATCTTTAATGACCTGAGCTTTAGTTCCACTGAGCAATCAACAAGTTGTAGAGACCCCGAGTTGTCATGGCGGACTTTCTTTCAGTGGATTTCTTGGAGGATGGACCAATGAGCTGATGCTAGCTAAAATATTTGTTGTATTGTTGTAACAAGATTATGTGTATTGTTTCTTGATTATTGTAATAATAAAACTATAAGTAGAGGTCGAACCCTCATTTTTAAGGATCGACTCTGGCGTGTTTGCCTGTACTATTATAAATATTCTTGAAGAGCTAAATGAAAGGAGCAATACATTGATCTTCACCTCAAGTTCATGTTCTCATGCTTGATGTTAGAGGTTTGGATTTCATAGTTGCATTTCTGTAAATACTTATATGGTTAGTTTGTGCCTATTTTGGATTACTAGCTATTATAAGTAATTGAAATCTGCTTTGAGTTCATTCTATGTTATTGGAAAGTACATTTCTATGAAATATAGGTGTTTGGTGAATTTTGTTATTTGGATTATCATTCCCTGGATATTGAAATTGCTTGCTACAACATTTCTCTGTTGTGATTTAATATATGAAATGATCTATTTTGGGATAAATTTTGATCTAAATGTATGTCCTTAGTATGGTTTTTTGGGAGCTTTTTATGGTAGTGCAATGTTGTTAACCTATCCATCCACTATTATCTACACCTCTCTAACCCTAACCTTCTCTTACCCTAAAATTCAAACCCTAAGTGAGCATAATTGTGTCAACAACTTGCTAATTTGACAAGGAACCAGCCTACTCTAGATGTTGGATTGAAAACCGCTATTTTGGTCCATCCAATGTTGAGTGTTGAGCTACAGCTATCGAGTGCAAGCCTGGATAGAAAGTAGGAAGATAGAAAACCACAGTACTAAGTGAAAACTTGGTGCAATTCAGTGCCCAACAGTTCCTAGGTGAGGATATATCATCAATACCAAAGCCCATACTAAGGTATCTTTTGGTCCTTCCTCAAAATCAATACCATTAGAACCTAATAGCATAGACTCTAGGTTACTTCAACTTTCAACTTATTCCCAAGCGAGCCTCTTTAGAGGTCCTTGAATATTTTTTATAGTACATAAGATGCTCTATACCCTTGAACCTTGAGCTCTGCTACCAAATGTAACACCCCAAAAAATCATGAAACAATAAAACACACAAACAAAATAGAAAATTCTTATCTATAAATTTGTTTTTGACTAAGGAGAAGGATTCATAAATCCTCGTCCAACCTTAGACCAACTTACTGCTTGACATCCCCTATGTTTTTTAAGAACTATACCACACAAGATTCCCTTCATGCAAGTCCATATGCATAATCCTATATTATGTTGAGCATATAAGTACATCCCTCTCATAATTATTTATGATCTAGACTTACCACCTTCAATCATTAGAAGGTGTACATAGATCTCCATATCCACACAAGCCATTATGTGTGGTATGCTACGTGTAATGTGAGCTAAGCTATTGATCTTGTATACTAAAAACCTATCTTAACTCTAGTATAATCTTCTAAACCTAGTCACCAATCTCCCTAAGGGGATATCAAGTCCTTAGGTTATCCTCTAAGTTCACCTAGAACTTACTAATGATTCATTCTTTTAATCACACAAGAGCATTAAAGATCTAGATACTAAATATAACAAAATAAATTGTCCAACAACAAGAATAATCAAAGCATAAAGAAACAATCATCAAATAAGCATACATTAAATATTTAAATGCAATATACTAAATAAATAAGTACTAAACATGGTGGTTGCAATACCCATTTAGATACATAAATAAGTATGGTACACCCCACACTTTCCATAATACTTTACATCCATTTCTTTGGGGAAATCTCCCCACAATCTAATCTAATGCATAAATGACAAGATGTAAGGTAGAGAGAAAACTTGTGAATTGGTCCATCTCATGATTCTAGCTTTCCTGCTCTTCCATCGATCAAGTAAGGATATTAGGGGATCAGTGCACTCATGGATCCAGATAGACATGATTCTATATGCACTTAATTCATTGTCAAATTGCAACTATACAAATAACCCAAGCAATTTAACTTACTAATGCATATTATTGATCATGGAAACTACCCTCTTTATTTTCCCCCTTAGTCAACTTGAGGGAATCAGTAATCCATGCATCATTTCATGCACTCTATTTGCAAATAATTGAACTAACCTTCTCAAAAATTAAAGTCACATACCCTTAATTGCTAAGAACTAGGTTCATACACCTCGTTACTCAAAGCAACTACCTTAATTGCCAATAAAAAAAATTCTTCATTTCATAGCATAAGGTCTCATACCCTTTAATTACAAAATAACCATCATTTAGTTTATTTCATAAGGTCCCATACCCTTAAACTACAAAATAACCATCATTCATTTTATTTCATAACATAAGGTCCCATACCCTTAAATTACAAAATACCTATCTTTGATTTTATTTCATAACATAAGGTCCCATACCCTTAAATTAGAAAATAACAATCATTCATTTTATTTCATAATATAAGGTCTCATACCCTTAAATTAAAAAATAACCATCATTCATTATATTTCATAACATAAGGTCGCATACCCTTAAATTATAAAATAACCATCATTCATTTTATTTCATAACATAAGGTCCCATACCCTTAAATTAAAAAATAACCATCATTCATTTTGTTTCACTAAAATATACCATTTAAGTTAATAAGTAGTAAGTAGAGCTTTCACACAATCATTATCACAAAATCTATTCTTTAAATAATGAATAGCACCTAAAGCTTCTACACCTCATTACTCTAAAACCTATCATTTAAATGATATATAGTACTTAAATCATCTTACACATCCACATATAGGAATTCAACGAGCATTCAATGGATGGGTTAACACATCCCAACATGCGAGAGGAGACACAAGGTAGCCAAAGTTTGATAGAAGTGGCTTCCACCTTGGCAGCACCAGAGAATATGGTACTCACGCACCCGCAGCATCGTTAGTCATTGTGACAAATAGATCATTCTCAATGCCAACAACATCCGAGGCAAGTTTCCATTTGGCTTGTGACTACAATCGGAGGGTTTTCCTACGGTGCTACTTGACTAGATTTTTCCTAACTCACCTAGCCAACTACCCATGGCGACGGTAAGGTGTTGATACCATTGCATCTATCCTACCTATAGAGGAACAAATACCATGCATCCAAGCATGTATTACACATAACCTTCCAAGGAACATAGTCATACTACCATCGTAGTGGCTAACATCACAATCAAAGGACATAGCCATACTAACATTGTAGTGGCTAAATACAACACTTCAAATGATGTAGCCATACTGCCATCGTAGTGGCTAAACACAGTTCTTAAAAGGATGTAGTCATACTTCCATTGGAGTGGATAAACACTATGCTTTAAATGACATAACCATACTACCATCGTAGTGGCTAAACACAATGATTCAAAGGATATATTCATACTACCATTGTAGTGCTAACACAATACCTCAAAGGATGTAGCCATACTACCATCGTAGTGGCTAACACACAACATACAAATGATGTAAGCATACTGTCATTGTAGTGTCTAGCACAACACCTCAAAGGATGTAGCCATACTGCTATTGTAGTGGCTAACACACAACATATAAATAAATAAATAGCAATAGCGCTAGATAAACCAATTTGGATAACCTGTATTACTCACATGGATATCCACTACTCTTTGCTCTCCTTCGCTCCTTTGCTCTCCTTCTACTCCTTTTTGCTTTGCCTCACTACATCACTCTCATTTTTTCCTTTCTACTAACCTCCTTTGCACTTAACCCCATATGTGCTTTCTTTTTACCTCGATCCACGTTCCCACCTACTCGCTATTACTCCTTGACCACCTCTGATAGGTAGTAGGGCAGGCATGCTTCCCCCTCTTCCTAATTCAATCACCATAAAGATATTTTCCTTCACGTCAAGGGATCTTCATGCAATTTTACCCAATAAAATCTTCAAAGGGTAACCCAACCCATTAGGATGAGTACCATCTTGTCACATTTATGCCTTAGGTTTATCGTCGGTTGAGTGAAAACTTCTTAGACATGCCATGGTAAGGTCCTTATCTTGGGATTCAAAATAATTGCATCAATTTTCTTATTTTTATATTTCAAGGAAAGTTCTCCACTAACAATCGTTTGGAAAATTGATTACTTCTTGCTTGCTAGTGCTATTTGAATAAATCAATCATTTTTATTAAAAATAGCATCTACCAACATCTTTTAAAATGACCAATTGCTCATTTTTTTAATGAGATATTTGCTTAAAATAATTATTCATTCTAAATAATATCTTCTTGTTTTTAAATAAATCAAACATTTATTTAAACAAATCTCTTTTTGTTTTTCAAATAAATCAAACATTTATTTAAACAAATCTCTTTTTGTTTTTCAAATAAATCAAACATTTATTTAAACAAATCTCTTTTTATTTTTTAAATAAATCAAACATTTATTTAAACAAATATCTTTTTGTTTTTCAAATAAATCAAACATTTATTTAAACAATATCTTTTTGCTTTTTAAATAAATAAAATATTTATTTAAACAAGCACACATGAAGTTGTGAAGGCAAACTATTTACTCCATGCTCACTAATTATCAAGATTAATAATGCTGAAGTAAAATACAATCATGCAAGTGCATCAAACAAAGAGGGAATTTTTCCATCAATCTAATCACATGTCTCAGCCTCTAGAACTTACGATAGCTACTAGGCCATTAGTTTGAGGCTCAAGGTGGTTATATATTTATGATTATCCCTAACTGAATGCATGTCTATATGAAGGTATCTATTCATGTTACCTTCAAGTTACCTTATCATCATATCCCCTTCCTTAGGTACTCTCATCTCTAATGGATGACTCAATTCCTTCCACTCTTGAGTGCACCTGATCCTACACATTGGCAATTTATTAGCAGTATCATATCCTTCACTATCTATTTATTATTGTGAGGCTGCTTAATTGCACAAAATTGAGTATTAGTCACATTTGTTAATACATTATTTTTTTTTATGTTCAAAGGTCCATCTGGGAGGGTCATGAAAGGCATGGTCCTATTGGAGGCCTCACCATAAAGGGAACCCTTTAGTCACCAGAAATAAGGCTTGGGAGTTCCTCTTGATGATGGGGTGAGACTTAGTCACTATCAAAAAGGCTAAAATTCCTTGTTGGCTTGTTTTGGGTGAGTGATTTTACCTTGGGGTGAAAGGAACTTCAAGAATGTTGATATTATTCAATGTAGACTATCCTATATAGATGCTTTCTCTAAATTTTCTACTTGGTATGTGGATAGAAATTTAGGGTCTCTCATATGGTGGGTCTTGATGGTAGTTTTTCTTGTTTCTATCCAAGGTGGGAACCTATCCTACTGTAGTAAAAATTTCACTACAGTCCTTAACAAGGTTTGTAACTAGATGACGTATTCTAAAAAACTTTCACCATTATGAGTTTTACATGTGTATATTCCAAATTTATTCTACTTATACATGTCATTGTAAACATATATGGTACACAACCAAATGTTCTTCACCAAAACGAATGATGGCTCCTTTATCCTTTGAGCATCTTTTCAATATTTATTTATCTAATATTCTAACAATAAGGGATTGGTATCCATGTCTTCATTGTTGTTTAGGGTGCTTCTTTATTTACTTGTTTTCCTTGCAATGACATCTCCTATAATAAGTATTTCTTTTTCTTTTTTTTAAGGATGAAAAGAATAGGTTTTTTAAAGGACCCCCATATTTTCTTAAAACTTGTCTCCCTAACAAATATGAACATGTAATTGCATCACGAGATATCCAAAATAAAGAACAACCAAAATGCTACATCTAGAAATTGTAGTATTACTTCATTTAACTCTGCTTATACTACAATTAATGACCTAAATAAAAAAATTATATAAAATCATCTACAACGAACTCAAAACAAAAATCACCCAAAATAGGATAGAATATTTAGCTCTCCCCTTTGTTCATCTAAGCCAAAGCAGTGCATATGTAGCATCCTAATCTTAGCATAGAACAACCAAATAATATTTCATATTGTCCACAATATTATTCAATTCCTCTCTAGATGATTAATCTCAATTTCAATTTCTTTCAAATTTGAAATGGAGCTAAATATAGTTGATTCCTTTATTTTATTAGTGCTCTCCACATCCTCTAACATATAAAAACTTTATTTATGTAGAAAAATAATTTCCACCTTAGCTTTCCCCTACTTCTCAATAGACTAATCACCCTAAACTGATAATGTATTCTTCATAAACTACCTCATTGGTATGAATTGGACAAAAACACAACCATACACAAGGACATATAAACAACTGAATAACTGCATAACTAAAAAAATGGATAACTTTTGCATCCCATTATTTGCTAGATATCCTACATCCACAACAATGAATTTGAATCTCCATCGACACTTTTTTATAATTATCAGTAGCATGGTTTTTCTCCTTATTAACAAGATATTTCAAGAAATCAAGCAGATTTTTAACTTCCAAACAATCAAATAATGAATATCAACTCCCTTATTTTCTAGCCAGTCAATTGTCCCATTGCCTTTCCTATAAATATGATTAATTTCCACTCCCTCAAGAAAGAATAAACCAAGCTTAGCATCCTCAATTATTTCCTTAATGTTCCAATTGGCTACATTCTTGTTTTATAGGTAGCTTAGAATATTCATAGAATCATCCTCAATAATTATTTTCTTAATATTCAATCCTTTAATTAATTTTATGCATGTATACAAAGCTTTGGTTTCTACAAAGTGGTTAGTATGGATCCCATAAGGTTTTATATAGGTAACAACAACCTATTCCAAATGGTCCCTTATAATTTCACCTCCTCTTGCCCTTCCTGGGTTGCCTTTTATGACACCATCAAAATTAAGTTTAAGCCAACCAAATATAGAAGAACACCAAAAGGTATTTTTTTTGGAAATAATTTTTTAATCCATTTCATGATTGTGAAGAGGTGTAAGATCCCACAAAGCTATCCTAGCCTCATTCTCCCAACCTTCAAGATCTTCTACAATGGAAAATTTCTCTTTAATATAATTTTATTTTGTAGGAAGTAGCCATCTCATTCTTTAAGACTTAAAGATTGTATTATTTCTCTCAAACCAAATATCCCAAATAAAATGAGGTCACAACATCTTCCATAAAAATGTTATCCTGCTACTAAGAAAGGGGAAATGACATTGTTCAAAAAGCTCAACTAAACTATCCAAACTAACCCAACATAAAGATAAAATCCTTAACAACAACTAGAAAAATTTAGAAGAAAAAGGACAATGCACAAAGATGTGATCCATTGATTCTTCATTGGACTTAAATCACACACACATATTTGAGAAACAAAAACCTTTTTTTCTTAAATTATCAGTAGTTAGAATCTTGTTCTACATAACTAACCAAGAGAAAAATGAGATTTTAAGAGTAAAATGCTTCAATAAAATTCTAGAGGCTAGAAAGGAGAAGATAAACTTGTGTATCCTGATTTAACTAAGTAAATTCTAGAAGATATAAAAGAACAAATAAGGACATCATGGTGAAAGGATTGAATTAAATGATAGATTTGTATTATACTATTGATTTTCATCATAGCTTTTTGAGTTATCTTCTCATTTGATTGTAAAGAAATATGTTTCCATCTCTTGAATTTGTCCATAACAATGTAGTCCTTAACTTCTCTTCCATAGAACCTTACCAAGGGTTCTCTAATGACAACCAAGTCACCATGAGAGATGAGATGTTTGTCGACTAACCAATATTCTTGCCAAAACTCATTTTGGTCTCCATTTCCCACTCTCCATATAAGGCCATTCCATAACATAGTCCTAATTTTGATTATGCTATTACAAAAGCCAAAGCCTGTTGGGGGATTTTCATATTTCACAAACAAATTATTATAGCCCAAGTATTTAGCCTTAATAATTTTTGACCAAAGAGAATTATTGTCTTGAATTAGCCTCAATCCACTTTACTTAAAAGAGCTATATTAATATTCTTTGTCTTTCTTAACCCGAAACCTCCCTCTTTCTTGGAAGTATAGACTTTATCCTAGGCCACTAAGGGTATTCTTTGTTTCTCTTCTACTCTTGTCCATAGAAATTTGCATTGAATATGTTCTATTCTTTCTAAAAATTTAGTAGGGAGTTTGAAAATAGATTAAAAAAATAGATCGATAAACTTTGTAAAGTATATTTAACCATCTAAAACTTACCTATTTGGCTCAATAAAGCTTCTTTCCATCATACTAGTTTCTTTTGAAATTTGTATAGGATTGCATTCCATAAATCCTCTTTCATCTTGCCTTTAAAGAGTGGCATACTAAGATAGGTAGCTAGAAAGTTATCAATGCTACAACCAAAAAATCCTTGAATTTTTTTGTTGCCTTTCAACTGGAGTATTGATATAAAAAATTATGCTCTTTGTATAATAAGTATTATTTTTAGTCTATATTAACTTAAAATATATCTCTTTAGTGTTGCATATAAATTATCACAATCCATTCCATATTTCTTATATATTTTCAATTCTTGTGGTGCAAATTAGTAATCTACAATTCTAATTGTTCCTTCACTTTCACTTGCTTTAGTCCATATATTGTTTATTTAGGATTTCTTTCTCAACTTTTATAAATCTATTAAATGATTATTTTATTAACGTCATTATTTCTCCTTGTACTTTACCACTCCCTATTGCTTCATTCCATACTACTATTTTCCGATATCCTTCAAATATTTCAGTCTTACAACCCTCATGTTTATGTATTTTTGTGAGAATAATTGTCACTTCCTTTAGATATGGGTCTTAACCCAAGTCCTCTTCTCTAGTAGTATCCTCTATAATTCAAACATACCAAGTTTAATTATTCTTGGGGATTTCAACTTCTTATTTATTTCAAATTATTTGGTTGCTTATGTATACTCTTTCATTTTTTAACCATGCCCATTTACCTTCATTCATTGTTGTTCTCACTTTCTTTAATTCTCTCTCCTTTCTTCTTGTATAGTGGGGTTAAATCTTCATCTAAAAAGTAATGTGAATATTTGAAAAGTTATCTATTTCTTAACATTTGGGTTTTCTCCTCAAAAAAATTCATGTTAAATTTAATAGCTTTTTAGAACTTGAGTGGTCATAGCGGTAATAATTTGGAACTCTAAATAGTAGGTTCAAAGTTTGAATCCAGTGGGGCTTAGAGATGTACACCATACTTTTGTAACTAGATTTTGGTTGGATAAACATATATTTGGTAAATAACATATTATATGAAGATAATATTAGATGATGTATGGTCTCGTGAACTTTAAATACTACTTTACCTTTTTACCTTTACCTTTACCTCCTACTTTTTGAAGCCTCCTTGCTTGTTATATCTATATTTTCATTACAATTTAAAAAATATTTTACAATAAAATTTGTGTCTTCACCCTCTCTATATTCTTTCACCCCTTTTATGATTATATATATATATATATATATATATATATATATATATATATAATGTCATTATTTTTGTTCCTTCACTTGCATCTTAAGTTGTGTTTCTAACATAATTTTGTTATGTGTCTAGGCCTTTCATCACTTATGCCCATGTTTTGACATCCTCTAATTAAATTTTTATATTGCTCTCTTTTTTCTTATATTTATTTTTGTTGTTTAAAATTTCCTTAATTTATGCAATGCTTGTTACTTTTGCTTTGTGTCTATATTGATGCTTAAATTCAATGGTTTATTCTTTATTTTCATATTGTGGTTTATGTTCTATTGTTCTTTTCTCTCTTTCTTTAGTTATTCTTAAAGCTTTGGCATTTGTTCCTTTATCCTTTGTTATCTTATTTTAGGTTTTAATTAATATCCATGCTTATTTTAAATTTATAATCTTTCTCTTCCTTTCTAAATTCCATTTGATCAAGTCTTTTCTTGAGACTTAATAACTCTTACATATATAAGTTCAAATATTAGGTAAGAGGTATTGATGTGGGACTATATTTTGCTTCCTTGCTTTAGTTATCTTCTATGGTTTGTGTTCTTTGTTGTTGTTTGATACACATTTCCTATTTCAAACTAGATTTTTTACAAATCCTATTCTTGCTCAACATTATACGTGTTTCATAATTATCTTATATTGTTTTGCATTAACTAAATTTAACTTTCCAAATATATTTCATGGCTAATTTTGCTTGATATTTGGTAATCTTCATTAATAATTGAATATCTTATTGAAATATATATGCATTTGAACCAAGTGTTTCTATTGCCCTCAAAAATAGTAATTTGGATTTACAACCAAGGGTTGTGCCATAATATATTGTTCCTTCATACTTGTTGTAATGAACATTATCTCCCAAGCTACAAGCTTACTGTAGTGGTAAGGGCTTTGGCCTCTCTTTGAGAAGTCCAAGATTCAAACCCCATTCAGTATGAGGGGACCAGGACCCCTCATAAAAAGCTGGTGTAAACTCATTTAAAAAATGGACATGCTCTCCTAACACAACTTGTTAAAAAAAGCTT
Source organism: Wollemia nobilis (assembly GCA_028583015.1). Lineage (NCBI taxonomy): Eukaryota > Viridiplantae > Streptophyta > Pinopsida > Araucariales > Araucariaceae > Wollemia > Wollemia nobilis. The sequence goes on along the minus strand of JAQPPZ010000220.1, from coordinate 1,245,833 downwards.
TTGAGAGTAAATAAATTTTTATTGCTCTGAGTGAATATATTATGTGTGATTGATATGTTGTTCCCTTGTTTTGAAATATGTTTTTTAAAATGTTGTCATAATAAAATAAATCAATAATAATAGAACCTTAACAAAATAGTATTAAGAAATTTATAAATACATACTTAAGATCTAATGCACTTGTTACATGGAGGTTTTGTTTTTTAGATTTGTGTTAAAACTATTTAGTTCAAGAAATAGAAGTTAATAGGTGAAACCGAACACTATATTCTAAATAAATTAGTTTTTATAAGGTTTCAAATTATTTGTCTTATATTATATTGTTCCATAAAATTTTACTTAATATAATATATATTTATATTTAGAAGAAAAGTTTTATATTATTTAATATAACACAGATTACAAGTTGGCTAGGTGCTACAAGAATCACAAGCAAACCAAGGATTCATGTAGCTAGATTTGGAATCCCACAAGGGCAAGAATGCCCATGAAACACAAAATCTCTTCCCTAGTATATTTGGAATAACTAGAACAAAGAAGTCCTTGGTCCACAGTAATATGTAGAATAAATAGAGCCAATATGCTTAGTTTGTGTGGTCTTTTCTTAAATTCCTAGAATTCTTGATATTAAATTTTCTTATGTGAGTTGAAGAAGGATGCAAAAGAAAACCTTCATTGTCCATTTTATCTGCCAAATGGTTCCACTCCCTAGGAATGTGATGTCAATTAATCTGTTCAAATTTTCTTAGAGTCTTATAGACTTGATTTAGAAACAACCGACATATAATAGTCTTGACATCTTGTTTTCTAGAAAGAAACTATATAATAAAATTAGAGACCCCATAAACTAAAAGGGTTTTGACATTTTTCTTGATTCTAGGATGAGACCAAAGTTGGAGCCCATCAACTTAGCTACATTATTAGTGATTTATCCTAAATTTAGGTAAAATTCAAGATTCCTGGAACATGGTCCTAACCATAAAATTCCTCCAACAATAGCTATTCCAAGGTTAGAACAATAGCTATTCCAAGGTTAGACTTTGAATTCCCATCAAATAATAGAGCTAGAAAACTAAAACATGGTTGGGAAGTCAATTTGTTGGTAATAGAGGTGCTAATTAGATCTTGAAGATTATAATTTTTGAGGATGTGTAGCTAAAATCTAGAAAGAGCACTTTGATATTGCTTAGCTTTAAAGTGGGCTTTGGCATTTTCCATGATAGCATGCTTTATATTGTGTATCAAAATTGCCTTGTGAGTTGATTTTCCTTTAAATATTTTATAGTTCCTATCCATCCATATATACCACATGCAATATTAAGGAATTGAAGACCATAAAAAATTTATGAAAGGCTTACCTTGAAAGGAGTTGAGGTACTTTTTTTCTAGTTTTTAGTATAAGACTCAATATTTAATCTACTTATAATGCAGACTCCAAAGATAAAATCAAGTGAGATCCAGATCATTGTAGCTTCCTCACATTTAAAAAATATATGGGCTTGAGTTTCACAATCTTTAAAGCATCTAAAACAAATATGGGGACCGAAAATACCTCTTTTAGAGAGGTTTTTCCCAGTTATAATTTTTTTTTTGAACTAGCCATTGAAATTTTTTTATTTTTGGGGTGATATTTTGACCCCTAATGTGTTTCAATTTTTTGTCTAGAGGCTCACTTATTTGAAATATGAACCAACCTTGATTGAATAGTTTCTTGAATAGTTAATTTTACCCTAAATAAAGTAGTCTTCATTGTCTAGGTCTATGGAATGAATGTCAGTGAATTTATTTTGGATCTAAGACCACTCCTTTTGTTGTTTTGCATTCAACCCATGAAGTTGAATCCATTTTGGCTGATTGCATTCCCAAGTGATGAGATGGGAAAGTTTGTCTATCCAGATTTGACTCATGAACGAAAAAACTCCTTAGAAATGGAAAAAATCAAGGGCTTTTTACCAAGAATAGAATCATCCCAGCACCTAATATTATCACCATTTCATGGGCACCAATAGATGTTATCCTTAATTATTAAGACTAAATTAACAATCAATGCTCAAATTTTAGATATGCCTAGTTTTTTATGGATACCTTTGAGTAGTAGAATGTCATGATTACCTTCACCATGCTTGTGAATAAGAACCTTCTTCCAAAGTATTATTCTAGAGTTTATTAAGTTCCAAACAAATATTTGTCCCAAGAGAATTGCTTAGAATAAAAGATAGGATACCCAAGCCCTCTTGACATTTTCCTTTTGTCACTTGACTCTAGTTGACAAGATCAATTTTCTTCCTGAGAGGTTGCCTTCCTCCTTGCCAAAGAAGTTCCTAATTTTTTAGTCAAGTTATTGGAGGATTTATAAAGGGGCATGATATATCATAATCTGGTAGATAGGTAAGCTTATAATGACAAATTTAATCAAAACTAGTTTACCAACAAGACTAAGCCACCATTGTTATAAGTTAATATTCTACTATAAATATTTTTCATCAAATTAGACTAGCAATCAAAAATATTTAGCTTGAAACTCATAGGTACCCCTAAATATTTAAAGGGGCTAATTCCACCATGAGAAAACTTAAGAATTTGAGAAAACCTCCTATTTTCAACAGGGGAAGTGTTGATAGTGTAAATTTTACACTTGTTGACATTAATATCATCTCCAAAGGCATTTAGAAAGAGGTCTAGACAACCTTTAATCCTTTTGACATTTAGCTTGTAGGTTTCCTCCTTAATTATCATATCATTAGAAAATTGTGTATGGGTAATCTCCTTGACCCCATCAACTATATTTTTTTTAGTTATTTTTGTAGACACCTAAATCGTGTCATGATTAGGGGAGATGCTCACATAGACATACTCATAATATCATAAGACATAATCTTGGACTTTCCAAGAATCAACAGTGGTTCTCACCACTCATTTGGGGCCTTTTCAAGCCATCCAAGTCTAGTCGCTCAAGCCAAGAGTGGCCAGATCCTAGTTGCTCAAGCCTAGAGTAGCTAGACCTTAGCTACTGTAGATGATAGCAGCTAGATCTTAGCTATTGCAAACAACAATAGCTAAGCCATAAGAAGCAATTTATCGATAAACAGGCCTAATCTCAAGCGAAAGTGGTAGTATGCATGCAATAAAGGTGAGCAGTAGTAACTTTGCATTCCTTTTCACAACCAATTCACACAGGAGGCTTGAGTTTGTATTTAAAATTTAGTTAACTGACCTCCAAGCATAAACAAAGGAAAAAATATTCTCATGCTAACGATCAGTTCGCATAGAAGACTCAAGTGTGCAGTTAGATTTCAGTTAACTAGCCTTCAAACATAGACAATGGATAAAAGCTTCTCATGCTAACTTGCACTACGCATGAGAAATTCATTTCTAGGGCTTGGACATAGACCTAGGGTTTCACACTATAAAATTTCCAAGACTAAGAGCACCAAGACATATTTTAATTGGCTATCATCAAGACATCTTTTTGAGGAGAGCTTTCGAGACTTGGAGAGTTCTCTTTGAGATCACATGTATGGTGAAGCCTTGAAAAATTGGAGAGCATAAAATCTATTATTTTGACATCAGGTATAGTCTTTGACCCATAGCTTTGGGGAAAAGAGAGCAAGGTTTACCTTAGCAGCCACTGTCTTAGACAGTGGCCTACGGGTTTAGCTTAGGTTTTAGACAACATCTTTTATTCTAATTCTTTATGTTTTCATATCATTAGCATAGATTTACATGATTTCATAGCATAGTTTCATCATATTTCCATTACATTATTTTATTACTAACAACCTCATCCATGGAGACAATCTCGGACACCTAAATGTGTGTTGTTGTTTCATTTCTTATAAGGCCACAGGTTCATCAGATGAAGTTTGCAACATATGAGAGCAAAATGGATCCCTCTAGGAAACATACCTGGAGAAGGAGGCATCTGTAAGCCCTCATACATTTCTATGTGTGGAACTAGGAAGCTTTTATAAGTGCACCACCTCTTCACAAAAGGGGCACTCTTTGCCTATTTGCAACAAAATTGTATTGAAATGGGTATCCCTAAGAGGGACCGACATGTAACCAAGCTTCAATATCAATAAAGAGATCTATCTTTGTTATTTCATGTTATATGCTTTTTTCGCTTGTCTTTCCATTTCATATTCGGTATTTTAATAACATTGCAAGTAGGGTTAAAAATTGGTGGTGTGTGCATTCTCAGGGTCGCTATAGATGGTCATCATGGTGGGACCTCCACTTATTTTTCATTTTTTACTGGAATACTAACTTAGTTTTGTGTTCAAGTCTAGCCGCTCTGGGCTACGGTAGCCAATAGAGATTAGCCATTCTGAGCTACAGTGGCCAAGAACCAGCCATTCTGGTCAACAATGTCTAGAACTAGAGTACAGCAGAGGTCAAGATACTAACTCTCCGAGCTAGATCAAAGGTTGGTATAGCTTCTCTAATATTTTACAATTTTTTGTCTGCTTCTATGTGTCTAAAATAGATAACCTAAAGCACATTTATGTTTGGAAATTGAAAGAATAAAAGAATAAATAACTAAGCCTTTCGCATATCTTAGATCCTCTTTTAAATTTTCCACTAGGTGTTGCTAGAAATAGTAGCTTATGCATGAAAATTTTACCCTAGAATCCAACATGCTAGACATTGTATGTTGTTTGCTTGCTTTGCGGCCCTGCTAGAGGCCATAGTTGCATGAAGTGAAGTGCGCTCATACAAATCATAGTAGTTCATGCATATTTATGGATATTGAAACGTATTTTTGTACTTAGGCATATAGGAAAAATTCATTACTGCTATATGATGCACTTTATGTTATGCAAGCTTAAAATAAACACCACACACACACATCTCATTTAAACCCAACATTGTTGACTAAAGGGTTCATCAAACCCAGTACTTCAAGCATTGTTGACTAAAGGGTTCATCAAACCTAGTACTTTCCCTTGTGCTTCTTCTATCTTGCTTGTGTTGAAGAAGGATGGCACATGGAGATTATGCATTGATTTCAGGGCACTCAATAATATTACAATCAAGAATCGTTATCCACTTCCTCGCATTGATGATCTTTTGGACCAATTGCAAGGTGCAAAATTCTTCTCCAAAATTGATCTCAAAAGTGGGTATCATCAGGTGAGAATTCAAGCAGAAGACACTTGGAAAACAGCATTTAAGACCAAAATGGGACTCTTTGAGTGGCTTGTCATGCCCTTTGGCCTTACAAATGCTCCAGCTACATTCATGCGGCTGATGAATGAAGTATTCATTGTTTGGATCAATTTGTAATCATCTATTTGGATGACATTCTTATATATTATTCTACTTGGGAGAATCATTTGGAACATTTGGAAACGGTTCTTCAAACTCTTCGAAAGAACCAATTGTATGCAAATTTTCCTAAGTGTTCATTTGGGCAAACATTCATTGCCTATCTTGGGTTTGTAATTAGTGAAAAAGGTGTGCAAGTAGATCCTTCCAAAGTTGAAGTTATCTTCTCTTGGCCAACTCCTACTTCAATCACGGAGTTAAGGAGTTTTCTTGGACTTGCTAATTTCTATCACAAGTTCATTGGAGGATATTCTTCTATTGCTACACCTTTACACTATTTGACAAAGATCAAAGTTCAGTTTCAATGGAAAAAGGATCAACAAAAAGCCTTTGACACATTGAAACACAATTTTAGTACTGCACCAGTTCTTGTTCTCCCTGATTTGTATCAACCATTTGAGATAGAAATTGATGCTTCACAAGTTGCACTTGGAGCTGTGCTCATACAAAATGGCCATCTAGTAGCCTATCATTCCGAAACATTTTCAAAGGCCAAGAAGAACTATTCTACATATGATAAGGAGTTCTATGCTTTGGTTCAAGCAATCAAGTATTGAAGGCATTATCTCTTGGGAAAAGAAAAAATTGTTCATACAGATCACATGCCCATTAAGTTTCTTCAATCTCAAACAAAAATTGAAGACGCTAGGCACATGAAATGGGCATCGTACTTGCAACAATTCCATTTGGTAATCAAGTACAAGAAAGGACGAAACAATGCAGTGGCTAATTGTTTGAGTTGTCCTCCTTCTACTCTTGTTTTGACAATTGTCACTACTTATCATCTTGGCTTCCAAACTTGGCCTACATAGTATCCTATGGATCCAGATTTTGGCAAAGTTTTCCACCAACTTTCCAATCCTTCTTCTTCAAATTTGAGAGCTCTTCAGGACTTTCATATTCAATATGGAATGTTGTACAAATTGGACAAACTTTGTGTTCCTCATGGTAACAGGAGTCTCTTCTGAAGGAGGCTCATTCCACACTCTATGGGGGACATTTTGGTAGGCAGAAAACTCTTCATCACTTCAGCGGTTTTTCTTTTGGCCACATATGCAAAGATATGTTCTTTGCTTCTTGCGACAATGTGCAGTATGTAATCGCTCCAGTAATTCAAGCATTATTGACTAAAGGGTTCATCAAACCTAGTACTTCCCCTTGTGCTTATCCTATCTTGCTTGTGTTGAAGAAGGATGGCACATGGAGATTATGCATTGATTTCAGGGCACTCAATAATATTACAATCAAGAATTGTTATCCACTGCCTTGCATTGATGATCTTTTGGACCAATTGCAAGGTGCAAAATTCTTCTCCAAAATTGATCTCGAAAGTGGGTATCATCAGGTGAGAATTCACGTAGAAGACACTTGGAAAACAACATTTAAGACCAAAATGGGACTCTTTGAGTGGCTTGTCATGCCCTTTGGGCTTACAAATGCTCCAGCTACATTCATGCGGCTAATGAATGAAGTATCCAGAGATTGTTTAGATCAATTTGTAATCATCTATTTGGATGAAATTCTTATATATTCTTCTACTTGGGAGAATCATTTGGAACATTTGGAAATGGTTCTTCAAACTCTTCAAAAGAACCAATTGTATGCAAATTTTCCTAAGTGTTCATTTGGGCAAACATTCATTGCCTATATTGGGTTTGTAATTAGTGAAAAAGGTGTGCAAGTAGATCCTTCCAAAGTTGAAGTTATCTTCTCTTGGCCAACTCCTACTTTAGTCATGGAGTTAAGGAGTTTTCTTGGACTTGCTAATTTCTATCGCAAGTTCATTGGAGGATATTCTTCTATTGCTACACCTTTACACTATTTGACAAAGATCAAAGTTCAGTTTCAGTGGACAAAGGATCAACAAAAAGCCTTTGACACATTGAAACACGATTTGAGTACTACACCAGTTCTTGTTCTTCTTGATTTGTCTCAACCATTTGAGATAGAAATTGATGCTTCGCAAGTTGCACTTGGAGCTATGCTCATGCAGAATGGTCATCCAGTGGCCTATCATTCGAAAAAAATTTCAGAGGCCAAGAAGAACTATTCTACATATGATAATGAGTTCTATGCTTTGGTTCAAGAAATCAAGTATTGGAGGCATTATCTCTTGGGAAAAGAAACAATTGTTCATACAGATCACATGCCCCTTAAGTTTCTTCAATATTAAACAAAAATTAAAGAAGCTAGGCACATGAAATGGGCATCGTACTTGCAACAATTCCATTTGGTAATCAAGTACAAGAAAGGATGAAACAATGCAATGGCTGATTTTTTGAGTCGTCCTCCTTCTACTCTTGTTTTGATAATTGTCACTACTTCTCATCTTGGCTTCCAAACTTGGCCTACACAGTATCCTATGGATCCAGATTTTGGCAAAGTTTTCCACCAACTTTCCAATCCTTCTTCTTCAAATTTGATAGCTCTTCAGGACTTTCATATTCAAGATGGAATGTTGTACAAATTGGACAAACTTTGTGTTCCTCATGGGAATAGGGAGTCTCTTCTGAAGTAGGCTCATTCCACACTCTATGGGGGACATTTTGGTAGGCAGAAAACTCTTCATCATCTTCAACAGTTTTTCTTTTGGCCACATATGCAAAGAGATGTTCTTCACTTCTTGCGACAATGTGCAGTATGTAATCGCTTCTTCTTATCGCTATTATTGGTGTATGTTTTCTGAAATAAGGTTGGAGTGAAAAGGCATTCTACTAGGTATCCTTTGGCTAGGTGTAAATCCTATTTTCTAGTTTTTTGAAGACTACTTATGCATTGTTATCCTTAAGGAGAGATTTTGGTGAATGCATAATTTTTGGTTTGAGATAGTGGAAGCTTTGTGCACTAGGGTTTATATTTGTGAGTCTAGCTACTTGCATTGAGTTGGTGGAACCCTTGGTTGGTTTTTTTGAGTTTGATGGTTGAGTTGCTTCCATAGAGGTTGTTTGATCAAGTTATTGCTTTACCTGATTCATGATATTGGGCTTACTCCATTGAGTTGATTTGAGCAAGTTATTCTTTGCTTTTAGCGATATTGTGTTGGTGGATGTTTTGTTCAAATATCTTTGGAGGGAAAAGGATTTCTACTTGTTTCCTTTTCTTGTGATGATTGGTTGAATGCTTCAAGGTTGATGTTGAGTTGAATGGTGTTGGTTGACTAAAACTTGTTTGATGAGCATTGTTGTTGAAACCCTAATTGATGGTGAAAAGAACATTAGTATCATTGTTATGTGATTCTTTGCATAGTTGGAAATTGTTGGGGTTTCATGTTCTTAAAAGAAAACATTCTATCCTATCCATTTCAGATATTGAGTTGAGTTTTCAGATTTGAGATTGAGATTGATTTGAGTTGATTTGAGTTGAGTTTTGAGATTGGGATTTGAGTATAGAACATATTGAGTCTCTAACAATTCTCTTTATGCTTCTATGAGTTTGACAAATCACATTGGGTCTCTAACAATTCACTTTGTGATTTCCTACTAAGAAAGTTTTTCTTGGTGACCTTGTTGAGTTTTTGGACAGGTTCCAGTGGGGACTTGTGAGCAGTTCTTGGACAAGTTCTAGTGGGAACTTGTGAGCAGTTTTTGGACAGGTTTCGGTGGGAACTTGTGAGCAGTTTTTGGACAGGTTTCGAAGGGGACTTGTGAGCAGATTTCGACAGGTCCTAGCAGAGGACTTGTGAGCTGAGTTTGATAGTTCTAGCAGAGAACTTGAGGAAAGAGGTGCATTGGTTATATGAGAAGAATCTAAGGACAATTGGCAAGTCTTTGAGAAGGCTTGTATGTAGAGGATTTATTTGTTCAAGAGTTGGACAGATCTGACAGACAAAGGAAGACTTGTACTAAGACCAACTGACTGTGTTTGGTATAGGTTTCTGAGCTACTATGGACATGATCATAGAAGGTAGAGGTCTCTTAGGCTAAGCATTGAGGACAGGAGGTCTTCAGTCGAAAGGAGTTCCACATGCTGGCAAGAGGTAGAGGCAGTTGATCTTCTGAGGTATCATTTCCAGAGTAGAGAGGAAGGTATCTCCTTTGAGCAGAGGCTCATAAATTCTGATTGGAGTAAGGTATCTCCTTTGAGTAGAGGCTCATAAATATTTATTGGGGGAAGGTATCTCCTTTATGCTGAGGCTCATAAACATTGCAATTGGGAAGGATTCCCAAAGAAATTTGAGATAAATTTTAGATAAAAGTTTTGTGGACATAGCCCAGCCATTTTGGGTGAACCACATTAAAATTGGTGTCACTTTGTGGATGATATTGTACATTGCTTTGATATTGCTTTGGGTATATTGCTTTACTATTTTGAAGTATAAAGGAAAAGGTAAAAAGAGGTCTTATACTGTTCACCCCTCCCTCTCAGTATAAGCTTGTGTTCTTCAATTGGTATCAGAGCAGGTGCCTTCAAAAATTTTAACAGCTTGAAGGAAAAGCTAGTAAAGAACACAATGGATTATTCAAGTGGCCATGCAGCACCTATTCTTGATGGGTCATATTTTGGTCTTTGGAGTGTAAGGATGAAGGTTCATCTAATGGAACTTGGTAATGAGGTTTTGGAAGTGATTGAAGATGAGTACACTATTCCTGAACATGGTCCTAATACTAAAGAAGAAAGGCTCCTACATCACAGCAATTCAAAAGCAATGAATGCAATCTCGAAAGGCTTACGGAAAGCAAATCTCACCAAAGTTATTCACTGCAAGACAGCTAGTGAAATGTGGAAACAGTTGAAGGTGGTTCATATAGGTGATACAAATGTCAGAAAGGCCAAGTTGAGACACTTCAAAGGTATGTTTGAACAACTCAATATGAATTATTATGAAAATATTAGTGACTACATGCTTTGTATGGATGAGGTTGTTAACTCCATGAAAGACTTAGGTCTTGAGCTTGCTGAAAATGATGTTTGTGATAAGATTTTAAGATCTCTTCCTAATAGATTTAGTGAAAAGATTTTTGCTATTGAGGAAGCTAAAGATTTGGATAATTTGAAAAAGGATGAGCTCCATAGTATACTTGCAGCATTTGAGTTGAGAACTCAAGTGAAGGTTGATGTCAAGAAAGAGGCAGCTTTCAAGGCTACCAAGAATTCCAAGGGTAAACAGCTTCAAGATAGTGATGAGTCTTCTAGTGATGAAGAGGCATATTACAAGCAAGAAAGGCAAGTTCTCTAGAAAGCACAAAAGTATGAAAAATATAAGATGTTTCAATTGTAGAAAGTTTGGTCATTATGCTACTAACTTGTTCCCAAGAATGAAAGTGATGAAGATAAACATGATTCTAAGAGCAAGGATTTTGAAAAGCACAAGCATCACAGGAAAAACAAAGATGAGCACAACAATCAAGGAAAGAGGTATTCTCACAAGCACAAGAAGAGTTTCTACCTAGACAAAGCAAGTAAGTGTTCTAGTAGTGATAGTGAAAGTTCTTCAAGTGATAATGAAAATGAGATGTTCATATCAGAAAAAGAGGAAGAACCGAAACATAGATTCATTATCATGAAATGTCTTAGATGTGGAAATTTTGGTCACCTTGAGGATGATTACACAAATAATGATTTGGTTTCTAGTATGTATGAGGATGCTTCAGAAAACTATAAGGAAGATGCATGTATGGTTTTTGAAAAGGGTAGCACCTCTAGTGATAAGAAATCTGAAAAAGGCTTTGATGATTCAAAAAGCAAACAAATAGAGGAAGGTGAAGTAGATCTTGAAGGTGAACTTATTAGTGCTCTTAGTGCTTTGAAAAAATAAATAAAGAATAATGCTAGACTCAAGGATAAGTTAGATGAATGTTGTATGGAGAGAGATGATCTTATAGAAAATCTTGACTTCTCTATGGCTAAGACACAAGAACTCAAGGATGAGTTAGAGTCTAAGGTTCTTAAGTATAGTGAGTTAGAATAGAAAATGGCTTCTTTGAAAGAGGAAACTAAAGAGTACAAGGATAAGCTTTACAGGTTTCAAGATAGCTCCAAAAAGGTTAAGTCACTCATCAAAGGTCAAAGAAATACAAGAGATAAAACAGGCCTTGGTTTTGTTAAGCCACACAAGGAACAAGTTGGAGAGTCTAGTAAGAGACTCCAAAAGGAAGAGAGTTCTGATGAGGAAAGTATTTCAAAAAAGGAGTCCTTGAATGATAGATGCACAGAAATAGAAAATAGAATTCAGAATGAGAAGAAGAAGTTTTCAAAACCTAAGAGGTCAATTAAAGGAAATTTTCAAGGCAGATGTTTTGCTTGTCACAGGTTTGGTCACATGGCTTCACATTGCATGGCTCAAGTGAAGGAGGTAAATGATAGTTTCAGAAGTGCTAGTTACTTTCAAGGGTATTGCTACTCTTGTCAATAGTTTGGGCACCAGGCAGTTTATTGCAAGGCAAATAACAAGAATAGGTTTGGTCAGAATAGGTTTGGCCAGAACAGGTTTGGTCAGAACAGGTTTGGTCAAAACTGGTGGATTCAAAGATCAGGTTTACCTCAAAGAAACAACATCGTCAAGTGTTTCAAGTGCAACAATGAAGGTCACATAATCATACAGTGTAGAGCTGAAATTCCAGAATATAGGAATAGGAACAGTGGCATGATCAGGTCCAAGGATCAAGGCATGGCTAAGAATAGGGATGAGAACAAGAACAAGAATAGTGACAGGAATAGGAATATGGACAAAGATTTCAATAGAAGGCCCGGCAAGGAAGTTATAGACGTTAATTATGATCAGTGCCTAATGGGAGTTTTACTCCCACCCAAGAATTAATCACCTCATCAGGAGGTGGGAGAGGGACTAAGCTAAGAGGCTCATTCTTAGTCCTGAGCCCCAAAGGTTGCCCTTTGCCATTGATGACAAATGGGGAGAGATTTGAGTGAGGGGGAGAGCCTCAAGATAGGGGGAGTTGTTTATGTTGAGTTTCTGTGTTGTTGAGAAGCATGTTTTGCCATCAATGACAAAGGGGGAGATTGTTGGCAATTTTGGGTTTGAGATCCTAGCTTCTTGTCTATGAGTTGTCATTGATGTCAAAATGAAATGGCATTAATGTTAATAGGATGTGTTGGCTTCAAAGGTGAAAGATTCCAAGAGAATATTTTTAAGAGAATCCGGAGAGATTCCATTGGCAAGGGTTTTTCATTAAAACCAAACCGGTTTTTATTAAAACCAAGTTGGATAGGGTTTTTATTAAAACCAGGTTAAATGGTTTTTATTAAAACCAATGGAGGTTATCTTTATTATTTGTTTAATTATTATTTAAAACCCTTCAAGGTTTTAATTAATTATTTATTTAATTAATTAAGGGATAAATTATTTTTAATTTATTAAAAATACTTGAAGGTTTTAAAACCTTTTTTTATTCTTAATTTATTAAAATTATTTAAGGGTTTTTTAACCCTTTTTGAAAAGACTTTTGATTAATTTTGAAATGGTCTTTATTTCCGTCGACGTCAAGGTGTCTTCGAAGAGACTATTTATTCTCCAACTCCTAAGGTTGGAAGGCTAATGATTTCAAAATTCCCCGAATGCAATTTGCGGTGTTTGTGCTCTATATTCGCTACGATCGAAGGAAGACTTAGAAGCACGTGCGGTTGAAAAGTCTTCGAGAGTTTTTTTGAGGGTGAAGTGGAGGTAAGTTCACTTGTGAACTTCATAGCCCACATGGGCTAGTGGCAGCGAAGGCTGCTGTTGGGCGCTGCATTGGCGGAGGTCATCGTTTTGAGTCTCGCGGGGGTGCTTTGCTAGAGTAACACACATTTTTATTAAAACGTCTTTATGCCATGAAATTCAGAGTTTCTTGGACAGCGATTTATAAGGTGTGATTAAATTTTATGAGTTTTGGCTTTTGTTATTAGCATTGAATAAAAGCTTAGGAGAAATAAGGGTATATTTCTTTGGATGTATTTTTAAGATTATTCTTTGCTATGCTAAAATTAAAAATGGAGGTATAATGTGTGAGTCTGTGATTGTTGATTTATTGGCATGTTATGGTGGTTGTGTTTAAATAAGTGGAGCTAAAAGGTGTAATAAAGGAAGTTTATATTATTGCTCATTTCTTTTTAATCTAACCCTAACTTGGTTGGAAGTTTGAGAGTTATGTGTGGTGATAGCTTGAAGGTTCAATTATTTTCTACTCCAATAAGGTATGGGCACATTCTTCTTATGAGTATGATTGGTGTATGTTTTCTGAAATAAGGTTGGAGTGAAAAGGTATTCTACTAGTTATCCTTTGGCTAGGTGTAAATCCTATTTTCTGGTTTGTTGAAGACTACTTATGCATTTTTATCCTTAAGGAGAGTTTTTGGTGAATGCATAATTTTTGGTTTGAGATAGTGGAAGCTTTGTGCACTAGGAATTATATTTGTGAGTCTAGCTACTTGCATTGAGTTGGTGGAACCCTTGGTTGGTTGTTTTGAGTTTGATGGTTGAGTTGCTTCCATAGAGGTTGTTTGATCAAGTTATTGCTTTACTTGATTCATGATATTGGGCTTACTCCATTGAGTTGATTTGAGCAAGTTATTCTTTGCTTTTGGTGATATTGTGTTGGTGGCTTTTTTGTTCAAATATCTTTGGAGGGAAAAGGATTTCTACTTGTTTCCTTTTCTTGTGATGATTGGTTGAATGCTTCAAGGTTGATGTTGAGTTGAATGGTGTTGGTTGACTAAACCTTGTTTGATGAGCATTGTTTTTGAAACCCTAATTGATGGTGAAAATAACATGAGTATCATTGTTATGTGATTCTTTGCATAGTTGGAAATTGTTGGGGTTTCATGTTCTTGAAAGAAAACATTCTATCCTATCCATTTCAGATATTGAGTTGAGTTTTCAGATTTGAGATTTAGATTGAGCTGAGTTGATTTGAGTTGAGTTTTGAGATTGGGATTTGAGTATAGAACATATTGAGTCTCTAACAATTCTCTTTATGCTTCTATGAGTTTGAAAAATTACATTAGGTCTTTAACAATTCACTTTGTGATTTCCTACTAAGAAAGTTTTTCTTGGTGAGCTTGTTGAGTTTTTGGATAGGTTCCAATGGGGACTTGTGAGCAATTCTTGGACAGGTTCTAGTGGGGACTTGTGAGCAATTTTTGTATAGGTTCCAATGGGAACTTGTGAGCAGTTTTTGGATAGGTTCCGATGGGAACTTGTGAGCAGATTTGGACAGGTCCTAGCAGAGGACTTGTGAGCTGAGTTTGATAGTTCTAGCAGAGAACTTGAGGATAGAGGTGCATTGGTTCTATGAGAAGAACCTGAGGATAGTTGGCAAGTCTTTGATAAGGCTTTTATGTAGAGGATTGATTTGTTCAAGAGTTGGACAGATCTGACAGATAGAGGAAGACTTATACTAGACCGACTGACTGTGTTTGGTATAGGTTGCTAAGCTATTGTGGATGTGATCATAGAATGCAGAGGTCTCTTAGGCTAAGCATTAAGGATAGGAGGTCTTCGATGGAAAGGAGTTCCATGTGCTGGCAAGAGGTAGAGGCAGTTGATCTTCTGAGGGATCATTTCCAAAGCAGAGGGGAAGGTATCTCCTTTGAGTAGAGGCTCATAAATTTTGATTGGGGGAAGGTATCTCCTTTGAGCAGAGGCTCATAAATATTAATTGGGGGAAGGTATCTCCATTGGGGTGAGGCTCATAAACATTGTAATTGGGAAGGATTCCCAAAGAACTTTGAGATAACTTTTAGAGAAAAGTTTTTTGGATGTAGCCCAGCCATTCTGGGTGAACCACGTTAAAATTGGTGTCACTTTGTGGATGATATTGTGCATTGCTTTGATATTGCTTTGGGTATATTGCTTTATTGTTTTGAAGTATAAAGGAAAAATTAAAAAGAGGTCTTATACTGTTCACCCCCCCCTCTCAGTATAAGCTTGTGTTCTTCACCTAAGGAGAGGCGCACTAGACAAGATAGCCCACAACAAAATCTCCCACCAAATCATGAATGAAATCCAACTAATAGGGGAATGGCAAACATAAAAAACCGGGATCACAATCCTGAGTCCTCTCATAGGAGGGAGGAAAATGAAACAAATAAAATGGATAAAGAGTTACCTCCATTGCCAATGTGAATAGGCTTACAAGAGGAGGAAATTTGTGCATCAAAGGCATTTCAAGAGCTTGCTGAAAAGATGAAAACATTTGAGAAACAAGAGGTAGCTAGGAACTCACCAACATTGAGCAAGATACACAACCAACCATTGTGCCTATCAATCCCTAGCCCTCCATATCCTAAGCACTTTGAGATGCCTAGATTAGAAAATTTTAAGGGTGAAGAGGATGCACAAGAGCATGTCACAAATTTTATCAATGCATGTTTTCATCTTGAAGACAATGATGCTCTCATGCTAAGAACATTCATAATGACATTTTTAAGCATTTCCACTCAATGGTTCAACCAACTACCTAAGCATAGCATAACCAAATTTGAGCAACTAGTAAACGCATTCCTAAAGTGTTTCTCCTTTAGTGCTAAGTGAGGATGTAATTTTTGTTGTCATAGAATTCCAAGCAAGCAATAATATCCCAAAAGGTATCAACTCTACTTTTATTTCTCTAATTCCTAAGAAGCAAACCCCTAAATCTATGGCTGACTTTAGGCCAATCAGTCTGTGCAATATTTCTTACAAGATCCTAACTAAAGCCATTGCAAATAGAATGAGAGATGTTATGCCCCACATCATAGATCCATGCTAGGGAAGTTCTATCCATGGTAGGTCAATCTTGATGGAGTTATCATAGTTCATGAAGCTCTACACTCAGCTCATAATACTAATAGGTCTATTTTTACCCTCAAGCTTGATATGAACAAAGAATTTGATAGGCTAAATTGGAACTTTCTGATTGTTGTCCTCCTTAAGTTTGGTTTTCACTACCAATGGGTTAATTTTATCAAAGAATGCATTTCTAAAGCATGGTTCTCTATTTTGGTTAATGGAACAATTGTTGGTTACTTTCAAAGTCACAAAGGAATTTGGTAGGAGGACCTTATCAGCCCCATGTTATTCATCATTGTGGCAGAAGCTTTAGGTATAACCATAAAAAATGCTTGTAGTTCAAGGCTAATATCAGGAATCAAGGCAACATCTCTCACTAGGGTTGTTTCTCACCAAAAATCCTTTGATGATACCCTTCTATTGACTAAGGCATCGATGGTTGAGGCCAAAATAATTAAATACATCATGCAACTCTACGAGGATGTTGCTGGTCAGAAAGTTAATTTCAGTAAAAGCAAGTTATATTTATTGAACACCCCCATTAAGAGGTAAGGAAGGATTGCAAAAATTTTAGGGTGTTATATAGCAAACCTTCCCACTTCATATCTTGGTCTCCCTCTTTTCATTGGTTCTCCAAGAGAGTCAATGTGGGACAAGGTTATTGAAAGAATTAAAAAAAAAAACTTATTGGATGGAAAGGTCATCTTCTATCTCAAGCAGGAAAGCTGACCCTCACTAAGGCCTCTCTTCAGAGCATTCCAGTCTATTTCCTCTCCATTTTCAAAGCCCCTATGAAGGTTTTCCATAAAATTGAGAAACTCCAAAAATAATTTTTATGGACTTGGATCAGAGGAGAAAAAAAGGATACACCTTGTAGGATGGACCAAAGTGTGTAGACCCAGGGAAAATGGGGGCTTAGGTCTGAGGAGAATTGCTCATATGAATTTAGCTTTACTAGCTAAGAAGGCATGGTGCCTCATTTCTAGTGAAGAAAATGAATGGACAACTATCATCAAATGAAAGTATCTTCAAAATATGGAATTTCTAAGTGACTTAGTTCCAATCAGAGGTTCTGCTTTTTGGAAAGCAATTCTCAATTGTAAGGAAATCATCAAAAAAGGTTTAATATGGGTTTTAGGCAATGGTGAGAGGATAAATTGTTGGAATGACAGGTGGGCTAAGGATGAACCATTGACGCAATATCCTAACTTAGCCCGAATTAGAGATATCACAAAAGAACTCATTGGCAAAAAAGTCTCCGATTATATGGTTGAGGACAGAGGCAGAATGAAGTGGAAACAAATAAGGATTCAGGGATTTCAAGTAGAATCAAATGATCTTTGTAATATTCTCGGGAAACAGTTTATCCCCATGAGACCCAAGGAAGATCAAGTGACCTGGGCTCCTACGAAAAATGGGCAGTTCACTATTAAATCAGCTTACAAGCTTCTACTTGATGACGAGGATTTTGTCCTCCAAAAGGACTTAGTTTGGATAAAAAATTTAATTCCAAAAATTGTAGTCTTTTCATGGTTGGTTATCCAAGGAAGAATTCTAACCATTGATAATATGATGCGTAAAGGTATTTGTATCACTAATCGTTGTTATCTATGCAGGGCTAATTGGGAGACCATTTATCACATTTTCCTTGAGTGCCCTTTTTCCTTGACTGTCCTAAGTGGGGTTTTTCAGGCCTTCAATATTTCTTGGGTTAAACCAGCCATCGTACTTGATTTGTTCATCCAGTGGCCTTGCCCCTTTTCAAGCCAAAGAATTAGATACATGTGGAAAATTTGTCTCAATCACTATCTTTGGTAGGTGTGGTTAGAAAGGAACCATAGAGTCTTTAATGAGTCTATCCATGATCATAAAACTATCATTGCCAGGATCCTATCCTTTGCCAATGAGAATGTGAACCTTATCCCTTTTGATAGTCATAAACCTCATCTGTAGGAGACCATGATTGCTCAATATTTAAGCTTAACCTTTTTAGATGAGTCTATGCCTAGGGTAGTCAACCCCAAAGCCAATGTTAAGTGGTCCCCACCTCCTACGGGTTGGTTTAAGCTTAATTTTGATGGAGTGGCTAAGGAAAATCTTGGCAGAGTAGGCACTGGTGACATTGTGCAAGATCATAATGGGAATATGATGCTTGCATTTTTCGAATATTTGGGAACAAGGATGAACAACGAAGCTGAAGCTAGAGCTATGTGGAGAGGCCTTCAAATGACTCAAGACTTAGAAGGCAATTTGATCATAGAAGGAGACTCTATGCATGTTATAAATCTCCTCAATAATTGGAAAACACCTCCTTGGAGGATTAAAACAATTGTTGAAGAGGCTAGGATCCTTTTCCAGGGAAGACAGGACAAAAAATCCCAACATGTCTTTCGAGAAGCTAACAAAATTGCTGATAAGCTGGCCAATTTGGGTGTTGATGGTGATAGAATTTTCAAATGGGAACACGGTGTCCCAAGCGAAGTAGAGGAGCTTATTCAACAAGAATGCCAAGAATGATAGTCAAATTTACCAACAGGGAAGGCACTGTAAGTTCGAAGGCTAGGAGTATTCCTGCCTCTTTTTTGAAATGGACTCACAATAAAAATTATTCGAGTTGTCAGTCTTCGTGGATGTTACTTGGAAATACCACAAAGACTAATGGGGATAGTCACATGTCATATAACATGGCTCCTAGTCATCTTAGTAATTTGAGGTTGGTTGATAATCACAGGGTAGGAAAGAAACGGCAATATAAGACTTTGAACCAGAGCCACGTGGACCACCAGATAGCCACCGCCATAAATCTAGCCAACAGGTTCACTTCTCCAAGGTTGATTGGCCAAGATGGGATGTGGTCCCAAAGCATGTCATATACGAAAGAAAGCAATTACCAAATAATTATTAAGAGTAACTATCAATACAGAGCTTGTGGGAGTTTTTTTTAGTACTCTGCTATGTGTGTCTACAGATTTTTGTTTCTCCACTATTTCAAGGAAGGGATCTGTGTTTGTTTCTTTTTTTGTAATTATGATGCAGGTGTGTTTTCTTGGGGTATACCCAAAATGTTGTATGGGAAGTTTCTTTTTGATAATAGGCTATGTGCCTTATCAGATGTAATGGCTTTGGCGGTATGTAGATTTTACATATATAGGATCCTTAGTAAGGACATGTTCATCAACAACCCTGGGCTGATTTTTGTAAAAGGTTTTGGGTCAACCTATAAAACCCGATATTAATGCTATAGTATCTTATCTACCAAAAAAAGAAGAAGGTTAAACTTTTAGACCTGGAAAACTTGAAACAGTATGATGATGAGCCAGTAATGGATTATGGGAATAGATGGAGAAAAGTCATGGCAAAATTATCATTCTCCGTTTCCACATAAGAGATCATTCGCATGTTCACCAAAAGTTGCTCTAAACACATCTCCCTCTTGCTACAACTTCATCAGTATCCTTCATTTGAGGAAGCTTTGGCACAGGCCAAGCTCATCGAAGAAATAAAAGTAGATGAGGGAACCATTAAACTCCAAAACAAAAAGGAGTGGAACAAGAATGGTAATAATGACAAGTATAAGCAGAAGCAAGGCAACCCTGCTCTAGTCAATCAAGTCGTATTGGCTACACCCAAGGATGGGGGTGCACAACAACCCCAAAACTATCAAGCACATCCCCCACCAGCCAACTACGACCAAAAGAACAATTAGGGAAGAAATCGAGAATGCAAGCCACCTCGTTATTTCATGCCTCTGATAGAATCAATGCAATCAATATTTAATCAGTTGAGTGAGGCCAGGAGGATCAGATTTCCTGATATACCTCTTATAGATCCCAACCATCCTAAGCCAAAAGGATATAGGGAAGATCAATTTTGCCCTTATCACAGGATACTGGGGCATGACATTGAGGCTTGCGTCGGGTTTAAGCATCAAGTGCAAAACATGATTGAGGTAGGAGAACTCAAAGTTGACAACCCACTGGCTCTCGATAATAGAGACATGGGCATATACAGAAACCCATTGCCCAATCATGAGGCCCCTCGAGAGCAAGGGGCCCAAGTCAATCAGGTTTGAGTTGATATACCTACCCACGGATGCGTTGGGATGGTTGATATTGTTAACATAGCAATAAGGACTAGGCGGTATGGTCAACCACAACCGCCTATAGCTCCCATGAACATCCCAGCCGCTCCTAGGAAAAGGCAAGACAACCTTCCAGGTCCACCAACGAGACCTGTGGTAACTATTCGGAGTAGATTGGAGCAAAACCTACAGATGACTCCAGCTAAGTTATCCATCTATGAGCTCATACAATAGTCCCCAAAGCATAGGGAGACTCTAATGGAGATTTTAAGAACAATTGAGCTCCAACCGCAAGATGCGAATGCATTCACTCACTTTGTGGGACAAGTACAAGAATGCCAGGAGCCTATAATCCGATTCTATGATCATGAGATTAAGATAGTTCCTGTTGCCTTACCAGACCCTCCACTAAACATTGTAGTGGCAATCAATGACTTACCTTTCAAGAGGGTCTTGGTCGATATAGGTTCATCGATAAACATCATTACAACAACTACAATAGAGCACCTCAAAATCCCCAAGTCCAATATCATTCCAGGAGCTTACACATTGAGAGCTTTTAATGATGCTTTATGCAATACTATGGGAACGATAGTCCTACCCATCAAGGTGGGGCACAAGACCATCCCCATGATGTGTCATGTCTTGGAAGGAGCTATGTAGTACAACATCCTCTTAGGGCACCCTTGGATAAGGGCCATGAAGTGTGTGCCTTCGATCTTGCACCAATGTGTCAAGTATGTGCACGAGAACAAAGTCTATGTGGTTTTGGCCGATGAAGAGCCTTTTAAATACGTCAATCAGGTGGAAATTCTAGGAGAATTTGTAATCCCTTCTACTCACCTATACGTGGCACCTTCATCCCCAACCACACAAGTGGATAATGAAGACAAAGGGGTAAGAAAAGACCCATGCACATCAACACCTCCTGGTGCACTCAAAGTAGTCAATGCTTCTAAAGTACCATCAACGTCAAAACCAAAAGATAATCAAAAGCTAAAGGTACCCTTAGTTAAGGAAGAAAGGCCCAAGGAAGTGCCAACTATAGCCATTGCTGAAATGCCAAGTCCTATGGAAGAGGAAGATCTTCAAGATCAAGATGAAGATAGTGATTATCACCCTGCTTCACAAGTGTCATCCGTAGGGTCATCCACATCGCATGCATCAATACACTTGGCAAGCATAGGCATAGGGGAGTACCTTGTGCAGAACATCACCTTTACACCTATCATTGAGTCTACACAAGACATGGGAAGGCCTAAGGACTTGAGGCCACTAGTAGGAATAATGGTTCCACTTGGAATCCCTCCCAACCAAACCAATTTTGTCTATGTCAGCCTGGACTGCGCTCATAAGTCTTCAGATATAGAAGAGGATAGTGACAAATTATTCATGGTCAATGTTTGTTACCTCTCTAACCCCGAGTTTGCTCTAAGCTACTTTGAGTATTGCCATTGGCATGGCTATGGCCTTGGCATATATGAGCAGGGGTGCAGGCGGCCATACGAGCCACAATATCAGCTTCCCTCCGATATATTTGGCTTAGGCTATTATAGCGGAGGTCGATATGACTCTCTTGCAGTGGCATTGGAAAGATTAAGCTTAGGGTTAGGAGAAGACATTGATTTCATTCCTTATCATCCCCTAAGAATAGGAAATTTGAGCAATAGACAAGTGGCCATGGTAAACATACCACCTCCAAAAATTTATCATCCAAACATCTCAATTGATTCCACCCCAATAGGGTACAACTCATGGGATGAGGAGAATGGATATGAAGCAAGTGATGATGAGGCACAACTTGGCTTAGCCTATCAGGGGCCTCGCTATTTACAAATATTCACATGGTCCATCCACGATGAGAGTGGATATACATCAGATGAAAGTGACTATGAATCAGAAGACTCAATAGAAAGAGCCTACTTAGGCCTAAGCCATCAACCCCTAACTTTGGGGCAAGAGACAAATGCAAATGGATTCTTCATAAGTGATGAAGAATATGAAGATGAAACAGAGATGGCCTACTTGGGGCCAAGACATGAGCCCCTTGTCTTAGGGACGCATACCAATGCTAATGGTTTTTGGATAAGTGATGATGACTTTGAGGATGAGATCGAGATGGCTTATCTTGGACCTCACCACTTGCAGTAAGTCAATGAGCTAGTAGAGAGAGAGGCGGCACTCCGTGCCATAGACCCTCATCTATAATTTTTGGGGAGACCTATTGACCTAGCTGCCATTCATCGGATGGTCAATCCCCCTCCACCTACATTCAGAGAGCGATTAGAGCCCAATGATCCTATTGTCTGCCCTACTCATGGGCCAGATCCAGAAATTCCCATTCCTCCAGAACCTCATCGTGAGTATGGAAGGGAAACCCTTGAGACAATATTGCACCCATGTGGTCCTAGAGACTTCATTCCATCCATCAACATGATCTCCATTGATTTGACCACTCCACTTCATAATCCAGTAGATCCTACCAAATAATTGCATCTTGATGTAGAGGCTATTGATTGGGATCACGCTAATTCACCCATAGAGCCAGAAGACCTCTTCCCCAATGAAGAGATGTTACAGCCATTCCATTTTGCATCAGGTTGTGCGTATGACGTCTTCCATGTTGGTTTGGAACCTGAGTCAGTAGGTCCTGTGAATCCCGTCGATGACATTCATTTGATACCCACGCCTCATCAGCTAGAGGATGGGTCACATATGGCTATAGAAGTGACTTTCGAGGTGGACATCAGCGATGATCCTACCCAACCAAGGAAAGTCAAGTTCGGAGAAAGTCTATCTCTAGAGGAACAAGCCATCCTAATTCCTCTCCTCAAAGAGAGGCCAAATATTTTTGCTTGGACTTACAAAGACATGCCAAGGATAGATCCAAAGTTAGTCATTCACAACCTTTCATTGGATCCCATGAAGAAGCCAGTCAAGCAAAAACTGAGGAAAATGCATCCAACCATCACTTTGATGGTGAAGAATGAATTGCAAAAACTACTGGATGCAGTATTCATAGTTCCTATAGACTACCTTGAGTGGGTGTCAAACATGGTACCCATGGGGAAACCTGATGGAAGAGTCCGTATCTGCATGGATTTCAAATATTTAAATAGGGCAACACCAAAGGATTCATTCCCATTGCCAAACATAGATGCTCTTGTAGATGCAACCGCAGGTCATGAAATGCTCTCCCTAATGGATGGTTTTTTTGGATACAACCAAATCTGGATTAAGCTCGAAGATCAACATAAAATTGCTTTCATTACTCCATGGGGAACATTCTGTTACAAAGTGATGCCATTCGGTCTCAAAAATGCTGGTGCCACATATCAGCGGGCCATGACATACATATTCCATGACTATATGCATAAGATCTTGGAAGATTACATGGATGACTTACTAGCCAAGTCCCTATTGCGGTAAGAGCATGCCGAAGTCCTTAGACAAATCTTTGATCACCTCATAGAACACAATGTCCGATTGAATCCTAAGAAGTGCGTATTTGGCGTAACTTCTGGCAAGCTTTTGGGATTCATCGTATCCAAGAGAGGCATTGAAGTCGATCCTACAAAGGTAAAGGCTATACTAGAAATGGCCGCCCCTACCAACATTAGGGAGTTGAGGAGCCTACAAGGCAAGATAGCATCCATCAAAAGATTCATCATGCAATTATCAGACAAATGCCGACCTATGAATTGATTGCTACGCAAGGAGGTCCCCTTTCATTGGGATGAAGAATGCCATCAAGCCTTTGCAGAGATCAAAACTTATCTGGCAACACCACCAGTATTGGCTCCACCAAGGCTAGACATACCATTTTTACTATATATATCGGCTATTGATTTCACATTGGGCACCATGTTAGCCCAAAATAATGCACAAGACAAAGAGCAAGCCATATATTACATTAATCGCACCTTGGTGAGTTATGATCTAGGATATGCATATGTCAAAAAGTTGTGTTTAGCAGTGGTCTTTGCAACTCAAAAGTTGTGACACTACATGTTGAGCCATACGACCTACGTCATATCAAAATAAAATCCTTTGCAGTACATGATGAGCAAGACATATCACAATACATGTACCACAAAGTGGATCATGCTATTGATAGAATTTGATCTAGAGTTCATAAGCCAAAAGTCCATCAAGGGACAAGTCATAGCAGATCAATTAGCAGAGGTGCCTCTTCAGGATAACAAGCCTCTCACTATAGAATTGCCTGATGATGCGGTCTTTGCATTATCAGATCCGCTAAAGCTCAAAGAACCTAAGAAAGAAAGAGACATGTCATTGTTCTTCGATGGTTTGAAGTGTGAACAAGGAGGTAGAGTAGGGATTGTCTTTATCACACCACAGGGCGCTCCATTGCCCTTATCATTCAAACTAGACTTCCCATGCACAAACAATAATACAGAATATGAAGCATTGATCCTGGGACTCCAAACAGCCGTAGCAATGGGTATTAAAAGATTGAATATCTTTGGTGACTCCTTGCTCATAGTAAACTAGGTCAAAGGACTATTCCAATGTAGGTGCCCACTCCTGAAGACTTACAAGGAACTTGTTGACACCTACCTAGCCCGGTTGGAATGGTATGACATCGAGGCAATCCCTCGTACATAAAATAGATTTGTAGACACTATGGCCTCTTTGGGATCCTTAATCCCTCAGAATCCATCTGCTAATTTTACAACCATTCATGTGAAAGTGCTTTCGCACTCAACAATATATCGTGAAGCTTTTGACAATCAAGAATCAGTCAACATGATCAACATCGAGCCAAATCAGGATTGGTCCTTCGTAGCCAGAGATTTCTTACAAATGGCACCTTGGGGGTCTTTGATCTCCCAAGGACCTGTGGAGTGTGGTGCAACCATACACCATAGAGTTGTTCCTCAATCCATGTTCACTAGCTCAAAAATACAGGAAGAGCAAGTCATCTTTTCTATAGAAGTCATGGCTTATCAGGATTGGATTTCCCAACTATGGGACTTCCTAAAGCTTGGAATAGTACCTCAAGGTTTATCGCATACTGAAAGGTAAACATTCAAATAGAGAGCAACAAGATACATCTTGCTAGGAGAAATCCTCTACAGATGAGGATATGATGGAGTATTACTCCATTGTCTTGAGCCCCAGGAAGCATCTTGGGCAATTTCGCAAGCTCACGATGGAACATGTGGAGGGCATTTTAGTGGCATGGCCATCATTAAGCGCATCTTGAGAATGGGTTACTATTGGCCCACCATGGAAAAGGACTGTTGTGAGTATGTCAAGAAATGTAGTAAGTGCCAGCATCATGCAAATCTAACACACTTACCATCGCAAGCTTTGCAGCCCATCCAGGAAGCATGGCCATTCTCGCAATGGGGACTAGACTTGATTGGGAAGATCTCACCCCCGTCCTCAGGCCAACACACATTCATCATAACGGCCATAGAATACTTCACTAAATGGGTAGAAGTGATCCCCTTAACATCAACAACTAGACCAAGGATTGCGGAGTTTATACTCCACAATATCATAAGTCATTTTGGGGTCCCTTCAAAGATAATATCGGATAATGGGCCATATTTCAAGAACAAAAATGTGCATGCTTTAATGAACAAATACCATATTCAACATAGTTTTTCAACGCCTTATTATCCACAAGCAAATGGGCAAGCAGAAGTCTCAAACAAAACAATAGTCTCCATTTTGAGGAAGATGGTGCAAGACAATCACAAGGATTGGCACATGCAGTTGCCTCTTGCACTATGGGCATACAGGACTAGTATACGGACGCCCACTAGGGCAACACCATTTTCACTAGTATATGGCACTGAGGCCATCATGCCACTAGAGTTAGAAATTTTGACTCTATGCATAGCATTAAAGGACTTCATAGATGATGATGTCGCATGACAAGGCCACCTTGATCAGTTGATGCTTCTTGATGAACGTCGAGTCAATGCTTTAGAGCATCTTCATGTTTACCAAGATCACCTTGCACGAGCTTATAATAGTAAAGTCCACCTAAGGGAATTCAAGGTTGGAGATCTAGTGCTCAAAGAAAACCAACATAATTTGAATCTGTCATCGCATCTACGAGATAAGTTCACGGTAAACTGGATAGGCCCATACATGATTTCATAGAGAGTTGGGCCTGGAGCATATCACCTTATATCATTAGATGGTGTTGAAGAGCCTGAACCTCTCAATATCATTCACTTAAAGGCATTTTACACATAAAACACAAAAACATTCAAATATTTCATAAAAATCAAAAACATTCAAATATTTCATAAAATTCAAAAACATTCAAATATGTCAAAAACACAAAACAAAGCATAAAAACATAAAATTTCAAAAATACAATCAAAGGCTCCAAGGGTAATTCATATCGCTTGGTCAAAATCAATTCAAAAAGGCTCCAAGGGTAATTCAAACCGCTTGGTCAAAATCAATCAATCAAAGGCTCCAAGGATAAGCCGCTTGGTCAAAATCAATTAAAGTATTTAAAAACTGCTTGGTCAAAATCAATTCAAAGGCTCCAAGGGTAATTCAAACCTTGGTCAAAATCAATTCAAAATGGCTCCAAGGGTAATTCAAACCGCTTGGTCAAACATAAATTAAAAGGCTCCAAGGGAATTCAAGCCTTGGTCAAAAAAATAATCAAAAAGCTCCAAGGGTACCACTTGGTCAAAATCAAACAAAAGCCCCAAAGGCATAATAAGCCCTTTGGTCAAATAAAGCAAAAATACAAAAACAACATAAAATCAAAAATACAAAAACAATTGCATCTCACATCTTGCATCCACAACATTGCATTGCATTTTCATATCCACTACAATTGCATATGTCATGAGAGCCTTAAAAGTGATACCACAGTTTGTCGCACAAATCATTCAAATCCATACCTCCATTAATACACGTGTGTAATTGTGTTTTTCAACACAACCATTATTTGTTGCTATACATAATATACTAAGGTTTTTCGTTTAATCAACCACACCTAGTGATCTTATCAACTTTTGAGGAAAACAACTTTGATTAGTAGAAGGTAAGGTCTAGTTGTGATAATGCCTTGGATATTCAAGATCCCGTCACTAATTGAAACACTAAAATCCTAGTTGGTACAAGGAAAATATGAAAGCTACAAAGCGGTCTAGGTTACCTTAAGCGAAAAGGATTTTCCTTGCTTATCCCCCTGTGCAACCGGTTTAAAGGTGTTGAGAATTGGCAAAAGGACAAGCTTTACCCTATCCAAATCCCTTGCTTAAATAAAAATAAGCAAAATCCCAAAGCAAAGTACATATTCAAAAGGCCAAGCATACAGTCCAGATTTCAAAGCAATAATCCGATACACAAATCATAAATTCAAAAAAAAATCATAGCTAAAAAAAAATCAATAAAAAATAAACAGTGATTTTCATCACTACATATGAGCAAAATAAACAGTGATTATCATCACTACAAAAATCCCGCTCAAAGAAAAAATCAATCAAAATAAAAAGTGATTTTCATCACTACATATGAGCAAATATCCAAAGCCAAAAAGAAGCCAAAAATAAGGGAATAAAGCTTGAATCCCTGGAATTCTCAGCATTGTACAAAACTGGAAGGAGAAATCCTTACGCATGATGATATGTCTATTACAATTGCTTCATGCATTTGTGTAGACCAATGTTTGAATGTGGATGAGCTAGCTTAGGTAACCCAATATTGCCTAGTGGTATAGTCCAACTAAGTCCAACATAAGGATGAGATGAACACTTGAGGATCCCTGATCTTAGAAATGGGCTGAAAGAATCCCACCTAACATCGGAGGAAATGCTTGAGTTCTACCTCAAAATATACAATCACTTGCACACACAGAGATCATGAAAAACTAGGTCCATGGTAAAAGCCTTACTTTTCAAAAGTCTAAGTGGTAAGTAGACAGTTGTTGATAGGGTAACTAGAGTGTTTGAATCTCCGGAAAGCCCCAAAAATTCTTACATAGCAACAAATCATAACATCATTCACACCATCACTTTCTTTATAAGATTCTATAAATTAGGGGGTATCAACATAGTAGGACAGATACCGCATATATATTAGAAATAGTATATAGACGGCCACTGACTACTTTATATCTTTTAATTTATAGAAACTTATTAAGAAAATACATTGCACACCATTACATCTCATATATGAATACTTAATCAATTCTTATGATAAGAGTGATTATTTAAATTCATGATTATTTTTTTACTTTCTGTGGTATCACCCATTAATATTGTCAATGTCATATGCATTCCGTATGTTTTAAGTGATTAGAGCATACAAGTTCATTTATACCATTCCACCACATAAGTTAGATGCATACAATTAAAGCAAAGTTAAAACATGCATTTAGCAATAACATCACATTCACAAAAACAAGTCATTAAATCCATAAACCACATCATAAAACATATAGGCAATATCCATTTGCATACAATCATAAATTCATCATTCATCATCAAAATACATCGCATCATATCATCAAATCATATAAGCATCTACACATCCATCTAAGCATCTTCAATATCATCTATCATCTAACATATTCATCAAATCATCATAATACCATCATCGCATCATATCATAAAACAAAATAACAACAAAAACATGAGCAATAAACGATACACATAATAAGTCATAATGCAAAGATATCATAAAAGTATGTGTGTCAAGTCCAATGGATGTACAAAAATGCCCATGGGCTACAGTCATATAGGTCAGTCGACCTCAAAAATGGATCAAGGACCAAGTAAAGCATCAATCAAATATCGGGCCTGAGCCCCCTGCATCACCTCCTCTAGTGCCACCTCCCCTTGTGGCGGTGTCGTGAGTCGAATGATGCGAGCCTATCAGTCTCTATATTAGATTTTGGGTCCTCTGGCTAGGATGGGTGGAAGACTACCCCGAGGTGGAGTGCCCACTGACCTACGAACCACCCACACCATTTGGATCCTTAGGGACAATCCCATGCCTCTTGAGCTACATCTAAAGAATGGTGACATGATCCACAAGTCCTTGGATCCACGCCTCATGCTCATCCAAAAAATACTAAATATGTCCCACATCTACTCCTGAACCTACCACTGGAACCTCCTATGGTGTAGAAGGAGGAACAACAAACTGCATCCTGACATCGCCACCCCCAATAGTAGCCTATAGAGCCTGTATCTATGTTGAGAGCTACTCAATAGTAGCATCTCACCATTGTACCTAGATCTTAGTGGCCTAAAGCTTAGCCTCGACCTCATGTAGTTGTGCTCTCAGAGGAGAGTCTCTCTCCTCGGGCTCTAACTCCTCCTCCTCAGGAACATCAGGATCCTCCACTGCCACCTGCTCTACTGGTTGGCCCCATACCTCGGTCCTGGCTCAAACTCTACGTCCTATCGGATCTGCACCATCACCCCCGCCATCATCCTCATGCCCTAGGCTGCCAATGCCATGCCACATCCGATCACCCCACCATTGAGTGTAGGCCTCTATAACTCCCCCAACCACTATAGGGTCAACAGTTGGGGCATCCTCCTCATCTAAAAGCTTGGTAATCTATCATGGAGGTAGGTCCTTCTCTGCTATGAGGTGCCTATACAAGAATGGTATCAAGGGCACATCCTACTGTAATTTGTACTGATGAAGAACCCGAGAGTAGAATAAATACTCCTAGATGGCAACCTTATGGCCAATGAGCCATCACTCGCACCGTGTCCTAGCAGTAAAGCTAGCTGGATCATCCCAAGTAGGGCACTCATAGTAAGGCCGCCACACGACATCTCTAGCCAAAAGTCTAGTGAAAGCATCAGTGTAGTGGGATAGCTCCCCTACGAAAGTGTGGCTCTTATGCTCCTCATGCTCTCGAGCCCATCTAGCAGCATAGCACTGTGTCCGAGCATCAATCACTATAATATTGGATGGGAGCCCCTTAGGGTAATCTACCATAATATGCTCCCATCCCCAAACCTGTAGGAGCAAGCTGCAAGTAATGCTGACACGTCCTCACTGGTGAATGTGGTACAACTCATCATAGCACTAAGCCAATAGTGATCTACCCCATGCATAGATGATAGGCTCCTTGCTATCCAATAGATCCTACACCATCACTAGAAGGTTCCATGGGAACCTCAAACCCGAGCATTTCAGGATAAGAACATTGCTGATCACCATCAGCAATACAACATGCCTCACCATGAAGATGCCCTCCCCATACTAATAGTTGGACACTCCTCTAGACTTGGTGTCCTTGAGAGCATCCACAGAGTGCCCTCTAAACACCCGAGTGAAGACAACCACCTGATCATTAGTGGCCAAAGAGACAATGGCCACCCCATCGAATGGAATCTAAAAGATCCTATATACATCCTCCGAGCGTAATGGTCATCTCATCGGTCGAGAGGTGGAAGGTATTAGTCCATGGGTCCCAGTGATGGGCCAGAGCCGTAAGGTAAGCTTGATTTGCCATGATGTAAGGTATCCTGATGACATATTGCAACCCACGGGCTTTGAACCATACCCAGTCTGTATCACCAAAGCTAGGAAGTAAATAAAAAAGGAGCTTTGGATCTTGAGCTCAAGCAGTAAGGATCTAAGTAAAGCAAAATAAATACAAAGCATAACTATAGTGCATCTAAGGCATAATTCATAATCAAACATTAAAAGGGTACAAAATAGTATGGACTATTCTAAGTCTAAGCAAAAAGGATAAGATTGCACCTAATCAAAATTCCAAAAAAAAAAATTAAATATGTCATAAAATTCAACAAAATGCAAGAAAACAAGGCTTAGGGTTTAGTCGTTGTTGCCTACGATGGATGAAACCTGGCCGCTGGAGGTAGCAGCGGCCAAGACCCAACGATCAAATTTTTGACCATTAGGATTCAAGCTTGGTTTCTCTAAGCAATAGTGGCTCAGAGCCAATTGCTCTAAGCGACAGTGGCCAAGGGGTGGCACAGCAAACCCGTGAACCCTTGGCCAAAAAATGAAAAAAAATTACAAAATAACTTAAATAAATCAACATAGAGAGGGAAAACAAATAGAATGGAAAGCAAATATTCCCACCCAGGCATCAAAACTAGACTAAGTTCAAAATGCCAAAAATGGCGGCAGCCACTAGAAAAAAAAATCCTAATAAAATTCAAAAATTAAAAAAAAAAATTGGGGACTAACCCGCCATAGTAAAGGAGAAGCTAAGCCTAATTACGAATTTTGTTCATTTCCAATAGGTTTAGTGAGGTTCAGTTTGCCCATTACTTAGTGAGGTTCAGTTTTACACAGACAAGGAAAAGAGAGCTAGGATTTTTAAGAGAGAAATACCCAAGAAGCTCTAGCTCCTCCAGCAGCTGATGTCTCATCTTGTGGAGCCATGTCCCCAACACTAGCAAGTTTCAAATTTGCAACCATCATCGTCACACAAGAGCTTCCAAAATAAATCTTCAAATAGTGAAAGTGATAGGTCAAACCCTAGAAATGAAAATTTTATATTTCCTTAATTATGCCTTGGTCGTTGCTGACGTCAGTGGCCCGAACTTCTTGGCCACTCAAGGCAATAGTGGCCATAGGCAGAAACTCAGAGACCATTGGACCTAACAGCGGCCAAATCCACAGATAAAAATAAGGGATTTTCTCCTTGAGGGATCCCACAAAAATAGCAAATAAACACACTTTGGTGGTTTTAGATCATCATAATGTTCAAAATAATAAAAAAACACAAAAGCACAATCTTAGGTAGACCTCGTACCCAGTTATTTACTCTATCCACTCAACGATTGTAGTAATTCACACCCCATGTATTTCGGTGAGATGAGTAGATAACCATAATGTCACTTGGGGTAAAAACCACTCATTTTGGAATTACAATGTGCCATCCTTCAATCTTGAAGAAGACCAAGATGGTCAGACTGCTCCACGGGTGCAAAAGGATCATCCTAATTCCCCTATGACATCAAAAACATTAAGTCAAACTGATATAATCTAAACATAAATAGAATCACTCATCCTAACTCCCTAAGAAGGCTATTGATAGCTGGACCACTCTTTAGGATAAGGATGGATGATTATCATAAACAATTGGAATCACACTTAGATGTGGGATTGCCCATTAAAATCAACAAATGCTAGAAAGGAACTTTTGGTCACGAATCTACCACAGGAAAGGATTTTACAAGTGCACCCTAGACCCGGCCAACATTGAAAGGCTGGAAGCAAGAAATGGCTCCCAGACCAATCTCCAGAGTGGGCTGGTTCCCCTTACTATTCTAAATTTTTGTTTAAAGATAAGGGTTGCTGGAAAGAAATTAAAAGTTGCAGAAAGAAATGGAAATATGGCCGTAGGCCGAAGTTATGGGATCGGAAGAACAACAACATAAAACTTAAAGTGTCGCAACAACAAGCAACAAAAGATAATGACTTAACTCTCACACAACTATATGCAGAAAATCTCTCCAAGATTACACTCCAAGAATCATATCCTTACAAGCAAGATTCAAATCCAATATGCAGAATTTGAATGTAACGACAACTTAAGGAATATGAATTCTATTAGAAATGCAAAAGACACAGAAAAGACAATCACCCAAACAACTGCTTGAAAAATCTGAAGCCAATACTTTATTCTCGCAAATGCACTTCCAGTTTTTAGCAAAACTTCCAACCTTTTGCAAATGAGATTTACATTGGTTTTTATAGAGGGCCGTCCTCTTTGCAGCATTTAATATTTGCCACCGACCTTCTTGAGATCTACAATTATGCCAAGGAAATGAGGAACATGATCCCCTTAATCGCAGTCTAGAGAACCACAAAATTAAATGCAATCAGCGGTCATCTTCATTAAATGTCTTGACATATACAAGAAACCGTTAGAATGATCCACGAACAGCGGCTTCGAACAAATAAAATCTTCAATTTTGGTGGCTTGAACGCGTTCCTCGACCTTGACCGCATTGGAAATCCGCAAAACATTAAATTCGGGCAAGCATTTAATCCTTGGAAATCGAAAAAACCTTCTCGGGCCGTTCATACTGCGTTCTGGCGGGAAACTGTTGCAGGTCGCGAAAACGCGACGGGTCGCGAAATCGCGACGTCTTTTTACGCCGTACGCTTTGGCTGCTCACACCCGCGAAAATGGCACCTGTAGCGATATCGCTACACATTTCGGTCTTTGGCTCTTTCCTCCGCTCTGCCCCACGAAAACGGAACATGTAGCGATTTTGCTACACATTTTCGGCACTTGGTACGGTCTTGCCCATGGGCCGCGAAAATGCGACACTTTTTCCCTTTGAATGTCTTCGACCTTCTCTTGTCGCGATTTCGCTGCATATTCATCTCGCTCAGCCCTGTCGTCAAAATTGCAGCGAATCGCTACAACTTTCATTTCTTTTGTTTTCGGACCAAAACGACCGCGATTTTGCTACAGGTAGCGATTTCGCTATGTTTTCTCCTCTCCGTACCAACCGCCGCTTTTCGTCACGAAAATGCGACATCTTTCACCCTGCAGGACCCTTTCTTAAAAAGGTGCAGCGCATCGCTACCATTCTCACCTCTTAGACCTTTTGCAACAAACTACCGTGATTTGAGAACGTGCAGCGCATCGCTGCAACTTTTTGCCTAGACTCACTTCTCAACAAAGACCGCGCGATTTTGAAACATGCAGCGCATCGCTGCAACTTCCGAGCTCTCAAGCCTTTGAAACCGCCCGCGTCGCGATTTTGGGACGTGCAGCGCATCGCTGCACTTTGAGCACTTAAGTCTTCGGCTGAGTTTTTTTGTCATGATTTCGCGACATTTTGTCGCTCTTCCTCCTTTGCTCATTTGAAGTCACAAAAATAGAACACGTCGCGATATCGCGACGGTTCTTCTTAGCTGCATGCGTTGACCGTGTTGACTGCGATTTCGTGACATGTCAGCGAATCGCTGCATTTTCTGGACTTAGTCTTTTTTTGCTCCTTTTTGCATCAAAGCCGCATCCAAGCCTGTACAAAAGTTAGATTTTCAACAACTTAAGCATTAGTACTTCAACAAATAGGGATCAATGTGGCAAAAATGCCAACATTCTTGGCGGCTCGCGGGGTATACAGCTCGCTGTATGCAAGGATCCAGGCCTGAATCCATTGGGCAACAGAGTCATGAAAACTTAGAACAAAAAGCTGGCTGTTGTGGTACATCTCAGTGGAATGCTGCAATAGAAACTTTTGCTGAATAATCAAAAGTTAAAGAAATCTGCATTTGGCTCAACTGAACATGGAATGGAAATGAATGGAATGAGATCCCGCGGATGCGCAGGCGGTGAAATGCAAATGGAATAGTGAAAATTATGGAATGATGTAGTGATAAAGTGATGTGGTAGACACAATAACAGAATGCTGTTGTACTACCAGCTGCAATGGAAATGGAATGAGAGTAAATGAACTAATGGAATGGAAATGGAAATATGAATGTTGTGGAATGAGAATGAACTGAACTGTAAATAAATGCGTAAAATGACATAACTTAGAAGAAAGGGATAAGAAGGAACGGGAATAATAGGAAAGGGGAAAAGAAACAACAGTCGTGGCTTTGTTTTTTTTTTTTTTTACAGAAGAAAAAGAAGAAGAAGGAGGAAGATGAAGAAAGGAAGGAAAGAAAAAGGGAAGGGAAAGGAAGAATTTTCTAGAAAGCCACCAACTGCTGGGAAAAGAAAAACAAAAGAAAAAACAAGCACCTACGGCTCGCATGCAAAAAGAGCCGAGATGAACAAATAAAAACAATACCTCTTTTTTTTTTTTCTTCTCTTTTCTATTTTTTTTGTTTTTTTGTTTTTATACTATATACAATAGTTCACGACATGATTGGCATGTCGCCACCACAAACCCAGTCTCAAGGGTTATCCGGTAAATCTGCAATGTCCCGACCAGATCTGATCATACTTGAGTCGGTCCTTGAAATTGGGCTGGCTTCTTCCTGAAGTTCTCCATGTTTCAGACATGGGCAAGTTATCATGCATGCCAGTACCCACACAATTGACAAATAATGGAGCAAAGAAATTTGCCACATGACGGGCTCCCGTAGGTACCAGTTGTAGTAATGACTGAAGCCAATCCCACCATCTTGAAGGGTTCTCTGATTGTGGACTGAGAACAGGTTCCTCCAATTCTTGGATCCGATCACAAGAATTGTCCAGCAACAGTCCTTTCTCCAGGATCTCTTCAGACTCTACTTGTTGATCTGACATATTTAACGGGTTCTGACTAAATACTTGCATGTCGTGCATAGCTATGCCTTCTTGGTGCTCAGGTTCTTGAACTTGAACCTCTTCTTCTTCTTTGCTTATATCCTCTAGATCCATCTCCTTATGAAAACTGCAAGCAACCATATTGTTCATTGCCAGGAAATTTCTTGCATAGTCCAATCCTTGGCTTTGGATGAGATCTGTCCCTTGAGCTCCACACAACTGCATCTCAGGTTTCTTCTCAGTATAAGGGATCTGGCATGAAAAATACTGCACGGGATAGATAGGAGCAGCAACTATCGGAGAAAGTAATGGAGTTTCTCCCCACGGTAATTTTCTTGATAAGAGCAAAAGTTGTTCCGCTCGCACTGCTTCCTCAAAGATTTGAGGGAACCTTTGTTCACCTGATTGCAGCAAGAGGAGGCCTATGTCAGAATGGAAAGCTCGAACATAGAAGAGGTGGGCCTGGGTGGGTGATGGTCGGATCTTCTCTGGAATTCTCTTCCAGCTTCTCAAGAATCGGACATTGAAGTCCATGATGCTCTCTTGAGGTGCTCTCTTGATGTACATTAAAAACTGATAGAGATCCAAAGAACTGTAAAAGGGATCTTCGTCAAATCTTCTGATTAGTGCTCCCGCTAGATCATCCCATGAGCTGATGCTTTGACGCCTGAGCAGTCTGTACCACTGCAATGCCCTTCCTTCCAAAGACTGAACCAGAAGTCTGATCATGATATCCTCATGATTTATGACATGGATCATTGACAAAGTAGCAATTTCTTCAACATGCACCAGAGCCATGCCTTCGGTACCATCATATTTTTCTAGGGCCTTCAGGGCACCTTTGGGAATTTCATGCCGGATTTGGAGATTCAGAGGGCCAGGATCATCCCATCTAGGAAAAGCCCTCGCCTTTGTGGCAGTGGTCTGCGGGATCACGGCTATCGCCATTAAGTCAGAGTCGCCAAATGAACATTCTTTTAACTTGAAAAAGGCAGGCGTCCATGATCAAGAAATTTGGATCTTCAACTCAGCAAAGTCGCCAGATGAACTTACAAATCTCCGCTATGAGGCCAAGACAGCTCATCAAAATCTTGAGACCTCCGGGTGTTAAACAATAAAACTTATGGATCTTTTGAGACAGAAGAAGTCTGTCCCACCGGGCGTGCCAAAAACTGTTGGTCACGAATCTGCCACAGGAAAGGATTTTACAAGTGCGCCCTAGACCCGGCCAACATTGAAAGGCTGGAAGCAAGAAATGGCTCCCAGACCAATCTCCAGAGTGGGCTGGTTCCCCTTACTATTCTAAATTTCTGTTTAAAGATAAGGGTTGCTGGAAAGAAATTAAAAGTTGCAGAAAGAAATCGAAATATGACCGTAGCCGAAGTTATAGGATCGGAAGAACAACAGAAAACTTAAAGTGCAGCAACAGCAAGCAACAAAAGATAATGACTCAACTCTCACACAACCATATGCAAAAAATCTCTCCAAGATTACACTCCAGGAATCATATCCTTACAAGCAAGATTCAAATCCAATATGCAGAATTTGAATGTAACAGCACCTAAGGAATATAAATTCTATTAGAAATGCAAAAGAAACAGAAAAGACAATCACCCAAACATCTATTCGATGAATCTGAAGCCAATACTTTATTCTCGCAAATGTACTTCCAGTTTCTAGCAAAAAAACTCCCAACCACATGCAAATGAGATTTACATTGGTTTTTATAGAGGGCCGTCCTCTTTGCAGCATTTAATATTTGCCACCGACCTTCTTGAGATCTACAATTATGCAAAGGAAACGAGGAACATGATCCCCTTAATCGTAGCCTTGAAGCACCACAAAATTAAATGCAATCAGCGGTCATCTTCATTAAATGTCTTGACATATACAAGAAACCGTTAGAATGATCCACGAACAGCGGCTTCGAACAAATAAAATCTTCAATTTTGGTGGCTTGAACGCGTTCCTCGACCTTGACCACATTGGAAATCCGCAAAACATTAAATTCGGGCAAGCATTTAATCCTTGGAAATCGAAAAAACCTTCTCGGGCCGTTCATACTGCGTTCTGGCGGGAAACTGTTGCAGGTCGCGAAAACGCGACGGGTCACGAAATCGTGACGTCTTTTTACGTCGTACGCTTTGGCTGCTCACACCCGCGAAAATGGCACCTGTAGCGATATCGCTACACATTTTGGTCTTTGGCTCTTTCCTCCGCTCTGCCCCGTGAAAACGGACTGTAGCGATTTCGCTACACATTTTCGGCACTTGGTACGGTCTTGCCCATGGGCCGCGAAAATGTGACACTTTTTCCCTTTGAATGTCTTCGACCTTCTCTTGTCGCGATTTCGCTGCATATTCATCTCGCTCAGCCCTGTCATCAAAATTGCAGCGAATCGCTACAACTTTCATTTCTTTTGTTTTCGGACCAAAACGACCACGATTTTGCTACAGGTAGCGATTTCGCTACGTTTTCTCCTCTCCGTACCAACCACCGCTTTTCGTCGCGAAAATGCGACATCTTTCACCCTACAGGACCCTTTCTTAAAAAGGTGCAGCGCATCGCTACCATTCTCACCTCTTAGACCTTTTGCAACAAACTACCACGATTTGAGAACGTGCAGCGCATCGCTGCAACTTTTTGCCTAGACTCACTTCTCAACAAAGACCGCATGATTTTGAAACATGTAGCGCATCACTGCAACTTTCGAGCTCTCAAGCCTTTGAAACCGCCCGCGTCGCGATTTTGGGACGTGCAGCGCATCGCTGCACTTTGAGCACTTAAGTCTTCGGCTGAGTTTTTTGTCGCGATTTCGTGACATTTTGTCGCTCTTCCTCCTTTGCTCATTTGAAGTCACGAAAATAGAACACGTCGCGATATCGCGACGGTTCTTCTTAGCTGCATGCATTGACCGTGTTGACCGTGATTTCGTGACATGTCAGTGAATCGCTGCATTTTCTGGACTGTCTTTTTTTTTGCTCCTTTTTGCATCAAAGCCGCATCCAAGCCTGTACAAAAGTTAGATTTTCAACAACTTAAGCATTAGTACTTCAACAAATAGGGATCAATGTGGCAAAAATGCCAACAGGAACTAGATTAGTCATATTGGTCAAGAAACTTATCACTTCATTCATTTTCATTTCTTCACCAATTCATTGTGTGAGGAAGTAGTTCAAAACTTCAACATAATCATAATCAAAATCAACAAAAGATCACTCGATCATAAAAAAATCATGTTCATCCTATGAATCATTACATACAACAATCACAAATTTCCCTTGTTTGTTGGGAACGTAAGTAGACATGACATCTTCAATTGTAGCTCTCCTACCAGTTGGAATTGTTGTAGCAGCTGAACTTACCCAATTGAGTTTGAGGAATGAGTGCAATTTAACATGCAAAATCCACTGAGCTAAGTCCTCTGAACATTGAGGTAATTATTCAAGGGATGCACACCATCTTGCATGATTGGGCCATCTGACATCGATCATACCATTGATCATCATACATCCTACAAACAGATCATTATATATTTTTTCTTAGCATTGTGTTTTCCACACAACGCGTCTCAAAAATGGGAATTTATAGACACCTAAATCATGTCATGATTAGAGGAGCTGCTCACATAGACACACTCATAAGATCATAAGATATAATCTTGGACTTTCCAAGCATCAACAGTGGTTCTCACCACTCATTTGGGGCATTTTCAAGCCATCCAAGTCTAGCCACTCAAGCCAAGAGCGACCAAATCCTAGCCACTCAAGCCTAGAGCAACCAGACCTTAGCCATTGTAGATGACATCAGCTAAGCCATAAGTAGTTTGCTAACAAATAGGCATAATATCGAGTGAAAGTGGCAGTTTACATGCAATAAAGGTGAGCACGAGTAACTTTGCATTCCCTTTCACAACCAGTTCATATAGGAGGCTTTATTTTGCATTTAAACTTTAGTTGGCTGACCTCCCAGCATAAACAAAGGACAAAATATTATCATGCTAAAGACCATTTTGCATAGAAGACTCAAGTGGGCAGTTAGATTTTAGTTAACTAGCCTTCAAACATAGATAATGGACAAAATATTCTCATGCTAACTTGTACTATGCATGAGAAATTCATTTCTAGGGCTTGGACATAGACCTAGGGTTTCACACTATAAAAGGTGCAAGCCTAAGAGCACCAAGACATCTTTTAATTGAGCATCATCGAGACATCTTTTTGAGGAGAGCTTTCAAGACTTGGAGAGTTCTCTTTGAGATCACATGTACGGTGAAGCCTTGACGTATTGGATAGCATAACATCTATTATTTTTACATCAGGTACAATATTTGACCCATAGCTTTGGGGCAAAGAGAGTAAGGTTTACCTTAGTGGTCGTTGTCTTGTACAGTGGCCCGCAAGCTTAGCTTAGGTTTTAGACATAGCATTTTTTATTCTGTTTCTTTATGTTTTCATATCATTAGCATAGATTTACATGATTTCATGGCATAGTTTCATCATATTTCTATTACATTCTTTTATTACTAACAACCTCATCCGAGGAGGCAATCTCGGACACCTAAATGTGTGTTGTTGTTTCATTGCTTGCAGGGCCACAGGTTCATCGAACGAAGTTTACAACATACGAGAGCAAAAGGTATCCTTCTAGGAAATAAACCTAGAGAATGAGGTATCTGTAAGCCCTCATACATTTTTTTGTGTGGAACTAGGAAACTTTTATAAGCACACCACCTCTTTGTGAAAGGGGTACTCTTTACCTATTTGTAACTTATTGTATCAAAATGGGTATCCCTAAGAGGGACCGACATGTAACCGAGCTTCAATATCAATAAAGAGATCTATCTTTGTTATTTCATGTTATATGATTTTTCCTCCTATATTTCCATTTCATATTTGGTATTTTAATAACATTGCAAGTAGGGTTAAAACTGGGTGATGCTTGTGTTCCCAAGGTCGCTACAATTTTTCTAGCCCTTATTTCAATAGAGATAGATCTACCCAAAGCTTTAGCTAAAATAATATAAATATAAGGAGATAGGGGGTAGCCTTAGCATAAACCTCTAAAATATTTAAAGAATCTAGCTGGAGAGCCATTGAAATCTGGTGCAACCCATGAGTCTTTGATTCAACCAAAATTCCACTTGGAAAGTGAAAGAAAATCCAAAAGAACTAAGCACCTGAGCCAAAAAATCTAGATCCACTCTATCAAAGGTATTTGCCATGTCAAGTTTAACCATGATATTTTTTTTATTCCTTATTGTTGGTATGTAAATCACAATGTCATCATATAGTTTCTTACCAGGGATAAAACCTCCTTACTCATCAGATAAGTTTATCCAAAATATTTTTTATTCTAGTGGCTACGATTTTGATCATAAGTTTATATGAAGCATTACACAAAGAAATTGACCTAAATTGACTAAAGGTTGAGGTATTTTTTTCCTTTGGAATCAAATATAAATATTTAGACTTAATAACACCAATAAATTTACCTATTTTATGAGCATCCTCGATCATCTCAAGATCTATAGCTTCCAAATCAAAGAATTTCTGGTAAAAGGTATTAGTGAATCCATCTAGACAAGGAGCTTTATCCTATGTAGATTTGAATACAATATCCTTAAGTTCTTCTAGAGTGATTACCTGACAAATAGAATTTTTGATATCTTTAGTTATTACCTTTGGAATATGTTGCAGCAATGCAGCCTGAGCAATATGATTCCATCTAATTTTTGATAAAGAGATTCATAATGGCTACATGCAACTTTTTTTATCTCTAAAAAATTAGAGATCTTGTCAAAATTTTCCAATTGGATTTCATGAGTTAAATTCCTTTGATATCTCTAATCAGCCTTAAGATGAAATAAATTAGTATTGGAGTCTCTTTCTTGTAGCCAATTCATGTGGGATTTGAGTCTCCAAAATTGTTCTTCTTACCTAGCTCTCACATGAAGTTGGGAGAGAATGGAATCTCTCTCGAATTTTAGTGTTTCACTAGGAGGTGCTAGATCTGAAAGCTCTTCTATTTATCCCAACCTAATAAGGAGGATTTTTTTAGAATTATCAATTTTATGATGCAATTTAATCCAAATTCTAAGATCAAATTTTAGCCTAGAAATTATGATCTTCCATCCATCTTGAGTATTACAAAAGGGGAACCAATCTTTCTAATTACGTTCAACTTTCTCTGAAAATCCATTCAAATTAACCCAATTAGGGTTATATTTAAACAGAATTGGACATACACTAGAAAGTTGTATTTCACAATACAAAGCAAAAATTTTGATATCATGAATAGTTTGAGCAGGAAGTCTGATTTTCAAATTTTTGAAGGTGGTAAGGATGGTATCGAGGCCCCTGGTCTAGGAAATGAGTCAAGAGTTCCATAGGATGCTCGATTCAAATAGGAATTGGTCTTTTAAAGATTCAAAGGCCTCTGGGTGAGGAACCACCCAACAAGGTGTCCTTACCCTATGGATCAGGTGGTGGACTCACTCTGGGAGGACCCGCTATCAAGAATCCCAAAGCATTATCTTTTGTAGACATTGTCTCTAGCGTATCTCACCACTCAAAGGTTTCCTTTGCAAAATAAATTTTTGAAGGCAAGAAAATTTCCATTCTTGAGAATATAATTTCCAATTATCTATCCATGGATTCATTTTTCCTCGTTGGGAAATTTATTAGTGGAAGGCCTGACATGGAAACTACTCGTAGGTGGGCCTTCTCAAAATGGAAGACTCTTAGCAATATGGAAATTATGGCCTTGTCTAGAGGATTTTTTGCTATAAGGTTGAGAAATCAAGATGACGTTAGCCTAATCCTTTCTGGTAGACCTTGGTTTTTGTGAAGAAGAAGCATGTTCTGTGCAAGTGGGTTGAATATTTTAGACCTGATATTTAGAGCATTAATTTTGCTTCAATTTGGGTTTGAATGTCTAATCTTCCCTTTCATTTTTGGCATGAGGATATCCTATAAGTAATTACTTGTGTTATAGGAGATTTTTTGGCTATTGATCTGATCACCTTAGCCCACACTTGGATGATTCATGCTAGGATTTGCGTCAATGCAAATCTTGAATCTAAACTCCCCACCTATGTGGACCTAGAGTATGGCTCGTATTCCTATTGTCAGCCTCTATAATATTAGAAATTTTTTTTTTTTTTGTGGAATGTCACACCTAAGGGAATCTAAGGGCTCAATGTCCTCTTCTTAAATCCTAGAATTCTACAAAATGAGACCTCAACAAATATGAAGGAAAATACATTCCAAGGAAAGAAGCCCATACTAACCAGCTCCAAGGGAACAAAAATCCTCCTTCCAAAGGATATACTAGATAGAATAGGATGAGTCAGACTATTAATAGCAAAGGTCCTCAACAACAATCCATAAGGATGAGAAACCAAGGCTCTCCCCTTTCTATTGATAAATGGAAACAAATCATTAATCCTCCATAAACATATGATCAAGAAAAGGTATGATCTTTGTTCACCTTTCCCAACAGATTTCATATTCTTTCATATTCAAATATTCTTAACCAAGAAGATAAGGATAGCCTCCTTTTCCTTGAATCTGAACATCCCTATCATAGAAGGTCCAACAATGTTGACTTC
Source organism: Wollemia nobilis (assembly GCA_028583015.1). Taxonomy (NCBI): domain Eukaryota; kingdom Viridiplantae; phylum Streptophyta; class Pinopsida; order Araucariales; family Araucariaceae; genus Wollemia; species Wollemia nobilis. The sequence goes on along the minus strand of JAQPPZ010000220.1, from coordinate 1,202,878 downwards.
CCATCGAGGTCTGGACCATATCATCCTCCTCTAGAGTCTCCCTTGGTGAACCTTAAGTAAGTTGATTTTGGAAGTCCATACCATGATTCTGATCAATTTATCAAAAGGACTACTAGTCCTATCTTAGAGCAGATTTCTCTTTATAAATTTAGTCCTAAGCAAACCAATTTTTCCAAAAAATCCCCCATTGATGTTGGAAGTAATAAAAAAAAATGGAGGACTTTAATAAATGAACAAAATATAAGAGGTGCAAAGGAGGATATCGCTAATGGAATTCAGAAAACCCTCTTTTCCTTAGTGGTGAGTTAGCCAAAAGATGAAAATAAAAGCACCAAACCTCCCCAATCACAAGGAAGGGGGGCAAAAAAAACTTCTAAATATTCCAAATGAAAGTCCTCTCATGGAATGTGAGAGGGCTTAATGGACTAGCCAAATAGAGACTTGCTAGTTCATTAAGGAAGGAATTAAAACCTTCTATTTTTATTATGCAAGAAACCAAAATTGATGAGAATGTGTCCATCAAAGTAGCCAAGAAAATTTGGAAGCAAGGTGAAGTCGCCTTCAGCCATGCTAGAGGATCATCAGGAGGATTGATGTGCATTTGGAACCATTCCAATATAGAAGGCAGAATAATTCAATCAAATTATAGAATAATCAATATTCTCCTTCATGATAAGGATCATGATTTCACATGGATCCTATCCAATATCTATGCTCCCAATACCCCTACAGGCAGGGCTCGTCTGTGAGAAACTTTAGGTAATCTGAAAAAGTCCTCTAATATTCCTTGGATCCTAGAAGAAGACTTAAACACCTCCCTTTATCCTTCAAATAAAAAAGGAGAAAATGGGCTTCCCCTAAAAAGCATGGAATATTTCAATGAATTCATCAATTCCAATGAACTCATGGATGTTTATCTTAAAGGATCCAAATACACGTGGAGTAACAGAAGAAGTGGCCATCATCACATCCAAGTAAAATTGGATAGATTATTTTTCTCTAAGGAATATTTTATGTTATTTGAGGATGCTAGCCTCCAAGCCCTACTCAAAATTGGCTCTGACCACAACCCTATCCTCTTACAAGCCGAGAAGAAACAATCCTTCAAGGTTCCTTTCAGTTTTGAAAATATGTAGCTTCATCATCTTGACCTCAAAAATAGAATTGGTGAATGATGGCAATAATAATTTCAAGGAACTCATTTTTATAGGCTGGCCCAAAAGCTTTGTTTTGTAAAGGAAAAGATTAGAATATGGAACAAGGAAATTTTTGGTAATCTGTTTGAAAACAAGCAGTTTATTAAAGACTGGTTGTTAGTGATTGAATCCAAAATTCAAAGTGGGTAGTTTTATGAACAAGTTAGAGTTGAGGAAAGAAAACTATTATCCAAATACCATAATATCCTATCTTGTGAAGAGATATTTTGGCAATAGAAATCTAGAGTTTTTTGGCTTAAATAAGGAGACTCTAACACTATGTTCTTCCATGCTTCCACTTTACATAATAGAAGTTCTAATAGAACTAAATAAATTTGGAAGGAAGACAAAAGTGCCACTAAGGATATCCATGAAATCAAATTGAAAGTTGTATCTTCTTTTAGCTCTCTCCTTGGTAATCCTAATCCTTGTCCTGACTTGGCCAAAGATTCCCTAATTTAGCATATTCCCCAATCCATCAATGCTAATGTTAATTCTATGTTGATAAGTCCTTTATCAGAGGATGAAATTAAGCAAGCCCTATTTTCAATGCATCCTGATAAATCTCCTGGTCTAGATGGATTTGCCCCAAGATTTTTCTAAAAATTTTGGGATATAGTTGGCCTTGATGTTTGTTCTACTATCAAATAATTTCAATCCTCCAAATCCATTCCTCACAAGTTTAATTCTATTTTTATTGCTCTAATTTCCAAAGTACCTATTTCCAAATTCATGACTAATTTCATACTTGTTAGGTTATGCAATGTTGTCTATAAAATCCTTACTAAGGTGATGGCCAACCGAATGAAGGATATCCTTCCTAGAATTATTGATACTTGTCAAGGAAGTTCAATAAAAGGAAGATAAATTGTTACCGATATCATAACTATTCAAGAGACTCTGCACTCCTCTTCCCAAACCAAGAAATCTACTCTTATCCTTAAACTAGATATGAACAAAGCCTATGATATGTTAAATTGGGATTTTCTTTTGGCTATCCTCCTAAAGTTTGGGTTTCATCTGAAGTGGGTCAAACTTATCAAAGGATGTATTTCTACTCCCTGGTATTCGGTATTTTTCAATGTTTCTATTGCAGGTTATTTCCAGAGTGCTAGAGGACTAAGACAAGGAGATCTCTTATCTCCTCTTCTTTTCATAATTATGGATAAATCTTTGGGTAGAACTTTAAAAGAAGCTTGTAGGAAAGGTTTGATATCTGGCATCAAAGTGGCCTCTTAGATTAATCCTATTACTCATCAGTAATTCATGGATGATACCTTGGTGGCTACTCATGCCTCTATTTTTGAGGCCAAAGTTATCAAATACATCCATCTTTGTGAACAAGTTGCAGGTCAAAAGATAAATTTTCACAAAAGTAAGGTCTATTTCCTCAACACTTTTCCTTAGCGTCAAGCTAAAATAGTGTAGATCCTTCAGTGTGTTGTGGCCTCTTTTCCTACTACTTATTTAGACCTTCCTTTATTTGTGGGAAATCCTACTATTGCAATGTGGAACAATGTGATTTAAAGGATCCAAAATAAATTGGTAGGATGGAAAGGAAATTTTTTGTCCCAGTCTGGCAAAGTAACCCTCACTAGGGCTTGTCTCTAAAGCATCTCAATTTAATTCCTCTTAGTATTCAAAGCCCCTCCTATAGTCTATTCCAAAATTGAACAAATCCAAAAAAAAAATTCTCTAGTTAGGGTTCAAAAACAAATATAGAATCCATATTGTGTCCTGGGAGAAAGTCTATAGACCTAAATCTCTTGGTGGAACTGGGCTCAAAAGAATTCAAAAGCTTAACATTTCCATGTTGGTCAAGCAAGTATGGAGAATCATTTCTAGTGATAGCCCTGAATGAATAACCATAATAAAGAGAAAATATTTGTAGGAAACAAATTTCTTTGATGAATTGGCTCCAACCAACGGGTCTAATTTTTGGAAATCCATGATCCATACCAAGATTTTATTGCGCAAAGGTTTGATATGGCAATTAGGAAATGGTGAAAGCATTGACTTCTAACATGATAAATGGATTAGAGGAGAACCTCTCATTAATGATCCTAGCCTATCTATCCTCAAAAATTTCACTAATTTTTGGTTGTTTGGGATGAAAGGTCTCCAATTTCATAACCCAAGCACACAATAGACCTTCTTGGAAAAGTTTCAATTGTGATTCTCATCCTACAAAGTATGCATCTCTAGTCTCACTCCTTAACTCTATTGTCATCCCTATTGGAAATGCATCAGATGTTCTCATTTGGGAGCCCTCTGAAAGTGGTAAATTTTCTATCAAGACAACCTACCAAATTTTAGTGCAGTCCTGTGAGCCCTCATTCCCCTGTCATCTTGTTTGGCTCAAATTTCTCATTCTTAATATATCCTTTTTTTGTTGTTGGCCATCCAATATAGAATCCTTACAACTGACAACCTGATAAAAATAGGTATAATGATTCCTAATCATTGCCATTTATGCCTTTGAACTTAGGAGTATACCCATCATCTCTTTTTGGATTGTTCATTTTCTTCAACTATCTTAGATAACTTGTTTCAGTTCTTCCACGTCCAGTGGATAAGACCTCAATCCATCATTGATATTTTTACCCAATGGAATACACCCTTCCATAATTCCCACCTTAGCTCCATTTGGAAATTTTGTCTCCACCATTTCCTTTGGCAATTATCAATTGAAATAAACAATAGAATCTTTTCCAATGTTTGCAAGGATCCTATTTCTTTAACAAATAAGATAATTTTCTATGTCAAATAAAATGCCCATCTTTCACCCTCGACCAACACCTCTATGTTGAGACTTGAATCCTTGTTACTAACTTCCCTAAATGTTTCCCTTCATAATGCTTCATCCTCTACCCTCCTAATGTCAAATTGAATACCAAGTCGATCCCTCCTCTAGTAGGGTGGTTAAAGCTAAATTTTAATGGATTTGCTAAAGGAAATCTAGGAAATGCTAGGGTAGGGGGTATTCGAAGAGATCACATTGGGAATGCAATTTTTTCTTATGTTGAACACCTTGGATTTCAATCGAACTTTGTTGAGGCTGGGGCCCTTTAGAAAAGTTTGGTATTGTTAGAAAAAAATTATAATATACTAATTATCAAGGGTGATTCTCTCAATATTATAAACTACTTAAAAATAATAAAAACCCTCTTGGAATGTCAAAGGATGCATTGAAGAAGCCAGAAATATTATTACTCACTTGTAGAAGCCCATCATTCAATGCACCTTCAGGGAAGACAATAATGTGGCTGATGAGCTAGCTAATTTTGGAACCAATATTAATGGGTTACTGTATTGGTCTAATACCTTTCCCCAAAAATTCTCCAATGTGATTAATGGGAATAAAGATTCCATCCCTCATAATCCCAATGATCAAGCCTATATTTTTTATCATGGATGTGAAGCCCATATTTTCTTGGCCTAAAATTGCTCCTATAATCATGTCCTTTTTTCTAGGCAAAGAGGTTAGCCTCATCAATGTTTACCATATTTCAATCCATGATAGTATTGGCAGTTTTAGTTGGTTTTCTCAAGTTCTAATCCCCAAGGTTTTTTGGTGCTTTTTTCAAACTATGTTGTCATATCTTGAGCCTATCCTTTCCTGGTCTCAGGGTATCGACTTGATGCTTCCTTATTTGTACTTTCACACTTGTGATTGTGCTTACACTATCTTCAAGAATTACCATCATCATTGTGTTTTCCCCCGTAGGCCCATTTTCCTTCCCACTAAGGCCACGAAAAATAATGCACCTTTTCTACTTCCCAAAGGCCTCTTGATCCTAATATGTTTAATTTCTATTAGGAATATTTTTCGTGCATTACCTAGAGTCAAGTGTAGATCTGGATTTTTCAAAATTATCATTATTCCTAGAGGATCTAGGAAATCCTTGGTGATTTTTAATCTTCCCAAGGAAAGACTTTCCATTCTTTGCACCAAGCCCCTAAATAATCATGCCCCGTTGCAAACTAGTTTTCTTCCTATAAAGGCTCCACCTCCAAAGACTATGTCCATTTTATCAGTTATTTTCATCCATACCTTTTTTTTTTGTGTTAGCTCCAAAGTTTTTTAGGTTCAATCATGAGTTTCATGGAGCTAGATTCCTTGGAGGTAGACTCGGTGGTCAAATCTATCTTGGATGAAAGAGGGTATCTTCCCTTTCTAATAAAATTCTTGATAATGGATTTTGATACCACTTTGGCATTCCTCTATAGCTGGGACAAGGGTAGGATAACTATGCATGACAAGGACTATGTTTTTTATACTCATTTGTTGGTGGAGATTACTGGTTTACCTATGACTAGGAGACCAATAAGAAGAGAGAAACACAACTAGGAAGTGGAGCTTAAAGAATTTCCTAACAAGGTCAAGTTTCTTAAATTGGCCAAGATAGGTATGCTTCAGTCTAACTTACCTTCCCCTTGGAATAGAGTGATAAAACTGATCATGCAAATTATCACAATCAATGACCCAGATAAGGCTTTATGTAGTTTCCATCTAGCCTTCATTAATCACTTCCATGACATAAATATTATTAGTATCCCTAAGTTTCTTTTTCGTTCTATGAATTACTCTATTGATAATTATAGAAATAAAAAGAGTGAAGATTTCCCATCTCACCAAGGCTTGTTTAAAATAATCTATAATCATCTTCTAATGCATAATATTAAATTTTCCATTGTTGATCCCATAATCCTTGAGGATATCCTAAAGGGTAATTCTATCCCTCCCAAGGTTTTTGAGGATAACACTTCCATGACCCTTGTTGCATCCCCTATCTCAACCTTGTTGTTGAGGAAGAGGAAATCCAGGGAAACTGCTAAGGATTTTGAGACATAAAAAGGAAAAATAATTAAGATTGAAGAACCCATGAGCATGATCAGGTCTTCCATTAGGATCAGGAGAAATATGTGCCAAAGTCAATCTTCGTATCCAAAGGTGGTTTCTGATGACGAAGGGGCTTAACAAACCAATACAATGCTTTAGAAGTTAGTTATCAAAACCATTTCCACTATTGTTTCCCACAATGAGGAGCTCTTGTCCTCCTTGAGAGATATGAGAAATATGATGAACTTGATTTTCTTCAAAGAATCATTCCCTGATGTTTCTAGGGATGGTTCCACTGGGTCTAACAAACCTAATTCTATCAAAAATGAAGGGAAAAGCGGTTGCAAGGATGAGGTGAAGGATGCTAAAGAGGAAGTCATGTAGGTGGTGGTGGATGGCAGGAAGTGCTTTAGGAGGTGGCACAGGATGTTCCTTGGATCACATTTTTGTCTTTTCTTCATGTTGTGGTTTTTTACCCCTATTTTATGACTATTTTTTGGTTTACAAGCTGCTTGCCTCCATGTTTATTTTGCTCCTTTTTTCAACAGTTCTTTCTGCTACCTTTGTATCAAGGTTTTGGGATTCCTTTAAAAACCCATTTTAATATAAATTTTTACTTACCAAAACAAAACAGAAATGGACATCAATTTTTTTTGTTACCACTATCCAAAAGGATAGGGTTCTAATTAGAGACTCTACTTTGAATTATTTTGTTTTTTATTAAAGTAAAACATGTAAGAATATCTTTCTATATCAAGATCTATCAATTATTTTAATAAGAAAATGATTTCTTGCCCTTTTATTAGTTAATATATAGAGGCCTTTAGAAGGCTTGATACCTTAAAGACCAGTAAGCGAAATAATATCTTTCACATACTTCCTATAAGGATCTATAAAACTAGAGCCATCTCTTTTTTTTAAGGGGAAGAGCACCAAATTAAAATCTCCAACTATGATCAAAATGTAGGAAAGAATTGAAAGCCAACATTGCTTCTTGGAAATTGGGGAGTTAGGGGACACAAAAAATTGACCTAACCATGCCAATGCATATATGCAGATGGAACTCTTTGGAACCCTTGCTTCCCCACTTGAGAGAATCTTTCCAAATGAGGCCCCGAAGATATGAATATCTTCTACACAAATAGACTCTACTCAATGCAGTTTTTTAAGGTGTCAATATTGATGTTATGCTTGTGTAGCAATGTTTTTATAAGTTTTATTCAACAAACACCTAAGATTTGGATCACTAATCTAACTCTTTTTTGATCCTTAAAAGGTTATTATGAAGATCACTAATAATGCATGCTAAATATTATATCACACAAATGCAAGAAAACAAGAGCTAACTTAAATGCTTTTTCGTTTTGACAATGAGCTAACTAAGGAGGTATTTTCTTTCCAAGGCAAACAAGGAGTGAATGCAAGAAGATAAGCTAACCTAAGATGCAACCTATATGATTTTTATTTCTTGTCTAAGTACTTGAAAATGAGAAGAAACCTAAATTTGAGCTAAGAATCCTTGATTTTGACCAATAGAGATGTTTTTTTTTTGTAAAAGAGATTAAAGCTAGATTAGGGTTCTTTTATTTAACAAATAAAATATGATTTTCAAACCCAAAATAGTGACAGACAAGAAGCATAATGCAAAAAAAAACTAAAAAATAAAGTTTAGAAGAGAGGTTCCAAGTGGCCAAATTACCTCTATTGGTTTCTATACAAAAATTCCACTAAACACAAAAATGCCACTGACATTTTTGTTCCTACAAGTGCAAAAAAAAAATTAGGTTTTTTACTTTGGGTGGTATGTCTAAGTGGTAGGGAAGGTGAAATTATGTCTTATTATCTTATGAGGACCCTTGTTTATGAAAAAAGTGAGTATGCTTACCTCTTGTGGATGGAAATGAAGTTGTATAAAATTGCCAGTTCATGTACAAAAATACCAATGGCATTTTTGTACTCAGTGATGTTTTTATTCTATGGATTCTAGGTTGACAAAATCACCAGTGGTTGTAAGAAGTGGTGATTTAATTTTGAAACAGGGCTAAGATGATTACAAGGGTGATTTTAGAGTGGTTTTTGGGATTTTTTCTAATGCAATGGTAGTATTGTATTGCTATAGGGATCTACTAATTTTGTAGTTCACAAATTTGGCGATTTAGACTACAAAATCTTGAGAATTTATGATCAAATTAAGCACATATGCAAGGGGAGTGGACAGTCCCCAAAATGACTAAAATTTTGATAAATTGGAGATGCAAGGGAGTGCAAAATGCAAGTAAGGATGTTAGGAATGATGTATAACAACTTAATTTAACTTTAACCAAAGCAAATTAGTGAGAAATGATGAAAAACCAATGCAAATATTGAAAATATACTTAAAATTTACAACAACAAAGAAGAAAGGGTAGGGGAGTGCAATAGGAATGATAGAATGCTATAAGTGGTGATATAACAAGGCAATGATGGCCTTGTATCTGCAACACAATAGCTTTAATATTTAAAGAGCAAGTAAATGTTGAAAATGTGAAATAACTTGCAAAATGTGAGAAAAGAGAGTGTAAATGAGATTTGTAATCAAACTGATGCCTGCAAATGAGAGAAAATGTGAAACTAAATGTTCATGGAGAGGAAATAAAGTGTTGGTATGATGGAAATAAGAATAAATATTATTGTAAATGAAAATTACAAGTGTTACAAATAAAATAGAGCAAATAGATGATACAAACCCTACAATAAAGAAGGTTAATGCTAAAAATATGGGTAGAAAGTTTAATACGCTTGAAGAGACCTACAAAAGGCATGTTAGATGCTTGGAATGAGGATGAGATTCTTGAATAGGATCTATAATGACAATGTTAAATGCAGGATATGCCCTGCACAAAGAGAATAGAAGCATAAAATGGAAGAAAGGTGCATTCAAATTAGCAAGGCCAATGTTAAGAGAACAAAATGCAAAATGGAAGCAAATAATTGAAGAAAGAAGGAATTCTAGGAGTCCTATCACCTAGAAACAACCCTTCTTTACCTCCAAGAAGATCTTCTTGCCTCCAAAAGTCCTTTATTCCTTGTTTATCTTTCCTTCAAAAGGAATGCTTGCAAAATACCCAAAGAAAAATATTGATGGAAGATATAACTATAAGAATATGGGCAGAGTGTAATTAGCTTAGAATTTCTTATGGAATGCTTTCCCCAAGGGTTGCTTAAATAGAATTTGGAGGGGATATTATGAGGGGGAATTAGTTAAGGCTAATTCAATATTTGTAGGTCTAGTTCATTTCTAAAGCATGTAAGGTCAGAGGAGGTAGTGGGATGATAGGATCTGCATACCCCTTGCTTGTGTTGAAATATTCTAGCCATTTTACAAAAATACCACTAGATTTTTTATTCCTAAATTGGTGTTTTTGACAAATGGTCAATTTGACTTGCCAGGATTTTATTTTTGAAGGCTTTACAAAAATTCTAGTTGAGGTACAAAAACTCTAGTGGCACTTTTATTTAGGGTGGTATTTTTTTCTGGGGCTAAAAATGATGTCCAAATTATTGGGTTAGAGCCAATTGAATTTTTGATGATGTTGCATGAATTTTTTGATGTCTTTTGCTTTTTTGGTGTGTCAAAATTGGGTGTCTACATTTTGCACCAGTTTTGATGTGATGTCTACGAAATTGTGTCAAAAGTAAATAGTAAGACTAAAATTTGATACTATAATGTTTTGTTGTGGTGTTATAATATTGTTTTGAATAAATGATTGTGATTGCATTTGTTTTGATTTTTTTATGTCATTACTACATGTATGCCTCATTTTTAATGATGTATGCCTTGTCGATGTCTGAAAAGGTTACCCCATGTAAAAAGTAATTGTCCCATAGATACCCCCTCGAGACTTATCTCCAAATTTATTATTCGAGAAGATTCTTCAATGAAAATAGTTGTGATGCATGATGATGCAGCTAGTGGGGGTAGGAAGGTTGTATAAAAAGGAGAAAGTGGGTCAAAATAACTTTCATTTTCACCACACCACTATGAGAATTTTGGAGAGAGGAGTGAAAATGAGCTTGGATATGATGGTAGATAATCAAATATGAGTGCATCGTGCATATATCATTTGAGGCACAACATGAGTACCAGAGCAATATTGATAGGTAAGCACTCGATCCCAATCAAAAAATTTGAATTTTTGTCATTTTTATGTGTTTTTGTGTCATTGACATTTTTGTCACTAGTGATAAATTTGCCATTGATATTTTTGTCACCAGTGGCAAATTTATCCTGAGGTAAATTTTTTATAGGGGAGGTTATATGATAGCGTTTTAAATGTGGTTTTGATAAGGAATGAAGGTTTTGGTGAGTTGATAGCATCGTGCAAAGAGTATGGATAATATTTTAGATGGTGAACTTAGTATGGAAAAAATGGGAGTGTTATCTATAATAGAGTTGCACTATGTGGTACATATGCCCAAATTAGAGTTTGATCGATCATTGTTGATGACATTGATGAAGAAGTGGTACTTGTCAACCAATAATTTTAGATTATCGATGGGAGAGATAACTGTGACATTGGAGGATGTATGGTGCATCCTTCAAGTTCCTATCCGAGGGGAGACCATTCATCTTATGGAGGATGTTGCAACTAGGAAGAGGGTATTCTCAAATATGGGTAACTTTCAAGAAATGAAGTCAAGGTTGAGGATAAAAAATACCTATATAGGAGGGCATATTGATTGGTTGATGATATTACTAGCTTCTATTGTGTCAATAATTTTAGTGGGTGAAACTAGTAGGTGGCTCATGCATTGGATATGGGGCATCATTATTGTAGGGTTGAGGAATGATTAGACCATCTATGCTTAGGGCCCAAAAATCTTGGTGAGACTCTACCATACATTATACCAGGTGGTATATCGTAATGGTGAGAGCTTAGTTTGTTATATCCTTCTTCAAATTTGGGTGCATATGATGATATGATGATTGATAGTTCTAGTGAGACGACTTAGGCTTGAGAGGTCTACTATGTATAGATGGTTGAATGTCATTTACCCTTCCCATGGTTCACTAGAGAAGGGATGGTTTATGATTGATGAGTTGAGGACAACATATATTATTTGGTGACCATGGAGGGATAGGTACATGTGGGATAATGATCAAAAGGAGTTGGGTAGGACTAGGAGGATATGATGGTTGGATTATGAGAGTCAAGCTTATGAGCTCTATAGGTATGACTAAGTGCTCTACCAATACAGGGAGGTATAGGATATACCAACCATAGGAGAGATATGGGTACGATGGATTACTTAGGAAAATAAGAGGTCAACATGGATGATCCCATAGTGCTCACTCCTTTGAAGGATGATGTGGGGGAGATAGTAGGGCATGCTACTTGGTATGAGAGGTTTATACCTACTCAAGTTTTTCCTAGGCCACTACTAAGGGATTAATCATAGACCTTTTATGACGTGAATAATTTTCTAAGAGGAGTTCAATAATAACTAGGTAGGGATTAGAGAGATAGAGTGGCATCTAGGTAGGTAGTAATTGGTGCTCTATTGGACATCCTCACACTATCTATGATTCCTTTTTGACAATTATGTTCAATGGGGTAGGTCCTAGTACTATAGGTGAGGCAAGGTCTAACAGAATGATAGCTAAGGGTAGATAGGTAAAGTTAGAGGCCCTATGTTGGACCTTAGAGGATGTCAAGAGATAGTTGGTAGTGTTTAAGGCCATGCAAGCAAATGAGGTATCAAGGGTTAGATTGGAGATATCCCATGTGAGGTCTATAGATAGGGGATATTATTTTCCATATCTAATCAGACTTGGATTTGGATAACAAGGAAAAAACTATGGACCAGGTGATCATTGGTATCTTATGTTCAGAGTTGGAGTGGATGGGTGAGGAGAGGGTATCAAATAGGGAGGTTATGGCTAGCCTTTTGTTGAAAATAGAGTAGTTGACTCATGAGAGATATGACGCTCTTGCAAGATTTGAATAGGGTATAGACATGGGGGTGGTGGCCATGATTACAGACCCACCAAAGTAGGAGTTTTGACAGTTAAGGGTAGAGGTGGATAGTCTTTGAGAGAGGGTACAATGTGCAAAGCTTTGAATTAAGAGGAAGAGAGGTGGGGCTACCTACTACCAATATTTGTACCACATGGAGGTTCCTATAGAGTGACAAGCACCTTCACCTTCATAGACCTGATCAAGATCATACTCAATGAGTGAGTATTTGTAGTGGTCGGTAAACTTTCATCTACCTCCTCCTCCATAAAGAGCTAGGGGAGGAGATGTAAGTTCTAGCTACTAGGCATATTGGAGTGAGTGTACCAATTTTGGCATGTGGTACATCCTCTTTACATATGGGTTGAGTGTATCAGTTTTGTTATTGTGATACACCCTCCTTGGTGGCATGTATGTTTTTGAGGTATTATTATATAGTAATGACATTATGTTTGGGTTTGAAATCTTGGTGTTTGTGATGATTATTTATTTGAATCTGATTTTGATGTTGCTTTGTTGATGCAGTGATTTTATTTATGATAGTGAGCATTAGAAATTGGTGGATTACTTAGCAATGATATTATGAGTTTGATGATGATTAAATTCTAATATGGGAGTAGTTATTCTATTAAGTGATTACCTAGAGTGAGATGGTAGATAAACACTCAAGTTTACATTATGAGTGATGGTCTCTAGACCTGATAAAGGACAAGTGCTCATATGTGACTTGAAAACAAAGGGTTATACTTTGAGCCTAGATAATACTTATTTGTTTTCATATATGAAGACATAATCTCATAATGCTTAAATGGTGGCCTATATTACCGCATAAAATACAATCACTTAATACATGATGAGGTTTCTATAATATGTACAAGATGTATATATTTGTTAGTCATTATTAGTTAGTAGTTAGTAATGCATGCTTTGAGAGGCATACCCAAAGGATTTTATGCATGCTTGTGAGGCATACCCAAAGGATTTTATGCATGCTTGTGAGACATACCCAAAGGATTTTATGCATGCTTTGAGAGGCATACCCGAAGGATTTTATGCACACTTTGAGAGGCATACCTAAAGGATTTTATGCATGCTTTGAGAGGCATACTCAAAGGATTTTATGCATACTTTGAGAGGTGTACCCAAAGAATTTTACGTGTGCTTTGAGAGGCATACCTAAAATATTTTATGCACACTTTGAGAGGTATACACGAAGGATTTTATATATGCTTTTGAGAAGTGGTTGTATGCTTTTGAGAGAGCAAGTAATTGTGATTATATATTTTGAACTAATAGGTATTTCCTACATAGGAATTCTAAAATATATGTAATGGTAGATATATATTGCTTTTTGTAGATTACATATTTTAAGATTTTTAAAATCTGTCATGCAAATATTTTGAATTTGTCATTCTTTTGAAAGAGGTTTGATAATGAGATGTGTTTGGTTGACAAGTGGCATAATGTCTTAAATTTCTTGATATATGAGAGAGGGTAACAAGAGTATATAAGTCCATTAACTAACACATATACAAATAATTTATGTGAGAAATTGGACTTAACACTCGTTGCCACCTCTAATGTGTAAATAAAATTTAGATTTGATTGAAAATATGTTGTCAGAGGTGCCAAAAATGGATGTTTTTTAAATTAGACGCCCCCAATTATCATGCTCACAATATAATTATGAATATGCATTTTAGATGGATATGATAGACAATGTTTGCTTTGAAGGCTTCATGGGTATAGATGGAATATTTGCCAGATGTTTGCTTTTTGAAGTTTTGAATGCATAAGATGGGTTTCAGATCACAGGTCTATTACCTGATGCATATGGAAGGATTTTGTAGACACCAAAATCTAGCCACTTGTCATCCATTCGTGTCCTCCAATCACAAACATCCATTATTTATATATATATATATGTGTGTGTGTGTGTTTTTAATATATATTTAAATATTAATATTTTATATATTATATTTATATATATTTAATAAATATATATGTATTTATATAAATTAATCCTATCCCTCTGCCACATTTTAATCTTAGCCATCCATCCACCTTAATCCACATCACTTACCCATATTTAATCTCCATCCTTCCTCATGTTTTAATTTTAGCCACTCATTTTGTGTCATTGAAACCCTAACATGTTCAAGGAAATATTAAAAGAGGAGTCATTTTGATGAACCAAACCCTTGGAGACCCTAAGTTCTCACTTAATCCTTGGTCCCTAATTTTTCTAAGGTTGAAAACTATTGATGAACATTCGTAAAGAATTATCAAAATGTCTAAAACCCTAACAATTTGCCTAAGCCATATCGTCGTTACTCTTGCCCTCTATCATCACCCTTGCATAATTTGCATCCACCGTTGCATAACATGCACAGAACTAGATCTAGTTATGTGACACCTTCCTCATCCCTCGAATGCCTTGGTGCATTTTTTGTCATCACATAATTCCCTGGTGCATCTAATGCCATCACAGAATGTCATGGTGCATCTGATGTCATCATAGAATTCCTTGGTACATCCGCTACCATCACAGAACACCCTGGTGCATCTATCATCATCACAAAACACCTCTAGGCATTTTTTGTAGTAGATCTACAATCCCCTAACCCTTGAGCACCATTCGGGCATCCTTGCAACCATCACTAATTGAAGCGGAAACAAAAAATCTCAAGTGACAAGGTAAATAGTTTTATGTGTATTTATTTTACATTCTTATGTTCTATTTACAACTTTTATTCTGCAACATCTAGGGTTTAGTAATTTTTATTCTTTTGAGGGTCTCACATAGTGGAGCCCTCATAGGTATTACTAACTCTTTGTGTTGTTTGTTTTTTGCAAGTATAAGGATTATATTTTTGGAAGTTTTTGAAGCTAGGGTCACCCTTTTAGGATACACAAGCCCACCCATAACCTTGTTTGGATCAAAGACAAGCATGAACACACTAGCTATTATTTTGAGCTAGGATTTCAGAGAACCCTAGCAATTGTAAAAATCTATATCACACAAAAAGCATTGTAAAATCCTATATTTGGAGTACATTGATTGTATTATTTTGAGATCTACCCACATTAATAAATGTTTATCTATCTTGTGCAATATTTGTGTATTATTGTGCTTATTGTCATTTTATCTTGTGTATTGGTGTTGCTTATTTTTTGTTTACATATTTATAGATACATGAGGAATGGAGTTGGTACCCGAGAGCACATCTGATGTATTAAAATATTTAAGAATATTTGTAACAAATCTTGTATATTGAGGGTAACACTTTCATATGGATAATATAAGAAAATAATAACCCTTTCTCCTTTGTTTGGCATATGTACAAAGAATTGTATATGCACAGGATATCGGAAAAAATATCACCTTTTCTTGGAGGTCCATATGATAGCATGGCCCTTAGTCTAAAAGATGTATTATTGATGTGAAGATAACATCTCTACCAACTTGTAAGCCTTTAAGAAACATAGGGATTTGATAATCTATTACTTGGCATAGTTATAAATAATTATGGATATGCAAAGTGTTGATCATCAAGTCCCAATGTTTCCTAAGGGTTTACAAACTAGAAATGATATTTTATATGATTGTGATTTGAATAAAAAGCTAATTTTAGATATTGAACCTTTTTAAAATATAGTCAAATGGATTCATTTCCCTTGGTTTCATTACCTAATATGTATGCAAAGTCCTTGTATATATGTGAGGTATTGAAATGAGTAATTTTGATGCCACTTGGGTGGATGTTGGAGAAGTTGTTGATATAATAGATTTTGAGAAGTTTTTGAGAATATGTTCATGATAATGATTTGTGGTGCTATTCGAGATGGAAGTTCTCTATTCATTAACTGGTATGAATGGATATAGAATATATACTCATCCCAAATAGGCACTTTGAGGTAATGAGAGTGTGATTTCATTGATTGTCTGTTGTTTGTAGTGAATCCAAGTGGCTAAGAAGATACCATTGATCTAGTGTTTGGTAAGGCTTAAAAATAATTGTAGGCCCACAAGGTATTGGATCGATAGAGTTTCATAGTATGAGTATTTTATTTAAACAACATCTTACAAGAATTTTTATTAATGTTTTATAGGATGTTAATGCAATAAACTAGGCAACTAGAAATATCTCATAGATCCAATGCCTTGTAAATCTTACAAATAATTCTAGTCTTACAAGGAATTGGATCTAGAAGGTATCATAGTTTATTTCATCTATTTGAAATATATATGTATCGCTCCAAATTTTTTGCATCCCTACCTTCAGGCTATAGGATCCGTGCCCGGAAGGAGGATGGGAAAAGGATGGCGTGGTACCTCGGACTGAGAGGACTTTGCGAAGGTCCCGCCTCTCAAGGGAGGTGCATTTTGATGATTTTTCGACGGATGGTGGGTTCACCAGGAAACATTTAGCGGCAGTTTCCACGCCTAGGTTTTGGAATGTGTTTGATGAGTTCGTTTTAACCTTAAGCATTCATCCTAGGTTTGGCCGAATGAAACTAGATTAATCTATATGAAAATGCAAGTTCAATGAATACAAAAAACAGATTTAAAAGCAAAAAATAGAGAATTTACAGGATGCAAATGAAGAATACCTGATCCGGATGTCTGAAGAAGATTCTGACGTTTGAAGCAGTCTGGATCGTCTGGAATTCGATGGAATCGCCTGCAATATGACAGAATCGTCTGAAATATGACGAATTCGTCAGACGAATTCGTCAGAGACCTGCAAGACAGAAAACAGATGCAAAATACAAGAAGTCCTACTGTGCAAACAGAGGCAAATTATACCAAATAGTAGTACGAATACTGAACAATATTTAAGAACAGAAATTCAAGCAAATTACTGTACTTTAATGGCAAAATATGATCTTAGTATGCAATCTAGGCTAAATGGGTGAACTCCAAATGCAAAATAATATAAAAACCGAATAAATGATCTAATTTGTAGCATAAAATGACAGGGAAAAAGATGAGAAAAGCAAACTTCGGGCACTGATTGCCTCGATGTGGACTGCAGTCGAGATCGTCTCGCATCAGTACGAAATCGCCTCGAATTTGACAGGATCGCCTCCGATCTGGACAGGTTCGTCGGCGACGATGGGTGCTGGCTCCGGTTGAAAAATAATGATGTACCTGCAACAAAATTAGTATGGGACTAATGCAAATGCAATATCAGGATGTTTTAACGCGAGAGGGAGTCAATTTACAGATAATTTCAGCCGAGGGGTTGGGGAGGGAAAATCCTAGAGATTAAATAGGCTTAGGGGAGTTGTTGGGAGGTTGGAGATCATCCCAATTTGGGAGATCTCCAACGGGGGAGGGTCCCAACGGCGCAGACACGCTTCTACCCAGATTGGAGACCCGTTGGAACAGATTCCAACTTTGCAAATTCAGTTTTGCGACAAGATCGTCTGGACGTCCTAGTCCAGACGAAATCGTCCAATATGGGGCGATATCGTCTGATCGGCGACGATATCGTCAAACGGTCAAAACAACCTCTAAAATTGGCACGGAAAAAGGGGAAACGGAATACCCGACGGTTAACGGGCGGTTTGGGAGGTTAAATTTGAATTTGAAATTATTTACTAAGGTGAATATAATTTTTATAATTTTACTGCGCCAATTTTAGGGTGCTACATTTTGCCCCCTCTTTAGCGAATTTTCCAAAGAAAATGCGTTAAAGATGAGTTCTTCTCGATCTACGAGAAAGCAAAAAATTATACCCATTTTTAGGCGACGATTCTTGGTCGAATCGTACGACAGCTTACTATGGTGCCCCCTCAGTGTTTTTACCCAAATCGAACGTTTGAGGTAAAAACGCGAAAAAGCAAAATTATTTTTGAATTATTTTGAATAAAATTAAGAAAAATAGGGTAAAACCCTAATTCATTATTACTGTTCATTTTTACTATTTTTAGAGCTCTGAAGCAAAAAAATGGTGGAGACGACGCACAGATCAGCAGAGGTCCGGCGTGGTCTACGGGTAAGGGTCTAGACTCAACTTAGACTGATTTAATTTGAATTTACATGCTTTGTAGGTAGATTTTTAGGTGAATTTTGAGCATCACGGCCGTTTTTGGCCGTCGACGTCGTCGGGACGAAATCGTCCCGATTTCGATGAAATCGTCTCAATTTCGTCAATTTCGCCCAAGGGCGAAATCGGCGAAAGGGGGACGATTTCGTCAATTTAGAGACGATTTCGACAGGCGAAATCGGAGACGATTATGCTCAAATTTGGGACGATATCGTCCAATAGTGGGCGATATCATCAATTACATGAAATTGATCTTTAAGTTGCATTATTAATTACTGGAATTGTTATTAATGATTGTTTATTGTTTTGTTGTTTATGTTGCGAGAGAGGTTTGCTAAAGAGCGAGAGAATGGAAGTATGGAGGATTAAGAGATGACTTGGCCGCTCTGACACAGGCAGAGCGAGATCTGCTGGCACAGGCCGGCTTGCAGCATGTGGCGGAGATGCCACAAGTGTCCACAGATATGGGGCTTCTAACAGCCCTAGCAGAGAGATGGTATCCGGGGTCTTCCTATTTTTGGCTACCGACAGGGGAGATGGCTCCCACACTAGAGGATGTATGGAGGATTTTGAGAATCCCCATACAAGGGCGGATGATCACTCCTACGGCCAATCAGGGCCACGCTATGGGACGGTTGTGCGGTGACCCGAGCTTCGCCCTGGAGAAGGGCGGAGTTAATATCGAGGCACTATGCCAGATGCCTGGGGCATCTAGACTCACACGGGTGCTAGCTGGAGTGGTTGGTGGACTTCTGCTGTGCCACCAAAGTGGGTGTAGGGTGCCATGGATGCTCGTAGATGTGATCTACGATATGCGGGATCATGGGTACAGGTTTTTTTGGGGCAGTTTTGTGCTATGCCGATTGTACAGGATCTTGTATGGGGTCGTGTACAAGGGCGGCCGATGTCTGGTGATGACATCGCTCCTACAGGTTTGGTGTTGGGAGCACATTGCAGTGCGGAGGCCGGTAGGGCTTCCACTGATAGGGATAGACGGGGAGAGGCCCCGAGTCTTCTACTGGTGGCTCCAGAGAGGGTCACAGCGGTGGATCGACCTACCGATGTCCCGGAGGCTACTAGATGACTTGGTCCCGGACCAGATCACCTGGAGACCATGGAGAGGGCACCTAGGGTGGGCCGAGGATGGACAGGAGCTGGCTCGCATCAGGCGAGTCTGCTGGCTACGGATGGAGAGAGGAGAGGTGGAGCTCCACCGCTATGACCGAGTTTTGAGACAGTTCGGTCTACAGCAGGGGATCCCATCTCTGAGGGATTACGAGTTTTCTCGGACTGTCCGGGATAACACCACGGTTAGCGGGGCTCCCGACATGCAGCGGTTCTAGAGCCAGGACGCGGACGATGCCCCCATCCAGCCAGTGGATGGGGACGATGCAAGGGTAGCCGATGGCTACGATGCCTGGTACGCAGGCATCCGCCCTCCTCGGATGACGAGGGCACAGGGTCCGATCCACGCGGTTGTGCGTCGGATAGGGAGGCGGTGCCAGGCGGCGATAGAGGCGGCCCAGGGTCACGACGGGAGGGAGCAGAGGAGGCCACAGGCACAGGAGAGGCCACGGCAGTGGGAGAGGAGGGAGGAGAGACCCCCATCTCCATAGAGAGAGAGACCACCATCGCCCGATAAGGGCAAGGGCGTGGACACTAGGGAGAGCAGCGAGACAGTGACTCTTCGAGCTGAGGTTGCCCGCTTGCGGGCTCAGGTGCAGACACTGTAGGAGGAGGCTACACGGCTCAGAGCTCGGGGCGGAGGAGCGAGCACTCGAGATTTAGCACGTGCTATCACCCAGATCACTTTCTATTAGGCTCTATACTACCAGGCGGTGCCAGCACACACATTGCAGAGCCTGTCGTGATGGGGTCATCTAGGACATCATCACGATCTGCATCCCGAACTCACGGCACCACACGGACTGCGATGGGGCCACCTCCTCCACCTCACGGGGGGAGGAGATGAGGTTGAGAGCTCGAGGGGCTCTCGAGACACTACACAAAGGGTATTTAATTGAGTATGCCAAGATATAGATTATGGCATACCAGTCTAGTTGATGTGATGTACATATATTTGTGATATATATAGGAGATATTTTTGATCATATGACTTATGTTTTGAGTATGTTTATGATGCTTTTATGTTTGATTGATTGATTTGATAATTCATGTAATTATGTCGTTAAAAATATTATAATTGGAATGTCATGCTATAAAATTTTAAATGAAATAATCTGATGTAACAAATTGATTGTTTGTGATGAGATGAAATAAAAGATAAAAAGAGACTTCTAACAAAATTTCAAAGGACATTGTCGCTATTATAGACCATTTCATGGAGTCACTGCTCACTCGGTCGTCAAGCTAATCCCATTTATAGAAATATTGTTAAAAGTAAAAGAGTGCTTAAGAGACTGTCTTAAGACTTTGGTGCAATAGTGCAACTGGTGATGATGATGGTTGGTTTGTTTTCAGATTTTCATGAAAAATATTTGTGCATGAAATAATGTTTAAAATGATTTTTGCTAGGCATAAATTCCTAAGTGTGATAAGATTTTTGAATAATTCCTTAGGAATTATACCATCATTGCAAAGTTGAAGGTTGACATAATGACAAAAAATAGTGAAAAAAAATGGGTTTGCTTTTGAAAAGGCATAATTTGTGTAACATAAAATGAAGTCATATGGTTTTTATGATTTTTTGATAAATGGGGAATAAAAATTGTTACAATGGTTTGCGCTAGGCATAGAATATGTAGGTATAGACTTATACCATCATCGCGAAAATCCAAAAAAAGATAGTTTTATTGCAAGGTTGATTTTTGATGAACAGAAAATATGAAAAGGAGGGCTTGCGCTAGGCATTCAATTCCAATTTTGGTTTTGAAACTATACCATCGTCGCGAAAGTCAATTAGATATATATGTATATGTTTTGATTGTATAGTTTGAAAGAAATTTTTGATTTTTTTGTTATATAGTTGTCTTTGTGATAAACAATTGTACTTGATTTATTCCAAACAAGTTGCAAAAATAATATTTCAAATTATTTTAAAGACAAAAGTTAGATTTATAAGGAATCCCATGTGCATATGTGAATTCAGTTCCGATCTTGATTTATCATAATGATACACAAAATCTCTCAAATACAAATGTGTGTGCAATTGCTATGTTCATTTACCAGTTTTGAGCAAGATACTATGATACAAGTGATTTGAAGAAACCAAATAAGTGTTCATTAACCATGATGTAGATGCATATAACCATATTAGACTACTATGTAGGTCGGATTATCAAGAGCTAGCTAATCCATAAGCGGACATAGGTCCGTACAAAAGAAGGTCGCTAATGTGACGGACATATCGCCACGCTAGGAGTTACCCAAGGCCAAGCGGGTTGGGCACAAACCACCTGTTATGGGGCTTACCTCACAGTTTTCGAATAATTGAGAATTCCAGGGATTCAAGCTCATCAACCCTTCTTTTCTTTTCAAAGGGTAGGGAAAGGGATTTTATTGCTTTTGCTTTTTGCTTTCTTTTGCTTTTCTTCTGAACTTTGCTTCTTTTTCTTTTTGTATTTTTTTTCTTGATTTTTGAGATAATGCTTGAAATATTGCTGTGATGATTCAAAATAACATTTTTATTTTTCTCTTTTTCTTGAACTTTGCTTTTGTTTTTTTTTTGTTCTATACTAGGGATACTTGCTCAGATTAGCTGTAGAGCAAGGGATTTTTATTCTGGGTAGGGGTGAGCTTGTCCTTTTGCCAATTCTCAAAGATTCTAGACCATGTGCATGATAGGATAGCAGGGAAACTTTTCACTCAAGAAATCACTTCTACTATGTAGCAAAACATGGAAATTACAAATATAATCATTTTATTGTGAAAGATGTGCTTGGTTTAAGTAAATAACAAGATCAATTCTCTATGCTCAAACTTTATTTAATTTGAATTTTGTGGACTTTGATATAAGAGAGATTAGTAATCATGCCAAATAAAATCAAGATATTTATTTTTGTGAGTGTGCAAGTGAGGGATTCCAAATAAATGCTAATTTATCCAGAATAATTTGAAACATATAACTGCAATAATTGTAAGAAAATATATAAGAAATTTTTGAGAAGTTTTTGAGAATGTTTGACTCTCTCTTTCTTCATTATTTTGTTTTGGGTTTCGAAAGAGTCAAGCATATTGCTGTTTTTATCATTATTTTTGTTTTGATTTTTGTTTGTGAAAAACAAAAGCTAACAAGTGCCATAAATAAATGCAACAAATAGTTTTGAAAATTTTGGTGATTATGAATGTTTTTGATGTTTTTGGATTTTTATATTTTATAAATTTAAAAGAAAACAAGATAATGGTTTTGAAATATGCAAAATAAATATGTATGTACAAGAATGAAATAATCACATTTTATGCATAGTAACGTTTAAGATGTAAAATATTCATGGGTTCTTTAAGTTCTTTACCATCTAAGGTAGACAATTTGTATGCCCTTGATTCAAATTTAGCAGTAATGATGTATGGTCCGAGCCAGTTGGGCTCAAACTTACCTTTAAGGTCCTTAGTTGCATTTGTATTTTTTTTATTTTCTTTTAAAACAAGGTCGTCGATCTCAAAGGATCGATGACGAACTTTCTTGGCATATGATCTTTTTAGCTTGTTTTGGTAGGCACGGAGATGCTCCAAAGCATTGATGCATTTTTCATCTAGGAGTTCCAGCTGTCGAGTCTGCCGGCACGATATTCATCTCCTACTTCGGTATCTTGAAGTAGCAGAGCCAAAGAAGGAACTTCTAATTCAAATGGAAAAACTGCTTGACACCGTAAACCAAAACAAATGGTGAAGTTCCAGTGGGAGTTCGAACACTAGTTCGATAAGCCCACAAGGCTGGATATAACTGGATGTGCCAGTCACGGCCAGTTTTATTGACTAATATTTTGAGGATTTTGATTAAAGTTTTGTTAGAAGCTTCTGCTTGACCGTTACCCTGAGGATAATAGGGGGTGGACCAGCGATGTTGAATCTTGTATTTTTGGCATAATTTTTTAACATCTTTATTTTTGAAACATGTTCCATTGTCAGAGATGAGATTGGCAGGAATTCCGAACCTGCAAATGATTTGATTAAAAATGAATTTAGAGACCTGTGAACCAGTGCAGGAAGCTAAAGGCATAGCTTCAACCCACTTCGTAAAATACTCCGTGGCGGTTATGATGAACTTGTGTCCATCAGATGACACAGGGTTGATTTTGCCAATAATGTCTAAGCCCCATTTAGAAAAGGGCCAAGGAGATGAAATAGCCTGCAACTCTTGTGCGGGTGCATGGACAAGGTCAGCATGCTTTTGACACTTGTCGCAATGGCGCACATACTCATGTGCATCAGTTTCCATGGTAGGCCAAAAATATCCTATCCGAAGGAGCTTTTTAGCAATGACGCTACCACTAAAGTGTCCTCCACAAGATCCATCGTGGACTTCACTCAAGGCTAGTTTAGACTCTTCTAAGTTTAGACATCTTAATAGGATACCTTCAAAAGATCTCCTATACAAAGTATTACCAATTATTACAAATCGACTTGCTCGTCGCCGTAATAACCGACGCTGGTTTCTATCAGAATTGTCAGGGAAAGTCCCATTTTGGAGAAAATCAAATATGTCTATGTACCAAGGTGAAGGAGTAGTTTCATTGATTAGAAACACATCCAAAGGCTCTAAGCAAGACTTATTTGAAGCGGGCTCCTAGAGTCGACGAATAATGATAGTCGCATATTCGTCATCTAACTCCAAGGGCAGGAGAGATGCAGCGGCGGCCATAGCATCAGCTGCACGGTTGCTAGTTCGAGGAATAGCTTCCAAGGTGACTTGATCAAACAAGGACATTAGTTGTAAAACATATGCCTTATATGGGCGAATTTTATCATCTCTGGTCTGATAAACTTCATTAATTTGGTTTATAACCAATTGGGAATCCCCAAAAACTAAGAGGTTTTTAATTTTTAGTGCTAAAGCAGCTCGTAATCCAAGGATTAGAGCTTCATACTCAGCGAGTATTGTTGGTGCAAGCAAAGGTCGGTTTGAAGGACGAGAGGAATAAGATGTTTTTGCGGAGATATTAAAATAATACCCGCACTTTGACCCCACTCATGCATCGGGCTCCATCAAAGTATAAGGACCATTGTTCAACAAGGTCTGCCTCTAATTGAAGGCATTCATCGGGAAACTCGATAATGAGGGGATGAGTAGACTCTAAGGGTGCAGCAGCTAATTGATCTGCTATGATTTGACCCTTAACAGACTTTTGTCCTATGAATGTGAGATCAAACTCGCTTAGAGCAAGAACCCACTTGGCTGTGCGACCCGATAAATAAGGTCGACTCATGAGATATCTTAAGGGATCATATTTAGCAATGACATACGTTTTTTGGCTAAGCATGTAATGTCGTAATTTTTGCGTAGCAAACACGACTGCTAGACATAGCTTCTCTAACGTTGTATAGCGGGTTTCATAGCTGACGAAGGTTCGGCTAATGTAATAATTAGCACGTTCTCATTTTTCATCATCGAGTTGAGCTAACATAGCTCCTAAGGCAGAATCTGAAGCAGAAATATATAGAAGAAATGGGCGATCAGATTTAGGCGGTGAAAGCACCGGTGGGTTAAGGAGGTATTGTTTGAGAAGTTCAAAAGCTTCTCTACATTATGTGTCCCAATTGAAAGGGACATCCTTCTTAAGAAGTTTAAGAAAGGGGCCAGTTTTGTCCGCTGACTTATCAATGAAGCGACGGATAGCTTGAAGTTTACCTTGTAAACTTCGTAATTCAGATATATTAGTAGGTGCGGGCATATCAGTGATAGCCGCAATCTTGAGAGGGTCGATTTCGATACCACGTAAAGAAACTAAAACCCCTAATAGTTTGCCGGATTTGACTCCGAATATACATTTTTTTGGATTTAATCGAATGAGATATTCTCGTAATCGATTAAAAACCTTTCTCAAATCATCTAAATGATTATTTTCAATAATAGAGCGAGCTATAATATCGTCTACATAATCATGTAGGATATTATGCATCATATCATGAAAAATGTAGGTCATAGCGCGTTGGTAAGTTGCACCGGCGTTCTTTAAGCCAAATGGCATCACTTTCCAGCAAAAGGTACCCCAAGGGGTAATAAAGGTTATTTTAGCCTGATCTTCAGGAGCTATCCTGATCTGATTATAGCCGGAGAATCCATCCATTAAGGACATCATCCCACTCCCGGCAGTAAAGTCAATGATTTGATCCATATTTGGAAGAGGAAAGTCATCTTTAGGGCATGCAGCGTTAATATCTCTAAAATCGGTGCAAACCCTAACTTTGGTAGCTTCTTTCTTGGTGACTGGAACTACATTTGAGATCCATTCAGCATAATCAATAGCTTGTATAAAGATAACATTCAGGAGTTTTTCTAACTCCCCTTTGACTAGCAGAGCCACTTTGGGATGCATTTTTCTAAGTTTTTGTTTAACCGGTTTAGCATCCGGATGGACCACTAGATGATGCATGACTACAGAAGGGTCTAGACCTGGCATATCTTCATATGTCCAAGCGAAGACATCTTCATACTCTTTAAGGAATGCAATGTATTGTTCCTGTTTGTCTGGGCTTAATTCTGATCCAATATTGATTATGTGAGGATTGTCCTCAGTTCCAATATTAATTTTAATGACATTTTCTACCTCCATGTGTAGATCTCTTTCAAAGTTAGGTGGGGCGGGTGAAACACCCAGTTCTTGTAATTCTTGTAAGGTTAATTTAGATAATTCATCTTGAGGGTTAGTGGTCTCAAGCTGAGCTATAGTTGGTATAGAACCATCAAAATAAAACCCATTGTGCAACATCTCTTCAACAGAGACATCATGGAAGATATCTCCTTCCAACTCTTCATCGGGGTCAGCAATCATTTCTGGGTAGGCTATGGATAGCATGTTGCATGAAAATGACTGATTTTGGAGAGGCAAATCAACATGTCTATCCAAATAATCTTGATAGCATATGAGGTGATCATCCTCTTCAAAAGGAAAGGGTTGTCCCTTACTAGGAAATAGGCCCACACCACAGCGGGCAGGCCACGGTTCTACCTCGAAAGGTTCTTTCATGCCATTTTGGAAAGGTCCTAAGCCTTTCCCTTCATATCCCATTTTAAGCATCATGGGTTTAGCTTTAATATAATCATTGGTAAAATAGCACCGAGCGTATCCTTCATGGTGAGTTTTGATATTTCGAGGGATTCTTCCCCAGTCATATCCTTTGTAAATGAAGGCGCAACTCCCGACTTGGTAGGTGCTTCCCATAGGTTGTGGGAGGCCCAAAGTACGAGGAGATGGCGGCAATTTATTTAAGAGGTTTGAATCTCGCATGAAATCATTCATTTTTTCTGATATGAAGGTTGTAGATAGATCTGGTAAGAGTTCATCAGAAAGGGCATAAGATGTAGAAGGCTTATTACCTATATTTTGAGATGTGGAAGGTATGATGGATGTGTCTATAGGTTTTGAATTTATAGGAATAGAACTTGAAGGATTGGTTGTAGTTTTAAAATCTTTTTGAGGTTCTAAAGTAATTTGTTTAGAGGGTTGTTGATCTATATAGGAGGATGAAGTTAATGGAGGGGAAATAGGTGAAGTTATGGGTTTATGTTTCACGAGTTTTAGATGAAAAAGAAGAACTAGAATGTGTGGATGACAGAGCGAGGGCAAAATTGCACTCCAACTGGTTCTGCCAAAGAACACATATCAAAAGGTCTAGGGTCACCATGAATAGTGACCAACTGATTTTTAAACTCAAATTTAACACATTGGTGTAAAGTTGATGGCACCGCTCGCATGGCATTGATCCAAGGGCGACCCAAAAGTATGTTGTACGATGCTTTGGACAATGTACAATAAACACAGTTGTCTCAAGGGTTCTAGGACCAACTTGCAATGGGAGGGTGATAACTCCACATGTTTCTTGTGTTTCATCATTAAAGGCTTTGATAATCATATCAGTTTTCTTCATTTCATCACTTCTAAAACCAAATCGTTGGTAGAAGTCAAAGGTGCAAATGTTTAGAGATGAGCCATTATCAATCAGGACTCGTTTGATGACTACATCTCCAATTAAAGCGGTAATATACAAGGGATTATCCTTGTGTAAAGCTGTGTTGTGGGATATCTCTATCCCGAAAGTCAATACAATCAATCTCTCGAGTGATGATAGTATTGGCCATAGCTTCAGGTTGGATGTTTTGAGGTACCATCATTTGGCTCAATGTAAGCATCAACTCATCCCTATGGGTGGGAGAGGATCGTAATAAATCTAAAAGGGAAATTTTGGCCGTGGTATTGGACAATTGCTCGTTAATACTGTAAGGGGGTTTAGGTTGAGCATTAGAAGCAAGATTCCCTTTATTGGGATTTTTTAGAACAAATGGAGCTGATCCATCGTTCTGGTTTGGTTCTTGTTGGGAATTTTGAGCTTGTTGTCGGGTGACGACTCCGATGGTACCGACAATGTTATAGTGACGACGTTGAAACGGCCTCGGTTGAGAATTTATGGCTTGTTCATAAGGAAGGACTGTATTAGAAGAAGGTCGAGTAGTGACTCTTCTAGGAAATGGTTCTTCTGGAACCATAGCATCTGTGACGGGTTGAATAGGATCTGATTCATTTTTAGAACTATTCGATTGGTTGGAAGTAATGTCTACTTCACTTTCACTATCTGACTCTATATCACTAGAATCAGAAGTTTGAAAATTATGTAAGGGCTTGGTTGTAACCAGGGATAAGGTTGTGTCAAATATTTGAGAATCCTGAACAGGTAATTGTCCGCTAATGGTTCCTACATATCGGGTAGGAGGGGGAACATTATGATGTTCGATTTGATTGGCTACCTCTTTACCATGTCGTGGTAAAGGGTGTTGAAATATGTCTAAAGTTTGATTGGCATTTTGATTTTGATTTTGGGGAGCAGTATTTTGAGTATTATTAGGAGGGTTTTGTTTAGGTTGGAAGGCTTGCACTTCCATTTCATTATTGTCAATCAAATCTTGTATTTTATGTTTCAATCTTTTACAAGCGTTGGTAGAATGTCCAGGTCCTCTATGGAACTCACAATGTAAGTCGGCTCTATATCCGGGTATAGTTGGATCAGGTTCCCGGATAGCTGGCAGTTGGATTAAACCTCTTTCAAGTAATTGAGGTAAAATAGTTGATAAGGGTTGGTTTAATCTGGTGAATTCTCGGGGAGGTTTATCAGGAGGTTTCAATATAAATTTTTTTGTTGTCTTTGTTGCATTGACATTAGCAACATTTCTGCTGTCAGTGACTCCGTCACCGACAACCTGTTTGTTTTTATATTGATTTCTAGATGTTTTCTCATCATCCTTCTTCCTAAGTTGGCCTCTCCTAATGAGGGCATCTTCTACTCTTCGAGCTAAGTCTATAGCTTGATCGAAGGTAGTCAAAGTAGTTGTTGATAGCTCATAAGAAAGTTGTTCTTGTAAATTGTTGATGAAAATGTCTAACATTTCCCTATAAGGTAGCACAAAGTGCAGTTTTCCTGTCAATTGTCTCCATCTAGCTAAGAAATCAGCAAAACACTCATCTTTATCTTGTTTTAAATTGTATAGGTCTTTAATAGTTACATGCCTCTCGATGTAGGCACTAAATTGATGAACAAATGATTCAGCTGTTTCTTCAAAGTTTCTTAAGGAGTGAGTGGGCAATTGATAGTACCACTCTAACGCCATTCCACCTAAACTTTTTGGGAACATTTTTAGTAATAGCAAGTCATCATGCGATATGTCATGACATGCTATCCTAAACATGCGAAGATGCTCTATGGGATCTTCGGTTCCTTTATATATAGGCAAGATGGGCATGGGAAAATGCTTAGGGTATGGTTGAGCTACAACTATGGGATCCAAAGGTTGACTACAGATCTCTCGATAATTATACGAGGGACGGTAGGGATCTATCTGGTCCATACGTGAAGCCAATTGTTTCACCATAGCTTCCAGATTACTAGTTTGCCCCCCATATTGATTCGGTAGGGCATTGACATGGGTTTTATGGGCATATGATGGAGGAACATGCAGATTAGATGCCATGTTACTATTGTGTAAAGTATTGGTAGGAAAAATATTATGGAGGAATTTTGAAGTTGGATTATGTTGTATTTCGGATTGTTGAAAATTTATATTTGGCTTTGTTTTAGGTTTTTGTTTACTTGAAGCATATTGCTCAATGGTTTGGCGAAATAAAGTAGTGAAGGAAGGTTTCTTTTGTGTGGGAGTGATTTTAGGTTGAATAACAGGTCCCTTAGGAGGTTGGGTGACCTGTTGTTTTGACATCTTTTGGGCCATAGTGACCAAATCTGTATTGGATGGCCCAGCCTTATCACTTTCTTGATCAACGAAAGATAAAGGATTAGTGTGTATATCAAACGCCCGTTCTATAGCTGCTTGAGCGTCACTAATTTCCCCTCTATCAATACGAACTGCCACATTAAGGATGTCAATATTTTCATTGAGAAATTTTTGAAAATGTTCTGCGTTGTCAAAAGCAATGGCTCCATTTGGAGCTACTCTAGGGGATGAGGATTCATCCTCTTTAACACTTCCTTCTTGTTCCTTATCTTCACCTAAGTCTTCGTCTGACTGACCTAGAGTTTCTCCTTCCGGATTTGTATCTCCAAGAAGGACATTTGGGTTTTCAGTTGTATCTTGTAACCAATCTTCTCCTTCTCCTAAAGTTTCTTTACCATTCCTAAGTTTAGGCATGGTGCTAAGTTTTGATTTCAGCAAATATATATATATATATATATATATATATATATATATATATTGCAACAAATTAAAAGGTATATATTTATTATATACCTAATGCAATATTGGAAATGAAATTTTTAAGTTTTTGCTATGTTTTTTTTTTTTTTTAGTTTTTGAAATAATATAATAAAGACAGCAAATGAAACAATAAATGCACGCAATAATAAGACTGAAAGTAAATGAGCTAGTCTTCTAAGAACAATTTATAAACATCATTAATAGGCTCTAGTTCTTCAGGGGTCATGAAATGTTCTTCTTCAAATTGAAAGTTTTCTTTTAAGAATTTGACAAAAAGGGCTATGGTGATACCATGTATTTCAGATCTCTGGTTGATAAAAGTAAAGCTCATGGCAATACTCTCGATACCACATAGCTCTAGGAGCTCTATTCCATCTTCCCCTAATCTATAAGAACAACCTCTTGGTCTTCTACAAGGAACCTAGATGATCTAAAAATGGGAGTACCATGATTGTGTCATTCTCGAGGTATTCCTCGAAAGCTAAATAATTTTGAAGATACAAGAGCTCTCCTATAAGCTAACCATCTATGGCAGGCTCTCTGAAGTTCATGATAAAAAACTAATTGGTGAGGATCCAGGATTCTATCTAGGACTAGCCTCTTAATCTGTTTAAGTTGTGTGGACCTAGATGAGATGAGACTAAGTCTCCTGTCAAGTTCGTTCCACAGGAATTGATTTCTACTTGTTTCAGGCACACTAAGGACAGAATTAACTTCTATAGCTGCCAATTGGTTTTCTACGTTTATAGTAACTTGCTAACCTCTTTTTAGGAGCTACCATCTAAACATGACTCTAAACCTTAAATGTTTTAAAATGCATCTAAGTTTTAGTTGTTCTAATTTTTTTTTTGTTTTTTGTTTTTGTTTTCAAAAGGTTATGATGCATTCACGTCGGGTTCACCAAAATGTATCGCTCCAAATTTTTCGCATCCCTACCTTCAGGCTATAGGATCCGTGCCCGGAAGGAGGATGGGAAAAGGATGGCATGGTACCTCGGACTGAGAGGACTTTGCGAAGGTCCCGCCTCTCAAGGGAGGTGCATTTTGATGATTTTTTGACGGATGGTGGGTTCACCAGGAAACATTTAGCGGCAGTTTCCACGCCTAGGTTTTGGAATGTGTTTGATGAGTTCGTTTTAACCTTAAGCATTCATCCTAGGTTTGGCCGAATGAAACTAGATTAATCTATATGAAAATGCAAGTTCAATGAATACAGAAAACAGATTTAAAAGCAGAAAATAGAGAATTTACAGGATGCAAATGAAGAATACCTGATCCGGATGTCTGAAGAAGATTCTGACGTTTGAAGCAGTCTGGATCGTCTGGAATTCGACGAAATCGCCTGCAATCTGACAGAATCATCTGATACTGACAGAATCATCTAAAATTTGATGAATTTGTCAGAGACCTGCAAGACAGAAAATAGATGCAAAATACAAGAAGTCCTATTGTGCAAACAGAGGCAAATTATACCAAATAGTAGTACGAATACTGAACAATATTTAAGAACAGAAATTCAAGCAAATTACTGTACTTTAATGGCAAAATATGATCTTAGTATGCAATCTAGGCTAAATGGGTGAACTCCAAATGCAAAATAATATAAAAACCGAATAAATGATCTAATTTGTAGCATAAAATGACAGGGAAAAAGATGAGAAAAGCAAACTTCGAGGCACTGATTGCCTCGATGTGGACTGCAGTCGAGATCGTCTCGCATCAGTACGAAATCGCCTCGAATTTGACAGGATCGCCTCCGATCTGGACAGGTTCATCGGCGACGATGGGTGCTGGCTCCGGTTGAAAAATAATGATGTACCTGCAACAAAATTAGTATGGGACTAATGCAAATGCAAGATCAGGATGTTTTAACGTAGAGGGAGTCAATTTACAGATAATTTCAGCCAGGGGTTGGGGAGGGAAAATCCTAGAGATTAAATAGGCTTAGGGGGAGTTGTTGGGAGGTTGGAGATCATCCCAATTTGGGAGATCTCCAATGGGGGAGGGTCCCAACGGCGCAGACACGCTTCTGCCCAGATTGGAGACCCGTTGGAACAGATTCCAACTATGCAAATTCAGTTTTGCGACAAGATCGTCTGGACGTCCTAGTCCAGACGAAATCGTCAAATATGGGGCGATATCGTCCGATCGGCGACGATATCGTCAAACGGTCAAAACAACCTCTAAAATTGGCACGGAAAAAGGGGAAACGGAATACCCGACGGTTAACGGGCGGTTTGGGAGGTTAAATTTGAATTTGAAATTATTTACTAAGGTGAATATAATTTTTATAATTTTATTGCGCCAATTTTAGGGTGCTACAATATCCAATGAGATTTTTATTTGTGTATGGTTGTATGCTAATGTAATGGATTACGAATAAATTAAAGACACCATTGATCCAATGCCTATTAAGTTACACAAATAATTGTAGACCTACAAGATATTGGATCAATGGAGCTTTGCAATCCATGTGATCCTTTGTAAAAGCAACTTGTGATGATATTTTGATCTTGGTAATTTTTGTGAGCTTATCTAGTAAACCATTTAGGGAATAAAATCCTATTAAATTAGTATCTAGTGAGACTCATAAATAATTATGGGTTTACAATATATTGGTTGAATAAGATTTTTGATCCTGGATGGTTTGTCAGATAAGTTGTGTTTGGTGAAATTGATGAGTGATATCATGATAGATTTGATAGGTCATTCTAAATTGTTGAACTTATCCTATGTTGCATGTCATACCTACAAAGAATTGTAAAATTGTTATGCATTAAAGGATAAGAAGCAACACTCCAAAAGAGATGATTACGAGTATTGGGAGAGAGGTTGTTTGTTGAAAAATATTATTGACATAAAATGTTGATAATATTGGTGTGAAGGATGTTGAAAGTATTGAGGTGAAATGTATGATATAGAATAAAGGGATAAGTATGGGTCATTAGGGCTATGGATTATTGTGACATACATCACTTAAGTCAAGAGAGGACGAAGATAAGAAATATAACAAATAGGAAAGAGAAATACATAAGAAGGCAGGAGAAGAGGTTTTGGACTAGGAGGATCACTTAACATGAGATTTTCTTATGTGGGTGCAATGCAAATGAGCTTTGTAAATAGTAAGTATTAGTGTTTGCATCATTGCAAATCATCATGACTCTATGGTATGATCAAGCAAACCAAGTATTCATGCAAGGGGTATAGTGTGCTTTTATGATGTGATATTTATGTAGACAGCTAAATAATATGAACAAGCAAGCAAAACAATATTTTAAGCATAGTATATTTTGAGATGCATGATGTTAATAGGTTCTTTATGTTCTTTGTCATCCAATGTGGCTAGGTGATAGGCTCTAGAACCAAATTTGGTGGTGATGATGAAATGTCCTAACCAATTAGGTTCAAACTCCCCTTTAATATCGTTGTTAGAATTTGTATTCTTTTGGTTTTCTTTGAGGACTAAGTCCTCAATTTTAAAGGATATTGAAGGTAATTTATTGTGATAGAAATGATAAATTATGTTATGATATGTTCATAAATATTCTAAAGAATTAATGTGCTTTTCTTCTAACAACTCTAGTTGTTGTAAGCAACCCAAGTGGTACTCATCTCTTATTGAAAAATATTGCAATAAAACTCTTAGAGAGGTTATCTCTAGTTTGAAAGGGAAAAAAACTTCCGATTTGTAGACTAAAGTATAGGGTGTTGCCCCTATTGAAGTACATATACTAGTATGATATACCCACAAGATAGGATAAAGTTGTAAGTAACAATCTTAGTCATTTTTGTTTACCAAATTTTTTAGGATCTTTATCTGGATCTTGTTGGAAGACTTTGCTTATCTATTTCATTATGGGTAGTATGGTGTTGACCATTTTTGTTGTATTTTGTACTTAGCACATAGTTTGGCAACTTCTTTATTTTTTAAAGGGGTGTCATTGTTGGAAATATGAGAAGAGATGATAATTTTTTTTGTCATTGATGTCAAAAGGATTGGTCGTTAGTTTATGTCACCAACAGGATCTTCCAAAAAGAAAAGAAAACAATTTTAGAAGAATTAATATTATAATGATTCACATAATAATATGGGTTAAAATGCTATATAAGTTAAAATTATTTAATATTTAAATTATTTATATTTAAATAATTTAAAATTTAATATTTTAACTTAAATTTAGCTTAAAATAATTAATAAAAGTTACAACTCATGTATGTGTCGATGTCTCCTTTTAAAAGGCCAAAACCTCTATATAAAGGTCATCCAAAGTCTTAAAAATAATAAGAAATGAGCAATGTTATTCAAAGAAAAATTGAACGATGTGGCAAAGGTAAAATTTTTGGAGGTGATGTTGAATAAAATGTCACTATGACATATTACACATTTGACTGTGAGCGGGCATACAACATCTGTCGGAGATAGCACACAATGACCATCAGTGATTATTCAGGCATAGCTTAAATGAGTGAACAATGAGTGATTGATTTGATTAGAGGGAACCTGGTTGAGACATAGCAAGTGAATGATTTGATTGGTTGACAATGAAGTATCATTTCCTAAATATGTGAAGGAAGAAAAGTCATCGAATTAAGGAGAAGTGTTTTGAGTAGGCGGAAACAAAAGGAAGATGGAAGAGAAGTTTAGGTGACAGAATCCAAATCTTGCTTTGTATTCCAATCGCTGACATAGATCAACTGGTTAAGTTTTTTATAGGGAACACTACCAGGCAGAGGGATGAGGGTTTGAAACCCTCCTATGAGTTTTTTGATGAATACTAAACAGTGAATGGTATAAAAGTTGTTTCATAGTGTGATGTTTTCATGTGCCGTAGTAGTGCAGTTGGTTGGAAGAAAACTCTAGGTTATGGCAGGTCGTTGGATCGAGTCACAGTTGAAGTAAGTGGTTGGTTACTTTTTTTTATCATTGAAATATTAAAAGGAGATATGGTATATTAATCTTATTGGGAGGTATAATGAGCAATTCTTTTCTTTTGACATATTAGGAGATAATAAGTATTGTCTTGGAGTTATAAGTGTGTGTGTGATATTTTTGGGAGAGTTTGAAGAGAATTCTATTTTAAAGGTTTAGGGGAGTCATAAGTAGAGTGTGGATTATTTATGAAATATTTTTGATGAGTTAAAGTTTGAAAGAATAATTTTTGATCAAAGACCTATGATGTTCAATATTATTGTTGAGATGGAGTGATAAGGTGTTTTTGTGATTGATATTATTTTGTATTGTGATTCTCTAAGAGAGAGATTATCATTTTCTAAACCCCTTGAGTTTGGCAAAAAAATTATTTATGATTGAGGCATATTTGTGTGGTCTACTTCTCATAAAAAAAAATGTATGAGCACATTCTTTCATAATTGAGTTGATCAATTGGTTTTCTGGAAAATAAGTTTGGAGTGAAAAGAACTTAATTAGGGTTTCCTTATTGAGTGTGTTGAGTTAATGCTTTAAGGTTTTTTGGAATAAAGAGTTGTTGTTAAAACCTTGTTTTATAAGTATTGTTATTGAAGCCATTGATTGTATGAATAACTTGAACTAGGGTTTGCAAAGAACATGAGTATCATTGTTATGTGAAATTTTCTTATAAGCATTGTTTTTGAAGTGAGTTGTTGAGTGAGAAACTTGAACTAGGGTTTGAAAAGAACATGAGTATCATTGTTATGTGAGATTGATTGATAAGCATTTTTGAAAACATTTTGAGTGAGTGTTCATATACTTTAACTAGAATTTGCAAAGATCATGAATATCATTGTTATGTGAGAATGGTTGATGAGTATTGTTGGAAATATTTGAGTGAGTGTTCATATTCTTGGACTAGGGTTTGTGAGCGAGGATTATTTCATTGAGTTATTGGTTGAGTAGAGTTGGTTGATCCTAGTCAAGTGGATGTGTGAAGTGATTGTTCAAGTTCCATAAAACAAACTATTCTATATTCTAAATTGATTTGAGAAATATATTGAGTATTGAGGTGAATTTGAAGTATATTGAGTCTCTAACAATTCTTTGTATGTTTCTAAAAGAGTGATTGAAAGTGATTGAGCATTATGATGAGTATAAAGCATATTGAATCTCTAAAAATTATCTTTATGTTTCTATGAGATTGGACAAGTTCTTGTGTGGACTTATTGAGAAAATTTGAGATAAGTCTTTGATAAGACTTGTGGATAGATTTGGGTAAGCTTTTGTGGAAGCTTACAATACAAATTGAGAGCAGATTTGGATAAGTTCTTGAGAGAAATTATTGAGCAAATTTGGACAAGTTATAGTGAGGACTTGTAGAGCATATTGGACAAGTTCTAGAGAGGACTTGAGGACAGATTAGTGTGAGCTTTTGTGGAAGCTTACGAAGTAGATTTGAGACAAGTCTTTGAGAAGACTTGAGAGTAAAGTTGATTGATCTATTTTTTCAAACCTTGAGTTAATATTTGGGGTAGATCCAGCAAAGGTGATTTGAGATTGATTCAAGATTTGAGTTAAGGCCTAAGAACAAAGATCAAGGATAGATTTGCACTAGAACCAAGGACTGTGTTTAGTAAAAATTTGAGAATAGAGTTTGGTGTAGATTTGAGGACGGGTTTGTGCCAGACCAGAGACAAAAATTAAAGATAGATTTGTGTTAGACTGAAGGATTATGTTTAGTGTATATTTGAGATAGAGCTTTGGAGGTGACAGACTTGAGGACAAAGATCTCCAGCCAGATCAGTGAGGATAGGTGTCTTCTATGGATAGAGTTCCATTTGCTAAGGGCAGTGGAGGCAGAGGTCTTCTATAGGATCACTAGCTAGAGAAGAGTTAGGAGATTGGTGTCTCCTATGGATAGAGATCCACAAACTTGAGATTAGGGGATTGGTGTCTCCTTTGTATAGAGGTCCATAAACATTGTAATAGGGAAAGGATTCCCAAGATATTGATTGAGAAAATTTTAGTGAAATATTTTCTCCGTGGAGTAGCCCACATTGGGTGAACCACATTAAATTGGTGTCTCATGTGTGTGTGATGTTTTGTGCACTGCTTTAGTTTCTTCTATTGATATTACCATTGATATATTAAATAATATTAATTGGGATAAGAAAAGTAAAAAGTGATCTTATACTATTCAGCCCCCCTCTTAGTATAAGCTTGTGTTCTTCAATTGGTATTAGAGCTAGTTCCTTCGAAAAAGATTTAACAACTTGAAGGAAGATCTTACAAGAACACAAATAGCAAAGAAATGCAAAGGTTGAACCATAAGACACAAGAAAAAAAACACACATGGTCTTGAAATAAAAATAAGATGAATTTAATATTGTTATTTTGGGAGGAAAAGTGTAAATAGATTCAAGAGATGAATCAAGCAGGGGAGAAAATATCAGATTGATAAATTTTTGTACCATATGTAGGAATACAAATCACCATGCAACTTATTATCCACAAGAAGGTGAAGAGTATTTTATTTGTGGTCAACTCGGTCATGATGCAGGTTATTTTAATGGGTTTATTAGTGGTGAAAATGAATATGATATTATCAAAAATGAAATCCTAGAGGTTGGTTCAATAAAGTATAACAGGGAAAATTAAAATAGGTATGAAGAAAAAACTCTACTTTCATTATTAGAAGAAAACATTCCTATTGAAGACCAAATAAAAGAGAGAAATTTAGAAAAATAGGACAAATCTACTCTTAAGTAACTTGTTAAGTTGAAAAATGAGAACTTAGAATTAGAGGCTCAAATACAAGAGGATGAGAAATGTAAGACAAAGCTTCTAAAAGATCTCTCTGACTTGAAAGATAATGTTGAAGAGGCAAGGAAAGTTGAAAAATGTATGGTTGAACAAATAAAGGTAAAAGAAATAGAATGTGAAAAAAGTATGGTTACTCTTGAAGAAATAAAAAGGGACAACTCAGGATTAAGGGTTCAAGCTCAAGAATATGAGAAATCAAAAGCAAATTTTCTATAAGAATTGACTAACTTCAAAATCAAGGTCAAAGAGGCAAGAAAATTTGAAGAAGGTATGGCCGAAAAATTAAAGATAAAACATCTAGAGTGTGAAATATTAGAGCATGAGATATTTTCACTAAGGATGGAAGTAAAAGGATCTAAGTACAAGCTACACAATTTTAAGGAAAATCCAAAGACTTTGGATAGGATTATCAATGCACAAAAGTCATCAGTCACCAAAATAAGACTTAGTTCTAAAGAAGAATAAAGAAAACAAGAAGCAGAAAAAGGAGAGTCAAACTCAAACACCATAAAAGAAGAAGAATCAAAAGAAGCAAGTAAAATAGAGAATGAGACTTCTAAGGATGAGTTGGACAATAGAAAGTTCAATAATAATAGGAACAATGCACCAGAAAGAAACAGATGGAACAAC
This sequence comes from Wollemia nobilis, assembly GCA_028583015.1. Taxonomy (NCBI): domain Eukaryota; kingdom Viridiplantae; phylum Streptophyta; class Pinopsida; order Araucariales; family Araucariaceae; genus Wollemia; species Wollemia nobilis. The sequence goes on along the minus strand of JAQPPZ010000220.1, from coordinate 1,164,545 downwards.
AATCAGAATAGGAGACCAATGAGGTGAAGACAAGGAATTTTCAATGGAAGATGTTTTTCATGTCATAGGTTTGGTCACATGGCTTCATAGTGTAGGACACATGAAAGACAGGAATATGAGAATAAACATCCTTTCCATCGGTATTGCTACTCAGGTAATCAGTTTGATCACAAGGCAATGAATTACAGGGTTCATGACAGAAGAGGATATGGTTCACTAGGAGAAATCCTAAGACATTTGCACCTCTAAGGAATAATAACATTAAGTGCTATAAGTGCAATAATTATGGAGACAGAGCAAAGTGGTGTAGATGAGACATTCTAGAATTAGGTATGAACAGGAACAAGAACAGGAACATGGATATGAATAGTAATAATAACAGGAATAGGAACATGAACATGGATATGAACAGGAACAAGAATAGGAAAAGGAAAATGGCCATGGAAAGTAACAATCAGAGGAATCATAAGGATCAGATAAGAATAAAAGAGGATAAAGGTAAATACCAATGCTTACTAGGAGTAGAAATACTCCCACCCCAGAATTAACCACCTCAAGAGGAGGTGGGGAAGGTGCTAAGCTAAGAGGCTCATTCTTAGCCCCAGGCCCAAAAGGTGACCATTTGCCATTGATTTAAAAGGGGGATAGATTAGAGTAAGGGGAGATATTTATGTAAAGCATTCAGTCAGGGGGAGCAGCTTCTCAGGGAGATCATATTTGAAATCAAGTGTTTTGGAAAAGTTGTTGCCATCAATGACAAAGGGGGAGATTGTTGGAAATATGAGAAAAGATGATATGTTTTGTTTTCATTGATGTCAAAAGTATTGGTTATCAGTTAATGTTACCAACATGATCTTCCAAAAAGAAAAGGAAACAAGTTTAGAAGAATTAATATTATAATGATTCACATTATAATATGGGTTAGAAGTCTATTTAAGTTAAACTTATTTAATATTTAAATTATTTATATTTAAATAATTTAAAATTAAATATTTTAATATTTCAACTTAAAGTTATCTTAAAGTCGTTAATAAAATTTACAACTCATGTATACGCCGACGTCTCCTTTTAAAATTCCAAAACCTATATATAAAGGTCATCCAAAGTTTTTAAAATAATAAGAAATGAGCAATGTTATTCGAAGAAAAATCGAATGATGTAGCAAAGGTAACATTTTTGGAGGTGATGATGAATAGAATGTCACTATGACATATTACACATTTGACTATGAGTGAGCATACAACATCCATTGGAGATAGCGCACAACAACCAATGATGATTATTCAAGCATAGATTAAATGAGTGAACAATAAGTGATTCATTTGATTCGAGGGAACCTGGTTGAGAGGTAGCAAGCAAATGATTTGATTGGTTGATAGTGAAGTACCATTTATTGAGTATGTTAATGAAATACAGTCATAGAATTAAGGAGAAGTGTTGTGAGTAGGTGGCAACAAAAGGAAGAGGGCAGAGAAGTTTAGGTGACAGAATCCAAATCTTGCTTCGTATTCCAATCACTGACATAGATCAACTAGTTAATTTGTTAATAGGGAACAGTAACAGGAAGAGGGGAGAGGGTTCAAAACCCTTCGATAAGTTTTTTTATGAATACTAAATAGTGAATGGTATAAAATTTCTTTCGCAGTGAGATTTTTTCATGCATCTCAGCAGTGTAGTAGATTGGAAGAAAAATCTATGTTGTGGCAGGTCGCTAGATCGAGTCGTAGTGGAAGTAAGTGGTTGGTTATTTTTTTATCATTAAAATATTAAAAGGAGATATGTTATATTAGTCTTATTTGGAGGTATAAGGAGCAGTTCTTTTCTTTTGACATATTAGGAGGTAATAAGTATTGTCTTGGAGTTATAAGTGTGTGCATGATATTTTTGGGAGAGTTTGAAGAGAATTTTTTTTTAAAGGTTTAGGGGAGTCATAAGTAGAGTGTGAATTATTTTTGATGAGTTAAAGTTTGAAAGAATAACTTTTTATTGAAGACCTATGATGTTCAATATTATTGTTGAGATGGAGTGATAAGGTGTTTTTGTGTTTGATATTATTTTGTATTGTGATTCTCTAAGAGAGAGATTATCATCTTCTAACCCCCCTAAGGTTGGAAAAAAATTATTTATGATTGTGGCAGATTTGTATGGTCTACTCCTCATAAAAAAAAAAGGTATGAACACATTCTTCCATAATTGAGTTGATCGGTTGGTTTTCTGGAAAATAAGTTTGGAGTGAAAAGGACTCAATTAGGGTTTCTTTATTGAGTGTGTTGAGTTAATGCTTTAAGGTTTTTTGGAATCAAGAGTTGTTAAAAGTTTTTTTTATAAGTATTGTTATTGAAGCCATTGATTGTATGAAGAACTTGAACTAGGGTTTGTAAAGAACATGAGTATCATTGTTATGTGAAATTTTCTTATAGCATTGTTTTTGAAGTGAGTTTTTGAGTGAGGAACTTGAACTAGGGTTTGAAAATAACATGAGTATCATTGTTATGTGAGATTGATTGATAAGCATTGTTGGAAATATTTTTATTGAGTGTTAATATACTTGAACTAGAATTTGCAAATATCATGAATATCATTATTATGTGAGATTGGTTGATGAGTATTGTTGGAAATATTTGAGTGAGTGTTCATATGCTTGGACTAGGGTTTGTGAGCAAGGATTATTTCATTGAGTGATTGGTTGAGTAGAGTTGGTTGATCCTAGTCAAGTGGATGTGTGAAGTGATTGTTCAAGTTCCATAAAATAAACTATTATATATTCTGAATTGATTTGAGAAATAGATTGAGTATTGAGGTGAATGTGAAGAATATTGAGTCTCTAACAATTCGTTGTATGTTTCTAAAAGAGTTATTGAAAGTGATTGAGCATTATGATAAGTATAGAGCATATTGAATCTCTAACAATTATCTTTGTTTCTACAAGATTTGACAAGTTCTTGTGTGGACTTGTTGAGAAAATTTGAGATAAGTCTTTGATAAGACTTTTGGATAGATTTGGGTAAGCTTTTGTGGAAGCTTACAATACAGATTGAGAGAATATTTCGATAAGTTATTGAGAGAAATTATTAAGCAAATTTTGACAAGTTATAGTGAGGACTTGTAGAGCAGATTGGACAAGTTCTAGAGAGGACTTGAGGATAAATTGGTGTGAGATTTTGTGGAAGCTTACAAAGTAGATTTGAGGCAAGTCTTTGAGAAGACTTGAGAGCAGAGTTGATTGATTTATTTGTTCAAACCTTGAGTTAGGGTTTGGAATAGATCCAATATATTTTGTTTGATATTGATTCAAGGTTTGAGTTAAGGCCTGAGAACAAATATCAAGGATATATTTGAGCTAGATCGAGCTAGATTTGAGTTAAGGACTGTGTTTAGTTCAAATTTGAGATAGATATTTGGAGGTGATATATTTAAGGACAGAGATCTCCAACCAGAGTAGGAAGGATAGGTGTCTTCCATGGATAGAGTTCCATTTGCTAAGGGTAGTGGAGGCAGAGGGCTTCTAGAGGATCACCAAATAGAGTATAGTTAGGAGATTGGTGTCTCCTTTAGATAGAGATCCATGAACTTGAGATTAGGGGATTGATGTCTCCTTTGGACAGAGTTCCATAAACATTGTAATAGGGAAAGGATTCCAAGAAATTGATTGAGAAAATTTTAGCAAAATATTTTTTTGTGGAGTAGCCCACATTGGGTGAACCACATTAAATTGGTGTCTCATGTGTGTGTGATGTTTTGTGCACTGCTTTAGTTTTTGCTATTGATATTACCATTGATATATTGCATAATATTGATTGGGATAAGAAAATTAAAAAGTGGTCTTATACTGTTTAGCCCACCCTCTTAATATAATCTTGTGTTCTTCAATTGGTATCAGATCTGGTTCCTTCAAAAAAAATTTAATAGCTTTAAGAAATATTTTACAAGAACACAAATGGTAAAGAAAGGCAAAGGCAAAACCATAAGACACAAGAATAAAAGAACACACATGATCATGAAAGAAAAAAAGATGAATTTGATATTGTTGTTTTGGGAGGAAAAGTGGAAATAGATTCAAGAGATGAATCAAGTAGTGGAGAAAAGATCAAATTGATAAATTTTTGTACCAGATGTAGGAATACAGGTCACCATGCAGCTTATTGTCCACAAGAAGGTGAAGAATATTTTGTTTGTGGTCAACTCGATCATGATGCAGGTTATTGCAATGGGTTTAGTAGTGGTGAATATGAATATGATATTATCATAAATTAAATCCTAGAGGTTGGTTCAAGAAAGGATAACATGGACAATCAAAACAGGTATGAAGAAAAAACTCTACTTTTAGTATTAGAAGAAAATATTCCTATTGAAGACCAAATAAAAGAGAGAAATTTAGAAAAATATAAGGAGGAAGCTACTCTTAAGGAACTTGTTAAGTTGAAAAATGAGAACTTAGAATTAGAGGCTCAAATACAAGAGGATGAGAAATGTAAGACAAAGCTTCTACAAGATCTCTCTAACTTGAAATATAAGGTTGAAGAGGCAAGGAAAGTTGAAAAAGGTATGGTTGAATAGTAAAAGGTAAAAGAAATAGAATGTGAAAGACTTATGGTTACTCTTGAAGAATTAAAATTTGAGAACTCAATATTAAGGGTTCAATCTCAAGAAGGTGAGAAAGCAAAAGCAAAGTTACTACAGGAACTCACCAACTTCAAAATCAAGGTCGAAGAGGTAAGAAAAATTGAAGAAGGTATGGCCAAAAAATTAAAGACAAAAGATCTAGATTGTGAAATATTATAGCATGAAATAGTTTCACTAAGGATGGAATTAAAAGGCTCTAAGGACAAGCTACACAAGTTTGAGAAAAATCCAAAGACTTTGGATAGGATTATCAATGCACAAAAGTCATCAGTCACCAAAACAGGACTTAGTTCTAAAGAAGAACAAAGAAAACAGGAAGCAAAAAAAGGAGAGTCAAGCTCAAACACCAGAAAAGAAGAAGCATCAAAAGAAGTAAGTAAAAGATAGAATGAGACTTCTAAGTATGAGTTTTACAACATAAAGAGTTTTACAACATAAAGTTCAACAAGCACAAGAACAATGCACAAGAAAGAAACAGATGGAACAACAATCAGAATAGGAGACCAATGAGGTGAAGACAAGGAAGTTTCAATGGAAGATGGTTTTCATGTCACAAGTTTGGGCACATGGATTCATAGTTTAGGACACATGAAAGACAAGAATCAAAGACCTATGATGTTCAATATTATTGTTGAGATGGAGTGATAAGGTGTTTTTGTGTTTGATATTATTGTGTATTGTGATTCTCTAAGAGAGATATTATCATCTTCTAACCCCTTGAGTTTGGAAAAAAAAAGTATTTATGATTTTGGAAGATTTGTGTGGTCTACTCCTCACCAAAAAAAAGGTATGAGCACATTCTTCCATAATTGAGTTGATTGGTTGGTATTTTGTAAAATAATTTTGGAGTGAAAAGGACTTAATTAGGGTTTCCTTATTGAGTGTGTTGAGTTAATGCTTCAAGGTTTTTTTGAATAAAGAGGATATGGCTTCACTAGGAGAAATCCTAATATATTTGCACCTCTATCAAATAATAAAATTAAGTTCTATAAGTGCAATAATGATGGACACACAACAAAGTGGTGTAGAGCAGACATTCCAAAATCAAGTATGAATGGGAACAAGAACATGAACATTGATATGAACAGGAATAAGAACAGGAATAGGAACAGGAAAATGGATATGAATAGGAACAAGAATAGGAATAGGAACATGGACATGGAAAGGAACAATTAGAGGAATCAAAAGGATCAGATAAGAAGAAAAAAGGATAAATGTAAAGACCAATGCTTGCTGGGAGTAGAAATACTTGCACCCCAAAATTAACCACCTTAAGAGGAAGTGGGGGAGGGGCTAAGCTAAGAGGCTCATTCTTAGCATCGGGCCCCAAAGGTGACCCTTTTCTATTGATTTCAAAGGGGGGAGATTAGAGTAAGGGGAGATATTTGTATAAAGAATTCATTCAGGGGGAGCATCTTCTCAGGGAGAGCAGATTTGAAATCAAATGTTTTGGAAAAGTTGTTTGCCATCAATGACAAAGGAGGAGATTATTGGAAATTTTAGCAGATATGATAAGTTTTGTTTTCATTGATGTCAAAAGGATTGGTTGTCAGTTAATGTCACCAAAAGGATCTTCCAAAAAGAAAAGGAAACAAGTTTATAAGAATTAATATTATAATGATTCACATTATAATATGGGTTAAAAGGCTATTTAAGTTAAAATTATTTAATATTTAAATTATTTATATTTAAATAATTTAAAATTAAATATTTTAATATTTTAAATTAAAGTTAGCTTAAAATTTTTAATAAAAGTTACAACTCATGTATGCGCCGACGTCTCCTTTTAAAAGGCCAAAACCCATATATAAAGGTCATCCAAAGTTTTAAAAATACTATGAAATGAGCAATGTTATTCGAAGAAAAATCGAATGATGTGGCAAAGGTAAAATTTTTGAAGGTGATGTCGAACAGAATGTCACTATGACATACTACACATTTGACTGCAAACAAGCGTACAACATCTATTAGAGATAGTGCACAACGACCAAAGGTGATTATTCAGGCATAACTTAAATGAGTGAACAATGAGTGATTGATTTGATTCGAGGTAACCTATTGATAGGTAGCAAGCGAATGATTTGATTGGTTGATAGTGAAGTACTATTTTTTGAGTATGTGAAGGAAGTACAGTCATAGAATTAAGGAGAAGCGTTGTGAGTAGGCGATAACAAAAGGAAGACGACAGAGAAGTTTTAGTGATAGAATCCAAATCCTGCTTCATATTCCAATTGCCGACATAGATCAACTAGTTTAGTTTTTAATATGGAACACTACCAGGAAGAGGGATGAGGGTTTGAAACCCTCTGATGAGTTTTTTTATAAATACTAAATAGTGAATGGTATAAAATTTGTTTCATAGTGTGATGTTTTCATGCATCGAAGCAGTGCAATTGGTTGGAAGAAAACTCTAGGTTGCAACAGGTCGTTGGATCGAGTCACAGTGGAAGTGGTTGGTTATTTTTTTTATCATTGAAATATTAAAAGGAGATATGGTATATTAATCTTATTGGGAGGTATAAGGAGAAGTTTTTTTCTTTTGACATATTAGGATGTGATAAGTATTGTCTTGGAGTTATAAGTGTGCACGTGATATTTTTGGGAGAGTTTGAAGAGAATTATATTTTAAAGGTTTAGGGGAGTCATTAGTAGAGTGTGGATTATTTAAGAAATATTTTTTGAGTTAAATTTTAAAAGAATAATTTTTTATTGAAGATCTATGATGTTCAATATTATTGTTGACATGGAGTGATAAGGTGTTTTTGTGTTTGATATTATTTTGTATTGTGATTCTCTAATAGAGAGATTATCATATTCTAACCCCCTTGAGTTTGGCAAAAAAAAAAAAAATTTGATTGTGGCATATTTGTGTGGTCTACTCCTCATCAACAAAAAGGTATGAGCACATTATTCCATAATTGATTTGATTCGTAGAGTTTGGTGCATATTTGAGGACAGGTTTGTGCAAAACCAAAGACAGAGATTAAAGATAGATTTGTGCTAGACTAAAGGATTATGTTTAGTGCAGATTTGAGATAGATATTTGAAGGTGACATATTTAAGGATAGATATCTCTAGCCATATCAAGGAGGACAGGTGTCTTTTATGGATAGATTTCCATTTGCTAAGGGCAATGGAGGCAGAGGTCTTCTAGAGGATCACCAGCTAGTGAAGAGTTAGGAGATTGGTGTCTCATATGGATTGAGATCCACAAACTTGGGATTAGGGGATTGGTGTCTCCTTTGGATAGAGGTCCATAAAAATTGTAATAGGGAAAGGATTCCCAAGATATTGATTGAAAAAATTTTAGTGAAATATTTTCTCCATGGAGTAGCCCACATTGGGTGAACCATGTTAAATTGGCGTTTCATGTGTGTGTGATGTTTTATGCACTTCTTTGGTTTCTGCTATTGATATAGCCATTGATATATTGCATAATATTGATTGGGATAAGAAAATTAAAAAGTGGTATTATACTGTTCAGCCCCCCCTCTCAGTATAATCTTGTGTTCTTCAATTGGTATCAAAGTTGGTTCCTTTAGAAAAGGTTTAACAACTTGAAGGAAGATCTTAAAAGAACACAAATGGCAAATAAAGCCAAAGGTAGAACCATAAGACACAAGAAGAAAAGAACACACATGGTCATGGAAGAAAAATAAAATGAATTTGATATTGTTGTTTTTGGATAAAAAGTGGAAATAGATTCAAGAGATGATTCAAGCATTGGAGAAAATATTAGATTGATAAATTTTTGTACCAAATGTAGGAATACAGGTCACCATGTAGCTTATTTTCCTCTAGAAGGTGAAGAATGTTTTGTTTGTGGTCAACTCAGTCATGATGCATGTTATTGCAATGGGTTTAGTAGTGGTGAAGATGAATATGATATTATCAAAAATTAAATCCTAGAGGTTAGTTCAAGAAAGTATAACAGGGACAATAAAAATAGGTATGAATAAAAAACACTACTTTCAATATTAGAATAAAATATTCCTATTGAAGACCAAATAAAAGAGAGAAATTTAGAAAAATAGGAGGAAGCTATTATTAAGGAACTTGTTAAGTTGAAAAATTAGAACTTAGAATTAGAGGCTCAAATACAAGAGGATGATAAATGTAAGACAAAGCTTCTACAATATCTCTATGACTTGAAAGGTAATGTTGAAGAGGTAAGGAAAGTTGAAAAAGGTATGGTTGAACAGTCAAAGGTAAAAGAAATAGAATGTGAAATACTTTTGGTTACTCTTGAATAATTAAAAAGGAAGAACTCAGGATTAAGGTATTAAGCTCAAGAAGATGAGAAAACAAAAGCAAAGTTTCTACAGAAACTCACCAACTTCAAAATCAAGGTCAAAGAGGTAAGAAAAATTGAAGAAGGTATGGCCAAAAAATTAAAGACAAAATATCTAGAGTGTGAAATATTAGAGCATGAGATAGTTTCACTAAGTATGGAAGTAAAAGGCTCTAAGGACAAGGTACACAATTTTGAGGAAAATCCAAAGACTTCGGACAGGATTATCAATGCACAAAAGTCATCAGTCACCAAAATAGGACTTAGTTCTAAATAAGAACAAAGGAAACAGGAAGCAGAAAAAGGAGAGCAAGCTCAAACACTAGAAAAGAAGAAGCATCAAAAGAAGTAAGTAAAAGAGAGAATTAGACTTATAAGGATTAGTTGGACAACAAAAAGTTCAAAAATAATAGGAACAATGCACCAGAAAGAAACATATGGAACAAAAATTAGAATAGGAGACCAATGATGTCAAGACAAAGAAGTTTCAATGGAATATGCTTTTCAAGTCACATGTTTGGTCACATGGCTTCACAGTGTATTACACATGAAATATAGGAATACAATAATAGATAGCTTTTCCATGGGTATTGCTACTCATGTAATTAGTTTGATCACAAGGCAATGAATTGCAGGGTTCATGATAGAAGAGGATATAGCTTCACTAGGAGAAATCCTAAGACATTTGCACCTCTAAGGAATAATAACATTAAGTGTTATAAGTGAAATAATTATAGAAACATAGCAAAGTGGTGTATAGAAGACATTCTAGAATCAATTTATTTGTTCAAACCTTGAGTTAATATTTGGGGAAGATCTAACAGAGTTGATTTGAGATTGATTCAAGCTTTTAGTTAAGGCTAGAGAACAGAGATATTGACGATAGATTTGTGCTAGATTGAAGGACTGTGTTTAGTATAGATTTAAGGATAGATTTTGGTGTATATTTGAGGACAAGTTTGTTCTAGACCAGAGATAGAGATTGAAGACATATTTGTGCTATATTGAAGGACTATGTTTAGTTAAAATTTAAAACAGAGCTTTGTGACAGAGTTGAGGACAAAGATCTCTAGCTAGAGTAGGGAGGATAGGTTTATTCTATGGATAGAGTTCCATTTGCTAAGGGTAGTGGATATATATATCTTCTAGAGGATCACCAGCTAGAGCAGAGTTAGAAGATGGGTGTCTCCTGTGGATAGAGATACACGAACTTGATATTAGGGGATTGATGTCTCCTTTGGACAGAGGTCCATAAATATTGTAATAGGGAAAGGATTCCCAAGAGATTTATTGAGAGAATTTTAGTGAAATATATTCTTCATGGAGTAGCCCACATTGGGTGAACCACATTAAATTGGTGTCTCATGTGTGTGATGTTTTGTGCACTACTTTAGTTTCTTCTATTGATATTGCTATTGATATATTGCATAATATTTATTGGGATAAGAAAAGTAAAAAGTGGTCTTATATTGTTTGACCCCTCCTCTTAGTATAATATTATGTTCTTCAATTGGTATCATAGATGGTTCCTTCGAAAAAGGTTTAACATCTTGAAGGAAGATCTTACAAGAACACAAATTTCAAAGAAAGGCAAAGGCAGAAACATAAGACACAAGAAGAAAAGAACACACATGGTCATGAAAGAAAAAGAAGGTGAATTTGATATTGTTGTTTTGGGAGGAAAAATGGAAATAGATTCAAGAGATGAATCAAGCAGTGGATAAAAGATCATACTGATAAATTTTTATACCAGATGTAGGAATAGAGGTCACCATGTAGCTTATTGTCCACAAGAAGGTGAAGAATGTTTTTTTTGTGGTCAAATCGGTCATGATGCAGGTTATTACAATGGGTTTAGTAGTGGTGAAGATGAAGATGATATTATCAGAAATGAAATCCTAGAGGCTAGTTCAAGAAAGGATAACAGGGACAATAAAATCAGGTATGAAGAAAAAACTCTACTTTCAGTATTAGAATAAAATATTCCTATTGAAGACCAAATAAAAGAGAGAAATTTAGAAAAAAAGGAGGAAGCTACTCTTAAGGAACTTTTTAAGTTGAAAAAGGAGAACTTAGAATTAGAGGCTCAAATAGAAGAGGATGAGAAATGTAAGACAAAGCTTCTATAATATATCTCTAACATGAAAGATAAGGTTGAAGAGTTAAGAAAAGTTGAAAAATGTATGGTTGAATAGTCAAATTTAAAAGAAATAGAATGTGAGAGACTTATGGTTACTCTTGAAGAATTAAAAATGGGGAACTCGGGATTAAGGGTTCAAGCTCAAGAATATGAGAAAGCAAAAGAAAATTTTCTATAGGAACTCACCAACTTCAAAATCAAGGTCAAAGAGGTAAGAAAAATTGAAGAAGGTATGGCCCAAAAATTAAAGACAAAAGATCTAGAGTGTGAAATATTAGAGAATGATATAGTTTCACCAAGGATGGAAATAAAAGGCTCTAAAGACAAGCTACACAAGTTTGAGTAAAATCCAAAGACTTTGGATAGGATTATCAATGCACAAAAGTCATCAGTCACCAAAACAGGACTTAGTTCTAAAGAAGAACAAAGGAAACAGGAAGCAAAAAAAGGAGAGTCAATCTCAAACACCAAAAAATAAGAAGCATCAAAAGAAGTAAGTAAAAGAGATAATGAGACTTCTAAGGATGAGTTGGTTTACAGAAAGTTCAACAAGAACAGGAACAATGCACCAGAAAGAAACAAATGGAACAACAATCAAAATAGGATACCAATGAGGTCAAGACAAAGAAGTTTCAATGGAAGATATTTTCATGTCATAGGTTTTGTCGCATGGCTTCATAGTGCAAGACACATGAAATAAAATAATACAAGAATAGACAGCTTTTCCATGGGTATTGCTACTCATGTAATCAATTTGATCACAAGGCAATGAATTGCAGGGTTCATAATAGAAGAGGATATTGATTCACTAGGAGAAATTCTAATACATTTGCACCTCTAAGAAATAATAACATTAAGTGATATAAGTGCAATAATTATGGACACATAGAAAAGTGGTGTAGAGAAAACATTCCAAAATCAAGTATGAATAAGAACAAGAACAGGAACATTGATATGAACAGCAATAATAATAGGAATAGGAACAAGAACATTGATATGAACAAGAACAAGAATAGTAATAGGAATAGGAATAGGAACATGGACATGGAAAGGAACAGTTAGAGAAATCAGAAGGATCAGATAAGAGGAAAAGAGGATAAAGGTAAAGACCAATGCTTTTTGGGAGTAGAAATACTCCCACCCCAGAATTAACCACCTCAAGAGGAGGTGGGGGAGGGGCTAAGCTAAGAGGCTCATTATTAGGCCCAAGCCCCAAAGGTGACCCTTTGACATTTATCTAAAAGGGGGAGAGATTAGATTAAGGGGAGATATTTGTGTAAAGCATTCAGTTAGGGGGAGCAGCTTCTCAGGGAGAGCAGATTTGAAATCAAGTGTTTTGGAAAAGTTGTTGCCATCAATGACAAAGGGGGAGATTGTTGGAAATATGATCAGAGATGATAAGTTTTGTTGTCATTGATGTCAAAATGATTGGTTTTTAGTTAATGTCACCAATAGGATCTTCCAAAAAGAAAAGGAAACAAGTTTAGAAGAATTAATATTATAATGATTCACATTATAATATGGGTTAAAAGGCTATTTAAGTTAAAATTATTTAATATTTAAATTATTTATATTTAAATAATTTAAAATTAAATATTTTAATATTTTAACTTAAAGTTAGTTTAAAATCATTAATAAAAGTTACAACTCATGTATGCGCTGATGTCTTCTTTTAAAAGGCCAAAACCTATATATAAAGGTCATCCAAAGTTTTAAAAATAATAAGAAATGAGCAATGTTATTCAATTAAAAATCAAACGATGTGGCAAAGGTAACATTTTTAGATGTGATGTCGAATAGAATGTCACTGTGACATATTAAACATTTTACTGCGATTGACCATACAACATCCGTCGGAGATAGCGCACAACGACCAGTGGTGATTATTCAGGCATAGCTTAAATGAGTGAACAACAAGTGATTGATTTGATTCGAGGGAACCCGATTAAGAGGTAGCAAGTGAATGATTTGATTGGTTGATAGTGAAGTACCAATTGCTTATTATGTGAAGGAAGGATATTCATTGAATTAAGGATAAGCGTTGTGAGTAGGCGGCAACAAAAGGAAGAGGGTAGAGAAGTTTCGATGACAAAATCTAAATCCTACTTTGTATTCCAATCACCGATATAAATAAGTTGGTTAAGTTGTTAACAGGGAAAACTACCAAGAAGTGGGATGAGGGTTTGAAAACCTTAGATGAGTTTTTTTATGAATAATAAGCAACAAATGGTATAAAATTTGTTTTGCAGTGCAATGTTTTCATGTGTTGTAGTAGTGCAATTGGTTAGAAGAAAACTCTAGGCACGGTAGGTCGCTGATCGAGTCGCAGTGGAAGTAAGTGGTTGGTTATTTTTTTTATCATTGAAATATTAAAAGGAGATATGGTATATTAATATTATTGGGAGTTATAAGGAGTAGTTCTTTTCTTTTGACATATTAGGAGGTAATAAGTATTGTCTTGGAGTTATAAGTGTGTGCATGATATTTTCGGGAGAGTTTGAATAGAATTCTATTTTAAAGGTTTAGGGGAGTCATAAGTAGAGTGTGGATTATTTATGAAATATTTTTTATGAGTTAAATTTTGAAAGAATAATTTTTGATCGAAGACTTATGATGCTCAATATTATTATTGAGATGGAGTGATAAAGTGTTTTTGTGTTTGATATTATTTTGTATTGTGATTCTCTAATATAGAGATTATCATCTTCTAACCCCCTTGAGTTTGGAAAGAAAAAGTATAATTGATTGTGGTAGATTTTTGTGGTCTACTCCTCATCAAAAAAAAGGTATGAGCACATTCTTCCATAATTGAGTTGATTTGTTGGTTTTTTGGAAAATAAGTTTGGAGTGAAAAGGACTTAATTAGGGTTTCCTTATTGAGTGTGTTGAGTTAATGCTTCAAACTTTTTTGGAATAAAGAGTTGTTGTTAAAACCTTATTTTATAAGCATTGCTATTGAAGCCATTGATTGTGTGAAGAACTTGAACTAGGGTTTGCAAATAACATGAGTATCATTGTTATGTGAAGATTATCTTATAAGAATTGTTGTTGAAGTGAGTTTTTGAGTGAGGAACTTGAACTAGTATTTGAAAAGAACATGAGTATCATTGTTATGTGAGATTGATTGATAAGCATTTTTGGAAACATTTTGAGTGAGTGTTCGTATACTTGAACTAGGATTTGCAAATATCATTAATATCATTGTTATGTGAGATTGGTTTATGAGTATTGTTGGAAATATTTGAGTGAGTGTTCATATGCTTGGACTAGGGTTTATGAGCAAGGATTATTTCATTGAGTGATTTATTGAGTAGAGTTTGTTGAGCCTAGTCAAGTGGATGTGTGAAGTGATTGTTCAAGTTCTATAAAACAAACTATTCTATATTCTAAATTGATTTGAGAAAGTGATTGAGTATTGAGGTGAATTTGAAGCATATTGAGTCTCTAAAAATTCTCTGTATGTTTCTAAAAGAGTGATTGAAAGTGATTGAGCATTGTGATGAGTATAGAGCATATTGAGTCTCTAACAATTCTCTTTATGTTTCTATGAGATTGGACAAGTTCTTGTGTGGACTTGTTAAGCAGATTTGAGATAAGTCTTTGAGAAGACTTGTGGATATATTTGGGTAATATTTTGTGGAATATTACAATACAGATTGAGATCAGGTTTGGATAAGTTCTTGAGAGAACTTATTGAGCATATTTGGACAAGTTCTAGTGAGGACTTGTAGAGTATATTGGACAAGTTCTAGAGAGGACATGAGGATAGATTGGTGTGAGCTTTTGTGGAATCTTACAAATAATATTTAAGACAAGTCTTTGAGAAGACTTGAGAGCAGAGTTGATTGATTTGTTTTTTCAAACCTTGAGTTAAGGTTTGGGGTAGATCTAACAGATTTAATTTGAGATTGAATCAATATTTGAGTTAAGGCTTGAGAACAAAGATCGAGGATATATTTTTGCTATATCGAAGGATTATGTTTAATACAAATTTGAGAATAGAGTGTGGTGCATATTTGAGTACAAGTTTGTGCTAGACCAGATACAGAGATTAAACATAACTTTGTGCTATATTGAAGGACTGTGTTTAGTGCCAATTTGAGACAGAGCTCTGGAGGTGATAAAGTTGAGGATAGAGATCTCCAACTAGATCAAGGAGGATAAGTTTCTTCTATGGATAGAGTTCCATTTGCTAAGGGTAGTGGAGGAAGAGGTCTTCTAGAGGATCACAAGCTAGAGTAGAGTTATGAGATTGGTGTCTCTTGTGGATAGAGATCCACAAACTTGAGATTAGGGAATTTGTGTCTCCTTTGGACAGAGTTCCATAAAAATTATAATAGGGAAAGGATTCCCAAGAGATTGATTGAGAAAATTTTAGTGAAATGTTTTCTCCATGGAGTAGCCCACATTGGGTGAACCACATTAAATTGGTTTCTCATGTGTGTGTTATGTTTTGTGCACTGCTTTGGTTTCTTCTATTGATATTGCTATTGATATATTGCATAATATTGATTGGGATAAGAAAAGTAAAAAGTGGTCTTATATTTTTCAACCCCCTCTATTAGTATAATCTTGTGTTCTTCAATTGGTATCAGAGTTGGTTACTTTGAAAAAGGTTTAACAGCTTGAAGAAATATCTTACAAAAACATAAATGGTAAAGAAAGGCAAAGACAGAACCATAAGATACAAGAAGAAAATAACACACATGGTCATGAGATAAAAAGAAGATGAATTTTATATTGTTGTTTTGGGAGGAAAAGTGGAAATAGTTTCAAGATTTGAATCAAGTAGTGGAGAAAATATCATATTGATAAAGTTTTGTACCAGATGTAGGAATACAGGTCACCATGCAGCTTATTTTCCATAAGAAGGTGAAGAATTTTTTGTTTGTGGTCAACTCAATCATGATGCAGGTTATTGCAATGGGTTTAGTAGTGGTGAATATGAAGATGATATTATCAAAAATGAAATCCTAGAGATTGGTTCAATAAAGGATTATAGAGACAATCAAAATAGGTATGAAGAATAAACTCTACTTTCAGTATTAGCAAAAAATATTCCTATTGAAGACCAAATAAAATAGAGAAATTTAGAAAAAAAGGAGGAATCTACTCTTAAAGAACTTGTTAAGTTGAAAAAAGGAGAACTTATAATTAGAGTCCCAAATACAAGAGGATGATAAATGTAATACAAAGCTTCTACAAGATCTCTCTGACTTGAAATATAAGGTTGAAGAGGTAAGGCAAGTTGAAAAAGATATGGTTCAACAATCAAAGGTAAAATAAATAGAATGTAAAAGACTTATGGTTACTCTTGAAGAATTAAAAATGGAGAACTCAGGATTAATGATTCAAGCTCAAGAAGATGAGAAAGCAAAAGCAAAGTTTCTACAGGAACTCACCAACTTCAAAATCAAGGTCAAAGAGGTAAGAAAATTGAAGAAGGTATGGCCAAAAAATTGAAGACAAAATATCTAGAGTATGAAATATTAGAGCATGAGATAGTTTCACTACGGATGGAAGTAAAAGGCTCTAAGGACAAGCTACACAATTTGGAGGAAAATCCAAAGACTTTGGATAGGATTATCAATGCACAAACGTCATCAGTCACCAAAATAAGACTTAGTTCTAAAGAAGAACAAACAAAATAAGAAGCAAAAAAAGGAGAGTCAAGCTCAAACACCTAAAAACAAGAAGCATCAAAAGAAGTAAGTAAAAGAGAGAATGATACTTCTAAGGATGAGTTGGACAATTGAAATTTTAACAATAATAGGAACAATGCACCAGAAGGAAACATATGGAACAACAATCAGAATAGGATACCAATGAGGTCAAGACAAGGAAGTTTCAATGGAAGATATTTTTTCATGTCACAGGTTTGGGCACATGGCTTCATAGTGCAGGACACATGAAAGATATAAATACGAGAATATACAGCTTTTACATGGGTATTTCTACTCATGTAATCAGTATGATCACAAGGCAATGAATTATAGGGTTCATGACATAAGAGGATATGGCTTCACTAGGATAAATCCTAAGATATTTGCACCTCTAAGTAATAATAACATTAAGTGCTATAAGTGCAATAATGATGGACATAAAATAAAGTGGTGTAGATCAGACATTCCAGAATCAAGTATGAACAGGAACAAGAATAAGAACATGGATATGAACAAGAATAAGAATAGGAACAGGAACAAGAACATTGATATAAATAGGAACAAGAATAGGAACAGGAACATGGACATGGAAAGGAACAGTCAGAGGAATCAGAAGGATCAAATAATAATAAAAGAGGATAAAGGTAAAGACTAGTGCTTGCTGGGAGTATAAATACTCCCACCCCATAATTAACCACCTCAAGAGGAGGTGGGGGAGGGGCTAAGCTAAGAGGCTCATTCTAAGCCCCAGGCCCCAAAGGTGACCCTTTGCCATTGATGTAAAAGGGGGAGATATTAGAGTAAGGGGAGATATTTGTGTAAAGCATTTAGTCAAGGGGAGCATCTTCTGAGGGAGAGTAGATTTGAAATCAAGTGTTTTGGAAAAGTTGTTGCCATCAATGACAAAGGGGGATATTGTTAGAAATATGAGCATAGATGATAAGTTTTGTTTTCATTGATGTCAAAAGGATTGGTTTTCAGTTAATGTCACCAACGGGATCTTCCAAAAAGAAAAGGAAACAAGTTTAGAAGAATTAATATTATAATGATTCACATTATAATATGGGTTAAAAGGCTATTTAAGTTAAAATTATTTAATATTTAAATTATTTATATTTAAATAATTTAATATTTTAACTTAAAGTTAGCTTAAAATCATTAATAAAAGTTACAACTCATGTATGTGTTGATGTCTCCTTTTAAAAGGCCAAGACCTATATATAAAGGTCATCCAAAGTTTTAAAAATAATAAGAAATGAGGAATGTTATTCGAAGAAAAATTGAACGATGTGGCAAAGGTAACATTTTTGGAGGTGATGTCAAATAGAATGTCACTGTGACATATTATCCATTTTACTACAAACAAGCATACAACATTCATCATAGATAACACACAGCGACCAGTGGTGATTATTCAGGCATAGATTAAAGGAGTGAACAATGAGTGAATTATTTTATTTGAGGTAACTTGGTTGATAGGTAGCAAGTGGATGATTTTATTGGTTAATAGTGAAGTACCATTTACTAAGTATGTGAAGGAAGGGCAGTCATCAAATTAAGGATAAGCATTGTGAGTAGGCGATAACAAAAGGAATAGGTCAGAGAAGTTTCGATGACAGAATCCAAATCTTGCTTCATATTCCAATCGTCGGCATAGATCAACTGGTTAAATTTTTAAATAAGAACACTACCAGGAAGAGGGATGAGGGTTTGAAACCCTCCGATGAGTTTTTTTATTAATACTAAATAGCGAATGGTATAAAATTTATTTTGCAGTGCGATGTTTTCATGCGTTGCAGCAGTGCAGTTGGTTGGAAGAAAATTCTAGGTTGCGGTAGGTCTCTGGATCGAGTTGCAGCAGAAGTAAGTAGTTGGATATTTTTTTTTATCATTGAAATATTAAAAGGAGATATGGTACATTAATCTTATTGGAAGGTATAAGGAGCAGTTCTTTTCTTTTTATATATTAGGAGGTAATAAGTATTGTCTTGGAGTTATAAGTGTGTGCATGATATTTTTGGGAGAGTTTGAAGAGAATTCTATTTTAAAGGTTTAGGAGAGTCATAAGTAGAGTGTTCATTATTTATGAAATATTTTTGATGAGTTAAAATTTGAAAGAATAATATTTGATCAAAGACCTATGATGTTCAATATTATTGTTGAGATGGAGTGATAAGGTGTTTTTGTGTTTGATATTATTTTGTATTGTTATTCTCTAAAAGATAGATTATCATCTTCTAACCCCCTCGAGTTTGGCAAAAAAAATTATTTATGATTGTGGTAAATTTGTGTGGTCTACTCCTCATCAACAAAAATGTAAGAGCACATTCTTCCATAATTGAGTTGATTGGTTGGTTTTATGGAAAATAAGTTTGGAGTGAAAAGGACTTAATTAGGGTTTCCTTATTGAGTGTGTTGAGTTAATGCTTCAAGGTTTTCAGGAATAAAGAGTTGTTAAAACCTTATTTTATAAGCATTGTTATTGAATCCATTGATTGTATGAAGAACTTGAACTAGGGTTTGAAAATAACATGAGTATCATTATTATGTGAGATTGATTGATAAGCATTTTTGGAAACATTTTGAGTGAGTGTTCATATACTTGAACTAGGATTTGCAAAGATCATGAATATCATTGTTATGTGAGATTGGTTGATGAGTATTGTTGGAAATATTTGAGTGAGTGTCCATATGCTTGGACTAGGGTTTGTGAGTAAGGATTATTTAATTGAGTGATTGGTTGAGTAGATTTGGTTGATCCTAGTCAAGTGGATGTGTGAAGTGATTGTTCAAGTTCCATAAAACAAAATATTCTATATTCTAAATTTATTTGAGAAAGTGATTGAGTATTGAGGTGAATTTGAAGCATATTGAGTCTCTAACAATTCTCTGTATGTTTCTAAAAGAGTGATTGAAAGTGATTGAGCATTGTGATGAGTATAGAGCATATTGAGTCTCTAAAAATTCTCATTATGTTTCTATGAGATTGGACAAGTTCTTGTGTGGACTTGTTGAGCATATTTGAAGCAAGTCTTTAAGAAGACTTGTGGATATATTTGGGTAAGATTTTGTGGAAGTTTACAATACAGATTGAGAGTAGGTTTGGATAAGTTCTTGAGATAACTTATTGAGCATATTTGGACAAGTTCTAATGAGGACTTGTAGAGTAGATTGGACAAGTTCTAGATAGGACTTGAGGATAGATTGGTGTGAGATTTTGTGGAAGCTTACAAAGTAGATTTGAGACAAGTCTTTGAGAAGACTTGAGAGTAGAGTTGATTGATTTATTTGTTCAAACCTTGAGTTAATGTTTGGGGTAGATCCAAAAGAGTTGATTTGAGATTGAATCAAGCTTTGAGTTAAGGCTTGAGAACAAATATCAAGGATAGATTTGTGCTATACTGAAGGATTGTGTTTAGTACAAATTTAAGGATAGAGTTTGGTGTAGATTTGAGGACAAGTTTGTGCTAGACCAGAGATAGATATTGAAGACAGATTTGTGCTAGACTGAAGGACAATGTTTAGTGCATATTTGATATAGATCTTTGGAGGTGATAAAATTGAGGACAAAGATCTCCAACTAGAGTGGGGAGGACAGGTGTCATCTATGGATAGAGTTCCATTTGCTATGGACAGTGGAGGCATAGGTCTTCTAGAGGATCACCAGCTAGAGCAGAGTTATGAGATTGGTGTCTCTTGTGGATAGAGATCCACAAACTTGATATTAGGGTATTGGTGTCTCCTTTGGATAGAGTTCCATAAACATTGTAATAGGGAAAGAATTCCTAAGAGATTGATTGAGAAAATTTTAGTGAAATATTTTCTCCGTGGAGTATCCCACATTGGGCGAACCACATTAAATTGGTGTCTCATGTGTGTGTGATTTTTTGTACACTTCTTTGGTTTCTTCTATTGATATTGCTATTGATATATTGCATAATATTTATTGGGATAAGAAAAGTAAAAAGTGGTCTTATATTGTTCAACCCCCCCTCTTAGTATAAGCTTGTGTTATTTGATTGGTATCAGAGTTGGTTACTTCAAAAAATATTTAAAAGCTTTAAGGAATATCTTACAAGAACACAAATGGCAAAGAAAGGCAAAGGCAAAACCATAAGACACAAGAATAAAAGAACACACATGGTCATGAAATAAAAAGAAGATGAATTTGATATTGTTGTTTTGGGAGGAAAAGTGGAAATAGATTCAAGAGATGAATCAAGTAGTGGAGAAAATATCAGATTGATAAAGTTTTGTACTAGATATAGGAATATAGGTCACCATGCAGCTTATTGTCCGCAAGAAGGTGAAGAATGTTTTGTTTGTGGTCAACTCGGTCATGATGCAGGCTATTACAATGGGCTTAGTTGTGGTGAAGATGAAGATGATATTATCAAAAATGAAATCCTAGAGGTTGGTTCAAGAAAGGATAACAGGGACAATCAAAAATAGATATGAAGAAAAAACTCTACTTTCAGTATTAGAAGAAAATATTACTATTGAAGACCAAATAAAAGAGAGAAATTTATAAAAAGAGAAGAGGCTACTCTTAAGAAACTTGATAAGTTGAAAAAGGAGAGCTTAGAATTAGAGGCTCAAATACAAGATGATGAGAAATGTAAGACAAAGCTTCTACAAGATCTCTGACTTGAAATATAAGGTTGAAGAGGCAAGGAAAGTTGAAAAAGGTATGGTTGAACAGTCAAACGTAAAAGAAATAGAATTTGAAAGACTTATGGTTACTCTTGAAGAATTAAAAATGGACAACTCAGGATTAAGGTTTCAATATCAAGAATATGAGAAAGCAAAAGAAACATTTCTACAGGAACTCACCAACTTCAAAATCAAGGTCGAAGAGGTAAGAAAAATTGAAGGTATGGCCAAAAATTAAAGATAAAAGATATAGAGTATGAAATATTAGAGCATGATATAGTTTCACAAAGGATGGAAGTAAAAGGTTCTAAGGACAAGCTACACAAGTTTGAGGAAAATCCAAAGACTTTGGACAGGATTATCAATGCACAAACGTCATTAGTCATCAAAATAGGACTTAGTTATAAAGAAGAACAAACAAAATAGGAAGCAAAAAAAGGAGACTCAAGCTCAAACACCAAAAAATAAGAAGTCTCAAAAGAAGTAAGTAAAAGATAGAATAAGACTTCTAAGGATGAGTTGGACAATAGAAAGTTTAACAATAACAGGAACAATGCACCAAAAAGAAACATATGGAACAATAATCAGAATAGGAGACCAATGAGGTCAAGACAAGGAAGTTTCAATGGAATATGTTTTTCATGTCATAGGTTTGGGCACATGGCTATATAGTGTAGGACACATGAAAGACAGGAATACGAGAATATACAAATTTTCCATAGGTATTGCTACTCATGTAATCAGTATGATCACAAGGCAATGAATTGTAGGGTTCATGATAGAAGAGGATATGGCTTCACTAGGAGAAATACTAAGACATTTACATCTCTAAGGAATAATAACATTAAGTGCTATAAGTGCAATAATAATGGACATATAGCAAAGTGGTGTAGAGCAGACATCCCAGAATCAAGTATGAACAAGAACAAGAGTAGGAACATGGATATGAACAAGAATAAGAAGAGGAACAGGAACAAGAACATTGATATGAACAAGAAAAAGAATAGTAACAGGAACATGGACATGGAAAGGAACGGTCAAAGGAATCAGAAGGATCATATAAGAAGAAAAGAGGATAAAGGTAAATACTAGTGCTTGCTGGGAGTAGAAATACTCCCACCCCAAAATTAACCACCTCAAGAGGAGGTGGGGAAGGCGCTAAGTTGAGAGGCTCATTCTTATCCCTAGGCCCCAAATGTGACCCTTTGCCATTGATGTAAAAGGGGGAGATATTAGAGTAAGGGGATATATTTGTGTAAAGCATTCAATCAGGGGGAGCAGCTTCTCAGGGAGAGCAGATTTGAAATCAATTGTTTTGGAAAAGTTGTTGCCATCAATGACAAAGGGGGAGATTGTTGGAAATATGATCAGAGATGATAAGTTTTGTTGTCATTGATTTTAAAAGGATTGGTTTTCAGTTAATGTCACCAACGAGATCTTCCAAAAGAAAAGGAAACAAGTTTAGAAGAATAAATATTATAATGATTCACATTATAAAATGGGTTAAAAGGATATTTAAGTTAATATTATTTAATATTTAAATTATTTATATTTAAATAATTTAAAATTAAATATTTTAATATTTTAACTTAAATTTAGCTTAAAATCATTAATAAAATTTACAACTAATGTATGCACTGACGTCTCCTTTTAAAAGGCCAAAACCTATATATAAAGGTCATCCAAAGTTTTAAAAATAATAAGAAATGAGCAATGTTATTCGAAGAAAAATTGAATTATGTGGCAAAGGTAACATTTTTAGAGGTGATATCGAACAGAATGTCACTATGACATATTACCCATTTTACTATGAGCAAGCATACAACATCCATCGGAGATAGTGAATAGCAACCAACGGTTGATTATTCAGGCATATATTAAACGAGTGAACAATGAGTGATTGATATGATTCAAGGGAACCTGGTTGAGAGGTAGCAAGTGAATGATTTGATTGGTTGATAGTGAAGTACCATTTATTGTGTATGTGAAGGAAGGATAGTCATTGAATTAAGGATAAGCATTGTGAGTAGGCAGCAACAAAAGGAAGAGGGCAGAGAAGTTTAGGTGACATAATCCAAATCCTGCTTCGTATTCCAATCATCGACATAAATCAACTAGTTAAGTTTTTAACAGGGAACACTACCAGGCAGAGGGGTGAGGGTTCAAAACCCTCTGATGAGTTTTTTGATGAATACTAAATAGTGAATGGTATAAAAGTTATTTCACAGTGTGATGTTTTCATGTGTCGCAGCAGTGCAGTTGGTTGGAAGAAAACTCTAGGTTGTGGTAGGTCACTGGATCGAGTCGCAGTGGAAGTAAGTGGTTGGTTTTTTTTATTATTGAAATATTAAAATGAGATATGGTATACTAATATTATTGGGAGGTATAAGGAGCAGTTCTTTTCTTTTGACATATTAGGAGGTAATAAGTATTGTCTTGGAGTTATAAGTGTGTGTGTGATATTTTTGGGAGAGTTTGAAGAGAATTTTGTTTTAAAGGTTTAGGGGAGTCATAAGTAGAGTGTGTATTAATTGTAAAATATTTTTTATGAGTTAAAGTTTGAAAGAATATTTTTTCATCGAAGACCTATGATGTTCAATATTATTATTGAGATGGAGTGAAAAGGTGTTTTGTGTTTTATATTATTTTGTATTGTGATTCTCTAAGAAAGAGATTATCATCTTCTAACCCCCTTGATTTTGGAAAAAATAAGGATTTATGATTGTGGAAAATTTTTGTGGTCTACTCCTCATCAACAAAAAGGTATGAGCACATTCTTCCATAATTGAGTTGATTGGCTGGTTTTCTAGAAAATAAGTTTGGAGTGAAAAGGACTTACTTAGGGTTTCCTTATTAAGTGTGTTGAGTTAATGCTTCAAGGTTTTCTGGAATAAAGATTTGTTAAAACCTTATTTTATAAGCATTGATATTGAAGACATTAATTGTGTGAAGAACTTGAACTAGGTTTTGCAAAGAACATGAGTATCATTGTTATGTGAATATTGTCTTATAAGCATTGTTGTTGAAGTGAGTTGTTGAGTGAGGAACTTGAACTAGGGTTTGAAAATAACATGAGTATCATTGTTATGTGATATTGATTGATAAGCATTGTTGGAAACATTTTGAGTGAGTGTTCATATACTTGAACTAGAATTTGCAAATATCATGAATATCATTGTTATGTGAGATTGGTTGATGAGTATTATTGGAAATATTTGAGTGAGTGTTCATATGCTTGGACTAGGGTTTGTGAGAAAGGATTATTTCATTGATTTATTGGTTGAGTAGAGTAGGTTGAGCCTAGTCAAGTGTATGTGTGAAGTGATTGTTCAAGTTCCATAAAACAAACTATTTTATATTCTGAATTAATTTGATAAAGTGATTGAGTATTGAGGTGAATGTGAAGCATATTGAGTCTCTAACAATTCTTTGTATGTTTCTAAAAGAGTGATTGAAAGTTACTGAGCATTGTTATGAGTATAGAGCATATTGAGTCTCTAACAATTCTCTTTATGTTTCTATGATATTGGACAAGTTCTTGTGTGGACTTATTGAGCAAATTTGTGGTAATTTTTTGAGAAGACTTGTGGATAGATTCGGGTAAGCTTTTGTGGAAGCTTACAATACAAATTGAGATAATATTTGGATAAGTTATTGAGAGAACTTATTGAGCAGATTTAGACAAGTTCTAGTGAGGACTTGTAGAGTATATTGGACAACTTCTAGAGATGACTTGAGAACAAATTGGTGTGAGCTTTTATGGAAGCTTACAAAGTAGATTTGAGACAAGTCTTTGAGAAGAATTGAGAGAAGAGTTGATTGATTTATTTGTTCAAACATTGAGTTAAGGTTTGGTGCAGAACCAGAAGAGTTGATTTGAGATTGATTCAAGCATTGAGTTAAGGCTTGAGAACAGAGATCGATGATAGATTTGTGCTAGACCGAAGTACTATGTTTATTACTAATTCGAGGATAGATTTTTGTGCAGATTTGAGGACATGTTTGTGCCAAACCAGAGATAGATATTGAAGACATATTTGTGCTAGACTAAAGGACTATGTTTAGTGCATATTTGAGACAGAGCTTTAGAGGTGATAGAGTTGAGGATAGAGATATCCAGCCAGAGAAAGGAGGATAGGTGTCTTCTTTGGATAGATTTCCATTTGCTAAGGGCAATGGATACAAAGGTCTTCTAGAGGATCACTAGCTAGAGAAAAGTTAGGAGATTGGTGTCTCCTGTTGATAGAAATCCATGAACTTGAAATTATGGGATTGGTGTCTCCTTTGGATAGAGATCCATAAACATTGTAATAGGAAAAGGATTCCCAAGAGATTGATTGAGAAAATTTTAGTGAAATATTTTCTCCGTGGAGTAGCCCACATTGGGTGAACCACGTTAAATTGGTGTCTCATGTGTATGTGATGTTTTATGCACTTATTTGGTTTATGTTGTTGATATTTCCATTGATATATTACATAATATTTATTGGGATAAGAAAATTAAAAAGTGTTCTTATATTGTTCACCCCCCTCTCAATATAAGCTTGTGTTCTTCAATCATTAACTATGATCAGGGTAGAAGGAATTCCATATGGCTAATGATTTGGTTAAGGATGAATTTGGATACTTGGATTCCTATTGTGGTGGATAGGGGCATCACTTCAACTAATTTAGTAAACTATTTCATGGCTGTGATAATGAATTAATGATTGTTGAATGACTGAGGGTTGATTTTTCCTATATTTTCTAATCCCCAAGAGGAAAATGGTCAAGGTGGTGTGATTGGTTGTAGTTATTGAGAAGCATGGATAATATTATCATGTTATTAGTATTTGTCACATATCCTAACATAGCCATGCATTATACCAATACTAACCCATTCTAAGGAGTTTCCTTGCTATGGCTAACCCATTGAAATGCCCCCCAAATGATCCATCATGGGCTTTTTTAATGATTTTTTGAGATTCTTTTGTATTTATGCATCTAAGGAGTATGCCATCAAAGGAACATCAATATAGGATATCTCCAATGATGATATATTTACAATATTTTAGTGTAAATTTGTATCATTTTCTAGAGTTGAATCCTTTGGGTAAGGTTCCTTCTTTGAGGAAGTTGAAGATATCTTGATACCAAGGTTCTTGAGATATAATTGACTCAATGATGCAAATTATTAGGGGTTGTAAGCATGATTTTAATGGTGTCGGCTCATTTATTGATCTTATGACTATAAAGGCCTCCTCATATTCTAGTTCTAAATGAATGAGGGAGGTTGTGATAGCCATAGTGTTAGCATGATGGTTTCTTGATCGTGGGATAACTTCTATAGTAATTTGGTTGAAATGACTCTTTAGTTTGTATATGATGTCTTTGTAAGGCTTTATTTTATCATTTTTAGTTTGATAAATGTCATTCACTTGATTGATTACTAACTGTGCATCATCATATATTGTTAGGTTTTTTATTTTAAGCTTTAATGTGGCTCTAAGACCTTCTAATACCTAGGATCAATGCTTCATATTTTGTTTTATTATTTGTG
The DNA here is from genome assembly GCA_028583015.1 of Wollemia nobilis. Classification (NCBI taxonomy): domain Eukaryota; kingdom Viridiplantae; phylum Streptophyta; class Pinopsida; order Araucariales; family Araucariaceae; genus Wollemia; species Wollemia nobilis. Next base: position 1,137,636 of record JAQPPZ010000220.1, on the reverse strand, counting down.
CATGAAAATTAAAGTTTAAAATATAGTGGTATGAGTTTTTATCATAGGGTGACTAGGACAATACCTGCCCCTACACCTTTAACACATCTAGCTCCATCAAAGTATAATATCCAAGTTTTTAGGTCTTGAGCTTCTATTGCGAGAATAATTTCATCAAGGAAGGATATGTTTATGGGATGCTTTGATTCTATAGGATTTGTGGCCAGTTGAAAAATTTTGCAAAAGCTTTGAAAATTTTGAATAAGTTTTGAGATATACCTTAGATTATAATGCAATTTAAAATTTGCTTAGCCCAATGTAGTGGTAAATTCCACAAAGCTCAATGTAATGTTATTTTCCATGAGATTGTAGCACAATGTTACAATCCATGGTCAAAGTAGTCAAATTGGCCTTGCGAGCAATTTGGATCATAGAATTTTGAAGGAGCAGTTCAAAACAATGTTATTTTTTGCATGCCTAAGGAACAAGTGTCAAATTCCATGCCAATACAATACATGTTATAATACATGATCAAAAGGGTCAAACTCACCTTGAAGTCATTTCAAGTCATGGATCGGAGGATAAAATTTGAAGGTAATGTTAAAATACATGTGATGAGATTCTATGATAAAATCCATGGTCAACTTGGTCAAAGTTGGCATCATTGGGTTCCAAGGCATGGTAGCAAGTAGGTGTTATTTTTTACACATTGCAATGCTATGTTATTTTCTGCATGGATCAAGTGCTTTAAATATTCTATGATCAACTTGGTCAAAGTTGGCATTGTGAAATTTTGAAGAGTGGTTGGGAGAGAAGACTTCCATTCTACATGATGCATGCCATGTTATTTTTTGCATGATTCATACAATGTTATTTTTCATGCAGGCTCAGTGCAATGTTATTTTTTCTTAGGCTTAGTGCAGGTTATTTTTCATGAACAACATGGTCAAACTTAGCATTGCAAAATTTCAAGGAGTGGATTGGGACATTGTTCAACATGGAGTGGCCCAAAACAAAGAAATCACCCCTGGATTGAGATCAACTATTCCCAACCATAGTCAAACTGGTCAAACCACTCAAGTGGAAAATTTAACTTGTTGATTAGAGCAAGTCTTATGATGTGAAGGCTAAATAAAGCAAATATGTTACCAATCATGATCACAATGCACACCAAAGTTACCCTTTCAGTATCTAATATTGACCGTTCAAAGGTAAATCAAGGGTCCATGATCAACTTGGCTCAATTACGTAAAACCAAGATGCAACATTGGATGTAATACTATAGGTTTTCTATCTGAGTCATTTTTGAGCTGAAGTGAAAGGGATGAGAAGATGAAGAGATGCATAATCAAGATCTCTAACCAGATTCAATTGTAGATCTATAGTGAGAAAGCCATGGCAAGAATAAAGAATGGCCTAGATCACCCTGTGACTATATCAACAGCCAAAAGCTATGAGAAGCCTTACAACTTGTAGAGGCCAGATTGTAGAAGAATCCATGGAGCTCAGCTCCCCTTCTTTCTTCAAATAAATAAGAGGCTACCACCTCAGCATCCTACTGATCTAGCACTCTAGCTTCCTTGTAATGTTCCTAATACTCTTTCAATGTACAAACTATAAATAGAGGTCAAACCCTCATTTTGAAGGGTCAGCTCTAAAGTGTTTGCTTGCCCTACTACTGTATATTTTCTTGTAAATCAATAGAAGGAGCATTACTTGGATGTTTACCTTAGGCTTGTGTCTTCTTTACTTGTGAAGATTTAATCTATGAAGTCATTTTTGCTACTACTGCTATGGTTAGTCTATTCTATTGTTATTGGATTGCTAACTTAGAGCACCTTGGAATACTTCATGTTTAAATATATGCTTGGAAAGAACTTATTTTCTATTAGTTAGAGTATTAATCTAATTTTTCTATTTGGATTATTAATACCCTAGATGTTTGAAATAGTTCTTGAAGTATGTTTATGTTCTTTAATGATGAAGATCACTGGTTTTGAATGTTGTTAGTCTCAAGTGTGGAATACTAGAAATTGATTTGTTGGAGGTTTCCTGTAGATGCCTATGTTGTTAGCTTTATCTAACCACTATTCATTCATTACTTTCCTAACCCTTATCCCATTTCTATCCCTATATTTACACATTTAACTAAGCTTAAATGAGTCAACACTCAATTAGTTGATAAGGTATACCAACCTACTCTAGAGGTTGGGTTAAAGCAATATTTAACTCATCCAATGTTAGGGTTTAGACTATGATTAGTGGGTGCTCACCTTTCAGATCATTGTAGATGATAGTCACAATTTCAAGATTACCTTGATGTCAATTTAGACCCCAATAATTTTGGCATGCTCGATGGGACCCTATTTATAGAACATTCATTCACCCACTAGTTATCATTTTTTCATATACCTAGAGGAATCAAGATTTAGTGAGTTGTCTTGACCTCACCAAGTGGTGGAAGCAAATTCACTTGGTGACTCCCTGAGATCAAGAACCTAGAAAGCCCTTTTAGTAGCTCAATATTTCATGTTTACTAGGTCTTCTACTAGGAATAGTCAAGAACCTTTTTCATTCTTTGAGCTATCATCAAGAAGATCTAGGCATACAAGAAGCTTGTCCCTAGATTCACCCATTGGAGAGATTCAAATACCACCAAGAAACCATTTCTCCCCAAGTCAAACTCCATTAAAAACCCCAGTAAACATGGTTGGATAACAGAATGTAAACCCAAATCAAGCTCCATAGAAATACCCTAATTGGGATACCGTTGGTCCTTTAGGACTAACCCTCATGCATGATATTCCCCAAGCTATATCCAAAGCTATACCTATATATGATGGTATGGGTAAAACCACTTATGAGCATTGTCAGGATATACTAAACTTAGCAACCATCCACAATGTTAGAAATGAGGATGTTATCATCAGGCTTCTTGCCCTATCCTTTAGAGGAAAATTTTTGCATTGGTTTAGAACCCTTGAAGATAACACCATCACTTCATGGGCTGCATTAGCCGGTCCCTTTATGGAAGAATTCAATGAATCTATTGATCCTTTCTTCCTCCTAAACCAATTCACATCTATGCAAAAACATCAACAAGAGTTAGTCTCTAATTTTAACCTAAGGTTTAGTAGAACATGGAAAAGGATACCCCTTGAAGCTAGACCAGCTACTCCCCTTGCTTTCATGTATTACATCAGAGCCCTTGGGTCAGACCTAGGGCTACAAACTCAATAGTCAAGAGTATCTACCTTTCCTCAAGTATACAATACTATTGTACAAGTAAAAAATATCCTAATCAATGTAGGAAGGCTACCTCCAAAGATAGTCATGCCATATTGCTCTGAGATCCCTCAGTTTCAAGCTAAGGTAGCTACATCTTCATATATGGATCCACCTTCCTTGTCATCACCACTTCCCCAAGTGGCCCCAATTCCTTCTCCCAAAACAACATCTACTTCAAATCCTTTTCCACCACTCCCATCTCAAATTCCCCAAGAATCCACCTTATTGCTCGATATTTAGAATACCTTGAAAATAATCAATAACAAGGTGAATGCAATGGAAAAGAGAGATATGGAGAGGTCTCAATAAAGAATATTCCCATACATTAATAGATATCATAATCCTAGCACCAATAATAATGTAGGGCCCAGGGTTAACACAAATCAAGAAGATCAAGAATTTACCCTTGAGACCAATCTGGTAAATGTTTGGTGTCTTGTTTGTAATGATCCTCATGATTCAGATACTTGTATCATGTACCAACACCATGTGCAATAGGCCATGGAGAAAGCTGAGAGGAATAAGAAAGGAAGAGTCAACATGATATGGTAGCTAGAACAAATTATGGTCGAACAAGATCTCTGTGAAGAAGAAATAATTTCTATCATGACCAGGTCTAGAAAGAAGACATTGTAGGTTGATCCATAGAATATGGGTCAATTTCAAGTCCCCTCTTAGAATAAAAGGGAATCCCCTTTGTAGAATAATGATAAATTCCTTGTTCCACAAGCAACTAAAAAGAGGGATGCAGTCCCTAGAAGCCAAGAAAAGGGGATGAGTGCTCCAAAGTAGTATGAGAAGGAAAATAAAGAACAAATAAGTTCTAAAGATGAAGCACAAGAAAAGTTGAGATTTCCTTCCATTACTAAGAGATAGAGGATTGAAGCTACACAACAATACAAGAGGAAGTATGGTGAACTAGAGAAGAGGTATGAGAAGATCCACTTGGAAAAGTCAGAGTTTAATATTGTGGAAGAGATGAAGAGGACCCCCTCTAGAGCAAGTCTCTATGACACTCTCTTCATCCCTGGTCAGATAGATCTACTCAAGGCTTATTTAAGTAAAAATTCTCAAGAAAAATAGACTACCACAATTTTTAGCATACCTTCTAGAAAAAAGGAGATGACTCCTACAACCTTAAAGAACAAACCTCCTCCCTTTTATATCTCTTTGAGAATGGAAGGTTGGATAGTCCACAATTGTATGATTGATTTAGGGGCTTCAACCATAGTCATGCCCAAAGTAATCTATGATGAAATGGGTATGGAATATACTCGTTCCTATCCTGGAGTTCTGCAATTGGATGGTACACTAGTTAAGACCATTGGAGTGGTTAAGGATGTGCTGATGAGACTACATAGAGCCCCAGAGGTAACTATTGTACAAGATATTATAGTGGTAGACTTAGAGCCTTACTTTGGTCTATGTCTTTCTAGAGAGTTCACTACTAAGCTAGGAGGTTATATGTATTTGGATTACTCTGGCATGATGATTCCATACAAAGGCAAGAGAATAAGGATAATACCTGAAAAGCTTGTGTCCTATCACATTGAAAAAATAGAAGAAGACATGTGTAACCTCTCAGCTCTGGATGAAATTGAATTGGTAGAGAGCTTTGAAGAGTTAGAAGTGGAATATGAGTTGCCATTCAGAGAGGATTACAACCCTTTTGGGATAGGTATGGGCACTTATAACATTTCTTCTGAAATAGAGAAAAAGACCCTTGCCATATCTAATCAGTCATTGAGAGAGTCAAAAATTTGGATAATGCATTTTGATGGAGCAAGATGCAAAAATGGGGTTGGTGCTAGTGTAACTTTGAAATCTCCTTCAGAAGGTATGAAAAGTTTTGCTTATAGATTGACATGGTCTTGCACTAACAATGTTGTAGAATATGAGGCTCTATGTTTAGGATTGATGCAAGCAGAGAGTATGGGAATTAAAATATTGGATATATATGGTGACTCAGAGCTAGTAGTTAATCAAGTCATAGAGAAATGCAGTAGCAAGCACCATTACTTAAAATCATACAGGAATAGAGTATGGGATTTGATGGAATATTTTGATGCTTTAAACATCCACTCTATTCCTAGAAAATATAATATGTTGGCTGATTCTTTAGCTATTAAGGGTTCTAATTTCAACCCTTCTTCAGATCTTGGATCATCAAAGGACAAAAGAGTTAAATTAGTCTTCAGGCCTACAGTACTAGATAGATAGATTTTTTGGTAGGTTTTTGAGAGTGATGATCAGATTATTGACTTTCTAGTAAGAGAAGCTTGCTTATCTAGTGTGCAGGAAGATCTCCCTCAAGAAATGGATCAACAAGATGTTATTCAGTTGAAGAACAATCATATCCCTAAGGGTTTAATTACACTATAAAACCTCTTTGATAATGAAGATGGGAGGAAATCAAGAGCCATGGAAATCAATGATGAGATCTACAAAGAGATTGAAGTAGAAAAGGATAAGAAACTCAAGATTGGCATTCATTGTTCTCCAAAATAAGTGGAGGAAATTAAGGCCATATGCCTCAAATACCGAGATATTATAGCCTGGTCATATGAAGATCTTAAGGTATATGATAAAAATATCATTCAACACACTATTGAGCTAGAAGTTGATGCAAAGCCTTTTAGGTAGAAGAAGAGACCTGTGAATCCTAATATTGAATCCATAATGAGACAAGAATTGCTTAAATTATTGAAAGCAAATATTATCTACCCTATCAAACATTCTACATGGGTTGCTAACTTGGTCCCTATTAGGAAGAAGAATGGAGACATCCGCTTGTGTGTTGATTTTAGGAACTTGAACAAAGCATCATTGAAGGATCACTATCCTCTTCCTCAGATTGATTAGATTCTATAGATTGTTGTAGGGGCTGAAAGGTTTTCCCTATTAGATGGTTTCTCAGGGTACAACCAGATTTGGGTGAAGGATGAGGATCAATTCAAGATAACCTTTACTACTAAGTGGGGCACCTTTGCTTATTATAGAATACCTTTTGGTTTATCTAATGTAGGGGCCACCTTTTAGAGAGCCATGGACTATGCTTTTGGGGAGTTGATCAATAAGGTCATTCTCATCTACCTGGATGATATGACTGTGTTTTCTCATAAAAAACAAGCTCACTTAGAACACTTGGAGCAAGTGTTTCAGAAATATAGAGAATTTGGTATCTCCCTAAATCCAAAGAAGTCATTTTTTGTAGTCCATGAGGGCAAATTGTTAGGGCATGTAGTCTCTAAATAAGGGATGTCAATAGATCCTGATAGAGTAAAATCAATATTGGATCTCCCTCTCCCTATGAATAAGAAGGCTTTGCAATCATTCTTTGGGTAAATCAATTTTGTGAGGAAGTTCATTTCAGACTTTGCTCAAATTGTTAAACCTATTTTAGAATTGCTCAAAAATAATATGGAGTTCAAGTGGACTGAGACAAGGAAATAAGCTTTTGAGGCAATCAAGCAAGCCATTGCTACTACCCCAGTACTGGTAAACCTTGATTTTAGCAAGGATTTCATTTTGTATGCCTATGGAGCTGAGGAGAGCTATGCAATAGTACTAACACAAAAAAATGATGATGGAGAAGAACATCCCATATTTTTCTGGAGCCAAACTCTTCATGAGTACCAAACTAAATATAACTTTATTGAGAGACAAGTATTTGCAGTTATGAAATCATTGAAAAAGTTCAGATAATACTTGGCTCAAAGTAAAACTCTTGTTTATGTGGTACATCCTGATGTCAGAAGTTTCATCTTACAAGGAGAGTTGGGTGACAAGAGAGCTGGTTGGATTACCAAAATTCAAGAGTATGATGTAGAAATTTATCCTACAAAGTTAGTCAGAGGTAGAGCATTATGTCAGGGAATGACAACAAAAGTAGTCTCAAACCAGATATCAGCTTGTCAACCATCAACATCCAAATAGAGTGGGGATAGTTCTTTAGGAGATTCAGATTGGGTTGATCAGTTGACAAGTTACTTCCAAATAGGGGTATGTCCTCAAGATCTTAACCCTTCACAAATAAGAAGGTATAGGCTTCAAGCCTTGAAGTATGTTCTGTTACCAGAAGGGTTATATAGGAAGAATCTTGATGGAGTTCTTCTAAGGTGCTTGAGAGATGATCAGAAATAGAAGGTCATTGAAGAATTTCATGAAGGATTTTCAAGGGGACATTCTTTAGGAAGAGTTACTGCTATGAAAATTATAAGGGCAGGTTATTACTGGCCTACTATCTTTGCTGACACTTTCAAAGTAACAAGAGCATGTGATAAGTGCTAGAGATATGTAGGGAGGAATATAAATGCTTCATTTCCCCTTAAGTTTGTCCAAGTAGAAGAGCCTTTCTAATAGTGGGGATTAGATTTTATTGGAGTCATAAATCCTAACTCTTTAGTAGGTCATAAATATATTTTGACTGCTACAGATTACTTTACCAGATGGGTTGAGGCAATTCCAACAAAAATATTAGATCAAGATGTGGTGATTGAATTCATGGAAAGCTTAATCACAAGGTTTGGTCTCCCTAAAGCCCTAGTAAGTGATAATGGTCCAAATTTTATAGGTGCAAAGTACATCGAGTTTGCAAGCAAATATGGCATAAGTTTAAAGAACTCTTCTAACTATTACCCCTAGGGGAATGGACTAGTAGAGTCCACCAACAAGAATCTACTCAGGATTCTAAAAAGAGCACTAGAAGATAATAAAAGAAGTTGGCATCTTCTCTTAGAGCAGGCTCTATGGGTAGATAGGATTACTATCAAAAATTCTATCAAGACATCCCCTTATGCACTAGTATATGGTAAAGAGGCCATTCTACCCACCCATCTTGAGATACCAACTCTAAAATGGGCTAACCAAGATCATGAAGTAGATCAAAGTCTAGTAGAGGCTAGATTGATGCATCTCTTGTAGCTGGAAGAATAGAGGACCAAAGCATATGAGAGTTTCTAGAAACACTCTATAGATACAAAGGGATGGTTCGATAAAAAATCAAGGTTCAAGAAATTCAAAGAAGGTGACTCAGTTTTAAGATGGAATGTAGAGAAGTCTAAACTAGGCAATCACCAAAAATTTGATTCATTCTGGGAGGGTCCATTCAAGATAGTTGAAGTAAAAAAGAATAATGTTTTTCAGCTTCAAGATCAAAATGGAAATATGCAGCCAATCCTGGTCAATGGATATCACCTCAAGTTGCATTTCGAGTCAAGAGTTTCTTCCTGTGTAACATATGTACATATTTGTATTATAGTTTCATTTCTTGTTTGTTTTGCTTCAGCAATAAAGAAAAAGAAGGAAAAATGAAGTGTTAAAATCCATGAGGTGTTAAAATCCATGAGGGTTAAAATCTATGATTGGAAGGGAAGCTAAAGTGAGATCAAATGCCACAATCTATGACCAAAAGTGGAGTAAATATGCCTAAAAAAGAGTGCCAATGGGTCATAAGCTATAAAATGCTAAGAGCTCCATCCAATCAACATTGAGAGCTTCACTAACAAGTCATGGTACCTTACCACCAATTCATATGTTTGAATGCATGCGAACTTATTAACCATTTAGCTACCACATTAATGGTGGAAGATGCATGAGATGCTACTTAAAGCTAAAATTTAGAGGAAATTCATTTCGTGAACCTTGCCATTGAAGTTTACCAGAGCTTTGACTATGAAGAGAGGTGAATTTGTTGTGCATCCGAAGAGCTACCCTAGTACAATTCTTGTAAGAATGGCACCAAAAGTTGCAAAATAGGTCACTCAACCAACAAAGGGTGAAAATATGAACTACATTGACAAATCTTTGGTAGTTGTAGACACAAAAATGATATGGAAAATAAGAGATAGACTCAAGCAGGATATTGAGAGTAGATATGAGCTGGGACAACCACTTTTATTACAAGGTACTTGTGCCCTTCACTCTCTTTTATCCTTTTATGTCTATGATTCTATTCACCCATGTCCAGAGTTAGTTTCAGCAATAGTGAAATTTTATGACCCTAGGGCCAAAGTAGTAAAAATAGCCCAAGGTAAAACCCTTTTTCATATAATTGAACAACTCTGTTGCGACCTCTTTGCCATGGGAAAATATTACCTATAAACCCTAAGCTTTTTGACCTAGAAGAGCAAGCCAAGTATTACACACTAAAAAATCATAGTCAAAATGGCATCCATTTTAGGGACTAGGTATATAAATAGTTTAAAACCATAAGGTCTAGAGATGTCTTGCCCAGGACCCCAATTGCCACTAAAAATTTTGCCAACCCAGAACTATTTTCTATGTTAGCAATACTAGTAGGCCTAGATTCTGACCTCTATGTGAGAGACTGGTAGATAACTATAGTATATTGTATTTCTAATGAGAAAATGTATAGGATGCCCATGGGGAATGATAATAATAGACCAATATATTTTAATTGGTTAGCTTTCCTTACCAAAAGAATACATGAGCAGTTGGTGGCTATGAAGAGAGACCCTGAAACCCCTTCTTTCAGACACTGCTCTCATCTGGCTTGGATGTTCCTCAGTGCTACTAGAAAATAAAATCCTTGGATACCAGTCTTAGATAAAGATAATAATGGAAATCCCATACCAGTCTATTGTTGGACTAGGATTTTGAGCAGAATAGAGTCCTATTACAACTTTAATAGAGAATTCTTGGGACCAACTTTAGAAATTATGTATGGGCAATTCCCTAGACTTCCTCCCATAGTTAAAGAGCGATTGTAGATAAAGGAAGTTGAAGAGGGATACTGGTATGTTCTAATCGAGGGAACAATCATTAGGTTGTATGGATTCATAGAGAAACCATTCCTGCTACCACATTATGTTACCAATTAAATGTTTGCATTAGAATATTGTAGATAAGCAGATTTCATCAATTATAAATTTGGTACTAGGATAAAGAGGAAGGGAATAGTTGCCTATCCCCTCAATGTGGATGATATCACTGTAACAAGAAAGGGTTAGTATGAATAGATCACCTAAGCCCTAGAAAAGTTAGGACTCTACCAACTCCCACAAAGGTGGAGGTATGATCTAATTGACATATTTGTAGAAAATCTTAAGACTTTGAATGGTGAAAAGGCCACTAAATTTGAGAAGACTACTCGGCCAATGATTGAAAAGCATAGAAATAATAGAGAAGTTTCCCTACTTGAATGGAATATTAGTAATATGGAACCTCTACCACCATGGAGATATTTTTATGAACATGTGCAAGACTATGATCCTAAGCATAAGAAAAAACACCAGCTCAAGGAACCAAATATTCAAGATATGCAAGAGAATTATGGCTGGTCAAAGGGTAAAATTTTGGAATTGTGGAAGATGAGAGTTGAAAAGGATACAATAGCCCCCAAATATGGTAATCTTATTGATCATGAGTTTGAGGAAAGATATGATACATACTATGAAAATTGGACAGCCAAGGGAATTAAAAGCCTAGCATTAAGCTTTAGAAATGTAGAGACAAGCAAAGCTAAAAAGGGTAAGGCCAAGGCAAAAAAAATTAAAACTAATAAAAATATCAAGACCCAACACCCTCAGCTTCCCCTCCTACACAAACTCAGTAGGAATATACTACAATTATTACACCACTAGCTACTAAAGAAACACAATTTATCTTTGAGCCTTCACTAGAGCAAGTACAACAATACCCAGTAGGGACATCTCTAATGCAAAATATGGGATATGCTAGTGGTGGCCTTGGTGCAAATGAATCTAGGACTACAAAAATTATCTAGGTGGAGAAAAGGCCTAAATGCATGGCTCTAGGAGCACATTCCCCACCAAAGATAAAAAGGGTAAAGAAGATGAGGCTATAGATCTAACTCCTATCAAGTTTACTACTGGAGCCTCTTCTAAACCTATAGATCCCCCTATCAAAGAAGTTGTAGTACCATCCCCTCAACATCAAGAAGGTACATAAAGGTAAAGCCTCCACTACTATTGTGTTCAAGAGAAAGGCAAAATATTTAATGAAGGAGAAATAAGAGAGTTATAAGAAATAAAATTTGGATGAGATATAATTTGCATAATACCGATTAAAAATAGAGCAATTTATTCAGTAGAAGCAACAACAAAGTGTCAATGATATTTTTTAGTTGTCTACTTTGGTAGACATATGTATGGTTTCTATCTCTTCTTCTCCTCTTTCTTCTCCTTCCCCAAATAAATATCCCTCCCTTTCTCAATTTCAAGAGGAACAAGTACCATCATCACCACCTCATAATCCTCCATCATCTCATCCCATTCCATCTCCACCTCATTCACCACAAATCCCCATATCATCATCACCTCCAACTCATACTCATTCACCTCCAATAACATCATCATCCATACCTATGGAGGGGCTATCACTTCCATCTTCTCCACCCATATTCGTAGCTACAATTTTAGTCATAGTTGTAACCCCTACCATAAGCATAGATTCTACCATTATCACCATAACACCTCTCCCATCTGTGCAAATACTATTTTTCCCTTCACTCATTATAACTTCTATACCCATTGATCATCCAATAGTAGCCTCTCTATAGAATATTAGGAGTGCTTCATTGAAGACTCAAAACTATTGGGGTAAGAAATTAGCCCAACCTTCCAAGAGGGTTGCTTGAGTGAGAAATTCCATGATGGTTGATCCAGTGGCTAGATAGAGGATGAAGATCAAACTTACTCCTATGGTCAATAAGCTAGAAGAGGACATGGTAGTTGAAGAGTACTAGTTGGAAGAGTAGACTGAAGATATCTCCCAATTGGTCTTAGAGGATGAATTTGTCATAGCTAGAGTTAGGCTGGAGACTATGTATGTGCAAAGTGATATCTATAGGGAGAAATATGAAAAGTTGGAGGAGAAGGTTGTAAAACTAGAAGCCACAATCAGTGACCAGAGAAAAGTGGAAAAGGCTGTAAGGAATGAAGCCAAAAAGTGGTAGGACAAGTTTCAAGAAATGGTCCAATATAAGGAGCAAAATGAACAGTTGAAGAAGCAGAATGAAAAGTATGCCAAACAAATACAGTCTTTACAGCAACAACTCCAAATTGAGAAAACCAGAGCTGCAGGTTTCTCCAAAGACAAGGTGAAACAAGTCAGGAAAGAGATATGGTCTAAAGTTATGGAGAAGTGCTCTAGGATTCAACCTATAATTGACTTCATGGATGAGGCTAGCCACTTATTGCAAGACACTAAAGAAGATTTGGAGAAGATACAACAAATGGTGCCTCAAGCTGAGAGGATATTCAAGTTGTCTGAGGCAAGATGCAGTGAGCTTGCTAAACCCATTCCCAATAGAGATTGGAACACTGTGAGATTGATAACTAGAATTATTCTAAGAAAGAATGGACTGATTCAGAAAGGATGGTTATTAATAGATAATATTGAAAGTAAACTATAGAATATTGTTGACATAAACCAAGAAATGATGCAGTATGGCTTCCAAGGATTTTGGGATGAGGAGAATTCTCTCTTGAGTAACAAGGAGCTTCAAGCTAACTTGAGTTCTATTATACAAGATGAGTCTGAAATTGATGCATGGTAGGACCCTATTGAGCAAGATAAGGTGATCCAGCTGATAAAAGACTTAACCAGACTCAAGGATTTAATGGAAGATCTGGTAGATTGGGGACTCTCTATGTCTTATGAGAAGACCACCAAGCTATGGTTTATTCATCAACAAGTTATGGAGATATCTAATCCTACCCAAGCTACTTGGATAAAGCTTTGAAGATATTGGACCATATGGTTCAATTATTTGAAGAAGATGAAGAGGAAGAAGATGATGATGAGGAAGAAGAAGAAGTTGAAGAGGAGGAGAATGAAGATAATAATGAAGATGAACAAGAAAGAAATGATGAGGAGATGCACCAAGAAGAGGGTGACCAGGAGGAAGAGAATGTAGAAGACACTAAAAATGTGCAAGAGCAAGAAATTGAAGAATATGATCAATAAGAAAAGGTGTAGGAGTAATGAAATTTTGCTGCAAAATAATTTTGAGTGCCATAGCTAGTGAAGTAGTTATAGAGACATCTTTGTGAATGGTTTTGATTCTGACAATGTTAGAGGACAACAAAGAAGCATGAACCTGTGAAAAGACATGTGAAGGTCATGATGCTGAGTTGCAAGGAAGAAGACCATCTTTTGATCAAGTCTATAAAAGGGTATTTTTATGAAAGAGTTATTTTTTTCTTTTTTGTTTTTTTAATGAGGAAGTGATTTTTTGAATCATAGCCATGTAGCTAAACTTGTGGAAGAAGGAGTAGTCCCCTACAAATATGATCTATATTTACCTCTTGCATGATTTCCATGTGAACCATTATTCTCTGAGCATCTTCACAAATATTTGAGAGAGTGATGGTCATAAGGAAGTTATTCTATGAAGCATAAATTGTAGATAGTTAGAGTCTATTCTATCCTCCATTTCCCTTCATCCACTCATCCCATTCATTGCATAGAATTCTCCCTCCATTTCATTCATTCATATTTCCTTTCACTCATCTCTATTCATTTAAGAATTTTGATTCACTATTATTGAATAATTCCCATCCCTATTATTTTGACTCTTGATGCCCAATGGATAAGACTTTGAGTTCTCAAGCTTTGCGAGCAAATCTCCCTAGGAGGCACCAGAATGTAGGCCCAAAAGACCACATACTTAGCAAATTTTGTAAAATATTTGAAAATTTTGACTAAGTGTTGAGATATGCCTTGGACCCTGATGCAATGTTAAATTTTGCTCAGCCCAATATAATGTTAAATTATGTGGAGCTCAATGTAATGTTATAATAAGTGAGATCGCAGCACAATATTATAATTCATGGTCAAAGTAGTCAAGCTCACCTTGCAAGCAATTTGGATCACAAAATTTTGAAGGAGCGGTTCAAAATAGTGTTATTTTTTGTGCGCCTAAGGAACAAGTGTTAAATTTTGTGTCAGCACAATACATGTTATAATCCACGGTCAAAGTAGTCAAACTCGCCTTGAAGGTATTTCAAGTCATGGATTAGAGGGGATTAGAGGATAAATTTTAAAGGCTATGATAAAATCTGCACGATGAGATGCTATGATAAAACCCATGGTCAACTTGGTCAAATATGGCATCGTTGGATTTCAAGATGCGATAACAAGCAAGTGTTATTTTTCATGTGGATCAACTTCTTTGAAGATTCTAGGGTCAACTTGGTCAAATTTGGCATTATAAAATTCTAAAGATCAGTGGGGAGAGAAGACTTCCATTCCATGTGATGTATACCATATTATTTTCCACACGATGCATACCATGTTATTTTCCATGCAGGCTCAGTGGAGTGTTATTTTTTGCTCAGACTTAGTATAGGTTATTTTCCACACGATGCATGGTCGAATTTAGAATTGCAAAATTTCAAGGAGTGGATTGGGACATGGTTCAACATGGAGTGACCCAGAACAAATAAATCACCCTCGAATTGAGATAAACTATTCCCCGTTGTGGTCAAACTGGTCAAACCACTCCAGCAAAAAAATTAACTTGTTTATTACAGTAAGTCTTATGATGTGAAGTCTAAATAAAGAAAACATGTTACTAATCATGATCACAATGTATACCAAATTTACCCTCTGAGCACCTAATCTTGATCATTCAAAGGTAAATCAAGGGTCCACAATCAATTTAGATTGATTACGTAAAATGAGGATGCAACACTAAATGTAATATTGTAGGTTTTTTGTATGAGTCAATTTTGAGCTAAAGAAAAAGGGACGAGAAGATAAAGAGATGCAGAATCAAGATCTCCAACTAGATTTAGTTGTAGATATACAGTGGTAAATCCATGGCAAGAATAGAGGATGATCTAGACCACCCTTCAACCAGATTGATAGCCAAAAGTTGTGAGAAACCGAACAAATTTTAGAGGCTATATTGCAGAGAATCCATGGAGCTCAACTCCCCTTCTTTCTTGAAACAAATAAGAGGCTGCCACCTCAGCACCTTGTTGATTTGACATACTTATTTCCTTGTAATGTTCCTAACACTTATAATCTTTCAAATTACTGCAAAAACTATAAATAGAGATTGAACCCTCATTTTGAAGGGTTGGCTCTAAAGTGTTTGCTTGCCCTACTACTATATTATTTTATTGCAAATCAATAGAAGGAGCATTACTTGGATGTTTGCCTTAGGTACTATGTCTTCTTTTCTTGTGGATTTTTAATTTGTGAAGTCATTTCTGCTATTGCTATTATGGTTAGTCTATTCTACTGTTATTGGATTGCTAACTTAGAGCACCTTGGAATGCTTCATGTTTAAATATATGCTTGGAAAGAACTTTTTTTATTAGTCAGAGTATTAATCTAATTCTGTTATTTGGATTGTTAATACCCTAGACATTTGAAATAGTTCTTGAAGTATGTTTCTGTTCTTTAATGATGAAGATCATTGGTTTTAAATGTTGTTAGTCTCAAGTGTGGAATATTGGAAATTGATTTGTGGAAGGTTTTTTTGTATATGCCTATGTTGTTAGCTTTATCCAGCCACTATTCATTCATTACTTTCCTAACCCTTATCCCATTTCTATCCCTATATTTACACATTTAATTGAGCTTAAATGAGTCAACACTCAATTAGTTGGCAAGGTATACCAGCCTACTCTAGAGGTTGGGTTAAAGCACTCTTTAACTCATCCAATATCATGGTTTGGGCTATGATTAGCGGGTGCTTACCTTTCAAATCATTGCATATGGTAGTCACAGTTTCAATATTACCTTCATGTCAATTCATACCCCAACAAGAAGGATATTTTTATGGGATGTTTTGATTCTATAGGGGTTTTGGCCAGTTGATCAACTATGACTTATCCTTTTAGTGATTTTTGATTGATGAACTCCATATTAAATTTTCTAAGGGCTATGATCCATTTAATAGTCCTACTTGATAGGTAAGATTTTTATATAAGGTAACGTAGATGTTCTACCCTTGCTAAGATAGGTTTGTTGGCTAGGCATGTAATGTCTCAATTTTAGAGATGAAAAACTACAGCAAGGCACAAATTTTCTAATGGTGTGTAATGAAATTCATAATTTATGAAAGTCTTGCTTATATAGTAGAC
Source organism: Wollemia nobilis (assembly GCA_028583015.1). NCBI lineage: Eukaryota > Viridiplantae > Streptophyta > Pinopsida > Araucariales > Araucariaceae > Wollemia > Wollemia nobilis. The sequence continues at coordinate 1,121,287 of JAQPPZ010000220.1, read as the reverse complement.
AACCCTTTCTCAATGTTGTTCATCATATTGAGTTAATAATGCCCTAAGGGCATGTTAGGTAGCAACTATGTATAGCAGTAATGATTGATTTAGTTTTGGAGGTATTAGGATGGGCAGTTTTATGAGATAAGTCTTTAAGGCTTTGAAAACCTTTTGGCATCCATCATCCCACTCAAACTTTGTTTCTTTATTAAGTAATCTAGAGAAGACTTGGCATTTGTTCACTAATTATGAGATAAACCTTTGAATGGATTATATTTTCCTTGAAGGTTGTGTAATTTTTTCAAGTTTGTGGGTGGTAACATGTTGATTATTGCCATGATTTTGGAAGGATTGACCTCAATTCCATGATAAGAGATGATAAACCCTAATAGTTTTCCTGATGTAACCCTAAAAATGCACTTTTGGGGTTTTATCCTAACTTTGTATTCTTGTAATCTTTCAAAAATACATCTAAGGTCTTTAACATGATCTTTTCTTTTCTTGGAGTAACCCAAGATGTCATCTACATAGTCTTCCATGGTTTTATGCATAAGATCATGAAAAATATATGTCATGGCTCTCTGATATGTTGCTCCTACGTTCTTAAGTCCAAAAGGCATAACTTGGTAGCAAAAGGTCCTCCAAGGAGTTGTGAAGGTTGTTTTAGATTGGTCTTTGAGTGCAATATTTATTTTATTATACCCTAAGAATCCATCCATTAGAGATAATATTTTGGATCCTACAATGAAATCTACTATCATGTCTATGTTTGGTAAAGGAAAGTCATATTTTGGGCAAGCATTGTTTATGTCTCTAAATTCAATGTAAATTTTAATGGATACCTCTTTCTTACTGATAGGAATGATGTTGGAGATCCAATCCAAATAATCAATGGCTTTTATGAAGCCAATGTCTAAAATTTTTTGTAGCTCATCTTTTACCAAAGGAGTGACTTTAGGGGTGTATCTTTCTTAATTTTTGTTTAACAGGTTTGGAATCTGGTCATACTACCAAATGGTGGACTACCAATGAGGGATCCAATCCTAGCATGTCATCATATGTCCAAGAAAAAATGTCATGGAATTATTTTAGTAAGTCTATGTATGTTATTTGTTCCTTTTGAATTAGGACTTTTCCTAATTTGAAAATACGAGGATTTTGCTTTGTACCAATATTGACATTTAATTTTTCTTCAATCAAGGCTTGGGACTCATCCTCAAAATGCAAAGGAGTGGCTAACACTCCTAACTCCTCAAGATCTTATGGATCTAAAGCCACTTGTTCTAATTTGAGAGGTTGGGTGGAATCCAAGTTGAAAATTTGTTTAAGGGATTCCTCAATATGATGTTGATTAGAAGTTTCTTCCATGTCATCATATTTTGGATTTCCTATTGATTATGGGTGTAGGATTGTTAACATGTTAATGCTACCAAAGCATATAGTTTTATAGGGTATTCTATTTAGGAGTGACCATAGTTCTTCTTCATCTTCATCTCCCTATTGAGAAGCATGTAGAGATTTGGGATAGTTATCTTCACTATCTTCCTCTAGTAGGGGTGAAGGTTCATTTTTACCTAGGATGAATTTGATTCCACATCAACCTAGCCAAGGTTTCAATTCCAACAGTTCTTTAATGCCTTATTCATAATGGCCTAATCCCTTACATTGATAGCCCATGTTAGTTATAATTTATTTAGATATGGAAAATGAGGGTGACTTGTAGTGTTGACCCCAAAAAAGGTTAACCATATTTTTGAGGCCAAGTCCACATTTGTGCTATGCACCCTATTCCTGTGGGGAACACTCCAAGTCACCTATATGCACTGGTTGTGCACCCCGAGCCAAACTCGTGTGCTCCACACCAATGGATCATGTATTCCCCTAGGCGGGTGTACAAGGTTGTGCACTCTGTCAATAGTCCATGTGCTTTGTGGGGATGTAGAGTGCATGATAGTCCCTTGGGGTACACAAGGTTATGCACCCTAAAGTTCAGTGTGCACCTCACTATGGAGTGCACTACCTTAGCCAGAGTGCACAAGGTTGTGTGCTCTACTCCAACCAAGTGCACTCCACTTGAAAACATGAGATTTTGGAAAAAAAAGGATAAACTAAAAATGCAATGTAAATGAAACTAAAATAACGCTTAAACCCTATGTTATTGAAAAATGCGTAAAAAGAAAGAACATGAACACAAGATATCAAAGCAATATAAAAATTGGCCCTTTTATTGATATGCTTTTCAAATTTGTGTTACAATGCATCTCCTTCCTTTTTAAGGGATAGGAGCGTTAAATGTTGGTCTTTTACAACTTGTTTTAGAATTCCTTCTTCCGCGTGCCCACATGTAAGATGGGCAAACCAAAACGTTGTCGTCGCTTGCGTTGATAAAGGTAGATTCCTCGTTGCTCCTCTAATGCTGCAAATCTGTGTTCAAAGAAACAAACAAAGAATCAGTAGCACCTATGTATGAAAAATAAAAGATAAATCTAACGATGGTTAAAATGAATCTAAATGAACTGAAAACTTGACAAAAGCATAAACATGAAACTAGCTAAATACTACAAAAGAAATAAAGCGGGGGGTGCCCGAAGGCAAACCACCCGCGGGTGAAACTTTGCTTTGACACCAATCCACTTGGGATGGGTCCGAAACCTGATGTGATGTGTTGTCGACAAATTGGTAGGATATTGTGGTCAAAAAAATTGGGTTTTGGTTCTTGATTCGTGCCTTCAAAAGTCACCCAATAACCTCTCTTTCAATTAAGAGATTATGGACGTTGAAAGCACAAATCACAAGTAAGTGAATTAGCAACACTTCATCGCTCAAAATGCTCCTTCTCTGTATATCTTTTGGGTGAGGAAGCTCACCATTTTATAGACCCAAGGGGTCTCTTTGAATTAACATGCAAAATTGTTTCTTTGCATGAATGCTTTTTGTGTGAAGAGAAGACTTCTTCTTGATCAAGGGCTTCTTAACTACCTTTGTGCATGTCTTTGTATGTTTTAGAAAAACTCACTTGCACTCCCATGCAATGAAGGGATAGCTAAGTGGCAAATCTGAGTTGTCTTAAAAAGCTCACTCCCATTCCCATGCAGTGAAGGGAGAGTTAATTGGCAGATATAAGTTGTCAAAAGAACTCACTTGCACTCCTATGTCATGCAAGAAAATCTAAGTGGCAATTCTGAGTTGTCTTGTGCCAAGATCTGACTTTTTGTTGGTCAAACCTGGCGTTCGTCCCACCCTGAAGTGAGCGCTGGTAATCGTCTCTAGGTGAGACGAGTACTAGTCCGCACTCATCCCTGGATAGGACGAGTACAAACCGCACTCATCCCTGGGTGGGACGAATAAGCAATAAAGTGTCTAAAAGGTGCCAAATTGATCCTTGACTTGTAAAACTGCTGTGTGAGTGGTTAAAACCATTGTTTAACCTCTGGGGGCTGCCCTGGGGGCTGTGTGTGTTAGTGTGATCAGTGCTTGTTGTCACATAATTGGATTGGTGCTATTTTGGTGTCTACAGATGCCCCTTTTTGGGAAGCGTTGTGCAAGGTGCAGTGCTGAGCAAAAATATATAACCAAAGCACTAATGATTAGTGTTTCTCAGTGACCTAACCAACTCTTGATGCCCCAAGTATGGAAAGGGCATGCATTCTTGAATCCTCGCTTCTGACGAGCTAAGGAACTTAAATCAAGCATTAACCTGGTTCGGTGAGGTATTACTTGAACTTAGACATTGATCAGTCATGAAGAGGCAAAGGGCGCAACCTTTTGTTGTGGGAACCTTGAGTTCATGATTCACAAATGCCAAGTATATGATCAGTTGGTGATAATTGCTTGTTTGCTGCCCCAAGCAGGGGCACGATTATCTTTTGCAATGATCCTTTGAATGCATGTCATTTCCAAGACTAGGTATATTGGTGTTGATTGGCAACTAAGTGTGACTACCCCCTCAAGCGACGAATCGATGAGGGAATGACCGACATGAGAAAAGCGACGAGTCGCTTGACCCAAGATGACTTAAGTGATGATGTTGTCAGATGTTATCCGATGCATGCTCGAGCAGTTTCCTGATTGTTTTGACCTATTTTTGGTGGGTGTGAACCCATTTTGGAATGCCATTTGGGGTTAGCATTGGCAAAAATCCGTCTTCCTGTGGAGCGGTCCGGCTATGGTAGCCTTCTTAGGGAGTAGGATAACGACAATTTAGACCTCGACATCAGTTTTCTTATGCCAAGAGGTTAAGTGCAAGAGCCTTTTGTCCGGCAATTTTTAGTGGTTTTGTTGGCATTTGTCATTTTTATGTTTTGGTTATTTTTGATTTTTTTTTTTTTTTTTTTTTTTTATTCGTCTCGGGGGGGACGAACGCCAGGATGATACTCGTCCTGGGGTGAGACAAGCGTGCCACGATGGTACTCATCCTGGGGTGGGACGAGCACACCGTAGAGGGAAAAGTGCTCATCCCGGTCAGGGATGATTACCAGCTAGCAAAAAGTATAAATATGCGAAAATGACAGATTTGGCTCATTTGCACTGTTCATCGATTGCAATTTGGAGCTCTAGGGAGGAGGAGGTAGATTTTCTGACGCGAAGCGCTGCAAAATTTTCCAACCACCATGAGTGCACAGACCGGGTCATCAAGCGAAAGAGTCAAGGTGAGACCAGTGAGTGCACTATCTCCTCGAGTTTGAATTTTGAAAAATGCAAATGTGTTTTTATTGTGTTTTTCGTTTGTTTAAAACATGAAACCCTAATTAATTAAATTAGGAAGTTGAAGAGAATTCTAACCAAGTATGAGACAGAAGCAGGACAATACATAAACTATAATAAGAGTAGCATCTATTTCTTTAACACGCCTGGTGGGAGGGAGGAAAGAATAGCTAACCTCTTCGGTTGTGGAAAGGAGCTTCTACCAAAAACTTATCTAGGCATGCCTATGTTCGAAGGAAGAATGAAGGCTACTTTGTGGAACTCGCTCATTGACAGGATCTCCAAAAAGTTAGCGAGGTGGAAGGGCAGCCTTCTCAACTCCGTAGGAAAAGCCTTATTAGTTCAAACTACTTTACAGAGCATTCCAATTTATCGCATGTCTCTATTTAGAATGCCTGCAAAGGTCCAAGCTACATTGGAGCTAATTCAACGCAACTTCTTATGGTCAGGTTCAGAGGAGAGAAAGAGAATTTCGTTGGTAGCATGGAATCAGGTGTGTGCAAGCAAGGATCAAGGGGGCCTGGGGTTAAAGAGAATGAAAGAAATGAATCAAGCTCTGATTGGCAAACGAGTATGGAGATTTATCAATAATGATCAATTGGGATGGGTAAAACTTCTTAAGGAAAAATATATCAGAAATAATCAGGACTTCCGAAAGTCGATAATCTTCCTAGAGGATCCTATTTTTGGAATTTTTTGCTCGAATTTCGGGAGGTAGTCAGGAAAGGCATCAGATGGAGAATTGGTAATGGAAGACAAGTGGACTTTTGGAAAGACCCGTGGTTGGAAGAGGCCCCTCTGAAAGATAACTTAGACCTTTAGGTCCTCCAACATAAACTTTCGAAGGAAATGGGAGGAAAAGTAGGGGATTTTATTGTTGTAGCACCAGAAACTTCTTCTTGGAAGAAAATCACAGTTCATAATCTGTCAGAGCAAGAGAAGGTGGCCCTAACCAAACTCAATGATGCTTTAAGGGTGTTCCCAATCATTCCCGGGGGAGGAAGAGACAAGGCGATTTGGGGCAAAACTACAAGTGGGATCTATTCAGTAAAAACTGCCTATAAGTTAATCCACTCAGGATTCAATGGCTAGACTCCGACTTCGTTATTTGGTTAAATAATTTAACCCCAAAAATAGCTTTCTTCTTTTGGTTGGCAGTTCAAAATAAGATCCTGACAATAGATAATCTGCAAAGGAGAGGTTTCCAATTCATCAATCGATGTATCTTGTGTGAGAAAGCAATAGAATCTGTAAGTCATATATTTTTAACTTGTGATTTTTCTTGTACAGTCTTCCAAATGATCCTGTCCAAATTTCATATAGATTGGGTCTGTCCAAATAGCATGTCTGACTTCTGCATACAGTGGGCTTCCCCCTTCCGGGCAAAGCTTTTGACTTGGCTCTGGAAGCTCGGCTTACCCCATTTTTTATGGGGGATATGGAATGAGAGAAATAAGAGAGTATTTAAAGGACGTAAGAAAGATCCCGGGTTATGTGGTAATAAAATAATCAGAGCTTTGAAAGAAAACTAGAAAACTTTCTTCTTCAAAAATGAGACCATGTCTCTAAGGGAAAGGAGGATTTTGCGGAACTGGGGAGAGGAACTTCCAGACCTAGACATTACAACCAACCCACGGGATGGTGTCAAGTGGATACCCCCCACACAAAAGTGGGTTAAGTTTAATTTTGATGGGGCAGCTAAAGGAAATCCGGGGGCTGCAGGAGCAGGAGGAGTTTTGAGAAATGAGGAAGGAAAAGTGGTCCTTGCCTTTGCAGAGCCTTTGGGAACTCAAACAAATCATTTTGCGAAGCCCGAGCACTGCATGCGAGGCAATGAGAATTGCCGGACTTGAGGGTTATAAGGAAGTTATCTTTGAAGGGGATTCGCTTAATATAATCAAGGCAATTAAGGAGGATAAAGACCCCATCTGGACCATATTGGAGCTTATCCTAGAAGCAAAGATTCATAAATCTCATTTAGTTAATGCCCGAATCCAACACACCTTCAGAGAAGGGAACCAGGCGGCGGATCTAATGGCAAATATTGTAGTTTCTGTTGGGGAGATGCAAATTTGGAAGGATAACTTCCCTCAAGAACTATTGGTGTTGGCTGCTAGAGAAGAGCTAAGATCAAACCTGTTAGAGCATCAGGAGATCATAGGGGTTGATGATGAGTAATCCGACGAGATGGAATTAGGCGGAAAAGGCATCCCATTTGTTGGGGCCCGGGAGGTGACAAGTGTACGATACAGACAACCTAGTGTTAGTAAGTGCTAGGTGTTGTTTGGTTTTTGTTTTATCTCGAATAGTCAAGCGACAAGTATAGGACCGTGGACTCTAAGTATGGCTTAATGTGAGTCTTAGAAAGATCCATTTTGTATTTTGATTATACGGGCTTGATGCTAGAACCAGCCCATTTTGACTTTGTAAAAGGTTTGTGGACCTTATAACCACCTCTACCTTATACCAAAAAAAAATTAAAAGGTGAATGAATGAAACCAAATGAAACGTGGATGCAAACCGATGGAAACTTAGATGAAAAACCATAGGATAAACCCAAAATGAAACTTAGAGTAACACTTTAGGGTAACCATGGTTATAAAAATGTTTGTTTTTGATGTGAATGGTAAAACTTAGGTCGAAACCGTAGGTAAACCATGCCCATTTTTATTGTAATTTTTATGGAATTAAAAAAATGAAAAATTGATGAATTTTTTTGGTTGAAATGGTAAACTTAGGTCGAAACCGTAGGTAAACCATGTCGAATTTTTTTTTTTTTTTTTTAATGGAATTAAAAAAAAATGAAAAATGGATGAATTTTTTTTGTTGAAATGGTAAACTTAGGTCGAAACCATAGGTAAACCATGTCGAATTTTTTTTTTTTTTTGATGAAATGTAAGATGAAAACTAAATGAATTTTTTTTTTGTTTTGAAATGGTAAACTTAGGTAAAACCGTAGGTAAACCATGTCAAAAAAAAAAAATTTGATGAAATGTAAGATGAAAACTGAATGAATTTTTTTTTTTGTTTTGAAATGGTAAACTTAGGTAAAACCGTAGGTAAACTATGTCAAAAAAAAATTGTTTTTGATGAAATTAAAAAAATAAAAAATGGATGAATTTTTTTGTTGAAATGGTAAACTTAGGTCGAAACCGTAGGTAAACCATGTCAAATTTTTGTCATTTTTGATGAAATTAAAAAATGAAAAATGGATGAATTTTTTTGTTGAAATGGTAAACTTAGGTCGAAACCGTAGGTAAACCATGTCGATTTTTTTTTTTTTTTGTTATTTGTGATGAAATGTAAGATGAAAACGTGATGAATTTTTTGTTTTGAAATGGTAAACTTAGGTAAAACCGTAGGTAAACCATGTCAATTTTTTTTTGTTTTTGATGAAATGTAAGATGAAAAATTGATGGATTTTTTTGTTTTGAAATGGTAAACTTAGGTAAAACCGTAGGTAAACCATGTCAAATTTTTGTTGTTTTTTTTTTTTTTTTTTTTTTTTTTTAATAGATGTACATGTGAATGAAAGATGTTACTATACAGTTATGCATTTTTGTACATGTGATGGTAATTTGATGCATGTTTTTGATGTGTGTTATTTTCTGTGATGTGCAGGTGGTGAAGAGTCGACATCGGGTATCGACTATTTTTTCTAATGCCCGCGAGGCATTGAGTGCTGAGGACTGGGAGTGGCTTGATGCCTTAGGGCTCAAGCATGTGGCTCGGTTGGATGCAGTTGTGGTATATCGGGCATACATTACAGCTTTGATCGGCCTATGGGATGTTCGGACGAACACCTTCCATCTTTCGACAGGGGAGATGACCGTCACCTTAGAGGACGTATATCAGATTCTTCGAATTTCGATCGACGAGATTCCCATCCGGACGACGCCACGAGGCCAGAGGATGGCTGTACTGACATGGTATTTTGGACATGGAGAGGATGAGGATGGGATGACCTCGTTGGAGAGGGCGAAGCTGGATTGTCAGATTGGAGGGATTCTGGTATGATATTGGTATGCAAGAGGAATGTTGGGAGTGAGGCATGCACTACTCATGAGCCTCATTTCCAACATGCTCCTGCTAGACTCGTCAAGAGCGAGGTTCCCATGGAACCTATTGGAGGTGGTGTGGCAGTTAGTGGATTGTCTAGTGACAGAGCCAGTGATTATGAGATGGGGCCAGACACTTTTGGCTCAATTGTATGATGAGTTGTATGAGGTTCGTTGTCGGAGGCGGAAGGGGATTGGCTATAGTTATTTGTTACAGTGCTGGGCATGGTAGCATATAGCCGTAGAGCGACCATGAGGGCTACCTTGGACTACACAGGCAGACATGGTGGACAGAGATATTGGTTATGGTGCTCTATGGTATCGATATGAGGAGCGAGGGCAAAGTCGACGATTTGCGGGAGACGTGGACCATTACAAAGATGCATTGGCATGATTGACTCCCAGAGATGTGGTATGGAGGCCATATCGGGATTTTCCCACATGGCTAGAGGCTGATGAGTGGCTTTGATGGGTTCAGAGGGGGAGATGGGTGATTGGTCGACACGGGACGAAGCAGGAGTACTTTCACTACCTTCGAGTGACACAATAGTTTGGGGTACGCCAGGGGTTTCCTGAGGAACCCGTAGTCTATCGGCATCGAAGTGATGAGAGGACCCTAGCTACACCGATCCTCGAGCCATTGGGGGAGGAGTCGGATACAGTACTAGACATTTCGAATGTAGATGATGTCGGAGTGACTGTCGAGTACCAGGAGTGGTGGATGCTTCGATAGTGGCGAGGTGAGGGGCCATTGGGAGGAGATGAGGCAGCGGGAGGTGAAGAGGGGGTCGAGGCACCAGGAGAGGGTTGGGGAGCTCCTACGGATGTGGATATGGTGGAGGTGGCAGATGCAGGAGAGGAATTTGGGGATGAGGAGCAGCCAGAGATGCAAGATGCTCCGAAGCCGACTATGCAGGGGGATACAGAGGCGGGGTTGCGCGTAGAGGTGGCATGATTAACGGAGGTGTTATGGAGGTGAGATGGAGAGCTTGGGGAGATGATGCAGGAGAGGGATCACCTATGGACACAATTGGCAGAGCAGGAGAGCACAAGAGTTGTGTCTCACCAGTAGGATGGGGATACGGATGCTACATGGGAGAGGGATCTCCTGCGGGTGCAGCTAGCACAGCGCGATGATGCCATCATGTACTACCGTAGGCGAGAGGCAGAGTGGAGGCAACGGGAGGCAAATTGGGGGCGACATCGGCTAGAGATGGAGGGTGAGATTATCCGCCTTGGTGGGCGAATACCAGAGCCTCCGACGAGTGGCTCGTCATACCGAACGAGAGACAGCGGGACAAAGCAATCGGCATCATCCCGTCGCAGGCGGCGAGATGAGGGAGGCACTAGTGGGCATGATGCAGGGGCGAGCAGTCGCCCTGAGAGATCTCAAAGGACTGATACTATAGGGGGTAGTTCTCGTCGCACCGATCCTGCATGATCATGGTGGCCGACGCCCTAGGCTGGGGGTTTTTGAGATTTTGGATGATGGGAGCGAGGTCCGAGGACCAGTGTACTGTAGCCTGTGGGCAATTTTGTTATGATATATATATACAAATGACTCTTTTTGGTGTTTATACATTTTTCATGATTTATTTTTATGTACATGTTTTTACATTGATGTATGCATATGCGATTATGAATGCGATGGTTCTAATTTGTATGATGTATGCATATGGAATGAATGCAATGAATTGTTGATGATTTGTCAAGGCACCATAGACTGTACAAGATTTGGATTGGACTTGCTAGAGTAATGGGATTAATTTGTGGAATGCTTGTGCATGTGAAAACTTTGTTTTTTTTTATTTTGTCTATTTTTTGATGGTGATGTATGGAATGAAATGTACCGGTTGTTTGAAAATGTAGTTAAGCTTTTCCGAGATGCAGATATTTTAACTAACTAGCCAAGACTCGTACATTTATCTCGTGAGACTTTTGAACAAGGTCTAAATCCGACTTGAATTTAACCTTGTTCAAGTTCCCTGTATTGAGTTTGTTTATGTGTTATTCATCAGGATACCACCAGTGCCAGATGGGCTTTCAATCGAACCTGTACTGAGGATCACCTAATTAGCTCCACTAACTCCTTTATTGTATTTAGTCAGATTAATCTACGATGCTATCTAGGATACCATAAGCTAGCTCATCCACATGCAAACATTGATCCGCACACAAGTTAATGTGACGAGATATATCGTCATGCGGGAGGTTTACCGCCGGTGACCGATAGGCTATCAACCAAACCGATACTGAAGCTTGCCTCATGACTTGTCGAAATGTTGAGAGTTCCAGGGATTCAAGTTCGACTCCCTTCTTTTCTTCAATTGTATTGGGATACTTGCTCTTTATAGTGATAAAATCACTATTTATTTTTGTTTTATTTGTTTTTGTTTTTTTTTTTTTTTTTTGAGCAAGGGATTTGAATATGGAGTGACGAGAATCACTATTGTTTGTGCCTTTTGATGTGTGCACTGTAGGATGTCAAATTTGTAATGTTTTGACGTTTTGCAAATTTTTGATGTTTTTGCAACTTTTGAGAACTTGGGATTCATGGGGAATTGGGTAGGGAGGATGCTTGTCCTTTTGCCAACTCTCAGCATTCCTAGGGTCATTCGCACAGGGGGATAAGCAAGATAGCCGTTTCACTTATGGTGACCTGGATTACTGTGCAGGTTTCATCTTTCGTTCACACAACTTAGGAATTTTTATATGTGTGTTAATTTGTGTTGGGATGCTACGTAACAAGGCGTGATCCAAGTAAAACTTTCCCGTGTAAAATCTGCTTAACTGTGTACAGTTTTTGGCTAGAAATTTAAAGACATCTGAATGACGAAAACCCTATATACATTAGGAGACAACTGACTATGCTAAAATAAAAGGGTGATATGCTGGATGTAGGTGTTTATGAAAATGGATTTGATGTGGAAAAAGATGGAATTGCCAAGTAATGACTGCCTATGGTGCTTTTGACTTGTATGACCTATCGAAGTATGCAATGTATGGATGCAATGCTTAATGCAACCTATATTTTTGTATTTTGATTTTTATGAGAATGCATGGAATTGGAATGCAATTGTTTTTGTAATTTTGATTTTTATGAGAATGCATGGAATTGAAATGCAATTGTTTTTGTAATTTTGATTTTTTTTTTTTTTTTGAGTATGCATGGAATTGAAATGCAATTGTTTTTGTGATTTTGATTTTTGTGTTGTTTTTGTTGATTTTTGAATATTTATGTTGACCAAGCAGTTATGGTAACGCTTGGAGCTTTTGGTGTTGACCAAAGGGTTTATAGATACCTTTGGGGCATTTAGGGATGACCAAGCGATTATGAAAATCCTTGGAGCTTTTGTCTTGACCAAAGGGTTTATAGATACCTTTGGGGCATTTAGGGTTGACCAAGCGATTATGATAATCCTTGGAGCTTTTGGGTTGACCAAGCGATTGTGGTAATCCTTGGAGCTTTTGTCTTGACCAAAGGGTTTATAGATACCTTTGGGGCATTTAGGGTTGACCAAGCGATTATGATAATCCTTGGAGCTTTTGGGTTGACCAAGCGATTGTGGTAATCCTTGGAGCTTTTTGGGTTGACCAAGCGATTGTGGTAATCCTTGGAGCTTTTTGGGTTGACCAAGTGATTATGGTAATCCTTGGAGCTTTTGGGTTGACCAAGCGATTGTGGTAATCCTTGGAGCTTTTTGTGTTGAACTATGGCTCTCTAGATGTGGAATGGCCTCAAATGAATGATATTCAAGGGTTTTGTTTCCTTGATTCCTTCAAGAGAGGCAAGCCGGTATGTTCCGGGTCCTATTTTATTGTCAATGATGTAAGGACCTAACCAGTTTGCCATGAACTTGTCCCGTAGATGGGACGGCAAATTAGAATTCTACTGGTTCTCTTTTAAGACCAAGTCACCAACCTGAAATTCCCTAAGGTGGACTTTCATGTTGTATGCTTTCTTAAGTCGCTCTTGATAGATACGCAAATGCTCGAGAGCATTAACATGTCGTTCGTCGAGCAACGTCAGTTGATCTAACCGGGCTTGCCATGCAGTGTCATCATCGATGAACTCTTGCATTGAAATGCGTAGGGAAGGAATTTCCAACTCAAAAGGCATGACTGCCTCGGAGCCATACACCAGCGAAAATGGAGTTGCCCCAGTGGGCGTTCGAATGCTAGGTGCGATAAGCCCATAGGGCAAGCGGGATCTGAATGTGCCAGTCTTTATGATTGTCTGCAACTATCTTTTTGAGAATGGCGACTAGCATTTTGTTTGACGCCTCTACTTGCCCATTTGCCTATGGATAATAGGGTGTTGAAAAGCTATGTTGAATCTTGTACTTTGTGGTCAAAGCACGCACATCTTTATTCTTGAATGGTGTCCCATTATCTGATAGGATCTTGGATGGAATACCAAAATGACATATGATGTTATGCAAAATAAACTCCGCAATGCGGGCTCCAGTCGTAGTGGTCAGCGAAATTGCTTCCACCCATTTGGTAAAGTACTCTGTGGCCATTAAAATGAACGTGTGACGACCAGACGACGCAGGGGAGATCTTTCCAATTAGATCAAAGCCCCACTGCAAAAAAGGCCAAACCGATTGAATCGGCTGCAAGGCCTGAGAAGGTACATGTGTCAAATTAGCATGGTGCTGACACTTCATGCACTTCTTCACATATGCGCAACAATCTCGCTCTAAAGATGGCCAATAATAACCCATGCGAAGAATGCGCTTTGCGATGGCCATACCGCTGAAGTGGCCACCACATGTACCATCGTGAGCTTGGGTGATCGCCCAAGCGGACTCTTGCTGGTCCAAACAACGAAGGAGGATTCCTTCATAATTTCGATGATACAAAATGTCTCCTAACAAGACATGCTTTGCCGCTTTCTGTTTGAATGATCTTTTCGCGGCTTGTGTCAATCCAAGTGGGAGATTACCTAGCTTGAGGTAATCCCGAATGGGTGTGTACCAATCTTGCTGATCAAAAACCTCGATAGTATGAACGGCCAATCCCTCTTGAAGTCCATCCCAAACAAAAGCTGAGCAGGAAAGAACTTGTAAAAACAACGTGGTGTTGCTAGTAAGAGGGGTCGGGGAGAACAAGGACCCCCAGTTGGCTTGAGTCAAACAATCTCGAATTCGAGAGAACTTATCCGAAGATGGTTCAATCTGGATCATGTGGATTCTTGGCGTCAGATCAGAGCTTGCACGCTCCATCGCAGATTGCGATAATGTTTTAACTTGAATGGTTGTCATTTCACCAGAAGGGTCTTGCGGGATGAGTGACCCCAAGGAGGCCATAGTATCCGCAAAATGATTTGATGATCGAGGGAGTGCCTCGATGTCATACCATTCAAGTTGTGCCAGGAATTTGTCCACAAGGGCTTTATAGGCCTACAAAACTGGACATTTACATTGGAATATCCCCTTTACTTGATTGACAATTAACAGCGAATCACCAAAGATGTTCAATCATTTAATGTTCATGGTGATTGTTGTCTGAAGACCTATGAGCAAGGCTTCGTATTTTGCATTGTTGTTGGTGCACGGGAAGTCTAATTTAAATGACAAGGGCATTGGAGCACCTTGTGGAGTGAAGAATACAATTCCCGCACCACCCCCTTGCTCACATTTAGAACCATCGAAGAATAGGGTTATGTCAGCCTGTGACTCAGGCTCATCAGAATCTGGCGACTACGAAACATGGAAGACCCCATCATCAGGTAGTTCAAAAGTCAGAGGTTGATCGTCTTCAAGAGGAGCCTCGGCTAGTTGATCGGTGATGACTTGACCTTTTATGGATTTTTGTCCAATGAACTCTATGTCAAACTCCGTCAACAACATGATCCATTTCGCCGTGCGGCTACTATGATAAGTACGACTCATCATGTATCGCAATGGATTCTCCTTAGACACAACATACGTCTTATTACTGAGCATGTAGTGGCATAGCTTTTTGGTAGCAAACACCACTGCCAAGCAAAGCTTTTCAACATATGCATAGTTAAGTTCATAAGCGACCGAGGTGCGGCTAAGATAGTATGTAGCCTGTTCTTTGTGAAGTTCATTTTTCTGGGACAGCATGGCACCCGATGCCACCTTAGTAGTTGAGATGTATAAATAGAATGACACTCCTGGTCTAGGTGGTGCCAATACTAGCGGCGAAGCCAAGTACTTGTTTAATGTCATCAAAGGCGGATCGGCACTCGTCATCCCAATGAAATGTGACCCCCTTATGCAATAATTTATTCATGGGTCGGCATTTGTCAGATAACTGCGCTATGAAGCGCTTGATCGATGCAACCTTTCCCTGCAGACTCCTGAGCTGCTTGATGGTGGTTGGGGGACGCATTTCAAGGATTGCCTTGACTTTGTTTGGGTCGACCTCAATTCCTCGTTTGGAGACTATGAAACCCAAGAGCTTTCCAGAGGTGACGCCAAAGACGCACTTCTTGGGGTTTAGTCTGACTTTATGCTCAATGAGGCGATCAAGGACCTTGCTCAAGTCACCGATGTGATCTGGGCGCAAAAGAGATTTGGCCAACAAATCATCCATGTAATCTTCCAAAGTTTTGTGCATGTAATCATGAAATATGTACGTCATGGCACGTTGGTAGGTGGCTCCGACATTTTTAAGGCCAAAAGGCATGACCTTATAGCAAAATGTCCCCCAAGGCGTTGTGAATGCCGTTTTTAGTTGGTCCTCGGGATTGATACGAATCCGATTGTATCCTGAGAAACCATCCATAAGGGAAAGCATTTCGTGGCCCGTTGTAGCGTCTACCAACGCGTCGATGCTTGGCAAGGGAAAATCATCCTTAGGACTCGCTTTGTTAAGATCTCAAAAATCGGTGCATATGCGAATCCTCCCGTCGGGCTTCTTGACGGGAACCATGTTAGACAACCATGGAGGATAATCCACACAGATGACAAACTGGGCATCCAACAACTTTTGTAACTCATCTTTTACCATTAAGGCCACTGTTGGATGCATCTTGCATAGTTTTTGCTTGACTGGCTTGATTGTCGGATCAAGCGTTAAATTGTGCGTGACTAGTTGTGGGTCTAGTCCCGGCATATCCTTGTATGACCATGCAAAAACCTCCTTCTTTTCCTTAAGAAGGGCAACATAATCGGCTCGCTCTTCAGGGGAAAGACTTACCCCTAGCTTGAGAATCCGTGGATTCATTGGATCCGTGCCGATGTCTACATCAGTCGTTGCTTCAGACCGACATATGGGATCCGTCTTCCAAGCTGGTGTGGAATTGGGATCGAGATGGATATCGTTTGCTGAATTAAGATCATCATTAGGAGCGTCAAGTTCCTCTTCAGCATGGAAGACATCCTGAGTCTGTCCTGGAGTGAAATGAAACATCCCACCACAATGCCAATACTCTGATGGAGATGGTGGTGTGTCTACGCGATCCCAATCTATAGCCTCTATGTCTAGATGCAATAATCATGTTGGATTGGCTGGATCATGGATGGGGGCGGTCAAGTCAATGGAGACCATGTTGATGAAATGATTGTAATCTCCATTACCGCAAATGTGACAACTCTGACATTTAGGATGTTCTTGGTGCGTTGGATCTGGCTCTGTAGGCACTGGCACAAAGGGATCAGCCCTATGCGTGGACCTGCAAATAGGGTCTGCCCTAGGCACTGATGGTTTGATAGGGTCTCCAAGCGAAAGATGCTCTCGATATGCCTAGAGTGGCGGGTGCAGTAATTGCTATAACTGCGCCAGGTTGAAATGCCTCCTATGTCTTGGACCTATGTGTAAGTGTTCAAACATGTCATCTATGTCCAAAGGATATTGTTGTTGTTGAGGTAGCCTATGCTCATTGGGATCATTCAATGGGAACATCATCAGGAAGCTTTCCTGATCGTCATTCATTGGATATTCGTGCGAATGATCGTACTCGACTCATCTTCAGAAGACCCTTCGTGGTCTTGTCCATCTTCCCCTTGTGGGTGAGTCCATGAGGTTTCTCCTTGTTCGGCCATAGGGAAAGGGTTGTTGAGGTCAACAAGGTTATTTGTTTGTAATGGGAAATAATCCCCCAATGTATAAGTTGTATTTGGATTGGCATATGGATCCGATGCCAACCCATCCTTGTTGCCTATCCCTAGGCTTTGCATGTTTTTGACCAAGATGTCGAGGGGCAAAGGGTGATTAAACCCTACTCCTGACTTGTCATAAGGCATTTGGTATCTTGGTTGGCACAAAACATGCATTCCTTGTTCATACCTGCCTAACCCGTATCCATGCCAATTGCATTGGCTAAGATATCGTAATGCGAAGTCTGGGTTAGCCAGATAGTTGACATCTTCCACAAAGGGATCTTCATCTTCCTCTTCTTGTCGGGAAGGTTCAACGCCATGATCCAGGCCCCCAAAAATAAAGTTTGTCTGATTAGGTGGGTAGCCTAAAGGAACCACGGAGCCTATGGGGAGTCGAGGTCTTCCCATGTCTTGCATAGATCGAAGTGTGGGCGTTGCAACAACATTGCGCACTATATACTCCCCCATGCCTGTGTTAGACATCTCAACAGTAATCGTTGGCGATTGAGGGGAAGCGAATGGGAGTTCTCCTTGAGTCCACTCCATGTGGGGTGAACTAGGCGTCTCAACTTCCATTCTATTAGGCGTCTCTTCTGTAGAGATGTTGGAGACTAGAGGTGGTTCCGCTTCCAGGGGCTTCTTTCCTTTGTCCGTTGGTGTGGCCACCGTAGGTGGCATCGTTGTGGGAGGATTGGATGAAGAAGATGAACCCGCCTAGGAATTTGATTGATTTGGTAATGGAGATTCTTGCTTAGTCGGACCCCTCTTAGATGGATTTAACTAGAAATCCACGTGCGTTGAAGGGAGGGTCGACTGCGGCATGATTTGCATTGAGTTGCAATATTTAAAAGGTTCCAAATCTATGGGGACCACGTGCACTTGTCCTTCAAATGTATACTTCAGACATTGATGAGCAATTGAAGGGACACACTTCATATCCCGGATCCAAGGCCGCCCAAGCAAGATATTGTAAGCCATCTCACCTTCTAAAATGTGGCACAACGTATGAATGGTCTTTTGTCCCACTTGTATGGGCAGGACAATTGTGCCAAGCTGTCGAGCATATCGCATCATTAAATGCTCGAAGGGTATAAGTGGAAGGTGCAATGTGAGAGGTTGGCAGTTTCAAATGTTTCAGTGTAGCGGTTGTAATAATGTTATTTGGACGAACCAGTGTCTACCAACACCCGCTTGTACGGAGTCCCGTTGACCCATGCAATAACGTGCAGGGGTGGATCCGCTACATCTCCAGTCACCATTTTTAGCTCATCTTCCCTGAAGGTAATGACTGGTTCAGTACACTATTTGACATGCCCCACAAAATTGTTGAACGAATCCGCTTCGTGGGGTTGCAATTCAATTGCCTTTAATATCTCCATAAGAGCTTCCCGATGGGGCGTCGATTGTTGAATAAGCTCATAAATGGAGAGCCTAGCCGATGTGGTCCGTAGACTTTGAGTAAGTCTAGTTCGAATCATGGCCATTGGTCTAGGGGGGGCAACTGTGTAGGATTCGGTTGATGTTGTGACGTGGATGGAACTTCCCTAGTGGCTATCGCGGGGGCAACTCCTGGGTGTCTCTTGTTTCTTGTCACAATGCTAATCATCCCAACATACCCCTCCATGGGGCAACTCTGTTGCACTTCGTTGACATGCAGAGGTTTTGTTTGTGCATCATGTGTGGGTAAAGGATCTTTGAAAACACCCATTTGTTGGTTGTTGGGTGCGATGGGGTTATCCACTACCAATGTGTGATTATCAATGAGATCTTGCACTAAACCTTTAAACGTCCAACAGACATTAAGGTCATGCCCTTTCCTTCTATGGAATCTACAGAAAATATCCTCTCTATAGCCCTTAGGCTTTGGCGCATTAGGATCAATTGTTGGAATATCTGGCAGATTAATCAAGTTTGCCGTTGACAAACGGTCAAACAAGGAGTCCCTAGACTCAGTGTATGGTGTAAATTGTCGCTTAGGGTGACGCTGCTGATTTTGATCCTGCTTTTTGTTATCTTTCTCATAATTATTGTGAGGCACCGCCTGATAATTAGCCTTTGGAGGTTGTGTTGCTTGGGTAGGCGTAGGGGCATTAATAGCAACTTGATTGACCGCGACGGGTTTCTATTGCGTATTCCCTATTTTGGTGCTCTTGTTCCACTCTTTTTTCTTAGGCTTGGCAATTTTGCCATCCTGTATCTTGATCTCTTCGATACGTCTAGCTTGCGCCAGAGCTTCTTCTAAAGTGGCGTATTGCTTGCAGCTGCAATAGCACAGAGATCGATCGCAAACAGCTCTTTGCGAACATTTGAGTTAGGTCAGACATAGGAGGGAGGTAGGACAACTTTGAAAGCACCGTCCTCCATCGATTCCCATATGCTACCATAGATTCCTCCTCATATTGCTTGAGGCTAGCTAGATCACTGAGTGACGCCTTTTTCTTTGTATTGAAAGCAAAACGTTCTAGGAACGCGTCCACTAGTTGATCCAAGTTGTAGATGCTATGCTTCGGTAGATGGGTAAACCAATCCGAGGTAGATCCTGCGAATGTGGTTATGAATGTTCTCAATAGCAATGCATCATTGTCTTGTATACCAAAGCATTGGCTCAAAAATCGAGTCACATGCTCTTGAGCATCTTCATCCCCTTTAAAGAGTGCCAAGCTGGGGCAGCTTGAAATGTTCGGGGTATGGAGGTGTCGGCACTGATGGATGCACCGGATGACTATGGAGTTGGCGTAAGGTAGGATTTTGGGGCCCAGCAGTCTTGAGTTCCATAGTCTCTAAGCGTTCTAACAACACTTTGTATGCATCGGAGGACGTAATCTCCTCCTCCTTGGTTTGTTCCCGCTGTGGGTTGCGGGGAACTTGAGGCCTTTGGATGGATAAATGGGTAGCATCCCTTCTGCCTTGATAGGGCGTTTCAGCCCGCTCTTCTTCTTGGTCATAATCCTCATAATCTTCTTGAGGAGTGTTTGGCCTAGGCCTATAAACATGGATGGGTGCCCGCGGAGGATGCCCATCACGGTTGCGAGGAGTGGCCTCCCGCTCAGGTCTAAGAGGTCTTGGAGGTAGTGCTTGCTGAAGTCATGGAGACTTGTCTCGCACTAAGGGGTTGTGCCTCACATACATCTCAGATTGTTGTGCACGAGGGACTGGGGCCTTCTCAGGCGCATTGTTGTGAAGCAATTCAGCTATCTGACGTTGAATGCGCTCTTGATTAAGGCGACACAAATGTTCTAATTCTTGTTGTTCTTGCCTAAGCCACGTGATTTGTGCTTGGCGGGCGGCTAGTTGGGCAAATGCCAAGTCATTTTGTTCTACCATCTCTTGTTTAATAGGCCTAGATGTCTCCCCTACATATCTGTTTCGATCATGGTGCTCTGAGACCCCTATATGTTGCTTCCCTCTGTCGAGGTTGGCAGCATTAACTTGAAACTCTGGTCTCAATGAGCGATCTGGATATAAAGCAGGTGCAGACGTGCATCGTTTCTACACTGAGTACTATTCTTGAGGAATGTAGTGATCCTCCTCACTCTCTCTGTGATATGCATAAAAAGTGCGGGCAGAATTGTTTTGCCCTGTCGGGAGAACTTGATGTTCTGGATATGGTCTACTGTGTCCGACATTAATCGGGGGTAAATTAGGAACAACAAAATCATATGGTTCTTCCTTTTGGACCCTTTGTTGTTCTAGAGTAGTACACAATGCTTCATCACTAGGCCACCCAAAATGAACTTCCAAAGGAGGCCTCGTACTTAGACCAGGTGCTGCATATTGGTTATTTTCTTGAAAATATTCTTGTTGCTTAGGAGTTCCCCTTAGGGAGGGGGTTCTAAAGTCTCGTCTATTGATGGCCTGACTTGGAGAGCCCCTCAAGGAGGTGCCTCTAGAGCCATGTTCTATGATTGTATGGGTTGGAGTGCCCCTCAAGGAGGGGCCTCTAGAGCCATGTTCTGCATGGTGTGAACTAACTGGTGTACCCTATCGTCGAGGCGGGATGGCCAAGTCTTCAAGGCTATATCGGAGACGATTTGTCTCTCTTGGTGCATTTTTTGTAGCTTCTGCTCGTGATTGGGCTTGGCTACGAGTATTCACCATGGTAATGCTAACCTAAAGATGCAAAAAATTCTTTTTATGATTTTTTTTGTCTAAACGAGAAAATAGCATACACACACAAGCAATGATTATCTCTTTTAAAGATTAATAGTGTGCCCTAAATCTGGTTTAGTGTGTTTTGTTGTTTGTTTTGTTTTTGAAAATTTTTGTGAAATGTTTAAATGCAATTATGAAGGCTCTTATGACTCCCAAAATGGTCGCCCCTTCAATATACCATTGTCGGACCGATATACCAACCTCTCTATATACCCGCCCTTACGTGAGGGAGACTATAGGTACGTGAGAGGAGATGATACGTGGAACATAGGCGGTACGAAAGGGGAATCACTCTGTTTATGACACCTACCATAGAAGACTTATCCTCATGCGCTAGGAATCACCCTAGCTACACTCGGTCGGCTTTCGTCGGGATTTACGTCTAGCAACGATCGCGATCGAGGTAATGGATGCAATATCTCAAGCCAAAGTGATAATGGAATCCACCTTTGGTCTTGCTCAAGGGTTGGGGTTTTACGACCAACGCCTTGGTTTAAAATACCACGTGATGTGTGGGGTTCATTTTAATTTGCAAAAATTGAAACAGGCAAACGAAAAAGAAATCTTTCCCTAAGCCATACAAAATTGAAAACCAAAAAATAGAAAAACAAAAATTTGACAGAAGCTTTAAAAACCCCTACCTCTTCTCTGCCTAACAGGATGTTTCTGATTTGCTCTAAAAAATGCACAGAACTATACTCGTCCCTGGGTGAGGCGAATATCAGAACAGTAATCGTTCCAGGGTGAGACGAATAGTTTATTCGTCTCGGGGTGAAACGAATACCAATTCTGTAATCGTCACTTGCAGAGACGAATAACAGTCTGATGTTGAAAAATAGGTACCTGTAAAAAAACAAGCAATTTCAGATCAGTAATTTAACCTAAAAAAAAATAGAGGACAGAGGTCCCACCGTGATCGCCATTGAAAACACGAGATTCTAGAAACAAAAAGGATAAACTAAAAATGCAATGTAAATGAAACTAAAATAATGCTTAAACCCTATGTTATTGAAAAATGCGTAAAAAGAAAGAACATGAACACAAGATATCAAAGCAATATAAAAATAACGGCCCTTTTATTGATATGCTTTACAAATTTGTGTTACAATGCGTCTCCTTCCTTTTTAGGGGATAGGAGCGTTAAATGTTGGTCTTTTACAACTTGTTTCAGAATTCCTTCTTCCGCGTGCCCACATGTAAGATGGGCGAACCAAAACGTTGTCACCGCTTGCGTTGGTAAAGGTAGATTCCTCGTTGCTCCTCTAATGCTGCAAATCTGCGTTCAAAGAAACAAACAAAGAATCAATAGCACCTGTGTATGAAAAATAAAAGATAAATCTAACGATGGTTAAAATGAGTCTAAATAAACTGAAAACTTGACAAAAGCATAAACATGAAACTAGCTAAATACTACAAAAGAAATAGTCACCAAAAGCAATAAAGCCGGGGGTGCCCGAAGGCAAACCACCCGCGGGTGAAACTTTGCTTCGACACCAATCCGCTTGGGATGGGTCCGAAACCTGATGTGATGTGTTGTCGGAAAATTGGTAGGATATTGTGGTCAGAAAAATTGGATTTTGGTTCTTGATTCGTGCCTTCAAAAGTCACCCAATAACCTCTCTTTCGATTAAGAGATTATGGATGTTGAAAGCACAAATCGCAAGTAAGTGAATTAGGAGCACTTCGTCGCTCAAAATGCTCCTTCTCTGTATATCTTTTGGGTGAGGAAGCTCACCATTTTATAGACCCAAGGGGTCTCTTTGAATTAACATGCAAAAGTGTTTCTTTGCATGAATGCTTTTGTGTGAAGAGAAGACTTCTTCTTGATCAAGGGCTTCTTAACTGCCTCTGTGCATGTCTTTGTATGTTTTAGAAAAGCTCACTTGCACTCCCATGCAATGAAGGGATAGCTAAGTGGCAAATCTGAGTTGTCTTAAAAAGCTCACTCTCATTCCCATGCAGTGAAGGGAGAGTCAATTGGCAGATATGAGTTGTCAAAAGAACTCACTCGCACTCCTATGCCATGCAAGAAAAGCTAAGTGGCAGTTCTGAGTTGTCATGCGTCGAGATCTAACTTTTTGTCGGTCAAACCTGGCGTTCGTCCCACCCCGAAGCGAGCGCTGGTAATCGTCTCTGGGTGAGACGAGTATCAATCCGCACTCGTCCCTGGGTAGGACGAGTACAAATCCGCACTCGTCCCTGGGTGGAGCGAATAAGCAATAAAGTGTCTAAAAGATGCCAAATTGATCCTTGACTTGTAAAACTATTGTGTGAGTGGTTAGAACCACTGTTTAACCTCTGGGGGCTGCCCTAGGGGCTGTGTGTGTTAGTGTGATCAGTGCTTGTTGTCACATAATCGGATTGGTGCTATTTTGGTGTCTACACCACTCTCAAGTGGAGCACACTACCTCAATCGGAGTGCACAAGGTTGTGTACTCCACCCAGCTGAGTGCACTCCACTCTCAAGTGGAGCGCACCACCTCAACCAGGGTGCACAAGGTTGTGCGCTCCATCCCGATCGAGTGCACTCCTCTCTTCAAGTGGAGCATGCTAGTGTCCTAGACGGGCATGCAAAGTCGCGTGCCCACCTCCGGGTTGTGCGCTCCACTATGGCAGAGCGCACAAGGTCAAAATTGGGTGCACAACATGTGTGCCCCATAGAGGTGAGTGCACTCCACTCCCTCGAAGGTCGTGCAAGCACATAACCCTATGCACCACCTCAAAAGCCATGCGCTCCACTCCCCAAAGTAGGGCACACATGTGAATTAAACCTTATGCACCTCAAGCGAGCACCTACCTACCTGTGTCCTACCCCAACCAGTAGAAAACCATCACGTGTCCCACCTTTTTTGGACAGCTACAATTTTTTCATTCCAATGAAGGAAGCGATGGTCGACGTGGTGCGCCCGACCAATACCAACAACTCACGATGAGGAAAAAGGTGTAGGCATCACCTACCATATTTAATGCACCCATTATAAAGGAAGGTGGTGACCACATTTTTGCACCATCCATGCTCATAAACTGCCTATCGATGAGCTCGAGCAGAGAGGGCACAAAAAAATCATAGCCAAGGTGGGCAAAAAATTCATGATAGTTGAGCGCAATGGCATCTACCAGCTCCTCGGTCCTTGAGGCATCGCTAGTCCAGAAGAGAATCAGTAGAATTACCGATGCATGGTCAGTTGACAAGAGGCCAGGGAGGGCCCAAAACCCCAAGGCATTTGAAAATCTGCCCGACTCTAGTAGGGACATCATCGAGGAACAACAAAAGGAGGTGGAGGGAGTCACCATATACTCATTTGATCCCACGAAGGAGGACAACCAGTGCCACCCGATGCTTCTAAGGGATCTCTACATGTGGGCCTATCATGACAACAATAGACCTGCTCCTGTCTACAATAAATGGAATACAAACCTCGGTCGGCTGACCTATCCAAAGGTGTACCACTCCTTCGATATGTTAGCATGGCTCATAGTTTCTTATGATTCTAGGGCATGCACCATCCATGACTTCAAGGGCCAAGCAGTGGCCCAGATTTTGATCGATAGGATTCGATAGGTTTTTGGCTTGGAGGTCACCTCCAGGGTGGTGGACTTCAAGGTATTGGCCCTTCAGGCCAATTACATGATGAACACGACATTCCCTCAGAACCTATTAAAGAGGGGAAAGATAAGGCCAGTAGATTTCCCCATCGAGAAATTCATGCTTCGTCCCTGGGTGCAAGATTACGCTGACATGATCAATCTTGCCCTGGGAGTGAAAGACTTGGAGCCTATCACTAAGGAGGTGATGTTTTTAATCCTCCAGTGTAATTGGATAGACAAGACCCCTCTTTACCGGTGGGAGGATGTCATCAACGATAAAATGGATGAAGAATTATGACTATTGTAGGAGGCCATGATGGCCAATAAGAGGGAGATGCCTCCTTTCTCATACTACTCTTTCCTCATCCATCTATTCATTGCATAGCTGGATAAGACCTTGATAGCCCAAATGGGAGGGGTAAACATGCCCACTGTACAGGATAGGTTGTTATGCATCCAGGAGGGTTGTTCCAGCTATGCTACCTTCTTCGAGAAGGTTCTCCCTGTAGTGCATTTTTGGCTGTGTGGGAATTTCCTCGATAGAATTGGGGTGGGGGTGAGAGAATTCCTACGCTAGGAGAAAGCAGGAGACTATTTTTACGTAGAGGAATTCTCCTACATAAGAATTTATGGGTCAAAATTGCCCCCAAAGGCACTACCTTTTCACTGTCTGACTTCCATCGCCATCCTGGAGATTACTCGACAAATGGCCGAGGAGGTGAAGATTAGACACTTGAGGAAGAAGGGACCAGTGAAGTGGTTGCCCATTCCCTATGCAATGGGGCATTACACCTATCTTGGTCACTTTGCTCCATTGCGGGCCATCTGGAATATGGATACTTACTGCTTCCCCGAAGTCGCTTGGAGAGCTTACGACCCAGATGACCACCACAAGAGAGAGGTTACCGATAAATTGGCCCTCCTAGCAGTCACCCACAATAGTGATGATTTTGAGGATGCGATGCAGGAGGCTTTCAAAAATAATCGGATGCTAGATTTAGTATGGAGGATGCCCAAGGATCAGCGTCCTTATAGTAGACTAGAGATTGTTGGTGACTACAACGCCCAACTCAAGTTGCATCGGGGGTTGCTGGTGGACAAGATGGCCCCACTAGTTTTGGTAGCTCCTCCTGAAGAGTTCGAGGATCCCACCCTCCAGATAGCTCAGCAAGATTCTGACCTTTTTGAGGTCATGATGAAGATCATCGATGAACAGGCCAAGCTCCCCTCCTCTTCCAGTTCCCCCATTGCCACTTCAAAAGGGAAGGAGTTGGCCACTGGCTCCTCCAAGAAAACTACTGCCCCATCAGCGTTAGCTTTAATAAGTCCACGTGAGCAAGGACAATTGATAAAAAGTCAACCCTCATTGTATTCCGCCACCCTGGTGATAAACCAAGAGGAGCATCAAATTAAGCCTAGGGTGATGAAGAAAATAGCGCAAGCGGGAGGCTTATCAAATATTTTGAGGGGCTACAAAGTGCAAAGCCCCACGTGGTCTCCTACCCAAAAAAATGCTAGGACTGAATCCTCGAATCAAGGAGTGGAAAATTTTATGATGGCTAGGGTCACTGACACTTGCCAATTCATAGCTGATGAAGAAGATCAAATCCAGGATATAGAAGAACAAAGATCTCCAAGTAAGGGGATAGTCAGGCATGGGGGAGCAGCTGGACAAGAAACCACCGATACACCTGTTACCACTTTTGAGATCCCCTTGCCACCTAGCATGAGGGAGGCCACCATAGATACCAGCAAAGGCATCATCCGAGCATCTGTTGCACCCATCCAAATGATGAAATCATAGGTAGCCACCCAAGCATAGGTGGCCGAAGTAGTAGAAAAGGAAATGGAAGGATGGAAAGCCAAGGCTATCGAAGTTGAGCCTCTACAACTCAAAATCAAGCAACTTTAGGCCGAAGTTGATAGACTAAAGATGCCTGCTCCTGGCACTACATAGGCTAGCGTCCCACTCGGGTCGACAGATGAGTTCAAACAAGAAATGAAGGAGAAAGTCCAAGTTAAAATGGGGGATCTGGAGTCCATCCTAATGGATATCTATGTTGTAAGACGAGTAGTGGGCCTCATCCAGGATAACTTACAGTGTGGAAGGCAAAGGATAGATGCAATCATGCCAATTTATAAAAGGTTTCAGGAGGACTACGTACCTATTTTTGGGCTATCGACTGTTCTGGCAGATGAGTCCCTATGCTTCTTTGTGGAAGAATATATCAAGGTCTCCCTATTTTTGTAGAATGAGAAAAATTGGTGCCAGTGGGGCCAGGAAGTGGCACAATCAGAATATGAGATCAATGATGAGCTGGCCGATTGCAGCTTCTCCATCAAGGATTTTGGGCGAGCGCCAGTCATAAAAGATTTCATTTTTCAGAAGATTCAAAATTTTGACTTAGAATCTGGTGATAAGCCATCTAAACGCCTTACGACTTTGGTAGAAATGGTGGATCGCCTATGTGAGTTTGCCAGCAACAATATACTATGGGCTAAGGATCGGGTAGTGGAGGCCACCCAAGATTTGAACCTACTCCTCTTCTCTCTGAATTTTCATGACGAGGCTTGGGAGTTTATTGACCAAGCCATCCAAAACCATCGGGTAGGAGTGGGGCCCACCATCACCCCGACACACGCACCAGAGGAGCCACAACCGCCAGCCCAATGTAGTACAGGGGGAGATACACAGCCACCACCTACGTAGGTAGAAGGCATGGGCGACGTGCCCATTTTTTATTACATCCTGATTTTGAAAGGAATGAGATCAATCCAGCTGGAGTAAGCAGTTGTAGCCTTGATCGCATGCTATATAAAGGAGACCACTGCAACAGTAGATTTTTTTTATCGAACCTCTGAGAGAGAAAATCCAGGTATAGCCTTGTCTATTGTTTGAGTCGTATTTTCCCTTGTATCTCCTATGTGTGTTTCTTATCGCCCTTCTCTTGTCATTTACCAGGGACTATCAAGGTGCGTTGTTCGCTGTGATTATTTCCTGTGGAACGTGCTAGAGTTGAGAACTCTTACGTCACTACAATCAGGATGGAGAGGAGATGCCCCTTGTTCTGAACATTCAAATCGGGGGTTTATTGTACTCAAATGGCATATGAGGATCAAGCACTCTACTGATCTGTTCTATGCACATATTATATTAATGAAAATCTCAACTCTTCCCTTGGCATCTTTTGTGTGATTGTCTCGTGTTAGCTTGTTTATGTATTACTGCAATCAGAATCCATAAATAATGCTTTCTCTCACTAGTTTAATTGTTTTATTTACATTACATCATTTGAATGGAGTAAAATGAACTAGTTCTTCTTTCTGTTATCTTTCTAAAGTCATTTATCAAACTGCTACGACTCTATAATGGATAAGGCATCGGTCTTGGCTTTTATGAGATCTCATATTGAATAGGTTCGGTCACTAAAAATATCAAAACAACAAAGTAACAACATTTTGTCTGGCATAGTGGGCATGTGCATGATAGAGCATTAGTTAAAGGACCCACTGCTTGGGGTTTCCTTACCCAACCTAGTCGATCTAGAGCTATCAAAGGTAGTCTATTCCTAGGTTAATGAGGTGGATCTGCCAGAATCCACAGTGTTGGTTGTGATTTCAAGAGTTCCCCGTGACGTGACAAATATTTTGAGGGTAAGCGGAAAAACTCCACAATAGTTTTTGGCACCATTTTTTGGGGAGGGCCTTTATAATTTTTTTTTGTCATATTACTCCCCTTGCGACATAGATTTTTGTCCCCCTGTGAGGTTGTATGTTTTCAGGCTGAGCAATCTTAGCCAGAGAAAGTGTTCCATTTTGCACCTGGTGCTGGCGACTCTAAAAACAAGGAAGCTGATCTGGTGGCTACACGAAAAAGCAACGAAGAGCTCTACCCCAAACTATCGGACCCACAGGTACTTTTCTGAATAAACAAAAAGCAAAAGCACTCTTTAATTTTTGTTCCTTCAGATTGTCAGAGTAGTAGCAGTCTCCCACACATTCCTCAAAATCCTCGAAATAGTACTCCCCTTGTTATTTCTACTATTTTGAGAAGTCCAGTTCTACCAATGGCCAACCCACCCCTGAATAATTGGCGTTTAAATAGGTATAGGCCTTTTATCTTACCTCAGGCTCTAAACCCATTGCCCCCTAAGGCTCATAAATATCTGCCTAAATTCCTAGGCGACAACACTGTGACAGGGGAAGATCACATGAAGGATTTTCTATATGCCATGGATAGCCTTGAGGTGGAACATGAGGACGTCGTCCTCCGATTATTTTTATAGACCCTAGAGAAAGATGCTAGGGAATGGTTTAACAGCCTTCAAGCCAACACCATTGAAACCTTCCACGAGCTTGAAGAGGCCTTCCTAAGAAAATATGGGGAGAAGAAAAATGAGCAGTCCCTATTAACTGAGCTGGCCACTATGAAGAAAAAGGAAAATGAGACTATTGATGATTTCAACAGGTGCTTCACTAAGCTCAAAACTGAATCCCTGCTGCTCTTAGACCCAACGACCATCAATCCATTTGCTTTTACAAGAATGCTTTTTTGGGGGATTTCAACTATGAGCTGAGGCAACATCCCACACTTACTATCGATGTCTGTATGGAATGGGCCAACGTAATAGAAAGAGATATGATAGATAGTGGCAAAATGAAGTCTATCTCCATGGATCCCAGTCCTAGCCAACCAGATAAGAGAAGCAAGAAGGTGGGGTTTGGTATATTAAAAAATATGGAAGCTGATCCTATTGAGAAATTGTCCTCCCAGGTTACTGAAATGTTTTTGTCAATAAACAATAGACTGTCCAAAATGGAGAGAGATAAAAATGACAATGGGGAACTCCCTCAGCCTCAGGACAGTGATAGACCTCCCTTTAGAAGAAACTTCAATAGAAACTGGGGTAATGAAGGGACTAGAAATTCAGGTAACAACTGGAAAAGGAAAGAAAATCAGAAAGATCTTGATGTTGTTCCCAACCCCATGGCCTCTGTCAATGTAGCTTCTGACTTCCCATTTTTCTATCCTGCTTGTGACACCCCTCATAACCCCACCGATTGTGGCATTTTCCATAGCCTACATTCAAAAGTTAACTTGGAAGAGGACTCCGATGAAGAGATCAGAATAAATGCTTATTGGACGTGGGAGGAAACTATAGACAGTCCCCCAATCCCAGAAACTACAAATCAGTCATCGCATCCCCATAGTCATCCCACTACCTTTGCTAATGATGATGTGAAAATCCTAAAAAGACCCTCAAATGACCGATTTGAACAAATCAGAAGAGGTAAACTGACACCCACAACCGAGGAAGTTGAGACCTTGGAAAGAGTCCATGCCACCCGGTTACGCAATAGGACTATCCCTGATAGAGCTGACAAGAAAAATGAAGGGGAACCTGACAATATAAAGGGATACCAAGAGGTTAAATCTCCATTTCCCCATGATAAGACAGAACTAGTTAGTACCACTATCGGGCCTAGAGGGACAAAATTTGATATAGGGATGGAACTGGCAAGACAGAAAATCAATATCACCTTTGGGGAATTGATGACCATCCCAAAATATCGGGAGCAGATATGTAAGGCCTTCGGGCTGGCTGACCAAGGAGATAGTCATGTTTTGGCCACCTCAAGATCAAACCCATCAAACAGAACTCCCACTTTCGTTAGGCCTTTTTATATCTCTCTCAGGTATACATCCAATTTTGGGGATAGATATGTAATACACAACTGCATGTTAGATAGTGGGGCATCTCATAACGTAATGCCAAAGCAAGTGGCTGACCAGTTGGGATTGATGTGCACCAAATATTCCCCCCTATTTCTATCATGGATAATAGGCAAGTCCCGTGTGTAGGGATAATCACAGGCCTCCTAGTTTTCTTAGATCAATATCCAAAGAAGGGGATTGTCATGGACGTAGCAGTTGTAGACGTGGACCCATTTTTCTCCCTGTTGTTATCAAGACATTGGGTAGAGCATTTGGGAGGGTCAATTCAGTTGGATTGGTCATTTGCTACTATTCCCCTCTCTTCCAAGGAACAAGCCACATTAAGAAGAGAACCCTTCAACAAAATATCAGTAGAGTTGATGAAGCCTGATAACACCATGGTCAATTTAGTAAGCTCTATAGAAGAAAAATAATTAGGGGTCTATTCCATTTGGCACACCCCTTTTCTTAAAAAGGTACCTGATGCTGAAGGGTTGGATCCTATACTCAATGTGGTGGTGGATTTCGAATCAAACAGGGTTCTCACCACCGAGATATGGACTTTAACATTTGATGGGGCAAAGTCATAAACCAGTGTTGGAGTTGGAATCAATATAACTAAAATTAAAGGTAACTACCTGGGGATACCTTACAGACTAGAGTTCCCTTGCACCAATAATGTAGTAGAATATGAGGCCCTGCTTCTCGGGTTAAGGAAGGCAAAAGAACTTGGAATCAACTTTTTGACTGTGCATGGAGATGCAAAATTAATTATCTAGTAGATAAAGGGGAAATATCAAACTAAACATCCCAGATTGAAATAGTATAAATAGGTTGTTCTAGATGAAATCAAAAAATTCTTGGCATTCAATATCTCACATATTCCTAGGGAAAAAAATCACGTGGCTAATCTGCTGGTAGTGAATGCCTCTGGAGTAGATGATCTTGAAATCGACACTGAATTTATGGATAGATTCCCCACCATTTTAGTTTATCACCCCTCTATCCCGGATAATGTAGTGTACCTACAAGTTTTTTAGGATGATGCAGACATAAGATATTTCATGATAGTACATAATCAGTTTGTAGGGGTAATATGTGATGAACAAGATGAGGAAAGGCTACAACATATTATAGGCACTCCCACCGAGGTTATTCAGTTAAAAACTAATAAGATACCTAGGGGGTTAGTGGCTCTAGAATCCTTGTTCGATGATTTTGACAAAGCCCATAGAGCAGCACCTAGTGAGTCAGAAGGGGAGGAAGTTAATATTGGGATGGTTAGTGACCCTAAGAGGGTAAGAATTGATACATCACTACCAACAAAAGAAAAGAAGCAGTACAGGGAATATCTAAGAAAAAATAGGGATAGCTTTGCTTGGGGGTATGACGATCTAAGGACATTCAACACTAAAATTATGACACACATTATTCCCCTAAAAGAAGAGTCCAAACCCTTCAGATAGAAGTAGAGGAAGTTCAACCCCACACTTCACCCTATGATGCAAAAAGAAGTGCAAAAGTTGTTGGATGCCAAGATCATCAAAAAAGTGAGGTTCTCCTCCTGGATAGCAAACTTGGTCCCAGTCTGGAAGAAGAACGGAGAGATAAGGTTGTGTGTAGATTTCCAAAATTTGAACAAAAGTTCCCTCAAGGATAATTACCCTCTCCCCAATATGGAACAACTATTGCAAGCAGTAGTGGGATCTTCACGGATATCTCTGCTAGATGGTTTCTCAGGATATAACCAGATCCTAGTAAATCCTGAGGATCATTTTAAAACTGCCTTCACCACACCTTGGGGTACCTTCGAATACCAAAGGATGCCATTCAGGTTGATGAATGTCGGGGCTACTTTCCAGAGGGCCATGGATTTCACCTTCAAAGGGCTAATGTTTAAAATAGTGGTGGTTTACTTAGATGACATTACTGTATTTTCCAAGAACCCTATGGACCACTTTTCTCACCTATCCCAAGTGTTTCAAAGATGCAAGGAATATGGAATCTCGTTGAATCCAAAGAAGTGCTTATTTGGGGCCTCCCACGGTAAGTTACTGGGGCATGTAGTTTCAAAATAAGGAGTCAACATCGATCCTGAGAGAACCAGGGCAATTGCACAAATACCACCCCCAAAAGTCTCAAGGGAGTCAGATCCTTCTTCGGAAAAATTAATTTTGTCAGGAGATTCATGCCTAATTTTTTTGAGATTGCTAAACCCATTAATGACATGATCAAGAAGGATGTTAAAATCAAATGGGAGGAGGGTAACCTTAAAGCCTTCCAACAGATTAAGGATGCTATTACTGTCGCCCCTATCTTGACCAGTCCAAATCATTCCAAGGATTTCAATTTGTACTCTTTTGCCTCAGATCACACCATAGCAGCAGTATTATCTCAGAAGGATGAAGAGGCAAATGAACATCCCATAGCATTCATGAGTTTAGGAATGAAGGGGGCGCAACTAAGATACAAACCGATTGAGAAATAGGCCTATGCCCTCATACAGGCCTTGGAACATTTCAAGAGCATTTTTGGAGCTTCTAAAGTAATCGCCTGTGTCCCCTATATCACCATCAAGGATATTCTTACCTAGCCCGAACCCACAGGTAGTTCAACAAGATGGATGGTTAAATTTCTGCAATATGACGTTGAGTTCAGAGCCATAAAAATGATTAAAGGTCAGGGATTGGCAAAATATATGGCCTGCAAAGAAGAACAGTGGACAGACAATGTTACCTTAACCCAAGGAGTGCAATAGGAACCACAGTTAGAACATGAGAACTCAGATTGGTACAAGGATATCCTGCTCTATCTAAAAGAACTATCCTTCTTTCCTGGAAAAATTGCTAGCAGAATAAGAAGCATCAAACAACAGTCTCAGAAGTATCATCTCCAGGGAAGCAGGCTATACTGGTGGCATCCAAGTGGGGTACTACTACTGTGTGTGACTCAAGAGGAGGCCCCCAAAGTTATCAAAGAATTTCATACAGGTTTCTATGGTGGTCATTTTTCTCCAAAAGCAACATCTAACCAGATCATGAGGGTAGGATATTATTGGTCGTCCCTTTTCAAAGATGTCTACCAAGCAGTCAAAATTTGTTACAATTGTCAAGTCTTCACTGGGAAAAAGAACTTTCCTGCCATGCCCCTACAACCCGTCATTATTGAAACTCCATTTTCTCAATGGGGGGTTGATTTAATCGAGGAGATCAACCCCAATTCATCAGGGGGACACAAATGGATTATTACTACCACTGACTACCTGACCAAGTGGGTAGAGGCAGCCCCCCTCAGAAGATCAACAACCACAACCATCATCAACTTCTTGGAAGAAATGATACTAACCAGATTTGGAGTCCCCAGAAAATTGGTAATAGATAACGCCAAGTACTTTACTTCCTACGAGATGGTGGATTTCTGCAATCAGTACAACATTGAGCTGGCTCACTCTGCTAATTACTACCCATAGGGTAATGGACTGGCCGAATCTTCAAATAAGAACATCCTAACAAGAATTAAGAGGTCCTTGGGAAAGAACAAGAGAGGATGGGATGGTGAACTCAAATATGCTCTATGGGTGGATAGGTTGTCAGTTAAAAGAGCTACCAACATGTCACCATACGAGCTGGTGTATGGGGAAAAGGCACTGTTGCCACCACAACTGGAGAAAGCTGCCCTTTCCTTGCTACTACAGGATCATGAACAACCCGATGAATTACAAAGGAGAATGGACCAATTGGTAAAATTGGAGGAAGATAGGAGGGAGGTTGTTATGCGAATGATCGACCAAATGAGCAAGACAGTGGAACTATTCAATAAGAAAGTAAGAGGCCAGAATTTCATCGTGGGTGATGTGGTATTATATTGGGACCCAAGAAATGACAAGCAAGGAGAGAAAGAGAAGTTTGAGCCCAAATGGTTGGGCCCCTATCAAATTGCAAAAGTAGCGGGGCAACATACTTACAAGTTGGAAGACATGGAAGGAATGGAACTGCCCATACCGGTGAATGGGCAGCATCTAAAGGCCTTTGGTCCTAGCTGGTAAAAAAAAAAATTATGCGTGTGTGTGTGTTAGTCCTACGTCAGTCTACCCAGAGAGTCTGGAGTCCTCAAGCCACCATCCTTCGTCCGCCACCTTGTCCCAGTCAGAGCCGGTGTTGACCCCAAAAAGGGTTAGCCACCTTTTTGGGGCCAAGTCCACATTTGCACTATGCACCCTATTCCCGTGGGGTGCACTCCAGGTCACCCGGGTGCACTAGTTGTGCACCCCAAGCCAAACCCACATGCTCCACCCCAATGGAGCATGGATCCCCCTAGGTGGGCACACAAGGCCGTGCACTCCATAAATAGTCCATGCACTCTATGGGGAGGTAGAGCACATGATAGTCCCTTGGGGTGCACAAGGTTGTGCACCCCAAAGTCTGGTGTATGCCCTACCATGGAGCACACTACCTCAGTCGAAGTGCACAAGGCTGTGTGCTCCACTCTAGCCAAGCATGCTCCACTCTCAAGTGGAGTGAACCACCTCAACTAGAGTGCACAAGGTTGTGCGCTCCACCCCAGCCAAGTGTGCTCCACTCTCAAGTGGAGTGCACTACCTCAGTCAAGGCACACAAGGTTGTGTGCTCCACCCCAGCCGAGTGTGCTCCTCCCTTCAAGGTACGCTAGTTTCCAAGACAGGTGTGCAAAGTTGCCTACCCACCTCTGGGTTGTGCGCTCCACTATGGCAGAGTGCACAAGGTCAAAATGGAGAAAGATAAGGCCCACAAATTTTTCCATCAAGAAATTCATGCTCCATCCCTAGGCGCAATATTACACTAACATGATCAATCTTGCCCTGGGAGTGAAATACTTCGATCCTATCAATAAGGAGGTGATGTTTTTAATCCTCTAGTGTAATCGAATAGACAAGACCCCTATTTATTGGTGAGAGGATGTCATCAACGACAAAATAGATGAAGAATTACAACTATTGCAAGAGGTCATGATGGCCAATAAGAGGGAGATGCCTTCTTTCTCATACTACTCTTTCCTCATCCATCTATTCATTGCATAGTTGGATAAGACCTTGATAGCCCAAGTGGGAAGGGTAAATGCACCCACTGTACATGATAGGTTGTTATGCATCCAGGAGGGTTGTTCTAGCTATGCTACCTTCTTCGAGAAGGTTCTCCTTGTAGTGCATTTTTGACTGTGTGGGAATTTCCTTGATAGAATCAGGATAGGTGTGAGAGAATTCCTACACTAGGAAAAAGTAGGAGACTATTTTTACATAGATGAATTCTCCTACATAAGAATTTATGAGTCAAAATTTCCCCCAAAGGCACTACCTTTTCACTGTCTGACTTCCATCGCCATCCTGGAGATTACTCGACAAATGGCCGAGGAGGTGAAGATTAGACACTTGAGGAAGAAGGGACCGATGAAGTGGTTGCCCATTCCCTGTGCAATGGGGCATTACACCTATCTTGGTCACTTTGCTCCATTGTGGGCCATCTAGAATATGGATACTTACTGCTTCCCAGAAGTCACTTGGAGAGCTTATGACCTAGACGGCCACCACAGAAGAGAGGTTACTGGTAAATTTATCCTCCTAGTAGTCACCCACAGCATTGAAAATTTTGAGAATGTGATGCAGGAGGCTTTCAAAAATAATTGAATGCTAGATTTAGTATGGAGGATGCCCAAGTATCAGCATCCTTATAGTATACTAGAGACTGTTGGTGACTACAGTGCCCATCTCAAGTTGCATCGGGGGTTGTTGGTGGACAAGATGGCCCCACTAGTTCTAGTAGCTCCTCCTAAAGAGTTTGAGGATCCCACCCTCCAGATAGCTCAGCAATATTCTGACCTTTTCGAGGTCATGATGAATATCATCGATGAATAGGCCAAGCTCCCCTCCTCTTCCAATTTCCCCATTGCCACTTCAAAATGGAAGGAGTTGGCCATTGGCTCCTCCAAGAAAACTATTGCCCCATCAATGTTGGCTTTAATAAGTCCACATGATCAAGGACAATTGACATAAAATCAACCCTTGTGGTATTTTGCCACCTTGGTGATAAACCAAGAGGAGCGTCAAATTAAGCCTAGGGTGATGAAGAAAATAGTGCAAGTGGAAGACTTATCAAATATTTTGAGGGGCTACGAAGTGCAAAGCCCCATGCGGTCTCCTACCCAAAAAAAAGCTAGGACTTAATCCTCGGATCAAGGAGTGGAAAAGTTTATGATGGCTAGGGTCACTAACACTTGCCAATTCATAGCTGACAAAGAAGATCAAATCCAAGATATAGAAGAACAAAGATCTCCAAGTAAGGGGATAGCCAGGCATGGGGGAGAAGCTAGACAAGAAACCACCAATACACCTATTGCCACTTTTGAGATCCCCTTGCCACCTAGCATGAGGGAGGCCACCATAGATACCAACAAAGGTGTCATCCGAGCATCTGTTGCACCCATCCAAATGATGAAATCACAGGTGGCCACCCAAGCACAGGTGGCCAAAGTAGTAGAAAATGAAATGGAAGGATGGAAAGCCAAGGCTACCGAAGTTGAGCCTCTACAATTCATAATCAAGAAACTTCAAAACAAAGTCGACAGACTAAAGATACCTGCTCCTGGCACTACACAGGCTAGCATCCCACTCGTGTCGGTAGATGAGTTCAAACAAGAAATGAAGGAGAAAGTCTAGGTTAAAATTGGGGATCTAGAGTCCATCATAATGGATATCTACATTGTAAGACAAGCAGTGGGCCTCATCCAGGATAACTTACAATGTGGAAGGCAAAGGATAGATGCAATCATGCCAATTTATAAAAGGTTTCAGGAGGACTACGTACCTATTTCTAGGCTATCAGTTGTTCTGGCAGATGAGTCCCTATGCTTCCTTGTAGAAGAATATATCAAGGTCTATATTTTTGTAGAATGAGAAAAATTGGTGCTAGTGGGGCCAGGAAGTGGCACAATCAGAATATGATATCAATGATGAGTTGGCCGATTGCAGCTTCTCCATCGAGGATTTTGGGCGAGCACCAGTCATAAATGATTTCATTTTTTAGAAGATCCAAAATTTTGATTTAGAATACGGTGATAAGCCATCTAAACGCCTTATGGATTTGGTAGAAATGGTGGACCGCCTATGTGAGTTTTCCAGCAACAATATACTATGGGCTAAGGATCGGGTAGTGGAGGCCACCCAAGATTTGAATCTACTCCTCTTCTCTCTTACTTTTCATGATGAGGCTTGGGAATTTATTGACCAAGCCATCCAAAACCATTGGGTAGGAATGGGCCCACCATCACCCTAATACACACACCAAAGGAGCCGCTAGCCCAATGTAGTACAAGGGGAGATACACAGCCACCACCTGCATAGGTAGAAGGTGTGGGTGACATGTCCATTTTTTATTACATCCTTATTTTGAAAGGAATGAGATCAATCCAATTGGATTAAGCAGTTGCAACCTTGATTGCACGCTATATAAAGGAAACCACTATAGCAGCATTTTTTTTCATCGAACCTCTGAGAGAGAAAACCCAGGTATAGCTTTGTCTATTGTTTGAGTCATATTTTCCCTTGTATATCCTATGTGTTTCTTATCACCCTTCTCTTATCATTTACAAGGGACTGTAAAGGTGCGTTGTTCATTATGATTATTTCTTGTGGAACGCATTGAAGTTGAGAAATCTTACATCACTGCAATCAGGATGGAGAGGAGATGCCCCTTGTTCTGAACATTCAAACCGGGGGTTTATTGTACTCAAATGGCATATGAGGATCAAGCACTCTGTTGATCTATTCTATGCACATATTATATTAATGAAAATCTCAACTCTTCCCTTGGCATCTTTTGTGTGATTGTCTCATGTTAGCTTGTTTATGTATTACTGCAATCAGAATCCATAAATAATGCTTTCCCTCACTAGTTTAATTTTTTTATTTACATTACATCATTTGAATGGAGTAAAACAAACTAGTTCTTCTTTCGGTTATATTTCTAAATTCATTTATCAAACTGCTACAACTCTATAATGGATAAGGCACCAGTCTAGGTTTTATAGGAATAGGTTTGGTCACTAAAAATATCAAAACAACAAGGTAACAACATTTTTTCTGGCATAGTGGGCATGTGCATGATAGAGCATTAGTAAAAGGACCCACTGCTTGGGGTTTCCTTACCCAACCTAGTCGGTTTAGAGCTATCAAAGGTAGTCTATTCCTAGTTTAATGAGGTGGATCTGCTAGAATCCACAATGTTGGTTGTGATTTCAAGAGTTCCCCGTGATGTGACAAATATTTCGAGGGTAAGCGGGAAAACTCCACAACATGTAGCATGAGGCATATGTTCATTCACTTGGCATGAAGTTGTGTCCTTGGATTTTTTCATCAAAGGTGGTTCCTCCATAGATAAAAGCACAAGTTCCTATTTGGACTTTTAACCCTTTCCTATTAGGTAAGCCTATGTCATGAGGATATAGAAACATGCTAACCAATTTTGCAAAAGGGTAAAAATTTTGATAGATCAAGTTGATTTGGTACCTATAAGAAGGTTGAGGATTGTCCCCTATATTTATAAGGGGTTCCTCCAAAATATTTTTTCCTTTATCTGTTGTTGACTCATTGGATAGTAATGTTGGTTGTATTGAGGGGCAAAGGTTGAATTCCTTTTGAATGTGTAAGAAATTGCATAAGGCAAAAATTTTAGGATCTCCAAGGACATGGACAATTCTCCTTTGATATTCGTATTTCAAACATTGATGTAGGGTAGAAGGGACTACCTTCATGGCATGTATCCAAGGTCTCCCAAGGATAATGTTGTACGTTACATCACATGAACATATTGAGGATGAGTGGCCCTACTTTTAGAGGTAAAGTAATGGTGCATATTACTTATCTTTCTTCATTATCGAATGCTCTAATTATAAGGTCTAATTTTTGTAAATCTTTTATGCCTAAGTCAAATTTTATAAAAATTTAACATTACAAATATTTAAGGTTGATCCATTATCCACTAAGACTCTCTTGATATGTTTATCCCCTATTTGGACTATGATATAAAGGGGTGAATCTCCTAATATTGTTTCTAGGGGTGTATTTGTTTTATGGACTGCCAATATGGTGTTATTCACCCTAGAAAACCCAACTATATTGGTGATATCATTAGGAGATATGTCGTGAGGAATTTCTTGTTCAGTCAAAATTTTCAACAATATCTCCCTATGAGCGGGTGATGTTTTGAGTAATTCTAGAAGGGAGATCTTTGCAAGTACTCTAACTATTTTTGAAAGAGTGTAAGGTGTTTTTAGAAGGTGTGAGGACCAAAGGTGATTTATCAAGAACATTTACCATAGTACTTCTTCGAATAATTAAAGTCGGTTGATCTAAGGATTGGTTTTTTGCTTGTTATCTAGTCATTGTGTAGGATGATCTTGATAAGTTGGCAAAATTTTGTTCTCGCGGTGGTAAAGTTTTTTGAAAGATCCTCAAATTTTTGTTAGGAGAATCTTGTTGGTTAAAGACTATATTATCTTCTTCTATAAGATCTTGAATAATATTCTTTAGGGTGATGCACTTGTTGGCTGTGTATCCTTTTGTATGATGATATTCATAATTTTCATCATGTTTGTACCAATTTTGTAGTCCTTTGGTAGTATCCCAAGTTCTAATGGGTGGTAATTCTACCATCTTAGAATCAAGGATCATTTTTAACATGACAATTTGACTTTGTCCAGTGTTGGTATATTATCTTTTAGATTTATCTTGTCTTTTCAATACAAGTTTTTTAGGAACATTTTGAGTTGCATTTATGTTATTTTTTTGATGGAAATTTGTTACACCATATCCTATGACATATTTGTTCTTGTATTATCCTTTGCTCGAGGGTTTTTCTTCCTCTTTCTTGTTTTAGTTGAGTTGTCCTCATATTATGAGGATAGCTTCCATTTTTTTGACCATATCTATAGCTTCCTCGAAAGAGTTTAGGTTTGCCATTTCTAAGGGATATAATAGTTGTTCATGGAGGTTTATTATGAAAATGTTCAAGAGTTCTTTAGGAGGAGGAATGTATTGAAGTCTTCCTATGAAACATCTCCATTTGGCTAAGAAATCTAAGAAGCACTTAGAATTGGATTTTTTGAGTTGATATAGATCATCTATGGTGACCTTGTCTTCTATATAGTCTAGAATTGTTTGACAATTGCTTCCATAAGCTCTTTGAACTTATTGATGAAGTTACGAGGTATTTGGAAATACCATTACAAGGCTAAACTAGTAAGGCTTTTAGGGAACAACCTATGGAGAAGTTTTCCATCATGGTTAATATTGCTACATGCTATTTAGAATGACTTTGGGTGGTTAATAGGGTATTGTTTTTCATTGTATATTTGAAACTTAGGAGTTTCAAAGTTCTTTGGGAAGGGGTGGTTGATTATTGTAGGATCTAATGGTTCATTATAAAATTCTTCAAAAGAATATTTTAGCTTAGATGATCCTTGGAGAGAGGTAATTTGGCGTTCAAGCTCTTCAAACTTAGAGTCTCTCTTTTCAAGGTCTAAAATATTAGTATTGATATCTTGAAGATCATTAGGTGGAGGATTAGATGGAGTAGGTAGAGTAAAAAATGGTTGTGTAAGAGGTTGAGACATAAAAGGTAAGTTCATGAAAGATGACATGGCTTGGTTGGATGTCATGGTTGGAGGGGTTTGATTAATCCCTAAATCATGAGTTAGAAATAGGTTTGTGGAGTTAGGATTTGGAATTGGCATTGTGATGTTAGGGGAAGATGATGAAAAGGATATGCCCATTATGGTTATCCCTATAGATATGGTCAGTGGAGTTGTAGAATCAATGGGTTGTACCATAGCCACATTAAGACTAGCAAAGTAATTTTTATTTTTTGTTGGTTTGCGCCATAGTGGAATGACTATTAGATTTTTTAATGTTATCATGGATTTTAGGTGATTCCTTTTTACCTTGTTATTTTAGCTCGTCCCTAAGGACGTATAAAAATATATTTTGGTTTCTTTTCATGTAATCCCTAATATAATCTATAGGATCAAAGGTAAAATTCTCAATAACTTGTTCTTCTTATGTGTGTTGTGACCAAGGATTTTCTACTTGATCACCATGCTTGTGTGTGAAGGCCTCATAATATGAGGATGCTAAATCCTTGCTTTGGGTATTATAATTGTTTTGAGCCATGGTTTAAAGGTTTTTGAAAATGAGTAAAATTTATTAGAGTTTTATTTCTACAATATTTATGGCAAAGAAGAGAATGTGTTTTGAAATATTATGTCACCTTGAAATGCATCCCTCCTTATGACTCTTGCTAGCCCACCATAATATACTAGCTAAGAGAGATTGCTCTCTCTAAGTTTGTATGTCGGTTTACTCAAGGTATTATTATACTTTCCCTAGTAGGACTAACA
Source organism: Wollemia nobilis (assembly GCA_028583015.1). Classification (NCBI taxonomy): domain Eukaryota; kingdom Viridiplantae; phylum Streptophyta; class Pinopsida; order Araucariales; family Araucariaceae; genus Wollemia; species Wollemia nobilis. The sequence goes on along the minus strand of JAQPPZ010000220.1, from coordinate 1,079,588 downwards.
ATTGGTTATGTTCTTGTTATATTTATTTAATGTGATGTAAGCTATGCAAACAAAATTATGTGATCTTGCTTAGGTTTAACAAACTTTTATCTTATTTAAGGCAAAAGGAGTATTCGCATCGAGTTTCCCAAGATGTAGACACAAAAAATTTACACCTAACCACACCAAGGTGTATATGCGAGGGGACTTTCTAAAACCCTTGCTTCCTCTCTTGAGAGCCTCTTTTCAAAGGAGGCCCTGAAGATATGAATATCTTCTACATGAATAGGCTCTACTCAATGCAATTTTTCAAGGTGTCAATATTGATGTTATGCTTGTGTAGCATTGCTTTTATAAATTTTATTCAATCAAAACCTAAGGTTTATATCACTAATATGACTCTTTTTTAGCCTTAAAATGTTATTTAAACTAAAGGTGAAGATCACTAATGATACATGCAAAAGATTATATCACACAAATACAAGAAAATAAGAGCTAACTTAAATGATTTTCTATTTTGATTATGAGCTAGCTAAATAGGTATTTTCTTTTCAAGGAAAACAAGGAGTGAATGGAATAAGATACGCTAACCTAAGATGCACCCTATATGCTTTTCGACTTCTTGCCTAAGTACTTGAAAATGAGAAGAAACCTAAATTTGAGCTAAGATTCCTTGATTTTGACCAATAGAGATACATTTTGTAAAAGAGATTAAATCTAGATTAGGGTTCCTTGATTTGCCAAATGAAATGTGATTTTCAAACCCAAAATAGTGACAGATAGGAAGCAAAATGTAAAAAATACTGAAAAACAAAGTTTAGAGAGGTGCCAAGTGGCCGGATTACCTCTACCGATGTTTGTATAGAAATACCACTGGCATTTTTGTTCCTACAAGAACAAACAAAAAAAATAGATTTTTTGCTTTGGGGGGTCTGTCTGAGTGCTAAGGAAGGTTAATTTTTGTCTTATTAGTTGATTAGAACCACTATTTATGAAAAATGTGCGTATGCTTACCTCCTATGGATGGAAAAGAATATGTGCAAAATTTCCAGTTCAGGTATGAAAATGCCAGTGGCATTTTTGTACTCAATGGCATTTTTTTTTTATGGATTCTACAGAGATAAAATCACCAGTGGCTATAGGGAGTGGTGATATTGTTCTAAAATAGGATTGAGATGATTGCAAGGCTGATTTTGGAGTGGTTTGGATCTACTAAGTTCGTAGTTCACAAATTTAGGGATTTAGACTACAAAATCTCAAAAAAATTGTGATCAAATTAAGCACATATGCAAGGGGAGTGGATAGTCCTCAAAATGACTAAAATTTTGATAAATTGGAGATGCAAGAATGTTTGGAATGATATATAACAACTTAATTTAACTTTAACCAATGAAAATACTAAATATGTAAAGTGGTGTCATAAACTTAAAATATACAACAACAAAGAAGAATGGCAGGGGAGTGTAATAGGAATGACAGAATGCTATAGTGATGAGATAACAAGGCAATGATGGTCTTGCATCTACAACACAATAGCTTGAAGATTGAAAGAGCAATTAAATGTGACTTAAAAATGAAATAAAATGCAAAATGTGAAAAAATAGAGTGGAAATGAGATTTATAATCAAATTGATGCCTACAAATGAGAGAAAATATGAAATTAAATGTGCATGGAGAGGAAATAAAGTGTTAGTATGATGGCAATGCGAAGATATATACCTGTAATGAAAAGGACAAGTGTTATGAAGAAAATGTAGCAACTAGATGATACAAAACCCTATAATAAAGAAGGTTAATGCTATAAATATGGGCAATAAGTTGAATAAGCTTGAAGAGACCTACAAAATAGGTGTTAAATGCTTGGAACAAGGATGACATGCTTGAATAGAACCTACAATGATAATGTTAAATGCTAAAAACTAAGATATGCCCTGCACAAAAAGATTAGAAGCATAAAATGGAAGAAAAGTACAAGCAAATGGAGATTCAAATTAAAAAGGCCAATGTTAAGAGAACAAAATGCAAAATGGAAGCAAAGAAATTAATAAATGAGGAATTCTATGATTATTATTGTAGACTTAGAGCCCTTCAAGTATTGCACTATGATGTAGCTGATACCACAATCGACCCTCCCATCGACACATTTGGACTTTCAGTTGAATCCGTCCAAACAGGGTCTGATTTCGCATACATCCCCACTGTTAAGTCCCTAAAATAACCAATCGAGCCCATATTCATTGTCTAATCCTTCACCAATGACACCACCTACGATGGCCACATCGAAGGACAATGGGAAGAATCCCCTGGAAGATATACCGCCATTGGTCTCAAACATCTCTACTGAAGAGGTGCCCAGTCGAATGGAAGTCGAGATGCCTGGTTCACCCAACATAGAGTGGACCTAAGAATAACTCCCATTCCCTGCCCCTCAACAACCAATGATCATCGTTGAGATGGCCAATATGGGCCTAGGGTAGTATCTAGTGCAGAACATTGTAGCAACACCCACACTTGAATCCATGCAGGACATGGGGAGACCTCACCTCCCCATCGGCACTATTGTCCCTCTAGGCTACCCGCCAAATTAGACAAATTTTGTATATGGGGGCCTCGACAATGGCATTGAACCTTACTTGCAAGAGGAATATTATGAAGAGCCCTTTGCTGAGAACGTCAACTATCTGTCCAACTCGAACTTTGCTTTGAAATACCTTGGCCAATGTAATTGGCACAGATATGGATTGGGTAGATATGAACAAGGAGTGCGCATTCTTTTTCAACCAACATATCAGATGCCATACGACAAATTAGGAGTAGGTTTCAACCACTCTCTACCCCTTAACATATTGGTAGAGAACATGCAATGCCTAGGGCTAGGCAACAAGGATGGGTTGGCACAAGACCCATATGCCAATCCTAACACAACATACACATTGGGGGATTATCTCCCATTGTTAACAACCAACCTTGTGGGCCTCAACAACCCCTTCCCTTTGATCAAGAAAGGGGAAAGTTCAAGAACTTGCCTCCAAGAGGGATATATACAAGGCCAAGAAGGATCTTTAGAAGATGAGTCAAAGTATGAGGTAGCACCTTGGGACCCTTTTGATTCCGATAGCAATCACTCGCAAGTGACGCCCATAGATGACTATCAGGAGAACTTCATGGCGATGTTCCCCTTGAATGCTCTAATCGAGCAATTGCCACCTCAAGAGAATCAGTCCTCTCGTAGAGAGTGAAACAACCTCGATGGGACCAAATTAACTTGCTTGAGCAAAACGAGCCTCACATGCTACAAACAGTTGTCAAAGCCAATGAAAGCCTATGGATCTCTGATAGCGATTATGAATATGATACTGATATGGCATATCTAAACCATATGCGATAGCAGCAATACCCCATAGACATTGATGACATGTTTGAACAGCTAAACATGGGGCCAAGGCATAGGTGGCATTTGAACCAAGCATAGTTGGACCAAGTGTTGCATCCACCACTTCAAGCATATAGAGAGCACCCTCCACCCAGAGACCCTATAGAGTCATTATTTCCAAGGGTAGACCCTGTCCTTCTATCTACACATAGGGTCGATCTGTTTGTGCCAATATCCATAGAGCTAGATCTGAAGCACAAATATCACCAAGGATGTCTGAGTCACCACCCGCGTGGTAATGGAGACAAAATTCACTTTATCAACATGATCTCCATTGACTTAACCACCCCCATCTACAATCCAACCGATCCAGCATGACCATTGTATCTAAACCTAGATGCCATAGACTGGGATCATGCTAACTTGCCACCATATCCATCAAAGTACTGGCCTTGCAGTGGGATGCTTGATTTCACCCTAGGACCAACTCAGGATATCTTCCACGCTGAAGAGGAACCTGATGTTCCAAACGTAGATCTAAATTTAGCAAATGATATCCACCTGATCCCAACTCCACACCATTTGGAGGATGGGTCCCACATGTCAACGAAGAGATGACTGACGGAGACATCGGCTCTGATCCAATGAATCCACAAATCATCAATTTGGGGGTAAGTCTATCCCCCGAAGAGCAAGTCAATTACATTGCCCTTCTCAAAGAGAATAAGGAGGTTTTTGCATGGTCCTACAAAGACATGTCGAGGCTATACCCGCAGCTAGTCATGCATAATCTAATGCTTGATTCGATAGTCAAGCCAGTCAAACAAAAGCTACGTAAGATGCACCCAATAGTGGCCTTAATTGTCAAAGACGAGCTACAAAATTTGTTGGATGCATAGTTTGTCATATATGTGGATTACTCACATTGGTTGTCCAACATCATACCCATTAAGAAGCCAGACGGGAGGATTCGCATATGCATCAATTTTTGAGATCTAAACAAAGTGAGTCCCAAGGACGATTTCCCCTTGCCTAGCATCGATGCATTGGTAGATGCTACAACATACCATGAAATGCTTTCCCTCATGGATGGTTTCTTGAGATACAACCAGATTCGTATCAATCTCGACAATCAACTCAAAATGGCATTCACAACACCTTGGGGGACATTTTGTTATAAGGTCATGCCCTTTGGCCTTAAAAATGTCGGTGCCACCTACCAATGCGCTATGACATACATCTTCCATGATCACATGCATAAAAATTTGGAAGATTAGATGGATGATTTGTTGGCCAAATATCTTTTGCGCCCAGATCATCTCGATGACTTAAGCAAGATCCTTGATCGCCTCATCAAACACAAAGTCAGACTAAACCCCAAGAAGTGCGTATTTGGTGTCACATCTAGAAAAATCTTGGGTTTCATAGTCTCAAAATGAGGCATCAAGGTAGATCCACATAAAGTCAAGGCAATCCTTGAAATGCTTCCCCCAACCACCATCAAGCAACTTAGAAGCTTGCAGGGAAATGTCGCATCGATCAAGCGCTTCATAGCTCAGCTATCTAACAAGTGTCGACCCATGAATAAATTATTACACAAGGGGGTAGTATTTCACTAGGATGACGAGTGCCAGTCAGCCTTCAACGACATCAAACAATACTTGGCTTCACCACCATTATTGGCACCACCTAGACTAGGAGTGTCGTTCTACTTATACATCTTAGCTATTGAGGTGGCACTGGATGCCATGCTAGCCTAGAAAAATAAACTACATAAATAATAGGCTAATTATTATCTTAGCCACACCCTGGTCAGTTATGAACTTAACTATGCATACGTCGAGAAGCTATGCTTAGCAGTGGTATTTGCCACAAAAAATCTATGCCATTACATGTTGAGCAATATGACGTATGTTGTGTCTAAGGAGAATCCATTACGGTACATGATGAGTCATACTTATCATAGTAGTCGCATGGTGAAATGGATCATGTTGTTGACGGAGTTTGACATCGAATTCATTGGAAAGAAGTCCATAAAATGTCAAGTCATCGTCGATCAACTAGTAGAGGCTCCCCTCAAAGACGATTAGCCTCTGACCGTAGAGCTACCCAATGATGGGGTCTTCCATGTCTCAGAATTTCCAAATTTTGATGAGCCTGAGTCACAGTCGACATAACCCTATTTTTTGATGGTTCTAAATGTGAGCAAGGGGGTGGCATGGGAATAGTATTCTTCACACCGCAAGGGGCTCCAATGCCTCTATCATTTAAACTTGATTTCCTATGCACCAATAATAATATCGAATATGAAGCCTTGCTCATAGGTCTTCAGACAGCCATCACCATGAACATCAAACGCTTGAACATCTTTGGTGATTCATTTTTAATTGTCAACCAAGTGAAAGGAGTATTCTAATGTAAATGCCCAGTTCTGTAGGCCTACAAAGCCCTTGTGGAAAAATTCCTGGCAAAGCTTGAATGGTACAACATCGAGGCACTCCCTCGATCATCAAATCATTTTGTGGACACTATGGCCTCCTTGGGGTCACTAATCCCATAAGACATTTCTGGTGATATGACAACCATTCAAGTCAAAACATTATCACAATCCATGATGGAGTGTGCAAGCTCTGACCTAACGCTAGGAATCCACCTGATCCAGATTGAACCATCTCAGGATAAGTTCTCTTGAATCCATGATAATCTGAATCACGCCAACTGGGGGTCCTTGTTCTCCCCAACCCCGCTTAATAGTAACATAATGCTATTCTTACAAGTTCTTTCCTGCTCATCTTTTGCTAGGGATGAAATTCAAGAGGGATTGGTCATTCATACCATCAAGGTTTTTGATCAGTAGGATTGGTACACACCCATAAGAGACTATCTCAAGTTAGGTAGCCTCCCACTTGGATTGTCGCATGCCATGAAAATATCATTCAAATAGAAAGCGGAAAAATATGTCTTGCTAGAAGACATTTTGTACCATCGAAGCTACGAAGGGATCCACCTTCATTGCTTGGACCAGAAGGAGACTGCTTGGGCAATCACCCAAATGCATGATGGTACATGCAGTGGTCACTGTAGTGGTATGGCCATCGCAAAGCGCATCCTTTGCATGGGCTATTATTGGACATATTTAGAGGGAGATTATTGCACATATGTGAGGAAGTGCATGAAGTGTCAATACCATGCTAACTTGACACATGTACCTTCTCAAGCCTTGCAGCCGATCCATTCGACTTGGTCATTCTCACAGTGGGGCCTAGATCTCATCAAAAATATCTCCCCTGCATTGCCAGGTCATCACACGTTCATCATAATGGCCATAGAGGACTTCACCAAGTGGGTGGAAGCAATTCCGCTTACCTCTATGACTGGACCCCACATTACGGAGTTTATTCTACATAACATCATATGTCATTTTGGTATTCCATCCAAGATCATCTCGGATAATGGGACATCATTTAAGAACAAATATGTGTGTGCTTTGACAACAAAGTACAAAATTTAGCACAGTTTTTTAACACCCTATTATTCGTAGGCAAATGGGCAAGCAGAGGCGTCAAACAAAATGCTAGTTGCCATCCTTAAAAATATGGTCACATATAGTCATAAGTATTGGCACATTCAAATCCTTCTTGCTCTGTGGGCTTATTGCACTAGCATTTGGATGCCCACTGGGGAAACTCCATTTTTGTTGGTGTATGGCTCCGAGGCAGTCATGCCTCTCGAGTTGGAAATACCTTCCCTACGCATATCAATGCAAGAGTTCATCGATGATGATACTGCATGACAGGCCCGGTTAGACCAGCTTACATTGCTTGATGAAAGATGCATCAATGCTCTTGAGGATTTACGTATCTATCAAGAGTGACTTAAAAAAGCATACAACATGAAAGTTCACTTGAGGGACTTTCAGGTTGGTGACTTGGTCTTAAAAGAGAACCAAAAAAATTCTAACTTGTCACCCCATATAAGGGACAATTTTTTGGCAAACTGGTTAGGTCCTTATGAAATTGACACTAAAATATGACCTGGAACATACCGACTAGCCTCTCTTGATGGAATCAAGGAACTAGAACCCTTGAACATTAGTCATTTAAGGCCATTCCACATTTAAAAGAGCCATGGCCCACCCCAAAAAGCTCCAAGGATTCCCACAATCACTTGGTCAACCCCAAAAAATGCCCCAAAGGTACCCATAATCCCTTTGGTCAAACCAAAAGATCCAAGGATTCCCATAATCACTTGGTCAACCCAAAAATGCCCCAAAGGTAACCATAATCCCTTTGGTCAAACCAAAAGCTCCAAGGATTCCCATAATCGCTTGGTCAACTCCAAAACATCCCAAAGGTGTCCATAACCCTTTTGGTCAAACCAAAAAGCTCTAAGGATTCCCATAATCGCTTTGTCAACCCCAAAATGCCCCAAAGGTTCCCATAATCCCTTTGGTCAAACCAAAAGCTCCAAGGATTCCCATAATCACTTGGTCAACCCCAAAATGCCCCAAAGGTGCCCATAATCCCTTTGGTCAAACAAAATGCTCCAAGGATTCCCATCATTGCTTGGTCAACCCAAAATGCCCCAAAGGTGTCCATAATCCCTTTGGTCAAACCAAACACTCCAAGGATTCCCTCAATCACTTGGTCAACTCCAAAATGCCCCAAAGGTATCTATAAACCCTTTGGTCAAACCAAAAGCCTTAAGGGTTTCCACAATCACTTGGTCAACCAAAATGCCCCAAAGGTATCTATAACCCCTTTGGTCAAAACCTCCAAGGATCCGAAAGAATCACTTGGACTGCACCCACTCAAGATAAACCAACCATAACGAACTTTCAAAAACAACAAAATAATCAAAAATAACAAAAAAAAAAAAATTGAATCTCACTTCCATGCATACTCTTAAAAATCAAAACACAAAAAAAAAACAATAAGTTGCATTAGGCATCGTAAACATACATTGCATATTTGTTGGTCATACAGGAAAAATGCCCCATAGATTGTAATTACTCGAAAATTCCATCATTTTCCACATTTTTCCACTTTGTAAATAGTCCAGGAAAAATAAACGCCATCCACATTTTTCACCATATCATAATCAATTGTCTTCTAATGTATCCAGGGCTTTCGTCATTCAGCTATCTTTAGATCTCTAGCCAAAAACTGTACAAATTCAGACAGATTTTTACAAAGGTAGAATTTTACTTGGATCACACCTTGTTACTTCGCATCCCAACACAAGTTAAAACACATAAAAAATTCCCAAGTTGTGTGAACAAAATATGAACCCTACAAAGCAATCTAGGATAGCATATAGTGAAAAGGTTATCTTGCTCATCCCCCTATGTGAATGACCCCAAGAATGCTGAGAGTTGGCAAAAGGACAAGCATCTTACCTACCCAATTCCCCAAGCATCCCAAATTCTCAAAAAGTTAAAAATATCCAAAAAAATTACAAAAATTCAAAGTACAAACTCCAAAGTTTGACATCAAAACCCACACAGTGCATACATCAAAAAGCACAAAAAATAGTGATTCTCATCACTCAAAATTCCAATCCCTTGCTCAAAAGAAAAATAAAATAAAATAAAAAAATAAACAGTGATTTTTATCATAACATACGCAAGCAAGTATCCCAATAAAAGTAAATAAAATAAGGGAGTCGAACTTGAATCCCTGGAACTCTCAACATTCAGAAGGTCATGAGGTGATCCTTAGTACCGAGTTGGTGGATAGCATGTTGGTAACTGGCAGAAAACCTCCCGCATGAAGATATATCTATCGCATTAAACTGTGTATAGATCAATGTTTGCATGTGGATGAGCTAGCTTATGGTATCCTAGATTACACCGTAGATTAATCTTACTAAATACAACAAAGGAGTTAGTGGAGCTAATTAGGTGATCCTCAATATAGGTTTGGTTGATAGCCTATCTGGCACTGCCGATATCCTAACAACTACCACATAAACAAATTCAATCGCACACATAGGGATGTGAAATAACTTGGTCAAACTCAAGTCTGATTCGTACCTTGTTCAAAAGTCTTGTGAGATGTACAGTCTTGGATAGTTAGTTAAAACATCTGAGTCTCAAAAAAACCTTAACTACATTCTAGAACACCTGTGGTACATTCCATTCTTACATCACCATCAAAAAATACAAACAAAAAAATATTACACATGCAAAGTCATTCCACAAAGCAATCACATAGTACAGAAAGCCAGTAAATCATGTACAGTCTATGGTGCCACCGCCAAGTTATCAACAAATCATTTTATCTATTCCATATGCATACATCATATAATTAGAAAAAATTGCATTCATAATAACATATGCATACATCAACATAAATAAATGTGCATAAAAGTAACAATAAATCATGACAAGTGTATAATAAAAAAGAAAGTCATGTATATATATCGCCAAAAATACCTGCAGTCTACAATAAGTCGGTCCTCTGACAGAGCAAAAAAAAACAATCAAAAACTCAAAAACCCCAAGCCTAGGGAGTCAGCCACCATGATCACATAGGATTAGTGTGACTGGAACCACCCCCAGTGGTGTGGGTCCTATGGGAACTCTCAGGGCGGCTGCTGCCAGCCCCCGTATTATGCTCACTAGCGCTACCCTCATCGAGCCATCTATGATGAGAGGATGTTGACTGCTCAGTCTCACTGCCTCTCGTACGATGCGATGATCCACCGCCAGTGAGCTCAGGTAACTGTCCATCGAGGTAGATAATCTTTGCATCCAAATCCACCCAACATCAACCCCACCCCACATCCCGTCGATGGTATGCAGCCAATGCGTCATCCCGTTGCACCAACTGAGCCCGCAGGCGATCTCGCTTGGCACTGTGCTCATCATCCCATCTTCGTAGTAGGTCCTCCAATCGTGCTATCTCATAACAAAACCTAGCCTCCATATCCCCTAGGACTTCTTGAGGCATGGGTATCTTTGGGACGGCATGCTACTCTAGCACCCACTGCTCTGGGACGTCCTATGTATCCGACTACTCTAAAATCCCTAAATCATCCCCAACCAAGTCATCAACCTCCACCATATCTGCATCATTGAGTGGAGCCCCCCAAAACTCCCTCGGTGCCTTTGTAACCCCACCACCTACTACTACTGCATCCGGACCTCCTAGAGGTCCCTCACCTCGCCATTGTAGCATTGTCCACCACTAGTCATACTTTGTAGTCACCCCAACATTTTCCACGTCAGGGACATCAATCATTGCATCAGACTCCTTGCCCAGTGGCTCAATAATAGGCTAGGCTAGAGTCCTCTCATCTCCCTGACATTGATAGATCAAGGGCTCACCAAGCAATCCCTGGAATACCCCAAACTAGCGAGTCACCCAGATGTACAAGAAGTACTCTTGCTCTGTCCCATGTCACCCGATCAACCATCTCCCCCTGTGCACCCACCAAAGCCACTCTCTAACCTCAGTCTAGGTTGGACAGTCCTGGTATGACCGCCAGAACACCTCCCCTAGAGTACTATGAGAGAAGGCATTAGTTTAGTGCCCTATGACACCTACCCACCATCGACTCTACCCCTTCTCCTCTGACCTTTGCCATAGAGCAGCATACCCAATATCTTTGTCCACCATCTCTCCTCGAGTGGTCCCTAACTTTTGAACAAGGTACGAATCAGACTTGAGTTTGACCAAGTTATTTCACATCCCTATGTGTGCTATTGAATTTTTTTATGTGGTAGTTGTCAGGATACCACCAGTTCCAGATAGGCTATCAACCAAACCTGTACTGAGGATCACCTAATTAGCCCCACTAACTCCTTTGTTGTATTTGGTAAGATTAATCTGTGTTGCAATCTAGGATACCATAAGCTAGCTCATCCACATGCAAACATTGATTTGTACATAGTTTAAAGTGACAGATATATCGTCATGCGGGAGGTTTTCCGCTAGTGACCAGCAAGCTATCCACCAAATCGGTACTAAGGATCAGCTCATGACCTTCCAAATGCTAAGAGTTCTAGGGATTCAAGTTCAACTCCCTTATTTTCTTTACTTTTATTGGGATACTTTCTCACATATGTAGTGATAAAAATCACTGTTTATTTTTATTTTTTATTTTTTTTGCTTTTGAGCAAGGGATTGGAATTTTGAGTGATGAGAATCACTATTTCTTATGCTTTTTGATGTATGCACTATGTGGGTTTTGATGTCAAACTTTGGAGTTTGTACTTTGAATTTTTGTAATTTTTTTGGATATTTGCAACTTTTTGAGAATTTGGGATGCTTGGGGAATTGGGTAGGGAAGATGCTTGTCCTTTTGCCAACTCTCAGAATTCTTGGGGTCATTCACACAAGGGGATGAGCGAGATAACCTTTTCCTTGTATGGTATCCTAGATTGCTTTGCAGGGTTCATCTTTCATTCACACAACTTGGGAATTTTTTATGTGTTTTAACTTGTGTTGGGATGCGACGTAACAAGATGTGATCCAAGTAAAATTCTACCTTTGTAAAAATCTTTCTGACTTTGTACAGTTTTTTGCTAGAGATCTAAAGACAGCTGAATTATGAAAGCCCTGGATACATTAGAACACAACTGATTATGATATGGTGAAAAATGTGGATGGCGTTTATTTTTGCTAGACTATTTACAAAGTGGAAAAATGTGGAAAATTATGGAATTTTCGAGTAATTACAGTCTATGGTGCATTTTTCCTGTATGACCAACAAATATGCAATGTATGTTTGTGATGCCTAATGCAACTTTTTTTTTTTCTGTGTTTTGATTTTTAAGAGTATGCATGGAAGTGAGATGCAAATTTTTTTTTTTGTTATTTTTAATTATTTTTTTGTTTCTGAAAATTTGTTATGGTTGGTTTATCCCGAGTGGGTGCGGTCCAAGTTATTATTTCGAATCCTTGGAGGTTTTGACCTAAGGGGTTATAGATACCTTTGGGATGTTTTGGTTGACCAAGCGATTATGGGAACCCTTGAGGCTTTTGGTTTGACCAAAGAGTTTATAGATACCTTTGGGGCGTTTTGGGGTTGACCAAGCGATTGAGGGAATCCTTGGAGCGTTTGGTTTGACCAAAGGGATTATGGGCACCTTTGGGGCATTTTCGGTTGACCAAGCGATGATGGGAATCCTTGGAGCATTTGGTTTGACCAAAGGGATTATGGGCACCTTTGTGGAATTTTTTTTTGGGGGGGGGTTTGACTAAACGATTGTGGGAATCCTTGGAGCTTTTGATTTGACCAAAGGAATTATGGGCACCTTTGGGGCATTTTGGGGTTGACCAAGTGATTATGGGAATCCTTGGAGCTTTTTGGTTTGACCAAAGGAGTTATTGACACCTTTGGGGCATTTTGGAGTTGACCAAGCGATTATGGGAATCCTTGGAGCTTTTGGTTTGACCAAAGGGATTATGATTACCTTTGGGGCTTTTTGGGTTTACCAAGTGATTATGGGAATCCTTGGAGCTTTTGGTTTGACCAAAGGGATTATGGGTACCTTTGGGGCATTTTTTGGGGTTGACCAAGTGATTGTGGGAATCCTTGGAGCTTTTTGGGGTGGGCCATGGCTCTTTTAAATGTGGAATGGCCTCAAATGACTGATGTTCAAGGGTTCTAGTTTCTTGATTCCATCAATAGAGGCTAGACGGTATGTTCCAGGTCGTATTTTAGTGTCAATTACATAAGGACCTAACCAGTTTACCATGAACTTGTCCCTTAGATGGGGCGGCAAGTTAGAATTTTTTTGGTTCTCTTTTAAGACCAAGTCACCAACCTAAAATTCTCTCAAGTGAACATTCATGTTGTATGCTTTCTTAAGTTGCTCTTGATAGATACGTAAATGCTCAAGAGCATTGATGCATTGTTCGTCGAGCAACGTAAGCTATTCTAATCGGGCCTGTCGTGTAGTGTCATCATTGATGAACTCTTGCATTGATATGCGCAGGGAAGGTACGTCATGCGGGAGGTTTGCCACCAGTGACCGATAGGCTATCCATCAAACCAGTACTAAGGATCACCTCATGACCTTTCGAATGCTGAGAGTTCCAGGGATTCAAGTTTGACTCCCTTCTTTTCTTCAATTGTATTGGGATACTTGCTCTTATATGTAGTGATAAAAATCACTGTTTATTTTTATTATTATTTTTTTTGAGCAAGGGATTGGAATTTTGAGTGATGAGAATCACTATTGCTTGTGCTTTTTGATGTATGCACTTTGTGGGTTTTGATGTCAAATTTTGGAGTTTTGACTATTGCAAATTTTTGACTTTTTACAATTTGTGATGTTTGCAACCCTTTGAGACTTTGGGGATTTGTGATAGTGGTGAAAACCACTATTTATTTTGGGGGAATTGGGTAGGGAAGATGCTTGTCCTTTTGCCAACTCTCAGCATTCTTGGGGTCATTCACACAAGGGGATGAGCAAGATAACCATTTCGCTTATGGTAACCGAGTCTGCTATGAAGGTTTCATCTTTCGTTTACACAACTTGGGAATTTTTTTGTGTGTTTTAGCTTGTGTTGGGATGCTACGTAACAAGGTGTGATCCAAGTAGAACTCTACCTTTGTAAAATATGTCTGACTTTGTACAATTTTTGGCTAGAAATCTAATGATAGCTAAATGGCAAAAACCTTAGATACATTAGAAGACAATTGACTATGCTATTGTGAAAAATGTGAATGGCATTTATTTTTTGCTAAATTATTTTCAAAGTGGAAAAATGTGGAGAATGATGGAATTTCCCGTAATTACAGTCTATGGTGCTCTAGACCTGTATGATCAACAAATGTGCAATGTATGTATGCGATGCCTAATGCAACTATTTTTTTGTGTTTTGATTTTTTATGAGTATGCATGGAAGTGAGATGCATTTTTTTTTGTTATTTTTGATTATTTATTGTTTTTGAAAATTCTTTATGGTTGGTTTATCCCGAGTGGGTGCGGACCAAGTGATTCTTTCGGATCCTTGGAGGTTTTGACCAAAGGGATTATGGGCACCGTTGGGGCATTTTTGGGTTGACCAAGCGATTGTGGAAATCCTTGGAGCTTTTGGGGTGACCAAAGGGTTTATAGATACCTTTGGGGCATTTTTGGGGTTGACCAAGCGATTATGGGAATCCTTGGGGCTTTTGGTTTGACCAAAGGGTTTATGGACACCTTTGGGGCATTTTTGGGGTTGACCAAGCAATTATGGGAATCCTTGGGGCTTTTGGTTTGACCAAAGGATTTATGGACACCTTTGGGGCATTTTTGGGGTTGACCAAGTGATTATGGGAATCCTTGGGGATTTTGGTTTGACCAAAGGGTTTATGGACACCTTTGGGGCATTTTTGGGGTTGACCAAGTGATTGTGGAAATCCTTGGAGCATTTGGTTTGACCAAAGGGTTTATGGACACCTTTGGGGCATTTTTGGGGTTGATCGAGCGATTATGGGAATCCTTGGAGATTTTGGTTTGACCAAAGGGTTTATGGACACCTTTGGGGCATTTTGGGGGTTGACCAAGTGATTATGGGAATACTCGGGGCTTTTTGTTTGACCAAAGGGTTTATGGACATCTTTGGGGCATTTTTGGGTTGACCAAGAGATTATGGAAATCCTTGGAGCTTTTGGGGTAACCAAAGGGTTTATAGATATCTTTGGGGCGTTTTTGGGGTTGACCAAGCGATTATGGGAATCCTTGGGCCTTTTAGTTGGGCTATGGCTCTCTTAAATATGGAATGGCCTCAAATGACTGATGTTCAAGGGTTCTATTCCTTGATTTTGTCAAGAGAGGCTATCCGGTATGTCCTAGGTCCTATTTTACTGTCAATTACATAAGGACCTAACCAGTTTGCCGTGAACTTGTCCCTTAGATGGGGCGGCAAGTTAGAGTTTTGTTGGTTCTCTTTTAAGACTAGGTCACCAACTTGAAAGTCCCTCAGGTGAACTTTCATGTTGTATGCTTTCTTAAGTCACTCTTGGTAGATACACAAATGCTCGAGAGCATTGACGCATCGTTCATCAAGAAACGTAAGCTGGTCTAACCAGGCCTGACATGCAATGTCATCATCGATGAACTCTTGCATTGATATGCATTGGGAAGGAATTTCCAACTCAAGAGGTATGACTACCTTGGAGCCATACACTAGCAAAAACGGAGTTGCCCCAGTGGGCATCCGAATGCTAGTGTGATAAGCCCAAAGAGCAAGTGGTATTTGAATGTGCCAATCCTTATGACTGTCTGTGACTATCTTTTTGAGGATGGCAACAAGCATTTTGTTTGACGCATCTGCTTGCCCATTGGCCTGCGGATAATAAGGTGTCAAAAAACTATGCTAAATTTTGCACTTTGTGGTCAAATCACGCATGTCTTTGTTATTGAACGACATCCTATTATCCGAGATGATCTTGGATGGAATACCAAAATGACATATAATGTTATGTAAAATAAACTCTGCAATGTAGGTTTCGATCGTAGAGGTAAGCGAAATTGCTTCCACCCACTTGGTGAAATACTCTATGGCCGTTATGATGAACGTGTGATGACCTGATGATGCAGGGGAGATCTTTTTGATTAGATCTAAGCCCCATTGCAAAAATGGCCAAGCCAATTGGATCTGTTGCAAGGCCTGAGAAGGTACGTGTGTCAAGTTAGCATGGTGTTGACATTTCACGCACTTTCTCACATACGCGCAACAATCTCACTCTAAATATGGCCAATAATATCCCATGCAAAGGATGCGCTTTGCGATGGCCATACTGCTACAGTGGCCACTGCATGTACCATCATGCGCTTGGGTGATTGCCCAAGTGGACTCCTGCTAGTCCAAGCAATGAAGGAGGATCCCTTCGTAGATCTAACGGTACAAAATCTCTCCTAGCAAGACATGTTTTGTCACTTTCTATTTGAATGATCTTTTCATGGCATGCGATAATCCAAGTGGGAGGCTACCTAACTTGAGATAGTCTCTTATGGGTGTGTACCAATCCTGTTGATCAAAAAACTTGATGGTATGAACGACCAATCCCTCTTGAAGTTCATCCCTCTTAAAAATTGAGCGAGAAAGAACTTGTAAGAATAGCGTTGTGTTGCTATTAAGGGGGGTTGGGGAGAACAAGGACCCCTAGTTGGCATGATTCAGATTATCATGGATTCGAGAGAACTTATCCTGAGACGGTTCAATCCGGATCAGGTGGATTCCTAGCGTTAGGTCAAAGATTGCACACTCCATCATGGATTGTGATAATGTTTTGACTTGAATGGTTGTCATATCACCAAAAATGTCTTGCAGGATTAGTGACCCCAAGGAGGCCATAGTGTCCGCAAAATGATTCGATGATCGAGGGAGTGCCTCGATGTCATACCATTCAAGCTTTTCCAGGAATTTATCCACAAGGGCTTTGTAGGACTACAAAACTAGGCATTTACATTGGAATACTCCTTTCATTTGGTTGACAATTAACAGCGAATCACCAAAGATGTTCAAGTGTTTGATGTTCATGGTGATGGTTTTTTGAAGACCTATGAGCAAGGCTTTGTATTCAGCATTGTTATTGGTGCACAGGAAATCAAGTTTAAATGATAGAGGCATTGGAGCCCCTTGCGATGTGAAGAATACTATTCCCGTGCCACCCCCTTGCTCACATTTAGAACCATCAAAAAATAAGGTTATGTCAGCCTGTGACTCAGGCTCATTAGAATCTAGCATTTCTGAGACATGGAAGACCCCATCATCGGGCAGCTCTACGGTCAGAGGCTAATCATCTTTGAGAGGAGCCGCTGCTAGTTGATCGGCGATGACTTGACCTTTTATGGACTTTTGTCCAATGAATTCAATGTCAAACTCCATCAACAACATGATCCATTTCATCGTGTAGCTACTATGATAAGTATGACACATCATATACCGCAATGGATTCTTCTTAGACACAACATACATCATATTACTCAACATGTAATGGCATAGCTTTTTTGTGGCAAATACCATTGCTAAGCATAGCTTCTTGACGTATGCATAGTTAAGTTCATAACTGACCAGGGTGTAGCTAAGATAATAATTAGCCTATTATTTATGTAGTTCATTTATCTCGGCTAGCATGGTGCCTAGTGCCACCTTAGTAGTTGAGATGTATAAGTACAACAACACTCCTAGTCTAGGTGCTACCAATACTGGTGGTGAAGCCAAGTTTTATTTGATGTCGTCGAAGGTTAACTGGCACTCGTCATCCCAATGAAATGCTACCCCCTTGTGTAATAATTTATTCATGGGTCGACACTTGTTAGATAGCTGAGCTATGAAACACTTGATCGACGCGACCTTTCCCTACAAGCTTCTGAGTTGCTTGATGGTGGTTGGTGGAAGCATTTCAAGGATTGCCTTGAATTTATGTGGATCTACCTTGATGCCTCATTTTGAGACTATGAAACCCAAGAGTTTTCCAAATGTTATGCCAAATACGCACTTCTTGGGGTTTAGTCTAACTTTTGTTTGATGAGGTGATCGAGGATCTTGCTTAAGTCATCGAGATGATCTGGGCACAAAAGATATTTGGCCAAAAAATCATCCATATAATCTTCCAAATTTTTATGCATGTGATCATGGAAGATGTATGTCATAGCACATTGGTAGGTGGAACCAATTTTTTTAAAGCCAAATGGCATGACCTTATAACAAAATGTCCCCCAAGGCATTATGAACACCGTTTTGAGTTGATCGTTAGGATTGATATGAATCTGGTTGTATCTCAAGAAACCATCCATGAGGGAAAGCATTTCATGGCCTACTATAGTGTCTACCAATGCATTGATGCTAGGCAAGGGGAAATCGTCCTTGGGACTCACTTTGTTTAGATCTCAAAAATTAGTGCATATGCAAATCCTCCCGTCCGGCTTCTTGATGGGTACCATGTTGGACATCCATGGTGGGTAATCCACGTAGATGACAAACTATGCATCCAACAACTTTTGTAGCTCATATTTGACCATTAAGGCCATTTTTGGATGCATCTTACGTAGATTTTTCTTGACTGGCTTGATTGTCATATCAAGCATTAGATTATGCGTGACTAGCTGCGGGTCTAGCCCCGACATGTCTTTGTAGGACCATGAAAAAACCTTCTTCTTCTCTTTGATAAGGGTAATGTAATCAGCTTGCTCTTCGAGGGATAGACTTACCCCCAACTTGATGATTTTTGAATTCATTGGATCAGAGCCGATGTCTACATCAGTTGTCTCTTCGACTGACATGTGGGACCCATCCTCCAACTGGTGTGGAGTTGGGATCAGGTGGATATCATTTGTTGAATTCAGATCTACATTTGGAACTTTGGGTTCCTCTTCAGCATGGAAGATATCTTGAGTTGGACTTAGGGTGAAATGAAGCATCTCACCGCAAGGCCATTACTTTGATGGATATGGTGGCGAGTTAGCATGATCCCAGTTTATGGCATCTAGGTTTAGATACAATGGTCATGTTGGATCAGCCGAATTGTAGATGGGGGCGGTTAAGTCAATGGATATCATGTTGATGAAGTGAATTTGGTCTCCATTACCACGCGGGTGGTGAATCGAACATCCTTGATGATATTTGTGCTCCGAATCTGGCTCTATGGGCATTGGCACAAACGGATCGGCCCTATGTGCAGATAGAAGGATAGGGTCTGCCCTTGGCACTGATGGCTCTATAGGGTCTCTAGGTGGAGGGTGCTCTCTGTATGCCTGAAGTGGCGGATGCAGCACTTGGTCCAACTATGCTTGGTTCAAATGCCACCTATGCCTTGGCCCCATGTTTAGCTGTTCAAACATGTCATCAATGTCTATGGGGTATTGTTGCTACTGCATATGGTTGAGATATGCCATCTCAGTTTCATCTTCATAATCGCTATCGAAGATTCATAGGCCTTCATTGGCTTTGACAATTGTTTACAGCATGTGAGGTTCGTTCTGCTTGAGCAAGTTAATTTGGTCCCATCGGGGTTGTTCTGCTCTCTATGGGAGGACCTAATTCTCTTAAGGTGGCAATTGCTCTATTAGAGCATTCAAGGGGAACATCGCCACGAAGTTCTCCTGCTAGTCATCTATGGGCATCACTTGCAAGTGATTGCTATCAAAATTGAAAGGGTCCCAAGGTGCTACCTCATACTCTGAATCATCTTTTGAAGATCCTTCTTGGCTTTGTCTATATCCCTCTTGGAGGTAAGTTCTTGAACTTTCTCCTTTCTCGATCAAAGGGAAGGTGTTGTTGAGGCCCACCAGGTTGGTTGTTAACAATGGGAGATAATCCCCCAATGTGTATGTTGTGTTAGGATTGGCATATGGGTCTTGTGCCAACCCATCCTTGTTGCCTAGCCCTAGGCCTTACATGTTCTCTACCAATATGTCAAGGGGCAGAGGGTGGTTGAACCCTACTCCTAATTTATCGTATGGCATCTGATATCTTGGTTGACAAAGAACACGCACTCCTTGTTTATATCTACCCAATCCATATTCGTGCCAATTACATTTGCCAAGGTATTTCAAAGCAAAGTCCAGGTTGGATAGATAGTTGACGTTCTCAGCAAAGGGCTCTTCGTCCTCTTCCTCTTGCAGGTAAGGTTCAATGTCGTTGTTGAGGCCCCCATATACAAAATTTGTCTAATTTAGCGGGTAGCGTAGAGGGACAATAGTGTCGATGGGGATGCAATGTCTCCCCATGTCCTGCATGGATTCAAGTGCGGGTGTTGCTACAATTTTCCACACTAGATACTCCCCTAGGCCCGTATTGGCCATCTCAACGATGATCATTGGTGGTTGAGGGGGAGGGAATGGGAGTTCTTCTTGGGTCCACTCCATGTTGGGTGAACCAGGCATCTTGACTTCCATTCGATTGGGAACCTCTTTAGTAGAGATGTTTGATACCAATGGTAGTATCTCTTCCAAGGACTTCTTCTCATTGTCCTTCAATGTGGCCATCGTAGGTGGTGTCATTGGTTAAGGACTAGACAATGAATATGGGACCAGTTGGTGATTTGAGGGACTTAATAGCAGGGAGGTATGTGGAATCAAACCTTGTTCATATGGATTCAACTAAAAGTCCAAATGTGTCAATGGGAGGGTCGATTGTGGCATCACCTACACCGCATTGCAATACTTGAAGGGCTCTAAGTCTGTCGAGACTACATGCACTTGCCCTTCGTATGTGTACTTGAGGCATTGATGGGCTATCGAAGGGACACACTTCATGTCCCTGATCCAAGGCCGACCCAAAAAGATGTTTTAGGCCATCTCACATTCTAGGATGTGGCACAACGTAGAAATAGTATTTTGTCCCACTTGGATGGGCAGGACAATTGTGCCAACCGTCGAGCATATCGTGTCATTGAATGCTCGAAGAGTATAGGTGGAGGCCACAATATGAGATGTTGGCAGCTTCAGGTGTTTCAATGCCGCCATTGTGATTATATTACTAGATGAGCCAGTGTCCACCAACACCCTCTTAAATGGAATCCCGTTGACCCGTGCAATGACGTGCAGGGGTGGATCTTCCATATCACTAGTCACCGATTTTAGTTTGTCTTCTCTAAAGGTGATGACTGGTTCTATACATCATTTTACATGTCCCACAAATTTGTTGAAAGATTTTGCTTTGTGGGGTTGTAGCTCGATGGCTTTGAGTATCTCCATTAGAGCCTCCCGATGGGGTGGTGATTGTTGGATGAGCTTATAGATAGAGAGCCTAGTCGACATGGTCCTTAAACTTTGGGTAAGTTTAGTCTGAATTATGGCCACTGGTCTAGGTGGGGGAGGTTGCATAGGGTGATGTTGAGGTTGTGACGTTGATGGAACCTCTCCTATAGCTGCAGCAGGGGTAGCTATGCTTGGGTACCTCTTGTTTCATGTCACTATGCTTATCATCCCTACATACCCCTACATGGGGCAGTTTTGTGTCACCTCATTGACTTTTAGAGTCTTTGCCTGTGCATCATGGGTAGGCAGGGGTCTTTCAAGACCTTCATTTGTTGGTTGCTTGGTGCTACAGTATTATCCACCGCTAGCATTTTATTGTCTATTAGGTCTTGCACTAAGCTTTTGAACATCCAACATGCATAAAGGTCATGTCCTTTCTACCAGTGAAATCTACAATATAGGTTTTCCCTATAGCCCTTGGGTTTTGGCGTGTTGGGGTCTATGGGTCGAATTTTTGGCAGGTTTATCAAGTTTGCTGTGAACAAGCGATCAAACAAGAAGTCTTTAGACTCTGTGAAGGGTGTGAATTGTCGCCTAGGGTGACACTACTAATTTTGCTCTTGCCTATGATTTTCCTTCTCATAGCTATCAAGAGAAACTGCCTAATAATTAGCCTTTGGGGGTTGTGTTTTTTATGCAAACTTTGGTATGTTTATGGCAACCTGATTGACCACGATGGGTTTCGGTTGTGTGGACCTAGTTTTGGCATTTTTGGGCCACTCTTTCTTGCATGGCTTGGCAATCTCACCATCCTATATCTTGATCTCCTCAATTATTCTGGCTTACACTAGGGCTTCCTTGAGATTGGCATATTGTTGTAGCTGCAATAGCATGGAGATTGACCTTAGGCAACTTTTTGAGAACATTTGGGTCAGTTTGGCCATGGGAGGGAGGTAAGGAAGCTTTGAAAGCAACATTCTCCATCGATTTCCATAAGCCGCCATGGTCTCCTCCTCATACTATCTAAGGCTAGCTAGGTCACTTAACGATGCCTTCTTCTTGGTTTTGAAGGTGAAACATTCGAGGAACATGTCCACTAGCTGGTCCAGGTTACTAATGCTATGCTTCGACAACTAGGTAAACCAATCCGAGGTAGGGCGTACGAACATGGTTATAAATGTTCTTAGAAGCAAAGCATCATTGTCTTGAATGCCAAAGCATCAACTCAATAATCTTGTCACGTGCTCTTGGGCATCTTCATCCCCTCTAAATATTGCCAATTGAGGCATTTTGAAGTGTTTAGGGTATGGGGGTGCCGGCACTGAAGGATGCACAAGGTGACTATAGATCTGGTGTAAAGTGGGTTTTTGGGGCCCAGAAGTCTTGGTTTCCATAGACTCTAAGTGCTCTAGCAACACTTTGTATGCATCAGAGGATTTGATCTCTTCCTCCTTGGTTTGTTCTTGTTGTAAATTGTGGAGAACTTGAGGCCTATGGAGGGGTAGCTGGATAGCGCCCCTTGCCTTGGTAGGGTGTTTCAGCCCACTCTTCTTCTTGCTTGAATTCCTCATAGGCTTCTTGAGGAGTTCCTAGGCATGACCTACAAACATGGGTGGGTGCCCGAGGAGGGTGCCCATCATTGGCCCTAGGGGTAGCCTCATGCTCAGGTCTAGGAGGTCTTAGAGGCAACATTTTATAAGTTCGTGGAGACCTGTCTCGCACCAAGGTGTTGTGCCTCTCCAAAAGCTCTATCTTATGTGTGTGAGGGGTTGGAATCCTCTCATGCACATTGTTGTGGAGCAACTCGTCTGTCTAATGCTGAATGCACTCTTTGCTAAGATGATACAAGTGCTCTAACTATTGTTGATCCTGCTCAAGTTGCATGATTTACGCTTGGCGGGTGGCATGTTTGGCAAATGCCAAGTTGATTTGTTCCATCGTCTTAGGTCTAGGAGGCCTATATGCCTCCCCTACATATCTATCTTGGTCGTAGTGATCCGAGATCTCTATAGGTCGCTTCCCTCTATCGAGGTTAGCAACATTCACCTAAGGCTCTGGCCTTAGTAGGTGATCATGATAAATAGCAGGTGCGGAGGCACATTGCTCCTGCGTTGTGTATTGCTCTTAAGGAATATAGTGGTTTTCCTTGTGCTCCCTTTCATATATGTGAAAGGTGCAGGCAGAGTTGGCTCGCCCTATCTGAAGAGCCTTGCGCTCTGGATTTGGCCTATTGTTTCTGACAGTAATGAGGGGTAGATGAGGGATGATATAATCATGTGGCCCCTCCTCATGGACCTTATGTTTTTCTAGCGCTTCCTTGTGTTATGGTCACTCATAATGAGTGTCTAATGGGGCCTTCCCATGTATGTACTCCTCCTAAAAGGGTCTGTGTTGAATGGGAGTGTCCCTTGAAAGGGTGCCTCTATAGTCATGTTCTGTCATGGTATGATGTGGACTATTTTTTGGGTCAGGCCACCAAGGTGGTATGACCAAGTCCTTGGAGCTATAACAGAGGAGACTTGTGCCTCCTTGTACACTTTTCACCGCTTTTGCACATGATTGGGATTAGCTACAGGTGTACACCATGGTTGTGGTTCTCTAAAATATATGTATGTTTTTATCTTTTTTTATGATTTTTTATGCTACACTGAACAAAAGGGGGCCACACAAACAAAGAAGTGATTATATCATTTACAGATTAAATGTGTGCCCTAAATCCGGTTCAGTGTGTTTTTTTTTTGTTTTGAAAGCCTTGTAAAGAAAATTTTGTTGTACATGCAATATGAGGGCTCTTATATCTCCCAAAATGGTCACCCTTTCAATATACCACTGCCAGGCTATTATACCGAACCTCTCAATATACCCGCCCTTACGTGAGGGAAACTATTGGTACACAAGAGTAGAACAGTACGTGGAACATAGGCGATACAAAAGGGGAATCACTTTGTTTTTGACACATACCATAGAATACTTATCCTCATGCACTTGGAATCACCCTAGCTACACTTGGTTAGCTTTCATTAGGATTTACATCTAGCAACAGTCATGATTGGGGTTATGTATGCAAAATTCAAGCCAAGGTGGTGATGAAATCTACCATTGGTCCTGATCAAGTGTTGGGGTTTTACGACCAACTCCTTTATATTTATATTATCACATGGTGTGTGTGGTTCTTTTTACTTGCACAAAGAAAGAAAACATGCAGTAAAATTTTCCATGCAAGCAAAGAAAACAAAAAAATCATAGAAACAAAGACAAAAAATTACAGAGGATGTTCAAAACCTACCTCTTCTCTACCCAAATTAGATGCCCCTGATTTCCTACTCAAAAAATTCATAGAGAGCTAATCATCCTAAGGTGGGATGAATAGCAGATTTGTATTCGTCATAGGGTGGGATGAATATGTATTCATACCAGGGTGGCATGAATTCTAGTCTATATTCATCACAGGGTGGCACGAGAAACAGTCTAGTTCCTGAAGGATTAACACCTACAAGCAAAAACACAAAATTTTTGATCAAAAATTTGATCCCAATAGCAGGGGACAGAGTCCCACCGTGATCGCCACTAAAAGCACATGGATACGAAAGCACAGGCACATCAGGTGCGATGAAAACAAAAGTAGTTGTATTAACTTTTGGTCATCAAATCTGCCCAGGAAAGGATTTGGGTAAGTGTATGCGCCCTAGACCTGGACCAACATTGAAAGGCCGAAGAGAAGAGATGCTCCTCATGCCAATCTCCGGAGAAAGGCCGGCTCCTATACTACACTACTTCGATGTTTAAGATAAGGGTGCAGGAAAGAGATAAAAAGAGTAAGGGTGCAGGAAAGAAATAAAAGAGTAAGGGAAGAAATTTCAGTAGTTTAGTGGTGGGAAAGAACAGGAAGCACGATCGCTAGCGAATAACTTGAAACAGCAGCAAGAAACACCAAGAATAAATGAAATAAACACAATATTAATCCTCCTATGTATCCTCTGGGCGAGTTCCAGGATTCTCCTTTCTCTCTCGCCAAAATTTAGAGTTCAGAGTAACGACGATTAAGAAAAGTGAATGTAACAGAAACACTATCCACAGGCAGCATAAAAGAAAATCAATATGACGTTTTCCTCCCCTATGTATCCTTCGGGAAAATTTTAGGGTTCAGTCCCCAATCGCATACCTAAATCCAGGATTCAGAATTACAGTATACAAATGAAGACAGATGAAAGAAATAAACATAGAAGGCAGCATACAAGAGAGAAATAGAGTCCAAAGCTCTTTAGTATTAATCGTAGGAATGCAAGTTACAACAACTTTCTAGCAGAAAGTTCCCCCCCTTTTTCACTACAATGCCTAGGTTTTTATAGAGGACCCGACCCTCTGAGCCATAATTACACAAAATGGAGGAGTACATCCTCGAAAGCTGAGAAGTCGGCTCCTCGTGGCTCTCGTGATCGAGCTCTCAAATCCGTTACCAAAACTGGAAACTGCGACCGGGTCGACCAAGGAAACATGCATTAATGAGTCGTCTGAGCGTCCTTGGTTTCTGGGTGCAGTGCTCGAGTGGCCGCCATGCTCGTCGGGTTCTTCATCATGGACTGATACTTCATTTCCAATTGCTAAAAATGAACAGCGGGCTTACCGGGCATGAAAAAATGCATTTATGAGGCACTTGATCACCTCGGGAAAATACCCGGCTTGGAATATGTGCCCTTGAAGTGCTTCGCTAATTCCTCATTTGGAACTTCACTTCGCAATGGACTTGAGCCAAAGTAGATCCTCCTTGATTTGCACTTCGCATGGTTGAGCTTCGCAAAATAGCTTCGGGGGTGGTGAGAGCCGAAGTAGATTTTCTTCCTCAAAATGGGGTCTTTACTTCTCGCTGCTTCGCTGACAAAATTGCTTCGCTGATGCCTTGGAGGACTGCTTCGCCGTGATCCTCTTTCAAAACTGTGGTTCGGGAAGGTTTCGGCCGAAGCACTTGCCTTCAAAATATTACGTTCTCCATGACCTCCGCCACTTCGGGTGGAAGTACTTCGCATGAAAACTAGCCGAAGCAGATGCTTCGCAACGACTTTTGGTGAAGTAAAAATGGTTTGCTGGTGAAGGGGCCCAAAGTGGGTGCTTCGATGGCTTTTTGGTGAAGTATTTTTAACGTTGCGCTCCTTCAAATCCCACTTCACAAGTTTCTTGCCCGAAGTAGCTTTTTGAAGTGCTTCGGGCCCGAAGTAGTTTTCATTCTTCTTCCTTTGCATTTTGCTTCGGCAACACCGCTTCGAAAACTTTCACCGAAGTAATGAGGGACTTCGGGTCCAAAGCGTTTTCTTGCCTTAGTCAATTCGGACCGCGTTTTTCTTGCCGAAGCTATTATTTTGAAATTGCTTGAATGCCGCTTCGCAAGGTTTTCGCCCGAAGTAGCTTCTTGAAGTGCTTCGGCCCCAAAGTAATTTTCACCCTTAGCGATTTCTTTCGGCGAAGCTATCTTCCTTGGTTTGTTTGGCAGCGAAGCTTTTTCTTCTTCTTTTTATGTACAAGGGGGTGGCAGGGAAAGCCAAAATTGCTGCAACACTTGAAAATGTTGTTTCTAAAAGCAAGGGAACAAATTCATGAAATTAAAAGAAATACTTTACAAAAGAGAGACTGTACAAAATTTTGATTTTTTTCTACCCCGTTGTGCAATGTGACAAAATTGTCAACATTCTTGGCGGCTCACGGGGCAACGAGCTCGTCTCGATGGGAGAACCCTTAGCCTTGATCCGTTGGGCCAGAGTTACCTCCAGACCCTTCTCCCTTTTCTTCTTCTTCTGGGGCGCTTCCACGGCTTGTTCTTCTTCTTCTTCTTCTCCTTCTTCTGCTTCCTCTAGTGTGGCTTCTTGCTGCGGTGATGGGGCAAGGCGATCATGGATATTTTTCATGGTTCGGCGGACATGAGCCCAGGCACCCTTTGAGAAAGACTCTTGATCTTGCAATGCCTTAACCAAAATGCAAAACCGATCAATCTGCCCGATATCAGCATGTTTGGCTCTGGTGTATAGATCATTCAGGCAGGCTACGATCTTGCAGTATCTCAGAATGAAATCTGTGATCTTCCCTTCTATTATCGGCTCTGCCCATTCATCTATCTCAGAGACGTCACCTTCAAACTGAAGCCATGCAGGCTTAAGTTCTTCCTTGGTGAGAAGGTTCCCATCATCATCCGTGAAGCTCGGGAAACCTAAGGAAGAGAGATCCTGGAAGTAACCTAGCGATGTGCGCTGCTCATTCTCAAACATGTCCAGGAGGTCCTTCGCCTTTTGTGCCTTCCTCACCTTTGAAAAGAAGGCACGAACTGTGGCTTGGGCCGTGGACCAATCTCTAGCCGTCCGACTCATTGCAGCAACCTGCAAGTCCTGATATTTCGTGCTTTGGACATCAAAGGCTAGTTTGAGTCGGCCTCTAGCTTTCTGAGTGACCTCATCTATGATTGGCCCTCCTTCGCCAGTGGCACGCTGTGCTTCAGTAATATAGGTCAAAATTGATAGGGCACTGGAGGCCCGGGATCTAAAATTTTTAAGCAAGTGTGAGCGGATTTCTTTGATCCTGCCTCTATCAAACAGCTCCAAGCCTTCCTTTTGGTGCAACTATTGCTGCAACTGCAAGATCTTGCTTTCAACTTCCTTGGCCTTCAGATCATTCTCGGCCTGTCTCTGTGCTTGGTTCTGAGCTGTACACTGTAGTTGTAGTATTTGTTGTTTCAGGGTGTGCGTTTCCTTCTTCATCAGCTTGCACTGCTTTTTTGAATCCTCCAGCTTGGAGCGGATTCTAGCCAGCTCTTCCTCCAACTTGATGTTGGCATTTTCTGCTTCAAATCTACGCTGATTAGCGATGTTGGCATGCGCTCGGAAGGTTTCGATCCTGACGTGCATGGATTCAGATTCATTGTCAACATTCAAATGCTCCAGGTCCTTGGATTTGTCTTGGTAGTCATAGTCCACTGGAGTCATTTCATCCAGGGGCTTCTGGACCTTGGGGATCTTTTTTACTTTATGCAACTTCCCAACCTTCAAATCGAAGACAGCGCATTTTTCAACCTAGGCCAGAGAGCGCCCTCTCTTCTTCCTCGCCTCCTTCAACATTTTTTCTGTATTTTGTCGAGCCAGGAGTAGCTTCTCGGCAAGAGGGCATTCCTTGATTAAGGACATCTCTGATTTAAATGAGGCTGGATCTCCAGCCAAAGGGGTGAATAAATATAAAGAATGAATGGGGGATGCCTCACCAGAAGGTTCGACGACAGGTGTACTAGGAGTCCCGACGAGTGCAACAATGCCATGTGAGGCAGGGGAATGAAGAACAGGGTCCGGCGTTGGGGCACTGCCTTCGCCCTGGCTAAGGTCCAAAGGATTGGTGGCATGGGAAGGCGAAGTGGTAGCAACAGACTTGTCCCGACCTGATGACTCGAGTGGAGTGGGGCTAACGGGATCGGTGGCAAGAGGCAACGCGTGAGGAGGCGATTGACTTTGTGAGGGAGGGAGAGACTGATGGGGAGACTCGACCGAGACCATGGTAGACACATGAGAGACCAAGGCAAAGGGTGGAGAATGCGTACCTGCATGCCCTTCTGGCAGAGCGGCCATGGTGACTTCTTGTGTGATAGGCTCCTGCTCTTTTTGGACTTCGGTACTCTCGACTTCCACAACTTCTACTTCGGGGTCTCCCTCTTGTTGGAGGAGCTCCTCCACATCAATGACGTCTATGTCTGGGACCATCTCGGCACTTGGTGGCCCCGCATCTTCGATATTTGCTTCGGTCGGGCCTGATGCAGGTAGTCCAACAGGAGCACTTGGGAGCTTTGTGCGGGGTCGCTTTGGGTGGCTCGGAGGCACTTGAATTTGTTGCCTCTTTCTTTTCTTTCTCTCCAGTGGTTGCTTCGACTCTTCGGCACTTGTGTCATGGATTTTCGATGGTCCCTGTGGTAGTGCCTCCGGTGTAGCTTCGGCTTCTTCCTCTTCTTCTTGGTCCGAAGCATCGTCAGCTCCTCTTGGGCTTTCGCCCGATCCTGGGGTAGCTGGAGGAACAAAATCGACAAAGGATATGGACTTCCAAGTCCCAACATTGGCTTCATAGACAATCGCGAAGTCTTTATCCGATGTCAAGAGTCCGTAAGAATTCATCTTCTGGCGATGGACTCTCATTATCCACCACTCCCTTAATTTTTCCTCGCTCCAATTCTTCAATTCTTCCTTTAAATCATCCTTTGCCTTTCTCCAAAATGTGGAGCTTGGAGTTGGGAGGGGGTGCTGGTCAGGGTCAAACTCGACCTCCATGGGGTAGAACTCATGCCAGGGAGGCAATGTCCTCATCCTCTCCAAATGCCACTCCAGATCCTTCCCATTGGGATTATTCCTTTGTTCCACAATTTCAGGGTGGGGGCAGATGTGGAAATTCTTGAATTTTAAGTGATCCCTCATCACTCCCAAGGGATCATAGAGCCATTGCTGAGGAATCTGGAGTAGGCCAAAATTGGCAAGCTTTTCCTCCAGGAAAACGTTCTGTTTTAAGGCAAATACTTCAATTACCCCCATCCTGAAGGGGAAGTCACAGGTATGTGCCCATTTTCGACCGTGGCCGTAGACGATGTTTGTAGCGTCGCTCTACCGAGCGACCTCCAACGCGAACTGATACTCGGAGGGGTAGACTGGTAGCAGGAAGGGCTTCCCAATGAAGCCGAACATACGAATTACGAGCCCCTGCGTCAGTTGAAACACGTCTCCCCTCTTCTCCTGCACCACTTTGTCTCTCAAACTGAGGGGCACCCGAGGGCAAGAACCCTTCAACAAATGCATGGCGGGTCCCAAAAACTGTTGATTAAAAGAATAATAGGACTCTGTCCTCAATAGGAGGGGAGTCCACTGGTACACCGACAGAGGAATTCCATCCTCGCCGCTTGGAGAAATGGCGATATGGGGGAATTGCTTATGAACTTGGTAGAAAAACAACCAGACAAGGAAAGAACATGGTGCGAAGTACTGGCCCATCATCGAATTCTTCATGCTGGTGAGCCGCGTATGCAAGGTTCGGGCCACCCATTCTACCCAATCAAAGAAAACTGGGTTGGTGTTTGGTCTTGAAGCGTCAGGGGCATAGAATTCCCCTCTCGAAATACATTCGGCCAAAGACACCTGCCAGGGCTGCACCGAAGCATCTGTCGACAGGCCTGCCACCCATGCAATGATGGAGAAAATATCAGTGTTTTTGAAGGCAGCCAAGGGTAAGGGCATCTGGGGCAGCTTGCTTGAAGGGAGCCCGCTTTTGAGGTTCTCATGCAGGAATTTCAATATGTAATTGTTGGAGGTGAACCTCTCCATCTGTTCGCTCAGAATGACGTTGCGAACGGAATAGCCCTTGGGCGGACCTTGTTGTGGCATGAAGGCTGCTTGCACATCTTCCTTCAAAATTGAAAACAACTTATGGCCTGCAACATCCAACACTTGCCTAGAGGCAGGCTGGTAATTTTGCGCGATAGCATATATCAATTCGGGACAGTGGTGAGCAGGCGGGGTCAAATACCAATAAATTTGAGAGTAATATGCAGCAGCTCTCTTATTCTCTGGGGTGAGTCTGCTCGTCATAAACTCTATGGTGCGTCGGAGGTCGGACACACCCTTAGAGAGCTCTGTGTCTCTAATTTTTTCCCACCCATCAATTGGTGGTTCTACAAGCTGCTCCTCCTCAGAGTCATCTCCTTCTTCTATCGGTTGTTTTTTCGGGCGAGGGGTGAGATTGATCTTCTTAGGAGTATGCTTTTTCTCTTCCTTGCCCTTCTTTGTTTTTTTAGGGCCTGCAACTTCAGGCTCCTTCCCCTTCTCTTTGGAGTTTTTCTTCCCCATGTTGAAAATGATGGCGGTAGAGTCCTTGATACAGAGGGCTTTGATGTGAAGGGCTTAGATGCAAAGGGCAGGAGAATTGCAGAGTAACCGAAGGCTCTTAGTCTTGCACGAACTGATGGATAAATAACCTTCTCCTTGCTAGAGCTTCACGTTTTATAGCCTAAAAAGGTAACTACCTCAATTTATGGCACCTACCATAATTAAATTAATGCTTCGGATGGAGGAAGTTGTCGTGCCCTTTGATTGGCTCTACAGCAGCGTAGTACACGGGGCCACGCGCTTTGGTGATCATGAAATGCAAACTACTGCCACCTCGTACCTCGATGCGGGCTTTTCTCTTAACCGAATCACCTCGGGATGTGCTCCACCACCTTTGCCTTAAATTCATCCGCTTCGAACTCTTTTCAAGGTTGTTGTCAATGCGTTCTTCGAGGCACATTTTAAATTCTCCCATCTCACGCGTTGTTGGTTCGACGAAGTTGAAATCAGCATTGAAAATGCTTCACGGTGAACCTTTGGTGCGGGCTGCTTTTCGACGCTTCGGGCCCGAAGTACTTCTCCTTCATCGCGCTGCCGATTTGCTTCACGAAGACCGTCTACCGAAGCTTGCCTTCTTTGGAAACAGCTTCGCCAAACTTTGCTTCGAAAACTGCTTCGCAAGGGCTCTTTTAAAATCTACTTCGCAAAACTTCTGCCCGAAGTCGCCTCTTAAAATGCTTCGGGTGCGAAGCTCTTTTCGTGCCTTTGTTTGAATTTTGGTTCGGCCCTTTTGAGGGTAAAGTGCTTCACTGCGAACCTCCTTGCAACCGCTACTTCGCATCAAAAGTCCCCGAAGGAGATTTTGGAGTGTAATACTTGGCTTTTGCAATCTCGAAACAGGATGTATATACACAAATGAAAATTATATACAAAAGTACATATATATATATATATATATATTTTTTTTTACAAGAGTTTCACCTCAGCGATGAAAAGTCTTCAGATGAAGACCATTAACAGAAATTGGTAATACCTGGCCATCTGCATCTTTGAGGATGAAAGAGTTGGCCGAGTTCACCTTCATGATTTCGAATGGTCCGTCCCAGAAAGCATCCAACTTGTCGTGATTCCCAGGCTTGGCCTTCCAGGAGTCCCACTTCCATACTAGATCTCCCACCTTGAATGTGCGATCGGATGATTTTTTCTTGAACCAATCTCGGGTGACCTGAGCATGTTTAGTGAAGCTCTGGTAAGCCTTCTCGTGATCTTCCTCCAGCTGTAGCAGCTGAGCCAGTCTACTTTCCAAAGGGTTGACTCCTTCTAACAACTGCAATGCAGGGATCTCTATATGGGTAGGTAAGATGGCCTCCTTGCCGTAGACCAGGGCATAAGGTGAAGTCTTGATTGACTTCTTGACAGAAATTCGATCGGCCCACAAGGCACGATCTAGAAGGAGATGCCAAGTCCTTTTGTTCATCTCTATGAGCTTTCTTAGCACCCTCAACAGAGTCTTGTTGGTTGATTCCGCCAAGCCGTTGCCCTGTGGATAGTAATTGGAGGATACTTTATGATATATCCCATATCTGTAGAGGAATTCATTGATTTTGGCACCTGCAAAGCCAGGACCATTGTCTGTTATGACTGCTTCGAGAATGCCGAATCGGGTGATCAATCCTTCAAGGAAGGCTATGACGGTCTCCTGATCAGCATGCTTCGTGGGAACTGCTTCGGCCCATCTGGTAAAGTAATCGGTCGCAGTCAGGATGAACTTATGCCCAACGGAGGAGTTCGGCGATATGACCCCTATGAAATCCAACCCCCATTGTTGAAAGGGAGTTTCTACTTGTATCGGTTGGAGAGGCATCGAAGCATTTCTGCTTCGGCCGATGAACTTCTGACACTGCTCGCATTTGCGACAAACCACGAAGGCATCAGCGAAGAGTGTGGGCCAATAATAACCCGCCTTGATGATCTTCAATGCCGTTGTTCTCCCTGTGAAGTGGCCTCCAGATAATCCTGAATGAAATTCTCCCAGGACTCTTCTTTTATCATCATCTTTTATGCACCTGAGAAGGACGCCATCAATGTTTCTAAAAAATAGGCCTTCGGGCGCAAAGTATATCGGGAGGACCGCATCCTGAAATGCCTTCGCTGTGAAGCATTTAGATGTGAAGGACATCTACCAGTGTTGAAGTATTCAACTATTTCACTGACCCAGTCTTTCTCATCCTCTTCCTGGTTTGCGAAGCATTCTTCTGCTGGCGAGTCATCCCATTGAGATTCTATAGCTTCGGCCGCTACGCTCTTCGCCAGTTCTTGACACAATGCGCGACCGTGAACCAATTTTGTGGGTTTGATCTCGATGTCGAACTCTTGTATCTTATTGACCCAACCGGCTCTTTTACTACCCAATTCTCCTTGGATGATGAAATTGCGCACATCGGGGTGGATGACGAAGACTGTAACCCGACTTTGGGAGATGAATTGCTTGAACTTCCTAAGAGACTTCATTATTGCATGCACCTACCTTTCTATGAAATTATATTTTTCTTCATGAGGATTTATCACTTGGCTTAGAAACGCGATGGGGCGCTCTTCGCCATCTTCCCCCTTTTGTGTCAGGACTGCAGCATAGCTCTCGGGTTCTCCTATAGCATATAGGATGAAGTCCCGATTGTAGTCAGGGTTGGTCAGGACCGGTGCTTGAGCAATTCAGGCTTTTATTTCTTCGAATGCTTCCTTTCTTTCCTTCGTCCAGATGAATTCTGCACCCTTCTTCAAAAGTTCGGACATCGGCTTGATGACCTGGGCAAAATCTGGGACAAACTTCCTCACGAAGTTAATCTGGCCGAAGAAGGATTGAAGTCCTTTCTTGTCTACTAGGAGTGGGAGCTTCATTAGAGCCTTAGCTCTATCAGGATCTACAACGAGACCCTTCTCTAATATCGCATGTCCCAACAACTTCCCTTCATTGACTATGAATATAGACTTCTTCGGATTAATTGAAATGCCAAATTCTCGACATTTTTCGAAAATCTGTTGTAAGTGTAAGGGGTGATCCTCCCTTCTTCGGGAGAAGATGGTCATGTCATCTAGATAGATAACAATAACCTTATTCAAGAGCTCACCAAAAGCTAAATCCATTGCCCTCTGAAAAGTGGCACCCGCATTCGAAAGGCCGAAGGGCATTCACTGGTAAGCAAATGTGCCCCACTTGGTAGTGAATGCGGTTTTATGCTGGTCTTCGTCCCTGACCCATATTTGATTGTATCCAGAGAAACCATCGAGTAGGGAGAAGCGTTGAGCCCCAACCATCGAATGCAAGATCTGATCGATCTACGGGAGAGGGTAGTGGTCTCTGAGAGAAGCTTGGTTCAGGTTGCGAAAGTCCATGCACAATCGTATATCTCCATTCTTCTTTCTGACTGGGACTAGATTCGCTACCCAAGAAGAATGTTTGATGGGATAAATTATCTTCGCCTCGAGCATTTTTAGGAGTTCGGCCTTCATCAAGACTTCGATCTTCGGATTGATGGGCCTTTGCTTCTGTCGAAAGGGTTTGATCCCTTCCTGCAACTCAATTGTATGCTGGATCAGTTGCCGATCGTATCCCCTTAAGTCTTGATAAGACCAAGCCACTATGTCGGGATACCTTCTGCATAGAGATCGGATCTGCTCTAGCTCTTCCGAAGTGCAATCTGTTCCAACTTTTATTGCTTTTCCAGGCTCAAGCTCTAAATCTTGATATTGCTTTGCATTAACTTTGATCCTGTGAGAAACTGCTCGATCATTCTGATCAAAGAGGCTTTCAAGAGTAATTAACCCTTTGGGAATGTGGTTATTCTTCAATTGAACTAGCCCTTCATATTCTTCTTCATCAGGGCTTCTGCTCTCAACTGTGGCTACTTCTTGAATCATGAAATTCACAATCTGCTCATCACTATCAAAAACCTTGCCAATGCAGATCTCTGTCTGGGATAGAGGGCCTGTAAATCATCCTCATAGCTTTGGGCTTATGCACCATGTCTTCTACTGGAGAATACTTGGCTGCGATGGATGCTAGAACATCGGCATGTCGGTTCTTTTCTCTCGGAATAGACTGTAGATTGAGAGATTCGAACTGGTCGAGCAAGTCCCATACCCTATTTCGGTATGACTTGAGATAATGCTTCTTTGAAGTGCACTTGTTTGTGACTTGATTGCATACCAATTCGGAATCTCCAAAGATTTGGAGATGCTTTATGCCCAAATTTTTTGCTTTTTTGAGTCCTAGGCATAATGCTTCATATTCTGTTGCATTGTTGGTGCAACTCCACACCAACCGGTAACAATATTCCTTCTACTCTCCAGAAGGTGATACTAGAAGAATCCCTACCCCGACACCATTTTTGCATCGGGCACCATCGAAGAACAATTTCCACAGTCCTTCGACGAAGACCTTATCTTCTGACTTGATGTTTTTCTCAGGCTTGGCGATGGCATAACATCCCATCTCGATTTCTATCATGGCATTAAAGTCTGCCAATGAAAACTCATCTTCACAACTTAACTATGCGAGAGACTCCTCGACCAGGTCCACCTGCTCTATCCCTTCCACTATCGCATGCACAGGATCGTTGCTTTCTCCTTCGGACATCTTTTCTACGAGGAAAGTAGAAGGCTTCTCGTTGTAAATTTTAATCTTCTTCCCTTTGAATGGAACCTCCAAGTGCGAGTAGTCCATAGATAGATATCCTCCCAGCTTCATCATAAATTCTCTTGACAAGCACATACTGAAGTAGGGCTCGAGGTCAACGACTACCACCTCTTGTATAACTGTGATTTGAGGCATCTTGTGTAGCCGAATAGGAATATCCTTGATCACTCCTACAGTCTTCATGGGGGTACCATCCAACTGGAGTACACCATGACTGCTTCACGTATATTCCATCCCTATCTCTTCACACACTGCCTTTGGCATGACTGTTGTCGTGGCCCCAGAGTCAATCATACAGTTATGTACAACATACCCTTCCATCTGTAGAGACATGTAGAATGGTGGTGGCCTATTCTTCCCTATAATGGATGTGGACAGGGTCTGCACTAGGGCAAGCGGTGCTACTTTCCTTGCTTTGGTTATCTTCAATGATTCTTGCAACAGGTCCACTTGTCCGGGTAGTTGCAGTGCATCGTACAAACTAATTTTGGCTGGAATCCTCTTCAACTCATCTACAATGTTGTATGCCAGGGAACTGGGCACCTCAGGTTCCTTTCTCGGCTCATATCTGGTGCGATACTATTCCGTAGCTTCGACCCTTTGTCGCTTAGTCAACGAAGGAAGCTTGAGTTTCTCTCTAGCTTGCTCCTTTGTTTCCACCTGTGGTGGATTTGCAGGAGCCTGTTGGGCCTTTTCTTTGACTGGTGTAGGCTGTCGAGCTTCGTTCGAGGTCGGAGGAGGTTGTTGTCCCTTCTCATGGTGAGCATGCACCTTTAAAGGAGCCATTTGAGTAGCATCCACTTCTATCGACTTATTTCCTCCTCTGGTAAGGACTGCAATAGGCTCTTCTTCACCAATTACCAGGTTGTGATTCATTTGCCTGATGACGTTGACTTGACCGCCATGACTACTGCTCGCCAGCGTCTGTACATAGTGTTGGTGCAGCATGCAGGTATTCTCTTCGTGAGGATCATTACACGTGGAGCACCAATGTATATAATCGAAAGTGCTCGGGGCTTCATCTATTGCAACATTTCTTGTCGAAGCTCTTCCTTGCTGGGCCGCTTGATCTTTAGTAAGCGCAGGTGTAGGATAAGATCTTCTCGGTAGAAACTCTTGTTGCGCTTGCTTCTTCTTCATAATGGTCATGTCATTAGATAGGGTCTGCACTGTGGAGTTCAAGGACTGAACTTCTTGCAATATTTTGACTTGCATGTCCTCGGCTTTGGGAATCGATGGCAATGGAGCCATTGTCGGTATTGGAGGTAGGGCTGGGTGTTGAAGTGGTGCTGGCAGTAGAGGGAATGCCGAAGTAACCATGGGCTATGGAGTCAAAAAAGTGGGAAAATGAATTTGTGGAGCAGTGATTTGAGATACGATGGGATTCGGGTTCCAAGATGAGATCGGGAGTGCAGGGGTTGCAGAGATCTGCGAAGCGGCTACGCTTGCATACTGGGATTGATAGAAATCGGGAAGTATGGGCATCGACATCCTTTGGGGAAGCTTACCCATAGCTATTAGATCCATCTCCATTTTTTGGGCTAACTCATATAACTCTGGGAAGGTATTGATATTCGAATACCTTACCATCACACTGATATCAGGATTGAAAGCTCGAAGGAAATAGTATGCTACGGCTTCATCGGTTGGCCGAAGTCCAACTGGTATTCTTTGCCAGGTTCGAGCGAACCTAACATTGAAGTCTATAATCTCCTCTTGTGGATGTCTCTGGATCGTTGTGAACTGCTACAGGAGAGAGGTCGGATCGACGGACTCATTGAAGCTTCGCATCAACTGTCCGGCTAACTGGTCCCATCCTGTAATGGTATCGGGTGGTAAAGATCTATACCAGTAGAGGAGTTTTCCTCTAAGAGATAGAACCAGAAGCTTTACCATAACCCACTCTTCTGTGATGTCATGGATCACCGCTAGAGAAACTATATCCTGGATGTGCTCCAGAGCAGTCTTCCTAGTTCCATCGAACGTTGGGATCTTCTTTATAGCAACAGGTGACACTTGCCCTTGTCCCGCTAGATTTAGCGGTCCCAAAGAATTCCATGCTGAGAATAATCTGGGCGGTTGTTGCTGCTACACTTGTTGTTGTTGTTGTTGTTGTTGTGCCATATTTACTACTGGACTTTGAGAGACAAGAATCCCCGAAGCTCCTCCTTGATTGCTAACAGGACGACCAGTAGGAATGGAGGCACTAGGATGCTTCGATGAGTTGGGAGGATTAGGAGGAAAGCTAGCCATTGTGCTATCAGAAGTTAGGCCTTGTTCATCAACAACGGCCTCTTGCGAGGATGTTCCACGTAACAAAGACTCAGGGGTGACTAACCTAGATCGTTCCCCAAAGGCGTCAATATCTAGCTCAAAGAACTCAGTTTCCTCTCCTCTATTCCTAACTCTCCATCTTGTTTGCATGAAGGCACAGACTTCAGTACCGGTCTTTACGACTTAAATATTCTTGGGTAAACAGAGTCGCCAGATGCTAAGAGTCTTTCGGTAATGAGAGCATCGGTTCTCACTACCACTTATAAGGTGAGACTGACCGGGTCCCACCGGGCATGCCAAAACTGTTGGTCATCAAATCTACCCAAGAAAGGATTTGGGTAAGTGTATGCACCCTAGACCTAGACCAACATTGAAAGGCCGAAGAGAAGAGATGCTCCTCGTGCCAATCTCCAGAGAAAGGCCGGCTCCTATACTACACTACTTCGATGTTTAAGATAAGGGTGCAGGAAAGAGATAAACAGAGTAAGGGTGCAGGAAAGAAATAAAAGAGTAAGGGAAGAAATTTCAGTAGTTTAGTGGTGGGAAAGAACAGGAAGCACGATCACTAGCGAATAACTTGAAACAACAGAAAAAAAAACTAAGAATAAATGAAATGACACAATATTAATCCTCCTATGTATCCTCTGGGCGAGTTCCAGGATTCTCCTTTCTCTCTCACCGAAATTCAGAGTTCAAAGTAACGACGATTAAGAAAAGTGAATGTAACAGAAACACTATCCACAGGCAGCATAAAAGAAAATCAATATGACATTTTCCTCCCCTATGTATCCTTCGGGAAAATTTTAGGGTTCAGTCCCCAATCGCATACCTAAATCCAGGATTCAGAATTACAGTATACAAATGAAGACAGATGAAAGAAATAAACACAGAAGGCAGCATACAAGAGAGAAATAGAGTCCAAAGCTCTTCAGTATTAATCATAGAAATGCAAGTTACAGCA
The DNA here is from genome assembly GCA_028583015.1 of Wollemia nobilis. Lineage (NCBI taxonomy): Eukaryota > Viridiplantae > Streptophyta > Pinopsida > Araucariales > Araucariaceae > Wollemia > Wollemia nobilis. Next base: position 1,040,831 of record JAQPPZ010000220.1, on the reverse strand, counting down.
GCTTTCTAGCAGAAAGTTCCCCCCCTTTTTCACTACAATGCCTGGGTTTTTATAGAGGACCCGACCCTCTGAGCCATAATTACACAAAATGGAGGAGTACATCCTCGAAAGCTGAGAAGTCGGCTCCTCACGGCTCTCGTGATCGAGCTCTCAAATCCGTTACCAAAACTGGAAACTGCGACCGGGTCGACCAAGGAAACATGCATTAATGAGCCGTCTGAGCGTCCTTGGTTTCTGGGTGCAGTGCTCGAGTGGCCGCCATGCTCGTCGGGTTCTTCATCATGGACTGATACTTCATTTCCAATTGCTAAAAATGAGCAACGGGCTTACCGGGCACGAAAAAATGCATTTATGAGGCACTTGATCACCTCGGGAAAATACCCGACTTGGAATATGTGCCCTTGAAGTGCTTCGCTAATTCCTCGTTCGGAACTTCACTTCGCAATGGACTTGAGCCGAAGCAGATCCTCCTTGATTTGCACTTCGCACGGTTGAGCTTCGCAAAACAGCTTCGGGGGTGGTGAGAGTCGAAGTAGATTTCATCCTCAAAATGGGGTCTTTACTTCTCGCTGCTTCGCTGACAAAATTGCTTCGTTGATGCCTTGGAGGACTGCTTCACCGCGATCCTCCTTCAAAATTGTGGTTCGGGAAGGTTTCGGCCGAAGCACTTGCCTTCAAAATATTACGTTCTCCACGACCTCCGCCACTTCGGGTGGAAGTACTTCGCACGAAAACTAGCCGAAGCAGATGCTTCGCAACGACTTTTGGCGAAGTAAAAATGGTTCGCTGGTGAAGGGGCCCGAAGTGGGTGCTTCGACGGCTTTTTGGCGAAGTATTTTTAACGTTGCGCTCCTTCAAATCCCGCTTCGCAAGTTTCTTGCCCGAAGTAGCCTTTTGAAGTGCTTCGGGCCCGAAGTAGTTTTCATTCTTCTTCCTTTGCATTTTGCTTCGGCAACACCGCTTCGCAAAACTTCCGCCCGAAGTAACTGCTTGATGGACTTCGGGTCCGAAGCAGTTTTCTTGCCTTAGTCAATTCGGACCGCGTTTTTCCTTCGACGAAGCTATTATTTTGAAATTGCTTGAATGCCGCTTCGCAAGGTTTTCACCCGAAGTAGCTTCTTGAAGTGCTTCGGCCCCGAAGTAATTTTCACCCTTAGCGATTTCTTTCGACGAAGCTATCTTCCTTGGTTTGTTTGGCAGTGAAGCTTTTTCTTCTTCTTTTTATGTACAAGGGGGTGGCAGGGAAAGCCAAAATTGCTGCAACACTTGAAAATGTTGTTTCTAAAAGCAAGGGAACAAATTCATGAAATTAAAAGAAATACTTTACAAAAGAGAGACTGTACAAAATTTTGATTTTTTTCTACCCCGTTGTGCAATGTGACAAAATTGTCAACATTAACGAAATGCTAAGTGCATGAAAAATGGAAAGCGAAGCATGAATGAAACGAGATGTAAAGCAAAAGCAAAGGTGCAGCATCTTTTATTAATTTTGCTTATGATCAGGTTACAATACTTCTCCCCCCCTTTTCAGGGGCTCAGAGTGTTCGATACAATTTTATTACACCAACGGATGGTACGCTTCCCTTTGATATCTTTCACGTGCCCACATTCAAAATGGGCGGGCCAAAATTCTCTGTTGCTTGCATGAATATGTTCTTAGTTTCTTGATGCCCCTTCGGTGTTGAGATCCTACATACAGAGAAATAGCAAACGATTAATAGCACATGCGGATGGAGGAAAACATGCAATCCCCAAGGCCTCCGGTTAATGCATACATGAAATAGTTAAAACAGTGATCAAAACTTATTAGAACGAAATGAAATTTAAATAGAAGCATGTAAACACCATCAGGGACACATTGTAAAAAGAACAGTCGATAAATTTGCTATAGATTTCTAATCGCTCTGGGGTGGGACGATCAGGACTGTCATAAAATGTTCGAGAGTGACCTCCCAAATGTCCCATCCAAAGACCTCCAAGACATCTACAAACTTGGGGTTAGGCAAAACGAGGCATTTTGAGACGACCCAAAAGGTTGGATTTGGTAGATTCTACCTCGATCGCCCTGTATTCGAAGGTGCTCCCTGTATGTTAGTAAAAGCGTATAACAATGAAAACACAGTTAAAACAAGTCATAATGCTTTGAAATTTGAACTACAGCATATATGAAACACATAAAACATGATGCAAAATAAATAGTGAAGAAATATGCTATATATTTCTAATCACTCTAGGGTGGGGCGATTAGGACTGCAATAGTGCAAGGGGCGCCCGGGGGCAGGACACCCACCGTTTGGTGCTTGGTTTTGACACCAATCCACTTGGGATGGGTCCAAAACCTCCTATGGGGTTGTGTCAAAAAATTGGGTGTGGGATTGTAGCCAATTTTTTAGGTTTTGGGTTTGTATTGCGCTCCTAATGTTCACCCGATAACCTCCCTTCCAAAAGAGAGATCAAGGATGTAGGAAGCACAATGAGGGTGAGGGTATAATTCGACAGCACTCCATTGCTCCAAATGATCCTACTATATCCTTTTTGGGGTGAGAAGACTCACCATTTTATATACCTGAAGGTCTAATTTGAATGTGCATGCAGGGGCGCCACTTGGCCATCATGCCTTCCCAGGGGAGAGAAGATTCCTCCCTGATTAAGGGCTCCATGACTGCCTCTATGACTGCCTCTTTGAGCTTTGAAATGCTCACTCGCACTCCTATGCATTGAAGGTGGAGTTGAGTGGCAGATCTAGGCTGCCATTTTTCAAGGTTTAACTTTTTTCTTGTCAAACCTGTTATTCGCCCCACCCTAGAGCGATTGCTACTAATCATCTTGAGGTGGGGCGAATAGCATTCTAATCATCCTGGGGTGGAATGAATAAGGAGAAGGGTGCTTAAAAGGTTCCAAATTGACCTCTGACCTTCCAAAACTACTTTGTGAGTGGTTAGGACCACTATTTAACCTCTAGGGGCTGCCCTAGGGGCTGTTTATGCCAATTCGGTCAGTGCTTGTAGTCACATAATTAGATTGGTGTTATTTTTGTGTCTACAAATAGAATACAAACCTTGATCTAGTGACCTTTCCAAAGGTGTACCACTCCTTCGATATGCTGGCATGGCTTGCGGTTTCTTATGATTCTAGGGTGCACACCATCCGCGACTTCAAGGGCCAGGTAGTGGACCATATTTTAGCTAATAGGATTCGATAGATTTTTGGCTTGGAGGTCACCTCTAGGGTGGTGGACTTTAAGGTATTGGCCCTTCAGGCCAATTACATGATGAACACGATATTCCCTCAGAACCTGTTAAAGAGGGGAAAGATAAGGTCCACAGATTTTTCCATCGAGAAATTCATGCTCCATCCCTGGGTGCAAGATTACACTGACATGATCAATCTTGCCCTAGGAGTGAAATACTTGGATCCTATCACTAAGGAGGTGATGTTTTTAATCCTCTAGTGTAATCAGATAGACAAGACCCCTCTTTACCGATGAGAGGATGTCATCAACGACAAAATGGATGAAGAATTATGACTATTGCAGGAGGTCATGATGGCCAATAAGAGGGAGATGCCTCCTTTCTCATACTACTCTTTCCTCATCCATCTATTCATTGCACAGTTGTATAAGACCTTGATAGCCCAAGTGGGAGGGGTAAATGCGCCCACTGTACATGATAGGTTTTTATGCATCTAGGAGGGTTGTTCCAGCTATGCTACCTTCTTCGAGAAGGTTCTCCTCGTAGTGCATTTTTTACTGTGTGGGAATTTCCCCAATAGAATCAGATAGGAGTGAGAGAATTCCTACACCAGGAGAAATTAGGAGACTATTTTACATAGAGGAATTATCCTACATAAGAATTTATGAGTCAAAATTTCCCCCAAAGGCACTACCTTTTCACTGTTCGACTTCCATCGCCATCCTGGAGATTACTCAACAAATGGCTGAGGAGATGAAGATTAGACACTTGAGGAAGAAGGGACCAGTGAAATGGTTGCCCATTCCCTGTGCAATGGGGCATTACACCTATCTTGGTCACTTTGCTCCATTGTGGGCCATCTAGAATATGTATACTTACTACTTCCCCGAAGTCACTTGGAGAGCTTACGACCTAGACGGCCACCATAGGAGAGAGGTTACTGGCAAATTTGCCCTCCTAGTAGTCACCCACAGCATTGACAATTTTGATAATGTGATGCAGGAGGCTTTCAAAAATAATCGGACCCTAGATTTAGTATGGAGGATGCCCAAGGATCAGCGTCCTTATAGTATACTAGAGACTATTGGTGACTATAGCGCCCAGCTCAAGTTGCATCAGGGATTGCTGGTGGACAAGATGGCCCCACTAGTTTTGGTAGCTCCTACTGAAGAGTTTGAGGATCCCACCCTCCAGATAGCTCAACAATATTTTGACCTTTTTGAGGTCATGATGAATATCATCAACGAATAGGCCAAGCAACCCTCCTCTTTCAGTTTCCCCGTTGACACTTCAAAAGGGAAGGATTTGGCCACCAACACCTCTAAGCAAACTATTGCCCCATCAATGTTGGCTTTAATAATTCCACTTGATCAAGGACAATTGACATAAATTCAACCCTTATGGTATTTTTCCACCTTGGTGATAAACCAAGAGGAGCGTCAAATTAAGTCTAGGGTGATGAAGAAAATAGCACAAGTGGGAGGCTTATCAAATATTTTTAGGGACTATGAAGTGCAAAGCCCCACGCAGTATCCTACCCAAAAAAAAATCTAGGACTGAATCCTTGGATCAAGGAGTGGAAAATTTTATGATGGCTAGGGTCACTAACACTTTCCAATTCATATCTGACAAAAAATATCAAATCCAGGATATAGAAGAACAAAGATATCCAAGTAAGGGGATAGTCAAGCATGGGGGAGCAACTGGACAAGAAACCACCGATACACCTGTTGCCACTTTTGAGATCCCCTTGCCACCTAGCATGAGGGAGGCCACCATAGGTACTAGCAAAGGCGTCATCCGAGCATCTGCTGCACCTGTCCAAATGATGAAATCATAGGTAGTCACCCAACCATAGGTGGCCAAAGTAGTAGAAAAGGAAATAGAAGGATGGAAATCCAAGGCCGGTGAAGTTGAGCCTCTACAATTCAAAATCAAGAAACATTAGGCCAAAGTCGACAGACTAAAGATGCCTACTCCTGGCACTACACAGGCTAGCATCCCACTCGGGTCGACAGATGAGTTCAAGTAAGAAATGAAGGAGAAAGTCCAGGTTAAAATGGGGGAGCTAGAGTCCATCCTAATGGATATCTACATTGTAAGATGAGCAGTGGGCCTCATCCAGGATAACTTACAATGTGGAAGGCAAAGGATAGATGCAATCATGCTAATTTATAAAAGGTTTCAGGAGGACTATGTACCTATTTTTGGGCTATCAGTTGTTCTGGCAGATGAGTCCCTATGCTTCTTTGTAGAAGAATATATCAAGTCTCTGTATTTTTGTAGAATGAGGAAAATCAGTGCCAGTGGGGCCAAGAAGTGGCATAATTAGAATATGATATCAATGATGAGCTGGCCGATTATAGCTTCTCCATTGAGGATTTTGGGTGAGCACCAGTCATAAATGATTTTATTTTTTAGAAGATTCAAAATTTTGACTTAGAATCCGATGATAAGCCATCTACACGCCCTACATCTTTGGTAGAAATGGTGGATTGCCTATGTGAGTTTGCCAGTAAAATAATATTGTGGGCTAAGGATCGGGTAGTGGAGGCCACCCAAGATTTAAATCTACTCCTCTTTTCTTTGACTTTTCATGATGAGGCTTGGGAATTTATTGACCAAGCCATCCAAAACCATTGGGCAGGAATGGGGCCCACCATCACCCTAATACACACACCAGAGGAGCCACAACCGCCAGCCCAGTGTAGTACAAGGGGAGATACGCAGCCACCACCTGCGTAGGTAGAAGGTGTGGGCGACGTGTCCATTTTTTATTACATCCTTATTTTGAAAGGAATGAGATCAATCCAGCTGGAGTAAGCAGTTGTAGCCTTGATCACATGCTATATAAAGGAGACCATTGTAGCAGCATTTTTTTCATCGAACCTCTGAGAGAGAAAACCTAGGTATAGCTTTGTCTATTGTTTGAGTCATATTTTCCCTTGTATCTCCTATGTGTTTCTTATCGCCCTTCTCTTATCATTTACCATGTATTGTCAAGGTCCGTTGTTCGCTATGATTATTTCCTATGGAATGCATTGAAGTTGAGAACTCTTACATCACTACAATCAGGATGGAGAGGAGATGCTCCTTGTTCTAAACATTCAAATTGGGGGTTTATTTTACTCAAATGGCATATGAGGATCAAGCACTATGTTGATCTATTCTATGCACATATTATATTAATGAAAATCTTAACTCTTACCTTGGCATCTTTTGTATGATTGTCTCGTGTTAGCTTATTTACATATTACTGCAATCAGAATCCATAAATAATGCTTTCCCTCGCTAGTTTAATTTTTTTATTTACATTACATCATTTGAATGGAGTAAAACAAACTAGATCTTCTTTCGATTATCCTTCTAAAGTCATTTATCAAACTACTACAACTCTGTAATGGATAAGGCACTGGTCTGGGTTTTATAGGAATAGTTTCGATCACTAAAAATATCAAAACAACAAGGTAACAACATTTTGTCTGGCATAGTGGGCATGTGCACGATAGAGCATTAGTTAAAGGACCCACTGCTTGGGGTTTCCTTACCCAACCTAGTCTGTTTAGAGTTGTCAAAGGTAGTCTATTCCCAGGATAATGAGGTGGATCTACCAGAATCCACAATGTTGGTTGTGATTTCAATATTTCCCTGTGATGTGATAAATATTTTGAGGGTAAGTGGGAAAACTCCACATGTAGCATGAGGCATATGTTCATTCACTTAGCATGAAGTTGTGTCTTTGGATGTTTTCATCAAAGGTGGTTCCTCCATAGATAAAAGCACAAGTTCCTATTTGGACTTTTATGTCTTTCCTATTAGGTAAGCCTATATCGTGAGGAGATTGAAACATGCTAACTAATTTTGCAAAAGGATCAAAATTTTGACAGATCAAGTTGATTTAGTACCTATAAGAAGGTTGAGGATTGTCCCCTATATTTATAAGGGGTTCCTCCAAAATATATTTTCCTTTATCTATTGTTGACTCATTGGATAGTAATGTTGGTTGTATTGAGGGGCAAAGGTTGAATTCCTTTTGAATGTGTAAGAAATTGAATAAGGCAAAAATTTTAGGATCTCCAAGGACATGGACAATTCTCCCTTGATATTCGTATTTCAAACATTGATGTAGGGTAGAAGGGACTACCTTCATGGCATGTATCCAAGGTCTCCCAAGGATAATGTTGTATGTTACATCACATGAACATATTGAGGACGAGTGGCCCTACTTTTAGAGGTAAAGTAATCGTGCCTATTACTTATCTTTCTTCATTATCCAATGCTCTAATTATAAGGTCTAATTTTTGTAAATCTTTTATGCCTAAGTCAAATTTTATAAAAATTTAACATTACAAATATTTAGGGTTGATCCATTATCCACTAAGACTCTCTTGATATGTTTATCCCCTATTTGGACTATGATATAAAGGGGTGAATCTCCTAATATTGTTTCTAGGGGTGTATTTGTTTTATGGACTGCTAATATGGTGTTATTCACCCTATAAAACCCAACTATATTGGTGATATCATTAGGGGATATGTCTTGAGGAACTTCTTGTTCACTTAAAATTTTCAACAATATCTCCCTATGAGCGGGTGATGTTTTGAGTAATTCTAGAAGGGAGATCTTTGCAAGTACCCTAATTATTGTCAAAAGAGTGTAAGGTGTTTTTAGAAGGTGTGAGGACCAAAGGTGATTTATCAAGAACATTTAACTTAGTACTTCTTTGAATAATTAAAGTCGGTTGATCTGAGGATTGGTTTTTTGCTTTTTATCTAGTCATTGTGCAGGATGATCTTGATAAGTTGGCAAACTTTTGTTCTTGTGGTGGTAAATTTTTTTGAAAGATCCTGAAATTTTTGTTAGGAGAATCTTGTTGGTTAAAGACTATCTTATCTTCTTCTATAAGATCTTTAATAATATTCTTTAGGGTGATGCACTTGTTGGCTGTGTGTCCTTTTGTATGATTATATTCATAATTTTCATCATGTTTGTACCAATTTTGTAGTCCTTTGGTAGTATCCCAAGTTCTAATAGGTGGGAATTCTACCATCTTAGAATCAAGGAGCATTTTTAACATGACAACTTGACTTTGTCCAATGTTGGTATATTATCTTTTAGATTTATCTTGTCTTTGCACTACTAGTTTTTGAGGAACATTTTGAGTTGCATTTATGTTATTTTTTTGATGGAAATTTGTTACACCATATCCTATGACATGTTTGTTCTTGTATTATCCTTTGCTCGAGAGTTTTTCTTCATCTTTCTTGTTGTAGTTGAGTTTTCCTCATCTTATGAGGATAGCTTCCATTTTCTTGACCATATCTATAGCTTCCTCAAAAGAGTTTAGGTTTGTCATTTCTAAGGGATATAATAGTTGTTCATGGAGGTTTCTTATGAAAATGTTCAAGAGTTCTTTAGGAGGAGGAATGTATTAAAGTCTTCCTATGAGACATCTCCATTTGGCTAAGAAATCTAAGAAGCACTCAGACTTGGATTTTTTGAGTTGATATAGATCATCTATGGTGACTTTGTCTTCTATATAGTCTAGAATTGTTTGACAATTGCTTCCATAAGCTCTTTGAACTTATTGATGAAGTGACGAGGTATTTGGAAATGCCATTACAAGGCTAAACTAGTAAGGCTTTTAGGGAACAACCTATGGAGAAATTTTCCATCATGGTTAATACTGCTACATGCTATTTAGAATGACTTTGGGTGGTTAATAGGGTATTGTTTTTCATTGTATATTTGAAACTTAGGAGTTTCAAAGTTCTTTGGGAAGGGGTGGTTGATTATTGTAGGATCTAATGGTTCATTATAGAATTCTTCAAAAGAATATTTTAGCTTAGATGATCCTTGGAGAGAAGTAATTTGGCGTTCAAGCTCTTCAAACTTAGAGTCTCTCTTTTCAAGGTCTAAAATCTTAGTATTGATATCTTGAAGATCATTAGGTGGAGGATTAGATGGAGTAGGTAGAGTAAAAAATCATTCTGTAAGAGTTTGAGACATAAAATTTAAATTAATGAAATATGACATGGCTTGGTTGGTTGTCATGGTTGGAGGGGTTTGATTAATGCCTAAATCATGAGTTAGAAATAGGTTTGTGGAGTTAGGATTTGGAATTGGCATTGTGATGTTAGGGGAAGATGATGAAAAGGATATGCCCATTATGGTTATCCCTATAGATATGATCAGTGGAGTTGTAGAATCAATGGGTTGTACCATAGCCACATTAAGACTAGCAAAGTAATTTTTATTTTTTGTTGGTTTGCGCCATAGTGGAATGACTATTAGATTTTTTAATGTTATCATGGATTGTAGGTGATTCCTTTTTACCTTGTTATTTTAGCTTGTCCCTAAGGACATATAAAAATATATTTTTGTTTCTTTTGATGTAATCCCTAATATGATCTATAGAATTGAAGGTAAAATTCTCAATAACTTGTTCTTCTTATGTGTGTTGTGACCAAGGATTTTCTACTTGATCACCATGCTTGTGTGTGAAGGCCTCATAATATGAGGATGCTAAATCCTTGCTATGGGTATTATAAGGGTTTTGAGCCATGGTTTAAAGGTTTTTGAAAAGGAGTAAAATTTATTAGAGTTTTATTTCTACAATATTTATGGCAAAGAAGATAATATGTTTTGAAATATTATGTCACCTTGAAATGCATCCCTCCTTATGACTCTTGCTAGCCCACCATAATATACTAGCTAAGAGAGATTGCTCTCTCTAAGTTTGTACGTCGGTTTACTCAAGGGATTATTATCCTTTCCATGGTAGGACTAACAATTTTTTATGTTCTTGTTATCTTTATTTAATGTGATGTAAGCTATGCAAACAAAATTATGTGATCTTGCTTAGGTTTAACAAACTTTTATCTTATTTAAGGCAAAAGGGGTATTCTCATCGGGTTTCCCAATATGTAGACACAAAAAATTTACACCTAACCACACAAAGGTGTATATGCGGGGGGACTTGCTAAAACCCTTACTTCCTCGCTTGAGAGCCTCTTTTCAAAGGAGGCCCTGAAGATATGAATATCTTCTACATGAATAGGCTCTACTCAATGCAATTTTTCAAGGTGTCAATATTGATGTTATGCTTGTGTAGCGATGCTTTTCTAAATTTTATTCAATCAAAACCTAAGGTTTAGATCACTAATCTAACTCTTTTTTAGCCTTAAAAGGTTATTTAAACTAAATGTGAAGATCACTAATGATGCGTACAAAATATTATATCACACAAATGCAAGAAAATAAGAGCTAAGTTAAATGTTTTTCTATTTTTATTATGAGCTAGCTAAAGAGGTATTTTATTTCCAAGGCTTATCAATTGATTAGAACCACTATTTATGAAAAAAATGTGTATGCTTACCTCCTATGGATGGAAAATAAGATGTGCAAAATTACCAGTTCAGGTATGAAAATGCCAGTGGAATTTTTGTACTCAGTGGCATTTTTGTTTTATGGATTCTATAGAGATAAAATCACCAGTGGCTGTAGGGAGTGGTGATATTGTTCTGAAATAGGATTGAGATGATTGCAAGGCTGATTTTGGAGTGGTTTGGATCTACTAAGTTCGTAGTTCACAAATTTAGTGATTTAGGCTACAAAATCTCAAAAAAATTGTGATCAAATTAAGCACATATGCAAGGGGAGTGGATAGTCCTCAAAATGACTAAAATTTTGATAAATTGGAGATACAAGAATGTTTGGAATGATATATAACAACTTAATTTAAGTTTAACCAATGAAAATACTAAATCTATAAAGTGGTGTCATAAACTTAAAATATACAACAACAAAGAAGAATGGCAGGGGAGTGCAATAGGAATGACAGAATGCTATAAGTGATGAGATAACAAGGCAATGATGGCCTTGCATCTACAACACAATAGCTTGAAGATTGAAAGAGCAATTAAATGTGACTTAAAAATGAAATAGCATGCAAAATGTGAAAAAATAGAGTGGAAATGAGATTTATAATCAAATTGATGCCTACAAATGAGAGAAAATATGAAACTAAATGTGCATGGAGAGGAAATAAAGTGTTAGTATGATGGCAATGTGAAGATATATACCTGTAATGAAAAGGACAAGTGTTATGAAGAAAATATAGCAACTAGATGATACAAAACCCCGTAATAAAGAAGGTTAATGCTAAAAATATGGGCAATGAGTTGAATAAGCTTTAAGAGACCTACAAAATAGGTGTTAAATGCTTGGAACAAGGATGACATGCTTGAATAGAACCTACAATGATAATGTTAAATGCTAAAAACTAAAATATGCCCTGCATAAAGAGATTAGAAGCATAAAATGGAAGAAAAGTGCAAGTAAATGGAGATTCAAATTAGCAAGGCCAATGTTAAGAGAACAAAATGCAAAATGGAAGCAAAGAAATGAATAAATGAGGAATTCTATGATTCTTATTGTAGACACTAAAAACTGGTCAATCTGATTGTGCTACCATAAGTAGTGACTTCGTGACACACCAAGGCCCCTAGGGCAGCCCTCAGGAGGTATACAGTGGTTCTAACCACTTAATGCAAGGTTTTGAAATTTTCTAGGCCACTTTTGGCACCTTTTGGACACCCTACTACTATTCTTTCCACCTTGGGATGAATACAGAACCTATTCATCGCACCTCGAGGTGAATAGTAGCATTCGCTTCAGGGTGAAGCGAATAGCAGGTTTGACTAGAAAAAAGTCAAACCTGGACAAATGGTGCCTACCAACGGTTACATTTCTGGTCCATAATGGCTAGGAGGGTAGGGCATGCAACATCTTAATGCTCCAACCCATGAGGGAGGCCAAATTGGGAGATTCTCTTCTCCTTCCAATGCATGCCACCCCGGTGGCCAAGTGGCACCTCATGCCTCGCATGCCCTTGCATACCTTTTGACCCCTGAAGCCTCCTTAGGCTATAAAGTGGAGATATTTTCCACACCAAATGGAGAGGATATTTTGAGGACAAAAGCAACAGAGCTGCCAATATTTCCTTCCACCCTTTTGCACCAATTGTTCCCTTGAAATATCTTCCTAGCGAAGGAGGTTTGCGAGTGAGTTAGGAGGCATAATATATTACAAAACTGAACCAAATGAGTGAATTCCATCACCAAATTCAATGACAACACATTTTATAGGGTTTTGCATCATTCCCAAGTGGAATTGGTGGCAAAATTTAGGGAGATTCTGTGGGCGCCGCACCCCAGGGCACCCCCTAATCTATGACAGTCCTATTCGCTCCACCCCAGTATGAATAGATATTTGTGCATTATTTCTTGACTATTTTTAATTAGATATTTTACATATGCTTATATGATGTTGCAGTTCAAATTTCATGTCATTTTGAGCTATATTGGCCGAGATATTGCATTTTTAGTGTTTTGTAGGGTCTCTTGCAAGTATCCGACGGTCATCTGAGAGAACACCCAAACTGTGATCAATCTCACAAATATAATAAAATGGGTTTTCTTAGAATATTATTTCATATATTCTTTCCAATTTTCATGTATTTTGGATATGCATAGGGTCATAATTTGCTTGCTTTGGGTTTTGTAGGTTGTGAATGGTCATTCAAGTTTTGAAGCCCCATCGGATGCAATTTTGATGTAATTTCTAGTGATATCTTCCCAAAACCTTCCTTTTTACATCCCTATATAATTTTGTGCTATTTGGAGTTGATTTGATATGTTTTCTCATTATTAGTCATTTTACCCCTATGGGGATTGTTTTTATCCCGCACTCTTTTGATGTTTGGTTCCTTGTGTGTAGGTGCAAGTCATTACAGCACATTGGGAGGAACCCTAAGACATCATAGATCAAAGATTCAAGTAGCAAAAACTTTGGCCCGCCCACTTCGATTGTGGGTACGAGGAAAGACAGTGGATGTGCACCCAATTTCTTTGAGGATTTCGATCCTTGGGCACCCGAGTTGTAAAAATTTGTATCACCCATTTTGAGCCCTCAAGGGGATGCATTGTAACCCATGATTTTGGATCATTTTTATTAATAAGATATATACTTGTTTTGCTTTGCTTCTTGTTATTCGTTATCTTTCCATATTTACTTGCATGCTTCCGTTTGACGCTCATAAGCGATAGGGCATAGATACATACATTGTTTATATTTCATTTGGTGCATCATTTTTCCCTACTTTAGTGGTGATCATAGTGGGACCTAGTCCCTTTTGCTTTAGGTGAAGTTTGGATCTCATTTTCCATATTTTTATGTTGTAGGTGCTATTCATTCTGCCCTGAAGTGAACACTGGTCTGCTATTCGTGCCCCCCTGGGGTGAATGTGAATTCACCTCACCCTAGAGTGAATATAGACCTGCTATTCATCACATCCTAGAGAGAATAGAAAATAGAGAGCTTTTGGAGCATAATTTCAGAAATAGCAAGTTTTGGCAATGATGAGGTAGGTCCCTGAATCTATCATCTCTGTTTTGCAGTTACATAAACTATTTATTTTTTAGATTATTTGGTTTTTCTCACATTTTTGTTTTCTTAGAAATGTTAAAGGTAGCTTCCTTTTCTTAAACGCAAAATAACAAAAACACATAAAAGGCAAAAAAATCAAAATAAATTCAGAGTAGGAATGCATCTCTATGGTTTGTGTGCTTGTAGCCTACCCAATGGGTAGGCTAACATTTAGGGCTTTGCATTTCTAGATACGTTTGTGAGTTTATTTTTATATACTAACCTTTCTAAAAGTAAAATGCACCTTACGCATGCATTTAGTGAATGATCATTGAATTCTTCTTTGCTTGCTTTCTTTAAAGATAAAAGGAACCCCACACATCACGTTTTATCTTAACATCGACGATGTTGGGCTCTCACATCCAACCCGTCGATCGAGACCAACAGTGGATGTCATTACCACTTGATTGGCTCATGTGAAATAGTATCATTGGGACCCATCCATGGCCAAGGCCGACCCAAGATCTATCCTAACCGTGCAAAATAGCACGCATTCCTCTTTGTAGGGGTGTATCGCTATGCACGGGGTGTTGGGTGAGGGTTGGTAGTACCTATGCTACCTCGTTGGATATGGATTTCATCACCATATTCATCTTGTGCGAGTATATAGGTGAAATCCTTTAAACATTTGAGTACATCATCCAACAATATTTCAAATACGTGACACAAGGTCATTCTTTACAAACAACACATCTAAAACACACAAAATAGTTTAGGGATTCACATCTAAAACTTAAACGAGATAATCATCTATCTTATTGAGTGTTTCCTTTCTTGTTTGTTGTTTCATTAAAAATTTGTAAAGAATATAATCACTTGGGGTATTGATAGAGGAGCGCGATGGTGCGCACCCATAGCCAAGCCCAAACATGGGTGGAAGCTACAAAGAGTGGATTAGGAGACATGAATCATCTTCGCTATAGCCCTAGGGACTTGGTCATACCTCCCTGGTGAGCTTCTACTCCACCTAGCCCCAAGATAGTAGGGCATGAGCCTCATCTCCGAAGGGACCCTCTATAGGACACCCCGAGGGATGATGAGCATTACTTGGGAGAGTGTTCCCGGTATGTAGATACATCACAGGCCTTCTTTGATGAAAGGCAACAATGTGCTGAGGTGCTAATAGATAGAGTGGTGCCATGCATCCATGTACCCGTCAGGGCTGACACACCTATTCATAGGCAAGAGCATGACTTCACACACTGGTTGGAGCAAGTCGATATGAATTTACCTCCACGTCACCTTGATAGGATACAATAGCTCATGCAACCTAAGGGGAATGACACTCATCACTTTGGGCAAGCTAATTCTGCCCTACCCTTCCTCATCAAAGAAGGAAGGCATGAGGAAATCCCATATTTTCCTCAGGAGCAATATTCTACGCATGCCTGATGTGCCTCTATGCCTACTGAGTATAATGAGCAGATGTTCCAACCTAAACCTCAAGTCAATGCGGTGAACCTTGAAAGAGGCAAGCATTCGATAGATATCATAAATTATCTTGAACGAGGTCGGCCCCAAGGCGAGGCCCTTAGACCCCCTAGGCCTCACACGGTGGAATAAATCAAGCAAGTAGTTGCAAAATACATGGAACTCCAAGCTCAGTTCAAAAAGCTTCAGCGTGACAAAGAGCAACTAGACCGCTTGCATCAACTTGAAAAAGAGAGGATTGAGCGGCAGACTAATGAGTTGTTCTAGCAGACTCTATGGGAGAGGGTCCCTACCCCTAAGACCCATAGATAGGAAGTCCCTCTGAGGTAACCTATGCTTGTTCGAGAAAGGTCTCCTAGACCTTATCCAACATTGCCTCCATGGCCTCCTAGGTCGGAGTGAGACTTACCTCATAGGCCAGATGCAGGGCACCCATAGCGGGCAGACACCCCTATTTATAGACCGGCTCGAGAGATGCCTTATGGGGCCTACAATGAGCATGAGCCGAAAGTAGAGTATTTGGAGATGCCTTATCAAGGTAGGGGGTGACAGGCCAACACCCCACCTTAGGTTGGAGGGTCCTAGACCTCCACCTCAGGATGTGAGCAAGAATGAGGAGATCAAGTCCTTAGATCCATATAAAGAGCTGCTAGAGCACCTAGAGTCGATAGAGAACAAGACCTCCAGGTTTGGATCTCAAAAGCCCACTATGCGCCAGTTGCGTAGTCAGCCAATCCATCCTTCAGTACCTGCACCTCCCTATCCAGAGCATTATAAGTTACCATAGTTGGCTATGTTTAAGGGAGAAGAGGATGCGTAGGAGCATGTCACCAGATTTTTGGGTCAATGTTTCGGCATTCATGATGATGATGCTTTGCTTTTGTGAACATTTGTGACTACCCTTTTGGGTCCCACCATAGAGTGGTTTTACTAGCTCCCTAAGCATAGCATTCATACTTTGGATCAACTTGCAAATACATTCCTAGAATGCTTCACCTTCAATACCAAGAGGAAGGTGACATTGGCCGATGTAGTCGAGTTGAAGCAATATGATGATGAGTCAATAATAAATTATGGCAATAGGTGGTGGGCCTTGCTCACCAAGCTACCTTATTTGCTCCCCATGTTGGAGCTAACTCAGATATTTTCCAAGAGCTGCCTGAAGCCCATCTCCTTGTTGTTGCAGCTGCAACAATATCCCACTCTTGAGGACGCCCTGGCGTAAGCTAGGACCATCGAAGAAATCAAGATTCAAGAGGGGGAGATTGTGAAGCCTCACAAGGAGTGGAACAAGAATACCAAGAGCACCCCGACATAGTCCAAGCCAGCAGTAGTGAATCAGGTTGCCCTTAGTATCTTGGGGCCAGCGCAAGCCATGCCACCTCAAAAGCCTAATTATCAGGCCACACACTAGGACTATACTAAGGACAATTAGAATAGTCAAGGGCATAATCAACAACGTCACCCCAAGTGATAGTTTACACCCCTTGTAGAGTCTATGGACTCATTTTTTGAGTGCCTCTTAGTGGAAAATTTGATCCATCTTCCTGAGAGTCAACCTATCGACCCAAATGCACCCAGACCCAAAGGGTATAGAGAAGACCTATATTGCAAATTTCATAGGCAAAACGGGCACGATGTGAACATGTGCTACAAGTTTAAAAACTTGGTACAGGACATGATTGATAGGAAGGACCTTCAAGTAGACAACCCTATCATACCAAACAACCAGCAGATGGAGATCTTTAAGGATCCCTTACCTGCCCATGTAGAGCAAGCCAATCTAGTGCCCTAGTGAATGAGGTTCATCATGCCCCCCTCATAAGGGATACGTTGGCATGGTTAGCATCATCACAAGGAATAGGTGGTACCCAAGTCCAGCCGCACCACCTGCGACTTAGAGCGACATCCCTTCGACATCACAGTAGCCACCACCTCCTCTGTTGAGCCTTCCACCTAGGCCTGTGGCCACCCTCAAGAGTAAGCTTGCTCAGAGCTTGAGAACAATGTCTGCCCGACTTTCCATCTATGAGTTGATTTAGCAATCGCAACCTCATAGAGAGGCTTTGATGGAGATCCTTAAGGCCATAGAGCTTCAGCCCTAGGAGTCCAACTCCTTCAACAATTTTGTGGGGCATGTCATATAGTGCACTAAACCGATGATAGCCTTCCAAGAAGATGAGCTTAAACCAGTTTCACATGATACGGTGGACCCTCCCTTGCACATCGTTGCATGCGTAAATGGGACACCATACAAGAGAGTTTTGATAGACATAGGGTCTTCTAGCAATATCATCACTACAATAGCTCTCAAGCACTTGAAGCTCTCGATATCCCATATTGTCTCATCTACATACACCCTTCGAGCCTTTAATGATGCCATATGCTCGATAGTTGGTACGATTGTCCTGCCTATTCAGGTAGGAGAGAAGACCATCTCGATGCTATGCCACATACTAGAGGGTGAGATGGTGTACAATATCTTGTTAGGTAGACCATGGATTAGGGACATGAAGTGTGTCCCTTCCATTGCTCACCAGTGCCTCAAGTACACCCATGAAGGGTAATTTCATGTTGTCCCTATGGACCTAGAGCCCTACAAGTACTATAACATGGTGCAGCAGATCCCCGAGTCAACCTTGCCATCGACACACCTGGATTTCCAATCGAATGAATCCATCCAAGGTTTGACCCCCTCATCATCGCATGACATACCTTCCTCATCATCGACACCCCCTTCGATGCCCACTGGGCCAACGGAACCATTATTGAGGAACCTAGGGAAGAAGCCCATTAATGAGGTACAGCCAACCATATCCACCATCTCCACAGAGGAGATACCTAGCCCAAATGATGAAGAGCTACCACAAGTGGTAGAAGATGATTTAGATCAGATCTCACTCTCATCACTCTTCTATCTGTAGCCTCATGTGACACTTCACTTGGCTTCCATCATATTAGGAGAATACATGGTTAGGGAGGTCACAACTACCCCTACTATAGAGTCGATGCAAGACATGGGTCGACCTCGTCTTCCCATAGGCACTATCGTGCCCCTAGGTGTCCCCCCTAATAAAATGAATTTCATCTATGGGGGACTTGACTATGACATCAAACCCTACCAACAATAGGAGGAGGATGAGGAGCCCTTTGGAGAAGACATCCACTACTTGTCTAACCCTAACTTCACCCTGAAGTATCTTGACCTATGCAATTGGTATGGTTATGGGTTAGGTTTGTATGAGCAAGGCACGTGGGTTCTATGTCAACCCCAGTACTAGATGCCATATGATAAGTTAGGGTTGGGACATAACAACCCCCTACCTTTGGATATTCTTGTTGATGGCATGGAGCGCCTATGCCTCAATTACAGAGATGAGTTGGCCCAAGATCCCTTTGCCAACCCTAATCACGTCTACTCACTGGGGGAATATTTCCCTATGCTCTTGGGAGATGATGAACCACCTCGAGATGGTATCCAATCCTATGAGAGAGGTGAAGGTTCATGCACTCTTTCCCATGATGGTGAGGAATAATATCTAAGATCCCCTTATGAGTGGACATCAGATGATGAGTCGGACTATGGGGTCGCACCGATTGACTCTGATAGTTCTAATGGAGAGTGCATGTAGATCATCCCTTGGGATGAGAATGATGATTACTTATTGCACCTATTCCCATTACAAGAGCCCATTTGGTAGCAGCTTCTACCTCATGAAGGGCAAGTTCCTTTGTAGCCACATCGACCATCGCCTATCATTCCACCACCTCTGAAGCCGCCTCCTCAGGTCGTGCTGCATCTAGAGGTCCATGGTCACCACCAACCACCTAGGGGAAATCATCCATCCATTAATATGATTTCCATAGATTTGTTCGAGCCATTACGAGATCTGAATAACCCATCAAATTTATTGCACCTCGACTTGGGGGTAATTGACTTTGATCATGGAGATTCACCCCCATCGCCTTTCGAGTATTGGTCCTATGATGAGATGCTATAGCTATTTCGCTTCTCTTCAAGGCTAGCTCATGATGTCTTCCATGCTAATGAGGAACCTGAGGTTCCCATTGATGATCTAAATCTAGCGGATGACATCCATTTGATCCCTACCCCCCCCATCTAGAGGAGGGGTCGCATATGTCAATCGAGCCTATGATTGATGTAGATATCGGCTCAGACCCAGAGAATCCATAGTGTATCAAGATGGGGGAAAGCTTATCCCCTGAAGAGCAAGTCGATTACATAGCCCTTCTCACTAGGAAGAAGGAAGCTTTTGCATGGTCCTATAAAGACATGTCGGGACTGGATCCAAATCTAGTCACCCACAATCTGACGCTTGACCCAAAGGCCAAGCATGTCAAGCAAAATCTTAGAAATATGCATCCAAAAATGGCCTTGATGGTCAAATATAAGCTATAGAAGTTGTTGGATGCCCATTTTTTCATTTCTATAGACTATCCGCCATGGTTGTCCAACATGGTTCCCATCAAGAAGCTAGACATGAGGATTTGCATTTGCATCGATTTTTGAGACCTAAAAAAAGCGAGTCCTAAGGATGATTTCCCTTTACCAAGCATCGATGCCCTAGTAGATGCCACAATGGGCCATGAAATGTTATCCCTTATGGATGGTTTCTTTGGGTACAATCATATTCATATCAACCTAGAGGACCAACTCAAAATGACGTTCACAACGCCCTCGGGCACATTTTGCTATAAGGTCATGCCCTTTGGCCTTAAAAATGTTGGTGCCACCTACCAGCGTGCCATGACATACATATTCCACGACTACATGCATAAATTTTGGAAGATTACATGGATGACTTACTAGCTAAATCATTATTATGCCATGAGCATTTTGAGGTCTTGAGCAAAGTATTAGACCACCTCATTGAACATAACGTGAGACTAAACCCCAAGAAGTGCATCTTTGACATCACATCTAGAAAGCTCTTGGGATTTATCGTCTCTAAGTGAGGCATTGAAGTGGACCCTAATAATGTCAAGGCCATCCTCGAGATGCCTCCCCCAACCACAATCAAGTAGCTCTAAAGTTTGCAAGGCAAGATCATGTCCATCAAGCACTTCATAGCATAGTTGTCGAACAAGTGTCACCCCATGAACAAGTTGTTGCACAAGGGGGTCGCATTCCATTGGGATGACGAGTGTCAGGAGGCCTTTGATGCAATAAAATAGTACCTAGCTTCACCACCAATTTTGGCACCACCTAGGCTAGGAGTTTCATTCCACTTATACATCTCATCCATAAAGATTGCATTGGGCGCCATGTTAGCCCAGAACAATGAATTTCATAAGGAACATGCTACTTACTATCTCAGCCGCACCCTAGTCAGTTATGAGATCAAGTATGCATACATTGAGAAATTATGCCTAATGATGGTTTTCTCCACCAAGAAGCTATGACATTACATGCTTAGCAATACCACGTATGTTGTATCTAAAGAGAATCCATTGCACTACATGATGAGTCGCACTTATCATAGTAGTCGCACGATGAAATGGATCATGTTGTTGATAGAGTTCGACCTTGAGTTTGTTGGACAAAAATCAATTAAGGGTTAGGTCATCGCCGATCAACTCGTAGAGGCTCCTCTCTAGGATGATCAGCCTCTTAGCATGGACCTTCTCGATGATGGGGTCTTCCAAATATCAAAATCGCCATATTTTGATGAGCTTGAGGAGCGGGCAGATATGACCCTATTTTTTTATGGCTCCAAATGTGAGCAAGGGGGTGGCATAGGAATCATGTTTTTCACACCACATGGGGCTCCCATACCCCTATCATTTAAACTCGATTTCCCATGCACCAACAATAATTTCGAGTACGAATCCTTGATCATAGGCCTTCATATGACTGTCACCATGAAAATAACAAAGCTCAACATCTTTGGTGACTCCTTGCTCATTTTTAACCAAGTCAAGGGGATCTTCCAGTGTAAGTACCCAGTCCTGCAAGCCTACAAGGCCCTTGTGGATAAATTCCTAGCAAAATTTGAATGGTATAACATCAAGGCACTCCCTCAATCATCTAATCATTTTGTAGATACAATGGCCTCTCTGGGGTCCTTGATCCCGCAAGACCCTATGGATCAGATGACTACCATCCAAGTCAAAATGCTCTCACAATCTATGGTGGAGCATGAGAAAAATCAAGTCATGTCGAAAGTCCACTTGATTCAAATTGAACCTCATCAGGAGATATTCTCGCACATTCATGAACACTTGAACCAGGCCAATTGGGGGACTCTGTTCCTTCAAGCCCCTTTTTATAGCAGCATGATGCTATTCTTACAAGTTCTTTCCTAGTCAGCTTTTGCTAGGGATGAACTTCGAGAGGGACAGGTCGTTCATGCGCTCGAGGCTTCTTCACAATAGGACTGGTCAACACAAATTAGGGAATACCTAAAGCTTGGTAACCTCCATCCTTGACTGTCGCACGCCACTAAAAGAACATTCAGATGGAAGGCAACAAAATATGTCTTGCTAGGAGACATTCTATATCATTGAGGCTACGAAGGGATCCTCCTTCGCTGCTTAGAGCATCAAGAGTTGACTTGGGCAATCACCCAAGCACACGATGGTACATGCGGTGGCCATTTTAGCGACATGGCCATCACCAAGTGTATTCTTCGCATGGGCTATTATTGGCCAAATTTAGAGCAATATTGTTGCACATATGTGAGGAAGTGCGTGAAGTGTCAACATCATGCTAATTTGACACATGTACCTTCTCAGGCCTTGCAACCGATCCAATCGGTATGGCCATTTTCATAGTGGGGGTTGGATTTAATCGAGAAAATCTCCCCCACATCCTTAGGCCATCACACGTTTATCATAATGGCTATTAAGTATTTCACTAAATGGGTGGAAGCAATTCCCCTTACCACTACGATGGGACCCCGCATAGCGGATTTCCTATTGCATAATATCATTTGTCATTTTGGTATTCCATCCAAGATCATTTCAGATAATGGGACATCGTTTAAAAACAAATATGTGCATGCTTTGATAGCAAAGTATAACATCCAGCATAGTTTTTTGACACCCTACTATCCGCAAGCAAATGGGAAAGCAGAGGCCTCTAACAAAACATTGATTGTCATTCTCAAGAAAATTGTTAGAGAGAGTCACATAGATTGGCATACGCAAATGCCTCTTGCTCTATGGGTCTATCACACTAGTATTCGAACACCCACTAGGGCTACTCCATTTTCACTAGTGTATGGCATCAAGGCAGTCATACCTCTAGAGCTTGAAATACAATCACTGTGTCTATTCATTCAAGAGTTCATCGATGATGACACTACACGACAAACTCACCTAGATCAACTTACGCTACTTGATGAACATCATATTAATGCTCTCGAGCACCTACGCGTTTATCAAGAGCGACTTAAGAGAGCCTATAATATGAAAGTCTGCCTAAGAGACTTTCAGGTTGGTGTCCTCATTATGAAGGAGAACAAACAGAATTCTAATTTGTCGCCCCATCTAAGGGATAAGTTTATGGTAAATTGGTTAGGTCCCTATGTCATTACCAATCATATAGGACCCAGAACATATTGCCTAGCATCCATTGAAGGTGTCGAGGATCCTAAACCCTTGAACATCCTTCATTTGTGACCATTCCATGCCTAGCACAGGATGGCCCAACCCAAAATGCTCCAAGGGTGCCTACATCCCACTTGGTCAACCTAAAATGCTCCTAGGTGGTCTAGAACCATCTAGGTCACCCCAAAATGCCCCAAGGGTGCCTATATCCCGCTTGGTCAACCTAAAACACTCCTAGGTCATCTAGAACCATCTAGGTCACTCCAAAATGCTCCAAGGGTGCCTACATCCCACTTGGTCAACCTAAAATGCTCCTAAGTGGTCTATGATCATCTAGGTCACCCAAAAATGCTCCAAGGGTGCCTATATCTTGCTTGGTCAACCTAAAACACTCCTAGGCGATCTAGAACCATCTAGGTCACCCCAAAATGCTCCAAGGGTGCCTACATCCTGCTTAGTCAACCTAAAATGCTCCTAGATGGTCTATGACCAACTAGGTGATCCCAAAATGCTCCAAGGGTGCCTATATTCCACTTGGTCAACCTCAAGTGCTCCTAGGCGGTCTAGAACCATCTAGGTCACCCCAAAATGCTCCAAGGGTGCCTACATCCCACTTGGTCAACCGAAAATGCTCCTAGGTGGTCTACGACCATCTAGGTCACCCCAAATGCTCCAAGGGTGCCTACATATTTCTTGGTCAACCTAAATGGTCCTAGGCGGTCTAGAATAGTCTAGGTCACCCCAAAATGCTCCAAGGGTGTCTACATCCCGCTTGGTCAACCTAAAATTCTCCTAGGTGGTCTATGACCATATAGGTCACCCAAAAAGCCCCAAAGGCATCCATAAGCCCTTTGGTCCCCCCCAAATACCCCAATGGTCCCCAATAAGCTCGTTGGTCACATGTACATACATATACATCAATCAAAAATCCAAAAAGATCATCAAAATATCAAAAATATCAAAACATTGCATCGCATTGCATTTCAAAAACATCATCAAAATATCAAAATTATAAAAATATAGCATTGCATCACATTGCATCCCATTGCATTATATCATCGCTTACATTTTAGGCATACTCACCATTTTCACTTTGCATTTTAGAGTTGTTCATGCATGACGGTACAATACTCATCGCTCAAAATCAATGTTGTGAAAGTAATCATAGTTCAATGTTTCACTTATCATTTCCACCCACATTTTCCATATTCCATATTTGTGTCCACCCCTTCACCTAGTCATTTGTTCTAGAATTTCATTAGGATTTTTGGTCACTCAACCATCTCTAGTTTTCTTTTCAGATCTTGTAGAAAGCTATCTTGATTTTTAGGAGGTAGAGTCTTGCTTAGATTATGCCTTGTGTAAATCAGATCCCAAACACATTTACACATTAATAAATCCAAGTTTTGCATGAAGAAAGATGAAATCCATGAAGTGGTCTAGGGTACTTGTTGTGGCTAATCCACAACACACCCCAAAATTGGGGGCCCACCTTTTTGCATGCTTTCAAAGAAGAAAACAATGACCCAGATGCTAAGAAAATCAAAGAAAAAGGCAAAAAAAAAATCACTAAGGAGAAAATTTGTCGCGATATCGCGACATGTCGCTCTGTCACGATCGAAAGTTGTCACGATATCATGACATGTCGCTCCATCGCGGCCCAGAGAGGAGAGAGAAAGGCATAATGGAAAAGCGTAGTGAAATCGCGACATGTTGCAAAATCGCGGTCAACGCAGTCAACGGCAGCAGGTGGGCAGAACCATCACAAAATTGTGACGTGTTTGATTTTTGTGGCTTGCAAATGGGCAGAAGGCATAAAATATAAAATGGTCATGAAATCACGACAAAACCGAGCCAAAGGCGATAAGGCCCAGCAGTGTAGCAAAATCACGACAAAACCGAGCCAAAGGCGATAAGGCCCAGCAGTGTAGCGAAATCACGACAAAATTGAGCCAAAGGTGATAAGGCCCAGTAGTGTAGCGAAATCATGACAAAATCGAGCCAAAGGTGATAAGGCCCAGCAGTGTAGCGAAATTGCGACAAAACCGAGCCAAAGGCGATAAGGCCCAGCAGTGTAGCGAAATCGTGACGAGAACTGACACAAAGTGCATAAGTCGAAAGGCATCGCGAAATCGTGATGCATCGCGTTTTCATGGCACGGGTGGATTAAAAGGCCTAAGTGGTAAAATGGTAGCGATTTCACTACAGTTAGAAAATGAAGCCAAACAAAGCAAAGAGCGTAGCAAAATCGCTATGTGTTCCGGTATCGTGGTTCACCTAAATGAAAAGAGTCTAAGGCACAAAGGCTTAGCGATATCGCGCAACTTTTGAGGAAACATTCTAGCCAGACAAAGACATCGTGAAATCACGACAAAAAGTGAAGACCATGTAGAGGGCAAAAAATGGTAGCGATTTCGTGACACTTTATTGAAAAGAGACTAAGTGCGGAAAACTTGTAGCGAAATTGTGACATGTCGGATTTTCGCTGTGCATGAAGGCAAGAAAGGGCTGTTGATAGAAAAATGTCGTGATATCGCGACATTTCTCATTTTCGTTGTACATGAAAGAGGATAGGGTTATTGGTAGGAAAATGTCGTGATATCGTGACATGTCGTGTTTTCGTGGTGAAAGCAAGGAAGCAAAGCTGCATGCATAAAAACGTCACGATTTACATGGGGCCGTTATAGAATGTGCAGAAAAGCACTGAACACGTGGCACAAAGACATGAGGGTCATGATAACGCTTCAGATCAATAGTTATAGTTAGCAAAGGAGACCAAACATTTTAGGCTCGAGCAAAACGTCAAAACATCAAAGAAGCGGGAAAATGAAACGAAGTGATATGGGAAGTGAAACGAAGCGTCGCAGAGGAAAACCAAGAGCCGCAACAGAAATTTTAAAAACAAAATATGTAGATACAGGGGGCTAGAAATTGTAAGAAGAAAAGCATTATTTTGTGAATAAAAAGGAGTTTATTTGGCAAGAGTAACTTTTGTGTGTGAAACCAAAAGGAGATTGAAGGCTAAGACTACTGTTATTTCTGTAGATTTTTCCCTTGCATTATTCTTTCTTGTATCTATTCATTTACACCATAATGTGGGTTATGATAGGTGAATGATAGAATGTTGCAATTATTTATTTCCTTAGAGTCTTGCATCTGATCTGATTCGACTGTGTTTTATTGTAGGTCTGTTAGGTCAGGTTGTTTTAGAGCTTCATCTCATAACTTGGGGTTTTGCAAGGAGGATATTGCTAACCAAATTAACATCCTGTTTCAGTTTTTCTAGCTAATTCTCATAAAGAATCTTTCTATTTTAGGTTCTAATTTCATTTTCACATTTTTTATTCAAGGATTGGCATTTCGGATTCTGGTGCATTCCAGAATACATTTTCTAACTCCAAAAGCTAACATAGAAATGGCAGAACAATTAAATAAAATATAAAATGAACCAGTTAACGATAAAATGAACCTCATGCTAAAGGCACGGAGCTTAAAATAAAGTGGCCTATACCATGCATTTTCTCATTTAAAATATTTCTTTAAGCCAAAATATAAAAGAGGTTGCTAATTTATTTTCGGGAGGGTTTCATTAATTTCAAGAGCATAAAAGAAGAAAGGGATTTTTTGTTCTTTCTTTTGCTTTACGCGGTTGGTTATTTTAACAGATTAGGGTTACAAAGTTTGTTGTGAATCATTAAAGGCCCCTTGTTAATAGTTACTTGCAGGATTTAAGTTATTCTAGATTACATTCATTTATTTGCATTAGGTCTTAATTGGTTATATGCATATGAATGTTTGTTCACAAGAAACTTGGAGAAATTAAAATAAAAAAATTTCTTTGCAAGAAAGAGTTTCCTATCAGAGACTCTAGTTGCGTGATCATTTTGTTTCAGGGCAAAATATTCACTCAACATTTTGGCGCTAGAAGGAGGGCCTTCTTTATTGCTTTGTGATTATGATTTGTTCTAACAATTAACCTGGGTAGTTTTGTTTCCACCTATTGTGCTTGCAGGTATAACATTTAGATACTGTATTTTGCAAGTAAGTTGAGAGAAGTCTTTTGAGTTCTAGAGTTTCCAAGCTGGCCCAACCTGAGTACATAGCTACTAGGTCCAAAACCATAGGGGAAACTATTTTCCAAAGCCTTTCTCCCTCTGCTAGGAAGCCGAAAAACAAAACATTAGAGATCGAAATACCACCCAGTATACTTGAGTTAGGGATTTCTTTAGACTCAAGTACATCTAGCGGGCTTGAGCCCTTAATTTCAAGTGTGACAGTAACACCAGGTGTATCTGTCTCCACAGTTCCAAGTGTTTCCATTGTTCCCACAGGGTTAACACCTTTGAACAACATGGCCCAACAACAACAACAACAACAACAACCACCTACCCTTTGGTATGGTGCGCAAAGTTCCCCCTTAGATATTCTCGGGGCAGTCCATGACTTGCCTAGAAACATTGAAAGGGGATTACCCAAATTATTGCACGATGGTCCAACAACAACAAAAGATCATGTCCAAATCTACAAGGATTACATGTTTAGGCAAGGGGTTACTCACGAGGATGTTGCTTGTCGAGTTTTCCCTGCTAGTCTAGACCCCACGGCCAATGAATGGTATCGAAATCTTCTAGTAGGGTCCATCACTTCATGGGCCCAATTAGAAACCACCTTCATAAGCTAATTTAGAATGTTATTGGATCCCTCTATAATCTACAATTTGTTCGTATCATGCAAAAGATTACCTAATGAGCCCATACGAACATTCAATCAGAGGTTCCAAAAACTATACACGAATCTGACTCGTCACTTTGTGGTAGATCCTACGATCGCCTTGCAATTATATTTCAGAGCCTTAGATCCTTTAACGTCTTTGTTGACTAGAAGGAATCCTAAGGTTACGATGCTTCCTTTAGCCTATGTAGAGACAATGACGCTCGAACAACAAATGAACCTGCCAGGAACAAGATTGTCTTAATTGACTGGGATGGGACAATATGATCCATACAGTCAATTTGCCATGATGAACCAGTTAATGGCACCACAGTTTCCTATGATGAAAAATTTCCAAACACCCACCCAAGTGGCATCATTTCCAAGTTATCCTAATGCCTCCATTCAAACGCAAGGATTAATTCAAAATAGCCCGATGGGTTTGCTTAGGTTCGACATGGGCAGTAATTTGTTGACCATGTTGCAGTTTGCTCTGATTAGCACGCCAAGCCCAACGACTTATCCAACAATCACTCTGATTCAAAGTGTGAATCCAGGATGGAATTCAACTACCCAGACCCAAGCCATTGTACCTATTCCAGAGGTGGCTAATGCAGCACACACGACTAGACCCAGAATTACAGTACCTCAACCACAAGGGTCCGAATTCGCCATAGAAAACATGAAGGAAACCTTGGCCAAAGTTTTGGTTACGGTGGGAAATGTCAATAAAAATGTGGACCAAGCCATGGGTCATAACCAGCCTCATAACCATAGAGGAAAAGGAACATACAACATGCAACTGAATAATGGGCGAGTACCCAATCCCGTAGCCAATCAGGTAGATGTCTCGAAAGATTTTGGAGAATCAGGACCTTGTGACAACGATTGTAAGCACTGTGGCCACGGGAAGCATGAGTCTATACTGACTAAGGTTATACATTCCCAAGAAAGTGAAGAAGAGGAGGATGTGGAGTTTTTTGGAAACGAAGATGAAGAAACGTTGGAAGTTCATGCCAACAAATGTTTTGGGAAAGGAAATCACAAATATTTCACCAAGAGTTCTAAGGAGCCCAAAACTTCCTCTACTCCTCCAAACAACCAATTACTCCCTCCCGATTTCAAAGGAGATGTCAATCCCTCTCCTCCATCCATGGTGGAAAAGTCTAAGATGGTGCAAAACATGTCAAATTCTAAAAAACCCACTTATGACTTGGTGGAAGACATGAAGAAAACTAAGGCCAATGTCTCAATGTATGATATGTCCCGATTATTAGGCCAAGAAGTAAGTCCACCAAAAAGTTTAGATACACCTGCCCAAGTTCATGAAGCTAAAAGTGTTGAGTCCCGATTGGTTTTGAAAAAGGAAAAATGAGATATACCTCCTTTTTTGATAGCCATTAGAATTGCAGGTAAAAACCTGCACAATTGCTTAATAGATTCAGGGGCCTCAGCTACCATTATGCCCCTAGAAATCTATAAAAATTTGGTACTTACACCAAAGCCTTCTAGAAGCAGGGTGGTGCAACTGGATAGATCAACCATGGAGGCAGTGGGAGAATTGGGTGATGTTCTTATTCAAGTTAATTCAGAACCTAGGGTTCAACATCACATAGACATATTGGTGCTCGACATTCCTATCAAATATGGCATGGTTTTGGGAAGAGATTGGAGTAAAAACCTAAACGGGTACATTATAACAGATTCTTCACATATGTGGTTGCCTTGGAGGGGAGTGGCCAACCAAATTCAGATTGATAGTGAACCTAGGCTCAAGGAGATGATCACAGAATACAACAAACCGAATGAGATCCAATACATTGAAGCGGAATTGGAAGCATATTGTTTGGACATAGAAACACCTAAAAATTCCCAAAATGAAAGGATTGGATGCAACGTTATCGAAGGACATCAGGACATTTGGACTTTAATATTTGATGGATCCAAGTCCAGACAAGGAGCAAGAGCCGGTATTGAATTATCATGTTCAGACAGAGAGCCTATGTTTGCTGCATATCGACTACAGTTCCCGACCACCAACAATATGGCAAAATATGAGGCCTTGATTCTCGGACTTCAGTTGGCCCTTCGAAAGAAAGTTAAGTGTATCAAGGTCCTTGGTGATTCATAACTAGTGGTAAAATAAGTGAAGGGACAATACATATGTAAGAACAAGTGGCTCAAACTTTACTGAACCAGGGTTAGAGATTTAATAGATGATTTTGATGCTTTTAATATATCTCTGATCTCTAGAAAAGGCAATCGTCTACCAGACTCTCTAGCCGTAGCTGCGAGTATGTTGAAACTAGTGGACCATAAGAAATGCAAGAAATTCTCCATAGAACTGGTCCCTTGTCCCTCGATACCAGATAATGTCATGAATTTCCAAGTGTTTGATAGTGACAGGCACATATTCCATTTTGTCACTAATTTTGGTATATTTGAAAAGCAAGTTATAGATGAAGATGAGAGGGATCTAGAGGAGGCAGATTTGGAAGAAAAAATTATTGGAAAATGTAATAAGATGCCAGATGAGATGGCTTCATTAGAAAAAACTTTCGATATCGAATACCAACCAAGAGAAGGTAGAAAGGTTCCACCTCCCAGAGAAGCCTATGATTTGGTTAATACTGGAAGTGCAGAAAGCCCTCGAGAAGTATTCATAGCAAAAGCATGTACCAAACAGGAGAAGGATTCCATTGCCAATACATTAAAGGAATACATAGACTGCATAGCTTGGAGTTATAAGGAGCTGAAAACCTATGATCGGAATGTCATAACGCATATGATTCATTTGAAGCCAGACTCCAAACCCTTCGAGCGAGACAGAGGCCAGTCAATCCATTATTGGAACCCCTGATAGAGAAAGAGGTAAAGTGACTGTTAGAAGCTAAAATCATCTTTCCTATTAGGAATTCCACATGGGTTGCTAACCTAGTCCCCATGAGGAAAAAGAGTGGAGAAATAAGGTTATGTATCGATTTTAGAAATCTTAATAAAGCCTCACAAAAGTACAATTACCCATTACCCACCATTGATGAAATACTTCAAAAGGTAAATGGGTCGAAGATGATGTCATCTGCCCAAGTTCATGAAGCTAAAAGTGTTGAGTCCCGATTGGTTTTGAAAAAGGAAAAACGAGATATACCTCCTTTTTTGATAACCATTAGAATTGCAGGTAAAAACCTGCACAATTGCTTAATAGATTCAGGGGCCTCGGCTACCATTATGCCCCTAGAAATCTGTAAAAATTTGGGACTTACACCAAAGCCTTCTAGAAGCAGGGTGGTGCAGCTGGATAGATCAACCATGGAGGCAGTGGGAGAATTGGGTGATGTTCTTATTCAAGTTAATTCAGAACCTAGGGTTCAACATCACATAGACATATTGGTGCTCGACATTCCTATCAAATATGGCATGGTTTTGGGAAGAGATTGGAGTAAAAACCTAAATGGGTACATTGTAACGTATTCTTCACATATGTGGTTGCCTTGGAGGGGAGTGGCCAACCAAATTTAGATTGATAGTGAACCTAGGCTCAAGGAGATGATCACTGGAATACAACAAACCGAATGAGATCCAATACATTGAAGCGGAATTGGAAGCATATTGTTTGGACATAGAAACACCTAAAAATTCCCAAAATGAAAGGATTGGATGCAACGTTATCGAAGGACATCGGGACATTTGGACTTTAAGATTTGATGGATCCAAGTCCGGACAAGGAGCGAGGAGCCGGTATTGAATTATCATGTTTAGACAGAGAGCCTATGTTCGCTGCATATCGACTACAGTTCCTAGCCACCAACAATATGGCAGAATATGAGGCCTTGATTCTCGAACTTCAATTGGCCCTTCGAAAGAAAGTTAAGTGTATCAAGGTCCTTGGTGATTCATAACTAGTGGTAAAATAAGTGAAGGGACAATACATATGTAAGAACAAGCGGCTCAAACTTTACTGAACCAGGGTTAGAGATTTAATAGATGAGTTTGATGCTTTTAATATATCTCTGATCTCTAGAAAAGGCAATCGTACGCGGACTCTCTAGCCGTAGGCTGCGAGTATGTTGAAATCAGTGGACCATAAGAAATGCAAGAAATTCTCCATAGAACCGGTCCCTTGTCCCTCGATACCGGATAATGTCATGAATTTCCAAGTGTTTGATAGTGACAGGCACATATTCCATTTTGTCACTAATTTTGGTATATTTGAAAAGCAGGTTATAGATGAAGATGAGAGGGATCTAGAGGAGGCAGATTTGGAAGAAAAAATTATTGGAAAATGTAATAAGATGCCAGATGAGATGGCTTCATTAGAAAAAACTTTCGATATCGGATACCAACCAAGAGAAGGTAGAAAGGTTCCACCTCCTAGAGAAGCCTATGATTTGGTTAATATTGGAAGTGCAGAAAGCCCTCGAGAAGTATTCATAGCAAAAGCATGTACCAAATAGGAGAAGGATTCCATTGCCAATACATTAAAGGAATACATAGACTGCATAGCTTGGAGTTATAAGGAGCTGAAAACCTATGATCAGAATGTCATAACGCATATGATTCCTTTGAAGCCAGACTCCAAACCCTTCAGGCAGAGACAGAGGCCAGTCAATCCATTATTGGAACCCCTGATAGAGAAAGAGGTAAAGCGACTGTTAGAAGCTAAAATCATATTTCCTATTAGGCATTCCACATGGGTTGCTAACCTAGTCCCCGTGAGGAAAAAGAGTGGAGAAATAAGGTTATGTATTGATTTTAGAAATCTTAATAAAGCCTCACAAAAGGACAATTACCCATTACCCACCATTGATGAAATACTTCAAAAGGTAAATGGGTCGAAGATGATGTCATTCCTGGATGGTTATTCGGGATATAATTAGGTCCTTATCCATCCTAGTGACAGGATGAAAACTGCCTTCACCACAAAGTGGGGCACCTTTGCATACAAGATAATGCCTTTCGGACTATTGAACGCAGGTGCCACATTCCAATGAGCTATGGACTTTGCTTTTAAGGGGCTCATAGGTAAGTGCATCATTGTCTATGTAGATGACATTCCTGTCTTTTCTAAGAATAGGGAAAACCACGTCAGGGATCTAAAGAAAGTCTTTCAAAGATGCAGGGAACATGGCATTTCTCTCAACCCAAAGAAGTGCATTTTCGGGGTGACGGAAGGAAAGTTATTGGGACATGTAATATCTAAGGATGGAATTTCCATTGACCCTAAAAGAATAGAGGCCATACAACAGATTCCTTGTCCCAATAGCAAAAAGGGGTTGAGATATTTTTTTGGAAATATCAATTTTGTCAGAAAATTTATTGCAGATTTTGCAGAAATAGCAAAGCCTTTGAATGATATGTTAAAGAAAGAGGTCCAGATCAAGTGGACAGATGAAAATAGAGATGCTTTCAAAAATATCAAGGACGCGATTTCTAAAGCCCCGATTTTAGTGAGTCTCGATTATACGAAGCCTTTCTATATTTACACATTTGCTTCAGACCACTCCTTTGCGAGTGTTTTAACTCAGAAGAGTGAAGGCAACATTGAAAATCCTATTGCCTTCCTGAGTAGTCCTCTCAAATATGCGAAGCTGAGATACTCCATCTTGGACAAGCAAATGTATGCTCTAGTCAAGACCATTAAAAAATTTAGGCATTTTATAGTCCACAATAGGGTGTTTGCCATAGTCCCGGATCCTGCAGTCAAAGCCATGTTTATACAGAATGAACTAGGTGAAAGACGAGGGAAGTGGATTTCAACTTTGCAAGAGTTTGATCTTGAGATTCAATCCATGAAGATAGTGCGGGGACAAGGGTTTGTTAAGGCTATAGCGAGAAAAGGATCTCGCAATTTCATGTCAACATTATGAAATCGCAGATATAACCAAAGATGAGTGGTATGTAGATGTGGTGTATTTTCTACTAAACGGTAAATGTCCACCGCATTTGAATTCTACTCAACGAAGAGCCTTGTGCTTGAAGTCCGCTAATTTCCTAATTAGATCCGACACGTTATACAAGAAAAACCATGAAGGTATTTACCTTCGTTGTGTTGATCAAAAAGAGGCAGTGCAAATACTTGAGGAATTTCATGGTAAACATGGGACAGGACATGGGTCTGCTAATGCCACAACCCATCAAATCCTTAGATCTGGTTATTATTGGCCTCGACTGGTCAAAGATGCCCATACTCATGTGAGATCATGTCATACATGTCAAACTGTAGCCAATAGAGACAGGGGTGCTTTCATGCCTTTACAATTTGTAATTGAGTCTAGACCTTTTGCGTAATGGGGCCTGGATTTTGTTGGGATTATCAATCCCAATTCATCTGATTCCCACAAATACATTCTGACAGCTACAAATTATTGCACAAGGTGGACTGAAGCTATCCCCACAAAGAATGCTACTTCGAAGGTTGTTATTAAATTCTTAGAGGATAATATTGTCACTCGGTTTGGGATGCCTAACTCTATTGTAAGTGATAATGGTTCAGCTTTTTCCTCTTTGGAATTTGCTAATTGGGCATTTGAAAACGGTGTGAGTTTAAAATTCTCTTCCAATTATTATTCGCAAGGCAATGGATTGGTGAATCTTCTAACAAGAATTTGTTATGCGTCATAAAAAAATTGTTGGAAAGAAATCCTAGAGATTGGCATAACAAACTTAAGTTGGCTCTTTGGGCTGACAGAATCCGAGTCAAAGAATCAATAGGAACATCTCCTTACCATCTGGTTTATGGACAAGATCCCATTTTTCCTACAAATCTCAAGTTACAAACCCTGCATTTCATGAAAGATTATTTTGGAGCCGATGATAAACTTGAGTCTAGACTAACACAATTAATGCATCCGGATGAAAAAAGGGATGAGGCTATGCTTCATTTTAGTAAACACCAGGATGTAGTAAAAATATGGTTTGACAAAAAGTCTAGAGCCAAGGCTTTTAAAATATCAGATCTAGTGCTGTTATGGGATAAAAGACATAAGAAGAAAGGGGATCATGATAAGTTTGACTACTTATGGTTGGTTCCGTACCAAATTTTAGAAATCCTAGGGGGAAACAGTTTTAGACTAAGAACCTTGGATGGAAAGGATTTGGCATTACCTGTCAATGGGTTGCACTTGAAACACTATTTCCAGGCTTGAAGCGGCTAGGTTTTGTATTATATGTAATTATGCCATGCTTTGTTTCTTTTGTGTGTGCAGATTTGATATTTAAGTTGTGTGTTTGTTTGACATGTTTAGGTTTTGTATTAATTATGTGCTTTGTTTCTTTTGTGTGTGCAGGTTGGAAGTTTAGGTGGTGTGTTTATTTGACATGTTTTATTTTCTAAAAAATAAATAAATAAAAAATAAAATTTTGAAATGTTAACTCATGCCTAAGATCGGGAAAATATGAAACATTGGAATTATGTTGTAAAAGCTCCGCATGTAACACAAACAGTTAAATAATATCGTTTGAAGATTGTGATGCATGAAGTAGTCGGTTTTACAAATTATGACAATACTCCATCTGCAATTCAAAAGGCAATGCATTCATATTACATCTCACTTTGCATATACATGCCATCTTAGTTGCATATGCATTTCAGATACAAATCATTAAAGTGTGTCAAATCCTCTTAGGGTTATGCTATAGCATAAATAAATAAATAAAAAATCCTAAGGTTGGAAACTGAGCCCCGAGATATCTAGAACCAAGCACATTTTATACACATTAAAAAGGATCTTGAGCAAAATGATCAAAACCTTGCTTGGAAGAAAAGTTCAGGCAAAAGAAGTATTTCATGTCTATCCTATTATGCAACATGATCCTTGAAACTGTGGTTTTTACCACTTCCATAAAACTTAAAGCCTAAAATCAGAGTAGTAAGGATAGGGTTAAGTCCTCATCGAACTTAGGTTGAGGATCCAACTCCCCAAAACTTTGATTTGACCTACATGGAGTAGTAAGGATAGGGCATAATTCTCATCTCGCCTAGGTTGAGAATCTGATTCCCCAAAGCTCCTATGTCTCATTTCATGATAAAGCTTGGATTGGAAGGATCGTACTACTTGTCCTCTGCAAAGGATGGTTAGTCATCCCCAAGGTCCAAGCAATAAAATTAATATTCTCCATTTTCATCTAAAGCTTGGATTGGAAGGATCATACTACATGTCCCTAGCAAGGATGGGTAGTCATCCCCAAGATCCAAGAAGTAAAAATTAATTTTTCTCATCTCATCTTTATATTGGATTGGAAGGATTGTACTACTTGTCCTCTGCAAAGGATGGGTAGTCATCCCCAAGGTCCAAAGAAATGAAGTTAATTCATGGATTATGGGGTTAGGTATGCCCGTGCATGATAGCATGTCTTGTCTAAAAAAAACAAGACCACTGACTGTTCAAAGGGTTAGACTAGCATGACCATTTCTTCCATAATTGGTTAAATTATTTTGCTCAAAGTGAGGTAATGAATTCCAAATTAGAGTAGTAAGAATAGGGTTAAACTCTCATCTCGATTAGGTTGGGAGTCTGATTTCCCAAAGCTCTGATTTCACTTTCACTTACACATGGGTTCAAGATAGTAGTGACTCATAACCAACTTTGGGATCTAATAAAACAATTCATTATACACATGGTTGATCCTAAGAGGGTTTGATAATCTTGAATATTTGTGTATGATATTAGAAGGTCTATGCATTTGTAAAAGCAAAATCTCTAAGCATATTTATTAGGTTACACAAATCATTCACAGTCTCACATATGCATGCATGTAAAACTGACAATGGAATGTTGATCAAGTTCAAGCGATATGGAATGAAAACAAATAGCACACACCGAGCTAATACTAATGATTCTGATGTTTCATGTACTTTTGATCTGTTGGTATTTGTTTATCTTTTATGTGCTGATGCCTGTATCTAAGCTTGTATATTTCAGGTTGGGTTCTCATCAAAATGCTCTGGAGCATTTGACAATGAGAGTCACCATTTGTTGTGGCTAATCCACAACACACCCCAAAATTGGGGGCCCACCTTTTTTCATGCTTTCAAAGAAGAAAACAGTGACCCAGATGCTAAGAAAATCAAAGAAAAAGGCAAAAAAAAATTCACTGAGAAAAGTTGTCGCGATATCGTGACATGTCGCTCTATCGCGGCCAAAAGTTGTCGTGATATCGCGACATGTCGCTCCGTCGCGGCCCAAAGAGGAGAGAGAAAGGTAGAATGGAAAAGCGTAGCGAAATCGTGGCATGTCACAAAATCATGGTCAACGCAGTCAATGGCAGCAGGTGGGCAGAACCGTCACAAAATCGCGATGTATTTGATTTTCGCGGCTTGCAAACGGGCAGAAGGCATAAAATATAAAATGGTCACGAAATCGTGACAAAATCGAGCCAAAGGTGATAAGGCCTAGCAGTGTAGCGAAATCATGACAAAACTGAGCCAAAGGCAATAAAGCCCAGTAGTGTAGCAAAATCATGACAAAACTGAGCCAAAGGTGATAAGGCCCAACAGTGTAGCGAAATCGTGACAAAATCGTGCCAAAGGCAATAAGGCCCAGCAGTGTAGCGAAATCGTGACAACATTGAGCCAAAGGCGATAAGGCCCAGCAGTGCAGCAAAATCACGATGAGAATTGACACAAAGCGCATAAGTTGAAAGGCGTCGCGAAATTGCGACCCGTCGTATTTTCGTGGCGCGAGTGGATTAAAATGCCTAAGTGGTAAAATGGTAGCGATTTCGCTACAGTTAGAAAATGAATCCAAACAAAGCAAAGAGCGTAGCGGAATCACTACGTGTTCCAGTATCATGGTTCACCTGAATGAAAAGAGTCTAAGGCACAAAGGCGTAGTGATATCGTGCAACTTTTGAGGAAATGTTCCAGCCAGACAAAGACGTCGTGAAATTGTGACAAAAAGTGAAGACCATGCAAAGGGCAGAAAATGGTAGCGATTTTGCGACACTTTATTGAAAAAAGACTAAGTGCAGAAAACTTGTAGAGAAATCGTGACATGTCGGATTTTCGCTGTGCATGAAGGCAAGAAAGGGCTGCTGACAGAAAAACATCACGATATCGTGACATGTCTCATTTTCATTGTGCATGAAAGCGGATAGGGTTATTGGCAGGAAAATGTCACGATATCGTGACATGTCACGTTTTTGTGATGAAAGCAAGGAAGCAAAGTTGCATGCATAAAAATGTCATGATTTACATGGGGCCATTACAGAACGTGCAGAAAAGCGCTGAACACATGGCACAAAGACATGAGGGTCATGATAACGCTTCAGATCGACAGTTACAGTTAGCAGAGGAGACCAAACGTTTCAAGCTCGAGCAAAATGTCAAAACATCAAAGAAGAAAGAAAATGAAATGAAGCGATATGGGAAGTGAAACGAAGCGTTGCAGAGGGAAACCAAGAGCCACAAAAAAAAGTTTAAAAACAAAAGCGAATGTAGATACAGGGGGCTGGAAATTGTAAGAAGAAAAGCATTATTTTGTGAATAAAAAGGAGTTTATTTGGCAAGAGTAACTTTTGTGTGTGAAACCAAAAGGAGATTGAAGGCTAAGACTACTGTTATTTATGTAGATTTTTCCCTTGCATTATTCTTTCTTGTATCTATTCATTTACACCATAATGTGGGTTACGATAGGTGAATGATAGAATGTTGCAATTATTTATTTCCTTAGAGTCTTGCATCTGATCTGATTCGACTATGTTTTATTGTAGGTCTGTTAGGTCAGGTTGTTTTAGAGCTTCATCTCATAACTTGGAGTTTTGAAGGGAGGAGATTGCTAACCAAATTAACGTCCTATTTCAATTTTTCCAACTGATTCTCATAAAGAATCTTTCTGTTTTAGGTTCTAATTTCATTTTCACATTTTTTATTCAAGGATTGGCATTTCGGATTCTGGTGCATTCCAGAATATGTTTTCTAACTCCAAAAGCTAACATAGAAATGGCAGAATAATTAAATAAAAGATAAAATGAACCAGTTAACGATAAAATGAACCTCATGCTAAAGGCACGAAGCTTAAAATAAAGTGGCCTATACCACACATTTTCTCATTTAAAACCTTTCTTTAAGCCAAAAGATAAAAGAGGTTGCTAATTTATTTTCGGGAGGGTTTCATTAATTTCAAGAGCATAAAAGAAGAAAGGGATTTTTTGTTCTTTCTTTTGCTTTACGCGGTTGGTTATTTTAATAGATTAAGGTTACAAAGTTTGTTGTGAATCATTAAAGGCCCCTTGTTAACAGTTACTTGCAGGATTTAAGTTATTCTAGATTACATTCATTTATTTGCATTAGGTCTTAATTGGTTATAAGCATATGAATGTTTGTTCACAAGAAACTTGGAGAAATTAAAATAACAAATTTTCTTTGCAAGAAAGAGTTTCCTGTTAGAGACTCTAGTTGCGTGATCATTTTGTTACAGGGCAAAATATTCACTCAACAGTACTTTAAGAAAAAATGTCATCCTACTCATCCCCATGTGCGAATGGTTCAAGAATGCTAAGAGTTGGCAAAAGGACAAGCATATTCCCTACCCAATTCCCAAAAATAAATAGTGGTTTCACCACTATCAAAAATCCCATTCCCAAAAATCCCATATCAAAATCCAAAAATCAAAGAAATCAAATAAATCCAAAGTTAAAAGTCAAAATCAAAATCAGAGATAACAGTGGTCATCACCACTTCCTAAATCCCTTGCTCAAAGGAAAAAATATATATACAAAATAAACAAGTGATTTTCATCACTACATATGAGCAAGTGTCCCAATAAATTTGAACAAAATAAGGGAGTTGACCTTGAATCCCTAGAACTCTCAGCATTTGGAAAACCATTGGGTGATCCTCATTACAGGTTTGATAGATAGCCTACTTGTCAATGGCGATAGCCTCCTGCATGATGATATGTCTATCACATTAGCTTTTACATGTGTACATACCAATTTTTTCATGTGGATGAGATAGCTTTTGTAACCTAGATTGCCTAGTGTTCTAGTCCTACTAAATATAGAACCTAGGATGGTGGCATTCATTGGGTGATCCTCAGTACAGGCTTGGTTGAGAGCCTGCTTGGAATTGGCAATATCCTTATGCATCTCACAGGAATGAACTCACTGGCACACACAGGGATATGAAGTACCTTGGTTGTCCTAGCAGATTCATACCTTGTCAAAAAGTCTTGCATAGTGAGTATACAACCTTTGATCAAATCAGCTAGAGTGTTTGAGTCTCATAAAAACCTCACCTACATTCTTTGCACATATCATCTCATTTACTCCATTTCACTACATCGCAATAATGGTTTCACATTTCCATTACAAAAATAAAAATAAAAAAACAAAAACAAAGAGCATTAATGTATTTTGTACAGTCTATAGTATTCACATAGTATGTCAAATCATTAGCCGCAATCTATGTTTATCAATAATTTAAATATTTCATCTGACTATGCATCGATGCATATAGATAGTTGCAATTCCAATCAAATCAAATTACATATACATACATGATATCTATCTATCACCACCTCATTGCATCCATATGCATACATACTAGGCATCTCACCTATAAGCATAAATTATTACACACATTGCATTCATACAATAAAATAATAAACGAAACACATGATTATCATAAAAAAATCTCATATAGGTATATATGGGGCAAAAAGAGGACATCATAGTTTTCAAAAATACCCATAGGCTACAATGAAATGGGTCCTCAGAGCTCACAAGGCAAAGAAAAGGGCTCAAAACCCACCAAAAACAAGTCGCATCTGATGGAATTCATTCAGGGTCAAGATGGAATACAAATTTTTCATGGATGCATGGATAAGTTACTACTTTACTCCCTAAGAAGGCCATTATGGCTGGACTACCCCACGGAAATGAAGTTTTCACCTCCTTGCTTCCAAGAAACCCCCATAGCATCATTCAAATCCTTTCAAAATTGTGCCATTTTTCAATGAGTACAACTAAAGGCAACCTTAACAACAGTTATCTGGGTCAAGCGACTTGTCACTTTTCTCATGAGTCATTCCCTTATCGACTCATCGCTTGAGGGGGTAGTCATACTCAAGTCAAATCAACAAGCACACACTCAATCATGCAAATTGCGTTCGTCCAACGAATATTTGACAAAGACAATCACACTCCTGCTTGGGATAGTAAACAAGCATAAAGTATCAAATTAAAGCACTCAGCATTGATGGCATCATGGAAACATAGGCCTCGATTCAAGGATGCATGATCTTTCCAGGATTGGGGCATCTAAAGTTGGTTGGGTTATTGAGTAACCCTAATAATTGAATATTTTTAGTCATCTATTTTTGCTCGATGTTGTGCTACACACAATGCATCCCAAAAAGGGGCATCTATAGACACTAAAAACTGGTCAATCCGATTGTGCTACCATAAGTAGTGACTTCACGACACACCAAGGCCCCTAGGGCAGCCCTCAGGAGGTATACAGTGGTTCTAACCACTTAATGCAAGGGTTTGAAATGTTCTAGGCCACTTTTGGCACCTTTTGGACACCCTGCTACTATTCATGCCACCCTGGGATGAATACAGAACCTATTCATCCCACCCCAGGGTGAATAGCAGCATTCACTCTAGGGTGGAGCGAATAGCAGGTTTGACTGGAAAAAAGTCAAACCTGGACAAATGGTGCCTACCAACGGTTACATTTCTGGTCCATAATGGCTAGGAGGGTAGGGCACACAACATCTTAATGCTCCAGCCCATGAGGGAGGCCAAATTGGGAGATTCTCTTCTCCCTCCAATGCATGCCACCCTGGTGGCCAAGTGGCACCTCATGCCTCGCATGCCCTCGCATGCCTTTTGACCCCTGAAGCCTCCTTAGGCTATAAAGTGGAGATATTTTCCACACCAAATGGAGAGGATATTTTGAGGATAAAAGCAATGGAGTGCTGCCAATATTTCCTTCCACCCTTTTGTGCCAATTGTTCCCTCGAAATCTCTTCCTAGCGAAGGAGGTTTGCGAGTGAGTTAGGAGGCGTAATCTGTTACAAAACTGAACCAATTGAGTGAATTCCATCACCAAATTTGATGAAAACACATTTTATAGGGTTTTGCATCATTCCCAAGTGGAATTGGTGGTAAAATTTAGGGAGATTCTGTGGGCGTCCCACCCTGGGTGCCCCCTAATCTGTGACAGTCCTATTCGCTCCACCCTATGATGAATAGATATATGTGCATGATTTCTTGACTATTTTTAATTATATATTTTATATATTCTTATATGATGTTGCAGTTCAAATTTCATGTCATTCTGAGCTATATTGGCCGAGATATTGCATTTTTAGTGTTTTGTAGGGTCTCTTGCAGGTATCCGATGGTCATCTGAGAGAACACCCAAACTATGATCGATATCACAAATATAATAAAATGGGTTTTCTTAGAATAGTATTTTATATATTATTTCCAATTTTCATGCATTTTGGATATGCGTAGGGTCAGAATTTGCTTGCTTTGGGTTTTGTAGGTTGCGAACGGTCATTCGAGTTTTGAAGCCCCATCGGATGCAATTTTGGTGCAATTTCTAGTGATATCTTCCCAAAACCTTCCTTTTTACATCCCTCTACAATTTTGTGCTATTTGGAGTTGATTTGATATGTTTTCTCATTATTAGCCATTTTGCCCCTATGGGGATTGCATGCTTTTTATCATACGCACTCGCTATTTGATGATTCTGGTTTCCTTGTGTGTAGGTGCAGGTCATTACAGTACATTGGGAGGCATCCTAAGACATCATAGATCAAAGACACAAGTGGCGGCAACTTTGGCCCGCCCACTTCGATTGTGGGTACGAGGAAAGACATTGGATGTGCACCCAATTTCTTTGAGAGATTTGACCTTTGGGCACCCGAGTTGTAAAAATTTGTATCACCCATTTTGAGCCCTCAAGGGGATGCATTGTAACCCATAATTTTGGATCATTTTTATTAATAAGAGATATACTTGTTTTGCTTTACTTCTTGTTATTCGTTATCTTTCCATTTTACTTGCATGCTTCCATTTGGCGCTCATTAGCGATAGGGCATAGATACATACATTGTTTATATTTCATTTGGTGCACCATTTTTCCCTACTTCAGTGGTGATCATGGTGGGACCTAGTCCCTTTTGCTTTAGGTGAATTTTGGATCTCATTTTTCATCTTTTTATGTTGCAGGTGCTATTCGTTCTGGCCTGAAGCGAACTCTGGCCTGCTATTCGTGCCCCCTGGGGTGAATGTGAATTTGCCTCACCCTAGAGTGAATACAGACCTGCTATTCATCACACCCTAGAGCGAATAGAAAATAGAGAGCTTTTGGAGCAGAATTCCAGAAATAGCAAGTTTTGGCAGTGATGAGGTAGGTCCCTGAATCTTTCATCTCTGTTTTGCATTTATAGAAACTATTTATTTTTCAGATTATTTGGTTTTTCTCACATATTTGTTTGTTTAGAAAGGTTAAAAGTAGTTTCCTTTTCTTAAATGCAAAATAACAAAAACACATAAAAGGCAGAAAAATCAAAACAAATTCAGAGTAGGAATGCATCTCTATGGTTTGCGTGCTTGTAGCCTACCCAATGGGTAGGCTAACATTTAGGGCTTTGCATTTCTAGATACATTTGTGAGTTTCTTTTTATATACTAACCTTTCTGAAAGTAAAACACACCTTACGCATGCATTTAGTGAATGATCATTGAATGCTTCTTTGCTTGCTTTCTTTAAAGATAAAAGGAACCCCACACATCA
Organism: Wollemia nobilis; assembly: GCA_028583015.1. Lineage (NCBI taxonomy): Eukaryota > Viridiplantae > Streptophyta > Pinopsida > Araucariales > Araucariaceae > Wollemia > Wollemia nobilis. The sequence continues at coordinate 997,685 of JAQPPZ010000220.1, read as the reverse complement.
CGTTTTATCTTAACATCGATGGCGTTGGGCTCTCACATCCAACCCGTCGATCGAGACCAATAGTGGATGTCATTACCACTTGATTGGCTCATGTGAAAGAGTATCATCGGGACCCATCCATGGCCAAGGCCGACCCAAGATCTGTCCTAACCATGCAAAATAGCATGCATTCCTCTTCGGAGGGGTGTATCACTATGCACAGGGTGTTGGGTGAGGGTTGGTAGTACCTATGCTACCTCATTGGATATGGATTTCATCACCATATTCAGCTTGTGTGAGTATATAGGTGAAATCCTTTAAACATTTGAGTACATCATCCAACAATATTTCAAATACATGACACAAGGTCATTCTTTACAAACAACACATCTGAAACACACAAAATAGTTTAGGGATTCACATCTAAAACTTAAACGAGATAATCATCTATCTTATTGAGTGTTTCCTTTCTTGTTTGTTGTTTCATTAAAAATTTGTAAAGAAGATAATCACTTGGGGTATTGATAGAGGAGCGTGATGGTGCGCACCCACAGCCAAGCCCAAACATGGGTGAAAGTTATGGAGAGTGGATTAGGAGACATGAATCATCTCCGCTATAGCCCTAGGGACTTGGTCATACCTCCCTGGTGAGCTTCTACTCCACCTAGCCCCAAGACAGTAGGGCATGAGCCTCATCTCCGAAGGGACCCTCTGTAGGACACCCCGAGGGATGATGAGCATTACTTGGGAGAGTGTTCCTGGTATGTAGATACATCACAGGCCTTCTTTGATGAAAGGCAACAATGCATTGAGGTGCTAATAGATAGAGTGGTGCCATGCATCCATGTACCCATCAGGGCTGACATGCCTATTCATAGGCAAGAGCATGACTTCACACACTGGCCGGAGCAAGTCGATACGACTTTACCTCCACGTCACCTTGATAGGATACAACAGCTCATGCAACCCGATGGGAATGACACTCATCACTCTGGGTGGGCCAATTCTGCCCTACCCTTCCTCGTCTAGGAAGGAAGGCATGAGGAAATCCTAGATTTTCCTTAGGAGTAGTATTCTGTGCATGCCCGATGTGCCTCTGTGCCTGCTGAGTATAATGAGCAGATGTTCTAGCCTAAACCTCAAGTCAATGTGGTGAACCTCGAAAGAGGCAAGCACCCGATAGATATCATAGATTATCTTGAATGAGGTCAGCCCCAAGGTGAGGCCCCTAGACCCCCTAGGCCTCACACGGTGGAACAAATCAAGCAAGCAGTTGCAAAATACGTGGAATGCCAAGCTCAGTTCAAGCAACTTTGGTATGATAAAGAGCAACTAGACCGCTTGCATCAGCTTGAGAAAGAGAGGATTGAGCGGCAGACTAATGAGTTGTTCCAACAGACTCTATGGGAGAGGGTCCCTACCCCTAAGACCCATAGGTAGGAAGTCCCTCTGAGGTAACCTATGCTTGTTCGAGAAAGGTCTCCTAGACCTTATCCGACATTGCCTCCATGGCCTCCTAGGCCGGAGCGAGACTTACCTCATAGGCCAGATGTAGGGTGCCCATAGTGGGTAGACACCCCTATTTATAGACCGGCTCGAGAGATGCCTTACGGGGCCTACAGTGAGCATGAGCTAGAAGTAGAGTATTTGGAGATGCCTTATCAAGGTAGGGGGTGACAGGCCAACACCCCACCTTAGGTTGGAGGATCCTAGACCTCCACCTCAGGATGTGAGCAAGAATGAGGAGATCAAGTCCTCGGATCCATATAAAGAGCTGCTAGAGCACCTAGAGTCGGTAGAGAACAAGACCTCTAGGTCTGGATCTCAGAAGCCCACTATGCGCCAGTTGCGTAGTCAGCCAATCCATCCTTCAGTACCTATGCCTCCCTATCCAGAGCATTATAAGTTGCCATAGTTGGCTATGTTTAAGGGAGAAGAGGATGCATAGGAGCATGTCACCAGATTTTTGGGTCAGTGTTTCGGCATTCATGATGATGATGCTTTGCTTTTGTGGATATTTATGACTACCCTTTCGGGCCCCACCTTGGAGTGGTTTTACCAGCTCCCTAAGCATAGCATCCATACTTTGGATCAACTTGCAGATGCATTCCTAGAATGCTTCACCTTCAATACCAAGAGGAAGGTGACATTGGCCGACGTAGTCGGGTTGAAGCAATATGATGATGAGTCAATAACAAATTATGGCAATAGGTGGCGGGCCTTGCTCACCAAGCTACCTTATTTGCTCCCCATGTCGGAGCTGACTCAGATGTTTTCCAAGAGCTACCTGAAGCCCATCTCCTTGTTGTTGCAGCTACAACAATATCCCACTCTTGAAGATGCCCTAGCACAAGCTAGGACCATCGAAGAAATCAAGATTCAAGAGGGGGAGATTGTGAAGCCTCGCAAGGAGTGGAACAAGAATACCAAGAGCACCTCGACACAGTCCAAGCCGACAGTAGTGAATCAGGTTGCCCTTAGTGTCCCGGGGCCAGTGCAAGCTGTGCCACCTCAAAAGCCTAATTATCAGGCCACACACCGGGACTATACTAAGGACAATCAGAATAGTCAAGGGCAGAATCAACAACGTCACCCCAAGCGATAGTTTACACCCCTTGCAGAGTCTATGGACTCATTGTTTGAGCACCTCTTAGTGGTAAATTTGATCAATCTACCTGAGAGTCGACCTATCGACCCGAATGCACCCAGACCCAAAGGGTATAGAGAAGACCTATATTGCAAATTTCATAGGCAAAATGGGCATGATGTGAACATGTGCTACAAGTTTAAAAACTTGGTACAGGACATGATCGATAGGAAGGACCTTTAGGTAGACAACCCTATCACGCCAAACAACCAATAGATGGAGATCTTTAAGGATCCCTTGCCTGCCCATGTAGAGCAGGCCAAGCTAGTGCCCTAGGTGAATGAGGTTCATCATGCCCCCTCAGTAGGGATACATTGGCATGATTAGCATTATCATGAGGAATAGGTGGTACCCAAGTCTAGCCGCACCACCTATGGCTCAGAGTGATGTCCCTTCGATATCATAACAACCATCGCCTCCTCTATCGAGCCTTCCACCTAGGCCTATGGCCACCCTCAAGAGTAAGCTCACTCAGAGCTTGAGAACAATGTCTGCTTGACTCTCCATCTATGAGTTGATTCAACAATCACAACCTCATAGAGAGGCTTTGATGGAGATCCTTAAGGCCATAGAGCTTCAGCCCCAGGAGTCCAACTCCTTCAATAATTTTGTGGGGCATGTCAGATAGTGCACTGAACCGGTGATAGCCTTTCGAGAAGATGAGCTTAAACTGGTTTCACATGATATGGTGGACCCTCCCTTGCACATCGTTGCATGCGTAAATGGGACACCATACAAGAGAGTGTTGATAGACATAGGGTCTTCTAGCAATATCATCACTACAATAGCTCTCAAGCACTTGAAGCTCTCGATATCCCATATTGTCCCATCTACATACACCCTCCGAGCCTTTAATGATGCCATATGCTCGATAGTTGGTATGATTGTCCTACCTATTTAGGTAGGAGAGAAGACCATCTCGATGCTATGCCACATACTGGAGGGTGATATGGCATACAATATCTTGTTAGGTAGACCATGGATTAGGGACATGAAGTGTGTCCCTTCCATTGCTCACCAGTGCCTCAAGTACACCCATGAAGGGCAAGTTCATGTCATCCCTATGGACCTAGAGCCCTACAAGTACTGTAACATGGTGCAACAGATCCCCGAGTCAACCTTACCATCGACACATCTGGATTTCCAACCAAATAAATCCAGCCAAGGTTTGACCCCCTCATCATCGCATGACATACCTTCCTCATCATCGACACCCCCTTCGATGCCCACTGGGCCGATGGAACCATTGTTGAGGAACCTAGGGAAGAAGCCCATTGATGAGGTACAATCGACCATATCCACCATCTCCATAGAGGAGATACCTAGCCCAGATGATGAAGAGCTACCACAAGTGGTAGAAGATGATTTAGATCAGATCTCACTCTCATCACTCTTCTATCCATAGCCTCAGGTGATAGTTCACTTGGCTTCCACCAGATTAGGAGAATACATGGTTAGGGAGGTCACAACTACCCCTGCTATAGAGTCGATGCAAGACATGGGTCGACCCCATCTTCCCATAGGCACTATCGTGCCCCTAGGCATCCCCCCTAATCAAATAAATTTCATCTATGGGGGACTTGACTACGACATCGAACCCTACCAATAATAGGAGGAGGATGAAGAGCCCTTTGGAGAAGACATCCACTACTTGTCTAACCCTAACTTCACCCTGAAGTATCTTGACCTATGCAATTGGCATGGTTATGGGTTAGGCTTGTATGAGCAAGGCACACGGGTTCCATTTCAACCCTAGTACTAGATGCCATATGATAAGTCGAGGTTGGGACATAACAACCCCCTACCTTTGGATATTCTTGTTGATGGCATGGAGCACCTATGCCTCAATTATAGAGATGAGTTGGCCCGAGATCCCTTTGCCAACCCTAATCACGTCTACTCACTAGGGGACTATTTCCCTATGCCCTTGGGAGATGATGAACCACCTCGAGATGGTATCCAATCCTATGAGAGAGGTGAAGGTTCATGCACTCTTCCCCATGATGGTGAGGAAGAAGATCCAGGGTCCCCTTATGAGTGGACGTCAGATGATGAGTCAGACTATGGGGTCACACCGATTGACTCTGATAGTTCTGATGGAGAATACACGTAGATCATCCCTTGGGATGAGAATGATGATTACCTTCTGCACCTATTCCCATTACAAGAGCCCATTTGGTGGTAGCTTCTACCTCATGAAGGGCAAGTTCCTCCATAGCCACATCGACCACCGCCTATCATTCCACCACCTCCATAGCCACCTCCTCAGGTCGTGCTGCATCTAGAGGTCCATGGTCACCACCAGCCACCTAGGGGAAATCATCCATCCATCAATATGATTTCCATAGATTTGTTTGAGCCATTGCGAGATCCGAATAACCCATCAAAGCCATTGCACCTCGACTTGGGGGTAATTGACTTTGATCGGGGAGATTCACCCCCATCACCTTTTGAGTATTGGCCCTACGATGAGATGCTACAACTATTTCACTTCTCTTCAGGGCTAGCTCATGATGTCTTCCATGTTGAGGAGGAACTCGAGGTTCCCATTGATGATCTAAATCTAGTGGATGACATCCATTTGATCCCTACCCCCCACCAGCTGGAGGAGGGGTCGCATATGTCAATCGAGCCTATGATTGACGTAGATATCGGCTCAGACCCAGAGAATCCATAGTATATCAAGCTGGGGGAAAGCCTATCCCCCAAAGAGCAAGCTGATTACATAGCCCTTCTCACCAGGAAGAAGGAAGCTTTTGCATGGTCCTATAAAGACATGTCGGGACTGGATCCAAATCTAGTCACCCACAATCTGACGCTTGACCCGAAGGCCAAGCCTATCAAGCAAAAGCTTAGAAAGATGCATCCAATAGTGGCCTTGATGGTCAAAGATGAGCTACAAAAGTTGTTGGATGCCCAATTTGTCATTTTTGTAGACTATCCACCATGGTTGTCCAACATGGTTCCCATCAAGAAGCCAGATGGGAGGATTCACATTTGCACCGATTTTTGAGACCTAAACAAAGCGAGTCCTAAGGATGATTTCCCTTTGCCAAGCATCGATGCCCTGGTAGATGCCACAACGGGCCATGAAATGTTATCCCTTATGGATGGTTTCTCTAGGTACAATCAGATTCGTATCAACCTAGAGGACCAACTCAAAATGGCGTTCACAATGCCCTAGGGGACATTTTGCTATAAGGTCATGCCCTTTGGCCTTAAAAATGTCGGTGCCACCTACCAGCGTGCCATGACATACATCTTCCATGACTACATGCATAAAATTTTGGAAGATTACATGGATGACTTATTGGCTAAATCATTATTATGCCATGAGCATCTTGAGGTCTTGAGCAAAGTATTAGACCACCTCATTGAACATAACGTGAGATTGAACCCCAAGAAGTGCATCTTCGACGTCACATCTGGAAAGCTCTTGGGATTTATCATCTCTAAGCGAGGCATTGAAGTGGACCCTAATAAGGTCAAGGCCATCCTCGAGATGCCTCCCCCAACCATGATCAAGCAGCTCCAAAGTCTGCAGGGCAAGATCACATCCATCAAGTGCTTCATAGCACAATTGTCGGACAAGTGTCACCCCATGAACAAGTTGTTGCACAAGGGGGTCACATTCCATTGGGATGACGAGTGTCAGGAGGCCTTTGATGCAATAAAATAGTACTTGGCTTCACCACCAGTGTTGGCACCACCTAGGCCAGGAGTGTCATTCCGCTTATACATCTCAGCCACTGAGATTGCATTGGGCGCCATGTTAGCCCAAAACAATGAATTTCATAAGGAACATGCTACTTACTATCTCAGCCGCACCCTGGTCAGTTATGAGATCAAGTACGCATACATTGAGAAATTATGCCTAGCGATGGTTTTCACCACCAAGAAGCTATGACATTACATGCTTAGCAATACCACGTATGTTGTATCTAAAGAGAATCCATTGCGCTACATGATGAGTCACACTTATCATAGTAGTCACATGATAAAATGGATCATGTTGTTGATGGAGTTTGACCTTGAGTTTGTTGGACAAAAATCAATTAAGGGTCAGGTCATCATCGATCAACTCGTAGAGGCTCCTCTCTAGGATGATCAACCTCTTAGCATGGACCTTCCCTATGATGGGGTCTTCCAAATATCAGAATCGCCAGATTCGGACGAGCCTGAGGCGCAGGGAAGATATGACCCTATTTTTTGATGGCTCCAAATGCGAGCAAGGGGGTGGCATAGGAATCATGTTTTTCACACCGCATGGGGCTCCCATACCCCTATCATTTAAACTTGATTTCCCATGCACCAACAATAATGCCGAGTATGAGGCCCTGCTCATAGGCCTTCAGATGGCTGTCACCATGAAAATAATAAAGCTCAACATTTTTGGTGACTCCTTGCTCATTGTTAACCAAGTCAAGGGGATCTTCCAGTGTAAGTGCCTAGTCCTGCAAGCCTACAAGGCCCTTGTGGATAAATTCTTGGAAAAATTTGAATGGTATAACATCGAGGCACTCCCTCGATCATCTAATCATTTTATGGATACAATGGCCTCTCTAGGGTCCTTGATCTCGCAAGACCCTATGGATCAGATGACTACCATCCAGGTCAAAATGCTCTCACAATCTGCGGTGGAGCGCGAGAACAATCAAGTCATGCCGAAAGTCCACTTGATTCAAATTGAACCTCATCAGGAGAGATTCTCGCACATTCATGAACGCTTGAACTAGGCCGATTGGGGGACTTTGTTCCCTCAAGCCCCTTTTGATAGCAGCACAATGCTATTCTTACAAGTTCTTTCCCAATCAACTTTTTCTAGGGATGAACTTCGAGAGGGATAGGTCGTTCATGCGCTCGAGGCTTCTTCACAATAGGATTGGTCAACACAAATCAGGGAATACCTAAAGCTTGGTAACCTCCCTCCTGGACTGTCGCACACCGCTAAAAGAACATTCAGATGGAAGGTGACAAAATATGTCTTGCTAGGAGACATTCTGTATCGTCGAAGCTATGAAGGGATCCTCCTTCACTGCTTAGAGCATCAAGAGTCGACTTGGGCAATCGCCCAAGCACACGATGGTACATGCGGTGGCCATTTCAGCGGCATGGCCATCGCCAAGCGCATTCTTCGCATGGGCTATTATTGGCCAACTTTAGAGTGAGATTGTTGCGCATATGTGAGGAAGTGCATGAAGTGTCAGCATCATGCTAATTTGACACACGTACCTTCTCAGGCCTTGCAACCGATCCAATCGGTATGGCCATTTTCATAGTGGGGGTTGGATTTAATCGAGAAAATCTCCCTCGCATCCTCGGGCCATCACACGTTTATCATAATGGCTACTGAGTATTTCACTAAATGGGTGGAAGCAATTCCCCTTACCACTACAATGGGACCCCGCATAGCGGAGTTCCTATTGCATAATATCATTTGTCATTTTGGTATTCCATCCAAGATCATTTCAGATAATGGGACATCATTTAAAAACAAATATGTGCATGCTTTGACAACAAAGTATAACATCCAACATAGTTTTTTGACACCCTACTATCCACAAGAAAATGGGCAAGCAGAGGCCTCTAACAAAACATTGATTGCCATTCTCAAGAAAATTGTTAGAGAGAGTCACACAGATTGGCATACACAAATACCTCTTGCTCTATGGGCCTATCACACTAGTATTCGGACACCCACTGGGGCTACTCCATTTTCACTAGTGTATGGCACCGAGGCGGTCATGCCTCTAGAGCTCGAAATACCATCATTGCGCATATCCATGCAAGAGTTCATCGATGATGACACTGCATTGCAGGCTCACCTAGATCAGCTTACGCTACTTGATGAACATCGTATTAATGCTCTCGAGCACCTACGCGTTTATCAAGAGCGACTTAAGAGAGCCTATAATATGAAAGTCCACCTAAGAGACTTTTAGGTTGGTGACCTCGTTCTAAAGGAGAACCAACAAAATTCTAATTTGCCACCCCATCTGAGGGACAAGTTCATGGTAAACTGGTTAGGTCCCTATGTCATTACTAGTCAGATAGGACCCAAAACGTATCGCCTAGCCTCCCTTGAAGGTGTCGAGGATCTTGAACCCTTGAACATCCTTCATTTGTGGCCATTCCATGCCTAGCGCAGGATGGCCCAACCTAAACACTCCTAAAGAGTGCTCGGGTGCCTCTCTCCCAGGCTTGGTCAACCTAAAATGCTCCTAGGCGGTCTAGAACCATCTAGGTCACCCCAAAATGCTCCAAGGGTGCCTATATCCCGCTCCTTGTTCCCCTGTTAATCAACCTAAATTGCTCCTAGGTGGTCTAGAACCATCTAGGTCACCCCAAAATGCTCCAAGGGTGCCTACATCCCGCTTGGTCAACCTAAATGTTCCCAGGGTCTAAGGTCAACCAAAAATCCCCAAAGGCATCCATAAGCCCTTTGGTCCCCCCAAATGCCCCAATGGCCCCCAATAAGCCCGTTGGTCACATGTACATACATATATATCAATCAAAAATCCAAAAATATAAATATCAAAAATACAAAAACATTGCATCACATTGCATTTCAAAAACATCATCAAAATATCAAAATTACAAAAATATAGCATCACATCCCATTGCATTCTATCATCGCTTGCATTTAGGCATACTCATCATTTGCACTTTACATTTTAGAGTTGCTCATGCATGTCTAGCACCATGATGGTACAATACTCATCGCTCAAAATCAATGTTGTGAAAGTAATCATAGTTCAATGTTTCACTTATCATTTTCACCCACATTTTCCATATTCCATATTTGTGTCCACCCTTCACCTAGTCATTTGTTTTAGAATGTCATTAGGGTTTTTGGTCACTCAACCATTTCTAGTTTTCTTTTCAGGTTTTTTAGAAAGCTAGCTTGATTTTTAGGAGGTAGAGTCTTGCTTAGATTATGCCTTGTGTACATCAGATCCCAAACACATTTACACATTAATAAATCCAAGTTTTGCACGAAGAAAGATGAAATCCATGAAGTGGTCTAGGTTACTTTAAGTGAAAAGGTCATCCTGCTCATCCCCCTATGTGAATGGTTCAAGAATGCTGAGAGTTGGCAAAAGGACAAGCATCTTCCCTACCCAATTCCCCAAAATAAATAGTGGTTTTCACCACTATCAAAAATCCCATTCCCCAAAATCCCATATCAAAATCCAAAAATCAAAGAAATCAAAAGTTCAAAGTCAAAATCAAAATCAAAGATAACAGTGGTCATCACCACTTCCCAAATCCCTTGCTCAAAGAAAAAAATATACAAAATAAATAGTGATTTTCATCACTACATATGAGCAAGTATCCCAATAAAATTGAAGAAAAGAAGGGAGTCGAACTTGAATCCCTGGAACTCTCAGCATTTGGAAAACCATCAGGTGATCCTCATTACAGGTTTGGTGGATAGCCTACTTGTCAATGGTGGTAGCCTCCCGCATGATGATATGTCTGTCACATTAGCTTTTGCGTGTGTGCAGACCAATGTTTGCATGTGGATGAGATAGCTTTTGTAACCTAGATTGCCTAGTGGTCTAGTCCTACTAAGTACAAAACCTAGGATGGTGGCATTCATTGGGTGATCCTCAGTACAGGTTTGGTTGAGAGCCTGCTTGGCACTGGCGGTATCCTTATGCATCTCATAGGAATGAACTCACTTGCACACACAGGGATATGAAGTACCTTGGTCGTCCTAGCAGATTCATACCTTGTCAAAAAGTCTTGCATAGTCAGTATACAACCTTTGATCAAATCAGCTAGAGTGTTTGAGTCTCATAAAAACCTCACCTACATTCTTTGCACATATCATCTCATTTACTCCATTTCACTACATTGCAATAATGGTTTCACATTTCCATTACAAAAACAAAAAAAATAAGCAAAAACAAAGAGCGTTAATGTATTTTGTACAATCTATAGTATTCACATAGTATGTCAAATCATTAGCCACAATCCATGTTTATCAATCATTCAAATATTTCATCTCATTGTGCATCCATGCATATAGATAGTTGCAATTCCAATCAAATCAAATTACATATACATACATGATATCTATCTATCACCACCTCATTGCATCCATATGCATACATACTAAGCATCTCACCTATAAGCATAAATTATTACACACATTGCATTCATACAATAAAACAATAAACAAAACACATGATGATCATAATAAAATCTCATATATATATATGGGGCAAAAAGAGTACATCATAGTTTCCAAAAATGCCGGGGGGCAAAACCCAGACGCACAAGAAAAGGGTCAAAACCCACCAAAAAAAGTCGCATCTGATGGAATTCATTCAGGGTCAATATGGAATACAAATTTTTCATGGATGCATGGATAAGTTATTACTTTACTCCCCAAGAAGGCCATTGTGGTCGGACCGCCCCACAGGAATGAAGTTTTCAACTCCTTGCTTCCACGAAACCCCCATAGCATCATTCAAATCCTTTCAAAACTGTGCCATTTTTCAATGAGTACAACTGAAGGCAACCTTAACAATAGTCATCTGGGTCAAGTGACTCATCGCTTTTCTCATGAGTCATTCCCTCATCGACTCGTCACTTGAGGGGGTAGTCATACTCAAGTCAAATCAACAAGCACACACTCAATCATGCAAATTGTGTTCGTCCAATGAATCTTTGACAAAGACAATCACGCTCCTGCTTGGGGCAGTAAACAAGCATAAAGTATCAAATTAAAGCACTCAACATTGATGGCATCATGGAAACATAGGCCTCACCTTTTCATGACAGACAATGTCTAAGCCAAAGCAAGTTCCTTAGCTCGTCAAAAGCAAGGATTCAAGGATGCATGCTCTTTCCAGGATTGGGGCATCTAAAGTTGGTTAGGTTATTGAGTAACCCTAATCATTGAACATTTTTAGTCATCTATTTTTGCTTGGCATTGTGCTACACACAATGCATCCCAAAAAGGGGCATCTATAGACACTAAAAACTGGTCAATCCGATTGTGCTACCATAAGTAGTGACTTCGCGACACACCAAGGCCCCTAGGGCAGCCCTCAAGAGGTATATAGTGGTTCTAACCACTTAATGCAAGGGTTTGAAAGGTTCTAGGCCACTTTTGGCACCTTTTGGACACCCTTCTACTATTCATGCCACCCTGGGATGAATACAGAACCTATTCGTCGCACCCCGGGGCGAATAGCAGCATTCACTCCGGGGTGAAGCAAATAGCAGGTTTGACTGGAAAAAAGTCAAACCTGGACAAATGGCGCCTACCAATGGTTACATTTTTGGTCCATAATGGCTAGGAGGGTAGGGCACGCAACATCTTAATGCTCCAGCCCATGAGGGAGGCCAAATTGGGAGATTCTCTTCTCCCTCCAATGCATGCCACCCCGGTGGCCAAGTGGCACCTCATGCCTCGCATGCCCTCACATGCCTTTTGACCCCTGAAGCCTCCTTAGGCTATAAAGTGGAGACATTTTCCACACCAAAATGGAGAGGATATTTTGAGGACAAAAGCAACAGAGTGCTGCCAAGATTTCCTTCCACCCTTTTTGCACCAATTGTTCCCTCGAAATCTCTTCCTAGCGAAGGAGGTTTGCGAGTGAGTTAGGAGGCGTAATATGTTACAAAACCAAACCAACTAAGTGAATTCCATCACCAAATTTGATGACAACACATTTTATAGGGTTTTTCATCATTCCCAAGTGGAATTGGTGGCAAAATTTAAGGAGATTTCGTGGGCGCCGCACCCCGAGGCTCCCCCTAATCTGTGATAGTCCTATTCGCTCCACCCCGGGATGAATAGATATATGTGCATTATTTCTTGACTATTTTTAATTATATATTTTACATATACTTATATGATGTTGCAGTTCAAATTTCATGTCATTCTGAGCTATATTGGCCGAGATATTGCATTTTTAGTGTTTTGTAGGGTCTCTTGCAGGTATCCGATGGTCATCTGAGAGAACACCCAAACTATGATCGATCTCACAAATATAATCAAATGGGTTTTCTTATAATAGTATTTCATATATTTTATCCAATTTTCATGCATTTTGGATATGCGTAGGGTCATAATTTGCTTGCTTTGGGTTTTGTAGGTTGCGAATGGTCATTCGAGTTTCGAAGCCCCATCGGATGCAATTTTGGTGCAATTTCTGGTGATATCTTCCCAAAACCTTCCTTTTTACATCCCTCTACAATTTTGTGCTATTTGGAGTTTATTTGATATGTTTTCTCATTATTAGTCGTTTTGCCCCTATGGGGATTGCATGCTTTTTATCACACGCACTCGCTATTTGATGATTCTGGTTTCCTTGTGTGTAGGTGCAGGTCATTACACCACATTTGGAGGCAGCCTAAGACATCATAGATCAAATATGCAAGTGGCGGCAACTTTGGCCCGCCCACTTCGATTGTGGGTACGAGGAAAGACAGTGGATGTGCACCCGAATTTCTTTGAGAGATTTCGACCCTTGGGCACCCGAGTTGTAAAAATTTGTATCACCCATTTTGAGCCCTCAAGGGGACGCATTGTAACCCATGATTTTGTATCATTTCTATTAATAAGAGATATACTTGTTTTGCTTTACTTCTTGTTATTCGTTATCTTTCCATCTTTACTTGCATGCTTCCGTTTGACGCTCATTAGCGATAGGGCATAGATACATACATTGTTTATATTTCATTTGGTGCACCATTTTTCCCTACTTTACTTATCACTAGAAACAACCCTCCCTTGTCTCCAAGAAGACCCCCTTGCCTCTAAAAGCCCTCTATGCCTTGCTTATCTTACCTCCAAAATAAATGCTTGTGAAAATACCCAAAGAAGAATGCTGATGGAAGAGAGAACTAGAAGAATATGGGCAAAGTGTAATTAGCTTAGAATTTCTTATGGAATGCTTTTTTTAAGGGCTATTTAAATAGAATTTGAAGGGGATATTCAGATGGAGAATTAGTTAGGGCTAATTCAAAATTTGTATGTCTAGTTTGTTGTTGAAGCATGCAAGGTTGGAGGAGGTAGTGGGATGAAGGAATTTGCATGCCCCTGGCCCGTGTTGAAAGATTTTGGTCATTTTACAAAAACACCACTCCAAAAAAAAATCCCACTAGTGTTTTTATTCCCAAATTGGTGTTTTTGACCAATGGCCACTTTGACTTGCCAAGATTTGATTTTTGAAGGTTTTACAAAAAATCTAGTGGCATTTTTGTTCAGGGTGGCATTTTTGTCTAGGGATAAAAATGATGCCCAAATTGTTGGGTTAGGGCCGATTGAGTGTTTGATGATGTTTTTTTTTTGATGATGTTGGATGACTTGTTTTATGTCATTTATTTTGCTGGTGTGTCAAAATTGGGTGTTTACAAGGGCATACACATTCAAATAAGTGAAAGAGAAACCTCTTGCATCAAAGATAAGAGAAATCTAGTGTTCACTTTGCTTACCACCTATTTTGGATAAAATGTTTTTATCCCATGCTATAAGAAGGCCACTAGAGGCTTCTTGGACAAATAACATCAATTTCAGAGTTGTTCCAAATAGATCTTAATGCTTCAGAGGCACATTTTTTTATCTAACTTTGTTTCTTGAATTCCTATTAAACAAGGGCAAAGGTCCTTTATCAAACCCTTGAGGTAGGTTTTCTTAAGGGCCCCACCCAGGCCTCTATAAATCCATGAGAGCATTATCATTTTTTGGTGGGTTTCTTCCCTTTGGAGATACTCCCTAGTGTATCTTGAGTCTTAGCTACAACATTTTTTCTTGCTTCTTCAATTCTTATTTCTTGGTTAGATTTCCTACTTGACTTAGAAGAGGATTGTGTTATAATAGGCTCAAGGTAAAATCCATGAAGTATGATGTCATCCCTTAGCTCAATTTGGCTTACTTTGGCTCTTTTCTCAAAAGGTTCTTCACTTTTTCTTTCTTGTAGAGTCTGATCTACCAACTCTACATCAATAGAGGCATGTCCAAGGTTTCCTTCTTCATGTTCAGATTCATCTTGGAGATCTCTTTTTTCTAATCTAAGTTTAAATCATCATACCTCTTGGAATTCTCATGTGGTTTGTAGGTTTGGGCTTCTAGCTTCTAGCCCTTCTATTCCTCTTCTTGGTTTGTGCTTGATGAAAGCCTTCACTGTGAACTTGATCCTTCTTATTCTATGGTTTTTGGCTAACTGAACAATCTCTGGCAAAGTGGCCATACTCATGGCAAGATAGACATTTGAAAGGTAAATGCTCATAATCTAAAACCTGTGCTTCCAAAACCTTAATCCCAATGTCTTCAAATAAACCATTTTTTAGATTAACTTAAACACAAATACAAGCACATGAAGCATTCTAATTTTTGGAAGGAATCCAATCAATAAAATTGCCAATCTTATTTCCAATGAGCTCTAGAGAGGGTTTATTCCAAATATGGAGAGGGAGAAAGGGCAATCTTACCCAAACAAGAACTTCCTCGGGCACATCTACTTGAGGGTCAAAGTGGGTTGTCTAGAAGTTCAAAAATAAGGCACTTGAGCCCATAAACCGTGGCCCTCCTTGAAAGATAGCATCTCATTCTTCTTTGGATTCCAGGATGACCATGAAGTATCCTCTCCCACTAAGCAAGAGTTCATAACTGGAGATCTTAAACTCCCAGGCTGAAGATATCCACTTTTCCAAAGCTGTTAGACTTGACCAAAGTCCAATGAACCTTCCAACCAAGGCACATTCAGATAGGGTAGCAACAAACTTTTATTGGGGGCACTCAACCATTGGAGTAGAGTCCAGTCTAGGAACAAAGACATTAGAGTTTGAAGAAGAAATAAGACACAAGGGACTAAAGCCAACATAACCAAAGTTTACTTTTGGAGGTAACTTACTCTTGAGAAGGTCAATGCCCACCTCATCCAACACTAAAGACAAAGAGGAGCCAAAAAAGGAAGGTGAAGAAGGGAGGAAATGAGAAGCAACAACCTTTCCTACCATGGCAAAAGCCACCAAAAGCACAAAAATAGTGACAAATAGAAGTGGTCTAGGGTTTGAATCAATAAACCAAAAACTCAAGAATAACTCAACCAAACCCTACCCTCCAAGCAACAAACTCACAAATCTCTTCCATTGTGAAAAAATACTCAATTTGTCCCAAAACCAAAACAAAGGCCTTGTTTGAGAAACTGCAAGCAAAACCTCTAAAAGGGCAAGAACTCCCACACCACATTTTTTTTTAATATTAATTTAATTATAAATTATTTCTATATTTTTCTTTCAAAAACAAAGAATGGTGGAACCCTTACTTGTTTTCCCAATACCTCGTCAGCAAAAGATCGTGCCCAACAATTAACCTCTTCTATAGATGGTTTGAAACCTCTGTGTAGGAGTTCCCAACAAACAATGTAGAATTGAACCATGACAACCTAGTAGAAACCATGACAACCCACCAACAAGCATTCGTTTACTCAAATCATAACCATCCACTAATAAATACCATAACCACCCACTAACCACCCACAAATAAACACCACAAAGATCCCATTCATTTTTTTTGCTTGATAGAAGAGTTGGTTACAACCATACTATTTTTAGTACCTGACAAGAGCAAGGTTCAAACCACAGGGGTTGCATCCACCAAACCTATTCCACCTCGTTGTTTTATAACTTGACGTAAAATGGACCACTAGGTGCTTGAGATTCGTATCGTCGTCATCAGTCTAGTGCAGAGGATTCATATCAAACTACTACCTTTGCAACAAACTTCTCCCAAGGTTTGAAAATGGATCTCTTTTTGGTAAGTGCCCAACCAAACTAGCACTTACCAATCCAACACTTACCAATCCACTTAACTCTTGGGGTTTCATTCAATTTTATTAATATATATTAATTAATACTTGAATTTATTTTTTTTTCATTTGATACAAAATTTTTAATGTGTTATATATATATATATATATATAAACTAAACAATCAAAATTTAATATTTTTTTTTGAATTATTATTTATTTTTGTTGGTTGTATAGGAGAGTTGGTCACAACCACACTATTTTTTAGTAATGATAAGTGCAGGGTTCAAACCACAGGGCTGTTTTCACAAAACCTATTCTGCTTTGTTATTGTTGACCCGATGTGAAGGGGACCACCTGGTTGCTTGGGATTCGTACCGCTCGCGAGCTCTAAAGAATTCAAATGAGACCACTACCTTTACAAACAAGCTACCTCCGAAATTTATTATTATTTATCATGCGACGTGCTTGGCCCGTAGGTAATGTAAGATAACATCACAATTGAATTTAAGTTTCCATGAATGACTTGAAGTTCTCGTCTGTCTTGCCCTGATTGGACGCTCGTTGATTTTGGGATCAATTACAAATTATACTACTTTAAGCAACACCAACGAGCCTTTTTGGGTCAGATCCATTGCGACAATAGGCGATTCTACAATGTAAAACGTCTGTTTCATCTTTTACACTTATCATCCGGCGACATTTCGTGCATGCGACATTTGGTGCATACATTGTCGGGATTAGGGTTATTTTATAGTGGATTGCAGAGAGCTTGCTTTTGCATTGAATCTTAGCGAAATGGGAGAGGAATTCGTGAAGGTGGAGCAGCTGCGACCAGGCACAAGTGGACATACGCTACTTGTAAAAGTGGTGAGCTCAAAGACGGTGTTGCAGAAGGGCCGGAGCGATGGTCCTCAGGGCCGTCTGATGCGCCCCGCTGAATACCTTGTTGGAGATGATACCGCCATCATTGTCTTCACTGCCAGAGGTGATCAAGGTATTTCTTATTCTTTACTTCAAATCATATTGTAAATCAATGCCCTTGTGTAAACCCTGGCCCTAATTCATGTTACTGATCATACCCAATGGATCCATTGTCATGGATTTGTTCTGGGGGAAAATAAATTTGTTCCAAGAAGGAATTGTTGCCTTTTTTTTTCCGACTTTTGTCGATCAAACTCATGGAACTCATGGATGTATATGGTGGAACTCATGGATGTATATGGTGTGCATGGAGAGGAAACAAAAAAAGAAAAAGAAAAAAAAGAACGTCACAAATGATTTTTCTTTTTTGAAGTTGGAGGGTATATTTTACCCATTTACCCTCTTAGCCCTGTTGCTCTTTTATCTCATCTTGGTCCTCATGTTGTTTGAGAAGCACTTTGCTGACATTCCCAGGGTTTTCCTTCTCCCTGTTATCTGGAGATATACATAAGCAGAAACGAGTGCATTTTTTTGTCTAGAGAGATCGAGATCGCCAATATATAAGGGACTGTTAAAATAGGCCTATGATGCCCCCAAAAGTGCATATACAGTTCTTTGACAGCTCACAAAACAGTAAATATAATAAAAACACCGATAGCAAAACCAGTAGTGAACTATAGCACTGGTCTTTCAATGAGGTGCTGTTTCAAAAGAACAGAAAATCGATAATCAAATGGAGGAGCAGAGGAGCAGCAGCGGTGGGCCAGGAGGCGAGCAGAGGTGGACCAGTGGAGGGTTAGGTGGGGCAGGCAGGAGTAAGGAGCAAGGGGCAGGCGAGGATCCAAAGGATGGAACCGAGGCAGAGGACGACCGAGATCCAAAGCCTGAGACAAGAGGATCCGACCCGCCCAATAAAGAACCTGACAAAGGGACCCAACAAGGAGCTGCGGGACCCAAAAAGGCTTGGTCCTTTGCGGAAACCCTAAAAGGGTCTAGGGGGGATTTCTGTAAAAATCTCCCTCCATTGATTCCCGAAAAAAATAGGATCATCGCTCCTGCAAACATTATGGATGGGTTTTTGGCGATGGAAAAGCATTCGCTGGTTGGAAAGTTCTTGGGCGGTAGGCCCGACATAGAGACCATAAGGGCATGGGCTTGGAACAAATGGAAAATGGCAGGCAACCTGGAGATAGTGGCCCTTGCAAGAGGGTTCTTCATTATAAGGTTCAACAACAAGGAAGACGCGGAGCAAATTTTAACAGGTGGGCCGTGGTTTCTAGGGAGGCGCAGCCTATTCCTAAGGCGTTGGGGAGAAGATTTCGACCCAGAGACACAAAATATTAACACAACCCCCATTTGGGTTCGTTTGCCAAGTTTACCTGCCCAGTTCGTGAACGAATACTGGCTTCAAGGAATAGCAAAAACTATAGGGGAACTGGTTGCTATCGACCATTCCACTCTGGCAAGAACAAGAATGACCCAGGCAAGGATTTGTGTTAACGCAAATTTAGAATGTGAACTACCAACCTTCGTTGAGTTGGGTTATGGAAAATATTTGAGGAAACAAATGGTAGAATATGAAAATAAACCTGCCTTTTGCACGGAATGCAAAAACCAAGGTCACCTTCCAAGCCAATGCCCAACCGTGGCCACCAATATTCAAGGCCCGAAGAATCCAAACCCTTTAGGGTTCAATGGAAGAAGGAATGCCAGAAACCAAGGACCTCGGGTCCCACAAGGGAGAGGAGTTTTTAGGAAAGCTAGAGCAGACCCTACTACCAGAGAAAGTCAAGCCAAAGCCAGGGAGAAAGGAAAGCAACAAGTTGAAGAGGGTGATAAGGTAAGCCCTAAAACCCTAAGTTTAAATAGATTTGAAGCTTTAGCTGAAAAGGATTCTGATGAAGAAAATGAGGAGAATGAGGAGCCTCAGATCGTGTGGCCCGAAATCCTTGAATCCCCTTCAAAAGTAGGGCCATCTCTAGATATATCCGTTGACCTGCTCAATCCTCAAGGGTTGGTCCAGAACCCAAATGAATATAGGCTAAATCTGGAGGGCATAGAAACAAGTATCGACATTACTAATATGAGAAGGAACAATGAGGGATCAAGCCCCATTTTGCAACAAATAATTCCTCCTAAGTTTAGCCCAAAGCAGACAAGAAGTTCAGCGAAATCCTCGATTGACTTTGGAAGTGAAAAAAAGAGGGGAAGAATGTCCGAGGCAGACCATTATAAACTCAAGATTGACAATGAAATAGCAAATGGGAAACAGAGGACACTACTACAACAAGTTATCTCAAGTCAGGAGGATAACAGAAACAACAAATCTCCCCCAACCCAAGGAAAGGGGAGAGGGAAAAACAACAAGTCATCTAAATGAAGATCCTCTCATGGAATGTGAGAGGCCTTAATGGCCCAGTGAAACAAAGGATGGCCAAGTCATTAAGGAAAACAGTGAATCCGACTATATTATTACTTCAAGAGACCAAAATGGATGAGGGACAGGCAATTCTTGCAGCCAACAGATTATGGAAGCATGGGGAAATGGCTTTCATGAAAGCGAGAGGAGCCTCGGGAGGGTTGTTAACGATGTGGGATCCTTAGAAAGTGGAAGGAAATGTTATCCAGGCAGAGGAGAGGGTTCTTAGTGTTCTTTTTCATGACCTAGACTGCAATAAGTCTTGGATCACCTCGAATGTGTATGCTCCTAACACCATTCAAGAAAGAGCCTCGTTGTGGGAATACCTGACCCATATGAGCGAAGCCTTTAAGGACGTCCCTTGGGTTATAGGTGGAGACTTTAATACACCCCTATACCCATCCGATAAAAAAGGAGGATCTGGCCTGCCTTTCAGAAGCATGGAGGACTTTAATATGTTCGTCAATTTAAACGAGCTTATGGATGTAAAGCTAAAAGGAGCTAAGTTTACTTGGAGCAATCGGAGGGTAGGGAACAACCACATCCAGGAGAGGCTGGACAGATTCTTCCTATCTAAGGAGGCTTTTATGGACTTTGGGGAGTCTTCCCTGCAGTCTCTTCCCAAGATTGCGTCAGATCACAACCCTATTCTGCTTGAGGTTCCCCAACAATCCTCCCTAAAGAAGCCTTTCAGGTTTGAGGCAATGTGGACCAAGCATAAGGACCTTAAAGATAAAATGAATCAATGGTGGAGGATTAGTTGCCAGGGTAGCCCATCCTTCAAACTGTCCCAGAAGTTAAGAATGGTAAGAGATAACCTCAGAAAGTGGAATAAGGAAGTTTTTGGGAACTTGTTTGAAAATAAAAAAAAGGCAAGTGAAAGACTAAGTGTCATCGAAAGGAGCATTGAAAATGGCCAGGTATGATGAAGCTACCAAAGCCGAAGAAAAAACTCTCTTGGCTGAATTCCACAACATTTTGGCTTGCGAAGAAATGTATTGGAGGCAGAAGTCGAGAGCTCTCTAGCTTAAGGACGGGGATTCTAACTCCAAATTTTTCCATGTGACCACCCTTAGAAACAGAAGCAACAATAGAATAAAAAATCTGATGAAGGGAGATGGATCCAGTGCTATTGATGTTCAAGAAATCAGAAATGAAGTTGTGACTTACTTCAACAACCTTATGGGAGAAGAAGTGCAATGTCAGGCCAATGCTAAAGACATTCTCTTGAGGGCCATTCCTCGAGTTGTTGACAACGATATGAATAGGAATCTCACCGATCCTTTCTTAGATGAAGAAATCAGAGAGGCTCTGTTCTCCATGGATCTTGATAAAGCCCCAGGACCCGATGGCTTCTCTCCTCGCTTTTTTCAAACCTACTGGGATACAGTCGAGGCTGATGTATGTGCGGCAATCAGGGAGTTCCAGACTTCCAGACACATTCCTAGAAGCTATAACTCCATGTTTATTGCCTTGATCCCTAAAGGGGCAGATCCAAAAACAATGGCAGATTACAGACCTGTGAGCCTTTGTAATGTATCCTACAAGATCCTCACCAAATTGATCGCAATTAGAATGAAGAGCATCTTGCCTTTTATCATCGACAAATGCCAGGGGAGTTCGGTCCAAGGGAGATCTATTCTTGATGGGGTCATCACGGTTCATGAAGCTCTCCATTCGGCCAACCAAACCAAGAAAGCTTCCTTTGCCCTGAAACTCGACATGAACAAAGCTTTTGACCGCATCAATTGGGAATTTCTAGAGGCAGTATTGGTCAAATTTGGCTTTCATCATCAGTGGGTTAAACTTATTCGAGGTTGCATTCAGAAACCCTGGTTCTCTGTTCTGGTGAATGGGTCCCCGACCGGTTTTTTTCAAAGTCGTAGGGGATTGAGGCAAGGGGATCCTATCAGTCCTATGCTCTTCATCCTTGTGGCTGAAGCTTTGGGTAGGACTATCAAAGCTGACTCTGATATCGGGTATCAAGGCCACATCTCAAACGACCCCTGTCTCTCATCAACAATTTGTTGATGACACTCTGATGCTTTCCTTAGCTTCGGTGGAAGAGGCTAAAAGGATCAAATTCATTCTAAACCTGTATGAGGAGGCGGCTGGTCAGAAGGTTAATTTCAACAAAAGCAAAATCTTCTTCCTTAACACCCCTATCCCTAGGCAAAACAAGATCGCAGGGATTTTGGGGTGCGCTATCGCCTCGTTGCCTACGTCCTATCTAGGCCTACCTCTTTTCACTAGGGCTCCTTTGGGAGTTATGTGGAACAATGTGGTCGAAAGAATCCAAAAAAGGCTTGCTTGGTTGGAAAGGGCATTTCTTATCTCAAGTAGGGAAAGCTACCCTGACTATGGCCTCGCTACAAAGTATCCCGGTCTACTTCTTGTCAGCTTTCAAGGCCCCGACTCGAGTATTCCAAAAAATTGAGTAGTTGCAAAAAAACTTTTTATGGTTAGGCTCTGAAGGCAAGAACAGGATCCATCTAGTTGGGTGGAGCAAAGTTTGTCGACCCAAAGATCGAGGAGGCCTGGGTCTTAGGAGAATTTCCCACCTAAACACAACCCTGTTAGCGAAACAAGCGTGGCGGGTCCTCACAAATGAAGAGAATGAGTGGATAGCCATTATGAAAAGGAAATATCTTCAGGGATCCGATTTTCTTAACACTCCCATTCCTATGAGAGGTTTTGCTATCTGGAAAGCTATTCTAGCTAGCAGAGACATTGTGAAAAAAGGTATGAGATGGATAGTCGGGAGGGGCTCGAAGATCAGATTCTGGGAGGACAGATGGGCTACGCAAGAGGCTTTGCTTTCAGATCCCAGGATAGCAAGACTCAAAAATTATACTGATAATAATTTTGGACCTTGGGTGTCCGATTTCCTAAGTCAGGAGGGAGGTAATTTGAGATGGAAACCTATTAGGGCTCAGGGACTTCAGGGTGAATCAATGGAGTTAGAAGCTATCCTTTCTCAACAATTCATTTCTAAAAGAGCAAGAGGATGATCACCTGAGGTGGGACGCGACTGAGAGTGGTGAATTCTTAGTCAAATCCGCTTATAGGATGATTATTGACCATGATGATCCTCCGTTCGAAACCAATCTGGTTTGGATCCGCAAGCTGATCCCCAAAATAGCTCATTTCGCATGGACGGTGATTCAAGGAAAAATCCTCACCATCGACAACATGATAAGAAGAGGTATGTTTTTGCCTAACAAGTGTTATTTGTGCAAGAATAGTTGGGAATCCATTCATCACATTTTTTTAGAGTGCCCCTGGTCCGTAGCCATCCTTAATGGATTATTCCAAACCTTTAATATCTCCTGGGTCCATCTTGCCACCATTCTGGAGCTTTTCTATCAGTGGCCTTCTCCCTTCAGAAGCCTTCAGCTCAGGTTCCTCTAGAAGATTTGCCTCCACCATTACCTTTGGCAGATCTGGTTAGAAAGGAACCACAGAGCCTTTTTCGATTCTAACCTCGACCCGTTGTTGGTTCTCAACAAAATCCTAGTTTTCGCCAAAGAGAACCTAAGCATCCTCCCTCCAACTACCCAAACCATTCCCTTGTAGGAAAGAATCCTTGCCCAATATCTTGATATATCCTTAGAGGAGTCTTCAGGTGTGATTAATCCTCATCCGAGGATGGAGGCTAGGTGGACCGCCCCCCGGTGGGATGGATCAAATTCAATTTCGATGGGGCGGCCAAGGACAATCCTGGCAAAGCTGGAGCTGGAGGGGTGGTGAGAGATCATCACGGTAAAGTTGTTTTTGCCTTTTCTGAAAACATCGGGATCAAGACTAATAATGAGGCTGAGGCATGGGCGTTGTGGCGTGGTCTACAAATGCTCCAAGAGGCCCAGAGTAAATGTTATGTGGAAGGGGATTCCCTGAATATTATCAACCTCCTTAACAATAAAAGAAAACCTCCCTGGAGGATCGAGGCCCTAATCAATGAAGTTAGGATCCTTGCTGACGGGGGTGAAGAGAAGAAGGCCCAACACGTGTTCCGTGAAGCCAACAAGGCAGCGGACAAGCTGGCAAACATCGGGGTGGAGGCTGACGGATTGATCACGTGGACGAATGAGGTCCCAGGTGACGTGGAAGAAATCATCCTTTCCGAATCTTGATGAGGTGGATTTCAAGCCGGCAGATCACGTGCAGTGGGCAGAGGGCCCAAATTAGAAGGTGTTTCCCAGTGGTCACACCTATATTGGAAAGAGCATTTAGTAAGACCAAGGCCAGCGTGGAAAATCAGTTAACCAGGTGGCGTAACTCCGAGGTGGTGGACCTTGTCCCTAAATATGACATTTATGCCATAAGGACCTACCGCGGGATCAGGAGCAAGTTTCCATACGTCTTGATATACGCGAGTGTTGTTTCCAAGAGAAGGTGGCGTATCGTGAGGTTTCTCCCGCCCATCGTTATCATTATTGTTCAGATAACGGATCCTAAGAGATATGACGAGGGATACGGTGGCACGATCCCTATGTTGAAGTGGCTTACTTTCCAAGATAACGGTGCTCGAAGGCACGCTTCCAGAACTGGCACGAGCTTTAAGGAACCAGCTTCGGATGGCAGAGGATTGCCAAGGCGCCACCCTCATATTAGTACCTACTACGATAGGGTTATGTCCGAAACTATGAGTTTAGAGCTCCACGATACTCTTGAGAGGAATCTGATGGTAACCCTTCCAAATATGATTTACATTGAGCCCAACATGGTGGTCATGGAGCCTGCTGCTCAGGCTATTCTGACCGATAGGCGTTTTACCCAATTTTTTGACCTATTCTCGGGTGTGGAGGATGAAATCATGCTGGTTGTGATGGAGACTTGGGAGGATGGCAGAGTGGAGATCCGGGGGCATGAATTCGTCATTGATGCCAATCTACTGGTGACTATTACTGGACAGTCGGTTAAGGGAAGGTCGATTCATCGACAGAAGCACCACTGGGAGGTGGAGTTGAAAGAATTCAAGGACAATCCAAAAATTTACAAGGAGGCGAAGAACGGTCTCACAAGGACGGACCTACCGATGCCCTGGAACGCGGTAATGAAGAATGTCCTCGAATTTATCATGGCAGAAGACCCTGGTAAAGTGTTGTTGAGCTTTCATTACGCCTTTGTAAATTTCTTTAGGGATGTAAACCCCACTAGCATCCCGCAATTCTTGATGAACTCCCTCAATCACACCATTACCTCGTCCCGCAACAAGAAAGGCTTCTCAATGCCCATGCACCAAGGCCTGCTTAAGGTTATCTATAAATTCGTCCTTAACAATGTTCCCCAACTTGAGCTCCCTCCCCCACCCCCTAAGGATCCCCCGCGGGTTCGTGGTGAGAGTTCGAGGGGGAGAGACAGCCCCGGGTTACCCAAACCTTCCCTTGCCAAGAGGAGAGAGGGTGAGTCAAGTGCCAAGGGAGGGCCGGCTAGGAAGCGTCTCAGGATCGATGACCCACCCCCCAGGTCCTCTTCGAGACTAAAGAATAAACAAGTTCAGGGTAGTAGCAAAATCTTGGACATTACCTCTGAGGATGAGGGTCCTGACCCGTCTATTATGGAGCTGAAAAGGTTCATCTTGAACACTGCAACCAACATCAACCATCAGATGCAGGGAGAGGTCCTGACCAAGGTTTTCTTTAACGAGGGCTACCAGAGCAACAAGCCGGTGGTTTACAACCCGAGACGGATGACAATGAAGAGGACAAAGAGGAGGATCAGGAGGAGGAGGCCGAAGAGGAGGACTAGGGTCCTCTCTGGTGTTTTGCTGCCCTGGGTTGTCTGTTTTTGCTGAATTTGTTGTTGGTCTTCAAGTTTAAATTTTTACGTTCTTGTCAAGGCAGAGGGTTGCGTGCTTCTCTCCTTTTTTTTGCTGATGTTGTGTCTAGGTTCAGGTGCAATGCCTAGGATGGGTTAGGATGGGCAAAGGCCCTGTGGGTCGTTTTGTGTTATGCTCTGTTTGGGGTGGGATGCTCAGTGATGTAGGGTCAGGGTGATCAATCCTTACCTACACGGCACCACAGCTCCTAAGTCCCACTTAGGCAGCGTGGACTACGCCTCCAAGTGTTCGTACCTGCACAAGCCTGACAAACAGGACAAGCCAAGCACAATGTTTGTATTTATATAGCGGAAGCACAAGACACAGGGTTAGCACACAATGAGCAATGAACAAGATGAACACCCACACAATGAGCCAACACGAGAGTCTTTGAATAGCAATAGCTTTATTAATATTGGGGTTCCGATAAACGGATTACAATGAGAGCGGCCCAACGGCCTGGCGCTATCGGCCCAATTACAACACAGCCCGTAGGCAAAACACACGGACCGCCCGGCGCCCCGGAGAGCGGTTCACCGAACGCCTCTTGACAATGCCCGGTGAGTCTTGGTACGCGTCCACTCGCACCACTCACAACCTCGGACACCTCCCTCCACCTTGCTCAACACACACGGCAACTTGGCACAGCACTTGGCAACACACGGCAGCTTGGCAACACACAAAACCGACAAAGAGCATGGCAGGAGTACGGGGACGTGGAGCACCTTGCAAGAGAATCAAGATGCTCATATTCTCCCCCACTTAAGCGGTCGACGCCCTCGTCGGCGATGTGAGTCCCTACGAACAATGTGGTCTGCAGCCCTCTGATCATCAGGTCCCACACTGAACACTTCGGCATCTCCCCCTTGGGGAAAGAGGCGAGCTCTAGTAGTTATAGAGTGGGTCTGCAGCCCTCTTCTCAAGGAAGGCGTGCAACTTCTTTCTCGCACTCCACAAGGCTTCTTCTCGCTCCCAGCTATCGAATTCTTCACCCTTCCAGCTGACCAAGAATTCCCTGTGTTGTCTGTTACCCCATCCAACTGTCTTCATATCCCATATACGCTCCACCTCCCGTTCATGCTTATCAATCACATTCGCAGGAGGCCGACTCGGCTCGCCTCTTTCTGGCTCCGCCTCATCAGCATAAAACTGTCGCAGTTGACTCACATGGAAGGTCGGGTGGACCCTCATGTGCGATGGTAACTCCAGTCTATAGGCAACTTTGCCCACTCTAGCTACTATCTTATACGGACCGTCATATCGGCGGATCAAGGCTTTAGACTTCCCCTTCTTGGCTTTGAAAACCTCAGGTTCCATCCGGAGCAAAACCTTGTCCCCAACACTGAACTCTACGGCCCTTCGACTTCCATCTGCAAACTTCTTCATTCTTTCAGCAGCCTTCAACAGATGTAGTCTCGCCAGGTCCACCCTTTCTTGCCACTGCTTCATGTAGTCGGTAGCTGATGCGCACCCCTTCAGATATCCTCCGAGCACAGTGTGTGGCGACAACGGTTGTTGCCCCGTCGCTAGCTCGAATGGTGAGTGCTTGCTCGACCTACTCTTCTGACTGTTGTAGCAAAACTGTGCCATGTCGAGTAGATCCGGCCAATTTAATTGGTCGCTATGTACAAAGTGTCGAAGATACGTCTCCAAGATGGCATTGATTCTCTCTGTTTGCCCATCTGTTTCAGGATGAAACCTTGAAGACATCAACAACTTCGTACCCATCAGCTGAAATAGCCTCTGCCAAAACCGACTCGTGAAACGAGTGTCCCTGTCCGAAATGATACTCAACGGTACCCCCCAATACTTGACCACATTCTTGAAGAATAACTCTGCGGCCATCTCTGCTGGGCATGGTGCCGGACAGGCGGTGAACACTGCATACTTAGAAAATCGGTCTACCACTACCATGATCGATCCAAACCCTTTCGACTTGGGTAGGCCAGTGATAAAGTCCATACTCACACTAGCCCACGGCCTGATTGGAATAGGGAAGAGGTTGTAACAAACCACCTGGTAGCCGATAAACACTTTTATCCTGCTGGCAAATAAGACAAGACTGGACATACTCATTGACATCCTTCTTCATCTTAGGCCAGTACAGTCCCCTCTCTAACAACGCCAAAGTACGCTGCTGTCCAGGGTGCCCCGCCCATATAGAATCATGACATTCCTTTATAAAGTCTCGGCGGAGACTCCCCCACTTAGGGATATAGACCCGGTCCTGACCGAACCATAGCATTCCATCCAACATGGTAAACTTGTTCATCCGGCCCCTCCGAGTCTCATCGTTCACAGTATCGACCAATGCAGCCGCTTGAGGATCGTGAACCAACCCTTCCTTTATCTTTTCCAACAACTCCTCCCCCAGTACAATTTTACTTTCACCGTGGGTAGAAGCTGGGCTCTCTGCTGCTATTGTCAACACTGCCAACTGCTGCTTCCTACTGAGTGCATCTGCCACCACATTTTCCTTCCCTGCGGTATGCACGATGTCCATGTCGAACTCAGCTAGAAAGTCTTGCCATCTGGCCTGCTTGCCAGTCAACTTGCTCTGAGTCTGAAAGAACGTATTGGACACATTGTCCGTTTTGACCACAATATGTGCACCGAGAAGATAATGTCTCCATGTCCTCAAACAATGCACTACTCCAGTCATCTCTTTCTCATGCGTGGGATACCTCCTCTCCGCATCGTTCAACTTCCTAGACTCAAAAGCAACAGGGTGCCCTTCCTGAATGAGCACTCCCCCAATGGCAAAATCCGAAGCATCCACATGCACTTCAAACGGCTTACTGAAGTCTGCCAGGGCTAACACCGGTGAGGATGTTAACTTCTCTTTCAACAGCTCAAATGCTGCTTGGCACTTATCTGACCAGTCCCATTTCTGATCCTTCTTCAATAAATCTGTCAAAGGTGATGCTAGCTTCGAAAATCTGCTCACAAATCGCCTGTAGAAATTAGCAAGTCCCAAAAACTGGCGTACACCATGTATGTTCTTCGGCGACTCCCAATTCCTAATCGCTTCAAGCTTCTTCGGGTCAGGCTTGATGTTACTCTGTCCAATCACATGCTCGAGAAACTTTACTTCTTGCTGAGCGAATGCACACTTCTCTTTCTTCACATACAGGCGATGCTCTCGTAGCAAGTCGAAGACCTCTGCCAAGTGTTTCCTATGTTCCTCAATGTTCTTTGAATAAACCAATATATCATCGAGGTAGACCACCACTGACTTGTCCAACAATGGTCTAAAAATGTCGTTCATAAGAGTGCAAAACGTGGCCGGCGCATTACACAAACCAAACGGCATCACAAGAAACTCAAACGACCCATACTTTGACACACAGGCCGTCTTCTCGACGTCTTTCGGAGCAATCCTTACCTGATAGTATCCGGATCTCAAGTCCAATTTTGTGTACACCTTCGCCCCTGCTAGGCGATCAAAACAGTCGTCTATTCGTGGAAGCGGATAACTGTTCTTGATGGTTAGCTTATTCAACGCTCTATAATCCACACACAAACGTAAGCTTCCATCTGCTTTCCTCACGAACAAGACTGGCGCTCCGAAAGGTGAGCGCGAAGGACGAAGATACCCAGCTGCTAACAACTCCTCCAGCTGCTTCTTCAATTCGACCATCTCTGGCCCACTCATCCGGTAAGGAGCCCTTGCGGGAATCCTCGCCCCTGGGGTCAACTCAATCCGATGGTCTATCGCCCTTCTAGGCGGCAACTCCCGTGGCAGTTCTTTAGGCATCCTATCTTGGTACTTTTTCAGTACACTCTCCACAGCAGGCGGGATTGGAACCTTCTGTTCTTCCTCCTCCCAACCTCCTACCAATGCAGCAAGCATCATTGGCTGCTTGCCCATCTTCCTAGATGCCCTTCGCATACTCATAGCACTGCACAGCTGCCCCTTCCCCTTTCCTTGCACCTTCGGCGGTTCGACTAACTCCTTCGCCGTCTGACGTCGTCTAATGGTCCTAACAGTGCACGTCTGCCCTGGGTTGAACATAAATAACGACTCCAGATGTGGGAAGATTGCTACTCTCTCCGTCTTGAACCACTCCTGTCCCAGTATCATCTCAAATTCATCCATTTTCAACACTGAGAACGTGGCTCTCCCTTTCCACTCGCCGGCTTCAAAATTCACTTCTTTTACCACACCGACGGTCTTGATGGTTGAAGAACTCACAAGCTGAAGTTTGTCACCTCCTCCTGAATACTTAAGGTGTAACCGCTTCGCCGTCTTTTCACTGATGAAGTTGTGAGTAGCCCCCGGGTCCACCAGTGCAACAACTGTCTGCCCCTTCGCCTTCACCTCCACAAACATCAGGTCGTTCTTCCCATCCACTACGGGGTTCCTCCCGTTTTGCCAGCCTCCCCTGTTGGGACGGGCTGCCATACACCCTTGCCTTTCGGCTTTCTTGCTTGCACATCTTGCCCCCTGTCCCTGTTGGACATCTCCACCGTTGAACACTGCCCCATGATGACTCCAACCTGAGCTCCATCACATTCTGCCTGTTCAGCTGCCATCAATCGGCGTGGATGAGGACAATCCTTCTGTAGATGCAGGCCATGACAATTCCAACAATCCATCCATTTCTTGTCGCCACCTTTGTTGTTGGACGACTTCTTTCCATTTTTGTTGTTGGAATTCTGCTTCTTCGACCCTGATGTGCTCGCCGAGGACCAATTGACTGACTTCTCCCCCCCTTGAGTCCCATTGCCTTTTGCCTTCCACGACTGATCCTTATTACCGCCACCAGAGCTCTTCGTCTTGGTGCTCGGATCACGAGTATCCTTCTTCGTGACCGATTCTTGCTTGAAGTCGTGGAAAGAATCTGCCATGGCAATAGCCTCGTATATGTCTTTGGGGTTCCTACGCCTAAGTTCAACCTTCGCCCAGTTCTGGAGACCTCTCTCAAAATCTATCAACTTGTCTTGTGGGGTTGACGACTTTACTAACACCATCGTGTCCTGGTATGCCTTGATATAATCTCGCAATCTCCCAGTATGCTTGAGGTCTCTCAGTCTATTCATTGCCTCCCATTCGGAGTTGGCTGGTCTGAACTGTTCCTTGAGCGCCTTTTTGAAGTCTTCCCAATTCTCAATTCTCACCAAAGTCCTCTTCTCTTCCATGTCTTCTGCCAAGTTCCGCCACCAAGTCTTTGCAATTCCTGTCAAATAACTGGCAGCCGTTTCAACTTCTTCTATAGCAGACTGACTTCCCACCTTCTTCAAGTATTGCCCGACGTCCCAGAGAAAATCATCTAAAAGACGATCATCCCGAGCACCGTCATAAGTCTTGGGCTCTACAAGCTTCGGTGGTCTCTTCCTTTGCTCTGAACTGCTCTGCCCTCGGTCTCTACCATAAGCACCCACTACCGCTGCTCGGCAATACGTGGTCTCTGCTTGGACCTTCTCAAGGGACTTAACCAAATCGGCATGCGAAGTTTCCCACGCCGTCTGGGCATTCAGACTGTCCTCTAACCTTCTCCTCAATTCGGACATTTCATCAATTATCGAGGAGCGCCAACGTGCTCCCTCTTCCGTCGTCTCTTCAAACTGGGCCCTCAGCTCGCCCAAAGACTCGTCCATGGAATGGACGTGCTCTTCTATCTTTTCAAATTTTTCCGAGACTTTTTGTTCAAGGGAATCGATGGCACGGTTCCTACTGGCGTGGCGTCCACCACGAGTAGTATTCACACCCTCAGCTCCTTCGCGACCCACTCGAGGCGGATCCAAAGGCAGCTCATGTTCGGGTCCAGACTCGGCCATATTGCTTTCACAAACTAGACCGGTCCAGCTGGTCGCTTGCTCAAAGAAGGGAGCAAGTAGAAAAGGGGTACTAAACGTACAGACCCTGTAAAGCTTTTCAAAACAGTAACAAAAAGGGGTAAGCTCGAACCCTTTTTAGGAAACAACACCTAAATCACCTAAGGTTTGACTTGCCACAAGGCAACACGAGGAGAAATTCCGATTGCGGAACAACTCCCTTGCAGGCACAAACGGAAACAGGAACGAGCGAACAAAGTAGCTCTGATACCAACTGATGTAGGGTCAGGGTGATCAATCCTTACCTACACGGCACCACAGCTCCTAAGTCCCACTTAGGCAGCGTGGACTACGCCTCCAAGTGTTCGTACCTGCACAAGCCAGCAAACAGACAAGCCAAGCACAATGTTTGTATTTATATAGCGGAAGCACAAGACACAGGGTTAGCACACAATGAGCAATGAACAAGATGAACACCCACACAATGAGCCAACACGAGAGTCTTTGAATAGCAATAGCTTTATTAATATTGGAGTTCCGATAAACGGGTTACAATGAGAGCGGCCCAACGGCCTGGCGCTATCGGCCCAATTACAACACAGCCCGTAGGCAAACACACACGGACCGCCCGGCGCCCCGTAAGGATGAATGGTTGGGGTAGAGGACGGAGGATCCTCTGTTTGTCTCTGTTTATGTTCGTCAGCCGTGGGCTGTTTTTGTAAAAAGGTTTTGGGTCAACCTGAAAAACCCGAGTTAATGATAAATCTTTAATTACCAAAAAAAAAAATTGAGGTGCTGTTTCTTACTTTTTGAGCAATAAATTAGAAACATTTTGAATTGGCATTGTACCTGGATTTGTATGCACCCCTTTATATGTGCCTCTTTGCTCGTTGGCATTGCAGATAATTCCCATTATTGTTATTATTATTTAAATTTGTTATTATTTAAATTTGTTATATGGAATTGAAACAGCCCCATCCATATGGTCAACAGCCCCACCACATTACATTATGACCATATAGTGCTATTACAACAGCTTGGCTATTATGTATGTATTGTTTGACAAAATTTAAACCTGAAATTCCTCCCAGTTTGAGGAATTTAACCTGTTGAACTAATTCAAATAATTGCCATTTTTGCTAAAGTTTAACTCTCTTAATTGAACTAATTAGGATGATTGCCATTTTTGCTTTAGTTTGATTCTTAATTGACCTAATAAGGATGATTGCCATTTTTGCTTTAGTTTGACTCTTAATTTTTCTTGAATACATCTAGAGTCTAATTTCCTTCTGTAATTTTTTATTACTTTTTTCATTTAGTGGATCTGATGAAGCCTGGAGCAACAGTTATACTTCACAATGCAAAAGTTGACATGTTTCGAGGTTCGATGAGGTTGTCAATTGATAGATTGGGGCGCATTGAGCCAACAGAAGCTGGTAATTTTGAAGCTAAGGAAGATAACAATATGTCACTAATAGAATTTGAGGTTATCTCTGTGGTTGATTGATGAGGATTATAAATTTTCAGTCTGATGCTATTATTTTTATATCATTCAACAATGCCACATCGGTGAGGGAAATTGCCATGTGAACTATGAATCTTTGAATGTGTAACCTATCCAAGGCAGTTCAGATTACTTCTAGGTGAAAGATTCAAACTCATTATTTCATGTTCTTTGGGATCACATGTCTCATTTGAGATTTAATCAAATATATATTGCGGTTGATTTTTAATCTGCCAGTAGACATTGATGTTAAATTCTAGTGTGTTATTTGATTACAAAATAATGCAAGTCAGAGTAGAGAGTTTATTGTTTTATTAGATGACAATGGAGCCGGTAAACAACTTGGATTTTCCAAGGAGATCCAACATACAGCACAGGAATGCCTTACTGGTTACTTCAACACCTAGGATATTTTTGCTGTTTTCTTTACGAGGTTCTTAGGGATGAGGCAAATTGGTGTATTGGTCTCTTAGTATGTCACATTCTATTGTCATTCAGCATATGTTTTAATTTTTTGACAGAGATTGCTATGTGCTGAAGATATATTTAATGCGTATCTCCTTGATTTTCCTTGTAAAACTGCTGTGTTCCATACCATTGATGGTATTTAGCATCTATACCAGTAACAAAATTGGTGTTAACTGTTGTCCATGTACATGCGTTGTTTTAACTTTCTTTTCACTTGCTTGTGCTGAAGTTGCTACTGACTGTTTATTTCTTTATATTGTGACTGGAAGTTCCATTTATACCTTCAGAAGACTCTAGCTTATTATATACAGAAGACTCTAGCTTATTATTTACAAACAGTTTCTCTGAATGTTTTCTTTTTGAAAAGTTATGTGTAGGTTTATATAAGGCTCTATTGTCTGATTTATACTTTTGGTCAGACATTTGAAAAGTTCCCTTCCACAAAAATGTTTATGATGTAAATCATTGATGCATTAACTTCTGAAATAACCAATGTCTGGCTTGCTATTTATGTGCTTATGCAAAATCATGTTTTTTCATACACTGTTGTACATTTTCTCTTAGGTTGAATGACAATCTAATTATTTCTACCCTTATATCTATATTGAATGTGGTCTATGCCAGCAGTTTTATATGCTTGACTATTTATACTTTTTTTTTTTAAATTGGTTATAAGAGACTGAAACAAGTTCCACTCATATAACATCATGACCACATAGTGATTTTACAACAGTTTGACAATTATACATGTATTGCTTGGCAAGATTCAAACTTGGGTCTTCTCCTTGAAAGTTGAGGAATATAACTGGTTGAGCTAATGCCATTTGGTTGAAAAGTGCCTTGTATTAATAAAAAGAATATTAGCTACACTGATCACAAAAAAAAAGGTGGGTGGTATGGAAGCACACCTCAAGATGTCAATCTGAGAAAACCACCTAGCACCTAAAAGAGGGATTTGGGGTTTATACAGACAATCATCTAGAACCTTAAATATGGATTTGGGGCATACACAGACAATCGAGAAATTAAAACAAAGCGGGCAATTTTAAACCCTAAACTGATAAACTGAAAAACTATGGAGAACAAAAAACTTTGCAGATTTTAACTCCTACAAATGCATGAGACCTAGATCTGAAAATTGCTAACAAATTGTGCATCGCCTCATGCCTATGCGTGTTTGAAGTCAGCCCAATCAGTCCAAGGGGGACCCTTAGGAGCAAATGTAAAGGCTGTCATCTTCACTGATCCATCGTCGTCCTGTATCTATTCAAGAAACTCCAACGCCCCGAATTGAAGTTGTTATGTTTGGATCTCTCCAGCCAAGGATTGGAGAGATGGAGCCGTTTTTTTGTTAAACCGTCCTTTTCTTCTTTCTTCTGCTTGGTGGCCATATTAGCTGTTAGGGTGCAATTGTGGTGAGGCGGAGGAGCCTTAGTGGCCATCATTTTCATATTAGTTGGGTATGGCTTTGGTGAGGTGGAGGAGCCTCAGTGACTACCATTTTTATCATTGGTGGCCTTGCTCTTGGTTGCTCTTCCACCATTTTCGAGGACTGTGGGACTGAAAAACCAACCTCCTTTGTTGCTGGTTGGGGATGTTGTACTTTGGCTATAGGGGCATGTGATTTATTGCACCCTCCCATCGTTGTCGAACCATCCTCTTTGGCTTGGGGAGGAGACACAATGTTTGGCGTGGGGGTTGGCTTTGGCTATTTTTGAGGAATAAGTGGACAATCCTTAACCTTGTGGTCCGGTGCTTGACATCTAAAGCAAGTATTCGACAGGTTAATATACACCACTCATTGTGAAATAGTGGTGCCCCCCACTTGTATCTCAATAATCTCCTGTAGGTCCTTGGATGGATCGACCTCAACACAAACTCTTTTCTGTGGGTGGGCATTAAAAACTTGTCGGCTTCAACCAATAAGACATGCCCTAAGACTGCCACCGTGCAATTCAGAAAGGGCCAAAGGAGGAGGGGAAGACTAAGGAACTCATCCTAGACTGGGACCTTGGAGGTTCTTTCCTCAAAAATTGAAAAATCCCAAGTCCATGGAAAGAAGACCACCAAGGAGCTTCTCATGGACCAAGGCTCGTGCTCATAAATTGCCTTTGCATGAGTAGCATCTGCAAACCGGAAGAGAAAAAAAACCTTTGTTAGGTTCTGAATCAACTAAAGCTTGACTCTATGAGGACTCCAAGTCAAGCTAACCCAAGACATCAACATCGCTTTGTTGGGAATGTGTCCCACAAAATAACCAACCAGGGTAAAAGATTCCAGCCATTGACAAACATTATCAAACTCGGGTAGAGGTAGATTGAATGTACCTTATGGCTCTCCATCGGAAGCAATTTCCTAGGACAATCTATGGATGTCGTTTTCATTTGCCTTCTCTCTTGTGGCACTAGTGGTAATTGTTGGGCCGTTGGGGTTGGGGGCCATGGAAAACCCCAAAAAGCCGAGGAAACCCTAAGCAAAAACGACTCACCAAAGACCGAAACCTTGGCAGAGCAAGATCTCAATATGAATGCCATTTGAATTTAAACTTGTTTAATGTTTTATTTAAAGCTCTATAAATAGTAATAGTATGTGGACTTCAAATCTAAACTCTCAATGTGGTTTCTTTGTTGTAAATAGTAATGAATGCTATAACAGTTGCTTTGTACTTTTTACTCATTGTTGATTCTGTTGTTGAAAATACAG
The DNA here is from genome assembly GCA_028583015.1 of Wollemia nobilis. Classification (NCBI taxonomy): domain Eukaryota; kingdom Viridiplantae; phylum Streptophyta; class Pinopsida; order Araucariales; family Araucariaceae; genus Wollemia; species Wollemia nobilis. The sequence goes on along the minus strand of JAQPPZ010000220.1, from coordinate 961,670 downwards.
AAAATTCATACAGATTCAAAAGGTTAGCATGTTAAGACCAGAATTTGAACTTGGTGATATTTTGATGCGAAGTAGCAATAAATTGAACACACCATATTAAGAAATATAGTTTAAATACCAAGTTTAGTATATCAGTGATCGGATATTTTATAACATGTTGAAAGTTGGGCGTTCAACAAAAACAACTAATATTGAATAGATATGTCATATAGGAAAATAGAGAGCATCCAACTTGTAGTCTCCATCCTTATTTTCAATTTTGTGTATTTGTGTAGGAGTAGCTGAACGCTTGTAGTCTCCATCCTTATTTCCAATTTTGTATAGGAGTAGCTTAAACCAAGACATCCTTCAGCTGCTTTTAACTTTTGACTTCCTCAAGTTGCTAGGGTCCAACTATAGACAGATATTTCTTGTTGAAGATGGGTTCCATTCTTGGACCCAAAATTCTAGTTCACACATCCTAACTTTGTGTTCCACGTGTGAACCATCTCATTTAGTTTCTGCTGTGGAGCTTGCATTGAGTTTTTTTTTAAATAAACTTGTTTAGCTATGATTGCATGATTTGTTTTAGATAAACTATTAGTCATGCGATTGACAGTTCACTTACTATGTTCCAACATTTAGAGATAGTAGATCCATTATAGTTTCAGTTGTGAAGAAAGTTTGTAGCCTGTTCTTCTCCCCCTACTCCGTTTAGCCATGTGATCGATGCTGCCTCAGTCCTATCCACCAACATTTTTAGACTCTTGTAGATATAGAGGAGGTAGAAAAATGCAATAGAGTCTTATTTCATGTCTACCATTGCGGGTTTTATTTCTTTCCAAAGGAATATAGCAAAACTATTTAACCAGAGAGGGTTGTGGCAAAAATAAGTCATTACCTTATAAACATAACTCTGCAATTTACCATTGACTCCTGTTTGTCGTAACTGTCTCAATCTATTTGCCTAAAATAATAATTCTATAAGATTAATCATTTGTTAAAAAATACTAATCTACCTTGACTACAATTGTCTCTATGTGAACTCCTCTATCTCAACTACTATTGTTTGTAATGTGAGATAAGGCTTTACCTTTGCAATTGATCATGACTAATCTTTGTTATAACTGTCTCAATCTAATTGAGTAAAATAATATTTCTAATATTAATCACTTGTTCAAAAATACTAATCTACTTGGACTACTATTGTTCCTATTGTAAAATCTTGTATTGAGTCCTAGTTTGAAAACTTGAGATGCTAATTTCTTTTTTGTTAAACACAATTTTAATTGTGTTACCAACCAATTCCTTTAACCGATTTCTTATTAAGTTTTGGATGAAGCTTCTAAAATTCCAACTTTCGTACCAACATAGCAACAACTAGTTGAGAGGCCTCACAATTGATTCGGTGGCATTCCATATATCCTTGGTATATAAGCAATGCATTTCTTCATTATGAGGCTATTATGCTTTTCACTAGATGCTTCATGGCAAAATTGAGCAAAGTATCCAATGTTTTCAAAAGGATATTCTTGTCATTTGGATGCATCTTTATGTCACTTTAGCACTATAGTGAATACATTCTCTTAACCTTGTGAGGTTCTTGTAAATTCAAATGAAAGATTCATGTTTAGACAAATAAGTTACATTTCTTGATAGCCATTGCCAATTTGATACAAATGTGAAAATTGACCATATGTGTAAACCTTGCGACGCTTAAATTACAATCAATATCTATAAGGTAGTCCGTTGCCGTTATCTTTAATATCTACCATAAAATCCCCCTTTGGTAAATGCCTTAACTAATAGCCTCTTTATGAATTAATAATTGCTTCCATAAAACAAATTTACCAAACTCGTCCCCTAAATGTGACATATTGTAATTTGTATAGTATATATTAAAATACATAAATAAAAATAAAAGTAAGTGAGATCAATAATATATGATCAAGGATTTGGGTCTTCTCTCCAAATGACTATAAAAGAAAACAATGACCAAGGTATTGAGAACAATGTTCTTTGAAGTTGAAGGTTATAGGAAGGGGGTGTTTTTAGTGGGAAGTGGAAAGTTGTCATTCCTGGTGGAGATGACATAAATTGAGGAAAGCAAATCTTGGAGGGCACTCCTAAGTTAACTTTTAAGGGCATAAGTACTACTCATATCCACCTTGTATTTCTTGGATCCACTATGCATGGGGGTTAGGCCTCATGATAGGTACTTTCATAAAATAAATTTGTATTGTATATTGGTATGAGCCATAAATGAATTAGTGGCTAATGTGGCATGTTTCATAACCCCATTAATGTAATTAATGTAATCCATGTTAACCTATGTTATTGTACTATATTGCATGTATGAAAAAGCCTACGTGACAAGTTAGGAATAGTGGGTGAATATTGTCATATATAACTGTCATAGAATCATATATGTAATTATCATAGAATACTATTATAGAATATTGTCATAGAATAGTCAGGAAATATGCTTGTGGGCATTATTTAAAGGCAAGGGTGGGAATAGAAGTCATATCAAGTATTCTTGTAATAGTCTTGGCTTGTGGAGCTTGGATATTGTGGAGTGATTCTTTCCTTAAGGAATACTTTTCATTATCTCTTTATGTGGAATTTATTTGTAAATGCATGTTTGATATTTTGGCATATTGGTGATTGATTTTTTGTTATTGAAAAGTAGAGTTTTATAACAAGTGGTACTAGAGTAGTGGTTTTGACAAAATGGGGTTGTTTTTGAAAAGTTAGGGCAATTTTTTTTCAGAAAAAATCTTATCTTGCGAGAGCCATATCTTTTTTGCAACAGTCGTTTTTAGAAGATTTTTCTACCATCTTGTAGATCTTTTTTAGTACTATAAAAATGATTGTTCATTTATTAAATTTTAATAAGTTTTGAGAAAGTGACGACTATTTCAAGTTGGGGTGTTTATGTTATTTTTGGGTTGTGCAATTTTTTTTTTCAAATTTAAGAACTTTTTTGCATCATTGTGTAGATCTTGAATATTACAAAAGCGATTGGTCACTTGTAAAATTGTGATCAGTATTGAGGGAGCTACAACTATTTGGAGTTGGGCTTTTGATGTTATTTTTGGGTTGTGCAGAGGGAAAAATCATATTTCTCAATCTGGATAAGCAATTCATTGGCCGTTTGTTTTATTTTGGAGAAAATATACAGATTTCATTGTTTGAAGAAAGGAATTGATGAGATTTTAGAAATGTTTATTTAAAACTTTAGCTACTTTGGGAGTTTTTTTTCTTATTTTAGGTTGAGATCATGGAGTTGCCAATTTTCAAGGGAAGGGATGACAGTAACACTAAGGAATGGTTGATGAAGTGCTTTTTAAAAAAAATATTTTTTAGAGGGAATGGAAAGATAGGATTTGTGATTTTTTTGAGAGAAGACACTTTAATTTGGTAAGATTGCTATAGATGTGCCCATATTTTTTCATACACACAAGAAGAAATTGAGGTTGCATTTTTAAGTGAGTGGGGATTGGAGGAAAATGATAATACTATGCAAGCAAAGGAAAACACCTCTTTGGTGTCAAATTAGCCAAGCAACGACCAGGAATAATTGTGATAATTTAAAAATCTATTTTGCAAGTTTATGGTTGCATTTAAAAGATAAAGTTATTGTCTCCATAAACCCTAGCAATAAGCATAACTTCATTAACAAGGACTTGGCTAACAATTTACAGGTTCCAATGAAGAGTATCAAAGTGGACAATTTCAAGGAGAGACATTTCAATTTTTTGAAGACTTGAAGCTTTCGATGGATAAGTAAAGTTTACATGCTAATATTCATGTCATTCAGATGAAGAGGATATTGTTCTTGAATATCCTTGGTTGGAAACCTTGGATACATGTGCAAAAGAAATTCATGAAGTTATGGTAGCACAAGAAGAAGATAATATTGCAAGATATCTCTCAGTCTAAGAAGCAAGAATTAGGGAAAAACCAAGAAGCTATGGTAGGGAAGCAAGTTGCAGAAGAAAGCAAGAATTAGGGGAAAACCAAGATGCTATGGTAGGGAAGCAAGTTGGAGAAGAAGCAAAAGAATATGAAAGAGTCTAAAGATGATGTAATAACATAGAACAAGGAAGAAGCAAAATCAGAATCCAAGGACGAAACAAAATATGGGAGCTTGAAAAAATAACAAGATGTTGAAGAGTTAAAAAAAGAACATCGAGCTAAGGTTGGAGCATATTGCCATCCACATTACCCTTAGAGGCAACAATCCTGGAGACAAGGCTTCAAGCAACAAAAGAACTATGCGGGACATACATGGAGTCATAGAAGCCAAAACCTTGGATATGCTACTAGTGGTAAAACAAAGCAAGTATAAATCAAAGAGAGTGATATTTATGGCTAGTAGAAAGATGCCTCCAATACACAGAAAAAAAGGATTAGTTCCATATACTAAGGTGGCAGAAGGGCATACCAACATCAACAAAGATAACCACCAATCAAAGTTTGACTCGAATGGATGGATGATCGATATTGGTACTAGTTCTTAGCATGGCTCAAAAGATTATATTATTTAGTCTCTTCTTGTGTTTCAAGGATGAAATATTTTGTAAGGGGGATGGAATATTAGATACTTAATAATTATATATTGCATATTGGTACGAGCCATAAATGAATTAGTGGCTAATGTGGCATGTTACGTACCCCCATTAATGTAATCTATGTCGGTCTATGTTATTGTACCATATGCCATATATAAAAAAGACCATATGCCAAGTTAAATGTCAGGGAATATTGTCAAAGAATAGTCAAGAAATATGTTAGCTTTTGAGGATATATGCAGTGGGAGAGATCTAACACAGGTCCTGATAAGATGAAAGAAAGTGAGTCTGCAATATGATTAAAATATACTATAAATAGAAAGTGGTAAAAATACAATGCAGTATGGAGGATATGGTCACTCCATTAATATAAGCTAAAGAACTACATTGTGCTCCATACAGGAGCTCTACCACTATCTACTACTCTCTACTACAATGCTCTTGATATCTATATGTTGTATCTTATGATCTATCACTATGAGGCCCTTTATATAGGAAAATAGATTCCTTGGCCAACACTCTACCTAGTTGTACAAGTGGACACCTTGCACATTACAACATGCACATTGACACTTGTGCATTTATTACATTGCTTGAAGTAAGTAGCTAACTTCCCCTAAAGTAATCTCTACTCTAACTATGTACCAAAGGTGGTACATTTACATGACCCAAATGATGTAATATACTCTAACTCTAACACCCCCTTGTATTACATTATTTGGGTATTGAAGATTTCAATCTTCAATATGGATCTTCTTCTTGTGGATGCTCTTTGGCTTGCTCAGGTTCTTTCATCAATGGACTTTTGCACTGTAATCCTCCTTGATCTGGTTCATCTTCATCTTCTTCTTTTTGAGTCAAAACTCGAACTTGTATTCTCCTTCATTGCTTACTGTAATCTGATTAAGCAAGTAGTCAGTGTCTTCATATGATGCAAAGAGAGTTGTAGTTGAGGGTTCTTTAGTATTTTGAAGATGCTTGTCTGGTTCAATCTTTGTGATTTCTTTGGTATTCATGTCCTCTCCATTATGATTTCTTTTAGCATGTCTTTTCTTCCTTTTTCTCCTTCTCTTACGATTCTGCATTGATGCTAGTGGAATTTCTACTTCATGAGGAGTTAGTCTATCATCACAATAATATTGATTTGTATTGCTAGCTTGCTTCATGTGTTGAGTGAGTACAAACACGATTAATGATAGATAAATCATCAAACATTCCTCGGATGTGAATATAACTATCTTTTGTGAATTCCACCATGCCTTGAAAAGGTTTTCATGAAGATAACCAATTAATGCTTCAAATTTACCCTCTTTTGCCTCCTTAATAAATAAGGAGAATCTCTCCTTTTCACTAATTGATAGATTCTCATATCCTTCAAGGGTATCTATCAAGTTTTGAGAATACAATTCCATTTCATGAAATAATTCTTTGTTAATAAAGGCATTTCTTATTATTTCATCCATATTCCTTCTTGATAGATTTAAGATAGTGTTTCTTGTTATTCCTTAGGATTGTAGGAATGGATTTGATAGAACCTTTTTAGAGCTTAGGTTTTTGTAGGCTTCCTTATATCTCCCTAATTTAAGAGATTTGATTTAATATAATCCTTGTAGGATTTGTATAGACCTTATGATTCCCAAATGGATTAAGTACTTGATAATTTTTTATGAATGCTATTATTATCAAGTTTTGTAGAATACCTTATGACTCCCTAGTGATTTTGGATATGCTTTATGATTGATAAAGTGCTTTTTGAGAATAGTAGTTCAATTTTGGGTTGATTTTGTAATGTTTTGTAAGTAGCAAAAATCAACTTCTATTACACCTTATTACTCCTATTGAACTTAAGCACTTTCTAATTTGATGAGGTTCTATTGGTTGGATTTCTTTTGTCCCTTTAATATGGTTTGAGACAAGTATACCAATTTATTTCCAACTCTTGATTTTCCTTAATAGACCTCCTTTATAGCCTTTGATATTTAATATTTAATGTTTCTAAATTCCAATTACCTACTTTGATGTAGTATTCCTTATAACTCCCTAATATGGAATATTAGAAAATAATATAATATTTGCAATAATAGGATTTTTAATTTCCAAGTTGAAATCCTTATTCCTCCTACTTTATTATTTGTAAATATAAGTATTTTGGAATATGCTTGCTTAATATATTACTAATGCTAAGTGAATGAATTGCAATAGTAAATATAATGTGCCCTTATAACTCCAATATATCCTTAGTTTATAGCAAGCAATAAATAGTATATGATTTACCTTCGTATTCCTTTGCCTTGATGTTGTGAGGTGGCAGATTTGAATCCTTTGAAATGGTAGTCAATGCCTTCTTTGATCGGTATTGAATTCTCCCTTACGTAGCACTTCTTTTCTCTATAATCGATACTGATATTCCTTTAAATAATGCTCGGTCTTATCCTCTATGAATTGAATGCTGGTATGGTTGGTTTTATGATGTATTCCTTCCATGAATGAGATGCTAGATTGTTGATCGAATGAGGTGCTATATTTGTTGATCTTATGATAACTTCTTAAATGTTGGCTTTCTCCTTCGAATGGTGCACAAGCTTGAATTAGCCTTCTTCCTCTGAATATGCTTCACACCATTCAATGCTAGTCTTCTCTTTGACCTTCGATGCTTTTCCTTCTTCAATATGGATGCCTTAAATAGGATTGCTTCCTTGTGACTTTCGGATAAGTGTCACTTGAGCGTTACTTAGTAGGCATTGATATTCCAATGTATGCAATGATGAGTTTGGTGGTAACCTCCCAAAGACTTGTAACTCCTCCTGGGTGAGCGTTGGATTATTTATGAATGTTGGATGCTTAGAGCTCTTGTGCCAAGTGGCACTCATGGCTTGTGCATGTAAACCTTTCTTCTAACGCTCCAATGATGGGCGTTGATGCCCTATATTTACCTATATCTTTGAAATGTGCATTGGCTTGCTATGTTTCTTGAAATGTAAGCATTCCCTCTTCTCTATTTGCATGTTGTCTTGATGAGGATAATGGATGGCACTAGTTGTATTGCTTCTTGGTTCTATGGCACTCTCAATGGTGGTCCTATGGTAGCTTCTTGTGCTCTTCAATGGTGGTCGTTCTCTCCAAGTAGAAACCTTGGGTATAGCACTTCTTCCTTTGTATATTTATGCCTGTAATATGTTGTTTGTATGTATTTTATAATAATCATTTGCTAGCCTTTTTGCTTGGCTTTGATAGCGCTTCTTCTACGTAGATGATCTCCCTTTGTATGCTACCCTTTTCTCTATGTAGACTCGGATGGTAATGGCTTCTTATAATAGCTCCAATGTTGTAGGTGACACGCTTGCTTCTAGGGTTGGATTGGATGTGGAGAAATGGTGTTTTTAAACACCTTGATTCTTAGACGTGTGAGCTCTTCGGTGGCTCCTTCCTCTTGCTTGAACTCTACCCTTCAACCTACAAAATATGATATCTATGTTGCTTCCTGTAAATATGATTACTTTTGTCCTTTCAAAGGAACAAAAGAGGTGCTTTGTAATAGTTATATTTGCACCAATATGAAGGACATTTTTATGAAATCCTTCTTGCCTCTTTTAATATGCTTCCTTGGATATTTTAATGATAGTTAATCCAAGCTAATGAGATGTTTTTGAAGTAAGGATTTCTGCACTCTGCACTTAAATGAAATCCTTATATTCTCCTTGAATCTTGAGACTCACCAAGTCTCGATTTGAGGCTTCCTTCAAGGATATTAATGGTGGCTTCCTTCTCCACATTTTTGCTTGTATTGGTGGCTTCCTTTGGCCACACAGTGCTACAAATTTTTGTGCCTTTAACAACACAAACTAATTTCTTGAGAGTAACTAGTTAAAGATCAACTAGTATAGTGCTTAATGGATTAATAATGCACTTTTAATGATAATAAACTCTCAAAATGAATTCTAATGCACTCAATAATCTTCTGCAATTCTTAAGAGTAATCTGTAAAGAACCCTTAATGAATATTCTACAATTTTTACTACAATCAATATTGTAGGATGTAGTCTTCTTGCTTTCTAGATAGATAATAGGTAGATGATAATTTTATTTCTTTCAAAAATATCCAACTCCTATTAATGTGCAAATATATCTTAAAATGAATTCTCCTTTTTGCACTTTCTTGAAGACTATAATATGAGCCCTTCTTCTTGCAACTTTAATCCAAATATGGTGCTTAATGGAATTTGATAATGAACCCTAATTTAAGTTCAACTAATTGCACCCTAGTTGCTTACCTTTAATGGCTTTTGTAGTAGATGTAGATCTTGGTGTTTTGTTTCACCAAGTTGTTGCCTTGTAGTGGATGAATTTATAACTTCTTGTTGGCTGTCTAGAACAACTTCCTGCTTCACCAAATTGTGGTCTTGAACTTTCTATCTTGAGCCTTAGGTTTGGTGGCTTGATCCTTCCAATGATATTCTACCTTCTACTATAGATTTAGAGAACTCCTTTCTCTAAACTTGTGCCTTCTTGTTGTGAGAGGTAATCTCCAAATCTCCTGGATTTGGTAGGCTTCTTCTATCTGAATCTTCCTTCAATATTCTTGTTGAATTCTGACTTCAAATAGGATCTTCTTCTTCTCAAGATTCTGAATATCTTGAGGTCTTCATTAGATTCTTCTTCTGGATTTGGCACTCCTTGCCAAATTCTTCTTCTCTTGGGCTTGTTGTTGGATGGCAATAATTGTCCCAAGTCCTTCACTATCAGGAGCTTTCTCCTCGGTAGTGGATTTCTCCAATGAGTTCTCCTAGGAAATCTTTTAATGATGCTTCTACGAGCTCTACAATAAGGCTCTCCAAGCCTTCTTCTTTTTCTTCTTGAGACCTCTCCTAGGTCTTCTATCTTGTAGCTTCTCTGGTCTTCCAACTGAGACCTTTTCTTCAACCTTCTACTTCTGGAAGTGTTGGTGATGAGATCTTCTTCTTAGATCTCTGATTCTGCTACTTCTGGATTCTAGAATGGGACTTCATTGGTCCTTTCTCTTTCTTCTACAATTTGTAGGCTTTTATGGAGATCACCAATCTCCTATTTCTTGGACTCTTCTCTGGAGTCTTCTTCAAATCTTCTCTGGAGTCTTCTTCTGAATCAGGAACTTTATCTTCTAAATCAAGAATTCTTTTCTAAAATTTTCTTCAAAATTAAGGCTTCTATGGCCTTCTTTTCTGGATCAAGGCTTCTCTAGCATTTTCTTCTTCAAGGCTTCTCTAGCCTTTTCTTCTTCAAGGCTTCTCTGGTTTTTTCTTCTTTTAGGCTTCTTTGGCTTATTCTTCTTCTAGGCTTCTCTGGCATTTTCTTCTTCTACACTCTATAGGTATTGATCTTGAATAGAGATCACCAATCTCCTATCTCCTCCTTGACTCATCTTCTAGAGTCTCTTCTTCCTTGAGTCTTCTATAAGGCTATTGTGGCCTTTTTCTTCACTTTTACACTTTGTAGGATTGCAACTCTTGTAATGGGACCTTTCTCGAGGTCTTTGAAATATTTAGTCTTCTCCTTGTTGCTGCAAGTGTTGGAATGATTCTAAGAAGATATTCTTCCTAACTCTCTTGTAGGAAGCTTCCCAACATTTTTTCTGAATCTCCTTTTCCTACAACAAGTTGTTAGAAACTAGAATGGAAGAACTTATAAATCTAGAGATAATAATCTTCACTAGTTGATTTTTCAATCTAGTGGTATGAATGTTGAGTCCTAGTCTTCACAAGTTTTTTTACAACTCTGTGGAAAGACTCTAGCTATATGTAATCTCAAAATTTTTGTAACTGAGATTTTATTTTAGTCCTCACTTGTGATTCTCTTCCTATTCCTATTGACCTATTGTTATTGATTATGAATTTTGCAGTGGGTGGAAGTGTCGTTTCCAAAGTCCAAGAGGAACTTATGATGGATGTAGACCCTCCTATTCTCGATTCATCATGGCTCTGATACCACTGTTAGCTTTTGAGGATATATGCAGTGGGAGAGATCTAACATAGGTCTTGATAAGATGAAAGAAAGTGAGTCTGCAATATGACTAAAATATACTATAAATAGAAAGTGGTAAAAATACAATGCAGTATGGAGGATATGGTCACTCCATTAATATAAGCTAAAGAACTACATTGTGCTCCATACAGGAGCTCTACCACTATCTACTACTCTCTACTACAATGCTCTTGATATCTATATGTTGCGTCTTATGATCTATCACTATGAGGCCCTTTATATAGGAAAATAGATTCCTTGGCCAACACTCTACCTAGTTGTACAAGTGGACACCTTGCACATTACAACATGCACATTGACACTTGTGCATTTATTACATTGCTTGAAGTAAGTAGCTAACTTCCCCCTAAAGTAATCTCTACTCTAACTATGTACCAAAGGTGGTACATTTACATGACCCAAATGATGTAATATACTCTAACTCTAACATATATGCTTGTGGTAATTATATAAAGGAAAGGATGGGAATAAAAGATATATCAAGTATTCTTGTAATAGTATTGAAACCCGAAGCTTGGATATTGTGGAGTGATTCCTTTCTTAAGGAATACTTTTGGTGTTGCCCTACTTCAAAGGTATTATCTTTCTCTATATTTATGTGGATTATTTTGTGAAATTTATTTTTGGATGAATGTTTGATATTTTTGGATATTGGTGAATGATTTATTGTTAATGAGAAGTAGAGGTTCATAAAAGTGGGCGAGGCACTCATGTTGTGTTATATGCCTAAAGGGTATACGTACCCTCCTTTCCTTTGGATAAAAACATTGGATTTATTATTTGGAGTATCCAAGCCTTCATCATTAGGTCCACTTAGGTTGTACTCGAAACAGTGCAAATAAAATTCTTACCGTTATTGCATACTCAATATGGAAGAGGATTATCTAGTGGGTAAGGTAATACATCATATGGAGCTTATTGAGATAAATAAATGAAGAGGATAATGTATGGGTTATTGAGAGTTGAGGATGCCTCAAAGGATGTCTATGTCAAGTTGTAGGATGTAGGCTAAGCATGTGAGGTAGATTCATCGAAGAGGAGGCCTTGAAGGTTATTTGTATTGAGTGACAAGATATAAGTGTCGAATTGCAGAAAAGTATAATTTCTTATGCACCCACAATCTTGTTTCAACAATTTTGGAACAATGAGATAATTCCCCTTTAAACCTCCATATTTAGGCCAAATCCCCATTATCCTTGCTAAAACCTAACTAATCTAATCTAATTGTATGATATTAAATACGTAAAATTAAATTAGGAAAAGTAAAATGTGAAGATTAAAATGCACAAAAAATAAATCTAGAAGTTTAGGGTGCAAGAGATTAAAAGTAAATATCACTATAACCATAACAAGGAAAGTGTGTGATCAATCAACTCATGAGGAAATAAAATAATAATAATGTAATCCCATGCATATAAAAAAATTAATATGGAATGACAAGAGGAAAAAGGGGAGTGCCACAATTGTCATGCATTCCACACTCTAGAAGGGTAGTGCTATTGATGGAAAGCAAAAAGTATCATCAATTATTCATTAATATCAAGAAGGAGATAGTATAATGTGGGTCTCACAAAGTGTAGCTCTTATTTTCTCAAGGTCAAAAGATGTTTACAATGGATCCCATGGATCTTATTTATAGGAAGAATTCACCCTTGAGTTATCATGGGTGATAAATTTTGATCCCCTAGTAAAAGTAAATATCTGGGGGTATCCTTAGCAAAATTATGCACCTCCAAATGTTACATACCTCTAAATACTTTTTTTTAACTTAAAAGGCTCTATAATGCTTGGTGGTGCCACTACATGCCAAAATGTCACTTTCTCAAAATATTCCTCAAGATTCATGCATCTCTTTTTACCCCCTTATTTTTACACGATCAATTCTCTCTTGGATTCTATCTAGGAGTGATTAAATCTAGTTTACTAATAATTCACTCTTGTGAATCAATCGCTAGCGCTTCACTCTTATGAACTAATGGCTAATGTTTTGCTCCTCAAGTCATCACTTAGCAAAATTTGGATTTTGAAGGCCTTAAGTAATTGATCCAAAAGGTTTTGTACATCTACAAAATGGGCTAAGTCCCAAGGTAGTAACATGTTACTACATTTTTGGTGACTTCATGGGACACTAAGCTCAATTGGATCCTACCTTTATTCTTGGCATAAAATTTATGAAACTGGAATATATCTGCCACAAAATTATCAAAATTATTGGTTCTTTTATTATGTTGTTAGGGAAATAGCTTCAACAAGTTCTACCACTCCTTGTCCCTTGGTATCATTATATCTATAATTTTTTTGCACCTCCAGCTAGATCCCCATATGGATTTTCTAACAACCCATCTTGCTTTCCCACCATATCCTATAGCTTGCTAAATAGGGTCTCTAGTTTATTTTTTTTGGCTATTGTTTTAGCTTCAACTCCAAAATTCTGTTTGATTGAGTTGATGATGTCATGATTAGGGAGCTTATTTTGATCATCAAATGTCTGACAATCCGGTGTCGACTATCCCTTGAATTTTTTTTTCTCCACTTCATTCATTGTGTTTTTAATATACCATTATGTCCTTGCAAGTTTGTAGGTCTCTCTAGGCATTAAGGAGCTTATTTAGTTTTTTGATGATGTCCTTTCTATCTATCCCCATATATTGTGCCTATGATATTGTTATTGTGGCTAGTTGCTTAAGCACCTCTTGATACCTTTCCTTTGTAGCCAGTTCATCTTGCTATCTATTTGACATTCCTTAACACTTGGTTGAGGATATTTTCAATGTTGGCTACAAAATTGAAGTACCTCTTGGCACTTATGATTTTGGATTTCATATCATCCCATAGGGACTTAACCTGTTCTACTTCTAAGGCCCACCTCAGGTCAATGGCTACTTCCTTTAGTTTTGTAATTTCATCCTTGAGCATAAAGATATTTTGATCTTTCTCTTTGTGGACCACTTGTAGTTGTTGCACATGTTTTATAAACTATGATTTCTCTTGTTCAAACTATCTTTTTATCTTATCCTACCCTCTTGTAAGTTGTGAAATAACTTTGAGTTACTGATTCCATTAGCTGCTCTCAACAAATTGAGATTTGACATCTTCAATATTTGTAGCTTAGCTCTTTCTGAGACATCATTCCGTAGGGTTTCTTTATCTTGTTGTAGTTGTAACTTTTCTATCTTCAACTAGTTTATTTTTTCCTTGCTTTGAAACTTTTCTCTTTGCTATATTATCCACTACTAGTTGGCCAAATTGCATGGCCATTCTGATGGAGAGTTGGTTCATGAGCTAGCTCATTTGACATAGATCAATTTTGGTAAGATCTAGATCTAACACTCTAGCAACAAATTTAGTAGGGATAGTGGTGGGTTTAGGAGGGTAATTTGGATGCAATGTGGACCTTGTTGTTTCCAGAGACCAATTGCAACCACATAATGATAGGTGCCTTTGAGGTCTTTCCATTTAGTGTATTTCTTTTTTACCTTTCTCTTCTCTATTTGGAGGGAATAAAATACCTCCTGGATGTCAATTTACTTTGCCACACCAATAATTTTCTAAACAAAAATCTAGCTAGGCCATGTGATTGAATTGGGCTACAGGGATGCTTTCTTAGGCTAAATCACATGATGGGAGCTAGTGTCATCATTGCCTCAAGTAAAAGTTGCTTGGCTTGGGTGATGGGGTGACGAGGATTTAAAGAAGACACAATAGATATAATAAGTTGGGTGGATATGGGAGTGAATGGAGAGCTAAAAATAGATGTTATAATTACCATTTGAGCTAAAGTTTTAGCTAGTGGTGAAACTAGTTGTGAGGGTGAAGGGCTTGTAGTGTATAAGGAGACTAGTGGTTGTGATGTTGTGAGTTTGATTGTTGATTATGCAAATGTGTGATGGGGGTGGTTCTTATGGAATGGGCTACTATGGGCTATGGAAAAATGGTCTAATATTCCATAAATAAATATTTCTATTTGGCCACTTCTCAAAATCTAATAGATTCTTAGTCTCCTATGATAATTTTGGCATCCTTCCCTTGAGATTTCCCATTATAGGATGATATATTGTATCATGGGAGATAAAGGAGGTTTTCCCCCCTTCTCAACAAGGTAAATCTATGTAGTTCACTACTAGAAGTGGGTTGTCATGCCCTAGTTTGGTTTAGTTGCAAGTACGGGAAACACTTTTCTTTTGATAGATAATCAACTAGACCAAGTAGAAAGTATAAGTGAACCTCATTTCCTCAAAATATTTCAACTGTCGATTCACATGGTCAGTGATGTACATGTCATTATAAATCATCTAAGGGCGGCCTAGGTAATTATTTACTACATGTAGGAACACAATGTATTCCTCATAGATTCTAGCATTCATCTTCTCGTCCAAGAGTCTATTTTGGACTTGGGGTTGAATATTTTGAGGGCCTCCCTTATTACCTCTATGGGAAAGTGTTTGAGTTTTCCCTCCTCCATCCTTCTAGATGGTTCATCAAAGTGTTTCTCAAAGTTTTTGGGTGAAAGGTAAAAACCTCTTTCTTCTTCTCTATATCATTGAAGGGCCCAAATTTAGCCACTTTGGTTTGAATTTGTGTTGTTGGGGTTTATACCAGAGAGGTCATAATAGTGGCTAGCAGGGTCACTAGATTGGCTTTAGACTGGATGGATTTGTGGAAGTAGAAGTGATGTGGGTAGGAAATTTTGAAGATATTACAAGTCTAGGCCTAGGGAGTGATTCACTAGCTAGGTGGGGATTCACTAATTAATGGAGTCAAGAAATTTCTAGTGTCCATGAAGGATGAATGAGAGGTGGACAAGGAAGTTTGAAAAATATTGCAAGTATGGGCCTAGGGAGTGATTCACTGTATAGGTGGTTATTCACTAATTAATGAATTTGAGACATTTTTTATTTAGAGAAAATTAGTTTGACATTGGGAGGCAATTTTCTTGCTTAGTTGGAATTGATCAATTTCAATTGGGAGTGTTTCAACTGGTTTGGATTCTAAGTGATTTACTCAAGTTGCTTAGAAAATTGCTAGGTAAGTGTCCCTTGGTAAAAAATATTTATAAGAAGCAAAATAGTTGATTTCAAAGTTAATTATTTTAATTGGGGAACTCACGTGGGCTTGATCCACTTAGTATATTGTTTGACAAAATAATTGACATGGAAGGGCTTGTAAAAGGTGCATAATCAATTTTATGAGGGCCATTTGGTAAAGTGTAGCAGCAATAGGGTGTGTGAGCAAACCAAGTTGGCAATAGAGGATAGGATATTCAAAGGCTCAATCCGCTAATGAATTGGTGACTATTGGCATTGATATCATTCATTGGGATTCCTCGTGGATCTCAAAATTGCTAGCTATGAGCGAGGTGACCATCATCCTTAGAAAAAGGTAAAAAATTTGTTTGATGTAATGTGGTTGAAATCAAACATAAAATAAGGCTTTATTAAGTGATTTGATCGAGGTCTATAAACTGTTTGACCTGACCCTACTAACAATTAATGCACTAAGTAGGTGCGTGTCCTAAATTGGGGCTAATTTTCTTGCTTGAATATTTTATTTTGGTTGGGTGAGCTTATACGTATTAATCACTTGCCATGTCAAGCTATTTGATTTATTATGGGAGCAAATTTCTCTCCTCACCTTTGCTTCATTTTTTGAAGCAATGAGAATCTCGTTGGGAGATGAATAAAAAATAAAGAAAATCCAAAAAGGGGATAGTGGCCATGGAAGAAAAGGAGACCAAAAATGAGAATAAAAAATGGGAAAATATAAAAAACTATGTATGTATATACATTTTCTCTACGTTGAATGTTCCTTCAAATTGGCCTTAGGTGCTACCAATTCATCAAAATTTGTAGTGATATTTAATCCATTTTCATGAGCTTTTAACCATTTGAACTTGTGACCCTGAAGATTTTGTATGGTCTTATTCAAAGGGAATCAAATTTTTGATGACCTCATAGTTTAGCCCTATCTTTGTGTCATTTGAACACCAAGTCACCTTCTTGGTAATTCATTTTAGTAGTCCATTTGTCAAACCATATTTTTACTACCATTTGATGTTGGACCCTTATTAATTCTTTCTCTCTTTCTTCTTCTAGGGCCAACAAGGCATTTAATATTGATAGCATAGGCTCGATATTGGTATCTTCAAGATACAATTATTGGGACATGAAGCAAAGGGAGTTCTAGGTTAACTGGTAATATTACTTTTAAAAACCAACTTGTAAGGGGATGACCCTGTAGAAGCCTTGGGTGTCACCCTGTCTACACATAGTTCCTTTCTCAGCTTGGTATGCCTATTCCTCTATGATTTGGCTGTAATCTTCTTCAAAATATTTATGATATTTCTATTGGTGGATTTTTCTGGATCATTGCCTTGGGGATAGTAATTGGAGGTTATTTTTAGTACACATCCATACTCTAATGCAAACTTCAATACCTTGAATATTTTGAAGGCTATGACATTATCAATGATTATTATGGATGGATCCTCAAATTTAGTGATGATTACAATATTGCTTTACTGATTTGAATAACATGCTTCAACTCATTTCATGAAATAGTAGGTTATAGATAAAATTATTCAATTTACCACAGTAGATAAGGGGTTGATATTCTTGATAAAATCCAGTCCACACTAATAAAAAGGGTTTAGTGATGAAAAAACACTGTTCTTATCCTCCTTCCCATGAACGTACAACAAGTCTTGCACTTTTTTACCCATTGGAAGCAATTAGAAAATATGGTAGGCCATTAATATCCTACCTTTAAAATTTCATATGATATTGTTTGGGTAGAATATTATCCTCCTTTGCCATGATATTATTTGATTAGGGGTTTTGTCATTTCTACTTTGTTGCACCTCACTAGGAATTTGTAATATCATTTTCAAAAAAGCATATTGCTCATCCACACATAATGCATTTCTTTATATTTTAATCTAGCTCTTTTCTTTGGTGTCAATCCTTTTGTGACTAGTCTAGATATCATATCACTCCTAATGTCACCCATCCAACCTAGCTAATCATCTTATTCTATCTCTTTGACTACTACTACTTTATCTCTTGGGGCTAAAATAACAAGGTTTTCACATGGGAATCTACCCTTTATAAGCTTAGTGGTACGTATTTCTACATAGAATTCTTGGATCTTTATCCATATTGCTCTATTTTCCCCCTCGTACACCATGCAACACATTAGATCAAACATCAATATGGACTATAATGATTTTTTTGTAATAGTAGTACCTTAGGGTTTTCATTATGGAAAACACCTATATTTTGATAAATGTATACCTTTCTTCATAGTTATAAAAAACCTAACTCATGAAGGATATCAAATACTCTTCATCTTTGATATTTTCTGAGTTAATGCTGTAACAATGCTTTCATTTGTTCTAAACACAAAGGCTAATGTATTTGGAGAAATCTTGATTGAAGAGGATTGAGGCTTTTATAAATGTATATTTTATATATTGATGGGAATTTTCACCATATTTATTTCACATAAAGGTAATGTATTTTCTCACCTTGGTGATCAGCCTGGCTAGTTGTGTAAAATTGGTTATGAACTTGGCTACAAATTGGACTTGACCTAGAAAGGATCAGATTCCTTTGATAAACATGGGTAAGGGGATCTCCTATATTTCTTTATCCTATTGGGATCTATGGATAGGCCATCCTTAGACATCACATGCCCTAGAATTTTTCCTTTGTAGACCATGAATATGGGATTCTTAGGATTAACTAAGATATCATGCTCCCTACACCTTTGTAATATAGATTCTAAGTGTTTATTAGGAGGCTAAGCATGCATGGTATATTTATTGAAGTGGTTGTAAGAAGGGTGGTTTATGGTCTCCATAACCAATATGAGGAGTTTGAACACCTCTCTCACCTCAATATGTTCAAGGGGGTATGTTATGAAGCCAAACTATGTTTTATGTGTAAATTTAACAAACACCTAGCATTTCTTCAAGGAAAACAATATTTCCCTCCTAAGGTTCTATACTTAAACCTAAAAAATACTAAATATAAAAATTAAATTACAATAAAACAAAGATGTAAGAATACAACCTAGGCTATATGCTTTTTTTATCCAATGATATGATAAAAGTAAATATTTTTTCTTTTCAAGATAAGGGTGCAAGAGATATATGCAAGCAAACAAGCCATCCTAAATGTAACTACATGTAACATAAATTTCTTGCCTATAGATTTTTTATTGATAAGATAATCCTATATAATGGTTAAATTAAACCCAAACTTCCTTTTGTTGAAAATTGAAACAGTTTGGGATTGGTTTTAGTTTTATGCTTTAGGTAAAATTGACCATCCGCTATGATTATTAGGTGGTCTAGTGCTCACACCTTGCATGGAGTGTATAGTCAGGAAGTTTAAGGAGAATTAGACATAGCTCTAGGGAAAACATAAAGGGTTTTTTATCAAGACTCACTCCTTGTTTGGATGTGATCTTAATGCACACTCCCTAAGATAGCCTACTCTACTAGGTTCTACCTAGAAGAAGGGATGAGAGAAAAAAAATAAAATTAGTTAGTTTAAACTATGGATGATGATACACCAAGAATCACAAGGGTCCTCTATGTACTAATGGGATGAATGGACACATGAATCAATTATACCAACAAGAATGAACATGACTCTATAAGGATATATCTCTTATGAAACTTGTGCGAAGACCAAGATAGACACTAGTCACAACTCCTCATATAAATTTACACACATACAAAGACTAGGAAATAAAGAAAATAGTTACAAATCCTCTCTATATATGTTATAAGTATTCATATACATATACTAAAAAGCAAAAGGCTTGCAGGCTTGTACATGAGTTGACTCAAGGCTCGAGTCTAGATCAATACACAAAAGAGATAAGAGAAAAACTCTAAGGCTAGATACTATGCATGAAAATATTGTTCTTCCTCCCTTTTATAGATACAAAATTGAATACTTTCACAACCTAACTCAAAATTCAAAAATCAAATCTTACCTCTAATTGTCCTGAGTGGGAACATCTCTATATTTTTTGGTTGTTGAGCTTGAGGTACTATGTTGCATTCATTCTTGGTAGATATAGAGCTAACCAAGGCATCTAATAACCAATTTTTTTGTAAGTAGAGTGGTGCCCCTAAAAAGTATCATTAATGTGCCTATTTTCATTGTGGGAACTTGAGCTCAAGTGGTTCTAACATTTTCTTATGAAGAAGTCTTATTGCTGATCCCAAGACAATGTGGGCCCCATCCATGTGCTTGTCTAGTTACTAAGTCATTGTTCCACTTGATATTTCACCAGATCCAATTGGTGTTTATGTCAGTCAATCCTTATTAAGGTTTTTTATGATTGAGGCCTTGTGTGTGGCATGAATTTTTAGATACCATTACCTTTCCTATTTTACCCCATCATACTATCTCTTCTCCCAAGGGCCAATTACTAGACTTTGGTAGCAACCTTTGCATTGAGACTTTTTTTGAGGACCTGATTGCTCTGGTAGTGCTTCCTTTATACTAGCTCTATTGTGGAATTTAAATTTGGGTGGGGGCTATCTTTGGATACCATATATAGTGAGAAACTCACTATAGTAATGATAGATCTTAGGGGATATCCAACCTACTAGGGATGAGGGACCCAAACTTGGCATCCTTATCTCTGGGTATAAAGTCAATATTGGAGCTTATTAATCAATTAGATGACATTAATTCACTCCTCTTCATAAGGAATCTTGGATTAGGTGAGGTGAAAATAGCTCTCCTTTAGCTCACAAAAATATTCCATGAGGTAAGAAATAAATTCATGCTTGGACTTATGGAGGAGCATTTTGAACATGACTATAGGCTTCACAACTAAGTTCACCTTGTCATTGATGGATGTATCTGGTGGTGTTTTGATTGTCACTTATTAGTTTAGCCATTGCTTATATTCCATCTTTGAGAGAGGCTCACCATCACGGTCCGAGGGAGGAGGAAATCTTGTTGACACTAGAGAAGAGACACGAGCTTTCAAATCTTCCATTATTCAATATAGGGACTCTATCTACTTATTGTATTGATGTGACACTTATTGACTTACCAAGAATCTAATGTTCCTATAGGTTATGTTATCCTCATCAGTATTTCCTATCGTCATCCATCACTGGTGATCGATATGTGCCAAGATGCCCTTGAATATCTGTGCTTCTTGAAACTTGAGACTGGTAACTTTCTCAAGCCATTCAGGCTCCTTGTTGGCTTTGAAAATTAGAGAGGAAATTGTTCAAATGAACTCAAATATTGGAAAAAGTTTTTAAATTTCCTGAAAAACCCTTCTCCATAATACCTGGTTGATCTTTGAGAATTGCTTTATGTTGCTTGATCCCTACTCTAATTTTTCCCCTTCTTCTTTGAACCTCCAACTTGGTATTCATATCCTTAAAATTTGTCATGAGGTGGGTTTATTTGGCCTCCAGTGCTTTGAATTTTATTTAGGAGGTTCTAAGCTTTTACTTAGTCATCTCAAATTCCTTCTCTTTCTTAGCTATCCTTCTTGTGACAACTATGTAGTTACAAGTTACCAGTTTTATCATTTGCTTAGAGATTTTGATCCTTTTCTCTAGCCTTGCATCCTTAAAGCTAAGCTTAATAGTTGACATCTAGTAATATTGAGCCACATATCTTCCTCTACCTTGAAATTGATATGCACAAAGTGAAACATTCTCAATCCATCCCTTTGAGGTAGGAAGATGGTCCTAGTTTATGTAGTGGTAAGATGCGTTGAATTTCATTCTATCTCTTGTTGCATCTAGTGTTGGTCGTAATATTGAGCTTACTAGAGATAAAATACCAAATCAAGGATTGAGGTTATGCTCTAGGGGTAGAGCATTTGTAGTTTATCTTCTAGAGGTAAAGAAAAAGGCTTTAGGAATGGCAAAGAGGATGGTTGGCTAGTTAGAAAGAGAGTGGAGGAGGCATATATGGTATTTGGAGATGGTATAGAGGCCATGGCAACCTAGAGTGATTAAAAATTAAAAGTGGGGGTGGAGTGGCTAGGATTGTGAATATGAGTTGAATGATGGAAGAAGTGCTTAGAGGAAGGATTTTTGAATGGAAACAGTAGTAGAGGAGGTGAATGATGGTTGGGTTAATGGGTAAACCCTTTCTAGTTTAGGTAGGACCTCCTTGGGGATACCCTTAGGACCCAAGGAAATTTATTTAGGGTTATTTTTTGACAAAAAATCCTTAATCTGAATCTTTTTCCTTTTTTGCTTTGTGGGATTCTCATCATTTGGGGATATTCTTCACTTATTTCATTAACTTTTCTCATGGCTTATTATTCTATGGTGATAAGGGCTTGGCCAAAGTAGTTGAAAACGGGGTTCACAAAATAATACCTTTGGTGATGTTTATTCCTTGTTTTAATGGTATTTTTGAAGGGGTCTAGGTGACAACCAAAGTAGGCCTTTGTTCCTTATTCGATTGGCACACTTGCCCTACTAGTAGCACTTGCTCGATTTCATCCCATTTGTTAATTTTTGAAGCATTTGTCTCATATTTTCCATTAAAATATTGGTTATTTAGGTTTTTTCTAGGTATTGATAGTGTATTATATTTGTTGTTTATAGATCCACAAGTCTTGAATCTTCTCCTTAGAGTATCCCTTTTGCTACAACTGCTCCATATTGTTCTTTGTAAACTTGTTCCTAGGGTCATTCTTTCCCTTGGGTTTGTAGAAGTCAAACCATGGCTCTATATTTTATGGATAGAATAGGAAAGACTCTTCTTAGTGTAGTAGATAGGAACCTTCATCAATACTTTAGGATATTTCTAGTTGTGGTATCACTAGGGGTTTGAACATTTTGGAATTTGTTATGTTGGAAATCCATGCTTGGAATAGGCCTTAAGGGTCAAACCACGTGTCCTCTAGAAACTTATGGATAATTTTTTTGATATTACTCTCTAGTAGAGGTATGTATTTACTTTTCAATTGGCATCCTCCCCTAGTGTTACTAATAATTTATAGTGGTTGTCCTTGATCTTCCTGTCACTATATACGAAAAATACGCTTTTGATATCATACTTTATTAAAAAGAACACTAGTTTAGAAAACCCATGCATTCATATGATTATGTAACTCTCTAGGAAGAAACAATCCCACTAGTAATCATGGCATAGCTTTTAGAACCACTTATATGGAATGCATTTAGGTTTAGTCCATTTTATGATGCACAATGTTAGCATCAATAAATCATCCGTAAAAGTGTAGGAGGAAGTTTGGTAAAAGACTCCCATCTAGATGGATGTGGGCTACCTTTGGACCATTTTTTCTTTAATATTTAGGTCCAAATTCTCATATAGCTAGCGATTCTAAGCCAGTGTGAGGTAGAAAATGTACGAAAAAAAATTGAAAGTCAAAATGAGTTTACAAAATTTTCTAGGCCTTCACAAATCTATTGGGCCATGTAGGCATTGAAGTCCAAGATCATATCCCTATGCTTGGATGCATACTTCAATGTGTGTATGATGCCTAGTCCTACTTGCATCATCAAATTTTCTTATTCAACACCAAATATAAACACAACCATACTAAAGATATCATGAGCATCATTTCTAAATGGTGACTAGTATAATGAAAAACTAGCATGACAAATTCCTTATTAGTAAGCTCTACATTCAAGGTCTTCAGTGGTTTTTGGTGTTAAGAATAGATAAAATTGATGGTAAAGGGGTTGAACTCCATCCCCTAAGGTACCAACAACATATCCTATATTACTTTAGCCAAGATTGTAATTTTGGAGTACCCATCATAGCTCATAACCATTTCGTGTTGTGCTTAGAGGTGCAAGTAGTACTGAACTTTGAGCACTAGTGGACTTAGGGTACCATATACTAGGCTAGGTAGGACAAACATATGCTAGTAGAGAAGGATTATTTCTCTTGGCCTTGGATTATTTAAATTGTGCCCTCACTTTGGATCTTAGTATTCTTGGACAACTTGGGATCGACTACTTTCTCTACTTAATTTTTCAAGAGGATATGGATCAAGGGATAATTTGATTTAGACTTGATGGGGATCCATTTATTAGTGTGGGAAAGAGTTACTTGGGTGGGCATAGCCTTATTTCTTGCTTCCATTGTGGCTAGGCCTTTAGTTCTTGTTGGTGTTAAGAATAGAGAAAATCAACGATAAAGAGATTGAACTCCATCCCATGAGGGACCATGAACATATCCTACATTGCCTTAGCTAAGATTGTAATTTTGGAGTGCCCATTATAGCTCACAACCATATCATGTTGTGCTTAGAGGTGCAAGCAACCATGAACTTTGGGTATTGGTGGACTTGGGATACCATGTATTGGGCTAGGTGGGACATCCATATTATAATAGGGAAGGATTCTACCACTTGGTCTTGGATTATTTGAATAGCATCCTCATTTATACTCTTAGTATTCTTGGACAACTTGGGATTGACTATTTTCTCTACTTCATTTGTCAAGAGGAATTGGATTGGGGGATCATTTGGTTTAGAATCAATGGGAATCCCTTTCTTAGTGTGGGAATGAGTTGCTTGGGCAGGTGTAGCCTTATTTCTTTCTTGCATGGTGGTTGGGCCTTCAGTGGTTGTTGGTGTAAAAAAATAAAGAAAATCAATGGTCAAGGGGTTGACCTCCATACCCTAAGGGAACATCAACATATCCTACATTTCCTTAGCCAAGATTGTTTTTTTAAAGCACCCATTATCGCTCATGATCATCTTGTATTGTGCTTAAAGGTACAAGCAATTGTGAACTCTGGGCATTGGTGGACTTGATGTACCATGTACTGGGTTAGGTGGGACATCTGTATTCTAGTAGAAAAGTATTTTATCTCTTGTTTTTGGCTTATTTAAATGGAACCCTTCCTTAAGATCTTAGTATTCTTGGACAACTTGGGATCAACTAATTTCTTTGCTTCATTTGTCAAGAGGACTTGTATTGGGGGACAATTTGGTTCATAATCAATGGGGATCCCCTTCTTAGTGTGGAAACAAGTTTCTTGGGTGGGCATAGCCTTATTTATTGCTTCCATGGTGGCTAGGTATCACTTTATAATTTTGGTCTTTTGGACTACATGCTCTCTCGATCCTTGGTGCATGATGGAGAACATTAAGAGGCCTGTAGTTTTAATAGGATTTATAACCATTACTATTTCCTATGCATACAATTTCTCCTTTCATCATGGTGGGATGGGATGGATAGAGCCATCCCTCAGGTTATTGAAGTTTCTTCGTTCATGTGTCACCCTTTTTTGTGATTGGCCAATTTTTGAATTTTATTGCCAAGATGTGACTTATCTTAATGTAAGCTCATTGTACCTAGGAAGGTTCATCATCTTAACCATTGAAATTTGATCAGATGACTAGTTTCTAATTCTCCCACTATAGTGCCATTTGAAGTGACATGCAAAGTGACAACTGCCCTCTTTTGAATGTGCATTTTGTTAGGGCTCATGGAAAATAATTTGGTAGTCTTTTATAGTATTTTTCTTTGGTTATAGGGCTCACAAAAATCCTTGTTCATCCCCCTCACTAATTTCCCATCATCAAATTAGTTTTATGGAACTAGTTCTGATTGATGATTTGGATTATCTTTGTGTTGCTTGAGGTTATACTACTTAACATATATTTGATTGGTGGGAGACTATTTGGGCCTTTGGGGTAACACAATATTGTTAGATATCTATGGAGGGTCATGTGTTTAATGATATTGCTCATGATGGAGGATTTTCCAAGTACAAGTTGTGAGGTAGCTCTTATGAACCTCTAATTATGCATGTTCCCTAGTCACTTCATGGTCCTTCCTTCACATGCAATTTTTTATTGATGACCTACAAAAGGGAAATAGGTGCTCATGAGTTATACCCTCTCTTGTGGTCTTAAATATTACAGACTCCATGAACTAGAAGTGATGATGAGAGGAAAGGGACTCAATATCCTCTTTCTAATTCCAAAATACTTTTACAAGGAAGAATAGGAGATCTTTATTTCTTTGTATAGAGGGTAGCATTGATCCCAATTTAACTTTCCTTGGAACCCATTTATTTATGGTGGAAGAAATAAATTTACAAGTTAGGCTTATTTTGAATATTTCCTCACCTACATGCAACACTACACCTTGGGTGGCTATGTGTGTTGTGAGGTGGGTGCTCATGTATTTGTGAAGGATCAAACTTATTATATCATATGAAATCATTATCTCTCATATTTGGAGGCCTTATCCATAAAAAATTTGCTCATTCATCTCTTTCTTTATTTATTTATTTATTTAGCATTAAGGATAATTTTTTAGGTAGATGCCATTGATCAAGATTGGTAGAAATTTCCCACTTGATGTGGATAGATCTATTATATTTTTTCAATTTGATCTTGGTGATGATGTGTGATCCACTCCAAATGGCTTCAAATTTGGTGTGTTAACCTAGTTTTTTGTGGTCTTCATCCCATTTGAGCACTAGGTCTCCAACCCAAAATTGTTGAGCCATAGCCTTTTGGTCAAAACATCTCTTTATATTCTCTTAATGTCTCTATAAGTTGTTTTTTTTTGCCTCTCTTTGTTCTTCTAGCTTCAATAATTTCTTGATCCTTAGCAATATAGTGTCGTGCTCTTGAAGATCTAAATGATGTAGTAGTTGTAGTATAGGAAGCTCAATAGATCTAGGGAGTTAGGATTCTTGACCATAGACCAAGGAGTAAGGAGATCACCTATCCATTTCTTTGGGTAATCCTATTTTCCCATAGAGATTTCTAGATGTGTAAGTACCACTATATTTTATTATTTGTACCAATAATTTTTATAATGTATAGTAGGTTCTTGTTGGAGGATTCAATTAGGCCATTACCCTATAGGTAATAGTTGGAAGAATCATTCATATAGATATCATATTCTAAATCAAATTGTCTTATCTCCATCCTAAAGAATATTGGCATGTTGTCTATTATGATGGTGTTGGCAACACCAAACTGGGTGATGATCTCATCCAGGAAGTGGACTATAATCTTACCAATGACTTCTTTGAGTGGGGTAACTTTTGCCTATCTTTTGAAGTAATTGGTAGTCATGAGGATCCATTGGTGGTCCTTTTTGGATGGTGATTTTATCACACCAATAAAGTCAAACCTCCATTGAGAGAAGGATTTATCAGCTATAATGAACTTAAGTGATAGAGGAGCATTTTGGTTCCCTCCATTGAAGAATTTACACTTTTTGCACTCCATATGCTAGTAGCATAAATGAACATGGTGGGAAAATAGTATCCCACTCTTATAATCTTCATTGTGGTTATATAAGTCAAGTAATATTTATTAAAGAACCCTTGATGGAATTCCTAGAGTAGCAAAGTAATTAACCAATTTCCACATATCTCAAGGGGATACCATCAAAGTTTCTCAAAAATAACACCTCTCCAATAAGGGCATAATGTGCATTTTGCAATTTGTATGCTCTCATTTTAGTTTGACTCAAGTATGAGGGATATCAACTTTGTTGTATGTAATAAATCTAGTATTATACCTAGTTTGAGTTCTATATTATGGTGATAAAATATATTTTATTTTCCTTTTCTATATCCATAATGTCTTGCAAAATATTTTGAAACAATGATCTATCTCTGATAAGTTTAGTATTTTGATTTTAATATCATATTCATTGATATCATGTGCTAACTCTTCCACAAACTATACCTCTTGTTGGATAAATTGGACAATGTGTTCATCGCTATCAAAAACTTATCAATATGTGTCATTATCTAGGATAGTCAACCTGATGATGACCTTGACATATTGGTTATTCCTTTGTAGGTCTTCTATTAGATTGAATTGGGCTCCAATGATTACCATACAGTTGATGTCTATATTATATTCTTGGAGAACTATTGATAGGTTGACTGCATCATATACCTCTAGCATATCCTAAACTCTATTTTAGTATGACTTAATTAGCCAATTATTAGCTAGAAAAAAGGCTTGAATTGTTTGATAATAAGCTTAGTGTCCTCATATATGTGTAATGCCTTTATTCCTATTATGGTTGCCATTTGGAGACTATGCACAAATACTTCATATTATACTATGTTGTTTGAGAAATTGAATTAGATCCAGTAAGCTTGTAGTGTTCCTCCCTTGGGTGATACCAATAAAATGCCAACCCCTACTTTGGTTCTTTAATTGGATCTTCAAAATATAAATTCTATAGTCTAATCATATCTTTTGAGGCTTTGGTAACATTTGGTAGGAAATACTTTTTGTGTTGGATCAGGTAGATGCCTAACCTAGTTGGTTCTTATCGATGCTTCGATATACCTAGGTATGAAATATGACCCTAGAACCAAGTTAATATTGGTGAAGAACATAAGCTTATACTGAGATGGGAGTAAACAATATAAGATAAAAATTTTTACTTTTCAATACAAATGATAACAACAATAATATAAAATCAATAAAAAATGCACACATCATCACACCCATGAGAGACATGATTTAACGTGGTTCACCCAATGTGGGCTACTCCATGGAGAAAATATTTCTTATAAATTTTTCTCAATGAATATTTTGGGAATCAACTCTCTATTACAATGTTTATGGATCTCTGTCCAAAGGAGACACCAATCCCCTTATGCTCTAGTTTGTGGATCTCTCTCCATAGGAGACCTCTATCCCCACTACTCTAGTTTGTGGATCTCTTTCTATAGGATAAATCTATCCCCTCTACTCTGGTTTGTGGATCTCTCTCCATAGGAGAACTCTATCCCCTCTAATATGGTTTGTATATCTCTCTCCATAGGAGAACTCTATCCCCTATGCTTTGCTCAACTATGATTAGATTTTATCATAAATCTAGTCTAATCTACTCATAAAACTATCTTCAACCTACTCACAAGTCTGCCTCTAACCCGCTCACAAGTTTGCCTCAAAACCTGCTCACAAATATGCCTCAAACCTACTCAAAATCTATCTCTAACCTTCTCACAAGTTTACCTCTAACATGCTCATAAGTCTACCTCAAACCTACTCAAAATATACCTCTAACCTACTCATAATCTACCTCAATTCTGGTCTAATACATGCTCATAACTGCTTATAACACATGCTCAAAAAGGGTTTCACAAAGATGCAAAAACTTATCTTCAAAACTAGCACAAGTAGTTCACAATCTCTAGCACAAATATCTCAAACTCTTACAACAATAGAAGAACAAATTGTTCTCAAAATCTATCCCAAATGTTTCTAAAACATTCAACTATAAAGCACAATCCTAACTCAAATATTTTCAACAATGCTTACCAAACAATCCTTTTATCTCCACCTTATGTTCCAAAAACATTCACTTCAACAAAACACTTTAAACAAGGAATGATGTGCCCATACCTCTTAATTTTCTCTTATGGAGACATGTCTTCAAAATCTATCTCATAAATAACTAAAATTTCTAATGCCACTTCAAGGGTTAGATTGCAAGATACTTTCTCAAAAAATCCACATGAATTTTCACCTTCAAAAATGCTCAATGAAATCTGAATTTGATATTCGATCACTCTTATTTTATCCTAAAAAATGAAGCATTAATATCCAACAAAACCTTTCATATATTTCTTTCACAATGCAAGAATCATAATAAAATATCAAGCAACTTATCACACCTTATTACTCCTAATATTGCAAAATAAAATTCAACCCAACAAAACCACAAATTTCACACATAAATTCCTTATACACCTTATACCTCCTACTTAAAATAAAATATTTTAATGCACCTTAATTTTTCAACAAGACCATAGCATCATTGATTTCATTTACCATACAAAACACTTAGCCAAAAAATCCTTGTTAATTCAACCTTAATTACTCCACGTTGTCCCATTTTTAATTCAAAATTTAAAATTAAAATGAACACCTTATGACTCCCTAGTAATTTCACATCAAAACAATAAAAATTAATTAACCCTTATAACTCCCTAAGTTGAGAACCATATTCATACCTTAAAAAATACTTTGCCCCAAGTGCTGCCACCACTAGTCAAACACGTGACTCCTCACTAGCCCCGCACCCTAGTACAAGGGTGAACACCATGTGGGATAACCACCTACACAAGCACAAAAGAGCATGTGCTCCTACTTCTTCACCAAAACCAGTGCAAAACCCTTGACCAAGCAAAAAGGACTCCCTGCGATTCAAACATCGAACCTACCACCTGCAATGTGCTCCGCAAGCCAAGCTTGCCAACTAGGCTATCCATCCTTGTTAGATGGGATCGAGCGCCCTTCATATTAACTACACATTACCATTGAAATTCGCAAAAGATTTTCTCTGCCTCCATTGCTTGCTGAACGAATAACAAATATAAGATATTAATTTTTGGGGATAATAAAAAACTTTGGCTTGCAAAACATTAACCCTTTTATACACTTTTGCCCTTTGACTTTGGACGTCGGCTCAACTTTGAAAAATACCTCCATGCAAATTCAAATTTTGGTGCCATCTAAACCTTTTAAAAATATTATAATAATTTAAATCTAAGGTAGATTTAAATATTATAATTTATATTTTAACTTTGGGCCCTTTTAATTTTTAATTATTATAATTATTTAAATCTTCATAGATTTAAATATTATAATATTTTTTTCTTCTTGGACCTTTTCTTTGGATAAAAGTCTTTGCCATCATAAAACATCTTCCTTTTTCTTTTGCAAATGCCACCATGATAAAACCATTAAACCTTCATTTTATTTGACATAAATGACAACCAATGTCATTAACTTATGCCATTAATTCTTTGATATCAATGACACCAATATACTCAAAATTTTCAACAATTGGATAATCTAGAAATGCTTCTAGATCATCCTCTAGAGAAGTCCAAATCCTTGAAAAAGAGAGAAAGCAAAAGGGATGAGAGAGAAGCATTATAAATACTGATTAAAATATAGTCAAAGCTCAACTAACAACATTATTTTCAACATGCATGAGCATAGATTGGTTAATACAAGCAAATCCTAAAAATCAATTCAGTTGAATCTATGAAGAAACCATAGAAAGCACAAATACTATAAAATTCCCGATACTCTGATCAAAGAAAGCCAAACCATTTTAATCCTAAAAAAATTTACTTCAACTCTGAATTGAAATAATCCAAAAAACTTAAAACCTAACAAAATTTCCTCCAATAAAAACTATAGCAAAATTATATGAACACAAAATAGACGCATACAGAGGCAGAAGAATTGACAAAAATTGCTTTTCTATTGATTTATTTTGATACAATATTTACAACTTTTAAATTGCCTCAAGTGCTTTGGTAGAAATTTTACAAAATCTCTTTATATATGATACAATATTTTTTGATAAAGGAACGGGGTCTTCCAGATCTTCAACAAGGTACAATGTCCTTCAATCTTCTGCTACAACTTCAAAAAGGTGAGTGGGCTTTGGTATCCAACATGGGACCACTCTAGCTCTAGCAGATCTTGCAATATACCTGTCTTCTACACACAAAATTCCAAAGGGGGTTAGTAGCATCTGCAGATATAAATGAAAGGATGATGCTATCAAAAAGAAATACTGCATATGGAAAGCATGTAAGATAAAAGACATAAACAAGTAAAAATATAATGCCTTGCCAAATTACAACTTTACTGATCGGGTTACTTTGTTACGCTCAAATTTGGTAAACCATGGGTGTGCGGTGAGGGCTTTTGAACTACACATATGCGGTGGGGAAACTGCATGGTTGTGGTTTTGATTATGAAATCGTAGACTAACATTTTGCTTTGAATAATAGATCATCTTGAAAAATGGACCTCCGAGCTTTGGTGATGGATGTCTCTCGAAATGCACATAGACGTTTGAATCTATTTCAGTAGCCTGGTGGTATCAATATTTAGCTCTCTCAATTTAGTGGGGTGAAGGTGCCTTTATAGGTTCCATAGGGTTTTGGAGGGAATGAGAGATGGCAAGTCTAGACTTCCAAGTGGTAATCCTAGGCTACCAAATGGAGGGGGCAGTTACAGTGAGTCACCTAGTGTGCCTCACTTAACTGGGGTGATGTGGTTGCAAGTGGAGTGATGTGTGGGATTTTACCCCATGTGAAGGGACAAAGGGGAAAAGGGTGGATGAGATGTGACAAATATTTTGGCTGAGGTGGCTAGGACACATGTCTAGTGGGTAGGTAAGGTATCCTAGGCTAATTTTCTAGATTTAATAAATTTGGAAAATAGGATAATGATGCAAGATTTATATGCCTAAGTCTAAACTTAGGTATATAAATTTATTATATAGGATTTGATGTGGGGTGGCAAATGTGATGTTATGAGTGACCAAATTTTGGTATCTACAAATTTTTTTACTACATTGTGTGAAACACGATACAATGCAAATACCAATGACACCTTTATTTATTGGATGGATGAACTCAAGTCTTCTCGATGCACAAGATTGAATGATAATTTTTTTTTGAAAATTTTGATTTGTTTGTTTACCCCCTCAATTGGTGAATGGGTAAAGTATGAAACCCATAAGCCAATTGACTAAATTTGGATGATTAGGTGATGCGAGTTTTTGGTTTATGTGAATGTGATGTCTGACATGGCCAAATTGATATCCCAAGTTTGGGATTGTTTGCATCTTGCAAATTTGCTTTTGGTTTCGATGAGGAACAAAATTTTGTGGTAAAATATTCGGTTAGTTTTGGATTTATTTTTCTACTTTGACTTTCATGAATTCCTTTCAAATGATTGTTTCAAGGAATGATTCGTTCATAAATTTAATATTCCAACGATCTTTGATTACACCATGATTTGTTTTTTTTTTTACTTTTGACCCAATGGAAGGGTTAAGGATAACCTCTTGTAAATTTTACTTGACTCAACTAATGACCAAGACTTAGGTTTTAGTTGATTTAATGGCACAGTGATTAATATGAATTAGTGTCCTTATTTTGGGTTATCCATCCCACCAAAATGTATGGATTGCTAGTCGCTACAACTGCTAGGTTTCTAGGTTAAACGACTTGATACAAGTATTACTAGATGTTTATGCTGGTGATTTTGATGATGATGTTGTGAATGAAGTGTATTTATTTGTTTTTTAAAATTTTTTTAAACAAAACACGTGTGTAGTTTTGTCTCTTTTGCACCACGCGTCCGCATTGTGCACCGTAACTGTGGGTCTATGGTTTGGCACATTTTTCAAAATACGGATGCACATTTTGCATTGCAAACCATGGGTTGGTGGTTTTGTGCACTCCACAAAATCTGGGTGCACAATTTTCACAATAAAAAGTGGCTATATAAAGGTTCACGGGTCGCTTTCATTTCATTATTTTATTTTCTAGCTGTGAAAGTTGCTCTGGTGCTTGTGAGGATGAGTGAGATGGAGGTCGACAAGGGGAGTGGTGGTGGTGCAATATGGATGTGGGAGGTGGTGGCCCAGATGGAGCATAATTTGACGTCTGTTACACCAAGGTAGGTGTTCTAAAATCTTAGTTTGGATGTTATTTGTGTTCTTGCCTATTTGTTTGTTGTTTTTTTTCTTTTTTTTTACAACCACTAAGAGGGGCTGGAAAAATTTTGTTTGTTTTAATTTTTTGTTTTCACAACCAGTAAGAGGGGTTGGAAAAATTTTGTTTGTTTTAATTTTTTTTTGTTTTCACAACCACTAAGAAGGGCTGGAAAAATTTTGTTCATTTTTTTTTGACAACCATGCATGGGGTAGGTTGAAAGTTTTTTTTTGAAATTCTATGTATTGTGACATGCATGGGGTAGGTTGGAAGTTTTTTTTTTTTAAATGCTATGTATTGTGACATGCTTTATTTTGTATGTTTCTTATTTTGAGATGCAATTTGCTCTAAAATGCAATATGTTGTTTTTTTTGAAATGTAATATATTATATTATGCAATATTGTTGTTTTGTTTTTGAAATATGATGCATTGACTTTTCCTTTGTTTTGTTGTAGATTAAGCTCATTATCGCTAGGCATCGATGCCCTTGCACTATCTCAAAAGTGCAAAAGGCTCTCACAGTAAATGATTGGAAGTTATTTGAGGCTATGGGCTTGGACGGGTGTGGACTAATTGAGATAGTACAAGTAGGATGAGGTACTTTTATCTGTACTCATCGAGAGATGGGACCCAGATAGAGGTTATTTTTAGCTCCCAATAGGGGAACTCACTGTTACTCTGGAGGATGTATACCACATTTTCAGAGTGCCTATCGAGGGTACACCAGTGAGGATGGGCCATAAAAAGGAGGAACTCATACCTATCTATGGTGATATTTGGTATGTGGACTGTAGTAAGGGAGGCATCCCCTACCTTAAATTGTTCAAGGGCAAGAAGTTGGCCATGGTTCTTACTTTCTTGATGTGCATTCTGGGCAACATGGTGTTACCTAATAGCATGGGATCAAGGATCCCATGGAACCAGGTTTCTATTATCTTGCAGTTGATGTTTGATCCACAAATATTGGCATGGACTCCTACTCTCTTATGCCAGTTATACAGTGAGATTTATGAGGTGAAGAGGTGGGAGTGGAAAGGGCTTAGCTGCAACTTGTTGCTTCAAATTTATTCTTGGGATTACATCAGAGTGGGTCATCCTAAGGGGCTACCTTGTGCATGTGATCCTATACTTGTGCTTTTCACTAATGGGTTAGCGAGGAGTATTCTCCCATACATCCTTCTATTGAGGCTGCTATATACAAGAATAACTTCAATGGCCTAACTAGGGATGAAATTTGTTGGTGATCATGGAGGGGCATGGCTTGGGAGAGATATGCTGTTGAGCTTCATCATATTAGATGGGGAAGATGGTTTATGGTAATCCATACGCGAGATATGGAGTACATCTAGTTCTCATAGGTTCTGAGGTAGTTTTGATTAGTTCAAGGAGTTCCAGATGCTATTATGATATACAAGAAGTGGGGTGATGAGCTAGACCTATCCATGAATCCAAAATTTTAGACTATTGATAATGCGAGTGATGATGCAGCTATGGAGATGTCTGATACAAATGATGTAGATACTATTTTATATTATAATGTTTGGTTTTCAAATCAACCTCCTTGGAGGTCGATCTAGGTAGTGGATGATGTGATCAGTGGTGATGAGCTAAATACTGGTGATCAAGCTCCTAGGTGAGTGAAGCACCATCGAGGTAGTGGTGGTAGGAGGTAGTTTGCTGTAGACATACAATAGTTAGAGATTGATGTTGGGCATGACGAGAGTGATGGGGATGATGGGGATGGAGGTGATGGAGGCCAAGGAGATGGAGGTTATGGAGGCAAGGGAGATGGGAGAGATGTAGGGGATGGAGGCTAGGGATTGTAGGATGTTCCTCCTCACCATATGGAGGAGTGGGGGGTGTTGTAGATGTAGTGGGATATTTTGGATGAGGAGGTGATGAAGCTTAAGGGTGAGATGATCTTGCTTCAGGGTAAGGTGGCTGAGATGTAGGGTGAGGTGGATGAGCTATAGAGTGGACTGGGTGAGAGTGATGCCATTGTAGCTCAAGATGCAAATATTTTAAGGCTACAAGGTGAGTTGGATGGACTACGGGCTAGGCCAGCTAGTGGTGATGCTAGTGCTACTATTACATCTCTTAGGGCTAAGATATCCCAATAGGTAGCCTATGAGGGATAGGATTTAGATACAACTCAGATACAAACATGGTATATGGAATCCTTAGAGGACACTTTGCACCAACATAAAATTTTGCTACCACTTCAACCTTCTTCTTCTTCTCTTTTAGGATCCAGTAGGTGGAGTGAGTCTAGGCCAGATAACTCCAGGTCTCATCGACCATCTAGATCACATGCTCCTTCTAGGTCATCAGTACATGGGCCTCCTAGGGGTCATGGGGGCACTAGATAGTAGCACCTTATTACCTCTTTTTGTAGTTTTCTATTTTTTTTTTTGTTATGAGCCTGAGTGCTCTGATGTATATAGCCTGCAGGTATTTTGTACTATGCAATTCATATATATACATGGCTTTTATTATGGTTTATGTTGTGCAATTTATTTTTATAATGTTATGATGATTAATGCATATGCTCTAATTATGATTTGGTATCTTTAGAATTAGCTTGAGCAACATGTCTTATTTTTTGATTAGGAACATAGATAGATGATATTATATGGATATTATAATGTGTAGTTACTATTATGGTTTTATGTGGTGGATGAGCTGAGGTGTTTTTCAAAGACTCAAACATCCTAGTGATTCAAACAAACCCATTTATATTTCATGGATCTTCTTTATGCAAGGGTAGTCCTGATGTTTTCAAATTTCTCAAAGACCAACTTTGCGTGCAATGATCGTTCATTTCCCATTATGATCTAGGTCAAACTGATTGTTCGTAACTTATACCAATAAGCTAGCTCATCCAAGAGCGACCTTAGGTCTATACAAAAGAAGGCCACTAATGTAATAGATATGGTGCCATGCATAAGGATATCTCATTGTCAGGTGGGATTCATTCATCCCATTACTGTAATGAGGATCATCCCACGGTTTTAGAGACACCAAGAGTTCTAGGGATTCAAGCTCATTTTCTTATTTTATTGCATTTTATTTTTAGGATTTTGTTGGACACTTGCTCATTTTAGTAGAAGCAAGGGGATTTATTGCTTACACTTGCTCATTTTGAGGAAGAGCAAGGGGATTTTTATTGCTTTGATACATTTTTTGAGATTTTGTTTTTCTTGCCCACTTTGAGGAAGGGCAAATGGGGAACTTATTGCTTTGAGGTTTTATAGGATGCTTGCTTGTAGTGAGGGCAAGGGATTTTTATCTATTTTTTTTGGGATACTTGCTCGCTTTGATGAAGAGCAAGGGATATTTTTCTTTTGGGGATGTAGGATCTTGTCCTTTTGCCAATTCTGTAGTATTCTAGACCATGTGCATAATTGGATGAGCAGGGGAAACCTTTCACTTATGACAATATCCAATTTCTAATTTTTTATTCGTAAGACTCACAATATTTTATTATGTGTTTGATTGTATTTGGTCTAAGAGGAGTCTGAATGACTAGGAATGACTTGTTGCATCTAGAGATTGCTCACCTTTGAATCAATTTTATTCAAATTACTAGGAGTAGCTGAGTGATTGAAAATATTGAAAATTGCTTAGTGGTTGATGTGGCACATGAATTGTGATACTTTCGATTCAATCTTTTGATAGTTAAAAGATGTTAGAGTTACTATAGTAATTCTATGTTATTCCTTTATTTATGTTAGAATTATGTTGTTAGGTTAGTTGCGCTATTGTTAGCGTACATAATATTTGGTTTATTTTATTTAGACCTAAGCTGTTAATTAGATCCTATGATTACGAGCTAATCTGAGCTCTCCATGTATTATTTATACGGATTCTGATTAATAGAAATTGTTCGCTTACTCTAACATGGCATCAGAGCCAGAAGCGTGAGAAGAGAAAGGAGGCAGCAAATTATTTGCAGAGTTGGGCTGAAGAAAAAAAATAGTGGAAGAGCTGGCTGGAAATTTTTTTTTCCGCACATAGTTTGTTGTGCGTTTTTCTATGCAAAGATCACGTCCTGCGATCTTTAAAAAAAATTTTAAATTTTTTTTTTTGCACTTTCACGCATAGTGTTTTTTTTTCTGTGCGCAGTGCATTTTTCTGTGCACTCTCACGCATAGTGCCCTCCCCTCCCGCCCACCACAGACCGCAATAAAAAAAAATGTCGCGCGCAATCGCGCGACGTTCGACGGCAATTCCTTGAAAAAAAAAAAAACATGTCGCGCATCCGCGCGACGTTGGGAGGACCATCCCCCCAACACGTCGCGCAGACGCGACGTTGGGAGGCCCCCATCCCCCCAATCCCGTCGCGTAGACGCGACGTTGGGAGGCCCCCCCTCCCCTCCCTCAACACGTCGTGCATCCGCGTGACGTTGGGAGGCCCCCCTCCCCCCCAATCCCATCACGTAGACGCGATGTTGGGAGGCCCCCCTCCCCTCCCTCAACACGTCACGCATCCGCGCGACGTTGGGAGGCCCCCCCTCCCCCACCAACCACGTCGCGCTTCCACGCGATGTTGGGAGGCCCCCCTCCCCCCTACCACATCGCGCATCCGCACGACGTTGGGAGGGCTCCCCTCCCCTTCCCCGAGGTCGCGCTGCAGCGCGACACGCGCGACTATCATGATAGTCGAGGTCACGCGCTGCAGGTGCGACCAGGCTGCAGCAGTGGTGGCTGTAGGCCACCCCACCACCACCAGTAGGGGAGGTTGCAGCTGTGGCCCTGCTAGCCACTGCCAGCAGTGACGAGCAGCCACAACAATAGCCACGGCCACTTGCCGCTGCCAGGAACGGAGAGGAGGAGGCACGCTCCCCGAGAGCAGTAGGGCTGTCGGGACCTCCTCAAATACGAGGGGGCCCCTGATCCTATCGGATCAGCCCGCTAGTCCACCTGGTGGTGGACTGTGCGGTAAGGCTCTGGG
This sequence comes from Wollemia nobilis, assembly GCA_028583015.1. NCBI lineage: Eukaryota > Viridiplantae > Streptophyta > Pinopsida > Araucariales > Araucariaceae > Wollemia > Wollemia nobilis. The sequence continues at coordinate 923,630 of JAQPPZ010000220.1, read as the reverse complement.
AGCCTGCAGGTCGCGGGTTCCAATCCCGTCGACCCCCCTTCAACAAAGGTAAAAAATTTTTTCTTCCGCATATTTTTTTTCAATTATTTTATTTCCTAAAGTTAAAACTTTAATTTTTAATTTTAATTTATTTTCTATAGTTTAACCTTTATAAATTAAAATTAAATTTTTTAATTTGATTTTAATTTCTTTTTAAAGGTTTTTTAAAAAACTATATAAATTAAAATTAATATTTTTTTTTAACTTTAAGGTTCTAAAATAATTTTTTGAAAAATCATTTGTGGAGAGATTATTTTTTTTTAAGATAAAAAGAAGGGGGGTATTTTTTTTCAAAAATCAAAGGGGGAAAGTGAGTAATTTTTTGAAAAGCAATTTTGGCATTATTGTAAAGGTGCATTTTCGGCTGCACCCGACACCTAGTGGGTTATTCCTGTGGGCACTTTTTTTTGTTGTATGTTGCATATTTGTTTTTTGCACTATAACATTAAAAGTTAAAATCAAATTCACTCCCTAAGTCCCCGAAATAATTAAAACCCATCCGTGCAATTTATTGCACTGCAACGTTCGGTATTTGTGATACCTCTGGCCAACACTTACAGGTAAAGCTGTCGTGATTGCGCTATTGTATCCGCCGCCTAATATAGCTACCAAAACGACGTCTGAGCTTGTTCTCTATAAATCATCGGGGAGAGATAAGTTTGCCATTTTGCATTTTTTTTACTCCATCCATTACCCTAATAGTTCTTGTGTTTAGGCGTAAATCCTGACGAGAGTTCTGAAATCCAAAGTGTTTAGGGGAAGTTACGCCCCACGCATGCGGATTGCAGACTTTCTATGGTAGGTGCCATCAACAAGACTATTCCCTTTCAGTACTGCTTATGTACCACGTATCGTATGATCTCTAAAAATTACCTATAGTTTCCCTCACGTAAGGGCGGGTGATTTTTTATTGATCTTTCTAAATACCTATAGTTTCCCTCACGTAAGGGCGGGTATTTAGTATGGTATAACGGCCTAGCAAAAGGTATATCGAAAGGGGGACCAATTGGTGTTATAAGGAACCTTCATCATGTCTACAAAACTAATGACTGATTCTCATCAGTTGTTGAAAGGTCCTAATTACACACCATGGAAAAATAAGATGAAGGCCATCCTAGCAATGGATGACTTATGGGATGTTGTATCTGGAGCAACAACCAGACCTTCATCTGCTGCTGGTGCTACAGCTCCATCTACTGCTCAAAGAGACTTTGATAAGCTAGACAACAAAGCAAAAGTGCTCATCTTGCTTGTTGTGTCTGATGAAGTCCAACCCCATATTGCTGACTGTGCAACTAGTAAAGCGGCATGGGATGCCCTTAATACTATATATGAGGGAAAGAATGATTCCACCATTCTATTTCTTCAATCTCAATTACACAGTCTAAGCATGAAGCAGGGTGAGACAGTTGAATTCTTTCTTTGCAGAGTTTCTGAATTGAAAGCAAAGTTGAATTCTTTGGGAGAACCAATTGAAGACAAGCTCCTTACTTCAGTTGTATTGAGAGCTTTACCTGATTCTTATCGGGTGTTGATCACTTCCCTTCATGTATCACAATGGAAAGTTACTTTTGTAGAATTGGTTAATATGCTTCAAGAGGAAGAGGCATGCCAACTACAGTGAGATGATTCTTCTAACACTGCTCTCTACATCAACAGGAAAGGACAAAACTAGAAGAAGGGTAATTTTTAGAAGGGAGGGAATTCACAAAAGGATTCAAAAGGGAAACAAACTCAACAACCTCAATAGAAAAAGAGATATTGCAAGATCTATGACAAAGAAGGTCATGATACAAACAGATGTTGGCATAAGAATAAGCAATCAAAACAAAAAGGCCGAAACAAACCACAAAAGAACAAACAACAAGTGAATGTTGTTGTTGAAGAATCTGACACGGATTCTGAGAGAGCCCACAAAGTTCTCATGACTACCACAGTGTCCAAGCAGATGGATCCTATATGGTATGTTGATTCTGGAGCCAATAAGCACATGACTGGTGACAAATCATGGTTTGAGTCTTTTGAGGCCAAAGAGGGCAAACCTGTCACTATTGCTGATGATAAAACCTACAAGGTTCAGGGAGAAGGCACTATTTCAGTCACTCTTCCTGATGGCAAGTGTCAGATTGATAAAGTTCTCTATGTTCCAGGATTGGCAAACAATTTGTTGTCAGTCACACAAATTTTGGACAAAGATATGGTTGTGAACTTTAGTGTTGAGGGAGGCAAGAAGTGTTGTTCTATTACCAGAAGGGGTAAGAACATTGCAACCGCTTCATATAAGCATGGCTTATTTGCCTTAGATACTATCTCTACTCCACATGTTGCCATGACAGTCTCTACAAAGGAGGCAACTTCCCTATGGCACAAGAGATATGGACATTTGAGTTCTGGTTACTTACTTGAGTTAAGTAAGTATGAGATGGTAAAGGGTCTTCCTTCCCTTTCTACCACTTTACCAGTTTGCTCTGACTGCTTGGAGGAAAGCAGCATAGAGTGCCTTTTGAAAAGAGCTCTACAAGAGCAAAGAAACCTCTAGAGTTGGTTCATACCGATCTATGCGGTCCCTTCACTCCCAACAGTTGTGGGGGTAAGAGGTATTTTTAGTTATTTGTGGATGATTACTCATGAAAGATGTGGGTATTCTTTCTTCAACTAAAATCTGAAGCATTTGGCTTCTTTCAACAATTCAAGAAATCTGTTGAGAAGGAGTCAGGGACTTCTATAAAGACCCTCCGCTCAGATCGAGGGGGGGAGTTCACCTCTAAAGAATTTTTTGCATTCTTGAAAGAAAATGGGATCACAAGACAGTTAACTACTGCTTATACTCCTCAGAAAAATGGAGTTGCTGAAAGGAGGAATCGTTCCATCATGGAAATGGTTCGTTGCATGCTCACAGGAGCTAGACTTGAGCAACTATATTGGGCAGAAGCTGTCACCACAATAGTATATCTATTGAATAGGGCACCCACAAAGGCCCTACAAGGAATGACTCCACAGGAAGCATGGAGTGGTAGGAAACCCTCCATTTCTCATCTACGCATTTTTGGATGTAAAGCTTTCATGCACATACCAAAAGAGAAAAGGAAGAAGCTAGATGAGAAGACATTGAAGTGTATTCTTCTTGGCTATGATGAGCACTCTAAGGGTTATCGTTTGATTGATCCCTTGACCAAGAAGATTCACATTAGTAGAGATGTAGTTTTTGATGAGGCTTTCACATCAGCAAACACATCAGATGTATACCTAGACCTTGTGGAAACTCAGGTTGTTAAATCTCCTTCATCAAAGGTTGGAGGTTCTTCTGGATCTTCTTCAACACCTAAGAAGAAGAATCCAAAGTGGTATACAAATACAATCAAAGACTCTAAGCTATCTACTCCACCAGATTTGACTTTGGATAGGCCTCGTACTCGCAGCATGGCTCGACAGGAGAAAGCTGCAACAGAGAATACTGGGGTTGATGATCTGTGTCAATCTTTTGAAGAACTTTCTGTAGATCCAGCGAGAGATACAGAAGATATGGATATTGATAGTGATAAGGTGTTTATGTCTTCCATAGATGATCTTGAACCTGCATCAGTACAAGTTGCTCTCGGTGAGCCTCAGTGGAAGGTTGCTATGGATGCAGAGTATAAGTCTTTGATGAAAAACAAAACTTGGAAGCTTGTCGATCTGCCACACGAAAAGAAGCCCATTGGCTACAAATGGGTGTATAAAGTCAAGTACAAAGCAGATGGGACAATTGATAAGCATAAGGCCCGTCTTGTTGCAAAGGGCTATGCTCAAAAGGAAGGCATTGACTACGAGGAAACTTTTGCACCTACTGCTCGGATGACAACAATTCGAGTTATTTGTGCTATGGCAGCACAGTTTGGGTGGAAAGTTCATCATATGGATGTCAAAAGTGCCTTTCTGAATGGTGATCTCCAAGAAGAAGTCTATATGACTCAGCCAGAAGGATTTGCAGTGGAAGGCCAACAGCAAAAAGTTTGCAAATTGGTCAAATCCTTATATGGCCTGAAACAAGCTCCTCGAGCTTGGTATATAAAAATGGACAATCACCTCCTACAGCATGGTTTTAAGAGATGTCCGTCAGATGCAAACCTCTATTTCAAGAAACAGGGGTTCCTGAGATAGTGTTGCTTGTACTCTATGTTGATGATCTGCTCATTACAGGGAGTTCAAAAACTATGATCTCTACTGTCAAAAGAGACTTGTGTCAATATTTTGAGATGTCAGATCTCGAACTTCTCCATTACTGTCTTGGTCTGGAATTCAGCCAGAAGGAGCACTCCATCAAAGTGTCTCAAAAAAAATATGCCAAGACATTGTTGGAAAAATATCGCATGACTGATTGCAAGCCAATGGCAACTCCGATGGAGACTGGACTTCAGTTATCGCGATATGATGATTCACCTCAGGTAGATGGTACTCTCTATCGACAGTTGATTGGGAGTCTCATATATCTGACCAATACTAGGCCAGATCTCGTATTTGCTATCAACTATCTTTCGAGGTTCATGCAGGAGCCTAAGACCACTCATTGGAAAGCAACAAAACGTGTTCTTCACTATGTCCGTGGCACAATGGAATATGGCCTAGAATACAAGAGGAACAACAAATTCTTCTTGCAAGGATACATGGACTCCGACTATGCCGGATCATTTGATGATCGCAAGTCAACTTCAGGATATATTTTTCATCTAGGATCCGGTCCTGTCTCTTGGCACAGCAAGAAGCAACAGGTGGTTGCTATTTCATCAACAGAGGTAGAGTATCGCATCGCACGTGAAGCTGTGTGCGAAGTGATATGGTTGCGTCGCATTCTGACAAGTATGGGTCATCCATCCAAATCTCCAATACACTTGTTTTGCGACAATCAGGGTGTTCTGAACCTAGTCAAGAATCCAGTCCATCATGAAAGAACAAAGCACATTGACACACAATGTCATTTCATTCGAGATGAAGTTTCGAAGCACCGAATTCAGCTTCAGCACATTCCCATCGATGCTCAAGTTGCAGACATTTTCACTAAGGCACTTGCACGTGTCAAATTTGAATTGTTTCGCAGCTCTCTTTGTATTGCAAAATGATGTAATCAGGGGGATGTTAGTACAACTAGTAGTTCTTATATTACATAAATAATGTAATAAGGGGGGATGTTAGAGTTACTATAGTAATTCTATGTTATTCCTTTATTTATGTTAGAATTATGTTGTTAGGTTAGTTGCGCTATTGTTAGCGTACATAATATTTGGTTTATTTTATTTAGACCTAAGCTGTTAATTAGATCCTATGATTACGAGCTAATCTGAGCTCTCCATGTATTATTTATACGGATTCTAATTAATAGAAATTGTTCGCTTACTCTAACAAAAGATACACAAAAAATAGTTAGTGGCCACATAATTGTTATTGCTAACAATTATACGGTATCTATCCTACTTCATGTGAGTCCCTTAATTAGGAAAATATTATAGGGAAAGTTGCATATTATTGTGGATTAATGGATTGTTAAGTGATGTTGGATACCCCTGATTAAGGCAACAAGACATGGTGGGCCAGCGATCGTCCAATTTAACCAAATGATCTAATGTAATGAATGGTATAAACAAAATGCCTATATGGAATGCATGGATGGATTTATGAGATGTAAATGAAATATTTTTGATATTTTTGTTTTTTTTTTAGCCATGTATATGTACATATATATAAACTGCATTATGCATAAAATGCCTTTAGATGTATTATGTTCAATGGCTCAGGTTCCAATACTCCTTCCAAGTTGGCAAGTCTATACGTTCCTGGACCCAACTTCTGTTTGACAATGTATGGACCTAACCAATTAGCCATGAATTTATCTCTCAAGTGTGGCAATGCATTGGTATTTTGTTGATTCTCTTTAAGCATGAGATATCCCACTTGAAATTCATGAGGATGGACTTTTGCATTGTAAGCATGTTTGATTCGGTCTTGATATACTCGTAGATGTTCCAAGGCATTGATATACCTTTCATCAAGGAGTGTTAATTGGTCAAGATGTGCTTGTCTAGCTATGTCATCATCCATGAATTCTTGCAATGTAACTCGCAAAGAAGGGATCTCTAGCTCAAGAGGTATGATTGCTTCTATGCCATAGACTAGTGAAAAAGGTGTTGCCCCCATTGGCATTCTGATGCTTGTTCGATAAGCCCATAGTGCCAAGGGGAGTTGAGTGTGCCAATCTCTATGATTTTCTTTGACAAGTTTCTTGAGAATGGCTATCACTATCTTGTTGGTCACTTCAGCTTGTCCATTTTCCTATGGGTAGTAAGGAGTCAAGAAACTATGTTGGATATTGTACTTGTTGCATAAGGCTCGAACATCCTTGTTCTTAAATGACTTGCCATTATTAGAAATGATCTTGGAAGGAATCCCAAAATGATAGATAATATGCTAAAGTATAAACTCCGCTATTCGAGGTCCAGTCGTAGTGGTCATTGGAATTGCTTCGACCCATTTGGTGAAGTATTCTATGGTAGTTATGATGAATTTATGTTGTCTTGAAGAGGTAGGTGAAATTTTGCCAATCAAATCTAGGCCCCATTGTGAAAAGGGCCAAAGGCTTTGAATGGGTTGTAAAGCTTGTGATGGTACATGAGTCAAATTGGCGTGATGTTGGTATTTTTGACATTTCTTAACATATTGACAACAATCACTTTCCATGGTGGGCCAATAATAACCCATGCGCAAAATGCGCTTTGCAATGGCCATTCCACTAAAGTGGCCACCACAAGTACCATCATGGGCTTCCATTATAGCTCATTGTGCCTCAACGGGATCTAGACATCTAAGTAGGACTCCATCATAGCCACGTCTATACAACATGTCCCCCAAGAGAGTAAAATGAGCTACTTTTTGTTTGAACGTTCTTTTTGTAGTTCATGTCATTTCTATTGGGAGGGTCCCAGACTTGAGAAAGTCTCTGATCTCATCAAGGTAAGAATTGTAGGGTTTCGCATGGACCAAACAAACACTCTTCTCACCTTTAGACTCTGCTCGTTTGATTGTTGACTTGGACACTATTGTTATGATAAGTGGTTGGACTTCTCCATGTTCATTCTTAGGAATCAAGGATCCCAAAGAAACCATTGCATCCACAAATCTATTAGTCGAACGAGGCAAGTTACTAATTTCATACCAGTCAAATTTCTCTAGCAACTTCATTGCTACTTCGTGATATTGTTTCAAGATTGGTTCCTTGCATTGGTATTCTCCTTTCACTTGATAAATGACAAGTTGAGAATCACCAAAGATGCTTAGTCATTTAATGCCCATAGCTATAGCTGATTGAAGCCCCAAGATTAGGGCTTCATACTCTGCATTGTTGTTTGTGCATGGGAAGTCGAGTTTGAATGATAAAGGAATCAAAATTCCTTCGGGTGTGTAAAACATGACTCCAACACCTTGTCCTCTTTTGCACTTTGATCCATCAAAGAACATTGTCATGTCAATATCATCCTCGGGAGGGACTAACTCTTCTTGTTCATTGATAAAAAATATCGAATCATCTGGAAGCTCAATGATAAGTGGTTTATCATTTGGTAATGGAGCTTCTACAAGTTGATCGGCTATCACCTGACCTTTGATGGATTTTTGACTGATAAACTCGAGATCAAATTCTATTAAAAGCATTATCCATTTTGTAGTACGGGTGTTGTTGTATGTGCGAGTCATCATGTATCATAGAGGGTTCTCTCTAGCTATGACATAGGTAGTGTTACTTAGCATGTAATGTCTGAGTTTCTTAGTGGTAAAAACCATTGCTAAGCACAAATTTTCGACATAAGCATATCTTGTCTCGTAACTTACCAATGTTTGACTAATGTAATAAATGGCTTGCTCCTTATGATTCTCATTTTTTTGAGCAAGCATTGTCCCTAGTGCAAAATCTGTTGTAGAGACATAAAGGTGAAAAGGGACTCTTGAATGAGGTGGTGTAAGAACTGGTGGTGAAGCTAGATACTTATTTATGTCATCAAATACCTCTTGACATTCAGTTGTCTAAGAGAATGTCACCCCCTTCTGTAGCAAGCGATTGAAAGGCCTACATTTTTCTGAGAGTTGTGCAATGAATCATCGGATAGATTGAATCTTTCCTTGTAAACTATGCAACTCTCTCAAGTTTGTTGGAGGTGGCATCTCGATAATGACCTTGACCTTATCAGGGTCCACTTCAATGCCTCACTTGGAGATAATGAATCCTAGAAGTTTTCTTGATGTGACGCCAAATACACACTTCTTAGGATTCAACCTTACCTTATGTTCAAGCAATCGATCAAATACTTTCTCTAGGACTTCAATATGCTCAAGATGTGTTTTTTATTTGGCAATCAGATCATCCACATAATCCTCAATGATTTTATGCATATAATCATGGAATATGTACGTCATGGCACGTTGATATGTAGCTCCTACATTTTTAAGGCCGAAAGGCATCACCCTATAACAAAATGTCCCCCAAGGTGTTGTAAATATCATCTTGTGTTGGTCCTTAGATTAATTCAAATCTGATTGTATCCTGAGAAACCATCCATTAGTGAAAGCATTTCATGGCCTACGTAGGAGTCTACTAATTGATCAATGTTAGGTAGAGGAAAATCATCCTTGGGGCATGCTTTGTTTAGATCTTGAAAATTAGTGCATACATGTACCCCCCATTCGACTTATGAACGGGTACCATGTTAGAGAGCCACTCTGGATAATCAATTGGGACTATGAAATTCATGTCCAGTAGTTTTTGTAGCTCTTCTTTGACAATTAATGCAATGGTTGGATGAAGTTTCCTAAGATTTTTCTTGAAAGGCTTAGCATCTGGTGCTAAAGTAAGGTTGTGGACCACCAAGTTGGGGTCAAGGCTAGGCATGTCTTTGTATGACCATGCAAAAATGTCCTTCTTTCTTGTCAAGACATCGATCATACACTCTTTCTCCTCTATGGATAAATATTTTGTAATTTTGATGATTTGTGGATTATCCACATCTTGGCTAAGGTTCACATCGATAGATTCTTTGATCAACATATGGGAACCTTCCTCTAGTTGATGTGGAGTTGGGATGAGATGGATATCATCCTCCACATGCTCAAATGACTCAGAGGTCTCCCCCTCTACTTCGGTTTGAAAAATTGAGGTAGAGGAGGATGAAGGTTGCTGTGGAATGTAAGCGTTTGAAGCTCATAGTAACTCTTTGGATAGGATAAACTTGATGATGGATGGTGAGGATGAAATCCTATCCATGGTGATAAGGCTAGCATCGACCTGAATCAACTTTTCCAAATCGTATGGGTTATGGAGTGGGGTGAACAAGTCAATAGAGATCATATTGACTTGGTGGAAATGAGGTGGCTATGATTCAAGAGGTGATGACTCACTCTCTCTAGGTTGCAACTGACCTAAGGTGGATGAATGGTAGTGCTGCAGGAGCGACCAAGGTGGTGGTGGTGGATCTAGCTCAGGGTGCTCACACTCCTTGTTGAAGTGAAATATGGTGTGATCTATGGGAAACATCTTTGTATAACACTCATCTCTCTCGATGGGTTTAGCAGGAACCACATCATCTTGGGGACCATCAAATATTTGAATGATCCAATCTAAATTTGCTTCCATTTTTGGAATTTCTCAAAATCTTCATCGAAGATATAATCCCTAAAATCTTCATCGAAGATGTAATCATCTGGCATGTGATTAATCATGAATGTATGCAATACAATCTCTAGAAAGGCCTCATGTAGATGAGGTGCAAAGTCAGGGTCTAGGTACTCATCATCAGTATCATCACAATCATCACACTCCTCGCTCTCCTCCTCTTCTTCATACTCAAGAGTGAGTCGTTGGAAGGTTTGGTTGAAGGAAGAGTTTGAGGTAGAAGGTTTGTACCCTAGACTAGAGTGGTCATGTGCTTCTCTGTATTTGGGCTCAACAATGTGATGTGGACCCTGCTCATGTCATCCAAGTCCATATCCCTACTAGTTGACCCTACAAAAATATCACAAAGGGAAATCCGGGTTGGATAGATAATCTAAATTTTCATTAAATTCTTGCAAGGGTTCCTCATTAGGAGGAGGTGGATCGGATGAAGAATCCACTCCCCCATATATGAAATTAATCTTATCTAATTGGGAACCCATTCTGTACACTACACCTATGGCTAAAGGTGGATCGCGTGGGTGACCATAGTCTCTGATTGACTCAATAGGTGGTGTAACTGTGACACTCTCAATGATGTACTCACCAATGCTTGGATTGGTGAGATGTACTACAACTTGGGATGGTTGGGATGATGATGGCTCAGTGGATGAGGAGGGCACTTCTGGGGTGACTTACAATTCAAGTGGAGATAGTGGCTCCTCTCGGATAGGTGACCCTATCTACGAGACTATGGATGGTGATGTTTGAGATGGATTAGATTTGATGGGGTTGTTAGTTGATGGAGTGGGTTGAGCTATGAATATGAATGGTGTTTGTGAAGTGGGTGGTGTGGCTGATGGAGTTGATGATTGGTTAGTGGGATGATCAGGTGTAGTGGAAAAATGAAATGTGGTGGAGGAGGGTTGACTAGAGTTGACACTTTTAGATGCAAAAGTAGGATCAACTATCGACAATTCCTCCTAGGATGGGGGCTTTTGATGAAGTGATGTTAGTGGGAGTGGTTCGGATGATGAGTGGTTGGATGGATAGGTGGGTTGATGGAAGTAGCGGCTCATAAGGATTTGAGATCAAGTTGTAGTATTTAAAAGGCTCTGTGTCTATTGGGATGCAATGTACTTTGCCCTCATGTACATACTTTAGATATTGGTGCAATGTCGAGGGCACACACTTCATCTCCCTGATCCAGGGGTGTCCAAGAAGTATGTTGTATTGCATCACCCCTTCCAAGATGTGGAAGAGGACATGTATAGTTTTCACCCCCATGGTGATAGGAAGAACTATGTTCCCCATAGTTGAGCATAAGGTATCATTAAAGGCTCTTAAGGTGAAGGTGGATGATGTAATGTGGGATGATGGTAGGTTAAGGTTTTTGATGGTGGGAGTGGTAATGAGGTTGATGGAGGAGCCGATGTCAATAAGGACTCTCTTGAATGGCTTCCTATCAATATGAGCGACTATGTGCAATGGAGGATCCGGTAAATCTGATGAAACATTCTTCTCCTCGAAGTCATAAAATGCTATCGAGGGCTCCATGCATTTTTGTACACTCCCCACAAAGGAGTTGAAAGCATTAGGATCTTCTGATTGTACTTGGATGGATTTTAGAATTTCCATCAATACCTCTCGATGTGGGGGTGACTATTGTATCAGCTCATAGATTGATAGTTTTGTCGATGCCATTTTCAAACTTTGGGTTAACCGACTACCTAGGGTGATAGTTGGGTGAGATGGATTACTTGGATTATGAAATGGTGGAGGTGGAATGGATGGCCCTAGTTGTATGGGGACACTTGGTTGTGTTGTGGGAGCTTGGGTTGTGTGATTTGCTTGTCTCTGCCCATGGGTGACCACACTGATAGCCCCTACAAAACCTTGGTGTAGTTGAGACACATAGTTGACTTGGTTGGGAGGAACTATAGAAGTTGATGCTCTCATTGCTTGTTGATTTACCTCATGGTGAGGCAAAGGTGTCTGATATATACCAAGGTTCTGATTAGATTGGGCTAGTGGATTGTCGACTTTGATCTTTCCCACTTCCAATAAGTCTTGCACAATACCCTTAAACCCATGGCAAGTTTTGATATCATGTCCTTTTTACCGATGATAGATGCAGTATAAGTGCTCTCTATAGGCCTTTGATTTTGGCTTGCTAGGGTCTTCGGGTTTAATCTTCGATAATGTGAAAAGTTGTGCCACATACAACTTCTAAAATATAGATGAGTAGGGCTCTTGCAATGGTGTGTAATTGTACCTAGGCCTAAAGTGATGTTGCTACCTTTCTACAGGTTGCATTTGATTTTGCACCTATTGTGGGGGTGGAACCGCTTGATAATTCAATTGTTGTGGTTGTTGTTGTTGTTGGGGTTGTTGGATCTAAACTTGGGCTTGTTGATTTGACTATGAAGGTTGGCCCAAGACTATCTGATTAACCTGAGTGGCCTTGGATTAGCCATGGTTATTCCCCTTTTGGTTCTTGTTCTACCACTCTTTTTTCTTAGGCTTGATCTCACCCTCTTGGATATTTATCTCCTCTATCACTCTAGCTTGGGTGAGTGCCTCATCGAATGTCCTATACTACTACAACTATAATAACAAAGAGATGGGCTTGGCACAACTCTTCATGAATATTCTTGTTATTTTTGATATGGGGAGGGAGAATGGCAATTTGATCATAATCACCCTCCAATGGTTACCAAAATCATGGACCGATTCATCATCATATTACTTCAGACTAAGCAGATCGGTCAATGTGGTTTTCTTTTAGATATTTAGGGTGAATCACTCTAGGAATTGGTCCACAAGCTGCTCAAAGGTGTAAACACTCTGATGCGGTAGGTGGTTGTACCAATCTTGGGCTTCTCCCCCAAGTGTTTGAGGAAAGGTGTGTAGCATGAGTGCATCATTATTTCTGATCCTAAAACACACATTTACAAATCTTATCACATGCTCTCGGGGGTCCTCATCCCCCTTAAATGTATCAAGCTTCGACATCTAAAAATCCATTGGATAAGGTAATGCAGGCACCGAAGCATGGATCGGGTGATTGAGTAGCTGCCTTAATGTTAGCTTTTGATATTGCAAACCTAGTGTCTGCATGGCAAGGCTATCAATCTGGTTCTATAGGAACTGGAACTTAGGATCCTCCATAGGGTTAAAACCTTGGTTTGCTTGATACTACTGGTAATAAGGTGCATTGTAGGTGGATTGTGGATGATGGGGGATGTTAGGCTGAAATGCATGATGGTATGATGGTTGATGAAGGTTCTGATATGGATGAGGTGATGGGGGTATGATAGCATGTTGACTTGATGAGTTAGCATACATGTGATGTGGTGGATTAGTTGCTATGGTAGTGGTTGGGGGATGCAATACCCAAGATGGATCTTGGATAAAGGTATGGGTTTTGTGAGAGGTAGATGGTGGGTTCTACTCAATCCTCTATGAATGTTAATTAGGATCAGGGTTAATACTATGGTTAGAATTATCCAAAATCATTTGTTGTAGTTGCAAGAAAGCCTACTGCATAGCAATCATAGATGATGTGGGTACAATCACATATGAAGTGGATGGTTAGGTTGGTTGTGAGACAACCATGGTAGTGGATGTGAGTGGAGGGTAGGTAGCAAAAGGTATTACCATCAAATGAGGGGTGATATGATGTATGGAGCCCATAGGGGCGGTAGATGGAATGGATGTGGGGATCTACAAAGCAACCTAAGTTATCACTTCATAAAGGGGATTGGTGCAAGTGATGTTCTATTGAGGCAATGTGGTGGGTGGTTGGCTAGATGATGATGGGTGGCTAGCCATGGTAGCAAAAGTCAACTCAAAAAGTGGATTTGTAAAGATTTGTCTAGACTATTGTGGGTGTGTGAAGGTGGATTCTTGATGCAATGATGGTATGGTGCGAGATGGGATGGTAAGTGGTGGCAATGATGGAAAAACCATTCCATCTACATTTAGGTACATCCTAATGATGTCCATGTCTACAAGTGTGACATGACCATCCATTGGTGTGGGTGGCTCACTCCTAGGAGTCTCAGGGATAGCGGTATGGGTAGCCCTATGCATGATATCTCTATCTAAAATAGGGGCACTACTAGAGGGCCCTACATTTAGGCTCTGGGACATAGGAGGAGGTATACTACCTTGCCCTACCACCGAAGTGTTAGGGACCTGACTAGCCTGAGGTGGATCCATGGGGAGAGACAACTGACTCTAAATTAAGGCTAACTTTTTGGCTTGACTACGGGTTGTTACCATACGCTAATATGTAATGATGTGTAAAGTGCAAGTGGTGGTATGTGAATGCATGAAAGAAGCACAATGCAAAACAACACTCAAAGCAAACAAACAAGCAATTTTTCCTAAGTTTTCACAAGTTTTGATTTGATTTTTTTTTAGTTTTAAATGTTTTTTTTTTAGTTTTGAAGGTTTTGAAAAAAGAAAAATTTGTGTGCAAAATGTTTTTCCCTAATATGAATCTAGGATTTCACCTGTATACTCATAGCTCGACAACCGGTGATGAAGTCCGATCACGTAAACCCACCAAAGTATGGAGATGAAGCCCATACCCGGTCAAGGAGCACAGGTCCTACCAGTCCTCACCCAGTACTCACTTGGTCAATGTTATACCCTCCGAAGAGGAATACATGTAAATTTTCCAAGCTACGTCGGATCTTGGAGTCGACCTTGGCCAAAAATGGGGTAATAATGTTGGTGGTTGGTGATGAAGTCCAACTTGGTGGTGATGAAATCTAGTCATTTGCCAATGTTTATGTGAGTGTGTGAGGTTTGTTCAATTTATTGTGAGATGCAACTAAGATGCAATTCTATTTTATGCCTACATGCAGAAAATAGGAAATAAAGAATAGTAGATAGAATCAAATCAGGGGCTAGAATGTTGATTTCAGGCAAGATTTTTGACAAATTCTATTAATAGGCATGGATGGGTGGTTGGTTTTGGTAAACCATGGATGCATGGTTTACCAATCGCACATGCATGTTTGGGAGATCCCAACCGTGGATGCATGGTTCCTTTCTACAAATAGAATAAGAGCAACATAGGCCCGAACCCTGAAAAAGGATGCCCAAGTTATTGCTAACTAGGCTATGCAGAATGATCTGTTTCCTACAATGATAAATGCAGATCCTCTTATTTTTTTGCTTTTATGTTTGGATGAATGCAAAAATAAATATAACCTATCTTAGGACCTAAATGCAAACAATGGCACATAGGATAAAGACCTTTAATTTATCCTAGATGCATGCTAAAACTAGAAAAATAGAAATAGAAAAAGGGATAGGGGTACATACCTCTTATCCTTTCGTTGCTCCCTCTAGCTATCAACCATAGGTTCGTGGTTCCATAGTGCAACAACCGTGTGTGCACGTTTCTCCAGATGTCCAACCTAAGGGTTTAAAGGGTTTTCTCGGTTCCTCAGATCTGAAACGCGTAGGTGCATGGTTTCATAGTAGAAAGGCCGAATATGGTAAGTCTCGGATCTATCGACCCGAGATCGAATCCTTCATGCACTCCAATCTCTCGAAACTTGTAGAGGCAAAAAACATAGATCAATAACTAGATAAAGGCAAGGTAAAAAAAATGGAACCCTTAGGGGGTCCCACCATGATCACCATTTTCTGTAGCAAAAAGATATGAACACAAAATAGAAGCACACAGAGATAGAAGAATTGACAAAAATTGCTTTTCTATTGATTTCTTTTGATACAATGTTTACAACTTTTGAATTGCCCCAAGTGTGTTGGGAGCAATGTTACAATAATCTCTCTCTGTATGGTACAATATTTTTTGATAAAGGAATGGGGTCTTCCAAGTCTTCAACAAGGTATGATGTTCTTCATTCTCCGCGTACAGCTCCAAAGGGGTGAGTGGGCTTTGAGTATCCGATCACGGGACCACTCTAGCTCCAATAGCTCCTCCAATGTACCTATCTCCTACACACATAAAACTTCAAAAGAGGATTAGTAGCACCTATAGATCTAACATGAAAGATGATGCTATAAAACAAACTAATGATATAAAGCATGTAAGATAAAAGCATATAAACAAATAAAAATCCCCCGCCTTGCCAAATTATAACTTTATTGATTGGGTTACTATGTTATGCTTAAATATGGTAAACCACAGGTACGTGGTGAGGGTTGGTGAACCGCACACCTATGGTGGGAAAATCACATGGCTATAGTTTTTACTGTGAAACCATGGACTAGCATTTTATCTGAATGATAGATTACCTCAAAAAATGTGCTTTAGAGCTCTGGTGATGGATGTCTCTTAGGATGCATGCAGAGGTCTAAGTCCTATTTTGGTAGCCTGGCGGTGTCAATGTTCAGCTCCCTTAATTTGGTGGGGTGAAGGTGCCTTTATAGGCCCCTTAGGGTTTTGGAGGGAAATGAGAGGTGGCAAGCCTGGATTGCCAAGTGGCAATCCTGGGCTACCAAATGGAGGGGCAATTATAGTGAGTCACCCAGTGTGCCTCACTTAACTGGGGTGATGTGGCTACAAGTGGAGTGATGTGTGGGATTTTGCCCCATGTGAAGGGACAAAGGGGACAAGGGTGGATGAGATGTGGCAAGGATGTTGGGTGAGGTGGCTAGGACACATGTCTAGTGGGTAGGCAGGGTATCCTAGGCTGATTTTCTAGATTTAATAAATCTAGAAAATAGGATAATGTGCAGGATTTTATATCCCTAAGTCTAAACTTAGGCATATAACTTTATTATGCAGGATTTGATGTGGGGTGGCAAATGTGGTGTTGTGAATGACCAGATTTTGGTGTCTACAAAAATATATTTGGATCTATTGAAAGTATGAAATCATCCAATATTTTAAATGCTTTGATAAAAATAAGCCAAACAACTTCATGCCTAACATAATTTACTTCAAATATGAATTGAATTAAGCCAAACATTATGATTCCTTACATAATTTACTTCTATTACAATGTAGATGAAAATGTTGAAAGTGTAAATATCACAAGAGTTAACAATTCTTCATACTCTAATTGAGGTAAGTCAAATAACATTGAATTGTAATGGAGCAATGTAAACATACAACCTACAATAGGTAAATATTGAAATATTTGACCCTTACTAATGAATATTATTGCTACTTATATAGCTTTTGCTGAGTTGAAATGGAACTAACTATTGTATACAATTACTAGCTAGAACTAAGAAAGTGTGATTCGAGGCTGAGTTGTAGCAACCTAATTTAGCCATTCCTAGAGAGAGTAATTTTTTTTCATATAATGATCTCAAGCAAGGTTCTCAAAGCTATTCATATTTTTATTTCAATATTTTATAAGGCATAACCATCTTTTGAGAAGATATTGCTACAGATGACTCTCAAGTGGACAAGTGTGATCAACCTCCTATAGTTTTGGGGTTCACCTTTCTTTACCTTCATAGTAGAAAGGATATTTCAATAGTTCATTCACTTTTCTTATATTATCCTTGAATGTAAGACAATTTAACCATAGCATAGGAATTATCCCTTCTCAATATTTATAGGAAGGGGATGCTAATTCCCTAACCATACAAAGTTCATCTATGTAGGTCATTTTTGGGTGTATTTTCTTAAAGCCTTTTTATCACACATTCACAATGAGCTTAACTAATACCTTAGTTCTTAATTACCACACCTCCATGGATTCCTAGCCTCCATGATAGGAATTTTAGTCCAAGTATCCTGCTTAGAACTCTCTATAAAACTCCTTGTTTTGGGGTACATATTGTTAGTCTCACAATGACACTAAGAGGGGGGGGGTAAATTAGTGTAGCTCTTTAAAACTTAATTCTTCAACACTCAAATCTAAAACAATGAAAACATAAAACCAAATAAAAAAAGTATAACAAGAGAACATCACACAACACAAGATGTATCGAGATTCACCGATTTGGCTATATCCCCCAAAATGACTGTTTGGACTCCCATACAAATCTAGCCTTTGCAAAGCACTAAATTTACAATCAATTTACCAGCACCCACTAGAAGGAGCACCAACCCTTGATTTATCTACACCAATAGAAAGGAGCACCAACCCCTCTACGAAGCACCCACTTGATTTTAATATTGATAATAAAATGATATATATGAATGTCTTCACTGAAACCATAAACCTCTATGGTATGTCAGCTTTAAATATAAAACTTTCTATTTCACCCAGTATAACATCCCTCTCTTTGCATTACTTAGAATTTGAATCTTCTCTTAAAAAAAAACTGATTGTTATCTTAGCTCATTTTACCAATTGCTAAATTCTTTCTAGGTATTGTGCAGTACTTTGTCTGCAAACTCCTCACAAAATTTTAGCCAAAATGGATATCACATGAGAAAGTTATACCCAAAATACTTAAGTAATATTTTTCACCACTCTCCAAAAATCATGGATTTTCACTCTTTATTTTTCTCCACACATTCTTCTCTCTTCACAAAATAAAGTCCTCACTTTTCAATAAAATTCCTTGTCACTTAAAAAGCACACACTTGCATTATTTTTTTCCCTTTTTAATTTTAAAAATATTTTCTTTAATGAAGCTTCTTAAAACAATATAACTTCCTTTTTTTTAATTTTGAGAAGGCATTTCGTCAAACATGTCACATGCAAAGAATTGACACCTTACTTGTTCTCTTACTTCGGAGCCATGTGACACCTCAAAAAAAAATTAAAGATGCTCTATTTGATGCCTTGAAGGTGTAATAACACTGAAACCAAAACTCTGGCGACTTTGCAAGGTTGAAACGGCCAACTGAAGGATTTTGCATAAGTGGAACAAATTGACATAAAAGTGACCTGTACCATTTTTGTAACAATCATAACTCTCACCTTGTAACTCAATTTTATCTAAAATTTGAAACGTAGAATATCTACAATGTTGACTACATCCAGTACAAATATTGTTGCATAACTCCTTACGGTTCACCTGTACCACTTTCATGAAAACTACTGCTGACACACTTTTTCCAAAAAGAGCATTTTTATGACAGTCTTGCAATGCTTGTAACATTCGCCTCATTTATCTATTTTGGTGGAAATTTGGAACACATGTTCTTGAAGATAACGACCACCTCCAGTTAAAATTTTTCTATAAAATTCTTCTCGGTTTACTTGCAATGCTTCCAAAAAAACTACCCTTTTAAGGCCTATAGAACCACTTGCCAAATCATCGGCCAAGATACCGAAAACATCATCGATCAATCCAAAATTTGTGCTAACACCTCCAACGCTGTTCTAGACTATTTATTGACATGTTGACATGTTCCAAACTAATCCATCCTGTACAACTACTCCCGTGATGTCTTTTGCAATTTTTTGACAACTTCTTGATGATTTTTTTAACTTTTGCAAATTTGCACGAATAACCTGTAACAACTTCACCCGAACATCAAAAACATCCTCATAAGCATTGAAAATCACTATACATACTATGACCAACCTCCAAAAATTGTCCACTGCATCAACTTGTCCATATGAGTGTGTTGACAACAATGACAATACTGTTGTTGCACCTTGCTCAACAATCTCCCCCTTTGTAATTGTTGGCAACACATGCACAATTTTTTGTAACTCTTCTCCCCCTTTTACAACAAGACCAAAGAGCTGCTGCAAACTCCTCCTGAATCCATGTACAAAATTCTCAGGTAAAAATTGTTACACTTAGCAAAAATCATAAACATGAGCAAAAAAATAAACAAATACACAAATGCTACCCCTGAGAATGTGGCCCCAATAGCTAGTCAATTCTTGGGAAGTGTGACCACTCCAAATTTCTTGTGAATTTACTCAAAGACTTCATTGGGCAATGGTTTGGTGAAGATATCTGCTACTTGCTCTGTTGTTGGAACAAAATCCAACTTAACCTCACCTTTTGCAACTTTCTCCTTCAAAAATGATATCAGATAGCAATATGTTTTGTGTGATAATGCATAACTAGATTCTTTGAGATGTTAATGGCACTGGTGTTATCGCACTTAACTAAAATTAGCTCACTAAAATTAATGCTGAGATCCTTTAGAGTTTATTTCATCCATAACACCTACGTACAACATGTTGTCGTTGCAATGTATTCTACCTCTACTATGGATAAGGAGACTGACTCCTATTTCTTACTATGCCATGCAACCAACCTATCTCCAAGATAGAATGCACCTCCATTGGTACTCTACCTGTCATCTACACATCCTACCCAATATGCATCTAAATACGAAATAAGTGTGAAGTCCTTACCTTTTGAATACCATAACCCATACTCCATAGTACCCTTGACGTACCAAAGAATCCTCTTTACTGCTATCACATGAGTCTCCTTGGGACTAGCCTAAAATCGTGCTACCATGCATACTGCCTACAAAATATTTGGTCTGGTAGCTATCAAGTATAGTAAGCTCCCAATCATAGATCTATACATAGTTTGATCAACATGTGGAGATTTGTCATCCTTTCTCAACTTGTAACCTGTCGTCATGGGAGTGCTAACTGGCTTAAAATCCTCCATTGTGAACTTTTTTAGCATCTCTTTCACATATTTAATTTGAGAAATAAATATGCCCTTCTCATTTTGATTAACTTGCAGTCCGAGGAATTACAAAAGTTCACCAATCATTGACATTTCAATTTCTTTCGGCATCTTATTTGCTAAATATTTACACAACTCATATTTGATACTGCCAAATATGATATCATCTATGTATACAACAAGAACAATATGATGACCATTTTATGTTTTGACATACAAATTACTATCCACCATACCTTTCTTGAACCCTTGCTGAGTAAGATAATTGTCTAGCCTTGCATACAATGCTCGGGGTGCATGTTTTAAGCCATATAACACTTTCTTCAACTTACAAACCAAGTTGGGATCATCACCAAGCTGGAAACCATTTGGATGCTCAATATAAACCTCTTCTTCAAGTTTCCCATTCAAAAATGCTGATTTCACATCCATTTGATAAAATTTAAAATTCTTGTAAACTGCTAAAGCCAAAAACATTCTAATTGCCTCTAGTCTGGCCACAGGTGCAAAGGTTTCCTGAAAGTCAATACCTTCAACTTGTACATAGCCTTTGCATACCAATCTTACTTTGTTCTTGACTACCTATCCATCTTCATTCAATTTGTTTCGAAGACCCATTTAGTACCGATTACATTTTTAATTGTGGGTCTTGGTACTAACTCCCAAGTCTTGTTTTTCTGGATCTGATCTAATTATTCATTTATTGCCTTTACCCAAATTTCATCTTTGCTTGTGTCAGCAACATTTTTGGGCTCAATGCTGGATAATAAAGAGTAGTTACTTACTAATCTTCTTCTTGTCTGAACACCAACTATGGGGTCTCCAATTATTTACTCTCTAGGATGATATTTTTGCCAGCTGCCTATTTTGAATTTCTTGTTTTCTTCCACTTCTGAATCACTGTTTGAATCCTCTGAGTCAATTTTTGATTTCTTTTTCGTTTTCTTTTTCTCATCTCCTTCAATGACCTCTTCATAAATTGGGTAGTTCTCTTCATAGCTAATTACTCATTCCCTTCCTTCATAAAATTTAACATCGACACTATCCACAATTTTCCTTAGCCTCTTGTTGTAGCATTTGTAAGCTTTACTTTTTGATGAATAGCCAAGAAAAATACCTTCATCCGCTCTATATTCAAACTTACCAAGGTTTTCTTCAGTTCTTTTGATGTAACACTTGCTACCAAAAACTTTAAAGTATCTTGCTATTGCATTTTTACCAAACCACAACTCATAAGGAGTTTTGCTTTCATGCGTCCTCAACATGCACCTATTTTGGATGTATACCGCAGTATGGATTACCTCTTTCCAAAATCTATCTGATACTTTTCTCTTAGTCAACATGGTCCATGCAATTTCTTGCACTGTCCTATTCTTTCTTTCTACCACACCATTTTGTTGAGGTGTTCTGGATGCTGAAAACTGTCTCCTAATGCCATATTTTTCACAATACTCTATGAAATCCTCTAAAATGAACTCTCCTCCTTTGTCTGACCTTAAAAATTTAATATTTTTTCCTATTTGATTATCAACTTGGTTTTTGAAAACCTTGAACATCTCAAAAGCTTCTAATTTATGCTTCAAATATAGCACCCATGTCATCCTAGAATAGTCATCTATACACAATATGAAATATTTATCACCATTTATGCTTTGCGTTCTCATGGGTCCACATAAATCAATATGTACTAGTTCCAAAGGTTTGCTTGTGTAGTACTCTTTTGTTTTAAATGAGACTCTAGTTTGCTTCCCCTTTTGACATGAAGCACAAATGCTATTTGATGGTTTGCCAATGGTGGTAATATCTCTCACTGCTTTCTTTGAGCTTATTTTTACTAGATTGTCAAAACTGATATGACTGAGTCTCTTGTACCACAACCAATTCTCTTCTTCTTGTCCAATCAAGAAAGCTCATTCTAAAGTATCTAAGAGAGTGTACAGGTTGCCAGATGTCCTTGATCTAGTTACTATCAACTTCTCATTGTTTACCTTTCTAACTTCACAACATTGCTTCTTAAAGATCACTTCATGACCTCTATCACAAATCTAACTTATGCTCAACAAGTTATGCTTCAGACCAACCACAAACAAGACTTCTTTTGACCTAATTTTTCCATCACTAATCTTAACTGAACCTCTGCCAACTATC
The DNA here is from genome assembly GCA_028583015.1 of Wollemia nobilis. Taxonomy (NCBI): domain Eukaryota; kingdom Viridiplantae; phylum Streptophyta; class Pinopsida; order Araucariales; family Araucariaceae; genus Wollemia; species Wollemia nobilis. The sequence goes on along the minus strand of JAQPPZ010000220.1, from coordinate 901,210 downwards.
TTAGCTCCATCATTGTTTCCAAACTTTACTGAACCACCTTCATATTGCTGTAACTTCTCAAATTTTTGTTTGTCACCTGTCATATGACTGGAGCATCCACTATCAAGTATCCATGGTGCAAATTTATTCTGTGCTTTAAATGTCGTATGTACGATCAAGGATTCATTTTCTTCCTTAGGTCACTCTTTTTCTTTCCACTCAGGTTTGATTACAATTTTGGGCTCTTGTTTTGGCTTTTCTTTTTCAATAGCTTGTGCATTTTTTCGAGAAATTTTCTATTATGTCTTATTCCATTTGGCTGAAATTTTCTTCCCTGAAATTGATTTGATGCAAATGTACTTCGACAATTTCTTACAATATGCCCAAAATTATGATAGTTATAACATTCTACTGCATAATCCATCAAAGGTGAAAAAACATTTCTATTGGTAAAATTCCTTGGTCCTACATTATACTTGCAATCTGAGATCTTATGTCCATAACCATTGTATTTAAAACAGTAACCAAAAAAGAGATGATTGAACCTAGGTGGTGGTCTTTTCCATGTTGTCGTAGGAGCCATAAATATTCTTATTTGATGTGTGACATTGGTGAAGCCATCATTGTCAATTCTCCTTTCATGCCTTGCATTATTGCTTTCCTTTGCATGATTTGTTTTTTCTTGATCAACCTGTTTCTTCTCTTCATTCTTTGTGGATTCTTCATTTATGGCCTTTGATCCATTTGACGATTCTCCTTCATCAAAACATAAACTAAATTTGATGCCTGTAGTATTTTGGTTATTAATGATCTTCTCCATCTTCATAAAACTTTCTTCACGTTTGTGATAACAACTAATTTTCTGATTCATCTCTTCTAGCTGCATTCTTAAACCAACAATCTCTTCTTCTAGCTTGATGCAATAATCTATTTTCATGGTTATTTTCACTTCGATATCTTTGAAGATTTTCTTGGATTCTTCTATTTGTACTTTCAAATTTGTTATGATTTCATTTGCATCCTCAAGCTTTCTTAAAATTTTCTTATTCTTTTTTCTTTCTATATTTAATTCATCTAGAGCTACAATTAGTTCCTCTTCCAAATTCACTTATGTGTCAATTTTTTCTTCATCACATTCCTATTTTTTTTTTGGTTTTTCTTCTTTGAGTGCCATGAAAAGAGCTTCACCCGTTTCCTTTTCATAATCCTCACTGGAGGTATCTTCTGATGAACTGACATTCTTGGAGATGAAACTTTTCTTCTTGAAGTTGCATTTTTTGAAATTCATTTTTTTCTTCCAGTCACTTATTTTTTTGTGTGATCCTTCATCACTTATGTTCTTCTCATTAAGTGGATATTTAGCTACAAAATACCCAACGCCTCCATAGTTGAGACATTTAAACGATAAATTTCCTCTGTATTTTCCTTTTCCCCTTTTTAGTTTTTGAACAAATTTTACTTCCATTTCATCTGATGTCTCTTTTTCCTTGGATTCTTGTTTTGATATTTTTATGGGCTTTAAAAGAAGCTTCTTTGTCTGTGGGTTTAGATTTTCCTATTCTCATATCATATGCAGTCAAAGAACCATGCATCTCATCCATACTAAAATAATTTAGATCTTTAGCTTCTTCTATAGCTAAAACATTAGAATCAAATATTTGGGGAAGGGATCTTAATACCTTTTACAAAATATTTGATTATATCGCCGAGTCCTCTAATTGCATTAATGACTTCATTAACTCTCAGTATATATGCCTCTATATTCTCATCATCATTAATATTTAATACTTCAAACCAAGCTCGATGTGTTTGTAACTTGGCCTCCTTGATATTAATGTCTCTTTCATTAATGCTCTTCAGTTGGTCCCATATTTTCTTTACCATTTTACAATCCATAATATTTACTAGTTCGCTATCCACTAATCCACACATGATAGAATTCTTTGCTTTTGAGTCATTCTCAAATAGTTTCTTACCAGCAACATCGATTGCATAAGTGGTGGGTATTGTGTATCCACTATCTACTGAATCCCAAATGTTGTATCCCAAAGCACAAAGATATGTATGCATCCTGAGTCTCCAAAATGTGTAATTAGTTTCAAATAAAAATGGTGCTTTGTTTGATGAGAAGCCTTCACCACCTGCCATTGTATCACTTCTAAGATCACCCTAGCCGGTTAAGCCTATTCAAGAACCTCGCTCTGATACCAATTGTTAGTCTCACAATGACACTAAGAGGGGGGGTGAATCAGTGTAGCTCTTTAAAACTTAAATCTTCAACACTCAAATCCAAAATAATGAAAACATAAAACCAAATAAAGCAAGTATAACAAGATAACATAACACAACACAAGATGTACCGAGGTTCACCAATTTGGGTACATCCCCAAAAATGACTGTTTGGACTCCCATCCAAATCTAGCCTTTACAAAGCACCAACTTTACAATCAATTTACTAGCGTCCACTAGAAGGAGCACCAACCCCTGATTTATCTGCACCAACATAAAGGAGCACCAACCCCTGATTTATTTGCACCAACAGAAAGGAGCACCAACCACTCTACCAAGAACCCACTTGATTTTGATATTGATAATAAAATGACATATATGAATGTCTTCACTGAAACCTGAACCCTCTATGGTCTGTAAGCTCAAAATCTAAAACTTTTTATTTCACCTAGTATAAAATCCCCCTCTCTATATTACTCAAAATTTGAATCTTCTCTTCAAAACAAAACTGATTTTTCTCTTAAGAAAGTTATGCCTAAAATACTAAAGTGACGTTTTTCACCACTCTCCAAAAATCACGGATTTTCACTCTTTATTTTTCTCCACACACTCTTCTCTCTTCACAAAATAAAGTCCCCAATTTTCAATAAAATCCCTTGTCACTTAAAAAGCACACACTTGCATTTTTTTTTTCCCTTTTCAATTTTAAAAATATTTTCTTTAATGAAGCTTCTTAAAACAATATAACTTCCTTTTTTTATTTTGAGAAGGCATTTCATCAAACACGTCACATGCAAAGAATTGAAACCTTACTCGTTCTTGTACTTCGGAGCCATGTGACACCTCAAACCAAAAATGAAATATGCTCTATTTTATGCCTTGAAGGTGTAACATCATTGAAACCGAAACTCTAGTGACTTTACAAGGTCAAAACGGCCAAATGAAAGATTTTGCACAAATTGACATAAAAGTGACTTGTACCATTTTTACAACAATCATAACTCTCACCTCGTAACTCTGTTTTCTCTAAAATTTTAAAAATAGAACTTCTGCAATGCTTACTACATCCAGTCTGAATCTTGTTGTATAACTCCTTATGGTTCACCTGTACCACCTCCATGAAAACTACTACTGACACACTTTTTCCAAAAAGAGCATTTTTGTGACAGTCTTGCAACGCTTGTAACATTCGCCTCATTTCTCCATTTTTGTGGAAATTTGGAACACATGTTATTGAAGATAACAACCACCTCCAGTTTGAATTTCGCTATCAAATTCTTCTCGGTTTGCTCGTAGTGCTTCTGATAAAAATACCCTTTTTCAGCCTATACAACCACTTGCCAAATCATTCGCCAAGATACCTGAAACGTCACCGATCAATCCAAACACTATGCTGACACCTCCAACACTATTATGGACTATTTCCTAACATGTTGGCATGTTCCAAACTGATCCATCCTATCCAACTGCGCCCGTGATGACTTTTACAATTTTTTGACAACTTCTTAATGATTTTTTCAACTTTTGCAAATTTGCACGAACAACCTGTAACAACTTCACCCGAAAATCATATGAGAAAGTTATGCCTAAAATACTGAAGTGACTTTTTTCACCACTCTTAAAAAATCACGGATTTTCACTCTTTATTTTTCTCCACACACTCTTCTCTCTTCACAAAATAAAGTCCCTAATTTTCAATAAAATCCCTTGTCACTTAAAAAGCACACACTTGCATTTTTTTTTTCCCTTTTCAATTTTAAAAATATTTTCTTTAATGAAGCTTCTTAAAACAATATAACTTCATTTTTTTATTTTGAGAAGGCATTTCATCAAACACGTCACATGCAAAGAATTGAAACCTTACTCGTTCTCTTACTTCGGAGCCACGTGACACCTCAAACCAAAAATGAAAGATGCTCTATTTTATGCCTTGAAGGTGTAACATCATTGAAACTGAAACTATAGCAACTTTGCAAGGTCAAAATGGCCAAATGAAATATTTTGCACAAATGGATCAAATTGACATAAAAGTGACTTGTACCATTTTTACAACAATCATAACTCTCACCTCATAACTTTGTTTTCTATGAAATTTTAAACATAGAATTTCTACAATGCTTACTACATCCAGTATGAATATTTTTGTATAACTCCTTACGGTTCACCTGTACCACCTCCATGAAAACTATTGCTGACACACTTTTTCCAAAAAGAGCATTTTTGTGATAGTCTTACAACTCTTGTAACACTCGCATCGTTTCTCCATTTTTGTGGAAATTTGGTACACATGTTATTGAAGATAATGAACACCTCCAGTTTGAATTTCGCTATCAAATTATTCTTGGTTTGCTCATAGTGCTTCTGATAAAACTACCCTTTTTTGGCCTATACAACCACTTGCCAAATCATCCGCCAAGATACCTGAAACGTCATCGATCAATCCAAAAACTATGCTGACACCTCCAAAACTATTATGGACTGTTTCCTAACATGTTGGCATGTTCCAAACTGATCCATCCTATCCAAATATGCCCGTGATGACTTTTGCAAATTTTTGACAACTTCTTGATGATTTTTTCAACTTTTGCAAATTTGCACAAACAACCTATAAAAACTTCACACGAACATCAAAAACATCCTCATAAGCATTGAACATCACTGTACATACTCTGAAAAACCTCTAAAAAACTATCCACTACATCAACCTGTCTATCTGTGTGTGTTGACAACAATGACAATACTATCGCTGCACCTTGCTCAACACATCTGAATCTCACCACTCTATATGTATCCTTTGCATAAAATATAGTTTATTGCCTCCCTAAAACCTCCCAGTAATGGGAACCACTTGGCTCTAAGGTATTAATAAGGCTCTATATTTCACCCAAATAATCCCTTCCTTTAAAAACCCAAGAATCAAAGGTAAAGAAACCTTAAACTCTCCCATATATAATTAAGATTACAAGGTACTAAACTAAATTGATTGTAATCTAGAAAATAAAAGGTTAAAATAGATCTTTTATATTTCCTTAAATAATTGATTAATCATTTATTTGTGCAATTAAGCCTTTAACAAATTTTGCCACAAAACCATAACCATTACATTTTCCACAAATTTAATTTATTCAATTGCCATATTTTATACATTTAACTTTCCTAATATATGATTAATGCACAAATTATATATCTTTATAGCATTCCAAATAATTATTACATAAGTACATCTATACTTTAAAAAATATTAATTAGTAATTCATATATCAATTATCAAATAGACCTTCCATATAAGATATTATCTTTCCCAATAAACAATTGCTATGAACAGTACATTTGAGTAAAAACTTCTTACAATAGAGTCCTCATAAAAAAGTACAATATATAGTTTACTCTAGCTCCATAACTAATTTCACTCTCTTCTCAAGCGTAATTTGATGAATATGCAAGAGATCAAGGCAAATCTTGTTCATTTTTTTGATTAGATATAAGAAGGGATTTTGAAAGGCCCTCGAACCTTTAACAAAAATGGGACACTAAAAATCTATGATAATAGTCAAAGACCATAGAAAAAATATAAAATTCATAAATTAGATGGCTTTCTAACACCCAATTTAGCACACCTACCACAACCCAAGAGAGACCAATGGATTCTAGAGAAACCAATATTCAAGGCCCTAAAAGGAGACAAAACAACTACAACATAACAACTAAATTATCCCTAGCTGGGAAAAGTGAAGCATAAAAAGAAAAGCCCTTGCTGAAACACCCTAGTGAGGAATCGTTCCTTTGAAGATCTATATCTAGCTTTCAATATACCCAATTTCGATCCTTTAGGTGTATTCTAGAACCACACCATTTTTGATCTCATCTGCACAGGTAATCACTTCATTCAATTTACCCATAAGAGAACTTTGGCTATCAATAATCATTTTTAGAAAGGATTTTGGGATATTAGGAATAACTAATTGGACTAATTTTTTTTTTAAATTCACATCTAGTAGAACTTGGGGTAATTTCGACTTCCTTATTTAGGGGGGTGCAGTCCTATGAATCCAAATCTACAACTAAAAGTAGGTCCTTCTCAGATTCGATCTTCTTGCCAAACAATTGTTTGGATCTCCTAGCCTTCTTTGATCCTCCATTGGTACTAGCTAAAACATCTACAACTCCTAAAATCAATGGGAAATATTACACTTTCTTTCCAGAGATAAGAGAAGTTAAGGTATTCACCTTAGTCTCCTCAAGACTGCTAGATTTTAAAGGGGATGACTTTGGAGACTCCACAACAACAATGGTCTCCTTTTGAAGGAGCACCAGTCTACGAGCCACCTCCCTCAAGATCCATTTTACTTTGGCGTTATGTTAATAACTTAGGAGGGATAGACCCTAGTGAATTGGGTCTAAAATTTCCCTTTCCTAATTAGTTGCATGGAATTTTCCATTGAAATAAATAAAAATAAAGGAATATTTAGTATTTTGTTATGGTGGAGCTGATTTAGGAACATAACATGGTAACTGTGAATAATATCCTTATTTGTATCTAAAGTAAAACAATTCATTTTAACCAGAACTACCCTATCCCAAGGGTCCTAAAGAACTTTCCTCTGATATCCATTCTAAAAATTAGGTAGAACTTCATCCTCCCCAAGGAAGTACCCTAATTCCCTTGCCAATGAATGCTTTCCCTATTATGGAATGAACCATTAAGGGGCAACTTAAAATGAGTATGAAAATTAAGCTCTTGTTCATGAGTATGCAACTTAAAATGCAAATGCCAAGAAGTTTTTCCCATTATACATCTTATGCATATGCTATATGAAAATTTTCAATTCATTCATGAACCTACTACATAAATTCATATAGCTTGGAAAAGAGAGAACCCCATAATCCTCTCAAATATCATTCATTATTCCCCACATAATTATTTTCCTCTAATTACAATTAAAAGGTGTGAACATATTTCTAAATTCCCACTAAAATCCAAAAAAGATATTTTTGAAAGCAAAATTATTATATTCATTTTTTTTCCTTTTTAATATAAATATGACTAACTTACCCTATTAATAGAAACTAGAACCATATGATACACATGCTTTCTTTCAATAAGAAACTACCCAAGCAAATATTTGTTTATTAAAACAATATCCTTTTCTTATGTTTCACGGGCTTCTCATAACCAACAAAGACGCATATTATTAAGTGAGCTTCTACTTAATAATCTATGCTATCTAGTTTGCACAGATATTCCAATTTAGCAAGAAGATATATATATATATATATATATATATATATATATATATATATATATATATATATATATATATATATATATATAATTAATGGGTTATATGAGATTGAAATGGTTCTTATTTATATTACATCATCACAACATAGTGGTATTGCAACAAATCTTGGATATTGTCCTTGTATCATTTGGCAAGATTCGAACCTTGATCTCCTTGAAATATTGAGGAATTTAACTGGTTGAGCTAATGCCCCTTGATTTAAAGAGTTTACATAATTTTTTATGAGTGGTCCTTGGCTCCTCATACTAAGTGGGGTTTGAACCTTTGGAATTCTCAAAGAGAAGCCAAAGCCTTTACCACTGTCATAAGCTTGCAACTATTTAGAAAAAAGATATTTAAATAAATGAACTCACATTAAATATTCTCCTCTACACAAAATGCTCATGCATGTGCATTCAACAAGAATAAATTAACTTATATTTAATATTCTCCTCTACACAAAATGATCATGCTTTTCAATTCAACAAGAATATATTTAAATAAAATAACTTATATTGAATATTCTCCTCTATGCACAGTCTCCTTATGAGGAATGACACTACATTTGTAAGAATATCATTATAAATAAAATAAAGGTTGGTTTATTTTTATTTAATTCCATCAATGTATTTATTTAGAAATAAAAATAATCTATGCCATGATTTATTTTATTTAGAGAGATTCACTATACTGCCTAGTTAAAGTTATTGAAACTACCAGCAAAAGGATGATTTAAAACATCGTGTGCAATCAACAAGTGATATAGCAATCATCATGGTGGTAGTTTAAATTGAATAAAAAATAAAATTTTATCTATATAGGTGGATAATGTGCATAACAGAATGGTTATGTGTTCATAAGGTAAGCTTTGCCTTGTTTTCAATGTGCTTTAACCATAAATGAATCTACAGGGTAGTCTGGTTGGTTTTATCCACTCAAAATTATGTAACCAAAAGTATTTATGTTTTAAAAAAATCATGGATAATTAAAGGAAGAAATAAGAAAATGCTTGGACTCAACCTTCTCAAAACAAAGACCCATAATTATTTCACATAATTCATCTGCTTTGAGAAATACATTTTCTAGCATCTTAAGGTTCTATTCTATAGTTAGCTTGTGCATTATTAATCGAAGAAAGAAGATCACCAACATGTACATATGTCAGGTTTATGGAAGTGTGCCAAGCTCTTATCTACCTCTGGCTATGCTTGCATGTTATCTTTGGTTACCTTTCGTTTCTCCTTTCTACATTTGAGTTTTTTGTCCCATTTTTTTTTCTCCTAAAGCTACTTACAAGAACAAGATGGAGGTAATTAACCATTTTATCTCCTCCCCAAATTCTTTCTTACCCTCCTCAAGGAAATGCTCATGCATTTTCCTTAATGCAAATTTGAAGGAATAAAATACCCTTAAAAGGTCTTTTTTAACAAAAACAATAATTTCATTTATAATTTAAATTCACTAGCTTCCAAATGTGAGCTTAAATATTAGAGAAGATAAATAATCAAATAAATTTCTTATAATATCACAAGCTAATATTAATTATTAGCTCAAATATTATTTACTAGGTATTAATAAACCTCCATATTATTAATACTATTTTTCGATGGATCCTTGCTAGACCCATTTCTCAAACACAAGAAAAATATCAATAGATGCATATTAAACATGCAATTTCATCATACCACCTCTTGCTCTTAACTAGCAAGTTTTTTGATGACTATCTATAATCACCTATCTATTAAGAACTACTCCCTTGATACACCAATTTCCTAGCCAGTGGTATAATTACTTTTAAACACAAGTATAAAAATACAAATACATGAGGGTAATATTTTACCTTTGAGTTATCAAAGTTTTATTTTGTCTAGCCATTATTTTACTTTTTTTGTTTGATCTCTTGTTCTCAGTGGTCAGACTTCATCCTTCTACTCATGAGAGTACATGGTCCTACAACCATACACACCATTTGTTGTACCATATTCTACCATATAATCAAAATATCAAAAGCAAATAACCACTCATTTTGATAATACAACCAATATCAAGCATTGAAAATCATACATAAATACATAATATTTATCAATAATTAATCCTATCAATGAGGGCCATGACATAATCCCCCCTTGGAATAAACACAATCTTCTATGTTTCCTACAATTAAAATACACACACACACACACACATAGTTTATTCAAATAACTATAGAAACTAATTTTTTATATCCTCCACTTTTTCCCAAGTGGCACATTGCTCAAAATAGTAGTCCCACTAGACCTTGCATTGTTCTAGGATTTGTTTCCTCATAACCTTAGAATTAATTCTAAAATCTTTACTAGTCTCACTTTAATGATTGAGGGGTTTGCCATATGTAATTTAGAGACATTCTAAACATGAGTAAGATCAAAAACATATTTCCTAAGCAGGGATACATTGAAAGTATTGTGGACCTTTGATAGGTTGGGTGACAAGGCAAGTCTATAGGCTATTTGAATTATCCTATCAATGATCTCAAATGGCCCAATAAGATGAGGATTCAACTTAGTTAACTTGATGGCACTTTTCATGGGTCTAACTCTTAAGAAATCTCTATCTCCCATAGAGAATTCTCTAGGTTATCTTTTTAGATCAACATAGCTCTTTTAAAAATTGATGGCTTCCTTAAGCCTCTACTTGATCATTCTAAGTTGTTCCTCCATATCTCTAATAGTATCTAGTCCAATCACCATCCAATATTTTGGATTATCCCATGATAGAGGTGTTCTGCATATTCTACCATATAAGGCTTGTTGGCATCTCTACCACATTGATTTTCTCTATAAATATTTTGCTATTTTAGTAATATTTTCTCCCTTGGATCTCTTCTTGTTTTTTAGAATGTACTCTTGGTTTCTTGTATTTTCTATCAAAATTTGTTGGCTATGCCCAAGGAGGGTGTGCAATTTTTCCTATTCACTCCTCATGTAGGGGCTTTATATTTTGAGGGCGAGGGTAGTTTTGTGCGAAGTATCCAAGAACAAATTAATTTTGGGCAAAGAGTGAAGTGCAAGCCCATTTTGGGCCAAAAAATAGTGAAAACTAATTTTGGAGAAGAAAACGTAGGTAAGACCCAAGCCTTTTCACCCTTGTATTTGAGTGCCAGACAATTTTGAGCCTTGAATGGGTGAAACTCAATTTCAAAAGAAAAAATGTTGAGTGGGACTAGGTGTTTTTGATCTGTCTGGAGAGTGTAAAGCCTTTTAAGGGCTAAATTGGGTAAAAATACCTTTTTTTTGTCCTAGAAATTAGTGTAAATATATAGTGAAGTAGTGTGGGGCCCATATCATTTTTTGCCCCTAAGAGATAGTGCATAGCAATTTCAGAACAAGGAGGGGTGAAAGTGCCTTTGACCTTTTAGTGTAGGCATATTTTAAATGGCATGGGGCCCAAGCATTCTCACCTTATTCTTGGAGCACAATCTATTTTCAAATTTGGAAAAGGCAAATGCACATTTGAATTTTCCACATGGTGTAGTGCGGTTCAGTTTTGATTACAGGTGGGGCCCAATTTTGTTTCATCCCAAATCAAGAGTGTAGCCTAGTTTTAGGGTTCATTTGGGTGAAAGAACCTCATAAAAATCCATGCAACTTCCCTAAAAATAGAAAAATGTAAGTGGAGCCCTAAGTGTTTTGCTCCACAATGCCAGCGCAAACCAATTTCGAAGTATAACAAGGCAAAAGTGCCTTTGACTTTTCCAAGGTGCAACAGTAGTTTCAAAGAAAAAATTCTAAGTGTGGTCCAGAGTGTTTCGCTCTAGTTTTCTAGTGCAAATAAAATTTAGGCCTAGTGAGAGAGAAACAACCTTTGACTTTTCTCACCCTGGCACCACTCCGAAGACAATCAATTTAGGCCTAGTCTTTGAGTGCAGACCCATTTTAGGCCATAAAATAGTGAAACCAAGTGGGTCTTTTATCCGTGAAGCACTTTTTCCACTCTAACTCCCCTAACTCAACCAAAATTTCTCATAAATTCTTCTCATTGGTGAAAGAAGGTGCACCCTCACTAGTTTAATTATATTCGATCAGAGAAGCTTCCAGATTTGATTTTCTTGGATTTCAGAATCTGATATTTCGTTAAGGTGGTTTCAAAAAATAAGGAGGCAATGCTACAGGCAAATCATATCACCACAATGAAGTCATAGAACCACTTCTCCATGAGTCATCCAATTCAAACCATGCCTCATTACTATTTTATGAGTGCTAAAATCCAATCTCTACTGCCACCACAATGTTTTGTGGGTGAGCATTTACGTCTCAGATGTGAAATCCTCTATAAAAACTAGCAATTTCAATGTAGAATTATGGACATTTTGCTAGAGACTTGCTGTACATGAATTATGCTATAAATACAAAGAAACCTTGGCTCTAATTCTAGAATTTTTTTTATGTGTATGTTTTCTATCCTATATTTCTATCAAATTCTCTTCTTTGTCTGTGGGCTATAATGCTATGTCTAGATTTAGCTTCTAATAGAGGGTGAAAACTGGAATAATTTTAGAGATTACACATATAAGATATCTAGTTTTAATTGCTGTTACTTTATTCGTGTGAAGTGCTATTAATTCAGAGTGCAATTAAGTTATCATGCTATTTTTTCATCACCACTATTCATTTGGCTTGAGGCCATTTTCCCATTCCTTTCAGTAATTTTTAATCTCTTTCCTATTTCTTTAATCTCAAATTCCCAAGTTAGAATAGTAATGGAATCGAACCTCTCTAGAGATTGGTATGGGGGGAATTTATTCCTTTTGGCCTTTCAATGTTGATTAGGTCTGGGGTGCATGAATGAAACATCCATACCTAAGGTGGATTTTTGACCAATAGTTTCTAGCAGGCCCTGTGGGATGCAAATGTTTCACATCAAAGTAGTATTAAGAGTTGATGTTCATCTTGTTGCTATTAAAAAAGAACATCTGGTGACTCAGTTAAAATTCAAAGCCTTTGAATCTTGAAGACCAGTTATAAAGCCTCACCTTCATGATCACAAGATCGAAGGCTAAAAATCTAGAAGCATTTGAGTTCTTTGAGCTCAACATCGATGCTTTGGGAGAGCATCCTATAGTAGTCCCCTTGACTATATAATTGGTTCAAGCACCCTTGAAAGTAGGTATTATAGTTTTTTAGACTTAAACTCTTGTTAGCACTGCAACTAACTTGCCACCTCAACCAAACATTCCAAATGTTTTGAACGTTCCAATCTAGATGACACAACGTTCACCTAGGAAGTTTATTGCATGGAATCATTTGGGATATCTCAATATATAGGCTTAGAACAAAGTTCCACCCATAGAATTGTAGGATTTTCCCACATACGATGGTATAGGAAAGATCGCCTATGAACACATCTAAGATGTCGCTGTGTAGTGACCCCAAGAACACATGCACCGATCCCTTTTTTGAAAGTCCTACTTGCAATGCTTATTTAAAATACCAAAGATAAAATGGAAATACGAGGAAAAATAAAGTAAATAACATGAAATAACAAAAGACGAATATCTTTATTGATATTGAAGCTCGGTTACATGTCGGTCCCTCTTAGGGATACCCATTTTGATACTATAAATTACAAGTGGGCAAGGAGTGCCCATTTCGCAAAGAGGTGGTGCGCTTATAAAAGCTTCTCAGTTCTGCACACGAAAATGTATGAGGGCTTACAGATGCCTCCTTCTACAGGGTTGCATCCTAGAGGGATCCATTTTACTCTCGTATATTGTAACCTTTATCCGATGTACCTGTGGCCCTGCAAGCAATGAAACAACAACACACTTTTAGGTATCCGAGATTGCCTCCTTGGATGAGGTTGTTAGTAATCAAAGAATGTAATAGAAATATGATAAAACAATACCATGGAATCAAGTAAATCTATGCTAATGATATAAGAAAACAAGATAAAAGATGCTATGTCTATCTAAGCCAAGCCTGCGGGCCACTGTCCAAGACAACGACCACTAAAGAAAACCTTGCTCTCCTTGCCCCAAAGCTATGGGTCAAAGACTATGATATAATGTTGAAGAAAGTAGGTGTTATGCCCTTTGATTTGTCAAAGATCCATCACACACGTGATCTCAAAGATAACTCTCTCTCTAAAATGATCTCCTGTATGTGATTCGGGTCTCTATTCTTTGTATGATAAAATATTAAAGGATCTTTGGATATGATAAGGCTCTCTTGGTGCTCTTAGGCTTGCACATTTTATAGTGTGAAACCCTAGGTCTATGTCCAATCCCTAGAAATTAATTTCTCATGTGTAGTGCAAGTTAGCATGAGTAGCTCTTGTCTATTGTCTATATCTGAATGCCACTTAATTAAAATCTAATTTCCCACTTGAGTCTTCTATGCGAACTATTCATTAGCATGAGAAGCTTTTGTCCTTTATTTATGCTTGGAGGTTAGTTAACTTAAGTCTAAATGAAAACTCAAGTCTCCTATGTGAATTGGTCGTGAAAAGGAATGCAAAGTCACTCCCGCTCACCTTTATTGCATGCAAACTGCAACTTCCACCCGAGATTGGGTCTGTTTATCGAAAAACCGCTTCTTATGGCTTAGCCGCTGTCATTTGTAGCGACTATGATCTAGTTGCTATCATCTGCAGTGGCTAGGTATGGCCACTCTAGGCTTGAGCGGCTAGAATATGGTCACTCTTGGCTTGAGCAGCCAAGCTTGGATGGCTTGAAAAGGCCCCAAATGAGTGGTGAGAACCACTATTGATGCTTGGAAAGTCCAATATTATGTCTTATGATCTTATGAGTGTGTCTATGTAAGTAGCTCCCCTAAGCATGACATAATTTAGGTGTCTAAAGATGCCCATTTTTGCGACATGTTGTGTGGAAAACACAACGCTGAACAAAAATGTAGACTAATTCATTTGTAGGGTGTATGATGATCAATGGTCTAATCAACGCCGGATGGCCCAATCATGCAAGATGGTGTGCATCCCTTGAATCATTGCCTCAATTTTTAGAGGACTTAGCTTAGTGGATTTTGCATGTTAAATTGCACTCATTCCTCAAACTCAATTGGGTAACTTCAGCTACTACAACAATTCTGATTTGTAGGAGAGCTACAATTGAAGATGTCATGTCTGCTTATGTTCCCAACAAACAAGGGAAATTTGTGATTGTTGCATGCAATTATTCGAAGGACGGACATGATTTTGCTATGATCAAGTGATATTTTGTTAATTTTAATTATGATTATGTTGAAGTTTTGAACTACCTCTTCACACAATGAATTGGTAAAGAAATGACAATGAATGAAGCGACAAGTCGCTTGACCAATATGACTAATCCAGTTCCTTTCTAACATTTGTTGCTTTTAATGGGTAATCCCACATCCAAGTGTGACTCCAATTGCTTATGATAATCATCCATCCCTATCCCAAGGAGCGATCCGGCTATAAATAGCCTTCTTAGGGAGTTAGGATGAGTGATTCTGTTCATGCCTATATTGTATCACTTTGACTTAATATTTTTGATGTCATAGGGGAATTAGAATGACCCCTTTGCACCCGTGGAGCAGTTCGACCATATTGATATTCTTCGGGTTTGAAGGGTGATATATCATAATTCCAAAATGAGTTGCTTTTGCCCCAAGTGGCCTTATGGTTGCCTACTCATCTCATCAAAATACATGGAGTGCAAATTGCTGTAATCACCGAGTGGATAGAGTAGGTAACTGGATACGAGGCCTACTTGAGATTGTGATTTATGTAATTTTTTTGTTATTTTGAACATTTTGATGATCCTAAACCATCAAAGTGTGATTATTTGTTGTTTTTGTTATTCCATCATTGAAGGAACTACTTTACTTTGATCTGTGAGATTGGCCACTGTCAGGTCTAGAAAATTTTAAATTCCTGCTTGTGGTTGCTTTTGCCTTGAGTGACCAAGAATCTCAGGCCATTGATGTCAAAAGCGGCCAAGGCATAATTAAGAAAATATAAAATTTATAATTCTAGGGTTTTTACCTATCATTTTCACTATTGAATATTATGTTTTTAGAGCTCTGGTGCAGTGGCAATGATTGTGACTTCGAAACTTGTTGGTGCTAAGGACATGGCTACGTGAGGTGAGACATCAGCTACCAAAGGAGCCAGAGCTTCTCGGGTATTTCTCTTCAAAACCCTAGCTCTCTTTTCTTTGCTTAAGTAAAATTGAACTCCACTAAGAAATAAACAAAATGAACATCACTAAAATTGCTGGCAATGAATAAACTCCATAATTAAGCTTAGGTTACTTTTTGCTATGATGGGTTGGTCCCCAATTTTGCAATCTGCCAGTGGCTTTAGCCTAGTGTTTTTGAAAATTTTCCATTACTCCCCTACTACCACCATTTTGGGAATTCTCAAACTTAGCTTAGTTTTGATGCTTGTGTAGGGGATTCATTTTCCAATTTGTTTGTTTTCCGTCCCTTTTGTTGTTTTGTTGAAGTTATCTTGTCAAAATTGTATTTTTTTTGATTTTTTGGCCAAGGGTTCAAGGGTTTTCCATGCTGCCCCTTTGCCACTGTCGCTTAGAGCGGCCAGCTCTGAGCTGCTATCGCTCAAAGTGGCCAAGATTGAATCCAAACGGCCAAAACTTTAACCTTTGGGCCTTGGCAACTGCTATCTCCAGCGGCCAAGTTTCGACCATTGTAGCCAACAATGGCTAAAGCTTAAGCCTTGTTTTTGCATTTTATGTATTGATTTTATGATTTTTTTTTTGAATTTTTGCTTTGCTTAGGTGCAATTTATTATTTTCTTGCTTAGATTTAGAGTAACTCATACTATTTTGCACCGTTTTCATGTTTATTGTGAATTATGCCTTAGATGCATTGTAGTTATGTTTTGTTTTTCTTCTACTTTGTTTAGATCCTCATTGCTCGGGCTTGGGACCCGAAGCCCCTGTTGGACTTTCTTCCTAGATTTGATGATATTGAATAGGAGTGGTTTAAGGCCCATGGACTATAGTACATTATCAGGTTGCCCCAAATTATGGCTGATCAGACATATCTTATGACTTTAGCCCATCGTTGGGACCCATGGACCAACACCTTCCATATTCTGTCCGACGAGATGACTATCACACTGGAGGATGTTTACAAGATTTTTTGGATCTCGTTCGATGGGGTGCCCATTATTTCATAAGCCACTACTATCAGGTGGCTGTCTATGCTTTGGTATTTGGAGCACACTCTGCATAGGCCCTTCGAGAGACTGGGTTCGGGGGAGTATCTATCAAGACTTGGTATGATGCTCAGGTTTTCATAGTGAGACATGCCATGTTGCTGATGGTGATCAACAACGTTATTGTATTAGGTTGCTTGGGTTTGAGGTTCCCTTGGAATCTCTTGGCTATGGTGCAAGACCTTCTGGATAGTGAGGAGCCTATAATCTATACATGGGGTAGATCACTATTGGTTCAGTGCTATGATGAGTTGTACCACATTCGTCGATGGGGATGTGTCAGAATTGCTTATAGTTTACTATTATAGGTTTGGGGATGGGAGCACATTAAGGTAGATCACCCTAAGGGGCTCCCAACCGATATTACATCTATTGAGGCTCAAACATAGTGCTATGCTACCAGATGGGCTCAGGTGTATGAGGAGTGTAAGAGTCACACTTTTGTAGGGGAGCTATCCCACTATACTAATGCTTTTACTAGACTATTGGCCAAAGATGTTGTGTGGTGGCCATACTATGAGTGCCCAGTTTGGGATGATTCGACTAGTTTTACTGCTAGGACACAGTGCGAGCGATGGATCATTGGCTATAAGATTGCCATTCAAGAGTATTTCTTCTACTCTCAGGTTCTTCGTCAGTATAGATTGTAGTAGGATGCGCCCTTGGTGCCAGTAGAGGATCCTGATATTCTTGAGGAGTTAGAGCCTGAGGAGAGAGACTCTCCTCTGAGAGCATAGTTGCACAAGGTCGAGGTTGAGCTCCAGGCTACTAATATTTAGGTACAATGATGAGATGCTACAATTGAGCAGCTCACAACATAGATATAGGCTCTACAGGCTACTATTGGGGGTGGTGATGTCAGGATGTAGTTTGTTGTTCCTACTTCTACACCATAGGAGGTTCCAGTGGTAGGCTTAGGGGTAGATGTGGGATGACTCCAGTATTTGTTGGATGAGCATGAGAAGCAAATATAGGGACTCACAGATCATGTTACCCTCCTTTAGATGCAGCTTAGGAGGCACGAGATTGTACCTAAGGATCCAACAGGTGCAGGTGGTTTGTAGGCCAATGGGCGCTCTACCTCGAGGTAGTATTTTGCCCATCCTAGCTAGAAAACCTGATATCGAATAGAGAGACCTATAGGCTCACATCACTTGACTTGCAATACTGCCACAAGGGGAGGTGGAACTGGAGGAGATGATGTAGGGGGCTTAGGCCCAACACTTGATTGATATTGTACTTGGATATTGATCCATTTTTAAGGTAAACTAACCTACATGACTATAGCCCATAGGAATTTTTGTATATCCATTGGACTTGACACACATATTTTTATGATAGATTTACCTTTTATGACTCATTATGTGTATCGTTTATTGCTTATGTTTTTGTTATTATTTTGTTTTATGATATGATGCGATGATGGTATTATGATAATATGATAAATATGTTAGATGATAGATGATATTTGAAGATTCTTAGATGGATGTGTAGATGCTTATATGATTTGATGATATGATGCAATGTATTTTGATGATGAATGATGAATTTATGGTATGCAAATGGATATTGCCTATATGTTTTATGATGTGGTTTATGGATGATTAATGACTTGTTTTCGTGGATGCAAATGTTATTGTTAAATGCATGTTCAATTTTACCTTAATTATATGCATCTAACTCTTGTGATGGAATGGTATAAACAAACCTGTATGCTCTAATCACTTAAAACATATGAAATGCATATGACGTTGACAATATTAATGGGTGATACCATAGAAAGTTTAAAAATAATCATGAATTTAAATAATAACTTCTATCATTAGAATTGATTAAGTATTCATATATGAGATGTAATGGTGTGTAATGCATTTTCTTAATAAGTTTCTATATTCTATTTCTAATATATATACATATGATATCTGTCCTACTATGTTGATACCCCCTAATTTATAGAATCTTATAAGGAATATGATGGTGTGAATGATGTTATGATTTGTTGCTATGTAATTTTTTTTTGGGGTTTTTCGGAGATTCAAACACTCTAGTTCCCCTATCAACAACTGTCTACTTACCACTTAGACTTTTGAAAAGTAATGCTTTTACCATGGACCTAGTTTTTCATGATCTTTGTGTGTGCATGTGATTGTATATTTTGAGTTAGAACTCAAGCATTTCCTTCGATGTCAGGTGGGATTCTTTCAGCCCATTGCTAAGATCAAGGATTCTCAAGTGTTCATCTCATCCTTATGTTGAACTTAGTTGGACTATACCACTAGGCAATATTTGGTTACCTAAGCTAGCTCATCCACATTCAAACATTAGTCTACACAAATGCATGAAGTAATTGTAATAGACATATAATCATGCATAAAGATTTCTCCTTCCAGTTTTGTACAATGCTAAGAATTCTAGGGATTCAAGCTTTATTCCCTTCTTTTTGGCTTTGGATTTTGCTCATATGTAGTGATGAAAATCACTGTTTATTTTTGATTGATTTTTTTCTTTGAGCGAGGATTTTTTTGTAGTGATGATAATCACTGTTAATTTTGCTCATTCTGAGTGATGAAAATAATTGTTTATTTTTGATTGATTTTTCCTTGAGCTTGCTTTTTTTGTATTTTGAATATATGATTTGTATATCAAATTTTTGCTTTGAAATCTGGACTTATCCTTGGCCTTTTGAATATGTACTTTTCTTTGGGATTTTTCTTGTTTTGATTTAAGTAAGGGATTTTGATAGGGTAAAGCTTGTCCTTTTGCCAATTCTCAGCACCTTTAAACCGGTTGCACAGGGGGATAAGCAAGGATAATCCTTTTTGCTTAAGGTAACCTAGACCACTTTGCAGCTTTCATCTTTTCCTTGTACCAACTAGGATTTTATTTTTTCAATTAGTGATGATATCTTGAATATCCAAGGCTTTATCATAGCTAGGCATTATTTTATACTAATCAAAATTGTTTTCCTCAAAATTTGATAAGATTACTAGATTTGGTTGACTAACCAAAAAGCCTTAGTATATTATGTATAGCAACAAATAATGGTTGTGTTGAAAAACACAATTACACACATGTGGATGGAGGTATGGATATGAATGACTTGTGCGACAAACTATGGCATCACCTTTAAGACTCTCATGAAATATCTTGTAATGTATGTGAACATGCAATGCAATGATGTGGATGCAAAATGTGAAGTGTAATTGTTTTTATATTTTTTATTTTATGTTGTTTTTATATTTTTGATTAATTTGACCAAAGGTCTAGTGATGCCTTTGGGGCTTTTATTATTTATTTTGACCAAGCGGTATGAATTACCCTTGGAGCCTTTTTGATTTGATTTTTGACCAAGTGGCGTGAATTACCCTTGGAGCCTTTTGAATTGATGTTTGACCAAGTGGTGTGAATTACCCTTGGAGCCTTTGATTTGATTGTTTGACCAAGTGGTATGAATTACCCTTGGAGCCTTTTATTTGATTGTTTGACCAAGCGGTATGAATTACCCTTGGAGCCTTTGATTTGATTGTATTTTTTAAATTTTATGCTTTTATGATTTGTTTGTGTTTTTGACATATTTGAATGTTTTTGATTTTTGACATATTTGAATGTTTTTGATTTTTGACATATTTGAATGTTTTTGATTTTTTACATATTTGAATGTTTTTGATTTTTGACATATTTGAATGTTTTTGATTTTTTACATATTTGAATGTTTTTGATTTTTGACATATTTGAATGTTTTTTATTTTTATGAAATATTTGAATGCTTTTGTGTTTTATGAAATATTTGACTATTTTTGTGTTTTTATGTGTAAAATACCTTTAAGTGAATGATATTGAGAGGTTCAGGCTCTTCAACACCATCTAATGATATAAGGTGATATGCTCCAGACCCAACTCTCTGTGAAATCATGTATGGACCTAATCTAGTTTACTGTGAACTTATCTCGTAGATGCGATGGCAGATTTGAATTCTACTAGTTTTCTTTGAGCACTAGATATCCAACCTTGAATTCCCTTAGGTGGAATTTACTATTGTAAGCTTGCACAAGGCGATCTTGGTAAACATGGAGATGCTCTAAAGCATTGACTCATTTTTCATAAAGAAGCATCAACTGATTAAGGTGGCCTTGCCATGTAGTTTCATCATCTATGAAGTCTTTTAGTGCTATGTGTAGAGTCGGGATTTCCAACTCTAGAGGCATGATGGCTTCAGTGCCATATACTAGTGAAAACGGTGTTTCCCCAATGGGCATCCGTATACTAGTCTTGTATGCCCATAGTGCAAGAGGCAATTGTATGTGCCAATCCTTGTGATTTTCTTGCACTGTCTTCCTCAAAATGGAGACTATTGTTTTGTTTGAGGATTCTGCTTGCCCGTTTGCTTGTCGATAATAAGGTGTTGAAAAAATATGCTGAATATGATATTTTTTCATTAAAGCACACACATTTTTGTTCTTAAAATATGGCCCATTATCCGATATTACCTTAGAAGGGACCCCAAAACAACTTATGATATTATGGAGTATAAACTCCGCAATCCTTGGTCTAGTTGTTGATGTTAAGGGGATCGCTTCTACCCATTTAGTGAAGTATTTTATGGCCATTATGATGAATGTGTGTCAGCCTAAGGATGGGGGTGAGATATTCCCAATAAAGTCTAGTCCCCATTGCAAAAATGGCCATGCTTCCTGGATGGGCTGCAAAGCTTGCGATGGTAAGTGCATTAGATTTGTATGATGTTGGCACTTACTACATTTCTTGACATACTCGCAGTAGTCCTTTTCCATTGTGGTCCAATAGTTACCCATTATCAAGATGTGCTTAACAATGGCCATGCCATTGAAATGGCCTCCACATGTTTCTTCGTGAGCTTGTGAAACTACCCAAGATGTTTCCTGGGGCTCAAGACAACGGAGTAATAATCCATTATATCCTCGTATGTAGAGGATTTCTCATAGCAAAATGTATCTTGTTTCTATCTATTTAAATGTTTGCCTTTTAGTATGTGATAAACCTTGAGGTATTATTTTGAGCTTTAGGAAGTCCCGCAGTTGGGAAAGCCAATCCTGATTGGCCACAACCTCTATAGAATAGACAAATTGCTCTTCCTACATTTCCAAGGTAGTGAACATGGATTGAGGAACAAATCTATGGTATATGGTTGCACCACACTCTATGGGTCCTTGGGAGATCAACGACCCCCAATGTGTAATTTGCAAGAAACCTCTAGCTACGAAGGACCAATCTTGATTTGGTTTGATGTTGATCATGTTGACTGATTGTTTATTGTCAAAAGATTCACGATGTATTGTTGAGAGTGAAAGCACTTTCACATGAATGGTTGTAAAATTAGTAGACAAATTATGAGGGATTAAGGATCCCAAAGAAGCCATAGTATCTACAAATCTATTTGATGTACAAGGGATTGCCTCGATGTTGTACCATTCCAGCCAAGCTAAGTAATTGTCAACAAGTTCCTTGTAAGTCTTCAAGAGTGGGCACTTGCATTGGAAGAGTCCTTTGACCTAGTTTACTATGAGCAAGGAGTCACCAAAGATATTCAATATTTTAATACCTATTGCTATGAATGTTTGGAGTCCCAGGATCAATGCTTCATATTTTGTATTGTTGTTTGTGCATGGGAAGTCTATTTTGAATGATAATGGCAATGGAGTGCCCTACAGTGTGATAAAGACAATCCCTACTTTGCCTCCTTGTTCACACTTTGAATCGTTGAAGAACAATGACATGCATTTTTCTCTCTTAGGTTCTTCAAGTTTTGGAGGATCTGATAATGCAAAGACTACATCATTAGACAACTCTATGGTGAGAGGCTTGTTATCCTGAAGAGGCACCTATGCTAATTGATCTGCTATGAATTATCCCTTGATGGAATTTTGGCTTATGAACTCTAGATCGAATTCTATCAATAGCATGATCCACTTTGTGGTACGTGTATTGTGATACATCTTGCTCATCATGTACTACAAAGGATTTTGTTTTGATATGACGTAGGTCGTATGGCTCAACATGTAGTGTTGCAACTTTCAAGTTGCAAAGACTAATGCTAAACACAATTTTTTGACATATGCATATCCTAGTTCATAGCTCACCAAGGTGCGACTAATATAATATATGGCTTGCTCTTTGTCTTGTGCATTCTTTTGGGCTAACATGGTGCCCAATACGAAATCAATAGTCGATATATAGTAAAAATGGTATGTCTGGCCTTGGTGGAGCCAATACTGACGACATTGCCAGATAAGTTTTGATCTATGCAAAGGCTTGATGGCATTCTTCATCCCAATGAAAGGGGACTTCCTTGCGTAGCAACCTGTTCATAGGTCTGCATTTGTTTGATAATTACGTGATGAATATTTTTATGGATGCTATATTGCCTTGTAGGCTCCTCAACTCCCTAATGTTGGTAGGGGTGGCCATTTCTAGTATAGCCTTTACCTTTGTAGGATCTACTTCGATGCCTCTCTTGGATATGATGAATCCTAAAAGCTTACCAAAAGTTACATCGAATACACACTTCTTAGGATTCAATCAGACATTGTGTTCTATGAGGTGATCGAAGACTTGTCTAAGGACTTCGGCATGCTATTACCGCAATAGGGACTTGGATAGTAAGTCATCCATGTAATCTTCCAAGATCTTATGCATATAGTCATGGAATATGTATGTCATGGCCCACTGATATGTGGCACCAAAATTTTTGAGATCAAATGGCATCATTTTGTAATAGAATGTTCCCCATGAAGTAATGAAAGTAGTTTTATGTTGATCTTTGGGCTTAATCCAAATTTGGTTGTAGCCAAAAAACCATCCATTAGGGAGAGTATTTCATAACCTGCGGTTGCATCTACAAGAGCATTTATATTTGGCAATGAAAATGAATCCTTTGGTGTTGCCTTATTCAAATATCTAAAATCCATGCAAATACGGACTCTTTCATCAGGTTTACCTATGGGTACCATGTTTGACACCCACTCAGGGTAGTCGATAGGAACCCATGAATACTGCATCCAGTAGTTTTTATAATTCGTTCTTTACCATCAAAGTGATGGTTGGATGCATTTTCCTCAATTTTTGCTTGACTGGCTTCTTCATGGGATCCAATGAAAGGTTGTGAATGACTAACTTTGGATATATCCCTGACATGTATTTGTAAGTCCAAGCAAAAATATTTAGCCTCTCCTTGAGGAGAGGAATAAAGATGACTTGTTCCTGTGGAGATAGACTTTCTCTAAACTTGAATTTCCTTGGTTGGGTGGGATCATCACTGATGTCCACCTTGAAATTTGCTTCTATAGCCATGTGTGACCCATCCTCTAGTTGATGAGACGTGGGTATCAAATGAATGTCATCAACGAGATTTACAAGACCTACTGACTTAGGTTCCAAACTAACATGGAAGATGTCATACGCACAACCTGATGCAAAATGGAATGGTTGTGACATCTCTTCATTGGGGAAGAGGTCTTTTGGATCTATGGGTGAAATAGCATGATACCAATCAATAGTGTCTATATCAAGATGCAATGATTTGGTAGGATATACTAGATTATGAAGTGGAGTAGTCAAATTGATGGAGATCATGTTTATGGATGGGATGAGATCTCCAGGACCACATGGGTGCAATATGTCTTAGGGGTTTCTCTTCCATAATCATGATGAGGTTCTGGAGGAATGGAAATTTTTGGATCTGGCTTGTGAGCAGGGTAGACAATAGGATCATTGGGCTCTAACTGCTCTCTAAATGTATGCAGAGGGGGATTAACCATCCGATGAATGGCAGCTAGGTCAACAGGTCTCCCCAAAAATCAAAGTTGAGGGTCTATGGCATGAAGTACCACCTATCTCTCTACTAGCTCATTGACTTATTGCAAGTGATGAGGTCCAATATAAGCCATCTCGATCTCATCCTCAAAGTCATCATCACTTATCTAGAAATTTTTAGCGTTGGTATGCAACCCTAAGAAAAATGGCTCATGTATTGGCCCTAAGTAGGCCATCTCTATTTCATTTTCATATTATTCATCACTTATGAAGAACCCATTTGAGATCTTCCCAATCAAGTCTAGTCCCCATTGTGAAAATGGCCATGCTTCTTGGATGGGCTACAAATCCTATGATGGTAAGTGCGTTATATTTGCATGATGCTAGCACTTACTACATTTCTTGACATACTCACAGTAGTCCTTTTCCATTATGGGCCAATAGTAGTCCATTCTCAAGATGCGCTTAACAATGGCCATGCCACTAAAATGGCCTCCACATGTTCCATTGTGAGCTTGTGAAACTACCCAAGATGTTTCCTGGGGCTCAAGACAATGGAGCAATACTCCATCATATCCTCGTATGTAGAGGATTTATCCTAGCAAAATGTATCTTGTTGATCTTTGTTTAAATGTTCACCTTTCAGTATGCGACAAACCTTGAGGTATTATTTTAAGCTTTAGGAAGTCCCGTAGTTGGGAAAGCCAATCTAGATAGGCCAAAACCTCTATAGAATAGACATCTTACTCTTATTGCATTTTCGAGGTAGTGAACACAAATTGAGGAACAACTCTGTGGTATATGGTCATACCACACTTTATAGGTCCTTGGGAGATCAACGACCCCCAAGGTGCTATTTGCAAGAAACCTTTGGATGCGAAGGACCAATCTTGATTTGGTTTGATGTTGATCATGTTGAATGATTCTTGAAAAGCTTCACGATGTATTGCTGAGTGCAAAAGCACTTTTACATGAATGGTTATAAAATTAGCAGACAGATTCTGAGGGATTAAGGATCTGAAAGAGGCCATAGTGTCTATAAATCTATTCAATGTACGAGGGATTGCCTCGATGTCATACCATTCCAGTCGAGCTAAGTAATTGTCAACAAGTTCCTTGTAAGTCTTCAAGAGTGGGCACTTGCATTGGAAGAGTCCTTTGACTTGGTTTACTATGAGCAAGGAGTCACCAAAGATATTCAATATTTTAATGCCCATTTGTTATGGCTGTTTGGAGTCCCAGGATCAATGCTTCATATTCTATATTGTTTTTTGTGCACGAGAAGTCTAGTTTGAATGATAAGGGTAATGAAGCACCCTACGGTGTGATAAAGATAATCCCTGCTCTACCTCCTTGTTCACACTTTGAACTGTTGAAGAACAATGACATGTATTTTTCTCTCTTAGGTTCTTCGAGTTTTGGAAGATCTGATAATGCAAATACCGCATCATCAGGCAACTCTATGGTGAGAGGATTGTTATCCTGAAGAGGCATCTCTACTAATTGATCTGCTATGAATTATCCCTTGATGGAATTTTGGCTTATGAACTCTAGATCAAATTTTGTCAATAGCATGATCCACTTTGTGGTACGTGTATTGTGATACGTCTTGCTCATCATGTACTACAAAGGATTTTGTTTTGATATGACGTAGGTCATATGGCTCAATATGTAGTATCACAAATTTTGAGTTGCAAAGACTACTACTAAACACAATTTTTTGACATACGAATATCCTAGCTCATAGCTCACCAAGGTGCGAATAATATAATATATGGCTTGCTCTTTGTATTGTGCATTCTTTTGGGCTAACATGGTTCCCAATGCAAAATCAGTAGTCGATATATATAGTAAAATGGTATGTATAGACTTGGTGGAGACAATACTGGTGGCATTGCCAGATAAGTTTTGATCTTTGTAAAGGCTTGATGGCATTCTTTGTCCCAATGAAAGGGGACTTCCTTGCGTAGCAACCTGTTCATAAGTCTGCATTTGTTTGATAATTGTGTAATGAATATTTTGATGGATGCTATATTGCCTTATAGGCTACTCAACTCCTCAATATTGGTAGGGATGGCCATTTCCAGTATAGCCTTTACCTTTGCAAGA
The DNA here is from genome assembly GCA_028583015.1 of Wollemia nobilis. Taxonomy (NCBI): domain Eukaryota; kingdom Viridiplantae; phylum Streptophyta; class Pinopsida; order Araucariales; family Araucariaceae; genus Wollemia; species Wollemia nobilis. The sequence continues at coordinate 874,622 of JAQPPZ010000220.1, read as the reverse complement.
TCTACTTTGATGCCTGTCTTGGATATGATGAATCCTAAAAGCTTGCTAGAAGTTACGCCAAATATGCACTTCTTAGGATTCAATCAGACATTCTATTCTATGAGGAGATCAAAGAATTGTCTAAGGAATTTGGCATGCTCTTGCCACAATAGGGACTTGGATAGTAAGTCATCCATGTAATCTTCCAATATATTATGCATATAGTCATGGAATATGTATGTCATGGCCCGTTGATATGTGGCACCAAAATTTTTGATACCGAATGGCATCACTTTGTAATAGAATGTTTCCCATGGAGTAATGAAAGTAGTTTTATGTTGATCTTTGGGCTTAATCCAGATTTGGTTGTATCCAAAAAAACCATCCATTAGGGAGAGCATTTCATAACCTGCGGTTGCATCTACAAGAGTATTTATGTTTGGCAATGGGAATGAATCCTTTGGTGTTGCCCTATTCAAATATCTAAAATCCATGCAAATATGGACTCTTCCATCAAGTTTCCCTATGGATACCATGTTTGACACCCACTTAGGGTAGTCGATAGGAACTATGAATACTGCATCCAGTAGTTTTTGCAATTCGTTATTTACCATCAAAGCGATGGTTGGATACATTTCCCTTAGTTTTTGATTGATTTGCTTCTTCATGGGATCCAATGAAAGGTTGTGAATGACTAACTTTGGATCTATCCCTGACATGTCTTTATAAGTCCAAGAGCAATTTATAACATAAAAGTAGATAACAAGAGGCACATGAAAGCATCAATGGGTTTGGCACCAAAGGGGGTTTGTATGTAATGGAGGATAGAGTGATTTCTATAGAGTTCTATTATGTAAATATGTGATTATTATAAGTGGAGGAAATGGACTTCTATCTATAGAATTGGCCAAGGTTAGGGGGGTTGAGGTGTCTTTTGAGGTGTCCCATGAGGTGGTATGCATCATATCTCATAAATATCATTGGGTGGAGGAAATTATTCATCCATTCATATGCATTAAATAGGTATGGGTGTGCCATACCTCATAAATGCATGGGGAGGAAAGTCCTCAACCATTTATGACATGGTGGATGATGAATCATCAATACCTTTAATGCACATAGGTGAGATAAGTCCTCACCCTCTTGATGGCATTGAATGGGCATGATGAGGTGGAAAGGATAGGCTAGGGTAGGATAGGCTTAGGTGGAGTATAGGTTAGGTTAGGATTGGCTAAGTGTAGGAGAGGGCTTAGGAGGGAAAAGGGACTAAAGTGTATGAATAGTGTTTTTAGGCAAATTAAGCGAATTTTGAGGACAATTTCAAATTAACTAATTGTTAGTACTGCATAAGGGATAATGTGACATGTTTAGGTGTCTACCAAAATTTTTTTATGGGCCATAGTATTTGTGTGCTAATTTTGTACTGCCCTTATTTATAATTGATTTCTATTTATACGAATGTAGTTCTAAAAATATCATATTTCCCATATCAAAAGTACACTTTATAAGATGCTAATCAACATGTTGCTTTTTTAAAATTTGTGCTTTGACTAGATTGTCTTTAAGAGTCTTTACAATTTATTCTCTATTTTTAAGGGCTATCTTGACTGTTAGAACTTTTGAGACACTTGGTATATATAAAGTCATCATAGGGGGATTTTTTCCATAAAGTATTTCATACAAGGTTATATTTGTTGTAGTATGATAAGTGGAATTATACCACCACTCAATCAATGACAACCAATGGTTCCATTGATTTTGTATTTCTAAGAAAAAACAACTATGTGTTTCTAAACATTTATTCACCATTTTGCTTTACCCATTAGTTTGAGGTTGATATGTATTATTGATATTCAGATGTGTCCTCTATAGCCTGAATAATTCTTTCCAAAAAATGGTTGGTAAAAATTGGATCCTTGTCGTTGACAATGGAGAGAGGCATTGTATGTAATTTGAAACTAATTTTCATAAAAATAATGGTCACAATGGATGTGTGAAATGGATGACGTAACACAAAAATGGGCATACTTAGATAATCTATCTACCACCACCATAATGAAAAATTTACCTATTGATTTTGATAATTCCTCCATAAAATCCATAGAGATGTTCTTTCAAACTTTATCGAGGATTGGTAGAGGCTACAACATACCAAGTTATGGAATAGTTTCTCCTTTGTGATATTAGTAGACATCACACTCAGATACATAACAATGAATATCATCCTTCATAATTGGCCAATAGAAAGAACTTTTGATTCGTTCATATATCTTAAGAAATATTGAGTGGCCTACTAATGATGAATCATGTAACTCCTCTATGATGCTCTAGATGAATTTTGACTATTGTATGAAGATAACTTGTCCTTTGTACTTGAGAACCCCATTTTGTCCTTCATAGTTGGCTTTGTTTGTGGGATCTTGATATAATTAAGATATGAGATGTTGTACTTTTGGGCCTATTTTCCACTCTTTACTAACCCCTTGTAACCAATCTGGATGTGATAGAGATATAGCAAAAATGTCTTCTCCACCATATTGTCATGATAATGCATCTACAACCATATTATCTTTTCCATTTTTGTAAATATTCTCATAAGCATAGCCCATCATTTTTGTAATCCATTTTTGTTTCTCTAGTGATGACACTCTATGATATAAAATATATTCTAGACTTTGGTGGTCAATTTTAATTTGAAATTGTTGCCCCATTAAATACATTATCCAAGTCTATATTGCATGAATAATTGCTAGTATTTCCTTCTCATAATTTGACTTGCCTAAATAATGCTAAAATGGATGTTGAAAACTGTGGATGCGGGTCCTATAATTTCAAACCTTATGAAGGTGAGAAGGATTTAATTAAAATTTTTGGAAGGTGGGAAGGTTGTTCCATAGTGTCGCTTCTGAGAATTTCGGTAAAACTTTCTCCTCTGGGCAGGAGGACAACCCCAAAAGCGATCCTAATAGTGGGAAGAATTTAGTTCAAATTCTGGGAAATCCTGAAATTGAGCCTAAAGCCTTCTATGTGCTACTTAGTGTTGTTTCTATGGCTTCTTCTGGGGTTTCCTCTAAGCAAGAGAATCCTTCAAAGGTTCTACTTTCCTCCAGTTCTTCTCCTTCCTTGTAGGCAGACCTGATTAATTTTGATTCTGGTCATTCTCATTCCTTTTGGGGGGGTGATGTTCCTTATGACCCTAAACATTCATTTTTTAAGGTTTTGGGAAGTTAATTTACCTCTACTTTTCCTTCCCCCCTCCTTTCAAGGTTTTGGGCAATAGAGTAAAGATTCCTACTAGTGTAGCTGAAAAATTCCTTGCTGAAGAATTTATTTCTCTAGTTGGAAAAGTTGTGGGAGGCAATCCTAGCCTCGATATTATTAGGCATTGGGTATTATCAAGGTGGAAATTTTGAGGTTCCCTTCAAATTGTTGGCCTCTCTAATGGGTTTTTTGGTATTCGACTGAATACCAAGGAAGATTCTAATCAAATCCTGTCTAGTGGACCCTAGTTTCTTGGAACCAAAAGCATTTTTTTGATGAAGTGGTCACCTAATTTTGACCCAGAGACTCAAAGTATTAATTTTTATCCCATTTGGGCCAGAATTCCTAATATTCCTTGGCATCTATGGCGGGAATCCATTTTCAAACCGATAGCTTCCATTATTGGAGATTTGCTCCTTATAGACAGGGTCACTCTGTCTAGGTCAAGGATGCACGCTGCTCATATTTGCATCAAATCTAATATTGATTCTACCCTTCCTACCTTTTTCGAGATGAAGCATGGAACTTTCCTCAGGAAGCAGGCCATTGAGTATGAAAACAAACCTCCAATATGCATTTTTTGCGGGACTCAAGGCCATCTTCGAGCTCAGTGTCCGCTCAAAAAGCAAATAGTTTCTTCTGGGACAAGCACAATTCCTTCCAATAAAGACAATGGCAAGGACTTATAGACCCCTTTTAAGAAGGATAAGAGAATATTTCCTCCCTCAAGAGGAGTTAGTTTCAGACCTGTCAAGGATCAAAGGATAAAATGTGTTCATAGTAATGCTTCCTTCATCAATTCTCCAAGTGACAAAGGGAAAAATATTACCCCTCCTACGATTGATCCCAATGAGGTTAGTCTTTTTGCTCTTCCCATTCAATTTCATATTCTTGGTGATTTGAATCCTAAGGATGACCCCGATATGGATGTTGATGAAACTCTTAATCCTGATTCTCTTCCAATCTCATCCTCAAACCCAATGGAAGCCCAACAAGAGTCTGAACTTATCAATCCTTCTCACTCTATTGCCTTCATTGAAGCCCAACCTTTGGTTGATGATGTCTCCATTCCTACTTCATTTCTTGAACCTTCCAGTCCTGTCGTGTAGAATATTAGTCCCAAAGTCACTAGAAGCCACAAAAAATCTCCCATTGATTGTGGAATAGAGAAGAAAAGAGGAAGACCTTCTAATTTTGATCAATGGAAGCAAGGAACAAATGATGATATTGCCAATGGGGTCCAAAAACCCTTTTTTCCATTGGCATCATTTCCAAGGAAGACTCAAAGTGCACCAAACCTCCCCAACCATCTGGAAATGGAGGCAAAAGAACTTCAAAATCTTCTAGATGAAGATCCTCTCATGGAATGTGAGAGGCCTTAATGGTTTAGCCAAAAAAAGGTTAGCTAAATCATTAAGGAAAGAAATCAGACCCACAATTTTTGTGATTCAAGAAACTAAAATCAATGAATCTCTTGACAAAAAAATCTGTAATCATATTTGGAAGAACTGTGAATCTCTTGCATGTAAGGCCAATGGGGCTTCTGGTGGCCTTCTGTGTTTATGGAACCCAACTATGGTGGAAGGAAATCTCATCCATTCTAGTGATGATATGATGAGCATCCTCTTTGTTGACAATGACAACAATTTATCTTGGGTTCTCACTAATATTTATGCTCCAAATTCTATTACTGGTAGAGCCCATTTGTGGGATAACCTGGCTTCTATCAAAAGTGCTTTTCCAAGTCTTCCTTGGATCCTTGTGGGAGACTTCACCACCCCTTTGTTTCCCTCTAATAAAAAAGGTGGTGTTGGATCCTTTTCTAAAAGCATGGAATATTTCCAAAAATTTATCAGTGAATAGAACCTAATGGACATTAACCTAAAAGGAAATCAATTTACTTGGTCAAATAGAAGATGTGGATCTCAACTAATCCAAGTTAAACTTGATAGAGTTATGTTCTCTCAGGAAGCTATCGATATCTGGGGAGATGCAGATCTTCAATCTCTTCTCAAAATTGGATCTGATCATAGTCCTATTATTTTAGACACAAATAACCCCAAAATCTACAAAACTCCTTTTAGATTTGAAGCTATGTGGATGCTACATCCTGATTTCAGAGAAAGGATCAACCAATGGTGGCAATATGACATTCAAGGAACTCCCACATTTGTATTAGCACAAAAACTTAAACACACCAAAGAAAATCTAAAGATATGGAATAGGGACATTTTTGGAAATCTCTTCCAAAATAAATAGGACATTATGAACAGACTTGCCATAATTGAAAAGGAAAACTAGGACAAAGGAGATTGCTCAGCCAAAGTCAGAGATGAAGAAAGGAACCTACTTGCACAATACCATAACATCCTTCAATGTGAAGAAATATTTTGGAGACAGAAATCTCGTGACCTTTGACTCAAAAAAGGAGATTCCAACACAAAATACTTTCATGTTTCTACTTTGAGACATTGAAGCAATAACAAGATCAAAGAAATTCGCAGCCAGGATGGTAGGATTATTACTGACATTAAAGAAATTAGGACTAAAGGAACTACTCACTTCATGCAGTTACTCCAAGAGGAACACAGACCTAATTTCTTGGCTAGCAAGGAATTTTTCCTGCAATTTATTCCTCGTCTCATTTCTGATGATATAAATACCAAATTAACAATGGTTCTTTCTGATGATGAAATCAAGGAGGCCTTATTCTCAATGAAACTTGATAAAGCTCCTGGACCAAATGGGTTTCCTCCCTGATTTTTTCAAGCCTTTTGGGATGTCGTTGGTCATGATGTTTGCAAAGCCATAAGAGAAATTCAAGGTTCTACGGTCATTCCCAGAGGCTTCAACTCCACTTTTATTGCACTCATACCAAAAATTCCTAATGCTTCCAATTTTAATGAATTCAGGCCAATTAGCCTTTGTAATGTCATTTACAAAATTCTAACAAAGGCAATCACTATTCGTATGAGAGAGGTCATGCCTATAATCATAAATCCATGTCAAGGAAGCTCAATCAGAGGGAGATCTATCTTAGATGGTATTATTTCTGTTCATGAAGCAATTCATTCAACTTCCTTAAACAAAAAAGCAGCTTTCCTTCTCAAGCTTGATATGAATAAAGCCTATGATAGATTGAGCTGGGATTTTCTCCTTGCTATCCTACATAAATTTGGCTTTCATCCTGATTGGATTTCCCTTATTCAAGGATGCATTTCTTCTACTTGGTTTTCTGTACTTATTAATGGATCACCTGCTGGTTATTTTCAGAGCAGTAGAGGTTTAAGGCAAGGAGATCCTTTGTCCCCTCTCCTATTCATCATTGTAGTAGAGGCTCTTGGCAGAGCTATATTGGCAGCAAAAGAGGTAGGATTAATTTTTGGACTTCAAGTTACCTCTCAATGCAATTCTATTACTCATCAACAATTTGTTGATGATACTTTGTTGTCCACCTTTGCTTCTATCAATGAAGCCAAAATCATCAAACAGATTCTTTTATTGTATGAAGAAGCGGTTGGTCAAAGGATCAATTTCCAAAAAATCAAATTGTATTTCCTTAATACTCCTTTGAGAAGATAAAATTTGATTGCTACCATACTTGAATGCTCTATAAGCAGTTTACCTTCCTCCTACTTGGGCTTACCTCTTTTCATTGGAAATGCCAAAGAAAGCCTATGGGATAATGTCATCGAGAGACTCCAAAAAAAGTTATCCACTTGGAGAGGTAATATTCTATCCCAAGTAGGTAAAATCACTCTTACCATGGTCTACCTTCAAAGAATTCTTGTTTATTTCCTTTTTTTGTTCAAAGCTCCTGTCACTGTCTACAAAAAGATGGAGAAAATTCAAAAACACTTCCTTTGGACAGGATCTGAAAATAAACACAGATTTCATTTAGTCACTTGGGACAAAGTTTGTAAACCTAAAGATCAAGGGGGCTTAGGGCTTAGAAGGATTTATCTTCTTAACCTTTACCTCCTTGCCAAACAATCCTGGAGACTCATTTCTAATGAAAAGGTTGAATGGGTCAAAATCATAAGAAGGAAGTATCTTCAGGCCTCTGAATTCTTACATGATCAGGTCCCTTCTTGTGGGTCTATTTTCTGGAAATCCATTTGTGAAGCTCATTCTTTGCTGAAGAAAGGAATTCGTTGGCAACTTGGCGATGGAAATTCTATTTTTTTCTGGGAGGATAAGTGGACTGGTGAAAATCCTCTAAGCCAAATTCCTATGTTTCAAAGGATTATCAACATTACTAAACAATTGGTTGGTCCTCTAGTGGCTAATTTCATTTCCTCTTCTAATGGTATCATGAGATGGAAAAGACTTAATGTCCCAGATTTTGAAGATGAAATTTCTTGCCTGAATACCCAACCGTCTTCCATCAAAATCCTTGCTGGTGATATTAAGGACCAACCTATTTGGGAGCCCACTGATTCTGGTGATTTCTCTATCAAGTCAGCTTACTTGCTTTCCCTCAATAATTTGGAAACCCCTATTCCTTTTAAGCTGGTTTGGACTAAGTACCTGACTCCCAAAGTCGCTTCCTTTTCTTGGCTTTGTATCCAAGATCGTATCCTTACTATTGAAAATCTCATAAAAAGGGGCATTCCTCTTCCTAACAGATGTAATTTGTGTCTTTCTAACTGGGAGTCCACTTCTCACCTATTCTTGTTCTATCCTTTTTCAAGAAGGGTGATCAAAAAACTTTTTCAAAAGTGTTAGTTGGCTTGGGCTTTTTCGCCTTCCATGATTACACTATTCCAGCAATGGCCCAATCCGTTTAAAATATCGGTTCTCAAAGGATTCTAGAATTTTTGTCTGTAGCACTACCTTTGGCAAATTTGGCTTGAATGCAATAGAAGGATTTTTGACAAAAAAACTCTTCATGCAGATTTCATTGCTCATAAAGTCATCCTTTTTGCTAAAGAAAATGTCCTTGTTGCTCCTTTTGATCCCCTTCCTTGCCCTCCATTTGAGAAAGCCATCCTTAATTCTTGTGACATATTCCTTGATATTTCAAAATCCAGCAATCCTTCAAACTCAAGGAGTAATGTTAAATGGTTCCCTCCCCCTGTTGGGTGGGTCAAACTTAATTTTTATGGGGCTGCCAAAGGAAATCCCAGAAATGTGGGAGCTGGAGGAATTCTTTGAGATCATTTAGGAAACTCTATTTTTTCTTATTCTGAACCTTTAGGCATCATGTCCAATCACTCTACAGAAGCCAAGGCAGTTTGGAGGGGCCTCCAATTCCTCAAACATATTCCGAGGAACATTGTAGTGGAAGGAGATTCTCTAAATATCATCAACTACCTTAAAACTTCAAAAATCAGCAGTTGGAGGATCAGAACAATCATGGAGGAAAGCAAGCAAATCCTTCACCAGCAACACAACTTCATTGTCCAACATGCCTACAGGGAGGCCAACATTGTTGCTGAAAAATTAGCTAATATTGGGGCTAACGCCCAAGGGTTATTGACTTGGACTGATACTCTACCTCCCGAGGTGGATGAACTAATTAAACATGATCAAAGTGATGATACTCATGCTGAGTCTTAAAAATCTATTCCAGTCCATTCCCCAACATTCCTTATTCCACATGTAGTATAGGGCTCACATGTCATTCCTTTTGTCGGGCCTTCTTTCAAGAACTATGCTTCACATCAAAAATTGGCTGCATGATTCTTTGTGTTTCATTTTTAAAATACCCACCACCTTTATCTATGCTCATATCTATTTTTTGGTAATCGAATCCTCTTGTTATCCCAAGGTGAAATTAAGCATGATTAATAATCATTTTTCTCCTGTGTGCATTGATATGTGTAATCTTACCTCATCGAGAACCATCCCTAACCAAATTACCAGATGCTTCATTCCGAGACCTTCTATGGTGAACATCCCAATCCTTTTTGTGTCTCGGGCCAAGGATTCTTACTGGCTACATTTTTGTGCATCCTCGACGGTCAATCATTTCATCTAACATTTTTCTACCCAATTAGATGGTGTAACATCCAATGCCTGAAAATATGCTTCAAACTTTGCCCTAACCAATCCTTTTTTCTAAAGGGATTTTTTCCTTTTTTGAAGCAGCTTTTTTGGCCTCCTCACAGAATTTCCAACGTTAAAATAGTTTTCCTTTTAAACTTCTCATTGCATGCTTTGTTTAATCAACAACCCTTCACCAGTGCACCTGTCCTGTTCAACCCAATCCTTTCTTTTTGCTTTCCTTTTCATTGCTTTCTACCTATCACCATGAAGGAAAGCAAACCCATTTTCATCGAACCAGAAGTGTTTGAAATTGATCCTATGGTCAGGGATCTGTGGAAGGATAAGACTAAAAGTGCGCTAATTGAGTTCTTCAAGCTATTTGCTAGCATTGATGAAGGAGTTACGAAGGCTTTTGTTAAGACCTGGAATAAAGATCTTGTTACAGTTCATGGGGTGGAATTTCAAATCACCATTGAGTTGTTGGCTGACCTGACAGGACAACCTTTGGATGGCAAGGTGATCCGGTGCAACAAGCACAACTGGGAAGTAGAGTTGGTGTTCTTTGAAAAGAATTCGATGATTCACAAAATGTATAGAAAAGGTTTGCATCGTATTCACCTTTCCACTCCTTGGAAGGAAATATTAAAACCTATCATGCAATATTTAACCTATGACAACCTTGAGGCCCAACTTTGTTGTTTCCACTTGGCCTACGTAAATCACTTATGGGATGCCAAAACAATGAATATCCCTGCTGTAATTTTTTGGTCCATTGATTATACCATTGTGTCCACCCGGTCCAAAAAGGAGGAGGGTCTACCATGCCATCAAGGGATTTTCAATGTTTTGTACAGATTCCTCCTTCTCAAATTCCCTAAAGGAAACATCCCTGATCCTGAGTCTGAAGAGGAAAATTCTTCCTCTATGCCCAACCCCACAATTTCAAAATCCAAGAGGAAGAACAAGAATGATAAGCCCCATCCTAAATTTAATGTTCGAAAAAGGGTCAAAGTTGAAAACACTCCTGTCAGGTGCTCCCAGAGGCTTAAGCACAAAGAATTACTTGAAACCCCTCCTTCTACTTTCGTCAAACTCTCGAAGGACCATTCCAACTCACCTGACCTAGTTGAAAAATATCTTCATAAACTGGTCGTTCAAGCTACTTCTGCTACCATTGATCACCTGGAGACTACCCATTCAGCCATTGGCAAAGCAATTGTTAGTCTCAAAGAATAGCGCCAGGCTCTTAGCCTTCTGTTCTTTTGTGACACCTTTGATGAGACTCCCAGACTTTCTGTTGTTGAAGCACCTTCTGATGTCAAAGGAGGTGTCAAAGATGATGATGTGGTTGAAATCACCAAGGAAGCTTGTCTCGATGCTCTGAAGGATAACCCGAAGGATACTTCGAAGGATGTTGTGAAGGATGCTGCTCTGGACACTATTGTTGTTTCTCCAATGCAAACTGAAGCTCCTTTCTGAGTTTACCTATTGTTTTCTTGCTGCATTTGCGTTCTTTCCTTTCTGGGTTTTGCTCCTCTCTTTCTGGGTTTGTTCTGTTGGCCCGAAGGATAGTTTGTTAGGTTTTGATCTAAGGTGTTGGGTTCTTGTTCCTCTTTTTGTTCCTTCGTCCTAGAGGATTTTTTCCTTTGGTTGTTCTAGGCTTTATGCCTCTCTGTTTTGTTCCTTGTGAAAGTCTAGTGCTCCTTTGGGAATTTTAGTGTTCCTTTTAAAATTTAAGTGTTCCTTTCTAGTTTTCTGATGTACAAGGCATTGGGGCACCTTTCAAATGCCCCATTTTGAATAAAATAAATTAATTTACCAAAAAAGAAAAGTTGACTTGCCTAATTTTTTATGATAGAAATCATTGCTAGTGAATGTTATAGGTCTTCCTTCTTGCATTAGCTCTACCCCCATATGCCTACCTAACACATAATATTCAATGATAGATTTTAGAAAGTCTAGCATAGATAACACTAGTGTGGTGCATATTTCTTGTTTTAAGGCCAAGAAAGCCTCATCAACAACCTCATGCCAGCTAAAAGCATATTTCACAATTAAAGCACACAAAGGTGCAATAATTTTACCATAATTTCTCATAAAATTCCTATAATATCCTATTAGCCCCAAGAATGCTCTAATATTTGTTATTGTTTTTTGTACTGACCACTTTCAAATAGCTTTGATTTTATTGGGATACACCTTCTCTCCATTTGTTCCTATAATGTGGTCTAAATAATCCATCTTAGATAGGCCAAAGGCACACTTAGAGCATTGTAGATAAAGTTTATTTTATTTTAAAGTTTGGAGAGTCTATTCCAAATATTTTTTTAAGGGATTCTCATGTCTTATTGTATATGAGAATGTCATAAAATAATAACAAAAAAATATTAAATAAGGCTTAAATAAATTATTCATCAAGCTTTGAAATGTGGAAGGAGCATTACAAAGCCCAAAAGATATTACTAATAACTCGTAATGACCATCATGATTTCGAAAGGTAATTTTGGGTACATCTTTAGGATTCATTCTAATATGATGATAACCTAAACACAAATATAATTTGGTGAAGTACTTGGAGGCCTATAATTCATCTAGTTGTAGACACCCAAAAGTCGCACATGGTCACCTGTAGACACTTGCAGACCTACATAGACACTTGTAGGATTACATAAGCATATATAGGCATCTATAGGCCATTATAGGCCATTGTAGGTCATCGTAGACCATTGTAGGCCATCGTAGGCTGTCATAGTTATCTGTAGGTGCAAAACCTACAAAACTATACAAAACACATCCAAAATATCTCCTATTCATAGAAGGGCCACTTATTAGCTCCCTAAGGTCACCTAAGCCCTTTCATACACCTAATTAAGGCCCCCATAGAACCGTTCCCTATTAAAAACTCTAATTAGGCTAATTAGGATTCTAATTTGCAATTGAGTTTCACTTAAAATACACTATCATTAAATTAGGTTTAATTAGGATTAAGAGGTAAATTAGTCCTAAATATGTCCTCACACATATGTGCACCCCAAATTAGTTAGGATATTTTCTAGGAAAACCTAACTCAACCCTCACCTAACCTAGGACTTATCTAACCCTAGTTAACCCTAATCCTAGCTCACACATGTGTGAGGATAGGATATTTTACTTAGGGCATGTAAGAGGATGACTAAGCTTACCACCTCACAAACCCTAACCTAACCATGCTAGGACTTGAATCTAGGGTCTAGTACACCTAACTACCCCCCTTACCTTGGTTTTCATTATAAATAGTGGACCCATTCCTTCATTTATTTCTCTCTCCACTTTTCAGTCAACTTACAAAAACTCTACCAAAATTGTACCAAAAATTGCATCTGACAATTCTACACTTACAAACAGCTATAGACAGAACCTGGGATCCATCAAAATAGAAAGTTAGCTTCAAAATTCAATAGTAGCTCAATTCACAACCCATCCTAAAAATCCAGGATCTAGTTCATATGTCACCATGCAAACCAGCCCTACAACATATTTACAATATTAAATCAGGTACATATTAGTTTTACACACTTCTTACAACTTTTCTATCAATTTACATCATATTTTTCTGCATGTTTGAGTTGATTTTTCTTCATAACTATGGGGCTTGACCAAGGTAGGCCCCTAAATGCACTAACACCCTTTTTTGGACCCAAATTAGGTACAAAAGGATAGAATCAAACATCACTACCAATGGCACATGCACACAGAATCCCACCTTCACTTAGGGCACCAGAAACAGTAGAAAATATTCTTAAATTCATGTGAAAAAGGGGATAAAACCTTCTCAAGAGGAAGCTCATTTTGTAACCCTAATTTTAGATTAATAAAATAACATTTAGCATTAATTGGTGATTTTTGTATGTTAAATTCGGGCATGCCCAATGGGAGACCCCCATGAAGGTTATTTTAGATTAGTTTCTCTAACTGATCTAACTCAATTTTACAATATTATTTTGCTATTATAGGTACTATGAATGCAAAACAAAGCCCAAAAATGCCTAAAAAATATTTTAGGCCCTCATATTCAGAGTTTCAAACCTCAAAACTTAGTTTACACCCTGAAATGCAAACCAACAGTCCAATTTGCACCCCAGCCTGCAAAATCCATTAAACTATCTTAGAGCAACCTACAATTCTAGAGGTCTACAACAGAGGCAACAAAAAGCCCATATGACACCATAGAAGTTAGGTATTCCTCTTGGGGATTTTATTTTTTCATAATTTATTTGAAAAGACATTTTCATTTCAAATACATTGATTCATTTTGGAGTATTTCCTTTTTAAAAGCATATTAAACTAGGGTTCTCAATCATTTTAAAAACTAGTTTAGTTCAACCATTTCAATTTTTTTTTGTCCTTTAGATTAAGGTTACATTTATTTTTCAATTCATTAGAATACATTATTATTTATTTCATGTCTTTAAAAGCACTTTCAAGTTCTTCTTTTGATACACTAAGTAGGAATCTTTATCCCTCTTCAAATCACACTTGGATTAGGAATTTTTAGTTTCTTTCAAAAGGTATTTAGTATAGGACTTTCGAATTCCTTTCATGTAATTTACATATTTTTCAAAAGGCATTTAGTATAGGACATTAAAATTTCTTTCATGTCATTCGCATCTCTTTTCAAAAGGTATTTAGTATAGGACTTTCAAATTTCTTTCATGTCATTTACATCTCTTTTTGAAAGGCATTTAGTATAGGACTTTCAAATTTCTTTCGTGTCATTTACATCTCTTTTCAAAAAGTCATTTAGAATAGAATTTCTCTATTCCTTTCCAAAATCCCCTCAGGTACATTATATTTTCCCTTTCAAGCATTCAAATTAGTGTTTCAATCTCCTTTCATCATTTAGAGTAGAATTTCCCTATTTATTTCCAAAATCCCTTTAGGTACATTACATTTTCCTTTCAAACATTCAAATTAGGGTTTCAGTCTCTTTTTGCCATTTAGAGTAGAATTTCCCTATTTCTTTCCAAAATCCCCTTGGGTACATTCTATTTTTCCTTTAAAGCATTCAAATTAGGGTTTCAATATCTTTTCGTCATTTAGAGTAGAATTTCCCTATTTCTTTCCAAAATTCCCTTGGGTACATTGCATTTTCTCTTTCAAGCACTCAAATTAGGGTTTCAATATCTTTTCATCATTTAGAATAGAATTTCCCTATTTCTTTACAAAATCCCCTTGGGTACATTGCATATTCTCTTTCAAGCATTCAAATTAGAGTTTCAAACTCTTTTCATCATTTAGAGTAGAATTTACCTATTCTTTCCAAAATACCCTTGGGTAAATTAGATTTTCTCTTTCAAACATAAATTAGGATTTCAATTTTTTTCTAACACACGTAGATAGATTACCAAATTCCTTTTTCATGCACTTTATCTTGCTTGTTTCCACACTTTCTAGAATTAATTTATTTTTCCAAAAGAACATTTAGATCTAGTTTCATTTTGAGAATGCATCTAGGGTTAATTTCATTTCTAAAAAAATACCTAGTTAGTTGTTTTTCTTTCACCTCAATGGTATAAAATACACCATAACACACCCACATGGCATACATAGTGGTGATATTGAACTTCATCCCCAATACATCGCTCGATACTAGTGACGTTGGAATTCATCTCCTTCCACCAGATCACTCCCTAGACACCATAGTAGCCCCTAGGAGTGGTTTTTTGGACTTCATCACAAAAAAATCCCATACTCTTGAGATTGGTTTTATGTAATTCATCATTGAAAGGGACCTTCAAAGTAGTATAGGAATTAGATGCCTTTGTTCATAAGGCTCATATAATTAGTGAATAGGTAACTGTCGTTCTTGACTAAGCTCACCTAAGAGTGAAGTGACAACCAGACTAGGCTAGTAGTAGGTCTTAGATAGTACCACCTCTTCTAGTGAGATGTTTCTAGAATCATTAGGATATTTTGAGTCCCTCCCATTTGGTTATCATTTTTCTACACCTTCCATTCAGGTCACCACTTTTTTGTTGAGACACCATTCTATTTTGTGCACCCTTAGGTGGTGCATGAGGTTTTGTGTCAATGATATTCCTATTATTTCTAGATTTCACCCCACTCCCTATGATATTTTATTGAAGCAACAATAAACATCATAACACACAAAAATAAACAAACATTTATTTTTCTGTATTTAGCACTGATTCTAGTTATGCTTTGTTTACATGCTCACAAAACTGGTTTTAGTACATTTACCTAGTAGCAGCCTATCCATTGGATGTCTATAGCCCATCACTTTCAATTTTTTGTTAGATTCACTATCTGGGTCTAGTTCACATAGCACCTTATGAACTAGATTTTGTAGTTCTAGTTCACATAGTGGAATGTGAACTTTGTTCTAAGACATAAAAACTCCACAAAGTTCATAGGGTTGTACAAACACATTGCACAAAACACATCCACAACTTCAAATTTCTATTTTTGGATAGTTTGAGAACCTAATTACACTACAGAGTACCATGTATATCATCACCCGTAGCTGAGCATGTGAGCAAGTGAATCTTGAGGAGGAGGCTTCTCGCACCACCTCCAGTCAGTCTACTCCTTTCCATCCCTTTACAATGGAACCACCCATGCTCACACCTAACCTTATCATAGGCTTTGAGTCACTTCATATGTGCACTACAATGTAGGGCAAGACTTCTATCTTGAGAAACATCCTTACTACCTCGTCTGACGAAGATAATCAACTTCTTCCCTACTCACCCCCACCTAATCCATCAGCTACATTTTACGACCACATCATCTATACCACTTTGGAAAATACACCTCCTCTCTTCACCATCGATGATGAAATACCACCTACATCACCTACCTTTGTGTATTATTTATTTAAAAATCTATCTCATTCTCTTTTTGAGAATGATTCTTCCTTACTAAATCGTACTCACCTCAAGGTAGCATTGTTTACCTCTACCATTGGGATGACTTTTGATCCCTCATATTCTACCCTAAACACTCATGTGCTTTCATCACAACCACCTGTGCAACCACTATTATCACAACAATGGTATACCCTACCCACATCATCACATCAATACGCTTCTCAAGTGTCACAACAACCATCTTCCCAACAATTTTTCTTATCATATTTTGATATTGTATCACAATCACCCTCTCAACCACAACAAGTTCAACCCCAATAACATCAATAGATATCATATCCATAATAATTTATGTACATGTTCACTACACCTTCCTCCCATAATCCCATATTTTATACCTACACTACTTCCTCATCATTACCTCCACCTACATTTCCTTATTTTAGAATGTATGGTCTTTTGTTTCTTTTCCACATTTAGCCACTTCAACTTTTTGACTCCCTCCACCTCCACCATTTTAGACTTCACCTACCATCTTATTTTCTACCTAAAATCCATGCTACTCTTCTTATCCTTCTAATCCCCCATGCTATTCCACTTAGCTTGAATTTTCCACCCTTTGCTCCTCTAGTCATGCGTAGGTACCATATTTTGGTACATTATCTCACCCACCACTTCCACCATCTATGTCGACACCATTATCCCCACCACAATCTGTAGCACCTATATTTTTCATGATACCTCATTCTTGATCATTGTCTCCTACTATGCAATCATTAAAGTAGACCCCTATAAAACAACCAAAAATCTCACAACCACAATATTACTATTCCTAGCAAATTTTTGCTCCATAGTAAAGCATCTCATCCACTTTGGTAACTTACACTTTTCAACAACCAACTCCATAGGAACATATAAAATATGTTCCTACTTCAAATTTGGAAGAACAACAACTCCAATATCCTTTCTACTCTCAATATTCAACCACCTCATCACAGCTCAACACACCTCCATCACCCAAACTTCAACTTTTGTAAGAAGAAATCAAGATGCTAAACCTTCGCACAACTGGTTATGGGACCTAGAAACCCATGTATAACAATATATGCAACAAACCCATTCACCTCTCAATTCCTATCTCTCCTTTTACCCATATCACTTCAAAATTCCTAAACTCAAAAAGTACAAAGGTAAAGAGGACCCTCGAGAACATATTAGAAATTATCTCTTTGCTTGTTATCAGCTACAAAATAATGATCCTTTCATGTTGCATACCTTTGTTATTTCCCTTGGGGACAAGCCCTTGAATGGTACAAAATGCTCCCGTGCCATAGCCTATTCACATTTGAACAATTGGCCAATTCATTTCTTGAACATTTCTCAATTAATATCAAGAAGAAGATAAACATCTTTGACATCTACATCTTACGATAGGCTAACAATGAATTGATCATAGATTTTGTGTCATGATGGATATTAATCATTCATGACCTAGCTCATAGCCTCCCATCTATTGAGCTAGTCATATTATTTGCTAATATCTACCATAATCATATCTCCACAACCCTACAACTTCATCAAAGTTGCACATTTTATGAAGTCATTTCCCAAGCCAAGGTCATCGAGAACATCAAAGCCCAATCTAGTACGATTAAGCTTAGGCAAAAACCATATTACAACTCCAAATTTTACTTTAAATGAAACACACTAAATCAACCCTTCTCCAAATTACCACAAACTAATCAAGTGTCATTAGCATCTCCAGCTTCTTTGTTGATCTTGCGACTTCCCCCTCCACAACATCAATTGTGTCAAACTAATGCATACCTTCCACCTAAACCATAGCAATCTTGTAGTCTGCATCCCTAGCTTCCATAGTAAAATTTGAATCCACTCTCTAAGCCCTTGCTAGCTCTATGTAAGAGGTTGTACGATGCAATCCATATCACCTTGCCCAAGATTCGACATATTGAACCAAATAAATCCAAGCCTCATAGGTATATTGAGCAGGCATTCTACACATACCATCAATAGCATGTCCATGATATAGAGTCTTGTCACTCTTTCTATAGCCTCATTTAGGACCTCATCGATTGAGGTACCATTCAAGTTTCAAACCCCCTCGCACCTTAAAACCAAAATTTGGGTATCTATTAGAATCCCCTACCTGAACATAGAGGGACCAATAATTAAGGAGCCCAATATAATTTTCAAGGACAACCTAGGAAGGTAAAAAAAAAGTGTGATCCCCCTCATGCAATGGTTGACATGATCAACCTCACCACTCATACCCAACATTACCCAACATGCATGGATACACCCCTCACTTCACCCCTAATGTAGTTCACTTCTCCCCAATCCCTCACAGCATCACAGGTTTTTAAACCCCTACCACAAAATATCATCACTACTCATGGTAGCCTCATGCATCAGCTATGCAACACCCTTGTTTGGCTATCCATTTTTTTTATTTATTACAGTAATATCAACCCCATCATGAGGCATTGAATGACATCCTTTGATCCATTGACCTTGAAACTCATGACACCAATGCCTTTATGAATTTCATAGGGAACATACCCCATTGCATGCAGCCATCCATTAATTTTCATGACCACAAGATTACTGAAATCATGGACAAAGGAGTTGATCCTCCCCTCCATATCTAGGAAATCATCAATGACATCACCTATAAGTGTGTCCTCATTGATATAGGTTCTTCCATTAGCTATAGACACCCAAAAGTCACACCTTGCTATTTCTACATATCTATAGGTGATTCCATACATCCCTAGGATATTGTAGACTATTGTAGTCATGCATAGACATGCGTAGACTTCCATAAGTTCACCATAGTAATGTGTAGATGTCCATAAATGGCTTTCAAACCCAAAACCCTAATAAGCCCTCAAAACTACACTTTATGCATTGAAATATCTTCAGACAGCAACCCGAGGTGATGCATAGCCCATTTACACTCAATTAACACCCCCATGGGATATTAATTGGTAAAATCAATTAAAATTCAATTATCAAATTCTAATTTAATGCTGACTTCACTTAAGCCCCTTTTTAGGGCAAAATTGGATTTATTAAATCTTAATAAATAATTAGTGTTAATAAAATCCTCCCACACGTGCCAATTTAGGGTTTCCTAGGGTTTTCTTTTAATCCTACCCTAAACATGCTTAAAGCCTAATTAGGATTAACACTAATCCTTCATCACACATGTGTGAGGATAGGATATTTCCTACTTAGAATGAGATGTTACCACATAACATCTATTAACCTAACCCTATTCAAAATTAAACCTAGGTTTAGTCTATCTAACCCCCCTACACCTTGCATTTGCCTATAAATAATGGGTCCTAAACCCCTAATTAAGCCTGATTCCCAAATTCAATAAAGTACTATTACTCTACAAAAATGGAAAGCCAATGATACACAGTCTATTTCTGAAGCACACAGGTAGATTTTTATAGCACACAGAGGCACCCCAACTACCTTAGGATCAACACACCAGAGAGATTTCACCAGAAGAGCATCATAGCTCAATTTGTAGCCTACCCTATGAATCCAACCCCAATTAGTGACTTGGGTCACGAATTGCATCCGTAAGCCCTAAATCACTCTAGATTTGGGAGGTAAGCTCTATTTCAGTATGTTATTATCTTTTTTATATTTACTTTCTATTTTTATTATAGTTTTAAAGTCATTTTTGTTTTTCTAAACATGGGGCCTGACTAAGGCAAGCCTCCCATCACACTAACCCCCTTTTATAGGTCTTTCACAGGTTATCTGGCATATCTAAGGAAGATAAACAACATACGAATAACAACCCTACGGTGGCCTGCATACATAAAAGACCACCTACACTGAGGGATGCTAGAAGACCCCATCATATTTATTGTAACCTTGTTAGGAATAGATATGGATAAAGGGCACCAAGAACCTCTTGTAACACATGCTCATTAATATCAATGGAATAAAATTTCTCTATTTAATGCATCGTTTATGTTTATGTATTAAATTATCAAATGTCATTTTCTACCCATTTTATTCTAGCACCACAGGTGGAAACTAGAATGGTAGAGGTTTAGAGGGTTGTGAAGACCATGATAATGGTGGTGGGGAAGGCATAGTATCAGTTTTAGGTCCCCCAGTATGTGATGCTAATGGTGCAGATATCGAGGCTTGTGTTGTTGATGAAAACTGGGGTGTTGGGGTGGAAATTGGTGAGGATAATGATGCTCCTACTGACTGGTGAGAAGACACAAGGAAAAATTGAGAAGATGAGAATGAAGGTACAAGGGTAAGGTCTTCGATGTTATAGAACTTGAAGGGGTCTCCATCGACTAGGATACAATGAACAAGTTTATTGTGGACATACTTGAGGTAATGATGCAATGTGGATGGGACACACTGTATATCTTTGATCCAAGGGTGACCAAGGAGAATATTGTATTGTATTTCTCCTTGAATGATGTGGAAGAGGATGGGAATTGTATAGATGCCTATGTGAATGGGAATAACTATAGATCCTACGGTAGGTCTCATGGAACCATAAAAAGCATGTAGGTCTAGGGAATGTGTGGCAAAATACGCTAGAGGGAGGTGTAGGTGATGTAGGACTGTTGTGGATATGATACTGATAGATCATACTGTATCAACAAGTACCTACTTGTAGGTAATATCGTTGATATTAGATTGTATATGGAGGGGTAGATCGACTCCTTCACCAACAAGTTCTATTATCTCGTGGTCATCAAAGCTAATTGATGGTTGAAGGAATCATGGGATGTTCCCTATGAAATTGATAAAAGTATTTGTGTCATGTGTCTCTAAGTCAATGGAACGTAGGATGTCATTTAATACCTCATGATGGGGTTAAGACTGTTGTAGGAGGTCGAATATGGATAGCCGCATGGGGGTATTGCGTAGCTGATGGGTTAGACTACCATGGATGGTAATCACATTTTGAGTTGGTGGTGGTATGATGTTAGGCCTTTGGGATGCTTGCAGTGACATAAAATAGATAGGGGGAGAAATAATATGTGTTATATGGGGCAAAATATACCATTGGTTTATCATAGTAAGGTTGATCATGCCTACTACTCCGCATGATGGAGGGTCACGCTGGACATTGTGAAGAACACAAGCTTATACTGAGAGGGGGGGGTGAACAGTATAAGACCACTTTTAACTTTAACTTTCAAAATAGCTTTCAAACCAATAACATGCAGAATAAAGATAGCAGTAATAACAACAGTAAAACAATGCACAAAATGCAATCCACAAAGAGACACAACAATTTACGTGGTTCACCCAAGGTGGGCTACTCCACGGAAAAAACTTTTCTTCTAAAAGTTGTATCAAAGTCCTCTCGGGAATCCTTCCCGATTACAATGTTTATGAGCCTCAGCTCAAAGGAGACACCTTCCCCTAATTTTGCTTTGGCTGGTGATCCTCTAGAAGACCTCTACCTCCTCTGCCCTTAGCAAGTGGAATTATGTCCACAGAAGACACCTGTCTTCCCTGCTCTGGTTGGAGATCTCTGTCCTTAAATCTGTCATAGCAAAGCTGGTCCTCTTCTCTGCACCAAACATAGTCCTTCGGTCTGGCACAATACTGTCCTCTTCCTCTGTTCTTTTTTGCACTTGGTTGAAACCAATATTTTACTGTCTACGCAAATACAGTAGTTCTCGATCAAAAACATAGTAGCATAGATTTTGCGTATTCTATGTATACACAGCAATACAGTCTTCGCAAAATATAGTAGCACTATCTTCGCAAATACAATAGCACTTCCTTTGCACTCTTTGCCTAAATCATGATAGCATTGTCTTCGCAACCTCTATCTAAACACAACAGACGCTCAGGCTTCTACTTATGCACTTCTGCGATCGATCTTCTCCCCGCACTCTCTCTACGCAATTCGCACTTCGAACGCACACTTAATCGATGACCAAACTATTCAAACATCCCTCCTTTTATAGAGTAAGATCCATGGTCATTACATCCAAACTTAGTCGGCTGTTATACTTCCACTGCGTCGGCTACAAAACCCTGTGCTGCATCGGCCTAGATTTTAACTTTGTCGGCTCAAAGTTAACTCTGTCCTCAATCGCCTCCCTATAGCTTCTGGCATGAAACTTCAACATGTCGTGATATCATGACACCTTTGCCTGCCGTACACCTTCTATATCTTGCTGTAGCGATATCGCGACGCTTTTGCTTTTGTCTACTTCCTTTGCTCTTCTATCATGAAATCGTGACACTTTTGCCTTTCGTTGACGTCATCTCACTTCTGTCATGAAATCATGACGCTTTAGACTTCAAAGCCTTCTTCTCCACTTCTGTCATGAAATCGTGACACCTTTGCCTCTTGCTGACGTCATCTACAACTCTATCACGAAATCATGACGCTTTAGACTCCAAAGCCTTCTTCTCAGCTTCTATCGCAAAATCGTGACACCTTTGCCTCTTGCTGACATCATTTGCAATCGCGACACTTCTTGCTTCTTCAACCTTTTCTCGGTTTGCACTAGCGAAAATGGAACATGTCACAAAATCGTGACGCTTTCGCTGCCTTAAGCTCTTTTCTGCCAATTGCTCGTGAAACTAGAACATGTCGCAAAATTGTGACAATTTTGCTGCTTTAGCACTTTTCTGCCATATGCTCGCAAAACTGGAACATGTCACGAAATCATGACGCTTTCGCTACCTTAAGCACTTTTCTGCCATATGCCCGTGAAACTGGAACATGTCGCGAAATCGTGACGCTTTCGCCAACTACAAGCTGCCAACTCAACCTATCACGAAATCATGACACTTTCTGCATCCGTACAACTTCATTGAAACTTGTCACGAAATCGTGACACTTCCTACAACTCAACACTGCCAACTCAACTTGTCACGAAATCATGACACTTTCTGCAACTCAACACTGCCAACTCAACTTGTCGCAAAATCGTGACACTTCCTGCAACTCAACACTGCCAACTCAACTTGTCATGAAATCGTGACAGTTTTGCCTAAACTTTCTCTCTCCTCAAACATGTCGCGAAATCGTGATAGTTTTGCCTGCTTTGTCTCTGCCTTCCAGCATGTCACGAAATCGTGACAGTTTTGCCAAAACTTTCTCTCTCCTAAAACATGTCACGAAATCGTGACAGTTTTTCCAGCCGCCTGCAAACTTTTTCTAACTTATCTTTTTCTTGATCTTTTGCAACTGGGCTACTCTGATTTTCTTGGAGACTTATCGACCAGTTGAAACCTTCATCAAAACACATACTTAGACATAAAAACAAATTGCTCCAAGAACTCCTTGACATCAAAGACAACAACTACCAAGAGCTCCTTGACATCAATGACAACAACTAAACTTAGGCAAAGGCAATGTACTCAAGGTACCCAAAATTGCCAACAATCTCCCCCTTTGTCATTGATGGCAAACCTTTACTAAAGACACATCTTCAAGAGCCAAAACTGAAAACAATCTCTTGAAGTTTTTGCTCCCCCTGACTTGAAGCTTTCCTCTTCACTTGAAGCTCTCCCCCTTACTCATATCTCTCCCCCTTTGTCATCAATGGCAAAGGGTCACCTTTGGGGCTTGGGACTAAGAATGAGTCTCTTAGCTTAGTCCCTCCCCCACCTCCTATTGAGGTGATTTAAAACAGGGTTGGGAGTGAAACTCCCATTAGACACTCATCATCATTAGTGTCTACAATTCCTTTGTCGGGCCTTTTCTTGAGCTCTTTGTTAAAGTTTCTGTTCTTGGCACTTTTCTTGTTCTTGTTCTCATCTCTTTTCTTGTCCACACCTTGATCCTTGGACCTGTTTACACCACTGTTCCTATTCTTGTACCTTGGAAGACCAGCTTTGCACTGTCTGGCTGTGTGACCTGTGTTGTTGCACTTGTAACAAACAACAACATTATTTCTTTCAGGCATAGCTGTTCTTTGAATCCACCTGTTCTGACTAACCCAGTTCCTATCATTGCAAAAAATTGCCTTGTGCCCGAATTGATTACAAGAGTAGCAATACCCTTGAAATAAATTACGACTTCTAAAATTATTGTTACCCTTCTTGATTTGAGACATACAATGTGCAGCCATGTGTCCAAATCTGTAACACGCAAAACATCTGCCGTGAAATGTTCTTTTAATCGATCTCTTGGGTCCCAAAAACTTTTGTTTCACATTCAAAAATCTATTTTCTGTTTCTATGCATTCATCACTTACGGACTCATGATCTGAAGTACTTTCTTCATCAGAGCTTTCTTCCTTTTGAAATCTCTTGTTGGATTCCCCAACCTGTTTCTTGTGTGGCTTAACAAAACCGAGACCTGTTTTATCTGTTGGATTTCTTTGACTTCTGATGAGAGACTCAACTTTCTTGGAGCTATCCTAAAATTTGTAGAGCTTATCCTTGTAATCTTTATTTTCTTCTTTCAGAGAAACCATTTTCTGCTCTAACTCATTATACTCAAGAATCTTAGACTCTAACTCATCCTTGAGTTCCTGTGTTTTGGCTATAGAGAAGTCAAGACTTTCTATAAGATCGTCTCTCTCCATACAACATTCATCTAACTTAACCTTGAGTCTATCATTCTTCTTTCTTTCCTTTTCCAAAACACTGAGAGCATTATTGAGTTCACATTCAAGATTCTCTATTTGATTGCATTTTGAATTATCAAGGCCTTTTTCTGATTTCTTATCACTAGAGGTGCTACCCTTTTCAAAAACCATACATACATCTTCCTTATCATTTTTTGAAGCATCCTCATACATACTAGTAACCAATTCATTATTTGTGCAATCATCCTCAAGGTGCCCAAAATTTCCACATCTAAAACATTTCATGACAGTGAATTTATGTTTCGGTTCTTCCTCCTTTTCTGAAATGAACAACATCTCATTTTCATTATCATTGGAAGAGCTTTCACTATCACTGCTGGAACACTTACTTGCTTTGTCTAGATAGAAGCTCTTCTTGTTCTTGTGTGAATACCTCTTTCCTTGATTGCTGCGCTCATCATTGTTCTTTCTATAATACCTGTGCTTTTCAGAATCCTTGCTCTTAACATCCTGTATATCTTCATCACTTTCATTTTTGGAAACAGTACAGTCAGTAGCATAATGACCATACTTTCCACAGTTGAAACATCTTATATTTTTCTTGCTTTTGTGCTTTCTAGAGAACTTGCCTTTCTTGCTGTAATATGCTTCTTCCTCACTAGAAGACTCATCACTCTCTTGAATCTGTTTGCCTTTTGATTTCTTGGTAGCTTTGAAAGCTGCCTCTTTCTTTATATCAACATTCACTTGAGTTCTCAGCTCAAATGTTGCAAGAATACTATGGAGCTCATCCTTTTTCAACTTATCTAAATCTTTGGCTTCCTCAATAGCAGAAATATTTTCACTAAATCTATTAGGAAGAGATCTTAAAATCTTATCACATACATCATTTTTAGCAAGTTCAAGACCTAGGTCTTTCATAGAATTAACAACTTCATCCATACGGAGCATGTAGTCACTAATATTTTCATCATCATTCATCTTGAGTTGTTCAAATATACCTTTGAAGTGTCTCAACTTGGCCTTTCGGACATTTGCATCACCTGTATGAACAACCTGCAATTGTTTCCACATTTCACTTGTTGTCTTGCAGTGAATAACTTTGGTAAGATCAGCCTTCTGCAAACCCTTCAGAATTGCATTCATGGCTTTTGAGTTGCTGTGATGAAGGAGCCTGTCTTCTTTAGTATAAGGACCATTTGCAGGTATGGTGTACCCATCTTCAATAACTTCCCATACCTCATTGCCAAGAGCCATTAGGTAGACTTTCATTCTTGCACTCCACAGACCGAAATCTGATCCATCAAGAATAGGTGTTGCATTGCCACCTAAGAAATCCATTGTGTTCTTAACCAGTTCTTCCTTCCAGCTGTAAAACCTTTTCGAAGGAACCTGCTCTGATACCAATTGAAGAACACAAGCTTATACTGAGAGGGGGGGTGAACAGTATAAGACCACTTTTAACTTTAACTTTCAAAATAGCTTTCAAACCAATAACATGCAGAATAAAGATAGCAGTAATAACAACAGTAAAACAATGCACAAAATGCAATCCACAAAGAGACACAGCAATTTACGTGGTTCACCCAAGGTGGGCTACTCCACGGATAAAACTTTTCTTCTAAAAGTTGTATCAAAGTCCTCTGGGAATCCTTCCCGATTACAATGTTTATGAGCCTCAGCTCAAAGGAGACACCTTCCCCTAATTCTGCTTTGGTTGGTGATCCTCTAGAAGACCTCTACCTCCTCTGCCCTTAGCAAGTGGAATTCTATCCATAGAAGACACCTGTCTTCCCTGCTCTGGCTGGAGATCTCTGTCCTCAAATCTGTCACAACAAAGCTGGTCCTCTTCTCTGCACCAAACATAGTCCTTCGGTCTGGCACAATACTATCCTCTTCCTCTGTTCTTTTCTACACTTGGTTGAAACCAATATTTTATTGTCTATGCAAATACAACAGTTCTCGATCAAAAACATAGTAGCATAGATTTCACGTATTCTACGTATACACAGCAATACAGTCTTCACAAAATATAGCAGCACTATCTTCGCAAATACAATAGCACTTCCTTTGCACTCTTTGCCTAAATCATGATAGCACTGTCTTCGCAACCTCTGTCTAAACACAACAGATGCTCAGGCTTCTACTTATGCACTTCTATGATCGATCTTCTCCCCGCACTCTCTCTGCGCAATTCGCACTTCGAATGCACACTTAATCGATGATCAAACTATTCAAACATCCCTCCTTTTATAGAGTAAGATCCATGGTCATTACATCCAAACTTAGTCGACTGTTATACTTCCACTGCATCGGTTGCAAAACCCTGTGTTGCATCGGCCCAGATTTTAACTTTGTCGGCTCAAAGTTAACTCTGTCCTCAACCGCCTCCCTGTAGCTTCTGGCGTGAAACTTCAACATGTCACGATATCGTGACACCTTTGCCTGTCGTACACCTTCTATAGCTTGCTATAGCGATATCGTGACGCTTTTGCTTTTGTCTACTTCCTTTGCTCTTCTATCATGAAATCGTGACACTTTTGCCTCTTGCTGACGTCATCTCACTTTTGTCATGAAATCATGACGCTTTAGACTTCAAAGCCTTCTTCTCCGCTTTTGTCATGAAATCATGACACCTTTGCCTCTTGCTGATGTCATCTGCAACTCTGTCATGAAATCATGATGCTTTAGACTCCAAAGCCTTCTTCTCAGCTTCTATCATGAAATCACGACACCTTTGCCTCTTGCTGACATCATTTAAAACTTTGTCGTGAAATCGTGACACTTCTTGCTTCTTCAACCTTTTCTCGGTTTGCACTAGCGAAAATGGAACATGTCACGAAATCGCGACGCTTTCGCTGCCTTAAGCTCTTTTTTGCCAACTGCTCACGAAACTGGAGCATGTCACGAAATCGCGACGCTTTCGCTGCCTTAAGCACTTTTCTACCATATGCCCGTGAAACTGGAACATGTCATGAAATCACGATGCTTTCGCTGCCTTAAGCACTTTTCTGCCATATGCCCGTGAAACTGAAACATGTCACGAAATCGCGATGCTTTCGCCAACTGCAAGCTGCCAACTCAACTTGTCGCGAAATCGTGACACTTTCTACATCCGTACAACTTCATTGAAACTTGTCGTGAAATCGTGACACTTCCTGCAACTCAACACTGCCAACTCAACTTGTCATGAAATCGTGACACTTTCTGCAACTCAACACTGCCAACTCAACTTGTCGTGAAATCGTGACACTTTCTGCAACTCAACACTGCCAACTCAACTTGTCGCGAAATCACGACAGTTTTGCCTGAACTTTCTCTCTCCTCAAACATGTCGCGAAATCGCGACAGTTTTGCCTGCTTTGTCTCTGCCTTCCAGCATGTCACGAAATCATGACAGTTTTGCCAGAACTTTCTCTCTCCTAAAACATGTCGCAAAATCGTGATAGTTTTTCCAGTCGCCTGCAAACTTTTTCTAACTTATCTTTTTCTTGATCTTTTGCAACTGGGCTACTCTGATTTTCTTGGAGACTTACTGACCAGCTGAAACCTTCATCAAAACACATACTTAGACATAAAAACAAATTGCTCCAAGAACTCCTTGACATCAAAGACAACAACTACCAAGAGCTCCTTGACATCAATGACAACAACTAAACTTAGGCAAAGGCAATGTACTCAAGGTACCCAAAATTGCCAACACATTGTTGAATTGGTGAGGGGGTGCTAGAGGATTGTTTGGAGCTCTAGGAGGATTGAGTCCTCTATGATCTGGTAGAGGGTTTTGGAAAATCCCTACGTTTTGGTTCTATAGGGCTAAAGGGTTTACTACTTGAATAATGCCCCTATCGATTAGCTCTTGAAATTATCCCCAAAAGGAGCAACATGAATCAATATTATGGCCACATTGCCTATGAAAGGGGTAAAAGAACTACTCATTGTAGTCATGAGACTTAGGTGTGTTTGGATCCAATGGGTGAATGTGGGGTAGAAAAAGATGGTTACCCTCATACAATCTATGGAATAGGGCTGGTAATGGTTTTGATAAGGGTATAAAGTTGTGCGGTGGACCCCATGGGTGCATTACACAGTATTACTGTGGTTGAGCTGGGGCAAGTGCATTAGCTTGGAGTGCTTGTGGTTGCGGTGTATAGAGTTGAGGAGTCAGTACTAATGCTAGGGTAGCAGCTGCAACTTTATTGGTTTATTATGGTTGTGGGTAAGGTTGATTCAATGTGGGTCTGTTGAATCGAAAGTTGGAGTTATAGTCAATTTTAGCTCTCAACTTAATATTTCTAGATTACACCTTGATATCTTTGATCACTTTCACTTGTGATATAGCATATTCAAAAGTACAACTCTGATGAAGCTGGAGGGATGTGGAAATGTGTTTGTGGAAACTCTTGGAAAAGAGTTTCACAAGCTTTGAGGTGGGGAGGATATGGGTGAGATCATGAATAACCACTCTCCATATGGCAAAAAACTCAATTATGGGTTCATCGTTCACTTGTCGCAAGGCATAGACATAAAAAAATGTGGTCTTTTTCTTGATATTGATGGAAAAGTGCTCTAAGAAGGAATTGGCTAGTTTTTCAAAGGTGTATAGGCTATGGCATGGTAGCATGTTGTACCAATCCATTGCTAAACCAGTGAGGGACAGCGATAAGGTACACAAAATAAGAGGGTTACTACTATGTAGTTGGTAACAGGACGAGCGGTAGTTGCTAACATGTTCTCTGGGATCTTCCTTACCTCTATACTTGTCAAATTTTGGTATTTCGAAATGATAGGGATAAGGAGGGATAGGGACTGATGGATGTACTATATCATTGCAAAGTTCATCATATAAAGGCTTTTGTGGCTCGTAGTTGGAGGTGCGTAGGTTCAATATTTTGAATTCATCTCGCAAGAGTTGAAGTTTGGGTGTCATAGGAGTTGAAGGTTGGGCTATGAGAGGCTGATCTTATGGATGTGGAGGGTATTGGTATTATTGTTCTTCATAATACTATGGGGAATACTGTTGTGCCTGGTCATGATAAGGTGGGTGCTGGGTGACATGTGCTGTCGTATCTACATGCACACTAGATTGTGGGGTAGGCATCTATTAAGGATAATAATACTATGACTAAGCAACCTACGATTGTAGCACAGATACCTGTTGGTTTGGAGCCTACTATGCTGGTTGGACCATGGGCAGTGATGACTAAATTGGAGGAGGCATAAAGAATATATGTGTAGTTGGTGGTGGTGTATATGACAATGCTATTGGTGCTAGGGGTGGTCGAGATGAGGTATCAAAATACGGGATCTATCTCTGCCCTGGAGGATAGGAAGTAGAAAAACTAAACTGTGTAGAATAATTTGGTTGAGTAGGTATATACACTGCTGGTGTTGGTACATAGTTAGGATGGATATGGGTAGTGGGAGCCTGAAAGGGCATAGGTGGTGGTATCCTAAAGGTCATCGTAGACAAATATGGCTCCAAATATTTGGCTTCATGCACTCCGGATACCTGTGAGATAGGAGGGAAAGTTGCTGAAAAGGTGAGATAAGCTATCGAGGTAGGAGCTTGGGTTGAGGGGAATGTGTAAGTGTATACTCCCACTTAGGTTTGCATCTCTTGCTCCTAAAGAGGCTGTTGGGATTTACCCTCAAATATGGTCAATAATGGCTCTTGAGAAGATGGTGGTTGGTACTATTTTGAGGAGTACGGGCATGAGGTTTGCAGGAATGCTTGCAGTTCCTACTAGATAGGAATATGATGTGTAGTTTAGAAGTATGGATTCTGAATTCCTACAATAGATGAGGATGGGTCCAACACCATTCCTATGGTGGGAGCGAATGATGCGACCTCAGGACGGGTATGGTTTAGAAGGGAGAAATCATTTTTAAACAAGGATTGAGATAGATTCTAGAAAATGGGATGTGTAAAAGTGGGTGACGTAGGCATGACCTCATCATATATGGTGAATGCTAGAGGAGACTATCTTGGTGCAGTGTAGATTACATGGTCATAGAATGTGGTCGAGGGATTAGGTGACGATGGGTCTGTAAAGAGCGGGTAATCCTTTATGAGTGAAGTAGCAAGAATTTCACTCAAAGTTGATGTCTCAACATGAGGCATCATGTGTGTGAATTGTGCATCAGATTCTATGCATGAATCATATGTATCTATAATCCTCTCCTTCATGATCGAAGGAGTAATATTAGACTTACTAGAGGAAGGGGGAGGCCATTCCTCCATAGAGCATGATTTCTCACGTGCTCTACTACGGGTGACCACAGGCATAGTGGCATGTGTCAAAGGGGGTTTTTAAGAATAAAACCTATGTGATGTAGACTCAAGTGCGTCTACTATGAGTGTAAAATAAGTGACATGTTGTGTATAGCAAAACAATGTATAGTGTGGTGTGTTGAGGCCGGTCTGTGATCATGCAAACAATGGTAGAGTAAA
Organism: Wollemia nobilis; assembly: GCA_028583015.1. Classification (NCBI taxonomy): domain Eukaryota; kingdom Viridiplantae; phylum Streptophyta; class Pinopsida; order Araucariales; family Araucariaceae; genus Wollemia; species Wollemia nobilis. The sequence continues at coordinate 843,489 of JAQPPZ010000220.1, read as the reverse complement.
ATCAATTCTAAATTCTTAGAAAATAAAAGTTTTATGTTATTTTTGTGTATTATAATGTTGATACTCCCTATGTAGAATCATGGGTAATGGAGTGGATACTCTAGAAAATTAGGAATATCATCAATAAAAAACCTCCTGCAACACCCAAAGATGTACAGGATAGAATGGTACCACAATGTGCGAATGGTGACCTATATGGAAGGCATAGTAAAATGATATCCTAAGGGGTGGAACTCACTATGCTGAAGCAAGTTCACAATATCCTCTCATGAGAAGAGGTGGAACTGTCTAAGACTTGCTACAAGCATACCCATGCTTTCACTTCACCCTTTGGCAGGATTAGTCAAGAACGATAGTTACCAATTCCACAAATTATACTAGCCTTGTGGATGAAGGCACTAAATCCTATTCCACTCTGTAGGTAATCGCTGGTGATGAAATTCAGGGCCCAATCACAAGAGTATAAGGTATTTGGTGATGAAATCCAGATAACAACTCTTGTGGGACTACTAGGTGTCTAGGAGGGTGAGCTTATGGAGAGTGAAACTCGATCCACACTAGTATCAAGCGATGGATTGGGGATGAAGTCCAATCTCACCACCATTTCCACCCATTACACAACCGGTTACATTACCTCCTTCACCCTTGCATATGGAAGCCCCTATCCTTTCTACACCACATATATTGCCTCTTCCCTTATGACCAAAACCTAAGACATTCACATCTCCATGCATCCATGCACCTACATCGATACCATCCCCTGCATAGAGTAAACAACCTATTCAACCCACAACAACCAAACATCATGAACCTAAAAAACCAAAACCCAGCTTAGATGAATCTTCACACCCTTAAACTACCACCATTAGGGAATCCCAACTTTCTCCTTCCTTGTATGACTCAGATACGCCACCTAGTTGCCAAAGTGTGCCACATCATGCATATCCATATTCATGACAAACAATAGCCTAGGATACTATAACGTGTGTGATGTCCATGTATGTGATACCCCTATCCAATATACCCAAGATTTTGGCCATCCCTTAGCCTCGATATTGACTATTGGAACTGTCATACAGTTAGGAAGTCTCGAAAACCAAACCAATTTTGTGTATGTAGGAGTAGACTCTTCAATCCCCTCACCAACTTCTTCACCACCACAATCTAGCTTTGGTGATGTAATTATACACCTAGCCAACCTTCAATTTGCCTTGTGCTACCTACAAAAATTTCATTGGCATGGGTTTGAGTTAGGTCGTTATGAGCAAGGGCTGCGTACACCCATTAACCCTCATGTCTGCTCACCCACTGATAAAATTGGTCTAGGTTATCGCCCAAACTATACCTATACATTAGAATATGAGATACAAGATCTATCCTTACATCCTCCCCCATGACCAAAACACACCTTAGAATAGTACATTGACATGGACATGCTAGAAGACATGCCTTCACCCACATCAACTATCACCGTCCCCTACGATTTCTTCCAAGAATCTCCTATGCCCGACACCTCTTTGTTTTGTGATGTTCAGTAATTAGTAGAACACTGTGCTACTTTATCTCTGGCTACACCACCAATAGAGTCAGATGCACTCCCACATGATCCACCACCTATAGAGCTAGACCTGGTGCTGCCTGACCCACCATTGATACACTTGCTAGTATTCCTGCATATACATAGATAGTTACAGAGAGCAACCTCTTATCCTCGTTCACCACCAGTCATCCTACGGCCTCCCTTAAGCCTTTTGGGATGTGCACAACATATCCAAATTCCATCACTAGATTCTACCCCACCTAATTCACCTACAACATCTATTAACATGGTTGAGGTAGATTTATGTTCTCCCCTCTGTTATAACCATCAACGGATTCAGACAATATCTCAAACCCAAAATTTATCGATCTCACACACATCTCACACATACCAGCACCTGGAGACTTCCTTCTCTCTCCTCACATATTGTGAATGGAAAATGCCCCTTCCTCATCCACATCACACAAAATACCTCAAGTCCATCACATGGGCATTTATGTAGATGATGAATTTGAGTTCAGCAAGGCCATCGATGACTTCAATATCATCCCTATCCCTGAATAATTGCATGATGGATCTCGTATGCTCACTGAAGACACAATCGACATAGACATCGATGATGATCCAAAAAATCCACACATCCTCAAATTAGCCACTAGCCTCTCACCCAAGGAATGCATCACCTTTACGAACTTCTTATGCAAGTATATAAAAGTGTTTGCATGGTCATACAAAGACATGTCGAGACTTGACCCTGCCATGGTAGTGTATAATCTTATACTAGATCCCAATGCCAAACCAGTAATATAAAAGCTATGATGCATGCATCCAACTATCGCATTGATAGTAAAATCTGAACTCCAAAAGCTCCTAGACGTTGATTTTATAATACCTAGTGACTATCCTGAGTGGGTATCCAGCATGGTCCTTGTCCCTAAACCATCTGGTGATGTTCGCTTGTTCATAGACTTTCGTGACCTAAACAAATATTATCCCAAAGACAAATTCTCTCTACCCAACATTGACTCCCTTTTTGATGCCATCATAGGTCATGAGATGATTTCCCTCATGGATGGATTTTCTGGATATAATCAAATTTGGATCAACCCAGTTGATCAACACAAAAATTCCTTCACAACACCTTGGGGGACTTTTTGCTACAAGGTCATACCCTTTGGTCTTAAAAATGCTGGTGCAACCTATCAATGAGCCATGACCTACATATTTCACAACCTAATGCACAAAAATATGGAATACTATGTATATGAACTCATAGCCAAATCAAAGAAATGTGCTGATCATCTTGAAGATCTTTGCTATATTTTCGATCGACTACTAGAACATAATGTGCGCCTAAATCCAAAGAACTACGTGTTCAATGTTACATCTAGAGAGATACTAGGATTCATGGTCTCCCAACAAGGCATTGAAAGCCATCATCGAGATGCCTCTTCCTACCACCTTAAAGCAATTATACAGCCTACAGGGTAAGATTACCTCTATTCACATATTTGTAGCACAATTATCACATAAGTGCCAACCATTCAATCATATCCTACAAAAAGGAGTAAAATTTAAATGGGATGAAAACTATCAAGCCGCATTCGATGCTATCAAAAATTACCTCACATCATCGCCAGTTATGTCACCGTCACACCCAAAATTACCATTGACTCTATACATCTCAGCCACAGAGCTTGTGTTAGGTACACTCCTAGCTCAAAATAATGCTCTTGACAAAGAGCAAGCTATCTACTATATTAGTCATACACTAGTTAGCTATGAAATGAGATACAGGTACATGGAAAATCTATGCCTAGTAGTAGTATTTTCCACCCAAAAGCTAAGACATTACATGTTAAACCACACAACTTTTGTCATAGCCTGAGACAATCCCTTATGATATATAATGAATAAAAGTTATCACAACTCCCACATAGCTAAATGGATTATGCTCCTAACTGAGTTCGACCTATAATTCATATCTCAAAAGTCCATCAAAGGGCAGGTCATTGCTGACCAACTGGTTGAAGCCCCTATAATTTACAACCAACCCCTACTCATCCAACTCCCCGATGACTCTATATTTCACATAACCAAAGATGAGAAGTACGTCAAACCAAAATTCATGGCTAACCTCACTATGTTATTTGATGGGTCCAGGTGTCTCCATGCTGGGGGTGCAGACATTGTTTTCTTTACACCTGAAGGAGAACCACTTCCATTTTCATTCAAACTTGATTTTCCCTTTACCAATAAAAATGCAAAATATGAAGTCTTAATACTAGGATTGAAACAAGCACACGCTATGCACATCAAATGCCTCCATATCATAGGTGATTCACTTTTGATTGTCAATCAAGTGTAGGAAATTTGGCTATGCAATTGCCTAGTCCTCCAGTAGTACAAGAATATCACCCAACAACTCCTATCCCAATTCAAATGGTATTACCTCGAAGTCGCTCCATGCTCATCTAATAATTTTGTAGGTACCATGGCCTCCTTAGGGTCCCTTATCATGCAAAACCCCACGTCCAACATGACATCTATAACCATTCATACACTTACACAATCTTCTATATCACCCACACATCCCACAGACGATGGTGGTGTATATGTGGTAAACACCAAACCTCATGACCCATGGTTCTCACAGATCAAGGAATACATCAAACTAGGCTTCCTACCATGTGATTTACCCCACGCTTTGTGCCAAACCTTTAAACAAAGAGAAATTTGCTACACCTTGCTGGGAGACATCCTTTACCACTATAGCTATGATGGTATACTCTTACGTTGCCTAGAACAACAAGAATCACAACGGGTTGTACAAGAAACCCATGATGGTACTTGTGGTGGCCATTTCAATGGCATGGTGATTACCAAATGCATTCTCTGTATGGGCTACTACTGGCCCAAAATGAAGCAAGACTACTGTGATTATGTCAAACGTTGCATCAAATGCCAAAAACATGTCAACTTAACATATTTTCCATCCCAAGCACTTCTACCAATCCAGTCCATGTGGCCCTTCTCCCAATGGGGCCTGGATCTAATTGGAAAAATTACACCTGCATCCTATAGCAATCATAAATTTATCATTACAACAACAAAATATTTTACAAAGTGGGTCGAAGCCATCCCACTGGTCCAAACTACAGGAGACAAAATTACAACATTCATCATGGAGCATATCATAATCCACTTTGGAATTCCCTCCCAAATTATTTTATATAATGGGAAATATTTCAAAAAAAAATCTATCCAAGCCCTGTGCAATAGATTTCACATACATTATAACTTTTCGACCCCATATTACCCTCAAGGAAATGGCCAGGTAGAAGCCACTAACAAAACCATCTGTTCTATTCTTTATAAAATTGTAGCAGAATCTCATCGGGACTGGCATAATCAAATACCCCTAGCCTTATGGGTCTATCATATGAGCATTCATACTCCCACTAGGGCAACACATTTTTCACTTGTCTACGGGGTAGAAGCTATCATGCCCCTTGATTTGGAGATACCCTCTTTACGAATATCCATGAAATATTTCATTGATGATGACACTACTCACCAAGCTTGTCTAGATCAACTAACACTCCTTGATGAACATCACATTCATGCCATTAAGCACACACGAGTATATCAAGATCACCTTCGCCATGCCTAAAATAGTAAGGTACATCAATGCAAATATTAGATTGGCAACTTGGTTCTCAAAGAGAACCAGCAAATCACAAGTCAACCTCGCCAGTAGTGCGATAAATTCACCCCAAACTGGTTGGGTCTATTTATTATCACACACAAATAGGGTTTAAGAGCATATCATTTGGTAAATATGGAAGGCCTTAATGATATTGAACCCATAAATATCTTGTATTTGTTTGCATTCAATGCATGATTCATAAACACAGTCACCATCACAAGTGTCACATAGTATTAGAAATAAATCATTAAGCATATCACTGAGTGAATTTCTTATTTTTGCTTTATTATTTCTGTATGCATGGAAATTTTACCTTTCTGCCATTTTTATGCTTGGGGTATGTGTTTTTCCTTTTTTAGGATCCACACCATCAGTAGGAGAACTCTATGGTGGCCTCACCTACCACCATGTAGGATCATCTGTAGCCGTAGCAAAAACCCATTACATCGGCCAATCTCTCCCAACCACCAACTGCCCTTCATACCAGGTGCTCCTCGCACTCATCCTGTTTAGGTCACCACACTTCACCCTGACATCATTCCCCTCACCAGTGAGGTTCGTCCTATCCACCACACTCTAGTGATAGCCAAATTACCATATCCTATTTCGATGACAAAGAGGAATCCACCCAACCACAAGCACAAGGATCATCCTCCCATCCGTCTGATGATCTTAGACATCACTATTCAACTCTAAGTCATCCACAACATCCCATAGGATCTTATCACCCACCTAAATAGGGAATACACACCCCATTAACCTTGCCCTACATTTCTACCTGCTTCCCTTCCAAATGATGAGTCTACCTACACCCAGGATCTGCAAGCCCGTGCAACCCAAGCTACTCAAGCTGATCATGCAAACATCCCTATTTCTCATTTACATCACCACCTAGGGCCATCACCTATGCCACCGGTACTCAAGACACCACCTTCACCACTATGAGGCTTACCGCCCTAGCAAATCTTACAATAACCACAATCATTCCATGTCGTTGCTTCCTCATCGTAGTCCTACCCTTTTTCTACCACACATTGAGCCATTCCATTCACCTTGGAATCCTGATCACCCCCTTTCCCAATACCATCTCTACCACACCACAAGATACATCATCTCATCTCTTGTATCAAAGCTCTAGAGTTGTAGATGAGCCACTTCCATTACCAAGTTCACCCATGGTAGTATTACACAACACATCCATCTTCACCACCATGCAGATACCTTACCCAACCTCAGAATCGACCCATGCCAGAACCCAGACCCATGTCTCCATTACCAGATTGTCTTTCACCCAGATATCGCTAACCTCTACCAGAGCCATACGTCTATCCTATGCCCATTCCACATATGCCACTTGCCAAAATGTTCCATCATCTCATGCACCAGGGTCTTATTCACCTACCTGAGATTCGACCTACTGATCCCTGACATCCTAAACCATGCAATTACATTGAGAATCAATTTTACATCTACCATCACCAGCCAGGTCACAATATAGAAGTGTCGATCATTTGAAACCCTGGTGCACAACATGTTGCACTATGAGCGTACCCCATCACCAGAGTGTTCTTTTCCATTTAGCCAACTTGTTAGTCCTCTGTGCCGCATCACTCCCAGGACTTTAACACCCCGTAGTAACCTGATAGCGCCAACTTGTTATATTCATAACATTTCTAACTATGGATCTAGCTACAACTCTAGCCATATCATCACTTCACCATCCCACTCTCACCAAGATCTGTGCCATTTTACCCAATAGTAATGTTAGTTACTCATCTTTTTCTATCTCATTATTCTATTTCTTACATACGTTGATTTATTTCTTCTCTTCTATCATTACCAATTGTTGGTGATCCCCTTACCTTGATTAGTCACCAAAGCCTATTTCTTCTCACTTATTCCACTTGTACATTCCAATTTTACATCGTCTTTCTTCTTGGTGACAATTACATACACTTATATAGCTCATAAGCTTATACATCTACTACACACACCCCACATGCTAGGGAAAATATGATCATAACATCACATTTTCTATCATCATTACATACTTCACTCATCTATAAATAAGTTCTTCTAAAATTCTCTTTCTAAATAACATAACCTTCTTCTTATTAGGATCATTTATAGTTAAATGCATTGCACATATCCATATGCTTTATAGTTAAAATTTTAATTCATGTTTGTACATTCTCTCCCAAAATGTGCCGCAACAGGAATAATACATGCACTTGTTAGCATCACCACCTGGATGTCCATTCCTCCTTTTTCCTAGGATCAGGGTATACATAGGTGTCATATTTAATTTTGACTAATCTATAGTTTAGGCAATCAAGTGTCACCCATAGCTACTAAGTCTTGTAAATTCTTCTTATGGTATTTTAGGCTGGTTCAACTTCTCTCATGAATTGCTCACAACAGGTCACACATTAACAATTTTGAGACTAGGAAAGAGGACATATTGAGTAGATATCGCCATCTAGTGAACGGTATCCCCTGCTTGTCCTATCACCTATCACTTGCATGGTCAACATACAACGTGGGGATAAACAAAGGGATCAAGCATAAGCAAAAGGAAAGAATAGAGCATAAAAAAATGCCAATGCTCTCAGAATAGATGAAAAAAAATCATAGAATAGCAAAAATAAAAGAAAAAAAATGAAAAGAGCACTATCACAATCAGATAGGTCAACACTAGAACAGGGGCAAAAAACAAAAGGAAATACCTCTTGATATCACACATGTTATGCTTATCGCATTTGGTCCTTAGGTTCAACATAACACTATGGGATAATTCCAAAAACCTACCTACTAGTGGAATAATCTTACAGGTGACAACACATCTCTTACATTAGCATCTCGCTTCTGTAGAAATCACTATTGTGGATGGATGAGCTAGATAGTATGGTAGCATATACAACGGGTTAATCCTACCTCCCTCAAAATGGATAAATGAACATTACACATTCACACACATAGGTCCAAGACAGACTTTGAACCATCCCAATCATGTTATAAGTTGCCACAAAAATTGTATAGCTAAGGGTTTGAGATTTGATTGTCATAACTATGTTAGTCAAAACCATTACACATGCCTTACATTATCCATAAACCCTGAAATCATGGAATGAATAGCATCCATATAGGCAAATGCAATGATACAAGTGTTTCCTTGGTGCATTTTAGTAAGTTTATATTGCATACATGCATCTATGTCAGATACATTTGATACATATTATAGGTAGACATTCATCCTACATGCATTTCATATCAAATTACATTTATTGTATTTATCCCATATGCATTTTAGTATAGAATCATAGTATCACAATTATTCTACATAAATTCACTACGAAATCACATTTAATATCACATCATATCACATTGGAAATACAATCATAACACTACTCTACAATCCATTTATACCACAACACAATAATAGATATAAACTATGTTATACATGTATATCTATTCATCAGACATATCTACAAATTATGTTACGCTAATCCATGTAAACATAAACAAGAACACATTTCAAACCATCAAAATAACACATGTATATAATAGCCAAACTCAACAAGGTATATATATATCATCCATACAAAATGCTCGAAGGCTACAACCTGGGATCATGCCCATAATCATATATCATCCATACAAAATTCCCGTAGGCTACAATCAGTAACAACTATCCTAGCTCCCACTAGGAGTCTCCCCACGGCCCTCATAGCTCACTCACATCCTTGCAGCCCAGCTCGACTCAGCCCTAAACTCTAGAACTGGATCCATAGTAGTTGATCATGAACCTCAGATCTAACACCTCCCTATACCATAGTAGTCGCACTACGTTGAATCTGATATGATGGTACCAGCACCTATGATTGTGATCCAGACTGCACCATAATCTTACCATAATCAGGTAGAGGGATCCCATGCACTAATAACGCAATCTTGCACATCATCTTCTTAGCGGCATCTACCACCAACTGACCAGTCAAAGTATCGATCGCCTAATCCTATCTAGACATAACAACCCTCATATCTACCATGCCTACCTCCAATTGCTCAATATGATCATGCAATATCTATACATCCTCTACAGTTGGCCTCTCCAAAATATCATTGGGAATTTGTTGTGCTATGTCAGCAAATACCCCAATATCAATGGTATCATCGATACTACCCATACTAGCCACCCTACTTTCCTCAGCTTGTACTCCAATAGGCTGCTCCATCCCAACCTCTACACCCACATCCATCTCCTCTACCCTCATGCCCTAGGTGCTCGTCGAGGCACCTATGCGATGTCGTGACCATTGTAGAGGAACATCCTCCTCAAAAATAGTCATACTCGCTCCCTCAACCTAAGTCCTCCTACTCATCCTCCTCTCTGGAAGATATGCCCTAGCAACATGTGCTACCCACCCATCCACCACACCTCTCCCAGGCTCCCAAGACTATAGCGCCCACTAGGCATCAAACTCTAGTGTCATCCCTGCATCCCCTATGTTTGGTATATCAATAGGAGGGTTGCTATCCCCAACCCAATGTAGTACAATAGGGAGCTATCCCCTATATACCTGTTGCTTGAAATAGCTAACAGGAGTCCTTGGAAAATCCTATCATAATCCAAACTAGTTGTACTCGATCAAGCCAAAAATACTCAGTCTACTGAGTATATCTCCCAACCAACCATTTTCCCTGTTGTATAGCATGCAACTGCTCATTATCCTCCCTCCAAATCACTCCACCCATCCATGGTCTCCATATAATATCTCCTGCTATCAACTCGTTGAACTTAATCCTCCACAAAATGGGATCACCCTCATGATGCATCTTCATACCCTACTCCACCTCCATACTCCTACAGGTGTACAGGATGAGGTAGCAAAGAAGGCCTCTCAACGGCTATGTGTTCCCATGCCCATACCTACAATAAGGGAATCATACTCAATCACGTCCATCTACCTCGAACCACCTCATATAACTCATGATACACTTGGGCAAAAAGTGCAGACGCCCAAGAAAACACAACCTTGTGCTCCACTAGGTCGCTAACTATGTCCAGCATGTTCCAGGTAAATAGAAACCTAGAACTATCAGACAGACCATAGGTAGATATCATCATCATAGCCACACACTTCCTATCAGATATCTTCTTCTGACACCACAACCACTCATACTCCATCTTGGCAGCATCGATCTCTCTCCACCCAGCCCCAAAGAATCTCTCCAACACCTCGTACTTTCTCCCATCTTCGGTTGCCCTCACAAGAACACCCTCATTTGGAAATCGATAGATGCGATACACATCCTCCAATGTCATGATCATTTCCCCCATAGGAAAATGAAAAGTTTTCTGGTCTACATCCCACTGCTCACATAAGGCAGACACAAATGCTCTATTAGTAAAGATGCTCTTACACTCCCACACACCGCAAAAGTGTATGCCATCTAACCACTACAATTCCTCCTCAGTCTTCATCAGCTTTTCAAAACCTTACTTAAACTTTCTCACATGATAACGGGGTTCAAGCGACTTCACATGTTTAATACACAACACAACACCCATTAGTAACCCACATAACAAATCAATCACATATAACATCATCACTCAGAATTTACAAATTAAAAACATTTAATTTGACACGAATCTCAAGACAAAATAACATACAAATAAAATGACAAAACACATCAAAAAAATAAATCACATTTTTGGATACCCATTTTCCCACTTAATGGTACATGTGTCAACCAAATTTAGAAACAAAGAACCAATCAACACAGATCTAACAATCAAATTTATCCAAAAAAAAACCAAAATCAAACACATATCTAGGCACATAATCTAAAAATAACAGTCACATTTTTAGATACCCATTTGCCCATTTAGTGGTGGAAATTCAAACTGACATCAAGTACAGTCTACATCGGGCTCCCTATAGCTCATTTTTAGTTTACTACTATCTACACCATGGCATGCAAATCAAAGGCATGTCAAATGAAATCAACTACCAAAATAACTAACATTTTTGGACACCCATTTTACCCTTCTATGGTGAAAGTGTTATCAGTTTTTAAATATTCTACCTCTAACATGGCAAATCTAATGCCCTAGAGTTCACACATTACACCTCAAACCATCGAATACCGAAATCACATCAAACAAAGTCATAAAAATAAAACAGTCACATAACGGAATATCCATTTCCTACTTTAGCAGACAAAGTGCAAAAATATATCAATGTCAGTACACTGTTACCTCAAAAACTGACAATCACACTCTACACCGACTCTACCCATTACTTGGTCAAATTGGCAATAAAACAAATCCAATTGAAAAATCGATCGCACTTTTGGGTACCCATTTGGCCTGTTTATCACTATGTGTTCAAATTTTATTTAAAAGTTACAATTTTTTTAAAACGAAACGAAAACCTCCCCCCCCCCTCATTCATATTTTCCCAAAAAAATAAAATACAAATAAAATAAAGTCAAAGATCACTTACCGGTGGATCCCCACGTTTGATGTTAGTTCGTCTGCGTCCCTTCATCATCCTAGCTCTCACAATCGCTAATCGTGCTCCTTGCATGCCACAACTGCTCTCCAAAGTTGCTTTCCACACATGTGTGTCATCCAAATGAGCCCCCGCCATGCATATTTGGGCTAAAATACTACTTATTTTTTGTTTCGTGACCCAGGTCACAAGTTAGGTTAGAATCATGACCTAGGTCACAAATAAGGTCAAAACTGCAATCCAGGTAGCGAATTCAATCATAACACACCAGAACATCCCAAAAACCCTAGGAAAGTAGGGAAATGCCCTCTAAAACCTTAGGAGCCTCAAAAAATTACCTTTTAACACCACTTGCAAACACACGTTGCATTTTACCAATAAACTTGTCACATTCATACTTCTGGACCACGTTGATCTGGTCACAAAAGCACAACAAATAACCATTACCGTTCTTAAGAAACTAGTATGGCATCGTAAATGTCATACAGACTCAATAAAAACATAGCATTGCATTCACAATCATCCATTTCATTTTACTAGCATTGCTTTTTATTTCTTTCCTCTTCTTCTCCTTTCATTATTCTCTTTTCCCCCTTGGCTATCCAATCAATGTTGTATGGTCATTCTTTGAGCGGCTACATATCTTTGATTAGATCCCATTCTTTTCTCTTTTCTCCCTTGGCTATCCAGTCAATGTTTCATGGTCACACTTCGAGTGGCTACATACCTTTTATTAGATCCCATTCTTTTCCCTTCTCCCCCCTGGCTATCCAGTCAATGTTGTATGGTCACGCTTCGAGCGGCTACATACCTTTGATTAGATCCCATTATTTTCTTTTTGTACTAAGTAATCATATTCATCGTGCATTGGTATCTTTATCAATCGCTGCATCATCAAATCACCACATGCCATTTGCATCACTGCTGATTCCTTTTTTGAGGGGGTATTCATATCCAAAGTCAGCTTTGCATGCAACCACAACTTCAAAAATCCAAAAGCATGGTTAGCGCATTTGTCTATGAATTTTTTTGCTGAATATTATCATACAATTATAATCTCAATCCCAAACAGACATGGGTTACATTAGGAGAGTTATGCGTTACCATGGAGAAGTCAATATAGCATTCATGTATGTCAAGTACACAATGGATGATATGTTTGATCAATCCTAGCACAACATTTGGAAATGGACTTTGTGACCACACTGATATGGTCACGAGTTGACGATCTAGATGTTAAACTAGCTCAAATGGTTTGACACTTGTTACCATGTTCTCATCAATCAATCAATAACAAAGATTTAGTTAGGCTTTTGTCCTAATCATACTTTTGGACCACACTGATCTGGTCGTAAAAGCAAAGTAGTCAAAAGTTGTCATTCTCAAGCAACTAGTATGGCATCGTAAATGTCATACGAACTCAGCAAAATCACATCATTGCATTCATAATCATTCATTTTCCCTTACTAGTATTGTTTTTATCTCTTTCCTCTTTTCCTTCTTTCCATTATTTCTCTTCTTTCCCCTAGATATTGTATGGTCATGCTTCGAGCGGCTACATACCTTTGGTTAGATTCCATTATTTCTCTTCTTTCCCCTAGACATCCAATTGATGTTGTATGGTCACGCTTCGAGCGGCTACATACCTTCGGTTAGATTCCATTCTTTCTCTTCTTTCCCCTGGACATCCAATTGATGTTGTATGGTCATGCTTTGAGTGGCTACATACCTTCGTTTAGATTCCATTCTTTCTCTTATTTTACCTAGATACCTGATTTATTTGTATGGTCACACTTTGAGCGGAAACATACCCTTTGATTGGATTCCATTCCCCTTCTATCCCTTTTCCTTCTGCATGAACCCTTCATATTTTTGTATTAAACTATGTTCTACACAGTATAGTACAAAAAAGGGGTAAAATGTAGACATCCAAAAGTCACACATTGCTATTTTTGCATATCTATAGGTTATTCCAGACATCCCTAGGATATTTTAGACTATTGTAGTCATGCATAGACATGCGTAGACATGTGTAGACATGCGTAGACATGTGTAGACTTCCATAAGTTCACCATAGTAACGTGTAGACTTCCACAAATGGCTTTCAAGCCCAAAACCCTAATAATCCCTCAAAACTACACTTTATGCATCAAAATATCTTCAGATAGCAACTCGAGGTGATGCATAGCCCATTTACACTCAATTGACAACCCATGGGCTATTAATTGGTAAAATCAATTAAAATTCAATTATCAAATTCTAATTTAATGCTGACTTCACTTAAGCCCCTTTTTAGGGCAAAATTGGATTTATTAACTCTTAATTCATAATTAGTGTTAATAAAATCCTCCCACATGTGCCAATTTAGGGTTTCCTAGGGTTTTATTTTAATCCTCCCCTAAACATGCTTAAAGCCTAATTAGGATTAGCACTAATCCTTCCTCACACATGTGTGAGGATAGGATATTTCCTACTTAGAATGAGATGTTGCCACATAACATCTATTAACCTAACCCTATTCAGAATCAAACCTAGTTTTAGTCTATCTAACCCCCCCTACACCATGCATTTGCCTATAAATAATGGGTCCTAAACCCCTAATTAAGCCTAATTCCCAAATTCAATAAAGTACTATTACTCTACAAAAATGGAAAGCCAATGATACACAGTCCATTTCTGAAGCACACAACCAGATTTTTATAGCACACAAAGGCACCCCAGCTACCTTAGGATCGACCCACCAGAGAGATTTCACCAGAAGAGCATCACAACTCAATTTTTAGCCTACCCTGTGAATCTGACCCCAATTAGCGACCTGGATAATGAATTGCATCTGCAAGCCCTAAATCACTCTAGATTTGGGAGGTAAGCCCTATTTCAGTATGTTATTATCTTATGTATATTTAATTTCTATTTTTTTTTATAGTTTTAAAGTTAATTTTGTCTTTCTAAACATGGGGCCTGACTAAGGCAAGCCTCCCATCACACTAACCCCCTTTTACAGGTCTTTCATAGGTTATCTGGCAGATCTAAGGAAGAGAAACAACATACGAACAACAACCCTATGGTGGCCTGCATACATAAAAGCCCACCTACACTGAGGGATGCTAGAAGACCCCATCATATTTATTGTAACCTTGTTAGGAATAGATATGGATAAATGGCACCAAGACCCTCTTGTAACACATGCTCATTAATATCAATGGAATACAATTTCTCTATTTAATGCATCATTTATGTTTATGTATTAAATTATCAAATGCCATTTTCTACCCGTTTCATTAGCATCATCTCCATTTCTACTCTTCATCACCTACATATTCAACTTACCCACTTCACCGTGTCATCACTCAATCTTTGCATTTTTTATGGTTCTATGTGACCCATAGTAGGTTCTACCATCCTACCCATCTACGTAGGTATCAAAACCATATCCATTTTATTCCATGTTATTCAAGGTGATATGCAATAGGACGACTATGGATTCGAGACATGCAATGCATTCCTTCCACCTTGCATCACTATATCAAGTATGTATATGATGGACTCATCCATTGTGTTCTAGTTGATGGTGATCCAATCAAGTTTTTTAACATTGCTGACCTCCCACTAGGATCTTCATCATTTTCTATACAAGTGCTCCTCATTCCTTCGCATCATTAGGTAAATACCTTTACACATTCTCCAATAATTGTTTCACCTTTGCATACTTCATCAAAGACACATACACAATCACCTACATTTATTTCTAACCTACCTCCATCTTCCTCTACAAACCCCTATATTCCATCTGTACCTTTCTTGACATCTTCCTCATGGTCTCCTTCCCCCTCCTAGCCTTCTACTTCCATGAATCCACCCCCATTTTTATACCCTTCTCACCACCATATTTGTACCCTCCCACTTCATCTCGTCCACCCTCCTCTAAATAGCCCCCTCTTCTTCCTACATCGTAAACACCCCCACTTTTCTTCCATTCTCAAACTCGGTCTTTCACATCTTCTTGTAGCCTGACACCTAGTCTTGCTTTCCCCACATCTTAGTTTTTACATGCAGGTTATCCAATCCCCTCCCTTGCAATTGAATATCATGATTAGGAGCAACAAGCCTTTTGTATCAATGATCGATTATCTCATACCTTAGCCACTACTATCCATTATTCTTAACTCTCATATTCATCCTCTGATTCAAACTCACCATCCTGTTCACCACCTTGCACATCACCCCAAGTCTCCATATTTATGATAAACTCTAGCCTGGGTGAATACAATGTTCACAACACTTGCATGCACCCTCATTCAATTTAATCTACCTATGATTTCGGTCATCCTCAGCTTTGGTGTTAATATTTGGTACTATATTTCCACTTAGTCAACTGGATAATCATACCAACTTTATTTATACAGGTCTATACTCATCACTCCTAGCAATTGTGCTTCCATCACCATAATCTAGCTTTTGTGGTGCTCTAGACCACATTTCCACCCCACACTTTAACTTACACTACTTTCAGTATTTCAATTGGCATGGATTTGGATTAAGATGTTATGAGCAAGGCTTATGAATACCTATCAACCCTCATGTTAAATTATCTATCGATAAATTAGGGCTAGGATATCACCCTACATTCATCCATACACTCAAATATGAGATTCAATATCTTTCCTTGAATCCTCCACCAATCCCTACACATTCGTTGTAAGAGCATATCGGTGCTAACATCCTATATGAGAGTCTTTATCCTTCTTCTGTCATCAAAATTCCATTTACCTCCTTCTAAAAAACACCATTTTTTGACACTACCACTACTTACTGCATTGATGAGCTAGTCAATAGATTTGAGGCTCTTTCCCTCATATAACCTTTTTTAGAGCATATTTCTTCATCTCCCCCTTCATCGCATATGTTTCATTCATGCACCCACCTCCTCAATTAAAAACCCATTGCTCTATAACCAAATATTATTCTCCACTCATGGTGTTACACCCATCATTAAAATTACCATATTATTCACACACTCTTGAATATTCATCTTTAGAATCATCATATGACACCATTTCCACTACCTTTATTAATATGGTTGATGTGGATTTATTCTCCCTACTTTAGTATACATCTTCTATGGATCATGCTAAAGCACTAAATCCCAACTTCATTGATTTTACACACATCTCCCCTACACTCTCTTTGTAATACTTCTTACTATCATTGTCCATACTGCACATGGCGAACATGCCCTGACCATCCACTCCACACCACATTTTGTGGGTCAATCATACGAATGTATACCTAGATGATGAATTCAATTTACCAGAGGCCATTGATGACCTCCATATTATTTCTATCTTTGCTCAGATTTAAGATGACTCCCACATGCTTATAGAGGATACCATCTACATTAGTGATGATCCTAGAAATCCCCATATCATTAAAATCATTTCCAGCCTCTCCTTATAGGAATGTGAATCGTTCATAGCATTCCTTAAAGAATATATTAGAGTTTTTACCTAGTCCTACATGGAAATTCTTGGACTCGATCCTACATTAGTAGTTCACAACCTCACTCTTTATGGGGATGCCAAACCCATTAAAAAAACATTGAGACGAATGCATCCTACCATCGCTTTAATGGTAAAATCAAAGCTCCAAAAGCTCCTTGATGTAGGGTTCATACAACCCATTGATTAACCAAAGTGGGTATCCAAAATGGTCCCAATACCCAAGCCCTTCGATGAAGTTTGTGTTTATACTAATTTTAGATATTTTAACAAAGCTTATCCCAAGGACAACTTTCCCCTCCCAAATATCGATTCACTAGTTGATTCCATCGTAGGCCATGAAATGATATCCCTCATGGATGGCTTTTCTAGTTATAATCAAATCAAGATTAATCCTGTCGATCAACACAAGATATACTTTACAACATCCTGGGTGAACTTCTATTACAAGGTCATGCTCTTCAACCTTAAGAACATTGGGGTAACTTACCAGCATGTCATGAATTACATTTTCTATGACCACATGCATAAAATTATGGGGAATTACATTAATGACCTCATAGCCAAATCAAAGAAACATTCACAACATCTCGTTGATCTTCATAAGATCTTTGATTGCCTTATTGAGCATAATTTACATCTCAACCCAAATAAGTGTGTCTTTGGAATCACTTCAAGTAAAATCTTGGGGTTCAATATCTCCCAACAAGGCATTAAAGTAGACCGATACCTCCATCTACAAATATCAAACAACTACATACTTTACAAGGAAAAATTTAATCCATTTGTCATTTAATTGTCCAATTATATGATAAATGTAAACCTTTTAACCACCTTTTAAAAAAAGAGGTTTCCTTCAAATGGGATACCAACTATCAGCAAGTATTTTATTCAATCAAAGCCTACCTCACATCACCAATAGTTCTATCTTTGCCACACCCACAATTACTATTCTTTTTATACATATCTACTATATATTTTGCACTTGGAACTCTATTAGCTCAAAATAATACCCTCAATAATGAACAAGCCACCTACTAAATTAGTCACATGATAGTTAGTTATGAAACACAATACACCTACATGGAGAAGTTATGCCTCACTATTATTTTTGTTACACAATAGCTACAATATTATATGCTCAATCACACCACATTTATCATCGCTCATAAAAATCCATTATGCTCTATGATGAACAAGAGTTACCATAACTCTCGCACCATTAAATTAATTATGCTTCTTATCGAATTCAACCTCAAATTCATTTCCCATAAGTCCATCAAGGTACAAGTCATCGTCGACTAGCTCGCTAAGGCTCCATTGCTTGACAATAAACCACTCCTTATTCAGCTTCCTGATGACTCTATCTTCCATATCACTAAAGCTAAGAAATATATTTAACCTGACATACCAGCTGATCTAACACTATTCTTCAATGGCTCCCATTGCACTCACACTAGGGGTACTAGAATCGTATTTTTCACACCTGATGGAGAACCTCTCCTATTTTCCTTTAAATTATGGTTTCCATACACAAATAAAAATGCAAAATACAAAGCCTTAATTCTTGGTTTGAAGCTCTCCATGCACATTATATACCTTCAAATCATGGGAAACTCCCTTCTCATCATAAATAAATTCAAGAAGATATGGCAACGTCATTCCTCAGTACTCCAACAATACAAATAAATTGCATAATAATTACTCGCTCAACTTGAGTGGTATGATATCGAAGCCACTCCCTGATCTTAAAATAATTTTGCTGATACAATGGCATCCTTGGGATATTTGATACCACAAAACCCCCTCTCTAACACAATGCATGTATCCATCCATAGCTTAACACAATCTATTATTTTACCTTTGTCCTCCATTTACAATGATGGTATCCATGTCATCCACATCGAACCACATGATCCTTGGTTTTCTAAAATTAAGGATTATATCAAACTAGGATTTTTACCTTTTGACCTACCACATGCCCATAACTAGGTAATTAAACAAAGGGTAATCCATTACACACTATTGGGGGACATCCTTTACCATCCCAATCATGATGGTATCCTTGTACATTACCTAGAGCCACATGAAGCTCAACGAGTAGTCCAAGAAATCCATAATGGAACTTGTGATGGCCACTTCAGTGGCATGGCCATCATTAAAATCATTTTATGCATGGGCTACTATTGGCCCAAAATGCAACATGATTATTGTGAATACATCACATTATACATCAAATATCAACAACATGCTAACCTCATGAACCTACCTTCACAAGCACTCTAATCCATCCAATCCATGTGGCCCTTATCACAATGGGGTCAGACCTTATTGGAAAAATATTGCCTACTTACTTGAGTAGTCATAAGTTCATCATCACCTCCATTGAATATTTTACAAACAGATTCAAAGCTATCCCACTTTTTCAAACAATGAGGGCCAAAATCATGGCATTCATCACTAATCATATCATTTGTCATTTCAAAATTTTCTTACAAATCATCTCTAAAAATGGTACCCATTTCAAAAACAAAATTATTCATGCCCTATGTGCCAAATTTTTAATTCACCATAGTTTTTCTACCCTATACTACCCACAGGGTAATGGCCAGGTTGAAGCTACCAACAAAACCATTTGTACTATCCTTCAAAAAATAGTCATGGAATCTCATCATGATTGGCATACTCAAATTCCACTAGCCTTTTGGGCCTATCGCACAAGCATATATACTCCTACTAGGGCAACACCCTTTTCTTTGGTTTATGGCACTAAAGCCATTATACCCCTAGAACTCAAGATACCTTCTCTTTGCATCTCTATGAAGGACTTCATTGATGATGACATTGCTCATCAAGCCAAGATAGACCAACTCACACTCCTGGATGAGCATCGCATCCATACCATAGAGAACACACATGTTTATCAAGACCATATTCATCATGCCTACGATAGTAAGGTACACCATCACAAATTTTAAATTGGTGACCTGGTTCTTAAGGAGAATCAATAGATCACTAGTCAACCCGAGCAACAGTGAGACACGTTCACTCCCAACTAGATAGGCCCATACATTATCACACACAAATTTGATTTTAGTGCCTATCAACTGGCCAACCTTGAAGGACTCACAAAGCCCAAACATATTAACATCATTCACTTATGCACATTCAACACCTAGCTAGCCTAGAAATACATCACTAGTGGTTGTACATACTATTATCATTATGTTGTATATATCACCTCACTCACACATTCACGGCCCACATTTCACTACATACACACTTTACACTTTTTGTTACATGATAGAAACACTTTTGCTCTATATGTCATTATTATAATTTTGGTATATTTTATCTTGTAGGTTCATGATAGTTAGCCATGATACCTTCACAGAGACACATTGCTTTAGATCTACGCTTTTAGCATACCACAACTCCATCATGCAGGATCATTAGAAACTTACTCCAAGTACTGATCATCCCATATAATCTTGCACTGCCACCTAGTCCCATCCATGTTTTCCATTCATCCTTATCATCACACTTAGCTCATGACACATCACCTCGACCTCATTTACCTGCTCAAAGGTATTCTTCATAGTCTTCTCACTTTAGTGATAGTCAGATTTCCCTCTCCTTTGCAAATAAGGAGTAACATTCCCACACACCATACCCTCATGCACGAGGTTCATCCTCTCCTCCATTAGTTGATGAACATGATCCTTATCTACCAGCCTCTTCATTTTGATGACCTCCACTTTACTATCTTCCTCTTAATAAGGGAAATTTGCCTACTCACGTATAGTCCTTAGGATTACCTCCACCTCTACCGAGTGGGATGTCACCCTATGACCAATCCCTTTGTTAGCACATTTTCTAGACTGAACCTTCACGTGCTAACCCATCTCGACCGTGTCACTCTATACAGTCATATCATGCACCACCCATTCTCTAAACACCCCCATCCCCATTTTATGATGTTTTGCTTCAAATTGCTCCACCACCAACTCACCAATTCCAATATCCTTCTTATTTCCCTCATTCATTCTCATATCCACACCAGTATACCAACCCCATTATTATATAGGAATCCCACTTCCCACCAACCTCGATCCCATCACCCCCACATATCGATATCTAGCAGATTCTATCTTGCCTCGATAACCTTGAGTTACACTTGAGTCATTATTGATTTCATTCTCCTCCATGCTATTTTGCCATGATCTATATTCCCCCACCTTCTTCCTTTCATATTCCTCACTCTTACACACATCTCCCACTAGATTACAGGGCCATGATTCCACAAATTAGACCTAACCCACATCCTTTGTGCTCTAAGCCATACATTTATCCCACAACTATACTTTCAGAGCCACTCTATCACATCTTTCACTAGATAATACATGCAATGACTCCTCGAGTTACCGGATATTCATCCTATCAACCCCCTTTGCTCCAAGCTAAGAAATTACAAGGGAAACCAAATTTTCATTTACCATCGACAACCAAGGTACGATATTGACCATTGCCACACTTTTGAAAACCTCATCAATAACATGGTAGATGGCACACTTCCTATACGATCCCCACACACCACCTTTAGTGGATTCTTGAGAATTGTACCTCCTTCCACTCCTCATCACATGCCTTCATATGAGTCCTTCACATTGAAATCCCATTATTTCTAGCAGTTATCCAGCTACACAAATTACCAGAATCCTGGTCGTATCACCATGTCACCTCGTCATTCATGACATGATATTCTCCATTTCATACAGTCTTAGATTACCTTCTAAAATATGCTAAACATTTAACACCTAAGGTAATATATAATTAAAGTAATAAGATATATCATGTAATCAATGCAAATAGAAAGAAATGAAATGAATGGTGCCCATATTTATTCATATTTGTAAAATCTTATCTACATAAAGGTTACAAGATATCCCTCTGAGGTATTAACCATTTTGATACATATTAAAATTGATAATTCATATGATAGGTGTCTTCAATAGATCTTTAGAATCCCCAAAAACTGATTATAGGAGGGATTACTTGGATGACCTCTGCTTTATGATGCTATTGAGGATGATCTTGCATATGTAATTCTCTTGATAAGGCCTAAACATACACACAAGGAAACATAAAAAATATCAGTAGCAAGAGTCTAACCTCTCAAGATGAGGTCATTTCATGATTATTGTAAAATATAAAATAAATGCATAAAGATACATGAAATTGAAATGGGTAGAAATCGACATTTGATCCATTAATACAAAACACAAGTATGTACTAAACAAAAAGGTTGTATTTCATTAATATTGAAAAATATGTGTTACAATAGGGACATGATGCCCTTTAGCCATTTCTTCTTCTAATAATGTTACAACAAGTTCGATGTCATCTTCAATCGTCCCTCAATGTAGGTGGGCTTCTTTGTATGTGGGCCACCATGGGGTTGTTGTTTGATGATGTTCTTCCTCTTCAGATCTACTAAATAACCTGTGAAGAACCTGCAAAAGGGGGTTAGTGTGATGGGGGGCTTGCCTTAGTCAGGCCCCATGTTTAGAAAGACAAAATAGATGATAAAAATGCATTGAAAACTGAAATAAAGGATGTAGAAGCTGATAAAATGGTAAAATAGAGCTTACCTCCCAAATTTGAGGTGATTTGGGACTTGTAGAACCAATTCGCCACCCGAGGGGTGAACTGAGGCCGGATTCGTAGGGTGGGGGGTGAATTCAGCTGTGAGGTTCCTTTTGTAAAATCCCTTTGGTGGATCGATTCCTAGGTAGTTGGTGTGCCTCTGTATGTTGTGGAAATCTATTGTCTACTCTAAGAACTGATTGTTCAATCTTCATTATCCATTTCTGTAGAGTTTTTGTGCTTTGTTGAAATAGGGAGAGAGAGTTAATTAGGGGTTTAGGACCCACTATTTATAGGAAATGGCAAGGTGTAGGGGGAGAGTTAAGGAAACTAACCCTAGGCTGAAGTCTAACCAAAGTTAGGTTAGGGTTTGTGACATGGAAGTCTCCTATTCCTCATAGAAAATATCCTATCCTCACACATGTGTGAGGAAGGATTAAGTCTAATCAGGATTAGGAGGTCTTAAGTCAAATTAGAGCTTGATTAGGGTTTCTTAGGAAAATATCTTAGCTAACCCTAATTACACACATGTGGGAGGATGCAATTAGTGTTAATTAAGGATTAAGAGTTCTTTTAATCAATTTTGCCCTAAAAAGGTGACTTAAGTGAAGTCAACATTAAATTAGATTTTAGGAATTGACTTGGTAATTGTTTTTGTCAACTAATACCCCATGGGGGCCTCAATTGAGTACAAATAGGCTGTCGAAGGATATCCCAATGCATGGGATGTGATTTTGAAGGCTTATGAGGGTTTAGGACCTGAAAGCCGATGAAGTGGTATATGGAAGTCTACACGATGCTATGATAATCTATGGCGATCTACGCATGACTACGACTATCTACGCATGACTACACATGACTACAATAATCTACGCATGTCTAGGAGGATCTACAATAGTCTACACTGGTCTACAATAGCCTAGGGGTACCTAGGATGGCCTATGTAAACCTACAAGTGTCCAAAAGGATCTACAAGTACGTAGGTATAGCAATGTGCAACTTTTGGGTGTCTACATTTTACCCCTTTTTGTACTATACTGTGTGGAACATAGTTTAATACAAAAATGTGAAGGGTTTGTGTAGAAGGAAAAGGGATAGAAGGGGAATGGAATCCAATCAAAGGTATGTAGCCACTCGAAGCGTGACCATACAACATTAACTTGGGATCCAGGGAGAGAAGGGAAAGAATGGAATCTAATCGAAGGTATGTAGCCGCTCGAAGCGTGACCATACAACATCAATTGGATGTCCCAGGGAAGAGAAGAGAGGAAGGAAAGAAGAAGAAGAGGAAAGAAATAAAAACAATGTTGGTGAATGGAAATGAATGATTGTGGATGCAATGATGTGATTTTGTTGAGTCCGTATGACATTTACAATGCCATACCAGTTGCTTGAGAATGACAACTTTTGACTGCTTTGCTTTTACGACCAGATCAGCGTGGTCCAAAAGTATGATTAGGACAAAAGCCTAACTAAATATTTGTTGTTGATTGATTGATGAGAACATGGTGACAAGTGTCAAACCATTTGAATTAGTTAACATTTGGCTTATTCAAACGTGTCCATTCATTGTGCTCCATGAATTCCTTTATCTCTAAATGTTGTGCTAGGATTAGTCGCCTATGTCATTCATTGTGCTCACATGAATGCTAGATTGACTTCTCCATCGAAACACATAGCTCTCGTGATGTAACCCATGTCTAGTTGGGATTGAGATTATTTCGTATGATAATCTTCAGCAAAAAATTTGTAGACAAATGTGCTAATCGCACTTTTGGATTTTTGATGTTGTGGTTGCATGCAAAGCTGACTTTGGATATGAATACCCCTCAAATGAGGAATCAACAATGAGGTGAATGGAATGCGGTGATTTGATGATGCAACGATTGATAAGATACCAATGCATGATGAATATGATTGAAAATTAAGTTAGATGACAAATTTGGGAAGTTCCTAGGGTTTTGGAAGACATGTGCCTACTTTTCTAGGGTTTTGGGGGTAGTTTGGGTGATTTTGGGGTGTTTTGGCTGAGTTCACCACCCAGGGGTGATTTTGACCTAAATCACCACCAGGGGTGAATTGGATCTGAATTCACCCCTCGGGGGTGAATGCAGGATTAAAGCCTATTTAAGCCCAAATTTCCTTGGAATTGGTTCATTTTGATGGTGGGAGAGGTTGGAAAGTGACTTGTGGGAGCATTTGATGACACGAGGAGAACGCGGTTGATGACTTCGAGGGCGATGATGATGAGGGGATGTAGGGCAGTTGGCAGTAGGCGTGGGACCCATCGATAAGTGTCCTTTGTCTTTGTTTTTATTTTATTTTATTTTTCTGAAGAAATGTGAATGAGGGGGGAGGTTTTCATCTCGTTTTAAAATTTTTGTAATTTTTAATTAAAATTTGAATACATAGTGATAAACAAGCCAAATGGGTACCCAAAAATGTGATCTGTTTCTGAGTTGGACTTGTTTTAGTACTGATTTGATCGGGTGATGGGTAGAGTAGGTGTGAAGTTTGACCATCTATTTTTGAAGTAACGGTGTACTATTTTTGAAATGTTATTGAATTTTATCTGTAAAAGTGGGAAATGGGTATCCCGTTATGTGACTGTTATATTTTTTTGCTTTCGTTTGGTATGATTTCAGAATGTGTTGTTTTTAGGTGTAAAGTATTAAACTTGCTTATTAGATTTGCTATGTTAGAGGTAATATTTTTGGAAACCGATGAAACTTTCATCTTAGAAGGGCAAAATGGGTATCCAAAAATGTAGTTTGTTTTTGTAGATGATTTCATTTGGCTTGCTTTTGATTTACGTGCCAAGGTGTGGGTAATGTGAAATTGAAAATGAGTTGTAGGGAGCCCGATTGATACTGTTTTCCACATCTGTTTGAACTTTCACCGTGGAGTGGGCAAATGGGTATTCAAAAATGTGACTGTTATTTTTGAATTATGTCTTTTGATGTGTTTTTAGTTTTGGTGTATTTATGGTAAAGTTGACCTTGAAATTCGTGTAGATTGGTATGTTGTTTTTGAATTTTGTCGACATATTTACCACTAAGTGGGCAAATGGGTATTCAAAAATGTATTTTTTTTTTGTATGTTGAATGAATTGGTCGTGTTTTGAATTTCGTGCCATAGTGGATGTGTGGGTGATTTTATTTTTGGCTGTTGGGAGTCAAATATGTATTGTTTGTCATATCTGTTTGAACTTTTGCCATGAAATGACAAAATGGGTATCCAAATATGTGACTATTTTGTTGATGTGTTTTGCCATGTGATTTGTGCATTGTTTTTGTCTCGAAGTGCATGTCAAATTAAATTGTTTTAATTTGTAAATTTGATTGATAGTTTGTGATTGGATTGACTAATGTATTTCTTTGTGTTTGGTTGTTGATGAATAGGTAAAAATGTTGGAGCCCATCATCAGGTGCAAAAATGAAGGAAGGTTTTGAGGAGTTGATGAAGACAGCAGATGAGTTAGAGTGGTTAGATGATATATGGTTTTGAGGTGTTATATACACCAACCAATCATATGTGTCTACGTTGTGTGAGCGGTGGGACATGGATAGGAACACTTTTCATTTTCCCACTAGGGAAATGACCATTACTTTGGAGGATGTGTATCGGATTTATAGATTACCGATTGAGGGTGTTCCTGTGAGAGCAGTCATTGATGAGAGTAAGGAGGTTATGTTGGAGAGATTATTTGGGGTGGATTGGAGAGGCATTGATGTCTCAAAGATTGATTATGAGTGGTTGTGGTTGGAGGATAAGATATCTAATCGATAGTGTGTGGCCATGATGATGATCTCTACTTATGCCTTACCTGATACTTTTGGGGTGTTGTTCACCTAGAATATGTTAGATGTGGTGAGTGATATGGTGGAGCATAGGGTTGTGTTTGCATGGGCACCTACATTATTGGCCCAAGTTTACTAGGAGTTGCACGATGTTGTTCGTGGTAGGAGGACAGGATTGAGTGTGATTCCCTTGTTGCAGGTGTGGGCATGGGAACACATAGCTATCGAGAGGCCCTCATTGTTGCCTCACCCTATGCATGTGGAGGGCAAGGAGTATTTGCCCTATGCTTTGAGGTGGAGTACAGAGGTAGAGTAGGGTATCAAGAGGCCACATGAGGGTGACCCACTATTGTGGAGGGGTAAGTTTGGAGGCTTGACACCCGGTGACATTAGATGGAGGCCTTGGTTGGGTGGTGTAAGGTGGGATGAGGATGATGAGGAGTTGTGAGCCATTCGATAGGGTAGATGGTTGGTGGGGCACTATACATGGTAGACTAAGTATTTTTAGTTTGATAGAGTGAGGCGATAGTTTGGCTTATGATAGGATGTTCTAGGGGCTCCTATGATTTACTTCAGGTGAGGGATAGAGGGGAGTATCTTATGGTTTTCCTTGGGTTGGGGAGAGGGACCCACCTATGGATATCCTAGATGTAGGGGATGTTGGGATGACTCTAGAGTTTGAGGTCTGGTGGGCACTATAGAGTTGGGAGCCTGGGAGAGGTGTGGTTGATCGATGGGTGGCACCTGATGTTGGAGCACCTCCACCAGAGAGGAGAGCCGGTAGGGAGGCTCGAGCTAGGGTAGAGGATGTGGCTGGCGATGAGGAGGAGGTTCCTCTATGATGGTCATGATGATGCTTGGGTGAGGTAGCGAGCACCCAGGGAGTGAGGGTAGAGGAGGTACCTGTAGATGTTGATGTGACTATGGAGCAAGCTATTGGAGTACAGGAGGAGAGAGGTGGGGCTACTAATATAGGTGGTATAGATGATACCATTGATATTGGTGTTTTTGTTAGTATGGAGGAGATTCCTATCGATGTCTTAGAGGGAGAGGTGTGGAGGAGGAGATAGGCACTACGAGATAGAGTTTGGTAGTTGGAGGCTGAGGTGGAGTAGCTAAGGGCTAGGATGACTAGGTAGGAGTATACTATTGAGAGGTTGGCTGGTCAGTTGGTTGTGGAGTCTTCTAGGAAGATATTATGTGAGACTACTCTATCGATGCATGGGATTCCTCTTCTTGATTATGATCGGGTGGTGTCATAGTCTGAGTCTCGGTCATGAGTGCGGGCCTCTTCACATCATAGCCAACGTAGTGCTACTATGGTGGGATAGATGGGTGCTAGGGTTGAGGTGTAGGATCAGCCTATCATGGATCCAATTTAGTTTGGGGTAGAGTCGAGTAGGGTTGCAGAGATGCGAGCGAGCCATGAGGGTCATGGGGAGACTCCTAGTGGGAGTTAGGATTTCTATGTATTGTAGCCTATGGGTATTTTAGATGCTAGATGATGATGGGCATGGTCCCAGATTGTAGCCTTCGGGTATTTTGTATGGATGATATATATACATTTTGATTTTGGATGTGATATATACATGTGTCATTTTGATGGTTTGAAATGTGTTCTTGTTATGTTTGCATAGATTAGCGTAACATAGTTTGTAGGTATATATGATAAATAGATATACATGTGTGACATGGTTTAGATCTATTATCGTTCTATGGTATGAATGAATTGTAGAGTAGTATGATGATTGTATTTTGAATGTAGTATGATGTAATATCAGATGTGATTTTGTAGTGAATGCATGTAGGATGAATGTAATGATGTGATTTGATTTGAAATGCATGTAGGATGAATGCATAGCTATAATGTGTACTAAATGTATATGGCATAGATGCATGGATGCATGTATGGACGTACTAAAATGCACCAAGGAAGCACTTGTATCATGGCATTTACCTGTATGGATGCGATCCATTCCATGATTTTAGGGATGTTGGATAATGTAAGGCATGTGTAATGGTTTTGACCAACATAGTTGTGATAATCAAATCTCAGACCCTTAGCTATACAAGTGTTTGTGGCAACTTATAATTAATCGGGCTGGTTCAAAATCTGTCATGGACCTATATGTGTGCATGTGTGAGGTTCATTTATCCATTTTGAGGGAGGTAGGATTAACCCATTGTAGACGTAACTGGACTAGCTAGCTCATCCATCCACAATAGTGATCTATACAAAAGCAGGATGCTAATGTTACAGATATGTTGCCACTTGTAAGACTATTCCATTGGTAGGCAGGCTCTTGGAGCCTATTGCTAGCGATGGAAATCATCCCATGGTGTTATGTTGAACCTAAGGACCAAAGGCGATAAGCATAACATGGGTGATATCAAGAGGCGTTTCCTTTTGTTTTCTGCCCCTCATCTAGTGTTGACCTATTTATTGTAGTGCTCTTTTTATTTTTCTTTTTTTTTTTTGGTGCTCTTTTGTATTCTCATGGTGCTCTTTTGTATGGGCGATGACTTTTGTTTTCTACCCAATCATTTATTTTTGCTTATGCTTGATCCCTTTGTTTATCCCTAGGTCGTATGTTGACCATGCAAGCGATAGGGTGAGCAGGGGATACCATTCTCTAGATGGTGATATCTACTCAAGATGTCCTCTTTCCTATACTCAAAATTGTTTAATGTGTAACCTATTGTGAGTGGTCCATGAGAGAAGTTGAACCAGCCTAAAGATCCATAAGAAGAATGTACAAGACTCAGTAGCTATGGGTGACACTGGATTGACTGAACTATAGAGTAGTCAAAGTTGAACATGACACCTATGTATACCCTGATCCTAAAAAGGGGGAATGGACATCTAGGTGGTGATGCTAACAAGTGCATTTGTTACTCCTGCTAAGGTACATTTTGGGGGAGAATGTACAAACATGAATTAAAATTTTAAATGAAAAACATGTGGATATGTGCAATGGATGTAAATGTAAATGATGCAAGTGGGGGAATGCAATATCTACAAGAGGAAATTTATGATGTATAGAAGGAGAAGTTTAGAACACTTATTTACAGGTGAGTATATTGTATCATGATGATCAAAAAGTGTGATGCTATAGTAATGGTTGCCCCAGCATGTGGGGTGTGTGTAGTAGGTGTATATGTTGTAATATATTAGATGTATGTGGTAATGTCAACTAAAGGAGAGGACTACAAATAGTATGTATAGCTAGAAGAAGTAGTAGAAGAATTAGTCTTTGGTAACCAACAAGATAAGGGGATTACCAAAGTCAAAAAGTGATAGAAGAAAGGTGGAGTAGATCAGCGTAGGTATGTGAAGTGAATAAACTATGTGAGGAAATAAGAAGAAGGGGAAGAGAGAAGAAGAAGAAAATGTAGGAACTACTAATGGGTGAAATGTCATGGGTCAGGTCGGGAATGAGATGGTGAAGTGATAGTATGGCTTGGACTTTGGTGATTGGTGTAATTGGAAATGTTGTGAATGTAGTGGGTTGGTGGTGTTAATGTTTCTTGTAGTGGCAAAGTTCTAGGGATAATGCGGTGTGGAGGACTTAAGAGTTAGCTAAATGGGATGGAATATTTAGGTGATGGAGTTTGATTGTCATGCAACATATTGTGGACTAGGGTTTTGAATGTTTGACACTCTTCAATGTCGTGACCTGGTTGGTGATGATAGATGCAATATTGATTCTCATGGTAGTTATGTGGTTTAGGATGTGAAGGGTCTATGGGTCGGATCTCAGGTAGGTCAATAAGGCCCTGATGCATGAGATGGTAGAACATTTTGGATAGGGGAGTGAATGGAACTGGTATGGGGTAGATGTATTGTTCCGTTGGAGGTGAGCGGGGCCTGGTTGAAGGGAAATCTGATAATGGAGGTATGGGTCGAGGATCCAATGTGGGGTGAATCTGAGGTCGAGGGATGGATCTATGTGGTGGCGAGGATGCACGGGTTGTGGGAGACTGACGTGGATGAACATGACAATGGCAATGGCTCATTTGTAGCTCGAGAGCCTTGATATGGGAGAGGAGATGTTGTATCTCATGGTGTGGAGGTGATGGTGTCGGGGAAGGTGGTGATCAAGATTCTAGTGTGTATGGAGTGGCTTGGTATGCATGAGAAAGTGGATGAGGTTGGGATGAGGATGGGGTGGAGTGGAATGGTTATGGGGATTGCAAGATTTGTTGAGGGGGTAGGCCTCATAATGGTGAAGGTGGCATCTTAAGGATGGGTGGCATAGGTGATGGCTCTAGGTGGTGATGTGAATGGGAAGGGGGCATGTTTGCATGGCTAGCTTGAGTAGCTTGGGCCATGTGGGCTTGCAAGGCTTGGGAGTAGGAAGATTCTCCACTAGGAAGTGAGGCTGGTAGGCATGAAGGATGGGCCGGATGGGGGATGTATCCTCTATTAGGAGGGTGGTAGGTTCCAAGAGGGTGATGTGGGGAATTAGTGGGTGAATAAAGATTCATAGTATCTTCATGCAACTGTGAAGGTGATTCTCATGGTTGGGGATGAGATGTTTCCTCTTTTTCATCAAAAGAGGATAGGGTGACCTAGCTATCTCCTGAATGGGGTGAGTAGGATGAACCTCGATGGTGAGGTGAGAGGCATCGAGGTGAAGTGTTATGGTTCGAATGGGAGGAATGAGAAGATCATCTAGTATGAAGAGTAGTTGGTGGTCGAGCTAGGTCAGCTAGCGTGATCGGTATAGTCTGTGGTGGTGGATGGACCTCCATGATGATGCATGTAGATGGTGTATCTATAAGTGATGTAGATCTTGCAAGAAGGAAAACAAATACCAATAGCATAAAAATGACATAAAGGAGAAATTACATGTGAAATATGTAAAGTAAAAATAAAAAGACATGCATTTATCATGATGTGCCTAGTGAGTGATGTGTATGTGCGGGTCGGTATGTACCACTTGTGATAGTGAATGCCTATTTGTGTTAGGCATTGAATGCATGAAGGTGCAAAATGTTAATGGGTTCAGGGTCATCGAGGCCTTCGAGATTAGCCAAATGATAGGCACCTGAACCATATTTGTGTGTGACAATGAATGGGCCCAACCAGTTTGGGGTGAACTTGTCTCGTTGTTGGTGAGGTTGACTTGTGATCTGTTGGTTTTCTTTGAGGACTAAGTCACCGATTTTAAACTCATGTTGATGTACCTTACTATTGTAGGCATGATGAAGGTGATCTTGATAGACTCATGTGTGCTCGATGGCATGAATGTGATGTTCATCGAGGAGTGTGAGTTGGTCAAAATGTGCTTGATGGGCGGTGTCATCATCTATGAATTCTTTCATGGATATCCTTAGGGAAGGTATCTCAAGCTCGAGGGGCATGATGGCTTCTACCCCATAGATGAGTGAGAATGGGGTTGCCCTAGTGGGAGTATGGATGCTTGTATGATATGCCCATAAGGCTAGGGATATTTGGTTATGCTAGTCACGATGTGATTCGGCTACTATTTTGCGTAAGATAGAGCAAATTGTTTTGTTTGTAGCTTCTGCCTGGCCATTGCCTTGCGGGTAGTATGGGGTAGAGAAGCTATGATGAATGTGAAACTTGCTACAAAGTGCTCGGATGGTTTTGTTTTTGAAGGATTTCCCATTATCAAAGATGATTTGGGAAGGGATTCCAAAGTGACAAATGATATGATCTATGATGAATGCTACAATTTTAGCTCCTGTAGTTTGGACCAGTGGGATGGCTTCGACCCACTTCATAAAATATTCTGTGGTAGTGATGATAAATTTATGATTGCTTGAGGAAGTTGGTGTAATCTATCCAATTAAGTCTAGGTCCCATTGGGAGAAAGGCCACATGGACTGGATAGGTTGAAGTGCTTGGGATGGTAGATGTGTTAGGTTGGCATGTTGTTGGCATTTGATGCAACACTTCACATATTCATAACAATCTTGCTCCATTTTGGGCCAATAATAACCCATACGAAGGATGCATTTAGTGATTTCCATGCCACTAAAATGGCCACCACAAGTACCATCATGGGTTTCTTGTACAACCCATTGTGATTCTTGTGGTTCTAGGCAATGTAGGAGCATGTCATCATAGTTACGATGATAAAGGATGTCCCCCAACAAGGTGTAGTGGATCACTCTTTGTTTGAAGGTTCGACATTGAGCATGGGGTAAATCACATGGTAGGAAACCTAACTTGATATAATATTTAATTTGTGAAAACCATGGGTCATGGGGTTCAGTGTTTACCACATAGACACCACCATCATCTGTAGGAGGTGTGGGTGATATGGCAGATCTAGTGAGCGTATGGATGGATATGGATGTTGTGTCAGATGTTGGGTTTTGTGGAATGAGGGATCCTAAGGAGGCCATAGTATCTACAAAATGGTTTGATGATCGTGGAGCGGCTTCGAGGTCATACCACTCAAATTGAGATAAGAGTTGTGCAATTTTCTTATATTGTTGGAGGATCGGGAAATTGCATAGCTAATGTTCCTACACTTGATTGACTATCAAGAGTGAATCACCTATGATGTGGAGGCATTTGATGTGCATAGAATGTGCTTGTTTTAGTCCTAGGATTAGGGCTTCATATTCTACATTGTTATTGGTACAAGGGAAATCGAGTTTGAATGAAAAGGGGAGTGGCTCTCCTTCAGGTGTGAAGAAGACAATGCCTACACCCCCAACATGGAGACATCTGGATCCATCAAAGAATAGGGTGAGGTCCGCTATGACTTCGGGTTCGACATATTCTTCCTCTTCGGTTATGTGGAAGATGGAATCATCGGGGAGTTGAATGAGGAGGGGTTGATTATCAATCAACGGGGCTTCAGCCAGTTGGTCGGTGATGACCTACCCTTTGATAGATTTTTGAGATATGAATTCTAGGTCAAATTCAGTTAAGAGCATGATCCACTTTGATGTGCGTGAATTGTGATAACTCTTGTTCATCATGTACCTAAGGGGATTATCTCGGGTGATGACAAAAGTTGTGTGATTTAACATGTAGTGGCATAATTTTTGAGTGGCGAATATGACCGCTAAGCATAGTTTTTCCATGTATCCATATCTTGTCTCATAACTGACTAGTGTGTGACTGATGTAATAGATAGCCTGCTCTTTGTCGAGCACATTCTTTTGAGCTAGAAGTGTACCTAGCACAAACTCTATGGCTGAGATGTATAGAATCAATGGTAATGTTGGATGCGGTGGTGACATAACCGATGGTGATGTAAGGTAGGTTTTGATAGCATCAAATGCTCCTTGATAGTTATCATCCCATTTGAAGCTTACTCCCTTTTGTAGGAGGTGATTGAATGGCTTGCATTTGTCGGATAATTATGCTATGAATCTATGAATGGAAGTGATCTTGCCCTGGAGGCTATGTAATTGCTTCAATGTGGTAGGAGGGGGCATCTCGGTGATGGCTTTCACCTTACTAGGATCAACCTCAATGCCTCATTGGGAGATAATGAATCCTAGTATTTTTCCCGAGGTAACACCAAACACGCACTTCTTTGGGTTCAAGCGCACGTTGTGTTCTAATAATCGATCAAAGATCTGATGGAGATCTTCGAGATGGTCTGCACATTTCTTGGATTTGGCGATGAGATCATCTACATAGTCTTCAACATTTTTGTGCATCAAGTCATGGAAGATATAGGTCATTGCACGTTGGTAGGTTGCCCCAATATTTTTAAGGCCAAAGGGCATGACCTTATAGCAAAAGGTCCCCTAGGGTGTTGTGAAGGAGGTTTTGTGTTGATCGGTTGGGTTGATCCTGATTTGATTGTATCCTGAGAATCCATCCATGAGGGAGATCATCTCATGACCTACTATGGAGTCGACAAGGGAATCAATGTTAGGTAGGGGAAAATTGTCTTTGGGACAAGCTTTGTTTAAATCATGAAAATTTGTGCAGACACGAACTTCATCGGATGGCTTAGGCATAGGGACCATACTGGATACCCATTCGGGATAGTCGATGGGTACAATGAAATCGATGTCTAGGAGCTTTTGGAGCTTAAATTTCACTATTAATGTGATAGTTGGATGCATGCATCACAACTTTTGTCTCATCGGTTTGGCATTAGGATCGAGTATGAGATTATGAACTACTACGGTAGGGTCAAGTCCCGACATGTCCTTGTATGACCATGCAAAAACTCGAATGTATTTGTGAAGGAAGTTTGTAAAGGTAATGCGCTCCTCGGGTGAGAGGCTAGTGGCTAGTTTAAGGATGTGGGGATGTTCGGGATCATCACCAATGTCGACATCGATAGTGTCTTCAATGAGCATGCGAGATCCATCACGTAACTATTCGGGGATGGGGATGAGGTTAAGGTCATCGATGGCTTCATTGAACTCATATTCATCATCTACGTAGATGTCTGTGTGATGTACCTAAGGAACTTGGGGTGGCATGGATGAAGAGGGAGCATTTGTTACTCGTAAGACATGAGGTGAGAGTAGGAAATCTTGAGGTACTGGTATGGGTGAGATATGCATGAGATCTATAAAGTTTGGATTTGGGGTATCATCTCGAATTAGTGGTGACTGTAATAGAGGGAGAATGTAAGTCTACCTCAACCATGTTGATCGATGTTGTGGGTGAAGTAGGTGGGGAAGAATCTGGTGAGGAAGGTATGGTGGTTTGTGTGCACCCTAAGAGACTCAAGGGAGGTCATAGAATGACTGGAGGTGAGCGAGGATGAGCAGCTGCTCTCTGTAGTTGCCTATGTATAGGTGGGAATATGGCTAAGCATGTCGGTGATGGCTCAGGAGGGACTATGTCAGGCTCTATTGGTGGTGCAGCTAGAGATAAGGTAGCGAAGTGTTCTACCAATCTATTCATATCATAGAATGAGGAGGTATCGGATGTAGGAGATTCTTGAAAGAAGTCGTAGGGGATTGTGATGGTGGAATTGGGTGAAGGAGTGTCTTCTAGTATATCCATATCGATATACTCTTCCAAGGTGTGTGTTGGATGTGGAGGAGGATGTAGGGATAAATCTTGGATCTCATCTTCTAATGTATAGACGGTGGTTGGGTGATAACCTAGGCTAGATTTGTTGGTGGGTGATCGGACATGAGGGTTAATGGGTGTACGTAGCCCTTGCTCATAATGGCCTAGCCTAAACTCATGCCAATGAAAATGTTGTAGGTAGCGCAAGGTAAAGTGAGGGTTGGCTAGGTGCGTAATTGCATCACAAGAGCTAGATTGTGGTGGTGGAGAAGTTGGTGGGGGGATCGAAGAGTCGACTCCTGCATACACAAAATTGGTATGGTTTTTGGGGCTTCCTAATTGTATGATGGTGCCAATGGTAAGGACCGAGGTTGAGGGGTGATCAAAATCATGGGTAGACTGGATAGGGGGTCACATACATGGGTGTCATGTACATTATAGTCTCTTAGGCTAGAATTTGTCATGAATATGGATATGCGTGGTGTGGTACGCTCTGGTGACTGAGGTGGAGTATTAGAATTAGATGAGGAAGGAGAAAGTTGAGATTCCCTGATGGTAGCGGATGAAGGGTGTGGGAGTTGTTCATCTGAATTGGGTGTCGTTTGTTCCTGTTCATGACATTTGGTTGTTGTAGCTTGGATAGGATGTTTGGTCTATGTGGGGGAAGGTATCGGTGTAGGTGTTGGGATACGTGGAGACGTGAATGTCCTAGGCTTTGGTCAAAAGGGAAGAGGAGGTGTTTGTGGTGTAGGAAGGATAGGGGCTTTCGTATGCAAGGGTGTGGGAGGTAACATGGTAGGTTGTGTAATGGGTAGCGATGGTGGTTGTGGCACTATAGGTGGAAATTGGAATGGTAGAGGTTAGGATGATTGTGGAGGCCATAAGGATGGTGATGAGGATAACATGCTAGAGGTTTTGGATTCTATCGAAGATGGTGCTAATGGTGTGGACATCGAGGCTTGTGCTCTTGATGAACACTAGGATGTTGAGGTGGAAGTTGGGGAGGATATCGATGCTCCTACTAATTGATGAGAAGATACAGGGAATAGTTGGGAGGATGAAAATGATGGTGTAGGAGGAAGGTCTACGATATTACAAAACTTAAAGGGGTCTCCATCGGTTGGGACATAGTGAACAAGTCCATTGTGGACATACTTGAGGCAATGGTGTAGTGTGGAAGGGACACACTGCATGTCTCTAATCCATGGGTGACCAAGGAGAATATTGTATTGCATTTCCCCTTGGATGATGTGAAAGAGGATAGAGATGGTATGAATGCCTACGTGAATAGGTAGAACTATGGATCCTATGGTAGGTCTCATGGAGCCATCGAATGCATGTAGGTCAAGGGAAGGCATGGCAAAATGGGTTGGTGGGATATATAGGTGATGTAGAGCTATTGTAGATATAATGCTAATGGATGAACCCGTGTCAATGAGTACCCACTTGTAGGTGATATCATTGATTATGGCTTGGATGTGGAGAGGGGGATCTGCTCCTTCTCCAATGAGTTTCGTTATCTCATGGTCATGGAAGCTAATTGAGGGCTGGAGGCATCATGGGATATTTCCTACAAAATTGACAAAGGCATTTGTGTCATGTGTCTCTAAGTCAATGGAACGTAGGATGTCATTCAACGCCTCATGGTGGGGTTGAGACTATTGTAGGAGATCAAATATGGATAGCCATGCGGGGGCATTACGTAGCTGATGGGTTAGGCTACCATGGATGGTAATCACATTTTGAGGTGGTGGTGGTACGGTAGTAGGCATTTGAGGTACTTGTGGTGATGTGAACTAAGCTGGTAGAGAAACAATAGGTGTCGTCTGGCGTGATGGGTACCATTGGTTTCTCGTAGTAAGGTTGATCATACCTACTACGCCACGTGATGGAGGATCATGTTGGACATTGTTCACTTGGTGAGGTGGTACTAGGGGATTGTTTGGAGGTCTAGGAGGGTTGGGTCCTCTGTGATCCGGTAGAGGGTTTTGGAAAATCCCTAAGTTTTGATTCTGTGGGGCTAGAGGGTTTGCTACCTGGATGATGCCCCTATCGATTAGGTCTTGAACTTGCCCATGGAAGGAGCGACATGAATCGATATCATGGCCACGTTGCCTATGGAAAGGACAAAAGAGCTGCTCATTATATCCATGAGGCTTGGGTATATTTGGATCCAATGGGTGGATCTCGGGTAGGAGGAGATGGTTGCCCTCATACAATCTATGAAATAGAGCTGGTAGTGGTTCGGATAATGGTGTGAGGTTGCATGGTGGAACCTATGGGTGCATGCCCCGATATTGTTGTGGTCTAGGTGGAGCAGGAGCATTAGTCTAGAATGCTTGTGGCTACGGTGTATAGGGTGGAGGAGTCGGTGCTGGTGCTAAGGTAGCGGCTGCAACTTGGTTGGCTTGTGGTGGCCGAGGATAAGGTTGATTTGGTGTGGTCCTATTGAAGTGGAAGTTGGGGTTATAGTTGGATTTGGTTCTCAACTTAATTTTTCTGGATTGAACCTTAATGTCTTCAATGACTTTTGCTTGTGAAATGGCATCTTCAAAAGTGTGGCTTTGATGAAGTTGGAGGGATGTGGAGATGTGTTTGTGGCAACTCTTGGAAAAGAGTGTCATGAGCTCCATAGTGGGGAGGCTATGGGTGAGGTCATGGATAATCGCTCTCCATCTGGCAATGAACTCCATGATGGGTTCATCATCAGCCTATCGTAAGGCGTACACATCAAAAAATGTGGTCTTTTTCTTGATGTTGATGGAAAAGTGTTCTAGGAAGGAATTGGCTAGTTGCTCAAAAGTATACAGGCTATGGCATGGGAGCATGTTGTACCAGTCCAATGCTAGCCCGATGAGTGAGAGGGAAAAGGTACATAGCATGAGGGGGTTACTACTATGGAGTTGATAGCAGGATGAGCGGTAATTGCTCACATGCTCTCTAGGGTCTTCCTTACCTCTGTACTTGTCAAACTTTGGTATTTCAAAGTGATAGGGGTAGGGAGGAATGGGAACTGATGGGTGAACTGGCTCATTGCATAGTTCATCATAACAGGGCTTTTGTGGCCCATAGCTAGAGGTGCGTAGGTTAAGCATTTTGACTTCATCTCATAGGAGTTGAAGTTTGGGTGTTGTAGGAGTGGGAGACTGGGCTATGGTAGGCTGAGTCTGTGGATGTGGTGGATATTGGTATTGTTGCTCTTCCCAGTATTATGGAGAACATTGTTGCGCCTGATCCTGATAAGGTGGGTACTGGGCGACATGTGCTATCGTATCTATGGGCACACTAGGTTGTGGGGTAGGTATCTATTGTGGGTAATAGTACTGTGACTGTGAGGCATGTGGTTGTGGTGCAGGTACTTGTTGGGTTGGAGCCTATTGTAATGGTTGGGCCATGGGTGGTGATGACCAAGCTGGAGGAGGTGTAAAGAAGTTGGGTGCAGCTGGTAATGGTGTAGGTGTCGAGGCTACCGGTACTAGGGGTGGTCGAGACAAGGTATCAAAGGATGGGATCTATCTCTGTCCTGGAGGGTAGGAAGTAGGGAAGCTAAACTATGTGGAATAGCTTGGCGGGGTGGGTGGATAAGCTGCTGGTCTCGATCCATAGGTGGGAGAGAGATTGGGTGTAGGAGCTTGGATAGGAGGAGGTGACGGTATCCTAAAAGTTATCGTAGACGAAGGTGGTGCTAAAGGTTGGGTATCGTACACTCCGGATACCTGGGAGATTGGTGGAAAAGCTACCAAAAAGGTAGGGTAAGCTACCAAAGTAGGAGCTTGGGTCGAGGGGAAGGTGTATGTGTACACCCCCACTTGGGTTTGTGCATCTTGTGTCTGAAGGGGCTGTTGGGAGGTGCCTTCAGATATGGTGAAAAATGGCTCTTGGGATGATAATGGTTGAGACTCTTGTGAGGAGTACGGGTGTGAGGTTTGAGGAAATGCTTGCGGTTCCTGCTGGGGAGGGAGTTGTTGTGCAGTTTGGAAGGATGGCTTCTGGTTTCCTACAGTAGAGGAGGATGGGTCGGACACCATTCCTATGGTAGGGGCGAATGATGTGACCTCTGGACGGGTACGGTTTAGGAGGGAAGAATCACTCTCAAAAAGGGATTGAGATAGATTTTGGAAGAAGGGGTGTGCAAAGGTGGGAGAAGTGGGTATGACCTCCTCATCTATGGTAAATAATGGATGAGGTTGTCCTGGCGCTATGTAGATCACATGGTCACAGAACGTGGTCGGTGGATTAGGTGAGGATGGGGATGACAGGAGCGGGTAATCCTCTGCGAGTGAAGTAGCGAGGGCTTCACTCAAGGTTGATGTCTCGTAATTGATGAGGCCTAAAAATACCTCATTTTTACACTATGTTTGACATATAAAAGCTATCAAATTATTAAGTTAAATGCCAAATAGTTGATTAGAATATATATTTGTTAAGTGTTTGCATGATTTTATGTTAGGAGCATTATATCTCTGTTTTTGACTATTTTTAGCATTTGATGCACTATTTAAATTGATTAAGTAGTAAATAAAAACTATAGTAAAATTACATTGTGATGACATGAACATATTCCTCTTATCAAGAACTACAACTTTGCTTTTTGAAGCAAGTCAATCTGAGCTATAGATAAAAAGTTATGAAGGTTTCATCATGTTCATGCCTTAGTCTTTTTTGGAGTTGTTAATAGGTACAAATCTGCATTAATGGTGACATTGAAAAATCTATTGGGAATGATCCAAAGTGAGTTAAGGTACCAAATTCATACCAATGGTACTTCATAGTATAGATAACACATGACCCAAATTTGAAGGCATATGGACAAGTAATAAGGAAGTTATGGGGCCTGCAAAATGATAGTTTCACACTTTTTGATAGCTAGAAAAACAAGATTTTCCATACAAATTCCAGCAAGTTGACATTGAATGGCAAGGCATGGAATTCACACATGGATAAGGATAAAATCTATTGCAATAATTTCTTGTGAGATAACCCACCTGAGAAAAGTAGCTGAGATAACTTAAAGACCACACAGTTAGTCAATTTGAAGATCTTCGGATTGAGTAGACATCTTCGGATTGACATAATGCAGTTTCTTTGGATTGACCCAGTTATCTTCGGATTGAAAAAAAAAAGTACTATGATGGTGGAAAAATGGAAAGAAGGTTGAGAAGGTTAAGGTAAAATATTCCCTAGTTGTCTTTGTCATCCTTGTCGTCCAAAGCCACCATTCATGGAAAAAGATCAATTGATCCTTTTCTAGGTTAAACCCAGAAATAACTGTAGCATAATAGTAAGTTGTTTGTAATATAGAAATGGCATATTCTAAAGTTGAGAAATATGTGTGAGATATTTCTAGACTCCTCCCACGTACTCCCACCACTGATGTGCTTTCTAAGGGCCAATGACTACTACTGCAACACAAACTATCTAGATTTGCATTTATTTTAGATCCAAAATTATTGGCAAATCGCTATAAAGTAGCACATAGGCTGATTTGAGCCTATGATATGTTGTAAATATCTATATAAATAACACAGCTCCCTCTTTGGTTGAGCTAGTTAGAAATTAGAATAGAGGAGAGTTTTCAATAGCAGTAATTAGGACTGTATAGTAATTTTCTATAACGGTTTTCAACATGTTTTGTCATCAATAAAAGTGAAGTTATTTTATCATTTTATATTTTGAGTGTTAATTAGTTAAGGAGTGCTTTTCACCTCCTAGATCAGGAAGTATGGACCCACTTTCAGATCTAGAAGGAGGATTTTTATGGCAGGTTTTAATCTGTAATTTTGTTGTAGCAAAATTAATAGATTACTTGTCAAGTTTACTTTTATTGTTTTAAGTTTGTATAATGTTATTTATGTTTTCTATTATGTTTATGTACAAAATTTGTGTGTGTGTCAGTTGACAAATTATATTAAGCATTTTGCCTTTGCTTTCCATGTTTTCCCTACTTTTCTGTTTTAGCAACTTTCCATTTTTAGCATATTTCATTTTGCTGTTAATTCCTGTAGCAGAAGCTTGATGACCTTTTGTGGTAGGACATTGATAGGTGTTTTTAGCATAAGTTTCATTTACAAGCATCATTTCAATTATGCAAGAGTAACTAGGTTTCAATTCTAAAAATGTAACTTAGGATTTCATTTTAGCAACATTTAAATTCAACAATTTAAATTTTGTTATTTTAATTCTACAAAAGTAGATTAGACTTTCAATTTAGCAATTCCAATTCCTGTAATTGTAGTTATATTTCAATTCCTCCAACTTAGAATTAGTTTTTAGTTCCTGCAAGTTTCCATTCTGCAGATTAGGTTTAGTGTGACACCAAAAGGCTAAACCAAATCTATCTCACCTAATAAATGCTTGAAATTTGAATGCCTAAATTGTACTCTGCCCTAGCCTTCTATCATAGACAGCCTTGGACACCACCCTATATTGATAATATCTTTGAGATTTAATGATGTGCTTAACGAAAATGCATCATTTTGGCACTATTACCGAGGATCATGGTGTTGTTAGAGGGTAAAAATAGTCAAATAATTATTATTGTGCTAAGTTATGAAGTTTAGAGTAAAATTTGAATGTAATAGCTGGTATAAATAATAATTATTGATAGTTGCTTTTTAGTCCATTTAGAAAATAAGCAACCATAGGGAGGTGATCTTCACACTAGGGGGTTAAATTGCCTATGTTTGAAATTCTTGATAAAAATTGAAAGAATTCATCATCCTCATTATCAAGAAACATAATATCTCTTAAAATATTTAGAAGAGCCATCTGCTAGTACTGTCCTTTTTATATCCATATCATCAGGGCAGTATAAAAAAATTTATACTAGGTGTTGGGAAGATATCATGGTAAATATACAAGACTATCCCTTGAACAAAATAGCCATATCAACTACTTGTAGCATTTTTTCACAGGGACATATCACTGATGAATGCCATTTAATTCCACAACTTAGAGATGCAAAATCTATTGCCTAGTCTAAATTCTTCTCAAAGAGAAATCCCAACAATAACAAACAGGGAAAGTAAATCAACCACCACCTTCAGCCCAACTTGTGGCCAATATGAATAATACAGGACAAGCAACCCCTGTCTATGTAAGCTGAATATATTAAAAAAAATCACAAAAATTTTGCACAATCAAAATAGGAGTTTACAACTTAACGGTGATCCTAGAGTTTTCTATTATTACTTAAAGATTATTAGGATTTTACCATGCTAAACTACAACCTAGCAATTCTTAGCCTACACAGACAATAGTTGATCTCATTAGAGGTGATCCTACCTGACAAGTAGTTGATTTGCTAAAGTTGTAAACTTATTTTCTTATTATGCAAACCAAAAATATTTCTTTTTTAGCCCAACCTATGATCAGTCTGAATAATACAGGATAGGCATCCCTTGTCTATGTAGCTGAATCTGGTAAAAAAAAAATTGTAGGAAATATTATTGACTACAGCAACATCCAACTGTGCTCAAACAAGAACTTACCTGAGATTGAAGAGATAAAATTCAATAGAGATACATAAAAAACCTTTAGTCCAGACATAGAAATCAGCCTTGGATAAAGGAGAAAAACTAGAAAATATGTACATAGAAAATTTACTTCCATTAAGGATAAATTCTGTCCTCCTAAGAATGAAATAAACTGAAGTACAACCAAGGAAATTCTTGAACATTATTGGCCGGTTGACTTATGAACAAAAAGCAAAATTGTTTGTTGTTTTGAAATAATATTTCAATCCCTTTGCATGGAATTACAAGGGTATGTCAAGATTTCATCTTGATGTATACACTTAACATACTTGAAAATTGGCATTAAATTATTTCAAGTACATATTGACAAGATTTTACAGATTAGGAGGCATGGACAAACACTTGATTGAAGAAATTTTCAGATATGAAGTAGTGTTTCTTTCTTCCATTGGTGATTCACAAAGGAATTTAGTGGTGAATGAATATTGTTTTCGGGTATACCATGCACCATTAATTAAGGAGGAGTTCTTAAGGTGAACTATTGGATGTACACAGAATGGAGGATAATTTCTCTTCCATGTTAGATTCAAAGTGATGATAAAATTTTGACAAAAAAAAAAGAGAAATACAAGAAAAGAAATAATAATAATAATAATATTGCTTGTGAACTCCCTTCATGGGCACAAGCAAGACGAGAAAAATCTGAAAAATAGAAAAAAAAGGAAAAAAAGAGAAAAAAATTAGCAAAAGGCATGTCCCACAAAATGGGGGTACATGAGGATAAGCATCAATTTCAGCATCGAGGAGGAATAATGAAGTCAACACTTCATTTCTAGTAATAAGGAGTTAAATGATGACATAAGCAGATTCTTACTGCTCATCTAGAAAGGAAGTTTGCATCATTGTTACAAATTTCAATAGAAAAAGATGGTGTTTTCATACAAATATTGACATGTTTTTGTAGAATAAGGATTTATTCTTATCCAAATAAGAGTGAGAGACATTATCCCTCATTGTAGCCTCATGAGAGATATTCTTTTATTGAGGCACTTGAAAAAAAAAAAAAAAAAAATGATAGAAGTTGGTTGAAAACCAGAAATGGCAACCTCTTCTGATGAAAAAAGAGATGAAAAAAAAATGAAAAAAAAAATGAATAATTCAGTAGTGAAAACCTCCTTGAGGCACTGCTGAGTTGGCTTGCATGAAAACCAATTTTTCGGCATGCATTACCTTGTTGATCCACCCATCATTGTTCCACCATTGTACAAATCTCACACTGCTTATGTGTATATTTATGTTTTCAGATAGCTT
Organism: Wollemia nobilis; assembly: GCA_028583015.1. Lineage (NCBI taxonomy): Eukaryota > Viridiplantae > Streptophyta > Pinopsida > Araucariales > Araucariaceae > Wollemia > Wollemia nobilis. The sequence continues at coordinate 799,018 of JAQPPZ010000220.1, read as the reverse complement.
GCTAACAATCATCAGAAGCAGCTTATAAGGTGCATGATTAATTTTTAGGACAGTAAGGTATGTGTTTCTTGCATTTAAGTCATAGTAAGTATTTAGCATTTAATGTATGATAATCGGTATTTGGCATAAACTATTCATACAATATTGGCAATTTGAAAATGAAACATGATCAAAATGTCAAGAAACACCCCCTTCTGCCCTTAGTTGCATGAGAACTTCAAAACTGTATAAGAACCTGATTTTGGGACAGACATGATAGAAATTCTATCTCAATTAGTAGGGCCGGTTTCAGAAGTAGGACTGCAATTTTATCTCATAATTGGCTCATAAATTTGAGGAAGAAAATCTAGAAAATGCACCTAAAGATTATGTTTTACTACTGCTGCAATAAAATAGCAATATACAAAATGAAGAATAACATCTAAACAAAAGGTTAGAGAGGGTATTTTTGATGTTATGGAAGGCTTATACACACTAGATATGGGCCCTCAATAGAATCTGTAGCTAACTTTTGCATATGAGGTCATTTTTGCATTTTTTGATGCATCTTCGAAATGAGCAGGATATCTTTGGAATGAGCAAAAACTACACCATAATTGCTAAAAATGCTACAGAATAGCAAAAAAGTAGGGTACATCAAATATTGAGGTTCCTAAGGCTATACTACATGTAATTACATCCCTCAAGCATTTAAAAATCAAAATTTTATCAATTTTGTTCAAAAGGTGCAAACAACAAGAATAGGCATTCAAGCTAAAATATTGTTAAGAACAGAAAATTCCACCAGTAGTAGTGCATCTGCCAAATATGGTTTCACAATAAGGCTATTGTAAGATGAATCACATGATACCAAGCCTTTAAGAGATACATCGCAACACTAAAACTTGTAGAAGGGTAGAAAAAAAGTTAAAATTGTAGTAATTGCAGAAATTGCAATATTGAAGGATGAAAGTGCAAAAGTAAAAAAGTTGCAAGTTGCAAATGAAAAAAAATATGCAAGAAAAAAAAGAGTAGAATAAAAAAAAAAATTTGAAAAAAATTTGATTGAAAAAAATTTTGCAAGGTTGTAGAAAAATGAAATACATGTACTTAAATTGTAAAATACTTGGTGTAGTGTAGCAATGGGTGATTTATCAAGTAGAAGAGGGTAAAGGATGTTTTTCACAAAGATAAAACCAGCATATTAATATGGACTACTAGGATGCATGAGGGCATGCATCAGTTCAAGCTGGGGGGAATGATGAGGCCTAAAAATGCCTCATTTTTACACTATGTTTGACATATAAAAACTATCATATTATTAAGTTAAATGCCAAATAGTTTATTAGAATATATATTTGTTAAGTGTTTGCATGATTTTATGTTAGGAGCATTATATCTCTGTTTTTGACTATTTTCAACATTTTATGCACTATTTCAGTTGATTAAGTAGTAAATAAAAACTATAGTAAAATTACATTGTGATGGCATGAACATATTCATCTTATCAAGAACTACAAATTTTCTTTTTGAATCAAGTCAATCTAAGCTGTAGATAAAAAGTTATGAAGGTTTCATCATGTTCATGCCTTAGTCTTTTCTGGAGTTGTTAATAGGTACAAATTTGCATTAATGGTGACATTGGCAAATCTACTGGGAATGATCCAAAGTGAGTTAAGGTACCAAATTAATACCAATGGTACTTAATAATATAGAGAACACATGACCCAAATTTTAAGGCATATGGACAAGTAATCAGGAAGTAATGGGGCCTTCAAAATGACAGTTTCACACTTTTTGACAGCTGGAAATATAGGATTTTCCATACAAATTCCAGCAAGTTGACATTGAATGGCAAGGCATGGAATTCACACATGGAGAAGGATAAAATCTATTGTAATAATTTATTGAGAGATAACCTGCCTGAGAAAAGTAGTTGAGATAACTTGAAGACCACACAGTTAGTCAATTCGAAGATCTTCGGATTGAGCAAACATCTTTGGATTGACAAAATGTAGTTTCTTCTGATTGAGCCAGTTATCTTCAGATTGACAACAAAAAGTACTTTTTGACTTGTTGATTATTTTTTGATGATGGAAAAATGAAAATAATTTTGAGAAGGTTAAGGGAAAATATTCCCTAGTTGTCTTTGTTGTCCTTGTCGTCCAAAGCCACCATTCATGGAAAAAGATCAATTGATCCTCTTCTAGGATAAACCCAAAAATAATTGCAGCATAATAGGAAGTTGTTTGCAAGATATAAATGGCATATTCTGAAGTGGAGAAATATGTGTGAGATATTTCTAGACTCCTCCCACGTACTCTCACCATTGAAGATGCTTTCTAAGGGCCAATGACTACTACTGCAACACAAACTGTTTAGATTTGCATTTATTTCAGATCTAGAATTATTGGCAAATAACTGTAAAGTAGCACATAGGTTGATTTGAGCATGGGATATGTTTTAATTATTTATATAAATAACACAACTCCCTCTTTGGTTGATCCAATTAGGAATTAGAATAGAGAAGAGTTTTCAATAGCAATAATTAGGACTGTACAATAATTTTTTGTAAAATTTTTTAGCATGTTTTGTCATCAATAAAAGTGCAGTTATTTTATCATTTTCTGTTCTGAGTGTTAATTAGTTAAGGAGTGCTTTTCAAATCCTTATAGATTAGGAAGTATGGGCCCACTTTTAGATCTAGAAGGAGGATTTTTATGGTAGGTTTTAATCTGTAATTTTGTTGCAGCAGAATTAACAGATTACTTGTCAAGTTTACTTTTCTTGTTTTAAGTTTGTATAATGTTCTTTATGTTTTCTATTATGTTTGTGTACAAAATTTGTGTGTGTGTGTCAGCTGACAAATTATATTAAGCATTTTTCCTTTGCTTTCCATGTTTTCCCTGCTTTTTTGTTTTAGCAACTTTCTATTTTCAACATATTTCATTTTGCTGTCAATTATTGTAGCAAAAGCTTCACGACATTTTGTTGTAGGACATTAACAAGTGTTTTTAGCATAAGTTTCATTTACAAGTATCATTTCAATTATGCAAGAGTAACTAGGTTTCAATTCTACAAATGTAACTTAGGATTTCATTTCAGCAACATTTAAATTCAGCAATTTAAATTTTGTTATTTTAATTATGCAAAAGTAGATTAGAATTTCAATTTAGCAATTCCAATTCATGCAATTGTAGTTAGATTTCAATTCTTGCAACTTAGAATTAATTTTTAGTTCTTGCAAGTTTCTATTCTATAGATTAGGTTTAGTGTGACACCAAAAGGCTAAACCAAATCTGTCTCACCCAATAAATGCTTAAAATTTGAATGCCTGAATTGTACTCTGCCCTAGCCTTCTATCATAGACAGCCTTGGACACCACCCCAAATTTATAAGATCTTTGAGATTTAATGATGTGCTTAACGACAATGCATAAGTCATGAGGCATCATGTGTGTGGGTTTTACATTGGATTATATGTGTGAATAAGATGTGTCTATGGTCTTCCCCTTCATGATCGAAGGAGTGGACTTACTAGAGGAAGTGGCAGGCCATTCCTCTATAGAGTGTGCTTGATCACACGCTCTACTATGAGTGACCATAGACATAGTAGCATGTGTAGAAAGGGTTTTAGAAATAAACCCTATGTGATAAAGACTCAACTATGTCTAATGTAAGTATAAAGCAAGTGACATGTTGTGTATGGTAAAAAAATATATGGTGTAATATGATGAGACTGGTCCATGATCATGCAAACAATGGTAGACAAAAATCATTTCTAAATTCTAAAAAATAAAAGTACTTTGTTTGTTTTTGTATATTGTGATGTTGATACTCCCAATGTAGAATCATGGGTACTGGAGTGAATACTCTAGAAAATCAAGAATGTCATCAATATCAAACCTTTTGCAACACCCAAATATGCACAAAATAGAATGGTATCGCAATGTGCAAATGGTGACTTGTATGGAAGGCATAGTAAAATGATATCCTAGAAATGGGGGAACCCACTATACTAAAGCGAGTTCACAAATTCCTCTCATGAAGAGAGGTGGTACTATCTAAGAATTTCTACCGATATACCCATGCTTTCGCTTCACCCTTGGGTGGGCTTATTCAAGAATGATAGTTATCAATTCCACAAATTATACTATCCTTGTGGATGAAGGTGCTAATCTTATCCCACTCTGCAGGTAACCACTGGTGATGAAATCCAGGGCCCAATCACAAAAGTGGGGGATATTTTGGTGATGAAATCTAGAAAAATGCTCCTGTGGGGCTGCTAGGTTTCTAGGGGGGTGATTTTGTGGAGGGTAAAACACTTACCACACCAATCTCAAGTGATGGATTAGGGATGAATTCCAATATCACCACTTGTTTACGTGAGTGTGTGTGGGTTTGTATTTTTCTAACGGTGTATGCAATGTAAGAAAGTAATTAATTGCCTTTTCAAAAGAGAAACTACCCTAATGCCTTTTCAAAGTCCAAGTGTGTGGATTAAAGGGATTAGGAAACCCTAATTTTCAACTTTAGAATGCAAATTTTTTCAAAAATTCAATGACATGGAAAAGGAGATTAGGAAACCCTAGCTTAAACTTTAGAATGTGCACTTCTTTTAGAAAGAGATGCTATGGACAAAAGGGGAAACTATGTAGGCTTATACTACATGCGAAACAAAGAGGAGAAATGTAAATTTATTTGAAAAATAAAATAAATGAAGTTTCTAGAAAGTTGTAGGTTTTGTAACTTCAAAAAAATTTAACAATCATACGAGCTTGAAATGAAAGAAAATTTACACCTAGACATTGTCATTTGACTGGTGAGCTCTTTATGCTTCCAAAATTTAAAAAATAGAGGGATAAAAATGGGAAATACCTACACTCTGATGCTATGGATAGTCTGATTAGGTCATATACTGCTCACCCCTACAATTTTGGAGGGTTTTAAGGCTATCTGGTTGACTTCGTCACCTAGGGATGAATTGAGATCTAATTCATGGGGAAGGGGGAGAATTGGGTCTAGAGACCCCAAATATCTATTCTGAAGGCCTGAGAGGGTTCCTAGGGCTTTGCAAATATTTGTGGAATTCAGATTTAGTACTTGCAACACAAAAAAATATAGGATAATATCATATTCATAAAAAATAATTAGCCTGACACTAACCGTTGTGGGGGTCCCACCAAGCGTGCCAAAATGAAATGGGTGGAAATTGAAATTTGATACATTAATACAAAAACAATTATATATTAAATGAAAAGGTAGTATTTCATTAATATATAAAAATATGTGTTACAATAGGGACATGATGCCCTTTAGCCATTTATTCTTCTAATAATGTTACAACAAGTTCGATGTCATCTTTAATCATCCCTAAGTGTAGGTTGTCTTATTTGTATGTGGGCCACCACGGGGTTGGTATTTTATGATTTTATTTTTCTTCAGATCTATTGAATAACCTATGAAGAACCTACAAAATAGGGTTAGTGTGATGGGGGGCTTAACTTAGTCAAGCCCCATGTTTATAAAGACAAAATAGATGGTAAGGATGCATTAAAAACTAAAATTAAAGGTGTGGAAGCTGATAAAATAGTAAAACAAAGCTTACCTCACAAATTTGAGGTGATTTGGGACTTGTAGAACCAATTCACCATCCAAGGGGTGAACTGAGGCTAGATTCATGGGGTAGGGGGTGAATTCAATTGTGAGGTTCCTTTTGTAAAATCCCTTTGGTGGATCAATTTCTAGGTAGCTGGTGTGCCTCTGTATGCTATGGAAATATGATTTTCTACTCTGAGAACTGACTGTTCAATATTCATTGTCTATTTTTGTAGAGTGTTTGTGCTTTGTTGAAATAGGGAGAGAGAGAGAGATAATTAGGGGTTTAGGACCCACTATTTATAGGAAATGGTAAGGTGTAGGGGGAGAGTTAAGGAAACAAACCCTAGGTTGAATTATAACCAAAGTTAGGTTAGGGTTTGGGACATGGAAGTCTCCTATTCCTCATAAAAAATATCCTATCCTCACACATGTGTGAGGAAGGATTAAGTCTAATCAGGATTAGGAGGTCTTAAGTCAAATTAGAGCTTGATTAGGGTTTCTAGGGAAATATCTTAGCTAACCCTAATTACACACATGTGGGAGGATGCAATTAGTGTTAATTAAATATTAAGAGTTCAACTAATCAATTTTGCCCTAAAAAGGTGACTTAAGTGAAGTCAACATTAAATTAGATTTTAAGAATTGACTTGGTAATTGTTTTTGTCAACTAATACCGCATGGGGGCCTCAATTGAGTACTAATAGGTTGTTGGAGGATATCCCAATGCATGGTATGTGATTTTGAAGGCTTATGAGGATTTAGGACCTCAAATTTGATGAAGTGGTATATGGAAGTCTACACGATGCTCTGATAATCTATGGCGATCTATGCATGACTACGCATGACTACGACCGTCTACGCATGACTACGCATGACTACAACAATCTACGTATGTCTAGGAGGATCTACAATAATCTACACTGGTCTAAAATAGCCTAGGGGTACCTAGGATTGCCTATGTAAACCTACAAGTGTCCAAAAGAATCTACAAGTACGTAGGTATAGCAATGTGCAACTTTTGGGTGTCTTTAGAAATAATGAAATTAAATGTAAAAAGAATACGTAAGATTGGAAGTAAATAAACTAATATATATCAATAAAATCAAGTAAATGCAGCTATTATTAATTATTTTGGCTAAAATAAAGAAAAAGATACATCAGACCATAGTTGATGATGCTTAGAGTAGCTGATTCTGTTAACAACTATCAATGTCAATGATGATGCCTGCGGGCCATTGTTAAAAACAATGGCCATGGGATGAATATTCTGCTCTCTATGTTTTAGCATGGTGATTATCAATTCTTTTATTGAATAAATTGACGTTCTTGGTGCATTCTTATAGAATGACTTAGGGCAATAATTAGCTCAAATTCTTGGTGAATTTACAATTTGAACAATTATGGAAGTTGTTATTCAAAATTTGGTAGTCTCTATGAATGTAGGTGATAGCTCCATAGCACAATTTCAGCAACGCCATTTTACTTGTGAGAGATTGTATTCTCTTATTGCAAAGCGGCAATCTCATCAATTTTCTAGGATTTGCTTGTAAATTTTGGGCCTTAAGTAGACTCCCAAATTCCTTGTTCTAGCTTCCCTAGGAAGCCAAGAACAAGATTTGGTTGGGCTAGGGCCATTGAGGTGAAGCTTCTAGAGGCTTTGATTTGCCAAAATCATTGCAAATTTTTTGGATGCAATTGATTTTACTTAGCTCAGGAGCCCAAGTTTGTTACAAGGTTAGCCACTATTGATAGGTGCGGCTATGAATCTAGCTACTATCACTGTTAGAAGCTTCCTACATCCACTCTAATAGTTGGTGGTGACGGAGGCCACCACTGATTTCATCAGTGACTATGTTTGAACAAGAATAGCCTACCCTAATTGAGTGATTAAAATCATTTTTGGGTCTTGGAAAGGCCCAAGATAAAGCATATGACCTAAAGAGGTGTCCATATGAGTAGCCTCCTCAATATGATGTGTTTTAGGTGTCTACAAATGCCCCTTTTTGGGATGCATTGTGGGAAAAGACAACACTGAGTAAAAATAGATAACCTAAAGCCATATTGTAGGTTGATTGATGTTCATTGATCTGGTCAACGTTAGATACCCCAATCATGAGAAGGGTGCACATCTTGGAATCATTACCTCCAATAGAATGGTGGCTTAAATTATGCAAAACTTTGGCATATCTAAGTATAATCGGGTAGCTTTTAAGCTACAACATGATCGATAGATAGATAAACAAAGGTTTAAATCAGCATATTTACTTTTCCCCAGCAAAAGGGTAAAATTATGATAGTTTTTATAAATGATTATTAGGATGAACACAACTTACATGATTAAGTATTTAAATGTTAATTTTGATTATGAATTCTTTTATTATGACTACTCCCTCAAGTGATGAGTCTTCTAAATATCATTGCTAATATTCATTCGGTATCTATCCTATTCTATGCGCATCCCTTAATAAACAAAAATTTATAAGGAAAATTTTGTATGATTTGATGATATGATTTATTGCTATAAGGGATTTTTTGAAATTTTCCATGAGACTCAAACACCCTAGTGGATTAATCAAAAGTTGTATAATGACTACACAAGAATTTTGAAATATATAAGCCTATTAATAAGACCAAATTATTCATTATACCTATGTGTGCAAATGAATATATTAGATGAAGCATAAGATTACTTCATTGTCAGGTGGGTTTCATTCAACCCATTGGTATAATGAGGATCACCATATGGTCATTATGATCCTAGGATTAGATGCACTTGGATTGGTTTGTACAAAATATTGCTAATGTGACAGATATATCACCATGCATAAGGATACCCCATTTCTAGGTGGTTTTCATTCAACCATTGTTTTAATGCAGATGAACCCATGGTGGTTGAATACTAAATATTCCAAGGATTTAAGCTCTTACCCCCTTATTTTATTTTTATTTTTGGGATACTTGTTCATGCTTAGTGATGCAAATCACTATTTATTTTACACTTTGTTTTCTTTTGGAGCAAGGGATTTGCTTAGTGATGAAAATCATTATTTATTTTGTTTTTTTTTTGCTTTAGGAATTTGCTTATTTTTTATAAAGCAAGGGATTTCTTGTGTAGGAGGGAGCTTGTCCTATTGCCAATAATTAGCATTCTAAACCATGTGCATGATAGGATGAGCAAGGAAACCTTTCACTTAAGGTGACGAGGACCACTTTGTAGTGTTCATCCTTCCTTGTTCAAACTAATATTGTTTAATGTTTAAATTTGTGATGGGATTTTGAGATATGCAAGGTGCTATCAAAACTACACCTCATCTTCAAAATCCAAGATAGATTTCTACAAAATCTAAAAAGATAACTAGTTATGGCTAAATTACTGGAAAAACCTAGTATACACCTGATAGCAACTCATAAGGTTGTGTTGAAAAACACAATTACTCACAAGGAATGATGAATGATGATGAATTGTGGATGCATGATTGGTATACAAACCTGGTGTCATTTGTAAGATTGTAAACACAACCTATCCTAATGTAAGTACAATGGAATAAAATGCCTAATGCAATGCAATTAAATGAATGCATATAATGCAATATAAAATGTAAATATTTTTGTGTTTTAATATTTTTTATTGTTTTTGGATTTTAAATATTTTATAATTTTTTTGTATTTTGATGTTTTATGAGGGGAAGGTATGATACCTTATGTACCCCCAGTGTGTGTGCTACTCAACAAAAGTGAGGAAAGTGCAATACTTCCAAAATTCTCACTATGCTTCATTGGTTGTGTTGTAGATAGCGGGGAAGGTGTGCTACCTTGAAGATCCCCAATGTGCATGTCATCCACTACAATATAATCGACATATTTAGGAAAAGTGACAAAAATCAACTCTCCTTAGTGACGAAAATCAACTCTAAAATATAATTGGTATATTTAGGAAGAGTGACAAAAATAAATGACCCATATAAGGATATGATCTTCTTATCGAGAAGGTTATGGACTACCTGTCTAAAGACATGGTGCTTGCTCATATCATGACCTCTCATTCGGTGGTAGAGGTAAGCATGATATTCCTTGTAGGTGTTAGACTTGGACCTATCTAGGTTGTACAAGGGTACATCTGGCAATATGATTGTCTTTATTACTGGCAAATTATGAATAATGATATACATGAATTGATTAAAGACATCCAAATACATTGATTAGGCTTTTATTGAGGAAGTGGATTCTAAGGTCTTATTTGATGCGACGTCTGAGATATAGGTGTCTCAGTCATTATCCTAGATGACTCCTTGATTTTTTGGTGTGGGCAATGGATCACTAACTATGCTTATTTTTTGCTTATCCATTCGAAGTTGATCCCTTTCAAGTATGTTTTGTATCATGGTTTTGAAACCACAACATGCTTGAATGTCATGATCGTTTCATCTATGATATAAATAGTGTAAATCCTCCTTATATCCTTTAGGTTTTTTATAGTTTGGATCTAAAGGGTGAACCTTAGGCAAAGTTATGGTATTTTTGGAACATAATCGATTTAAAATCGATATCATAGTTTCATACAATGGTGTATATATGTGAGGTGGTCGACGTGGATGACTATGTGCTTGACCCGGTTGAGGTGTTTTCTATGGTTGCATAGGAGATGGTTTGACCTCAAATACAGGTTGCTTTTGTAGATCTAGGCTCATGAGATGGTACATGATTGATTTCAATGCATAATTTTGTTGATCCATTTGGTACTCCATCCTATCTAGACAATTTAGAATGGATTGCAATACTGACAAGGATTTTATGTGTATCACTAGTGACGGGTTTGGATCACAATCATCAACTAAAGGAGGTGAAAGAGTGGGTGTCATAGAACCCTTAGGTAAATGTAAATCACCAGTATCCTTAATTTGAGATGATGTGGATACCTTTTGATGATCCCTTTTAAAGGTCGTATCCACATGTTCTGGTTTGTAACTCCATGTTTCTTTTTTACTCTGTAGTGTTGAATTGTTCTAGCTTGAGTACCCCTAGTTTGATGTGGAGGAGATACCCATTATTTCTATTTTGAATGCACTATGAGAAATGAGTTAGGTGTAACTAATTTCAAATATGGTGGTGCTTCTGATGCAACAATAGTTTTTTATAGAGCTATTCATTTTTCTAATTGTATTATAGAAACTAGGTTCTCTGTTTTGATATTGACCATTCCCACAAACTTGTGACAAGGTTATTTGGCTTTCAGACAAGATGTGGATGATTCATTAACTTAACAAGGTGCTTCTATCTCATTTATGTCAAATAATGTTTTCTCCTCATTTTTAGGTAAGGTGATGTCTTGAGTTGTGCTGATAGGAGTATGTGGATGAGTCTCCTTAATTCACCCCTTCAAATGTTCTCTTTTAGGAGATCCCAAAACTGTAAAATGGGAGTAAGGAGGTATTACCAATGATGGTGGATATGCAATTGGTAGTGATGGCTTGATGCAAGATCTAGTTGAATGTTTTATGATTTTATCCAAATGAATGTTTTAGGGCTTGCATGTTGTAGGAGGTTCATGTGGTTTATTGATCTTTTTGTAGTACTTGAAAGGATCGGGATTGTTGTGAACTATGTACACTTGATCTTGGTGCATGAAAGGCATTGATGCACAATGAATGGCACACATTTCATATCCCTCATCCAAGGTATACCTAATAATATGTTGTATTGCATCTCACCTTCTAAGATGTGACACAATGTAGGTATGGTCTTTATCCCAACATGGATAGGTAGGACTATTATGTTGTCTATAGATAAAGTAGCATCATTAAAAGCTCTTAATATGAATTTTGAATATTTAATGTGTGAAGGTGTAAGATTTATATGTTTGAAAGTTGTAGCAGTGATGATGTTAATGGAAAAACCATTTTCAATCAAACCCATTTGTATGGAATCTTATTTATGCTTGCAATGATATGCAGAGGTGGATCGGGTTCGTCATTAATGATTTACTTAATCTCTTACCTATGAAATGTGATCACAGGATACTTGTATGATGGAATTGAATTCAATGGTTGTAATGTGTAACCACCAAAAAGGCTCTTGCTATCTAGTTTATCTATTGCAATTCATGAAATAAGCACAAATGGGAAAACATAAGTTGACAACAAGAAATGAAACAAATATAAAGAATTCCTTTATTAATCTCAATGAAGCCAAGTTACAGATTCATCCCTCTTAGGGATACCCATTTGATGCATCAATTACAATAGAGTTTCAAATCCCTCTCAAGGGTAGATGTAATTAAAATGTCTTCCAGGGTGACATGAACTGCTCTAGGGTGTCGATGACCCTCTTATCCATGATTAGAGGCATTTTTTGCCTTACATACCAAAATACTATTAGTCCTACGTGCAATAAACAACAATAAATATTAAAATCAAAGGATGCCTCTCTTTATGAGGCTTTAAAAGGATATTTGCACAAAAGATAACATGATAATCTTGAAATAAAGAAAGTGATTTAGTCCATGTAAATTGATCTAAAATAATATAATATGCCATTAGAAACATGAAAGAAACTAAGATAAATCCATATAAGCTCCTAATTCACCAATTGAAAACATGGAAGCATGAAAAATATTCTTTATGCTACACTACAACAATGAAGGAAAATTGCAATTAACTCCTAATTTGTCAATCAAATGTCTCTAAAATACTAAATTAAACCTACAACATGACTAATCTAACCTAATTAAATAGACTACAAAGTAAAGAATAAATAAAACAAGTGTCACCTGCTAACCACGGGTCCTTCAAGCAGTGGGTACTATTCATCATGGTTGACAGCTACAGCAGATACTGAAGTAAGTTTGCCCTCCACATCAAGGCCAATTCTTTGATTCTCTTTGTTAAATTGATGGTCAAGGGTTGCCTTTATGTCCTCTGATAGATTTGGTAGTTGAATTACTCAGTGAGTACATGGATTACATGGATTAGCATTTATTGGCTCTCCTATCCTCCTAGGATCTCCATGGCAATGTAATCTCCAATTGGGTAGCAAAAGTATTCCTATCAATGCATGTGAATAAGTATGCAATTCAGTAGGGATTTGCTACTCAATTGATTATATTTTTCTCTCTTTTTCCCAATTTGTAGGGGGATTATATAGCAATTGCCAAGGGCTAGGGGTAGCTTCCTCATGAAGCTAAGATCAAGATTAGGCATTTGAGCTTTTTGGATGGAAGGACCCAAAACCGTCCTCACTAAAACCGCTCCAATCCACAACCAATTGGCCATTGCAACCGATTTTGGGTCATATAAAGGCCAACTAATTCTAAGTCCTGACTACAACTGATAGGTGTGGTTAACACTGCTAACCATGGGTGTTAGCAGTGGCTAGCACTAACTAGGAAAAGATGCCCAAATGAATGGTAAAAACCACTGTTATACCTTGGATTTGTCCAAATGTCTTCCATATGGTCTTCTAGCATGTCCCATATGAGTAGTCACCTCGGCATGATGCATTTTAGGTGTCTATAGATGCCCCTTTTGAGATGCATTTTGATTTTGAACAATGCTAAGAAAAACTAGACCTCCTAAAATTATGTTGTAGGTTGGATGATGATCATTGATCTGATCAACATTATATGCCCTAGGTACAACAAAAGGATGCACATCTTAGAATCATTGCTTCCAACTAGAAGGCTTAAATTTGAAAGGGGTTTGCACTCGTCATCAGACATTCGGGTAGCTTTGGTGCTATAATAGGAGTTAGGCCTATATAACCGAAAGGAGGAGAGCTACAAATAAACTATCATATATGCTATTTTCCCCAGTAGAAGGGTAAGCTTATGATAGTCTTTGGAAATTATTCGTAAGACGAATGCAATTTTGACAAGATCAAGGGATCTTTTGTTGACTTTGATTATGATTTGATATTATGACTACCCCCTCAAATTGATGAGTCGAAGAGGGTAATGACATTAAATGAAGCGACGAGGTTGCTTGACCACTATAAATTATCTTGAACAACTTAAGGTTTAGCATTTGAATACTTGGAAAGGCCTAATCCACTATAATTGCAACTGTTAATAGTAATTGCTTATTTCTATCCCATGGAGTGGTCCAGCAACGAAGGCCTTCTTAGATAATAAAAAAGAAAGCAATCCTAATTAGGCGTGTGTTGAATCATATTGTCGATGATATGCTAAAAATATCATAGGAGAATTGCGATGAGTATCTCATTCCCTTGAGGCAATCCGGCCATCAGAGCCTTCTTAGGGATTGAAATGAAGCATAAAAATTCCACAATGATGAATTTGCCCCAAATTTCCTTATGGTAATTTACTCATATTTTTGGATTGTAATAATCACAAGTCGCTACAACCGCCAAGTGTATAGGGTAAATGACTGAATACGAGGCACATTTGGATTTTGATTTATTTGATTTTTTTGTTCATTTTGAATTGAATTTATTTTATTGGTTGGGAGGTGCGATGCTCAAAGAAAGGATTTCCATAGTGATGACCTCGATTGAATGGACTTTGTATTTTTAGCCAGCTATTGTTTTTTGCCTTATGATGACATTTTCCAATGTCGTTGTGCTTTATTTGGCTTATTTAGCTTATTTTATATTTTTTGGTGCAATTCTAGTATAATGAATAATTTTATTTTGACCTTTTAAGGTTCTCCATCGTGGGAATTGGGAGCATTTATTGCAGATCATTGATCGCACCTATCAACTGTGGGTAAATTGCTTGACCGTGACTCAAAGCCATAATCACAAAACCCTAATTCAAGGACTACGGCTGTCAGTCATGGGCTTACCTGAATTCGAAAAGGATAAATAAGGATTTTCTTTTGAAAAAATTATTTACCTGACAATAATAGTAAATATGAGAGCTCTGAGAGGTAAATATTAAAATTTTACCTAGGACACTATCGAAAACTTGATCCATTCCACACATTCTACACCTATGGTCGACCAGCTGGAGGCTTCGACCAGCAGAGGAGTCAGTGCCTCCAAGGTAACTCAAAAACTGATACCTCACTTGTACATTACCGGATTAAAATTAACCATATTAATAAAATGGCAAATGAACCATATTAGGGGGTAGGTTCTAGAGGATACCCACACTACAGGGACCCATGGGAGTAGGTCTAGGACTAGAGAGATAGGGTAGTCATCTGCTAGCTCTAGCCACAGGACTGAGAGGACTCATAGGTCTTCAATTACTCATGGTGCCAGCTCATATAGGATCCATAGGAAGGGTGGAGGTGACAAAGGTGCCTCATAGACTGGGGGTGCAAGCCCTGTGTAGTACAGATCTTTAGATATGCTTATTGTACCATTTTTTAGTGTAAGTTCGAGGACCTACATGTATGTAGCCTATGGGTATTTTGATGTACCCCACTTATTATGTACATTTGACACACACACACACACACACACACACACACACACACACACACACACACACACACACACACACATATATATATATATATATGACATTTCATCTCATTACATGTGTACTTTATTTTTGGTATTTTATATTTTATGTTATGCATATGGATGTAATGCGTTATTGATTTGATGTTATATGATGTGATGTATGGATGACATGCACTATATAGCTGATGGTTGTATGATTTTAAAATGCAATGATATACATGTGTAGGTATACTACTTATGATGGATGCATTATGAATGTCATATTTTGATGTTACATGCATGTATACTTTGTTTTACTTGTATGCATTTAATTTACACTGCTATAACATAATTTTTGTCATGTATGTATTGCATGTATTTCCTTGTTTCTTTGATAATGTGTTATGTAAAATGGACATGTATGATTTAATAACTTAAAACATAATGTGTGCAATATGAGTTTTAATCAATCTAATGGATGACACCACATAATGTATAACAATCATGGATTGTAATTACTTTATCTCTTTGTGAAAGATAATACACCCATATGTGAGATGCAATTATTTATTGTTTTCTATTCATAAGCTTTTGTAAATTAAAATAATATGGATAACATAGTCAGTGGCCATCTAAAAATCATTTATAACATTCATCCGGTATCTAACATATATTACAAATAGTTCTAATAAACAAACTCTCATAAAATAAATTTATGTTTTGATGATTGCATTGAAAATTGGTTGTTATTTGGGAATTTTTGAGGTTTACAATGAGACTCAAACACCCTAGTTGACTGATCAAAATTTGTATACTAACCATACTAGAATTCTGAAATATAAGGCTTTCACTAGGATAGGCCTTAACTTTTCATTATCCCTATATGTGTAAATGAGTATATTAAGATAAGGCATAAGCATATCCCGATGTCAGGTGGGATTCTTTTAGTCCATTGCTAATATTGGGGGTCTGCAAATGTTTATCCAATCCTAAGTTTAGATTTTAGTTGGACTAGACCACTAGGCGATACAGGACACCTAAATCTATCTCATCCATATTCAAACATTGGTCTACACACAAGAAAAATGCTAATGTATTAGACATATCATCATGCGTAAGGTATAGTAGTGCAGACAATTCCATGGATTCAAGTTCACCCCCTTATTTTCTTCAATTTTTTGGGATACTTGCGCATATAAAGTGATAAGTATCACTGTTTATTTTTGTACTATAGTGACAAGAATCGCTGTTTATTTTTGTACTATAGTGACAAGAATCACTGTTTATTTTGTACTTTCCTTTACTTTTCTCTCTTTCTTTCTCTTGAGCAAGGGATTTGATACTAATTTTTATTTTCTTTGTACAACTTAATCATTTGATCTAACTTTTTGGGATTTACATTTGATAATTTGCTTGAAACTTCCTTTGGGGATTTTACTTTGGGGAACTATTTCTAGGATATCGATATTATGATATCAATATGTGATATCAATATAGGATGTCGATCTATGATATCGATCTAGGGTATTGTATCGCTCCAAATTTTTTGCATCCTTACCTTCAGGCTATAGGATCCATGCCCGAAAGGAGGATGGGAAAAGGATGGCATGGTACCTCAGGCTGAGAGGCCTTGCGAAGGTCCCGCCTCTCGGGGGAGGTGTATTATGGTGATTTTTTGATGGATGGTGGGTTCACTAGGAAATGTTTGAATGGCAGTTTCCACGCCTAGGTTGGGAATGTGTTTAATGTGTTTAGTTTTATCTTTAAACATTCGAGTCCTTAGTTTGGCCAAATGAATCTAAGTTGTTCTATTATGAAAATACAGGCTAAATGAAATACAACAAATAGATTTGAACATAAAATAGAGAGAAAAAGCTAAATTACAGAGCCACACCTGATCCGGATGTCTGATGGAGGTTCTAATTCTTGAAGCAGACAGGATCGTCTCTGACCTACAGGATCGTCTGAGATCTGACAAATTCGTCAGAAGAATTTGTCAGAGATCTACAAACAGAGAAATAGGCACAGAATACAGAAAATACAACAATATAAATAGAGGGCAATGATGTGAAATAATAATAAGAATGTTAATAAGGTAATCCTGAATAGGAATGCAAGCAAATTACGATGTTTTAATAGTTAATCATGATTTCATTATGCAATTAAACTACATGGGTGAACTCCAAGATGCAAAATAATAAAGAATAATCATAAGATTAACTAAATATAGAATAATACATCAGAAAGTAATGAGGAAATGCAAACTCTGGGCATTGATTGCCCCCAATGTAGACTATAATCGAGATCATCTCAGATTGGTACGAAATCATCTTGAATTGAACAGGATCATCCACAATGAACTGAGCTTGCTTCGACTAAAGAATGACTAAGGTTCTTGCAACAAAATTTGGATAGGACAAGTGCAGATGGTAATTCAGGATGTTTTAGTGCGTGTAAAGTCAAGTTACAAGAAATTTCAGCCAGGGGGATGCCAAGGGGGAGTCCTAAGTTTAAATAGGCTTAGGAGGGAGGTTAGGAGGTTGGAGATCATCCCAATTTGGGAGATCTCCAATGGGGAGGGTCTCTAACGACACAGACACGCTTCTGCCCGGATTAGAGATGCCATTGGAACAAAGGCTAATTGAGAAAAATCAATTTTGGGACAAGATCATCTGGACGTCCTAGTCTAGACAAAATCGTCCGATCTGAGGTGATATCGTCTGATCGGCGACGATATCATCAAACGGTCAAAAAAAATCTAAAAATGGTGCGGGAAAGGAGGAAACGGGTTAAACGATGGTTTGGAAGCAATTTTGGGGGTTAAAATTTGAATTTGAATATTTACTAGAGTAATTGTAATTATTTAAGGTTTTACTGCGCCAATTTTAGGGTGCTACATTTTGCCCCCTCTTTAGCAAATTTTTCAAAGAAAATGCGTTAAAGATGAGTTCTTCTCGATCTATGAGAAAGCAAAAATTATTCCCATTTTTAGGCGATGATTCTAGGTCGAATCGTACGACAGATTACTATGGTGCCCCCTCCGTGTTTTTACCCAAATCGAATGTTTGAGGTAAAAATGCGAAAAAGCAAAATTTTTAAAAAATTTGTTAATTGTTTTTGAATAAAATTAAGAAAAATAGGGTAAAACCCTAATTCATTGTTACTGTTCATTTTTACTGGTTTTTAGAGCTCTAGAGACAAGATGGTCGAGACAACACACAAATCAACAGAGGTCCGACACGGGCTATGGGTAAGGGTCTAAACTGAATTTAGAATGATTTAATTTAGAATTTCATGCTTTTTAGATTAGATTTGATTGATTTTTGAGCATCGTGGCCATTTTTGGGCCGTCGACGTCATCGAGACAAAATTGTCTTGATTTTGCTGAAATCGTCTCGATATCGTCGATTTTGTCTAAGGGCAAAATCGACGATAGGGGGACGATTTCGTCCAATAAGGGATGATTTCCTCATGTGAAATAGGAGACGAATTTGCTCAAATTGGGGACGATATCATCCAATAGTGGACGATATCATCATTTATAAAATTGAACTTATTTTTACTTGCATTTTTAATTAATGATTTATTAATGATTTTTATTGTTGATTTTGTTTATGTTGCAGAGAGGATTACTAAAGAGTAGAGAATGGAAATACGACGGACTAAGGGATGACTTGGCTGCCCTATCTCAGGTAGAGCAAGATCAGCTAGCTCAGGTCGGCTTGCAGCATGTGGCAAAGATGCCACAAGTTTCTATAGATATGGGGCTATTGACAGCCCTAACAGAGAGGTGGTATTCGGGTTCTTCTTGTTTTTGATTACTAATAGGGGAGATGACTCCCACACTAGAGGATGTATGGAGGATTTTGAGTATCGCCATACAAGAACGACTAATCACTCCCATGGCCAATCAGGGCCACATGATGATGCGACTGTGTGGTGATCCGAGCTTTGCCCTAGAGAAGGGTAGAGTGAATATCGAGTCGCTGTGCCAGATGCCTGGGGCATCTAGACTCACATGAGTTTTGGTTGGGGTGGTAGGTGGTCTTCTGTTGTGCCACTAGAGAGGATGCAGGGTACCATGGGTACTGATAGATGTGGTCTATGACATGAGAGACCATGGATACAAGTTTGCTTGGGGGAGCTTTGTACTCTGTCGATTGTATAGGATCCTTCATGGGGTCGTATACAAGGGCGGCCGATGTCTGGTTATGACATCACTACTATAGGTTTGGTTCTGGGAGCACATTGCAATGCAAAGGCCGGTAGGGCTCCCACTAACAGGGATTGATGGGGAGAGGCCCCGAGTTTTCTACTGGTGGCTCTAGAGAGGGGCACAACAACGGATAGATCTACCAATGTCTCGAAGACTACTTGACAACCTTGTCTTCGACCAGATCACCTAGAGGCCTTGGAGAGATCATCTAGGGTGGGCCGAGGATGGATAGGAGCTGGCTCACATCAAGCGAGTCTGCTGGCTGAGGATGGAGAGGGGAGAGGTGGAGCTCCACCGGTACGACCGAGTTTTGAGGTAGTTTAGTCTATAGTAGGGGATCCCATCTCTGAGAGACTACGAGTTTTATTGGACTATCCGGGATAACACTACGGTTAGCGGGGCTCCAGATATGCAGCGATTCTAGAGTCAAGACACAGATGATGCCCCCATTTAACTAGTGGATGGGGACGACATTGGGGTAGTCGATGGCTATGATGCCTGGTACATAGGCATTCACCCTCCTCGGATGACGAGGGCTCAGGGTACGATTCACGTAGTTGTGCATCAGATGGGGAGGTGATGCCAGGCAGCAATTGAGGCAGCACAGTGTCACGACGGGAGAGAGCAGAGGAGGCCTCAGGCTCAGTAGAGGATGTGACAGCAATAGAGGAGGGAGGAGAGACCCCCTTCTCCATAGAGAGAAAGACCACCATATCCTAATAAGGGCAAGGGTGTGGACACAAGAGAGAGTAGTGAGATGGCTACTCTCTAGGTGGAGACTATCCATCTCCAGGTACATAGGTGTACACTTTGCAGGAGGAGGTTGCACGACATCGAGCGGAGGCTACACAACTCAGAGATGAGGTTGCATGCCTCAGAGCACAGAGTGGAGGAGCGAGCACTCAGGAGCTAGCACGGTCGATTGCTCAGACCACGTTCTACCAGGGTATCTACTTCCAAATGGTGCTAGAGGGTCAAAGGGTACAACTGCCAGTCGGCATTGTTGACTCAATCAAGATTGGGTCATCGAGGACTTCATCTCGATTGATGACTAGGACTCGTAGTACCACACATACTACGATGGGGCCACCTCATCCACCTCAGGTTGGGGGAGGAGATGAGGCTGAGAGCTCGAGGGGTTCTCGAGACACTACACAGAGGATATATGATTGAGAGGATTGAGTATGCCAAGATGTAGATTGTGGCATACCAATCTAGTTTTGAGATGATGTATATACATTGTTGAGATATATATATATGATATTTTTTTATCATATGACTTGTCTTATGATGATATGACTTGTTTATATGTTTTTATGATGCTTTAATGTTTGAAGTGTGATTGATTTGATGATTCATGTAATTATGTCGTTGGAAATATTATAATTTTGATGTCATGCTGTAAGATTTTAAATGAAATAATCTGATGTAAACAATTTGGTTGTTATGATGATGATTTGATAAAAAATAAAAGGGACTTTTAACAATAATTTCAAAGGACATTGTCGCTGTTATAGACCATTTCATGGAGTCGCCGCTCACTCGGTCGTCAAGCTAATCCTAGTATAGAAATATTGCTAAAAAGAAAAAGGGTGCTTAAGAGACTATCTTAAGGATTTATTGTGATAATGCAAATTATGATTATGATGATGATGATTTGTTTTTCAGATTTCCATGAAAATATTATGCATGAAATATTTTAAAATGATTTTTGCTAGGCATAAATTCCTAAGTGTGATAAATTTTTTGGATAATTCCTTAGGAATTATACCATCATTGCAAATTTGCATATTGACATAATGACATGAAATAGTGATAATGTGCATGCTTTTTTAAAAACATAATTGTATAACAGAATGATTTAAGTCATATGTTTTTATGATTTTAAATAAATGGGGAAATAAAAATTAGTACAATGGTTTGCACTAGGCATAGAATATTTAGGTATAGACTTATACCATCATCGCAAAATCCAAAAGAAGTTGATATAATAGTTTTATTGTATGGTTGATTTTTAATTTTTGAAATAGTTAGAAAATATGAAGATGAGGACTTGCGCTAGGCATAAAATTCCACTTTTGGTTTTGGAACTATACCATCGTCACGAAAGTCGACAATATGTATATATGTGTGTTTAGATTGTATGGGCTCAAATTTACCTTTAAGGTCTTTAGTTGCATTAGTATTTTTATGATTTTCTTTTATAACAAGGTCACCGATCTCAAAGGATCGATGATGAACTTTCTTAGCATATGATATTTTAAGCTTGTTTTGGTGGCACGGAGTGCTCCAAGCTTGATGTGCTTTTCATTCGGATTTCTTGCTTTTTTTTCTTTTTGAAGTGTAGAGCCAAAGAAGGAACTTCTAATTCAAAGGGAAAAAAACTTCAGCTCCATAAACCAAAACAAAAGGTGAAGTCCCAGTGGGGGTTCGAACACTAGTTCGATAGGCCCACAAGGCTGGATATAATTGAATGTGTCAGTCATGGCCAGATTTATTGACCAATATTTTGAGAATCTTGATTAAGGTTTTGTTAGATGCTTCTGCTTGACCATTACCCCTGAGGATAATAGGGAGTGGACCAGCGATGTTGAATCTTATATTTTTGGCATAATTTCTTAACATCTTTATTTTTGAAACAAGTTCCATTATCATAGATGAGATTTGCAGGAATTTTGAACCTAAAAATGATTTGATTGAAAATAAATTTAGAGACTTGAGTTCCAGTGCAGGAAGCTAAAGGCATAACTTCAACCCACTTCATGAAATACTCGGTGGCGATTATGATGAATTTGTGTCCATCAGATGACACAGGATTAATTTTGTCAATAATGTCTAAGCCCCATTTTGAAAAGGGCCAAGGAGATGAAATAGCTCTGCGGTTCTTGTGCGAGCGCATGGACAAGGTCAGCATGTTTCTGGCACTTGTTGCAATGGTGCACATAATCATGTGCATCATTCTCCATGGTAGGCCAAAAGTATCCTATCCTAAGGAGATTTTTAGCAATGACACTACCACTGAAGTGTCCTCCACAAGATCCATCGTGGGCTTCACTCAAGGCTGATTTGGATTCTTCTAAATTCAAACATCTTAATAGGATACCTTCAAAAGATCTCCTATACAAAGTATTGCCAATTATTACAAATCGACTTGCTCGTCTATGTAATAACCGATGCTGGTTTCTATTAGAATTGGCAGGGAAAGTCCCATTTTGAAGAAAATCAAATATATCCGTATACCAAGGTTCAGGAGTAGTTTCATTGATTAGAAACACATCCAAAGGTTCTAAGCATGACTTATTTGAAGCGGGTTCTTGGAGTCGACGAATAATGATAGTGGCATATTCGTCATCTAACTCCAAGGGCAGGAGAGATGCAACTACGGCCATAGCATCAGTTGCATGGTTGCAAGTTCGAGGAATAGCTTCCAAGGTAACTTGATCAAATAGAGACATTAATTGTAAAACATAGGCTTTATATGGGCACAGTTTATCATCTCTGGTCTGATAAACTTCATTAATTTGGTTTATGACAAGTTGAGAATCACCAAAAACTAACAGATGTTTAATTTTTAGCGCCAAGGCAGCTCGTAATCCAAGGATTAGAGCTTCATATTCAGCAATATTATTGGTGCAAGCAAATGTTAATTTGAAGGACGAGAGGAATGATGTTTTTGTGGGGATATTAAAATAATACCCGCACCAACCCCACTCATGCATCGGGCTCCATCAAAGTATAAGGACCATTGTTCAATATGGTCTGCCTCTAATTGAAGGCATTCATCAGGAAACTCAATGATGAGGGGATGGGTAGACTCTAAGGGTGCAGTAGCTAATTGATCTACTATGATTTGACCCTTAACAGACTTCTGTCCTATGAACGTGAGGTCAAACTTGCTTAGAGCAAGAACCCACTTGGCTGTACGACCCGATAAATAAGGTCGACTCATGAGATACCTCAAGGGATCATATTTAGCAATGACATAGGTTTTTTGACTGAGCATATAATGGCATAATTTCTATGTAGAAAATATGACTGCTAGACATAGTTTTTCTAATGCTGTGTAGCGGGTTTCATAACTGATGAAGGTTCGGCTAATATAATAATTAGCACGTTCTCTCTTCGCATCATCAAGCTGAGCTAACATAGCTCCTAAGGCAGAATCTGAAGCTGAAATATACAGGAGAAATGGGCGATCATGTCTAGGTGGTGAAAGCACAGGTGGGTTAAGGAGGTATTGTTTGAGAAGTTCAAAAGCTTCTTTACATTCGTCATCCCAATTAAAAGGGACATCCTTCTTAAGGAGCTTAAGAAAGGGACCGGTTTTGTCCGCCAACTTATCGATGAAGCGACGGATAGCTTGAAGTTTACCTTGTAAACTTCGTAACTCAGATATATTGGTAGGTGCGGGCATATCAGTGATAGCCGCAATCTTGAGAGGGTCAATTTCGATGCCACGTAAAGAAACTATAACCCCTAATAGTTTACCGGACTTAACTCCAAATATGCATTTGGCTGGATTTAATCGAATAAGATATTCTCTTAATCGATTAAAAACTTTTCTCAAATCATCTAAATGATTATCTTCATTAATAGAGCGAGCTATAATATCATCTACATAATCATGTAGGATATCATGCATCATATCATGAAAAATATAAGTCATAGCTCGTTGATAGGTTGCGCCTGCGTTCTTTAAGCCGAATGGCATCACTTTCCAACAAAAGGTACCCCAAGGGGTAATAAAGGTTGTTTTAGCCTGATCTTCAGGAGCTATCCTGATCTGATTATAACCAGAGAATCCATCCATTAGGGACATCATCCCACTCCCAGTAGTAAAATCAATGATTTGGTCCATGTTTGGAAGAGGAAAATCATCTTTAGGGCATGCAACGTTAATATCTCTAAAATCTGTGCAAACCCTAACTTTGGTAGCTTCTTTCTTGGTGACTGGAACTACATTTGAGATCCATTCAGCATAATCAATAGCTTGTATAAAAACAACATTCAGGAGTTTTTCTAACTCCCCTTTGACTAGAAGGGCCACTTTGGGATGCATTTTTCTAAGTTTTTGTTTAACGGGTTTAGCATCCGGATGGACTACTAGATGATGCATGACTACGGAAGGGTCCAGACATGGCATATCTTCATATGTCCAAGCGAAGACATCTTCATATTCTTTAAGGAATGCAATGTATTGCTCTTGTTTTTCTTGACTTAATTCTGATCCAATATTGATTATGTGAGGATTATCCTCAGTTCCAATGTTAACTTTAATGACGTTTTCTACTTCCATGTGTAGATCTCTTTCAAAATTAGGTGGGGCGGGTGAGACGCCCAATTCTTGTAATTCTTTTAAGGTTAACTTGGATAATTCATCTTGAGGATTAGTGGCCTCAAGTTGGGCTATAGTTGGTATAGAACCATCAAAATAAAATCCATTGTGTAACATTTCTTCAACGGAGACATCGTGGAAGATATCTCCTTCCAACTCATCATCGGATTCAGCAATCATTTCAGGGTAAGCTATGGATAGCATGTTACATGTAAATGGCTGATTTTTTAGAGGCAAATCATCACGCCTATCCAAATAATCTTGATAACATATGAGTTGATCATCATCTTCAAAAGGAAAGGGTTGACCCTTACTAGGAAATAGGCCCACACCACAGCGGGCAGGCCACGGTTCTACCTCGAAAGGTTCTTTCATACCATTTTGGAAAGGTCCCAAGCCTTTCCATTTATATCCCATTTTAAGCATTATGGGTTTAGCTTTAATATACTCATTAGTAAAATAACATCGAGCATATCCATCATGATGAGTTTTGATATTTCGGGGTATTCTTCCCTAGTCATATCCTTTATAAATGAAGGCACAACTCCCGACTTGGTAAGTACTTCCCATAGGTTGTGGGAGGCCCAAAGTACGAGGAGATGGCGGCAAGTTATTTAAAAGAATTGAATCTTGCATGAAAGCATTTGTTTTTTTTGATATTAAGATTGTGGATAAATCCGGTAAAAGTTCATCAGAAAGAGCATAAGATGTAGAAGGATCATTCCCTATATCTTTAGATGTGGAAGGTATGATAGATGTTGATAATGTGGAAGTGTTAATGAATGGGTCTATAGGTTTTGAAATTATAGGGATAGAACATGAAGGATTGGTTGTGGATTGAAGATCTTTTTGAGGTTCTAGAGTGGTTTGTTTAGAAGATTGTTGATCTATATATGAGGGTGAAATTAATGGAGGAGAAATAGGTGAAGCTATGGGAGTGTGTTTCATAGTTTTAGATGAAAAATAAGAATTAGGATGTGTGGATGACAGAGCGGGGCAAAATTGAACTCCAACAGGTTCTACCAAAGCACACATATCAAAGGGTCTAGGATCACCATGGATAGTGACCAACTGATTTTTAAATTCGAATTTAACACATTGGTGTAAAGTGGATGGGACAGCCCGCATTGCATTGATCCAAGGATGACCCAAGAGTATATTGTACGATGCGGGGCAATGTACAATAAACATGGTCGTATCTAAGGTTCTAGGACCAACTTGCAATGGGATGGTAATAACTCCACATGTTTCTTGTGTTTCGTCATTGAAAGCTTTTATGATCATGTCAGTTTTCTTCATTTCATCACTTCTAAAGCCAAACCATTGGTAGAAGTCAAAAGTGCAAATGTTTAGAGATGAACCATTATCAATCAGGACTCTTTTAATAGCTACATCTCCAATTAGAGCAGTAATATATAAGGGATTATCCTTATGTAAACTGTGTTGTGGGATATCTTTATCCCGAAAGTCAATACAATCGACTTCTCTAGTGATGATAGTATTGGCCATGGCTTCGGGTTGAATATTTTGAGGTACCATCATTTGGCTTAATGTAAGCATTAACTCATCCCTATGGGTAGGAGAAGATCTTAATAAATCCAAAAGGGAAATTCTGGCTGTAGTATTGGATAATTGCTCATTAATATTGTAAGGGGGTTTAGGTTGAACATTAGGAGCATGATTCCCTTTATTGGGATTTTTCAAAACAAATGGAGTTGATCCATCATTCTGATTTGGTTCTTGTTGAGAATTTTGAGCTTGTTGTCGGGTAACGACTCCAATGGTACCTACAATGTTATATTGAAGATGCTGAACTGGTCTCGGTTGAGCGTTTATGGCTTGTTCATTAGGGAGGAATTGATTAGAAGAGGGTCGAGTAGTAACTCTTCTAGGAAATGGTTCTTCTGGAACCATAGCATCTGTGATGGGTTGAATAGGATCTGATTCATTTTCAGAACTATTCGATTGGTTTGAGGTGATGTCTATTTCACTTTCAGTATCTGATTCTACATCACTAGGATCGGGAGTTTGAAAATTATGTAGGGGCCTGGTCGTGACCAGAGATAAAGTTGTGTCAAATTTTTGTAAATCATGATTAGGTAAATGTCCGCTAATAGTTCCTACATATCGGGTAGGAGGAGGAACATTATGATGCTCAATTTGATTGGCCACCTCTTTACCATGTCTTGGTAAAGGATGTTGAAATATGTCTAATGATTGATTAGCATTTTGATTTTGATTTTGGGGAATGTTCTTTTGAGCATTATTAGGAGCATTTTGTTTAGGTTGGAAAGCTTGCACCTCCATTTCATTATTATCAATCAGATCTTGTATTTTATGCTTTAACCTTTTACAAGCATTGGTAGAGTGTCCAGGTCCTCTATGGAAATCACAGTGTAAGTCAGCTCTGTATCCGGGTATGGTTGGATCAGGTTCCCGGATAGTTGGTAATTGAATCAAACCTCTTTCGAGTAATTGAGGTAAAATAGTTGATAATGGTTGATTCAATCTAGTAAATTCTCGAGGAGGTTTATCAGGAGGTTTCAATATAAATTTTTTTGTTGTCTTCGTTGCATTGATATTAGCAACATTTCTGCTATCAGTGACTCCGTCACCTATGACTTGTTTGTTTTTATATTGATTTTTGGATGTTTTCTCATCATCCTTCTTCCTAAGTTGGCCTCTCCTAATGAGGGCATCTTCTACTCTTCGAGCTAAATCTATAGCCTGATCGAAGGTAGTTAAAGTAGTAGTTGATAACTCATAAGATATTTGTTCTTGCAAATTATTGATAAAAATGTCCAACATTTCCCTATAAGGTAGCACAAAGTGCAGTTTTCCTGTCAATTGCCTCCATCTAGCTAAGAAATCAGCAAAACATTCATCTTTGTCTTGTTTTAAGTTGTATAAATCTTTAATGGTGACATGCCTCTCGATGTAGGCACTAAATTGATGGACAAAAGATTCAGTTGTTTCTTCAAAATTTCTCAAAGAATGAGTGGGCAATTGATAGTACCACTCTAATGCCATTCCACCTAAACTTTTTGGGAACATTTTTAGTAATAGCAAGTCATCATGTGATATATCATGACATGCTATCCTAAACATGCGAAGATGCTCTATGGGATCTTCAGTTCCTTTATATATAGGCAGGACGGGCATGGGAAAATGCTTAGGGTACGGTTGTGCTACAACTATGGGATCCAAAGGTTGACTACATATCTCTCGATAATTGTACGAGGGACGGTAGGGATCTATCTGGTCCATGCGGGAAGCTAACTGCTTCACCATGGCTTCCAGATTACTAGTTTGCCCACCATATTGGTTCGGTAGGGCATTAATATGGGATTTGTGAGCATATGATGGAGGGACATGAAGATTAGATGCTATATTGCTATTGTGTAAATTGTTGGTAGGAAAGGTGTTATGAAGAAATTTTGAAGTTGTATTATGTTGTATCCCAGATTGTTGAAAATTGGTGTTTGGCTTCATTTTAGATTTTTGTTTACTTGAAGCATATTGATCAATAGTTTGGCGAAGTAAAGCAGTGAAGGAAGGTTTCTTTTGTGTGGGAATGATTTTAGGCTCAATAACAGGTTCCTTAGGAGGTTGGGTAACCTGTTGTTTTGGCATGTTTTGAATCATAGTGACCATATCTCTATTGGATGGTCCAGCCTTATCACTTTCTTGATCAATAAAAGACAAGGGATTAGTGTGCACATCAAACATATGTTCCATGGCTGCTTGAGTGTCACTAATTTGCCCTTTATCAATACGAACTGCCATATTAAGAGCGCCAATGTTATTATTGAAAAATTTCCAGAAATGATCTAAGTTATCAAAAGCAATAGTTCCATCTAGAGCTACTCTAGGGGATGAGGATCCATCCTCTTTAACATTTTCTTCTTGTTCATCTACAACAAGCTCATCGTCTTGCTGGTCTAGAGTTTCTTCTTCCGGGATTGGATCCTCAGGAAGGACATTTGGGTTTCTTGTTTTGTCTCCTAACCAATCTTCTTCTTCTCCTTCAGTTTGTTTACCATTCCTAAGTTTAGGCATTGTGCTTAACTTAGATTTCAGCAAATATATATATATATATATATATATATATATATATATATATATGCAACAAGCTTAAGAGGTATATATTAATTATATACCTACTACAATATTTAAAATGAAATGTTTTGGTTTTTGTTATGTTTTTTAGTTTTTCTTGTTTTTTTTTTTTTGGTTTTTAATAACAATATTATAAAGATAACAAACAACACACAAAACACAAGAAATAATAATAATGAAAGCAATGATCTAGTTTTCTATAAACAATTTATAAATATCATTAATGGGCTCAAGTTCTTCAGGAGTCATGAAGTGTTCTTCTTCAAATTGAAAATTTTCTTTCAAGAATTTAATGAAAAGGGCTATAGTGATACTATGTATTTCAGATTCTGGTTGATAATAATAATTCTCACGACAATATTCACGATACAACATAGCTCTAGGAGTTCTATTCCATATTTTTCTAATCATAAGATCAGTTTCTTGGGATTCTATATGAACTAGAAATTGGCGTACCACAGCTGCGTTCTTGAGGTATTCCTCGAAGGTGAAAATTTTTGAAGACACAAGAGCTCTCCTATAAGCTAACCATCTATGGCAGGCTCTCTGAAGTTCATGATAAAAGACGAGTTGATGAGGATCCAGGATTCTATCTAGGACAAGCCTTTTGATTTGTTTAAGTTTTGTTGACCTAGATGAAATGACACCTAGTCTTCTATCAAGTTCGTCCCACAAAAGTTGGTTTCTATCTGTTTCAGGCACACTAAGCACAGAATTGATTTCTATGGCTGCTAATTGGTTTTCAACATTTATAGTAACTGCTAATATTTTCTTAGGAGCTACCATCTAGACATGATATGCAACTTAGTAGTTTTAAATGATTTTAAATGCATCTATGTTTTTTTTTGTTTTTTTTCAAAAGGTTTTAAATGCATTCACGTCGGGTTCACCAAAATGTATCGCTCCAAATTTTTCGCATCCTTACCTTCAGGCTATAGGATCCGTGCCCGAAAGGAGGATGGGAAAAGGATGGCACGGTACCTCGGATTGAGAGGCCTTGCGAAGGTCCCGCCTCTCGGGGGAGGTGTATTATGGTGATTTTTTGATGGATGGTGGGTTCACCAGGAAACGTTTGAATGGCAGTTTCCATGCCTAGGTTGGGAATGTGTTTAATGTGTTCAGTTTTATCTTTAAACATTCAAGTCCTAGGTTTGGCCAAATGAATCTAAGTTGTTCTATTATGAAAATGCAGGCTAAATGAAATACAACAAACAAATTTGAATAGAAAATAGAGAGAAAAAGCTAAATTACAGAGCCATACCTGATCCGGATGTCTGATGGAGGTTCTGATTCTTGAAGCAGACAGGATCGTCTGGAATTTGACGGGATCGTCTCCGACCTGCAGGATCGTCTGAGATCTGACGAATTCGTCAGATGAATTCGTCAAAGACCTGCAAACAGAGAAATAGGCACAAAATACAAAAAATACAACAATACAAATAGAGGGCAATGATGTGAAATAATAATAAGAATGTTAATAAGATAATCCTGAATAGAAATGCAAGCAAATTACGATGTTTTAATAGTTAATCATGATTTCATTATGCAATTAAACTACATGGGTGAACTCCAAGATGCAAAATAATAAAGAATAATCATAAAATTAACTAAATACAGAATAATACGATAGAAAGTAATGAGGAAATGCAAACTCTGGGCACTGATTGCCCCCAATGCAGACTGTAGTCGAGATCATCTCGGATTGGTACGAAATCATCTCGAATTGAACAGGATCATCCACGATGAACTGAGCTTGCTCCGGCTGAAGAATGACAAGGTTCCTGCAACAAAATTTGGATAGGACAAGTGCAGATGGTAATTCAGGATGTTTTAGTGCGTGTAAAGTCAAGTTACAGGAAATTTCAGCCAGGGGGATGCCAAGGGGGAGTCCTAAGTTTAAATAGGCTTAGGAGGGAGGTTAGGAGGTTGGAGATCATCCCAATTTGGGAGATCTCCAACGGGGAGGGTCTCTAACGGCGCAGACATGCTTCTGCCTGGATTAGAGATGTCGTTGGAACAAAGGCTAATTGAGAAAAATTAGTTTTGGGACAAGATCGTCTGGACGTCCTAGTCCAGACGAAATCGTCCGATCTGAGGCGATATCGTCTGATCGGCGACGATATCGTCAAACGGTCAAAACAAACTCTAAAAATGGTGCGAGAAAGGAGGAAACGGGTTAAACGGCGGTTTGGGAGCGGTTTTGGGGGTTAAAATTTGAATTTGAATATTTACTAGAGTAATTGTAATTATTTAAGGTTTTACTGCGCCAATTTTAGGGTGCTATAGGTATCAATATGGAGAATTGATCTACGATATCACTCTGGGATATTGCTCATTTTAACGTAAGAAAGGGATTCTAGGTAGGGAATAAACTTGTCCTTTTGCTAATTGCCAACATTTCCTGTATCGTCCACATAGAGGGATAAGAAAGAATAAAATTTTTGCCTCAGGATACTTGGTCCTACTTCGTAGCTTTCATATTCCCCTAGTCCTTATTAGGATTGTTTAATTTGTTTATTAGTGATATAATTCTGATATGCTAAAGGCTATACTAACTAGAACTCAACTACAAATCAAAGCAAGCTTTTTATCAACTCTTGAGAAGACCTCTAGGTATGGTTGAATGACCGAAAAATCCTAGTATATTCTTCATAGCAACAATTGGGGTTGTGTTGAAAAACACAATTACTCACAAGGGTGATAAATGGATGAAAAATATAGTGCATATATGCATGATTGAAACACAAATGTGGTGTCATTTATAATATTGTAAACATAATTTATTCTAATGCAAGTGCGACGGATGAATATGCCTAATGCAATGCAAAGGTGAAATGCATGTGCAAAATGTAATGCATGATGCAAGATGTAATGCGATGATGCAAATGAAATGCCAATATTTTTTATTTTTGATATTTTTCCAATTTTTTTATGGAATTTAACATTTGGTTTGACCAAAGAGCTTGCAAACACCTTTGGAGCCTTTTGACTGGGATGACCAAAGGGCTTAAAGGTGCCTTTAGATCCTTTTAGGATTGACCAAGTGGTTTTGAGAAACCCTTGGATCCTTTTAGGATTGACCAAGCAATTTTTAGAAAATCCTTGGAGCCTTTTTGGGATTGACCAAGTGATTTTTGAGAAACCCTTGGAGCCTTTTTGGGATTGACCAAGCGGTTTTGAGAAACCCTTGGAGTCATTTTGGGATTGACCAAGTGGTTTTGAGAAAACACTTGGAGCCTTTTGGGGATTGACCAAGTGGTTTTTGAGAAACCCTTGGAACCTTTTGGGATTGACCAAGTAGTTTTGAAAAAACCCTTCGAGCCTTTTTGGGATTAACCAAGCAGTTTTGAGAAACCCTTGGAGCCTTATTGGGATTGACCAAGCGGTTTTGAGAAAACCTTGGAGCCTTTTTGGGATTGACCAAGCGGTTTTGAGAAACCCTTGGAGCCTTTTTTGGGATTGACCAAGAGATTTTGAGAAACCCTTGGAGCCTTTTTTGATTGACCAAAGGGCTTACAGATGCCTTTGGAGCCTTTTAGGATTGACCAACCAATTTTGAGAAACACTTGGAGCATTTTTTTTAATGACCAAAGGGCTTATAGATGCCTTTGAAGCCTTTGGGGGATTTAGGCATAAAACACTTTAAGATGAAGGATATTGAGAGGTTTATGCTCCTCAACTCCTCCAAGTGATGTCAAGCGATATGTCCCAGGTCCAATCTTCTCCAAGATCATATAAGGACCTAGCCAGTTAGCCACAAATTTGTCTCACATTTATGGTGGTAAATTTGAGCTATGTTGGTTCTATTTCAGAACAAGATCACCAACCTCAAAGTCTCTCAGATGGACTTTGCTATTGTAAGCTCATTTTAAGTGCTCTTGATAAATTCGAAGGTGCTCGAGGGTATTCACATGACGTTCATAAAGTAGCTTCAATTGATCTAAGCGAGATTATCGCACAGTGTCATCATCAATGAACTCTTTCAATGCGACACATAGTATTGGAATTTCCAACTCTAAGGGCATAATGGCCTCAGTGCCATATACCAATAAAAATGGAGTTGCCCCAATGGGCATCTGAATACTAGTCATGTAAGCCCATAAAGCAAGGGGCAGCTAGATGTGCCAATCTTTGTGGTGCTCTTGTACCGTATTTTTCAAGATGGAGACCACTGTCTTATTTGAAGCTTTAGCTTATCCATTTTCTTGTGGATAATATGGAGTTGCAAAAATATGTTTGATTCTATACTTAGATGTCAAAGCTCTCATATTTTTGTTCTTAAATGATGTTCCATTATCCGACACTATCTTTGATGGTATCCCAAAATGACTTATGATATTGGTGAGTATAAACTTAGAAATACATGCTCCATTTATCATTGTTAAGGGAATGGCTTCCACCCACTTAGTAAAATACTTAGTAGCCGTGATAATAAAAGTATGTCGACCCAATGATGGAGGAGATATCTTACCAATGAGATCAAATCCCCACTGAGCAAATGGCCAAGCCGCTTGAATGGGCTATAAGGCCTATGATGGCAAGTATGTAAGATTAGCATGATGTTGATATTTAACTCATTTCCTAACATACACATTGCAATAATTCTCCATAGTGGACCAATAATAACCCATGTGAAGGATGTACTTGATGATAGCCATACTTTTGAAATGGCCACTGCAAGTACTATCATGAGCTTGCAAAATTTCCCAAGATGACTCTTGGGGCTCAATACAATGAAGTAGAACTCCATCGTAGCTTCTACGGTATAGAATGTCTACTAACAAGACATAATTTGTTGTTTTCTACTTAAATGTACATTTTGCAACACGCGACAATCCCTGAGGGATTACACCAAGTCTAAGGAAGTCATGTATCTGTGATTTCTAGTTATGATAAGCTTCAAATTTGATCGACAAGATAACATGTTCCCCTACAGTTCTACATTAGAAAATGCAGACTGGGAAACAACCTTATGGTGAATGGTGATACCACTCCCCATCGGATCTTGTGAGATCAAAGACCCCAGGACACTCTCTTGAGAAAGTATATGGCTCTATATAACCACTCATGATTTGATTCTACATGAATCATGCTAATTGAATCTTTGTTATTCAATGCTTCACGTTGCACAACAGAATGTGACAACATTTTTACATGGATGGTAGTGAAATTGGCAGACATATTCTAAGGGATTAGAGATCCCAAATATGCCATTATGTCTACAAATCTATTGGATGAATGAGGGATTGCCTCGATGTCATACCATTCCAATCGAGCTAGATAAATATCAACAAGATACTTGTAAGATTTCAATATTGTACATCAACATTGAAATAATCCCTTAACTTGGTTCACAATGAGAAGAGAATCGCCAAAGATATTTAACCCTTTTATCTTCATGGCGATAGCTATTTGGAGACCCAAAATTAGGGATTCATATTTAGCATTGTTGTTAGTGCAATGGAAATCTAACTTGAATGACAAGGGCATTGGAGCTCGTTGTGGTGTGAACAACACTATTCCTGCACCACCCCCTTGCCCACACTTTGAACCATTGAAGAACAAGGTCATATCAAATTTTTTATCCAGTTATTTGGGTTCAGGTACTTTTGATAAGGCAAAGACTACATCATTAGGAATTTCTATGGTGAGGGGCCTACTATTTTTAAGAGACACCTTATCCAGTTTATTTGCTATGACTTGTCCCTTAATGGACTTTTGGCTTATGAATTCCAGATCAAATTTTGTCAGTAGCATGATCCACTTCATAGTACATGTATTATGATATGTCTTGCTCATCATATATTACAAAGGATTTTGTTTTGATATAACATACATCGTATGACTTAACATATAGTGTCACAATTTATTTGTAGTGAACACTACTACTAAACATAGATTTTCCACATGCATATCCTAGCTCGTAACTTACCAAGGTTTTGCTAATGTAACATGTATCTTGTTCTTTGCTTTGTGCATTCTTTTGGGCTAACATGGTTCCCAATGCAAATTTGGTTGTCGATATATATAACAGAAAAGGCTCATCTAGCCTTGGTGGAGCTAGCACCAATGGCATCACCAGGTATTGCTTAATTTTAGCAAAGGCTGCTCGACAATCCTCATCCCAATTGAATGGGACCCCCTTGTGTAGCAATCAATTCATGGGTCAACATTTATCCAATAATTATGCAATAAATCACTTTATGGATGCTACTTTTCCCTGTAGGCTTCTTAACTCTTTGATATTCATGGGGGGATGCATTTCTAAAATAGCCTTGATCTTTGTTAGGTCAACTTTGATGCCTCATTTTGAAATGATGAATCCTAAGAGCTTTCCTGAAGTTACACCAAATATGCACTTCTTAGGATTCAACCTAACATTATGCTCTATCAGGCCATCGAAGACCTTCCTCAAGACCTTCACATGCTCAGAATGTAATAATGACTTTAACAATAAGTCATCAATGTAATCTTCTAATATCTTATGCATATAGTCATGAAAAATATATGTCATAGCCCGTTGATATGTAGCACCAGCATTCTTAAGGCCAAATGGCATAACTTTATAGTAAAATTTCCCCCATGGTGTTATAAACATGGTTTTATGCTGGTCTTTAGGCTTAATCCAAATTTTATTGTAGCCAAAAAACCGTCCATTAAGGAGAGCATTTCCAAAAAAACGTCCATTAAGGAGAGCATTTCATGACTTGCAGTTGCATCTATAAGAGCATTGATATTCGACAATGGAAATGAATCCTTTAGTGTTGCCTTATTCAGGTCTCTAAAATTCATATAACTACGGATCCTTCCATCAAGTTTTCCTATAAGAACCATATTGGATACCCATTCTGGATAGTTGATGGATATAACAAACTCTACGTCCAATAACTTTTGCAACTCTTCCTTAACCACTACGGCTACTGTTAGATGCATCTTCCTAATTTTTTGCTTGATTGGCTTCTTTTATAGATCTAGTGAAAGGTTATGAGTAACCAATTTTGGATCTAGACCTAGCATATCTTTGTAAGTCCAAGAAAAGATATTAGGTCTCTCTCTTAGTAGAGGAATGAGGTTGGCACGCTCATCAGGAGTCAAAGTCTAACCAAATTTGACCTTCTTTGGATTGGTGGGATCATTACTGATATCCACTTTGAAGGTTTCCTCTACTGACATATGGGATCCCTCCTCAAGTTGATGAGGTGTAGGGATCAAGTGGATGTCATCTACTAGGTTTATAGGTTCCTCATTGGAAGTATCCTCAGCATGATAGACATCATGTGCACAGCCTGGCGTAAAATGGAAAGGTTGCAAAATTTCTTTATTAGGTAAGAAATATTTAGGCTCTAGTGGTGAATCAACGTGATCCCAATCAATAGCATCTACATTTAGAGGCAACGGTTTGGATGGATCGGCTGGATTGTGGAGTGGAGTGGTCAAATCAATGGAGATCATGTTGATGAAATGGATCATGTCTCCAAGACCACTTGCAAGTGACTTATTATTAACAAAACTTCCATCCCCAAGATGTGGTTTAGGGGGTATGGGGATCTCCAGATCTGATATGTGAACATAATATCATATGGTATCATTGGGCTCAAGGATCTCCATATACATCGATGGATCGAGAAACACCATATGATAAATCACATTAAGATTCGATGGTCTCCCCCTAAGGTGAGGATGGAGATTTATCTCTCTATGCATATCCTTGGAAGTGTAAGGTGCATTACGATAGTGTAAGTAGGGAGGTCCTAAATAGGCTCTCTCTATCTCATCTTCTTCATCACTATCGTAATATAGGCCTTCATCACTACCCACTGGAATCAAGTGATGCTCTAGATGAGGCCTCATGTAGGCTATCTCTTGATAGCCATCATCATTATCGAGAGGCTCTTCTCTCGTGTTCATTTATTTTAGTGGTAAAATGTGATGCAAGAGTGTGGGGCCCAATTAGGCAAACTCAGTTTCATCTTCCAATTTTTCATTGTTTGAGGATAACTCAACATCATCTATTCCAAAATTGTAGTCTGGTCCATCACTTTCAATGATGGATACTGCATGAACATCCTCAGAAGCAACTTCTTATTCGGTACTCATAGATGTTTCTAGATTTTATAAATGCATACCAATGTTGTCAGTAGCTCCTTGGATTTAATTATCCAAGTTAGCTTTTGTAATGTGTTCTAGACCAATTTCCACCAAGATGTTCACGTGATATCTCTTGGGTGGATCTATAGTGACATAATCCACTAGCCGGTTATCCCTCTGAAATGTAGAAGGATTAGAGTGATATAGATTGAAGTCAAATTCACCCCCTAGACTAAGGTATAGGTAGTCTAAATATGTTGTGAGGATTTTATCTTGTCCTCTGTTGTAGAATCCCAACCTGAACCTATCAGTAGGTAACTGATATTGCAGTTCTATAGGCTTCTTATGCCCCTATTCGAATAGTATGAGACCGTAACCATACCTATGGTAACGCTCAAGGTATCACATGGTTTAGTCCATGTTAGAAATATAAGGAACATTCACGATGAATGGTTCATCATCATCCTCATCCATGGGTATGGAAGATGAAAACTAGTCTATCCCTCAATAGATGAAGTTAGTTTTGTTGGATGGTACCCCCAATGGTTCCATTGTACCTATGGGAAGGAGATGGGCTCACGGTCGGTCCATTTCCTGTATATTCTAAATAATCAGTGTAAACATCACATTATGCACAATGTATTTCCCTAATCTGGGATTAAACAAATGGACGGTCACCTACGGTGCAGATGACCCTGTTGAAGACGCAAGCAAAGTAGGCTGAGGTGCCTCTTTGACTCCTCCTTGAACTTCCTCTAATTCCATGGGAGTAGGGGCTTCAATGATGACTGGCTTGGGCATTTGATTTATCTTCTTTTCACCCACCTTTTCTTTCAACTACCTATCATCTCATTGTATCATTGATGCAATCGATATAATAGAAGTAGTTTTTTGTGTGCTTCGATCGTTGAGATACGGATGCTGTAGGTCTAGCACACACTTATTTGATTTTACCTCTTGGTTATTTTATTGGTGACATTGGTCACACATCTAGGTACATTGAAGGAAGCACAAATTCCCCCAAAAAATCTACTAGATTCACGTATTTAAAGGGTTCTTCATCCAAAGGCACCATGTGAACCTATCCCTCATGAATGTATTTGATACACTGATGTAAAATAGAAGGGACACAATGCATTTATCTGATCCAAGG
Source organism: Wollemia nobilis (assembly GCA_028583015.1). Classification (NCBI taxonomy): domain Eukaryota; kingdom Viridiplantae; phylum Streptophyta; class Pinopsida; order Araucariales; family Araucariaceae; genus Wollemia; species Wollemia nobilis. Next base: position 761,123 of record JAQPPZ010000220.1, on the reverse strand, counting down.
CCTCCCTAAAAGTATATTATACTACATAGAACCTTCTATTACATGACACATCACCAAGATGATCTTCAGCCCCACCTAGATAGGTAGGACTATAGTATCGACCATTGAGCATAAGGCATCATTTACCACTCTCAAAATGAAGGTAGAAGGGATGATATGCATATTGGGTAACTTCAAGTGATTTAATGCCTTGGTATTTACAATATTGATTGATGACCCTGTGCCAATCGAGACCCGCTTGAACTGTTTGTGATTTACACATGCAATTATATGCAATGATGGGTCTGCTATAACAACAAAAACCATCTTGACTTTGTGGTCATGAAATTGAATTACAGGTTTCTAACACTATTGCAAGTGCCCCATGAAGTGTGTAAACACTTTGAGATATTGAGGTTGCACTTCTATGGACCTTAAGATATCCATGAGTGTCTCCCTGTGCTTAGGAGACTACTATATTAGCACATAAATTGACAACTTAACTGGAGTTATCTGCAGATTTTGGACCAACCTACTCCTAATGGTCACCACAAATCTAGTTGGTGGGCCGGGCACATGCAAGGCTGGCCTTGGAGGAGGCGTATATTGGACTCTAATAGGTGCTAGAGGTTGATTCAATTGTTCATACCTCATGTTTCTTATGACAACTTTGACCATTTTGATGAACCCTTGGGTTGGCGGTTCGATGCATACTTTGTTGACTTGGCCAACATTATTATTTAGTACCTCATTATTTGGTAGAGGATTTTTATAAATCCCCATATTTTTATTGTCAGGTGCTTGTGGTTTGTTGAAAATAAGAGTACCTCTTTTGATCATATTCTGCACAAGATGTTTGAAAGACCAACATACCTCGATGTCGTGGTCTTTCAATCGATGAAATATGCAAGAATAATCATCCTTGTAGCCCTTAGGATTAGGTTGATTTGGGTCCATTAACTTGACCTCGAGTAATTTTATAGCCTTCGCCTTGCATAACTGATGAAAAATTGAATCCAAGGACTTCGGTAACTATGTGAATATGCAAGGTGGGTGTTGTTCTTTATTTTTACCCTTATAATTTTTGTTGCGCTACTCATATTGTGTAGGAGGAGGTTGGGCCTAATAGTTTCATTATTGTTTCCTCTTATTCCCTTTCTGAAGGTTCAACACCACCTGATTAACATGGGTCAGCTTGGCCTGATGTCTCTCGGTGCTTTTCTTGTGTCCCTCCTTATTCCTGAGCTTCAAGTTACCCTCTTGTAACTTGATGTCTTCTATCATCTTGGCTTGCACCAAATCCTCTTTGAATTTCTGGTATTGTTGCAACTATAGCAATAACAAAATGTGTTTGGCACAAATATTCATGTTAATTTAGAGGATGGGATGGAGAATGGTAGCTTTGCCATCATTTTCCTCCACTATTTTCCTTAATCTATTATTGGCTCATCGTCATGTTACGTTAGAGCGGCTAGGTCAGATAAGTTTACTTTCTTCTTGATTTTGAAGTGTTCAAGAAATGCATCGGCTAGTTGTTTGAAACTAGTAATGTTGTACCTCTTTAATTGATTGAACCACTCTCGAGTTGGTCCTGAGAGAGTCATGATGAAGGTGAGTAGGATAAAGGCATTGTTGCTCTCGATATGAAAGCACATATCTAGAAAACTAGTCACATGCTCCTGTGTGTCTTCCTCTCCTTGAAACTTTTCCAGTCTAGGCATCTTGAAATGCTCAGGATATGCTAGAATAGGCACTAATGTGCATAGAGGTTCATTATGAATTTTGTTCAAGGTAGGCTTCTGATAAGTCTTTCCTTACTTCTCTATGGCTCGAACCTTCTCTTCTAAGGTCTTATAGGCTTGCAAGGAAAGAAAATCCTCCTCTTGATATTTCCTTGGAGGCACCCTCGGAGGCAGATTCTTCCTTAATCGAGGTGGGGGACTAGGCTCACCCTCCTCCTTGAATTGGGAGATTTTAGGATATTCTTGTTCTAATTCCTCTCCCAATTCATTCTCATACTGCCTATGCTCATGTTGTTCAAATTTTGGATGTCGATCTCTGTGTTGAGCCGTATGGTGAGTATGTGTGTCGATGTTCTTCGAGTGTAACTCAAGCTATGAAGCCACTCATCTATCGATACGCTCTCTAATATCACTGCAAGAAGGTAAACCGGTGCTAGTCAATTGATATTATCTCTACACGCTCCTTCTGAGTGAGGATGCATTGTTCATGCATACGTTGTTCATATAATTTATATCTTATGAACCTCTTCCTTTGAGTATTCTCATTTTTGAGGTGCTCTTTTTCTGTGTGAACACCCTCCAATTGGTCTTGGAGAATCTATCATCTTTGTTCTAACATCAATCTATGAGATCTATCAACATGATCAGCCATTTGAGGTTTCTAAGGAGTGCACTCTATCTGAGTGAATTTATGGGTATGTCATCCAATGGATTGATTTGCCACACTCTTGCCTCAATTTGTAAATATGGCATTCGTGTTGGGTTGTCTCCTATACTCGATGCCTACATGCGATGTAGGATCACGCATGTCTCTAGAATGCTTAGAGTACTCTCCATGTTCTCGGGTGGTCCTAATCTTGCTTGTGCTACACTCACTCACCAATCGAGAGGGTGCAGGCATAGGCTTATATCCTAGATGCCCTAGGACTCTATCTAGACCATCCAACTATTTGCTACACCATGGCTCATGAGGTGGCATACCATTTGTTCCCACTTTGGATATATCTATGGTGAACTTGGTGGGCTCACCCCTATAGGAATTATGTGTGGGCCTATGCTCAGAAGTAGCCCTCTCGGTTCACCCCTAAATGGGTGGATCTCGGACATATCTAGACTCTGACGGTGGAGGTCATGAACCTCCCTTAGATACAGCTCGAAGGGGTACCAATCTAGATCCCTCGATGATTATATTCTTCAACTAAACCTGTGGATGCCTGCAAAATATCGTTATGGTATATGCTACCATGTATGGGATCCCCATGCTGGTATGTCCCATGCTCTGATCTATGTCTAGAGGGATTTCTAGTACTTCCTCTAATCGGGGTATTCTCAATGGAATCCCCTCATGTGGAATTATCCCCTCTAATGCTCGTTGAATGATGTCTATGAGGATTAAGTTATTGAGGGCGTTCCACATCGTGCTATGCACTAGATAGATCTTGGGCTTCGATATCGGGTCTATGCCTGGATTGGCCTCTCTATGTTTACACCATTATGTATCCTATGTCTAGATTTAAATTTTACTAGCATGCAAAGAATACAATGATGTTTATCTTCTTTTATAGTTTTTAAAATGAGCCCTAAATTTTTTGATGTATTTTCAATTTGTTGTATCAGTAAAGTAACTCTTGTCTTGTTTTGCAATACGCTGATGATTTTCTCAATTGTTTAATGGATTTCACTTGTATGCTCATAGCTCGACAACCTGGCAATGAACTCCATGCCATGTAATCCCTCCAAAATTTGGTAATGAAGTCCACTCCCGGGCAGGGAGCATAGGTCCTCCCATATCCTCACCCAATCTCACCTAGTCAGCGTTATACCCTTCGAAGAGAAGCACATGCAAATTTTTTGGGCTACAAATGGTTCTTGGATCTAGTATTGGTCTAGTAACAAGAAGGTACAAGGGAGTTGGGCCAATGGATGGAAATCACCTCCACCATCGTTGAAACCCTACTAGTGGTTGGATGTGACTCCCAAATCACTAGCGTTTACTATGAAACATGGTGCGTGTGGTTATTTTAAATTACAAAATATGCATAATACAACATTAACATGATCATTTCCTATCTGTTATGCAACAAAGAATATTTGACATTTAGGGGTATATGCACACTACGCTATGTGACATTCAGATAATGTAACTAGTATGAGTAATTGGCCACTGATTGGGCCTTATGCAAGAAAACTCTAACATTTAGATGGCCTAGACCACTGGAGACTAGGGTGGGCTACACTCAGAGACCCGTTGTTCCTAGCAGTGACTAGTAGAAGCATCAAATAAAAATCCCAAGGACCTAATTCATTTTATTGTTCTTTTTATCCTTGTCCTAGCTAGATTTCATTTTTGATGTTTTAGAAAAATACAGAGACATAAAATAGACATAGAGGGTGTTAGAAGGGCCTACCTCAGGTCCTCATCTGATTCAGCTTTTTACTTCTACTCTGTGGTTGGTTTGTTTTTTACCACAACTTTGATGCGCGACTGCGACTATTGCCCGTGCCTGTCAACTGCAGGACAACTTGTTTACCATGGTTGTCAACTACGATGAGTACCTACCACAAAAACATAGACTAGAGTTAGTAAATCATGGCAAAAAATGTAGTTATGTCATGATCACATTTTGTAACCACCAAAAAGGCTCTTGTTATCTAGTTTATCTATTGCAATTCACGAAATAAGCACAAATGGTAAAACATAATTTAACAACAAGAAATGAAACAAATACAAAGAATTCCTTTATTAATATCAATAAAGCCAAGTTACATATTTATCCCTCTTAGGGATACCCATTTGATACATCAATTACAATAGAGTTTCAAATCCCTCTCAAGGGTAGATGCAATCAAAATGCCTTCTAGGGTGACACAAACTGCTCTAGGGTGTTGATGACCCTATTCTCCATGATTAGAGGTATTTGTTGCCTTGCATCCCAAAACCTTGTTAGTCCTACATGCAATAAACAACAAGAAATATTAAAAGCAAAGGAGGCCTCTCTTTATGAGGCTTTAAAAGGATATTTGCACAAAAGATAACATGATAATCAAGAAATCAAGAAAGTGATTTAGTACATGTAAATTGATCTAAAACATGATAATCTACCATTAGAAACATAAAATAAACTAAGATAAATCCATCTAAGTTCCTAATTCACAAATTGAAGACATGGAAGCATGAAAAAGATTCATTATGCATACACTACAACAATGAAGGAAAATTGTAATTAACTCCTAATTTGTCAATCAAATGTCTCTAAAATACTAAATTAAACCTACAACATGACTAATCTAACCTAGTTAAATATACTACAAAGTAAAGAACAAAGAAAAGAGGTGTCACCTGCTGACTGTGGGCCCTTCAAGCGATGGACACTGTTCACCACGGCTGATAGCTATGGTGGAGACTAAAGTAAGTTTTCCCTCCAAATCAAGGCTAATTCTCTGATTCTCTTTGTCAAATTGATGGTCAAGGGTCACCTCTGTGTCCTCTAAAATATTTGGTGGTTGAATTGCTCAGTGAGTGCATGGATTGCATGGATTAGCATTTATTGGCTCTCCTATCCTCCTAGGATCTCCATGGCAATGTGATCTCCAATTGGGTAGCAAAAGTATTCCTATCAATGCATGTGAATGAGTATGAAATTTGACAGGGCTTCATTGCTCAATTGATTATATTTCTCTCTCTTTTCCCCAATTTAGAGGGGGATTATATAGCAATTGCCAAGGGCTAGGGGTAGCTTCCTCATGAAGCTAAGATCAAGATTGGGTAGTTGAGCTTGTTGGATGGAAGGATCTAGAACCTTCCTCACTCAAACCACTCCAATACAAAACCAATTAGTCATTGCAACCAATTTTGGGTCAGATGAATGCCAACTAATTCAGAGTCTTGATCATAGCTGATAGGTGCAGTTAGCACTGCTAATCGTGGGTGTCAACAGTGGCTAGCACTGACTAGGCAAAGATACCCAAATGAGTGGTAAAAACCATTGCTATACCTTGGATTTGTCCATAGGTCTTCCATATGGTCTTCTAACATGTCCCATATGAGTAGTCACCTCGGCATGATGTGTTTTAGGTGTCTACATAATGACTTTGACACATGATCAACTTTGCTCAAACTTTTTAGTGATATGGACTGATCAAGGTATTTCTTGTTCCCCATTGTGATGTTTATCATGTTGATAAAACCCTCATTGGGTGGGTCTATATTCATTCACGTGCTCAACTTGATAATTTTGGACCCCATGCTTGGGTAGGGGTTATTTGAATATGGTAATGTGTTGATTATCGCTATCTAAGGGGCTATATATTTGTAATTATTTTTTTCTAACACACTCTACACCACATTTTTGAATGAAATGCAATCCTAAATATCATGGCAATTTTTCTTATGATATATGTAGTATCAATATTCCCTATACCCTTTAGGTTTTGGGTGATTAGGATCTAGGATGTAGATATTAGGCAATATTAGAGCCTTAGCCTCGCGTAGGTGGTTTAAAAATGATGTCAAAGATTCAGGTAATGGCGTGTAGTTGTGAGGTGTTTGATATTGTCATTTTTGTGCTTGGTTCTCATTGCACTTATTATAATGCACTGGGGAGGTTGATCTTGATAGTTCAGTTATTGTTGTCTCTTATATGGTTTTGAAATATTCAACACAACTTGATTTATAGGTGCAAGTTTGGCTTAATGCTATTGATTTCGTGTGTTCTTGTTATTCCAATCCTTTTTTGTACAAAGTTGTAAATCTTCTTCTTGGACTTTCATCCCTTCAATAACTTTGGCTTGCACCAAAACCTCCTTGAATATTGTGTATTGTTGTAGTTGAAGCAACAATGATATGTGTTTGGCATAAAAAATTTTAAACATATGAATGAGTTCAGTTGTGGAAATGGTGAATGGAAGTTTTACCATGAATTTCCACCATTTTTTCCCATAGTCCATTACTGACTCATCATCATATTATCTTAAGTTAGATAAGTCCAATAAGTTTTCTTTCTTCTTAACACCAAAGTATAAGCGTTCTAGTAAAGCGTTTGCTAAATTTTCAAAGTTAGTGATATTATGCCTTGGAAGTTGGTTATACCACTCAAGGGTAGCATCCGAAAGGGTAATTACGAAGGTTCGTAACAACAAGACATCATGGTATTGTAATTAGAAATACAAATTCATAAAGCTTATCATGTTCTTCTGTGCATCCTCATCACCATGAAACTTATCTAGCTTGGGCATCTCGAAGTGCTCAAGATACATTGGACTCGGTACCAAAGGACAAAGGTGTTGGTTAAGGATCTTGCTCATAGTAGGCTTTTGATAAGACATTCCTTGTTTCTTGAGGGATTTGATCTGCTTGGTGAGCACTCTATAATCCTAAGAAGATATGATCTCTTCCTCCCAAAGAGATATTCAAGGAGTAGAAGGTGGTAGGTTTATTTGGGATCGATATGGTCGATTGTAGTCATCAACCACATATACATATGATGGTTCAAGATATTGTTGTTCCTCAGGTTGATTTGGTACTTGGTGTTGTTATTGCCTAGAATCATGTTGTGATGTGTAGTGAGTATGATTTTCTACTTTCCTAGTACGTAACTTGGGGTGAGATATAGCATGTCTTTCATTAGGCTACTACCTGTACTCACTATGTGGAAATAAATCAGCTTGAGCTAATCTATTTGATCACTCTTCTTACTCCTTTTGCTCAAGGATGCATTGTTGTCTTAGGCAGTGTTCGTACAAATTTTGGAAAAGCAACCTTTGTCATTTTGCATCTTCTTGCTATAAACGCTTGTGCTCCATGCGTAAATTCTCCAATTGATATTTGAGTATTTATTTTATCTGAACTATGCAAATCCTACATATCTGATCTGATTGGTCTGTCGTATAGGGTCTTTGGCTTCGTAGCTCTATGTGAGGGAATTTATTTATATCAAATTGTGCAACAATGTTGGAAACCCTCTTTCCTCGATCAATCGAGGTTACATTGAAACCATGATCAACCTTGTTTTGAGTACCATCGTGAGTGGATGGGGTGATTGAATTGCATGGGCACTTGGAACACTCATCGTAGGTAAAGGTAGGATGCAACTAGGTTTTCGTTTCCTCATCTATGATGTACTCCTCAATGGACCTAGTGGATCCACAAGGAGTACGATCATGATATATGTCCCTATAATAAAATGTCCTACTTCTCTAAGGTTGATCGTGTGGAGTACCTCTAGTTTACCCCTCATTGGTCAGGTTTCATCTATTACCATCATGTGAACAAATAATTGGAACTAAATGACCAAGAGGTTGACCTATTAAAAACAACTCGAATGATTGATCATTAATATGGGTTACTTGACATACACTTTGACCAATAATATTTGAGGATTGAAAAGGATAGGCATGTTTTCAATTGGGTGCCCAATTTTGGTATGTTTGATGAACAGGTAATCAATGAAGAAGATGAATACCATGAGGTAAAAGAAGGAATTGCAAATTCTCACCAAGTTTTGGTAAATGAAAATGTGAAAAAGATAAAATATAAACCTTTGTGTCCAAACATCCAATCTTCAGGTGAATATTTATATAATTCAAATTATGTTTATGATGAAATGCCATTAAAGGTGAATGAAGAGCAAGGATTAATTTCTAGTTACATATTTAATGAGATGGCTTTGATGAATGAAAAATAATTTGATGCACTTAAATTGCTAAATCAAATTCATCAACAATTAATAAAGGAGTCTAGGATAAAAACTTGTAATAATTCTCATTTAGTAAATATCCTAGATACTTGCAAAATTTTGCATAAATTTGATTGGCCTAAAAACATGAATAATGGATTGGCTTTGAAATTTTTAGAAATAGGCTCTTGTTTGCAAGATTTCATATTCAAAAAAGAAAGCCTAGTTCTAAATTCAGAATGGAATTGTGAAATTGACATGTTAAAGAAAAGGCAAGAATTAATTGAAAATCAAATGTTGCCTAATCAATTTGAGAAATTGAAGCTCCACCATAGGATTAATGGAACTAAATCAAATTGGTATGGTGAGAGAGGCAAGTTGAATTTTGTTGCATTGGTTGGCTTGATCTTGTTTTCCTTGGATTCCTACAACACTTGGCTTGCGTATCATATTATTTTTCTTTTGAAGTGTGCTAATCATGTTTGGGATCCAGGGAAGTGATAGTTCAAGCTTTGCACCATCTTGTACCATATTGTACATTTTTATATAGTTTTGGTTTTCATTTTTGGTTTTGGGTTTGCATTTTATTTTGGTTTTAAGTTTTGTGTGTTGCCATTTTTGGTTTGTTTTGAAAAAAAAGAGAGGAGAAAAGCAAGATGTTAGTTTGTGTCCTCATGAATGTTAACTAAGATAAGGAGAATATGAAACATTGGAATTGTATTGCAAAAGGCTCCACGAGTACCACAAATACATTAAAGAATATCGTTTGAAACTTGGGATGCATGAAGTTGTCAGTTTTGCAAATTAGGGCAAAATATTTCGTATACTTCATCGCATTCATCTGTATTTCATGGTATATTTCATAGTGCATAAACAGTGCATCTCACTTGCATCTACTTTTCAAAGGCAATCACCAAAAAACATGTCAAATTCTCTTAGGATCATTACACAATATACATTAAGAGGATCTTGATATTGGGGATTGATGCTGAAACCATCTTGAACCAAGCACAATTTGCACATTTAAAGGCATCTTGGGTAAAATGGTCAAAACCATACTTGGGAGAAAAAGTGAGGCAAAAAGAGTTATTCTTGTCTGTCCTATCATGCAACATAGTCCATAAAATAGTGGTTTTCACCACTTCCACAATACTTGAAACTCAAAAGTAGAGTAGTAAGGATAAGGTCAAATTCTCATCATACTTAGGTTGAGAATCCGATTCCCCAAAGATCTGAGTTTACCTCCATCACACACCACTGACTATTGGATTGTAAGGATCGTACTACATGTCCCCTCAGAAGGATGGGTAGTCATCTCTAATATTCAAGAAATAAAAAACAAAATCATGGACTATGGGGCTAACCTCCATCGGGGATATAGACGCTTTACTGGTAGTGGAGTATGCTCATGCATGGCGACATGTCTCGTTTAAAATGGAGACCTTTGACCACTCAAACGAGCAGGCTAACCTCACGATTTCATCCATATCAGGTTTAAGCATTTTGGTCAAGATGAGGTAATGAACTAAAAATCAAAGTAGTAAGGATAGGGTCAAATTCTCATCATACTTATGTTAAGAATCTGATTCCCCAAAGCTCTAAGCCTACTTAGATACACTGGTTCTAGATTGTAGCGGTTCATAATTGAGCTCTTGATCTGGTAAATAAATTCACTGCACACGCATTTGATCCTAAGAGGGTTAGATAGTTTTAGTGTGTTTGTTTATGGTACTAGAATGTTTGAGGCTTTGCAAAGCAGACCGTTCATATTCGAGAGTCTTGTCGATACAACCAATCCTGCATAAATCATCCATAACATGTCATTTGCATAAATCATAAAGATATAAAATATTCATGTAAAATTGACGATGGAATGTTGAAAGGTTTCAAACAATAAGGAATGAATCACTTTGCACACACTGAGCTGATGCTGAATGATTCAGATAGTTCATGTATTTCTGGTCTATTTCCATTCTCTGGATACTTGTTGATGCTTACATTTGAGTTTTGTGTGTTTTCAAGTTGGGTTCTTACCGAAATGCTAGGAGCATTTCCCAGCAGAGTCGCCATTTGTTGTGGCTACTCCACAACTAGCCCCAAAATTTGGGGACCCACCTTTTTTTTTGAGTTTGATTGGAAAATTTTGGTTTGATTGACCTCCTTTGCATGCAAGCCTTAGTATTGGATTGATCTTCTCACATTATTGTTTTGCGATGAGGGTTGTGGATAAGGTCACATGGGTCATTCAAATCCTTACTTCCATTGGTGTCCTTTAGTGTGCTTGTTTGAGGGTTGATCTTCTTTGAGTGATGATGTCATGGGCCTCTACCCATTGAATTTGCAGTAGAGTTTCATGGGGATCTGATTTGGAGTCTCCTTTTGCTTCCTTGTTTTAGTAGGCTTGGTAAAGTCTTAGTACTTTATAGCTTTGGGTAGAGTCATTATTGCGAGGAGCCTGCAATGTTTTGAGTGAGGTTGAAATTAGTTTTAAAAGTGTTGCTTTTAATTCAAATTGATCAAAACTTTTAAACTAATTAAATGGCATTCAAAAAAAATATATAAAATATTTTAATTAATTTCAATATATAAAGTCAAATCCATTAAAAAATAATTGAAATTAATTAATTCAAATGAATTTATATATATATAAAAGCAATAAAGAGAATATAATAAAAAAATATAAAAAAATAAGAAAACATTATATATATATATATATATTCTATATAATAATAATAACATAAAATTTTAAAAAAATTAAAAAATAAAATAAAATAAAATGCATATATGTATACATTTCAATGCATACATATATACAAAAAAAAAAAAACAACAATAAAAAATATATAAAAATAATAATAATAATAATAATAAATGGACATGCTTTTATGTATATATATATATATGCTATTATATTATATATTATATATATAATACTATAACGTATTATATATCATATAATATATATAATATATAATATACAACATATATATGATAAGATATATTATAAAAAAAAAAAAAATGTCAACGTGTATAAAGTTTTAGTTTATGTTATTAAGGCTAAGTGTATTTGGTGTTTAGGGTTTTGTTTTTAATATAATTTATTGGTGTGCAGGTTAGGTGAGTACGGGACGTTTTACGAGGGTCTTGTGAAGCTTCAACCGCGGCAGAATCAACGACAACAAGGGATTCATTTGGAAGATGCATGAGCGGGATAGCGAATCTCGCGGGGAGAGGCGCCGACTGAAGTGATGTTACACGGGAGTAAAATAGACACCGTTTGATAGCAATACAAAGCTTCCCTTTACTGGAAAAGGTATGATTAATACTTGAATACCAGGGTACTATTGTATAAGTGACAGACATATGTTAAGGAGCGTAATGGATGAACTCTACGCTATACACAAATCTCCACAGCAGCAAACACACGTGGCATTGACATGAAAGACTACTGCGAAGGATTTCAATTCCGACCAGCGAAACACAGCAGATTATATAGTGGAATTCGCAGACAAATTCATGGAACTCATTGCCAGGCAGAATGCAGGTCGGTAGTGTATGCTAAGAAACAGATGCAACGTTAGTTAACTTAATCCCCATGAAATGGGCACAAAAATTGCATAGGAGTTCATATGAAAACGTCATAATCATAGTGGCAGCACGGCAGAAGAGGAGTTTGTGTCGTAGAGCTGTACATAGATGACCAGAGCAGATTAGCATGATAGTACCCACAAATTGTACAATGGAGCTAAAAATGCAATTGGCGAGAGGATTGTATCGTGAACAAAGACAGTGACCATTTCTAAACAGCGGATGAGGTTGAACGCCGATGTGGAAATGAGTTGCACCGTCGATGATGCCACATCCGCGACAAGGAATAGATAAGCGGGTTTCACAAACCGAAAGTTTTTTCTTTGATGGAGATTCGCATGATAAGAATTATATGCATGATGCCTGGATCAGTTTGAAAATGAACATAAGCCTACACATTTGGAAAACCTGACTAGAAAAGCACAGAGGGCAAGGTATCGAAGGCTTCGAAGACGATCGAGGTGGAATACGGCACCATGTCGGGACAAATCAAAGCATTAATGGCGCACAGCGGCGAAGGGAAAAATACACAGGGATATTTGCTTAAGATTAAAACATTTTGCCTAATATATGTCATTTATAAACTTTATATATAAATTATATTATATTATATTATAATATAATTTATAATACATTATATATCAAATTAAAAGTTGTTGATATTTGACTTCATAAGGAAAAATCTAATTATGTTTTATATTTGCAGGTAAATTGCCACGCCACAGGGCGGCGTCTAAAGAGATGAATGGGATTTCGGTAACTTTACAAAGACGGGGGTTTTGATGATTATTCAGACAAATGATCATACAACGGAGACTCGTAGGATGACTTGATGATATCGGGAGTTGACAGGATGGTCACGAGGCAAATCATGTCTATATTTTGCTGTAAAAATAAGTACGAGTAGTCAGGGAACGCCAATACCCTTGGACGCTAAAGCTATTCAAGAAATTCGTGGGACAATCTCATTGGCGCAAATCAATGCCGATCGTTATCGAGCAACGGCAACGTAATGATGGGACACTAGCAGATTTGGATCACTGTGAGACGGAAGTTAGATTAATTATCTACAACCGTGGGACGACATGTCAAGAATATTAATGCCACGTCTACAGCTCTCAACAGACCCGAGGAATAAACTGGATGCCCTAATTTCTGCGAGTACGGAATGTTGTCCATATGTTGATGGCTAAATATTCGATTTGGAGATGCCCTTGAGAAGTAGCATTAGGCTATAGAAATGGTTATAGGGGCTTAATCATAAAGAAAATATAACAAATGTTTTAAATAGCCTTCAATTATGGGCAGCATTTTTTTGTTTATTTCGTATAGAGGGTTTTTACTTTAAAACAAATAAAACCATCATTCCTCGATGAATCGTGGGCTTATTAATTACTATTATGTAACGAAGGGCGAGCTGTTTCCAAATGTATCCAAAGGATAGACTACTCGCCAGATGTAAAACTTATACCATTTTGAATAGAAGTAATATCATTGTAAATCAAAAGGATGGCCTGGAAGGGTAAACAAAATAAAAGGAGAAGGTATTTTCAAACGAAGAGACAAATAAACGCAGGAACAGGAAAAGGAAATGAATAGGTGGAAGGAAACAAAGAAACGAAATGAAGAGAGAAACGGAGGGGTTTATTAATGGAAAGTTTTAAATACTGCACAAAAACAGAAAGACGGGGCTGGTTCTTTCAAGAAGACTAGAAATGCTGTTGAAATTTGAAATGTAAAAGTGGAAACACATCTTTAATGCAAGTTTTTGTTCAGAAATTTTAGGCTTTGTTAGCAAGAAAGGATGGGATTTTTCTGCATGCAAAAATTTAACTGTCTATCTTTCCCGTTTCAGATTTTGGACTTGTAGATGAAGTTTACGCAATTATGTTTTGGTTACTTCATGTGAATGTTTGAATCTGAAATTTATTTTTGAACCCTAGGAGCTAGCACTTAGTTTATTTTGGTTGCGCAAATTTGTGGGTTGAATAAGCTAGGTTGCATGTATGAAATTCTCACATATTCGGTTTTGCAGGATGGGGGTGCTATCAAACTAATGGAGATTTGTCATTTCTATGTTTTTAGTATTTGATTTGATGCAGATTTTCATTTTTTTTTTTTCAGTTTTCAACTTTTAAAAATGTAGATTTTTTTTTATTTTCAGGCATTAAAATAAACATTTTAAAAAAATTCAAAATTTAAAAATAATTGCATGGCTGTGAAGAATGATGTAAAATATTTGATACGCAACAGATTCGGACTCATTCCGATATCATTTTGATTTTATATTAATTTTTGAAAACTACTGTTTTTGAGGATTTTTATAATTTCGGAAATTTTATTTTTTTTAAGTTTCGGAGGCAAATCAGATTTTTATGATTTCTGTTTTTATTCATAAGCATAAAATGACCTTTTCTTTATGAAAATTCAATTTCATAAAAGAGGGGGAAATTTTCATGGCATTTCATGAGCCTTCATTTTTGGAGCATAAATGTACCTTTTCTTCATGAAAATTCTGATTTCATTGAAGGGGGTAATTTTACATGTTACATTGAAGATAATTATTTCAAAGCACTGAATTATTCATCTTTGTGAAATTTTGATTTCATCTAAGAGGGATAGTTTAAAGTGACATTTTAAAGCCTTGAGTTTTAAGGCAATCGATTATCATCTCTTTGTGAAAATTAATTTCACTAAAGGGAGATAATTTATTAATCACATTAAAGGCTATCTTAATCTCCATGATAAGAAGCTACATTTGAAGACCCTATTCATCATTGAGGATTCACATTCATAGATAGATTTAATTTTTACTTTCATGCTTCAAATAGGATTTAATGCAAGATAAAACTTGATTAAAATCCACTCAATAAGAAAGATAAAATCTACAGGTCCGAGGTGTAGACCAATTGGTTCATCCAAATCCCATAAGGGGGCAGAGGTCCAAGGTTCAAATCTCGGGCCTCACCGGACTGAACGCTTGTCCCTTTCCTAGTGCTTTCAGCGGTGTAAAAGGTTTAAAATAATTGTGGCATGGTGGTTATAGTGGCGGACTGTGTGAAGATCTGTGTGGCGGCTTTCGAGGTGGATAGCACAGAATACTATGGCGGCCATAAAAGCTAGACATCCTACCTGGATTCGTTGCGGCTACCGATTCCACCATGTAAATAGAAAAAAAAAAAAAAAGATAAAATCTACATTAAAATCCTCAAGATAAAAATAATTAAGGCTCTACATCGTGGTCATATGAGGTTCAATTCACATTTGTTTTATTTTGGTTCAATGAACATTCATTAAAGTAGCATGGTAAAATAAACCAACACGTGCCCCTTGTTTATAGTTACTTGCAATCACTAAGGTGTTCCAAGCATTTAAATTGATACATCTTTATTTGAGATTACTAATACACATATGCAAATGCTAATATAGCGAAGACCTTGGAGGAGTTGTTTTTTTAACTTCTTTGCAAGAGGGGATTTTGGAAATAAATCTTAAGGGAGAGTTAATTTCACAATTGGGTGAAATTAACACTCAACACTAATCTATTTGATCACTCCTATTACTCCTTTTGCTCAAGGATGCATTGTTGTCTTAGGCAGTGTTTGTACAAATTTTAGAAAAGCAACCTTTGTCATTTTGCATCTTCTTGCTATAAATGCTTGTGCTCCATGCGTAAATTCTCCAATTGATCTTGGAGTATTTATTCTCTTTGAACTATGCAAAGCCTACATATCTGATCTAATTGGTCTGTCGTATAGGGTCTTTGGCTTCGTAGCTCTATGCGAGGGAATTTATTTATCTCAAATTGTGTAACAATGTTGGAAACCCTCTTTCCTCGATCAATCGAGGTTACATTGACACCATGCTTAACCTTGTGTTGGGTACCATCGTGAGTGGATGGGGTGATTGAATTGCATGGGCACTTGGAACACTCATCACAGATAAAGGTAGGATGCAACTAGGTTTTAGTTCCCTCATCTACGATGTACTCCTCAATGGACCTAGTGGATCCACGAGGAGTACGATCATGATATATGTCCCTATGATAAAATGTCCTACTTCTCCAAGGTTGATCGGGTGGAGTACCTCTAGTTTACCCCTCATTGGGTAGGTTTTATCTATTACCATCATGTGATGATTGGGGTCTTGAAACACCCTTGTTTAGATCATGAGAAGATCCTGGATTAGGTCTCCTAGGTGGGGTTTCTCGGTGAGATCCCCATGTAGAGGTGTCTCCTCTAAGGCTACCTTAACGTCATTTACATACATTTCATTTAAGTGGATTAACTCTAGTGTTATTTGTGTTTTTTGGTGCATTTGGCACCATCCCAATCTTAGATCGAGTGCGGCTCCGTGTGTAGTGGTTATTCCTTATGAATTATCTCATATGTAATTTTTTAAGAAATAGACAAAGTATATAAAAATGATTCTCTTTTAAATTTTTTTATGTTTCTTGTAAACACAAAATCCTAGCCACTTGTCCTTCATCCTAGCCATTCCACCATCCACTTATCCACCATACACCTTTTCTGCAATCCAATTAACCATTCCATACCTTTCCCACCTTCCAAAGGCCCACTTTAGCCCTTTCCCACCACTTTTCTACCCACTAGGGTTTTATTTTATATTATTTTATATTATTCATATTTAAATATAATATTTTATATTATATTTTAATATATTTAGTATAAAATATATATTTATAAACCCAATTAACCCTAGTCGTCCGATTTAATCTAATCTTAGCCATCCATATTTATTAATCTGTGTCACACTTAAAGTATTATCTTAGTCGTTGGATTTGATTTAATATTAGCCACACGATCAAAAGTGTTAAGCTAAAACTCTAAGAAAACCCTAGGCTTGATTATAAATAGGAGCATTCTCAATGCTCAACCCCTAGAATATTTTATGCCCTAGAAAAATTAGTAGATCTATTTGATGAATTATTGAAGGAGTCCTAAAGAAATCTAAGGCCATTGCACCCTGAAGAGCCATCCACCATCAAAGCCCTAGCCTTCCTTAGGATTTCCTCATTCCAACAACTCCCCTAGCCATTTTTTATCATCGCTACCAGATCCCATCCATCGCATCCTTTGCATCATAACGATCTACTTTTATATATCACACTCTATCCTGTAGGTGCCTTCCAGAGCTTGCCAAGCTCACTACAGAGCTTTCTAGACATCCACCAGAGCTTGCTAGGCATCCACCAGAGCTTGCCAAGCACCCACCAAAGCTTTTTAGGCACCCACTAGAGCCTGCCATATCCCAAAGGCTCACTTCAGAGCCTGCCATATCCCATAGGATTGCTTCGGAGCCTGCTGGCAGGCTTGCTTCAGAACCTACTATATCTCGTAGGCTCACTTCAGAGCCTGCCAAGCACCCGCCAAAGCTTGTTGTCATCATCAACACAAACCAAAACCTGTTGTGTCAAATCAATAGGTGTCATTAGGGCACCCTACCACCAAATCTGGAATGAAGCAATGGATCATCATAAAAAATCAAGGTAAATCTATATTTTGTTATTATCTGGTGTTATTTATTTCTACATATTCTACTTACATAGATCTAGGGTTTTAGTTTACATTTTTGAGTGTTCACACTGTGGAACGCTCATTTTATTGACTAACAATTTTATTATTTGTTGTGTGTAGGGTTGGATAACATCAATAAAGAAATCTTGGATAGTTGTTGAAGCTATGTGAGCAAAGCACATTGAAGACACTCATTTTTGGTAGTTATGGTTTCGGAGAACCCTAGTAATTGTAATTACTGTATCAAAGCAATTCTGTTAGAAAAAATAATTATAAGAAGGAGTTTCTTAACTCCCCCCTGTTATTGAATAAAATATCATTTTGTGCAATACCATATTTCTAAAATTCCTTATTTTATATTTGTTATAGTGTCATGTTTTTGTCTCTTCAAATAACAATCGCAGTGGGACCCCACAAGGGTTCTAATTTTTTATTTTATTTATCTTGTTAATGTTATTTTGTTGCTATATTTTATAGGATTTTTAGGAGCAAAAAATCTACTGAATTCGTCGATTAGAGTTTCTAGAAAATTTTGTAATAGTTGCAGAAGGTGTGCAGGTGCTCTGCAACACCTGTTGATCATCACAAGCACCATGGCGCGCTTGCACAAGTGCTCAGCTGCACTTGGCAGAAATTTGAAGCAGAGCGTAGGCTTTTGAGTAAGTCCCATAGCCCCTGTTTCAAATTTTCAACTTACGTATTCTATTTTTCTGCATGATTTCTTAGATTTTGAATATAAAAGAAATACAAACTAAGTAATCTAGAAAGGAAGTCATAGTAGATTGCATTTAGGGTATTTGTGCATACATCACACAATTTAAAGTTTTTTTTTGTTTTAAAAAGGGTTGCAAATTCAAGTGACTGTTGCATATTCTTGCTTGCATTTGAAGTTGAAAAGCATCCTTTAGAATTTGCATTTCTTAGAAGTTAAAGATTTCTTATTTTGTATATCTAAATAGGAACAATATTTGAATGCAAAAAGTACTCCTGCCCTTGGGTGGCACCTTTGGCAGAGAGGTGGACGAACCCTCCGGTTGCTATCTAGGTAGGGGGTTTTAAGTGGTGTACTTCACACTCTTTAGATGAAATTTGCATTCATATGTTGGATTCTGATTTATATGTATAACATTTGCTATCTTTAACCTTGTTTGATAATAATAGAAAATAAAAAAAACTTTGGAATTAATCACGCACTACACGTATCACATAAAATGGTAGTGGTTGGATTTCATCACCAGCCATTTCTTAAGACTTGGTGATGGTGGAAATCATTTCAATCCACTAGTCTTTGCCCTAGACACCATAGGATTACCCCCAAGCAAACTTGTTGGAGGTCATTACCAAAAAGAATCTTGTTGCCCTAACCAGCCATAATTTTTACCTTTATTTTGCATTAAGTAAGATTAGAACATAAAAACACACAAAATTGTTCCTTTAAAAAGGAACACACATTAATGAATGAGATAATCAATGAATGAGGTAAGCCACACAAGGTAAAAAATAGCATTGATTGTTTTTGCCATTTTAAATTATGTACAAGTTTCAGTTTTGGTAATTACTTTGACTGTTTTAATTTTGGATTTGATTACTTTATGGTATTAACATGAAATCAAAAGAAAGTAATAAATCTAAATAACTTAATGGAAAATACATCCAATTCACCTGTTACTTCGATGGAAAACCCTTATCCATCCCTACCACAAGTAGGATCCCTTCCACATAATGTTGAGCAGCATACCACCCACATAGACATGGACAAGGTAGAGGCTATCTACAAGTCTTCTATGTCCTTGATCCCTTTAGTCAAGACTGTGTTGAACAACCAAAATTGGCTATAGTTTGCCCATCCACCACCACCCAAGGATATCATAATCCTACCTATGAATATGGTATACCTTCTTCTTCTAGCCTAGCCCAAAACCCAAGTTTTTTTAACACTTACCCTTCATCTAGCCATATTCAAGCCTATTCCAATCCCTTTTATGAGGATTATGTGAATACTGCCTCACAAATGTCGACCTCCCAAGTTGCAACTTCAAGTGCAACTTCATCCTCATCACTTCCTTCATCCTCTAATCTAGCCACAACCATGTCAATGTCTACCATGTTCGAACAAGAGCTTCAGGATATATCAGGTGTAGTGAATAGATTGCTCTTACAACATATAAAGGCTAAGCAGTAAGTTCACATAGACCCTATGATCCATGTGGTTCCAAACCAACCCATCATAACCAACCAAAATCCAACATGGGTACCCCACTCTTCGGTGGTTTCCATTCCCAATCCTCCATCAATTTATACCCCAACCTAGCCAATTACCATTTCTTCTAGCCAACCTCCCAACCAATTCTTCCAACATCCCCCTCATCAATTATCTCCTTCTTTCAATCACCAATATTCACCCCATGTCCAAGCCAATCCATTCCACCAAAATAGGCTAATCACTCCACAACATTTTTCTTCCATTCCATCTCCTAATCATTAGGTAATCCAAGGCTTCCACATTCCTAGGGAAGATCCTAAGATACAGGCCATGCAAAAATAGATTGATTAGTTGATGCAGAACACCCATGGCATGTCAAGCTAGAAACTGACCTTAAGTCAATTGATCCACCAACCAATTCATCCTTCGGTGCCATCACCGCCATATCTGATAGATTTCACATTATCGAAGTTTGATAAATATAGGGGAATTGAGGACCCTAAGGAGCATGTGAGCTCATTTGTTCACACATGTTTTTAGATTCAAACTAATGACGCCCTCATGATCTAAAATTTTCCTCAAACTCTAGGGGAAGACGCCATAGAGTGGTTCAATAAGATACCAACACACAACATTTACACTTTTACTCAATTTATGAATCTATTCTTGGACTATTTTGCCCTAAAAATTAGAAAAAAAAAGTTCTCATTATCAAATATTTATTATTTAAAACAATGGGATGATGAGCCTATTTATGATTTTAGAAACTATTGGAGGGCAGTTATAACCAAATTACCATTCTCCCTACTAATGGATGAAATTATCAAATTATTCACCAAGATTTGCTTAAAACCCATCTCTTGGACGCTTTAGCTTAATACTTATTCCACATTTGAAGAAGCTTTAACACATGCTAGCATCATTGAGGAAATAAAAATCCAAGAGGGCGTCATTAATTCTAAGAAGAAAGAATGGCAAAACAAGGTACAATATCAAAATAATCAATCTAGCCAAACAAATCATCACAAGCCTCTATGGCTAATACACCCAGTCAAGTTAATCAAGTGGTGGTGAGCCAGCCCGTAATGGCTTAATAACCTGTGCAACAACCAATTGTATATCACGTGGTCCCATAAGTAACACAAGCACCCATGGTGCAAAACATAGTTCCAACTATGGAATAACATCCCCATTGCCAATACACCCGATCTCAATGTCAATACACTCCCTTAGCCAAGTCATATTCTTCCATTTTTTGAAGGTTGTACGAAACAAACAAGTTAGCCTTGCCTAAAGTCTAACCTGATGATCCTACCAAACATGCCAAGAATTACAGGGAACACCTATTTTACCCATACCATAGGCAAAATGGTCATGACATCAACTCCTACCATGTTTTCAAGAATATCGTGCAAGCCCTTATATATTTTGGGGCCATCAATGTGGGTAATCCTTTAGCTCCACAAAACCAAAATTTAGAATTTTTTTAGACGCCTCTTTCAAACCATGGAGATTCCCAAACTAATGTAGGAGGTAACAACCATCAAACACCTCCTAATCAATTCAATCATGTCCAACAATACCAAAATTTTGTAGGAGTGGTTCATGTAGTCACAAGAGGGCAAAGGTAAAATCAACAGAATGCCCAAAAACCTTCAAATCCACCACCCATACAAATTTCACCAAATCTATCCCCACCAATCCATTTATCCAATCCACCAAATCAACTAATCCATCACCCTATAAGGCCAGCAGTAACCTTAACTAGTCGGTTGACTACTAGCTTGAAAATAGCATTAGCTAAATTATTTGTATATGAGCTTATCCAAAAATCCCCTAGGCATAAAGAAGCTTTAATGGATATCCTTAAGTCCATTGAGTTAGAATCCCAAGACTCTAATGCCTTCTACAGTTTTGTAGGAAGAATTAGGACATGCATGGAGTCATCCATCACCTTTTATGACTTTGAAATAAGATCGATAACCTCAAAATCAGTGGATCCTCCATTGCATATCATGGCCTTGATATATAAGAAGTCATTCAAAAGAGTCCTAATTGACACCGGCTCATCCATTAACATCATCACTACCGTTGCCCTTCACCACCTCAAGTTGTCACCTTCCCACATATCCAAGTCATCATTCACCCTCAAATCATTTAACAATGATTTATGTACCATAGTTGGCACTATTGTTTTACCCATTGATGTAGGGGCCAGAACGTTGCACATAATGTTTCATATATTGGAAGGAACCATGGCATACAATGTACTCCTTGGTAGACCTTGGATGAGGGAAATGAAATGTGTTCCTTCAATTCTCCATCAATGCTTGAAATACGTTCATGATGGACAAGTCCATTGCATCCCTGTAGATGTAGAACCTTTTAAGTATTGCAATTTCATTTCAAATCCTTATGAATCTATATTTTTCCTTCCACCCATTTATTTTTATCCCCATATTCGTCTAATCCACCTTCTTCCTCTTCTAATCCATTTTCTTCTAATCCATCCACATCTTCTTCCAAAGCTCCTATTCTTGAGGAGTTACCCATAACCAAATCTATTTCTTCTTGTACATGTGGTCAAGGTCAATCCACTTTCACCACATCGTTCACATCAACCACTCCTTCTTCAACCACTTCTTCTTTGCCTCATCAACCTTCTTCTAATTCCAAACCATCACCCAATCCTTCTCCATCAGTCAATGTTTCACAAGTTGAACTTTTAGATTGTGAAATATTTAACTCTCCACCAATATCAACAGACACCTCCATTCCTGAGCCATCCATCCCCACATCATCCACCACCTCATCCTAAGTCGAGGTCCACATCACTAGTCTTGGTATTGGTGAATACATGGTCCAAGATGTTACCATTACCCCTTTAGCCATTCCCACAGCCAAGGATTTTGGTTGCCCATGTGACCATCCTTTAGCTATAGGTGTTATATACGATATGGACTTCGCTCCAAATAGTATCAAATTTGTTTATGGAGGGTTGGATTCCTCAATTGGGATGAACCCACCCGAATAACCTAAAGAACCAAGACATGCCAACATACACAATATGGTAGGATTTCCATCCCGTTACTTTCACATAGTCAATTGGCAAGGTCAAGGTTCCCATGAACAAGGGATACATGACATAGTTGATCTTCCATATCTAGGAGCACATGATCATTCAGGCTTAGGATACACCCTGCTTTCCACAACTGCTTCCCTTGAACAAGCTTTTCAAAGGCTTAGCCTCGAGTACAAAGACAAAGCCCCATTGCCATGTCCCTCAATCACTTCTCTTAAAAAATCTCTTCAAAAGCTTAGCTTCAATGATGAAGAATATCCCCTAAATTTTTCCTACCCACTTCTAGATTTCGATAATGAAAGTTATGAAGAGTTTGAACTTATTTCAAACACTTATGATGACTCTGAAGAGGAATTTTAGCCCATTGTTCCCCTTACCCAATAGGATGAGTTTTATCTCATAATGTTCCCCATCCATCACCTCATATTTTACTTGATTCTTCCATAAGAACAAGTTGATCCACCTGGGGAACCACCCCCACCTTAGGAAAATTGAACCATCCATCCAAGCCAAAAGTTATAACATATGTACCAAAAAAAAATAAAAAATATTCCAAAAAAAAAATTATTTTATTTTCATGTCCATAAAATTTAATTTCATGTTTATTGCTGCAATCCAGGGTTCACAAGACTCTACATTGGTTCAACTCCACTCGTTCCACCTATCCACCTTCTAAGCCATCCTTTCTTCCGCTAAGTCAATATGAATCCTGATGAGTCCCAGAATTGCCTATATTTTTGTATGAGTCTTAGCAGATATTATGCGGTGATATATTAGGAATTGTATGTTTTTATCAATGATTATGTATTTATTTAATGAGATTATGCGTATTATCTGATTTGTGTGTTTTAGTGTGTTTCTGTGGAGATATTGTTGATTTTGTCAGATTTAATCAGTCGAGGTCTTTTTCATGGACCTGGCACTTTGTTTACTATGGAACTGATGCATAATGGATAGGCACCTTCCTCTTCCAGGAAGGCGCCAGAAGAAGGTAGGCGCCTTCCCCTTCCAGGAAGGCGCCAATTGAAGATAGGCGCCTTCCTCTTCCAGGAAGGCGCCAATAGAAGGTAGGCACCTTCCGCAAAGGAAGGCGCCTCTATTTTTGCATGTTGACCAGATCAAACACGACGCGGGCGATAATAAATGGTGCAGTTACAACTCCATGCCACACAGGATATTTGTGGGAGTTGTGCCGCCCATGCCAAGTGAAGCATGAGCCAATTACGAAACACGCCAATATTAGGAACAAAGCCAGTTTTTGGTAGACGACGATCGAAGCTTACCAGATTGCCATCGTCGAGTCTGGAATAGACCGATGGTTGTAACCGAGTTGTAATAGAAGACCTATGCGTGTGCTATATAAACACACACAGACCTCTCTGAAGATATAGAATATAGAATATAGAACATATAGCAATTGTATAGAAGATATAGAATACACATTGTAATCCTTTGATTGCATAATAAAGTCTACAAGTTCCTAAAGCGTGTTCACGTTGGGAGGGATCTGCTGGAGCTTGGGCCCACTCCAAGATAGTATTCTTCCCCTTCTTTTCTATGCTTTGTAGATTTCATGCTTTCATAGTTTCATTTCCTGTATTTGTGTTTTATTATTGCAGTAGGTTTGATTATTTCTTAGATGCACGTATGAATGCTTTCTTTCTAAAGATTTAATTGTTCATACGCATTTTATTGAGGAGTGCATGAGAGATTGACAACCTTTTGAACACCCCCAATAGTAGAGTTAGAAGGACTCATCTCAAGGTGGTATTGTGAATGATCCTGTAAGAGATCCTTCGAAAGTTTATGAATCCCTGGTTGATAATTAATGATCGGGCAAGTGACAAAATAGATAGAAAGTTAACCTTGTTTGGCCCACAACATTTTGGCACCATTGTCGGGGAAGCATCTTTTAGATCCATTCCAATACCCGAAACCTTCTACCTAAATTTGTATGAGTTCTTCGAGAAGAAGAGGACCTGATGGTCGGTTCATAAAACAAAGCTCTTTAGAACTAGAGTCGCCTGACTCGCAACCAACAATCCACTGGAGCGAGGATCAACACTTTGAATGAAGTGCTTCCTCATCCCATCTACTTGGGGAAGAATGAACAGTTACGAACTCATTGTTTAAAAGAACACCCCTAGAAGAAGCCTTGTTGTGGAAAGTTGTGCAAGATCAGACAATAACTCCAGATAATCTTAGCGCTTTGACTCAAAAAGTTTTAAATGACCATAAGGCCATAAGTGCTGCATTTGAGACCACATTTCCTGAAAAAATGGCTGACACAGAAGAAGTCTCATCTGGATTTAGCTTCCCGATTGACGAAGGAGTAGGAGACACCAAGATGAAAAACATATCCCCTGCTCATCTCCCTACCTTCAGAGGATACCCGACCGAAGACCCTGACCTATTCTTATTCAAGTTTGATGTTTTGTGCAGGTCTATGGATTACAAATCAGATACATAGAAGCTGAAACTCTTCCCTTCTACACTGGATGATGCAGCTCTGTGGTGGTTCATCGGTCTGGGAGAAAAGCACATAGTGACATGGGATCAAATGAAGAAGCTCTTTCAAGAGCAATACCAAGATTTTGGGAGAGCAAGAGATTCCAGAGAAGAAGTCCTGAGCATGACGTAGAAAGAGGATGAGTCTCTCGAGGAGTACTGGGAGAGATTTAATTTTAATCTTCAATGATCTCCCCATGCAAAGTTGTCCGATAAGTCCCTCAAAAGCATCTTCTTGAGGGGACTTAATAATGAATCATTAGAGGCTCTTAATATGATTTCTGGAGGTGATGTCTACCAACATGATATGGAAGATATCCGACAACTCTACCGAAATTACTCAAGAAGAAGAGGCAAGACCACTTCCAGAAGCATCAAAGCGACTACTTCGGTGACAAAGATAGAACTTGGCAATATGCTGGAAGATATGAAAAGTGAGATGCTCTCTTCTCTAGCATTGCAGATGGACACATTGCTGTTAGAGAAGAAGAAACAAGAGAATGAGGCAGCATTAACCTATTTCTACCCAAAATGTAGAGGAAAGCATGCAAAGAATGCATGCCCGGAGAACAATATTAGAGTATGCGTAGTATGCAAACTGAATCATAAGACTCGATTGTGCCCAAAGTTGCCTAGCAACCAGGAGGAGGCTGAGACATCGAAAGCCTATTTCATAGGTAACCGAAAGAGTTGGCCACAACCCCCTATGGGGAGTATGCCAGCTGGAATGTCACAATACGGAGGAATGCCATACATGCCACAAGGTCCACCTCAACCATCCAACATGGGATGGTGGGGGCCATCACCTTGGTCCAACGCACCCCCAGGAGTGGCATTCATGAATCAACAACCCTGGATGCAGTACCAATATCCGAGGCAATAGTGGAGAGGCCACACACCATGGAATCCAGCCCCATAGAATGTAGCACCAGCTCAACCCCATCAAAACTTGTCGGCTCTACCAACAGTGAGACCTACGCAGCTACCAGCACAACCGATGACTAATCCAAACAATAGAGTAAATCAATCGGCATACAACGTCGAAGGTGAGATGTATCCTATGTACAATATTCAGCTTAGGTCAGGTAGGCAATTAGGAGTAGAAACACCTCCACTGGTAGAAGAGGAGGAAGAAGAAGAAGAAACACCTCTTGTGGAAGAGGTGATAGAGGAAATAGTTGAGAGAGCAAAGGCTCCATTCCCTTATCGGCTGCAAGAATAGAAGAAACAAAAGCAACCAGAGTTTGATATCCTATCGAGTCTGAAGAACCTCACAGTGATGATACCACTATTTCAAGCCATCCGAGATGTTCCAATATACAACAAGGCAATAAGAGAAATGTGCTTGAGGAAGCCAGGGTGGAAAGCAACCCAGACTATCAATGTCATGGGTAAATTAGTGGACCTGATGATGGGCAAGATATGTCATCCCAAGTACGTGGATCCAGGCAGTCCAGTATTGACTGTAAAAATCAAAGGGCATTCCTTGTTTAATACGTTGGTCGATCTTGGAGCAGCCATCAATGTAATGCCTCAAGAAACCATGTAGAGGCTACAACTCATGAACCTGAGACCCACCATGATAGTGCTACAATTAGCTGACCGATCGATAGTAGCACTAGAGGGAATGCTAGAGGATGTAACGGTGATAGTTAGCATGTGGGAATACCCAGCCGATTTCTTGGTCTTGCAGTCCAAGACTAGGCTGGGTGGCTACCCACTCATTTTGGGGAGACCATGGCTGGCAACAATCGATGCCTACATCAGCTATCGGGATGGGCTGATGACCATCTTCGATGGCCAAAATATCAAGAGATTGACCATTTCTCCCCTTGCGTAGTCTATCAACCCATTGGGAGAAGCTACGTTACCCAGGCATAATTATCAGGAGTTATCCATAATCCAGCTAGTAATGGCGTTAGATGAGTTAGCAGAGGAAGAAGATGAGGATGGGGCTATTGTAGAATTCCTCCATGGAGAGTCCTCTACCAACACACCTGGATCACCATTGGCTGGCGCTCATGATCATCACGTCCAGTAGATAACTATTGGGCCAGGAAGGACGTTGAATGTCAGCAGTGGGTTGACTCCTGCACAGCTGGAAAAAGTAGAACTCCTGGTAAGACACCAGTAGGCATTTGCATGGGACTACTCGGACATGAAGGGTATTCACCCAAAAATCTGCACTCATAGAATATACCTTGATGAGCAAGCGACTCCAAGCAGGCAACCACAGAGGAGAATGAACCCGACAATGAAGGACATTGTCAAAATAGAGTTACAGAAACTCTTGGCTGTCGGATTCATCTATCCAATTTTTGATAGTGAGTGGGTGTCACCACTTGTGGTAGTCCCTAAGAAAAATGGGAAATGGTGAATCTGCATGGACTACAGAGCGCTGAATAAAGCAACTAAGAAAGACCACTTCTCGCTCCCATTCATTGATCAAGTCTTGGACACACTTTCAGGATGAAAGTACTTCTCCTTCCTGGATGGGTTCAGTGGATACAATCAGATCCAGATAGGAGGAGAGGATCAGGATAAAACAATGTTCACCTACCCATGGGGAACGTTTGCTTACTAGGTATTACCCTTTGGGTTATGCAACGCATCGACCACCTTTCAGAGGGTGGTGCTTAGCATATTTTTGGACATGATAGGAGAAGCGGTCAAAGTATACATGGATGACTTCACCATTTATGGAGAGACCTTTGAAGAAGCAATGCTGAACCTAGAGAAAGTGCTCGAAAGAAGCGAGGAGAACAATCTATCCCTGAGCAATGAAAAATGCTTCATGATGATGCAAGAAGGCATCATGTTGGGACACCATATCTCTGTAGCAGGGCTAAAAGTTGATAGAAGGAAGATTGAGGTCATCAAAGACCTACCCAGCCCTAGGATGCAGAAAGAAGTGAGGAGTTTCCTTGGATCTGTCAGGTACTACCGACGATTTATCATCGATTTCAGCAAGATTGCAAAACCACTGCACACTCTATTGTCTAAGGACGTAGAGTTCAACTGGATGAAAGACTATGAAGAAGCTTTTCAATTGCTTAAGGAGAAGCTGATAACTGCACCAATTTTAAGAGGACCATATTGGGCCATACCCTTCCACATTTATTGTGATGCATCCAATAATGCGATTGGATCGGTCCTGGGATAGAAATATGGCAAATATTTCTACGCCATCTATTACGTCAATAAAAACTTGGTAGGAGCCGAGCTCAATTATACGGTAACAAAAAAGGAGTTTCTTGCAGTGGTGCATGCCATAAACAAATTCTGCCATTACATCATCGGCTATAAGGTGTTCATCCATACGGACCATGCAGCCATCAGATACCTGATGAGTAAGTTGGATATTGGTGGGAGAGTGGTTAGGTGGCTCCTACTATTGCAAGAATTTGATATCACCATAGTTGACAAACCGGGCAAGGACAACGTGGTAGCAGACTTCCTATCCAGGTTGACACCAGCAGACTATACGATAGTGGAAGACCAGTTTTTGGATGAACACTTATTTACCATCGATGAGCAAATCTCATGGTATGCAGACATAGCCAATTACTTGGCCACTGGTAGAACCTCACCTGCTCTCTCATACCGAGAAAAGTAGGGGGTGATAGAGAAGAGCGCACCCTACCTATGGATCGATGGCCTCCTATTCAAAATAGGACGTGACCAAATCATAAGGAGGTGCATGGCAGAGCAAGAATTCTCAGAGATACTCAAAGCCTATCATGATGAACCTTGCGGAGGACACTTTGCAGGGAAATGGACTGCATATAAAGTTCTATAGGTTGGGTATTTCTGGCCTAACCTATTCAAATATGCAGCCACGTATGTCAGCAAGTGCGATGAGTGCCAAAGGATGGGTAGACCAACCCATCATGATGAAATGCCCCTCCAGCCTCAAGTACACCTGGAACCCTTTGATAAGTGGGGTATGGATTTTGTGGGGCCAATTAACCCACCTTCAATAGGGAAGAGGTTTATCTTAGTCTGCATAGACTATGTCACCAAGTGGGTTGAAGTCCAGGCACTGAAAGATTCAAAAGAAAGAACAGTTGCCGATTTTCTGTTTGCTCACATTTTTACACGGTTCGGGGTCCCCAGGGAAATAACAACGGACCAGGGACCTCAGTTCACTTCAAAGTTGATTGAGGAGCTAATGGAGCAATACAAAATTTGGCACAATAAGACTACACCCTACCATCCATAGGCAAACGGGCAAGTGGAAGTAACAAACAGGGAGATTGAGAATATCCTGACGAAGACCGTGCAACAACATAGAAAGGATTGGGCTACATGGCTACCAGAGGCAGTATGGGCATACAACACTACATGGAAGTCTACCACAGGTTTCACACCCTTCCTACTGGTCTACGGGAAGAATGCAATGATGCCCATTGAGTTTGAGATTAAGACGTTAAGAACAACTTTAGAATTGAATTTGAGCCTGGATGACGCTCAAAAAGAAAGGATTCGGCAGCTGGATCAGCTAGACGAAATCTGAATGGATGCTTTGCAGAAGATGAAAATCACACAGAAGCAAAGGAAACGGTGGCATGACCACCACATCAAACTGAAGCAGTTCAAAGAAGGAGAATGGGTACTATTGTATGATTCTCGATTCCAGGAAAGGAAGGGAAAGCTTATGCAGAGATGGATGGGACCGTATGAGGTGGTAGAACTCATTAAGAATGGAGTTGTGCATGTTAGAACTATCGACGACAACAATGTTCTATTGACTATCAATGGCCACCGACTGCGTCCCTATAGCACATCCAAAAATGTACTGGTGGGATCCAGAATAGGCATGGGGGAGACCTCATCCCCGTGAATCTGGATCCAAACTCTCAACAAAATAGAACGGTGGGCATGAAAATGCTCACAAAAAAAAAAAATAGTAGATAGGTGTAAATAATTTTCTTACAGCATGTTTTATTTTGTAGGGACGACGCCCGCATGCAAGCTGCAGGCATCCTGGCCATAGGGCCTAACAGGCATGGAATGCATCTAACTGCCCGCATTTTTCTTTTTTTTGTTTGCTTTTTGTAGGTGGAGGAACTGATAGTTCGACGGATAGGCATCTGGGACACCAGGCCTGGTTCGGCTTAGCACCCCGACGCCGGCACTAATAGAATAAAAGCAGGCATGAAGTCAGCCCGAGGAGGCCTGATCACCTTTCTCGATCAAATACGACATGGCTATCGATAAAATAAGGTGCCTTCCTCTTCCAAGAAGGCGCCCTATGTAAATAAGGTGCCTTCCCCTCCAGAAGGTGCCCCTCAATAAGGTGCCTTCAGCCACCAAGAAGGCACTCACTGAAATAAGGCGCCTTCCTCTCCCAGGAAGGTGCCCCATGTGAATAAGGCACCTTCCACTGCTGGAAGATGCCCCATCAAAATAAGAATGTGCTAAAAAAAAAAGAGTAGGGGAGCGCCTTCCTCATCAAGAAGGCGCATCCTAAAAAAAAAAAAATAAATGGAGCACCCTCCTTTTTGGGTGCATGAGCCTCAAGGGCGCCTTCCTTACCCAGGAAGGCACATGCATTTCAAAGCGCCTTCCATACTAGGAAGGCGCATCCGTCCATCAGGCACCTTCCACACTAGGAAGGCACATTTATATAGAAGGGCGCCTTCCTCTCCTAGGAAGGCGCACGTGTCCTTAAGGGCGCCTTCCTCTTCCAGGAAGGTGCATTCATTAAAGGTGCCTTCCCTCATCGAAAGGTGCATCCATGACTATATCGAGAAGGTAGCCCATCAGGCACCTTCCACATCGGGAAGGCACCATAGTAGGCACCTTCCACATCGGGAAGGTACCAAAGTAGGCACCTTTCGTATGCAACCAATGATCAAGTTTCACACGTGCCTCAATCATCATGTGACACATGGCACAAATTTATCTCCAGGAGCACGTAAGTAGAATCCACCCCAATCAAAGCAAATCTCGAAGAATTATGGGGTGAAATCGATGCACGTTCCAACAACAATCAGTTTTTTTGGTTTGTCTTCAACACCTGTCATCAAAGCAACTCAACAACATAATCCGCACCAACAAGGTACCCATCCCCCATAAAGAATCGATGAATCAATGATCCCCATGACACACGAGGCATCCAATCAGGTACACGCATACTCTACTTAGATTTATATGTAATCATTGTTAAAATATGCGAGTACCAAAATATCACCGCCATAAAACAAAAAAATCATACACCCCCATGGCCGATCGTGCCAACGTGTACCTCGAAAGGCATGCCTAGCAAGGATTGGGAGTTAGCTATTCGGCACCCTCCTTATAAGGAAGGTGCCTCCCTGAGAAAGCAAAGAAGAGAAATAGTAGCTTGCAGGAAGGCGCCATGGGAGGTCGATCAAAGAATCATTCGGTAAAAAAGAATGAGCCGAGCAACATAGATGGGATCAAGGGGGTGGTGAGAGCCCAATTTTAGGTAGAGGGATGGCTCGGATACTATGCCCTGGTTAGCCAAAACTAGGATGCAGAGGCAGCAAGGGAGTTTGCTACCTCCTTAAGGGGAGATTCTGCTCAGGTGCGGGGGATGGCAATTCCAGTCACCCTAGAATACATCTCAGAGGTGACTGGCTTACCCCTGACAGGTGAATGTGTGTACAAGAGCGGGACATTGAAATCCTATGCCGAACAACTACTGCCTAGAGAGAATCCATAGATAGATAGAGATGGGCTGATCAAAAGCACCCTCCCTATAAATTTATAAGAGATATTCGAGCAGGTTGCTCGATTCTTCACTTGCATCGAGAAATACACCCACCTGCACGTCCACCATGTGCAATTTTTGAACCACCTAGTGCATGGGAGAAGAATTAACGTGCCCTTCTACCTGGCACAAACCCTTAAGGAAGAAGTGACATGATATCATAAGGGAGCACCTATAGCTTTGGCCCACCATGGGCTCATATCAGCACTGGCCCGCCATGCAGAGGCATAGAGGTAGGACCTTGATGCAGGAGAAGATGGAGGCTAGGCAATGGAAGTTGTCGAGGTAGGGCAAGCAGTAGAAAGCCCTACAATTCAAGTGGTAGGGAGCCCCATAATGCAAGTAGAAGAAAGCCCTACAAGGGAAGTAGGGGATATCGGGCCGCCAATGCTTCCCGAATGCATAGAAGAGAGAGGACACTCCCCTATGCCCAAACATGAAGATACAGGGGCACAACTCACCAAGCGCGATCGAGTCATAGCAGCTATAATTGGCCCCCAGGAGAAAGCGCCTATGGTGACTCCTCCTCTCCTCATAGGAAGAGGAAGAAGACTCGAAGGTCGGGGCTGCAACATAGGCCCTATGAGAATTGATGGGCCAGGACCCATGAGAAAGAGAAACCCCCAGGGGCAATAGTGAGATTGACGTGGCCCTGGAGGAAGCATTAGACTAGCAAACCAACTACTGGATGGCCCAGCAGATGTTGGAGGATTGCCAAAGTAGTCAGAGAGGTGAGCTGGAAGAGCAGGCAAAGAAAATTGCCCACCTCGAGCAGCTGATTCAATAGCTACAAAAATAAAATCAAGAATTGAAGGTAGGGCGAGCAGAAAGGAAGGACGCATCAACCCAGACTGACTGGGTGATGGAGGTTCCGACAAACTCTCCCACTTCCAGAGAGCGAGTAGTCTCTGTGGGAGAGTTCCAATCAGATGCATGATAGAACAACCTAGAGGCAGGGGAATAGTCCTCTATTTTTGGGAGCCAGGAGCGCAAGAGCCCTGTAGAGCCCCCTATTATTGACCTAACCGACTCAGATCAGCCCTCGTAGATAGAGCTAGAACTCAGGGAAGAACCTACTGAACCTACAGGAGAAGAAGCTAAAACATCAGCAGTAGTGGGGACAGCAGAGCAGGTCCCCAACAATGAAAGAATGGCCGCTAGAGAGCCCTCTGACCGAGCTACCATAGTTCCTACATAGGCCACAACCAAAAGGCCTAGGACTACTCGAAAGAAGGCCAAGGAGGCTATCATAGAGCCGAAAGATGATGACTGGGATATGCATCCATTTTTCGATAGGCAAAAAGTGTTTGAACGGCTGCGCAGAGAGGTGAGGGCAGCTAAGCAGGGGAGAAAATCCTCTTCGAGGGTCCGAGGAACCTCTGGCATCAGTATTGATCTAGCACATAAGAGTAAATTTTGGAAAATTTATGGCTCAGCCCTAGGGCGACCCTCAAAAATAAGGAAATGGTTAGAGAGATGGGGGATATTCGGCCCAGATTCGGAGGCTGCAGCTAAGGCCGAGGAAGATCCAAGGCCTGATCCTGAGGAGGCCAGAACATATAAGGCCCAGGTGGTTCATCAAAGGGGAAGTGATTCAGATATCCCCCTTGCGGTTCCTAGGACCGAAGAAACCGACCTATGGTAGGCTGTAGAAGCAACATTTTAGGCAAGGACACCCACAGTAGTCATGTCGGCCCCAATAGCAGCCAGAACAAGGAGAGCAGATCGGAAAAAATCAACAGCAGCAGGAACGTCCAGATACAGGCGATGACCAGAGTGCCTATGGTTTTGATGCCACGAGGGCGTGGCATATGTTAGGCATGGGGGGATGATGAGTCCTAGAATTACCTATATTTTTGTATGAGTCTTAGCAGATATTATGCGGTGATATATTAGGAATTGTATGTTTTTATCAATGATTATGTATTTATTTAATGAGATTATGCGTATTATCTGATTTGTGTGTTTTAGTGTGTTTCTGTGGAGATATTGTTGATTTTGTCAGATTTAATCAGTCGAGGTCTTTTTCATGGACCTGGCACTTTGTTTACTATGGAACTGATGCATAATGGACAGGCGCCTTCCTCTTCCAGGAAGGCGCCAGAAGAAGGTAGGCGCCTTCCCCTTCCAGGAAGGCGCCAATTGAAGATAGGCGCCTTCCTCTTCCAGGAAGGCGCCAATAGAAGGTAGGCGCCTTTCGCAAAGGAAGGCGCCTCTATTTTTGCATGTTGACCAGATCAAACATGATGCGGGTGATAATAAATGGTGCAATTACAACTCCATGCCACACAGGATATTTGTGGGAGTTGTGCCGCCCATGCCAAGTGAAGCATGAGCCAATTACGGAACACGCCAATATTAGGAACAAAGCCAATTTTTGATAGACGACAGCTGAAGCTTACCATATTGCCATCGTCGAGTCTGGAATAGACCGATGGTTGTAACCGAGTTGTAACAGAAGACCTGTGCGTGTGCTATATAAACACACACAGACCTCTCTGAAGATATAGAATATAGAATATAGAACATATAGCAATTGTATAGAAGATATAGAATACACATTGTAATCCTTTGATTGCATAATAAAGTCTACAAGTTCCTAAAGTGTGTTCACATTGGGAGGGATCTACTGGAGCTTGGGCCCACTCCAAGACAGTATTCTTCCCCTTCTTTTCTATGCTTTGTAGATTTCATGCTTTCATAGTTTCATTTCTTGTATTTGTGTTTTATTATTGCAGTAGGTTTGATTATTTCTTAGATGCACGTATGAATGCTTTCTTTCTAAAGATTTAATTGTTCATACGCATTTTATTGAGGAGTGCATGAGAGATTGACAACCTTTTGAACACCCCCAATAGTAGAGTTAGAAGGACTCATCTCAAGGTGGTATTGTGAATGATCCTGTAAGAGATCCTTCGAAAGTTTACGAATCCCTGGTTGATAATTAATGATCGGGCAAGTGACAAAATAGATAGAAAGTTAACCTTGTTTGGCCCGTAATAAATCCTATTGACTTATTCACCCCACTTCGCAATCCATACAATCTAGCTAATTCAATATCGATTGACATAAGCCTTGTTGACATGGGCTAGATTTCTTCCCCACCCTCCTTTTTGGAGTTCATCCTATACGAGGAACTATTAAGGTCTTCTGCCAACTATTCCTCCATCCCCTCCACCTTCACCTTCACATTCAACCAAGGATACCGAGTTTTTTTAGGCAGAGTTAGATAGCGATAAGCAGGAAGATTTGGATGAAATCTTGGATGACATTAATCTGATCCCAATACCACATCAACTTGAGGAATGTTTACATATGTCTATTGAAGATACCATCGAAGTGAACCTTAGTTCAGATCCTGAAATTCCCTAAATTGTCAAGCTTAGAAAAATTGTATCATCCGATGAACAAGAGCAATTCATTGCTCTCCTCAATATGAAGAAAGATGTTTTTGCATGGTCCTATAAGGATATACCTGGCCTTGACCCTAGTCTTGTGGTCTACAACCTCACCTTACATCCTGATGCCAAACCGGTCAAACAAAAGCTTAGGATTATGCATCCTACTGTGGCCCTCATAGTCAAAGAATAAATTCAAAAGCTTCTAGATGTCAATTCCATTGTTCCTATTGACTATCCTGAGTGTCTTTCAAACATGGTACCCGTTCTCAAGCCTAATGGGACAATACACATTTGCAATGATTTTTGAGACCTCAATAAAGCATATCCTAAGGATGACTTTCCTCTTCCAAATATAGATACTCTTGTCGATACCTGTGTTGGCCATGAAATTCTCTCCCTCATGGATGGTTTTTCAGGATACAACCAAATTTGAATAAATCCTGATGACCAACACAAAATAGCATTCACAACACCTTGGAGAATATTTTACTTCAAGGTTATGACCTTTGGTCTCAAAAATGCAGGAGCTACCTATAAAACAACCATGAATTACATATTCCATGAATACATTCATAAGATTATCAAAGACTATGTGGATGATCTCTTGGCCAAATCTAAAACTCGATAAGAGCACATCAATTGTTGGAAAATATTTTTGACCGACTTCTGGAGCATAAGATGAGGTTAAATCCCAAAAAGTGTGTCTGTGGTGTTACCTCATGATAACTTTTATGATTCATTATCTCCAAATGAGGCATTGAAGTGGACCCAAAAAAAGTCAATGCCATAATGGAAATGCCTCCCCCAACGAACATCAAGGAATTGTGTAGTTTACAAGGAAAGATTCAATCAATCAAACATTTTATTGCACAACTTTCTGATAAATGCAAGCCATTCAATCACATTCTACAAAAGGGGGTGTCATTTGTGTGGACATATGAATGTCAACAAGCCTTTGATGACATCAAACGATACCTAACTTCTCCACTAGTCTTAGCTCCTTCTCATCTAGGGGTCCCTTTTTATCTTTATTTTTCAACAATAGACTCTACTTTAGGAACAATGCTTGCATAGAAAAATGAGCAAAATTGAGAGCAAGTTGTTTATTACATTAGTCGAACATTGGTGAGTTATGAAACCCGATACGCTTATGTAGAAAAATTGTTCTTAGCAGTGGTTTTTACCACTAAGAAACTTTGACATTATATTCTTAGCCATACAATTTATGTCATAGCTAGAGAAAATCCTCTGTGTTATATGATGTCTCGCACTTAAAATAACACTTGTACCATTAAATGGATAATACTCCTTACAAAATTTTATCTCGAATTTATCATCCAAAAATCCATTAAAGGTCAAGTTATAGCCGATCAACTTGTAGAAGCTCCACTACCTAGTGATCATCCTTTGATTATAGAGCTCCCAGATGATTCAATATTTTTTGTTACTAAATTAGAAGAAGATGTCATTCCTGAGGAAGACATCAATATCACCTTATTCTTTGATGTATCTAAGTGCGAGAAAGGTCAAGGTGCTAGAGTTATCTTTCATATGCCTCAAGGGGTACCCATCCCTCTATCATTCAAGCTAGAATTTTCATACACAAACAACACCACAGAGTACGAGGCCCTAATATTAGATCTTCAATCAACTATAGCTATGGGAATTAAGCGTATTAGGATATTTGGGGATTCTCAACTAGTTTTCAAACAAGTAATCGAAGAATACCAAAGAAAATAACCTACCATTAAGCTTTATCATGAAGTAGTAATGAAGTTGCACTCAACATTTGAATGGTATGAAATTAATCACTTGCCTCATTCAACTAATATATTTTCAAATGCAATGGCCTCCCTTGGATCATTGATTCCAAAATATAACTTACGAGAGGTACAATCCCTAATAATCTCAACAATATCTAAAGCAAAAATTATCCATGTTGATCCTAAGGATGAAAAAGACATTTAATTTATCCATTCGAAGTCATGTGAGTCTTGTTCAAGACAATTAATAGCCTTTGTAAAATTTGGAACACTTCCATCTGATACATCTCGGTCTGCCAAATGCTCTTTCAAGAAAAAATCAACCTATTTTTTTCTCTTGGGGGACGTGTTGTATAAACATGGTTATGATGGAATCCTTCTTCATTGTCTCAAAACCAGTGAGTCCTAAAGATCCATAACTAAATCCCATGATGGTACTTGTGGTGGTCATTTTAGTGGTATGGTCATTGCAAAGCATCTTATATGCATGGGTTATTAATGGACCACAATGGAATGCAACTGTTGCAACTATGTCAAAAAATGTAACCAATGTCAAGCACACGCCAATTTAACCCGTATACCATCACAAGTTTTACAACCTATACAAAGCCTTTGGCCCTTTTCACAATGGGGCCTAGACCTAATTAGAAAATTTTTACCTCCATCCTTGGGATAACATACATTCATCACAACGTCCACTGAATACTTCATAAAGTGGGTTGAGATCTTTTCTCTAACCAATATGATAGGACCTCAAATTGTGGACTTCATATTTCACCATATCATTTGTTATTTTGGTATTCTCTCCAAAATAATTTTTGATAATGACAAGTCTTTCAAAAACAAGGATGTTTGAGCACTTTGCAAGAAATATAATATCCAACGTAGTTTCTCAACTCCTTATTACCCATAAGAAAATGGATAAGATGAAGCTACCAATAAGACCTTGATTTCTATTCTCAAGAAACTGGTTAACAAAAATCATAGAGATTGGCATACACAAATCCCTTTGGCACTATGGGCTTATCGAACAAGCATCTGAATTCCAACAGAAGCAACACCATTTTCCTTGGTCTATGGATCTGAAGCTATCATTCCTCTTGAGATTGAGATTCCCTCCTTACAAATTTCATTGTAGGAATTCATATATGATGATACTGCTCAACAAGCACGTCTTGACCAAATCACTCTTATCGATGAGAGGTGAGTCAATGCACTAGAACACTTACGAGTTTATCAAGACCACCTCAAGTGTGCTTACAATACCAAATTTCATCTGCATGAATTCCAAGTAGGAGATCTTGTACTTAAAGAGAACTAACAAAACACCAATGCTTTACTGCACCTTCGTAACAAATTCATGGCTAATTGGTTAGGTCCATACATAATTTCCCAAAAATTAGCTAATAGTACATATAGACTTATCGATTTAGAGGGTGTAGAGGAACCCAAACCACTTAATGCTATCCATTTGAAAGTATTTTATTGTTAATATGATTTTTATATGTATATATATACATGGCTAAAAAAAACACACACAAAACAAACAAAAACAAATCATTCACATAGGTATTGCATATATATTGCATTTAAATATAGGTATTTTTACATGTATTTTTCAAATTGCATTTATACATACTATATTTGCATTCATTCCACATGCATTCAATTGCATTTTACATACCACATGCATTTCCATACACTCTTGCAGTTTACAAATTGCATTCATCCAATCCCACTTTCAATGATCTTTTATAGTTGTGATGATATGGCCAAAATAAAAAAGTCAGGGTTCCACAACTGGGGGTACCTATTTGGGACATTTATGCAATCTCCTCCAATAGGATAAGACAAAAAATTCATTTGTCACAAATTATAAACCCTAAATTTTCATTCACTCAGCAACTATTAGTGTGTCTAGCAGCCTCCAAAAAGATATCCAATTTTCTTTAGGACCAAAAACACTTTTTCTCACATTAAGAAAATCTTGAGTATTGTCAATTGATTTCAAAAACAATCTTGCACCAACCACACTTTTTCACATCTTAAAAATATTTTGAGTCAAAGAGGGATAACACCATACTTAGGTAGCACCTTGAAGTGAAAAGGGTATTCCTCGCTTGTCCTATTATGCAACATAGTCCAAAATAAAAAATAGTAGTTTTTACCACTATCATAGTTGCTCTCCAAATATAAACACAAAATTATAGAGTAGTAAGGATAGGGTCACATTCTCATCACACTTAGATTGAGAATTTGATTCCCCAAAGCTCTACCCAAAGTTAAAAATTCCCACGCACACACCATAGATCCCTAAAGCTGCAAGGATCGTACTACATTTCCCTTAGAAAGTTATGTAGTCATCCCCAAGGTCTAAAAATCAGATTATTGGACTATGGAGTGAGTCTCCATCGGGGCTATAGACGCTTGAATGGTAGTGGAGTAAGCTCATGCAGGGTTACATGTCTCTCTTCCAAAAAGTGAGACCTTTTACCACACATACGAGCAAGCTAGCTTCTTGGTCCATTCCATAACAGGTCATATCCAAATTACTCATAATGGATTAATGAACTTCACATGCACACACACTTGTTATTGGTTGTCTAGGGTCATTGTCATGCTCAATATTTGGTACATAAACTTCACTTGCACACATCTTGATCCTAAAGAAAGTTAGACAACCTTCAGTGAGTTTGGTTGATAGCACTAGTCTATTTGAGTCTTTGAAAATCGTGTAGTACTCCATATATTCTTTCATATCAAAATCCATATCTTCTTCCATATCAACATCCATGTATTCATCATGGATCAACCCGCCTAATGCCACCAAGCTGGGTACCCCCGATTGCAAAAAAATGAACAAAAATGGCCAACAAAATTCTAAACTAAAAAGGATCATTATAACATCATGCATTCCTCTCATATAGTTAGCATTCATATACATGCCATTTTGCTTGCATTAATCATCCATATAAACACCATTCATATACATGCATTACTCTCATATAGTTAGCATTCACATACATGCCATTTTGCTTGCATTAATCATCCATAACACTATGCATACACATCATGGTTAGCTTGCATTAATCATCCATAAAACATCCATAAGACATGCATAAAACCATTTTCATAAAACATGCATTGCATACACATAAAAGCATTAACACAAGAGATAACACAAATATAAAAATCCATGTATATATATATCAAAAATATCATATGTACAATGAATGCCACAAAGTCTACAATGGAGAACCAAATATCATATATATAAGTGCATCTAAGCACTAAGCTAATGTCTGAGTAGACCCCTGAGACCTAGCAGGAGCCCTAGACCTAGAATTTTGCATAGATGTTGTATGCCTCGATGCCTCAGTCCTAGAGGATGAAGGATGATTTGGCAAATGAATGTGGTTAGCCATGCACAAATTCTCCAAGGAGTGAGCATAGGCCTCACTAGCACGTAATCATTGTATGTCAATCTGATGATGCCACTCTCTTACCAAAATCTTTGCCCGAAGCCTTGTGATTGTCTCTTAATCACTAGCCCCATCTGTCACCCACTCTACCTAAATCCAAGCTATAGTATCCAAGACCTCCCTATGAGACTCAAGAGTAGTCTCTTGCTCCTCATGAAGCTGCTCTACCTCAGCCCATAGCCTAGATATCTTAGAGATCTCCCCCATCTCCTCATCATCCTCCCCATCCTTATTTGGAACCTCCACCTTAGGAGTCTACTGGGCTGCTCCCCTTGACCACCTCTGACTCATCGATCATTGAGGCTTGGTCCTCTTCAGAGTTTTTCTCGACCCCATAGCTTCCACATTACCACTCATCACCTTTGGTACCCATACTAGTTGGGAACCAAACCAAGTTACATACTTTGAAATTGCCTTGACATCACCTACATCAGGGAATCCAATCACTCATCATCTCCCAACTAAACCCATCAGGGCTCTGCACAAGGAATCCCCACCTCATCCCATCGATGTTGGTACAACACCAGCTCATATAGAACATCCTAAGGTAAGTCAAATTGCCTCAACACCCATGAGTATTGGAAGTACTTCATCTCCTCATACCTTATTCCAACCAACCACCGAGCCTACCTCACCCAATGTAACTATTCCTCATCACCATCCCACTAGACTCCTTGCCATGGCCTCCATATCATGTCAGCCTGAGTCAACCCTGACCACATATCTTGATACCACTGGCTGGTATGCACCTCTCAACTCGGTTGCACCTCCTCTGCCACTACCCATCGCCTAGCATAGGACTCATCCATCTGCCATGCTTGGCAAGACAACCCCTTTGGTTGAGCCACACTAAAGTGCTCCCATGCCCAACACTGTAGGAGGAAGCTACACCTAATCCCCTTCCTCCCTCTCCTTGTCACCTCATAAAGCTCCCAGTATAGCTATACCAATAACGTAGGAGCCCATGCATATCCCCTTGGGTTGGTGATTAGGTCATTCACCAATCCCAATAGGTTCCAAGGAAACCTACAACCAGTGCTATTAGGTAGCACTATGTTTGCTAACATGAACATGATCAAGGCTAGGAGTGCATCCAACTCCTTTGCCTTGTACATGCTCATATAGCATATACCTCCATCCCCCATTCGTGCCTCCCACCATCGCTCCCCAAACATCTTCTCCATCTCCACCTTATTTTTGTGTCCAACCGTCACCTTCTCACCCTCTACTAGCACCTTGAGGATGTGGTATACATCCTCAAGGGTGACAGTAGCCTCCTCGATCGGTAGTTGGAATGTTCCCCTATCAAAATCCCATCTCTCTATCAATGATGACAGATACCCCGCATCTACCCTCACAACATCGAACCTAGCCACCCCCTCCAAACCCACCTTCTCTAAAATCTCCTAATCCCCATCCATGAGCTTCTTTCTCATACTAAAAATAAGAGGAGAAAAGTGATGTCGAGGCTCTATATCCCTCAACTACATCAACAAACATTTTTTTTTTATTAATATTATTCCAAAATAATAAAAATAAAAATAAAGTTTTGCACAAAAAAAAGTGTTTTTAAGCATTATCGAGGAAAATTGTGCCTCAAAACCACCAGAAGAATTCAATCCCTCTGTCACCATAGCTTCCATTCAGATTTCCACTAGCCTCACTTAGCTCATCAATCCACTCCACTCCTCAAGTGTAGCTTCACAAACTCTCAAACGCATAAATGAGCCTCAAAATCCAATATGAAAGCTATTTATAGCTTAACCTAGCACATTCATGCAGAGGCCTATGCCTGAAGTCCGTAAGCTCACATGGGCAACTGCAAGCACGCTCAGGCACTTTGGGGCACCTGTAGAATGCTCCAGGTGCAGACGAGCACTTGGTGCCAAAAGGACATAAAGATAAAATCGACCAAAATAGTAGCTTACCTCCTCCAAAATTCATCAAATTTCATCCACATATCATTCACCTCATAAAATCATATTTTGTGAAAACAAAAATCATTTTGCATACATATTTTTTGAGGATGAACTAAATATTTAAAATGCACAAATCGAGGTACAAAACACATCAACCAAATCCAAATTTTCACAAAACTAACACTTGCATTTTCTAAATCATATTCTTCATTATTCCACAAAATTTCATGAAAACTGGAGTTGATTTGACCATGGAATCACTGGTTACCATTTAAAAATTGGAAAAATGAACCACTAAACAAGTACAAAAATTCAAAATCAACATCCATATCTTCTTCCATATCAACATCCATATCTTCTTCAATATCAACATCCATATCTTCTTCCATATCAACATCCTTATCTTCATCATGGATTAAAACTTTACATTTCACAAAATCACCACATTTCTTCATCCAACATTCTTCCATCACCATCTTTCAATCAATCAGTCATCAATCATCACATTTACCAAGTTCAAGTGTGTCTAATTTCAAGTGAATGTTGTATATAGTGGTTTGTTATATATATTTGGTGATTGCAACGATTTGCATCCATGTAATTCGGTAAAATGAAAAAATTACCATGATAACACTTGGTCATAATCATCATCACATATCTCATTGTTCGAGAACACAATAACATTTTGTACCTCACATTATAAGTGAAACCTTACCAAGAACAATTTGCTCAAAAGCAGCCATTGATGTCCTTTTCCATGAGGCATGAAAACATGGATAATTACTATCACAATCACTCATTTGACCATAGTCACAAGACAGGTAAGCTTGGTAGGTTGATTGGTTCCAGGGAGGAATTATGCGAAGATTTTTCCACAGTCACTACCCAGCCCTACGTTGACTTTGTCATCCTACATCTTCATAACTTGCATACTCAATGATGCCAATAAGGCATTTTCTTCAACAACATTGAATCACCCCAAATTTGGGGTAACCACATTTGATTTTGATCCTCCCACAATGGGATACATTTTACATGATCATGACATCTACATTTGATACAACCCCCTTCCCACTATTGGGGGAAAAATAGTATCACATTTTACATCATTCATATCGTCTACAATCACAAGGTATTTTAAACCAACCCCCTTTCCACCGTTGGGGTAAAATTGGTATCACATTTTACATCATTCATATCGTTCAAAATCGTATCGTATTTTACATCATGCATATCATCTACACTCACATTACATTTCTCATCAACCCCCTTTCCACCATTGGGGCAAAAACAATATAAATCATTCATCATTTGCACAAAATTTTCAATTGGCTCGTGATATGCATTCACAACTCATTCACCAATTGAGGGGGTAAGCTACGCAAATTTCAAAATTCTTTATTCTTTTGTCTTCAACATTGGTTGCTCAAAATCCAATAAGAGAGAGAAGCTACTTCTGCGCCCATAGCCCAACCAGGTATCTCCTATTTTTTTACACCATATTGTGTTTCACGCAACATGGTACAAAAAGGGACATCTATAGAAACCAAATCCTAGCCATTTTTCCTTCATCCTATCCATTCCACCATCCACTTATCTTCCATAC
Source organism: Wollemia nobilis (assembly GCA_028583015.1). Taxonomy (NCBI): domain Eukaryota; kingdom Viridiplantae; phylum Streptophyta; class Pinopsida; order Araucariales; family Araucariaceae; genus Wollemia; species Wollemia nobilis. The sequence goes on along the minus strand of JAQPPZ010000220.1, from coordinate 716,900 downwards.
ACCTTTCCCACCACCCAATTAACCATTCCATGCCTTTCCTGCCTTCCAAAGGCCCACTTTAGCCCTTTCCTGCCACTTTTCAATCCACTTGGGTTTTATTTTATATTATTTATATTTAAATATAATATTTTATATTATATTTTAATATATTTATTATAAAATATATATTTATAAACCCAATTAACCCCGGCCATCTAATTTAATCTAATCTTAGCCATTCATCTTCATTAATCTGTGTCACACTTAAAGTATTATCTTAGCCTTTGGGTTTGATTTAATATTAGACACATGATCAAAAGTGTTAAGCTAAAACTCTAAGAATACCCTAGGCTTGATTATAAGTAGGAGCATTCTCAATTCTCAACCCCTGGAATGTTTTATGCCCTATAAAAATTAATAGAAGATCTATTTGATGAATTACTAAAGGAGTCTTGAAGAATTCTGAGGCCATTGCACCCTGAAGATCCACCCACCATCAAATCCCTAGCCGTCCTTAGGATTTCTCCATTCCAGCAACTTCCCTAGCCATTTTCTATCATCGTTGCCATATCCCATCCATCTCATCCTTCGCACCATCGTGATCTGCTTCTGCGGATCACATCCTATCCCACAGGCACCTTCCAGAGCTTGCCAAGATTGCTACAGATCTTACCATGCATCCACCAGAGCTTGCCAAGCACCCACTAGAGCTTGTCAGGAACCCACTAGAGCCTTCCATATCCTACAGGCTCACTTCAGAGCCTGCCAAATGCCTGCCAGAGCTTGTCGTCATCATCAACATGAATCAAAACCTACTACATCAAATCAACAGGTGTCATTAGGGAACCCTACCACCAAATATGCAATGAAGCAACGAATCATCATCAAAAAGCAAGTTAAATTTGTATTTTTTTATTATTTGGTATTATTTATTTCTACACATTCTGCTTACATAGATCTAGGGTTTTAGTCTGCATTTCTGGGGGTTCATACTGTGGAACCCTCATTTTTTTTACTAACAACTTTATTATTTGTTGTGTGTGTAGGGTTGGATAGCAATAATCAAGAAATCTTGGATAGCTACTGAAGCTATAGTGGCTCAGAAAAGGATATCACAAAGACCACTCACTCTGTTAGGAGCAAAGCACATTGAATACACTCATTTTTTGTAGCTAGGGTTTCGAAGAACTCTAAAAATTGTAATTACTATATCAAAGCAATTCTGTTAGATAGAATAATTGTAACAAGGAGTTTCTCAACTCCCCCCATTATTGAATAAAATATCATTTTGTACAATTATTGTCTTTCTAGAATTCCTTATTTTATATCTGTTATAGTGTCATGTTTTTGTCTCTTCAAAATCGTCCCAGTTGTAGACCGAGCACGGCTTCGTGTAGTGGTCATTCCTTATGAATTATCTCGTATGTAAATTTTTAAGAAACATACAAAGTATACAAAAATGATTCTCTTTTAAAATATTTTTGTGTTTCTTAAAAATTTATCTTGTGTGTTATGGTTTGTTGGAAATCCAATTTTGCTCTTATCATGTTTGAAAATTGTTGATGTTACTCTCAAGTTGTTTAAGGATTTTACCTATACGCTTGCATACACATACCCAGTTATGACATATAAATAGTGTCTCATCGGACTATGGATATGAATCCTATAATCAATAGGGGGATATAAGTCCTACCAATCCTCACCCAATTTGTCAGGGGCAGCGGTATACCTTCTAAACAATAGTACACGCTATTTTCTCAAGCTTTGATGGATCTTGGATCGACCTTGGCCACGGATGGGTTTGCAAAAATATCAATATGCAAGCCAACCAAGTGGTGATGAAGTCCACTATGGTCTTTATTAGTTGGTTGAATATGAAAGCCCAACTCAACTGATGTTTACACTTGAAACATGGTGTGTGAATTATTCATTTTATTTCAAGCATAAAGTAAAAATGAATCAAATAACATATGATGATCAGTCAACTACATGAAATTAAAATATGGTTTAAATTTAGAAATTTATACATGTAATAGATGTTTGAGGTTTAGAAAATGCAGATGCAACTAGAATGAGTCAGCCTTTAAGTAGGCTCCAAATCAAGCAAACCATACAAATAGTTTAACAGTGGTCACTTCTATGAATAGCAGTTAACAGTCTTAGCCATTGTACACAGGAGCAATTAGATTCTTAGTCATTGGATTCTAGGGTAGCTGACAGCAAAGGCCATTGTTCCCAGCAGTAGCTAGCAATAAATACTAGAGAACTAAAAATATTTCTTCAAAATTTCTCTATGTGATCTGATTAATGCTATTTTGAGATATTTTCAAAAAAATAGTAAAATAACATTTTATGACCACTTACAAGGGTAGCCTTAGTTCAAATAAAATGCTACCATTATGACTTGTGTTTTTCCCATAGTCGTTGATGATCAGGGTGGCTATGGCACTAGTCATTGGTGTCAATGGCAATGTTGACTATTAGCCACTATCGCTCAGAGCGGATGTACCTGCAATGAGAAAAACAACAAAAAAAAAGTTAGAAATAAAAAATGGGAAAGTTTTGCACGTGATCGTCACTAAAAAATACTAAAAATCTAACATCTAAGGTAATATGTAATCAAATTAACAAGATACAAAATGTAATCAATGCAAAGAGAAATAAACGAAATGAATGGTCCCCATATTTATTTATATTTGTAAAATATTCTTTACATCAACGTTACAAGATATCCCTCTGAGGGATTAACCAATTTGATACATATTACAATCCATAATTCATATGGTATGTGTTGTTAATAGATCTTTAGAATCCCCACAAACTAATTATAGGAGGGATTACTTTGATGACCTCTACTTTAGGATGCTATTGAGGATGATCTTGAAGATATTATGCTCTTGATAAGGCCTGAACCTACACACAAGGAAACATATAAAACATCAATAGCAAGAGTCTAACCTCTCAATATGAGGCCATTTCATGATTATTGTAAAATTTGAAAGAAAAGCATAAATATATGTAAATATACATGAAAATTTGAAATAAAATGCAGAATGAATGCGTAAGACTGAAAGTAAAGCAACTAATCTATGTTAGTAAAATCAAGTAAATGCAACTATGATTAATTCTACTAGCTAAAATAGAGAAAAAAATACATCAGATCATAGTCGTTGATGCTCAAAGCAGTCTACTCTATTATCTGCTATCAACATAGACAACGGTGCCTACGAGATGATGTTAAAAATAGCAATTGTAAAACAGATATTCTTCTCTTCGTGTTCTAGCCTAGTGATGATCAATTCTTCTGTTAAATGGATTAACATTATTGGTGTCTACTTAAAAAATGACTTAGAGTAGGAATTAGCTCAACTTCGTGGTGAATTTGCAATTTGAACAATGGTGGAAGTTACTCTTCAAACTTTGGTAGTCTCCATGAATGTAGGTGATAGCTCCATAGCATAATTTTGGTAGCACTGTCTTACTTGTGAGAGATTGTACTCTTTGATTGCAAAGTGGTAGCACTTCGTTACACTAAAAGCTCATCAATTTTCCAGGATTTGGTTGTAAATTTTAGGCCTTAAGTAGACTTCTAAATTCCTTATTCTAGCTTCCCCAGGAAGCCAAGAACAATATTTGATTGGGCTAGGGTCATTGAGGCGAAGCTTCTGGAGGCTTTTATTTGTCAAAACCATTGTAAATTTGTTGGATGCAACTGATTTTACTCTACTCAGGGGCCCAAATTTGTTACAAGGTTAGCCACTATCGATAGGCATGGCTATGGATCTAGCCCCTATCACCATAAATAGCTTCCCACAGTCACTCTAATAGTCAACAATGATGGAGGTCATCACTGATTTCATAAATAACTATGTCTAAACATGAGTATCCTGCCCTAATTGAGTGGTTAAAACCACTTTTGGGTATTGGAAAGGTCCAATATCAATCATATGAACTAAAGAGATGTCCATATGATTAGCCTCCTCAAAATTATGTATTTTAGGTGTCTACACCTTCCTATTTCTTTATCTCTCTCTTATTTCTCTCTTTCTTCTGGTTATCTTGCATTGTTGTATGGTCATGCTTCGAGCAACTATATACCTATGCTAGATTCCCCTTATATTTTCTTCTTCTCCCTTCTATTTTGCATCATTGTATGATCATGCTTTGAGTGGCTACATACCTATGCTAATTCTATATTTTCTTATTCTTCTTCTCATCTTCCTCCTTTATTTATTTCCTTCAGTTTTCTCCATTTCTCTTCCTTCATTTTCACTTTCTCCACCATCTCTCTTAGCTTCCCACTTCCCTTGTTATGGATGATTGCATACATCTTCTTAGTTGCATCCATCCCTTGCATTTTTTACACCTTCCCCACTCTAGTGCAACCATAACTAGTGTTCCTTCTTCTCATCATTTCTTTACATGTACATTTCTTTCACAATAACTTCCAATCTCATCTTGTTGAGTTTCTATTGAAACAAAATCTGCCTTTGGTTAATAGTGTTGCGCCTTAGACTTTACCAACATTGAATAGACAGACCTTGCTTGAGATCATCTGTCTAACTCTAGAGAAGGCTGGTTCCTTTGAGATTTTTAGAGAAAAGGAAAACAAGAGATAAGGGAAATATAGCCAAATCTAGAACTTTTCTCATGGTACAAATTGGAAAACAACTAAAAAATGATGATGTAGATTACTATCTTTAGAGTTTCTTTATATATTCCTATAGAAAACATGAATTATTGAGTGCGATTTTAAATGTTCGTATAAATACATGTAAATATCTTTAATATTCAACTCTAGAAATAAGGTTTATACATGCACAATTTAGATTTCATAACAGATACATTATAAAGCTAAAAATGAATAAAAGTTAAAAACCAGATACATACACTCGCATACAGAATTTCAGAAGCCAGGGGAAGAATATCTCTTATTGCTTGTAATCCAATAACATGTACATCAAGTCTATAAACATCCAAGAGCCGACCCTTTTCATGATCGACTCACTCCTATTTATACCCTAAAAATAGTATCTTCTACTATGTACATTTAATTTCCTCAATCAATTACAACTAATTATCTACAGTTTCTAGGAATATACAACAAATTTCTTGTAGATTAGATAGATTTCCTTCTGGCTAAATTTAGATGAGTCTGTTATTCTGCAATCATTCAGCGGACCTGCCATGTTATAATCAACAGACCATTCTTCAGAAATCAGCACATGATGTCAGTGCATGCCCCAGTTGCCAAAAATACACTCTTGTTTCTCTGCTTGTCTGCCCTTCTTGAGTTGCAAAAATGCAACATGTCATGAAATTGCGACATTTCTATGTCTTCAGCCTGATTCTTCTTTTTGCACCGCAAAAATTGACCATGTCATGAAATCGCGACACTTCCACCTCCTTAGCTCTTTGTCTTGGTTTTGACCGTGAAAACGCGACATGTCACGAAATCGCAACACTTCCACCTCCTTGCTCTCTCTTGTTGCTTTTGGCGGTGAAAAAGGGACATGTCGTGAAATCTCGACACTTTTCGTATCTTTAGCAGTTTTGTTATTCTTCTAGCGAAAATAAGTCATGTCGCAAAATCGTGAAATTATCCCTGACTTCTACCCTTTTATTGATGGACTTGGCAAAAATGGGCAACGTCGTGACTTTTTCCTCTGCTTTCCCTCTTCGTTGTTTTTTGCCGTGAAAACTCGACATGTCGTAAAATCATGACACTTTTCTTCCTTAGTGTATTTTGATTTTTATTTGTTCCTTAGCATATGGGCTACTTCGGTCTTCTTTGAAAATATGCAAAAAAGGTGCATCAACCGTTTTTTGCAGTTAGTCACTTTTTGACTAACATTCTTTGTGCCTTCCGGGGGATTTTTTGCTCACAAAAATAAATAGAAACCAGGCCTTCATCCATTGGGAAACGGAGTCACCAACACAGTTGCGAAAAGTAAAATTTCAAGTGAAAAAGCAAAGATAAAAGAAAAAGAATGCACTTTGGAATATAAGTGATCTTTACCTTATCAAAAAAAATTTCTACCGCTTAGTGACTTAACTTTTTTTTGAGGAACATAAAATATTCAATTCTGAGATCTGGTCCCAACTCTGGCTACTAGTTTCTGACCCTGATGTTTAGATCTTCTGATTTTGTCCATTGCTGTAATTACCTCTTGATAAGTTTTGCAAACTCGATTCCAGTCTTCATCTTCTAAATCAAAAGAATCAATGAAAAGTTGATATACATACTGCAACTCCTCCACTTTATCATAAGAAATGATCTTTTACCTTAAAATTAGTTCTTGTAAATAGGCTTTAATCTATGTCAGCCTCTGGATCATCTCCATGACCTGTGTTTCTTCTATAGGTTCCTGCCAGCCGTCTATGTTTGTTTCATCCTCAACAAAAGCTTTTATTGATGCTGAAAGGACCTCTTCATTCAACACTTTTGAACCATCATCCCAGAGGTAAGGAAGCCCATTATGGATAGCCAAATCAAGGGTTTGGAGCAACCCTTTTGCTTCACCTTCAAGCTCCTGCAGAAACTTATTTCCTTGTGCTATCAATTTAAACTTTCTAAAGAAGTTCTTTTCTGTGATTTTAGCTTGAGACCAGGCTTCACTTCTAAGCTTGGATTCCATTCTTCCTGGCATATTTTCTGCCAAAATCTAAATTTTAGTAGCTGCATCTTATCTTTTTAATAAAAATGCTTCGGCAGCTTCAAATTCTTGTTTTACTACTTCAGTAGTTTCCTTTACTTTACCTAAATACAATAATAAAGGTCTAGCCTTTAATACTAAAGATAACAAATCTTTTAACAATTCTTTCCTCATTTTCTTTACTTTATCTTTTGAAAATATGGAAGGAGCATTTTGTTGTTCTACCAACTGTTGCTATAGCTATTGTACCTATGTATTCAATGCCTGAATCTAAGCTTCTGCCACACTCAAATTTTCTTTACATTTTGCCACTTCACTGGCAGCAGCACTGAATTTACCCTCCCATTTTTTAGCTTCCAGAGTAAGAGCCTTCTCTGCTATTTTTTGTTCTTTCACCACAGCCTCTAATTCTTTCCTCTTCTCCTTTTCCTTTAAAAAAATTTCTTGATAATGTCCTCCATGTAAGTATATGGTCCCAAAATGTGCTTGGGCTTTCACCCACTCATATTGCATAGGTAGTTGAGATATATCTTCATTTATCTCTTCTGCTTGGTAATCTTCCATAGTCATTTCTCCCTTTGATTTCTTAGTAATAGGAGTTAACTTCAACTTCTTCCTTTGCATACTAGCTGGGTCTAAAGCAATGATTTCTCTTACAGTAGCCGATGCTTTAGGATCCTCAGCTGAATGTGAAGTCCACCAATCTAAAGCATTCTTGCTTACTTTTTTTAGATTTTCAATCTTGGCCATGGTGGAGTGTGACTCAGTCCCTTGAGAAGTTGTAACTCCAGCCGTCGGGATGTCAATGTTGGGGAGAAAAGGAATGGGAGCAACTATGGATCCAACATTTAGCATATTCTAGGAAGATGTTGCCATTTCTGGGAGAACAAGGTAATTTTTTGGCAAGAACATTATACTTTTGTTGATTTTAGAAAAGGAGGGAGAATTACAATGGGAATGAGTAGGAGAATGAGAAGAAGAAAGTAAAGAAAACATACTTGTTTCTAGCTGGATTTGCTATTGGTGTTCTTCTTCTTCTTCATGTTCACTGACGATCATTTCTTCACTCTGTGCTTTGTCTTTATCAGGAGTTTTATTTCCCTCATCACTTTTGTCCAAGTTTATAACATGTTTCTCCTGCTGCTGTCCTACCGTTAGGATTTCTTTTTTAATAAAAATTTGTTTTTTATTTTCACTATTTTGGCTCTCTTGAGCCAAACTGGGTGGGCCACGTGAGACTTCTTTCTATGAATTTTCATGCTCAACTTCCTGAGCATTAGCATCAGTGTTTTCTTCAGTTATATGGTCTTGTTCACCTTCTTGAGTCCTTTTCCCTGAGTTGTCTTCTGTATCTTGAGGCTCTTGACCACTAGAAGAAGTTTGAATAATATTCTTGTCTTTTCTTCTATCAGCCATCATTTTCAATTTTCTCATTCTTTCTGCTATGGGTTCATCATATTATGTACCTGAGTCCGAAGGTGGAATGAATTTTACAATGCTTGAGGAATGATGTCTTGATGTCAAAGTATCTACCCCAAGTGCTAGACGTTCCTCTATTTTTGTTACTAGAATAGGTTCAAATCTCCCCTGTCCTTCTTTGCCCAGCCCTTTTCCATCATAACCCATTTTCAACATCATCTGGGCGGTCTTTGAACTATAAGTCTTTCCTTGCTCTTCAGTAAAAACCTCTTCTATTGATCTTTTCCTAGATGTCCTAGGTTTGGTCTGAACAAGGGGAAGATTCTAAGCCTCTGCAATTTCTTTTCCTTTACCAGCTTCAGGTTGCTGGGATTCCTTAGGTGGCTATGATACTTCAGGTTGTTGAGATACTTCAGGAGTAGAAGAACAAATACCTCCTATGCTTGGAGGAATTCTAACAGGTAAACTTCCTCCCCAAGAGTCATGGTTTTCATTATATCAAGGTTTGAAAATATTGTCATTTTTGGTGGGGTATCTCGATGAAATCAAATTTTTTTGGACTCTCATTACCCACCATTCTCAAATTTTAGCCATATCCCAATCTGGCTTATTCTTATGAATCCTGGTGATTTTACCTTTCGTCAATTGATGAGCTTTTATATTTTTTGGGTCAAACTGAACAATTACTTCGTAAAAATCATGCCAAGGAGGCAAAGGCTCCATATTTTCTATGTGCCACTCCATGGGTTCATCTTCTATGTTATTTCTATTTTCTTCAACATCATCTCTGACTTTAACATGAAATTATTTAATCCATGTTTTATTCAAAATGGATTGTCTCTCAGCAAATCTGTTCATAGGATCATATTTCCATCTTTGCGAAATCTCAATAAGCCCCAATTTTCTCAAATATTCTGCTATTTGTTCATTTTACCCCTTTCTTGAAATAGCAATTCCTTTAAAACTAAAAGGTATATTACAGGTACCGGTTTTCCCAATTCCAGTCCTGAATTTGACATTAATGCTTTATGTTTGCCTAACATATTCTAAGGCAAAGACTCTATCAGTCACATAATGAGGAAGTAAAAAGGGTTTGTCTGTAAACCCATACAATCTGATGCATACTCCTTATGTTAGAATAAACCAATCCCCCTCCTCTGCAAACTTGGTTTGCAATACCTTTTCCGCTTTGGGGGTCAATCTTGTTATTTGTCCATATATGATTTTTAGTGCAGGGCCCAAAAATTCCCTATTGAAATCATAATATGACTCGGATTTGTATAACACATTGGTCCATTCATACACTGGTAAGATTTCTCCCTTCTCATTCTTATCATTTTTTGAAATGAAAGCTAACTCTTGAGACATAAAGTAAAAGAATAACCACACCAAATATGAAGTGTATCTGAATGAAAATTGGGTTCCAGCCTTCAATGCCACCAAACCCTCATGAATTTTTGCACTTAAAAACTCAGGCCAGTCAAAGAAAATAGGTTTGACACTCCTGCTCATAACAACCGAATCGTACATTCTAGGGTTCGACAAATATTCTACCACAACCACCTGCCACTTTTGAACCTTTTCATCATTTTTTATTCCAGCAATCATGGCCAGGATGGAATATAGTTAGGATTTTTAAATTCAATTGGGGGTTCTGGTGGATTTACCCCTTCTGGAAGATCTTTTATCTGAGTGGCTAGGAAACCCTTCACGTTTTTGTACGATCCAAAATATGTAGCCTATTCTAAGGGGTCAAAATTCTTAGGTTCTAAGAAAGGGACATGGCCCACAGCAAAAGCAGAAATAAAAGCATCTTTGGACAGAGAAAACAAAACCTTCCCTGAAAAATTTGTAACCTTTCTCTCCTTTTCATCATAGAAATTTGCAATTGCCCTTACCAATTTTGGGCAGGGATGAACAGGAATATATACATACCAGTACAAGAAAGAATGGTATGCAAACGTTGAAGGAGAAGACATAGAAACCCCAGTCACTACCCAATTCTTTATATTGCTCTGAATCTCCGTCGGGTCCTTCCATGTTATTATTGTATCTGCAATTCGGGAGTCTCTATTAATAAAACCAACGCTATTCTCCTCCCTTATTTTTACTACTACAGTAGTCGGGGGTGATGAGGTAGATGCTACCTGGTTCTTCGCCTTCTTAGGGGCCATTATGAATTATCAGGTACACAGACTTTGAACTTCTTCTGATTGCTTCACAACTCCTTCCTCACTATGCTATAGTGTGGTGGTATAAAAGTGGCTGGCAAGATTTGTGGCTTTTCAAGTGTTACAGATATAGTTCCTCACTTCTTTTTCTTCTTCAGGAGTTTCAAAAAGTTTGCAAATGGCGAAATGCCTTTCCAAATCCTTGAATTTAATTTTATGACATGCAAAATTAATGCATTAAATGACGGTTGGTCAATTTGATTCGTCCATATTTCTTTGGTTTTCGTTCTAGCCACCTTCCTTAGGAAAATCCTAAAAATGCTTGCTGGCTCATTAAAAACCCACTTGGGGACTGGGAATTATCCCATGCCAAAAAATATGCTACCTGACAGATTAATTATCTTCTTCCACTGAACCCCGGGCACGTGGTTTCTTAGAAAAATTCGGTGGTGGATCTTTAGAAATATTTCGAGAAGCACACATAACATATTTCAAAACATTCTTTTACTCATTCTCTCTTGCCGACTCTCAGGCGACCACGCGACAACTCCGGATTTGAAAATGCAAAATAACAAGGGCGGACTTTTCCCTCCAGATTTTATTCAAAATGTCAGACTCTAATAATCCTCAAAAATGGTTCTTATTAGGCCACGAAAAGGGAATATTTACAAAAATAAAAACTTATAATATACTGTACATATAATGGTGATATGTCCCTTTTACTAGAAATATAATTTTAGGTGAAATGCATTCACCGTGATGGGTAGAACCCATCCATCTTGATCTTTTAACTGGAAGGCATTGAATTGCTTTTATAAAATAATTTCAAATGGCCCCTCCCATAATGCATCAAAATTGTCATGATGTCCTGGTTTTGCTTTCTTGACATTCCATTTTAACACCAGGTCACCTGTTTTGAATTTCCTGAAAGTGGTTTTCTTATCGAACCACCTGGTTGTTTTTAACATATGTTTTTGATGATGATTGTAGGCCTGTTCCCTAGATTCTTCTAGCTGTAGAAGTTGCATCATTCGGGCATCCATTGGATGGCCTTCATCTTCATTAACTTGGTTTAGCAATTTCAACGCAGGTATCTCCATATGAATCGACAAAATAGCCTCTTTGCCATAAACCAAAGCATATGGTGATGTATTGATTGATTTCTTGATTGAAATTTTGTCGACCCACAGGGCCTGATTCAGGAGTGAGTGTCAGTTCTTCTTATTATCCTCTAATATTCTTTTCAGGATTCTTAAAATATTCTTATTAGTAGACTCGGCTAATCCATTACCTTGTGGGTAATAATTAGAGGAATTTTTCAGGTAAATTCCATATTGACTGGAAAATTCTATCATCTTTGCACTAGATCCGTTGTCTGTAATCAAAGAGTCTGGTATGTCAAACCTTGTGATTAGACTCTCAAAAAATTCTATCACCACTTTCGAATCAACTTTCTTTGTGGGTACTAATTCTACCCACTTAGTGAAGTAGTCTGTGGAAGTGAGAATGTATTTGTGGCTTGATGATGAATTTGGCTCTATTATACCTATGAAATCTAACCCCCACTATCGAAACAGTTCCTCGACTTGAATATCTTTTAAGGTCATAGGCGCATTCTTGTTCCTCCCCACATACCTCTAACACTGTTCGCACCTATGGGTCACTTTGTATGCATCTAGGAAGATGGAAGGCCAATAACATCCAGCTCTAAGGATCTTCAAAGCTGTGGTTTGGCCTGCATAATGTCCCCCTGAGAGACCCCCATGAAATTCATCTAACACTTTTTGCTTTTCATTATCGGGAATGCATTTCAACAATACACCATCGATATTAACCCTGTACAACCCTTTTGTTCGAAGGGTATATTTTAATGCTTGGGTTTTGAATCTCCTTCTCTAGGAAGCATTCATATCTTCAAGGCATGACCTAGTCTGAAAGTACCTCACAAAGTCGTCGATCCAACCTGAACTTGCTCTGTATTGATGTTGCTCAGTGTTTGCCATGACGGGGTGGCTCTCCCCATATCCACTTACAGCTTGCTTGGACAATTCCTGGCACAAAGCTCTCCCTCTAACTATTTTAGTAGGATGTATTTCTACATCATACTCTTGGATGCGAGTCACCCATCCGGATCTTTTTTCACCCAGTTCTCCTTGAATTATGAAGTTCCTTACATCGGGATGAATAACATAAACCATCGTCCGACTCTGGGATAAGAAGTTTTTTAGCTTATTCAAGGATTTCATAATTGCATATACTTGTTTTTCTATGAATTTGTACCTTTCCTCGTGTTTGTGCTTGGTGGAACTCAAAAAGGCTATGGGTCTTTCTTCATCATCTGCTCCTTTCTGAGTGAGAACTGTGGCATAACTATTTTGTTCTCCGACAACATATAGTATGAAACCTCGGGAATAGTCAGGGTTAACTAGCACAGAAGCTTGAGCGATGGCTTCTAGAATTTTTTGGAAAGCTTCTTTCCTTGGATCTATCCATTTGAAAGGAGCATCCTTTTTCAATAATTCAGTCATTGGTTTAACTGTATGGGCAAAGTCTGCAATGAATTTTTTGACAAAATTTATTTGCCTAAAGAAGGACTGCAAACCTTTCTTGTTAACTGGAAGAGACAACTCAAGAAGTGCCTTTACTCTATCAGGGTCAATTGAAAGCCCAGCTTTAGAAATAACATGCCCAAGGAGTATTCCTTCTTCTACAGCAAAAATAGACTTTTTAGAATTTAATGATATTCCAAGATCTCTACATTTCTCAAATACTTGTCGCAGATGAGTGGCATGGTCTTTTTTGTTGTGAGAAAATACAGTCATGTCATCTAAATAGATGACAATAATTTTATTTGCAAGCTCCCCAAAAGCTATGTCCATGGCTCTTTGAAAAGTTGCTCCTGCGTTAGATAATCCAAAGGGCATCCTTTGGTATGCAAATGTTCCCCACTTAGTGGTGAATGCAGTATTATATTGATCTTCATTTCTCACCCAAACTTGATTGTAACCAAAGAAGCCATCTAACAGAGAAAACCTTTTTGCTCCTGCCACAGTATGAAGGATTGGTTCAATCTGGGGTAAAGGTTAGTGATATTTTAAAGAGGCTCTATTCAAATTTTTGAAATTGATGCATAGTCTTATTTCTCCATTTTTCTTGCATATTGGGACCAAATTTGCCACCCAAGTAGAGTGCTTGATTGGGTATACTATCTTAGCTTGTAGGAGTTTTAACAACTCCTGTTTCATTAAGGCTTCAATTTTAGGATTCACAGGCCTTTGCTTCTGCCTAAAAGATTTAGATCCTTCCTCTAGTTTGATGGTATGTTGAATGACCTCTTTCCTGTACACTTTTAGATCACTATAAGTCCAGGCTATTATATCCGGATACTCTCTACATAACCGTTTTATTTGCTCTAATTCTACTTCTGTACAACCAGTCCCTACTTTGATCATCTTTCCTGATTCTAGTTCCACTTATTTATATCAACGTTCATCTACCTTGATCCTTCGACCTACAGCTCTGTCGCTATTGTCGAAAAGGCTCTCCAGGGTGATCAGTCCCCTAGGGATATGATTATTTTTTAGTTGAATAAGGCTCTCTTCGTCCTCTTCTTGTAACGCTCTACCTGTAGAGCAATTCATCTCATGAATCAAAAAATCCAAGATCTACTCATCGTTCTCAAATACTTGCCATAAAATGTCCTTGTCGAGCACAGAAGGCCTGTATATAAGTCTGGATGTTTTAGACTTCTGAATAACATTACTAACTAGGCAAAAATTGGATCCTACTAACACTAACAGGTCTGCATGTGTGTTCTTCTCTTTGGAAATGGATTTCATGTTTAGTGCTTCAAAATTTTCCAATAGATCCAACACTTTGTTTTTGTAAGCCTTTAGGTAATGTTGCTTACAAATGCATTTTCCAGTAACAGGCTTAACAATCAGCTCTGAATCTCCATAGATCAGCAGCTGTTTTGCACCCAATTTTTTAGCTTTCCTAAGTCCCAAACACAAAGCTTCGTATTCAGTTGCGTTATTGGTGCAACTCCATGTCAACCTATATGAAAAGACTTTTTCTTTTCCAGTAGGTGAAATCAGAACAATTCTAGCTCCTGCTCCATTTTTGCACCTTGACCCATCAAAGTACAATTTCCATAACTGGTTGGCCGAATCACCTGTTTCAGGGACAGCAACAGGGAGCTTTTTTGGTTCCTCAATGGAATAGCTTCCCATTTTTGTCTCTACCATAGCATTAAAGTTCTTCATTGAAAACTCATCCTCAGATTGGAGTTCCTCCAGGGTTTCTTCCATTAAATCGATATTGTCCAATTCCTCAGACATCATGTTGACAGGGGGAGTTTCCTCCAGTCTTTCTGTGTGAAAAGTAGATGATTTTTCATTATAGATCTTGACTCTTTTACCTTTGAAAGGTACCTCCAAATGAGAATAATCTAGAGACAGATAACCGCCCATTTTGGCCGTGAAATCTCTGGATAAACACATACCGAAATATGGTTCTAAGTCTACAACGACTACCTCTTGTATGACGACTACTTCTGGCATTCTATGGAGTTGAATAGGGATGTCTTTGATCACCTCGACAAATTTTACTGGAGTACCATCTAATTGCAACACACCAGGATGACTCTGAGTATATTCCATCCCCATTATGTCACATATGGATTTCAGCATCACCGTAGTTGTGGTCCATGAATCAATCATGAAATTGTGAACTATCCACCCCTCCATTTGCAAAGATAGATAGAATGAGGGCGGTCTATTTTTCCCAGAGGTCGACATAACATTTGCTTGTATAACATTTGAGGAGGTATCATTCTTTAAATTTAGGGATTATTGGAGGAGGTCAATCTGACCAGGAATTTGTAGTGCATCATACATGCTTATTTTGGAAGGAGTCCTCTTCATTTCTTCTGCAATGTTGAACAAAAGGGTTGCAGCTGGGGATACCTCAACACTTTTCTCCTTTCCACTAGTCGATGCGTCATATCTGTCTCTATAGACCTGCGTGGCTTCTGTTCTTTGTCTTTTTGTCAATGAAGGAAATTTGAGTCTTTCCTTCGCTTGCTCTTGAGTCTCGCTCCCTTTTCTAGGAGGAAATTCTTTTCTTGGTGTAGTCGCAGAAGTCTGAGGAGGGTCAGAACATCCTTTCTCATTAGACTAGTTTTTCTATGGAGTCGCCCTAGGGGCAAGAGGAAAACTTAGTGGTTGGAGTTCCTTAGGGTCGACTTGTAATGAATTTTTTCCCGATCTCATCAGGACTGAGACTTGTTCTATGGATGGCATTACCAAATTATGGTGGACTTCTCTGATTATGTTCACTTGTCCCTTGTCGATTTCTTTGGCTCTCTCATTAATAATTGCTTGCACATGATGGTGATGAATCATGCATGAATCTTCTCCATGAGGATCGTTGCAAGTGGTACACCAGTAATCAAAATTAATGGGTTCTCCATTATCTCCTGTCTCATTCACATACACAGCAATTTTTTCTATCTTGCCCTCTACCACTCGTTGAAGCATCATCTTTTTGTATCTATGGAAATCTTCTTGCTTGGATATTTCGTTCAGCTTCCCTCTTTTTCATGGATGCCATTTCATTTGACAATGTTTTCATTGTATCAATTATGGTCGTGTACTGGTCATTCGGGGGAGCTGATGCAAGGGGTAGGGCTAGTAATGCAAGGAGTGTAGGAGGTGTGGCTATAACTGGGAGAGCTTGTGTTGATGGGAGTATAGGCAGTTTAGAAATTGATGCTTGGGAAAGTTTTGGTACAATTGGCAATAGACTCTTTGATGGATATTTCTTTGTAGCGATGAGATCAGCTTCGCCCTTTGCTGCCTCTAGATAGATCTCAGGAAAAGTGGTTACGTGGGATTGCCTTATTATCATACTGAGATCTGAATCAAAAGCCCTTAAATAATAGCATATAGCTTGTTCTTCCATGGGTTTTAGGCCCTGAGGTACTCTATCACGAGTTTTGGTAAATCTAATGTTGAAATCCTAGATTTCTTCTTGTGGATGCCTCTCAATGACAGTGAATTGATTCAGCAATGTGAAAGGATCTGCATGTATATTAAATTCATCGACCAGACGATCGACAAGCACTGCCCAAGAAGTAATGGATCCAGTGAGAAGCGCTCTGTACCAATAGAACATCTTTCCTTTCAAACATATAACCAGCAATCTAACCATTACATATTCCTGAGTGATATTGTAAACAGATGCTAGCGATGATACATCTAAACAGTGCTCATCTACTATTTTGTCTGTTTCGTCAAAAGTCGACAATGCTTTTAGTGCAGCTTGTGGAATTTGGTTTTGTGCTTCCAAGTTCAAAGGACTAGTTTGATTCCACACAAGATGCGCTGAGATAGGGGCAACTGCCATGGTTGCTAAAGGAGTTACAACTACTATAGGATTGCTTGCAGATACTCCTACAATAGGTGCTAATGGTGCCAGGTGGATTTGATTGTGTGGCTAGCACAGGGTGTGCCTTTAGGCTTCCAAGATGTAGCTCAAAGAACTCGATGGGTTCTTCAAAGTTTCTAGCTCGGGATCTGGTTATCATATGGCTATATAACCAAAAAAATTTAGACAAGGTCTTTCTTTTATGGTCTAAATTTTATTGCAACAGAGTTGCCAGGTAGTTTTTTCTTGAGGTTTTCAAACAAAAGGCTCTAAAATAAAATACCAAAACTTATATAATACTGTGGGATTTACTTGTCCCACCGGGTGTGCCAAAAACTGTTGGAACAAAATATGCCTTCGGTTAATAGTGTTGCGCCTTAGACTTTGCCAACATTGAATAGACATACCTTGCTTGAGATCATCTGTCTAATCTCTAGAGAAGGTTGGTTCCTTTGAGTTTTTTAGAGAAAAGGAAAACAAGAGATCAGGGAAATATAGCTGAAGCTAGAAATTTTCTCACGGTACATATTGGACAACAACTAAAAAATGATGATGCATATTACTATCTTTAGAGTTTCTTTATATCTTCCTATAGAAAACATGAATTCCTGAGTGCAATTTTAAATGTTCGTCTAAATACATGTAAATATATTTAATATTCAACTCTAGAAATAAGGTTTATACATGCACAGTTCAGATTTCAGAATAGATACATTATAAAGCTTAAAATGAATAAAAGTTAAAAACTAGATACATACACTCGCATACAGAATTTCAGAAGCCAGGGGAAGAATATCTCTTATTGCTTGTAATCTAGTAACATGTACATCAAGTCTGTAAACGTCCAAGAGCCGACCCTTTTCATGATCGACTCACTCCTATTTATACCCTAAAAAGAGCATCTTCTACTATGTACATTTAATTTCCTCAATCAATTACAACTAATTATCTGTAGTTTCTAAGAAAATACAATGGATTTCTCGTAGATTAGATAGATTTCCTTCTGGCTAAATTCAGATGAGCCTATTATTTTGCAATCATCCAGTGGATCTGCCATGTTATAATCAACTGATCATTCTTCAAAAATTAGCACATGATGTCAGTGCATGCCCTAGTTTCCAAAAATACACTCTTGTTTCTCTGCTTGTCTGCCCTTATTGAGTCACGAAAATGCAACATGTCGCAAAATCATGACATTTCTATGTCTTCAGCCTGATTCTTCTTTTTGCACCATGAAAATTGACCATGTCGCAAAATCGTGACACTTTTTCCTCCTTAGCTCTTTGTCTTGGTTTTGACCAGGAAAATGTGACATGTCGTGAAATTGCGACACTTCCGCCTCCTTGCTCTCTCTTGTTGCTTTTGGTTGCAAAAAAGGGACATGTCGCAAAATCTCGATACTTTTAGTCTCTTTAGTAGTTTTGCTATTCTTCTAGAGAAAATAATTCATGTCACAAAATCATGACATTCTCCCTGATTTCTACCCTTTTATTGATGGACTTGGCAAAAATGGGCAACGTCGCGAAATCGTGACTTTTTCCTCTGCTTTCCCTCTTTGCTGTTTTTCACCGCGAAAACTTGACATGTCGCGAAATCGTGACACTTTTCTTCCTTAGTGTATTTTTCTTTTTCTTTGTTCTTTAGCATATGGGCTACTTCGGTCTTCTTTGAAAATATGCAAAAAAGGTGCATCAGTCGTTTTTTGTAGTTAGTCACTTTTTGACTAACAGTTTCATAAATATCCTCTTGTAGATATTTTCTTTGCATGCTATATCTTCCATATTGTATTCATTGCATATGCACACCACTCCTATTTTTACATATTTATTCTTGCTTGTACATTCTCCCTATAGAAATGTGCATGTGATAGGATTAAAGCATGCACTTGTTAGCATCACCACTTGGTTTTCCACCCTCCTTCTCAAGGTTATGAATTATATGGTGTTTAGTGTGATTTTGACCACTTGCAAGTTACATCAAATCAAACATCACCTCTAGTTGACAAGTTCTTATACTTCTTACAACTTTCTTTGTTTGGTTTGACTTATTTTAAGGACCATTCACACGTCATATTTTAAGAAAATTTTGAGTCTAGGGAAGACAACACCTTGTGTAGATATCATCATCTAGTGAACAATTTCTCTTGCTCATCATATCATTTGTGTGATAAAAATATAACCTAGGGATAAACAAAGGGACAAGCATAAGCAAAATAAAACAAAAACGAGTAGAAAACAAAATCCAATGCCAACACTCCAAAAAAAAGAATACCACAAAAAGAGAATCAAAATAATGAGGGGTAGAACACAAAAGGAAAAGCCTCCAAGAGAACTATTTTTATGCTTGATCTCCTTTGGTCCTTCTATTTAACATAACATCACAGGACGATTTCCATCGCCAAAAATAGGCTCTAAGCACTTGTCTGCTAGTGGAATAGTCTTACAAGTGGTGACACATTTGTCACATTAGTGACCTTCTTTTGTACAGATCATTGCATGCTTGTGTATGAGCTAACCGTTTTGGCTATATTTACAATGGGTTAGTTATACCTCCCTCAAAATGGATAAATGAACATCACTCTATGCACACACTGATCCTTGATTGACTTTGACCTAGTTAGGTTAGTTTTGAGTTGTAGTCGAATCTTGCTCATATTATCATGAGGTTTTATTGATATAATTATGATAGTCAAAATTAGTGCAACATTCCTATGCTATCTTACATCCTTAAGATAACAGAATGGATCATATTACCACTAGTCATGTTACGATACAAATGCTTCATATATGCATTTCATCATACACATTCATGCATCATTGCATCTATCCTACATTCATTCATTTGCGTTACATTATTCCATATTAAATTTGATCTATAGTGCTATCATTCTCCTACATTTTACCACATGCATATATATTCATTCATCATACATTTACCTATCAATATTCTACATTACACATACACATAATGAGATATCACACATTCATTCACATCAAATCATGACATGTATATAAAATCATAACAAAACACACACACACACACACACACACACACACACACACACACACACACACATATATATATATATATATATATATATATATATATATATATATATATATATATATTATATTATGATCAAAACAACCCTCAGGCTATAAAAATGTTATACATCTAAGGCACATCTCAGCCCCATTGATCACTAGGAGTATTATCACTCCCCTCGTAAGCTAGCATTGCCTAATCCATCCTACGCATCTTTACTGCCCCACTCGACTCTAGAGCTACCTCTGCCACCTTTACTACCACAAACAATGTTGCCCTATACACATTCAGGGTAGCTCCCACTATCTGATACACCTTTGGTTTTGCCATCCTTGACTCCTTTGATACTATTTATGGAGAACTCCATTGACTCTACTACGACTGTGTTTGTGTTCATGATCGTGACCTTGATATCGTCCATGACCCACCATAATCTAGAATCGCATACCCAAACAAATTCAATAAAATATCATACTGCATCCTCATTGACCCCTCCTCTCTATACAACCTTGATACATCCTTATTTTCTCACCACAAATGATCCACCTCCACTTGCAAAGCAACCACATCAGCCCCCACACCTATCGCCTCTACCATGACCTTCTCAATAGTAACCCTCACACAATCGACCTCCTCTCATACTTGCTACTATCTCTCTATCTCAACATGCAACTCTACCACCTCTTACTATCTCTCTATCTCAACATGCAGCTCTACCACCTCTGCCTCATGTGCTGCTTGAACTACATCATTATCCACCTACATATATTATACCCTGGAAATATTTACCTTCAATCTCTTCCTAGTAGCTATCATCTTTGTGACTCAGCATTGTAACTCCTCTATAATCCCAGCATACCTTATCTCCTCCACCTTGCACCATTCGTACAACTCTGCATAACGTCTCTCCAACTCCTCCCTCTTTATGTGGCTTGTCTTCTCATCTACCACTAACCTCTCCTCTAACTCTTGGTACTCCTCTCTCTATTTTCCCACATATAGGGTCCAACCTACCTCACTCTCATGTAATCGCCCCTCTAGATATCATACCCTATCTCAGTATCAACATCTCCTCCTAAGCATATATCCTCTCCTGTACATTGAATGGTATATCCCCTATATATCTAGCATCATTCTCCTCCATAGTTTCTAGGTCTCCCTATGGAAATCCTCCTAATGCATCAATCGCCATATGACCACCCTCCCCCTACATGGGAACTACATCATCCAATGGTTGACCTCCGTCGCTAGCCTATCGATATAGCGACCTCACTACAGGAATATCAAACTTCTCATCTCAATGTCACCTCTACCATCGAAGAGGAATATTTATCTCATAATCTAATCTTGCATCTAGATCTGGTCTAACTTCCCCTGGTACCTATCCCCCTAGTGTAGGCAACCCTCCCACTAGCTACACCCAACCATCAATCACTCCAACTCCTAGATCCCACCTCTATTTGGCCCACCAGGCATCATACTCAGAAGTAGTCCCTATGTTATCCATGTTTAGAATTGTTATCAATGGATCCCTCTCACCACTCAAGGGAGGCACTACAGGTTGCCTCCCTCGATCACCCTACCTCCTATATATCACAACAGGTACATCAGGTCTCCCTTGTCACAATCCAAACTATTGCATAATCCTATTGAAAATAAATAACTCTGCCTACTATGCATACTGACCTACCATCCATCACCCTTGATGAATCACTCCCAGCTACTCTTGATCCTTCTCCCACACTACCCCTCCTTTCCAAGGCCTCCACTAAATATGCTTAGGCTCCAAATTGTCTAACTGTATCCTAAAAAAAATTAATCATCCTCATGTTCCCTCTTCATCTCCTTCTCATCCATACACCATATCAAGGCATAAGGCACAAAGTTTCCCATCAAATCATGAGCATTGTATGGTAATAGTGATGATCGTTCTACCGCTATATGCTCCCATGCCCAAACCTATAGTAGTGGGCTCCAACTCAAGTCTATTTGCATCGCTCACACTACATCGTGCAACTTCCTGTATACATGTGCCAATAACATGGGTGCCCATACATATACTACCTCAAGCTACACCATCTCACATAATACATCCATCATATTCCAGGAGAATTTTGCTCCTAAGGTATCTGGTAGAGCATATGTGGATATCATAAGCATCACCGCACAATGGCGATTAGACAACATCTTCTTATACCAATAGTACTCATAGTTCACTCCTTTACCATAGTCTACCTCTCCCCACTTCACACCAAATATGTGTTGCAATACCTCCTTTTGCATACCATCTGCTACTCTCACCAAAATAGCCTCTATCAATAATTTGTATATCTTATATATGTCCTCCAACGTAATGGTCATCTCACTTGTAGGAAAGTGGAAGGTGTTCCTGTTTGGATCCCACCTCTCATACAATGTTGAAATATATGCCCTATTGGCATGTATACTTAACACATCCCACACTCCCTTTATCCACACTCTACCCATCCACTCTACATCCACCTTGTCACATTCATTATCCAAGACTGCTTGCAATGACCGCACACGATGCCTCAACTCAATATTCTTCATATGTTTTCATTCAAAAACATCACACAAAATATTTATCAATTCCACATGCATACAAATTCACTCTTCCTTATTTCATTCATATCATCATTACATACAACATTCATACAACATATCTCATGTAAAAAACACACAAAAAAAAATTAGTTTGCATGCTACCATGCAAACTCCAGTCCAGTTTGCATACTGCCATGCGAACTCCATTACAGTTTGTAGACCGCCATATGAACTTTGCATAAAAGATATTTTTGGGCACCCATTATCCCTCTTCATTGTAAAATTACCCCCCCATACTAAAACAATACTTTCATGGCACAGAAAACAACATGCAACACATAAACATGCATTCCAAGGTATGCAGTTCTCACACCCACAAAAACATCACATGACAACAAACTAATCACATTTTTGGATACCCATTTCACCCTTTCACAGTGAAAGTTTAAATAGATTCTAAAAATAGTACATATTTCATGCCCAACAAAATACTCACACTCATCCACATACACCTCGTGACACGCAATTATAAAACACACCAACACAATCCAAAATGCCAAACAATCATGTTTTTGGATACCCATTTCATCCTTTTACAGTAAATATTCAAACATAATCTGACAACAATACACCATTTCATGTCACACAACAAAGTCAAAACTTGTAAACATTCATCTCATGACACGCATTCACATGACTTGCCAAAACAAAACAAAATAAAAAAACAGTCACATGTTTAGATACCCATTTCGCCCTTTCATAGTGACAATTCAATCAAATTTTGAAAATAGTACATTTTTCTTTACGCAAATTAAGAGCAATCATCACGCAGGTCACACAGTCAAACATATCCATTTATTGGTCAAACCAAAAAAATAGGCAACACATCTGGATACCCATTTGGCCATTTTCACACTTTGTGCATGCATTTCAAACAAAAATAACATGCAACCATACATTCACACTCAAACTTACATTTCCACATTTTTAAATATTCACAAAATTCAAAAATCAACAGTTATTTGAATCATGGGTACTTACCAAAGGGTTACCATGTTGGTTGCTAGTGCTTGCTTGCCTTCTCTTCATTTCTCCATTGACTTAGGATTTTGCAAGTGCTTCGCTTCACAAATTCTTCCTCGCTCCTCTCTCCACAACTTCTCGCAATGCAAATAACCTTCACAAGCGCCAAAAAGAGTCTTATATTCCCAAAAACCCTAATTTGCATGCCACCATGCAAACTCCAGTCCAGTTTGCATGTCACCATGTGAACTCCAGTCTAGTTTGCATGTCACTATATGAACTCCAGTCTAGTTCGGATGCCACCATGCAAACCAACCCTCCCGATATAATTTTTCTTTTTTCTTCATTCCTACAACTTCTTCTTCCTTTCCTATCACTAGTTGTAAATTTTTTCTACATTTTGTCACCATTTTCCTCTATCAATCAACTCATCACCACATCACCATATTTCATTTGCATCATTGTTTATTTCTCTCTTTATGGGGTATTCATACACAAATTCGCTTTGCATGTGATCAAAAATTCAAACATCCAAATTACGAATATCACATCTACCTACAAATTTTTTTGCTATAGATTATCTCAAGATAACAAAAACTCAATCCCAATCCAACATTTGTTAGATCACAAGAGCCACGTGCACTATCAGACATGTCATGATTTCATTCTGTATATCGATGGTGACCACATACTGAACGTTACTCTTGACTTGTCCATGCCACTCAACTCAAATTATTTGACAAATTTCATCATGCGCTCATCAATCAATCAAAAGCAAAAATTTGAATATGCATTTGTTCTATTCATAATTGGACCACCTTGCGTTGGTTGCAAAAAGCAAAGCAGTCTTAAGTTGCCCTCACAAGCAACCAATACAATATTGCAAAATATTATACTAAATTGGCAAAATCACTTGTTTCATCATCATGTTTAATTCCTATTCATTCATTCGCATTCATCCCCATATTATTCATCTTCTCACACCTCACCATATTCTTCCATCATGTTTTTGCACTAAACTATGTTTCACACAGCATAGTACAAGAAGGGGTAAATATAGACACCCAAAATTCGTACATGCTCATTCATAGACACTAGCAAACCTGCATAAACACTTGTAGTATTACATAAGCATTTTTAGGCATATGTAGGTCATCATAGGCCATCGTAGGCCATCGAAGGTCGTCATAGTTATTCGTAGGCGCAAAACCTACAAAACTATACAATATGCATCCAAAATACCTCCTATTCACATAAGGGCCACCTACTAGCTCCCTAAGGCCATCTAAGCCCTTTCCTACACCTAATTAAGGCCCCATGGGACCATTCCCTTTAAAAAACCTAATTAGGCTAATTAGAATTCTAATTTGCAAGTGAGTTTCACTTAAAGTACACTTTATCATTAAATTGGGTTTAATTAGGATTAAGAGGTAAATTAGTCCTAAACATGTCCTCACACATGTGTGCACCCCAAATTAGTTAGGATATTTCCTAGGAAACCCTAACTCAACCCTCACCTAGCCTAGGAGTTAGCTAACCCTAGTTAACCCTAATCCTAGTTCACACATGTGTGAGGATAAGATATTTTCCTTAGGGCATGTAAGAGGATGACTAAGCTTACCACCTCACAAATCCTAACCTAACCATGCTAGGATTTGACTCTAGGGTCTAGTACACCTAACTACCCTCCCTAACCTTGGTTTTACCTATAAATAGTGGACCCTTTCCCTCATTTATCTATCTCTCCACTTTTTAGTCAACTTACCAAAACTCTGCCAAAATTGTGCCAAAAATCGCATCTGACAATTCTTCACTGACAAACAGCTACAGACAGCACATGGGACCCATCCGAATAGATATTTTTCTCCAACAGTCAACATCTTAGTTCACAACCCGACTTGTGAACCCGAGATCTAGTTTGCATGTTGCCATGCGAACCAGCCCTTCAATAGATTTACAACATTAAATCAGGTACATATCAGTTTTAGACACTTCTTAAAACATTTATATCAATTTACATCATGTTTTTTGTATATTTGAGTTGATTTGTCTTCATAACTATGGGGCTTGACCAAGGCAGGCCCCTAAATGCACTAACACCCTTTTATAGGTCCAAAGTAGGTACAAAAGGGTAGAATAAAATATCATTACTGGTGGCACATGCACATAGAAGCCCACCTTCATTGAGGGCATCAAAAGACACTAGAAAATATTCTTAAATTCATGTGGAAAAGAGGATAAAACCCTTCTCAAGAGGAAACTCATTTTGTAACCCTAATTTCAGATTAATAAAATAACATTTAACACAAATTGGTGATTTTTGTGTGTTACACTAGCAAATCATCAATCATTAAAATAGGGAATTTATCCTTGATTATCAACATGTTGATAGCGCACAAATCTGGACACATCCTCTAATTCCCTTCTTCTTTAAGACCATGACTACTAGAAAGAAGTATGGGCTAGTGCTAGGTTGAATAACTCATGCTTCCAAGAGACTTTTCATAATTTTCTCTATTTCATTCTTCTATTGGAATGAATATCTATAAGGATGGAGATTAGGTGGTTGGCTTCCTAGAATTAGTTGGAATGCATGGTCATGTTCTCCTCTAGGTGGTGATAAACCTTGTGGCTCCTCCAACACTTCTTGATATTTATATAACAAATATTATGTCTTGTTAAATCCTTAATCTCCCATAATCTCTGACAAGTGGATTGCATGGAGTTATGCAACTACACCTAAGGTACCCTTTCTAAATAACTTTTCTATTCTATGGGAGATGATTATATCAAGGGATCCTACATGTATTCCCTTTAAGATATATTTTTTGTCATTAATGGTGAAACTCATGACCAGATCATTGAAATTCATTTCTATAGTGCCTAACGTGCGTAACCAATTAGTGCCTAATATAACATTGAATCCATCCATATCAATTGCAAAAAAAATATTTTTGAAATGATAATCACCCATTTGTATCTTTACTTTGTCACATCTACCTTTGTATTTAATCATTTCTTAAACTGGTAATCATAATCTAAAAATTATTAACATCATGGATATAACAATGCACCTAATATGATAAACTCTTATAGATGAAGTTATGGGTGATGTCATTATAAATCATAACTACTACTTTCTGGCACTTGATATAGCCAATAAATTTCAAAGTTTTTGGAGAATGAATTCCAACCAAAGCATGTGAATAAATAAGAGGCTTTGATTCTGTGATATTTTGAGTTTGTTGGGACGTTTCTTTTGGCTCTTCATTTGACTAAGTTTTTGCTTATATTAAGCAATTTGGTTCTTCCATGTCAATAATAATAGTTTTTTCTTTACATCTATATCCCCTAACAAAATTTTCATCACAATTGAAACATAGTCCTTTTGCTTTTCTCTCTTTCAATTGAGTTGGGGCTAATCTACAAATCCTTTGTTGTTGAGAATTATATTGTATTGTTAGTGCTTGATCTTTTGGCATGGGGTAGTTCAACTTATTGAAAATTTTAAAGTTTCTACACCTGATTGGTAGTGTAGACACCCATAATTGACCCACTTTTTCATCACTTTCACCAATTAATCCTCATACATCATCCCTCTAATCAACCAAACCAAACTTGCCTTTCTTAGACCCAAATTTGAGCATTTATTGCTCTAAAAAGTAAGTTTATATTTAGGACATCATTTACCCTATCAGATATTCTAAAAAAATCCATAAAATTACCACCACTAGATCAGTCTCAAAAATATATTTTCGATGAGTATAGATATGCCTATACTTTAATAACAATTGATACCCCAAAATGCAAAACAATTGCACATGGGTGTAAGTGTCATGAAATCACCTCATGATCAATCATGGTGTATTTTTGTAGATTTAAATTTAAATTCCTCTTGCCCAACCTACCTACAATGGTCAAATCAATAGAATCGTGATGTCTAAATCCAACTCATAATGTTGACCTATTAAGTCAGAATCTCAATTTCTCATATTTCTCCATCCTTCTTGAGCCTTATGTCATTAATGGTACAATTAGACCTGCAATGAATGGAGTTTCCCTCCTAGACCACTCCACCAAGCCTAAGAATTCAAAATCTAACATCAAAACTCCATGCAATCTTGTAAATCCCTAAGCAATCTCATCAAGATCTATGCATTTTCCTCTCAATTTCAATTTCAAATATTTTTCCTCTCTCCCAAGGCCATAAAAACATATAAATTGGACCCTTGGGATGGTCTCTCCATCATTCTCGAGTATCAAAATTCTACTACTTTTTCTCTAGGCTCTTGGCTCTCTTCTTTAAGGAAACTCCTCTCAAGCAAGGGTCTCAAGAGGGCATCACCACCAACCTTCATGCATCCAAGCATAGGGAGGAGACCCCCACCAAGTTCCAACCAAGAGGAAGGCCACTCTTCTTCAAGGGTTGTGCTTTTTCACCCTTCCTTTCTTATCATCTCTTTTGCTCATTCACATTGTCTACCTCTTTGTTAGTTTAATTGTTATTAGGAATTTCCATTTCATAGCTAGTTTCTTTAAACTTCTTCATTTCATTGTTAATATTATCCATTTACCTTCATCTTCTCATCATTCTAAGCATTTTTTATTGCACAACTACATATTATCACACAACTTTTATAAAATTTGTTCACATTTCCATCACACTTCTAATGCATTTAAAATCATTGTGTTGGCCATATTACCCCTCTAGAAGGTGCCCCAAACCTATAGCATACTATAGCCCTAAACATAGACCATATACACCACACATTGAGGTGAGAACCTAGGGGGATTAGACTTGTAAATCCGCTAATTTTCGTTCTCACAAGTATAAATTTTTTCCTCTACTAATAAGGCTAATTCTACATATTCCTTGAAAAGGCTTATTTTAAATATTTTTACCTTCATTTGTATATCTTCTCTTAAGCCACCAATAAAACAACTTTTGAAATAAGAATCGTCCAACCTTGCCAAAATGTAAAAATCCTCTAGATGTTTATTAATTGATCTTGTTTAACATAATTTTGTCAAGGCTTTTGTCAAATCTTCATTAAATGGTCTATAATGTTATAACTCATCAGTAAATGCTTGCCATGTAAGTGTAACATGTTGAATTTCATATCTGAAAAATCATCTAGTCGGAGTATCATCCAAATTAAAAGAACTAATTTGGATTTTTTGGCTATCATTAACTTGATGCAAACTAAAGAACTGATTTGCTTTGTATATCCAACAAGTTGGATCTCCACCATCAAATTTAGGAAAAGAGAGTTTGGGGATTGGAATTGATTAATTGGTTGGGTTCCCTTGAGTTGATCTTGAACCTCCACTAGATGAACTACCTATAAGAAACAATGGATGTGTCAATTTATTTTGATTTACCTAATCTCTCATCATTTCAATCTTCTTGTGCATGCTTGATAATTCTGAGCTCAATTTTTTCATCATTTCTACAATCTCTAGAATTCATTTCAAGTGAGGTTTTGTATTGTCTAATTTGACATGTAACATATTTACTTGGTGTTGGGATTGTTTGGTTCTACTCTATTTGTTCCTTCAGTGCTTGTGTATCCTATTCAAGTGACTATTATCTAGTGCTTGGTCCCATAGTCACTCAATAGGGTAAACAAAAATTGATACCTTTTTTTTCTCCTAGATATTATACAAGAAAAACTATGGTCATGGATTTTAAAAAAAATCAAGCTGCAAATTTTGTGTACCAAATGGTGCTCACAAAATCCTTTCAGTTGCTCAAAGGCTGTTTAATTGGGCTTGAAGGATGATCAGTCAATGGTGGTCTTACAATCTAGGAGTGATTGACTTTTATAACTTTCTAATATACCACAAGGTTTCCAAAAATATTGTTTGATTAGTCTTTCATGGCTCCAACTAAGGACAATATGTCATTCCCTTAGCCACAACACTTGATTCCTTGAGTACATGAGAGTGATCCTTGAATACATGAGAGTGATCTCTTTGAGTGCTATTCTTAGTGTCCTGCAAAACAATAGACAATCGATTGCTTCACTAATAAGGATATCAGGAACCCTAGGGATCTCTGGTGTACCCAAGGGTACGTGGACTCCACATTGATGCACAAGTTTATCTAGGGCTTAGATATTGGAGCCAAATGTGCTTAACCAAAAATGACAAATCTTTGCGGTCTTAAACCGCCCAAACATGGTTCTAGCCTAGACTCTTCTAGTAATACAAAAATAAAATATCTCGACAAAATATCCAAATGCTAAGAGTTCCATCCTAAAAAAAATGTTCTTGAAAGCTCACAAGCCAAGAAAATGCTCTCATACTACTTGCAATGCACTTATAACTAAAACAAAGTGAAAACAAAAGTAGTAAGTAGATTAAGTGCAAAAATGGAAGGTATAGTAACTCAACTCATATAACACCAACATAAAAATGGGACTCATATGAGGGAGAATAGTAGATCAAACAAAGAACAAGAATGATCACAATGCTCATTGCACCACTTTGAGAGGCAACTTCATGGAACAACTCGCTACAAAATAATGTTCACAATATCGAGTGGTATCACAATACAATATATAGTAACACTAAATGCTAGAGTTAGCTACAAGTCAGCTACCCACCTACAATTAATATTAAGGTTGTCACAAGTCGAACAACCCCACATACATAATATCAATGTTAACTAATTAATATTATAACTAAATAACTAATAAGATCAAGGTGAAGCCCCAACAATAAACACTTCAACATCACAAGTAATGCTGCCTTACTTTAAATTAGCCAAAATCCGATTAGTCAACCATTACACCATGACATAGAGAAATGAAAAAAATTCTAAAATTCTACTATCAATTTTTCAAAACGAAAAGAATTTTTTGGTACAGCTAAACAGCCATAACTAAAGATTTTATCTTAAATTTTTTTATTAAATTATAGATTAATTTTTTATTTAAATTTTGGATATTCACGCCCGTTAGTGTACATATTAAATTGTCAACAACGGACTCTAATATACATAAAAATTTGAGTAACTGACTTTTGGACTGAGATATTAGTGCTTTAAAGATTAAGAGAACCTTGCTTTAAATATGAAGAAAACCTTGGAATCCTTTTTATTAGTAAAATACCCTTTATTCTTGTTCTCTTCCTTGTGTGTGTAAGGTTGGTAAACTATTCCATTTTGAAAACGGTGAAAATGGGAAACGAACGTATTTGGTTACTATGCATTGCAGCGGTCGTCCCCCCTTGTCAATCTAACAGCCTTCAATATAAATAATCAATTGCTAGCTATCAGGTTTTGGGTTTTGAGAGTCACACTGACTTGTTTTGTCAACGTTAAAATGCTCTCGGGAGCCGCCGATGGTATATCTATGTGATAAGGAATTCTGCTCCACGGTTACTATCAAAGATATACAAGGGTCATAGGTGGTTAATCTCAACAAGACTTTTGTTGAGCAAAAACACGTCGCTTAGTCCAGAATCCCATTTTGTGTTATACAATACTCCATTTTCGGCAGACGTCAAACACAATTGTTGCTTAAAAACTTAAGACCCACTTTATTAGTCGTTCATATTTTAAAATATCCATGAATGTTTGATTTCATTTTTGTATTGGAATGATGAAGTGGTCACACACATCAATCATAACCGGTGCCATTTTGTTTATTGAAACACTAAATTTCCATTCATATATCCCCATCCTCTTTTGCCTTTCCCTGAATTGGTACCATCCCTCACTATACAAACCATCATACTGCATCCCAGGAGAAGCAAAAATTGACAGGGGACACGGCCAGGCTGCCAGCGAAATGTCCCTTATCTTTATAATAAACATTCAACTAGGATGCATGGGTCTACTATTATTCAAAATCTCCAAGCTGCAATGCGACATCTTGAAAAAGCCATTTCTTGACCACTTAGCGGAAGAGGAAATTAGCAGCAATTCCATTCCACCCTTTCAATTCCATGATGAATCAATTGGAGGCATCTCGTACTCATCAGGTTTTAGTGCTACAGGAAAGTTTGGCAATTTGGGCAGACCCTCTAGCAATCTGCAACACAAGAAAAATGGGCTATCAATAAATGCTCATGGATAATTAAAAGAAGACACTAACATCTAAACATACAGTATATCAGACAGTGTCTTCATTACTCATATAGTTGAATTAAATTGAAACTTTATACTCATCTTTGGAAAACTCTATGGGATGAAATAAAACAAATTCGTATAAACAAACTATTTTCTTTTGTTGCAGCTATATAGAAATTGCTTTGATTTCCCCAACCGAGGTTAACAATTCAGACTCTAAAATGCTGATAGCTCATATAAGGTGTTCATCTCAATTTTCCATGTTTTAGATTTACATTGTTTGAGAAAGGTATTTCAGAAAAGTGAAATGAGTGTCTGATACCAATATGACTAGATGGCTGGAGTACTTGTCCATCTATATTTCCACTTTTCTGGTTAGCCTTTTTAAATCTATAATTGAACTAAAATTGGATAGTAAGTCTAGCGTTAGGGACCTAAGCTTTTTTTAACTTGTTCCTCTTTACAAAATGATTTGGGTGCAAAGGCATTAAAATTTCATATAAGCAACCGCCAGATCTAGGAAATAAAGTCCAAACTCGAGACGGCAGGGATCGTGATAAAAGTCTATACAACTTTGACATTGCATGTGATGTTCAGCTTTGAAATATACTCATTCGGAATACAGGTAAGAATAATTAAGCTATAGATTCTCCTCACTTTTGGAAATTATAAGCGTCTCCTTTGGCCTGGGCTTTGCTTGAAGCATCCCTTGGAATCTTCTCATATAGATACTTCATTGCTCCCCATACTGGAGGAACCCTGTTAACAAACGAACAGCATGCCTAGTTAACATAAAGATGGCATACTAGCATTCCAATTTCCATTCAGAAACTTCCAGCAAAGCTGTACAACAGGGATGTAAATTGAGAACCCACAATGAATAATATGATGTATGGAACATACTGAAGAACATTGACAGCGAAGTGAAACGGCTAACCTTGTTACAGGTGTTGCGAGACAGAAATTGATGCAAACTGATTTACTTTCTTTCAAGAACTGCTCTGCTGCACGAAGACAGGCTACTGCCTTTGTGTGAGCACTTTCTTCATTACCCTCATCCAAAATCAAGCCATGATAATAGTATGCAGCAGCCTGCTCAGAAGGCAAAAATATTTTAGATTAATTCACAAAATGCAGGAATCAGTTAGGAGTAAATATTAACCCAAGCTTATATCATTATTCTGATTGGTTTTAAAGACATGTAGGGACAGTCATATATCTTTCCTCAAATATTAAGTGATGAAGTGGTCTCTGTTTAAAATTGCGTCAAATGTTTCCAGGGAAAACTCCGAACTCTATGTATTAGAGAGATGTATATTCCAAGTTCAGGAACGTTTTACCCTTTATTAAATTATTATCTAGTTATATTTGCATGTGTAAACATGTTAGTTCCATATGATTTTGTTAAATGAGCTCGGTATTCTCTCAATCTTCAGCATACCCTACGAACTCCAATAAAGGTTAGAGAACAAAAGTTTTGAGTCCAGTATATGACCACACTTGTCTGGACTTACTAATACCAGAGTATTTTTTCGAAGTTGAAAGAATATCCTTCAACATTAGTACGATCATCTATATTGCCCTTTTACTTGACATAATTAAAGGGTTTGTTCTTGATATTTTGAATATACTAAGAAACTGCTACTGGTGCACAACATGGGCCACCTTGGAATCACTTTCATATTCATTTTAGTAGACACAAATTTTCATCAGTGCGGATGCATATTTAAAGAAATAAGCAAGACGAGCATTAATTTTTTGCTTCACAAACTGGAAAGATTATTATTAGCTGTAAATGGTTATGCTATGCCTTTCTTCCATTCTATACCAGGGCAATGCCTCCACACTGATATATTTCCTTCTATTTGGTGTATCCTATAACTCTACTTTTGGGTATCATCTTGCTGAATATTGATATAAACACATTCCGTAAATATAATGTTGCATGACATCCCAATTTATCGAGAGTCTAAGTGCAAAGGCATGGTCATGTAAGAGATGCCCTTATATGAGATGGAAACATTTTAGCCACTAAAGGTGAAAATGGTCCAGACTCTAAATACATTAGGTTTATATTAGCCTCAATGAATTGGAATTAAGATGGAGGCAAGGATAGGAGTTAGGACTGTGAAGCGAGTGAAGGAACTAAGTGAAATAAATAAAGTCCAAGTAAATGAATATACTCATACTTCGACTAGACAGAACACAGCAACCAGAAAGCGCAACCGCCCTTTACATCGTAAGTGATCAGGCATAGGCATGAACTTGCAGTAACTCCTCTCACACACTTCCACCCCTTTCATCTATTTTTTATATTGCCCATTTTTTGAGAAGCACCCGCATTCTGGCTTTCGCAGAAGAATATATCTCTTCTTGCTACCCAAAATCACTATATTAAGCCCAGAAACCTCCACATACGAGTATGGAACTTGAGGCAATAGGATAAAACATTATGCTGTAGTGAATTTTTACCTTTTCTCTGGTTAGGACCAGCAGCAAGACCACACACCGATTGGAACCTCGAAGGTGTTTACTTCTGCAGCAGAAGTTTTCTCTTGTGAGATTCTTGAGCTCAATAATAACACTTTTTTTTAACAGGCTAAAGGCTGAATACTCGGAAATTTTTGTCAGATCGATGCGAAAAGGGTCACGGTCAGTTCTTTGTTGACTTAGTGTAGTGGGACTTGACACCAAAACTTATTGTGAAATTCCAGAATTATTTTCAGTTTAGTCGTCAGAAAGAAAATTTTGTTGAAAGATATTTCAGAGTTCTTACCTAGTTTTTTGACAAGTTCTCAGCCAATTGTAGCTGTGCAATCAACCAAGAAATGTGAAATCAAATTATGGAACCTGAAGGGAAATGTTAAGTGGTATTATTCATTTATTAAAAGAAATGGCTATTGAATTGTCAGTTCATTCCCAACTCTGAGTCATGTGACTATGAGGAACAGCCCTGTGATGAGTAAGTCCTCCTCAAAATAGAACTGTTTGGTGCTTATATTTATTTCGAGCGTGTTAAGATTTCCTCCAGATATAGTTGTCAGATTTTGCTATGAAGCCTTTGGAAGGTAAATCAGTCCCATAGGATTTTGTCCATTGTTGTTTCCTTTCAGGGGATAAATTCCAGAGGTTTTGCATTCATGAGAAGAAATACGAAGCTTTTGGAAGGTAAAGCAGTCCGATAGGATTTTGTCCATTGTTGTTCCCTTTCAAGGGATAAATTCCAGCCATTTTGTAATCAGTTAACGCATTTTGGGTTCTAAGGGGATACGAAGTTACATTGTAACCTGTTGTACATGATCTCTCTAGCACCAAAGCAATCAATTGCAATGTATATTCATGGATATAGCATAGCTTTTCCTTTTTAATATTTGTATGGGTTTTATCAGTTGTAGGAGATTACATTCTGAGGTTGTGAACTGAAATTGCAGCTGTCAAAATAAAAAGTTTAGCCCCTTCCTAAGTTTGAGCAGTGGCCATTACATCAATTCTTGTACTTTCGCATAGGAATTGCTTTAGTGCTGAATTTGTCCATGAAAAGAAACATATATGCCTCAAGATTTGATCACAATTTATAATAGCTTGTCTGTCTTGTACATTATTTAACTTCTCAAAGGGACTTGGTTGAAAACATTAGATAAGTGAGGTTTTACATCGGCAAAACCGGCAATTAAAGCACAAAATCGTATGTGCTAAAAACAAGTATAAGGGCAGGAAAGGAAAACTCCTATTTTGTTGTTCATAGATTGTGGACGGTGATGTTTAGAAAAAGAAACAACTCTGGCTGGATGCAAGGGGATTCCCAGAAATGACATGTAAGGGCCACTGGTGCAATTTCTTGCTGACAGAAGTCTACTAAACTTCGAAAACAACCACTGAAATTTTTGCAATAAATTTACGATTGGAAGTCATAAAACATCAATAAAGAATATAAGACACAAGCAAAAACGGTTACCTTTGCTTCTGCAAACTTCCACTGTATAAAAAGAACGTGCTTTTGTCCCCAACCGTTTTCCAAACGAACATCTGATATGCAGTGTTGGGCCTGCTTTCAAGCAAAGGCAAATTAGCTGACAAAGTAATGCAAGTGAGGACATGGAAAGCATTGGCCAATCAGACGTACAAAAGTGTGACGAATGTGCCATACGGGAAGTGACAACTTGAACTTGTATGGAAAATGTCGTGATTGTAGTTTGAAAGAAGAATTTGGGGAAAATAAGATTTGTTTATTGGTTCAGCCTCATGGAACGAGGAATGGAGATTGATCAATGAACATATACATCTTAAGAACAGAAATAGAAAACTGCAATTATTATCTTCTCCATTTAAGCTTCAAAATTAAAAAATGGAAGAATGTAGGATAACTGCCCTGTACCTGGCGCCAGTGCTCTACTTGCTCACATGCTAGTCTCCTTTTGACGGCTAAAGTTGCTTTCGGGCTGTCAATTGCCATACCAAGTTGAATTTCTACGCACTGTTCCTCGTATCAAGATGGAACGAAGGTAAGTTTCTTTCATTTTGAGAGCCTAAAAAATATGCAGAGTAACATCAACAATACCAAGTATCAACATAAATAAAATCGAGAATTTCACTTAAAGAAGATATAAATCGAGATAGAAAACCCTCTAATCCTTGGACCCTGTTATGAAGGAAGACTGAAACGTGAACAGATGAGATCTTCATTATCAACAAAAGCATTTCTATCGGATTGTGCAATAATGCAAATACATGTTTGCAGAAGCAAAATAATTTGATTGATCTCCAAATCTAGGATCACAATTCATAGAAATTGAATTTTTCTTTTAAGTACAAAAATTGCCAAAGTACTTGAGCAGTATAACTTAGAGAGGGAAGAAAATATGAAATGGGCAGGATTCTCGCAGGTCTTGAAAAAAGCACGGATTGACATCCCTTCACATTAGTAAGTCTTTAAGCCCTTGAAAAAGGAATACCTGGCCTAGTGCTTGCGCTGAAATAGCTTTTAATACTCCCTCCTGCAGGTCCGTGGGAAGCTTCCTCCTAAGAAGGAGAAAAGCATTCATCGGGATGACGCACAACATTCAAACTTACGAAAGATGGGAAATAAATTCTAGCAAAGGGCTAGAAATTTGTTAAACGTAATAAATAATACACACTTTAGTAATTTTTGAATAAATGGAAAGCCATTGTGAATGGTCTCCGTATGAGACGCGAGTGAATAATCACGAATGTTCATAATGACATACTTGACCTCATTTGGAATCTGAATCAAGATGTGTCTAGCTCCATAGTCCAAATAGCCGCCTGCCTTCAGAAACATGTCAATAGATGCCTTCTTGTTTTCTGGTACAAAGAATCAACAGGCGTTGTTTCAAAGTGCAAGGAACAATCATATCACAAAAATGGACCATTTGATAAAGGAATGAAGAAGAGTACCAACAAAGACAAGCACCTTTGGTGTCAGAAGGCTAAGATTAAAAACATCTTATGCAAGATACGGAAACTAAAACACTAGGATTGAATTAAATTCCAAGATGCTTAATTAGCTGGATAACCATTTGAGTTCAGAACAACAAAGCTATTGAACACAGAGTATCTTTTTTCTTTTTCTTTTATTTTTGACAACAGAGAGTATCAATATCTTAAAATAGAGATTTTTAAGAAGAAAAAAAAATCAGCGTAGCGTCTACCTTCTGACACCTTTGGCTGGTAGCCATCTGCAGGAGCTTTTGGAATTAGCAAGGAGTTAGCTTGCAATAAGCATGTCATAGCCATCATGTGAAGAATGGATAACACTTCATACCAAGTGTTTGACAGAGAAGTTTCCTGCAAATGAACATTATTAACTTAGACCAGCAGTGTACATAACAGTTACAGATATGAAGAAAAAACCAACATGCTTCTAAGCAAAGCCCAACTTTGTGAGAGGTATGCTTAAAATATGAATCCACTTGTAGAAGCAAATCCTCTGAATTTGATCACAATATTTAAAGGGGATTGCTTGAGCTGGTAGCTTTGCTAGCCAGGTCACTTCGACGGAATATATGCCCTCATTTCCACCTTTCTCAAACCAAAGAAAAGTAATGGACTAGTAAATTTGCAATGGATACTACATCGAAACTATCTTAAACTCTTGACAACCCACCTTTTCATCATCTTCCTGATTAATCCAACTGAACTCCACCAAATCTGTCTCTTGATTTCCTGTGTAGAATAAGTGTATTAGTGGTTTGCTTCCCAACTGAATTCAGAAATAAATCTCAATCGCATAGCTTCACACTTTCTTCCTTTATTTCCATTGGCTAAATACATGCACCTTCTTTCACTTGCCAGCGACATTATAAGTACTACTAATAAAAAGCAATCCACAAGATACCAGTGAAATAATTTGTAGACTTAAGGTCCACCTCTAGCAACCAAATTACCCTTTTTAGCTAATCCCAGCAAGACAGGTAGGTAATCTTCAAGAGCCTGTTGAAGGTCTCCAAGAGCGGACCCCCCTGCAAAAGAAAGTAGGTAGTCCAATTTAATTTCATTGAATATTCACAGCTTGATCAATATT
This sequence comes from Wollemia nobilis, assembly GCA_028583015.1. Classification (NCBI taxonomy): domain Eukaryota; kingdom Viridiplantae; phylum Streptophyta; class Pinopsida; order Araucariales; family Araucariaceae; genus Wollemia; species Wollemia nobilis. The sequence continues at coordinate 678,995 of JAQPPZ010000220.1, read as the reverse complement.
GCAAGAGGTTTTTACAGGAACCCATGGACCAACAAGACTCCATTAAGAATTTTATATAAAATGTTTAATGGTCCTCATAAATATTGATAATATCTTCTGTAGCTGAACCTTTCGTGAGACTTAAGACCTCACTATTGACTAGGTAGAAAGCAATCCAACAAAGTACTACAAAAGTAATGATTTCGGGAATCAAATGCTGGCTATTGGCTAGCGATCTTCCTAATCTACATATGCAACTTCAGCGTTACTTCAATACTTCAGTGATTGTGTTAATGGCAGGAAGAAGCAACCCACCTTGTTGTGTGGATGTTTTCCTCTTTGTCTTGGCAGCTGTAGTAAGCTCCTCTGCTGCCATGATAGAAATTCGTGTCCTGAGTGCCAATAAACGTTCAACTATGCTTGCAGACGAATAGCCATGGAGCGATTCGCCAAGGTCAATGCTTTTGGGAATTCTTAAACCTGGGACAAAAGCGACTACCTCACTAACATTTCCTGTCTTTTTTCTTCTGGCTGGTGAGCCATCTTGTGAAGTCGATACTTTGCATCCCATGTTCCTTAATTCTGTTCACAGAAAACAATTTCTAAGTGAATTAGAAAACCATGATGCATCCCAAATTAAATTCAAGTACGAATTCGTTTTTCTTTTCATCTTGCTGTTTAAGCTTTAATATCCTAAAGGGGCGGTAGAGAAAGAGGGCATAAAACGGCAAACGGAATAATTTATTGTCACAGAACTTGAGAAAACTAAATGCTAACTCTGATAGATTTCCTTCGTTGTAAGTCAAGATTTTAAGCAATATCATAGATTCTATCACACTTTTAAATTTGACTTTTAAGCAAACCCAATTCTCATGGTCAATAGTGGGAATCCATTCTGAACTCAAATTTGGGACTGATTGACAAACACGTTGACACGAATCTTACGGCGATTCCAGTAAATTCATAGGGAACTTGTCGACCTTTAATCTTTACAGGAAGGATCTATTCTGAGACAAGGGTCTAAGAAAATCAACTCTTGATATACAGACACTACGATCAACACACTTCAAAGGTCTAAGATCTGCACGATCAGGTACTTAAAAGTACCTATAAATAATTGTGAATGTGTTTTACATAACAATTCCATTCCAGAAGTGCTTCTTACAAAGACATAGCGTTCCTTACTAGATATTTAAGGGCTGTAAGAGTTTCATGCTTTGTCCTTTCTAACTGCTACTCTCAGGCTTCTTTGCAATTTAAGGAAACAATCCTATGGAAATAGTTTTCACTACTGGACCACAAGAGCCAGCTTATACATCATCGAAGATTATGAGATCAGACCTAACGAAAGACATTGAAAACAAATTCAAAGCCTACAAAATTACGTAGCTTAATCTTCATGCTAAAGAAAGTATGATTTTTTGGCCAGCACATTTCACCTAGCCATACACAACCAATACCAATCTCTTTACCTGGCTGCGATCTTCACTTGTCACCCGATATTTTTGGAGCATCTGTGAGCCAAATCTTGCTAGCAAGAAAGTGAACTATGGAATTTCAATGATGTCCTAGAAACACATACGATCTACAGGATGCCGCATAAAAAGAAATTCCAACATACGAACACTAACTAAACACTGTGTGCAAAGGCTTTCTTTTTATTCTCTAAAAATTGCTTCCAGTCTGAAACTCCAAACAATACTTTCTGGAGTCCTTCTTATCCACCCATCCAGAATCATTCTTCATATTATCGACAGAGCCTTGGCAGTGAAGCTAAGCAAACGGAACATTACAAGTTACGTGAATTTTGAGATTGAATTGAATAATTCAATCTTCTTCGCTCAACAAAGCATGACGTGTACCTCAGTACAATACAATTCAGACACTGGTTCCCTGACTTAAATTCGTAAAAATTCGAAATTTATCCGTTGGAAGCGAGTCTAACCTGGATATGCTAAAACCTACAGAAAATAGGAGGGCCAACAAGCTATTTAACTACGACTGGTTATCATTACCGTTTCTGGTTATTTACAGGAATGAGTTTTCCGTGGTATTGGCAATGCATATATAGACAGATCATAAATCAGAGGATTAAGAGCCATCACTACGGATTTCCACATCAATCCTATCAGAACTGGGCTCTAATTTGGAGATATAACACAGAATAGCATCTTACTGTATAAGTATGGGTGAGATATTGGAATAATATAGAGGGGAGTTCTTACAGAATCTGTCCGAATCCCGATCTTCGGCGAAAACGAGAAACAAAGACAACAGTAAAATGTCAATCTCCACCGAGGAAACCATCAACGGACGTGAAAATGCAAGCCAAAGTCCGTCTAGTGACAATAAAATTGATGTTTGTCTAACAGAGAATAGGAGGCGATGAGCATATATAGGACTCGTTGCAATTCGCCACCCGAGGGAGAGAAAGGTCGTCGGGGGAAGTCCGTGCTGTCAGGAGACAGTCATGTGACTGGCTGTCTCCGGTTTTCTTCGTTGAGTTCTACCGTCTCCTGGCAGTTGCGTGGCGAGTCATTTCTTTGCCTATCAAGCTATAGAAAACGGACACGTATAAAAATGATTTCGAGATGTCTGCTCCCCTACGTGGCATATATGTGACGTGCTCCGTAGCCGAGCGTCGAGACGGAGTAACTTTAATGCGATTTGGTAGGTGTGGATTCCTGCAACTAAAAGCTGAAAGCTTCGATAAGAAAGCCCACCTTTCTCTGGATACATTGTACTGCTTTTCCAACTTTATACTCCTGAAATTAAAAATAGGAAAATTTATGGAGACGCCAACTTATGAGAAGCCCCTAAGGACTTGACTGGCTTATAGAAATTAGTAGCAGAGGTTTAGTTCAATGTTCTGCTTTATAAAGATTTTAATACTAAACACCTTCAAACAGTTACTTAAATCATATGATCCTTACCTCGAATACTGCAATTTTTTATTTAACATTGCACAAACTTCCACCTCTTTACCCTAAATAAGGACAACTACATCATCAATAAGAGAGGCAAAGGAAAATAATAGCTCAAACAGTTTTGAGCCGAGTTGAAGTTTTTGTTTTCTCATAGTAAATTTATGTTTTATAATTTATGGGCATACCTCAAGTGGCATAAACATGGGGAGGAGTGTAGGCAATTGTATGACCTTAGGTATCAAGTTCAAGTTAGTGTTTGAATTTGACACTCTTGAAATTCGAAAGAAATTTATCATGATTAAAAATTTGAAATAAAATTTGACATAAAATTCGATACATGTGCATATATGAAGTTGGGTGTATACATATAACTAATATATTATATTATCATAAAACCATATATAAAATATATAATAAATATTCCAAATATAATATAAATGTTTGTATAATTTAGGGTTTCAGTCTGCATGTTGTAAGAAACACATGCCGGTGGCACATGCTTTGAGAAAATGCACGTCCAAGTGGCACTTGTTTTGTGAGCGCTAGGGTTTTAACACTCCTTTGTCGATGTTTTGTGAGCGCTAGGGTTTTAACACTCCTTCGTCGATGATCCTTGTAGGGCCTCAGTCGTCGACGACCACGGGAGGCTCCGCCATGAAAACTGCACTGAAGCTCTCCTCTCTGCTTTTGACCCGATCCGCTGCTATCTGCGCGTCGTCCTCCTACTCGGGCGTTCTTCGACAAGGTCTCCCGGGTTGAGTTTTCTTTCTTTAAGCCTGGTTTCGCGTGGACTGCAACTTCGTCTAAGTTTGGATCTGTCATAATTGTAAATCCTCACCCTTCTACTGCTTCAGATCGTGGGTCAAAGGAAAGAACACCACCCTTGCAGGCGCCTTCGCTCGAAATGAAACCCAAATTTAAGGTTTGTTTGTAGAATTTGTTCATGAAGATTTTAAATTCGACAAATTTCGAATTTCATCTTAAAAATTCAACGAATTTCGAATCTCATCTTAAAAATTCAACGAATTTGATAACTAATAGTATGACCTCTAGTAGGAAGAACATCTCATTGATTCCAATATGAACAAGACATTAATATAATATATATTTTTTACTATTAAAAATATATTTATATTTTATAATTATAATAAAAATTTATATCAAAGCTATGTGTAAATATTGATGAAAAGATAATTAGAATAAATAAATAATAAATTAATATGTTTATTTGTTTAACTATGAAATTGTCTTTTTAAAATTAATATTTGTAATTTTGTTTTAATAATTAAAAAAGAAATTATGTCCATTTTAACCTTTAAATTTAAATTATGTTAAATTGAACTAATTTAAGTGTAGAAAATTAAATTTAAAAGAGCAGGGTAAACGAATTATAAAGCAAATGTAATAAAATAAAATAAAATATAGACATAACCCTTGTTAGTAAAATATCAAATTACGTGTAAGCAGAAAACACAATAACACAAAAAAACAGTAACATAGAGATTTTTACGTGGAAACCTTGTAGTCTGTAGGTAAAACCACAGGGCAATGGTAGCTTTTTTATTTTATTGATTTCAGTAAACTTTACATTCACTCTCTACATGCAAAGGGTCATTCCCCTTTTATAGAAAAACAAAGGAAGACTTTGAAAATTGTTCATTTCCTCTCCCAAAGGAGGACTCCTAAAAATTGTTCATTTCCTCTCCTAAAGGAAGACTTCGAAAAACTATTTGTTTCCTCTCCCAGAGCTACCCGTCTTGCAACTACCTGTCTGAAGTTACTTGTCTGGAGGTAACCCGTCTAGAGCTACACGTTTGGAGGCAACCTGTTTGGAGCTACACATCTGGAGTTACCCGTTTGGAGCTACACATTCGATAGTTACCCGTTTGGAGCTACATGTCTGACAAGCAAACCATCTAGAGCTACACGTCTGACAGTTACACGTCTGGTAGGCAACTCGTCTGGCAGTTGCCCATTTGGCAGCTACCCATATGGAGTTACTCGTTTGGAGGTAACTCGTCTAGAAGTAACCTGTCTGGGAGTAACCCATCTTGGGTTACATGTCTGGATAGTGACTTTACCTCCTAACATTCTCCCACTTGAAGTTAGTATACAAGAATTCTTTGTCTATGTTTTTTCATCTAGTGCCAATTGCCCAATGTGACCCTGGTCCCTTATCACATTTTCATGGAGGCAGTAGAGGACCGACTAGAGAAGAGAAGTGGAGTCAGCAAGGATCTGGGAGGACCAGACAAGACTACATGGAGGCGGTAGAGGACTGACTAGAGAAGAGAAGTGGAGTCAGTAAGGATCTGGTATGATCGGGAGACTGGTACTCTGAGGAGTGCTTGCAGATGTGTGACAATTATGGTCATCATGGAATTGTTTGAGAGAGCAATTAAGAAATTTGTGGCAACTGTGGGCACTATGTAATGTGTTGTTGTGGATGTTTAAAAAAATATAAAAAAATTAAAAACAAACAATGTTCTGTGTTTATTGTCTTTTTTTCTGTGCACTTTGATCATGATTTATGCTGTTATTTTTGTGTATGTTAGCAAGAAGATATCTGAGTAGCTAGGAGAGGTTGTTGTTTAATTGACCCCCTCTCCACCGCTGCATCAAGGGAACCTTAGGCGAAGGTCAAATTAATTGGGCAACGGTGGCGAAAGAATAGAATGACGATGAGAAATAACATCACGACAGAAATATTAATTAATAATTTTATATTCCTAACGCTTAACCTTAGGTAGCTCTCCTTGTGGACGATGCATCAAGGAAGACAGACGATGAAAACAGAGAGCATCTCTGATCGATGTTGAACTACAAAGTGCAAACCTGAGGAAAGAAGGATGGCTCTTAGGCCAAAGCATGAGTATCAAGCCTCTCTCCTAGGGCTTCGCTCTAGACCAGTAGCCTCTAGATGACCATCCCATCTACGCATTCCTAGCAGTCGATCAGGGCCTCAGATCATTTTGACATATGTTCAAGCTAAAAACAACCTACAACTACGTCAACTATATATATAGACATAGGGCATAATGAATACAAAGCTCATATGGAGCTACATGTTTGGAGTTACCTTTCTGGAGGTAACCCGTTTGGAGGTACACATCTAGAGTTACTCGTTTGGAGCTACATGTTTGGCAATTCCTTGTCTAGAGCTACATGTCTGACAAGCAAACCGTCTGGTGCTACACGTTCGACAATTACACATCTGGTAGGCAACCCGTCTAGCAGCTACACGTCTGGCAACTACCCATCTGGAGTTACCTATCTAGGATTACTCATCTAGAAATAACCCGTTTGGAGGTAACCCATCTAGGAGTAACCCATCTTGGGTTACATGTCTGGATAGTGACTTCACCTCCTAACATTCTCCTACTTAAAGTTAATATACAAGAATTCTTTGCTTATGTTTTTCCATCCAGTTGCAATTGTTCAATGTTGCCATTATCACATTTTTAGCAAGCCCAAAGAAGTTTTGCACCACTCATAATTCTCTGTTTTGATCGGCTTTGTAAGCATATCTGCAAAATTTACTTTAGTATCAATTTTTTTCAACATGATCCTACCTTCTTCCACCACATTTTTTATAAAATGGTACTTAAAATCAATGTGTTTTGTGCGATCATGGAATGTTGGGTTCTTCACTAGATGAATAACACTTTGGCTATCACATTGCAACGTAATTTTCTCTTGCATTATCTTGAAGTCACCCAATAGTCACTTTAGCAAAATTACCTCTTTGTTGACCCGAGTCACTGTAATATATTCTACTTCAATGGTTGATAAAGCCACCACAAATTGTAACTTAGAAGTCCAACTCACAACTCCACCAACAAGAAGTGAACTTATATCCTGTAGTGGACTTACTCCCATATCTATCTCCACCATAATCAGAATCCACAAAAATTTTAACTTGCAAATTTGTTGATCCATAGTAAATAGCATCATCTAAAGTACCTCTTAAATATCTAAATATCCACTTCATTGCATTCCAATGCTCCTTACCAGGATTTGCCATGTACCAACTAAAAAATCCCACTACTTGGGCAATATCTGATCTGGTGCTCACCATGGCATATATGAGGCTTCCTACTGCTGATGAATACAATACACGAGATATGCTTGTCTTCTCTGCTTTTTTTCTAGGACACTATTCGAAAGACAATTTGAAGTGTGAAAGAAGTGGGGTACTAACTAGTTTTGCATTCTGCATATTGAAGCATTGCATAATATTTTCTATATGACTTTTGACATAACCAGATCTTTCTTCATGTTTTGTCCCTATGTATCTTCATCCCTAAAATTTGGTTTCAAACATCCTAGCCAACTAAGTCGTAAGGTCAATGATTTTATTCATGCTGGGACCTCCAACCAACATATCATCAATATACAACAACAAAATAATAAAACTACCATCATCAAACCTCTTATAGTATGCACAATGGTTAGCTTCACTCCTGTTGAAACCTTGGCTCTTCATGAAGGTGTCAAATTTTTTGTACCACATCCTTGGTGCCTATTTCAACCCATACAGATATTTCTTGAGTCTGCAAACCAAATGCTCTTTACCTCTTTCTTCATAGCCCTAAGGTTGATCCATATAATCTCCTCCTCGAGATCACCATGCAAGAAAGTAGTTTTTATATCAAGTTGCTCCAGTTCTAAATATTGTACTACTATAAGTGCAAGTAAAACTCTAATAATAGTCATCTTCACAATTGGAGAGAAAATTTAATTAAATTCTATACTTGAATTTTGCACATAACCTTTTGCCACCAAATGTGCTTTAAAGTGTTCCGATAACCCATCACTGTTCTTCTTTACTTTATACATCCACTTGTTTCCAACAATCTTTCTTCTAGGTGGGAGATCCACAAGTTCCCATGTTTCTTTCTTGCGAAGTGCCTCCATTTCCTCCTCCATGGCTTTCCTCTACTTTTTTGTATTCTTAGACTCTAGCTTCTTGAAATGAACTAGGCTCACCATCATTAGTTCACAAAGCAAAAGAGGACTGAAAAATAAGAGAATACCTTTCTAGACACTTTTGTGCACATGTAGATCTTCTAACCCAATGATCTATTGGTTGTGGCTCTTGGTCTTGTGACTGTTGTGGCTACTCTACTTATTGTTTTGCATGCTGATCAAAAGCTTCAACATGCTGATTTTCATTTTCATCTTCGTCCATATCTACTTCAACTGGTACAATATTAGGTGTTTGTTGTATCTCCTTTCTTTGCAAGGATTTTTCATCAAAAATAACATCCTAGCTAATAATTACCTTGTGGGTGGTAGGATCCCACAGTCTATACCCATTTATTGTATCTCCATAGCCGAGAAATTACATATTTTCTTGACTTTGGGTCAAGTTTGGACCTTTTTTCTTTAGGCACATGGGCAAATGCATCATAACCAAAGATACACAAATGAGATTAATCAACTGGCTTACAACACCAAACCTCCTTCGAAATTTATCCATCCAATGCAGTTGTAGGTGACCTATTAATGAGGTAAACAACTGTATTAACAACCTCTGTCTAGAACCTTTTATTAAAAATAGATGCATTGAGCATGCTTCTTGCACGTTCCATGATTGTGTGATTCATCCTCTTAGCCACACCATTTTGTTGTGGAGTATATGGTATAGTTTTCTGGTGCTTAATTCCTTCTTGCATACAAAATTTATCAAATTCCTTGGAGCAATATTCATCCCCATTATCTGACCTAAGACATATAAAAGGCTTACCCAAACTTTTCTCTACTTGTGCTTTGAAATATTTAAAATTTTGTAAATCTTTTGACTTCTTCTTCAAAAAATAAACCCACACTCTCCTAGAATAATCATCTAAATAGATAACACCATTTAAGGACTATGTGGAGACTGGTCCAAATATATTAGAATGTATAAGCTGCATAAAGTTAGAATTTTTACCAGGGCTTGCAGTAAATCTAACCCTCTTTTGTTTACCAAAAATATAGTGCTCACACAAGTCTAAATTACAAGACTTAAGGTCCGAGGTGTAGACCAATTGGTTCATCCAAACCCCATAAGGGGGGCAGAGGTCCAAGTTTCAAATCTCGAGCCTCGTCGGACTGAACGCTTGTCCCTTTCCTGGTGCTTTCAGCGACGTAAAAGATTTAAAATGATTGTGGCATGGTGGTTATAAGGGCGGACTGTGCGAAGATCTATGTGGCGGCTTCTAGGGTGGACAACGCAAAATACTGTGGCGGCCATAAAAAGCTGGACAGCCTGCCCGAATTTGTGGCGGCTATCGATTCCACCATGTAAATAAAAAAAAAAATTACAAGACTTGATCCTAGAAAGCATACCTCGATCATGCAAAATTTTTAGACCTTTTTCACTCAAATGTCCTAGGCATTGATGTCATAACATTACTACATCCTGAGCATTTCTGGAATGTACTGCTATTGCATGGTTTATCACTGCATAAATGATATAGGGTCCCATAAGATTCTCCTTTTGCTACTACAAGGGATCCTCTGTTAATTTTATAGTAGTTGTTACCAAAAGTGATAGGATACCCTAGCTTATCCATCATCTTAATTAAGAGTAAATTCTTCCACAAATCAGGCACATGTCATACATCACAGAACATCCTTTCTCTACCATTGTTCAACCTGATCCTTATGTCCCCTATTCCCATAATTTCTAAAGTATGATCATCACCCAAATAGACCATCTCACCACTATATGGCTAATATTTTTCAAACCGGTCTCTATGAGGAGACATGTGGAAAGAAGCACCCGACTCCAAAAATAAGGCATATAAGATAAATCTGCTATTACTGATACATGAAGCGTCACATTTTGTCGTCTCTCTTGAATCTACTGTATTGGCCTCAACTGATGGCTGAATTTTATTTTCACTATTATTTTCCTTTTTTAGCTACCAATAATCCTTCTTTGAGTGCCCTAGCTTCCCACAATACCAACACTTCCCTTTTTGCTTGCATCCTTTTGTTGGACATTTTGAGTAGTTAAGTTGTCATTGATGTTAAGAGTCAGTTTCAGTGAAGTAGTGCAAGAGGAAGTGATTCCGCAAGCAGATTGAGTGGTCATTGATGTCAAGAGTCAGTTTTAGTGAAGAGTGCAAGAAGAAGTAGTTCCGCAAATCAGTGAAAAAGGAAATTTCGCTTCCAGGTGGTCAAAATGAGTTTCGAGAGCAAAGAAGAGACCCAAGCAAATAATATTATAATATTAAAAGGGAAGATTTAAATTAATTTAAATAATTTCATTATAAATTAATTTAATTAACTTTAAAAGTTATTAAGTTAATTATAGATTAATTATAATTTAATTATTAAATTAGTCTATAACCCTAAGGTTGGGTTATAATAAAATTAATTTATTAATCGTAAGGTTGGGATATAATAAAATTAATTTATTAACCCTAAGGATGGGTTATAAAGTCTATTCGAATTTGAATTCGAAAATAAAATTCATCCGTCGACGTCAATAAAAGCATGGCCTAAAGCATATAAAAAGGGGGTAAAACATTGATTAAAAATTATTTGAATGCAATTCATTTAAAGTGCAAAAGACTTCAACTATCGTGCAAGGAGGAAGGAATATTTCACATTTCAAAATTATTGGTTGCAGAGGAAAGGATAAAGGGGAGCGATGCTCCATTTTCATTGCATAACATTATGTAGCACAACTGGCATTCATGAGAGGTGCTAAGGTTGGTAGGCTCGAGGTGCAAGGTTCGAAGCCTGTCGACTTCATTTTTACAAGGCAGAGTGTAAAATTTTTGGGCGTCGTGGTGAACAAAAGAAATAAGAGGAAGGCTTTTGCCTTCCCCTTCATGTGGGAGCTAGTAGCCCACATGGTGGGCTAGCGCCTTGGTAAGGCGCTTAGCGAAGGATTAGTCACGCGTTTGAAACTCACCGTGATGTTTTGAGTGCAAGGTATGCTCTATAATTTTTGCTAAGGTTGCATGTGGTATACGCCATGGTGTTTGTGGAAGGTTTGAGATTTCGAAGGTGTTTGGTTGTGATAAATAAATTTTGGCTAAGGTATTTGAGGGAGATATAAGAGTTTTTAAAATTAAATATTTTAGTTTAATTTTGGAAGGTTTGAGTTATAAAGTTGGAGTAATAAGGTGTAATCAAGTTTAATTATTTTTGTGTTTAAGAAATATTTCTGAAAATAGTTAGTGAGATATTTTTGTCATCTAACCATTGAAATTGGCAAAGAAGAAAATTATGTTTAGAAAATTTTTTGAGGTCACTTCTACATCAAATAAAAGGTAAGGGCACATATTCCTAGTGATTTTTGAATGTTGTGAATGCTAAGTTGGAGTGAAAAGGTTTTTTCTGGAATAAGAGTTGATAAAACCTTGTTTGATGAGCATTGTTGAGTTGGTTTGTTAAAGGTTTTTTTTGGAATGAGAGTTGATGATAAAACCTTGTTTGATAAGCATTGTTGTTGAAGTGAATGGTTGAGTAAAGAACTTGAACTAGGGTTTGCAAAGATCATGAGTATCATTGTTATGTGAGATTGATTGATAAGCATTGTTGTTGAAGTGACTAATTGAGTGAAGAACTTGAACTAGGGTTTGCAAAGATCATGAGTATCATTGTTATGTGAGATTGGTTGATAAGCATTGTTGGAAACATTTGAGTGAGTGTTCATAAGTTTGGACTAGGGTTTGTGAGAAAATATTATTTCATTGAGTGATTGGTTGAGTAGAGTTTATTGAACCTAGTCAAGTGGAAGTGTTGAAGTGATAGTTCTAGTTATGTGAAACAAATTGTTCTATATTCTGAATTGTTTTGAGAAAGATATTGAAAATTGTTGTAAGTGTGAAACATATTGAGTCTCTAACAATTCTTTATATGTTTCTATGGTAAAAAGAGAGTGAAAGTTATTGAGCATTGTGGTGAGTGTGAAACATATTGAGTCTCTAACAATTCTCTATATGTTTCTATGGTAAAAAGAGAGATTGAAAGTAATTGATCATTGTGGTGAATGTGAAGCATATTGAGTCTCTAGAAATTCTCTATATGTTTCTATGAGATTGAACAAGTTCTAGTGAGGAATTATTGAGCAGATTGGACAAGTTCTAGAGAGGACTTGTCGAAATATTAGTGTGAGCTTTTGTGGAAGCTTACAAAGCAGATTTGAGACAAGTCTTTGAGAAGGCTTGTGAGCAAAGTTGATTGATTGATTTGTTCAAACCTTGAGTTAAGGTTTGGGGAAGATCCAACAAATTTATTTTGTGATTGATTCAAGCTTTGTGTTAAGGCTTGAGGATAGATATTGAGGATATATTTGTGTTAAATCGAAGGACTATGTTTAGTGTAGATAAGAGGACAAATATTGAGAATAAATTTGTGCTAGACTGAAGAACTGTGTTTAGTGTAGATTTGAGGACAGAGTTTGGTGTAAATTTGAGGACATGTTTGTGCTAGACTAGAGACAGAGATTGAGCAGATTTATGCTAGATCGAAGGATTGTGTTTAGTACAGAGTTGAGACAGAGCAAAGAGTAAGCTTTGGAGGTGATATAGTATAGAGGACAACAGTCTCTAGTGGATAGATATCCATCAACCAGGGTAGTGAGGACAGGTCTTATGAGTGAGTATAGGAGTCTTTAGTGGATAGAGATCCATTAGCTAGTGTAGTGGAGGTAACAGTTCTTCTAGAAGACCACCAACCAGAGCTAAGGAGAAAGGAGTTCTCATGTGGATAGAGATCCATAAACTTGATTAGGGGATTGGTATCTCATTTGAAAAGAGGTCCATACACATTGTAATAGGGAAAGGATTCCCAAGAGATTGATTGAGAAAATTTTAGCAAAATATTTTCTTCGTGGAGTAGCCCATATTGGGTGAACCACGTTAAATTGGTGTCTCTATTATGTGTGGTGATTTGTGCATTGCTTTGATTATTGTTGTTGATATTTATATCTATATATTGCATAATATTGATTGGAAAGAAAAGTAAAAAGTGGTTTTATACTGTTCACCCCCCTCTCAGTATAAGCTTGTATTCTTTAATCAGTATCAGAATAGGTTCCTTCAGAAGAGTTTAACAACTTGAAGAAAAATGTTACAAGAACACAATGGATTCTAATAATGGGTCTTAAGATAATTCAACACCAGTATTTCATGGAAGTGATTATGTATTTTGGAGTATGAGAATGAAGATCCACCTGATGGCACTTGGAAATGAAATTTGGAAAGCAGTTAAAAATGGATGCATACCACCAGCTACTCCACCTACAGATAAAGATGTAATCTTCTACATCATTACAATTCAAAAGCAATGAATACAATTTTGAGAGGTTTGTATAGAACAAAGTTCATAAAAGTTATGCATTGCAAATATGCAAAAGGAATTTAGGATAATTTGTAAAACATATATGAAAGAGATAAAAGTGTCAAAAATGCAAAGATACAAAATCTCAAAGGACAATTTGAAGAATTAAGAATGAAGGATGAGGAAAACATCGGTACTTATCTACTTTGTGTAAATGAGGTTGTTAATGCCATGCAAGGACTTGGAATTGATATTGAAGAATTTGATTTTTATGATAAGATCTTACGATCTCTTCCAAAAAGATTTAGTGAAAATATTTCTGCTATAGAGGAATCAAAAGATGGTGATTATTTGACAAGAGATATGTTACTTGGTATTCTTACAACTTTTGAGATAAGAACAAAAGAGGAACCTAATCTCCGGAAGGAAGCAACCTTCAAAGCTACTAAGAAGACAAAGGGTAAGAAGTCAGATTCAAGTAATGAGTCATCCAGTGATGGAGAAGCAAATTATGGCAAAAAGAATAAGGATTAAAGAAGATTTAAAAATGTAAAATATGTTAGATGTTTAAATTGTGAAAAGTATGGTCACTATACATCTGATTGTCAAGAAGCCAAAAATAGCAATGATGAAGAAAAACAAGATCATAAGAACAGGGAATCAAAAAAATACAGGTACCAAAAGAAAGGTAAGGATGGACAAGGTAGACAAGGAAAGAATTTCTTTCAAAGATAAAAGAGGAGCTACTATGTAGACAAGGCAAGTAAGTACTCAAGTGATAGTGATAATAGTTTCTCAGATAATGATAAAGATGAAGTCCTATTTTTGATAGAAGAAAAAAAAGAAGTTAAGAAAAGGTCACCAATAATTCTCAAGTGTTTTAGATATTGTATTTTTGGACATCTTGAAGATAGTTGTACAAAGAATGATTTCAGTTTCAGTGATGATGAATATGAGGATACACTTGAAGGACCAAAAGAGAAATTTCTAATGGCACTAGAATAAGAAGGAGGTGATCCTATAGAAGACAAGTTAGAAAAGAATAAAGATATTTTCAAAGGTAAAAAATAGAGGAAGAAGAAGAAAAATGAGAAGTTGATCTTGAAGGAGAGCTTATTTATGCTCTTAAAACTTTAAATAAGGTAAGAAAGAAAAAATCCTAGCTTTAGCTTCAGTTTCAAGAATGTGATGAAGAGAGAGGAAAGCTTATAAAGGATCTAAATAAGTCAATAGCTAAGACAAAGAAGTTCAAGGATAAGTTAGAAGCAAAGGTCTTAGAATGTGAAATATTAGAACAAGAAGTAGCTCTACTAAGGGAAGAAGTAGATAAGTCTAAAGATAAGCTACGCAAGTTTGGAAGGAGCTCAGAGAATTTGGATAAGATTATCGAGACACAAAAGCCTACATCAAGCAAGATAGGTCTTGGCTTTGAATAGGTACAAAAGAAACAAGAAGAGGAGTCAACCTCAAGTTTTGAATAAGAAGAAACTTCATAAGAAGATAGTGTGAGAGAAGGTGAGACGTCTAAGGATGAGTTGGACAACATGAAGTTTAACAAGGAAAGAAACAATGCACAAAGAAGAAACAGATGGAATAGAAACCAACACAAGGTAAAAGAGACTAAAAGACCAATGAGGTCAAGGCAAGGAAATTTTAATGGACGATTTTTCTCATGTCACAGATTTGGGTACAAGGCTTTACAATGCAGGACACATTAAAGATAGAATATGGGAACTTTAGGAACAAGCAATTATTTCATGGTTATTGCTACTCATGTAATCAGTTTGGTCACAAGGCAATGAATTGCAGGGTTCATGATAGGAACAGATATGGCTTTACCAAGAGAAATCCCAAGATATTTGCACCTTCAAGAAATAACAATATTAAGTATCACAAGTGCAATAATGATGGACACACAACAAAGTGGTGTATAGCAAAAATTCCAGAGACAAGTAGGAACATGAACAATCAAAGGAATCATAAGGATCAGATGAGAAGGAAAGTAGAAAAAGGTAAAGATCAGTGTATGCTGGGAGTAGAAATACTCCCACCCTAGAATTAACCACCTCAAGAGTAGGTGGGGGAGGGGCTAAGCTAAGAAACTCATTCTTATCCCCGAGCCCCAAAGGTGACCCTTTTCCATTGATGTCAAAGGGGGAGATATTTGAGTACGGGGGAGATATTTGATTTAATAAGAGAGCATTAAGTCAGGGGGAGTAGTTTCCCAGGGGGAGTAGAAAATAAAAAGGATAAGGAAATTGAAAAGGTAATTGGGTTGCCATCAATAACAAAGGGGGAGATTGTTGGACATTTTGAGTAGTTGAGTTGTCATTGATGTCAAGAGTCAGTTTCAGTGAAGCAGTGCAAAAGGAAGTGATTCTGCAAGCATATTAAGTGGTCATTGATGTCAAGAGTCAATTTTAGTGAAGAGTGCAAGAAGAAACGATTCCACAAATTGGTGCAAAAGGTAAGTCTGCTTCGAGGTGGTCAAAATGAGTTTTGAGAGCAAAGAAGAGACCCAAGCAAATAATATTGTAATATTTTATTATAATATTAAAAGGGAAGATTTAAATAATTTTATTATAAATTAATTTATTAATTAATTTAATTAACTATACAAGTTATTAAATTAATTATAGATTAATTATAATTTAAATATTAAATTAATCTATAACCCTAAGGTTAGGTTAAAATAATTTTTTTTTTTTAACATGGTGGAATCGGTAGCCGCCACGAATCTGGGCAGGCTATCCAGATTTTTATGGCCACCACAGTATTCTACATTGTCCGCACCAGAATCCACCACACAGATCTTTGCGTAGTCCACCCCTATAACCGCCATGCCACAATCATTTTAAACCTTTTACGCCACTTAAAGTACCAGGAAAGGGACAAGTGTTCAGTCTGGCGAGGCCCGAGATTTGAGCCTTGGACCTCCGCCCCCCTTTTGGGGTTTGGATGAACCAATTGGTCTACACCTCGGACCTTTAAAATTAATTTATTAATCCTAAGGTTGGGATATAATAAAATTTATTTATTAACCCTAAGGATGGGTTATAAAGTCTATTGAAATTTGAATTTAAAAATCGAATTCATCCACCGACGTCAATAAAAGCATGGCCTAAAGCATATAGAAAGAGGGCAAAACATTGATTAAAAATTATCTAAATGCAATTCGTGTAAAATGCAAAAGACTTCGACTATCGTGCAAGGAGGAAGGAAGATTTTACATTTCAAAGTTATTGGCTACAGAGGAAAGGACAAAGGGGAGTAGTGCTTCGATTTCATTGCACAACACTACATAGCACAACTGGAATTCATGGGAGGCGCTAAGGTTTGTAGGCTCAAGGTGCAAGGTTAGAAGCCCACCAACTTTGTTTTTACAAGGTAGAGTGTAAAGGTTTTTGGGCACCGTGACAAACGAAAGAAACAAGAGGAAGGCTTTTACCTTCCCCTTCACATGGGAACTAGTAGCCCACGTGGTGGGCTAGCGCCTTGGTAAGGCACTTGGCGAAGGAGTAGTCACATATTTGAAACATACCGTAATGTTTTGAGTGTAAGGTATGCTCCATAATTTTTGCTAAGGTTGTATTTCATATGCACCATGGTGTTTGTGGAAGGATTGAGATTTCATTGGTGTTTGGTTGTGATAAATAAATATTGGCTAAGGTCTTTGAGGGAGATATAAGGGTTTTTAAAATTTAAATATTTTATTTTAATTTTGGAAGGTTTGAGTTATAAATTTGGAGTAATAAGGTGTAATCAAGTTTGATTATTTTTGTGTTTAAGAAATATTTTTGAAAAGAGTTAGTGAGATATTTTTGTCATCTAACCATTGAAATTGGCAAAGAAGAAAATTGTGTTTAAAACAAGTTTTGAGGTCACTTCTACATCAAACAAAAGGTATGGTGCTTCTTCCTAGTGAGTTATTGTTGAATGCTAAGTTGGAGTGAAAAGGTTTTTTTTTGGAATAAGAGTTGTTGATAAAACCTTGTTCGATGAGCATTGTTGAGTTGGTTTATTAAAGGTTTTTATGGAATGAGAGTTGATGATAAAACCTTATTTTATAAGCATTGTTGTTGAAGTGAATGGTTGAGTAAAGAACTTGAACTAGGGTTTGCTAAGATCATGAGTATCATTGTTATGTGAGATTGATTGATAAGCATTGTTGTTGAAGTGACTAATGGAGTGAATAACTTGAACTAGGGTTTGTAAATATCATGAGTATCATTTTTATGTGAGATTGGTTGATAATCATTGTTGGAAACATTTGAGTGAGTGTTCATAAGTTTAGATTAGGGTTTGTGAAGGATTTTGAGTGAGTGTTCATAAGTTTCCAGCATGTATTGATGTTCTGAAGGATGTTCCTAAGGACGCGCCGAAGTATGAAGCAAAGGATACCACACTGGAAACCATTGTTGCTTATCCTATGCATACTGACGTTCCTCTCTAAGAGAGGATGTGATTCCACCTGTTGTTGTCTTTGTCTCATTCCTTCAGTTTGAAGGTTTTATTCTAGTTTTATCCTATGGGTTGTAGGACTTTCTTTTTGTTCCTTTCTATTCGAGGTTGGCTTCTTTTTGTTGTAGCAAGATTTTTACCTCTTTGTTGTGTTCCTTTTAGGTTTCCTCTTGGGTTCCTCATATTGTCTCACTATTGTACAAGGCGTTGGGGCACCTTTCAAATGCCCCCTTTTGATAATTAAAATTTTTAACTTACCAAAAAAAGATTAGGGTTTGTGAGCAAGGATTATTTCATTGAGTGATTGGTTGAGTAGAGTTTATTGAACCTAGTCAAGTGGAAGTGTTGAAGTGATAGTTCTAGTTCTGTGAACCAAATTGTTCTATATTTTGAATTATTTTGAAAAAGAGATTGAGTATTGTTGTAAGTGTGAAACATATTGAGTCTCTAACAATTCTCTATATGTTTTTGTTGTAAAAAGAGAGATTAAAAGTGATTGAGCATTGTGGTAAGTGTGAAACATATTGAGTCTCTAACAATTCTCTATATTTTTCTATGGTAAAAAGAGATATTGAAAGTGAGTGAGCATTGTGGTGAGTGTGAAACATATTGTCTCTAACAATTCTCTATATGTTTCTATGATAAAAAGAGAGATTAAAATTAATTGAGCATTGTGGTGAATGTGAAGCATATTGAGTCTCTAACAATTCTCTATATGTTTATATGATATTGAACAAGTTCTGGTGAGGACTTGTTGAGCATATTGGACAAGTTCTAAAGAGGACTTGTGGATAGATTAGTGTGAGATTTTGTGGAAGCTTACAAAGCAAATTTGAGATAAGTTTTTAAGAAGGCTTGTGAGCAGAGTTGATTGATTGATTTATTCAAAACTTGAGTTAAGGTTTGGGGTAGATCCAATAGATTTGATTTGTGATTGAGTCAAGCTTTGTGTTAAGGCTTGAGGACAGAGATTGAGGATAGATTTTTGCTAAACCTAAGGACTTTGTTTAGTGCATATTAGAGGATAAATTTATGCTAGACTAAAGAATTATGTTTAATGCAGATTTGAGGACATATTTTGGTGCAGATTTGAAGACTGATTTGTGCCAGACCAGAGATAGAGATTGAGTAGATTTGTGCTAGATTAAAGGACTGTGTTTAGTGCAGATTTATAATAGAGCAAAAAGTAATATTTGGAGGTGATAGAGTATAGAGGATGACAGTCTCCAGTAGATAGAGATCCATTAGCCAGGGTAGTGAGGACAGGTCTTTTGAGTGAGGACAAGAATATTTAGTGGATAGATATCCATTAGCCAGTGTAGTGGAGGCAACAGTTCTTCTAGAAGATCACTAGCCATAGCTAAGGATAAAGGATTTCTCATGTGGATAGAGATACACAAACTTGATTAGGGGATTGGTGTCTCCTTTTAATAGAGGTCCATAAACATTGTAATAAGAAAAGGATTACCAAGATATTGATTGAGAAAATTTTAGTAAAATATTTTCTCCATGGAGTAGCCCATATTGGGTGAACCACATTAAATTGGTGTCTCTATTGTGTGTGGTGATTTGTGCATTTATTTGATTACTACTGTTGATATTGCTATCTATACATTACATAATATTTATTGGAAAGAAAAATAAAAAGTGGTCTTATATTGTTCACCCCCCTATCAGTATAAGCTTGTGTTCTTCAATTGGTATCAAAGCGAGTTCCTTAGGAAGAGTTTAACAGATTGAAGGAAAATATTACAAGAACACAATGGATTTTAAGAATGGGTCTTAAAAAAATTCAACACTAGTATTTGATGGAAGTGATTATGTATTTTTAAGTATGAAAATGAATATCCAACTGATGGCACTTGGCAATGAAATTTGGGAAGCAGTTGAAAATGGATACATACCACCAACTACTCCACCTACAGATAAATATGGTAAGCTTCTACATCATTACAATTAAAAAGCAAAGAATACAATTTTGAGAGGTTTGCATAGAATAGAGTTCATAAAATTTATGCATTGCAAAGATGCAAAAGGAATTTGGGATAAGTTGCAAAGCATATATGAAGGAGATAAAAGTGTCAAAAAGGCAAAAATATGAAATCTCAAAAAAAAATTTGAAGAATCAAGAATGAATGATGATGAAAAAATCACTACTTATCTACTTCATGTAGACGAGGTTGTTAATGCCATGTAAGGACTTGGACTTGAGATTTAAGAATCTAATGTTTGTGATAATATCTTAAGATCTCTTCCAAAAATATTTAGTGAAAAGATTTCTGCTATAGAGGAATCAAAAGATGGTGATTCTTTGACAAGAGATATGTTACTTGGTATTCTTACAAATTTTGAGATAAGAACAAAAGAGGAACCTAATATCCAGAAGGAAGCAACATTCAAAGCTACTAAGAATACAAAGGGCAAGAAGTCAGATTCAAGCAATGAGTCATCCAGTGATGAAGAAGCAAATTATGGTAGAAATAATAAGGATTCAAGAAGATTTAAAGATGCAAAATTTGTTAGATGTTTCAATTGTGGAAAGTATGGTCACTATGCATCTAATTGTCAAGAAGCCAAAAATAGCAATGATGAAGAAAAATAGGATTATAAGAATAGGGAATCAAAAAATACAGGTACCAAAAGAAAGGTAAGGATGGACAAGGTAGACAAGAAAATAAGTTCTTTCAAAGACAAAAGAGGAGCTACTATGCATACAAGTCAAGTAAGTACTCAAGTGATAGTGATAATAGTTTCTCAGATAATGATAAATATGAAATCCTATTTTTGATAAAAGAAAAAGAAGTTAAGAAAAGGTCACCAATAATTCTCAAGTGTTTTAGATGTGGTAATTTTGGACATCTTGAATATATTTGTACAAAGAATGGTTTCAGTTTCAATGATGATGAATATGAGGATATACTTGAAGGACCAGAAGATAATATTCTAATGGCACTAGAAGAAGAAGAAGGTGATCCTATAAAAGACACATAAAAAAAGAATGAAGATGTTTTCAAAGGCAAACAAATAGAGGAAGAATTAGAAAAATGAGAAGTTGATCTTGAGGGAGAGCTTATTTATGCTCTTAAAATTTTAAATAAGGTAAGAAAGAAAACTCCCAGCTTGAGCTTCAGTTTCAAGAATGTGAAGAAGAGAGAGGAAAGCTTATAGAGGATCTAAATAAGTCAATAGCTAAGACAAATAAGTTCAAGGATAAGTTAGAAGCAAAGGTATTAGAATGTGAAATATTAGAATAAGAAGTAGCTCTACTAAGGGAAGAAGTAGAGAAGTCTAAATATAAGCTACACAAGTTTGGAAGGAGCTCAAATAATTTGGATAAGATTATCAAGTCACAAAAGCCTACATCAAGCAAGATAGGTCTTGGCTTTGAACAGGTATAAAAGAAACAAGAAGAGGAGTCAACCTCAAGTTCTGAAGAAGAAGAAACTTCATAAGTATTAAGATGATAGTGTGAGATAAAGTGAGAATTCTAAGGATGAGTTGGAAAAAAAGAAGTTTAACAAGGAAAGAAACAATGCACAAAGGAGAAACAGATGGAATAGGAACCAACACAGGGTAAAAGAGACTAAGATACCAATAAGGTAAAGGCAAGGAAATTTTAATGGATGATGTTTCTCATGTCACTGATTTGGGTACAAGGCTTCACAGTGCAGGACACATGAAAGACACGAATATGGGAACTTCAAGAATAGGCAGTTATTTCATGGATATTGCTACTCATGTAATTATTTTGGTCACAAGGCAATGAATTGTAGGGTTCATGAAAGAAATAGATATGGCTTCACCAGGATAAATCCCAAGATATTTGCACCTTCAAGGAATAACAATATTAAGTGTCACAAGTGCAATAATGATAGACATGCAACAAAGTGGTGTAGAGCAGAAATTCCAAAGACAAGCAGGAAAAATAATAGTCAAAGGAATCAAAAGGATCAAATGAGAAGGAAAGTAGACAAAGGTAAATATCAATGTATGCTAGGAGTAGAAATACTCCCACCCCAGAATTAACCACCTCAAGAGGAGGTGGGGGAGGGGCTAAGCTAAGAAACTCATTCTTAACCCCGAGCCCCAAAGGTGACCCTTTGCCATTGATGTCAAAGGGGGAGATATTTGATTTAAGAAGAGAGTATTGAGTCATGGGGAGCAGTTTCCTAGGGGAGCAGAACATAAAAAGGTTAAGGAAATTGAAAAAGTAATTGGATTGCCATCAATAACAAAGGGGGATATTATTGGAAATTTTGAGTAGTTGAGTTGTCATTGATGTCAAGATTCAGTTTCAGTGAAGCAGTGCAAGAGGAAATGATTCTATAAGCAAATTAAGTGGTCATTGATGTCAAGAGACAATTTCAGTGAAGAGTGCAAGAAGAAGCAGTTCCAAAAATTAGTGCAAAAGGAAAGTCCACTTCCAGGTGGTCAAAATGAGTTTTGAGAGCAAAGAAGAGACCCAAGCAAATAATATTATAATATTTTATTGTAATATTGAAAGGGAAGAATTAAATTAATTTAAATAATTTCATTATAAATTAAATTAATTAATTTAATTAAATTTAAAAGTTATTAAGTTAATTGTAGATTAATTATAATTTAATTATTAAATTAATCTATAACCCTAAGGTTGGGTTATAATAAAATTAATTTATTAATCCTAAGGTTGGGATATAATAAAATTAATTTATTAACCCTAAGGATGGGTTATAAAGTCTATTCGAATTCGAATTTGAAAATCGAATTCATCTACCAATGTCAATAAAAGCATGACCTAAAGCATATAAAAAGGGGGTAAAACATTGATTAAAAATTAACCGAATGAAATTCGTGTAAAGTGTAAAAGACTTCGACTATCGTGCAAGGAGGAAGGAATATTTTGCGTTTCAAAGTTATTGGCTGTAGAGGAAAGGACAAAGGGGAGTGGTGCTCCATTTTCATTGCACAACACTGCGTAGCACAACTGACATTCATGGGAGGTGCTAAGGTTGGTAGGCTCGATGTGCAAGGTTCGAAGCCCGTCGAATTTGTTTTTACAAGGCAGAGTGTAAATTTTTTGGGTGCCATGTCAAACGAAAGAAATAATAGGAAGGCTTTTGCCTTCCCCTTCACGTGGGAGCTAGTAGCCCACGTGGTGGACTAGTGCCTTGGTAAGGCGCTTGGTGAAGGAGTAGTGACACATTCGAAACTCGCCATGACGTTTTGAGTGTAAGGTATGCTCCATAATTTTTGCTAAGGTTGTATGTGGTATGCATTGTGGTGTTTGTGGAAGGTTTGAGATTTCGAAGGTGTTTGGTTGTGATAAATAAATATTGGCTAAGGTTTTTGAGGGAGATATAAGGGTTTTTAAAATTAAATATTTTATTTTAATTTTGGAAGGTTTGAGTTATAAAGTTGGAGTAATAAGGTGTAATCAAGTTTGATTATTTTTGTGTTTAAGAAATATTTTTGAAAAGAGTTAGTGAGATATTTTTGTCATCTAACCATTGAAATTGGAAAAGAAGAAAATTGTGTTTAAAATAGGTTTTCAGGTCACTTCTACATCAAAAAAAAGGTATGGGCACATATTCCTAGTGAGTGATTGTTGAATGTTGTGAATGCTAAGTTGGAGTGAACATGTTTTTGTTCTAGATAGAGTTGTTGATAAAACCTTGTTTGATGAGCATTGTTGAGTTGGTTTGTTAAAGATTTTTATGGAATGAGAGTTGATGATAGAACCTTGTTTGATAAGCATTATTGTTGAAGTGAAGGGTTGAGTAAAGAACTTGAACTAGGGTTTGCAAATATCATGAGTATCATTGTTATGTGAGATTGATTGATAAGCATTGTTGTTGAAGTGACTAATTGAGTGAAGAACTTGAACTAGGCTTTGCAAATATCATGAGTATCATTGTTATGTGAGATTGGTTGATAAGAATTATTGGAAACATTTGAGTGAGTGTTCATAAGTTTGGACTAGGGTTTGTGAGCAAGGATTATTTCATTGAGTGATTGGTTGAGTAGAGTTGATTGAACCTAGTCAAATGGAAGTGTTGAAGTGATAGTTCTAGTTATGTGAAAAAATTATTCTATATTCTGAATTGTTTTGAAAAAGAGATTGAGCATTGTTGTAAAAAGAGAGATTGAAAGTTATTGAGCATTGTAGTAAGTGTGAAACATATTGAGTCTCTAACAATTCTCTATATGTTTCTATGTTAAAAAGAGAGATTGAAAGTGATTGAGCATTGTGGTAAGTGTGAAACATATTGAGTCTCTAACAATTCTCTATATGTTTCTATGGTAAAAAGAGAGATTGAAAGTGATTGAGCATTGTGGTAAGTGTGAAACATATTGAGTCTCTAACAATTCTCTATATGTTTTTGTGGTAAAAAGAGAGATTGAAAGTGATTGAGCATTGTGGTAAGTGTGAAAATTATTGAGTCTCTAACAATTCTCTATATGTTTCTATGATAAAAAGAGAGATTGAAAGTAATTGAGCATTGTGGTGAATGTGAAGCATATTGAGTCTCTAACAATTATCTATATGTTTCTATGATATTGAATAAGTTCCAGTGAGGACTTTTTGAGCAGATTGGACAAGTTCTAGAGAGGAATTTTGGATAGATTAGTGTGAGCTTTTGAGGATAGGTTTGTGCTAGACGAGAGATAGAGATTGAGTAGATTTATGCTAGATTGAAGGACTGTGTTTAGTGCATATTTTGGATAGAGCAAAGAGTAAGATTTGGAGGTGATAGAGTATAGAGGATGATAGTCTCCAGTGGATAGAGATCCATCAGCCAGGGCAGTGAGGATAAGTCTTCTAAGTGAGGACATGAGTCTTTAGTGGATAAATATCCATTAGCCAGTGTAGTTAAGGTATCAGTTCTTCTATAATATCACCAACCAGAGCTAAGGATAAAGGAGTTCTCCTATGGATAGATATCCATGAACTTGATTAGGGGATTAGTGTCTCCTTTGGGTAGAGGTCCATAAAAATTGTAATAGGGAAAGGATTCCAAAGATATTGATTGAGAAAATTTTAGTAAAATATTTTCTTTGTGGAGTAGCCCACATTGGGTGAACTACATTAAATTGGTGTCTCTATTGTGTGTGGTGATTTATGCATTACTTTTATTACTATTGTTGATATTGCTATCTATACATTACATAATATTGATTGGAAATAAAAGTAAAAAGTGATCTTATACTGTTCATCCCCCTCTCAGTATAAGCTTGTGTTCTTAATAATTAGACTTAGATTTGTACTATAATATACCTTGTTTACTCCTCTCAAAATATTGACCTCTCACAAATAGGGTTACATTGGTTGAGGGTTCTAGAGATGTTTTTTGCCTCAACTATTCTACCAACAAAGCGACTACCACATCATCAAATTTTAGAGCTCTTGATGATGCATTATTGATGGTCATCACCATATGATCCTAGGTTTCTAAGAGGGAACAAAGTAGGGTGATAGATCTATCCTCATCCTCCATATTCACATTAATTGAAACTAGTTTATTGATAAGGGTAATAAAATTATTCAAGTGATCTACCACAAATGAACCCTCCTTCATCCTCAGGCTATAAAGTTGTTTTTTTAGAAAAAACTTATTTGTTGCTGATTTTATCTCATACAACTTTTCAAGCTTCTTCTAGAGGGCTTTCATGATATTTTATTAAACAACATTGAACAAGATCGAGTCTACTAGGCAGAGGTAGATTGTAGAAACTGCATTCCTACCCAGCGTTGCCCACTCATATTTCATATTTCTAGGTTTATTTTTGATCCCTTTCAAGGCTAGGGCTTGGTCATTTTGGACCAGCAAATCCTCCACCTTCATCTTTCATTGGGCAAAGTTCCTACCATCAAAATTTTCAATCTTGAACTTGGTTACATTTGTCATTTTTGTATCTCCCACTTGCACAAAAACTTGCTATGATACCATATGTTAGTAAAATGCCAAATTACATGCAAGAAAAAAATACAATAACATGAAAAAATAGTAACAAAGGTATTTTTACGTGGAAATCCTACAGTGTAGGTAAAACCACAGGGTAATGATAGCTTCTTTATTTTATTGATTTTAGCAAAATTTACATTCAATATCTACATGAAAGGGGTCATTATCCTTTTATAGAAACATAAAGGGAGACTCTAAAAACTGTTCATTTCCTTTCTCAAAGGAGGACTCCAAAAAACTATTTTTTCCTCTTCCAAAAGAATACTCCAAAAAAATATTTGTTTCCTCTCCTAGAGCTACCCATATAGAGCTACACATCTAGAGTTACTCATCTAGAAGTAACCCATATGGAGCTACATGTCTAGATTTACCCATATAGAGGCAACCCATTTGGAGCTATGCATCTGGAGTTACCCATTTGGAGGTAAACCGTCTGGAGGTACACATATGGAGTTACCCATCTTGAGCTACACATATGACAATTACTTGTTTGGAGCTACACATCTAAAAAGCAATATGTCTGGAGTTATACGTCTTGTAGTTACACATATGGCAAGAAACCCATCTAGTAGCTACCCATTTGGTAGCTACCCATATGGTAGCCACCCATCCAAAATTACTCGTCTGGGGTATCCCGTTTGAAGATAACATGTTTGGAGGTAACCCATATGGAAGCAACCCATCCTGGGTTACCATTTGGATAGTGACTTCACCTCCTAACATTCTTCCACTTGAAGTCAGTATACAAGAATTCTTTGCCTATGCTTTTCCATCTAGTGCCAATTTCCCAATATTACCCTTATCACATTTTCAGCAAGCCTAGAGAAGTTTTGCACCACTCAAACTTCTCAGTCTTGATTATCTTTGTAAGCATATCTGCAGGATTCACTTCAGTATCAATATTCTCCAAAAAAATCCTACCTTATTCCACCATATTTCTTATAAAATTGTACCTAACATCAATGTGTTTTGTGTGATCATAAAATTTTGGGTTCTTCACTAGCTGAATAGTACTTTGGCTATCACAATGTAAATGTAATTTTCTCTTGAATTATCTTGAAGTCACCCAATAGTCACTCTAGTTAAATTACATCTTTGCTAGCCTAAGTCATTGCAATATATTTTTCTTCAGTGGTTGATAAAGCCACCACATACTGCAACTTAGAAGTCCAACTCACAACTCCACCAGAAAGAGTGAAAGTATTTCCTATAGTGGACTTTCTCCCATCTCTATATCCACCATAATCAAAATCCACAAAACCTTTAACTTGCATATTTTCTAATCCATAGTAAATAACATCTAAATTACCTCTTAAATAGCTAAATACCCACTACATTCCAATTCTCCTTATCAAGATTTGCCATGTATCGGCTGACAACTCCCATTGCTTGGCCAATATCCGATCTGGTGCTCACCATGGTATACATGAGGCTTCCTACTACTAATGAATATAGTACATGATATATTCTTGTATTCTTTGCTTCTATTCTAGGATATTGTTTGAAAGACAATTTTAAGTGTGAAAGAAGTGGGGTACTAATTGGTTTTGCATTCTGCATATTGAAGCGTTGCAAAATATTTTCTATATATGACTTTTGACTTAACCAAATATTTCTTCCTGTTCTATCCCTATGTATATTCATACCTAAAATTTGTTTTACTGCTCCTAAATCCTTCATTTCAAATATCCTATCCAATTAAGCCTTAAGGTCAATAATTTTCTTCATGCCAGGGCTTGCAACCAACATATCATCAACATATAACAACAAAATAATAAATTTACCATCATCAAACCTCTTATAGTATGCACAATGGTCATCTTCACTTCTACTAAAACTTTGGTTCTTCATGAAGGTGTCAAATTTTTTGCACCACATCCTTGGCGCCTATTTCAATCCATATAGAGATTTCTTGAGTTTACAAACCAAATGTTCTTTGCCTCTTTCTTTATAGCCCTCAGGCTAATATATATAAATATCCTCCTCGAGATTACCATGTAAGAAAGCCAAGCTGCTCTAGTTCTAAATCCTATGCTGCTACAAGTGCAAGTAAAACTCTAATAGTATTCATCTTCACAACTAGAGAGAAAATTTCATTAAAGTCTATACCTAACTTTTGCACATAACCTTTTGCCACCAAGCGTGCTTTAAAGCGTTCCAAAAACCCATCACTATTCTTATTTACTTTGTACACCCACTTGTTTCCAACAACCTTTCTTTCTAGGTAGGAGATCCACAAGTTCCCATGTTTCATTCTTGTGAAGTGCCTCCATTTCCTCCTCAGATGAAGAGAGTCAAATCATATTAATGTTTGATCAATCAATGCATATGAAAAGAATCAAATCATATTAATATGCTTTAATATATAAGAGGTTTATAATAATAGAAAAATATGACTATAAGAAAGTAAAAGGGCAGTGCCACAGTTACTATTTATTCTAGAGATGAAAAGGTTAGTGCCATAATTAATAAGCAAATGTCATGCACAATCTTTCTTTTATTTCAAAATTAGTTTGAGAGTATAGATAAAGTCTAGCTCTAATTTTCTTAAATGGCCAAAAGATATTTGTAATGAATCTCATAGCTCCTATTTATAAAGAATCATTAGCCCAGGAGGTATCTAAGGTAAATTTTTCTTACTTATAGTAAAATCTCTAATTTATTGGCATCTTTAGCAAAATGATGGACCTCTAAATTTTACATCCTTCAAAATATCTTGTAAACATTCTTAAAAGGCTTCTAATTCCAAATTAACACCATGTTGATCGAATTTTGTGTTGATCCATGTCTTGCTTGAGCTAAAAATGATGATTTTCTTATTTTGGGATGCTTCACCATTTTTTACCAAACACACTTTCTAGACTAGGTCAAAGTTTTGACAAATTTCTTAAGATTTTATCAATCTATAATTTTTGTGGAAAATGGGGATATCTCATGAAATTACAAGAATTAGTACAAGATATGATATATTTCTCAAACCAATATAGCAAAACAACAATTATGTAATTAAGGCTTAAACTATCCTAATCAAAGAAAAAAATAAGAGATATCATTCAAGAATATACTTCACTAAGATTTTCCTCAAAAAAAATATGCTAGGCTGAATACTAATGTAGTAAAAAAATACTTAACACCTTAGGCATAAAGGACCATACCATTCATAGGTAAGCATAACCTCATTTCTATTCTATTTTGCTTGTAATATCACCACTATAAAAAAGAGAGATCACACCTAGAATGCATTTAGAGGATTTGATGTGCCACATAAACATGTTATTCAGTATTAGCTTTGATATTTCAATACAAATCCTAGGAGAATATCATATATTCCTCTATGGAAGATAATGAACCAATGGTTGATGGATTTGGTTGTACCTACAAGGACAAGAACGAGAAAGAGAGCAATAATATTGTGTGTTGTAGTATCAATAAAGGCAAAACGCTTGAGAGAGTGCTAGTAATAATCATCAATAAAAAGTGAATGTATGGTAATGATATGGTGATTAACTGAGAATATGAATGGGTATTTATGGTAAATCAAAAGTATAACTTTCCCTTTTAAGGTTTATGACTAAATTACACTAGTAAAAGCTATAAAATTGTCATCCTTGGTCCAAAAAACACACCATCTCAACCCTAAGCATATAAACATGTT
This sequence comes from Wollemia nobilis, assembly GCA_028583015.1. NCBI lineage: Eukaryota > Viridiplantae > Streptophyta > Pinopsida > Araucariales > Araucariaceae > Wollemia > Wollemia nobilis. The sequence continues at coordinate 649,740 of JAQPPZ010000220.1, read as the reverse complement.
AGGATCATGATCGTACATCAAAACCCTAAAAATTGTTCAATGATTATGATCATTGCTTAAAGTGGTGATCAAAACACTATCAATCTTAAGGACATGTGCTTTGGGGGACACATGTAAACATGTACCTTAATTGTGACTCTATCCTTATTTTAGAGTTAAAGGAATGCTAATAGATAGAAATAACAAGGAAATATGGTAGGAAGGTGACAACTAGGTGAAGAAAAGAAACCAAAACCATTAGCTAACATGTCTCACCATAATTCTACCCATGGACTAACAAAGTTAGTCTACCCCTTTCTTATATCTAGGAGGACAAGAATATCCATTGCCTACAAAGTCAATTATTAGTGCTCTTTTAATAAATATATTAATATTGTTCTAGGGGCTACAAAAATTAATTTTCTTACTTCTCATGCTTAACTTATTAAAGAAATTTAAAAGTAGTGTTGAGCTACTATATTTAAGGTAAATTCTAGGGGTGGTAATCTTGATTGGAAAGAGATCCAAGGTCCTATATTTATCCTTGGGGATGAGGTCTTCAAAATTAAAATTATGTTATGAAAAAATTAGAAATTTAGGGGGTTGAATTGGTTGGTGGTGTTGAAATTTACAATACTTTTCAAAAAAATTTCAAAACATACACTCACCATAATCATATGATGAAAAAGGAAAAATAGCATATAGAAAAAAATGGAGAAAGAGATAAAGGACACAAATAGATAGAAGAAATTAGGGGTGAGTTCTCGTAGGCATCCCCATGATCTCACATATCACAAAATGATATAATGGATTAGTCATTAAGGTATTTATACTGATACCAAACTCCCAATTAAATGTTAACCTCAAGCTAACATAACCTAACTTAAAGGTTAAATTATAATATAATAAATATATTAAACCCTTTAATCAAGGTTAATCATAGAGGTGGATTAACCAATATCACTAAGGGTGAATACATCAAAATTATTCATAGGTTTACATAAATATACCTATAAAATGACATAGAAAATATTTAAAGACTTACATATCACTTACCTATGTGCAAAATCAAGAGCACCCATAGGCACTTCTTCATTATCAGCTGAGCCTAATAAGGTCAGATTACAAATATCTCAACCCATAATCTAAACTAAGGGGCCAAGGAGAGAAGAATTTAGAGATGGTACATCCTCCCATAATAAACGCTTAAATGGCCTAATGAATCTTGTTATCTTCTCTTGCTAAAGGTACATGATTTGGATCAACCTCTTTGTAAATATGAAGTCGTGACTCCACTTCCTATATCAAGATGTTGAGCCTCCCATGAGAATATCTTCAGCATGCATTATGATGACCTTATTCTATCCTCCAATATTAAGATAAAACAATTGAATTGTGAAGAAATAGATAAGCCTCTAAATATCCAACCCCAATGGCTAGAAAGGGCCCATACAAACAAGGTGTACCTTGAATTGACCATCCAAAACCCAATCCTCTTGTAGCCCAAAATATTATCAACCATGCTAATGGGTTTTTGGATTTAGAAAGAATACCCATTATGAGAGAAATGAAAGTATGCAAAAAGATAAACATAAGAAATTGAAATCTCTCAAATATAATACCACTGACCAACCACTATACCAATGAGCTCAATTGGAGTTAGATGTTTAGAGCCTCTTTAAGACATAAAACCATGTATATTGTGATAAAATAAATGAAAGGAAATGATTTTTAAACCTACGACCTTCTTGCTAAAGAAGGCTTTTAAATCGTACATGTACTAGATGTGAGCAAAGTTGCTAATTGGGTCTATTTTGCATAGAAAATCCACAAAATAGTAACAAGTATTTGAACTGATGTCACTAGTCTATAGAGATCAAAGATTATGTAATCTAAAAATAATTGGTTCCAAAACACTTTTGTATGCAAAAGTTATGACATTTAGAAGCTTGGGCATATTAATCTAAAAAATCAACAAAAAATAAATTTACAAACCTTAGAGAAATTTTGACCAATCTAAAGCTACCACTTGCCATATTTATACGTTCCACCTCTAATGATATTATCATAATTCTCAATTGATTTTTGTGAATGAGAATCTCACAACTAGCATAAAATATTGGTTGGACTTGCTTAAATACCAAAATTTGTAATTGTAGCCACCTTGATATCAATTTAGTTTCATTAGATAAAAGAGACACAAGATCTAAACTTTAGATCCTTATGGTTCTAAGTTGAAAGAGTCCACTAGCAAATATACCATCAATATGAATGTGTCTCAAGGTGAGATACAATCAAACTAAGATTTAAAAAAATATTTTGAATGCATTGCAAAGAAAAGATTACTAGTGGCATTGTTGAGTTTTGAACTTGGCTCTAAAGAGGAGAAGTACCTTAACACTAGTAGGATAATTGGCTTATCCAATATTTTCATTGGGAAAAAATCCCTTGTACCTACCCTTTTATATTATAGGACACAAACCTACAAGAAGCATTGAAACACAGTGCATTTGTCTCAAACCTCCAACCTAATAGACTCAATGAGTATGTTATATCTAATGCACCACTGACTCACATAAAAATAAATCATGTCTAATTATTATTTCATGGTTCTATATGAGCACAATGCAAAATAAATTGACTATACAAATTTTGTCTATGGAATTCGAGTGTGGAACATGTGACATGTCAACAAAGAGCTCTATCATTATGCTACAATATTGTGTTGGATAGTACTTTTTAAAAAGCATAAAAATATGACTATTGTGACATTATGCTATCACTTTGAGACAATTTCTAATGCAGGTAGCAAGACAAAATAAATCATTGTGACTTGACTACTTAACTTAATATTTATCAAAAAAAGTCCTTACCACTAGGCCATGTTATCCATATGAACATTAAATATACCTTGACCATTAATAGTTACAAATTTACCACCAAAAATATTGTGCACCTAATATGGATCAAAATCCAATTCCAATATATTTTATTCACAAATATTTATAGGCACCTAAATGCCATTTACAAGATCCTATCGTTACGATAGGTGATCCTATTTGAATGATAGGTGATAAAAACTAATGGCAAAACATTAACTAATAACCTGATCTAGAAGCATACATGAGATTAGGGCTCACGTTGACATTTTATTAGGAAATAACCTAATCCTAAGGTTTTAAAAAACAATAAAACCTAATACTCATCATCAGCGCCTCCCTTCCCTCTCCTACCACACAACTAAATATTCAATAGAATATTCCAATTTTAAATTCAAACTTGGAGAGAAAATGAGGAAAAATTTTAACCATAAATGAGTGTTAGAAGGATGAAATATTGAAAGCCATTGAATTGGTACACCCAATTAAAATTTTATAACAAATACAATAGAACTAGTGGTTTGTCCATATCTACCATGGCTTGTAGAAACTTTTGTGTAATTGAGTGAAGTTGCTTCGTTTTGACTCTAATGCCATGTTATAATTCACAATACTTTCTAAATATATTCTAAAACATACATTTACCATAATCATATGTAGAAAAATAAAGAAGAGCATATAGACAAAAATACAGAAAGAATAAACTACATGAATAGATAAAAATAATTAGGGGTGGTTTTTGTAGGTATTCCATGATCTCATTTATCACAAATTGATATAATGGATTAGTCATTTGGGGGTATTTATAGTGATACCAAATCCCAATTATATGTTAACCTTAAGTTAACATAACTTGAATTGAAGGTTAAATTATAATATAATAAATATATTAAATCCTTTAATCAAGGTTAACCATATAGGTGGTTTAACCAATATCATAAGGGTGAATACACTAAAATTGTGCATAGACTTACTTAGAAGAATTCTTGTAGGCTTAGGTAGAAATATACCCATATGCTTACATATAGAATGCCCATAGTATTACATAGAGAATGCTCAAAGGCTTACATAACACTTTTCTATAGGTTGCATCAAAAACACTTTTAGGTACTTCATGACTATCAAACTTGGCCTAATAAGGTCAAATAACAAATATTTTAACAAGTGGTTAAGGCAATAGGCTTAAAAATTCTTGCCAATCCACATCATTGGGTAGCTCTAGGTTGCTCAACATCTTTATGTCTAATGGTAAGTCTTAATATTGGCCCTTTGATAGGCTCTTGCTTCACTTATATATACCCTTTAAATTTTTTAATAGGGATTCCAACTCAATAATTATGTTTGATGTATCATTACCTTCTGCTTTGTCCCTTTCCTCACTAAATAATATATTTATCTACTTAGATGCAAGTAACTATCCTTAGTCAAAGAAGATATTAGACAACTAAATATTTGTTAGTTGCTACACTTCCTTATTCATTTCTTGTATGCATAAATTTAGGGCATCATGTGTGTCACCTTTGTATGTCAGGAATACTTTTCAATTTCTTGACTATAATATTTCTATTTGATACACCTAGTTGTTTTACTTATTATGTAGTCATCTTAAACAAATGTTACAACACTTTGGTGTATCTTGTCTTTGCAACTAGCTCATTTTTTAATTTTGAATTATGTTAGAGGCATAACTAAGGATAACTCCTAATTGTATAATGAAATTAAAATAATCATGATTGCATGTGACTTCACTGAGTATATTATATCCCATAATGAATTGAATTGCTCTACAACTAAAGTTTGTGCTTACACCACCTTTGCTTATTTTCTCATTCATATTTTTAGATAAAAAATTTATTGTCTTTGTATTGCATGGTTGTTTCTAACTGGTCCAATCAAATATTTATATCTTGCCTTTATTTCTCCAAATTTTGCTTAATCTAGTCTTGACCTTGTGTTAGTTGCCCTTTTAGACCCTTTAATTATATTTTAAACTCATATTTTTATGCTATTTATCCTTTTAAATATTATAGTTACTTCTTGAGCCTATTTTTATATACTAATTTTATTTTTAGTTCTTCAATCTATTAATGAAGTTAGGCCACTTTCCTTTTTTTATCTTTTGCTAGTCATTTCATTACCTATGTATACTATTTTTTTTATATTTTTAGCTTCAATGGATTCTTATGCATTCTTAATGATGATTGCTTACTAGAACTACCCTATGAGTTGCACCATGTGGAATAGACTAGCTTGTGATAAATCAAGCATAAATAATCTAGGGGTGATGTTGGATGGTGTAGTGGATAGTTTGCTTGGATATATGGGAGATCACTTTAATATCATCAGTTTCTTTCCATCCTTTACTAATTTGACCACATGACCATGATGCCTTGGGGACTAAATACTTAAGGGTAGTGATATCCTACCTTGATTGTTTCTTGAATTTTTCATTGAACTCATGAATTCATCAATAGCTATCATCTGCATATTGGAAATCATAATATTTTATAGAAATGAATGGAAGCAAGAACATTCACCCAAATATTATATAAAACACAAGAATGAAGAAAGAGATTTGGAGATCCCATAGGCACCATAAATAATCACTATCTATAAATAATATTTCATAACACTTCGATAATAAAATAAGGAGTGTGAGGGGTATTTATGGCAATACCAAAACCCCAATTATGTCATAAAGTTTAACCTAAGTTGATATAACAAGAGGCTTCAGGTTAATACATAGGGTTTAGTGATAACAAGGTTAACCATGAACCATATGGATTACATAATAAATTATTATTAAATGATTAATACATTGTATAATAAAATACCCTTAAGACTATATAATACATTGCACAATGTTAGCTCTTGGCTATGAAATATATTATAATTTCAACATACCCCATAATCTGAACTGGAGGACCAAGGAGAGAAGACATTAGTGATAATAATACTTATCACCATAATGGATGCTCTAGTGGATATCCAATTTTTGAGGTAGATATAGATACCCTCATCATCTAAAATCTATTGCTAAAAACATTTTTTGCATAAGAGTATCCTTAATCTAGATCATAGTTACCACTGGTATTATTATACATTTCCACACATTGCTATAAAACACTCCTACTAGGATTTCAAATGAAGAAGAAAAAATAGAATCACCACCTCTTTTAAATATAAGCTCTTTAAATCTTCCATTGTCACATAAGGTATGTCTTAAAGGCAAAAAATTTCCATTCACAACATACACCACCCTATTTGAAGAATTCTTGATCGCGGGCCATTGGATTTTAGTCACCAAAAGAGGTTTTGCATAAAATTATTTAAAATAAATATTGTAATAAACTTATAAGAATACCTAGACAAAAAATAGAAGGAAAATATCATGAAGTATTAGATTTGAAGAACACAAGCTTATACTGAGAGGGGGGGTGAACAGTATAAGATAACTTTTTACTTTTCTTTCCCAATCAATATTATGCAATGTATAGATCAATATCAACAACAGTAATCAAAGCAATGCACAAAACACCATACACAATAGAGACACCACAATTTACGTGGTTCACCCAATGTGGGCTACTCCACGGAGAAAATATTTCACTAAAATTTTCTCAATCAATCTCTTGGGAATCCTTTCCCTATTACAATGTTTATGGACCTCTGTCCAAAGGAGATGTTGATCCCCTAAATCAAGTTCATGGATCTCTATCCATAGGAGAACTCCTTCTCCTCTGCTTTGGCTGGTGATCCTCTAGAAGACTACTACCTCCACTGCACTGGCTTGTGGATCTCTCTCCACTGAAGACTCTTGTCCCCACTCAGAAGACCTATCCTCACTGCCCTGGCTGATGGATCTCTATCCACTGGAGACCACTGTCCTCTCTGCTCTGTCACCTCCAAAGCTCTATCTCAAATCTGCACTAAACATAGTCCTTCGGTCTAGCACAAATCTGCTCAATATCTATCTCTGGTCTGGCACAAACCTATCCTCAAATCTGCACCAAACTCTGCTCCACAAGTCCACTCAGAACTTGCTCAATTTCTCAACAAGTCCACTTAGTCCACTCAACTTGCTCAATCTGCTCAACAAGTCCACTCAGAACTTGCTCAATTCTCAACAAGTCCACTCAGAACTTGCTCAAATATGCTCAACAAGTCCACTCAAAACTTGCTCAAATCTGCTCAACAAGTCCACTTAGAACTTGCTCAATTCTCAACAAGTCCACTCAGAACTTGCTCAATTCTCAACAAGTCCACTCAGAACTTGCTCAATTTGCTCAACAAGTCCACTCAAAACTTGTCCAATCTGCTCAATAAGTCCTCTCAAGAACTTATCCAAATATGCTCTCAATATGTATTGTAAGCTTCCACAAAATCTTACTCAAATCTATCCACAAGTCCTCTCAAAGACTTACCTCAAATATTCTCAACAAGTCCACACTAGAACTTGTCCAATCTCATAGAAACATAAAGAGAATTGTTAGAGACCCAATATGTTCTATACTCAATGCTCAATCACTTTCTCAACTCAAATCAGAATATAGAATAGTTTGTTTTATGGAACTTGAACAATCACTTCACACACTCACTTGACTAGGCTCAACCAACTCTACTCAACCAATCACTCAAAGAAACAACCCTTGCTCACAAACCCTAGTCCAAGCATGTAAACATCAACTCAAAATATTTCCAACAATGCTCAACAACAATCCTCACATAACAATGATACTCATGTTCTTTTCAAACCCTAGTTCAAGTTCTTTGCTCAACAACTCACTTTAACAACAATGCTCATAAAACAATCTTCACATAGCAATGATACTCAAACCCTAGTTTAAGTTCTTCACACAACCAATGGCTTCAACAACAATGCTTATAAAACAAGGTTTTAACCACACTTCTTTATTCCAGAAAACCTTGTAGCAATCACTCAAACACACTTAAAAGGAAACCCTAATCAAGTCCTTTTCACTCCAAACTTATTTTCCATAAAACAACCAATCAACTTAAACTTTGAAAAATATGCCCATACCTTTTTCTTGATAAATATGACCTTCAAGAATCTACCACAATAACACAATATTCCTTTTCCAATCTCAAAAGGATTAGATGACAATACAATGCATATATTAATTCATGAGTATACCTTATTGCTCCAATCTCAAAATAATATCCAACACCAAACTATTTTGAATATTCACCTCTCAAGCATAAGTCACTTTACTACTTTGTTTTTCAAAACCCAAAGCTATTTCTACTTATAACTCCCTAAACTTATTATTGCATTAAAGATAATTCTTTTAATAAGATAATGCAATTTATCTTTCCCTTTTCTAAGGTAAAAGTATTTTACCCACAAGTAAATATTTTCACCTCAATACTTTATAATAACTACTCCCTTTTAATTTAGGCATTCATCAAATTAATTACAACCTTATTTCTCCTTTATTCAACCTTAGCCTAAATTAAAATTAAAGATCACAAAAATGTTACCAGTTTTATTAATGCCTGAAGCGCTTCTTCTTCCAAGCACCTTCCTCTTGGCTGTCACCACCGTGGAGCTGCGTTCTCCCTTGGAGCCTCCACACCTTACGCCTTCACCTGCTTTAGGCCATGCCTTGCTACGTTCGCTACCTCAAGCCACACCTTGGCTACGTTTGCTGCCTTGAGCCACACCTTGGCTACGCTCGTTGCCTTGCACCACTCCTTGGCTATGTCTGCTATCTCTAGCCACACCTTGGCTACGTTTGCTGCCTTGCACCACTCCTTGGCTATGTTTGTTGTCTCTAGCCACACCTTGGCTATGTTTTCTACCTTGCACCACTCCTTGGCTATGATTACTATCTCTCACCACACCTTGGCTACGTTCGCTGGTGCATAAACAAGATTTTCGCTGCTCTTTCTTCCTTATAGACTTAAACACAATTGCACATTTTTATCATCGAGCAAAAGGATAAATTGAAATACCTCCAAGGCATTAGATTTTATACTAAATCTCTTCCTCCATGCATGATGTCGATGCTCGATTTATTCTCAATGTCGATGCTCGATTTTCCTTTGAAAATTTATTAATTTATAAAATATTTAAATTCTTTTGAATTTAAATTTTATAAATTAATTCTTTAAACCCTATGGTTTTAAATAAAAACCTTTTATTTTTGCCACCATTGGTTTTAAAGAAAAACCTTTTAATTTTTCCCATTATTGGTTTTAAAAAAAAATTTATTTAAAAAAAAAAAAAATATTTGCCATCATTGGTTTTAAAGAAAAACCTTTTAACTTATGCTTCCACATAATATTTAAAAAATATTATGGAGCCCTTTGCCTTTAACTTTTGCATTGTTCCTTTTGATCTTGACTTTATTAGAAGCTTCTTCCATAATATCAATGACAACTTTGATAACTTGTTTCTTGACAAATTCCTTGATATTTAATGATGACTTCATTTCTTGACATCAATGACAACTTTAACTTTAAGGACTCAAAATGTCCAACAATCTCCCCCTTTGTCATTGATGGCAACCCAAAAATTTTTACCAAAAACTTGACTTCTTCTTCTGTGTTGCTCCCCCTGGGACATTGCTCCCCCTGGCTCAATGCTCTCTTCAATTACCAAGTCTCTCCCCCTTACTCAAATCTCTCCCCTTTGACATCAATGGCAAAGGGTCACCTTTGGGGCTTGGGGCTAAGAATGAGCCTCTTAGCTTAGCCCCTCCCCCACCTCCTCTTGAGGTGGTTAATTCTGGGGTGGGAGTATTTCTACTCCTAGAAGGCATTGTTCTTTACCTTTATCCTCTTTCCTTCTTATCTGATTCTTCTGATTCCTCTCACTATTTCTTTTAGTGTCCATGTTCCTATCCATGTCTACATTCTTGTTCCTATTTTTGTTCATATCTACATTCCTGTTACTGTTCATGTTCTTGTTTGTTCCTGTTCACACCTATTTCTGAAATGTCTGCTCTACACCACTTTGTTGTGTGACCATCATTGTTGCACTTGTAACACTTAATGTTATTATTTCTTGGAGGTGCAAATGTCATAGGATTTCTTCTAGTGAAGCCATACCTTCTTCTGTCATGAACCCTGCAATTCATTGCCTTATGACCAAACTGATTACATGAGTAGCAATATCCATGGAAGAACTGTCTGTTCCCATATTCCTGTCTTTCATGTGTTCTGCATTGTGAAGCCATGTGCCCAAACTTGTGACATGAAAAGCATCTTCCATTGAATTTTCCTTGTCTTGACCTCATTGGTCTCCTAGACCTATTCTGATTGTTGTTCCATCTGTATCTTCTTTGTGCATTGTTCCTATTTTTTTTGAACTCTCTATTGTCCAACTCATCCTCAGATGTCTCACTTTATTTTACACTATCTTTTTCTGAAGTATCTTCATCCGAAGTTTCTTCTTCTCCAAAACTTGAAGTTGACTCTCCTTCCCATTTCTTTTGATTCTGTTCAAATCCGAGACCTGTCTTGCTTGATGTAGTCTTTTGTGTCTTGATGAACTTATCCAAGTTCTTTGAGCTATTTTTAAACCCTTTCATCTTGATCTTGGAGTCCTCTAAATCTTCTTTTAGTAGTGCCACTTCTTGTGCTAACTTCTCACATTCCAAGATCTTTGCTTCTAACTTATCCTTGAACCTTTTTGCCTTAGCCTTTGATTTTTCTAAATCCTCTATAAGCAATCTTCTCTCTTCATCACATTCTTGAAACTGAATTTCAAGTTTAGAGTGTTGCTTCCTTACCTTCTTTACTATGTCAAGGGCATAAATAAGTTCTCCCTTGAGATCATAACCATTCTCTTCTGAATATTCCTCTATTTGTTTACCTTTGTCCACATATTTATTTTCTTTTGGCTTGTCTTCTATAGGATCACTTACTTCTTCTTCTAAAGCCATTAGAATATTTTCATCTGGTATTTCAAATGCATCCTCATACTCATCATCACTGAAACTATAACCATCCCTTGTACAATCATCTTCAAGATGTCCAAAGTTACCACATCTAAAACACTTGAGAATTACTAGAGTCCTTTTCTTAACTTGTTCTTTTTCTTCAATCATAAATAGGACTTCATCTCTATCATTGTCTGAAAAACTAGCATCACTATCACTTGAGTACTTACTTGCCTTATCTACATAGTAGCTCCTCTTTTGTCTTTGAAAGAACTTCTTTCCTTGTCTGCTTTGTCCATCCTTGCTTTTCTTCTGGTGCCTATATCTTTCCGATTCCCTGTTCTTGTGATCCTATTTTTCTTCACCATTGTTTTTCTTTGGTTCTTGACAATCTATTGCAAAATATCCAAACTTTCCATAATTGAAACACTTAATAGATTTTAGATCTCTAGATCTTCTGGAATATTTATCTCTTCTACCATAATTAGCTTCTTCATCACTGGATGACTCACTACTTGATTCTGACTTCTTACCCTTTGTTTTCTTGATTGCTTTGAATGTTGCTTCCTTCTGGGGAATAGGATCTTTTGTTCTTATCTCAAAAGTTGTAAGCATACCAAGCAACTTATCTCTTGTCAAAGAATCACCATCCATTGACACTTCTATAGCAGAAACCTATTCACTGAATCTTTTTGGAAGAGTTCTTAAGACTTTATCACAAACATCTGATTCATCAATCTTCATTCCAAGTCCTTGCATATCATTAACAACCTCATCAATTCAAATTAGATAAGCACTAATATTTTCCTCATCATTCATTCTTAACATTTCAAATTGTCCTTTGAGATTTCGTATCTTTGCTTTCTTGACACTTTTATCTCCTTCATATATACCTTGCAATTTATCCCACATTTCTTTTGTAGTTTTACAATGCATAACCTTCATAGATTCTGTTCTACGCAAACCTCTCACAAGTGCATTCATTGCTTTTGAATTATAGTGTTGTAGAAGCTTACCTTCCTTATCTGTAGGAGGATTGACTAAGGGATCATATCCAAATTCCACTTCTTCCCAAACTTCATTGCCAAGTGCCATTAGGTAGATCTTCATCATCATACTCCAATACATATAGTCACTTCCATCAAATACTGGTGCTGAATTATTTGAGGACACCTCCTTAGGATCCATTGTGTTCTTGTTAGCTTTTCCTTCAAGTTGTTAAACTCTTATGAAGGAACCCGCTCTGATACCAATTGAAGAACACAAGCTTATACTGAGAGGGGGGTGAACAGTATAAGATAACTTTTTACTTTTCTTTCCCAATCAATATTATGCAATGTATAGATCAATATCAACAATAGTAATCAAAGCAATGCACAAAACACCATACACAATAGAGACACCATAATTTACATGGTTCACCCAATGTGGGCTACTCCACGAAGAAAATATTTCACTAAAATTTTCTCAATCAATCTCTTGGGAATCCTTTCCCTATTACAATGTTTATGGACCTCTATCCAAAGGAGATGTTGATCCCCTAAATCAAGTTCATGGATCTCTATCCATAGGAGAACTCCTTCTCCTCTACTTTGGTTGGTGATCCTCTAGAAGACTACTACCTCCACTACATTGGCTTGTGGATCTCTCTCCACTGAAGACTCTTGTCCCCACTCAGAAGACCTATCCTCACTACCTGGCTGATGGAGACCACTATCCTCTCTGCTCTGTCACCTCCAAAGCTCTATCTCAAATATACACTAAACATAGTCCTTCGGTCTAGCACAAATCTTCTCAATATCTATCTCTGGTCTGGCACAAACCTATCCTCAAATCTACACCAAACTCTGCTCCACAAGTCCACTCAAAACTTGCTCAAATCTGCTCAACAAGTCCACTTAGAACTTGCTCAAATATGCTCAACAAGTCCACTCAGAACTTGCTCAAATCTGCTCAACAAGTCCACTCAGAACTTGCTCAAATCTGCTCAACAAGTCCACTCATAACTTGCTCAAATCTGCTCAACAAGTCCACTCAGAACTTGCTCAAATCTGCTCAACAAGTCCACTTATAACTTGCTCAATCTGCTCAACAAGTCCACTCAGAACTTGTCCAATGCTCTCAATAAGTCCTCTCAAGAACTTATCCAAATATGCTCTCAATATGTATTGTAAGCTTCCACAAAAGCTTACTCAAATCTTTCCACAAGTCCTCTCAAATACTTACCTCAAATCTTCTCAACAAGTCCACACTAGAACTTGTCCAATCTCATAGAAACATAAAGAGAATTGTTAGAGACCCAATATGTTCTATACTCAATGCCCAATCACTTTCTCAACTCAAATCAGAATATAGAATAGTTTGTTTTATGGAACTTGAACAATCACTTCACACACTCACTTGACTAGGCTCAACCAACTCTACTCAATCAATCACCCAAAGAAACAACCCTTGCTCACAAACCCTAGTCCAAGCATGTAAACATCAACTCAAAATATTTCCAACAATGCTCAACAACAATCCTCACATAACAATGATACTCATGTTCTTTTCAAACCCTAGTTCAAGTTCTTTGCTCAACAACTCACTTTAACAACAATGCTCATAAAATAATCTTCACATAGCAATGATACTCAAACCCTAGTTTAAGTTCTTCACACAACCAATGGCTTCAACAACAATGCTTATAAAACAAGGTTTTAACCACACTTCTTTATTCCAGAAAACCTTGTAGCAATCACTCAAACACACTTAAAAGGAAACCCTAATCAAGTCCTTTTCACTCCAAACTTATTTTCCAGAAAACAACCAATCAACTTAAACTTTGAAAAATATGCCCATACCTTTTTCTTGATAAATATGACCTTCAAGAATCTGCCACAATAACACAATATTCCTTTGCCAATCTCAAAAGGATTAGATGACAATACAATGCATATATTAATTCATGAGTATACCTTATTTCTCCAATCTCAAAATAATATCCAACACCAAACTATTTTGAATATTCACCTCTCAAGCATAAGTCACTTTACTACTTTGTTTTTCAAAACCCAAAGCTATTTCTACTTATAACTCCCTAAACTTATTATTGCATTAAAGATAATTCTTTTAATAAGATAATGCAATTTATCTTTCCCTTTTCTAAGGTAAAATTATTTTACCCACAAGTAAATATTTTCACCTCAATACTTTATAATAACTACTCCCTTTTAATTTAGGCATTCATCAAATTAATTACAACCTTATTTCTCCTTTATTCAACCTTAGCCTAAATTAAAATTAAAGATCACAAAAATGTTACCAGTTTTATTAATGCATGAAGTGCTTCTTCTTCCAAGCACCTTCCTCTTGGTTGTCACCACCGTGGAGCTGCGTTCTCCCTTGGAGCCTCCACACCTTACGCCTTCACCTACTTCAGGCCATGCCTTGCTACGTTCACTACCTCAAGCCACACCTTGGCTACGTTTGCTGCCTTGACCACCTTGGCTATGTCTACCTTTATCTCTAGCCACACCTTGGCTACGTTCGCTGCCTTGCGCCACTCCTTGGCTATGTTTGCTATCTCTAGCCACACCTTGGCTATGTTCGCTACCTTGCACCACTCCTTGGCTATGATTATTGTCTCTCACCACACCTTGGCTACGTTCGTTGGTGCATAAACAAGATTTTCGCTGCTCTTTCTTCCTTACAGACTTAAACACAATTGCACATTTTTATCATCGAGCAAAAGGATAAATTGAAATACCTCCAAGGCATTAGCTTTTATACTAAATCTCTTCCTCCATGCATGACGTCGGCGCTCGATTTATTCTCAACGTCGGCGCTCGATTTTCCTTTGAAACTTTATTAATTTATAAAATATTTAAATTCTTTTGAATTTAAATTTTATAAATTAATTCTTTAAACCCTATGGTTTTAAAGAAAAACCTTTTATTTTTGCCACCATTGGTTTTAAAGAAAAACCTTTTAATTTTTGCCACCATTGGTTTTAAAGAAAAACCTTTTATTTTTGCCACCATTGGTTTTAAAGAAAAAAAAATTATTTTTGCCATCATTGGTTTTAAAGAAAAACCTTTTAACTTATGCTTCCACATAATATTTAAAAAATATTATGGAGCCCTTTGCCTTTAACTTTTGCATTGTTCCTTTTGATCTTGACTTTATTAGAAGCTTCTTCCCGAATATCAATGACAACTTTGATAACTTGTTTCTTGACAAATTCCTTGATATTTAATGATGACTTCATTTCTTGACATCAATGACAACTTTAACTTTAAGGACTCAAAATGTCCAACAAGATCTTCATGAATAAGCTGAATTAATCACCCAAATAAGTATGAGGGATTGACTAAAGCACATTTTGAATCCTTTCTTAGAAACCCTCTAAAATATTAAAAAAACATTGCAACTATCATAAATCCATATATATCTTCCAAAATCTAAGCCAATTTTTTTTATTAGATTAAACACAATAATTTCACCCAGTAAGATGATTAATAACTATACTAGATGGACTCAATTTTGACAATATCATTGTTGAAGGAGATTCCTTATTTGTCATAAATCACCTCAAAGCCACCCAATATCCATTGTGGAATTTATGAAATTATTGGCAAGTGCAAAAGACTTATAAGCAAGTATTCTAATATTATTAACCAACATGTCTATAGATAAGGTAATAAGGCAACAGATTGGCTGGCCAACATAGGCGTAAGAGAATAGACCCTTTATATATGACATACAATTTTTTTGCAGTAGCTTAAGACAACCAATCATGATGATGATATTTGCCTCCTGTAAGCTAGGCCACATGATGAATTGCAATTCCTCAAGAAGCATCATATTTTCCAGTCCTACCAATCAAAGTTTACTCCAAAATCCCACATGGAAGGTTACCATGTTTATGAACAATCATGATGTGATGGAAATGGTGGAGTAGCTCTCCCTCTCGGGTCTGTTCTTCCCTTTTATTATTCGTTTTCCTAGGTTTGTTCTACCTAGGATGCCTTAGTCTGGTTTAGTCCTTTTCTCCTTTTTTCTGGTCTATTTTGGCTTTGAGACTAGTGGGTTTTCTCCCTTATTTTTTTGTAAAAGGTTCATGGACCCTTTCAAAACCCTTTCTAATAATAAAACAATTAGGGCCTTGTGGTCCATATTACACAATCTGACCCCAAATACTACAATAGTATCATGAACTAATGCCACCAGTGTGTAAATCTTGAAAAATTATATGATTTAAAACAAGGAGCTCAAAATGATTTTATATGCAAAATTTATGGCCTTTGGAATATTTTCCCTAATGAACCCTAAAAAATTAAAAAAATAAATGCTTAAACCTTAGGGTTTCTATGTTTGTAAAGTATAAATATTAATGAATCAACTCATTAATATATATATATATATATATATATATATATATATAAGACAACATTAGAAATACAATGTAAACTATAAAATATAATTATAAATATTAATAAGTCCACCTTATTAATATTAATTTAACATTAAACTAATGTTCATTAAAAGTACCACCCCAAATATTAATAAATCCTCCTTATTAATATAACATCAAAAAACATAAAGTATTTTTAATGAGTTAAGTTCCAAAATGAAGGCATCCTTATTACACAAAGCAAATAGTGACAAGTGTAGGGAAGGAAAATATGCAAATCTAAACAAGACGAGGTAATACACCAACAATCCTTACTTCTCCTATTCAGTGCACAAAAGAACTATTATGATAACTTCAAGGTTATCTACTTCTGCAATGGATGTATTTTTTAGATGATGATGACTACCCATAAGCACAATTACATGAATGCATGAATGCAAACTACATGTGGTAACCATTTGTTACCCAGGGTACATATTACCCTAAAGTTATTTGTCGTATCATTTCCATTTTGATATCTCGTTCTTTGTGGTTGAATTTATTACCCACCCATGAGAGCACCTAATATTGTAACCACAAACCATATCAACAGTAACATATCTTGAAATACAATTGCATATAATCAACTAAATGCACCCAAAAATAAGTATAAATCATCATATCTCAAATATAAATTCCATCTTATTAAAATATCTAGCCAAGGTGGGTCATGACATACTATCCCTCTTGGACTAAACAAAGTCCTCTTTGTTTCTCTTGCAATAAATATTACAAATCATTTATATTTTCAAATAAATAAGGAAAATGTCTTTTCATGTCATCCACTTTTTCCCAAGTGGCATTTTTCTCTGAGTATTGCTCCCACTAGACCTTACATTGCTCTAGAGTCTAGTTCCTCATCATTTTGGAATGAAACTCTAGAATATTCATAGGATTTACCTCAATCATTGAGGGATCAACTATCTGCAAATTAGAAACATTCCACACATGGTCAAGATCAACAATATATCTCCTAAACATGAATATATGAAAAGCGTCATATATCTTTGATAGGTTGGGTGGCAAGGCAAGATGATAGGCTACTAGACTTATCTTCTTAGTGATCTCAAAGGGCCCAAAATATTGTGGATCCATCTTGGTAGACTTGATATCACTTTTCATGGGCTTTACTCTTAAGAATACTCTATCTCCCATAGAGAATTCTCTAGGTGATCTCTTAAGATCTGCATAGCTCTTCTGATGATTGATGTCTTCCTTAAGCCTTTACTGATCATCATAAGCTATTTCTTTATCACTTGAATTGCATATGATCCAATGAAAATCTAATCCTCTAGATTATTCCAAGATAGAGGAGTTCTACATTTACTACCATACAAGGCTTCAAACGGGGCCATACCCAAGAAAACATGATGACCATTATCATATGAAAATTCCACCAAATGCAAGAAGTCTTCTCATCAAGTCTTCTGGTCCATCCAATATATGTGAAGCATATCTTCCAAGACCTGGTTTACCCTCTCTGTTTGACCATCATTTTTTGGATGGTATGCAAAACTTATGTTCAACTTTGTGCCAAATGCATGATGAAGAGCTTGCCAAAATGCAAATCTTAATATAGAATCTCTATCTAAGATAATCACTTTAGGAAACCCATGTAACCTGAATATCTCTTTGGAAAATTTGTTAGCCACCACTAGAGCATCATCCTTGGTGCTCCCTGGTATAAAGTGTACAACCTTGATCAACTTATCGACCACCATAAGGATTATGTCATGTTGGTACCTATTCTTAGGTAATATCACAATTAAATCCATGGATATGACCTATAAATTTTTTATAGGTATATCATGTGGGTATAAATATCTTATTGGATGCCTATTCTCAGCTTTCACTTTCTAGCATTTCATGTATCTAGCAACAAAATCAATGATATTTTTCTTCATACTTGACCAGTATAAGGTCTTATTCATATTCTTCCTCATATTATCCCCTCTAGGGTGAGCGGAGTAAGGAGATCTATGCACCTCTTGCATGATTAGTCTCCTTAAATCACCAATATTTGGTATGAAAACCCTATCTTTAAAGCATAAAATCTAGTATTTTATGCTGAAATCCTTGTTTTCTCAAGGATTTATTATAATTTTTGCCTGAATGTCATTGTAATACTAATATTGTAATTATTTTTTTCTAACTTGGTCCATCAAGTGCTTCTCTATATAGCATTAAACATAGGTTGAGTGAAGATATACTTCAAACTTGATGATCGGTCCTTAACTCAAAGGGTTTTCCTAGCAGGTAATGTCACCACATCTGAAGTGCATGCACAACCACTGCTAGTTCCAAATCATGTGTAGCATAATTCACCTCATGCTTCTTGAGTTTCCTTGACTCATATGCCACAAATGATTCATCCTGAGATAGCACTCCTCCTAGCCCTTCCATTGATGCATCCGTACAAACTAAAAAGTTCCCCTAAGGATCTGGAATATTTAGTATAGGTGATGTAGTGAGCTTCTACTTTAGCAACTCAAATGTAGCCTTGCACTTATCTATCCATTTAAATTCATTTCCTTTACTTTAAATATTGGTTATTGGATAGGTAATCTTGGAGTAGTCCTTTATAAATCGTCTATAATAGCCCGTGAAGCTCCATACTTTAGATAAATTAGTGGGTGGTGGCCAAATCAAAATGACCTCAATATTCTTGGGATCTATTGTAATTCCTTCTACAAATATATCCTAGATATTGTACCTATGAGACATAGAAGCCACATTTTAACAAATTACCATAGAGATGGTTTTTCCTTAACAACTCGAATACTATCCTCAAGTGCTTGGCATGCTCTTCCTTATTCCTAGAATATATTAAGATATCATCCAAAAATATCAAAACAAATCGATCCAACTGCTTTCTAAAAATACTATTCATCAAATTCATGAATGTTGCCAGTGTATAAGCCAACCCAAAGGGTAATACTATGACCTCATAATACCCATACCGATTCTTCAAAGTAGTTTTGTGAGTGTATTCCTCATAGATTCTCAATTGGTGATAACTTGATTTTAAGTCAATCTTGGAAAATATGGTTGCACCCTTAAGTTGATCAAATAGATCTTCAATCCTAGGCAAAGGATATCTATTTTTTATGGTTGTTTTGTTCAACATTTGGTAGTAGATGCACAATATGAATGAACCATATTTTATTTTTATAAAAATTATGGGTGCACCCCATGGTAACACATTGTGTTTAATCAACCTATTCTATAGCAACCCTTGAAGTTGCACTTTCAACTCTTGCATTTCAATAGGATTCATCCTATAAGGAGTTATGTGTATAGGTTCAGTCCCTAGCATCAGTTCGATGGTGAAATCAAAATCTCACTTTGGTGGAAGTACAAGAAGGTCTTTAGGGAACACATCCCTAAATTCTTGCAAGATTGGGTGTTTTCCAAACACCTCTTCCTTTTATCCTTCTCAACCTTGTTGAACTTTACCATAAAATAATTCCCCCTTTTCTAATGGTCTTCTTTAATTGCATAACTAATAACAATTGGGGTCAAAATGACTCTTGTTCATTTATGATTCTCAATATTTTTTTATCTTTGTCAGTATAGTCAATCCATCTATCTTGGAAGTTTATCAGGGCCTCATGAGCCTTTAACTAGTCCATCCCTAAGATGATGTTGAAGGCATGTAGTGAGGCTACATATAGGCACCATAAGGTAGAGTAATTGGGTAGGGTGATTGCAATTGTGGGAAAACAATGATCCACTGAGTAGATTTATCTAGAAGCATACTCGACTTTCCACCCTTGTGCCAAAAATCTTGGTCTTTATGACATATCCCTGACTAAACTAGTAGAGATGAAACTATTAGTCACTCCACTATCTATCAAAATCTTGATATATTTATCAATTAACTTACCATTCAAGAGTAAATGGGTGGTTTGCTCATCAATGTTTTGGTTACTAGTGGTTGAAAAATCCTATGGTTGGGTTTCTACTATTTTACTTATTCCTAACAGATTTGGACATCATTTTGCATAGTGTGGACCTCTACATTCATAACACCATCCTTAGGACCTGGGTGCTTTCCTTGGTTCTACTCCTTTGGTTTTTTTGACTAAGGCATGTTGGAATGCCTGTGAGGTTGATGATTTTTATTATTATTCCTCTTTTGGAACTTCTTGAAATTCCCTTGTTTCTTATCATTTTTCTTCTCAAACTTTGGGTTCCCTTTACTTTTCTTATTTTGCTCTTGCTTATATTTCATAAAGCTATCACTATTTATTTTACTTAGTTCCTAATGATCTACCTCAGACAACACTGAATAATCAAAGGAAGTCCTTTTAATTATAGGTTGGACTCTGCTTACCAAGCCAAGTCATAAGATTTCTACAAAGTTTTAGTCTTATGCATAGTTACTGAAGATCGAAGCTTAGGGTCTAGTCCTAAGATAAACTTGTGTACCTTTATACTCTCATCATATTTATAAAGTGGTACATACTTCAACAACTTAAAAAATATTTGGTGGTATACTTATACTATTTTTATTCCTTAAAGGAGGATGGAGAATTTCTCAAATTTCTCCATGTAATGTTGCTCTATAAGAAACCTTTTATTAAAGGCTTTAACAAACTCTTCACATGTTAAATTTATAGCCTCAATATTTTATCCAATTTTAAAAGTAGTCCACCATTCAAAACCTATCTCCTATAAGTGGATGGTGGCCCAAATCATTCAAGTTATTTAGGAATAATTTTTAGTGGAGAAATAGATCTCCAAATCATTCATCCAAACCTTACCTAATTCACCCCCATCTTGCCCATTGAATTTGGAGGTTTTCACATATTTTAAATCCTTAGCTTATTTGACCTCAATAAGAGCCCTAAGTTAGGTTTGAGGTGTAGACCAATTGGTTCATCCAAACCCCATAAGGGGGTAGAGGTCCAAGGTTCAAATCTCGGGCCTCGTCGAAATGAATGCTTGTCCCTTTCCTGGTGCTTTCAAAGGCGTAAAAGGTTTAAAATGATTATGGCATGGTGGTTATAGCGGCGTACTACACGAAGATCTATGTGGAAAATTTTAGGGTGGATAGCGCAGAATACTATGGCAGCCATAAAAGATGGACAGCCTGCTCGGATTCATGGTGGCTACCGATTCCACCATGTAAATACAAAAAAATAAAATAAAAATAAGAGCCCTAAGTTCTTGATCTCTAGTAATGGTAGATCCATCATATCTAGCCTCAGGATATCTAGTTTGGGAGTTCTAACTCATAATAGTCTCCAACATCTACTTTCATTAGTTCATTTGGTCCCTTTGCTACTCTATTTGCTCTTGCATTAGGGAGAAAATAGTAGTAAGATTTTCTACCTCTCTGTTTGAGTTCCTAGAAATTTCTCCTCAAGGTCTAGCCTTGGCAATGTTTGGTCTAGGTTGCCTTGGCATATTTATCTTCTCAATCCTAGTGCCATAGTTCTTAGCCATAAAGAAGGTTTGAGTTAGGTTACAATTTCTTCTCTGAATTTTTCTTCTAACCCCTAGTTAGTTACATCCTTCATGTAATCTAATAATAGAGTACTATCATCTATAGATGATATCTATGGTTAACCTTGTACACCTCCATGACTTAAAGGATACCTTCACATGGTCCCCCCCCATTTCTTAACACCCTTTATGAATGTAGGATAGCTTGATCATAGCGTAGGAATTAACCCTATATTGGTATTTTGAGGAAAGAGATGTCAATTCCTTTACTAGTATGTCATTCTATACTAGTACTTTGGGATTTAATTGAGGTGACTATGGTGCTCACCATATATAAAACTACGATCCTCAATTAACCCATCTCCTTGATGGTTTAATTGACGTGACTATCACCTTGCATGACATCTCTCACATGGACATCCAACAGTCATTTGGGGTTCCATCACCAAATTCAATTTGCTATTGGGATCCAAACCTCCACAGTTGGAAATGATGATTAAAGCTACACCACCTGAATATTTCCTAAAAAATTCCTCATATTTGGATCCACTTCAAAATTTCATTATTGGAGTGCCCATTACAAAAACCCTCAGGTGTTGCTACACTACAACCACCTCAGGTTTGGATCCATCCTTTAGGTTCTTCTAGGTTTGGTTAAGTAAGGTGTTCCCCCCAAAGATATAAAACCAACACCCAAAGTAAAATATGAAACCATTCATTCATTTTTCCTTTCTCTCCCTCTCTCATTATAACATTCATCCAATTATAAGCATGAAATAAAGTATAATACCTACTTAATCAAAATATGTACATAAATTTGCAACATACATATCATAATAAGAGAAACATTTTCAAATGCTAAAGCTTTAAAACAACAAAAGCATTATCTCAATTGCTTAAATTTCATCCATCCATACTAAGGCAATAGATTTCTAATTCACATTTGAGTACATCTCTAATTTATAATATTTCTTCTCAAATAGCGTATAAACTACTTATTGAGTCATTTATCAACAAGTTCATAAATACAAAGTTTCTCAATGAAAGCCATAGTGAAGCCCTCCTTGGTCACATCCTCCTTTGTTCCTTATAAGAAGTGGGTAGGTAAGGTATTAGAACAACTCCTTATGATGATTATGCAACCTAAATGCATGATTATTTTCTATGCATCTAGAATCAATATATGCATATTCTCTCTTCTTTCAATCAATTGAAAACAAGGAGGAAACCCCATATTTTCCTCCAGTCAACACATTCAATGCAAATAATGTACCCCATAATACATTTCTCATTGCAATATAAAGAAACCCTCATAAGTTTCCTTTTTAAAATACATTGGACTTCATGTCCTCACTTCTAATCATAATTTCCATGATTTAAAATAATGCTTCCTTTAACCTAAAAGAGAAATAAATATATAGCTTTTAATATTAAAGTGTGAATATATTTGTTATAAAAGATACAAATTAAAATTACCATTCTTATCTTACAAAAAAAAACTTACAATATTCATATACAAACCCCTTTTTTTGTATTCTAGAATCATAATTTCAATAATCCATCATCTTTAAATAACTCATGGAAACAAACAATCCATTAGTAAAAATTCGTTCCATTCCATAAAAACTAATAACCCTATTTCTATCTTTCAATATAAAAACAATTTCATGGCTTACTTTGAATTTATCAAATGAAATAATTTCTCTTTAAATCCAAAGCTAAGCATATGTTATACACTAAAAGGATCCTTGATGAGCATCAGAAATGCTCATATTCTGTATACATTTTCTTGATTATTATGCGGCTGTATAATAAGGATTGCATATGTTTATGAATGATTATATAATTATTTTATGAAATTATGCGTGTTATCTAATTCGTGTGTTTTCAGTGTGTTTTTGTGGAATTGTAGTTGATTTAGTTAGTTTTGGATCAGTCGAGGTCTTTTCATGGACCTGGCACTTTGTTTCTTTCAAAATCAATGCAGAGAAGGTAGGCGCCTTCCTATTCCAGGAAGGCGCCAAGCGTAAGTAGGCGCATTCCTCTTCTAGGAAGGTGCCAAGGAAAGACAAGTGCCTTCCTCTCCCAGGAAGGCGCCAATAGAAGGCCAATGCCTTCCTATTCCAAGAAGGTGCCAAAGGAAAAGAAGTGCCTTCCTCTCATGGGGAATGTGCCGATAGGAAGGCACCACTAGAAGGCAAGCGCCTTACTCTCATGGGGAAGGCACCGACAGGAAGGCGCCACTAGAAGGCAAGCGCCTTCCTCTTACAGGAAGGAACCAATAGAAGATAAGCGCCTTCCTCTTCCAAGAAGGCGCCAATGGCAGTAAGGCGCCTTCTGCATAGAGAAGGTGCCCGACATACTTAGGCACCTTCCTCATAGGGAAGGCACCCCTGTTCTTCACCAGTTGACTAGACAAGCACGACGTGGAAAACAGAGACTGGTGCAGTTCCAAATCTACATCATGTAGATTTAAATTGGAGATTGCACCGATGTATGAGAATGTCTTACCAATGCCAGATGAAGCACAAACCAATCAGTGAACACGCCATCGTTAGAAATGAATGCCAATTTTAGCAGACATCGATCACATTTACCAGACTATCTTAGTTTAGTCTGGAATGAATCTACTATTATAACTTCTTTGTAACAGAATATCTGTGGGTGTGCTATATAAACATATGCAGACCTCTCTGAGGAGATATAAAATATTTTTGATAATAAATGTAGAGAGATATACAGAAGAAGCATTGTAATACTTTGATAATTATAATACAGTTCTAAGAGTTTCTAAGTGCATGTTCAGCTAGGAGGAAGCTGCTGGAGCCTGGGCCACTCCAAGCCAGTATTTCTTCCCCTATTTTTTCTATGTTTTCTAGATTAGTTTACCACTTTTATAAGATTTTTTATCGTATTGTTTTTTCTAGTATTGCAATAGGTTTATTTCTAGGAATGCATGAATATTTCCTTTCTATATATTTAATTGTTTTTACATAAATTATTGAGAAGTGTATGAATGATTGACGACCGATGAAACACCCCCCAATAGTAGAACTAGCGGAATCATCTCAAGTGGTATTGTAAGCAATCTTGTTCAAGACCCTTTGCAAGTTTACGAAGCTTCCTGGGTTGATAAATTAAATGCACGGGCATGTGACAAAAGTAGGAAAGAAGTTAACCTTGTTTGGCCTGCAATATTTTGGCATCGTTGCCGGGGAAGCATCTCAACTAGATTATTTAAAATACTTGAAAACCTTCCATCTGACCTTTTATGAGTTCTTCAAGAAGAAGAGGACCCGATGGTCGATTTATAAAAACCAATCCAGCAGAACCTGAGTCAGCCAAATATTCTAAATTTGAATTAGACTCACCCAACCCACCACCAAAAATCCATTGGAGTGAGGATCTCGCACTTTGTGCAAAGTGCCTCCTCATCCCATCAACTTGGGGAAGAACGAATCATCATAAATCCCCTATTTAATAGGACACCCTTAGAGGAAGCCCTATTGTGGAAAGCTATAGAAGATCGAACGATAACACCAGCCAACCTTATATCCTTGACTCAAAAAGTCTTAAACGGTCGTAAGGCCATAAATACTACATTAGAGACCGCATTTCATGAAAAAATGGCTGACAATGAAGAAGTCTCATCTGGATTTAGTTTCTTGATTGATGAAGGAGTAGGAGATACCAAAATGAAAAACGTATCCCCTGCTCACATGTCGACCTTCAGAGGATACCCAACTGAGGACCCTGACCTATTTTTATTTAAGTTTGATGTCTTATGTAGGTCTATGGACTATAAATTTGATACACAGAAGCTGAAAATATTTCCTTCCACATTGGACGATGCAGCTCTATGGTGGTTCATTGGTCTGGGAGACAAAAACATTGCCACTTGGGATTAAATGAAGAAGTTCTTTATAGAGCAATACCAAGATTTTGAGAGAGCAAGAGACTCCAGAGAAGAGATCCTAAGCATGACACATAAAGAAGATGAGTCTCTCAAGGAATACTGGGAGAGATTCAACTTCAATATTCAATGATCTCTTCACACGAAACTATCTGATAAGTCCCTCAAAAGCATATTTTTGAGAGGACTTACCAATGAATCACTAGAGGCTCTTAACATGATTTTTGGAGGTGACGTCTACCAGCATGCTATGGAAGACATCCGACAACTATGTCAGAACTACTCATGAAGGAGAGGCAAGACCACTTCTAGAACCATGAAAGCAACTGCTTCAATCACGAAGATAGAAATAGGTAACATGATGGAAGATTTAAAGAGTAAAATGCTCTCATCTCTAGCATTGCAGATGGATATGTTGTTGTTAGAGAAAAAGAAGCAAGAAAATGAAGTAGCATTGGCTTATTTCTATCTAAAATGTAGAGGGAAGCATGCAAAGAATGCATGCCTAAAGAACAAAGTCAGAGTATGTGCAGTTTGTAGGTTGAACCATAAAACTTGATTGTGCCTGCAACTGCCCAATAATCAGGAGGATGCTGAAAGCGCGGATGTCTATTTCATATGCAATCGAAAGAGTTGGCCACAACCTCTTGTGGGGAATATGCCAACCGAAATGTCATCATATGGGGGAGGACTATACATGCCCCAAGGCCCACCTCAACCACCTAACATGGGGTGGTGGAGGCCATCACCCTGGTCCAACGCACCCCCAGTAGCATTCTTGAACTAGCAACCATGGATGCCATATCCATATTGTAGGTAGTAGTGAAGAGGCAATACTGCATAGAATCAGGCTCCATAGAATGTAGCACTAGCTCACCCCCAATAGAATTTACCAGCATTTCCAACAGTGAGACTTGCGTAGCTACCCGCACAACCAATGATAAATCCCAATAACAGGGTGAACCAACCAATATACAACATGGAGGGTGAGATGTATCCAATGTACCATATTCAACTTAGGTCTGGTAGACATCTAGGAGTAGGAACACCTCCACTGGTAGAAGAGGAGGAAGAGGTAGAAACACCTCTTGTAGAAGAGGTGATAGAAGAAACGCCTGAGAGAGAAAAGGCTTCATTTCCCAACCGGTTGTAAGAACAGAGGAAAGTAACACAGTCGAAGTTCAATATCTTGTCTAGATTGAAGAACCTCACCATGAAAATTCCATTATTTCAAGCCATCCGAGATGTTCTAATATATACCAAGGTGATAAGAGAGATGTGTCTAAGGAATCCAGGATGAAGAGCAACCTAGACTATCAATGTCATGGGTAAACTAGTAGATTTGATGATGGAAAAAATGTGCCAGCCTAAGTATGTAGACCCGAGTAGCCCGGTGTTGACTGTAAAAATCGAGGGACATTCCCTATCCAATACATTGGTCGATCTCGAAGCAGCCATCAACATAATGTCTTAGGAGACCATGCAAAGGCTACAACTCATGAACCTAAAACCCACTACGATAGTGCTGTAGCTAGCTGATCGATCGATCGTGGCATCGAAAGGAATTTTGGAAGATGTAATAGTGACAGTTAGCGCATGGGAATACCCAAACAAATTTTTAGTCTTCCAATATAAAACTAGGCTAGGCGGTTACCCGCTCATCTTGGGAAGGCCATGGCTGGCAATAACTGATGCTTACATCAACTTTCAGGATGGGCTAATGACCATCTTCGATGGACGAAATGTTAAAAGGTTGACTATTTCACTCCCAGCATAGTCCGTCGACTTATTAGGAGAATTCATGTTGACTGAGCATGAAAATCCTGAGCTATCCATGATACAACTAGTGATGACATTGGATGAGTTGGAAAAAGAAGATGAAGATGGTGCTATTGTGGAGTTCCTCCATGGGGAGTCCATCTCTACACCTAGATCGCCATTGGTTGATGCCCAAGATCACCATATTCAATAGATACACGTCGGGCCATGAAGAACATTGAATGTCAGCAGTGGGTTGACTCCCACACAATTGATGAAAGTAGAAGAGCTCCTGGTTAGACACCAACATACATTTGCATGGGATTACTTAGATATGAAGGGTATCAGCCCAAATATCTGTACCCACCATATATACCTCGATGATCAAGCAACTCCAAACAAGCAACCGCAAAGAAGAATGAATTCAACAATGAAAAACATTGTCAAGGAAGAATTGCAAAAACTCTTGACTGCTGGATTCATCTATCATATTTTTGACAGTGAGTGGGTATCATCGTTAGTGGTAGTCCCTAAAAAGAATGAGAAGTGGTGAATCTATGTGGACTACAAAGCGTTAAACAAAGTGACCAAGAAGGACCACTTCTCGCTCTCGTTCATTGATCAAGTCTTGGATACACTCTCCGAGAGGAAGTATTTCTCCTTCCTAGATGGATTCAGTGGATACAACCAGATCCAGATAGGAGAAGACGATCAGGATAAGACAATGTTCACCTACCCATGGGGAATGTTTGACTATCGGGTATTACCTTTCGGATTATGCAACACACCTGCCACCTTTCAAAGGGCGATGCTTAGCATATTTTTAAACATGATGGGAGACGCGGTCGAAGTATACATGGATGACTTCACCATCTATGGAGAAACATTTGATGAAGAAATGATGAACTTGTAAAGAGTTCTCGAAAGAAGCAAGGAAAACAATTTGCCCCTAAGCAATGAGAAATGCTTAATGATGATGCAAGAAGACATCGTACTGGGACACCACCTATTCATAGAAGGAATAAAGGTTGATAAAAGAAAAATTGAGGCCATCAGATACCTACCGATGATTTATCACCAAATTTAGCAAAATTGTAAAACCACTACACACTTTATTATCTAAAGATGTGGAGTTCAATTGGATGGAAGACTGCAAAGAAGCATTTCAGTTGCTTAAAGAGAAACTGATATCCACACTAGTTTTAAGAGGACCAAATTGGGCCATACCATTCCATATCTACTATGATGCATCCAACAATGTGATTGGAGCAGTCCTCAGATAGAAGGATGGCAAAGAATTTTACACCATCTACTATGTCAGCAAAAACTTGGCAGGAGCCGAGCTCAACTACATGGTGACGGAGAAGGAGTTCCTTGTAGTTGTGCATTGCATAAACAAATTCCACCATTATATCATCACGTATAATGTATTTTTCCACATAGACCATGTGACTATTAGATACTTGATTAGCAAGCCGACCATTGGTGAAATAATTATCAGGTGGCTCTTATTAATGCAGGAATTTGACATCACAATAGTTGACAAACCAGGCAAAGACAATGTCGTAGCAGATTTTCTATCCAGATTGATATCGACAGACCATAAAAAAGTGGAAGACCAGTTTTTGGATGAACATTTGTTCACCATTAGTGAGCAAATCTCATGGTATGCAGATATAGCCAATTACTTGGCCACCGAAAGAACCTCACCTGCTCTCTCTTTCTGAGAAAAGCATGCGATCATAGAGAAAAGTGCATCGTTTATATGGATTGATGGCCTCCTGTTCAAAATAGGACGTGACCATATTATAAGGATATGCATAGCAGAACAGGAGTTCTCATAAGTACTCAAAGCATGTCACGACGAACCATGCGAAGGACACTTTGTAGGGAAACAAACTACCTACAAAATCCTACAGGCTGGGTATTTTTGGCCCACTCTGTTTAAGGATACAGCTGCGTACACCAGCAAGTGTGATGAATGCCAAATAATGGGTAGACCAACCCATCAAGACGAAATGCCCCTCCAGCCTTAGGTACACTTGGAATCCTTCGATAAGTGGGGCATGGACTTTGTGGGACCAATTAATCCACCTTCAATAGGGAGGAGGTTTATTTTGGTCTGTACAGATTACGTCACCAAATGGGTTGAAGTTCAAGTGTTGAGAGATTCAAAAGAAAGAACAGTCATCGATTTGTTATTTGCCCACATTTTTACATGATTTGGGTTCCCTAGAGAGATAACAATAGACCAAGGGCCTCAATTTACCTCCAAGTTGGTCAAGGAGCTGATGGAGTAATAAAGAGTTTGGCACAATAAAACTACACCCTCCCATCCATAGGAAAATGGACAAGTGGAAGCGATGAATAGAGAAATAGATAACATCCTAACAAATACCGTGTAGCAACACAAAATATTGGGCTAAACGGTTGTCGAAGGCAGTCTGGGTGTATAATACCACGTGGAAATCCACCACAGGCTTCACACCCTTCCAACTGGTCTATGGGAAGAGTGCGATGATGCCCATTGAATTTGAAATCAAGACATTGAGGACAACTTTGAAATTGAACTTAAGCTTGGATGATGCTCAAAAAGAAAGGATTCGCCAGCTAGATTAGCTGGACGAAATCCAAATGGACGCTTTGCAGAGAATGGAAATCATACAAAAGTAAAAAAAGTGGTGGGATGATCGCCATTTTAAACTGAAGCAGTTCCAAGAAGGAGAATGGGTGCTATTGTATGATTCTAGATTCTAGGAAATAAAAGGTAAATTAATACAAAGATGGATGGGACTGTATGAGGTGGTAGAGCTCATCAAGAATAAGGCAGTGCATGTTAAAACAATTAACGATAGCAACACCGTGTTAACGGTCAATGGCCACCGATTGTGTCCCTATAACACATCCAAAACCTTATAGGTGGAATCCAGAATAGATGTGGGGGAGACCCCATCTTGTTAGATCTGGACCAAACTCTTAACAGGCAAAACGGTGGGCATGGAGGTGCTCACCAAAATCAGTTAATTTAGTTTTTTTCTTATGGTGTGTTTTGTAGGGACGAAACCCGCATGCAAGTTGTAAGAATCCTAATCTAGGACTTAACAGGCATGGAATGCATCTAACTGCCTTTATTTTTTCTTTCTTTTTGTTTTCTTTTTGCAAGTGGAGGACCTGACAACACGAGGAATAGGTATCTAGGAAACCAAGACTGATTTGGCTCAGCATTCCAACACCGACACTCGTAGGTAGAAGCTGAGGTAGCATGAAGCAATACTGAGAAGGCTTGATCACCCTTTACCATTCAATCACAACATGATTGCCAAGAATAAAGCACCTTCCACATAAAGAAGGCACCAGAATAAGGCACATTCCTTATAAAGAAGGTGCCCAGCCAGAAGAAGGTGCCTTCCTTATAAAGAAGGTGCCCCACCAGAATAAGGTGCCTTCCTTATAAAGAAGGTGCCTAGCTAGAAGGTGCCCTGCTAGAATAAAGCACCTTCCTTATAAAGAAGACACCCATCCAGGAGAAGGCACCCCACAAAAATAAAGTGTCTTCCTTATAAATAAGGTTCCTAGAAAGAAGAAGGTGCCTTCCTTATAAATAAGGTGCCCTTCTAGAAGAAGGCGCCTTCCTTATAAAGAAGGCACACAACAAAAAAAAAAAAAGAAAAAAGTAGGCGCCTTCCACATCGGGAAGGCGCCACAATCAAAAAAAAAAAAAGATCCGAAGGCGCCTTCCACATCAGGAAGGCGCATACAGACCGAGGCACCTTTCACCCCAGGAAGGCGTAGGTATTCAGCAGTGCCTTCCACATCGAGAAGGCACACCCATTCAGGAGCACCTTCCATAGCAAGAAGGCGCCATCATCAAAAGGGTGCCTTCCACCACCGGAAGGCACATCCAATCAGAGATGCCTTCCACCATCGGAAGGTGCATCCATTCAAAGAGCACCAAAAACATCGAGAAGGCACCATATAAGTGCCTTCCACATTGGGAAGGCACCACATAAGCACCTTCCACATTATGAAGGTACCAAAGAGCACCTTTCGCGTACAACCAACACTTAAGTCTCATGGACGCCTCGATCGGAACAAAATCACCATACGAACAAGCGACATCAGATTACCATACCCCTCCCCTGTGTCACAAATCAGTGAATCAATGCTCTTCATGATGCATGAAACACCAAATAAGGTATGCACATACTAACTCAAATATTTATATAATTATTCATAAATTATGTAGTACCGAAAAAAATATTGCCATCATAAAAATCACCAGGGACAAAGGGAAAACCCTTGTTCGAGCCATCGTATTTTCTATAGAGGCCAAAGGAAAAGGGACCAATACGGCTTGAAAGAAGGTGAAGGTGACCTTCACCGAGCCAGAGGAAGATGAGTGGGATATGTAGCCGTTAGCAGAGAGGTGAAAACAGTTCGAACGACTACTCAAAGAGATGAAAATAGCTAAGGAGACTAGGAAGGCAACCTCGAGGATGCAAGGGGACTCTGGTATCTGTGTCAATCTAGTAGAGGATAGCTAGTTCTGGAAGATTTACGAGTCATCCCAGGGATGGCCCTCCAAGATAAGAAGGTATTTTGAACGATGGGGGTATATGGCCCCGAATAGGAAACTGCTACAATTGCAAAGGAGAACGCAGGGCTTACTCCTAAAGCAGCCCGATTGTACAAAGCCCAAGTAGTTCATATCAGGGGGGATAATTTAGATATCCTTCTTACAACGGTTATACCTCTATATGCTGACCTATGACAAGCTACAGAAGCTGCATTTCAGGTAGCAAAGACGATGTTGGCTATATCACCTTCGATAGTAGCCAAGACAATGACAACAACACCCGCAACACCGCATAGAAAAAAAGGAGCCACACCTCCAGGTGCCAGTGCATAGAAGAGGCAGACACGGGTTGTAGGTATAGCTGGATCCACCAAGAAATGGCAACAATGAGGGGTCAATAGGGCTACCTACAGTTTTGATGCCACGAGGGCGTGACATATGTTAGGCATGGGGGGATGATGAGCATTAGAAATGCTCATATTCTGTATACATTTTCTTGATTATTATGCGGTTGTATAATAAGGATTGCATATGTTTATGAATGATTATATAATTATTTGATGAAATTATGCGTGTTATCTAATTCATGTGTTTTCAGTGTGTTTTTGTGGAATTGCAGTTGATTTAGTCATATTTGGATCAGTCGAGGTCTTTTCATGGACCTGGCACTTTGTTTCTTTCGGAATCAATGCAGAGAAGGTAGGTGTAGCACCCTAAAATTGATGCAGTAAAATTATAATAATTACATTCACCTTAGTAAATAATTTAAAATTCAAATTTAACCTCCCAAACCACCCGTTAACCGCCGGGTAATCCGTTTCCCCTTTTTCGCATCATTTTTAGAGGTTGTTTTGACCGTTTGACGATATCGTCGCCGATCAGATGATATTGTCCTAGATTTGACGATTTCATCTGGACTAGGATGTCTAGACGATCTTGTCGCAAAACTAATTTTGCAAAGTTAGCTTCTGTTCCAACGGGTCTCCAATTCGGGCAGAAACATGTCTGCACCGTTAGGGACCCTCCCCCGTTGGAGATCTCCCAAATTGGGATGATATCCAACCTCCTAACTACTCCCCTAAGCCTATTTAATCCTAAGCTATTCCCTTAGAACCCCCCCTGGCTGAAATTCTCTGCAAATTAACTCCATCTATGTTGAAAAATCCCAAATTTCATTTGCACTGGTCCCATACCAATTTTGTTGCAGGTACATCACTATTTTTCAGCCGAAGCCAGCACACATCATCGTCGACGAACCTGTTCAGATCAAAGGCGAACTTGTCGAATTTGAGGCGATTTCATACTGATGCGAGACGATCTCGACTGCAGTCCATATTGAGGCAATCAGTGCCTGAAGTTTGCACTTCTCAACCTTGTCTCTGCTGTTTTATTCTGCTAGTTAGATAGTTTATTCAATGTTTATGTTATTTTGCATTTGGAGTTCACCCATTTAGCTTAGATTGCATACTAAGATCATGATTTGTCATTAGAATATCATAATTTGCTTGAATTTCTATTCATAACTATTGCTCAGTATTCATACAGTCATTTGGTGTTGTTTCCCTCTGTTAGCACAACAGTATTCATTGTATTTTGTATCTATTTTTTTGCTTGCAGGTCTCTGATGAATTCGTCAGATTTTAGATGATTCTATTAGATCTCAGATGATTCTGTCAGGTCTCAGAAGATTCTATCAAATATTAGATGATTCTGTCGAATCCCAAATGATCCTAACTGCTTCAAACATCAGAATCATCACCAGACATCCGGATCAGGTATTCCTCATTTGCATTCTATAAATTCTCTGTTTTATGTCTTTAAATTTGTTTTTTGTACTCATTGAATTTGCATTTTCATGTAGATTAATCTAGATTCATTTGGCCAAACCTAGGATATGAA
The DNA here is from genome assembly GCA_028583015.1 of Wollemia nobilis. Taxonomy (NCBI): domain Eukaryota; kingdom Viridiplantae; phylum Streptophyta; class Pinopsida; order Araucariales; family Araucariaceae; genus Wollemia; species Wollemia nobilis. Next base: position 615,944 of record JAQPPZ010000220.1, on the reverse strand, counting down.
TTCTTAAAGTTAAAAATGAACACATTAAAACACATTCCAAACCTAGGCGTGGAAACTGCCCTTAAATTTTTCCTGGTGAACCCACCATCCATCGAAAAATCATCAAAATACACCTCCCTTGAGAGGCGGGACCTTCACAAAGTCCTCTCAGTCCGAGGTACCGCGACATCCTTTTCCCATCCTCCTTTCGGGCACGGATCCAATAGCCTGAAGGTAAGGATGCGAAAAATTTGGAGCGATACATTTTGGTGAACCCGACGTGAATGCATCATAACCTTTTGAAAAAAAAAATATAGAACAACTAAAACATAGATGCATTTTAAATCCTTTAAGTTTGAAATCATGTTTAGATGGTAGCTCCTAATAAAATATTAGCAGTTACTATAAACGTAGAAAACCAATTGGTAGCCATAGAAGTCAATTCTGTCCTTAGTGTGCCTGAAACAAGTAGAAATCAATTCCTGTGGAACGAACTTGATAGAAGACTTAGTCTCATATCATATAGGTCCACACAACTTAAGCAAATAAAGAGGCTAGTCCTAGATAGAATCCTAGATCCTCATCAACTAGTTTTTTATCATGAACTTCAGAGAGCCTGCCATAGATGGTTAGCTTATAGGAGAGCTCTAGTATCTTCGTAATTGTTCACCTTCAAGGAATACCTCGAGAACGCAGCCATTGTGCACTAGTTCCTAGGTTGTGTAGAAGACCAAGAGGTTGTTCTTACAGATAGGGAAATATGGAATAGAGTTCCGCGGGCTGTGCTATATCGAGAGTATTGCCACAAGCTTTACTTTTATCAACCAAAGATCTTGAGACAGATAATATCACTATAGCTCTTTTCATCAAATTTTTAAAAGAAAAATTTCAATTTGAAGAAGAACACTTCATGAATCCGGAACAACTCGAACCTATTAATGATATTCATAAATTGTTTATAGAAAACTAGATTATTACTTTCAGTCTTATTTCTTGCATTTATTTGTGTTGATTGTCTTTACTATATTATTTCAAAATAAAACCAAAAAAAATAAAAAACTTAGCAAAAAATTAAAAAGTTCATTTCAAATATTGTAGTAGGTATATAGTAAGCATATACCTCTTAATTTTTTGCATATATATATATAAATATATATATATATTTTCTGAAAATCAAAATTTAGTACCATGCCTAAACTTAGGAATGGTAAAGAAACTTTAGGAGAAGAAGAAGATTGGTTACAAGACACAACTAGAGACCCAAATGTCCTTCTTGGAGATCCAAATCCGGAAGGAGAAACTCTAGGTCAATCAGAAGAAGACTTAGGTGAAGATAAGGAACAAGAAGGGAGTGTTAAGGAGGATGGATCCTCATCCCCTAGAGTAGCTCCAAATGGAACTATTGCTTTTGACAATGCAGAGCATTTTCAAAAATTTCTCATTGATAATATTGATGACCTTAATGTGGCAATTCGTATTGATAAAGGGCAAGTTAGTAACACTCAAGCAGCCATGGAATATATGTGTAATATGCACACTAATCCATTGTCTTTCATTGATCAAGAAAGTGACAAGGCCGGGCCATCCAATACGGATATGGTCACTATGGCTCAAAACATGTCAAAACAATAGGTTACCCAACCTCCTAAGGAACCTGTTATTCAACCTAAAATCACTCCCACACAAAAGAAATCTTCCTTCACTACTTTATTCCGCCAAACTATTGAGCAATATGTTTCAAGTAAACAAAAACCTAAAACAAAGCCAAATACAAACTTTCAACAATTTGGAATACAACATAATACAACTTCAAAATTCCTTCATAATACTTTTCCTACCAATACTTTACACAATAGTAACATGGCATCTAATCTTCATGTTCCTCCATCATATGCCCATAAAACCCATGTCAATGCCCTACCAAACCAATATGGGGGGCAAAATAGTAATTTGGAAGCCATGGTGAAACAATTAGCTTCACGTATGGACCAGATAGATCCCTACCATCCCTCATATAATTATCGAGAGATCTGTAGTCAACCTTTGGATCCCATAGTTATAGCTCAACCATACTCTAAGCATTTTCCCATGCCCATCCTACCTATATATAAAGGAACCGAAGATCCCATAGAGCATCTTCGCATGTTTAGGATAACATGTCATGATATATCGCATGATGAATTGCTATTACTAAAAATGTTCCCGAAAAGTTTAGGTGGAATGGCATTAGAGTGGTACTATCAATTGCCCACTCATTCTTTGAGAAACTTTGAAGAAATAGCGGAATCATTTGTCCATCAATTTAGTGCCTACATCGAGAGGCATGTAACTATTAAAGATATATACAATTTAAAACAAGACAAGGATGAATGTTTTGCCGATTTCTTAGCTAGATGGAGGCAATTAATAGGAAAACTGCACTTTGTGCTACCTTATAGGGAAATGTTGGACATTGTCATCAACAATTTACAAGAACAGATATCTTATGAGCTATCGACTGCTACCTTAACTACCTTTGATCAAGCTATAGATTTAGCTCGAACAGTAGAATATGCCCTCATTAGGAGAGGCCAACTCAGGAAGAAGGATGATGAGAAAACATCTAGAAATCAATATAAAAACAAACAAGTTGTCGGTGACGGAGTCACTGATAGCAAAAATGTTGCTAATATCAATGCAACAAAGACAACAGAAAAATTCATATTGAAACCTCCTGATAAGCCTCGAGAATTCACTAGATTAAACCAACCCTTATCAACTATTTTACCTCAATTACTTGAAAGAGGTTTGATCCAATTACCAGCTATCCGGGAACCTGATCCAACTATACCCGGATACAGAGCCGACTTACACTGTGATTTCCATAGAGGACCTGGACATTCTACCAATGCTTGCAAAATGTTGAAACATAAAATACAAGATTTGATTGACAATAATGAAATGGAAGTGCAAGCCTTCCAACCTAAACAAAACCCTCCTAATAATACTCAAAAAATCATTCCTCAAAATCAAAATCAAAATGCCAATCAAACTTTAGACATATTTCAACACCCTTTACCAAGACATGGTAAAGAGGTAGCCAATCAAATTGAACATCATAATTCCCCCTCCTACCTGATATGTAGGAACCATTAGCAAACAATTACCTGTTCAGGATCCTCAAATATTTGACACAACCTTATACCTGGTTACGATCAGGCCCTTACATAATTTTCAAACTTTTGATTCTAGTGATATAGAATCAGATAGTGAAAGCAAACTAGACATTACTTCAAACCAATCGAATAGTTCTAAAAATGAATCAGATCCTATTCAACCTGTCACAAATGCTATGGTTATATAAGAACCATTTCCTAGAGGAGTTACTACTCGACCTTCTTCCAATATATTTCTTTCTAATGAACAATCCATTAATGCTCAACCAAGAACAGTTCAGCGTCTTCACTATAACATTGTAGGTACCATTGGAGTATTTACTTGACAACAAGCTCAAAATTCTCAACAAGAACCAAACCAGAACGATGGATCAGCTCCATTCATTTTGAAAAACCCCAATAAAGGGAATCATGCTCCTACTGTTAAATCTAAACCCCCCTATAATATTAATGGGCAATTGTCCAATACTACGGCCAGAATTTCCCTCTTAGATTTGTTAAGATCCTCTCCCACCCATAGGGATGAGTTGATGCTTACATTGAGCCAAATGATGGTACCTCAAAACATTCAACATGAAGCTATGGCCAATACTATCATCACTCGAGAGATTGATTGTATTGATTTCCGGGATAAAGATATCCCACAACACAGTTTACATAAGGACAATCCCTTATACATTACTGCTCTAATTGGAGATGTAGTTGTCAAAAGAGTTTTGATTGATAATGGCTCATCTCTAAACATTTGCACTTTTGACTTCTACCAACGATTTGGCTTTAGAAGTGATGAAATGAAGAAAAATGATATGATTATCAAAGCTTTTAATGACGAAACACAAGAAACGTGTGGAGTTATTACCCTCCCATTGCAAGTTGGTCCTAGAACCCTAGAAACAACCGTGTTTATTGTACATTGCCCAACATCGTACAATATACTTTTGGGTCACCCTTGGATCAACGCCATGCGAGCGGTCCCATAAACCTTACACCAATGTGTTAAATTCAAGTTTAAAAATCAGTTGGTCACTATCCATGGCGACCCTAGACCTTTTGATATGTGTGCTTTGGCAGAACCTGTTGGAGTGCAATTTTGCCTCGCTCTCGTCATCCACACATCCTAGTTCTTATTTTTCATCTAAAACTGTGAAACATACACCCATAACTTCACCTATTTCCCCTCCATTAATTTCATCCTCCTATATAGATCAACAACCCTCTAAAAAAATTACTCTAGAACCTCAAAAAGATCTTAAATCTACAACCAATCCTTCAAGTTCTACCCCTATAAATTCAAATCTTCTAGAAACAACTATCATACCTTCCACATATCAAGACATAGGTAATAAACCTTCTACATCTTATGCCCTTTCTGATGAACTTTTACCAGATTTATCCACAACCTTAATATCAGAAAAAACAAATGCTTTCATGCAAGATTCAAACCTTTTAAATAACTTGCCGCCATCTCCTCATACTTTAGGCCTCCCACAACCTATGGGAAGTACTTACCAAGTCGGGAGTTGTGCCTTCATTTATAAAGGATATGACTGGGGAAGAATCCCTCGAAATATCAAAACTCATCATGAAGGATATGCTCGGTGTTATTTTACCAATGATTATATTAAAGCTAAACCCATGATGCTTAAAATGGGATATAAAGGGAAAGGCTTGGGACCTTTCCAAAACATCATGAAAGAACCTTTCGAGGTATAACCCTGGCCTACCCGCTGTGGTGTGGGCCTATTTCCTAATAAGGGTCAACCCTTTCCTTTTGAAGATGATGATCATCTCATATGTTATCAAGATTATTTGGATAGGCATGTTGATTTGCCTCTTAAAAATCAGTCGTTTTCATGCAACATGCTATCCATAGCTTACCCCGAAATGATTGCCGACCCCGATGAAGAGTTGGAAGGAGATATCTTCCATGATGTCTCTGTTGAAGAGATGTTACACAATGGATTTTATTTTGATGGTTCTATACCAACTATAGCCCAACTTGAGGCCACTAATCCTCAAGATGAATTATCTAAATTAACCTTACAAGAATTACAAGAATTGGGCGTTTCACCCGCCCCACCTAATTTTGAAAGAGATCTACACATGGAGGTAGAAAAAGTCATTAAAATTAATATTGGAACTGAGGACAATCCTCACATAATCAATATTGGATCAGAATTAAGTCAAGAAAAACAAGAAAAATACATTACATTTCTTAAAGAGTATGAAGATGTCTTCGCTTGGACATATGAAGATATGCCAGGTCTAGACCCTTCTGTAGTCATGCATCATATAGTGGTCCATCCGGATGCTAAACCTGTTAAACAAAAACTTATAAAAATGAATCCCAAAGTGGCTCTGCTAGTCAAAGGGGAGTTAGAAAAACTCCCGAATGTTATCTTTATACAAGCTATTGATTATGCTTGAATGGATCTCAAATGTAGTTCCAATCACCAAGAAAGAAGCTACCAAAGTTAGGGTTTGCACAGATTTTAGAGATATTAACGCTGCATGCCCTAAAGATGACTTTCCTCTTCCAAACATGGATCAAATCATTGAATTCACTGTCGAAAGTGGGATGATGTCCTTAATGGATGGATTCTCTGGTTATAATAAAATTCGGATAGCTCCTGAAGACCAGGCTAAAACAACCTTTATTACCCCCCTGGGGTACCTTTTGCTGGAAAGTGATGCCATTTGGCTTAAAGAACGCTGGTGCAACTTATCAACGAGCTATGACCTATATTTTTCATGATATGATGCATGATATCCTACATGATTATGTGGATGATATTATAGCTCGCTTTATTATTGAAGATAATCATTTAGATGATTTGAGGAAAGTCTTTAATCAATTACGAGAATATCTCATTCGATTAAATCTAGCAAAATGCATATTCAAAGTTAAATCCGACAAACTATTAGGGGTTTTAGTTTCTTTACGTGGTATTGAAATTGAACCCCTTAAGATCACGACTATCACTGATATGCCCGCACCTACTAATATATTTGAGTTACGAAGTTTACAAGGTAAACTTCAAGCCATCCGTCGCTTCATTGATAAGCTGGCGGACAAAACTGGACCCTTTCTTAAACTTCTTAAGAAGGATGTCCCTTTTAATTGGGAAACCGAATGTAGAGAAGCTTTTGAACTTCTCAAACAATACCTCCTTAATCCACCTGTGCTTTCACCACCTAAACCTGATCGCCCATTCCTCCTATATATTTCCACTTCAAATTCTGCCTTAGGGGCTATGTTAGCTCAACTTGATGATGAAAAGCAAGAACGTGCTAATTATTATATTAGCCAAACCTTCATCAGTTATGAAACCCGCTACACAGCGTTGGAAAAACTATGTCTAGCAGTCATTTTTGCTACGCAAAAATTACGACACTATATGCTTAGTCAAAAAACTTATGTCATTGCTAAATACGATCCCTTAAGGTATCTCATGAGTCGACCTTATTTATCGGGTCGCACAGCCAAGTGGGTTCTTGCTCTAAGCGAGTTTGATCTCACATTCATAGGACAAAAGTCTATTAAGGGTCAAATCATAGCAGATCAATTAGCTGCTGCACCCTTAGAGTCTACCCATCCCATCATCATCGAGTTTCTAGATGAATGCCTTCAATTAGAGGCAGACCATACCGAACAATGGTCCTTATACTTTGACGGAGCTCGATGTATGAGTGGGGCTGGTGTGGGTATTATTTTAATATCTCCACAAAAACATCTTATTCCTCTGTTCTTCAAACTGTCATTTGCTTGCACCAACAATACTACTGAGTATGAAGCTCTAATCCTTGGATTATGAGCTGCCCTAACGCTAAAAATTAAACATCTTTTAGTTTTTGGTGATTCTCAACTGGTTATAAACCAAATTAATGAAGTTTATCAAACCAGAGATGATAAACTGTGCCCATATAAGGCCTATGTTTTACAATTAATGTCTTTATTTGATCAAGTTACTTTGGAAGCCATTCCTCGAACTAGCAACCGTGCAGCTGATGCTATGGCCACGGCTGCATCTCTCCTGCCCTTGGAGTTAGACGACGAGTATGCCACTATTATTATTCATCGACTCCAGGAAGCCGCTTCAAATAAGTCATGCTTAGAGCCTTTGGATGTATTTCTAATCATTGAAACTACTCCTGAACCTTGGTATACAGACATATTTGATTTTCTCCAAAATGGGACATTCCTTGCTAATTCTAATAGAAACCAGCGTCGGTTATTACGTCGATGAGCAAGTCGATTTGTAATCATTGGCAATAATTTATATAGGATATCTTTTGAAGGTATCCTATTAAGATGTTTAAAATTAGACGAGTCTAAATCAACCATGAGTGAAGCCCACGATGGATCTTGTGGAGGACACTTTAGTGGTAGTGTCATTGCTAAAAAGCTCCTTCGGATAGGATACTTTTGGCCTACCATGGAAACGGATGCACATGAGTATGTGCGCCATTGCAACAAGTGTCAAAAACATGCTAACCTTGTCCATGCGCTCGCACAAGAGCTGCAGGCCATTTCATCTCCTTGGCCCTTTTCTAAATGGGGCTTGGATATTATTGGCAAAATCAATCTTGTGTCATCTGATGGACACAAGTTCATCATAACCGCAACCGAGTATTTCACGAAGTGGGTCGAAGCTATGCCTTTAGCTTCCCGCACCTGGCACACAAGTTTCTAAATTTATTTTTAATCAAATCATTTGCAGGTTCAGAATTCCTGCCAACCTCATCTCTGACAATGGAACTTGCTTCAAAAATAAAGATGTTAAAAAATTATGCCAAAAATATAAGATTCAACATCGCTGGTCCACTCCCTATTATCCTCAGGGTAATGGTCAAGCAGAAGCATCTAACAAAACCTTAATCAAAATTCTCAAAATATTTCTCAATAAAATTGGCCGTGACTGGCACATTCAATTATATCCAACCTTGTGGGCTTATCGAACTAGTGTTTGAACCCCCACGGGAACTTCACCATTTGTTTTGGTTTATGGTGCTGAAGCAGTTTTTCCATTTGAATTGGAAGTTCCTTCTTTGGCTCTGCTACTTCAAGATACTAAAGTAGGAGATGAATATCGAGCTGGTAGACTCAGTCAGCTGGAACTCCTAGATGAAAAATGCATCAATGCTTTGGAGCATCTCCGTGCTTACCAAAACAAGCTTAAAAGATCATATGCTAAAAAAGTTCATCATCGATCCTTTGAGATCGGTGACCTTGTTTTAAAAGAAAATAAAAAAAATAAAAATGCAACTAAGGTCCTTAAAGGTAAATTTGAGCCCAACTGGCTTGGACCATACATTATTACTGCCAAATTTGAATCAGGAGCATACAAATTATCTACCTTAGATGGTAAAGAACTTAAAGAACCCATGAATATTTTGCATCTTAAACGTTACTATGCATAAATTTGGTCATCTCATCCTTGTATATAATTGTTTAAAATATTTCAAAATCTTTATCTTATATTTCTTTCAATTTATAAATTCAAAAACATCAAAAACATTCATAATCATAAAAATCTTCAAAACTATTTATTGCATTTATTTATGGCACTTGTTACATTTTTTTTGTTCAAAAAAAACAAAAATAAAACCAAAAAACAAATATAATGATAAAAATCAAAACAACAATACGCTTGACTCTTTCGAAACCAAAACAAAATAAAGGAGAGAGTCAACATTCTCAAAACTTCTCAAAAGTATCTATATATATTTTCTTATAATTATTGCAGTTATATGTTTCAAATTATTTTGGATAAATTAGCATTTATTTGGAATCCCTCACTTTCACAAACACAAAATAAATATCTTGATTTTATCTGGCATGATTACTAATCTCTCTTATATCAAAGTCCACAAAATTCAATTAAATAAAGTTTGAGCATAGAGAATTGATCTTGTTATTTACTTAAACCAAGCACATATTTTCACAATAAAATGATTATATTTGTAATTTCCATGTTTTGCTACATAGTAGACATGATTTCTTGAGCGAAAAGTTTCCCCTGCTATCCTATCATGCACATGGTCTAGAATCTTTGAGAATTGGAAAAAGGACAAGCTCACCCCTACCCAGAATAAAAATCCCTTGCTCTACAGCTAATCCGAGCAAGTATCCCTAGCAAAGAAAAAGAAAAGAAAAGTTCAAGAAAAAGAGAAAAGAAAAGAAAAAAAATGTTCTTTTATATCATTACAACAATGTTCCAAGCATTATCAAGCAAAAAATACAAAAGAAAAGCAAAAGCAAGAAAGCAATAAAATTCCTTTCCCTACCCTTTGAAAAGAAAATAAGGGTTGATGAGCTTGAATCCCTGGAATTCTCAATTATTCGAAAACTATGAGGTAAGCCCCATAACAGGTGGTTTGTGCCCAACCCGCTTGGCCTTGGGTAACTCCTAGCGTGGTGATATGTCTGTCACATTAGCGACCTTCTTTTGTACAGACCTATGTTTGCTTATGGATTAGCTAGCTCTTGACAATCCAATCAACATAGTAGTCTAGTATGGTTATATGCATCTACATCATAGTTAATGAACACTTATTTGGTTTTTTCAAATCACTTGTATCCTATTATCTTGCTCAAAACTGGTAAATGAACAATGCAATTGCACACACATTTGTATTTGAGAGATTTTGTGTATCATTATGATAAATCAAGATTGGAAATGAAATCACATATGCACATGGGATTCCTTATAAATCTAACTTTTGTCTTCAAAATACTTTGAAATATTCTTTTTGCAACTTGATTGGAATAATTCAAGTACCGTTTTTTAGCATAAAGACAACTATATAATTGAAAAATCAAAAATTTCTTTCAAAACTATACAATCAAAACATATATATCTGGTTGACTTTCGCGACGATGGTATAGTTCCAAAACCAAAATTGGAATTTTATGCCTAGCGCAAGTCCTCATCTTCATATTTTTTTTGTTGTTTATTAAAAATCAACCATGCAATAAAACTCTCTTTTTTTTTATTTTCGCGATGATGGTATAAGTCTATACCTACATATTCTATGCCTAGCACAAATCATTGTAACAATTTTTATTCCCCATTTATTTAAATATCATGAAAACCATATGACTTAATTCATTATGTTACACAAATTATGCTTTTAAAAAGCATGCACATTTTCATTATTTCATGTCATTATGTCAAACTTCAATTTTGCAATGATGGTATAATTCCTAAGGAATTATCCAAAAAATTTATCACACTTAGGAATTTATGCCTAGCAAAAATCATTTTAACATTATTTCATGTATACTATTTTCATGGAAATCTGAAAAACAAACCATCATCACCACCATTTTCACAATTGCACCAAAGTCTTAAGACAGTCTCTTAAGCACTCTTTTACTTTTAACAATATTTTTATACTGGGATTAGCTTGACGACCGAGTGAGCAGCGACTCCATGAAATGGTCTATAATAGCGACAATGTCCTTTGAAATTATTTTTAGAAGTCTCTTTTTATTTTTTATCACATTACATTACAAACAATCAATTTATTACATCAGATTATTTCATTTAAAATATCAAAAATAATAATACTCAATTCTCTATAAAAAATAATAATGCATGCTCTATGTATCAATCTGTATAGTGTAATGTAGTTCTCTAGCCTTGAGAAGCCCTCAATCTCTCAGCCTCATCTCCTCCCCCGCCTTGAGGTGGACGAGGTGGCCCCATCGTAGTATGTGTAGTACTGTGAGTCCTAGTCGTCGATCGAGACGAGGTCCTCGACGACCCGATCCTGATCGAATCTACGATGTTGGCTGGCAGGGGTAGTCTATCCTCCTTTGGCACCAACTGATAGTACAAAGTCTTGTAGAAAGTAATTTGGGCAATAGCCCATGTCAGCTCCCCAATGCTCGCCCCTCTGCCCCGTGCCCTAAGGCATGCAATCTCGTCTCAAAGCTATGTAACCTCAGCTCGGTGTCGTGTAACCTCCTCTTGTAGAGTCTACACCTATGCCTGGAGACAGATATTCTCTGTCTGGAGAGTAGCCATATCGCTACTCTCCCCTGTGTCGACACCCTTGCCCTTATCGGGTGATGGTGGCCTCTCTCTCTGTGGAGAAGGGGGTATTGCCTCCCTCCTCTCCCGCTATCGCGGCCTCTCTTGTGCCTGTGGCCTCCTCAACTCTCTCCTGCCATGACCCTAGGCCGCCTCCATAGCCGCTTGGTTCTGCCTCCCTATCCGATGCACAACTGTGTGTATCGGACCCTGAGCCCTCGTCATCTAAGGAGGGCAGATGCCTACGTACCAGGCATCGTAGCCATCAGCTACCCCTACGTCGTCCCCATCCACTGGCTGGATGGGGGCATCATCTGCGTCCTGGCTCTAAAATCGTTGCATGTCGGGAGCCCTGCTAACTATGGTGTTATCCCGGACAGTCCGAGAAAACTCAGTCCCTGAGAGATGGGATCCTCTACTATAGACCGAACTGATGCAAAACTCGGTCATAGCAGTGGAGCTCCACCTCTCCCCTCTCCATCCATAGCCAACAAACTCGCTTAACATGAGTCAACTCCTGTCCATCCTCGGCCCATCCTGGATGCTCTCTCCATGGCCTCCAGGTGATCTGGTCTAGGACTAAGTCATCCAATAGTCTCCGAGACATCGGCAGGTTGATCCGCTGCTGTGACCCTCTTCGGAGCCACCAGTAGAAAACTCGGGGCCTCTCCCCGTCTACCCTTGTCAGAGGAAGCTCTATCGGCCTCCGCACTACAATGTGCTCCCAACACCAAACCTGTAAGAGCGATGTCATGACCAGACATCGGCCACCCTTGTACACGACCCCATACAGGATCTTGTACAATTGACATAGAACAAAACTACCCCAAGAGAATATGTAGCCGTGATCTTGCATATCGTAGATCACATCTACGAGCATCCACGACACCCTGCACCCGCTCTGGTGGCACAACAAAAGTCCACCAACCACTCCAGCTAGTACCCGTGTGAGCCTAGATGCCCCAGGCATCTGGCGTAGTGCCTCGATATTAACTCTACCCTTATCCAGGGCGAAGCTCGGGTCACCACATAGCCATCCCATAGCATGGCCCTGATTGGTCGCAGGAGTAATCAACCGTCCTTGTATGGAGATTCTCAGAATCCTCCATACATCCTCTAGTGTGGGAGTCATCTCCCTTGTCGGTAGTCAAAAACATGAGGACCCCGAATACCATCTCTCTGCTAGGGCTGTTAGAAGCCCCATATCTGTGGATACTTGTGGCATCTCTACCACATGCTACAAGCTGGCTTGTGCCAGCTAATCTCGCTCTGCCTGTGAGAGAGCGGCCAAGTCATCTCTCAACCCCCCGTACTTCCATTCCCTACTCTTTAGTAATCCTCTCTGCAACATAAACAACAAAACAACATACAATCATTAATAAACAATTCAAGTAATTAATAATGCAAGTTAAAGTTCAATTTTATGCAATTGATGATATTGCCCACTATTGGACGATATCGTCCCAAATTTGAGCAGAATCGTCTTCGATTTCGCAAGCCGAAATCGTCTCTAATTTGATGAAATCGTCCCCCTTTCGTCGATTTTGCCCTTGGGTGAAATTGCTGAAATCGGGACGATTTCGTCCCTATGACGTCGACGGCCCAAAAACGGCCGCGATGCTCAAAATTCACCTAAAAATTACCTACAAAGCATGTAAATTAAATTAAAGCATCCTAGTTAAGTCTATACTCTTACCCGTAGACTGTGCCGAACCTTTGTCGATCTGTGCGTCGTCTCCACCATTTTTTGCTTTAGAGCTCTAAAAACCAGAAAATGAACAGTAAAAATGAATTAGGGTTTTACCCTATTTTTCTTAATTTTATTCAAAAATAAATTTTTGGCTTTTTCGCATTTTTACCTCAAACGTTCGATTTGGGTAAAAAAACGGAGGGGGCACCATAGTAAGCTGTCGTACGATTCAACCAAGAATCGTCACCTAAAAATGGGAATAATTTTTGCTTTCTCGTAGATCAAGAAGAACTCATCTTTAACGCATTTTCTTTGGAAAATTCGCTAAAGAGGGGGCAAAATGTAGCACCCTAAAATTGGTGCAGTAAAATTATAATAATTACATTCACCTTAGTAAATAATTTAAAATTCAAATTTAACCTCCCAAACCGCTCGTTAACCATTGGGTAATCTGTTTCCCCATTTTTCGCACCATTTTTAGAGGTTGTTTTGACCGTTTGACGATATCGTCGCCGATCAGACGATATCGCCCTAGATCTAACGATTTCGTTTAGACTAGGACGTCCAGACGATCTTGTCGCAAAAATGATTTTGCAAAGTTAGCTTCTGTTCCAACGGGTCTCCAATCCGGGCAGAAACGTGTCTGCGCCGTTAGGGACCCTCCCCCGTTGGAGATCTCCCAAATTGGGATGATCTCCAACCTCCTAACTACTCCCCTAAGCCTATTTAATCCTAAGCTATTCCCTTAGCACCCCCCCTGGCTGAAATTCTCTGCAAATTAACTCCATCTACGTTGAAACATCCCAAATTTTATTTGCACTGGTCCCATACCAATTTTGTTGTAGGTACATCACTTTTTTTCAACCGGAGCCAGCACACATCGTCATCGATGAAGCTGTTCAGATCAGAGGCGAACCTATCAAATTCGAGGCGATTTTGTACTGATGCGAGATGATCTCGACTGCAGTCCATATTGAGGCAATTAGTGCCTGAAGTTTGCACTTCTCAACCTTGTATCTGCTATTTTATTCTGCTAGTTAGATAGTTTATTCAGTGTTTATGTTATTTTGTATTTGGAGTTCACCCATTTAGCTTAGATTGCATACTAAGATCATGATTTGTCATTAGAATATCATAATTTGCTTGAATTTTTGTTCATAACTATTGCTCAGTATTCATACAGTCATTTGGTGTTGTTTCCCTCTCTTAGCACAATAGTATTTGTTGTATTTTGTATCTATTTTTTTGCTTGTAGGTCTCTAACAAATTCATTTGACGAATTCGTCAAATTTCAGACGATTCTGTTAGATCTCAGATGATTCTGTCAGGTCTCAGACGATTCTGTCAGATCTCAGACGATTCTGTCGAATCTCGAACGATCCTGACTGCTTCAAACATCAGAATCATCACCAGACATCCGGATCAGGTATTCCTCATTTGCATTCTATAAATTCTTTGTTTTATGTCTTTAAATCTATTTTCTATACTCATTGAATTTGCATTTTCATGTAGATTAATCTAGATTCATTTGGCCAAACCTAGGATATGAATGCTTAAAGTTAAAAATGAACACATTAAAACACATTCCAAACCTAGGCATGGAAACTGCCCTTAAAAGTTTTCTGGTGAACCCACCATCCATCGAAAAATCATCAAAATACACCTCCCTTGAGAGGCGGGACCTTCGCAAAGTCCTCTCAGTCCGAGGTACCGCGACATCCTTTTCCCATCCTCCTTTCGGGCACGGATCCAATAGCCTGAAGGTAAGGATGCAAAAAATTTGGAGCGATACAGTAGGTGCATTCCTCTTCCAGGAAGGTGCAAAGCATAATTAGGCACCTTCCTCTTCCAAGAATGCGCCAAGCGTAAGTAGGTGCCTTCCTATTCCAGGAAGGCACCAAGGAAAGAAAAGTGCCTTCCTCTCCCAGGAAGGTGCCAAGGAAAGAAAAGCGCCTTCCTCTCCCAGTAAGGCGCCAATAGAAGGCCAGCGCCTTCCTCTTACAGGAAGGCACCAAAGGAAAAGAAGTGCCTTCCTCTCATGGGGAAAGCACCGACAGGAAGGTGTCACTAGAAGGCAAGCGCATTCCTCTCATGGGGAAGGCACCAACAGGAAGGTGCCACTAGAAGGCAAGCACCTTCCTCTTACAGGAAGGTGCCAATAGAAGATAAGTGCCTCCCTCTTCCAGGAAGGTGCCAATGGCAGTAAGGCACCTTATGAATAGAGAAGGCACCCGACATACTTAGGCACCTTCCTCATAGAGAAGGTGCCCCTGTTCTTCACCCGTTGACTAGACAAGCATGACGTGGACAATAGAGACTGGTGCAGTTCCAATTCTATGTCATGTAGAGTTAAATTGGGGATCACACCGACGTATGAGAATGTCTTACCAATGCCAGGTGAAGCACAAACCAATCAGTGAACATGCCACCGTTAGAAATGAATGCCAGTTTTAGCAGACGTCGATCACATTTACCATACTATCTTAGTTTAGTCTGGAATGAATCGACTGTTATAACGTCTTTGTAATAGAAGATCTACGGGTGTGCTATATAAACACATGTAGACCTCTCTGAGGAGATATAGAATATTTTTGATAGTAAATGTAGAGAGATATACCGAAGAAGCATTGTAATACTCTGATAATTATAATACAGTTCTAAGAGTTTCTAAGTGCGTGTTCGACTAGGGAGGAAGTCGCTGGAGCCTGGGCCCACTCCAAGCCAGTATTTCTTCCCCTATTTTTTCTATGTTTTTAAGATTAGTTTACCGCTTTTATAAGATTGTTTATCGCATTGTTATTTCTAGTATTGCAATAGGTTTATTTCTAGGAATGCGTGAATATTTCCTTTTTGTAGATTTAATTGTTTTTACGCAAATTATTGAGGAGTGTATGAATGATTGACGATCGATGAAACACCCCCCAATAGTAGAACTAGCGGACTCATCTCAAGTGGTATTGTAAGCAATCTTGTTCAAGACCCTTCGCAAGTTTACGAAGCTCCCTGAGTTGATAAATTAAATGCATGAGCATGTGACAAAAGTAGGAAAGAAGTTAACCTTGTTTGGCCTGCAACAATCCTTTATTAAATATACATCTTTCCTCTAATTATTTTTAAATACAATGATCCATGGTGGTCCTTCGTAATAATTAATTTTTTTATTTTAAATAAATCCCACTCTATCCTAAGATTCAGTTAAAAGACAAAATCATCCCTAAGGAAAGTCAACCCTAAGAAAGGGCAACATGTGCTAACCAAAGCATGCCCTTCCTTTTTCCTTACTTAGACCATAAGTAAAAATCAATGCACGATGTTTTTATTATCATACAAGTATAGTGGATGATAATAGGGGTTTTAGCATAGTCTATGGGTATGCACAGTCAACTTCTCTTGTCCATCATCGTATGACAACGTAGGGCATAAAAGGCTCATGTGTGGCATGCATGTTGCAAGGTAGGTATTGTATGTTTTAATTTTTTAATGAAATCAAAGTTTAATTTAATCAAAACTTAGGCCAGCCAACACTCTCAAGGTTTGGTGACTATGTAAAACACAAAGCCTCTCGGGTGCCCCATGGATGACGTAAGACCTGATACAACAAAAAGAAGGGTCTATCGGTATTTTATATTTGATAAAAAAAATAAATCATCTTATTCCTTTAGGGATTTAGTAAGATTTCTTACTATGGTTCAGGCATTCTAAAAATTCATTTAAGAAATATGAACAAAGAGAGCACAAATATTTCGAAACAAGGGCTCCAAATGATATAATATTGAAATTACCTTTAATCTCCATATGCTATTGGGAGTAGAAGATACAAGTTCTGATGAAGCAATCCTCGTGTATATATCCAACACAATGCCTTCAAGCCTTTAGTCCTCTATTACGAAACTTCACTCTTCTTTTCTTGTTTTTAACTAGATTTTTAAGGTGCAAGGATATAGTTCGACCAAATTTTCGTACTAACTTTGCAACCACCTACACACAATTTTATTTTTCCTTTTTAATTTCAATTTTAATTTAAACAATGCAAAGTCTTTTCGTAATTGCTATTATTATTTTTCTTTAATACTTTCAATTTTTCTAATGTTTATAAAGTATAAATATTAATAAATCCACTCATTAATATATATATATATATAAATATATATACATATATATATATATATATACATATATATATATATATGTATATACATATATATATATATATGTATATATATATACATATATGTATGTATGTACATATATATATATATATATATATATATATGTATATACATATATATATATATGTATATACATATATATATATATATATATATATTGTATATACATATATATATATATATATATATATGTATATATATATAAGACAACATTAAAAATACAATGTAAATTATAAAGTATTATTATAAATATTAATAATTCCACCTTATTAATATATAAAACCACATTAGACATTTTGATAATTATAAATATTAATAAGTCCACCTTATTAATATTAATTCAACATTAAACTAATGTTCATTAAAAGTACCACCCTAAATATTAATAAATCACCCTTATTAATATAACATTGAAAAACATAAAGTACTTTTAATGAGTTAACTTCCAAAATGAAGACATCCTTATCACACAAAGCAAACAGTGAAAAGTGCAGGGAAGGAAAATACATAAATAAAAATGAGATAAGGTAATACATCAAAATTCCTTACTTCTCCTATCTAGTGTGCAAAAGAACTATTACGATAACTTCAAGGTTATCTACTTCTGCAATGGATGAATTTTTTAGATGATGATGACTACCCATAAGCACAATTGCATGAATGCATGAATGCAAGCTACATGCAGTAACTATTTATCACCTTGGGTACATATTACCCTGGAGCCATTTTTCGCATCATTTTCCTTTTGATATCTTGTTCTTGATGGTAGACTTTCTCACCAACCCATGAGAGCACCCGATCTTGCAACCACAAACCATATCAATAGTACTATATCGTAAAATACAATTACATATAATCAACTAAATGCACCCAAAAATAAGTATTAATCATCATGTATCAAATACAAAGTCCATCTTATCTAAAAGTTCAGCCAAGGTGGGTCATGATAGCTATACAACATATATTTTTTATTTCTATTGCTTTGACTATTGCATGTTGCTTTTTTTCCCTAAAGATACACAAGTGGCTATCCGTTGTGGTATCACCCATGGTCCTTTGGGAGGGGCTATATGTAATTGTAAAAAGAGCACTAACAACTAATCTTATAGGCAATGGAGAATCATGTCCTCCTATATATGGGATAGGGGTGGACTAACTTTGCTAGTCCTTGGGTAGGGCGATAGCAATCCATGTTGGCTAGTGGTTTTGGTTCCTTCTTTTCATGTACTTGTTGCATTTCTATTATTTTGATCATTTTTGCTTGTTAACAAACCTTAAAATAAGGATAGAGTTGTTATTAAGGGATGTGTTTACACATGTTTCCCAAAGCATGTGTCTTAAAAATCAATGGTGCCAAGATCACCACTTTAAGTAATGATCATGATCATCAATTAAATTTTAGAAATTTTTATATATGGTCATGACTCCAGTGTGTTTTTACATCTAGGTTTTAAATGATGAATCATTTGGACTTATAGTTACAATTTTATGGCTCTAAAAAAGGAAAATCAATCATTGACTCCAAAGATAAAGTTATGTATTTCTTCCACTATAAATACCCATTTAACCTTTTCATTTTCTTACATCTATAAAATAGTTTGTTATTAATCATATGCTCCTACTAACATTACTTTTAGCTCTCTACCTCCATTGATACCATGAAACATGACCTTGATCCCTCTCTCTTGTCCTTGTAGTTAAAAAAAATCCATCAACCATTAGTTTGATACCTTCCACAAAGGACTATAGGATGCTCTACTAGGATTTATAGCCAAAGGTCAATTATTACCACTCAAGGATAGGTTTCTATGGCAATCCAAACCCTCTACATATAGTCAAAGTGTAATCTCTCCTTTATTACTATGGTGACGTTGAAAGAAAGGTAGAACAAGAGTGAGTATTTTATTATGCTTGTTATGTGGTATTTTGGTCCTTGATGCCCTAGGTGGCAAGTAATCAATCTTCACTATATTAGTATAATCACTTACTTTCGATAATCTATGGATAATATTAATGTAGATTTTTTGAGTGCTCTATTTCATTATTGCTTAGATTAGGAGTTTTAGATTTGATTGTTAAAATTATTGTTTTACTATATTTATTTAAGCATTTTGGGTTATATTGTACTAATTTGTCTAATGGCATGAGGTATCCCCTTTTTAAAAGAAAAGGTAGTAAGTCTTTCAAAAGAATACCAAAGCCTTGTCAAATCAAAATATTTTCAAATGAAGATTTCTATATAGGTAAACAAAAATTCTTCATCAAATTTTATGGGTTTTTAGCAATGCCCTATGAACTATCTTCCTTTGTACCTAATTACCTATTAATTTGGAATATGTGAGGTAGGTAGACCACATTGACAAAAAACACTTCAAAGAAGGAAAACGGCTACCTTATATAATGCCAAGAAAGAAATCATAACAATAATCCCAAGAATTAGAGGATGTAATGTGGTCATCAATAAAAGAATAAAGTGTCAAAACACAATGCTTTAGTGATTTCCATTATGAAATGGTAGATATTTAAATACATTGGATGACTATTTTTGGCATAAAAAACTTCTAACTTATCCTACAACAACCCTTGTTCTTGAGTGTATGCATAATATTTTTTATGGGTGATTATACCACTCTCATGTCACATGGGCTATGATATAATAATTTCTAACATACCCCCCTTATTACATCATAGTCGTAGTTCCTACTTAGACTCTTGCTCTTGACTCTCACTCCATCTCTTAGCTTTTGACTCTAGCTCTTTGGCTTCTAACTTGATGAAATATTATAGGTTGATGTTGGAATTTGAGAGAGAAATTTTCCCCCTCAATGTATGCTATATACTAAAATACTTAGAAGTGTTAGGTTCCCCAACGATCTTGCACTCCAAAAAATACATTATTTACAAATACTCATTCAATAATTTTTTTTTTTCTAATACTTATAGAATTTAATGCATGAAATGTGTGCCTCCTCTATTGTCTTTATATAGAGGATTTTTATCGTGAGCTATCATAGATCCTATGTAAACTATTGAATTTATTGGTCATCAATATTTATCATGTGTTGCCATATCTTCTATACGGACCTATCTCCATTTCATGTTTTGATTATTACTTGATGTAGTGAGATAAATCACCTTCTACTTATTTATTATGGAATTATTAATTTTAAGAATATGTTTGTGAAAAACGATGTATTCATGCTTTCTTTGATGTGCTACCAAAGGTTGAATCTTAAATGTTTGATGCTTTGATTCCTCATTCTATTTATTATCTTCTACTTCAATTCTTCTACAGATGGAGAATAATAACATTTGAAATGTACATCTTCAATCTTAGATGCTTGAATTTGATTCATTTATATTTTCAAATTTTGGTCATTCTTATTATCCTATGGCTTGGAGTGATCAACTAGGCTCTTGATATCTCTAATTTTGTTGTATTGTAGAGATGTTTTTTTGTATAGCTTGGATAATTTTGATCTAATTTTTTTAACCTACGATATATTTGGTTATTTCTACATCATACCAAACTTAATCTAGCTAACTTGGTTGTGCTTATGTAATAAATACATGTTCTTCTTTTGCATGATCTTCTTTTTATTATTATTATTTAACTTGGTTCTCTTCTACTATATTATTTTATCGTACTCTTCTCCAAATAACATTTTGCTTATATGATGATGACCTATCTTACTATGGGTTCATCTCTCATGAAGGAAATCCATTTGTAAATAGATTATGCTAACATTTATTCATTGTGTGGCCATTTCTACCATAAAGTTCACACATATTTTACGTGTGGAGATTATTTCTTTGTTGTTGATATCATAGAGAATTATTTATCTGTTGTTGATATCCTAGAGAATTATTTATCTATTATTGATATCCTTGAGAATTATTTCTCTATTGGAAGCACTATGGAGATCTCGTGTCTCTTATAAATTTTTGCTTCCCTTTTTTATTTATAATAAGTTGTTTTTGTTCTTGTGATGTATGTGAGGCCTCTACTTTTTAAAGTAGTTTCACCAACTTTTCAAATCTTGGGGCTTAATTAGTAACATAATTTGAAGGGGGAGATCTCAAAATAATTGGAACAAGTGTTTTTCAGATAGCTTTTCTTCCAATGCTTGTAGTTCATCTATTCTCCTCATGAAATATTTGAGTATCTCACCATTCTTCATATTCAAGCAATGGAGCTAGCTCTATAAAATATATTTGATTCTAATTTTCTTCAAAACTTGTTTGTATTTTCTCCCATGCATCTTTGGTTGTGGATGAGTCCTAAATGTATACTGGCAATTCATCTATTACTCTGAGCATGATGATTAAGCTTGTATTTCTATCTACTTTGTTGAACTTTGTTAGATATTAACCTTCTACAATAGGATGGGTAAAGGTCCCATCTACAACTTGCCATACTTCATCAAACTCAAACTATATTATGAGTTTTATCTTCTAGACAACATATTTATTCCCTCTTAATAGTTGGGAATTAGGCAACAAGAACTTTAATGCTCCACTAGCCATAGTTGGGAATTAGGCAACAAGAACTTAGAAGCAAAATATTTTGATTTCACCAAATTGGCCTTGAAAAATGCTTTTCAATGAGTATAAATATGCCTATACTCATGATTTAATTCATGCCTCAAATTTGTGAGAAATGCAATGTCTCATCGAGAAAAAAAATTAAGTAGAGGGAATCTTCTTCCTCTAGGGAATATTAATTCTTTAAAAATATATATGCTTCTCATTTTTACCTACAATAACTGAAGGAAAAGAGTAAAGTAGTTATAGAATTTAACAAGCTTCTTCACAATGTGTGTGGGATAATTAAATTTCTTGATGGCTTAAATATCATTTTTGATGAATAAAAGAGGTGCCCTAGAACTTTTATTGTAGTGCGCTATTTTTAAAATTCTATTTTGTAAATGTCGTTTGATACATCAAACATTTTAAAAAATGAACAATGTTCTCTTCACATGTTCAAAATATTGGCTTCTAAATTCAGCATTGGTTGAGTTCTCTTTTAACTGATGTGATTTTTTATTCAATCCTTGTCAATATGAACATTCATCATCGTTATTTCCTTTATTTTAAAATATAGATGCTCAATGTTTGTGATCATTCTAGACTTGCTCATTTGGCATAGATCTTTGGTACTTCTTGGATTGAAGTCTCTTTGACTTCTTACTTGTCTAGTGCTAATTCTCCTTAGATTTTGTGTATAGGTAACATCTTTAGATGCTATATTTGTTACTTCTTTTGAATACCTTCAATATTTTGAATTATTTGGTGTTGGTCTTTGGTTAAGATATTTGAAAATTTTCTTAGTTGCTCGATGAGTTGTGTATTTTTTGTATGCTCGGTGTTCTTACTATTCAGGGATATGCACGTTTGAATTTGAATGTTCACACCCTTCTTTGGATTGAATGCTTTGATTTGTTTGGTTGATCCAGATGTCTTGAAGATCTCCAAGAGCTTTCTAAATATAAATCACCAAATATATATATATATATATATATATATATATATATATATATATATATATATATATATATATATATCAAATTGCTCCCCAATTTGTTGAAATATGGATTTCTCATGAACAATTTTACTGTAGGGAGGTTGGAAAACATGAATTTTGGGTTAAAAGAATGTTACTTTGAGTTCATATACACTTCGTGGATTTTTTCTTGTATGCACTTTGTTGGTATGTGTTCCTGTGCATGTTAGGATTCCACATCCTAACATTATTAAATTAGTATTATTAATTATCTAATTAATTTTTATATTATTTCATAGTGAGAACCATCGCATCTTTTCCAAACGTAGCTTAGGGATATAAAATTATGTATGAGTGAGAACTCTAATCATCAAGAAAAGAATAATTTATTATTTATAAGTTTAAAGGAGGGAGCCCCCTACAAGTGGCCCGTGATTCAATTCCTGCAATTCTTATCTATTATATTTATTTAATTTTATATTAGAATAGTAAGATTCTAACATTTGGTATTAGAGCTATCGATCTAGGCAAATTTTAGAATTATCCATGCACTCTGCAACTAAGCACTGGGTAGAAATTATACTAACCGTAGTATTTGATGGTTAATAAAGGGGGTATAAGGTAAAACAATGATATGTTGCATTGTTTCCAGGATGAAGGAATGCCTTCATCCAATATATTTAAGATAGGCGTTAGTCATTAGCATTCGGCTACTTTTGGAGAGCGTAGTCACTATTTGTAGGCGACGATGAATAAAATTTAAAAACATTTAAAAGTTTCAATCATTTAATTATATAGATTACAATTTACCAGGGGTATCTAGATGCTCCTTCATGTTCCTAGTGTACGATCAACTGAACAAACTTAGTCATGTTCATTTGTGGACGTACCCCAAGAAAAAATCATCCTTCGTTGATGGACGTAACCCAAGCAAAAATCATCCTCTAAGTTTTTTTTTTTTCTATCTATCTGCATTGGGAGCTTAATTCATCAAACACTCCTTCTAGTGCTCATTTTATAGTTTCCATACTGTATAGTCCATTTTTATTTTGTTGTCCACATAGTCTATTGAAAAAACCACCGTGAGCGATGAAACTACAAAAAACAAATTAATATTTTCTAAAGTTTTTTAATGCGAAAGAAAACGTATTCAAAAATTAAATCATACCCAAAGTTTTTAACCAATCGCTTTTCACCTAATAAAATCACTCCACGCGGTAAGGGAATTATCTTGTGGAAAATATTTCATGAATAAACCTTAATTTTTCTCTTGGAACTTAGTCCCAAATCGTCGATACAAAGAAAATAATTTGGGTTTAAAATAAAAAATACCTCTATAAGGTATTGTGGCCACCACCGGTGGCCACATTGACCCTCATATCCCACACGTCTGCTTTGTCCTCGTACCCTTATTAGTTGTGGTCCACGTAGTGCCTGCTTGTCTATTTCTTACTTTGTGTTCATTGCCTTATGCTCCACTGTCCCTCATGTTATTAGTTGTCCGTGATCTATCAACCTCATGCTCTGCTATCCTTATGTTATCAGTTGTTATTTACATCATGCTATTTGTCCCTTATGTGCTCTATGTCCATCACCTCATGCTTCATGTTCGCATCGGTTGGTAGCATCTTGTGTTCATTATCAGTAATACCAGTCTATTAGTCTCTCATGCTTCATATCCGCTATGGTACCATACAGTTTTTTAGTCTCTCACTCATGCTATCAGTTGTGACCTTTGGGAAGGATTGGCAAGGTCTAAACAAAGTTGCTCAACCCAAATTTTTAGGCAACTAATTTTTTTAATGGTCGAAATTCAAATTTGAAACTGTAGGCATCAAATCCACCTCCCAGAAGAAGTGACAAGAGGATTTGCCAAGTTTTGAAAATTTTGACAAGTTTTGGTAAACCATACAAGCAGAAGCAAATCATATAAGTAGGAGATAAAATGTACAAACTAAAGGGCAAACCATACAAAGTGCAATGAAATTCAAAGAAAATGCAATTTAAGTTTTAATTACGCATGAATTTGATAAATCATGTGTTTAGACTTAGTAAAAGGTATAATTATATATTTTTTTATGAATGGGCAATTGTGAATAACGAATTGTCTTAAGAACCACTTGGGAATAGCTTGGGCAATGTTATATAAGATCCCCTTTTCATTTTTTATGGTCTGGTTAATGCTGGTTAGTTCTGGTTATGATCTGGTCTGAATAGTATGAAGTATTGAATGCATATCCATGATTGTTGAGTACATTTTAGTGATTTTATTGCATTGTTGACAAGTAATGAATAATACAATTAATTCATAGTATTTTCTCATGTATTGTATGATCCTGTAATGATGAAGTAATATTTTACAATTTATCATTATTGCATGTTACTTCTTTATGTTATGGTTGATGATTAATGCATTGCTATGAAATATGGAATTGAACCAGCACTAGTGTGAACCCTATAATTGATATGTGAGGCAGATAATGTTAAGAAATACATATTGAATACTATTGTATGATTTTTGGAGATTGCCATTGGAGAGAACTCTCTCAAACCCTGATGATAACACTTGCATGTTGGTGGAAATGGATTAATTACCATTTCCTAAAACATGTATGAGAGATATTGGTACAGAAAAGTGTCAAATTTGGCACATTTTAAAACTTTCGTTTCGTAAAAATCGTACACCAGGCGTGTTACAAATTGTACAAGATGAACTTAACTGATTTGGTAGTTTATGTGAGTGAGAAAAACTTACCCGATTTGGCAATATTGGCAAATTGAACAATTTGGTTATAAAACTTTGTACGACAGCTTGTAAAACTGAATCTGAAGGATTGGATGAGTGTAAAATTGTATAAGCTCTATCATTGTATGATTTGGGATTGTACAATGGTACAATTTGAGGTTCATATAAGTTGTTTTGTGGTCGTATATGGGTTGTTGTGAAGAATGTATGAATGTGCGATTTGGACAAGATAAATGATAGTAATTTGATCACTCTAGGCCCTTAAGAACCACTTCCCCATTGGGAATACTGCACCCCTATTCTAAATTTGGAACCGTTGCCTTATCAAACTTGATATTTTTGTTAAATCGAGTCAAATTGACAAGTAAGAATATTATAAAATTGGAGGTGAATGACAAACACTAGTGTGCAAAGACGTAGAAGGTGGAAAGTACGAGAGAAAATTCTAGTAAGAAGGAGCACGAGAATTTCTAAAAAAGAGAATGCAAGTAACTTAGACCATAGTACACATGAACAAGAAATAGAACAAGTTTAGGCATCTGAAGAAGAATATTTTGAAGAGCTATTACTAGAAACAAAAGAGGAGGTACCAAAACCACCTAATGTAGAGGAGCAAGTTGATAGAGAAGCTGTGCATGAGGAAGGAGAGTGGATGGTGACACCTAAGAAAGTGATAAAAGGGTTGCAAGGGATTGTAGAGGATAGGAGTCAAACACCAAGGCAATATTTTATAGGGTCTCAGGAAGAAAGACCAAAACCATCTCCCTCACATCAGTGAAGGAAGTCACAGAGTGAAGATGCATGTGAGTTTGGTCAATGACTGGTGGAATAGAATAAGATACCTTGGATAGAAAATTATGATGATGAGTGTAGTAAAACACCTCCAAGGAGAAATTAGACAGAGATTCCATGGGACACCTCAAGTGATGAGGATGATTCTCCAAATATGTCTAACAAGGTAGCTAAGCAGAGATGTTCACTCTTTACAGGTGATGGTAAGGAAGACCCCACAAGACATATCAAAACTTGTATAACTATTTGGAGGGCAAATGGCGTAGACCAACCAAATGACTGGTTGAATTTATTTCCTTCTACCTTGAGAGGATTGGCGATGGATTGGTGATTGAAAAGGGAAAATGCATTAGATTTTTCGACTTGGAATCAAGTGAAGGAGAAATTCATTGAAGAATTTCACCCTTTGAAGGATTATGGAGACATTGTCACTGAAATTTGTATGAAAAAAAATATTGATGAAGATGTAAAATCATACAACCGTAGACTAAAGTAGTTAGTAGATAATATGTATATGCCTTTGGCAGATGTATTGGTGAAGTGGTGGTTTGTAGATGGATTACTACCAAAATATAATAAAAATATGAAGGCAGTGCCATAAGAAATGTATGATGAATATTTGAAGCATGCAAAGAATTTCAAGAGTGAATCAAAGTAGACATACACAAGAATATTATCTCATCCCAAGTCCAATGATTTTGATAGTGGAGAATATGACACTATACAAGGTACAATAGCATCATTTCATCAAGAATTCAATAATATCATGAAAGAACAAATAAACAAGAATGATAAGAATGAATTTTGGTGCACAAAAAGCAAAAATAAAGGTCATACAAATGTAAAGTGTCCATGGAATGATTACTATCTGTGAATTCAAGAACACGAAACTTAAAATAAGATAACAAAAAACCAAATAATGCAGTGAGGCACAAATATTGCACAAAAGAATATATTCAATAAAATAGGGAGGAGCTGATAAAATCCTTTATTACAATCAGTGTTCCATGCGAATATTTTATACAATAGATTACAATGATTCTAGGGTTCTCCAAAATCCTAGATAACAAAAACATAAGTGTCTTTAGATTTGGGTGTATCCTTGATTCCAACAGGCTCAGTGGGCTTCAGATATCCAAGGTTGGACCACTCCAGCTTCAACAACCGTCAAACAATGTGTAAAATTTGTAGATCCACATACACAAAATAGAACAAAAGGAGTTAGTAATACCTCCTAGGGCCTCACACTATGGAGTCCTCACAGGTATTACTAACTCCCTTTGTTCTATTTTGTGTATGCAGATCTACAAATTTCACACATTGTTTACAGTTGTTGAAGCTGGAGTGGCCCAACCTTGGATATCTCAAGCCCACTCAATCTGTTGGAATTTGTGAATGCAAGAACACAACACTTAAAATAGAATAATAGAAAACCAAATAATGTAGTGAGGCACAAAGATTGCACAAAATAATATATTCAATAAAATAGGGGGGAGCCGATAAACTCCTTTATTACAATCAGTGTTCCATGCGAATATTTGATACAATAGATTACAATGGCGCTAGGGTTCTTCGAAATCCTAGCTAACAACAATAGAAGTATCTTTAGATTTGGGTGTGTCCTTGATTCCAACAGGTTGAGTGGGCTTCAAATATCCAAGGTTGGGCCACTCCAGCTTCAACAACCGTTAAACAATATGTGAAATTTGTAGATTTGCATACACAAAATAGAACAAAGGGAGTTAGTAATACCTGTGAGGGCTCCACAATGTGAGGCCCTCAGAAATCAATAAAACCCTAGTTTAATAGTGAAGCAAGAGAGCATGCAATATCAACAAATTGTTAAATAAAATACATTAAAATGAGATATACCTTGCTTTGGTTCAGTTATTGCTGATGGCGTGGTGTAGCAGGCTCAGATTCATATTTTTGTAGTTGTAGTAGGCTCGAATGCACACTTGGTAGGCTTTGACATGAGCTTCACAGGCTCTGGTGTGCACCTATGGGATACAACAAGCTCTAGAGAGCACCTATGGTATACAACAGGCTCTGGTGAGCGCTTTGTAGGCTCTACAGTGAGCCTCGCAAGCTCTGGATGGTGCCTGCGGGTTAGGGTAGAATATGTAGAAGCATATCTGGGGGATGGCGATGAATTTGGTGGATGGATGGGGGCTATGATGGTGATGGAGGATGAATGGGTGATGGCTGGAATAGTAGAAGTCTTATCGGTGAGCTAGGGCTTCAAATTTTTAGGATTCTATGCTAGGGCTTCACCAATAATTCCTCCAGGGTGCAATGTCTAATTCTCAAGGTTCCAGTTCTAGCGGATTCCAGGGTTTGAGAATTTACAAATTCCCTTATTTATAATCCAACCTAGGGTTTTCTTAGGGTTTTAACCTTACACTTTTGATCGTGTGGCTAAGATAAAATTAGATCCTAAGGTTGAGACTAATTTTTGAATGTGACATGGATTAATGAATATGGACGGTGGATATTAGAATGGATCGGACGGTTGTGGTTAATTGAGTTTATAAATATATATTTTATAATAAATATATTATAATATAATATAAAATATTATATTAAATATTAAATAATATTAAAATAATCCCAATTAGGCTAGGAAATGGTGAGAAAGGGCTAAAATGGTGGAATGGATGGCAAGAAAGGTGGATTTGGGCCAAATAATTGGTAGGAAGGGTGTATGGTGGACAAGTGGATGGTGGAATGGTTAGTATGGAGGATTAGTGGCTATAATTTGGTGTCTACAGATGCCCCTTTTTGTACCATGTTGCGTGAAACACAATATGGTGCAAAAATATGAGACACTTGCTTGGGCTATGGGCACATAAGAAGCTTCTCTCTGTTGTTGGATTTGAGAACTGATGTTGAAGACAAAAGAATAAAGAATTTTTGGAATTTTGCATAGCTTACCCCCTCAATTGGTGAATGAATTACGAATGTATCTTACAAGCCAATTGAAAATTTTGTTCAAATAATGAATGATCTAGTGGATTTGTGCAATTGATGAATGAATGATGTGAAATGCAGATGTGATACCGTTTTTGCCCCAACGGTGGAATGGGGTTGGTGTATAAGACCATGCAAAATGTGGATGATATGAATGATGTAAAATGTTATACCATTTTTGCCCCAATGGTTGAGAGGGGGATTTGTCTAGTGTAGATGTTTATGATCATGTGAGATGTATCCCGTCATGGGAGAATCATAATATAATGTGGTTGCCCCAAACTTTGGGTTGATTCGATGCTATTGAATAATTTGCCGCAATGGCGTCATTGAGTATGCAAAATATGAAGATGCAGGCTGACTAAGTCAACATAGGGGTTGGGTATTGACTGTGGAAATTTCTTCACCAATTCCATGATGGAACCAATCAACCTTACCGGTGTCCTGTATTATGATTTTTGTCAAGTGAATGAGTGTTTGAGATTTTGGTTGTCCATGTTTTCATGCCCCATGGAAGAGGACATCAATGACTGCCTTTTAGAAAATTGTTCTTGGCAAGGTTGTATTCCAAATTTGAGGTGCCAAATATTATTGTGATCTTTGATGATGATATAATTGAATTTTATCATGGTCAAGTGTCCTTATTGTAGAATATTCATCTTATCAAATTTGCATGGATTGATATTGCTATAATTGCCAAGTTTATAGAATGACCTACTAGATACGAGGTTTGCTTGAATACCGGACAGATTGTGGATGAGATGATTGATGAAAATGAAAGATGCTGATGAAATAATTCTTTATGGATGGTGGTTACACTTTCGCAAAACTTGGTATTAGTTGATGTATGATTTGCAACTTGTGCTTCTTTGAGTTGTTCATTTTGCATAGAACTGAGCGATTTATTGATCGAATGAACCCCAATTTTTGTTAAATTGTGTGAGATAATGCAGAATATGATATAGAGTGATGAAATGTGAGTTTTGTGAAAATTTAGATTGTTTTGCTGCCTTTTGTGCCTTGATTTGTGGATTTTGAAGATTTGATTCGTTCTTGAAAATTATGCACGCAAAATGATTTTATGATGTGCATGATGTGTGGATGAAATTTGGTAAAATTTGGAGGAGGTATGCTACTATTTTTATTGATTTTATCTTTGTGCCATTTTGTCACCAGGTGCATGGCTACGCCTATGGTGTCTCACAGGCACCCAGGTGTGCTTGCAGGTGCCCAGGTGCACCTGCTGATTGTAGGTGCAGGCTTGCACCTGAATGCACCAGGGAAAGCTATAAATAGCTTTCTGAGTGAATATTGAGGCTTGGTCAAGTGTCCTTATGATATATTATTCATATTATCAAATTTCATGGATTACCATCACTGCAATCACCAATTTTATAGAATAACCTACTAGATACAAGGCTTTCTTGAATGGACTGAACCAATATTGGATTAAATGATTGATGGATTGAAAGATAGTGACATGAAGACATGGTGATGAAAAAAATGTGTTGATGGATGAAATGTATGTGGATTCAATGATTGATTATGTTTTTTCCCCAATATATGAAGGGAATTTTACCATTTGGAAATGTGATGAAATGTATCTATTTTTGCCCAAACAGATGAAGGGGTTTTTGATTAATGTATATGTTTTTGCCCTAACATATGAAGGGGATTTTAAAATGTGAGCATGTGATGAATGTATCTGTTTTTGCCCTAACACATGAAGGGGTTTTTGAAATGAAATGATTTATTTCTATTCATTGCCCTTAGCAGATAAAGGGATTTTTGATGATGAAAAATGATTGTTTCTGTTCGTTGCCCTTAAAAGATAAAATGGATTTTTGATGATGTAAACTAAAATTATTCTGTCTGTTCTTTACCATTAATAGATAAAGGGATTTTTGATGATGAACAATAAAATGATTGTGTTTGTTCATTGCCCTTAATAGATAAAGGGGTTTTTGATGATGTAAGTGTCCTTATGGTGATCTATCCATCCTATCGGATTGCATGGATAACCAGTCATTGCAACCGCTAGGTTTCTAGGATAAACCACTAAATACAAGGTTCACTTGTAAATGTTGCCTAATGATAAATGAATAGATGATGTTAAATGTGAGTGTGATATATTTTTGTCCCAATAGATGAAGGGATTTTTGTAAATTGTAATATGTGATGAGTGTATTTGTTTTTGCCCTAACATATGAAGGGGTTTTTGAAATATGTAAATGTGATGAATGTATCTATGTTTTCCCTAACAGATAAAGGGGTTTTTGATGAGGAAAATAAGATGATCTGTTCTTTACCATTTATAGATAAAGGGATTTTTGATGATGTAAGTATCCTTATGGTAATCTATCCATCCTATCGGATTGCATGGATAACTAGTCGCTGCAACCGCCAGGTTACTAGGATAAACCACTGAATACAAGGTTCACTTGTGAATAAAAATGTTGATGAAAAATGCTGAATGAATCTTCGTGTTTTTGACCAATAGGTAAGGCAAGGAAGCTCCATGTTTTTAGTCGATGGGTAAGGCTAGGAAAATGTGAATATGTAATTGATGCATTCTATTTTTTCCCCAACAGATGAAGGGGTTTTTTATGGATGTATCTATTTTTTCCCTAATAGATGAAGGGATTTGTGATGATGTAAGTGTCCTTATGGTAATCTACCCATCCTACCAAATTGTATGGATAACCAGTCACTGCATCCGCTAGGTTAAGTAGGATAAATCACTAGATACAAGGTTCATTTGTGAATGTTGTATAATGATAAATTAATGAATGATGAGTTATGATTTTATCCATGTTTCTAGCCCCACAAACAAGGACATTATGATTTTGGAATGAAAATATTGATAAAATATGCTGAATGAATCTTCGTATTTTTGGATGATGGGTAAGGCGAGAAAGCTCTGTGTTTTTAGTCGAAGGGTAAGGCTAGGTAAATGTGAAGATGTAATTGAATTGTTGATGATGTGATGTGATTGAATGATTGAATTGTTTATTGAATTGGTGGAGCAAGTGTGGAACCTTGAGAACCCTCCATTTGTGATCCTGTTTATTTGATTAGGGGAAAGGTGTGAAACCTTGAGCACCCCCAATTTGTGATGATGTTTGTTTGATTGGGGTAAAGGTGTGAAACCTTGAGCACCCCTAAGTTGTGATGATGTTTGATTAGGGGAAAGGTGTGAAACCTTGAACACCCCCAAGTTGTGTTGATGCTTGATTAGGGGAAAGGTGTGAAACCTTGAACACCCCCAAGTTGTGATGATGTTTGATTAGGGGAAAGGTGTGAAACCTTGAACACCCCCAAGTTGTGCTAATGTTTGATTAGGGGAAAGGTGTGAAACCTTGAACACCCCTAATTTGAGCTGATGTTTATTTGATTGAGGGAAAGGTGTGAAACCTTGAGCACCCTCTAGTTGTGATGATGTTTGTTTTATTGGGGAAAGGTGTGAAACCTTGAGCACCCTCTAGTTGTGATGATGTTTTTTTGATTGGGGGAAAGGTGTGAAACCTTGAGAACCCCCATAGTTGTGATGATGTTTGTTTGATTGGGGAAAATGTGTGAAACCTTGAGCACCCCCCTAGTTGTGCTGATGTTTGTTTTATTGGGGGGAAAGGTGTGAAACCTTGAGCACCCCCTAGTTGTGATGATGTTTGAACTTTCTAGTGTTTTTTGCATATGCGAGTTTAATATATATACATACATGGCTTTTACTTTTGTGTTGTATTTTTGTGTGAATGCAATGCCTATCTTATAAAATGTTTTATGCATGTTTTATGAAAATGTTTTGACGGAATGCTTAATGGGTAATTAATGCAAGCTAATAATGATGTATATGCATAATGTTTAAATGGATGATTCATGCAAGCTATATTATGTGCTATGGATGATTAATGCAAGTAAATGTATAATGAATCTAAACTATATGAGAGGAATGCATGGTGTTCGAATGATCTTTATAGTTTAGAAATTTTAATGGCCATTTTTTTTTGGGTGTCCATTGTTTATCAATTGGGGGTACCCATTGTAGTGGCTTTATGCAACTTTAACTTGTAATGAAGGTATGGATGTTGACATGGAAGAAGATATGGATGAATACATGGATGTTGATATGGAAGAAGACATGGATGTTGATATGGAAGACTGAAATATTTTCAAAGACTCAAACATACTAGTATCACCAATCAAACTCACTAGGTTGTCTAACTTTCTTTAGGACAAAATGTGTGTGCGAGTGAGTTTCAATTACCAAGTTTTGAGCATGACAATGACCCTATCCAATAAAGTACCAGTGTGTGTGCATGTGAAGTTCATTAACCTGTTATGAGTAGATTTAGAAATGACTTGTTATGGAGATGACCTGAGGCTAGCCTATCCTTATGTGCGTTCAGAGGTCTCCCTTTTTGGAGGAGAGACATGTCATCTCGCATAGGCTTACTCCACTGCCAGTCAAGCGTCTATAACCCTGATGGAGATTCACTCCATAGTCCTATGGGATTTATCTTTTAGGCTTTGGGTATGACTACCCATCCTTGTCAAGAGTGTGTAGTATAAATCCTTATGACTTTAGGGATCAAGGGTGTTTGGGATTTTATTTGTTAATTTTGTATAAAGCTTTGGGGAATTGGATTCTCAACCAAGGTGTGATGATAATTTTGACCCTATCCTTACTACTCTATGTTTTTATGTTTATGTTTGGAGCAATTTTGGTAGTGGTGAAAACCACTATTTTTGGACTATGTTGCATAATGGGACAAGCGAGGGATATCTCCTTTTTGCCTCGAGGTACTACCCAAGGATGGTACTAGCCCCCTTATCTCATAATTTTTTTAAGATGTGATGTAATGTGAATGGTTCAATACTGTTTCGTGATCGATTGGCCATGCTCAAGACTTTCTTAGTGTATAAATTTTGTTTTTGGTCCTAAAGAAAATCAGACATTCATTTGGATGTTGCTTGCTACACTAGTAATGGCTGAGTGATTTAAAATTTAGACCCTATGATTTTTGACATATGGCTTTTGTGAGGGTTGCATGATTTCTTCAAACTAAGTACCCCCAATTGTTATAACTTGAATTTTTATTTATGACCATATCATCATTACTATGCCAGATCGTTGAACATGGGATGGGATGAATGCACATGTATATGCCTAATGCAATGGAGTGTTGATATGCAAATGGAAATTGTACAATGCAATAAAATATGTATGATTTGATGTATGCGAATGAAGTAATGCATGAATGCAAAAAATGAAAATGTATGTCAATTGCCTAAGTGGAAATGCAAATGGAATGTATGCAATGTGGGCATGCCTATGTGAATGATTTGTTTTTTTTTTATTTTTTGTAAAAAAAAGCCATGTATATATACGTATTTAGTAATCACAGTAAGCATGGAACACTTTCAAGTGTATGATGTTCATTGGCGTAGGTGTTTCTACTCCCCCTAGCTTGGGAAGCTTATGACCAAAGGTCTTAAGTGCCTTTGGGGCTTTTTGAAAATTGAATGTGACCAAAGGGGTTAAGGCCTTTGGGGCTTTTTTTGAAAATTGAATGTGACCAAAGGGGTTAAGTGCCTTTGGAGATTTTTGAAATTGAATGTGACCAAAGGGGTTAAGTGCCTTTGGAGATTTTTGAAATTGGAATGTGACCAAAGGGGTTAATACCTTTGGGGTTTTTTGAAATTGGAATGTGACCAAAGGGGTTAAGACCTTTGGGGCTTTTTGAAATTGAATGTGACCAAAGGGATTAAGACCTTTGGGGCTTTTTGAAATTGAATGTGACCAAAGGGGTTAAGACCTTTGGGGCTTATTGAATGTGACCAAAAGGGTTAAGACCTTTGGGGATTTTTGAAATTGATATGTGACCAAAGGGCTTAAGTGCCTTTGGATATTTTTGAAATTGGAATGTGACCAAAGGGGTTAAGACCTTTGGGGATTTTTGAAATTTAATGTGACCAAAGGGGTTAAGAAATTTGGGGCTTTTTAAAATTGAATGTGACCAAAGGGGTTAAGACCTTTGGGGCTTTTTGAAATTGAATGTGACCAAAGGGGTTAAGACCTTTGGGCCTTTTTGAAATTGAATGTGACCAAAGGGGTTAAGACCTTTGGGGCTTTTTGAAATTGAATGTGACCAAAGAGGTTAAGACCTTTGGGGATTTTTTGAAATTGAATGTGACCAAAGGGATTAAGACCTTTGGGGATTTTTGAAATTTGAATGTGACCAAAGGGGTTAAGACCTTTGGGGATTTTTTGAAATTGAATGTGACCAAAGGGGTTAAGACCTTTGGGGCTTTTTGAAATTGAATTTGACCAAAGGGGTTAAGACCTTTGGGGCTTTTGAAATTAAATGTGACCAAAGGGGTTAAGACCTTTTGGGATTTTGAAATTGAATGTGACCAAAGGGGTTAAGACCTTTTGGGATTTTTGAAATTTGAATGTGACCAAAGGGGTTAAGACCTTTGGGGATTTTTGAAATTGAATGTGACTAAAGGGATTAAGACCTTTGGGGTTATTTGAAATTGAATGTGACCAAAGTGCTTAAGACCTTTGGGGCTTTTTGAAATTGAATGTGACCAAAGGGGTTAAGACCTTTTGGGGCTTTTTGAAAGTTGAATGTGACCAAAGGAGTTAAGACCTTTGGGGCTTTTTGAAAATTGAATGTGACCAAAGGGGTTAATACCTTTGGGGCTTTTTGAAACTTGAATGTGACCAAAGGGGTCAAGAACTTTGGGCATTTTTGAAATTGAATGTGACCAAAGGGGTTAGATATAGTTAGAATATTTGTAGATGGATTTCACTTTATCCGTGCCTATGTAGGTGGTGGGTGTCTCCACATTGTGTGTAAGGGTTCCTACTTGAGGTAGGGATGGATGTGATGATCCAGAAAAGGTAGTATGAACCATACTGGATGGGGCTACCAAAGTAGCGAGAGTATGGGAAATGTTTTCCATTAAACTACTTTGGTTTACTATTTTATTTTGATATCTCATTAGTACCATAAAGTAACTAAACCAAATATTTCAAGCTTATCTAAATTATGCATATTAACAACCTTTCCAAAATTTAAAGCAAAGAAAACAACCAATACTAGGGTTCACCTTGTGTAGATTACCTTTTTCATTAATTATTTTCTTTCATTAATGTGAAGTTCCTTTTAGAATTGTTGGCTTGTGTGTTTTGATGTAACTTAATATTGTTTAATGAAAAACAAAGGTAAAAACTATGGCTGGTTGGGGCAACGAGATTCTTGTTGGTAATGACCTCCAAAAAGTTTGCTCGGGGGTAGTCCTATGGTGTCTAGGGGCAAAGATTTTATGGATGGAGATGAATTCCACCATCACCAAACCTCAAGCAATAGTTGGTGATGAAATCCAACTATTATTGTTAAAAAGTGGAGCGTGCAGGTGTGTGTGATTTATTTTATTAGATTTCTCATTCTCTATGGTGTGCAAACAATATTAAATATTACTAACTTCACTAATCTAAACCAGAAGCCAACACAAAGACACTAATTTCAACTAAAGAGTGCAAAATATACCCTTAAAATCCCCTACCTATAAGTGATTAAAATCACAAGAGCAATCGAAGGGTTCATCCACCTCTCTGCCAAAGGGGCCAGCCTAGGGCATGATTAATTTATGTGTCAAAATATTGTTCCTATTTAGATATACAAAATTAAAGTGATATTTAACCCTAAAATGCAAGATCTAGGATGCTTTTCTATTTCATATGCACTCAAAAATGCAAACAATCACCTAGATCTACAACTTTCAGGACAAGAAATGCATTCGATATAATGAAACACACACAAACCCTAAATGTAACTTGCTGTAGATTCTTTCCTAGATTACTTAATGTTAAGCCCAAAAACAACAAAAAATAGCAATAGAAAATAGAATACGTATATCGTTAAATGGAGAACTAGGGTTACGAAACTCACTTGGAAGCCTCAACTTTGCTCTAAATTAATTCCAGGCATAGATGGGTGTATGCGTAAGCACAGCAGAGTGCCTTCTAGGCACATAAGGACACCTATGTAGCATGGAAGAGTGCCTGCACGATCTCTAGAACTACTGCAAAATGCTTTAGAAACCCTAGCGATGAACACGACAACTTTTACATTTCTATAAATCCTGTAATGAATAACAATAAAATTAAGTTAGCAAGGTAGATCTATCAAATAATGAAACCCTTGTGGGGTCCCATCATGATCGCCATTTGTGAATGCAATAACACGACACTTAAAATAGAATAACAGAAAACCAAATAATGTAGTGAGGCACAAAGATTGCACAAAAGAATATATTCAATAAAATAGGGGGGAGCTGATAAAATCCTTTATTACAATCAATGTTCCATGCAAATATTTGATACAATAGATTACAATGGCGCTAGGGTTCTCTAAAATCCTAGCTAACAACAACAGAAGTGTCTTCAATTTTGGGTGTCCTTGATTCCAACAGGTTGAGTGGGCTTCAGATATCCAAGGTTGGGCAACTCCAGCTTCAATAGCCATAAAAAAATATGTGAAATTTGTAGATCTGCATACACAAAATAGAAAAAAGGGAGTTAGTAATTCCTGTGAGGGCTCCACAGTGTGAGGCCCTCAGACATCAATAAAATTCTAGTTTAATAGTGAAGCAAGAGAGCATGCAGTATCAAAAAATTATTAAATAAAATACATTAAAATGAGATATACCTTGCTTTGGTTCAGTTATTGCTGATGGCATGGTGTAGCAGGCTCAGATTTGCATTTTTGTAGCTGTAGTAGACTCAGATGCGCACTTGGTAGGCTCTAACGTGAGCTTCATAGGCTCTGGTGTGCACATGCAGGATACAACAGGCTCTGGAGAGTGCCTACGATATATAGCAGGCTCTGGTGAGCACTTCACATGCTTTGTAGTGAGCCTCGCAAGCTCTAGATGGTGCCTGTGGGTTAGGGCAGAATATGTAGAAGCAGATCTAGGGGATGGTGACAAATGCGATAGATGTATGGGGGTTGTGATGGAGATAGAGGATGAATGGGTGATGGCTAGAACAATAGAAGTCTTATCAGAGATCTAGGGCTTCAAATTTTTAGGATTATATGCCAGGGCTTCACCAATAATTCCTCCAGGATGCAATGTCTAATTCTCAAGGTTCCAGTTCCAGCGAATTCTAAGGTTTGAGCATTTACAATGCCCTTATTTATAATCCAACCTAGGGTTTTCTTAGGGTTTTAGCCTTACACTTTTGATCGTGTAGCTAAGATTAAATTAGATCCTAAGGTTGAGATTACTTTTTGAATGTGACATGGATTAATGAATATGGACGATGGAGATTAGAATGGATTAGATGGTTGTGGTTAATTGAGTTTATAAATATATATTTTATAATAAATATATTATAATATAATATAATATAAAATATTATATTAAATATTAAATAATATAAAATACTATTAAAATAATCCCATTTAGGCTAGGAAATGGCGAGAAAGGGCTAAAATGGTGGAATGGATGGCGGTAAAGGTGGATTTGGACCAAACAATTGGTGGGAAGGGTGTATGGTGGACAAGTGGATGGTGGAATGGTTAGGATGGAGTATTAGTGGCTATAATTTGGTGTCTACACTATCATTTATGTAATATGATGGGATATGAGGTGATGCTATGTTCGTATAATTCAAGAGTACATCCACATGTCCTGACAATCTAGGAGAAGGAAGAGAAACCAAAGACCCTAGGATGTGGGCAACAAGCAACGAGTGGCAGTTATAGAAATAGTTGGTGAGGTGGAAGGTAAA
This sequence comes from Wollemia nobilis, assembly GCA_028583015.1. NCBI lineage: Eukaryota > Viridiplantae > Streptophyta > Pinopsida > Araucariales > Araucariaceae > Wollemia > Wollemia nobilis. Next base: position 577,099 of record JAQPPZ010000220.1, on the reverse strand, counting down.
ACCAGGGTAATCAACAAGGAGGACAAAGCCATTTGTAGTATGATTCAAAAGGGAGGTTGATCATACAATGTTGCAATTTCTAGGAGTGGGCGTATTTCACGAAAAATTATCCTTCACCTCATAAATAAGAAACACAAGTGAACACTACACACATGTGTAGGTGGTGTGGTCCGGGTAACCACAAGGAAGCAAATTGCTCCAAGCATGCGAGTTCAAGTAACCCATAAAATGTAAATTATTTAGATATTGAGGTTCCTCAAGTTAAATAGGAAACCCAAGAAGTTTTAGCCATGACAAGGAATTCGGATAAAAAGGATAAGTATCTTGAGCTAACAAAAGAAAAGCATCACTTGCAAGTAGCAAAGAAATTACTACAAGATGAATCACAAAAAGCTAAACCAATGAAGTTAGTAGAATAGAAGCAACTAAAAAAGCCATAAGAGGAGAAGGCAATTATGCAGAGTCTAGCAGCACAGGTTTTGGACACCACAATAGATATTAAAGTGGCTAACCTGTTGGAAGCTATCCCATCATTAAAAAAGTGATGGTGTAAGAGATACAACCTCATAAGGTGATGGAAGTGCAGAGTCAACCGATTTAGGAAAATAAACAAAAATACTAATTTATGGACCCTACCATATTAATGATTGATGTGGAAAAGAAACCTGTATTAGTTCATATGGATATCCTAAGGCACAAATTAACACAAGTTATCGTGGATAGAGGATCCAACATCAATGTGCTACATAAAAGGAATTGGCTAGAACTGGGTGCTCCATCTCTATGGGCTTTGAGCTTCTGATTATATGGTGCTAACTAGTATGGTATCGATACAAAGAGTGTTTTGATAGCATAAGTGGTGATAGCTGACTAAGATTTTGTATTGGATTTAATTGTGATTACTATGTCGAAGCCTACATATGATGCTTTATTGGATAGAGGATGGCTACGTGTAGCAAAATTTAATCTCAAATGGAGAAAGAATTAGCTCATTTTTAAGAAGAGACAACACAAATATATTATTAATCTGACTAATCAAAAGGTTAGTGAGGATGTAGCCATCATTGATGAATCAAAAAATTCCTTAGGAGATGAAGGATATGAACAAGATGGAGAAGGAATGCTATACCTAGATGAGTGTAGTGAAGATGAAGCTAGATCTGATAGTGGACTTCTTCATTGATAAATGGAGGAGTACAAATTTTTTCAGCCCAACTACCTCTATATTGACTCAAAGGAGATCAAGGAAAAACAAGAGGAAACCAAAGTCAACCAGGAACCTAAGAAGGAGGTAGAAGAGAAATGGGCATTTTCAATTTTTTTTGCAGAATATACAGTAGGAGATACAAAAATTGACACAAGACCAACACACCCAAAGAATTTGGAGAATGCAGTGAGTGAGCCAAAGAATATCAGATTTGAAGGACCTCATATAGTAGACATCAATCTAGGGATGGAGGATGAACCTAGGATGATTCATTGTGGTGATGATTGGAACCCTGTATTGAAAGCAATAAATTTTAAGATATTCTTAGAATATAAGGATGTATTTGCATGGACATACAAGGAATTGAAGGGAGTACCACCTGAGTTATGTGTCCATAAGATTACACTAATGCATGGAGCACAACCAGTAAGGAGGAGATCGTATAGGATGAACTAAAAATATGTTACATTAGTAAATGCAGAGATAGAGAAGATGTTGGAGGTAGGAATCATCTTCAAGGTTATGACCAATGAGTGGATATCACCTATAGTGGTCACCTTGAATAAGAAAGTGGAAAAAATCAAAATTTGTGTGGAATTTAGGAGTCTAAATGCAGTAACCATTAAAGACCCCTTCCTTATTCCCTTAATAGATTCCATCCTAGAGGAAGTCACAGGACATGAGATCTATTCATTTTTGGATGGATTTTTGGGTTATAATCAAATAAGCATAGCTGAGGAGGATAAGATGAAGACCATATTTATTGTGGATAATGGCATCTATGCATACAATCAACTACATTTCAATGCATCATACTATATATATTAGATCAGTTGACAAGAGGGAAATTCAAAGCATTTTTTATGACTAGTCCATTTATGGGAAGATCAAGGAGCATCTTCCTACCCGTATGACTAGGTGCAATAATGCCCATATCTCAATAAATCTTGGAAAGTATTACCTGATGGTACCATATGGAAAGTTGTTAGGACACATAGTGTGGAGTGAGGGATTACAAATAGATCCTGATAAGATCCGTGTGATATTGCACATGGAAGAACCATATGATGTGAGTTCACTTAAAACCTTCCTTGGATCAACAGGGTATTATCAAAGGTTTATCAGGAATTATGCACATGTATCCTATCCATTGGATTTGTTGACAAAGAAGAATGTTCCTTTAATATGGACAGAGGAGCACTAGGGATCATTTGAGGAGTTGAAATCCAAGCTTGTAAATAACCCAATTTTGGTGTTCTCAAATTGGGATAAGGAATTCCATATCCACATTGATGCTTTAAATTTTGTAATCGTATGTGCTTTGGCATAAGAAGCACAGTTCATTCTAGATCGATCTATTTTATTTGCTAGTCACCTATTGTCAAAGGCAGAGAGAAACTATAGTATAATAGAAAGAGAAGCCTTGGGAATGGTATATGCATTCCATAAGTTAGGGAATTACCTACTGGCGAATCCCTTTACTTTTTATGTAGATCACCAAGATTTTTTGTACTTGATAAACAAATTGATAATACAAGGATGAGTCAGCAAGTGGCTCATCACCCTACAATATTTCATATTCTGAGTAGTAGTAAGACATGATAAGAAGCATGTTATTGTAGAATTACTATCTTAGATACGATCAAGAGAGCCTGCAAGAACAGGGGTTCCAGATGAATTTCCTATTGTGCAGTTATTTTCCATCAATGTTGTTCCATTGTGGTACAATTTGATTGACCAGTATCTATCCATAGGAGAGTTACCACAAGAAATGACAATTGAGAAAAATAAATTGATGATGAAGTTAACATATTTCCAATTGATAGCAGGATTGCTGTATAATATGGGAAGTGATGGTATCTTACAAAGATACATGATGGAAGAAGAAGTCAAAGCGTCATTGCAAGAAGCTCATGAAGGCTTAGAAAGAGGGCACATGGGACTAGATGCAACCACTAGAAAAATATTACTAGCAGGATTATGGTGGTCCACACTGTATAATGATGTAAAATAATACGTAAAAGCATGTGATACTTATCAAAGGAAAGGGAAAGGGAATTTATGCCATTGCATCCATAACAACCTTAAGAACTATTTAAAATATGGGGATTGGACTTCATTGGACCATTGAAAACATATCGAAGAAGGAAGTGTAGGTACATTGTGGTAGCAATAGAGTACTTGACAAAATAGATTGAAGCGAGAGCATTTCCTAGATAACTCAGCCAAAATTACAGCAAGATTTTTGTATGAGCAGGTAATTAAAATATTTGGTATACCACTACAGATAACAAGTGATTGAGGAGGAAACTTTGTAAATGAGATCATCAAGATGCTAACAAATGAATATTTGTAAATGGATAGGTGAAAGCAACAAATAAAGTCCTGGTATCTACTTTGTATAAAACCTATGGAATAGAAGGATCCAATTGGGAGGAAAGGTTACCATCTATTTTATGGGTATACATAACAACTTTTAAACCAACAATAGAGCATACACCTTTCCAGTTGATGTATGGACAAGAGTTAGTGGTATACCAAGTTTGAGAGTCACGATGGAGCATCACTTGGATGATCAAGAAAGTTTGGAAGAGTGACTAACAACATTGATTAATTTGGATGAAAGAAGAGTCATGGTACAATGGGCAATTGAGGTAGCCCAGAAAAGAAGTAAGTTGTGGCATGACAAACACTTGAGGAAGCTAGAACTTAGTCCAGGTGATTTGGTTCTAAAGTTTAATGGAAAGTGGGAAATCAATCCTGGTAAGTTGAAGACTCTATGGCTTGGTCCCTACAAAGTGGTAGAAGTAATGAATAATAGAGCGGTCAAGTTGCAAACCTTGAATGGGACTGTGGTACCCAACACTGTAAATGGCTCAAAGTTGAAGCATTATAAAGTACAATGGTTATTCATTTATTTGGAAGAGATTGAACGAAGAAGACAAGCAGAATCTCAACAAAGAACTCAATATGAGCAAGGTCCATCATAGGAAGAGCCTGAGATGGGACTCACACACTTATTTTTAGAAGGGGAGGAGAAAAGACCAACTATAGAATAACAAGACTTGGCACCTTGACCCGAAGAAAGAAGAAGATTACGGGTGCATGTCATATTTACAGATGGGACCGAATGAGTAACATAGGAAGATGAAGAGTGGATTTCTCCAAATGAAAGAGGATATTAGGAGATAGTACTATTACCCAAAAATAGGGAAAGGCAAGAAGAAGCACCCCAAGTAAACATGAACATGATGTATCCTCAAATGGAGCGTAGAGAACTATCCTAATAAGCTGAAGGACAAAGAAGGATACAATTAACAGTACAATATGAGGATAGAGTCGATACTTTTGAAATGGAAGTTCTAGAAGAGAACATGAATGAGACCATTAACGAAGAATTGGATATAATTACTCCATTAGCTCAGATAGGGTTTGTTGGACATTTTGAGTCAAAGTTATCATTGATGTCAAGGAATGAAGTTGTCACTGATGTCAAAAGGTCAAATGGAATAATGTGAGAGGTTGATTGAAAAGATGTCATAATATTATTTTTATATTATGTAATGCAAAAATAAAGGATTTTTATTAAAACAATGGTGGAAAAATGATTTTTTATTAAATCATTATGAGCAACAAAAAGTTTTTATTTAATCACCAAGGAGGCTTTAATTTTTATAAAGCCAAAGGTTACAAAGTTAATTTATAAAATTTAAATTCTAAGTATAATTTAAATGATTTATAAATTCATTATGCATATTATAAAGATGCCAACATCCAAGTTTAATACACTACCGACATGCAAGATTTGGAAGGTAAAAGGTATTTTAAACCTTTGCCTAAGTTCGAAACCATAGCATTTCAAATTACCTCCAATTATCTTGTGGTAAAAATTGTGCTAAGGTTCATGCCAAGGAACAATGAAAAGGCTCATGTATACATTAAAAAGAGAACTTGCAAAGAGGCTTGTGTGCATGCATTAAGAGGGGAGCACATCGAACGACTAAGTGGCAAGAGGAGAAGGGAGCCAAGGGCTCTAAAGGTTTTGGAGGAGAATTAAGGTGCCTTCTGCACTTTTTAATTAGAATGTGAGCACTTGGCTCACATGGCTAGCAAGCTGCGGCTAAGGCACCAGCAAGGGATCGAATCCCACGAAATGTGGAGCGGGAGATATAAAAGGTTTTTATAATTTTTTATTTAATTTGTAAATTAAGTTGCTAAGGTAGTTGAGAAATAAGGGTTGTTGATAAAAATTAGATTACGCTTTACTTTGCTAAGGTTAGGGAGAGATAAGGGGTAAAATGGTTAAGGTATTTACCTAAGTGGTAAATGAAAATTTACTAGGGTAATATTATTTTTACCTTAGGGAATTAAAATTGATTTATTGCATATATTTGGTAAAGTGACTTAATTAATTATTGCAATATTGAGAAGAGTAATGTGTGATTGGTCATGTAGGCCCGAAATGGCCACATACTTAGTAAAATTTTGTATAATTTTGACTAAGTCATAAAGCTATCATTCCGCTCCAGAATCGGGTTGATAATATGAGTCCGCTCGACAGTTATTCAATTTTGAAATGTTTGAAGCGATTTCGAATAACTGCATTCCGGGTCCGGAATGACGACAGGTCTCAAATCCACAAAAGTCTTTGAGAGATGATGATGTCAGCAGTAAAAAAGTGTAGAATAGCCTCCTTGCATATATCCGATTCTGGAAAAGTCTTTTGTTTCCCACTCCGGATTGGCGCTATCTTCAAATCCACAAAAGTCTCAAGGAAATGATGATGTCAGTGGTGGAAAAGTGTGGAATGGCGATCCAGGGAATGGACAAGTATTTTCTTTCTGGAATGAAGATAAAGTAGAATGGCTGAATAATAATGAGGTGGAAGATAAAATCCTAGAGTGGATTCAAGGTTCAGATACTCCGGATCTAGATTGGAGATTCTGCTACTAAGAAAGATGATGTCATAAGCGGAATGGCAGTTAGCTTGTGTCGGATTGAATCTGAACCATGCGATTAAGAAGATCGATGGTGGAGGTTAGTCTTCTAAGTTTGGGTTGTTTAAAAGATGTTTCTGCATCAGAACTATAACAGTCGACCGAAATATGAAGCATCAAATATTTCCAAGAGGATCAGACTAGATGCAGTTACAGATCGATGGTGGCAATCTATTCCCAAGAAGGATCGATGGGAACATATGATCTAGAATGTTCTAAAAATGCTATCATGGTGGACGCCCTTCCAATAGAATTTCTGAGAGAATGAACCAATGAGCTAATGCTAGCTAAGCTCTTTGTTGAGTTGTTGTAACAAGATTTGATGTATTGTTTCTTGATTTGTAATATGAAAAACTATAAGTAGAGGTCGAACCCTCATTTTGAAGGGTCGGCTCTAGCGTGTTTGCCTATGCTATTGTAAATATTCTTGAAGAGCTGAATGAAAGGAGCAATACATTGATCTTCACCTCAAGTTCACGTTCTCTTGCTTGATGTCAGAGGTTCAAATTTCATAGTTGCATTTTTGTAAATACTTAGATGGTTAGTTTGTGCCTATTTTGGATTACTAGCTATTGTGAGTAATTGAAATCTACTTTGAATTCATTCTATGTTATTTGAAAGTACATTTCTATAAGATCTAAGTGTTTGGTGAATTCTGTTATTTGGATTATCATTCCCTAGGTATTGAAATTGCTTGCTATAACATTTCTCTGTTATGCTTTAAATACATGAAATGATCTATTATGAGATAATTGTTGATCTGAGTGTATGTCCTTAATCTAGTTTTTTGGGAGATTTTTATGATGGTGCAATGTTGTTAACCTATCCATCCATTTTTATCTACATCTCTCTAACCCTAACCTTCTCTTACCCTAAACTCCAAACCCTAAGTGAGCATAATTGTGTCAACAACCTGCTAAGTTGACAAGGAACCAACCTACTCTGGAGGTTGGATCAAAAACTCCTATTTTGGTCCATCCAATGTTGAGTGTTGAGCTGTAGCTATCAGGTGCAAGCTTGGATAGAATATAGGAAGATAGACAACTATAGTACTGAGTGAAAACTTGGTGCAATTCAGTGCCCAATAGTTTTTGGCACGCCTGATGGGACCCATTCACAAGGAACACGAAACCCATCAAAAGAGTTATTATTATCTCAACCTGAAGGAATCAAGATTGGGTGAATTGTCTTGACCTTGTAAGCGGAGAAAAGAAAATTCACCTGGTGACTCCCTAGTCAGAAGACCCTAAAAAAGTATTGTAGACCAAGTACCCTTTCATGTATACCAGGTCTTTCAAGAGGAACAACCCTGATTCTTTCTTTCATTATGAGTTACCTCGAGAGAGGGGCTACTGTTATCAGAAGTTTAGATCAAGATTTTATTGAAGAAGAAGAGCTTCTGGAAGAAAACCCAATAGTTCCCCCAAGAAGACCTACAACCAAAAACATGGCACATAATGTGGCTCCTAATCAGCCACTTCAGAAGTACCCTAACTGGGATTCAACTAGGCCCCTTAGATTAGCACAAATGGATGCCATTCCTCAGGATGTATCTAAGGCAACCCCCACATATGATGGATTTGGGAAAATAGCTTATGAGCACTGCCAAGATATCCTAAATCTGGCAACAATCCACAACATAAAAGAAGAAAATATTATTGTCAAAATTCTAGCCCTATCCTTTCATGGAAAGATATTGCATTGGTTCAAAACTCTAGAAGATAATTCTATCACTTCATGGCAATATTTGGCTGAGCCATTCATAGAAGAATTTAATGAATCTATTGATCCTTTTTCCCTATTGAATCAGTTTATAACCATGCAAAAAACCCAACAAGAAACTATCTCAGACTTCAATTTGAGATTTAGTAGAACATGGAAGAGAATTCCCCCTACTGCTAGACCAGTTGCATGTTTGGCTTATATGTATTATATACGTGCCTTGGGATCAGAACTAGGTCTATAGACACAATAATATGGAGTAGAAACCTTTCCCCAAGTTTATAATGTAGTCATCCATGCTAAAAATATCCTAATCAATGTAGGAAGGATTCCCCCAAAACCGTGTTACCCTATAACTCAGAAACCAATAGTGGCCATGAACAATCCACAAAGTCCTCCTACATGGACCCCCTTGCTTTACCATCCCCATATCCACAAATGAATCTGATTCCTTGGTCTAAACCAGTAGCCTCTACACCTCCTTTTCCTCCCCTTCCTTCCCAACCTTCTCAAGAATTGTCTGCTATTCTGGATATACAAAATACCATGAAAACTTTGAGTAACAGAATGAATTCAATGGAAAAAAGAGATCAAGAAAGGTCACAATAGAGGAGATTCCCATATGTGAACAAAGATCAAAGGCCTGGTCCTAGCAATAGTATTGGGGTTAGGGTGAATGCAGCATATGAGGAGCTAGAATGTTCTGCAGATACCACTCTTGCAAATGTTTGGTGTTTGGTATGTAATGACCCCCATGACTCACAATCTTGTGTGATGTATCAACACCATGTTCAACAAGCTATGGATCAAGTTGAAAGAAATAAAAAATGGAGGGTTAATATGTTATGGCACCCTGATCAGATCATGGCCAAAAAAGAGTTGGATGAAGAAAGCCCAATTGTTGTGATGACAAGATCTGGAAAGAAAGCTTTACAAGTAGACCCCTAGAATATGGGACAATTCTAGGTCCCTTCTCAAAAGAAATTTGACTCCCCCCTCAAAGGAATGACACTTTTCCTATTCCTCAAGCTAGAGGGAAGGAGAAGATAGATAGTCTCCCTAAAAATCTTGAAAGAGAAATAGAAGGAGATAGAATGAGATCCAAGGGTGAGGATCAAGAAAGGCTCAGGTTCCCCTCTATTACCAAAAGATAAATATTAGAGGTAACCCAACAATACAAAAGGAAATATGGTGAGCCAGATAGAGGCCTGGAAAGACTATCCCTGACCAAGTCTGAGTATAACATTGTTGAGGAGATGAAAAGGATTCCATCAAAAGCTAGTCTATATGATACTCTTTTCATCCCGGGCTAGATTGACCTGCTTAAAGCTTCCCTCAACAAAAATCCCTAGAATAGACCAACCACCACCATCCTCAGTATACCACTATAAAAGAGAGAAATGACACCTGTTGTTCTAAAAAACAAACCTCCCCCTTTCTACATATCCTTAAGAATGGAAGGATGGGTAGTCCAAAATTGTATGATTGATTCAGGAGCATCAACCATAGTTATGCCTAAGGCGGTCTATGAAGATATGGGTATGGAATATACCCGATCTTGTCCTGGAGTGTTGCAATTAGATGGGACACCTATCAAAATAGTTGGGGTTATTAAATATGTACTGATGAGGTTGCACAGAGCTCCCGAGGTAACAATGGTGCAAGAAATAGTGGTGGTGGACTTGGAACCTTATTTCGGGTTATGCCTCTCAAGAGAATTTACTACAAAATTAGGAGGATGTATGTACATGGATTATTCTAGCATGGTAATCCCTTTCAAAGGAAAAAGAATAAGGATAACACCAGAGAAACCAGTTGCTTATCATATTGAAAAAATTGAAGAGGATCTATGCAATCTTAATCCTATGGAGGAATTTGAGCTAGTGGAAAACATTGAAGAGCTAGACATTGAAGATGAGTTGCCTTTCAGAGAAGACTATAGTCAATTTGGAACTGGTATGGGTACATACAGTATCACAACTAAACTGGAAAAGAAACTCCCTACTATTTCTAATCAATCCCTAAGAAACAAAGAAACATGGGTTATGCATTTTGATGGTGCTAAATGTAGAAATGGTGCAGGGGTTGGTGTGGTTCTGCAATCACAGTCTGAAGGGATAAAGAATTTTTCTTATAGACTGACATGGTCATGTACCAACAATGCCATAGAATATGAAGCTTTGTGCCTCGGATTGATGCAAGCAAAAAGTATGGGCATCAAGATTTTGAACATATATGGTGATTCTGAGCTAATAGTCCATCAGGTAAGGAATAAGTGCAGCAGTAAGCACCATTACTTGAAAGCTTACAAAAATAGGGTATGGGACCTAATGGATTCATTTGATGCCCTGAATCTAAGTTTTGTACCTAGAGAAGATAATCACCTGGCAGATTCTTTGGCAACAAAGGGGGCTAATTTCAATCCTCCTGTAGATTTTGGAACTAAGAAGACCAAAGGCATTAAAATGGTTTTCAGACCTGTAGTACCAGACAAGCAGATATTCTGGCAGGTTTTTGAAAGTGATGAACAAATTCTGGATTTCATGATAAGAGAAGCATGCTTCTCGACTGTCCAAGAGGAAGACTTGGAAGAAATAGATCAGCAAGACTTTATCCAACTAAGAAACAATCATATCCCAAGGGGATTGGTCACCCTTGAAAGTCTATTTGATAATGAAGATAGAAAGAAGGTTGGAGCTATGAAGGTCGGTAAAAATATCTATAAAGAAGTAGAGGTCGGAATAGGAAAGAAGCTCAATGTTGGGATCCAATGTTCACCTGAAGAAGTAGAAGAGATTAAAGCTTTATGCTTAAAATACCAAGACACTGTGGCTTGGTCATATGAAGACCTTAAGGTGTATGACAAAAAGATTATCCAACATACTATCGAGTTAGAACCCGATGCTAAACCATTCCAACAAAAATAGAGGCTTTTTAATCCGAGGATAGAAGCCATTATGAGGGAGGAACTCTTAAAGCTACTGAAGGCTAGGATAATATATCCAATAAAACATTCCACTTGGGTGGCCAATTTGGTACCCGTAAGAAAGAAGAATGGGGATATACGCCTATGTGTAGATTTTAGAAATCTGAATCAAGCATCTCTCAAGGATCACTATCCTCTCCCTCAGATTGACCAGATCTTACAGGTGGTAGCTGGAGCAGAAATATTCTCACTTTTGGATGGTTACTCTGGATATAATCAGATTTGGGTAAAATATCAAGACCAATACAAGACAACATTTACTACAAAATGGGGTACATTTGCCTATCAGAGAATGCCCTTTGGGCTGTCCAATGTTGGAGCTACATTTCAGAGGGCCATGGACTATGCCTTTGGTACACTTATAAACAAAGTTATTCTGATTTACTTGGATGACATGACGGTCTTTTCTCATGATAAAAATGATCATCTATCTCATTTGGAATAGGTTTTTCAAAAATGCAGAGAATTTGGTATCTCACTTAATCCTAAGAAGTCATTCTTTGTAGTACATGAGGGAAAACTGTTAGGCCATGTGGTCTCAAAGGAAGGTATGGCCATAGATCCAAAAATAATTGGAGCAATTCTAGCTATTCCTTTGCCTACTAATCAGAAGACCTTGCAGTATTTCTTAGGTCAAATCAATTTCGTCAGGAAATTCATTTCTGATTTTGCACAAAAAGTGAGGCCTATATCTGAACTACTCAAGAAAAAGGTAGAGTTCAAGTGGATTGAGGTTAGGAAGTAAGCTTTCGAGGTCATCAAGCAATCCATTGCAACAACCCCAGTCTTGATAAATCTTGATTTCACTAAGGATTTTATCCTCTATGCTTATGGAGCTGAAGAAAGTTATGCCTCGGTACTCACCCAAAAATATAGTCAAGGGGATGAGCACCCTGTGTTCTTTTGGAGTCAGACTCTACATGATTATCAGGTAAAATACAACTTTATTGAGAGACAAGTGTTTGCTGTAATGAAGTCACTAAAGAAGTTTAGACAATATCTCGTACAGAGCAAAACCCTGGTATATGTGGTTCATCCAGATGTAAGGAGTTTTATTTTACAAGGTGACTTGGGAGATAAAAGGGCTGGTTGGATTACTAAGATCTAGGAATATGATGTAGAGATACGTCCCACAAAATTGGTAAGAGGTAGAGCCTTGTGCCAAGGATTGATAGATGCTTCAACATTGGCTGAAATAACAACTTGTCAGATGATAGAAGAGGATCAGATAGAGATTGTTCACACTCCGGATTCTGATTGGATTGAGAAAATTACCAGGTATTTCCAAACTAGGATCTGCCCACCTGATCTGAATTCTTCTCAAAGAAGGAGGTATAGAATTCATGCTCTAAAATATGTATTACTACCTGAAGGGTTGTTCAAAAGAAACTTGGATGGTATTCTCCTAAAATGTTTGAAGGAGGACCAACAAAAAAAAGTCATTGAAGAATTTCATGGAGGCTCAGTAGGAGGTCATAGCTCCGGCAGAACTACAACTTTGAAGATAATAAGAGCAGGTTATTATTGGCCTACCATGTTCAATGATGCTTTTAAAATTACCCAGGCTTGTGATAAGTGTCAGAGGTACATTGGAAGAACAAGAAATGTTGCCTCTCCCCTGAAGCCTATTCAAGTCGAAGAGCCTTTCCAACAATGGGGATTAGATTTTATAGGAGTTATAAATCCTAATTCTTCAACAGAGCACAAGTTTATCTTGACAGCTATAGATTATCTTACCAGATGGGTAGAGGCCATTCCTACAAAGAAGGCGGACCAAGAAGTTGTGATCAACTTTGTGGAGAGTTTGATTTCCATATTTGGAGTTCTAGAAGCTTTGGTGAGTGATAATGGCCCTGCTTTCATAGGAGCTAAGTACATTGAGTTTTCCAGCAAGTATGGCATCACCCTTAAAAATACTTCAAACTATTACCCACAAGGTAATGGACTTGCAGAATCTACCAATAAAAACCTATTAAGGATTTTGAGAAAATATTTGGAAGGTAACAAAAGGAGTTGGCACCTATTGCTCAATCATGCTCTATGGGCAGACATGATTACTATTAAAAATTCCATCAAAACTTCACCTTATGCACTGGTATATGAAAAAGAGGTGGTATTACCAATTCACTTAGAGATCCCAACACTTAAGCTTGTCAGTACAGAAGAAGAATTAGAGGATGATCCAATTAAAACCAGATTGACACACTTGCTACGATTGGAAGAGAGCAGGACTCAGGCATATGATCATTTTCAAAAGCACTCATCGGACATTAAAGCATGGTTTGATAAAAAGGCCAGGTTCAGGAAACTTCAAGTTGGAGATTCAGTTCTCAGGTGGAATGTTGACAGGGCAAAACCAGGTAAACATGAAAAATTTGATTCCTTTTGGGATGGTCCTTTCAAAATTGTGGAAGCTAAAGAGTCTAATGTATTTCAGTTGAAGGACCCAGAAGGAAACATACAACCAATTCCGGTGAATGGTTTCCACCTTAAGCTTTACTATATGTAAGAAATAAGCTCATTGTAACATATGTATATACATTGTACAAATATTTCCCCCTCCTTTCTGCACTTTCTATTTCATTTTCTTTCTGCACTTTGTAATTAGTTATTTTTTTGAAGAAATGCTAAAAAAGAAGAGAGAGAGAAGAAATTTTGCAAGAAATGACTAAGTGTTGGCCAAATTCATGGCAATGTTCCATTCCGCACATTGTGCTGTGCAAAACTCCCTGGAGTGGCATTCCGCCCTCAAGACCGCATGGTTAGATCCGGATTGGCAATTCCATAGAGTGGTCTATATTTTTCTATCCCGCATAAGGAAGGACAAGAATGGCACCAATCTAGGAACCTCTCAAAGCTGGAGATAGCCAGAGTGGAATCAGGGTAAAGCGACACACGTGTAGGCTTAGCAGACTCAAAAAGTTCTTAAAGATGCCAGAGCAGAATCAGGCCAAAGCCAAACAACAAGTTTCAATTTGACACATGGAGGCTAAATATTGCTCATGCATTCAATTCTAACGAACTCGCGCATGAGCCAAAGAATAGCCAAAGGGATGTGATGAGTTGGTGGCGCAATTTCAAAATTTGACCAATAAGGAGATAGGACGTCACTTTTGAGCCACCAAAGAAATAATGGAAAGGGTGGTGAAGTGTGCCAACAAGATATTGCACACTAGCTACATTTATGGTCGATGATACATGAGTTCTAGAAGATAAAAGTGATGAAGTTATGCACGGGATTCATTTCACAATCATGAGACTGTAGAGAAGCTTAGCAATGTTCTAAATTTCTCCTCACTTATTCCAGTGTGCAAAGTCCTACTACTGCAAAATGGCTCCTAAGAAATCACCCATAGAGACTTTAGAAGACGTTCTAGAATTTGAAACTCTGGATGATAGGACGTCGGTACCATACCTTGATAAAGTCGAGGCTGTGGCAGACATGGTGATGACCATTACTGAAAGGATGAGACTAAGAAGGAGTGTGAATGATAGATACAAAAAGAATATTGCTCTATCGGTGGAAGGTAGATGCTCCATCCTTTCTTATTTATCCTTTTACATTTGTGATTCCGTCCACCCATGTCTTGAGTTGATAGCTACAATAGTCAAATTCTATGACCCGCTAGCCAAAGCAGTTAAAATCGGTGAGGGTGAGACCCTTTTTAGCATCACTACCTCTTTCTATCATGAGATTTTTGCCTTAGGGTCTGACCCACCAGTACCACCAAAACCCTTCAGAATTGTTGAACAAATTAGGTTTTATTCCACTAAGAAACGGGTAAATGATGGTGAGTCATTTAGGAATTGGGTTTATAAATAGCTGAATACCAAACCCCAGGAAGAGTTGCTTGAGGTCCCCATTTCTATTAAGAAATTTGTAACCCCTGTTATGTTCTCTATGTTGGCCTGCATGGAGGGTTTGGACTCTGATGAAGAGGTTCATGGTTGGAAAATTGCCATTGCATACTGTATCTCTAATGAAAGGATGTACGAAAAGGAGGCGGCAAAGAGAGGGATAAGGGTGATTTATTTTGACTGGCCAATGTTTCTCACCCAAAGAATACATGAACAGTTAGTAAGCTTGAAGAGGGGCTTTGGCGCTCCTAGTTTTAGGCATTGCTCAAGCTTGGTATGGATGTTTTATGCCACTGTGAAAGATAGAATGTCATGGATTCTAGTCAAGGATAAGACCAATAAAGGAGAACCTATGCTAGTCTACTATTGGATAAATCATTTAAGAAGTAGTGAGTCTCACTATAGGTTCAATTTGGAATTTCTTGGACCGGCCCTCAAAATAATGTATGGGAATTTCCCCAGATTACCACCCCTGGCCAAAGAGATTCTGAGGAATAAAGATGTAGAGGAAGGGGACTGGTATCTATTAACTGAGGGAACAATCATCAGATTATATGGTTTCATGGGTAAACCTTTTCTTTTGCCCCACTTTGTCATGGAGAGACTCTTTGCCTTAGAATATTTGAGGTAGGCAGAATACATTGACTCAAAATATGGTTCAGGGAGAAAAAGGAAGTCTTTGCTTTCCCACCGCACTTTGAGTGATATCACCATTACTAAAAAGGGGTAAAGTCAACAAATTGACCGATACCTGGATGGGTTAGGTCTATTTTATATCCCGTAGAAGTGGAGTTATGATCCTGATGATATTTTCACTACAAAAAATAAAACCCTGAATGGAGATAAGGCCTACAAATTTGAGAAAAGGCCCAGGGCTCATTTTGAACAGGGAAGAAACAATGATGAGACTACTCTGTTAGAGTGGAATGTTTCCAAGATGGATCAGTTACCTCCATGGTTGGATTTTTATGAGCAGATTGAAGATTTTGATCCCGACCACCAGCCCAGTCATCAGATTACTGAAGAGATGATTGACAAAATTAAAGCCGAAACTACAAAGAAAAGCAGGCCCTCCTCCAAGTCAAAGTCGGCAAAGAAAAAAGACATGTCGTCTAAGAAGGAAGTTTTAGAAGAAGTAGAAGAGGAGGATTTCAAGGGACCATGGGAGGATGCCAAGATCATGGATTGGTGGCGTATGAGAGTTGAAATTGGAAAAGCTGAATCTAAATTTGGAATAAAATTTGATAAAGAGTTTTCAAAAAGATATGATGAAAATATTGATACTTGGGAACTAAAGGATGTAAGGCACATTGTATTGATGGTTGAAAAACCCCAGGGTGATTCTGAATCTCTCCAACCTTCTACAGATCAAAATACTTCTTTAACAAACACTGAAGCATTGAGGACTTTCAGTCCTACTTCTGAGCAGGTGGAGATATTCCCTAAAGGAGCTAGGATGATGAGCAAAATGAGATGTTCTAAAGAAAAGGTTGTTAGTGCCTCGATTATTGAAGCAAAATCTAGGCCTAAATGTTTAGCTCTAGGAGCACAACCTCGGGATAAAGTTGTTGATCAGAAAAGGAAGGGTAAGAGCATTGGAATCAAGCCACTTTCTTTTACTCCTGCGACATCAACAAAGCCACAATCCATTACTGAGCAATATTTACCTTTCGAAGGAGTGCAAGGAGAATTATCAGAAGAAGATTCTAGAGATGAGATGGATGCTTTTCGATTAGTTCGTAAAAGGGCTAAGAGAACTCTGGATACATAAGGGAGAGAGCTTTCCAAAAGGTAGAAGATGAGTATGGAGGAAATTGTGGAAGAGGTATCTGCTTTTAATACAGAAGGGTTAGTTGAACAAGAACAACAACTTGAAACAGAAGTTGAGCAAGAACACCCTACATCTGTAGGTGAAGGTATGGTTTCTAATCCCTCTTCTCCTTCTCATCTCTATGAATCCCCAAAAGGATTTCCCTCCCTTTCTAGTCAAGAAAATGTGGTGAATTTGCCTCCTTCACCTCACAGTCCTCCCCTCATCCCATCAGTAGCTATGGAGGCATCAGTCAGTTCTGCTATATCATAACCTCCTTCAAACCCACCTTCCACTTCTGAGGCATCCACTTCAGTATCCACCATCATTGCACCCTCATATCTTTTACCACCATCCATGGGACAATGCGTTCCAAGTTCATCTATCCCCTCTATTATCAGTTTTGTCCCTATTTCCCTAAATTTACCTATATCAACAACAACAATAGTCATAGAATCTACCATTGTAATAGAGGTTGTTATCAATGTGTCTCCACCCCCACCAACAACAAGTCAGTCCACCCTCATGTTTTTGATGCCATTATCTCCTTTGGCTACTGATATTTCAAAGTCTATTGTTGTATCCAAAGAGCAGGCAACTGCTCAGAGCATAAATGATTACTGGGTAGAGAAGCTTACCAAGCCTTCTAGCTGGATGGTTGTGACAAGAAAAAGTATGTATGTTAATCCCATCACTAGGCAAAGGGTTTCAAGGTCTTTGATTCCATAGGTGAGCAAGCCTAAAAATGAGATGACTGCTCAGGATTATAGAGCGAAAGAAATCATAGAAGATATTGACAAGCTTCCTACTGAAGATGAGTTAGGGATGGCCAAGGCTCACTTGGATACCTTTTATGTTAAGACTGATATAGCAAAAGATAAGGTAGAAAAGTTGAAACAATAGGTTGAAAAGCTTAAGAAGAGCCTCCATGATCAAAAATAAGTAGAGAAGGTTCTGAGGAAGGAGGCTAAGAGTTGGCAGGAAATATTTCAGAAGGCTAATGAGTTGAAAAACCAGCTAGAAGATCAAAAGAAGTTGAATGAGGATCAGGCAAAAGAGATTCAAAGTTTGAAACATCAGCTTCAGATTGAGAAGGCCAAGTCCTCAGGATTTTCCAAAGATAATTTGAAGAAGATAAAGTAGGAGTTGTTTTCTGAAGTTCAAGAAAAATGTTCAGGTCTTCAACTCATAATTGACTACTTGAAGGATGCCAACCAATTATTATCTACCATTCAGAAGGATTTAGATCAAATCACTGGAGAGTTACAGCCTATGGTGATTCCGATAGAACAAATGTACAGGTTGGTTGGTAGTAGGCTCAGTGATGCTACTAAACCAATTTCTAATAAAGAATGGAATCTAGCCAGGGTAGCCTCCAAAATAGTGGTGAAAAAGCACAGGGCAGTTCAGAGAGCCTGGTTGTTGTTTGATAGGATGGATAGGGGAATTAAAGATATTATTGAAATAAATGAGGAGATGGTTCATGTTGGTTTCAAAGGGCTCTGGAAGGAGGATCACAACTTGCTTTCTATGGAAGAAGCCCAACAAAGCATCAAGGAGAATCTATAGGATGAAGCTAAAATTGATTCATTAGAAGAGCCACTTTCCCAAGAACAAGTTGCTAAGCTAATTATGGGTTACACCCGCCTAAGAGATCTCATGGAAGATCTGGTGATTAGAGGGAATGCTGCTAATTATGAAGATGTTGGAGAATTACAATACATTTATAAGCAGCTTAAAGAGACATCAAATCCCTCTGAGCAAGCCTGGAAATAGGCTCTTCAATCTTTGGAATCAATGGTCCAGGTGTTCGGGGATACTTCTGGTAAAGATGAGCAAGGAGTACAGACTCCTGGAGAAGATGAAGAGGAAGAGGCTTTAGAAGAATAAGAGTAATATTGAGCAATTACAGGCCCAGGAGGGGCTCATGCTTAAACCATTCTTTTTCTGTTTGTATATATGCATAAGTTTTGTATTCCTATACATCAGTTTTGTATTTTTGTTTTTACTCTGACAGTTGTCAGAAATAAGCAATAAAGGCATGAGGCCTACAACGCAACATTTTTGTGTGAAGGCATTTTTGAAAGGAAGCCTTATAAAGGAGGAGAGTTGTGTATATTTTCTGAAGGCAGTAGTAATACTGATATTATAGACACAGTCTCTAGTTGAACAAATGAGTTCTATGATGTTTTTGGCATAGTTTCGATATGAACCTCTACCCTCTAGGCAGAATTAAGTTTTTAGAGGGTAGGATTTGTATGGAAATCATTCCTTAAAACATGTATTCAAGAATAAGTATTATTTTGACTCCTAAGGCCCAATGGATAAGACTCTGGATTCGATTGGCTTTGCAAGCAAATCCACTCGAGAGGCACTAGAATGTAGGCCCAAAATGGCCACATACTTAGTAAAATTTTGTATAATTTTGACTAAGTCATAAAGTTATCATTCCACTCTAGAATCGGGTTGATAATATGAGTCCGCTCGATAGTTATTCAATTTTGAAATATTTGAAGCGATTTTAGATAACTGCATTCCGGGTCCGGAATGACGATAGGTCTCAAATCCACAAAAGTCTTTGAGAGATGATGATGTCAGTAGTAGAAAAGTGTGGAATAGCCTCCTTGCATATATCTGATTCTAGAAAAGTCTTTTGTTTCCCACTCTGGATTGGTGCTATCTTCAAATCCACAAAAGTCTCAAGGAAATGATGACGTCAGTGGCAAAAAAGTGTGGAATGGTGATCCGAGGGAATGGACAAGTATTTTCTTTCTGGAATGAAGATAAAGTGGAATGACTGAATAATAATGAGGTAGAAGATAAAATCTCGGAGTGGATTCAAGGTTCAGATACTCTGGATCCGGATTGGAGATTCTGCTACTAAGAAAGATGATGTCATAAGTGGAATGGTAGTTAGCTTGTGCCGGATTGAATCTGAACCATGCGATTAAGAAGATCGATGGTGGAGGTTAGTCTTCTAAGTTTGGGTTGTTTAAAAGATGTTTCTACATCAGAACTATAATAGTCAACCGAAATATGAAGCATCAAATATTTCCAAGAGGATCAGACTAGATGCAATTATAGATCGATGGTGGCAATCTATTCCCAAGAAGGATCGATAGGAATATATGATCTGGAATGTTCTGAACTGTAGTTCTACTGAGCGACCAAGCAAGTTGCAGAGGCCCCATGCTATCATGGTGGATGCCCTTCCAATAGAATTCTTGAAGAATGAACCAATGAGCTAATGCCAGCTAAGCTCTTTGTTGAGCTGTTGTAACAAGATTTGATGTATTGTTTCTTGATTTGTAATATGAAAAACTATAAGTAGAGGTCGAACCCTCATTTTGAAGGGTCGGCTCTAGCGTGTTTGCCTATGCTATTGTAAATATTCTTGAAGAGCTGAATGAAAGGAGCAATACATTGATCTTCACCTCAAGTTCGCATTCTCTTGCTTGATGTCAGAGGTTCGGATTTCATAGTTGCATTTCTGTAAATACTTAGATGGTTAGTTTGTGCCTATTTTGGATTACTAGTTATTGTGAGTAATTGAAATCTGCTTTGAATTCATTCTATGTTATTTGAAAGTACATTTCTGTAAGATCTAAGTGTTTGGTGAATTCTATTATTTGGATTATCATTCCCCGGGTATTGAAATTGCTTGCTATAACATTTCTCTGTTATGCTTTAAATACATGAAATGATCTATTATGAGATAATTGTTGATCTGAGTGTATGTCCTTAATCTAGTTTTTTGGGAGCTTTTTATGATGGTGCAATGTTGTTAACCTATCCATCCATTGTTATCTACATCTCTCTAACCCTAACCTTCTCTTACCCTAAACTCCAAACCCTAAGTGAGCATAATTGTGTCAACAACCTGCTAAGTTGACAAGGAACCAACCTACTCTGGAGGTTGGATCGAAAACTCCTATTTTGGTCCATCCAATGTTGAGTGTTGAGCTACAGCTATCGGGTGCAAGCCTGGACAGAAAATAGGAAGATAGACAGTCGCATGATCTTGAGTGAAAACTTGGTGCAATTCAGTGCCCAATAGGTCAATTATTATTGATGGATGATTTATTTAAGATGGAGTAATAAGGTGTATGTATGTTTTGATATTTACATTGTATTTTTGAGAGTTTATCATCTTATAACTTCATTGAGATTGGCAAAGAAGTGTTTGTGGTTGTGGCAGATTTTTGAGGTTCCTTCATCATTAAGAAAAATGTATGGGCATATTCTTCCATAGTTGATTTGATTGGTTGGTTTTATGGAAAACAAGTTTGGAGTGAAAAGGACTTAAGTAGGTCTCCTTATTGAGTGTGTTGAGTTAATGCTTCAAGGTTTTATGGAATAAAGAGTTGTTAAAACCTTGTTTTATAAGAATTAATGTTGAAGCCATTGATTGAGTGAAGAACTTGAACTAGGGTTTGAAAAGAACATGAGTATCATTGTTATGTGAGATTGTTTTATAAGCATTGTTGTTGAAGCCATTGGTTGAGTGAAGAACTTGAACTAGGGTTTGAAAAGAACATGAGTATCATTGTTATGTGAGATTGGTTGATAAGCATTATTGGAAACATTTTGAGTGAAGGTTCATATGCTTGGACTAGGGTTTGTAAGTAAGGATTGTTTCATTGAGTGATTGGTTGAGTAGATTTGGTTGAGCCTAGTCAAGTGTATGTGTGAAGTGATTGTTCAAGTTCTATAAAACAAACTATTCTATATTCTGAATTGATTTTAGGAAGTGATTGAACATTGAGGTGATTGTGAAGTATATTGAGTCTCTAACAATTCTCTGTATATTTTTGAAAGAGTGATTGAAAGTGATTGAGCATTGAGGTGATTGTGAAGCATATTGAGTCTCTAAAAATTCTATGTATGTTTTTGATATAGTGATTAAAAGTGATTGAGCATTGAGTTGAATGTTAAGCATATTGTGTCTCTAACAATTCTGTGTATGTTTCTAAAAGAGTGATTGAAAGTAATTGATCATTGTTATGAGTATAGAGCATATTGAGTCTCTAACAATTGTCTTTATGTTTCTATGTGATTAGACAAGTTCTAGTGTGGACATGTTGACCAGATTTAAGACAAGTCTTTGAGAAGACTTGTGGACAAATTTTGATAAGCTTTTGTGGAAGCTTACAATACATATTGAGAACATATTTGGATAAGTTCTTGTGAGAAATTATTGAGTAGATTGGACAAGTTTTAGAGAGGACTTGAGGAAAAATTGGTGTGAGCTTTTATGGAAGCTTACAAGGCATATTTGAGATAAGTCTTTGAGAAGACTTGAGAGCAGAATTGATTGATTGATTTTTTCAAACCTTGAGTTAAGGTTTGGGGCAGATCTAGTAGAGTTGATTTGATATTGAGTCAAGCTTTGAGTTAAGGCTTGAAGATAGAGATTGAGGACATATTTGTGCTAGACCGAAGGACTATATTTAGTAAAAATTTGAGGATAGATTTTGGTGCAGGTTTGAGGACAGGTTTGTGTCAGACCAGAGATAGATATTGATGATAAATTTGTGCTAGATCGAAGGACTATGTTTAGTATAGATTTGAGATAGATCTTTGAAGGTGATAGAGTTGAGGACATATATCTCTAGCTAGAGCAAGGAAGATAGGTGTCTTCTATGGATAGAGTTCCATTTTCTAAGGGTAGTGGAGGTAGAGGTATTCTAGAGGATCACCAGCCAGAGCAGAATTAGGAGATTGGTGTCTCCTATGGATAGAGATCTATAAAATTTGATTAGGCGATTGGTGTCTCCTTTGGATAGATATCCATAAACATTGTAATAGGGAAAGGATTCCCAAGACATTTATTGAGAATGTTTTTAGTTAAATATTTTCTTCGTGGAGTAGCCCACATTGGGTGAACCATGTAAATTTGGTGTCTCTATTGTGTGTGATGATTTGTGCATTGATTTTGTTATTGCTATTGATATTACCATTGATTATATTGGATAAAACTATTTGGGAAAGAAAAGTAAAAAGTCATCTTATATTGTTCACCCCCCTATCAATATAAGCTTATGTTCTTCAATTGGTATCAGAGCTAGTTTCTACAAAAAAGGTTTAACAACTTAAAGGAAGATCTTACAAGAACACACATGACAAAGAAAGGCAAAGGTAGAAATATGAGATACAAGAAGAAAATAACATGGTCATGAAAGAAAAAGAAGATGAATTTGATATTATTATTTTTGGAGGAATGGAAATAGATTCAAGAGATGAATCAAGCAGTGGAGAGTTAACCAGATTGATAAAGTTTTGTACCATATGTAGGAAGATAGGTCACCTTGCAATTCATTTTTCATAAGAAGGTGAAGAATATTTTATTTGTGGACAACTCAGTCATGATGTAGGTTATTGCAATGGTTTTAGTAGTGGTGAATATGAATATGGTTCAAAAAAGGATAACAAGGATAGCCAAAAGAGGTATGAAGAAGAAAATCTACTTTGGACAATAGAATAAATTGAAGACCAAAGGAAAGAGAAAAATTTAGAAATAGAAAAGGAGGAAGTCACTCTTAAGGAACTTGTTGAGTTAAAAAGGGAGAACTTAAAATTAAAAGATCAAATACAGGAGGATGATAAATGTAAGACAAATATTCTACAAGATATCTCTGACTTGAAAGTTAAGGTTGAAAAGGTAAGGAAAGCTGAAAAAATATGGTAGAACAATCAAAGGTAAAAGAGCAAGAATATAAAAGACTTAGTGTTGATATCGAAGAATTAAAAAGGGAGAACTCAAGATTAAGGGTTCAAGATCAAGAAGATAAGAAAGCAAAATCAAAGTTTCTACAAGAACTCACTAACTTCAAAATCAAGGTTGAAGAGGCAAGACAAATTAAATAAGGTATGGCCAAAAAAGTAAATACAAAAGATCTAGAGTGTGAAATATTAGAACATGAGATAGTTTCACTAATGTTGGAAGTAAAAATATCCAAGGAAAAGCTACATAAGGTTGAGAAAAATTCAAAGAATTCGGGTAGGATTATCAATACACAAAGATCATCAGTCATAAAAATAGGACTTAGTCCTGAAGAAGAACAAGGGAAACAGAAAGCAAAAAAAGGAGAGTCAAGCTCAAGCACAAGAAAAGAAGAAGAATCAAAATAAGTAAGTAAAATAGAGAGTGATACTTCTAAGGATAAGTTGGAAAATATAAAGTTCAACAAGGAAAGGAACAATACACAAGGAACATATGGAACTGGAAATAGGATAGGGTAGAATAGAATAAGAGACCAATGGGGTCTAGGCAAGAAAATTTCAATGGATGATGTTTCTCATGTCACATATTTGGGCACATGGCTTCACAGTTTAGGACACATGAAAGACAAGAAAATGGGAATTTAAAAAACATGCAGCTTTTCCATGGGTATTTCTACTCATACAATCAGTTTTATCACAAGGTAATAAATTGCAGGGTTCATGACAAAAAAGGATATGGCTTCACTAGGAGAAATCCTAAGATGTTTGCACCTCCAAGGAATAATAAAATTAAGTGTTATAAGTGCAATTATGATGGATACACAACAAAGTGGTGTAGATCAAACATTCCAGATTCAGATATGAATAGGAATAGGAACAAGAACATGGATATGAACATGAACAAGAATATGAATAGGAACAAAAATAGGAATATGGATGTGGACATAAATAGGAACAAGAATAGGAACATGAACATGGACATGGAAATAAATAGTCAAAGGAATAATAAGAATCAGATGAGAAGAAAAGAGGATAAAGGTAAATACCAGTGCTTGTTGGGAGTAGAAATACTCCCAACCCAGAATTAACCACCTCAAGAGGAGGCGGGGGAGGGGCTAAGCTAAGAAACTCATTTGTAGCCCTGAGCCCCAAAGGTAACCCTTTGCCATTAATGTCAAAGGAGGAGGTATTTGAGTAAGAGGGAGAGTTTTGGTATTTGAGTAAAGAGGAGAGATTTGAAGAGAGCATTGAGCAAGGGGGAGCAATGTCACAAGAGGAGCAAAAAAAAGAAAAGGTTATGTTTTTGGTAAAAATAATTTGGCTTAGCATCAATGACAAAGGAGGAGATTGTTGGACATTTTGAGTCAAATTTATCATTGATGTCAAGGAACGAAGTTGTCATTGATGTCAAGGAATAAGCTATAGTTGATGTCAAAAGGAATAATGCAAGAGGTTTATTGAAAAGATGTCATAATATTATTTTTATATTATGTGAGGCAAAAATAAAGGGTTTTAATTTATTTTTGTTAAGTAAAGTTCTTCATTAATTATCGGGTTTTACAGGTTTTCCCAAAACCTATTACAAAAATCAACCTAGTGTTGATGCTTCATATCCTATTCATGTTAAGGACTTTCTATCCCTTACTACTGTTGACCTTCCTAAAATGCCTTACTAGGTGAACATAGAAAACATAACCAAAAAATTGAGATATTTCAAACATATCTGAGTATATTTCTTGAAAACGTTGACAAAAAAGAAGAAAAAAAGTATGAGCCAAGAAAATATTGCATCCTTTGTACAATACGTAAACAAAAAAGAAACCCCCTAAGGCCAGAGGATCCTCAGGCTTCATCTTCAATTTCTTACTCAGGCTCCTCATATTTGTCATCCTTTTCATCCTCATCATCGTCCTTAACTCCCACTTTCGGTATGTACCCCTCATTGAAGAAGACCTGAGTCAAAGTTTCATGGGCCTCCTGCATCTGTTGAATTATGCCAGCATAGGATTTTAGGATGAACCATTTGAGGACCATGATGGTTGGTCCCTCTTCATCCATATCACTGGCACTTGTTTTGGAACTTTCTTGTATCTGTTTATTCTTCAGCCTTAAGGAGGATCTCGTAGGGGGTTCCTCAATACTTAGTATCTTTTTTGCCATCCCAAATCTGTTAACAGGTTCCCCAACATGCTTCTTCATAGGAGATATAGATATCGGCTTGTTAGTGCCCGAGCTAGCTCTTACTACTGAACTTCCCCCCTGGTGGTTGGGTGGTATCTCCTTAATGACTGGGGAATCAGGGGTTTGAAGCCGTGGCCAACACCCATTTGTAGATCACCTTGAACAATCCTTGGTGCATTGGCATAGCAGACCCCCTCTTGCTATGACAAGCATTGATAGTATAATTCATTGAGTTCATGAGGAACTATGGGATACTTATCGGGTTGACATCTCGAAAGAAGTTCACGAAAGCATAGTGAAAGCTTAACAGTGTCTTGTTGGGTTCTTCCACCATGATAAATTCCATCACATTCTTCATCACCCCATTCCATGGGGTAGGTAGGTCCATTCTTGTTAGCCCATTCTTAGCTTCCTTAAAAATTTTAGGGTTGTCACGGAATTCCTTCAATTCCACCTCCTAGTGGTGTGTTTTACGATGGATGGACCACCCTCTTACCATTTGCCCTATCACCATAGCAAGCAGGTTCACGTCGATGATGAATTCTCTACCCCAAATCTCCACCTTCCCATATTCCTAAGTGTCCATCACCACCTGGGTGATATCCTCCTCTATCCCAGAGAAAAGGTCAAAGAATTGAGTAAACATTCACTCAGTAAGGATGTCCCAAGCAATAGGTTCCATAATTACCATGCAAGGTTCCACGAATGTCATATTGTTGCTTACACTTCTCCTCCTCATAGATATCTCAAACTCATTTTGTTTTGTGCTCTACAAAAATCCTGTATTATTGCATCTAGGAAGGTGGTAGGATTTGAATGTAATGAAACCTGTCTTGTTTTTCGTGCCAATCGTGGTAGTCCAGTCATCGTTATTCATGAGGATCTTTTGCCAGTTGGCCTTAGTATCCATCTAGTTGGAACTATTTTTCCTCATCCTTGTTTCCCACGTATCAACACATGCCTCAAAAGGAGTGTCGTGCATTGGTAAGGACCAGTCATCTGCTTCCACCTGTGATTTCTTCCCCTTCATGTTATCTGTCAGCCTCCTCAACATTCCAACCCCCTTATTATCATCATGATTTAGATCCTCCTCAAGAGAAGTTATTTACCATATGTTAGCTCCATAATTGTTAGGATCCCATCCTAACCCTTAATGTAGTAACTTCCATGAAGTAATAATTCGTAAATAACGTGGGTAGTACCCATGATTAATATTTTATAATGTTCTAAGTTTTAGCTTATATAGTGCCTATGGAAAATGGCACCTTTTTTATGTAACACATGGTACATAGGTTATGTAAGGTGGACTTGTGCATGTAATTCGAGTGGGACTATGCATGTAATTCGGGTGGCATTATGCATGTAATCCAGGTGGCATTTTGCATGTAAGCCAACCATGGAAGAGAACTCTTTAAATACCCGAGAAGGCACCAATGTATTCATATTTTTGCAAATTAATGAAGTGTTGAAGGAGGTTGCCCCCTTGAAGAGGCCTACGATTCTATCTTATTATGAGATTGTTCCTTTATGCAAATTTTTGTTATAATGTGTATTTTGTTCTAAATATTAATATGATGTTTATGTGAGTTTATTTCCAAGAAATTGTGTGAGAGTGTATTTATTTGAGCTTATTTTATAGTAGGATCCTAACAAGTGGTATCAGAGCTCTTTCTAGGGCCAAGTTCTGCTACAACAGTAATGATTCTTTCCTGTTAGGTATAATCCTCCCAAGTTCTGCTACAACAGTAACGATTCTTTCCTGTTAGGTATAATCCTCTATTATTTTCATGTAATTTTTTTTACTATTATCAAAAAAAAAAAGACAAATACCAGTCAAAAAAAAAATAGTCCTTTTCAGTTGAGTAGGTAGAAACCCTGTGTCAGGTATTTTAAAATAACACGAAGGATTTGTTGTTATTGGCTAATCTAGATATCCCATACAACATCTAGTGAAGTGAGGGGCGATCAGGCTCCAATACCCAGGCCTCAGACAGAACTCGCACATGGACTTGAGCTCCCATGCATCTTCGGGTGTATTGGGAGACCATTCTAGGGTTAACAAAATTTTATCTAGTAGGAAGCTTATCGGCCTTGTATCATCCATAGTCCATGGGACACAACATCCCAGATGATTACCCTCTCCTACTGTCAGAGAGGCAGATAGTGTGCTCAAGGGTATGTGTGGAATCCTCCTTAGGTAGTGGCCTAAAATAATTGTCCGAGCACTATTGTTCGTCACTACGGTATAACAGAGGGCCTATGGATGTTACATACTCCTTTACTTAGCATACCTCGGTTCTGTTAAAACTTTAACCTGCAATAAAATCACAAACCAAAACTCCCTGTTTGTAAACCTACATTCCAACTTCCCAAAAGTGAGCATATGAGAAATGAATCCTCTACCAAAAAAATAACATACATTGGATGAATTCGGGATAGAATATGAGGTTGAAAGTTAAGTTGACAGTCTGGAGAATAACAGTCAAATTTATAGTGGCAATAATAATGAGGTTAGTCAGGTCAGAGACTATAGTTTTCAGTGTCAAAATAGAACTGTCATAACAGTAACCTACACAATATAGAGAATATTTAGACTAGTGAGGTAAGCAATGTCAGAGAGACTGTCCAGGCTGAGCAAAATAGTGAGTGAGTGACCAGAGACCAATTATAGATAGTGCTCCAGTACCCAAATTTTGCACTGTAGCTCAAAATAAAAAACTGTAAACACCGTTAGACTCGGCAAAATAGGAGATAAAAAAAAGTAGTATGGGGTGCCCAAAAGTAGTGTTGTGGGATATAGCTCATTGTGACCACCTCTTCGATCTGATCATTTTGATATATAGCACCCAAACACTTTTTTGGACACTTAAAATAGTAAGTCTTGAAACCCAATTCTAATTTTAGTAACTGGTCACAAAAGGTTCCAAAATGGCCCAG
Source organism: Wollemia nobilis (assembly GCA_028583015.1). Taxonomy (NCBI): domain Eukaryota; kingdom Viridiplantae; phylum Streptophyta; class Pinopsida; order Araucariales; family Araucariaceae; genus Wollemia; species Wollemia nobilis. The sequence goes on along the minus strand of JAQPPZ010000220.1, from coordinate 548,678 downwards.
GGTACCCATGGACATCAAAAAGAGCTAGAACATATGGACTCCTTAACAAAAGCCATTGAGAATTTGAACTTGGCAATTTTATCCATAAGGGAAGAGGTCCAAGGTCTTCGTATAGATCATGAGGCCACTAGCGCTTTCTTAGAAGAAACACTGATAAATGTAGGTAGCAAGTTACATAAGAGACCACTCAAAATAGAACACCAGGCTGAAAACTCTACAAAGAATGACCATGACCCATCCTTTAAAATGCCAAAATTGGACTTCCATCAATTTAATGGGAAGGATGTTGATGGGTGGATATGTAGGGTTGATCAATTCTTTAGACTTCATAATGTTCCCATATATCATCGATTTCAAATGGCTTCCTTCAATTTGGAATCTGAGGCTCTACACGGGTTCCAGTGGTTACGTAATTCCAACCCAAATATCTCTTGGGAGGAATTTGAGTCCCAACTACTGACCCGATTTAGGCCTAGTGAGTATGAGGACTTCATAGGGGCCTTGACCAAACTACAACAAACATCCTCAGTCCATGATTACCAAACTCAATTTGAAAAATTGGCTAATAAGACAAGAGGATTGACAAAAGGGTTCTTCACGAGTTTTTTTATCAGTGGGTTAAAAGGGGATCTCCAAGCTAAAGTAAAGATGTTGAAACCACATTCCATGATGGAAGCTATTAGTTTGGCCTGTCTGGCCAAATCTAAACTCTCAAACCAAAGGCGCCCCCCACGGTTTCCTCAAAATTGACCTTCATTTCCTTTTCAAACCCAAAATTTAGTGGATAGTAAACCTACTACACCCAAGAGACTGACTATAGAGGAGATGGATGCTCGTTGTGCCCAAGGATTATGTTATAATTGTGATGAAAATTTTTTTAAAGGACATTAAGTGTGCAAACAAAATATTGTTCTTGATAGATGTTGAGGAACCTACTAACACTGACCAGAGCGATGAGGATGAGGACCCCCCTAAAACACCTTCTCCACAGGAAGAAGATACATAGGGGTCTGAGGTAGAGATTTCAGTCCATGCTCTTGCAGGCATTACCACTCCACAAACCATGAAATTTGTGGGATTTTTCAATGGCCAATGTCTTACCATCCTTATTGATTCAGGCAACACACACAACTTCATTGATCCTTGAGTTGCTAAGCAGGAAAATTGCTATATCCACACTTGTAATTCATTTGAAGTTATGGTAGCCAATGGGGAAACATTACCTTGTAAAGTAAAATGCCACAATTTCAAGATCAGGATAGGGGACTATGAACTCAAGCAGGACATGTTTACCCTCCAGTTTGGAGGATGTGATATGGTTTTGGGATCTCAATGGTTGAGTACGTTGGGTACTATCAGTTGGAACTTTGCAGAACTCCGGATGCAATTCTCCCAAAATGGACAAACACACTTACTCAAGGGCTCCCCTGCAAGAACACCTCACCTCATTAGTTCCAATCATATGGAGAAAGTGCTAAATAAATCAAAACATGGGGTCATTGCACAACTCTTCTCCATCCAACCAACCACTTCACTCATGGCTAAAATTCCATCAGACCTACAAATAGTTCTACACAAACATGATGCTATCTTTGTAGAACAAACTACACTACCATCACGTCACTCTCACGACCATGCTATCCCATTGCTCTCGGGTAGTGCACCATGAAATATTAGGCCATACAGGTACCCTCATGCCATGAAATTAGAACTAGAAAAATTGGTATAGGAACTACTCAAAGCTGGTGTCATCTAGCCTAGTACTAGCCCCTAATCCTCACCTGTCCTACTTGTTCCCAAGAAATATGGCTCATGGCACCTATGTATTGACTATCGAGAACTCAACAAGACTATGATCAAGGATAAATTTCCTATTCCAGTGGTTGACGAATTACTCGATGAACTACATGGGATGATGTGTTTCAACAAGCTTTATCTCTGCTCTGGGTACCATCAAATACGGCTCAAGGATGAGGACATCCCAAAAACTGCCTTTTGCACTCATGAAGGTCATTATGAATTCTTGGTAATGCCATTTGGTCTCACAAATGCTCCTACATTCTAAAGTATTATGAACATCTTTCGACCCTTTCTACGAAAGTTCATCCTTGTGTTCTTTGATGACATCCTGATTTACAACCGCACATGGGAAGAGCAACTCAATCATGTGGATCAAACTTTATAGCTGTTGGTCACCAATCACATTTTTTCCAAAAGGTCCAAGTGTTCCTTTGGTATGATTGAAGTAGAGTATCTAGGACACATTGTCTCACAGGATGGCGTCAAGGTTGACCCTAAGAATATTCAAGCAGTTCAAGAGTGGCCAAAACCTCATACCCTCAAGGGACTTCGAGGATTTTTAGTGCTTACAGGATATTATCACAAATTTGTCTAAAATTATGGGAAGATAGCTGCCCCCTTCACTTCCATGTTGAAAAAATATTCCTTCACTTGGACAGGGCCTACTGACCAAGCCTTCATTGAACTCAAGCATGCTATGACCACCACTCCTATCTTAGCCATGCCATATTTCTCTAAACCATTTGTCATTGAAAGTGATGCATTTGGTCATGGTATTGGGGCAGTATTGATGCAAAATGACGACCTATGGCTTTTACTAGCAAGGCACTCTCTGATCGTAATATGGGGAAATCCACATATGCTAAGGAAATGTTAGCCATATTGCATGTAGTCACACATTGGCGACCTTACCTCATTGGGCGTCACTTCTCCATCAAAACCAACCATCAAAGTCTCAAATATTTTTTGGAACAAAGAGTTGCCACGCATGACCAAAAAAAGTGGGTGTCTAAACTCATGGGCTATGATTATGATATCACCTACAAAAAGGTAAAGGAGAATATTGTGGTTGATGCTCTTTCTCGCCAAATGGAGATCGTAAGTATGTTGTGTTCCATCTCAGCATCACTTCCCCAATGGATTGATTCCTTGCATCAAGAAGCACGTCAGGATGTAGATTTTCAAGCTTTGATAGCCTCACTTATGGATGATCCATATTATGCACTAGGGCATAATTGGAATGGCCATGATCTGCACTACCATCAACGCCTAGTTCTACCTCATAAGTCCTCACTTCGAGAGCTCCTCATGAAGGAATTGCATGCCACTCCCTCTATAGGCCATTCAGGGTTCCTTAAAACATATGAGTGACTCAAGCACACATTCTTTTGAAAAGGTATGAAACATGACATCTACTCTTTTGTTTTTGCTTGTGACACATGTCAAAGGATGAAAGGTGAAACAATGCACTCTCCGGGAAATCTTTAGCCATTGCCTATCCCGGATCAGGTTTGGACCGACATTTCCATGGAATTTATAGAAGGGCTCCCTAAATCTAGAGGCAAGTCAGTTATTTTTGTGGTAGTGGACCACCTTTCAAAATATGCTCACTTTTGTGCCCTTGCCCATCCTTATACAACATCCATTGTTGCACAAATTTTTCTTGACTCCATATTTTGCCTTCATGGCATGCCCACCTCCATTGTATCTGATCGTGATCCCACCTTCACTAGTCATTTTTTAGTCATTTTTTGCAAGAGTTGTTTAAGTTGTAGGGGACTCAGCTCAAAATTATTTTAGCCTACCATCCACAAACTGATGGTTAAACAGAAGTTGTTAATAAATGCTTGGAAACCTACCTTCGTTGCTTTATCTCAGATCATCCCACTCAATGGGCCAAATGGCTATCCTTGGCTGAATGGTGGTACAATACTTCCTATCATACCGCAACCAAACTCACACCATTTGAAGTAGTCTATGGGTGCCTTCCACCTATGCCTTCTTCTTACATTCTTGGAAGCTCCAAGGTCTAGGACATCAACAACACTCTGAGTCAACACACCGAGGTCCTTCGCCAACTTAAGCAAAATTTGAACATGGCCTAGAATAGGATGCACCAACAAGCTGATCAACATTATTATGAGTGTAGTTTTGATGTAGGTGATATGGTCTTCCTTTGCTTGCAATCGTACAAACAATCATCCCTACAACTTCATAGGTTCCAGAAGCTTACGGTAAAATTCTATGGTTCTTACCAGGTTCTACAAAGGATTGGCCCCACAACTTACAAATTGGCACTCCCACCTACTTCCAAGCTTCATCCTATTTTTCATGTTTTCGCTCTCAAGAAAGTTGTGGGCACATAGGTACAGGTTCAATCCACACTTCTTGAATTGTATGAATAAGGCTCCATATTACTTGGACCTGAGTAGTTGTTGGATCGTCGAACTTGTACTCTTCATAACCATACAATTACAGAGATCCTGGTTCAGTGGCGTGGTCTTCAACCTAAAGATGCTACATGGGAATCTCTCCACCAACTCTAGCAATAGTTTCCTCATTTCAGCTTTGAGGATAAAGCTTCTTCAAGGGGAAGGACATGTTAGGATTCCATCCTAACCCTTAATGTAATAACTTCCATGATGTAATAATTTCTAAATAACGTAGGTAGTACCCATGATTAATATTTTGTAATGTTCTAAGTTTTAGCTTATATAGTGCCTATGACAAATGACACCCTTTTTATGTAACACATGGTAGATAGGTTATGTAAGGTGGCCTTGTACATGTAATTTGAGTGGCATTGTGCATGTAATTTGAGTGGCACTATGCATGTAATTCGGGTTGCATTATGCATGTAATCCAGGTGGCATTTTGCATGTAAGCCAACCATGGAAGGGAACTCTTTAAATACCCGAGAAGGCACCAATGTATTCATATTTTTGCAAATTAATGAAGTGTTGAAGGAGGTTGCCCCATCGAAGAGGCCTGCGATTCTATCTTATTGTGAGATTGTTCCTTTATGCAAATTTTTGTTATAATGTGTATTTTGTTCTAAATATTAATATGATGTTTATGTGAGTTTATTTCCAAGCAATTATGTGAGAGTGTGTTTATTTGATTTTATTTTATAGTAGGATCCTAACAATAATAGACATGCATGCCTTGCACATGGGAAATCCAATCATCAACCTCCACTTGGACCTCGCTTCAGGTTGCCTTATTGATCGAACTTATCAGCCTTCTCTTAATCCACATCTCCTTGTGATTTAAATCCTTTTTTTCTATGGTGTGATTGGAAATATTTGAAATCACCACCATGGGAGTCTAGGCATTATTGACCTCCTCATTATTGCCTGAGATCTGGCCAATGGTCTTTGTCCTTTTGCCACTGGCCCATCTATGGATATTAGTGTTTTGGCTTGGGATGCTTGCCATTCCACTTCTCAAAATATTGTCCTGACGTTTCCCACAGTTAATATTTCCCGATATATTTGTCATCAATGTCCACCGGCTCACCCCCGTATGATTAGGATCTCTTGGCATGGAAGCCTCATGGTGGTATTGGGCCACGTGGGACATGACCACCCTCCCATGGTGGAAAAATTATTATTTTTATTAAATCATTATGAGCAACATAAAGTTTTTATTTAACCCCCAAGAAGGCTTTAATTTTTATAAAGCCAAAGGTTATAAAGTTAATTTATAAAATTTAAATTCTAAATAGAATTTAAATGATTTATAAATTAATTATGCATATTATAAAGGCACCGATGTCCAAGTTTAATACATCATTGATGTGTAATATTTGGAAGGCAAAAGGTATTTAAAACTTTTCCTAAGTTAAAAATCATACCATTTCGAATTACCTCTGATTATCTCATGGTGAAAATTGTGCTAAGGTTCATGCCAAGGAACAACGAAAAGGCTCATGTATATGTTAAGGAGAGAAGTAGAAAAGAGGCTTGTGCACATGTGTTAAGAGGGGAACACATCGAACGACTACATGGAAAGAGGAGAAGGGAGCCAAGGGCTCTAAATATTTTGGAGGAGAATTAAAGTGCCTTCTATGCTTTTTAATTAGAACGTGAGCACTTGGATCACACGACTAGCAAGTCGCAGCCAAAGCACTAGCAAGGGAGAGAGTGCAAGATCGAATCCTGTGAAACATGGAGCGGGAGATATAAAAGGTTTTTATAATTTTTGAGCTAATTGGTAAATTAAGTTGCTAAGGTAGTGGAGAGATAAGGGTTGTTGATAAAAATTAAATTACTCTTTGCTTTGCTAATGTTAGGGAGAGATAAAGGGGTAAAATGGTTAGGGTATTTACCTAAGTGGTAAATGGAAATTTACTAGGGTAATATTGTTTTTACCTTATGGAATTAAAAATTGATTTATTGCATATATTTGGTAAAGTGACTTAATCAATTATTGCAATATTGAGAAGAGTAAGGTGTGATTGGTCAATTATTGTTGATGGATGATTTATTTAAGATGTAGTAATAAGGTGTATGTATGTTTTGATATTTACATTGTATTTTTGAGAGATTTTATCATATTATAACTTCCTTGAGATTGGAAAATAAGTGTTTGTGGTTGTGGAAGATTTTTGAGGTTAGTTCATCATTAAGAAAAAGGTATGGGCACATTCTTCCATAGTTGAGTTGATTGGTTGGTTTTCTAAAAAACAAGTTTGGAGTGAAAAGGACTTAAGTAGGTCTCCTTATTGAGTGTGTTGAGTTAATGCTTCAAGGTTTTATGGAATAAAGAGTTGTTGTTAAAACCTTGTTTTATAAGCATTATTGTTGAAGCCATTGGTTGAGTGAAGAACTTGAACTAGGGTTTGAAAAGAACATGAGTATCATTGTTATGTGAGATTGTTTTATAAGCATTGTTTTTGAAGCCATTGGTTGAGTGAAGAACTTGAAATAGGGTTTAAAAAGAACATGAGTATCATTGTTATGTGAGATTGGTTGATAAGCATTTTTGGAAACTGAAGATACAAAATTTACTACATCGCCTTAAGGGCATTCCATTGCAATGTAAAGCAGTTAAAAAGCATTCAAGAGGGAAAAGCATATAAACTTGTAATCTATCAAATTGAAGCAAAAGGCATATAATAAAATGGTGGATTTATCCTCTTATTCATTCATTATTGGCTTCAAGTGTGAGATTAAAAACATCCCCTCGAGGGCTTTTAACAAATTGATACATTCAACATTACAAAGTTTCAAGGGATCTAGTCCCTTGAAATGGGCCTTAAAGCGATGTAACTATGGTGAAGTATTTGTAAATTTTGCATCCCATGATTGAGAGCTATCCTTCAACCTATTATTTTGGTCTTCTTAGCTCCTTCCTTCTATGTATAACACCTGCACCTACACACAAGGGACTACAATGGGGTTAATAGCACCTATTTCATAGAATGAAGATAGCATAAGAAACATAGTAAAATATGCAAATGCTACAACCAAAAAAGATGATATACATGCATAAAAATTGATCTACACTAAGAATATGTATATTATAAGATTGTATAAATACAAATAAATGGATTTGAAATCAAGTTGTAAGGTGAAACTATGCTAAACTGTTGGTCGCTCTGGGGTGAGCCATGTAGACCTGCAACATTGGGGATCACCAAACCTGCATCAAAACTCATCCAAACTACCTCAAATTTGGACTAGAAGTCCTTATAAAAATTATAAATGGGACTATGGAGGAATTTCTCTAAAATTCCAACCTTTTTTGTGGTCATCCCTATGTGTGCCATGGGCTAACTGTTGGCCATCCCCAGGTGGGGCGATCACAAAAATGCTTGAGTTTTTTCACCTATGGCCTTGGGAATTGGTCCAAAAAAGGGTGAGGTTGTTGAAATATGGGACCAAAAGGTTCTCCAATTTTCCTAGTTGCCCCTAAAATTTCCTTCCAAGCAAAGGAAGTTTCAATTCCAAGGTGAGGTATGTGTTTAGCAAAGGTTTGGGTGAGATTCAATTTGGTAGCACTTCATTGCTCCAAATTGTCAAAGAAGCAAACAATAATCATTGATAAAGTAGAGCTTTAAATAATACAATGATGGCCTATAATAGCCCGGAGGTTACGAAACCATCCGAGGCTGATTTAGGCATTGTTATAACAAATAACAATAAGCCCTAATTAACTATCCTACTAACAATATACTAACAACATTAGTTAGCGGATAATAATAATGTAATAATATATATGCTAACATCCCCCTTATTACATTATTTGGGTAAAAAGAGAACTACTAGCTATACTAACATCCCCCCTGGTTACATAATTTTGCAATACATAGAGAGCTGTGAAACATTTCAAATTTGACATGTGCAAGTGCCTTAGTGAAAATATCTGCTACTTGAGCATCGGTGGGAATATACTGAAGCTAAATTATGTGCCTTGGAACTTTGTCTTGAATGAAGTGACATTGTGTGTCAATGTGCTTGGTTTTATCATGATGCGTTGGGTTCTTAACAAGGTTCAAAACACCCTGGTTGTTGCAGAACAAGTGTATTGGAGATCTTAAAGGAAGGCCTATTCTTGTCAAAATGTGACACAACCATATCACTTCGCACATAGCTTCACATGCGGTACTATACTCTACCTCTATATATGAGATAGCAACCACCTGTTGCTTCTTGTTGTGCCAAGAGATAGTACCAGATCCAAGATGAAATATATATCCTAAAGTTGACTTACGATCATCATATGACCCGACATAGTCAGAGTCTATGTATCCTTGCAAGAAGAATTTTTTATTCCTCTTGTATTCTAGGCCATATTACATTGTGCCACAGATATAGTGAAGAACATGTTTTGCTGCTTTTTAGTGAGTAGTCTTAGGTTCTTGCATGAACCTCGAAAGATAGTTGACAACAAACACAATATCTGGCCTAGTTTTTGTCAGATATATGATACTCCCAATCAGTATTTGATAGAGAGTACCATCTATTTGAGGTGAATCATCATATCATGATATCTAAAGCCCAAATTCCATTGGTGTTGCCATTGGCTTGCAATCAGTCATGCGATATTTTTCTAACAGTGTCTTGGCATATTTTTTCTGAGATACTTTGATGTAGTGCTCCTTCTGGTTCACTTCCAGACCAAGACAATAATGGAGAAGTCTAAGATCTGTCATCTCAAAATATTTACACAAGTCCTTTTTGATAGTAGAGGTCATAGTTTTTGAAATCCTTGTAATGAGAAGATCATCAACATAGAGTACAAGCAACACTGTCTTAGAACCTTGTCTTAGATCCCTCTCATTTTCTTGCCCAATCTGCCTTGTTTTTGGTGGGTTTTTGGCCCATTTTTTGATATTTTTGATGTTTTTAAGTGCAATTTTCTTATGACCATCCTAGGGGGGATGAGGGAAGTATTTATGAATGTCCCATGGTGGGAAGGCCAGCCAAAAGTGTGCTCATCCCACCCAGGAGCGGTCGGCTTCTTTTGGAGCTATAAAAGGCCAAAAAGGGCCATTTTAGCTCATTTGTGCAACTTGCTTGGAGAAGTTGGAGAGGAGAGGAGGTAGGAGAGAGTTTTATGAAGTGGAGCACTACTAAAATATCAACCCACAACATGATCCAACCAACGGATGCATCGGGCGGTGGAGCCAGTGCGAAACGGGTATGGATTACATGCTTCCTCTGCCCTATTTTATTGAATTTTTGCAATTTCTGCTCTAATTTCATGACTACAGCCACACCCATGATTTAAGAAACTTAGGAGTACTGAAATACATAAAATTTAACCTTAGGCATGCTTTATTTGCAAAAAATTAGGGTTAAAAATCAATTTTTTTGTGTTTTTTAGGTTTTTAGGGCATTTTTAAGGGTCAAATTGACCCTATTTTACCCCTATTTGGGGACCGTCCCTATGAGGGATGGTTACTAGTGGCCATACCTTGGTGGGATGGCTACAAAATTAGGGGCCGTCCCTAGGTGGGACGGCCAAAAACTAGGCAAAAAGGCCCTTTTTTATGTGTTTTTTAGTGTTTTTATAGCAAAAATTTGCATTTTTAGGGCCTGTTTGACACCTTGATTTGCATGAGCAGATAGTTAGGAGTCGATATAGGGTACCGAGTCTCTTTCAGGTCACTAGAGACCATTTTACTACTACATACTAGCATTGGCTCGATGCCATCGGTCTGAAGCAAGTTACGCGGTTAGATCCCGTGGTGGGAGACCGCGCCTATCTGACTGCTTTGATAGACCTATGGGACCCTCGCACTAACACTTTCCATTTAGCTATAGGGGAGATGATAGTGACACTAGAGGATGTCTATCGGATACTACGTATTCTGATAGAGGGGCACCAGATAGTATCTTCTTCGATGGAGCGATGGGAGGTCATAGTGCGGAGGTACTTCGACGCGTGTTGGGAGGATGTCCTGACTGATATGATTAGTGGAGGGATTTTAGTGTCTAGATGGTACCAGGAGGGTGCACTTGGCATTAGGCACACTTTTTTGATGACCTTGATCAGCAACATGCTACTACCCAACTCTTCAGGAGCTAGGTTCCCATGGAACCTAATAGAGCTGGTCTTTACTCTAGTTGACTGCACAGAGGAGGAGCCGATAGTGATGGCTTGGGGTCCTACTTTATTGGCATAGTTATACGGTGAGCTATATGAGATCCACTCTCATGGGTAGAAGGGTTTGGGCTATAGATTTCTACTATAGTCTTGGGCTTGGTAGCATATTATAGTGGAGAGACCATGGGGACTACCATGGACCACTCGAGTAGAGCTACCGGATAGGGAGATTGGCTATGGAGAGCTATGGATGAGGTCGCATGAGTCAGGGCATAGCCGATGCTATGCTGGGGAGGTAGAGCACTATGTAGAGGCTTTTGCATGGCTCAGGGTAGTGGATATCGAGTGGAGACCCTACAGGGATTGTCCTACCTGGGATGAGGCTTCGACACATCTATGCCGAGTTCGGTGAGGTAGGTGGTTGATAGGGTGACATGGCATAGAGCGAGAGTACTTCTCTTATGATCATGTGCTATGATAGTTTGGGCTACACTAGGGATTTCCCAGTGAGCCGATGGTCTATCATCATCATGAGGATGAGAGGACTCTAGCATGGCCTATGGTAGAGGAGTTGGGAGATGAGTCAAATTTTGAGGTGGTAGTCTTAGACTCAGATGATGTGGGCACTACAGAGGAGTATGACGCATGGTGGGTCATGTGGTAGTGGTGAGGGGAGGGACCACTAGGAGGGGATGCAGCTATGAGGACAGTGGATGCCTCTAGGGGTGCTCCAGATGAGGAGGGTTTTGGTGAGTCTCTAGATGATGAGGAGGTAGACATAGGTGAGCGAGTTGTGCATCAGCGTGTGTCAGTGGATAGGGTGGAGCTGATAGATGTATAGGATCCAGTTGGCTTTGATGAGGGAGACTTGGGAGATCAGGGTCTATAGGTAGAGTTAGTAGCATGAGATGCTAGGATCATAGAGCTATAGAGTGATTGGGATTTACTATAGGCATAGGTGTAGAGTGCATAGGAGGAGATGGAGAGGTAGGCAGTAGTGATAGCTACATTTTAGGCATAGGTCGGTAGATAGGGCCCTAGCCATGGGGAGTCCAGTAGTGGTGAGCTAGCCAGGATGCAGGAGGAGATAGCACATCTCTAGGGTTTGGTAGTGACCTATCAGACTAGGTGTCGAGAGGAGTGCACCTACATGGATATGATGGAGGATGAGATAGTGCACTGTAAGGGGTGCATACCAGATCGGGCATTAGCTATTGGATCACAACGTAGCTAGGGGAGCAGGATGGGACACTCATCTACTCGGATGAGGGCTCTGAGTACTTCTCAGAGGATGGATGTATCTAGAGGTAGCAGATCAGGGGGAGCAGGTCAGGGAGCTCACGATGGACTCATACTGAGAGTAGAGGAGAGAGTCGAGGTACCGGTCCTACGTGACCATGGTCAATGGACTCTGATGGTTCTTTTTGGTTTTTTGGATTGCGAAGTCGGATGACTCACTTTTATTGTAGCCTATGGGCAGTTTATGGACTATGATGTTGCTTTCGGATTTTACATATATGGACATATATATATGACTTAGCTTTGATCATTATGTCATTTGACTACTTTATGATATGAATGCAATTTTTATATTTGCTATATGATGTTATGATGGATTTCTAACATGGATGCATGTATTTATCCGATGATGTGATTTGATGATATGTAGATGTGGATGTTTCATTTTATATGCTTTTGTAAATTAAAAGGTATGCATAATATAGTCAGTGGCCATCTAAATATTATTGCTAATATTTAACCGGTATCTATCCTAGATCATGAATATCACTTAATAAACAAAAGTTTTAAATGTGTATGATTGAAAGTAATGATTTGATTAGATTTAATTTTTGTATGATGGATTTACAATGACTATTTGACGCATTATATGCTAGCACCATAGACTATACAAAATGTATCTTGATTATTTTCATGTTATTATAACACTTTATTTGATGGACATTGTAATTTTGACAAACATGTGACAACATGATGTAAAATGGAATGGATAATGTAATGTGATATGATTTTATTTGATAGTTTTTAAGAGACTCAAACACTCTAGTTACCTAATCAAAAGTCATATACTAACTATACAAGATATTTTGACAAAGTATGCACCTACTAAGATAACCAAGATAATCAATATCCCTGTGTGTGCATGTGAGTTCATTGCCATGATAACACATAAGATTACCCTAGTGCAAATGGGATTCATTCAGCCCATCGGCACTAGAGATCATTCTGTGAGTCTCATTATCCTGAGTTTCGTACTTAGTTGGATTAGACCACTATATAACCTAGGTTACAACAAGCTAGCTCATCCACATTCAAACATTGGTCTATACCTAAACAAGTTGCTTAAGTGATAGACATATCATCATGCGGGAGGCTACCACCATTGACAAGTAGGCTATCCACCAAACCTGTAATGAGGATCACCTTATGGTTCTCTAATGCTGAGAATTCTAGGGATTCAAGTTTCGGAGTCCCTACCTTTCTTTGACTTTCTCAAGGGAATTGCTCATTTTGATTTGTTGAGCAAGGGATTTTAATAGTGGTGAGAACCACTATTTCTTTTGCTTTTCCTAGTGATAATAATCACTATTTCTTTATGCATATTTTGGAGTGATAATAATCACTATTTTCTTTGGAATATTTCTTTGAGATACTTGCCCAGTAGGGCAATGTATGTTTTCAATACTAGGGGGATAATAATCATTACTGATTTTCTTTCTTTGGGATACTTACCCCAGTGTAGGGTAAGGGATTTTGGGTAAGGAGGAACTTGTCCTTTTGTCAATTCTCAGCATATTTGAACCATTCACATAGGGGGATGAGCAAGATAACCTTTTCTCTTGAAAGTAACCTAGACTACTTCATAGTTTTCATCTTTCCTTGTGCTAGACTTGGATTTATTAATGTGAAAATTGTGTTGGGATTTTGATGTATACCAAGCATTATCTAAGTAGGATTCTACCTTCTAAAAATCATGCTAGCTTTCTACAAAATTTGAGAAGACAACTAGATATGGTTGAGTGACCAAAAACTTTAACTATGTTTTACTAACAATGGCTAAGTGATGGAAAATAGACATATAATGTAAATGGTATATGTAATATAAATAGGTGGTATAACTGTCATATGATAACAATGAATTTTTACTAGATGCCTAATGTATAGACCTGGTGCTAGACATATATGATCAATTTGGAATGATGCATAATGCAATGATGAGTATGCCTAATGCAACTATGATTATAATGCAAGTGATGAGAAATGCAATACAATGCAATATTTTTGTATTTTGATGATTTTCATGATTTTTTTGTAATTTTGATATATATATATATATGTACAAGTTGACCAATGGGCTTAATGAATGCCATTGGAGCTTTTGGGTGACCAAAGGGCTTATAGATGCCTTTGGAGCATTTAGGTTTGACCTAGATAGTTGTAAACTGCCTAGGAGCATTTTAGCTTGACCTAGATGGTCATAGACCACCTAGGGGCATTTTGGGTTGACCTAGATGATCATGTACTATCTAGGAGAATTTTAAGGTGACCAAAGGGCTTATAGATGCCTTTGGAGATTTTTGGATTGACCTAGATGATCGTAGATAGTCTAGGAGCTTTTTATGTGACCTAGATGGTAAAAACCGCTAGGAGCTTTTAGGGTGACCTAGGTGGGTAATGACACTTAGAAAGTGTCTATGACTACCTAGGGGTATTTGGTTGTGACCAAAGGGCTTATGGATGCCTTTGGAGCATTTAAGGTTGACCTAGATGATCGTAGATAGTCTAGGAGCTTTTTTATGTGACCTAGATGGTCAAAAACTGCTAGGAGCCTTTAGGGTGACCTAGGTGGGTAATGACACTTAGAAAGTGTCTATGACTACCTAGGGGTATTTGGTTGTGACAAAAGGGCTTATGGATGCCTTTGGAGAATTTAAGGGTTGACCTAGATGATCGTAGATAGTCTAGGGGCTTTTTTATGTGACCTAGATGGTCAAAAACGCTAGGAGCCTTTAGGGTGACCTAGGTGGGAATGACACTTAGAAAGTGTCTATGACTACCTAGGGGTATTTGGTTGTGACCAAAGGGCTTATGGATGCCTTTGGAGCATTTAAGGTTGACCTAGATGATTAGATAGTCTAGGGGCTTTTTATGTGACCTAGAGGTTAAAAACTAGGAGCCTTTAGGGTGACCTAGGTGAATGACACTTAGAAAGTGTCTAGACTACCTAGGGGTATTTGGTTGTGACCAAAGGGATTATGGATGCCTTTGGAGCATTTAAGGTTGACCTAGATGATCGTAGATAGTCTAGGAGATTTTTATGTGACCTAGATGGTCAAAAACTGCTAGGAGCCTTTAGGGTGACCTAGGCTGGCAATGACACTTAGAAAGTGTCTACGACTACCTAGGGGTATTTGGTTGTGACAAAAGGGCTTATGGATGCCTTTGGAGAATTTAAGGTTGACCTAGATGATCGTAGATAGTCTAGGAGATTTTTTATGTGACCTAGATGGTCAAAAATTGCTAGGAGCCTTTAGGGTGACCTAGGCGGGTAACGACACTTAGAAAGTGTCTACGACTGCCTAGGGGTATTTTATTGGTGCTCTAAGCATGAAATGGTCACAAATGACTTATATTCATGGGTTTAGGCTCTTCATTTCCTTCGATGGATGCTAGGTGATAAGTTCTAGGTCCAATATGATGTGTAATGATGAATGGACCTAGCCAGTTTGCTACAAATTTGTCTCGCAAATTGGAGGGCAAATTTGAGTTTTGTTGGTTTTCCTTTAGAACTAAATCACCTACTTGAAAGTCTCTCTGATGTACTTTCAAGTTGTAAGCTCTCTTAAGATGCTCTTGATAAACACGTAGATGCTCGAGGGCATTCACACGTCGTTCATCAAGCAACGTTAACTGATCTAACCGAGCTTGCCTAGTTGTATCATCATCGATGAATTCTTGCATGGAAATGCGCAGTGATAGAATCTCTAACTCCAGAGGCATGATGGCTTCAGCACCATACACTAGTGAAAATGGAGTTGCCCCAGTGGGCATCCGAATACTAGTGCGATAGGCCCAAAGGGCAAGAGGTAATTGATTATGCCAATATTTATGATTTTCCTGAACGGTTTTCTTCAAGATGGCTACTACTATTTTATTTGATGCCTCTGCTTGCCCATTGGCCTATGGATAATAGGGCATGGAAAAGCTATGCTTTATGTTATACTTTGTTGTTAATGCATGCACATCCTTATTTTTAAAGGGTGTTCCATTATCCGATACTATTTTGGATGGAATACCAAAATGACATATAATGTTATGTAGTATGAACTCCGCAATGCGAGGTCCAGTCGTTGTGGTAAGGGGAATTGCTTCCACCCATTTTGTGAAATATTCGGTTGCCATTATGATAAACGTGTGATGGCCCGATGAGGTAGGTGAGATTTTCCCAATTAAATCAAACCCCCATTGTGCAAATGGCCAGACCGATTGAATCGGTTGTAAGGCCTATGAAGGTACGTGTGTTAAATTTGCATGGTGTTGACACTTCATGCACTTCTTAACATAAGCACAACAATATTGCTCTAAAGTTGGCCAATAATAGCCCATGCAAAGAATGCACTTGGTGATGGCCATGCCACTAAAGTGGCCACCACATGTACCATCGTGTGCTTGGGTGATGGCCCAAGCTGACTCCTGTGAGTCTAAGCAGTGAAGGAGGATACCTTCATAACTCCGATGATACATTATGTCTCCTATTAAGACATATTTTGCCACCTTTTGTTTGAATGCTCGCTTTATGGCATGCGACAATCCAGGTGGAATATTACCTAGTTTAAGATAATATTTAATCTGGATGGCCCAATATTGCTTTGAAGAAGCCTCAATATTATGAATCATGCTATCCTTTTGATGTTTGTCTCGTGCGAATGCTGATTGAGAGTGAACTTGGAGATATAGCATTGTGCTAGTATCAAAAGGATTATGAGGGAACAAAGTCCCCCAGTTAACATTATTCAAATATTGGTGTAGTTGAGAGAACCTTTCATGAGAAGGCTCAATCTGAATCATGTGAACAACTGGTATAGCCTTATGCTCTTCATGCTCAGTCACAGCTTGCGCTAGCATTTTTACTTGGATAGTTGTGATATCATCTGAAGGGTCATGCGGGATTAGCGACCCTAAGGAAGCCATTGTATCCACAAAATGATTAGATGAATGAGGGAGTGCCTCTATATCATACCATTCAAATTTGACCAGGAGTTTGTCCACTAGGGCTTTGTAGGCTTGCAATATGGGACATCGACACTAGAAAATCCCTTTTACCTGATTAACTATGAGCAAGGAATCACCAAAAATGTTTAACTTTGTTATTTTCATGGTGATTGCCATCTGAAGTCCTATGATGAGAGCTTCATACTCGGCATTGTTGTTGGTACAAGGAAAATCGAGTTTAAATGAAAGAGGTATGGGAGCCCCTTGCAGTGTGAAAAACATGATACCTGCACCACCACCTCGCTCACACTTGGAACCATCGAAGAATAGAGTTATGTCCACCTGTGACTCAGGCTCTGTAGAATCAGGTGATTCTAAAATTTGAAATACTCCATCATCGAGAAGTTCTATATTTAGAGGTTGATCATCCTATAGAGGAGCCTCTGCTAGTTGATCGGCTATGACCTATCCTTTGATAGATTTCTGTCCAATGAACTCTAGGTCAAATTCCATCAACAACATTATCCACTTCGTCGTGCGACTATTATGATATGTTCTGCTCATCATGTAGCGCAATGGATTTTCTTTAGATACAACATATGTGGTGTGATTTAACATATAATGGCATAGATTTTTGGTGGCAAAGACCACTGCTAAGCATAGCTTCTCAACATATGTGTATCTAACTTCATAGCTGACCAGTGTGCGGCTGATGTAATAGGTAGCCTGTTCTTTGTGAAATTCATTCTTTTGGGACAACATGGTGCCCAAAGCTAACTCAGTAGCTGAGATATATAAATAGAATGACACTCCTGGTCATGGTGGAGCCAATACAGGTGGTGAAGCCAAGTATTGTTTTATCTCATCAAAGGTATTTTGACATTCTTCATCCCAATGAAATGAGACCCCCTTGTGTAGCAACTTATTCATGGGTCGACACTTATCTGATAACTATGCTATGAAGCATTTTATGGATGTGACCTTTCCTTGCAAACTACGTAGTTGCTTAATGGTTGTTGGGGGAGGCATTTCTAATATTACCTTGACCTTGTTGGGATCTACCTCTATGCCTCTCTTGGAGACTATGAATCCCAAAAGTTTACCAGATGTGACACCGAAGACACACTTTTTGGGATTAAGTCTAACATTGTGCTCTATGAGGCGATCTAGGATCTTACATAGTACATCGAGATGTTCATGGCATAATAAATATTTTGCCAATAAATCATCCATGTAATCTTCCAAAATCTTGTGCATGTAGTCATGGAAGATATATGTCATGGCTCGTTGGTAGGTAGCACCAATGTTCTTAAGGCCAAAAGGCATGACCTTGTAATAGAATGTCCCCCAAGGCATTGTGAACACCATTTTGATTTGGTCTTCTAGATTAATATGAATCTGATTATATCCAGAAAATCCATCCATTAGGGATAGCATTTCATGTCCTGCTATTGCATCTACCAACGCATCGATGTTAGGTAAGGGAAATTCATCCTTAGGACTCACTTTGTTAAGATCTCGAAAGTCGATGCAAATGTGAATCCTCCCATCAAGATTTTTTATGGGAACCATGTTTGAAACCCATGGCGGATAATCTACTGAGATGATGATATCAATGTCCAACAACTTTTGTAATTCATATTTCACCATTAAGGCTATTGTTGGGTGCATTTTTCTTAACTTTTGCTTAACAGGTTTGATCTTGGGGTCTAATGTAAGATTATGCATGACTATATTTGGGTCTAGTCCTGGCATATCTTTATATGACCAAGCAAAAGCTTTAATCCTTGCTTTCAATGCAGTTGTGAAATCATCTTGTTCACTTAGGGAGAGGCCTTCCCCTAATTTAATGGTATGGGGATTATCGGGATCTGTACCGATATCCTTGTCAATTGTTGGCTCAATCGACATGTGAGACCCATCCTCCAACTGATGTGGGGTGGGAATTAAGTGAATGTCATCAGCTAGGTTTGCTTCTTCCATAGGAAATTCAGGGTCAACCTCAGCTTGAAAAACATCTTGAGTAGTTCTTGAAGAAAAGTTAAATGGTTGTAACATTTCCTCACAAGGCCAATACTCTGAGGGTGATGGAGAAGAATCTCCTCGATCAAATTCAATTGCCTCTAAATCAAGATGCAATTGCTTGGATGGGTTATTCGGATTCACCAATGGTGTCATTAAATCTATGGAAATCATGTTGATGGATACATGATCTCCTGCTCTAGGGCGAGTGGGTCTAGAGACCTGATGTTGTCTCATAACTCATGGGTGTGGCTCGGGTGGAAATGGAATAACTGGTGGTGGCCTATGCGGAAGAGGGTGAGCCTGCTCTTCATGAGGCAACAACTGGTGTCAGATGGGTTCTTGGATAGGGAATAACATATGAAGAAAATATTCATCCTCATCATCCAAAGGGAACATGCACTCGTATTCATCATCTGAGCTATGGTAGTTAATGGGTGTGATGCCATAATCATCTTCATCATCACTCATCCATTCATGAGGAGGACCTTGGTCTTGTTCCTCACTGTCAGATTGCAAGGTGTGTGAGCTCTCCCCCACTTCATGGGGTTGGGTGACATCATTGGAAAGACCTTGATCTATCATGTCTATGGGGAAATGATCTCCCAAGGAATGAACATGATTCAGATTAGTATATGGATCATGGGTGAGCTTAGCCTGATGACTTAGGCATAGGTGTTCAAGACTCTCGGTGAGGACATCCAATGGTATCGGTTTATTGTTTCCCAACCTAGATCTATCATACAAAAGTTGATATTGGGGTTGACATGGAACATGGTTACCCTGCTCATACAGGCCAAGACCAAACCCATGCCAATTATAGTAGTCTAGGTATTTCAATGCATAGTCTAGATTTGACAAATAATTTACATCCTCATAAAAGGGTTCATCATCATCTTCTTTCTGAGGAATGGGTAGAGCTCCATACTCTATACCTCCATATATGAAATTCATTTTATTAGGAGGTATACCAAGAGGTACAATGCTACCTATGGGAATATGAGGTCTTCCCATGTCTTGCACTATCTCCAGTGATGGAACTATCATGATATTTCTCACCAAGTATTCTCCTATCCCTGTGCTAGACATCTAGACTGTGACCTAGGATGGCAAAGCTGGATGATATGGAATGGAGGTTTGAGGTGATTCAATGTTCACCTCTGGAGGTAATTCCTCATTAATGACACAAGGAACCTCCTCCATGGATATGGTAGAAACTAATGGTGGGCTCTCATCAATAGGCCTCTTCGACGTGTTCCTCGATGGAGGGTTTGATGATGTCGAAGCTTTCTCTGAAGGTGGCGATGATGAGGATGGAGTAGATGATGATGAAGGTGGTGGAATGGGTAGACTCTGATCAGGTGTATTTAATCGGAAGTCTATATGAGTCAAAGGTAATGTCGACTCTGGCATCTACTGCAACATGTTGTAGTATTTGAAGGGCTCTAGATCGGTAGATACTACATGTACTTGCCCTTCATGAGTGTATTTAAGACATTGATGCATGATGGAGGGGACACACTTCATATCTCGTATCCAAGGTCTTCCAAGAAAAATGTTGTAGGCCATCTCACCCTCTAGCACATGGCACAATGTCGGTATAATATTTTGTCCCACCTGAATGGGTAAAACTATGGTACCGATAGTAGAGCATATTGTGTCATTGAAAGCACGAAGAGTGTAAGTTGATGCCACAACATGAGATGCTAGAAATTTAAGATGCTTTAGTGCTTTAGTTGTTATGATGTTACTTGAGGACCCAGTGTCTATAAGCACTCTCTTGTATGGTATCTCATTTATACATGCAATGATGTGTAAAGGAGGATCTACCACATCGCTAGCTATTTCTTTTAGCTCATGCTCATGAAATTGTATGATTGGTTCTTTGCACTATTGCACATGTCCCACAAAATCTATGAAGGAGTTGGACTCCTACGGTTGCAACTCTATGGATTTTAAAATATCCATCAAGGCATCCCGATGTGGAGGTGATTGTTGGATCAACTCATAGATGGACAATCATGTTGATGTGGTCCTCAAGCTTTGTGCAAGCTTGCTCTTAATTGTCATTATTGGCCTAGAAGGAAGGCCTTGTACTATAGGTGGTGTAGTTTGTGATGTAGTTGGAACATCATTTGAAGCCATAGGCTGTGCGACTTGACTTGGATATCTCTTGTTCCTGGTCACAATACTCACCATCCCAACATACCCTTGAACAGGGTGTTTTTGGTTCACCTCATTCATTGGTTTAGTAGGCATTGCCTGTACCTCATGAGTTGGTAAAGGGTCTTTGAAAATACCCATTTTTTGATTGGTAGGAGCTATTGGAGCATCTACTGTAAGCTCATTCCTCTCAATCATGTCTTGTACTACATGTTTAAAACCATAGCATGATTGTAAATCATGGCCACCTTGTCGATGAAACTTACAATATTGATCCTCTCGGCATCCCATAAGCTTGGGTTTACCTATTTTTGGATCGTTGGGTTTGATATCTGGTAAATTAACCATATTTGTAGCCCATAATCGATCAAAAAGAGAATCCATGGATTCAGTGATGGGAGTAAATTGTCACTGAGGGCGATGCTATTTTTGTCCCTGGTTCACTGTACCATTATTGTTATAATTCATAGGAGGAGGTTGAGCCTGATAGTTCACCTTTTGGGGAGGCATAACTTGAGGAGGCGTAGGAACATTTATGGCCACTTGATTGACCATAGCTGGCTTTGTAGGTGTCGAGCTATTCTTAGGATTCTTTGTCCACTCCTTCTTGCGAGGTTTTGTTATTTCTCCCTCTTGGATTTTGATTTCTTCTATGTTTCTAGCCTATGCTAGAGCTTCTTCCAAGGTAGGGTATTGTTGTAATTGCAATGTCAAAGAGATGGGTTTCAAGCAACTCTTTGAGAACAAACGAGTTAATTCAGTCACTGGAAATAGATAGGGTAGCTTAGCCAAAAGCGTTCACCACCTATTTCCATAGTCAGTGATCATCTCATCCTCGGTTTGTTTCATTCTTGTGAGGTCGGTTAATGTCACCTTTATTTTGGTGTTAAAGGTGAAATATTCCAAAAATGCATCAACAAATTGTTCAAATGTGTAGATGCTATGTTTTGGAAGTTGGTTGAACCACTCAATGGCAGGACCAGTGAGGGTACTCAAGAAAGTTCTTAGGAGCAATGCATCATTGTCCTGTATGTTGAAGCACAGATTTAGAAATCTAGTAACGTGCTCTTGAGCATCTTCTTCACCCTTGAATCTATCAAATTTGGGCATTTTGAAATGCTCAGGATAGACCGAGGAAGGAATGGATGGGTGTAATGGTTGGTTCTTTAGCTGATGCAAAGTAGGCTTTTGAAGCCCATTGCCAGTTGTCCTACCTTCTACAGTTTCTAAGCATGCAAGCAAAGCTTGATACGCATCCAAGGATTTAATCTCCTCTTCCTTATTTTGAACTCGTAGAGGTGGATGAGGAATATTAAGCCTAGGTTGGGGTGGTTGATTGACATCAGCCATGCCTCCATAAGGTGCTTCTACATAATCCTCATCTTGTTCCAAATCATCGTAAGCCCCATAAGGTGTTTCAGGTATGGGCCTACAAGGAGGAACTAACGCCTATTGAAGGTGATCTATGTTTGGCCTATCATATGCATTCTGTTCAGGCCTACGAGGTCTAGGAGGCAACATAGGATTAGGTCTAGGAGACCTATCTTGTTGGAAATTTGGTTGCCTCGGGTGAGCCTCTTGTCTACGCGTACTTGGAGTGACAGCTCCATGATGCAAAGTTTCTTGAATTTGTCATTCAAGATTTTCTTTCTCTATTTGCTGTCATTGCTCTAAGAGATCTAAGCGATGTTTATCCGACCTAAGTCGATTAAACTCAGCTTGGTGGTCAACATATCTCTGGACCAAATTATTAATTTGATCAATTGTATTAGGTCTACGTAACTTAGCATGATTGCCTTGTTGTCTATCCTATTCAGGAGGCTCTATGAGATCAATTACATGCTTCCCTCGATCGAGGGTAGTCGCATTGACTTGAGGTTCTCTCCTAAACAAATATTTTTGAAAGACTATTGGTGTAGAGGCACAACGTGCTTTCATTGACATATTTTCATGAGGATAATCTGGATGTTCCTCAGGTCTTCCCTCATAAACAAGGTAAGGTAAGGTGGAATAAGGTCACCTAATTTGATGAGTATCATACTCATTGTGATTTTGATACCTTGGAGTAGGGTGACTTGAAATCTTGAGATGATCATTCAACCCTACTCGAGGTGTGAGCTCTTGCTCCTGTATATGATTAGGAGTAGAGGATCGAGCAGGCATGTGAATGCATGGTATTGCTCTATGTGGAGGCACCTCATTGCATGGTGACTCTTCTCGAAAGAAGGTGTTTGTAGCATATGAATTAGGGAGATACTTTCCCAAACTAGGACTATGACCTACAGGAGTACCCTACGAAGGGGTCCCCTATAAGCTAGATCCTCTAGTTGACTCTCTAGGAGTAACCATCCACTCATCATTCGGTCTATGACTGGGAAGAGTAGCTAATTTCTAGGGAGGAATGATCCTATCCCTAGGCTCAACATGAGGACGTTCTATATCCTCTTCTCTATTGCCCATAGCTTCTGCCCCTGAATGGGCTTGGCTATGGGTACGTACCATAGCTATATACTCTAACTACTATGTGTTTATCTTCTTTACAATTTATATGAATTTGAAACAAACAAACAATAGAGACACACAAGCATAAAAGTGATTATCTCATTTTAAATTTTTTATATGTGAATCCTAAACTATTTGTTGTGTTTCAATATGTGTTGCTTTGTAAAGAAAATACTTTTCTCATGTTTGATATTTTGTTGAATGATATTCTCAAATTTTAAGTGGTTTTCACCTATATACTCATAGCTCGACAATCGGGAGTGAAATTTTCACGTGAACCAACCAAAGTATGGAGATGAAATCCATACCCGATCAGGGAGCATAGGTCCTACCGATCCTCACCTAGCACCCTATGCATAGTGATACACCCCTTCGAAGAGGAATGCATGCTATTTTGCATGGTTAGGATAGATCTTGGAGTCGGTATTGGCCAATAGAACAAGGTTCATAGGATTTGAGTCAATGGATGGAGATGAAACCCACCATCATTGAACTCTATCAGTGGTTGGGAATGAAGTCCAACTCACCAATGTTTAAGTGGATCATGGTGTGTGTGTGTTCCTTTTAAAATATTTGAAAGAAAACAATAAAGCACTCAATGATTTTTGACTAAATGCATGAAAGTGCATTTTTCTTTCAGAAATATTAGTAGCATAAAAAGGAAAGCACAAAACTTAAAAGCCTATATGAACTTAACCTTTTTGGCAAGTTTCCATCAAGCAAACTAGACAAAAAGTAGCAACTTCTACTGTATTTTCCTTTTGTTTTTCTCTGAGCTAATTAATGCATGATTTTGGAAAGAATAATCTAACCTTTCTATGCATAGAATAAGCAAGAAAATTGAAATTTATCAAATTTTGATAGTAAAATTTCAAATTGATAGTGCAAGAGGGTGTAAAAATGAACCTGAAACTTGTTGTTTCTGCAAATTTTTGTAGAAACCCTCTGGTTTTATGGCCATCCTAGGTAGGGATGGTCATATATTGGGGGTCCACCCAGTTCCATGGAGCTGGCCATCTCACCCAGTGCCATGGAGCAGCAGAGAGGTCATTTCTGCTCAGAGCGGTCTGTACCTACAATAGAGAAAACCAAAAAAGAGGTTCAAATTAGCATCATCCAGAGGGGGAGACTTAAAAATATTGGATACCATGATCACCACTGAAGATACAAAATTTACTACATCGCCTTAAGGGCATTTCATTGCAATGTAAAGCAAGTTAAAAGCATTCAAGAGGGAAAAGCATATAAACTTGTAATCTATGAAAATGAAGCAAAGTGTATAATAAAATGGTGGATTTATCCTCTTATTCATTCATTAGTGGCTTCAAATGTGAGATTACAACATCCCCTTGAGGGCCTTTTACAAATTGATACATTCAACATTACAAAGTTTCAAGGGATCTAGTCCCTTGAAAGGGGCCTCAAAGCGGTGTAAACTATGGTTGGTCTTTGTAAATCTCGCATCCCATGATTGAGAGCTATCCTTCAACCTATTCTTCTAGTCTTCTTAGCTCCTTCCTTCTATGTAGAACACCTACACCTACACACAAGGGACTACAATGGGGTTAATAGCACCTATTTCATAGAATGAAGATAGCGTAAGAAACATAGTAAAAGATGCAAATGCTACAACCAAACGAGATGATCTACATGCATAAAAATTGATCTACACTAAGCATATGTATATTATAATATTGTATAAATACAAATAAATGGATTTGAAAGCAATTTGTAAGGTGAAACTATGCTAAACTATTGGCCACTCCGGGGTGAGCCATGTAGACCTGCAACATTGGGGATCACCAAACCTGCATCAAAACTCCTCCAAACTACCTCAAATTTGGACCAGAGGTCCTTCTAAACATTCTAAAGGGGACTATGGAGGAATTTATCTAAAATTCCAACCTATTTTGTGGCCATCCCTAGGTGTGCCATGGGCTGACTACTGGTCATCCCCAGGTGGGGCGGTCACAAAATTGCTTGAGTTTTGTCACCTATGGCCTTGGGAATTGGTCCAAAATAGGGTGAGGGTGTTGTCGATAGATGGGGCCAAAATGTTCTCCAATTTGGCCAGTTTTGGTTCAACGGATCGAGCCTAGTTGCCCCTAAAATCGCCTTCCAAGCAAAGGAAGTTTCAAGGCCAAGGTGAGGTATGTGTTTAGCAAAGGTTTGGGCAAGATTCAATTTGGCAGCACTTCGTTGCTCCAAATGCTATTCTCCTCCTCTTTTTGAATGAGGTTTTAGGCCTCCTTTTATAGCCCAAAAGGGCATCTAGGGCCAAATGGCATCTTTGCCATGCGAGGCAAGTGATGCCACTTGTCCTAATCGCGTCATTGATTGAGGAGGGGAAGGTTACCCCTTTGGGGCTCCCAATCTACCTATAGTCCATTAGCAGGTCCCCAATCAATCTGGGGTGATTGGACAGTGCACTAATGGTAGTCTTGGATTGCCATTTAGCGCATCCTTTGACTTTTTCAAGGGTCCAGTTAGGGGTCATCCCACCCAGGGATGGTTGCTGATGGCCATCCCTGGGTGGGACGGTCACCAACTATGACCGTCCCTGGGTGGGACGGTCACCAGTAGGGGCCCCAAAACTGCCCTAGACTGCTAGGAACCCTCCAAACTGAGTTTTGGAGGGTTTTGGAAGCCTTTTTCTAGCCTAGAGGGGTGCCTAATAGGGCCATATGTTGTCGATAAGAGGGCATATGTAATGCACTGATAGTCTTATCCGATTTACGTGATTTAGGTGTCTAAAGAAACATTTTGAGTGAAGGTTCATATGCTTGGACTAGGGTTTGTAAGCAAGGATTGTTTCATTGAGTGATTATTTGAGTAGAGTTGGTTGATCTTAGTCAAGTGGATGTCTGAAGTGATTGTTCAAGTTATATAAAACAAACTATTCTATATTCTGAATTGATTTGAGGAAGTGATTGAACATTGAGATGATTGTGAAGCATATTGAGTCTCTAAAAATTCTTTGTATGTTTCTAAAAGAGTGATTGAAAGTGATTGAGCATTAAGGTGATTGTGAAGCTTAAGTCTCTAACAATTTTGTGTATGTTTATGAAAGAATGATTGAAAGTGATTGATAATTAAGGTGAATGTGAAGCATATTTAGTCTCTAACAATTCTTTGTATGTTTCTAAGAGAGTGATTGAAAGTAATTGAGCATTGTGATGAGTATAGAGCATATTGAGTCTCTAACAATTCTCTTTATGTTTCTATGATATTGGACAAGTTCTAGTTGGGAATTGTTGAGAAGATTTGAGGCAAGTATTTGAGAAGACTTGTGGACGGATTTGGGTAAGCTTTTGTGGAAGCTTACAATACAGATTGAGAACATATTTGGATAAGTTTTTGTAAGAACTTATTGAGTATATTGGAAAAGTTCTAGAGAGGACTTGAGGACATATTGGTGTGAGCTTTTGTGGAAGCTTACAAGGCATATTTGAGACAAGTATTTGAGAAGACTTGAGAGCAAATTTGATTGATTGATTTGTTCAAACCTTGAGTTAAGGTTTGGGGTAGATCTAGCAGAGTGTATTTGAGATTGAGTCAAGCTTTGAGTTAATGCTTGAAGACAAATATTGAGGATAAATATATGCTAGACCGTAGGACTATGTTTAGTATAGATTTAAGGATATATTTTGGTGCAAATTTGAGGATATGTTTGTGCTAGACCAGAGACAAATACTGAGGACAGATTTATGCTAGACCAAAGTACCGTGTTTAGTATAGATTTGAGATAGATATTTGGAGGTGACAGAGTTGAGGACAGAGATCTCTAGCCAGATCAGGGAAGATAGGTGTCTTCTATGGATAGAGTTCCATTTGCTAAGGGCAATGGAGGTAGAGGTCTTCTAGAGGATCACTAGCCAAAGCAGAGTTAGGAGATTGGTGTCTCCTATGGATAGAGATCCAAAAATATTTTGCTAGGGGATTGGTGTATCCTTTGGATAGAGATCCATAAAAATTGTAATAGGGAAAGGATTCCCAAGAGATTGATTGAGAAATTTTTTAGTAAAATATTTTCTCCATGGAGTAGCCCACATTAGGTGAACCACGTAAATTTGGTGTCTCTATTGTGTGTGATGATTTGTACATTGATTTTGTTATTGCTATTGATATTTCTATTTATTATATTGGATAATACTATTTGGTAAAGAAAAGTAAAAAGTGGTCTTATACTATTCACCCTCCCTCTCAGTATAAGCTTATGTTCTTCAATTGGTATTAGAGCAAAAATAGGAATAGGAACAGAGAGAAAAGTAAAAAGTGGTCTTATACTGTTCACCCTCCCTCTCAGTACAAGAATATGAATAGGAACAAAAATAGGAATATGGATGTGGACATGAATAGGAACAAGAACAGGAACATGGACATGAAAAGAAAAATTCAAAGGAATCAGAAGAATCAGATGAGAAGAAAAGAGGATAAAGGTAAAGACAAGAATTAACCACCTCAAGAGGAGGTGGTGGAGGGGCTAAGCTAAGAAAATCATTCTTAGCCCCGAGCCCCAAAGGTGACCCTTTAGCATTGATGTCAATGGGGGAGATATTTGAGTAAGGGGGAGAGATTTGGTATTTGAGTAAAGAGGAGAGATTTGAAGAGAGCATTGAGCCAGGGAGAGCAATGTCCCAGGGGGAGAAAAATAAAGTTTTTAGTAAAAATAATTTGGGTTACCATCAATGACAAAGGAGGAGGACATTTTGAGTCAAAGTTTTCATTGATGTCAAGGAACGAAGTTGTCATTGATGTCAAGGAATAAGCTACAGTTGATGTCAAAAGGTCAAAAGGAATAATGCGAGAGGTTGATTGAAAATATGTCATAATATTATTTTTATATTATGTGAGGCAAGATAAAGGGTTTTTATTAAAACCATGGTGGAAAAATGATTTTTTATTAAATCATTATGAGAAACAAAAAGTTTTTATTTAACCCCCAAGGAGGCTTTAATTTTTATAAAGCCAAAGGTTACAAAGTTAATTTATAAAATTTAAATTCTAAATAGAATTTAAATGATTTATAAATTAATTATGCATATTATAAAGGCGTCGACGTCCAAGTTTAATACACCACCGACGTGCAATATTTGGAAGGCAAAAGGTATTTAAACCTTTGCCTAAGTTCAAAACCATAGCATTCGAATTACCTCCGATTATCTCGCGGTGAAAATTGTGCTAAGGTATGTGCCAAGGAATAGTGAAAAGGCTCGTGTATATGTTAAGGAGAGAAGCAACAAAGAGGCTTGTGCGCATGCGTTAAGAGGGGAGCGCATCGAATGGCTATGTGGCAAGAGGAGAAGGGAGCCAAGGGCTCTAAAGGTTTCTAAGGAGAATTAAAGTGCCTTCTGCACTTTTTAGTGGGCACGTGAGCGCTTGGCTCACATGGCTAGCAAGCCACGACCAAGGCACTAGCAAGGGAGAGAGTGCAAGATCGAATCCCGTGAAATGTGGAGCGGGAGATATAAAAGGTTTTTATATTTTTTATTTAATTTTTAAATTAAGTTGCTAAGGTTGTGGAGAGATAAGGGTTGTTAATAGAAATAAAAATTATTCTTTGCTTTGCTAAGGTTAGGGAGAGATAAGGGGTAAATTGGTTATGGTATTTACCTAAGTGGTAAATGGAAATTTACTAGGGTAATATTGTTTTTACCTTAGGGAATTAAAAATTGATTTATTGCATATATTTGGTAAAGTGACTTAATCAATTATTGCAATATTGAGAAGAGTAAGGTGTGTTTGGTCAATTATTGTTGATGGATGATTTCTTTAAGATGGAGTAATAAGGTGTATGTATGTTTTGATATTTACATTGTATTTTTGAGAGAGTTTATCATCTTATAACTTCCTTGAGCTTGGCAAAGAAGTGTTTGTGGTTGTGGCAGATTTTTGAGGTTCCTTCATCATCAAGAAAAAGGTATGGGCACATTCTTCCATAGTTGAGTTGATTGGTTGGTTTTCCGGAAAACAAGTTTGGAGTGAAAAGGACTTAAGTAGGTCTCCTTATTGAGTGTGTTGAGTTAATGCTTCAAGGTTTTTTGGAATAAAGAGTTGTTGTTAAAACCTTGTTTTATAAGCATTGTTGTTGAAGCCATTGGTTGAGTGAAGAACTTGAACTAGGGTTTGAAAAGAACATGAGTATCATTGTTATGTGAATTGTTTTATAAGCATTATTGTTGAAGCCATTGGTTGAGTGAAGAACTTGAACTAGGGTTTGAAAAGAACATGAGTATCATTGTTATGTGAGATTGGTTGATAAGCATTGTTGGAAACATTTTGAGTGAAGGTTCATATGCTTGGACTAGGGTTTGTAAGCAAGGATTGTTTCATTGAGTGATTGGTTGAGTAGAGTTGGTTGAGCCTAGTCAAGTGGATGTGTGAAGTGATTGTTCAAGTTCTATAAAACAAACTATTCTATATTCTGAATTGATTTGAGGAAGTGATTGAACATTGAGGTGATTGTGAAGCATATTGAGTCTCTAACAATTCTGTATGTTTTGAAAGAGTGTGAGCATTGAGGTGATTTTGAAGCATATTGAGTCTATTTGTTTGAAAGAGTGATTGAAAGTGATTGAGCATTGAGGTGAATGTGAAGCATATTGAGTCTCTAAAAATTCTCTGTATGTTTCTAAAAGAGTGATTGAAAGTAATTGAGCATTGTGATGAGTATAGAGCATATTGAGTCTCTAACAATTCTCTTTATGTTTCTATGAGATTGGACAAGTTCTAGTGTGGACTTGTTGAGCAGATTTGAGGTAAGTCTTTGAGAAGACTTGTGGATAGATTTGGGTAAGCTTTTGTGGAAGCTTACAATACAGATTGAGAGCATATTTGGATAAGTTCTTGTGAGAACTTATTGAGCAGATTGGACAAGTTCTAGAGAGGACTTGAGGATAGATTAGTGTGAGCTTTTATGGAAGCTTACAAGGTAGATTTGAGATAAGTCTTTGAGAATACTTGAGAGTAGAGTTGATTGATTGATTTGTTCAAACCTTGAGTTAAGGTTTGGGGTAGATCTAGCAAAGTTGATTTGAGATTGAGTCAAGCTTTGAGTTAAGGCTTGAAGAAAAATATTGAGGATAGATTTGTGCTAGACCGAAGGACTATGTTTAGTACAGATTCGAGGATAGATTTTGGTGTAGATTTGAGGATAGGTTTGTGCTAGACCAGAGATAGAGATTGAGGATAATATTTGTGCTAGACCGAAGGACTATGTTTAGTATAGATTTGAGATAGATCTTTGGAGGTGATAGAGTTGAGGACAAAGATCTCCAGAAAATGCAGGGAAGATAGGTGTCTTCTATGGATAGAGTTCCATTTGCTAAGGGCAGTGGAGGTAGAGGTCTTCTAGAGGATCACTAGCTAGAGCAGAGTTAGGAGATTGGTGTCTCCTATGGATAGAGATCCATAAACTTTGATTAGGGGATTGGTGTCTCCTTTGGATAGAGGTCCATAAACATTGTAATAGGGAAAGGATTCCCAAGAGATTGATTGAGAAAGTTTTAGTAAAATATTTTCTTCGTGGAGTAGCCCACATTGGGTGAACCATGTAAATTTGGTGTCTCTATTGTGTGTGATGATTTATGCATTGCTTTGGTTATTGCTATTGATATTGCCATTGATTATATTGGATAATACTATTTGGGAAAGAAAAGTAAAAAGTGGTCTTATACTGTTCACCCCCCTCTCAGTATAAGCTTGTGTTCTTCAATTGGTATCAGAGTTGGTTCCTTCGAAAAAGGTTTAACAACTTGAAGGAAGATCTTACAAGAACACAAATGGCAAAGAAAGGCAAAGGCAGAACCATGAGACACAAGAAGAAAAGAACACACATGGTCATGAAAGAAAAGGAAGATGAATTTGATATTGTTGTTTTGGGAGGAAGAATGGAAATAGATTCAAGAGATGAATCAAGCAGTGGAGAGTTAACCAGATTGATAAAGTTTTATACCAGATGTAGGAAGATAGGTCACCTTGCAGTTCATTATTCACAAGAAGGTGAAGAATATTTTGTTTGTGGACAACTCGGTCATGATGCAGGTTATTGCAATGGTTTTAGTAGTGGTGAAGATGAATATGGTTCAGAAAAGGATAACAAGGACAACCAAAACAGGTATGAAGAAGAAACTCTACTTTGGATAATAGAAGAAATTGAAGACCAAAGGAAAGAGAAAAATTTAGAAAGAGAAAAGGAGGAAGTCACTCTTAAGGAACTTGTTGAGTTAAAAAGGGAGAACTTAGAATTAAAGGCTCAAATACAAGAGGATGATAAATGTAAGACAAAGCTTCTACAAGATCTCTCTAACTTGAAAGTTAAGGTTGAAAAGGTAAGGAAAGCTGAAAAAGATATGGTAGAACAATCAAAGGTAAAAGAGCAAGAATGTAAAAGACTTAGTGTTGATCTCGAAGAATTAAAAAGGGAGAACTCAGGATTAAGGGTTCAAGCTCAAGAAGATGAGAAAGCAAAAGCAAATTTTCTACAAGAACTCACCAACTTCAAAATCAAGGTTGAAGAGGCAAGAAAAATTGAAGAAGGTATGGCCAAAAAATTAAAGACAAAAGATCTAGAGTGTGAAAGATTAGAACATGAGATAGTTTCACTAAGGTTGGAAGTAAAAATCTCCAAGGACAAGCTACATAAGGTTGAGAAAAATTCAAAGACTTTGGATAGGATTATCAATGCACAAAGATCATCAATCACCAAAATAGGACTTAGTTTTGAAGAAGAACAAGGGAAACAAGAAGCAAAAAAAGGAGAGTCAAGCTCAAGAACCAAAAAGAAGAAGCATCAAAATAAGTAAGTAAAAGAGAGAGTGAGACTTCTAAGGATAAGTTGGAAAATAGAAAGTTCAACAAGGAAAGGAACAATACACAAGTAAGGAACAGATGGAACTGGAAACAGGATAGGGTAGAAGAGACTAAGAGACCAATGGGGTCTAGGCAAGGAAATTTCAATGGATGATGTTTCTCATGTCACAGATTTGGGCACATGGCTTCACAGTGTAGGACACATGAAAGACAGGAAAATGGAAATTTTAGAAACAGACAACTTTTCCATGGGTATTGCTACTCATGTAATCAGTTTGGTCACAAGGCAATAAATTGTAGGGTTCATGATAGAAAAGGATATGGCTTCACTAGGAGAAATCCTAAGATATTTGCACCTCCAAGGAATAATAACATTAAGTGTTATAAGTGCAATAATTATGGACACACAACAAAGTGGTGTAGAGCAGACATTCCAGAATCAAGTATGAACAGGAACAGGAATAGGAACATGGATATGAACATGAACAAGAATAGGAACAGGAACAAGAACATGAATATGGATGTGGACATGAACAGGAACAAGAACAAGAACATGAACATGGACATGGACATGGAAAGAAATAGTCAAAGGAATCAGAAGAATCAGATGAGAAGAAAAGAGGATAAAGGTAAAGACCAGTGCTTGCTGGGAGTAGAAATACTCCCACCCCAGAATTAACCACCTCAAGAGGAGGTGGGGGAGGGGCTAAGCTAAGAGACTCATTCTTAGCCCTGAGCCCCAAAGGTGACCCTTTGCCATTGATGTCAAAGGGGGAGAGATTTGAGTAAGGGGGAGAGATTTGGTATTTGAGTAAAGAGGAGAGATTTGAAGAGAGCATTGAGCCAGGGGAGCAATGTCCCAGGGGAGCAAGAACAAAGAAAAGGTTAAGTTTTTGGTAAAAAGAATTTGGGTTGCCATCAATGACAAAGGGGGAGATTGTTGGACATTTTGAGTCAAAGTTGTCATTGATGTCAAGGAACAAAGTTGTCATTGATGTCAAGGAATAAGCTACAGTTGATGTCAAAAGGTCAAAAGGAATAATGCGAGAGGTTGATTGAAAATATGTCATAATATTATTTTTATATTATGTGAGGCAAAAATAAAGGGTTTTTATTAAAACCATGGTGGCAAAATGATTTTTTATTAAATCATTATGAGCAACAAAAAGTTTTTATTTAACCCCCAAGGAGGCTTTAATTTTTATAAAGCCAAAGGTTACAAAGTTAATTTATAAAATTTAAATTCTAAATAGAATTTAAATGATTTATAAATTAATTATGCATATTATAAAGGTGTCGACGTCCAAGTTTAATACACCGCCAACGTGCAATATTTGGAAGGC
The DNA here is from genome assembly GCA_028583015.1 of Wollemia nobilis. Classification (NCBI taxonomy): domain Eukaryota; kingdom Viridiplantae; phylum Streptophyta; class Pinopsida; order Araucariales; family Araucariaceae; genus Wollemia; species Wollemia nobilis. The sequence goes on along the minus strand of JAQPPZ010000220.1, from coordinate 515,250 downwards.
AAAAGGTATTTAAACCTTTGCCTAAGTTCAAAACCATAGCATTCAAATTACCTCTGATTATCTCACGATAAAAATTATGCTAAGGTTCATGCCAAGGAACAATGAAAAGGCTCGTGTATACGTTAAGGAGAGAAGCAACAAAGAGGCTTGTGCACATGCATTAAGAGGGGAGCGCATCGAACGACTACGTGGCAAGAGGAGAAGGGAGCCAAGGGCTCTAAAGGTTTTGAAGGAGAATTAAAGGGACTTATGCACTTTTTAGTGGGCACGTGAGCGCTTGGCTCACATGGCTAGCAAGCCGCGACCAAGGCGCTAGCAAGGGAGAGAGTGCAAGATCGAATCCCGTGAAATGCGAAGCGGGAGATATAAAAGGTTTTTATATTTTTGATTTAATTTTTAATTAAGTTGCTAAGGTTGTGGAGAGATAAGGGTTGTTAATAGAAATAAAAATTATTCTTTGCTTTGCTAAGGTTAGGGAGAGATAAGGGGTAAATTGGTTATGGTATTTACCTAAGTGGTAAATGGAAATTTACTAGGGTAATATTGTTTTTACCTTAGGGAATTAAAAATTGATTTATTGCATATATTTGGTAAAGTGACTTAATCAATTATTGCAATATTGAGAAGAGTAAGGTGTGTTTGGTCAATTATTGTTGATGGATGATTTCTTTAAGATGGAGTAATAAGGTGTATGTATGTTTTGATATTTACATTGTATTTTTGAGAGAGTTTATCATCTTATAACTTCCTTGAGCTTGGCAAAGAAGTGTTTGTGGTTGTGGCAGATTTTTGAGGTTCCTTCATCATCAAGAAAAAGGTATGGGCACATTCTTCCATAGTTGAGTTGATTGGTTGGTTTTATGGAAAACAAGTTTGGAGTGAAAAGGACTTAAGTAGGTCTCCTTATTGAGTGTGTTGAGTTAATGCTTCAAGGTTTTATGGAATAAAGAGTTGGTGTTAAAACCTTGTTTTATAAGCATTGTTGTTGAAGCCATTGGTTGAGTGAAGAACTTGAACTAGGGTTTGAAAAGAACATGAGTATCATTGTTATGTGAGATTGTTTTAAAGCATTGTTGTTGAAGCCATTGGTTGAGTGAAGAACTTGAACTAGGGTTTGAAAAGAACATGAGTATCATTGTTATGTGAGATTGGTTGATAAGCATTGTTGGAAACATTTTGAGTGAAGGTTCATATGCTTGGACTAGGGTTTGTAAGCAAGGATTGTTTCATTGAGTGATTGGTTGAGTAGAGTTGGTTGAGCCTAGTCAAGTGGATGTGTGAAGTGATTGTTCAAGTTCTATAAAATAAACTATTCTATATTCTAAATTGATTTGAGGAAGTGATTGAACATTGAGGTGATTGTGAAGCATATTGAGTCTCTAAATTTAAATTTTTTTTTTGTAATGAAAGAGTGATTGAAAGTGATTGAGCATTGAGGTGAATGTGAAGCATATTGAGTCTCTAACAATTCTTTGTATGTTTCTAAAAGAGTGATTGAAAGTAATTGAGCATTGTGATGAGTATAGAGCATATTGAGTCTCTAACAATTCTCTTTATGTTTCTATGAGATTGGACAAGTTCTAGTGTGGACTTGTTGAGCAGATTTGAGGTAAGTCTTTGAGAAGACTTGTGGACATATTTGGGTAAGCTTTTGTGGAAGCTTACAATACATATTGAGAGTATATTTGGATAAGTTCTTGTGAGAACTTATTGAGCATATTGGACAAGTTCTAGAGAGGACTTGAGGACAGATTAGTGTGAGCTTTTGTGGAAGCTTACAAGGTAGATTTGAGATAAGTCTTTGAGAAGACTTGAGAGCAGATTTGATTGATTGATTTGTTCAAACCTTGAGTTAAGGTTTGGGGCAGATCCAATAGAGTTGATTTGAGATTGAGTCAAGCTTTGAGTTAAGGCTTGAAGATAGATATTGAGGATAAATTTGTGCTAGACCGAAGGATTATGTTTAGTATAGATTCAAGGATAGATTTTGGTGTAGATTTGAGGATAGGTTTGTGCTAGACTAGAGATAGAGATTGAGGATATATTTGTGCTAGACCGAAGGACTGTGTTTAGTATAGATTTGAGATAGAGCTTTGGAGGTGACAAAGTATGAGGATAGAGATCTCCAGGAGCCATAGTAGGGAAGACAGGTGTCTTCTATGGATAGAGTTCCATTTGCTAAGGGCAGTGGAGGCAGAGGTCTTCTAGAGGATCACTAGCCAGAGCAGAGTTAGGATATTGGTGTCTCCTGTGGATAGAGATCCACGAAATTTGATTAGGGGATTGGTGTCTCCTTTGGATAGAGGTCCATAAACATTGTAATAGGGAAAGGATTCCCAAGAGATTGATTGAGAAAGTTTTTAGTAAAATATTTTCTCCATGGAGTAGCCCACATTGGGTGAACCACGTAAATTTGGTGTCTCTATTGTGTGTGATGATTTGTGCATTGCTTTGGTTATTGCTATTGATATTGCCATTGATTATATTGGATAATACTATTTGGGAAAGAAAAGTAAAAAGTGGTCTTATATTATTCACCCCCTCTCTCAGTATAAGCTTGTGTTCTTCAAGGCTACACAATAGAGAATGATACTGTAGATCCAATAACTGTAGGAAGAATATTTGATGCTACGAGGTCATAATGTAAGGTTGAGGGAATAAATAATCCAAGAATTGGATAGTACAATATGAAGGTTGGATGAACAAATAATAGCTAGGATATAGGAACTAGAAGGGGAAGTTGAGAATAATGACGGTATAACTCCAAAGAGTGGTATAAGAAATGATTGTGCAAGCACAAGTTCACAAGTACCATGAAGTGATCTACCAATGATAAATAAATATGCAAAGATACTTTAGCAAGATATTGAGGAAGCAACCACATCACCTCAATTACAAGGTAATACATGGATGGATTTGAGTGAATCCAATGATTAAGGAATACCTTGGCTAGTAAGGGAACCTAGCACAAAAAGTAGTGATGATGACAATTGCTCGGGGAGACCCCAGAATCCTTAGGATGACCGTGATCCCCCAACATGTACAACAACACATAGACAACTAGGGAGATCATAGGAGCATCAAACAAACCTTGATCCACAAGCATATACAATAGCCTATTGACAATTAAGAATACAAAGGAGAGAAGTAAGGAGATTGGAGAGATTGATTAATTTACCAGCGGATTGGTCAAAACAAAGAGAATATAATCAAAATGACTCAAATTTTGAGAATTTTTTTTTTTGATGAATATGCCATATAGAGAGATCTTGGCAACCTCATCTCCACAAATATACTTTGAGGAAAGAAGATGGAGACATTGCTTAGTACATGCATATCATAGAATCAGAGCACTATGGCAATTGTCACCAAGCGTAAGATGAATTAGAAGTCCACTAGCCAACATTGATTTGGTAAAGATAACTCCTGATAACCAAGCAATAGGAGGAAGGAATAGACAAGGACCTTTAAAGCTTTAGCCCATAATGGGAGGAGGTATTCGACCATGGAATTAACGATGTCAAGATGAGGATACAACTAGAGGAGGGAGAGGATGAGGAAGGATTCGACCCCCTACTCCTAGATTTTCTAGAGATGCACCCTTAGCATATTTGAACTCGACAAGGAATCTACAAGGTATACTAGGGATAAGAGGGATTTTACCAAACCCCACAAGGTAGTATCCATTAGGATGACCATCACTAATCTGACGAGGAAATCAAAGAATGGTAGGAGGTAAAGGATTACTCCAAGGTGGGGAGGAATCACCACTAGCGTAGAGAATCCTGATGTCAAGAGGAATAGGAAGAGGAAGACACTCATGTGATAGAGGCCTTGCTAATAGAGAAAGAGTGCATTTTGTAGATGAAAAGAACCAGGGACAACAAAGGATCCGATCACCAAGTCTAGAGATAGAATTGATATTAGGAGATAGATGAAGATATCGCTCAAATGATAGTAGAGTAGTCAGGACACTGTTACCTAGGGATCAATCATCTATACGATAAGAGGAAGGGACACCAGATGAATATTCTCTAGCTTGCAATTATACAATTCCAAATTGTACACATGGTAGTGGAAGGCCAGGGAACTTGGTAACATCACAAGTGGAGATGAATCGCCCTAGAGAGCAAGTGGCACCAAAGGACACAATCACTCGTAATGTCTGTTGAACAAGGTACAACAAAAGTATTGTCATTGTTGTCAACACAGACAACAATTGATGCAGTTGAAGCAATGGACAAGAATTCTGAAGTCAGTCAGATCAAGTACAGTGAATTTCCAGAAAAACAGAAGTGACCCAGATTCAGAAATTTGCAGAAAAAGACAAGTAAGAAAACTGTCGCGATATCGCGACATGTTTTCTGTCGCGATATCGCGACAGGTTGAGAGGTCCGAAGGCAGAAAGAAAAATTGTCGCGATTTCGCGACATAACCGAGGAGAGAGAAAATGCAAGAAAAATTGTGCGATTTGAGGAGAGAGAAAATGCAAGAAAATTGTCGCGATTTCGCGACATAACCGAGGAGAGAGAAAATGCAAGAAAAATTGTCGCGATTTCGCGACATGGCCGAGGAGAGAGAAAATGCAAGAAAAATTGTCACGATTTCGCGACATGGCCGAGGAGAGAGAAAATGCAAGCCAAATTGTCATGATTTCGCGACATGGCCGAGGAGAGAGAAAGTGAATGAAAATTGTCGATTTCGACATGGGAGAGAGAAGAAGAAAATTGTCAGATTTCGACATGGGAGAGAGAGAAGGCGCAAGGCAAACTGTCACGATTTCGTGACATGTTGGCAGAGAAGGAAGCAAGGTGAAAAGATGTCACGATTTCGTGACATAAATGGAGGAAAGGAGCTTGCAATGAAAAGTGTCACGATATCGCGACACGTCGGGTTTTCGTGACCCGAAGAGGAGAGAGAATGCTCGCAACAAAGGTGTAGCGATTTTGCTGCATGTTAAAATGAATGGCAACAAAGGTGTAGCGATTTTGCTGCATGTTAAAATGAATGGCAACAAAGGTGTAGCGATTTTGCTACATGTTAAAATGAATGGCAACAAAGGTGTAGCGATTTTGCTACAAGTCCAAAATGCACAACGTGAAGGTGTAGCGATTTCGCTACCAGTCAAAATTAACAAAATTAAAGATTGTAAGCCAAGTCGAAAGCACAAGGCACAAAGGTGTAGCGATTTCGCTACTGCATGAAGCAAGGATTGTACGAAAGTAAGAAGCGTCACGATTTCGTGACAAAGTTGAGGATGACATCAACAAAATTGAAAATGTCACGATTTCGTGATAGGGTGAAGGAAAGCTTGGAAGTCGAAGCATCACGATTTCGTGACAAGAATGAGGATGACGTGACAAAATTGAAAGTGTCACGATTTCGACGGTGAAGAGAAGTTGAAGCGAAAGCGTCACGATTTCAGACAACATGAGGATGACAAAAGCTGAAAGTGTCACGATTTCGACAAGTGCAAGAGAAGCCTCAGGAAGCCGAAAGCGTCACGATTTCACGACAACATTAAGGATGACGTCAGCAAAAGTTTGAAGTGTCACGATTTCGTGACATGAATGGTGGGAAAGCTTTCAAAGGCCAAAATGGTCACGATTTCACGACAAAGAAGGGCATGAAGGTGTACGGCTACAAAAAGTGTCACGATATCGCGACATGTTAGTATTTTTCTATAGGGAATAGGTTGAAAATGCCGAAGGAACATGCAAGGTGACACGTGTCGAAAAAGGATAATCATGCAACCAGTTACGTAAGAAGTAACTGAAGTCAGATCGACAGTTACACATTGATAGGTGTTGGACATGCACTGGAACAACTGTATATGCATGATTGAAAAGCTTTCAAGAGTCGTATAGGAAGGATCGAAAAAGCATTCGAACAACCGTATTGCAAGGATTCGAACAGCCGAATATGCAGGATTGAAAAAGCATTAAAATAGACGTATTTGCAGCATTCAAAGAGTCGTATAGGAAGGATCAAAAAAGCATTCGAACAGCCGTATTGCAAGGATTCGAACAACCGCTTATGGAGAGGAGAAAAGAATTCGAATAGTCAGAGTATGTCATTCGACTGCATGCAGGTTGAAAAGTGATAGAAGACGAAGAGTCTCGATGAGAAAAAGGGGTTTATAAAAGAATAGTCGTACAGAGAATAATGTTGCTACTGTTAGAGGGAAATTGCTGTGAAAAGAGGGTTAGAAGAGAGCCAAGAGAGAAATTAGCAGAGTCGTGAGAGTGTGCAGAGTTTGGTTAATTGCAGACCAGTCAGGGTCGTGTATGAAGTGAAGACATTTTTATGTCATTTTAAATTGATCAAAATTGCAGTCCAAGTTGGTGCTTGGTACTAGGGGTTGGTGCTCCTATCTGTTGCAGTAGAAAACTAAGGGGTTGGTGCTCCTTCCAGTAGATGCTGGTAAAGTGTTTGTAAAATTGGTATTTTGCAAAGACTGGATTTGGATTGGAGTCCAAGCAGTCATTTTTGAGGAGTAGCCAAATTGGTGAACCTCGGTATATTGAGTGTTGTGGTGTGCTCTATTATTCAATTTGCTTTTCTAGTTTTCAAGTTCTCTTTGCTTCATTATTAAATGTTGTAGATATTAATATTAATAGTTACACTGATTCACCCCCCTCTCAGTGTCATTGTGTGAATATCAATTGGTATCAGAGCAAGGTTCCTTGAACAAGCTTAATCAGCTAAGGTGATCTTGGAAGAAACAATGGCAAGCGGTGAAGGATTCTCATCCAACAAAGCTCCCTTGTTTGATGGAACTAATTACACTTTCTGGAAACTCAGGATGCAAACATATCTGAGTGCATTGGGATATGACATTTGGGATTCTGTAGATAGTGGATACACAGCACCCACTACTCCTCCAACAGATACTACTGAGAAGAAAAAATTTGAGAACAACTCCAAAGCTAAGAATGCCATAATGTGTGGACTTGTAGACAGTGAATTGATAAGAGTCATGAGCTGCAAATCGGCAAAAGATATGTGGGATAAATCGAAGAGCATCCATGAAGGAGACAACAAGATCAAGGAAGCCAAGCTGCAAACTCATCGAGCTCAGTTCGAAGCATTACAAATGAAGGAAGATGAGAACATAGAGGCCTATATGCTGAGGGTCAATGGAATCATCAATGCAATCAGAGGACTCGATGAAGAAATGGATGATGCAGTTGTTGTGAAAAAGGTTCTCAGAACCCTTCACAAACGATTTAACTCCAAAGTTTCTGCAATAGAAGAGGCAAAAGATCTAAACAATTTTAGCATGGATGAGCTGCATGGTTCCTTGACTCGCATATGAAATGAGAATAGGACAAACTAAGCCTATAGACAGAGAAGCTGCTTTTAAAGCACATAAGAATATAAAAACCGAACATGAATCCGAGGATGAAGAGACACTGGATGAAACAGAAGCAAATTTTGTTCGAAAACTCACAAAGGGAAAAGGAAAATATAGAGGAAAGCTACCATTCAAGTGCTTCAATTGTGGAGGAGTCGGTCATTTTGCAGCCAAATGCCCAATGCATGAGAAAACCAAAAATGGTGAAGGGTCACTCCAAGAAAAAGGTGACTGGAAGAAGAAACAAAATTTTAGAAAGAACAACTTCAAGAAGAAAAGCTTCATATCCAAGAATGTCAGCTCTTCCGAAGAAAGCTCAGGTGAGGATTCTGAAGAAGAAACAGGTGAAGCTCTGTTCATGGCACTTGAAGAGGAAAGAACAAAAGAAAATCAGGAAGGTGATGAAAGCTTTAAAGATGAGGCTGAAGTTTATCTGGAAGGAGAATTGGTTGCTGCACTTGAAGAGTTGAGTGTAGAAAGGAAAAAGAACAAAAAATTTTCAAGAAAACTAGAGGATGCCACTGACATAATAAACAGTTTAAAAATACAGACAGAGGAATTCAAGAAAATGTCTGAAGTTCTTGATGAACAATTAACTGTAAAGACAGTTGAATGCAGCAAGCTAGAGGAAGACATTGTTAAGTTAAGAATGCAGCTAGAGGAGATGAATAGAAAATTGAGTTGTTTTCATAAGTTTGAAGAAAGTACTAGTAAAGCTGGATAAAATGTTAAATAACCAAAGGCCTTCCGACATCAAATTTGGTTTAGGCTTCGATGAAGGAGAATCATCAAAGGGTTCAAAGGCCTTGAATGTAGAACCCATAAAGAAAGAAGAAAAGATCAGGGTTGACCTAGAAAAAACAAATCATGCCAAAGAAAGCAATAATGCCAGACTCAAGAAGAGTACTGACAAAGATGGATTCACAAAAGTCACACATCCAAGAAGGAGAAGATTCATGGCTCCTACTTCAAACTGGCAAAGACCGGCACCCAGGTTTAATCATTCCTTTTCTAGTTATTGTTTTAAATGCAATGCTTATGGCCATAAGATTTCAGATTGCAGGCATAATGTATCTCAAAGGAATTTCACAAGCAAAAATGTTTTTTCTCCTTTAATGAATTATGCAGTTGAATGTTATAATTGTCATAATTTTGGACATATTGCTAGAAATTGTAGAAGCACTTTTGCAGCAAATAATTATCAGGGTAGAAAATCTCAACCAAGTGGGTTGAAACAAAACAAGAAATTTCTTGAAAAACAGGCACATGCTAATGAGAGGACAAAGGCAAAACAAGTAGCCAAATCTGTCATCAAACCAGAATGGAAAGAAAAGGAATCTTTGATTGTTCAGACTGCTTTTAAAGCACAAGACAAATCTGCACCATGGATACTTGACAGTGGATGTTCCAGTCACATGACAGGTGACAAGCAAAAATTTGAGAATTTACAGAATTATGAAGGTGGTTCTGTGAAATTTGGGAATAATGATGGAGCAAAGATTGTTGGAAAGGGATCAGTCAAGATCAGTGATGGAAAGATAAAATCAAAAGAAGTCTTGTTTGTGATTGGTCTGAAGCATAACTTGTTGAGTGTAAGTCAAATCTGTGACAGAGGTCATGAAGTCATTTTTAAGAAGCAGGGCTATGAAGTGAGAAAAGCACACAATGGGAAGTTGATAGCTACTGGTTCTAGGACTTCTGGTAATCTATATACTCTCTCAAAAACTGTAGAAGGAACATGCTTGATTGGACAGGAAGATGAAAATTGGTTGTGGCACAAGAGGCTCGGTCATATTAGTTTTGACAATCTGGCAAAAATAAGTTCAAAAAGGGCAGTAAGAGATATACCAACCATTGGCAAACCAGTAAATAGCATCTGTGCTTCATGTCAAAAAGGGAAGCAAACCAGATCCACTTTTAAATCAAAGGAATACTTCACCAGAGAAACCTTTGGAGATAATTCATACTGATTTGTGTGGACCCATGAGAACACAGAGCATAAATGGTGACAAATACTTTATGCTGTTAATAGATGATTACTCCAGGATGACATGGATATTTTTCTTAAAGCTTAAATCAGATGCCTTTGAGATGTTTAAGATTTTTAAAAAATAGGTTGAAAATCAAACTGGAAAAAGGATTAAATGCCTAAGATCAGACAGAGGAGGAGAGTTTATTTCAGAAGAATTTGCAGAATACTATCAAAAATATGGGATAAGAAGACAGTTTTCAGCAGCTAGGACACCTCAGTGAGAATGGTGTTGTAGAAAGGAAGAATAGAACAAGGCAGGAAATGGCACGGACAATGTCAGTTGAGAACAAAATAGCCGATAGATTTTGGAAAGAGGCAGTACATACTGCAGTTTACATTCAAAACAGGTGCATGCTAAGACCACATGAAAGCAAAACACCTTATGAGCTGTGGTTCGGCAGAAAGGCAACAACAAGACATTTCAAAGTATTTGGCAGCAAGTGCTACATCAAACGGACTGAAGATAATCTCGATAAATTTGAAGATAGAGTTGATGAAGGTATCTTTCTTGGTTACTCAACAAAAAGCAAAGCCTACACATGTTACAACAAGAGGCTAAAGAAAATTGTTGAGAGTGCTGATGTGAAAGTTGATGAAGGTAGAGAACAAGAAATTACTTATCAAGAAAACTACCCTATTTATGAAGAAGTCATTGAAGGTGATGATGAAAAGGAAACAGATAAGAATCAGAAAATTGATCCAGATGTTGTAAAAACTGAATCAGAAGAAGAAGAAAACAGGAAATTTAAAACAGGCAACTGGCAGAAAAATCATCCAAGTGAACAGATTATTGGGGATCCCACAGATGGTATTCAGACAAGAAGAGCAGCAGTGCGGAACTATTCTCTGTTATCTAGCATTGAACCTAAAAATGTTGCTGAAGCAAGCATAGATGAAAGTTGGATGAAGGCAATTAATGAAGAACTAGATCAGATTGAGAAAAACAATACCTGGGAATTAGTACCTCGACCAACAAATAAAAACATAATTGGCACTAAATGGATTTTTTGAAATAAATTAAATGAAGATGGACAAAGTTGTCGTAAATAAGGCAAGATTGGTCTGTAAAGGCTATGCTCAGGTTGAAGGCATTGATTTTGAGGAAACTTTTGCACCGGTAGCCAGACTAGAGGCAATCAGAATGTTTCTGGCATTAGCAGTTCATAAAAACTTCAAAGTATATCAAATGGATGTAAAATCAGCATTTTTGAATGGAAAACTGGAAGAAGAGGTTTACATTGAACAGCCAGATGGCTTCCAACTTGGTGACAATCCAGATTTTGTGTGCAGGTTAAAGAAAGCATTATATGGTTTGAAACAGGCACCCAGAGCATGGTATGCAAGGTTGGATAACTATCTAATTAAACAAGGGTTCAAGAAAGGTTTGGTGGACAACAATTTATATGTCAAAACAGAGAAGGGCCATCTTATTGTTCTTGTTGTTTATGTAGATGATATAATATTTTGCAAGCAACATGGATGAATATTGCAAAGACATATCAACTAAAATGAAGAAAGAATTTGAGATGTCTATGATTGGTGAACTTTCTTATTTCCTAGGACTGCAGGTAAATCAAAATGAAAAGGGCATTTTTATTTCTCAAGTTAAATATGTAAAAGAAATGCTGAAAAAGTTCACAATGGAAGATAGTAAACTTGTTAGCACTCCCATGACAACAAGTCGCAAGTTGAGCAAGGATGATAAATCCCCGGATGTAGATCAAACAATGTACAGTGTCTATGATTGGAAGCCTCATTGTATTTAACAGACCACTAGACCAGATATATTACGAGCAAGTATGCATGGTTGCAAGATTTCAGGCTAGTCCCAAAGAAACTCATGTCACAACTGTAAAGAGGATCTTCAGATACCTCAAGGGTACTATGGATTATGGGTTGTGGTACCCAAAAGGTAAAGACTTCACTTTGATTGCATATTCTGATGCAGATTGGGCAGGATGTATTGATGACAGAAAGAGTACAAGTGGAGGAGCATTTTATCTTGGAGACAGGCTGGTAGCATGGCACAACAAGAAACAAGAATCAGTCTCTCTATCCACTGCAGAGGCAGAATACATTGCAAGCAACAACATGTCGTACTCAGATATTATGGATGAGACAAACGTTGAAAGATCTTGGTATTCATTTCAAAGAGCCAATTTCAATTAAATGTGATAACACTAGTGCTATCAACATATCCAAGAATCCAGTTATGCATTCAAGAACCAAACATATTGCAATCCGGTATCATTTCTTGAAGGATAAAGTTGCAGAAGGAGAGGTCAAATTGGATTTTGTTCCAACTACAGAGCAAGTAGCCGATATATTCACAAAACCATTGCCCAAGGATGTTTTTGAGTACCTTCGAAATAAGTTGGGAGTGGTCACAATTCCCAAGAACTGACTATCATTTGGGATCACATTCTCAAGGGGTGCATTTATGCCTATACTTATAGTTTTGCTTATACTTATGATTTTTGCTAACTATAACAACATTTGTCTGAGAATGGTGTGCAGAGACTCAGGGGGAGTCTACAGCAGCCCTTTGGTATTATTGTCAAAGGGGGAGAAGAATTACAGGAGAGTGCATAAGTGTTGCCAACAATTCCAAAGGGGGAGATTGTTGAACAAGGTACAACAAAAGTATTGTCATTGTTGTCAACACAGACAACAATTGATGCAGTTGAAGCAATGGACAAGAATTCTGAAGTCAGTCAGATCAAGTACAGTGAATTTCCAGAAAAATAGAAGTGACCCAGATTCAGAAATTTGCAGAAAAAGACAAGTAAGAAAACTGTCGCGATATCGCGACAGGTTGAGAGGTCCGAAGGCAGAAAGAAAAATTGTCACGATTTCGCGACATAACCGAGGAGAGAGAAAATGCAAGAAAAATTGTCACGATTTCGCGACATAACCGAGGAGAGAGAAAATGCAAGCCAAATTGTCATGATTTCGCGACATAACCGAGGAGAGAGAAAATGCAAGCCAAATTGTCACGATTTCGTGACATGGCCGAGGAGAGAGAAAATGCAAGCAAAATTGTCGCGATTTCACGACATGGCCGAGGAAAGAGAATGAATGCATAAATTGTCGACGATTTAGGACCATGGCCGAGGAGAGAGAAGGCACAAGGCAAATTGTCACGATTTCGTGACATGTTGGCAGAGAAGGAAGCAAGGTGAAAAGATGTCACGATTTCGTGACATAAATGGAGGAAAGGAGCTTGAAACGAAAAGTGTCGCGATATCGCGACACGTCGGGTTTTCGCGACCGAAGAGGAGAGAGAATGCTTAGCAACAAAGGTGTAGCGATTTCGCTACATGTTAAAATGAATTGCAACAAAGGTGTAGCGACTTCGTTGCATGTTAAAATGAATGGCAACAAAGGTGTAGCGATTTTGCTGCATGTTAAAATGAATGGCAACAAAGGTGTAGCGATTTTGCTACAAGTCCAAAATGCACAACGTGAAGGTGTAGCGATTTTGCTACCAGTCAAAATTGCAAAACTTAAAGATGTAGCAAGTCGAAAGCACAAGGCACAAAGTTGTAGCGATTTCGCTATCGCATGAAGCAAGAGTTGTACGAAAGCTGAAAGCGTCATGATTTCGTGACAAAGTTGAGGATGACATCAACAAAATTGAAAATGTCACGATTTCATGACAGGATGTGAGGAAAGCTGCTGGAAGCCGAAAGCGTCACGATTTCGCGACAAGAATGATGATGACGTCAGCAAAAACTGAAAGTGTCACGATTTCGTGACAGGGTGCAAGGAAAGCCGAAGTCGAAGCGTCGCGATTTCGTGACAAGAATGATGATGACGACGAAAGCGAAAGTGTCACGATTTCGTGAAGTTGCAAGAGAAGCCTCATGAAGCCGAAAGCGTCACGATTTCATGACAACATTAAGGATGACGTCAGCAAAAGTTTGAAGTGTCACGATTTCGTGACATGAACGGTGGGAAAGCTTTCAAAGGCCAAAATGGTCACGATTTCATGACAGCAAGGGCATGAAGGTGTATGGCTACAAAAAGTGTCGCGATATCGCGACATGTGACAGTTTGTGGTGAAAATGTCGAAGGAACATGCAAGGTGACACGTGTCGAAAAAGCATCATGCAGCCAGTTACGTAAGAAGTAACTGAAGTCAGATCGGCAGTTACACATTGACAGGTGTTGGACATGCACTGGAACAGCTGTATATGCATGATTGAAAAGCTTTCAAAGAGTCGTATAGGCAGGATCAAAAAAGCATTTGAATAGTCGATTGCAAGGATTCGAACAGCCGTATTGCAAGGATTCGAACAGCCGAATATGCAGGATTGAAAAAGCATTAAAACAGACGTATTTGCAGCATTCAAAGAGTCGTATAGGCAGGATCGAAAAAGCATTCGAACAGCCGTATTGCAAGGATTCGAACAGTCGCTTATGGAGAGGAGAAAAGAATTCGAATAGTCAGAGTATGTCATTCGACTGCATGCAGGTTTGAAAAGTGATAGAAGACGAAGAGCCTCGATGAGAAAAATGGGGTTATAAAAGAATAGTCGTACCGAGAATAATGTTGCTACTGTTAGAGGGAAATTGCTGTGAAAAGAGGGTTAGAAAAGAGCCAAGAGAGAAATTAGCAGAGCCGTGAGAGTGTGCAGAGTTTGGTTAATTGCAGACCAGTGGTCGTGTATGAAGTGAAGACATTTTTATGTCATTTTAAATTGATTAGAATTGCAGTCCAAGTTGGTGCTTGGTACTAGGGGTTGGTGCTCCTATCTCATTGCAGCAGAAAACTAAGGGGTTGGTGCTCCTTCCAGTAGATGCTTGGTAAAGTGTTTGTAAAATTGGTATTTTGCAAAGACTGGATTTGGATTGGAGTCCAAGCGAGTCATTTTTGAGGAGTAGCCAAATTGGTGAACCTCGGTATATTGAGTGTTGTGGTGTGCTCTATTATTCAATTTGCTTTTCTAGTTTTCAAGTTCTCTTTGCTTCATTATTAAATGTTGTAGATATTAAAATTAATAGTTACACTGATTCACCCCCCCTCTCAGTGTCATTGTGTGAATATCAATGTCATGGTTGAACCTCCAAGAGAAGAATCAGATGGGATCATGCAAGTGAATATCACTATACAATTTGCATGATGATAAAAAGTGTAAATAGATTTAGGAAATGAAAAAATAAATAAAATAAAAGAAAATAAAAAGAAAAATAAAAAGAAAAATAAAAGAAAAAGAAAAATAAAAAGAAAAACATAAAATGTCTTAGTTGTGAAAATCCCTCGAGACGCAATTAAGAAGGAAGTGGGTTGAAAATTGGAAACAACGACCTCTTCAAGAGAGAGAAAATGGAAAAATTTATCTAAGTAAGAGATCGTACAAATAAAATTTAATCTGAAAAAGAATAAGTGGGAGATTGTACAAGCAAAATTGTATAAGGAAGCATGTATGATTTAAATCGTACAATGTACGATTTTAGGAGCATTTGTATGATTTTTAACCATCGCATTTAATGTTTGCATGAGTGGAATGATGAGTTATCAAAAAAGAGCAGGAAAAACATAAAATTGCATGGGAAAAGTGATGAGTTTTCAATCATCCGGGCAAAGGAAGACAAAAAAACATGCAAGAGGGTAAAGTGGTGCAATTTTAAAAATTTGAACGATTAGGGTTTGATAGTGTAGACACCAAAATCCAGCCACTTGTAATTCATCTATACCTTCCTACCAGCCACGTGTCAGTCATCCATCCTTCCCGCCATTATTTGGCCCAAATCCACACTTTCCCACCATTATTTGGCCCAATTTCACTTTTCTCGCCATTTTTCATCCCCAAATTTATTTAAATTAATATTTATATATATTTTTTAATATTTTAATATATTTTAATATATATATAAATAAAGTTTAAGTGATTTAATCTGAGCCGTCCATCCTTCATTTAATCTCATCCGTCCATCCATCTTAATCCGTTTCACAACCTAGATTTATTCTCTACCCTTGGATCCACTTTAATCTTAGCCACACGTTCAAAGTGTCGTTAAAACCCTAAAGTGTGCCCTAAGAGTAGATTATAAATTGAGTCACCTTGATGGCTCAAACCCTATCTATCTCTTTGGCTAAACCTACTTATCTTCCCTATCTAAGTCTGGAGTTGGCTATTGCTGTTAATCCTGAGTCTTCTACGGCCCTAAGTCTGAACTAAACCCTTTCGTCGCATCCATCGCCGCCGCTTGGTCTCGTCGCGTTAACAGGAAAAGGTATAGATTCGTCTAAAGCAAGTAATCTTTCTTTATGTATTAATCTGTTGTTGAATTCTGCATTCTGTTTATTTGTATTTCATAAATCTAGGGTTTTAGACTATTTCGAGAGCTCACACGGTGGAGCCCTCTTATTAGTTTCTAACTCTTTGATAATTTTAATGTGTGCGGGATTCTAGTGGTAGATCTGATTTGTTGATAGCAGTTGCTTAAGCTGGAGTGGTCCGAGCCAAAGGATACAACGAAGCCCACTCATTCCGTTGAGGTTAAGGATACATTCTTCGGAGACGCCACCACATTGTGCCGCCTAGGGTTTCGGAGAACCCTAGCACAAATTGTAACTTTGTATCACGAAAAGGGTTAGAGGCCCTGTTGTACTTAAAAGGAGTTTTTAAACTCCATTGATTAATAAAAATCATTCATTTTGTACAACTGTTCTGCATTCCTTTATTGTGATTTCTTTATTTCTGTTTGGCGTTGTATCTTTAATCTACAGATAGAAATTAAAATAAAGGGATAATTTTAGTAAATTTGCAAATCGTACAAGGGAGAATTCAAAATTTCAAGGAGAGTGAAAGTGAAAAGCGTTCAAATGAATAAAATTTTTGGCATACGCATTGAAATTCATCAGTGAACTACAATATTGCATGACCCATTTCTAAATTTGCACCAGGGATACTTTTTGCATTAAAAAATAAACCAAATCGAAAGAAAAAACAAGGTTTTGGCTCTATTAAAAGCATATTTTAAATTTTAGCTGAAGTAAAGTGAGGGTTTGTAGCAGAAGGTGTCCAAGCAAGAACCATATCGTCGAAAATGTACACCAAGGTTTGAAGAAATTGTGGATTGGAGCCGAAGTAAAGAAATTGTAAGGAAAAGGAGATTACAAGCTCTAATCAGAGAAAAGTGGCCAAAAATGAATTGTAGAGGGCAAAAGACAAAAGGAATAATACCGTACAACCCTAAAATACAACCAAAAAATTTCATTTTTGGGGGAAAATTATGCCAAGTAATGAAAAATACAGATTTGCTCCGAAATTGCACTAAAAAGATAGATCAGGATATTTCGAAAACTAGGTCAATGAGAAATCATGGAAAAGAAGTGAAAAACATGAGTTTCAAGTGAAAAACGGTTTCAAAGGATGTGTTGTATGATTTGGAGGGTATATTGTATGATCTTAGGAAAAAATTGTATGATTTCAAGCAATTTGGAGGTCGATTTAAGCTTTTTGAGCAAATCATACAAAATTGTATGAATTTGGCAAAGGGGAGTAGGTAGACAGGGAAATTGCATGGATTGGTATGGCCCCTATAATTTTTGATGTATCATATGTATGATTTGTAGTAGTTTGAGCGGTTTGAAGCGGTTGAAGAGTTTGTATGATCTGGATGTGGCTATTAAACTAAAAATTGTACATAAACAAGTGGAGGGTGTACTATATAATTTACAGTAGCACTGTACAATTTTTAGGGCACTTATGATTACATAATAGACGATGTCCAAATAGCAAGCTAACTAGAGGAATGGTAGGAAAATAATTTCAGTCAAAGAGTTTGAATACCGATTAAGAAGAATTACAATCAACAGAGTGGAACAGTCACCAAGACCCCTACACAAGAGAGAGTTACATCCACGACAATACCAAGGGTGATAGTTTCAATGCCATGGTTGGTGTAGTACTCATCCTTGAAGGATATGAGGATATAGACCATGTATAGGGTAGAGGTATTGGAGTGTTGATCAAATAAGGACACCACCAAGGTTTCGAGAGGAGGAAATGACACAGATAAGAGTTCTAAGGAGGGAATTATGTAGTGAAGTCCATTACCTAGATCTAGAGGAGGACTTGAGTAGTAAGCTTGAGAAGAACCAAGTTGATATAACATGGAAATCATTCATACAACATGGAGGAGATACATGTAGGAAGTGGTGGAGAAATGAAGAAAACAAGAACCACTCATGGAGAAAAGAGTTTGAGAAGGTTGGTGTAGTTGTAATAACACATGTTACATCACACCAGAAGACCTTATATAACTATCTATTGCATATGGTTCAGGCACATGATCTTACAAGCAGACTTACCTATATCAATATGGATAATCGATTGGTGAAGATATAATTCATAGCAGAGGCATTTAGGAAAACATTTGGGTTGCCAGAATATGGCACTGAGGTAGTTAAGAAGTTGCTTGATTCGATTGAGACACATCACATCATAAATTCACTTACCAATGTGAAATCATCGACCAAAGAAAATATCTCAGGTGTAGGAACTCGAGGAATTAAACAAAGCTAGCTTATAAGGAAATATTGGCCATGCACCATGAATATTGTTATGCCTTGAATGTTAGGGAAAATATGAGCCATGGAAATTCCAATATGGATGGCTCAATATGTGGAAGGGATTACCAAAGGAATATGGTACGATTAGGGTACCTATCTAGAGAAAAATATGCATGACATACTGAAAAAGAGACCTAAGAATTTTGGTATGAATTCCCATGCTATTGGATTGTTATTGAATGTTGTTATGGAGATGGGAATCCACTTACCAGGTTTGACAAGAACCTAGGAATATTGACACAGGTAAGCCAACCATTCTGCAGTGGGCAAAGTTAGTAGCAATTTAGAAGGAGACTCCAAATAAGTCTCGGGCAAAGAAAGTGCCTAAGTAGTAGGCCACTACAATGCATGAGGATATTTATTTGAAGGAGGAGGTACACCATCAAAGGAAAAGGCCTAGGTAGTTACAACCTAAAATAAAATAACAAGCACTTTAGCAACAATAGTAGGAGAAGCCATCATTTCAAGAAAGGGAGGAACTTGTAGGGAGGCAATCCAGCCCAGTGCAAGTAAGAAAAAGAAGACAATATGAAATAATGACGAATAATCCTATTCTAGAAAAACAAGCCAATCCTATACAAAATAATCAACAAGAAGAATAACATTTAGACTCGAAGAAGTTATATTTACAATATTGAAATTGGGCAGAAGCAGAAGAGATGGTGGAATCCCCACAAATTTTCTAGCATAAAATTTTTAAAATTTTGGACTCTTCAAAATTTTTGGATGATATAGAAGTGAGGAAAATAGTACAAGAAGTAGTAACCACTACTCAAGAGAAATCCAAGGTGATAGTGGAAGTATTAGAAGAAGAGTCAAGAGAGAAGAAGAAGCCTCACTTTAGATTCATGATGGGAGGAGGTACTAATAAAATTAATCAAAGTGATGCACAAGAAGATACGAATGCATCACAGGAAAAAAATATCCTATTGTTGAAGTCACAACAATGGAAATCCAATATAATTAGGAAGAAGAGAAGGTGACAAAAGAACAACATGTGGACTTAACCGAATGAAAGGAAGTCCAAGAATCTACAAGACAAAAACAATCTCATCAAGAGATTGTGAATATTAAAGAAGATGTGGAAATGGAGAGGACTGCAGGATAGACTACACTAGGAAAAGATAAATATGAAGAGAGAACTAATGGATTTTGGGGGAAGCTCTAGTAACAACTTAGAAGAAGAGGAAGAAACAACTCCTACAGAGGAAGAACTGCGGAGGATGCAAACAAGTTACCTCTTAGAGGTATCACAGTTATCAAATATTGATACAAAGGAGGATACAAAAAGGGTAGAAGATCAGGTGGAACATTTCTTCTCTTAGATAGGCAATGCCATGGCTAGATCTAAACTATAGTTTTGTATTGGATGTGTGGGAGAGTTGAAGCTATGGGAAGAACAAGTTTTTATCGAATTGGAAAAAATAATAGAATGGGTGAGTAGTGAGGAGCGTACAAGGAAAATTATGGATATTCATGTACAACACCCATGGAAGTTATCCAGGGAAGAGGTAACAATGATGTTAGGAAGATATGTCTTGCCAGATGGAGTGAGAATAAATTACAGGCAGCATCCGAGGTTGTACTTGGATAGAGCAAATTATCTAACTTATCCCTTGAACACATCAGAGTTGGAACATAAGAGGGTCACCTCAAGCTTGGCTATCACTCTAAGGAAGTTGAACTTCCTAACACATTGGATAGAGTGGTTGAGCATTGGATTGGAGCAGATCTATCAGCTCAAGGAAGCTCAAAAATAAGAGATAGAGGCCAATTGAAAGGAAATGGTTGCAATGGAGGAAGAATTTCAAAAGAGTAAGGCTACAATAGAAGATAAGCTAAATAAACTAGAAGAAGAACTTCTAAGTAATAGGACAGGTTTTGAGGCTAAAATAAGTTTGCATGAAGAGGAGAAGCGGTAGGTCTCACAAATAATAGAATATAGGATCAAGGAGTTGGAAGTTCAACTAAGAGCAACAAAAGAATACTTGCAGGTAAAGGATGAACAACTGAGAACATAGTTGGCCATAAAAGACAAGGAACTGGTAATGCAGGATAAGAAGATAGAAGAGCTCACATAGGGCAATAAACGATATAATTATATGGTCCTGGATAAGCAGGCACAATTGAATTCTAAGGAGGATATTGTTCATGCTTTGGAGGCTAATATTAATCACCATTTGAAGACCATTGTAGACAAGAATAAAGAGTTAGAAGTAGCATCTCGAATAGAAGAACATTTGTAGGAGAAGCTTAAGAAGAGTACTATTGAGTGTGAACAACAATTAGGGGAACTCCTAAAGACTATCGAAGAGACAACCAATCAACATGGTATGAAAGTAGTAGAAATGGGCAACTACATAGCCAAGTTGCAGAATCAATGCATAATTCTTTGCACCTAGGTGAAAGACCTAGAATCTGTAGTCAGAGATTAAGAGGCTCAGTTAAAATAGAAAGACGATTCAGTGAGGACACCGACCAAAGTAAAGGGGAGGGCAGATGTAGGAAGAAAATCCACCTCCCAAAAGAAGAAGTGAGAAGAGGATTTGCCCAATTTTGAAAAGTTTTGGTAAATCGTACAAGCAGGATCAAACCATACAAACATGAGGTAAAATGTACAAATTGAAGGGAAAACCGTACAAAGTGCAATGAAATGCAATTTAAGTTTTAATTGTGCTTGAATTTGATAAATCATGTGTTTAGACTTATTAAATGGTATAATTATGCATTCCATTATACATGGGAAGTTGTGAATAATGAATTGCCTTGGGAACCACTTGGGAATGTCCTAGGCAACATTATAGAAGACCCCATTTTCATTTTTGATGGTCTGATTAATGCTAGTTAGTTTTGGTTATGATCTGGTCTGAATAGTATGAAGTATTGAATACATATCTATGATTTTTGAGTACCTTTTAGTGATTGTATTGCACTATTGACAAGTAATGAAGAATAACATCAATTCATAGTCTTTTCTCACATAATTTTTTATCTTGGAATGATGGAGTAATATTTTGTAGTTTATCATTGTTGCATGTTACTTATTTATGTTATGGTTGATGATTAATGCATTGCTATGAAGGATGGAATTGAACTAGCACTAATGTGAGCCCTATAATTTATTTTTGAGGTAGATAATATTAAGAAAGACATCTTGAATACTATTGTATGATTTCTAGAGATTACCATTGGAGAGAACTCTCTCAAACCCCGATGATAGCACTTGCATGTTGGTGGAAAAGGATTAATTACCATTTCATAACTTTCCAAAAATTGTCTAAGAGAGATTTTTACAGAAGAGTGTCCAATTTGGCACATTGTTGAACTTTCATTTCGTACAAATCATACAATAGAAACTTACCCGATTTGGTAGTTTATGCGATTGAGGAAAACTTACCTAATTTGGCAATATTGGCAAATTGAACAGTTTGGTTACAAAATTGTGTATGAAAACTTACAAAACTGAATTTTAAGGATTGGCTAAGTGTAAAATTGTACAAGCTCTATCACTGTATTATTTGGGATCATACAGTGGTACGATTTGAGATTTGTACAAGTTGTTTTGTGGTCGCATATGGGTTGTTGTGAAGATTGTATGAATGTAAAATTTGGAAAATAAATCAAGGACAAATTTTTGATCACTCTAGGTCCTTGATAATCACCTTCCCACTAGTAATACTACATCCCTGTGCTATAGAAACCTTACAAATTGAGCCCTTGCTACCAAAACTTCAAATCAACTACCAAAAATCATAATTTAATTTAAATTGTTGGACAATCGACTTTTGAGAAAATTACCAAAATGGTCGAAGAAATATCTCAAGACCCTATTATCAAGAAATTGGATCATGATGTTCAAAAAATCAAGGACCTACTTTCCAACACTAATCTCAAACATACATTGCCAAAAATAAAGTTAAGGATTATTAGACTAAATGCTAAATTTGACTTATTGAATCAAAGTGTGGTACAACTCATGCAATCAATTATGGCTAGTCATTCTCAAAAAAATTAACTCTCCAGCTTCCCATAGTCTTCAAGACCTATTGGAATTGGGGGTCAACACATATCCATCCTTCCATGCACAACTAAGTTGGATTTTCCCAAATTTGAGGGAGGTGATCCCACTAGTTGGATCTACCGAGCATAACAATACTTCTCACTAAACCAAATTTTAGCAGCACAAAAATTTTATATTGCATCATTCCACCTTGAACATGATGCTATCCAATGGTACCAGTGGTATTAAAATACTAATGGCACTCCTACTTTGGATGACCTTACAAGGAATTTGTTGGTTTGATTTGGTCCTGGTAGATTCAAAGATTTCATAGGAGCTCTCACCAAATTACATAAAAACACTTTAGTACACAAATACCAGGATCAATTTGAGAAACTTAAAAATTGCACCATAGGTTTGGATGCATAAATTTCAAAATTTTCTTCATCATTGGGTTGAAAGAAGAAATTCGCATAGAAGTACAGATGTTCAATCCCACCACCATGATGCAGGCCATTGGATTAGAAAAGTTAAAAGAAGATAAATTCAATGCCCAATGTGGACAAGGAAAGCCACCTATTGGAAAATCAAAAATCACTTACACGACCCCAAAACCTACTTGATCCTTGAAAGTTAAGTAGCTTAACCTTGCAGAAATGAAGGAATGATGGGCCAATAGCCTCTACTATAATTGTGATGAGAGATATGTGCCAAATCATGATGCACTACAAAAAAGTTATATTTATTGAATGCAACTGATCCCTATAATTCAAGGGAGGAAGAAGATGAGATAGAATTGGAAGTAGTGATAGATACACCTAAAAACAACAATGAGGATACTCTAGAAATTACTTTCAATGCTATCGTAGGTTTTTCTTCCCTGCAAACTATGAAAATTTGAGGATACTTCAAACAAAAAAACCTCATTGTGCTCATTTACTCCAAAAGTACACATAATTTTGTTGACCCATGTGTGGTGAAACAGGCTAATTTCTATATACAACCTTACAATAATTTTGAAGTAATGATTGGTAATGGTGTATGGATTGCCTATAAAGGAAAGTTCCAAAATGTTAAACTCCCTATGGGTGACTAAAACATGAAAAGTGACATGTATGTACTACCATTGGGAGGATGCGATGTTTTCTTGGGACATAATGGTTGAAAACACTAGGGTTAATACAATAGTATTTTTTAACATTATGGATGCAATTCATAGTTGACGGACAATAATACACTTTAAATGGTATTCAGGTAGGTTCCTCACAAATAGTGAGTTCTTACCACATGGAAAACCTTATTCAAAAAGGAGGTAAGGGAATGATCGCACAATTATTCTCCAATCAACCCATGGAGGCAAAACAAGATGAAGTAGAATAGTTACAACAACTTTTGGCTTGTCATTCCAGAGTATTTGAATAACCAAATGAGTTACCTCCCCACCATAGTCACAATCATGCTATACTACTTCTTCCTAGAAATAAACCACCAAATATTTGACCTTATCGATATCCCTACTTACATAAAACTAAAATTTAGAAACTTGTACAAGAACTATTGAAATCCTATTTTATTCACCCAAGTGTCAGCCCTTATTCTTATCTAGTCTTGTTGGTTCGTAAGGATGGGTCGTGGTGATTGTGTATCAATTTTTGTTCCCTCAAAAAAATCATAATTAAGGATAAATTTCCAATTCTTGTTCTCGATGAATTGCTAGATGAGCTTCATGGTGCTACATAGTTTTCCAAGTTGGATCTATGATCAGGGTATCACCAAATTAGAGATAAAGAAGTTGACATTCCTAAAATAGCTTTTTGCACCCGTGAGGGACACTATGAATTCCTGGTCATACCTTTTGGACTTACCAATGCTCCTTCCACATTTCAAAGATTTATGAACCAGATATTTCATACTTATCTTCAAAAATTTATTTTGGTTTTCTTTGATGATATTTTGGTTTATAGTAAGACTTGGGAGGACCATTTGGTTCACTTGGAACAAACCTTGCAAATCTTGGATGACAACCAATTATATGCCAAACGATTAAAATTCTCTTTGGACGGAAGGATATTGAGTATCTGGGATATATTATTTTAGAAACTGGGGTTAAGGTGGATCCCCAAAATATTGAGGATATACAAAATTGGCCTATTCTAAAATCCTTTAAAATATTGCATGGATTTCTTGGGTTGATCGGGTATTATCATAAGTTTGTAAAGGACTATGGCAAGATTATTTACCCATTGATAGCTTTACTTAAAAAGAATGTCTTTCTTTGGTCCACAAATGCTAATGATTCTTTTCAAATATTGAAGGAAGCCATGTGTTCCACTCCTATATTAGCCATGCCCGATTTCTCAAAAAAAGTTATGATCGAAAGTGATGCTTATGGATTAGGAATTGGTGATGTTCTCATTCAAGAAGGTAGACCCTTGGATTTCACTAGCAAGGCGCTTTCAAGAAAGAACTTGGCATGATCAATATATGAGAAAGAGATGTTGGCCATCATTCATACCATCCAATATTAATGACCATACCTCATTGGTCAGCATTTCATTATCTGTACCGATCATCATAGTTTGAAATACTTTCTCAAACAATGTATCTCCACCTTAGAGCAACAAAAATGGGTCACTAAACTCTTGGGGTATGATTATGAGATCATTTATCGTAAAGGGAATGAAAATATGGTCACTTATGCCCTTTATTATAAATCTTAATAATTGCCACAATTACAAGCACTCTCTTCACTCGTTCCATAGTGGATAGAAAAAGTAACCTAGGAATGGATCAGTGATAGTTCAACCCAGGCATTAAATTAAGAAACTTCAAAAATATACCAATAGTAAGTCTCACTTTACTTAGAGTAACAAAATGCTTTGATTCAAGGGATGTATTGTACTACCTCCTACCTCATCATGTCGATCGGAGATACTCCATGAATTACATGCTACCCCTACAACCGGGCACTCTCATTTATTAAAAATTTATAAAAGGGTGGCTCGATATTTTTATTGGGACGACATGAAATGAGATATCAAAAAATTTGTTGTAGAATATGAAGTTTGCCAACAAAAAAAAGGGAAGAATGTGGATACCCCCAACCTTATTCAGCCTCTTTCTATCCCAAAAAAAACCTGGACTGATATTTCGATGGATTTCATTGACGACCTTCCAAAGTATTTTGGAAAATCTGTTATCTTGGTGGTTGTGGA
Source organism: Wollemia nobilis (assembly GCA_028583015.1). Taxonomy (NCBI): domain Eukaryota; kingdom Viridiplantae; phylum Streptophyta; class Pinopsida; order Araucariales; family Araucariaceae; genus Wollemia; species Wollemia nobilis. Next base: position 490,062 of record JAQPPZ010000220.1, on the reverse strand, counting down.
TCGATTTTCCAGATATGCACACTTTTTCTCCTTGGCCCATATCTACAAGGCTATCAACGTAGATCAACTATTCCTTGATAACATTTTGAATCTCCATCGTATACCATTCACTATCATCAGTGATCAAGACCCTACTTTCACTAGTTATTTTTTGAAGGAATTCTTCAAGCTTCAAGGTACTTAGCTCCGTATGAGTGCAGCATATCACCCCCAAACTGATGGACAAACATAGATTTTTAATAAATGTTTGGAGACTTACTTACAATGCTTTACCTCTGCCCAACTAATTCATTGGAATAAATGGCTTTCCTTGGTAGAATGGTGGTACAATACTTCATACATACTATCATTAAAATGACAACCTATGAGGCTTTATATGACCAGACTCCCCCGATAGTCACGTCCTATATTCTTGGTAACACTAATGTTCCAATAGTGGATTTTGATCTTTCTACTCGGACCAATATTCTTTGTCTTATTAAGGATAATTTTCTCACAACACAACATTAGTTGAAACTACAAGCAGATCAACACCGAGTTGAATGTGAGTTTTAAGAAGGGGATATGGTGTTTTTCTGGCTTCAACCTTACCGCCAAACCTCTCTCAAGCTAAAATATCCATAAAATAGAAGAACTCACCAATTAGGGCAGAAATTATAGAGGAAGAAGTTGCACAAGCACCACAACAAATTGAAGATAAAATAGAGGATGAGGAACCAGGAGCACTTGTACAAATTTTTGAAGGCCTACAACAACAGGATTAATTTGCTTTTACCTAGAGTAGAAATGATAGAAACTGGGATGCAAACAAAATCACCTACATTTGAAAAGGTAGACGTAGGTATATAGGTTAATATCATTTCCCAAATACAGCCCATTATTAGACCTCTTGACACAATCACGTTAACAAGATAAAATGAAGATATATCCTATTGGATGAAGAAGTGTTACCAAATGGAGGGTAAGGTCTCATCTCTATAGGTCTTGAAAAAAGAATTAAAAGATAAAAATTCATAAATTGAAAAAATAGGTGCAAGAGGTACGCCAAATTGTAGAGTGTATGATACAATGTAGGAGGCCAGATAGGTTCTATAGTTTAATGTTAAAATAAATATACCTTTGTTGGCAGACAATGAGGATCACTTCTGGTCTCCCCTACAAACTGGAAACTCCTAGAGAATTTCTAGAGGCTTTTTGGCAGAGCTCTATAGAACACCAAAATTTGTTGTGTGAACTATTCCTACACAATTTCTTCTTACCAAATAAAGTGATATTCCTCCCACACATATTTACTGGTGATCTTTAGATTAGGTATTTTCTATCCACGTTGCAGAATCAAGTTTATTGGGAATAGGAGAAGAAAGCCAACAAAGCAATGGAGTTACAAGCAGTATTGCTCATCATACTGGTTCAACTTAACCATTGGACTTCCACCAATGAGCACTACACTTTGATGAGAGATGATAGGGTAAGGAATATGTATCTAGGTAATCTTCAAAAGTGCATAGCTGATTTCTAAACTTTCTATGCAGCATCCTTTGTTGATGCTTTATCAGCTTGTAAAAGTAGATGGGGAGAACTACCTATATCACTACAGAAGCGAGAACCCATCTCACAAAATAACCTGATGTGGTCAATAAGAAGATATTAATGTGTAATCTAGACCATATTTGAGGTAAAGAAATAGTGGATTTGCCTCAAGTATAGGAATCCAACAATCATCATCCATGTCCCATATTTCTTTGATAATGACCCACAATCTGATGATCAATTCTAAGAATGGCTTAGGGACATCAAAGAACACAGAGGATATTATAATATTGGGGGCATACTATGGAAATATGATGAATGCTATCTTGAAATAGATATTTGTTCTACTATGGCAAAACAGAATGCATGAGGACATACATTATAATAGGCTGGGGGGAAATGATGAGGCAGAAAATTGCCTCATACAAAGACTACTTTTGATAAATTTTAAAACTATTTGGAACAACTTATGTTATGTTTTGATATTTAATCTGGTGATAAAATGCATTATATGATAGTGTTTGCATGTTTAAATGTTAAAGTGCATGTATCTTGTTTTGACTATTTTTTTTGTGTTTTATAATCTGTTTTAGCTGAATTATTTAGTAGATTTTGCATTTAATTGAAGATTGTAATACTAAGCTGCTAGTATGTATTTTGTTTTGTACTTATTTCATTAGATTTATCCACCATATAACTATTTTAAATTATCAAAAATGTGCCAAAACTTGTTCCAAACAATTTGACTATGCAGAAATAGGAAATTGTCCATTCAAATTCTAGCCAGTTGTACATATATAGCATGGCTTGGAATTAGTCCACTCCAACTCATGCAAAGGATGGAATAAGTCTTCTAGGAAATTATGGAGACTATTCATGCCATCACAACTATTTTCCTACACCTTTGGTGCATGAATTAACCCAAACTCTGGTATCCTACCTGATATTTCGGAGCAGCTCCAGAATGAACGCAGTAAGAATAGTTTTGGTCAAAATCACCTATAACAACAATAGAGGAGTGGAAAACGGTGGTTTTAGTTGTTTAAGGGATACCCTTATTCTTTCCAACACCTATCCCTCAATGCATGAAGCCCAGTATAAGGAATGGATAAGGAATAACATAACAAATCCTTGCATTATGGGAAATAGTTCTACAATAGTTGTAGCAGCCCTACATAGCAACACAAAATCCTATCAATATTTTAACCCATTAGTACAAATAAGATAACTCTCATTTGGTTAAGAATATAGGAGCTAGAGGATAAATAATAGATAAATTTTAAGAGTTGTAGCATTTACTATAGTAGAACAGTATTCTGCAGGTTTTCCCTGCACTATTGTTATGCTACTACATATTTAATAAAAGGTGCAGTTTTGTCATTTATGTTAGAATTCTGAGTTTAGTGTGAAGCTTTGATAGTTTAGGATAGGTACTTTCACCTTCTTCTGGTTTATGAAGAAAGGGCTACTTCTAGGCCCAGGGGAAGGATTAATTATGCCAGAATTCTGCTCATTTCTTGTTGCAGCAAATCAACAGGAATCTGACAGCTTTATTGCATGATTAAATGTTGAGTTAAATTGCATATAACATTTGACAAATTAATGCATTGTAGTTAAGCCATCTAGAGTAGATTTTATAGCATAACACTTTCTGTTTCAGCTTCAAAATTTCCAGTTTGTATTTCCAGTTTGCATCAGAGAATTTCTTATTATTTCGGTTTGTTCTAGTTTTACAATATATGCTTATTAACTTTTACTGTGTTAATATTTCATTTTCTTAAAGGTGTGATGCTTCAAATCCTTAAGTTACAATTCTGTCATTTTAAATTCTACATTAATAGTTTAGTTTTATTTTTAGCAACAGTGTGAATATCTGCAATTTCATTTTTGCAAGGATAATTAGCAGTTCAATTTTAGTTTTTAGGAGTTAAAAAGGAGACACAAATGCCCTTAAGCACTAACTATCCCATGAATAAAGCCATGACCTGGATGAACTAATATTTATACTGTTTACCTCTACTTTCATATATAGCCTTGTACATCACCCTGGATTGACAAACATAATGATTAAATGATGAAGAGTTGACGACACTCATCACTAATGGAGTCACACAGTAACACTACTACTATCTACTGACTTGCCAATATCTTACAATGAGGCCCTTTTTATAATGGAAGGTAGATTTCTTGTCCAACACTCTACCTAGTTGTACAAGGGACACCTTGCATATTTACATTTTTGCATTTATTACATTGCATAAAGTAACTAGATAACTTCCCTCTAAAGTCCTAATTATGTACCTAGGAAGGCACATTTACATGATCCAAATGATGTAATAGACTCTAACTCTAACATCCCCTTGTATTACATTATTTGGGTACTAAATACTTTAGTCTATAATATAGATCTTCTTCCATTGGATAATGGATATTGTATTCTCCTTTATTGCTTACTATGTTCAAATTTAGCTAGTAGCTTTTTTATTTAGTTGATGCAAAGTAAGCTGATGTTGTAGGTTCTTCTTTCAATTGAGTGTACTCAATAGGTTCAATATTTGTAGTTTTGTGTTCTTTTTAATGATGTTAGCGTACTGTTATACTGTTACTATTGTTTGCTAACATATTATTTGTCCTACTCTTGCATTTGTTATCTCGTTATAACAAAGTGCTTATTGTAGCTGGTTCATTCCGGCGGTTCTCCATTGTAATCTTATTTAATGCAGAGCTGAATAATAATCATTGTTCCGAATTCTTACATGGCATCAGAGCCAGTGGCGTGAAGGGAGCAGCGCAGCGGCAGCAGAGAAGCGTGGACAACAAACGGATTTTTTTTAATTAGCCAGACGGGAATTTTTTTTTTCTCCGGGTTTGTTGTAGCAGAGGATTCCTCCGGCGAGAAAAAAAAAAAAAAAAAAAGACGCGCAGAGCTGTGCGCGTCGTGACACGGGCCCCGTGCGCGGGACGGCCGGGAGTCCGGTCGACGGCCGGGACGTCACGCGGACGTCCATTGGCGGTGGCGTCCGAGGAGGCGCGTCCCCGGGAAGAGGATGCGGCCGGGTCGCGGTCCCCTAGGCGGGACGCGTCGGCAGGAGGAGAGAGCGCCCGCGCGGGATTTTTTTTAAATCCCCGCCGCGCAGGAGGTGGCCCCCCTCCCCAGTCCCCACTCCCCGTGCGACGTGCGCGCTCCCCGAGGGCACCACCCCCCTCTCCCGGTCGGCGGAGCGGGAATTCAAATTCCCGCCGACGCGGGAAATCGGAGGGGGTATAAACCCCCCCCGCGCGGGGCCGCGTGCGGGCCCTCCCCCCCCCCGCAGGCCGCGTTTGCGCACAGTCGCGCAGGCCCTCCCCCCGGGCGCAGGCCCTCGAAGAAAAAAAAAAAAAAAAAATTTTGCCATTTTTTTTTAAATCGCCGGAAAAATCGAACGCCCTCCCTGGAACGAAAAAAAAAAAAATACAAAGTTCGGCTCTCTTTTTTTCGAGTGCCGATCCGGTCTGGAAAAGAAGGCAGCGGTGATTTTTTTTCCGAAAACGCCGGGAGCAGTGGGAGCAGGGCTGTGGTCGCAAGCCGAGGCCGAATTTTTTTTCGAGCAGTTCTGCGGTCGCAAGCCGAGGCCGTTGCAGAGGAGGAGACAGAAGGAGGGGTTGAAAGAGGAGCAGGTCCACTGTTCCTTTCGGATCAGCCCGCTGGCTCACGTGGTCGTGAGCCGTGCGGTAAGGCTCAGGGAGCCTGCAGGTTGGGGGTTCAAATCCCGCCGACCCCCCCAAGGTATATTTTTTTTTTCAAAGTTTTTTTTTATAATTATTAATTTTTAATTAAAATTTTTAATTTTAATTTATTTTTAATAGTTTTAAACTTTATAAATTAAAATTTAATTTTAATTTATTTTTCCTAAAGTTTTAAAACTATATAAATTAAAATTATTTATTTTAATTTTAAATATATAATAGTTATTAAAAATGCTTTGTTAAAAGAATTTTTTTAAGGGGGGATATTTTTTTCAAAAAATCAAAGGGGGATGTTGAGTAATTTTTTGAAATAGCAATTTGGCATTGTAAAAGGTGCATTTTCGGCTGTGACCGACACCTTGTGGGTTATTCTAGTGGGCATTTTTTTTTGTTGTATGTTGCATATTTCATTTTTGCACTATAACATTAAAAATTAAAATCAAACACTCCCTAAAGTCCCCGGAATATAAAACCCATCTGTGCAATTTATTTGCCTTTGCGGCGTTCGGTATTTGCGATACCTGCGGCGGCACTTACGAGTAAAGCCGTCGTGATTTGGCTCTCTGTATCCGCCGCCTAACATAGCTGCTATAACGACGTCTGAGCTTGTTCTCTATAAATCGTCGGGGAGGAATAAGTACGCCATTTTTGCATTTTTTACTCCATCCACTACCCTTTATCGCACTTGTGTTTAGGCGTAAATCCTGACGAAGTATTCTTCATAGTGTTTAGGGGAAGTTACGCCCCACGCATGAGAAGAATCTTCTATGGTAGGTGCCATCAACAAGGCGATTCCCTTTCGGTACCGCTTATGTTCCACGTATCGTATGATCTCTAAAATTCACCTATAGTCTCCCTCACGTAAGGGCGGGTGATTTTTGTTGATCTTTCTAAATACCTATAGTTTCCCTCACGTAAGGGCGGGTATTTTGTACGGTATATTGGCCTAGCAAAAGGTATATCGAAAGGGGGACCAATTTGGTGATATAAGGAACCTTCACTATGGCCGTTGTTGCAAAATTGATGGTCGATCCGCATCGGTTATTGAAAGGTCCAAATTATACACCATGGAAACATAAGATGAAGGCTATTCTCCAAATGGAAGATTTGTGGGATATTATTCTTGGAGTAGCAACAAGGCCTTCACCAACGGCGAGGATCCACGGGGTCCTTCGGCGGATCAGATTGCTTTTGACAAGAAAGACGGGTAGAGCAAAGGTGCTCATTTTGTTTCTTGTTTCGGATGAAGTGCAACCTCATATAGCTGATAAAGCAAGTGGTAAAGAGGCATGGGATGCCCTTAGAACCATCTATGAGGGGAAGAATGAATCCACCATTCTTCATCTTCAACAACAACTTCATAACTTTGAGTTTGAGACAGGGGTGAAACAGTTGAACTCTTTACGTGCGAGTGTCCGAGTTGAAAGAGAAATTGAGTTCTCTAGGAGATCTTGTGGATGAAAAGCTTCTCATTTCACTTGTGATGAGAGCTTTACCTTCTTCATTTGACATGTTGATAACCTCCATCCGGGTGTCCCAACGACAAATTACCTACATCGAGTTGGTCAATCTGCTTCAACAACGGGAGGCACGCCAACTTCACAAGGATGATTCTTCCAATACGGCCCTATACACCAACGAGGCGGGGGTTCTAGGAAGAAAGGTAATGGGCAAAAAGGAGGCAACTTTCGGAAAAGGAGGAAATTCTCAACGAGGATACGAAAGGAAAAGGCAAGCAACCTCAACGAGAAGAAGAGGTGGTGCAAGATCCGTGAGAAAGACAACCATGACACCAACGGGTGTTGGCATAAGAACAAGCAAAAAGGCCAAAACAAACCACAAAATAAGAACAAGCAACCCCGAGGTGAATGTTGTTTGTTGAAGAATCGACTCGGATTACGAATGGGCACACAAGGTGCTCATGACTACCACAGATTCCACTCAGAGGGATCCTATTTGGTATGTCGATTATGGAGCTAGTAAACATATGACTGGCGATAGATCGTGGTTTGAATCATTTGTGGCCAAGGAGGGCAAACCTGTCACCATTGCTGATGATAAAACCTACGGGGTTCGGGGGAGAGGGTACGAGTTTCGGGTCACTCTTCCCGATGGCAAGTGTCGGATTGACAAGGTCCTCTATGTTCGGGATTGGCCAACAATTTGTTGTCGGTGACACAAATCTCGGACAGAAATATGATTGTCAACTTTCGTGTTGAGAATGGAAAGAAGTGTTGTACAATTACCGGGAAGGGTAAGCGGTTACAACGACTTCATATAAGCATGGCTTATTTGCACTAGATGCTATCTCTACTCCACATGTTGCCATGATTTGTCTCTACCAAGGAGGCAACTTCCCTATGGCACAAGAGATATGGGCATCTTAGTTACGGCTACTTACTTGAGCTCGGCAAGTATGAGATGGTAAAGGGTCTTCCTTCCCTTTACGCCACATTGCCGGTGTGCTCGGTCGCTTGCGGGGAAAGCGGCATAGAGTACCATTTGAGAAGAGCTCTACAAGAGCACGAAAACCTCTGGAGCTAATTCACACCGATCTATGCGGTCCTTTCACACCCAACAGTGTTGGAGGGAAGAGGTACTTTCAGTTATTCGTAGATGACTACTCACGAAAGATGTGGGTTTTCTTTCTCAAGCTGAAATCTGAAGCTTTTGCATTCTTCCAGCAGTTCAAGAAATCTGTTGAGAAGGAGTCAGGGGCTTCTATCAAAACCCTCCGCTCAGATCGAGGGGGAGAGTTTACCTCTAATGAATTTTCTGCATTCCTAGATAAACATGGGATCAAGAGACAGGTTAACAGCTGCCTATACTCCTCGGCGAGAATGGAGTTGCTTGAGAGAAGGAACCGTTCTATCATGGAAATGGTTCGTTGTATGCTCACGGGTGCAACTCTTGGGCAACAATATTGGGCGAGAAGTCTGTCACCACCTGCGGTGTATCTTTTGAATAGGGCACCCACAAAGGCCCTAAAAGGAATGACTCCACGGGGAAGCATGGAGTGGTCGAAAACCCTCCATATCTCATCTACGTATTTTCGGGTGTCAAGCTTTCATGCACATACCGAAAGAGAAAAGGAAGAAGCTAGATGAGAAAACATCGAGATGTATTTTTCTTGGATATTACGAGCACTCTAAAGGATATCGGTTGATAGATCCTTTGACCAAGAAAATTCATATCGAGAGAGATGTTGTCTTTGATGAAGCTTTCACATCACGAGAGCACATCTACGGTACACCGAGGATATTGTGGAACCAAAGGAAGAGGAGATTCCTTCGTCAACACAGACGGGAGGTCCTTCTACATCTTCTTCACCACCACCGAAGCGGAATCCTAAATGGTGTACAAATACAATCGAGAGATGCAAATTTATCCACTCCTCCCAATTTGAATTTGGATAGACCTCGTACACGCGGTATGGCTCAAAAGGAAAGAGAAGGCAGAGAAACTGGTGAGGTTGATGATCTTTGTCAATCTTTTGAGGAACTTTCTGTGACTCCAAGTAGAGAAGTTGAGGATATGGATATTGATGATGACAGGGCATTCATGTCTACCATAGATAGTCTTGAACTTGCATCAGTGCAAGATGCTCTTAGTGAGCCTCAGTGGAAGGCCGCTATGGATACAGAGTATGAGTCTCTGATGAAGAATAAAACTTGGAAGCTTGTTGATCTGCCGCATGGAAAGAAACCTATTGGCTGCAAATGGGTATACAAAGTCAAGTACAAGGCGGATGGAACAATTGATAAGCATAAGGCCCGTCTTGTTGCAAAGGGCTATGCTCAAAAGGAAGGCATCGACTATGAAGAAACTTTTGCACCTACTTGCTCGGATGACCACAATTCGGGTTATGTGTGCTATGGCGGCACAATATGGGTGGAAAGTTCACCAAATGGATGTCAAAAGTGCCTTTCTTAATGGTGATCTCCAAGAAGAAGTCTATATGACTCGGCTGAAGGATTTGAAGTGGAAGGCCAACGGCGAGAAAGTTTGCAAATTGGTTAAATCCTTGTATGGTCCGAAACAAGCTCCTCGAGCTTGGTATATAAAAATGGACAATCACCTAATGCGAGCATGGATTTAAGAGATGTCCGTCGGATGCAAACCTCTATTTCAAGAAACGGGGTTCCGAGATAGTGTTGCTTGTACTCTATGTGGATGATCTGCTCATTACGGGGAGTTCGGAAGATATGATCTCTCTTGTCAAAAGAAACTTGTGCAAATCTTTTGAGATGACGGATCTCGGACTTCTCCATTCTTGTCTTGGTGCGGAATTCAGCCGGAAGGAGCACACCATCAAAGTGTCTCAAAAAAAGTATGCCAAGACATTGCTCGATAAATATCGCATGGTGATCGCAAGCCAATGGCAACTCCTATGGAGAATGGACTTCGATTATCGCGATATGATGACTCACCTCGGGTAGATGGCACTCTCTATCGACAGTTGATTGGGAGTCTCATATATCTGACCAATACTAGGCCAGATCTCGTATTTGCTGTAAACTATCTTTCGAGGTTCATGCAGGAGCCTAAGATTACTCATTGGAAAGCAGCAAAACGTGTTCTTCACTATGTCCGTGGTACTATAGAATATGGCCTAGAATACAAGAGGAACAACAAATTCTTCTTGCAAGGATACACGGACTCCGACTATGCCGGATCATTTGATGATCGCAAGTCAACTTATGGATACATTTTTCATCCGGGATCCGGTCCTGTCTCTTGGCACGGCAAGAAGCAACAGGTGGTTGCTATTTCTTCAACGAGAGGCGAATATCGCGCCGCACGTGAAGCCGTGTGCGAAGTGATATGGTTACGTCGCATTCGACAAGTATGGGCCATCCATCAAAATCTCCAATACACTTGTTTTGCGACAATCAGGGTGTTTTGAACCTCGTCAAGAATCCAGTCCATCATGAAAAAACAAAGCACATTGACACACAATGTCATTTCATTCGAGAGGAAGTTCCAAAGCATCGAATTCAACTTCAGCACATTCCCACAGATGCTCAAGTTGCAGACATTTTCACTAAGGCACTTGGACGTGTCAAATTTGAATTGTTTCGCAGCTCACTTTGTATTGCAAAATAATGTAAGGGGATGTTAGTAGTCTAAGTATAGCTATTAGTTATTACATTACCCAAATAATGTAATAAAGGGGGATGTTAGCGTACTGTTATACTGTTATTGTTTGCTAACATATTATTTGTCCTACTCTTGCATTTGTTATCTCGTTATAACAAAGTGCTTATTGTAGCTGGTTCATTCCGGCGGTTCTCCATTGTAATCTTATTTAATGCAGAGCTGAATAATAATCATTGTTCCGAATTCTTACAATTGTTTCTTCTTCCTTATTCTCTTTTTGTGATTCTTCATTGGATCTAGTGGAATTTTTGCTTCATGGTAAATTAGTTGATCATCACAATAATATTGTTCCTTATTTCTAACTTGCTTCTTGTGTTGTGTAAGTACAAACACAATCAATGATAAATAAATAATTAGACACTCTTCTTGTGAGAGTATAATCATTTTTTGTGAGTTCCACCATGTTGTGAAGAGGATTTCATAAAGATAATTAATCAAGGTTGCAAAGTTACTTGTAGACCCAAAAATTTTGCACCCTTGTCTTTGAAGCTAATGGATCCATGCCTAAAAGGGGGAGGTAAAATGATGTATCTACACCTCGAATGAGAAACACTTGAGTTATTCTCTCCTTGGTGTTTATCGATGAATTGGGTGGGGTTCACCAGAAAACACTTTATGTGGCGGTTTCCACTCCTAGGTAATATGGGTGTTTGGTTGTTTCTTTGAAGCATACACCTATAGTTTGGCAAAATGCAACTATTGCCTAGCTATATACATTTTAAAATTTTATGAAAACAAAGTATACATATTCTAGCTAGAAATATTTGTAAATCTAACTATGATGCAATGATTTTGTAAATATTGAAAAGCATAAGATGATGTTTATGCTAGTGTATTGTTTTTCTTTGCATTTTGTGTTTTGTGTTTTATGTTTTTCTTTTAGCTTAATATACTAGATGCAAAATGATGTAACTAAATTCCTATTTTTATCTTTTTGTTCTTTGGATCTTTTTTTTTCAAAACTAGTATGATTGATATAAAATAGTGCAATTGAATCTATGTTTTTGATCTGTTCCTTTTGAGTTTTTCAAATAATGCAATTAATGTAAAACAATTTTACTAAGTTTATATTTTTATCTTTTCTTTTGATTTTTTCAACTAATATGATTAAATGTAAAATATGATGTAATTAAATCTATTTTTTTTATCTTTTCTTATTTTGTTTTATGCAAATGCTTATAAAACATAGAAATATAAATTCAAATTAAGAAAGGACCAAGAAAAATCAAATTTAGATTCTTACTTGGCTTGAATATTTTCTTTCTAGTGCTTTTCAGATCTATCAAAGAGAATTCAAATTAGTCCAAATCTGTCAGGGTAAATTTGGATCTATCTGAATCTGTTCAAACTTGCAATTTTCACAATAAAACACTAAAATTTGTAATTAGTGGTGGGGTATTTGCATAGACCACAGTAGATCATAGTCTGTGATAGTCAGATCCCCTTGGTTCTTTTAGAAAAATGTAGAAGAAGTGATGGATCCATAAATATAATGCAAAGTATGTAGTTTAAATGGAAGAAGCATAGTGATAACAATAAGATCCAGTAGAATAGCAAAGCTAATAAGTAGTAAAATACAAATATGAAATAAATATGATAAGTTTGAAATCAAAACTTACCCTTAGCATAGATCTACATAATTTTGGATATCAAAAACAAATTTGTATTAGTCTGAATACATTTTAACCTACAACGGTAATATTTATGAACCTACAACAATAATATTAGCACAATTTTAGGTTTTATCGATGAATTTGGATGCATCTGAATTCATATAAATATGTAAAAATAATAAATTATGCAAGGGATAAGTGCAATCTAATTTCAAAATACATATTTCCATCTCTGATAGCTCTTGGAATGATTATTTGTGTCATGATCTCCTCTGAAACCTACAACAAAAATACAAGAAATCCCTTTCTTCTCCTAGATTTTCCTACAAAAATCACCATTGATGGTAGCCTACGAGATTTATCATCCAAGGTAGGTTGAGGAATCAGGGAGGACGATGCAAATAAGTCAAGATGTTAAGACAAATTGGAAAATTTCCCAATCTGGATGAATTTAGACAGATCCAAATTCACCAAAAATTTGGGTTTACCTAGATTAAGGGTGAAATCCAAACAATGCACCTGAATTAGGCGTACATTTGATTTGGCTAAATCTGGACCATTCTGAATTTTTCGGAGTCACTTGAATTTCATGAAAAAATGAGGAACAAATAAAATTTTGTTTTACCTAAAATAGGATTCGAGGTAGGGGGTTGAAGGGTGATAGGCACGTTGTTAGGGAGTAACAACATGTTGGATAGGGAATGGGAATTTTGAAATGTGTCAAAATTTCCTGGCTACATTACCTTCTCTAGCTTCCTTAAGAAAGGAGAAATTTTTTATTGCTAGTTGATAGATACATGTACCCTTCCCAAGTATCTATTAAATTTTGAGAGTAAAATTCTACCTCTTGGAATAGCTCTCAATTATTGAAAGCTTTTCTCAGAATTTCATCCATAAGTAGTATTTGAAATAATGGATTTAATAGAATCTTAATAGTATGCCTTATAGCTCCCAATATTATGGTATATGCAACCCTTAGAATATATAAAAGCTTTATTTGATAAAAACTTTGTTAACCTTTAGGTTTTGTAGACTTCCTTATATATCCCTAATGATGAGAGTTCACAAACCTAATAAGTTTTTAGGTTTTGTAGCAAGCTTACATCTATCCAATGAATTTAGAACTTGATAATTTTTTATGGATGCTAATATTACCAAGTTTTGTAGAATGCCTTATGACTCCCTAGGATGTTTTGGATAGGATATATGATCAATATAGTGCTTTTGTAAATTGTAGTTCAATTTTAAGTTGATTTTGTAAAATTTTGTAAATACAAAAAACAACTCTTCTATCTCCTTATTACTCCTATTGAACTAAGCACTATTTTCAATTCTTTGAAGAGGTTTTGAAGTTGGATTTATTTTTCCTCCTTTAAGTGTTTTGAGACAACACTATTATAAAAATCCCAACCTTTGAAAATTTTAATAAACCTCTTTAAATACCCCTTTTTGGTTGATTTTAATGTTTTCTAATTTCCAATTCCTAAATTTGATGTTGTATTCCTTATAACTCCCAAATTTGGAAAAATTAGAAAATAATATTTGCAAGTAATTTAAATTTCAATAATAACCCTTATTTCTCCTTGATAACCTTTTGCAAATATTAACAAATCTAAAATATGCTTGCTTAATAAATCTCTAATGTTGAATATTGCAATAGAAGATAAAATGTTCCCTTATAACTCCAAAAACCTTATATTAAAAGTAAGCTTAAAAATCAACCTTTACCTCAATAGTCCTTTAATGTTGTGCATCGGTAGATTCGTAGCTATGTGTTGTGTAGTGCTCATGGGCAGTCAAAGCCCTCTTTGACCGGTGTTGATTCATTCCTTGATTGGCGATCCTTCTCTTCTGCAATTGACGTCGAAAGATACCTTGAGATATGCCTTACAGGGCTTCTCCAAATGCAAGTGTTGTTCATTGGTTTTATGACAGCGTCTTAAATATTTTTCTTACACCGTTGAATGGTGTATGGCTTGAAATAGCCATTTTCTCTGAGTAAGCCTCAATGCTTTAACTCCATTTGACTTCTCTCTTGCTTTGCTTTGCTATGTTCTGCTTCACACTATTGTATTCTTCATTCTCCAAGATCGGCATCTTAAGTAATATGGGCTTCATGACAAGTGTCACATGAAGCATTACAAGGTAGACATCTTTAACGTTCCTTTAGCAATGATGAGGTTGGTGGTAACCTCCAAAGATTCTTAACTCCCTCCAAATGAATGTAACTCCCTTTAGGTGAGTGCTTGGGTCTTCATGAACGTTGGGAAGCATAGAGAATTTGTGCCAAGTGGCACTCAAGGCTTGTGCATGCAAGCCTCCTTTCTAACACTCCAAATATGAGCTTGCAACCCTAATTATTCCTTTATCTTTGCACCCTATGTGAGCTTGCTATGTTTCTTGATATGCAAGCTTTCTTTTGCATGTTGGCTTGGTGAGGATGATGGATGGCTACATCTAGATTGCTTCATGGTTCTATGGCACACTTTTGAGCTCTTATTTTTGTGGACGTTCACTTCAATGGATGCCTTAGGTATAGCTCTTATCTCTGCACTTATTTGCAGATTTTGTAGCTCATTTTTAATGTCAATTTGTACCTTTCTTCAGTGTTGGTTATAACATCCAATGAGTAGCCCTTTTGCTTTATCTTTTATGTAGATATCCTGTCATTAAATGCTACCCTTTTTCTACGTAAGCATGAGTGATAATGCCTTATTTCAATGGCTCCACTATTGTAGGTGACGTGCTACTTATAGGGCTGAATTTGATGGAGGAAAATGGTGTTTTTAAACACCTCAACTCTTGGACATGTGAGCTCTTCAGTGGCTCCTTCCTCTGACTGCAAATCTGCTATTCGTGTGAGCTCTTTGGTGGCTCCTTCCTTTGGTTGTAAATCTGCTGTTCGTGTGAGCTCTTTGATGGCTCCTTCCTTTGGCCACAAATTTGCTATATAAAAACATCCTTCTACCCCCTATAAATAGTAATACTTTTGTTCTTCCAAGGAACAAAAGAGGTGCCTTTTGTAATATGTAAATCTTGCACCAAAATGAAGAATTTTTATAATCCTTCTTGCTTCTTCTACTTTGGATGATAGTCAATCCAAGCTAATGAAATGAGGATTCCTGCACTCTGTGCTGAAAAAGAAACCCTTATATTCTCCTTGAATCTTGAGACTTCCAAGGTCTCGATTTGAGGCTTCCTTCAAGGACTTCAATGGTGGTTTTCTACTCCACATTTTTGCTTGTAATGGTGGCTTCTTTTGGCCATGAAAGTGCTACAGATTTTTTTTGTTTTTGTGCTTCTTAACAACACAAACTAATTGAGAGCAACTAGTTAAAAAATCAACTAGAATGGTGCTTAATAGATGCACTTTAAATGGTAACAATAAATTCACCTTATTGCTCCACTAATTTCTCAAAAATGCTCTTAACAATTCCACTGCAACCTTTCAAGCATAATCTGGAATAAATTCTTATGAATTTCACTACAAACATAGTTGTAGGATCTAGTCTTCTTTTTCAAGATATAAGATAGGTAGTTGATTGTAACTTCTGAAATCTAATCAACTCCTAATTGTGCAAATGAACCTTAAAAGGAATTTTTCTCTTTTGCACTTTTGAAGACTGTAATTCAATTTTCCTCTTTGCAACTTCTGATCTAATATAAGGTGCTTTAAAAAATCTGATAAGTAATCCAATTAATGAATTTACTTGCACCAATAGTTGCTTACCTTTTTGACAGATTTTGTAGAGAATGTAGATCAAGCTTGTTGCTTTAGATTTCTGCAACTTTTGTTAGCTTTTCCAAATAGCTCCTCCTTCACCAAAAAGAGGTCTCAAACTTTCTTTCACGAGCCTAGGGTTTGGTGGTTTGTTCTTCTCTAGTAATATTCTCCTTTCTACTGTGGATTTAGAGGAATATTTATGCCTTCTTGAAAGGTAATCTTCAAATCTCTCAGCTTTGACAAGCTTCTTTTATCTTCAAGTCTTCTTGTTGAATTCTGACTTCAAGCAGGATCTTCTTCTCAAGACTCTAAATGTCTTGAGGTCTTTTGTATCTTCTTTGGCACTCCTTGCCAATTCTTCTTCTCCTGATTGGGCTTGTTGTTGGATGGCGATAATTGTCCCAAATATTTCCCTTATCATAAAGTTTCTCCTTGATGGAGAATTTCTCCAATGAGTTCTTCTAGGAACTCTTTTGATGATCTTGCTTCAACAACAAGGCTCTCCAAGCCTTTTTCCTTGAGACCTCTCCTAGGTCTTCGATTCTGCAGCTACTTTGGTCTTCCTTGAGACCTTCTTCAACTTATGGAATTGAGATCTCCTTCCTGGATCTCTTGATTCTACTACTTTTGGATTTGAACAGGGCTCTCCTAGTCCTTCTCATCCTTCCAAGAATGGAAGTTTCTTCAATGAGATCTTCACCTGATCTCTTCACCTTCAAGTTTGCTTCAGGTGCTGGATTGATTCTGAAGAAAATACTCTTCCTAAATTTCTTGTAGGAAGTTTTCCAACTCATTGAATCTCCTTTCCCTGCAACAAATGATTAGTACTAAAATTTGAATCTACTTCTAAATTAGGTACTCTCTTCTGGAGTCTTCTTCAGGATCAAGGCTTTTGTGGCCTTTTTTTAGATCAAGGCTTCTATGGCCTTTTCTTAGATCAAGGCTTTTGTGGCTTTTTAGGATCAAGGCTTCTATGGCCTTTCTTAGATCAAGGCTTCTATGGCCTTTTCTTAGATCAAGGCTTCTATGGCTTTTCTTTTCATTTAGGATCAAGGCTTCTATGGCCTTTTCTACTATGAAGTTGACTTTATCGATAGAGATCTTCAATCTCTAGACTTCACTATGACTCTTTCTCCTAGAGTCTCTTCTGTAGTATTCTTCTTTTACAACAACTAATATCTACACTATGAAGGCACTCCAACCTTCAGGAAATGAAGTTGAAATCTCCTAGATTTCTATTGTAGGAGGTGCCCCAATCATCTAAGGGTTAGTTCCCTACAATAAAAGAAACTTTAGGTAATAGTAAACTTTTTAGATCTCTTAGATGAGCTTCACTAGTTGATTCATCAAACTAGTGGATCAAATGTTGAGTCCTTATCTTCACGAGTTTTTTTGTAACTCTATGGGAAGACTCTAAGCCAAATGAATTTCACAATTTCTCTTTTCAGTTTGTTCTACCAGATAATCTTAAGGTAATGAAATTCACATGCAATGGGTTCAATGGAACATCCAGTTTGCAAAAATTGAAGCTATGGTGACTGGCCCTATTTTAACAATAGTACTTTCTCGAAGCTCTCCCTACCACCTTGATTCTTCTAAAGATTTTTGCAAGAGCCTGTGCACTATGGAAAATCAGGTTCACAAAAATTTAGGCTCAATAATAATGGTGGTTCTCCTCTCAATCTATAGTAGCTAGTTCTACTGTGACTAGATCTACCGTGGCTCTGATACCACTATTAGATTTTGAGGTAGATTGCAATGGGAGATGGCAATCACAAGATGCAAAAATATAAGAGAAAGTAAATTTACGAGATTGTAGAAATATGCTATAAATAGAAATGACAAAAATGAATACAATATTGCTATGGAGGAAATGGACACTCCATGCAAGATGCTATAGGACTACATTGTACTCCATCACTAATGGAGTCACATAGTAATACTACTACTACCTACTGACTTGTCAATATCTTACAATGAGGCCCTTTTATAATGGAAGATAGATTCCTTGGCCAACACTCTACCTAGTTGTACAAGGGACACCTTGCACATTTACAACTTGCACATTGACACTTGTGCATTTATTACATTGCATAAAGTAACTAGATAACTTCCCCCTAAAGTAATCTAATGTCCTAAGTATGTACCTAGGAAGGTACATTTACATGATCCAAATGATGTAATAGACTCTAACTCTAACAAAAATTAGGGTTGATTTCCTTCGGTTCCTGATACACTCTTTGAAGCCAAATCAATTTTGACTTAGCTTTATTGTTCAAGTTGTTAATACCCAATTGAGAGTCCCCCTACACTATAAGTTGTTTGATTTTTTTCTACTGCCAACTCCAATCCTATCTTGAGGGTATAAAATTCTACAAAATTGTTTGTATTATAACCACTCAATTGAAAGTAATTATATACTTCATTGTCCTCTTCAATTAGAATTGTTCCTCTTGCACAAAAAATATAAGGGTTTCCTTTACAGGCACCGTCAAACTTCAAAAGGTATTTTGTGCCTATATTTTCTTGAGGAAGTTGTTTTGAGGATTTTTTTAGTATCACAAATATAGGATTTGATAGTATCCCTAACCAAACATTGGATTTTGACCAAGGTTCTATTTATTTTGGGATATTATTCTTTGAAATTTTTCTTATTCCTATTATTCCATATTTCCTATAGAAAGTATTTGGAGATAATTTTTCAATTTCAGAGCATGGATTAATCATTTTTAATTTCTACAAGTAGGAAGGGATTTCTAGGAGAACTAAACTTGAGTATTGAAGGGAGCATGGGGTATTCACTCTAACCAAGAATTATTTCATGAATCTTGGACCAGACTACTCTAGAGAAAACGAATGATAGCGCTAGATGAGTTATAGCATAAGGGGTAGATGGACAAACCAAAAAATCCTCTTTTTTCATGTTATTCTAAATGATGATTGTGACAAGTAGTCTAGAGAAAGAAGTTGACCTTTGGGATTGATAAAGGAGTTCAATCAAATTCCAAGTAATGTTACCTATACAACTATGATTGATTATGTACATATATCCCTTGTTTATAGTATATCTTCCATCTCCAATATGAGATCCCTAGATATTTAAATATGTATTTTTAG
Organism: Wollemia nobilis; assembly: GCA_028583015.1. Classification (NCBI taxonomy): domain Eukaryota; kingdom Viridiplantae; phylum Streptophyta; class Pinopsida; order Araucariales; family Araucariaceae; genus Wollemia; species Wollemia nobilis. The sequence continues at coordinate 471,192 of JAQPPZ010000220.1, read as the reverse complement.
CATAAGATGGAAATATTCCAATCAATTGAGATTTAACCATCTAGCAGTGAGGTTGTAAATTTATAGGAAGGCCAAGTTATTCTTAATTTTTTAAATTCTAATTGTGCATGATGGAATTGAGAGTTTTAAAATTATTTTTATTTGGCCACCTGTATAGTGAAGTCTCTAATCGTAGTCTAGTATTTTATAGAATCTTATGAGAGAAAGACTTCTTTAAAAAATGTAGGATTCCATGGTATTTCTTCTATAAAAATGTCTTTGGCCTCTTATATTCCTTTTCATATTTTGAATATTTTTAGAGATTTTAGACAAACAAAGGTCCCTATTCAAGTTTTTCCATTGCAATATTTATGCACCAATGCTTGCACCTACCATTTTGAGGGTTAGTAATCAGTTCCCCAAACAAAATTTCTTTTAATGCAAAAATTTGATTAGTTATTACTTGAATACTCAGTCCTTCTTTATTCATTGAGAGAGTGATGATATCACACTTTATTAGGATGTATTTAATTTTGCCATCATATTTACCCCCTACCCATAAAAATCTTCTAATGATTTTCTCCAAATCATTAAGAAAGCACTTTGGTGCATGGATATTAGAGCATTGGTAAATAGGTAAAGCATTGATATCAATCTTGATTAAGATCATTCTTCCATCGTGTGTGAGCCAAAAAATTGGACCATCCTTCAATTCTCTTATTTATTTTTTCAATAATTTCATTTCATTGGTTACTTTTGATCTTGCTAAAGTTGATAAGGATTTCTAAATATTTGAAAGTTACATTAGTCTTGATTTGATAGCCTAATATTATCTCTCTCTTTGAGCCATAAAAATTGAGATAAATAGGGAAATGATGGATGAAATTCTCATCAACTCAAAAGGTTAAAGAAACCCTTCATATAGATGCATCACATGTGTTTGTATATTTAAGATGCATTGCATGTGTCTATGTGTATTTTTTTAAAATGCACCATTACGCAAGGAGGTTGATATAAAATAAAGGATTCATCCTTCATAGGCAGGTGATAATGTTTTGGTTATTGTAAGACCTCCTACATAAGGAAAAATATAATGATGCATATTATTGATTTGTATAAGTTGGAACAAGGGTAGAAAACCTTTGTATTATTTGTTGAATTAATGGTTAATATTAACATTAGATGTTAATTAAACTAATTTAATAAATAAAATAAAATATGAATAATTATTATTATTAATTAATTCATATTAATAAAAAAAGTACATTTAAAAATGGGAATATAATTTATAATTAATAAATTTTCCAACAATGACCATGTGGAAATCTTCATATAAACCACCATTGAGCTGGCAAAAAAAATGAGGAAGGAAATAGATAGCGCAATGCATGACGAACCATCTGCTCAATTCTTGCCTCTACGCATCATTTAAAAACCTTCTAGAGATACCAATTTTAGGGTGGGGGATAACGAGTAGAAGGGAAGCTTAGCAAGATAAAATTAGAAATAATGGAAACAAGATGAAGAGAGATTATAGACTAAAGTTTAAGGAGAAAGAATAAATCAAAGGAAACAGAGGTACTATTCTTTAAAGACCATATAATGTTAGAGTCTTTCTTTAACATGGAATTGTTGAGTTCACCACTGAGAATATTTTTATACCTACCGAGTATTAGGTTTAATAGGAAAAACAAAGGAAGCATTGTTTGTAAAATTTTGAATTAACCTTCTATTGAGATTTAATTGAAAAGAGTATATTTATTATAAGATTGTTTTGTATACTTTATTTCTCTGGTCAATTCAACTATGTTATAAGTATTAAGTAAGTAGTTTTCCTCTTTCTATCCTATAACAACTTTTCTCTAATAGAACAAATATCAAGCTAGTAGATAGTAGCTTGGTTATGACAGGATTAAATTTTCTAAAACCACCTTTTTTTGCCTTAGTGATCTACAGACAACTAATATTTACCCCAGATAAGCGGTGTTTCAAGACGTACTCATGTTCCCATGAAACATTAATAGAAGAATGTATTAATAATTCAAAAATTATCAATTATATTGTGTAATGATTACATTTAAATTAATTAAATCCCTCTTTAAAAATTTAATTAATTTACTTGAATAAGGTAGGATGTGCTTTGTAGATAAGTTTCTAGCCATAAATGAATTTTAGTAGCATAAATTAATTTCTTCCTAGACATATAGCGAAGGCAGTTATCATTGCCACATCCTAGGAGTCATTTAATGAAATTTGTTTTACCGCTTGAGTGATTTTCAGGCATAGCCATTCTTAGAGTAAAAATTTGATTTTAATAGTTTTGAACTTTCCTTTAATCTAGAGATACAATGGCATTGATTAAATTAGATTTATTAACGTGATTTGGACCCTTCATTATTTTCCTATGTAAAGAACTTTGGCCTTTCAATGCTTAAAGACTTGTGTTAAAATCTAAAGGGATCCATTACATAATTATAGTGTGACTATTTAATTTTTGCTTAAGCTTATTTTGATGTATGATTGTGTAGACACCTAAAACAAGCACATTCATTTAATACTAATTAATAAATTAAAATTAAGTAGTATATATCCATTTAATGTTAAATAATTAATTAAAATTAATTAGTATGAATCCATTTAATACTTATTAATTAATTAAAATTAATTAGTATTCACCTACCTAAATATTAATTAATTAATTACACCTAGGCTACCCACTTCCACCCCCTAAAAACACCCTCCTATGTCTAACCCATAGACATCATGAGAAAATTATCCTTTTCTAGTCCATGTGCACATCATCTCTGGTTTACTCTAGGTCCAAATCCTCATCCTCTTAAGTACCAGTTAACCTGCATGGGATATGGTAAGTTAAAACTGAAGTGAACTAGAGATTGTTTTTGGGTGAGGAAAATATTTATCCGTATGCAATCAAACAACCAATTAATCAACTCAAAAATAAATAAAATAATAATAATAATAATAAAATCAAATTGAAAATATTTATAGAATGGAGGTCATTCAGGCCTCAACAAAAAAAGATCATTTTTTGTTGTCTTGCATAAACCCAAAAACAAGCTCTCATTCACCTTTTTTTGTTGAGGAAAAAGCAACATCACATCAATCAGACATAATGGAAAGTGGGGATGTTCAAGGTATCCACCTTCTCCACAAATTGTAGTTGTAGCAATTGGTTATCCATGCAATCTAATAGGATGAGTAAATTACTATAAGGACACTCATAGCATCCAAAAAAAACTTTTCCATAAACAACCATTCTTTCCCCTCCTGCCACACTTCATCAATCTGCAATAGTCCCTATAGATTTAATCACCTCATCACTATATCCATTTTGTCTTCCACATACTCATCGCTTAAGGGGGTAGACAATATCCACAACCATTCATCCCAAAATACCCATTTTTTGGGCTCAATATTTGTCCAAAAACCTTGTTTATGACTATCATGCACTCTACTCTGTTAGGTCTAAATGCATAATTTCTTTTCTCCACACAAACTCTATTTAAATCCAAGTGGTTATGTATCAGGGTAATTTTTGTAAGGGTTTACATGCCTATGCTACAATCGAGGTGGTAAAGTTGACTAGCCACTTATAATTGATTATAGCATCATGAGAACACATACCACATGGTTGGCTTGTTTGCCAAAACCAAGGCACTCATCAATTTCTCAACAACAAGGTTTGAAGATATTCATTGCTTCCATCACTGTGGAATCCCAAATTATTGTTGATTTGGGGCAATCTTACATCACTTTCCTCAAGCCAAAAATCATTTCCACCATTTGCCAACCATCATCCCTACCCATAACCAACACATTAACAAGTGTCATTTATTTTTGCATTGCATTATGTTTTTAAACAACACAATACAAAAAGGGGCATCTATAGACACCTAAAACAAGCACATTCATTTTAATACTAATTAATTAATTAGAATTTATTAGTATACATCTATTTAATATTAATTAATAAATTAAAATTAATTAGTATACATCCATTTAATACTAATTAATTAATTAAAATTAATTAGTATTCCTCTACCTAAGTATTAATTAATTAATTAAGTACACCTAGGCTACCCACTTCCATCCCCTAAAAACACCCTCCTATGTCTAGCCCATAGACATCACGAGAATATTCCCCTTTCCTATCCCATGTGCACATCATCATCGTATGGATAAAGGCTATCCTCACCCAAAAATAATCTCCAATTCATTTCAGTTTTAACTTACGATATCCCATGCAAGTTAAATACTACTTAAGAGGATGAGGAGTTGGCACAAGGGTAAATTAGAGATGATGTGCACATGGACTAGAAAAGGATAATATTCTCGCAATGTCTATGGGTTAGAATAGGAGGGTGTTTTTAGGGGTGGAAGTGGGTAGTCTAGGTGTAATTAATTAATTAACATCTAGTTAGGTGAATACTAATTAATTTTAATTAATTAATTAGTATTAACTAGATGAATATTAATTAATTATCATTAAATGTGCTTGTTTTAGGTGTCTACAAGTTGTTACTTGGAATTAAATCATTTTTTTTAAGTGATGATTGGGTAGATTTAAAAAGAACTAGGAAGAGTATACTAGAAGTTAATCAAATTGTAAAGCTAGGTAATACATTTAAGGATTCTCTTAATTGTTTCTATCATCGTATTTTTGCATTGTTGATTACCATTAATTAAAAGCATGTTAGGCTTTCATACATGTTGTCATGATCCCATAAATATCTCTCAATATTGGAATTAACATTTGAAATATTTATATGTGCTATTTATTTTTGTAATATTATGAGGCATTTTATAATCCCCAAGCATTGCTATTAAAGATAAAATAATGGGATAATGTTCTTTTGAATTGAGATGTGGTTTATTTAAATGTATGTATAATATGTTACCCTCCATATGTTACATTTGTTGAATAATTATTTTGCATTATCGAGTACATACTTATAATTTAATTTTTTGTAAAGGAAGAAAAGTTTGGTTTTTAAAATTATTCATTAGTTTTCAAATGAAATTAAATTATTATTAAAAAGGGCAATAAATGTTGTATTTCTAGTTCTTCTAGATTCTGATTAAATATTTAAAAGAATTTTTTTAATAGATTATAATGATGAATTTGTTTATGGCACTTAATTTTCCTTAGTTGGAAGAATATAATTTTCATTGTGGACCCATGTGTTAAGGGCATGTGGAATCAATTATACAGACACAAGGAATAAGAAGACAATCCAAACCTAGTTTTATTATCATAAGAAAAAAAGCCTATAAATAGGCATTACAAGACATGACAATGGATAAGAATGCATTAAATAATGCTTATCTGTAACTAAAAAATTATTAAAACATGTACTATAATCCATATCATTCCTCCCCACTGAAGAAGCATTGGTCCCCAATGCATACAAATGTGGAAGAGAAAGAAGGAAAAATAGCCAAGAGTATCGGGTACAACCAAAAATGTACTCTTGTTACAAAATATGAAGACCAAAATAACAAAGTTTTACAAGTCTTTAGAAAACCAAAATTTGGTACTAGATCTAATTCAAGCATGCAAAATGCTCTCCAATGACTGTAAATACTACTATGTCGGAAGACAACATAAATTGGTCCCTGAATTTGATAGACAAAAGCAGCAACTGAAGTATCAGATATGATGCAGCAGAATATACCTCGAACCACGTGCAAAATGTGGCAAGATGGAAAGGAAACATTTGATTTTAATAATCACCGTGCATTAATGATAGGATATGCATGCATTAAATAATTTTTATTTTTAATGGGCACATGGATTGAATGATGACGAAAAAATTAAATGAAATTAAAAAAAATTAGTTAATTTACTAACTCACGAACATATTGATTAAAAAATTGGAGGTACGCATTAAAATTTGTGAACTGAGACAACGATCAAACTAAAGGACCAACACATCAGTGACAAGTGGGTAGGACAACACATCAATAACATAAGAGGATTTTGATAGGACAAATGGACACTGGCAAAGGATGCCATGTTGGATGCCACATGGTACTGATAAACATTAAAATGGATGGATAGATGCGGAACTGCACTGATGATGTCAGTGAACTAATGTAGAACTTCATGACATAAAATCTATAACTGACACCGAATCTACACTTTCAATGTGGACTAACACACAGGTGAAACAAATGATGGGATTGATAACTTGACATGACCCGACTTTGTGATGTCGATAGGCTGACACGGGAATGGAGGAGTCAGGTGGATATGAAGGATGGTGCTGATGACTTGTTGGAAGCCAAGGTGGTGGCTAAGGATAGGCATGGACATAAATTATGGATAGTGTGGGTGACCAACCAGACGAGACCGGCAGTAAGATGGTAGGACAAGACATGGTGACAACAAGGAAGAAAGAAAGAGGGTGATCTAAGCAGCGAAAGCTGGCTATTAATTCATAGACGCCTCTCCATATATAAATTCCCAAATATTTGTAATAGATCATGTGTGGGATAAGACCACAAGAACAATGTGAAAATAATGCTACCAAAAAATGATAGCCCACGATCAAAAAATAGAAAATCCATCAAAAATATTTTGAATCGATGCACCAGGAACAAAGTGGTTGATGGAAAAAAGCATCAAAAATGTGGGAATTTGCCAAAAAATAAAATTGAAATGTTGTAGCCTTAGAAATTGATATAATTTTATAGTCGTCTTTCTATCAGTCACCAGAGATGTGGTTGTGAATGTTAGAGAACTTTTTATCATGCTGAAAACATGAAATCAATGCCCAAAATGCAGAGCGTGCATGCTAAAAATCGTCTGTTCACTACGTTCAGAGTTAGGCAAAAAAAATTGGAGATGAACACCAAGAAATGGTGAAGTGATGGCATGGTGGATAAATTTATGCTCGAAGGTGATGGAAAATCATCGACACATAAAATCCTATGCTGAGAACATGAAAAGTGTTGTTTAGGACAGTAAAAAATTCAACCATTGGATTCTTGAAGAATGTGATCTGCATCATGGACATAGAAAGCATAAAAATCTATTAGCATCTGGGGTGTGTGTGAAATTGGTTGAGCAACACCAAAAACATGTCAACGATACTAGAAGTTGTGTTTGTAGCAGAAAGTCACAGATATGTGGTGTGGTGTAGAGAACGAAGGATGCTGCAAAACGTGCACGCACTAGGTGATGGCCACAGAGGAAGCTAAGCAGTAGTAGGGAGAGAGCATTTGCTATAAATATCTAGTGAGAGTGACCAATATTATGATAGAAATAACTTATCGCACACAAAAAGGAAATAATAGCAACAGGTAATCATCGAATGTGGATCATGATGACGATAGATTGGGTTAAAAAAATGTGAATCTGTGATGGACAAGGACACAATGGGTCTCCAAATCCATGGTGGGACAAAAATACAGGGAGGTGGGTAAACTAATGGTAGAAGCTGATCAAAAGTATAAGATAGTACCATAAAGAATAGATTAGTGTCAATGGAGATCAAAGGTGATGGTGGTAGCAGCCATGTCAAAATCTAGAAGTGTTCAAGTAGAATTGAGTAAGAAGATCGATGTCGAAAGTAGCTATGATATGCTATAAATAGGGGACCCAATTTGAGAGAAGGCAATAAGCAATTGTGTGATTTTTCAATGGTGGAAGCCACGATGGGCATGAATATGGCTTAACAAGAGGTAGCAACATGGTATCCAATGATGGTGGTGTAACAAGAGCAAGCAATGGATCATCACCCAAAAATAGGAGATCATCGATATGAGAAACAATCGGATCATGAAGTGCAGTAGGTATGATGACATGGGAAGATAAAGTAGTGGGGTCTTCAATTACAACAACTTCTAGGGATCTATGATCTACAATGTCGAGAGGGGTCTGATCTGCAATAGGGGCTTCAAATGAGCTTGGATCCATAATAGGAGCCACATCATCTAGTAAAAATTCAAAATATTTTGGGTATATCACCAAAGACCCTGGTTCAAATCCATGTGTTGCTATAAAGTCTTCAATTTTTGGATCTAGAGTGGAATCCTGATCTTCTACAATGAGATATTTGTTGGCATGAACGAGATCTTCTGTATATGGTTCTTCATCAACAACAATGATGATGTCAGCTTTGAACTGTTGAATACTGGCGATGATAGCAGCTTGATCTTGCTAAAATTTTGCAAAAATATCGATAAGGTTAGCAAAAATCTCTATGAGACTCAAAATTATGAATGATGGTCACGAACAGAGTTTGGAAATGGTCAAAAATGCAAAGTGGAGATGATATGAAACTGTGTATAGAAAGCCTAAAAATAAAATATTTGTAATAAAATTAATTGTTCCACAGATAGATCCACAGAGGCATTCTCATTCCCTGTTTGAACCAATATTGTCCTAAGAAAATAGGATACTAGCCTATAACCCATAACCTACTCTGATACTAATTATGTAGAATCATTTATACAAACATGAGGAATAAGAAGACAATCCAAACTTAGTTGTATTATCATAAGAATAGGCACCTATAAATAGGCATTACAAGACATGACAATGAATAAGAATACATTAAATAATGCTTATCTATAGCTAACAAATTATCAAAACATGTACTATAATCTATATCATATATTCTTTAAGGATATCTTATTCCTACATTTAATTATTTTAAAGGAAATATAGAAGGTACCTTTAAGAGAATTTTTATTTTATTTTATTAATAGACAAAAAGAAAAATTCATTGTGGTAGGATGAATGTCCTTTTAATTTACTAGAGTTTTAAATAATAAAATAACTCTTAGAGATATTATTACTTCTTAATTAAGGCTAATGGAACTTATATCTTTTCCTTATGTTGATATATTTCTTTTTGGGTAGTAAAATTGTTCTTTCAAAATGCAAAGTTTATATATGAATTTTAAAAAATTTCCTTCGATCTTATTTAATAAATATTAAGTAAGATATGCTTTCAACTCTTAAGCTAGGCATGAGGATATTATAACACTATACCAAAAAATATAAAAGTCAAGATGTACCCAATCCTAATTAAATTGCAAGAGGCAATCAACTAAGAGTCAATATGTTCCCAATATTGGTTGTATTACGAGATGCAATCACTAGGTAACAATGAATAGAAAATCCTAGTAGGTGAGGCTAGGGTGGGAGGTGAGGTGCGATGGTATGGGATATTCCACTAGATCATTCATAGAGCAGTATAGTATTGGCTCCTTGCACAAAGTTGTTAATGATGAATCCTAGTAGGAGGCTTAAGAAAACTCTATGATAGGGTGGTATGAAACAAGCCATCATATTATTCATAATTTTGGTAAGTATGACCATGATCATTATCAGGGAGTGGTAATGATCTTAGTTGATTCCATGGGATATGGAAATCAACTAATCACTAAGGCATTATGCCATAAAATCCTACATGTTATCTCAATAATGGGTTGGTATAAGGTAGCCCACCACATCATTCACTAATAGTCGACAAATAATAATCATAATCATTACCAGGGAGTGGTAATAGTGTTATTGATTCCATGGGAGATGGAAATTAACTAATAATTAAGGCATATTATCATAAAATCTTACAAAATGATAACATGTTGGGATTGGAGAAAATGCATCCTCCTTCAAGTGTTATGGGTTTTAAAGTATAACCCCTAATTCATGGTTGAATCATATCATGCAAGGCTAATGTGTATGGGAAATGTGGGGGGACCACTAATAGTGTATTTTCTATTTAGAGGTTGATGAGGCCTGGAAATGCCTCAATCATAGCATATTTTGAACATTGAAACTACCTACAAACTCTTGTGTTTAATCTGATATGCTAGTTAAGTTGATTTAATATGTTGTGTATTAACTGTTTGCATGATCAATGTGTTAGAAATACTATATTCTAATTTTTTACAATTTTTGCATAGTTTTATGTTACTTTGTCATGACTTGCTAAATGATAAGTATGCTTAGGTTGATAACAGCACTTCACTAGTTTTGTTTTGATGTGTTTCAAGCATTTATTTATCTAAATATATCAAATAGTGCAAGCAAATTGTTACTGTGCAGCAGAAACTAGTTTTCCAATGTAAATTCTAGCCAGCTACCAATGAATGGCAAGCCATGGAATTCACACATGGAGAGAGATGAAGGCTGTTGCAATATGATCCTGAGAGCTAACCCACCTGAGAAATGCAAATGAAATCACTTGAAGAGCACACAGTTTTTTATTTTGAAGATCTTCAGAATGAGTAGACATCTTTAGAATGAGAAATATAGTCTCTTCGAAATGAGCGGACATCTTCGAAATGAGAAATACAATCTCTTCGAAATGAGCCACTTATCTTCGAAATGAGAACAGAAAGTGCTTTTTGACTTTTTGAATGATTTTTAAGATGGAAAAATGGAAAGAAGGTTGAAAAGGTTAAAGGAAAATATCTCCCATCTGACTTTGTCGTCCTTGCCGTCCAAAGCCACCAATCATGGAAAAGATCAATTTTGATCCTCTTCTAGGAAATGCTGCAGCGTAATAGGAATATATCTGTAATATAGGAATGATATATTATCAGTTTGTAAATAGATATTAGGATATCTATAAATAGATAGCTCCCGTACAGGTTGAGTAGGTAGGGGAAAATAAGTAAGAAGTATAATAAGAAAATAGCATAAAAGTGACTGTTACAGTCCTGTAACAGGGTTTTTAGCAGCAATATTGTAATTATGTTTTTGAATCAATAAAGTGCACTACTTTTTCTATTCATGTTTTTGTGAATGAGTGTAAGATCTAGAGAGAGAGAAAGACTCATACTTTATTCTAGACAAGGAGGTTGGCCACTTCTAGACCTGGATGAGGACTAACAGCAAGTTTTTATTCTGATTTTGCTGCAGCGAGAATAAGTTGTAAAACTTGTCATTTCATTTCCTTGTAAATAGCTAACAGTCTTTGCAATATTAGTTTATTTCATGATTAGGATGATCTTGTGATTAATGATAGGTTTGGTTGTAATCTCTATTTTCAGCAAGCTTTCAAATTACTGTAGATTGTCATTTCCAGAATTTACTATTTTCTGCAATTTACTGCATTGTGTGCTTTGCTATCAACCCCTGCACAAGAGATTGACAACCTTATGTTATAGAGCATTGACAGGACTTAATTTTCATGTTATAATCAAGTTTCCATTACTACCAAATCATCCACTTATCACCAGACAGCATTTCACCATGATGAATAGGGAAGATGTAAAAATGATGTACTTGATTAATTAGAGGGACTGTGTGACCAAATTCCAAAATTTCTATAATAACAGTTTTGTTCCAGCATTATCATTTTGCAAAAACAGATGGGCAAAACTTTCCATTTCTTTATAGAAAAGGGAAACTATCTCCCCCATTAACCTAGAATGGTCCAGAAGAAGGGCAGAAGGAGTGATATAGCTGATTGAAATCATGCAACATCACTCGATAGGTCTCAGATTTAGGCCTCCAACCATCATTTCTTCAGTTCCCATCTATTTTGAAGAAGATTCTCAACTTGATGATCAGTTTCAAGAATGGCTCAAAAACCTTCAGGAGAATAGGGGATATTATATAGGCACCAAATTGTTCTACAGATCATGGAGTTTGAATATGGATATATGTGATTCTATAGCCCAACAAAATGCATGAGGACATGCATTAATATAAGTTGGGGGGAAATTATGAGGCCTGGAAATGCCTCAATCATAGCATGTTTTGAACATTGAAACTACCTAAAAACTCTTGTGTTTAATTTGATATGCTAGTTAAGTTGATTTAATATGTTGTGTATTAACTGTTTGAATGATCAATGTGTTAGAAATACTATATTTTGATTTTTTATAGTTTTTGCATAGTTTTATGTTACTTTGTCATGACTTGCTAAATGAGAAGTATGCTTAGGTTGATAGCAGCACTTCACTAGTTTTTTTTTGATGTGTTTCAAGCATTTATTTATCTAAATCTATCAAATAGTGCAAGCAAACTGTTACTATGCAGTAAAAACTAGTTTTCCAATGTAAATTCCAGCCAGCTGCCAATGAATGGCAAGGCATGAAATTCACACAAGGAGAGAGATGAAGGTTATTGCAATCTTATCCTTAGAGATAACCCACCTGAGAAATGCAGATGATATCACTTGAAGAGCACACAGTTGTTCATTCTGAAGATCTTTGGAATGAGCAGACATCTTCGAAATGAGAAATATAGTCTCTTCAAAATGAGCGGACATCTTCGGAATGAGAAATACAGTCTCTTCGGAATGAGCCACTTATCTTCGGAATGAGAATAGAAAGTGATTTTTGACTTGTTGACTGATTTTTGATGATGGAAAAAGGGAAAGAAGGTTGAAAATGTTAAAGGAAAATATCTCCCATATGACTTTGTCATCCTTGTCGTCCAAAGCCACCATTCATGGAAAATATCAATTTTGATCCTCTTCTAGGAAATGCTGCAGCATAATAGGAATATATTTGTAAGATATGAATGAGATATTCTCAATTTGTAAATAGATTTTAGGATATCTATAAATAGATAGCTCCCGTCCATGTTGAGTAGGTAGGGGAAAATAAGTAAGAAGTATAATAAGAAAATAGCAGAAAAGTGACTGTTACAGTCCTGTAACATGGTTTTTAGCAGCAATACTATAATTATGTTCTTGAATCAATAAAGTGCACTAATTTTTCTATTCATGTTGTTGTGAATGAGTGTGAGTAATATCTAGAGAGAGATAAAGACTCATACCTTCTTCTAGACAAGGAGGTTGGCCACTTCCAGACCTAGGAGGAGGACTAATAACAAGTTTTTATTCTAATTTTGTTGTAGCAGAATAAGTTGTAAAACTTGTCATTTCCCTTGTAAATAGCTAACAGTATTTGCAATCTTAGTTTATTTCATGATTAGGATGATCTTGTTATTAATGATAGGTTTGGTTGTAATCTCAATTTTCAGCAAGCTTTCAAATTACTGTAGATTGTCATTTCCAAAATTTACTATTTTTTGCAATTTACTGCATTTTGTGCTTTGCTATCAACCACTGCACAAGATATTGACAACCTTCTATTATAGAGCATTGATAGGACTTAATTTTCATGTTATAATCATGTTTCCATTACTGCAAAAGTAAATAGACTTCCTTTCTATAATCATAATTAGATTTCTAATTCTGCAACTGTAACTAGGGAGTTATTTCTGCAACATAATTAGATTTCATTCTGTAATTGTAACTAGGATTTCATTTCTATAGTTAGTAATTAGTTTTTATTCCTGAAATTAGATTAAAGTTCAATTTATGCAATTTAGAGATAAAAATGTCCTAAATCCCCCACACAATCGGTTTCACCAATAAGACCTATTGCTCCCAAATGACCTAAGTTATAGCCCTGTTCACTCCTTCCATAAATAGCCTTGTACACTGCCTTGGATTGACAAATTCATTGAGAATTAATGATGTGCATAATGAAAACACATCATTTTGGCATCGTTATTGGGGAATAGTGTTTCTAGAAGGTGACAACAGTCCAATAGCTATTAATTAGACTGAGCTGTGAAAATTCAGGATAAAATCTGAATATAACAATTGGTTAAAGTAACAACTATTGACCTATAATTTATGTCATTCAAGAGTAAACATGAATTAGTAAGCCTAGCGATGAAATGGGTAGAATTACTCAAAAGTATCCCTGGCTTGTTCCATTAAGAAGATATTCAAACCTAATGGGTGAATCACGTGTGTTTGAACTACCAAAAAAATTGAAACAAAAATCACCAGCTTCATCATCATTAGAACATCATGAGAAATAAAAATCATCAGAATCATCATCAACAAAGGATTCTGGACCTCTTAAGAGTGAAATTTGGATAGGTTTAACTATTCCCAAGGAACATGAAACTATGGTAGAGAGAGGTAATCTAGATGGGGATGGCCAACATGGTTGTGTCAATAATGAAGGAAATGGTCAGGATATACCCCAACCTTCCAGAAATTTGAATATCCTATCCATTTGAATCCAACACAAAACTCCCCCATGAAAACCATTTTAGCTTCAGTACTTCCAACCTTCTGAGGTGTTGTATCTGAAGATCCTGATTAGTTTTTGTTTGAATTCAAAGTAGTGTGTCAAACCTATGACTATGTAAATGACAATCAGAAACTTAAGATTTTTCCCTCAACACTTAAGGACTCAGCATTACACTGGTTCATGAGCTTAGATCTAAATTCCATCCGAACCTGGGATCAAATGGAAACTATGTTTTTATACAAATATCAAGAGTATTTCCATGTAAATAATAGGAAAGATGAGTTATTCAAGATTAATAAGGAAGATGATGAAACATTAGAAGAATATCTTGATAGGTTCTCCTTTGTTCAAATGAGATGTGGACTTGTAGAACCTGAGTTATGCAAAACCATCTTTTTGAGAGGATTACAAGATGAATCCAGAGAAGTATTGGATTTTATGGGAAAAGGGGATGTAAATACTCTCAGTAATGATAAAATTATGGATCTCTATAGGAGTTACTCTCGCACTAAGTAGGGAAGAAGAAAATAGAGTACAAATGGCACTGATGTGAAGGACCTAATAGAGGAACTTGCAAATTTTAAAACTGATATTCTGGTGCAATTGAACACAACTTTGGGAGAAATGTCTGCAAAAGCAAAAACCACAAAACCTTTGGCAATTTATTGCCCAATATGTAGAAATAAACATGCTTTGTAGCAGTGTCCTTTGCATAAAATGTCTATCTCAGCCATTTGTAGTATATGTTCGAAGAAACATTTGACTGATAAATGCCACTTGCTACCACAACTCAAAACTGTGTTAGAGAGTCAAACTAAGAAACTCAACTATGTTGGACCAAAATATGGGGGAATTTCTCTCAGTACCAAAATCCCCCTCGTTTTCCTACAAATTGGGGGCATAATCCTTGGACTATGTCTTGGGGACAATGAGAACCACCCCAACGTCCTTGGAATTATTCTCAATGGACAAATTCCCAAGAATGGCCACAAACAAGTTGGAGTAATCTAGCCTAGAATTAGAATCAGAATAACCCATCATGGAATCAAAAAAATCCACCCTGGAATCAGAATCATACTAATCCACATTGGATGCAAAATCAACCACAGTGGAGTCAGCAATACCAGTCCTATCCAAGGCAGCAAAGAAATCAAGGTCAAACTCAGCATTTTCTGCCTGAACCTAATCAAAAATTTTAAGAAAAATAGAACCAACCACAAAAAACACAATAGGCAAAACAGCCTCAAATTCCAACTCAACCAGTCACTAATCCAAACAACATGAGACAGGCATCCTCTATCTATGTGGCTAAAGCTGAAGAAAATGCTGAAATAAATGTTCTTGATTGTAGTAACATCCAACTTTGTTCAGGAAAAGTTGTACCTGAACCTTTTTCAACTAAAATTAAGGAAAATGAAAAGCAAGAACCTTTGGAACCAGTTAGAGTTAAACCAACAATAGAGAAATAAGAAGAAAAAATAGAACCACAAGCAGAACAATTACCTTCATCAAGGATAATTCCATATCCTAAAAGATTCAATACCATAGCAAAAAATTTTGAGTCAGACCTGGTCAAGGAACTTAGAAATTTAACTATATCATTGCCCTTATTGCAAGCCATTAAGGATATACTAGTTATTAAAAGTACTATCCGAGATTTGTGCATTAGAAGAGCAGGAAGAAAAAAGAAAGCATTTCCAAAGACTGTTTAGGTTGAAAGAAAGATAGCTGATCTCTTATCCGAAAAACTAGTACCTCCAAAGTATAGTGACCCAAGGAGTCTAATTATCATAGTTACCATAGGCTCAGTACCAATATCAAATGTCTTAGTATATCTAGGAGCTGCAATAAATGTCATGACCAAGGATATAATGGAACAATTACAGCTCAAACATCTCAGTCCCACATTTATAGTTTTAGAAATGGTTGATAGGTCAGTTGCAAAACCTGAAGGTATCATTGAAGATGTCCCTATATAAGTCTCTTCTTGGGAATTCCCTGTAGATGTTTTGGTTTTACAACCAAGAAATTTAGCACATGGATATCCCATCATTCTGGGAAGACCTTGGATTGCAACTACAGCAGCCTTCATAGACTGTAGATCTAGAAAAATAACCATTTCAAATGGTATTGATCTAAAACAGATCTCTTTGTATCCTCCTGCAAGACCCTCCAGTAATTTTTTAGGTTAGTTATGGTTTCCTGACTTAGATGAAGAACCATAAGAGGTTATTTCCACACTAGCCACCTTGGTAGTAAGGGAACACACAGAAGACCTCCATGACACAGAAACTTTAGAGAATGAAACTATCCTAATGAATGTTCTGCATGAACAAGGGTTAGAAGAGGAAGCATTAAATATCCATCAGTTGTTAGGGAATGAGGAGAACTAAAATTTTGAAGGTTAGCCATTTGTACTATCATGGGAAACATTTGGTTCACTACCACATGGGTGGCACCATCGCCTGATTTTCCCTTCTCATTGTTCCATACAGGATATGCTTCCATTAGAAATCAATGAAATAGAAACTTCTTATTTCCTCCCATCTCATCATTGCCCTCTTAACTCCCTAATAACCAAGTATGAAGAAGTGAATTCAGTCCTTCCAAATACAAAACAAATAGAAGTCCAGCCAGGCAAATTTCTAAACATTAACAATTGGCTTACTAGGGAAGAGGAAGAAAAATTGATAACTATTTTGCATAAGCATGTTCATGCTTTTGCGTGGGATTACAAAGATATGTCAGGGATTCACCCTGATATATGCACCCATAGGATTTATACTGAAGAAGTCAAGCCAATAAGACAACCCTAGAGAATACTAAATCCTGCCTTGAGGGATATTGTAAAGGAAGAAATTGAAAAAATTCTGGAGGTAGGATTCATTTACCCAATTTCTGATAGCCAGTGGGTCTCTCCATTGGTTATAGTTCCTAAGAAAAATGGAAAAATAAGAGTATGTGTAGACTATAGAGAGCTGAACAAAGTGATATACAAAGACCATTTTCCATTACCTTTCATAGATCAGGTGTTAGATATCCTTGCTAGAAAGAAATACTTTTGTTTTCTTGATGGATTTAGTGGGTATAATCAAATTCAGATTGCATCTGAAGATCAAGAGAAAACCTTTACCTGTCCATGGGGAACATTTGTCTATAGGGTTTTACCTTTTGGTTTGTGTAATGCCCCAGCAACATTTCAGTGAGCGGTTTTAGCAATTTTTCTGATCTGACTACCAACAGTGTTGAGATATACATGGATGATTTCATAGTGTGTAGACAGACTTTTGAATTTACATTAGAAAACTTTGACAAAATTTTAACTCGTTGTGAAATATACTAGTTATCCTTGAATCCAGACAAATTTTTTATGATGATGGAGGAAATAATAGTTCTTGGTCATCACATCTCTCTTCAAGGGATCCAGGTTGATCCAAAGAAGGTGGAAATTATCAAGAATCTTCTTCCTCCTAAAACTCATACTGATGTCAAAAGCTTCCTAGGACACATTGGTTTTTACCGTAGGTTTATTCCTAGCTTTAGCACAATAGCCAATCCCATGTTTGCCCTATTGACTAAAGATTCTAAATTCTCCTAGACTGCAAGGTGTCAGGAATCATTTAAAGCTAAAGAGAAATTAGTAACTCCACTTGTGTTAAGAGGACCTAATTGGACATTACCATTTCACATACAGGTTGATGCTTCCAATACTGCAATTGGAGCAGCATTAGGACAAATTGACAATGGTGAACACTATGTCATCTACTACATTAGCAAGAATTTGACAGGAGCTAAGAAAAATTATACCACAACTGAGAAGGAATTATTGCCAGTAATTTATGCCATCAACAAATTTAGGAATTACATCATAGGTTATTAAATATTCATTCACACAGATCACACAGCCATTAAGTATTTGATGAATAAGCCTATGGTAAGTGCAAGAATTATTTGTTGGTTACTATTGCTACAAGAATTTGATATCACAATAATCAACAAACCAGGAAAAGCTATTGTTGTAGCAGATTTCTTGTCTAGGTTGCAGAACTAGAGGAAGGGGAATTAGTTGAGGATACTTTTCCTAATGAAAATTTATTTTCTATATCTGTCCAATCACCTTGGTTTGCAGATATAGCCAATTATTTGGTCACAGGGAAAGTTCCTCCATATTTCACTTCAAAAAAGAAAAAACAATTGATCAAACAGAGTTCTTCCTTTGAGTGGATTAAAGGTATACTTTTTAAGTGCAGTCCTGACCATGTGTTACGCAGGTGCATCCAAAAGTATGAGGTATATGATATCCTTAGGGCTTGTCATGATGAACCCTCAGGTGGACATTATTACGTAAAAAGCACAATTAAAAAAAAAATTAGGGACATGATATTATTGGCCATCTCTTCACAAGGATGTGAAAAAGTACATCAGGCATTGTGATGCATGCCAAAGAATGGGGAAAAACACTCATACAAATGAAATGCCACTACAGCCTCAATTGGTTTTAGAGCCATTTGATAGGTGGGGGCTTGATTTTGTAGGACCTATTGATCCACCTTCTCAAGGAAAGGTGCATATTCTAGTATGCACTGATTACCTGATAATGTGGGTAGAGGTGTGTGCTTTCAAACATGCTCATGAAGAGAAGGTCATCGATTTCTTGTATACTCAGATTTTTTAGAGATTTGGAGCTCCACGGTCTATCACCATAGACCAAGGACCCCAATTTGCATCTAAATTCATTAAGGATTTTATAGAATTATATGAAATCAAACATAGAAAATCATCACCTTACCACCCACAAGCAAATGGCCAGGTTGACGTAACAAACAGGGAACTGGAATGAATCTTGACAAAAATAGTAGCTTTTCATAGGAGAAACTGGCTAGATAAATTACCTGAAGTAGTTTGGGCTTACAATACTACTTGGAAATCCACTACTGGATTCACACCTTATGAACTAGTTTTTGGTAAAAAT
This sequence comes from Wollemia nobilis, assembly GCA_028583015.1. NCBI lineage: Eukaryota > Viridiplantae > Streptophyta > Pinopsida > Araucariales > Araucariaceae > Wollemia > Wollemia nobilis. Next base: position 452,192 of record JAQPPZ010000220.1, on the reverse strand, counting down.
CCCCTCCTACCTATTGAATTTGAGCTACTAACATTACGCATAGCATTGGAAATTGGGATTGAATTGTCACAAGCATAGATGCATAGGATTCTACAGTTGAATACATTGGATGAACTTCGGTTGGATGCTCTGCACCAAACTAAAGTAATTCAGGAGTAGAGGAAGCTATGGCATGACAGTCACATTTAGTAGAGGAAATTTTAGCAAGGAGACTGGGCTTTGCTATTTTATTTTCACTATGAGGACTTCCCTGGAAAGCTAAGAACTAGATGGCTTGGACCTTACCAAATTGAAGAGGTATTTGACAATGGGGTAGCTCGTCTATATCCTATTGATGGGTCACAGAGAAAGTTGGTAGTGAATGGACATAACCTTAGGATGTACCATACACCTTTGACTAAAGAGGAATTCTTGCAGTAGCTTGACAATTTGGATGCACAATAGGTGGAAGAGATTCCCTCTTCCACTTCAATAAAATCAGCATGATCATGGATTTCAAGAAAAGCAGAAAAAAAAAATCATAAAAAAGCATAAAATAAAAAGATGAATAAATTCTGATTGTGAATTCCTTCATGGGCATGATTTCAGGGAAATCATGAATTTCTTCACGAGCATAATCAGAATAAAAAAAAAACAGAGAGAAAACGAGAGGTAAAAAAAGAAAAAAAAAAAAAAATTAATAGCTCAACAGTGAAAACCTTTCCTAAGGCACTACTGAGTTGGTATGCATAAAAACTAGTTTTTTGGCATGCATAACCTTGAAAATTTCTGAATCATCATTGTACAAATTCACCAACTACACCTGTTTTGAAATATTGCAAAAAATATCAACAGAACACCAACAGAAGCAGTCATTCTTCAAAACTTGCATTAACTTGTTTTAATCAGGTATATATTTCTTACATTTCTTCATTGTAAATGATTGGTATGTAGTATATAACAATTAACCATTAGCATAAAAGGTATCCATAAGAGTTGGCATATTTAAAACATGTTTTGAGAAAGAGAATATTGGTTTCTGCCTAATCTTCGGAATGAGAATACCAAAAACAATGTAGGTTATCCTCTTCAGAATGACTGTTGTATTGTCTTCAGATTGAAGTTTTTCTTTAGATTAACTGTTGTATTGTCTTCGGATTGAAATTATCTTTAGAATTACTATTGCACTTTGTCTTCAAAATGAAATTATCTTCAGAATGATTGTTGCACTTTGTCTTCGAAATGAAATTGTCTTCGGAATGACAGTAGAATGAATGTTGCACTTTGTCTTCGGAATGAGGATTTGTCTTCGAAATGAAACTTTATATTCGAAATGAGGAATTTTTTTCGCAATGAAGCATAGTCTTCAGAATGAGCATTCAACATGATATTTCCATGTGGCATCCAAGGAGGGGGAAAATATACGATCAGTAGAATTCTTTGACTGCATATGATAAATGGCATGTGTTAGTTGAGATGTGATTTGTCTTATCTTGCACCCATTAAGGAAGTACCAAAATCATAGGGAAGTGACCAAAAACATGCCATCATTGTTCGACGCTGATAACCATGCACGTGAGAAATCTATGGGCAAAACAGATGAGCTAAAAATAAGTGAGGTGGATCTGATGGCAAGGACATCTATGCAATCATTAATGGATAGGTGTTCAAAGCAGAAATAGAGATGTGTGTCACCCTTCCTTCTGAAGACATAATTGCTAACATAAAATGATTACGAGGTACAGTGCTAATATTGCAGTTCATTCCAAAGAAGACAAACAAGGCAATTGAAAACCTGAAAACAAACCCTGCAAGTCTACAAGAACCAAAAACCAGCGATCCAGCGAAAGAGTAGCAGCAGAGGTGAGCAATTTTTTTTAACATACCAAAATAGGAAAATGGGACAAAAGACAAATATGGAAATAGTAGATACCACCCACATTCGATATGGGTGGTATCTAAGTGCTGCAAATTTTTGAAGATGGAGGGCTTATGCCATTTTTTTGGAAAAATTTGATGGGTCTTCTGAAGATTTGGTCGGCATGTTCACTCACACATTCAGAAATAACCGGGCACACATTAACGGCATGACAATTAAGGCAAACCCTAAAGTTTTAAGTCAAATTACTGAGCTTCCATTAGAGGGTCTTCAAATTCTAGAACTGGCAATATTACACTGGCAAATGTAGTTAGTCAATTTCTGGAAGAAAATGATAGGAAGCCAAAATACTTAATACACAACAAGACATGCAAGGGGTAAAAATGGCTAGCCTATAAGAACCCTGGAATGAAGTGGCCACATGGGTAGTAAAATTTTTAACCTGTGAATGGCAATATGTACTTTTATTAGGGCATCATTTCAAAATTTTGAACCACCTAAGACATGGTAGGCAGCATCCAGAAGTTAGGGTAAATCTTCCCCTATATCTACACCAGGAGTTGAAAAATATGGCAAAATAATATCAAGAAGTAAAATGGAGCCCTCACCACCATGGTCTTATTAAATTAGTCTGCCATCATCATTTTAGAGGAAACCCTGGAAGCTTTAATAGGTTTTATTCTACTCTGAATGATGTAGTTTTTGTAAGAGAGGATGAGGAGGAAGAAGAAATAGATGCTACCACAGATTTTGTTGTAGAGGAGAAAACACACCCAGTAGAAGCAACAGAGCACCTTTCTCTAGAACCTTCAACCTCACAAGCTAAGAAACAAAAGAAGAGAGGGCCTGGAACTAACAGTCAAAAAGAAAAATAGAAGAAAGTTCATTTTTTTGAAGATGTTACTGATTTGTCAGAACAGGGGAGTGAAATGCCTAGAAAAATAGGGGAAGAGACAACAAGGGAAACTGAATCACTCCCACCAGAATCTGAAACTATCCCCATAGCCCCTGATGTCACCAAAAAATAGGGCAAGAAGAAAAAATTTGCATCAGGAACTAGGAGGTCTACAAGACTCCACTTGAGAGAAATAGAAGAACAACTGATAGAAGAAGAAGATGGACAAGGCAGTCCAGATGTTACAGAAGTGCAACCAGCCCCTGAATATTTTTTAGAATTCCCTAAATAAATTATTGAGGAAGAGACTGAGTAAGACAATTTTGAAGTTGCTACAGTTCAACAAGCCACAGAAGATGTGGATGCAATCATAGATAGTTTTATGGAACCTCCTGAACAAGAGTAGATAGTTGAAGTAGAAGATGAGATATTTGTTGAGCAACCAACTGCAGATGATTTATCTGCATCAGATTATGAATCAAAAATAGAGGAGGTGGACATCACAGAACAGCTAAGTGCAACAAAAAGTGTTATCAAAACATAAACTAAATGGATTGAAGAAAAAGAAAATATCATTAAAATACAGGAAAAGAATGCCGAATTACAGCAGGAAGTGGCAAAATTGAGGAAGAGGCTATCACAGTCTGAAGAACAACCAACTATATCTATTGATGAGGATAATTTGGCTCGGTTACTTATGGGATTATCTAGGGCAGATGACTCTTTTACTTTGATTGAGGCATCTAAAACTTTGACTAAAGACATAGGTGTTCATTCTGAAGCAGCACCCTTTCATTCTAAAGAAGTGCCCTTCTATTCTGAAGAATTTGCCTTCTCATTCCAAAGATGCTCCAGAATTGATAAAAATCATAGAAAATAATATTGGAGATGAGTCACAGTAGGAAACACCAGCAAAGGAGCAGTTTAAATAGTAACATGCAATTGTTCAAGTAAGTACTCCTTCACTTCAAATGAGATTTATGTATTTAAAACTGTTATACCTTCAATAAAAGTAGAGGATAAGGGGGTACAAGTAGAATTGTTTTCTGATGACCAACCAGTGGAAATAGTAGAAAAAGGGATACAAGTAGAATTATTATCTGATGACCAACCAGTGGAAATAGTAGAAAAAGAGATACAAGTAGAATTATTATCAGATGACCAACCAGTGGAAGTAGCAGAAAAAGGGGTTCAGGTAGATCTGCTACCCAGATTTCCACTTGTAGTTAGACCACCCAATATTGTATCCCTAGAGCAATATAATACAAACATGGCTAGTTGGGTGAAGAGATATGAAAAACTTGCCACTAAAGTTGAAAATTTTAAATTGGAAGGTAAAAAGTTAGAAGCAAAAGAAACAAAAATCAAGGTATTGAATGAAAAAGTGATTGATTTATGTCAGATTACTGAGTTTTTGGTCTAATTCAGATGGTCGGCCAAATTTTATAGTCTCATTCTGAAGGATAAATATCTCAGATGGTAGGTCATGAGGATTAGCTCAGGTCTCCCATACAAATTGGACACAACTACAGATTTCTTAGAAGCCTATTTTGACAGCCCTGTAGAACAAAAAAACCTCTTATGTAAATTATTTTTACACAGCTTCTTTATTCTAGAAGAGGTATATTTTCACCCTTAAATTTACTTAAGAGATGTTCAACTGAGAGTATTCATGTCCACTTTACAAAATTAGTTTTACTGGGACCAGGAGAAAAGACAAAATAAAGAAATTGAATTAAGAGTTGAATCGTTAGTCAGACCAGTTCAGCCAAATCATCCACGTATCACCATACAAAATTTCACCATGATGAACAGGGAAGATGTAAAAAGGATGTACTTGATCAATTTGAGGGACTGTGTGACCAAATTCTATAATTTTTGTAATAACAGTTTTGTTCCAGCATTATCATTTTGCAAAAACAAATGGGCAAAACTTTCCATTTCTTTATAGAAAAGGGAATCTATCTCCCCCATTAACCTAGAATGGTCCAGAAGAAGGGCAGAAGGAGTGATATAGCTGATTGAAATCATGCAACATCACTCGATAGGTCTCAGATTTAGGCCTCCAACCATCATTTCTCTAGTTCCCTTCTATTTTGAATAAGATTCTCAACCTGATGATCAGTTTGAAGAATGGCTCAAAAACCTTCAGGAGAACAAGGGATATTATATAGACACCAAATTGTTCTACAAATCATGGAGTTTAAATATGGCTATATGTAATTCTATAGCCCAATAGAATTCATGAGGACATGCATTAATATAAGTTGGGGGGAAATTATGAGGCCTGGAAATGCCTCAATCATAGCATGTTTTGAACATTGAAACTACCTACAAACTCTTGTTTTTAATTTGATATGCTAGTTAAGTTGATTTAATATGTTGTGTATTAACTTTTTGCATGATCAATGTGTTAGAAATACTATATTTTGATTTTTTATAGTTTTTGCATAGTTTTATGTTACTTTGTCATGATTTGCTAAATGAGAAGTATGCTTAGGTTGATAGCAGCACTTCACTAGTTTTGTTTTGATGTGTTTCAAGCATTTATTTATCTAAAGCTAGCAAATAGTGCAAGAAAACTGTTACTATGCAGTAAAAACTAGTTTTCCAATGTAAATTCCAACCAGTTGCCAATGAATGGCAAGGCATGGAATTCACACATGGAGAGAGATGAAGGTTATTGCAATCTTATCCTTAGAGCTAACCCACCTGAGAAATGTAGATGAAATCACTTGAAGAGCACACAGTTGTTCATTCTAAAGATCTTCAAAATGATCAGACATCTTCAGAATGAGAAATACAGTCTCTTCAAAATGAGTGGACATCTTCGGAATGAGAAATTAGTCTCTTTGGAATGAGCCACTTATCTTCAGAATGAGAATAGAAAGTGATTTTTGACTTGTTGACTAATTTTTGATGATGGAAAAAGGGAAAGAAGGTTGAAAAGGTTAAAGGAAAATATCTCCCATATGACTTTGTCGTCCTTGTCATCCAAAGCCACCATTCATGGAAAATATCAATTTTGATCCTCTTCTAGGAAATGCTGCAGCATAATAGGAATATCTTTGTAAGATAGGAATGAGATATTCTCGATTTGTAAATAGATTTTAGGATATCTATAAATAGATAGCTCCCATCCATGTTGAGTAGGTAGGGGAAAATAAGCAAGAAGTATAATAAGAAAATAGTAGAAAAGTGACTGTTACAGTCCTGTAATAGGGTTTTTAGCAGCAATACTATAATTATGTTCTTGAATCAATAAATTGCACTACTTTTTCTATTCATGTTGTTGTGAATGAGTGTGAGTAAGATCTAGAGAGATAGAAAGACTCATACCTTCTTCTGGACAAGGAGGTTGGCCACTTCCAAACCTAGGAGGAGGACTAATAGCAGGTTTTTATTCTGATTTTACTGCAGCAGAATAAGTTGTCAAACTTGTCATTTCATTTCCTTGTAAATAGCTAACAGTATTTGCAATCTTAGTTTATTTCATGATTAGTATGATCTTGTTATTAATGATAGGTTTGGTTGTAATCTCAATTTTCAGCAAGCTTTCAAATTATTGCAGATTGTCATTTCCAGAATTTACTATTTTTTGCAATTTACTGCATTTTGTGCTTTGTTGTCAACCCCTGCATAGAAGATTGACAACCTTCATTACAGAGCATTGACAGGACTTAATTTCCATGTTATAATCAGGTTTCCATTATTGCAAAAGTAAATAGACTTCCTTTCTGTAATCATAATTAGATTTCTAATTTTGCAACTATAACTAGGGAGTTATTTCTGCAACATAATTAGATTTCATTCTGTAATTGTAACTAGGATTTCATTTCTGCAGTTAGTAATTAGTTTCCATTCCTACAATTAGATTAAAGTTCAATTTATGCAATTTAGAGATAAAAATATCCTAAATCCCCCACACAATCGGTTTCACCAATAAGACCTATTGCTCCCAAATGACCTAAGTTATAGCCCTGTTCACTCCTTCTTCCGCAAATAGCCTTGTACACTACCCTGGATTGACAAATTCATTGAGAATTAATTATGTGCATAACGACAACGCATCAAGGGTTAGAAAAGTGAACCTCAATTTTTTTTACAGGAATTTGGCCACTCCTATCCATTTGAGAGTTGTTTGCAGTGACTAGGAACTCAAAAGTGGTTAAGCCTTATACTAACAAAATATTAGGTTGTCTCTATAAAAAAAATCCCTCTCTCTTGGGTCAAATTTTAATTAGGTTTTTATAGTTGGTATCAAATTCTAGGTCATAATACTTAATGCTTTCATGGTAAGAATCTAGACTAAGTCTTAAGAAAGTTTACCATTTGATTTAGGATAAGATAGATATTGCACTCCTCCTTGACCAATTAAACTTAGTAAGTAAAAATATTAGAAGAAATAATTTTCTATTGGGGATCAAAACCTAAATATAGCTATTTTTTAACCAAGAAAGAATATGGGGTGGATCTTCCAAGAATCCAGGGCCATCTAGATAGGAAGAAGTTGCAGTTAAGCCCCAAAGAGAGAGACAACCTGGAAGTTTAGAGGAATCCAATAAGGAGGTAGAAAACCTAACTTCCATAGTTAAGTTATTGTAGGAACAAATAGAACAACAAAGAAAATTGTTAGAAATGCTTATTAACCAAGAAACCAAAAATAAAGGACCAGAAGTTAGGCAAGACAAAAATTTTGTTAGAGAGACTCTCGATGGCAAGGCCTGGGTTGGAAAATAATTGACCAAGGACTTGAAAAATGTTAGAGTATCTAAATTTAATGTCAAGGAATGTGGAGATGTAGCAAACATTTGGTTAGATGGAATAGAGACCTATTTTTCTATTAAGGATTATTCATCAAAAATGCTAATTTTCTGGGCAACCCTTCACCTTTAGTATGTCGCTTTAGAATGGTGGAATACGTTTAAGGCCAAAAGAGGAATTCAAGTGATAGACCTAAAATAGGATGATTTTGAAAAATCCTTTAAGAAAATAGTTTTGACAGACCAATTTTATGTAAAAAAATAAAAGAATTCTTAACACTTCAATAGGGCATTATGTCTATAGAGGTATATTATCATAAATTTATTAAACTCTTGAAATATATCCCTAATTATGAAACCAATGAGAAAATAAAGGTACAAAAGTTTATTTTACGAGTAGATCCTAAAATTAGAATAGTAATTAACTTTGCTCAAACCCAAATCTTTATAGAAGGCTTATGACTTAGCTCGACAAGAGGAAACAAACTAGCATACCAAGAAAACTTTCCTTAATTACGAGATGATAACAAAAAGAAAAGGAGAGAAACTACAAAAAATAAAGAGTGTTGGTTTTATAAAATGAGAAAAAGAACAAAATAAAAGAAGCAAGGGAAACCTAATGGAAAGACCAATATTTGGGGATGAAAGTAGTAGGAAACAGGAATTTGATAAGATAAATTATCTAAAAAGGGATAATCAAAAGCCCTGTCTTCAAAAAATAAGTGGGTAAACTCAAGATGAAGGTATTGGGGATAAAAGAGTAGAAAATCCTCAGGGACAAAGAACATGTTGTTTTAATTGTGTAGGGCCTCATTATGCAAATAAATTTCCCCAACAAACAGACCATAGAAAGGTGATAGAGGAACAACCTCACCGAATATATGCAATAACTAGAAATCCAAGCTTATATGGTCAAGCCACTCCCATGCTTCTAAAGGGTAAGCTATCTAATAAAAATATAAATATTTTAATTGGTTGTGGTGCTACAAATAGTTTCATTTCTACTAGCATTATCAAAGATATGTTAGAAAAACATGTATTTTTAACACATGGGTGGAAGGTTGAGTATGGGTCTGGATAATCTACCTAGTAAATCAATGCTTGCTTGATGCTAAAATTTTCTTACCCAATGGGTCAAGTATTTAGCACTTGTATGTGGCTTCGTTACATGCCTTTGATGTTATTCTAGGGATGGATTGGATATAAGCCCATAGAGCCTTTATTAATTTCCAAGAACAATGGATGAACTATACTGATAAATATAAACAATGACTAAGGGTTCAAAGCAACTAGGGGACTTTTCAACCACATTTTTTATGTTCCCTACAACTTAAGAAAGAAATAAGAAAGGGTGTAATGGTGTATGTGGTCAAAATGAATAAAAAAGAAGAAAGGGAGATTCAAAATTATTTGAGATATACCCTATTTTGAATGAATTTAGAGATATCTTCCCGAAAGATCTACCAGGCCTCCCACCACAACATGAATTTGATTTCACTATTGAATTAATACCTAGATTTGAACCTATTGCTATGACACCATATAGCATGACACCTATTGAATTACAAGATTTAAAGGTATAGCTCTGATATTTGCTAGAAAATGGTTTAATTAAGCCCAATGTGTTACCCTGGGGTGCTCTGGTATTATTTGTAAAAAATAAGGATGGTTCTCTAAGACTATGTATTTATTATAGGATGCTTAATAAAGTAACCATCAAGAACAAGTATTCCTTACCAAGAATTGATGATCTTTTTTATCAATTAAGGGATGCTACAATTTTTTCAAAAATTGACCTAAGATCAAGTTACCATCAATTTAAAATTCAGGAAGAATATACTCATAAGAAAACTTTCAAAACAAGATATGGACACTATGAGTTTACAGTTCTACCATTTGGATTAACTAATGCACCGATGACTTTTATGAATCTCATGAACAATGTATTAAAGAAATATCTCTATCATTGTGTTAATATTCTTGGATGACATCTTAATATATTCCCACAGTAGAGAAGAACATTACCAACATTTGAGATTGGTATTAGAGGCACTAAGGAAAAATCAACACTATGGGAAGTTGTCAAAATGCAAATTCTATGCTTCACAGGTGTAGTACTTGGGGCACATTATATCTATAGATGGAATCATTATTGACCCAAATAAAATTGAAGCTATATTAAACTGGCTTGCACCTACCAACGTATCTAAGGTTCAAAGTTTTATGGGAATGGTTGGTTACTATAGAATATTTGTAAGGGACTTCATGAGAAATTCCTACCCAATTACCAACCTTCAAAAAAAATGGAAGGAATTCAAATGGATAGAAAAATGTGAATCCACATTTAATACTTTAAAGAACAGAATGACAACAACACCTATCCTTAAAATACCTTATCCATAGGGAAACTTCACAATATGAATAGATGTATCTTTAGAAGAATTAGGAGTGTTATCCCAAAATGGAGCTACTATAGCCTATGAATCTAGAAAAATCAAGAAATGTGAGCTAAACTATGCTACATATAACTTGGAATTAGTAGTGGTTGTTCATGCCCTTAAGGTCTAGAGACACTATCTATTGGGAAAACCCTTCAAACTAAGGACTAATCACCAAATTCTAAGGTATATCTTCACCCAACCAATGCTTAATGCATGGCAAAGGAGGTGGATGAATTTCTTAGCTAAGTATGATTTTGTTATAAAATATATTAAATGCAAAGAAAATAAGGTCAATGATGCCTTGAGCAAGAGGAGGCATATAGCAACACTATCTCGAAGTCATATTGATTTGATTAAGAAATTCAAGGAAATGCAACTATGATACCAATACTACATTGAAAATTGGTCCAAAATTGAGTCAAATTCTAATAAAAGAAAGGATTTTAACATAAAATATTGGTTACTATATTTTAAATATAGGGTGGTTATACCCAAAATCGATGATTTAAGGGGAACAATTATGCAAAAGGTACATTGTTATCCATATTCTACACTTCGAGAGGTGTAAAAATGAGGGGAAATATAAAAATGACCTTTTATTGGTCCAGAATGAAATAGTACATCAATAATTTAATAGCCATATGCTTAGAATATCATAAGTTAAAAGCTAAAAATCAACATCTGATAGGGAAACTATACCCACATGAAATACCTACATAGAAATGGTAAGTTATATCTATGTATTTTATTATAGGCTTATCCAAAACAAGTTTTCAACATGATGCAATACTTGTGGTTATAAACAAGCTAACAAAGGTTGCATATTTTATACCAAAAAATATTAAGGATGATGCACCGACTATGGCAAATAATTTTACCAAATAAATAATCTGACTACATGGGTTTTCAAAAATAATCATATCAAATAGAGATTCTAGATTTAAATCAAAGTTTTGGAAAGCTCTCCATCATGATTTGGGCACCAAATTAAACATTAGTTTTACCTATCATCTAGAGATAAATGGTCAAACGGAGAGGATTAACCAAGTGTTGGAAGACTCCTTCACATGTACTGCATGGATCAGAAATCCAAGTGGAAAGATTACTTACATCTAGTTGAGTTTGCATATAATAATGTTTACCATGCATCCCTGGGAATGGCTTTGTTTGAGGCCCTGTATGGGAGAAGGTGTATAACACATCTATCTTGGTACAATCTAAAATATTAGGTAGTGATCAAATCGAACATTGTTAGGGAGATGGAGGAGAAACTCAAGATAATCAAATAGAGGCTCAAGGAAGCAATCGATTGACAAAAGAGCTATGTTGACCTCAAAATATATTCAAAATAATTCTTTGTGGGATACAAAGTCTTCTTAAGAGTAAGACTCAAAAAGAGTGTGTTATTAAGTCAACCAATTTGGATCCCATATTTTTTGTACCCTTTGAAATCATTGATAAAATTATCCTAGTAGCCTATAGGCTCGCTTTACCACCCAATTTGTCAAAAATCCATGATACTTTCCATGTATCCCTACTTAGAAAATATATTGATGATCCTTCTGATGTCTATAATGTGTTGAGTTTACAGATAGTAGATCCTATAGCCAATGAGGTGTGGCATGTTCGAATTCTAGGGCTTTATATCAAGAACCTGAGGAAATGTACCCTAGACCAATGTAAGGTCTAGTGGGATTGTTATTCTGAGGATTGTGCTACCTGGGAGAATGTGGATAATATGAAAAGACAGTTTCTATTTTTATTTTATTATATGTATATATTTGGTTACAAAATAAATGTAAGGGACTATGTTAATCTTAACGGGGGAGGATGTAATGACCCTCGTTAATAGGGATTTTCTTGCTATTTAATTAAGAAAATGATGTGTTATGATTCAATGCATATTTCTAGTTTATTAAGGCTAGTTGATAGTTTGTTACTAAAATATGGATAATGTTGTTCCTAGAATACAATATTGTTGATAAATTTTGTGGTTGTAGTATTAGGTACTCTCTCTAGTGGTTGATAGAGAATGAGCCATCAAAATTGAGAGAAAAATGGAAATGATGGATGAAATTCTCATCGACAACTCAAAAGGGTAAAATAAATCCTTCATATAGATGCATCACATGTGTGTGTATGTTTAAGATGCATTTTATGTGTTTGTGTGTGTTTTTAAAATTTTTAGGATATGCCCATGTACTCAATTTTAGAATTAACATTTGGAATATTTATATGTGCTATTTTATTTCTGTAATATTATGAGGTATTTTATAATCCCCAAGTATTGCTATTAAAGATAAAAGAATAGGATAATGTTCCTTTGAATTGAGATATGGTTTATTTAAATGTATATATAGTATGTTACCATCCATTATGTTACATTTGTTGAATAATTATTTCATTTTTATGAGTACATACTTATACTGTAGTTTTTTTGTTAAGGAATAAATATTTGATTTTTAAGATTATTCATAAACTTGCAAATAGAAATTATTATAAAAAAAAGGTAATAAATGTTTTGTTTTAGTTTTTTTAGATTTTGATTAAATATTTAAAATAAATGCTTTAACTAATTATTGTTATGGGGGTTAGTAAAATTGATTAAATATTTAAAAGTTATGTTGATAATGTTTTGGGAGTAGTAAAATTGTTCTTTCAAAATGCTAAGTTTATATTTGAATTTTAAAAAGTATCCCTCGATCTTATTTAATAAATAAAAAGTAAGATATATTTTCAACTCTTGAGGTAGGCATGATTATATTATAACACCATACTAGAAAACCTAAGATTCAAGATGTACCCAGTCCTAGTTGAATTGTGGTAGGTAATCAACTAAGAGTCAAGATGTACCCAATACTGGTTGTATTGTAGGAGGCAATCACTAGGCAACTTTGAATGGCAAATCTTGGTAGGTAAGGTTAGGGCGAGAGGTGAGGTGGATGGTATGGTACATTCCACCAGATCATTCACAAAGTAGTATAGTGGTGGGTCCTTGCATGAATTTTTGAATGGTGAATCCTAATAGGAGGCTTAGGAAAACTTTGTGGTGGGTTGGAATGGGATAATCTATCATATTATTTATAATTTTAGCAAGTATGACCATGATAATTATTAGGTAGTAGTAATGGTCTTAGTTGAATCCATGGGATATAGAAATCAACTAATCACGAAGGCATTACACCAAAAAAATCCTACATGTTATCTCAGTATGGGGTTGTTATAAGACAACCCACCATATCGTTCTCAATAAAGAATAATCATAATCATTACTAGGTGGATGTAATAGTGTTAGTTGGTTCCATGGGAGATGGAAATGAACTAATCACTAAGGCATATTATCATAAAATTTTACAACATGATAACATGTTGGGATTGGGAAAAAGGTGTCCCCCTTTAAGTGTTATGGGTCTTAAAGGATAACCCCTATGCCATGGTCGAATTATCTTGAATAACACAAGCTTATACTGAGAGGGGGGTGACCAGTATAAGACCAAATTTTACTTTTCTTTCCCAAATAATATTATCCAATATTATCAATGGCAATATCAATAGTAGTAATCAAATTAATGCACAAATCATCACACACATGAGAGACACAAATTTAACGTGGTTCACCCAATGTGGGTTATGTCCACGGAGAAAATATTTCTTCTAAATTTTCTCAACAAATCTCTTGGGAATCAATTCCCTATTACAATATTTATGGACCTCTATCCAAAGGAGAAACCAATCCCCTATGCTCTAATTTATGGATATCTCTCCACAGGAGAACTCTATCCCCTTGCTCTGGTTCATGGATCTCTCTCCATAGGATAACTCTATCCCCTTACTCTATTTTATGGAACTTGATCCAAGAGAACTCTATCTCCTCAACTGGTTCATGGATCTCTCTCCATAGAATAACTCTATCTCCCCAGCTGGTTCATGGATCTCTCTCCATAGGAGAACTCTTTCCCCTTTGCTCTAGTTCGTGAATATCTATCCATAGGAGAACTCTATCCCCTCTGCTCTGGTTGGTGAACTTCTAGAAGACTTCTACCCCCACTGCTCTAGCTTATGGATATCTCTCCATAGGATATCTCTATCCCCACTACACTAGATAATGGACCTCTATCCTCTGTATACCATTTTCCTCTTTACTCTGTCACATCCAAAGCCTACTCTCAACTCTATCTCAAATCTGCACCAAACTTTGTCCCAATTCTAGCACAAATCTACTCTAACTCTACTCAAAAATCTGCACCAAAAATGTATCCCAAGTCTAGCACAAATCTGCTCTAACTCTACTCATAAATCTACCCCAAGCCTTTACACAATGCTTCAACAAATCATCAATCAAACCTGTCCCAAGTCTTCTCTCAAGACTTGCTTAAATCTATACTCAAGCCTTCTCAAAGACTTGCTCAAATTTACCCTCAAGCCTTCTCAAAGACTTGCTCAAAAATACCCTCAAGCCTTCTCAAAGACTTGCTCAAAACTACCCTCAAGCCTTCTCAAAATACTTGCTCAAATCTGCCTTCAATGCTACTCACAAAACCTACTTAAATATTTCCAAAACTTGCATACAAACAAATGCTTATATCTCTTTCAGAAGTACTTTCTTCAACTAGGTAATTCAGACATATTCTACCTAGAATTCGTTTAACCTCTAGAACATATAGAGAATGATATGCTCTATCAAAAACTCAATATGTTTCACACTCACAAATCTTGATCTCAAACATTTTCACAATTGCTATTAATATCTCTCAAACTAATGTTCAAAAGGTTTCACAAAGATGCACTAACTTGTCTTCAACCCTAGCACAAGTAGTTCACAATATCTAGCACAAATGTCTCAATCTCTTTCAATAAAGGAAGCACAACCTTGTTCTCAAACTCTATCCCAAATGTTTCCAAAATCATTCAACAATGAAGCACAAATCCTAACTCAAATATTTCCAACAATGCTTATCAAACAATCCTTTTCTCTCCACCTTATGTTCCAAAACATTCACTTCAACAAAATACTTTAAACAAGGAATGATGTGCCCATACCTCTTAATTTGCTCTTATGGAGATATGTCTTCAAAACCTGTTATCACAAATAACTGATTTTCCTTGTGCCACTTCAAGGGTTAGATCACAAGATATTCTCTCAAAACATCCACATGAACTTTTCTCTCAAAAATATATGCTCAATGAAATCTTAAATTGATATTCAGTCACTCTTCTTTGGTTCTAAAAAATAAAGCATTAAAACTCAACACAATCTTTCATATCTTCCTTTCACCATGCAAGAGTTATAATAAAATGTTAAACAACTTATCACACCTTATTACTCCTAATCTTGCAAAATAAAATTCAATCCAACAAAAACACAAATTACACACATAAATTCCTTATACACCTTATACCTCCTACTTGAAATAAAATATTTTAATGCACCTCACTTTTTCAACAAGACCATAGCATCATTTATTTCATTTACTATACAAAACACTTAGCAAAAACTCTTTCTTAATTACTCCACGTTGTCCCCTTTTTAATTCAAAAATTAAAATTAAAATGAACACCATATGACTCCCTAAGCAATCATACCTTAGCCTTGGTGATTAATTTATTCAATAAAATTATTGCCCCCTTGTTGTCATCATCATGATTCAAATTGGTGCTTCTTGTTGGCCCGCACCCTAGCTTTGGCTAGGCCATCACGTTGAATAGCCACCCACACAAAAATGACTTTGCACTTACTCCACTTTGTTCCCTACCTCTGGTACAAAAAAAAAAAAATTAACAAAACCTTTACTCTTTGCCTTCGCTGCTTCTCAAACCCGAGACCTCCTTGCTACTATGACTTAGGCATCAAGGGAAATATTTTCTGGGCTAGCTACCCATATGGGATTTGTTTTTCACGTCACCACTCCTTATTCTGAATTCGATCATCAAAAATGTGCTGCCCCTTTTTCCACGAATACTCTCATGAATTTCACACATACAGCATATGGGATTTTTGCATAACCATCACCATCGAATCTTTGCACTAAATTTTATGTTATAAATATGTATTCACCCTTATGATCCTTCATGTCGGTGCTTGGGGAGGAATTTTAAATTTCAACATTGGCGCCCAACATTAAACCTTTAAAATTATTATAATAATTTAAATCTAAAGTAGATTTAAATATTATAATTTAAATTTTAACCTTTGGGCCCTTTTAATTTTTAATTATTATAATTATTTAAATCTTCATAGATTTAAATATTATAATTTCCTCTTCTCCTTTGGGCCTTTTCTTTGGATATAGTCTTTGCCACCATAAAATATCTTCCTATTTATTTTGCGAGTGCCACCATGGTAAAACCATTAAACCTTTATTTTCCTTGACATAAATGACAACCAATGTCACCATTTAATCCTTTGACATCAATGACAATAATATACTCAAAATTTCCAACAATCTTCCCCTTTGTCATTGATGGCAACCCTTTCTAAAAATTCCTTTTCCAACCACTGGATTCCAAATCTGCTCCCCCTGAGAAACTGCTCCCCTTGACTGAATGCTCTCCCCCTTACTCAAATCTCTCCCCCTTTGACATCAATGGAAAAGGAAATCCTTTGGGGCTAAATATAAGACTCTTAGCTCAGCCCCCTCCCCACCTCCTCTCCTTGAGGTGATTAATTTTGGGATGGGAGTATCTCTACTCCCAGCATACAATGCTCTTTTTCTTTACCAACCTTCTTTTTCAACATACCCTTTTGATCCTTTTGAGTGTCCCTATTCTTGCTTGTCTCTGGAAGTTTTGGAAACTCTGTTCTACACCACTTGGCCTTATGCCCTAGATTATTACACTTGTAACACTTAATGTTGTAGTTCTTTGAAGGTGTAAATATCTTGAAGTTCCTCCTAGTGAAGCCATACTCATTTATGTCATGAACCCTATAGTGGATTGCTTTATGACCAAAGCGATTACAAGAGTAGCAATACCCTTGGAAGAAATATCCATCTTTGAAAGAGTTGACATTCCTTTTAGTGAGGCCATACTCCTTCTTTCCATGAGTCTTGCAATGCATAGCCTTGTGACCAAACCGATTACATGAAAAACAACATCCTTTGAAGAAATCTTGTCTTGAACCCACTGGTCTCTTAGTCCTTTCTTTTCCTTCTCTGTTATGATCCATGTTTCTTGTTTGTGCATTGTTTCCTTTCTTAGTGAAGCTTCTATTCTTCAACTTATCCTCATAAGTCTCAATTTCTTCTTCACTCTCTTCCTCTGAAACTTCCTCTTCTTTTGAGCTTGAGCTTAACCCTTCTTGTTTCTCTTGTCCTTCTTCAAAACCAAGTCCTGTTTTGATAGATGAAGATCTTTGTGCATTGATAATATTATCCAAAGTCTTTGAACTTTTCCCAAACGTGTGTAGCTTATCCTTAGAATCTTTCACTTCCATCCTTAGTGAAACTACCTCATGTTCTAATCTTTCACATTTTAAATCTTTTGCCTCTAACTTTTCACTCATGACCTCTTTAATTCTCCTTACCTTAGCTTTTGAGTTTGTAATATCTTGTAGAAGCTTTTCCTTTTCTTCCTCACATTCTTGAACTTGAGTCTTTAGTCTTGAATTCTATTTTCTAACCTTTTTCAATTCTCTAAGAGCAACAATAAGTTCTGCTTCTAGATCTATTGTACCTTCCTCTTCATTTTTTGAATCTTTCTCTACTTCTTGGTCTTCAAGAGCATCTTCATACTTTTCAAATTTATCTTCAATGAAAGAATTTTCTTCCTCTTCTATTGCCAAAAATAGAATCTCTTCTTCTTCACTATTTGAGGGTCTTTCATCACTGTCACTTGAAGCCTTTCCTGCCTTGTTAACATAGAAACTCTTCTTGTGCCTTTGAAAGAACTTATTTTCATGCTTGCCTTGTCCATACCTATTTTTATTTTCATACCTGGATTTTCCTTCTTCCTTTTTCTTATGATCTTGTTTCTCTTCACTGCTACTACTTCCAGCTTCTGGACAATTAGATGCATAGTGACCAAAATTACCACAATTAAAACATTTCACTATTTTCATACCTTTGTGCTTTCTTGAGTCCTTGTTTCTTCTCCCATAGTTAGCTTCTTCATCACTACTTGACTCACCACTTGATTATGGTTTCTTATATTTTGTCTTCTTTGATGCTTTGAAAGTTACCTCTTTCTTGGAGTTGGGATCCTTTACTATTCTCATCTCATAAGTTGTGAGAATTCCATGTAACTCATCCATAGTCAAATTTTCAATATCTCTCATCTCTTCTATAGCTAAAACTTTTCCATCATACCTCATAGGAAGTGACCTTAAAACCTTTTGAGCAACACTAGAGTCTTCAATTTCAAATCCAAGTCCATGCATGGTATTAACAACCTCATCCACACAAAGAAAGTATGTAGTAATATCTTCCTCATCTTCCATATTCAAATCTTCAAACATTTTCTTGTGGTTTTGTAGTTTTGCCATCTTGACCTTTTTATCTCCCTCATATGTTTACTTCAATTTTTTCCCATATCTCTTTTGTTGATTTATAGTGCATAACTTTCACAAATTTTGCTTCACCTAATCCACTTAAGATTCCATTCATAGCCTTGGTATTATTTACATGTAACATCTTACCATATTTATCTGTGGGAGGAGTAGTTGTAGGTGTGAACCCATCCTCAAATGATTGCCATATCTCATATCCTTGTGCCATCAAGTAAGTCTTCATTCTTATGCTCCAAAAAGCATAATTGTTCCCATCAAACAATGGTGCCTTATTTTATGAATATCCATTCTGAGATGCCATATGTGTTCCTATAATATCTTCCTTCAAGCTATTAGAGTCTTCCGAAGGAACCCGCTCTGATACCAATTGAAGAACACAGGCTTATACTGAGAGGGGGGTGAACAGTATAAGACCAAATTTTACTTTTCTTTCCCAAATAATATTATCCAATATTATCAATGGCAATATCAATAGCAGTAATCAAATCAATGCACAAATCATCACACACATGAGAGACACAAATTTAACATGGTTCACCCAATGTGGGTTACGTCCACAGAGAAAATATTTCTTCTAAATTTTCTCAAAAAATATCTTGGGAATCAATTCCCTATTACAATGTTTATGGACCTCTATCCAAAGGAGACACTAATCCCCTATGCTTTTATTTGTGGATATCTCTCCATAAGAGAAATCTATCCCCTTGCTCTAGTTTGTGGATCTCTCTCCACAGGAGAACTCTATCCCCTTGCTCTGGTTTGTAGAACTTGATCCAAGAGAACTCTATCTCCTCAATTGGTTCATGGATCTCTCTCCATAGAAGAACTCTATCTCCCCAACTAGTTCATGGATCTCTCTCCATAGGAGAACTCTTTCCCCTTTGCTCTAGTTCATGGATCTCTATCCACAGGAGAACTCTATCCCCTCTACTCTGGTTGGTGAACTTCTAGAAGACTTTTACCCCCACTACTCTAGCTTGTGGATCTCTCTCCATAGAAGACATCTATCCCCACTACATTGGATGATGGACCTCTATCCACTAGAGACCATTTTTCCTCTTTTCTCTATCACCTCCAAAGTCTACTCTCAACTCTATCTCAAATCTACACCAAAATCTGTCCCAATTCTAGCACAAATCTACTCTAAATCTGCTCACAAATTTGCACCAAAACTCTATCCCAAGTCTAGTACAAATTTTCTCTAACTCTTCTTAGAAATCTACCCAAGCCTTACCACAAAGCTTGAAAAAATTAACAATCAAACCTGTCCCAAGTCTTCTCTCAAGACTTGCTCAAATCTGTCCACAAGCCTTCTCAAATACTTGCTCAAATCTGCCTTCAAGCCTTCTCAAAGACTTGCTCAAAATTGCCCTCAAGCCTTCTCAAAGACTTGCTCAAAACTACCCTCAAGCCTTCTCAAAAGACTTGCTCAAATCTGCCTTCAATGTTGCTCACAAAACCTACTCAAATATTTCTAAAACTTGCATACAAACAAATGCTTATATCCCTTTCAGAAATACTTTCTTCAACTAGGCAATTCAGACATATTCTACCTAGAATTTTTTTAGCCTCTGGAAAATATAGAGAATGATATGCTCTATCAAAAACTCAATATGTTTCACACTCACAAATCTTGATCTCAAACATTTTCACAATTGCTATTAATATCTCTCAAACCAATGTTCAAAAGGTTTCACAAAGATGCACTAACTTGTCTTCAACCCTAGCACAAGTAGTTCACAATATCTAGCACAAATGTCTCAATATCTTTCAATAAAGGAAGCACAACCTTGTTCTCAAACTCTATCCCAAATATTTTCAAAATCATTCAACAATGAAGCACAAATCCTAACTCAAATATTTCCAACAATGCTTATCAAACAATCCTTTTCTCTCCACCTTATGTTCCAAAACATTCACTTCAACAAAATACTTTAAACAAGGAATGATGTGCCCATACCTCTTAATTTGCTCTTATGGAGATATGTCTTCAAAAACCTGTTCTCACAAATAACTGATTTTTCTTGTGCCACTTCAAGGGTTAGATTGCAAGATATTCTCTCAAAACATCCACATGAACTTTCCTCTCAAAAATATATGCTCAATGAAATCTGAAATTGATATTCAATCACTCTTCTTTGGTTCTCAAAAATAAAGCATTAAAACTCAACACAACCTTTCATATCTTCCTTTCACCATGCAAGAGTTATAATAAAATGTTAAACAACTTATCACACCTTATTACTCCTAATCTTGCAAAATAAAATTCAACCCAACAAACCCATAAATTACACACATAAATTCCTTATACACCTTATACCTCCTACTTAAAAATAAAATATTTCAATGCACCTTAATTCTTCAACAAGACCATAACATCATTTATTTCATTCACCATACATAGCACTTAGGAAAAACTCTTTTTAATTCAAACCAACCTTAACTACTCCACATTGCCCTTTTTAATTCAAAAATTAAAAATAAAATAAACACCTTATGACTCCCTAAGCAAGCATACCTTAGCCTTGGCGATTAATTTATTCAACAAAAATTATTGCCCCCTTGTTGTCACCATCGTGATTTGAACCGGTACTACTTATTGGCCGACACCCTAGCTTCGGCTAGGCCACCGCGTGGGCTAGCTACCCACACAAAAATGACTTTGCACTAACTCTACTTTTTTCCCTGCCTCCAAAATGGAAAAAAAAATTCCAAAAAAACCTTTACTCTCTACCTCTACCGCATATTGAACCCGATACCTCCTTGCTGCTATGACTTAGGCGTTAAAGGAACTGTCATCTGGGTTAGCTGCCTAGATGGGATTTGTTTTCGACATCACCACTCCTTATTCCGAATTCGATCCCCAAAAATGCACTGCCCCTTCGTCCACAAATACTCTCTCACAAATTTTGCACATGCAGCATATGGGATTTTCACATAACCATCACCATCGAATTCTTTGCACTAAACTTTATGTTATAAATATGTATTTGCCCTTATGATCCTTCACGTCGGTGCTTGGGGAGGAATTTTAAATTTCAACATTGGCGCCCAACATTAAACCTTTTAAAATTATTATAATAATTTAAATCTAAAGTAGATTTAAATATTATAATTTAAATTTTAACCTTTGGGCCCTTTTAATTTTTAATTATTATAATTATTTAAATTTGCATAGATTTAAATATTATAATTTCCTCTTCTCCTTTGGGCCTTTTCTTTGGATATAGTCTTTGCCACCATAAAATATCTTCCTATTTCTTTTGCGAGTGCCACCATGGTAAAACCATTAAACCTTTATTTTCCTTGACATAAATGACAACCAATGTCATCATTAATCCTTTGACATCAATGACAACAATATACTCAAAATTTCCAATACATCTCATACAGGGCTAATGTGTATGGAAATGTTGGAGGGACTACTAATAACGTATTTTCTAAAATGAGGTTAGAAAAGTGAACCCCAAAAGTTTTTATGGAAAGTTGACCACTCTTGTCCACTTGAGGGTTGTCTGTAGTGACTAGGAACTCAAATGTGGTTATTGCTTATTCTAATAAAATATTGCGTCATCTCTATGAAAAACAAAATCCCTCTCCATTTGGTTGAATTTGGTTGGGTTTTAACAATGCTAGTTGGTTACATTGATTTCTCCATATTTGCTCAACAAATTTTTGAAGTAATCAAAAATCTATTTTTAATTTGCTACACATCACTTGATATTGTCCAATTTTCCATTTTTAGCTTCCTTATGGTGTTTTACATATTCCTTTGTTGTGCTTTCTTATGAAAGAATTTGGTATTTTTGTCATCCTCCTTAAGTCATATCATTCTAAATTTTATATGCCATTTATTTTCTTATTCTCTTTCTAGTTTCAACATTTAGATTTTGAGAACTTTTTGTTCTTGTATTAAAGACTCCTCTCCTCCTCTAACTTCCATTGTGATTTGAAATTCATTTAGTTTTACTTTCAGTGTGGATTAGGTGTGTCCTTATTTTTTTTTACCCAAATTCTGATTTGTTGTTGTATTGTTTCTATATTTTTCATCCACATTTAGGTATTACTTCCATTTTCCTTGTTGTCTTTATTGAACTAAATCTTTAAAGTTAACCTCTATAAACCAAATAGAGTTATATTTGAAAGGGAGGAGGCCCAAATAACTTATTGTTCAAACCCTAGAAGCACTGGTATATGGTTAGAATAATCATTAGACAACATTTTTTTTAGAGATTTTGCTTCTACAAGCTAATATATTGTCATCAATGATAAATTAGTTTAATATTTTTGCTCTAAAGTTGGATATAACTCTTTTATTAGCAGGGTTATGCATAGCGGCTATTTATAGCCAATTGGCTAAAATTAGGATTTTCAAAATTTGGAATTGGCTAATATTTGGGACCCTTGACCAAGGCCCATTAGCCAAAAATTTTTGGGTGCAATATTTTTTGGGGGGTCAATTTGCCCCAATTTTATAATAATTTGACCATTTTAAGTTTAAATTTCCAACATTACCCCTAATAATAGTTAACCTTCTACATGTGTTTCGATACTATTTGCCTGGATTTTGAAACTAATTCTCCAAATTTTTATAATGACATTTTGGGGCTGACCTCTTATGCATAACCCTGTTTATTAGTCCAAGTATGTGTGCCCCCTTGTCAGTTGTACATCCATTAAGTTGTGTTGTTCCATGAGTTCTTCTACTAGCTCTCTATCTGGGTCTCTTTTATAGACCCCCTTTTTCTATGGATTTCAAAACTAGATTGAGATATCCTCCAAGTACCTAAACTTCTTGCTTGGAGTTAGAATACACATTAAGCATTACCTTCCAACATCAATTCTTTTCATCCAAGTTGTTAGGAACATAAATATTGGTGATGGTGTAAACTTGACTAGTAGGGGCTTTAAGCAATGTTGTTAGCTAGTGCTTTGTAGCCTTTATCAAAATTAACCCCCATTTAGTTTTACAGGCTATTAAAACCCCTCAAAAACTCTCCTTAGATGATAAAGCTAAATTTTTGTATGAGTGCCAACAAAAATCCATTGTTGTATTGGATCTTTCTAGATCTAGCTTGGTTTCCTAAACCAAAAGTACATCTAGATTTTCTTATATGACCAAGTTTTTTACTCCTATTTTCTCATTTTCTTGTCCTAACTCTCTAATATTCCAGGTAATAAATTTCATCATTGATAACATGGATAGCAGAAGGGTCAAATTAATTTACCTCTTTTTGAAATTTTTCGTTGTTGTCTTCTTCAATGTGTCAATTGTGGCTTGCTTCCCTTTTGCTATATTTTTTGCAACTTCTTTCTCTTTGAGTTCTATGTGTGGAACACATCCTGCTTTGGTTTTGGTCATTTGAGAAGAGGTGTTATCCTCATTTTCTTGGGTATGTGCTTCATGTTCTAGTTTTGTGATTTTTGAGACTCTTTCTTCCTTGTTTTCTCCCTCTTTTAAGCTAGATTACATTATTCCTCTTTATCTTACTCTTCTTCAGGAACTACCATGTTCAATAAAGGATAATATTTAGAGGCTTCTTCTTAATGTTCAAGAATATAAATAATATTAACTAACTAAAGTTGTGACCATAATTATATGACAATGCATCACTTTTCCTTAAATTTTATAGTGAGAATTTATTTTACCCTATTGCTTTCACTTTGTTTTTATTATAGCAAAGTTCTTAAAATAAAATGTATGAATAAAACCATTTTCTATTTTTAAATTCTTTAGCCAACAATAAATTAAGAATGAAGTCATTTTTATGGTACAATAATAATTAGATTGATAGTGGAGAAGAGGAGCATGATCTAAGTGGGATGTGAACAAAGGAGTGGGATGTAAGCAAGATCTAGGTGGGATCTATACTGTGAGATTAATATTTAAAGGATATTATGAATAAAGAAGCAATGGAGATATCTTGTTTAAAAAGTTTAACAAATGAAGGCAGGAGGAAATTTTTAATTTTTTTGCGAAGACTATTGATGGAGGGAGAGGGGTGGCCCTTCAGGGCCACCCAATTTTGAACTTTAATGGGGTGGTTAAGGGAGTGGTTATGGTTTCTTTAGGATTTATCCTTGATAGAGTTCATAAAATATATGATTCCTTGAAGAAGGCCCTTCAGGGCCACCCATTTTTGAACTTTAAAGTGGTGGTTATGGGTTCTTTAGGGTTTAGCCCTAATAGAGTTCATAAAATATATGATTCCTTGAAGAAGGCTTAGGCTGGTATGATAGGTTCAACATCGATGGATGGTGACAAAAAGGTGAATGATTGCCTTCATTGTAAGGAGTGGTAGTTATGGATTAATATGCAGCTTGAAGTAGTGGTGAATGAGGTAATTTTCTTATAATCCAAGGCTCTCATTTGCATATTAATTGGAATTAGAGTAAACCCAAGAAGTATTGAGGGATGGACAATGTGATACTAGAAAACTAAAGGTAAGTATGATATTGTTCTTTCTGCAAATGGGTATTTTTAGCTATTTTTGATAAAGAGGGGGATCAAAATAAAATTTCAAGTATGGTCATTATTTCATGGGGAAAGCATGGCTATACATGAAACTATGGCATGTAATATTCAATTTGGAAAAGGAACTACCTTCAGTTATCCTTGTATGGACTAAACTTCATTGTTTGCCTTTGGAACTTTAGAAGAAGGAGATTTTTAGAGATATTGATGAGGGATCTTTGTTTCGGTCTTTTATCTTATGAAGAGAAGGAATTTTACTACTTATGCTAGAATTTATGTGGAGCTAGATAAATTTAATACTCTCACAAATTCTATTGACATCTAGATTGGGGAGGTGGTATAGTTTTAGGCTCTTGAGTATGAGGAGATCCCCTTCAGGTGTAGACATTGTCATCTGTATGGTCATCTAGCAAGGTATTACCCCAAGAATGCTAATATGAAGTAGAAGTAGGAGTCTCATCAAGTAAAAGGTGTGGAAGTGGGGAAGGAGGATGGTTTTCATATGGTTATAAATAAGAAAAGATCAAAGGTTGGTGTTTGAAAGGATAAGGACCATTTATAAGTTCCTTTCAAAAATTAGTTTGATATCTTAGGATCTAGGTCTAGTGATGTGGATGTGGATGTTGTGGGGGGGGATTACCCCTCTCATGATAAAATTATTGGGTGTCATTCCCTTGTAGTAGGATGAGGAACTAACAAAGATGTGCACTAAGAAAGAATTTTGAACTCATAAGGAGGAGGTTGGTCCCTTGGAGGAGTTTATTCTAGTGAGGACCAAGGATATAGTTGAGGTTGATACAAAGAGGAAGGAAGGACCTATTAATATTGAGGAGTATGGGGGAAGAGGAACAAGAAGTATTCCCTTAGGGATTACATAAACCACCTTGAGAAAGCATTGAGAAGGAATATATAATATGACTAGAAGAAAATTGAAAAAGGATAAGCAAGATAAGGAAGAGGAACATTTTGTGGAAGTGGGGGTTATGCAAACTATTGATTCACATTTCAATTCTTTCTCCAAATGAAGATTATTTCTTAGAATGTGAGGGGCTTAGAGGTAAAACCTAGGTAGAATGTTGTGAAGAATTTGATTAGACAATATCACTCTTATTTTTTGTTGAATTAGGAATATAAATTGAGTTTAGAAGGAAGCTCAATGGATTGCAATAGAATTTGGAAGGAAACTTTGAGTTTAGCAGTTATTACCAAGGGTAATTCTAGAGGATTGCTTTGTTTGTGGGACCCTAAGAAGATAGATATTGTGTATGCAATGGTAGATATAGAAATTTTGGAGATAAGAGGGTACTTTCAAATGTGGCTCCCTTTTAGGGAGTTAAAGAAAAGGTGGTGTTGAGCAAGGTGTAACGACAGTATTGTCATTTTTGTCAACACAGTCAGATAGATCTGTTGATGTAGTGGATAGGAAGTTCAAAAGCTATTCATATGCAAAAGATCAAAGAAAAAGACAAGTAATAAAAGTGTCGCGATATTGTGACATATACAGCAGGCAAGAAAAACTATCGTGATTTCGCGACATGTTGGAAGAGAGAAAAAGCAGGAAAAACTGTCGCGATTTCGCGACATGTTGGAAAAGAGAGAAAAAGACAAGTGGAAAAACTATCACGATTTCGCAACATGTTGGAAGAGAAAAAGACAAGTGGAAAAACTATCGCGATTTCACGACATGTTGGAAGAGAGAGAAAAAGTAGGAAAAACTATCATGATTTCGCGACATGTTGGAAGAGAAAAAGGCAAGTGGAAAAACTGTCGCGATTTCGTGACATGTTGGAAGAGAGAGAAAAAGCAGGAAAAAATGTCACGATTTCGCGACATGTTGGAAGAGAAAAAGGCAAGTGGAAAAACTATCACGATTTCATGACATGTTGGAAGAGAAAGAGAAAGCAAGAAAAAGTGTCACGATTTCGCGACAAGTTCGAAGAAAGAGAACAAGTAAGAAAAGTATCACGATTTCGCGACATGTCGCATTTTCGTGACTAAAATAGGAGAGAGAAAGTAAGTTGGAAAAGTGTCACGATTTTGCGACATGTCACATTTTCGTGACTAAAATAGGAGAGAGAAAGTAAGTTGGAAAAGTGTCACGATTTCACGACATGTCGCATTTTCGCGACTAAAATAGGAGAGAGAAAGTAAGTTGGAAAAGTGTCACAATTTTGCAACATGTCACATTTTCATGACTAAAATAGGAGAGAGAAAGTAAGTTTGAAAAGTGTCACGATTTCGTGACATGTCGCATTTTCGCGACTAAAATAGGAGAGAGAAAGTAAGTTGGAAAAGTGTCGCGATTTCGTGACATGTCGCATTTTCGCGACTAAAAAAGGAGAGAGAAATTAAGTTTGAAAAGTGTCATGATATCGCGACATGTCACAATTTCGTGATAAAAGCAGAGAAGAAGACTTCGAAGGCAGAAGTGTCATGATTTTGTGACAAAAGCAAAGAAGTAAAGTACGAAAGCATAAGTGTCATGATTTCACGACAAAAGCAGAGAAGAAGACTTCGAAGGCAGAAGTGTCATGATTTCATGACAAAAGCAAAGAATTTAAGTACGAAAGCAGAAGTGTCGCGATTTCGCGACAAAAGCTAAATGGAAGACTACGGAGGCAGAAGTGTTGCGATATCACGACAAAAGCAAAGTTGAAGTCTACGAAAGTAGAAGTGTCGCGATATCGCGATAAAAGCAAAGTCAAATCCTACAGAAGCAGAAGTGTAGCGATATCATGACAAAAGCAAAGACGAAGTCTATGAAGGCAAAAATGTCGTGATATTGCAACAAAAGAAAAGATGAATTCTACGGAGGCAGAAGTGTCGTGATATCACGACAAAAGAATAGAGAAAGCGTACAAAGGCGAAAGTGTCATGATATCGTGACATGTTGTATTTTTGTGGCAACAGCAACAAAAGAAGCTACAGAGGCAGAAATGTCACGATTTCGTGATAGGTCATATGTGCGCAAGACAAGAAGAAGAACCCAACTAAAATGAGAAGTATGACAATGGACAAACATCTCTACAGAATTTACAGGGGCAAATACAGAGTGAATTCATGCAGCTAAAATATGAAGAGTGAACAAAAGTTAGTGCGGCGGCTACAGGGACTGTTACCAAATGAAATCTTTGAGCGGTGGAATTACCAAATATCTTCATGAGTTGAAGCCGACTAAGACCGATGACAACTGACTAAGATTAGGGTTTACAATTGTTATGAAAGTTGACTAAGATTAGGGTTTACATTTGTTATGCAAGCCGACTAAGATTAGGGTTTTCATCATGAAAATATTGTTATAAAAGGAGGGCTATTTGGAGGATTGTTAAGGGGTTGAATAGGTTGTCGAATGCGCATCGAAGTGTGAAATGCAGTCGTAAGAGCACAGAAAGCGCACAAGTGGTGAGATGATAGCGAATTGCACAAAGTGAGTGAAGAGTTGTATTGAATTGTCCTAAGTGCGTCTATGAGTGAGCAGAGAGAGCAAAGTGCGTAGAGAGAGCAAAGTGTGCAGAGAGAAAAAAATGTTGAAGCTCGACCAAGTGCAACTGTGATTGCTCAGAGAAAGCAGAAGGCACAAAGAGTGCAAAGGGCGAAGACAAACACAAAGTGTAGCTATAAGGGCGTAGAGTGTACGAAGATAGTGCACAGAGGGTGTGTAGATAAGTGACTCAAAGAAGGCGAAGTGTAGCTATAGATTGCAGAAGATGTGTCTGTTTCATAAATAGTGAGAGAGATTGGGTAAGCAATAGACCAGTCAGGGTCTTGTAAAAGTGAAGGTATTTTTTTGTTAAACTTCTATATTCAAAATTGAAGTCCAGGTTACAGCTTGGCATCAGGGGTTGGTGCTCCTTCCTGTAGGTGTTGGTAAATCAGGGGTTGGTGCTCCTTTCTTTTGGTGCAGATAAATAAGGGGTTGGTGCTCCTTTCTATTGGTGCAGATAAATAAGGGGTTGGTTCTCCTTCCAGTAGGTGCTGGTAAATTAATTGTAAAGTTGGTGCTTTGCAAAGGTTGTATTTGGATGGTAGTCCAAGCAGTCATTCTTGAGGAGTAGCCAAATTGGTGAACCTCGTTAAATCTTGTGTTGTGTGATGTTCTCTTGTGATACTTGCTTTATCTAGTTTTAAGGTTTCATTATTTTAGTTTTAAGAGCTATGAATTTAAGTTTAAATAACTACACTGATTCACCCCCCCCTCTCAGTGCCATTGTAAGACTAACAGGTGGAGCAATGGAGGGCAATGGAAGTAATTTTAGAAAAATGGAAGGAGATGTTTCAAATAGTTGGAGGGGATTTTAATGCTATTGCTTTATTGGAGAAAAAGTATAAAGGCTCCAAAGTCCTAGATGTGGGGATTCATTTGTTCATTGACCAAATGGATAGGTTAGATCTTAGAGATGTGGTTTTGAAAGGTTGCTTGTTCTCCTAGAGTTATAGGAGACTAAACTTGGACCATATCCAATAAATATTGGATTGTTTTTTAGTTGATGACTCCTAGGCAGCTGGAAGAGTAGTGTTGGACTCAAATATTCTCTCTTTTATAGGAATTGATCATTGATCAATCTCTCTTGACGTCTTGATTTGGATTAAAATAGGGAATAACCCTTTTTGGTTTCAACTTGTCTGGCTCAACCATGAGGGTTTCAAGGATTTGATCCTTATATGGTGGATGAAGGTATGCCCAAAATTTGGAACTATGATGTTTATATTTTTTAAATACTTTCGTATGTGAAAGAGAAGCTAAAATAATGAAACCATCAAGTTTTTTGAGATATTGAGTGAGAGTCCCAAGAGGTAATGCAGGCTCTTAAGCAGGTGACTAAGATGATTTATTTAGAAGGTATTTCTTAGGAGATATTGACCCTGGAGATAGATGTGATGATGAAAATGGAGGAATAGGAGTGAAAGGAGGAGGTGGTCTGGAAACAAAAGTCTAGAATCACCTGGCTGAGGCAGGGGGATAAAAATACAAAAAAAATCCATCGATCAACTATGGCTAGAAGTGAGTTTAATTTTTTTAATTCTTTTACCTATGGAAGGGGGTAGGTCATAAGTATGTGGTGTGAGATGTAGGTGGAAGCAAGGAGGCACTTCTCTAATATTTTTGTGAAGGTTCCTATGGGTAATGAGGCATAATGAGATATCTTAGAGTCGATTCTTCCCTATATCTTGACCGACTAGAATTTATTCCTAAAAAAAGAGGTGTCTTTGGTGGAAATGCAAAAGGTAGTCTTTGAGATAAAAAAGGTAAAACTCTAAGACCAAACGATTTCTAATTGAATTCTTTTAATTTATGTGGGATGAGTTGAGAGAGAAAATACTATAAGTAGATAAAGAGGCTAGAAGGTCTAATTATTTTTTAGAGCTATGAACTATACTTTTATTGCTCTTATTCTAAAAAAGGATGGGGCCTTCTCATTGGATGAGTTTTGGCCTATTTTCCTTTGTAATTGTATATATAAGATTATTTCTAAGGTGTTGGCAGAGCATTTGAAGGTGGTTTTACCAACCATTATATCTAAGGAACATGGTGGTTTTGTGCAAGGAGATAAATCATGGACTAGATTATATTGGCACAAGAAGTTACTCCATGAGACTCAGTAAGGAAGGTAATATGTTTATTAAACTAGATATTTCCAAATCCTATGACTGAGTTGATTAAATTTTTCTAATTAAGGTTCTACAAAATTTTAAGTTCAAGGATAGATGGATCGATTGGGTGGCAACTTGCTTTTCCAATCCTACTTACTCAGGCTTGATAAATGGTGTCCCATAAAAGCAATTTGGGGTAAGTAGAGTCCTAGGATAAGGAGACACTCTATCTCCTTACTTGTTCATTATTCAAGAGAAATCCTTGGGTAGGACTAACCATAAATCTAGGGAATCCCAAGAAATAAAAGGTTTTGTAGTGTCCATGGGGTCATGCCTCTAACGCATTTGTAGTTTGTGGATGATTTTTCTTGTATGGAGATAACAAATATCAAGGAGGCCAATGGGCTTAGAAGATGTTTGGATATATATGGGAGAGCTTCAAGTTGAGTTATCAATGAATATAAGTCTAAGGTTTTCTTTTTCAATATTTATAATAAGGTGCAAACCCATATCCTTAATATTTAAAATTTCAAGAAAGGCTTGTCCCCTTTAAATACCTCGAGCTTCCAATGGTAGAAAGGCATATTGAAAGGAAATCTAGAGGACTCTTATAGATAAAATTTTATGTAAGTTAAATCATTAGACCCATTTATGGCTATCATTGGGGGGAATATTGACTCTAATAAAATCAGTATTGTAAGCTATTATGGTCTTTCAATTTATGGCTATGATTAGTACCAAGTACTATGTAAGGAGTTTGAAAGAAAAATTAGTGACTCTCTTTGGGGATGCTTATGATTGAAAAATAAATAGAGGTTGGCAAAGTAGAATTCAATCTACCTCATGCTAAATAAATGGGGGCTAGGTATTTGTGGATTGGTTGATCATAACTTGGCTTTATCGACTAAATTGTTGTGGAATTAGATTTTGGACCAATCCAGTCTTAAGTTGAAGGTTATTTCTATGAAGTATGGGGATGATGTGGAACTAGTTTATATCCTCCCCTTTAACAGAGGGGGGGTTCCATTATTTAGACTATAATTGAAAAGGTTATAGTTTTATTACTTCAAGACTATTATAGAAATTCCAAAATGGGAGAAAGATAAAATTTTAGGATGATGCATGGGATCAATACCAGCCAGTTACTTCCTAGTTCCCAAACCTAGCTAATGCTACAAAGAAAATTAAGAATGCAAATTAGGTCTATGTTAAGGACTTTTGGGAGGAATATGAAGGGGAAGTGGATTTGAGGAGCTGGAAAGACCTTTCAATATGGAGATAGATAGCTGAAGAAGATGGGGGTAGTCTAAGGGCTATTTTGAATCAAAGGTAGTGCTCATGGTTAGAAGAGGACTCTTTAGAATGGGGAGACAAAAAAAATGGATTATATTCCATCAATAAGGAATATGATTTGCTCATATAGGGATTGGATAGGGAGAGGGTGATTTGGAAGAAGGTATGGAATTCAATTATCTTGTTAAAAATCAACATTTTAATTTGGTTAACCATTCAAAATAGGATTTTGACTCAAGATAATATTCATAAGAGAGGCTTTATGGGACCAAAATAGTGTGTGCTCTATTATGGGGTAGGAGAATCTATTGACCACCTTCTAGTTTGATGTCACTTTGTTTCTTGGATATAGGAGCAAGGCAAAAGGATGTTTAATTTTCCTTGACTTGGTGATGTCTCGATGGAGAAATTATTTGATCTATGGGGCTCTAGGGTGGTGGGTGGATAGTCTACCCTTCTAATCCATTATTTCAAGGTCTTCACTTTGTGGTAGGTATTGCTGGAGTGCAATACGTATATTTTTTATGATGAGTCCTCATCCAAGGAGTCAATTCTCTTAAGAATTTTACTCAATATTAGAGAGGTTGTAAGAGGAATAAAATGTTCTTATGTTATACCCAAAAATGAGGAGTTATTGGATCTTCTTGGGATTACAATACCTCAATGGATTCAATCCCAATATTTTTGGAGTTGGAGCTTAGGAATAAGGAAGTTTCATCCTTCCAAAATGCTAGATAGGGGAGGGAAGTGGAAGCCAATGTTTATGGATTGGGTTAAGGTTAACACTAATGGTGTTTCTTGTAGCAATTCAGGAGAGGTGGGTATTGGAAGGGTGGGTCATACACATGAAGGGAAAATAGTTTTTGGCTTCCATCATGGTATTGGTAGGAATAACAACATGGTGTCAGAGGTCATGTCCATCTATGAAGGCTTATTCATGGCTCTTAAGCAAGGATACTCAAGAATTGAGATGGAAATTTTAGGTCTTAATCAATAGGTTGAACAAGTAGGAGGAGGATGGGAAATGGAATGAAGGATTCAGTGGATCTTTAAAAATATTATGGGTTTAAAAAATAGAGCATGGATAAAATTTCTCCACATGGTGAGGGAAAAGAATAGAGTTTTAGATAGATTGGTTAAATTATGATAGGGAGAAAAACCTGGGGGAAGATTATATGGACTTGTAGATTTTGTATTGATGGTATTACCCCAATGATAGAGAAGGAATAAGTACCAATGTGGAAACTCCTATTAGGAGGGAGGATTTACGCACAAGGATATTGAAGGCCTTAGTGTTTCAAGATTAGGAATTGTTTGGATCACTATGTACATGGAAAGGTGAATCTAGGACAAGTAGATAATCGTGAAGATTAGCAAGATGAGCTAATGGAGCTATAGGAATTTGCAATCATCATTGGAAATGAAGACCTCTAAAATGTGATTTTGAGAGGATATATGATATAAAAGCAAAATGAACCAATGATTTTGTTTTATTACAATTTTGAGGAGTCCTCCTCCTCTGATATATCATTCAATGATTAGGTGTAGCAATATTTTTTTGTGTAATTTTTTTCTATTTTTTAATTGGACATGTTGGAAATATTGAGCATATTAAGTTGTCATTGATGTCAAAGGAAAGTATGATATTCAAGGTAGAAATATTCTTCTAAGGTTATGATGAGCAAGGTGCAACCAAAGTATTGTCATTGTTGTCAACATAGTTAGGTTGATCAGTTGATGCAATGGACAGGAGTTCATTGAAGTGCAAGGTGCAGCCAAAGTATAATGGACAAGAGCTCATTGATGAGAAAGTTTTAGCAAAAGTATTGTCATTGTTGTCAACATAGACAGAGGATCGGTTGATGCAATAGACACAGTCAGGGAGATCGGTTGATGCAGTGGACAATAGATCGGTTAATGCAATGGATAGGAGTTCAGTGGTCATACAGAGCATGTACAATGATTCTCCAAGAAGAATGTAGTGGCCCATATGCAAAAGCTCAAAGAAAAATACAAGTAAGAAAAGTGTCACGATATCACGACATGTTGAGCAAGCATGAGAAACTATCACGATATCGCGACATGTTGAGAAGAAAGAAGGCAGAAAGAAAAACTGTCACGATATCATGACATGTTTGGCCAGAAAGAAAAATTGTCACGATTTTGTGACATGTTGGAGGCAAAGAAGCCAAGTAGAAAAACTGTCATGATTTCGCGACATGCTAGAAGAGAGAGAAAGTGCAAGGAAAACTGTCATGATTTTGTGACATGTTGGAAGAGAGAGAAAGCACAAAAAAAACTATCATGATTTAGTGACATTTTGGAAGAGAGAGAAAGCACAAGAAAAACTATCATGATTTTGGAACATGTTGGAAGCAAAGAAGGCAAGTAAGAAAACTGTCATGATTTCGCGACATGTTCGAAGAAGCAACGCATACAGGAAAAACTGTCACGATTTCGCGACATGTTTGATGAGAAGGCACATGCAAGAAAACTGTCACGATTTCACGACATGTTTGGAGAGAAGGCGCAAGCAAAGAAAACTGTCGTGATTTCATGACATGTTTGGAGAGAAGGCGCAAGCAAAGAAAACTATCACGATTTCACGATAATATGCAAGAGAGGCAGTACAGACAAAAATGTGTCGTGATTTCGTGACATGTTTGAGAGAAGGAGCTCACAAAGAAAAGTGTCACGATTTCGTGACAATCTGCAAGAGAGGCAGTATGGACAAAAATGTGTCACGATTTTGTGACATGTTTGAGAGAAGGAGCTCAAAAAGAAAAGTGTCACGATTTCGTGACAATCTACAAGAGCTTGCAAAGAAAAGTGTCACGATTTCACGATAATTTGCAAGAGGAAGCGCTAAGGAGAAAAAGTGTCGCGATATCGTGACATGTCGGGTTTTCATGACCCGAAGGGAAGAAAAGCACCAAGGAGAAAAAGTGTCGCGATATCATGACATATCTGGTTTTCACGGTCCAAAGCGAAGAGAAAGAGGAGAGAGAAAAAGATGTCGCGATTTCACGACATGTTTCATTTTCGCGGTCCAAAGCAAAGAGAAAGAGGAGAGAGAAAAAGGTGTCACAATTTCACGACATGTTTCATTTTTGCGGTCCAAAGCAAAGAGAAAGAGGAGAGAGAAAAAATGTGTCATGATTTTGCGACATGTTCTATTTTTGCGAGGTCAAGGCAAGAAAGGCACAAGGCAACGAAAGTGTCATGATTTCGTGACATGTTCCGTTTTCACGGGTGAAATGCAGAGAAAGGCACAAGGCAGCAAAAGTGTCACGATTTCACGACATGTCATGTTTTCGCTAGTGCTTGCAGAGAGTAGAGAGGTGTAGATTTCTGATGTCTTTGCTGTCTTGTAGAGAAAGTGTATGAAGTGAGTGTTCGATTTCTGACATGTCATGTTTTTTGGCTTGCAAGAGTGTAAGTAAGTGTCACGTTTCACAACATGTCATGTTTTTGCTGTGTAGGAGGTCAAGGAAGCGAAAGTGTCATGATTTCGCGACATGTTCTATTTTCGTAGGTGCAAGCGAAAAGGACAAGGAGGCAAAAAGTGTCACGATATCGCGACATGTCATGTTTTTGCGGGTAAAAGGCGAGAAGAGTACAAAGAGACAGAAGTGTCACGATTTTGCGACAGGTCACTTTGGTGCATTGAAAGAAGAAGAACCCAACCAAAATAAGATATGTGATAGTTAACTGAAGTCTTACAGCAGTTGCAGGGGACATTGCAAAGGAAAATCATGCAGCTAAAATAAGAAGAGTTAACAGATGTCATACGGCAGTTACAGGGGCATTTATAGAGAGTAATCATGCAAGCTAAAATAAGAACAAAGCATTAAAGGAAGAACGATAGTTACAGGGCACGTGTCACAGTGAAACCATCGAGCAACCATTATACTGTTAGTCCGAAACAAGAAACAGAGCCATTAATAGGTTGCGTATTAGAATAGTGTGTCAGAAAGGAGTTACTTACAAGAGTGGCTATTAATAGGCTGCATGTGGGATTATGGCAGTTACAGAAGACTTAGGGTTTCAAGATGAAAATATTGTTATAAAATGGCAGTTGCATGTAGAAGAAAAAGTTTGGCTCAAAATTGAAAAGAGTGCCGTCGAAAAGAGTAAATGTGTCACGAGGGCAGTTGCATGCAAAAGTGAAAAGGTAGCTCATAATTGAAAAGTGAGCAGATAAGGCTGTCAGAGCCGTAAGCGAGCAGAGAAGGCTGTCAGAGCACAGAGAAGGCTATCAGAGCGCAGTAAGCAGAGCGGTAAGAGTGATCCGTTAGGTTGAGCTCTGTGTGGGTAGAGATATATGAGAAAAGCCAAAGAGAGAAATAAAGTGGTGAGAGAGCACTACTGAGAGAGAGCAGCTGAGAAAGAGCGACTAAGAGAGTGCAGTTGTAAGTGCGCAGAAGGAATAGACCAGTGAGGGTCTTGTAAAAGTGAAGGCATATTTATGTCAATCTAAGATTCAAAATAGAAATCCAAGTTGGTGCTTGGAATCAGGGGTTAGTGCTCCTTCCAATTGGTGCTAGTAAATTAGGGGTTGGTGCTCCTTCCAGTGGGTGTTGGTAAATTGATTGTAAAGTTGGTGCTTTGCAAAGGTTGGATTTGGATAGGAGTCCAAGTAGTCTATTTTTGAGGAGTAGCCAAAACTGGTGAACCTCGTTACATCTTGTGTTGTGGAATGCTCTCTTATGATACTTGCTATTTCTGGTTTTAAGTTTTCATTGCTTCAGATTTAAGAGTTGTAGATTTTTTTATCATTGAAATAGCTACACTGATTCACCCCCCCTCTTAGTGCCATTATAAGACTAACAATTGGTATCAGAGCCAAGTTCTTAGTTTTTCTAAATCAGTCAGGGTTGATCTTGGATTAGTACACAATGGCTAAAAAGAACAGATCCTCCTTCAAAAAGGCATCCCAATCAGTTTCAATTTCTGTAGAAGAGAAAATTGAACCAAAAAAGGTAGAAGAAGTGAATCCTGAAGTTTGTGATGAAAATCTTGAGATTGAAGTAGATTTAGAAGGTGAGTTGATCTCTACACTTGAAGAGTTGAGTATAGAAAAGAAAAAGAACAAAAGAATGTCCAAGAAGTTAGAAGAATATGGGGATGAGATTGAAGATCTCTTCCTACAAGTTCAAAAGGCCAAGAAATCAAAAGAAGCCTTGAAGACACACCTGGATGATGAGGATGATGTATGCAACACAAGTGAAGAGGAATATAACAAAGTTATTGTTGATCTAAAGCTACAAGTAGAACAGTACAAAAGGATTAAAGATATTCTCCGGTCTCAAATCAATGAGAAAGAGACTATTTGCTGCCAACAAGAAGAAGAGATTGTTTCATTGAAGAAACAACTAGAAGAGGCCAACATAAATCTCAAATATGAGAAGAGCACTAAATTACTAGATAAAATGATAAAGCAACAAAGAAGCTCCACGGATAAGTCTGGTCTTGGATATGAAGCTAAACAACCGTCATCTTCCAAAAGTATAGAAAAGAAGAAGTCCACTATTGAAGGATCAAAGCAAGAAAAGTCTAAAGCTGAATCTTCAAAAGGAAGAAAATATCAAAGAAGATCTACAACAAAGCAACCACAGCAAAAGAGGTTCTCTCACTCTCACTCTTTTAATAATAATGCTTTTAATGGCTATTGTTCTAAATGCAACTACTATGGTCACAAGGCAATTTATTGTGGACTGAACAATAGATCAAAAAGTTATGTTGATAAAAACACATCTGCTTTCCTGAGTGAACACCCTGTGCAATGTTTTAAATGTAATGGCCATGGGCACATAGCAAGGTTCTGTCCAAGCACTTATGTATCCAATCTAAGGCAAGATCATAGATTTCATCATACACACAGAATGCAATGCAGACAGGGAATAAAACATGTGCAATGTTTTAGATGTAATGGTCAAGGGCACATAGAAAGGTTCTCGTCCAAGCACTTATGTATCTAATCTAAGGCAAAACCCTAGATTTCATCAGACATAAAGAGGGCAACATAGACAGGGAACATATCATGTGCATAAAAGAAAAGAAAATAATCATCCATCAAGAATGCACAAGAGACAACCCCGCAAGAGAAATGTTCAAGTTCACAAACAGGGGCAAAATAGGGAAGTAATTGAAAAACTCAAGCCCAAGTTCAGGAAAGTCTAGAGAAAGGCAAAAGAAATGAAATCATGTCTCCTTGTACTGAAGGAGACTACTCCTCTATTGCACTAAGTAACTCTAGGTAGCACATCCTCAGGGGGAGCAATGTTAAAGTTTTATTTTAATGCTCCTATGTATTTGTGTGGTTATCTGAGGATGAAAGGAAAGTAGTCGGGGAGTTGTCGTATAGTTGTCAAAACATGTTTCAGTTCATATAGATGTTTGTGGAGATAGTATCAAACTGATGTGCTTCAGTAGAACAACATGGTGAACAGCTAGGTTTTTGATGCAACAACTGATAGGCGTTATCTGAGATAGAGCATGCAAGCATAGGTCGACGTGTCATGGAAGCATAAGTCGGCAAGTGCTGGTTTTGAAGCCTGTAACATTCCCAATCTACAGATAAAATAGAATCCATGTTCTGAGTGGGAAGGCGTGCGGTTCTTAACCAAAAATACAGCACATCGTTCGGTATAAGAAAGCATTAATTCTCTCTAAAGAAGTAGCAGTGATTAAAGAGATGCCATAGTCAAAGCAAATAGTGGCACTAGCACCCAGTTGGTCAAGAGTACCAAGTGGCACATGCAAGGTAGAGATGTTGAGAGAATAGCGCCCAGGTGGTGAAGTTTCAAGGAGGACAAGATGCCTATGCAACTAAGAAAGTCTTGCATTGTTTGAGAAATGCGAGATATTGCCCGAGCAATCCCTTGATCGCAGCGAGGAGAAATGTTCCCTGGAATCACGTGAAGAACATTCGTCTAAGACACTGAGTAGCCCTGACATATGTCCTAGCAAGAAGCAGAATATTGAGAGTTGATGTATACATGCAGATTGAGGTTCCAATGCTAGATGTAACAGTCCACTGTTATTACCTGTGCATGCAATAAAAACATTCATGGCAGCTGTTAGAAACCAGAGACATTGAGCTACACAACGGATGTGAGGCAAAGTCGTAAGTCACGGAGGAGGTGGCAGTCAAGAGGCCAAAGAAAATTGTGGAGAGTGCCAATGATAAAGTTGATGAAGTAGATTTGATTTGAGATTGCCATTCATAGTTGAGCTCAGTTTGAGTACTACTTAAGCATGATTGATTGTGCCTTTGAGAAGGCCTTTGGGAAATAGTTGTGGTACAAGTGTTTGATGCTTACACGTAGTTGGTTGATACATGCTTCAACTAAGGTCTCGTGATAAAGGGATGTTCATTGAGGTGATTGGTTGAGTTGAGTTGAGATTGAGATTTGAGTATAGAACATATTGAGTCTCTAACAATTCTCTTTATGCTTCTATGAGATTTAATTGATATATTGATTGAGCATTAAGTATAGAACATATTGAGTCTCTAACAATTCTCTTTATGATTCTATAAGATTGGATAGATTCTATGTGAGCCTATTGATAGGGTACAGAGGACAGAGTCTCAATGGATAGAGATCCAACAGCCAACACAGTTGAAGATAGATCTGAGTGAGGGACCACATTCTTAGGGGGAGCATTTATATATATGATTATCTTTTTGCTCATATTTGTAATTTTTGCTAACTGTCATAACGTGTGCTTAAGAATGATGTGCATGGACTTAGGGGGAGTTTTGCAGCCGCCCTTTGGTATTATTGTCAAAGGGGGAGAAGAATTATAGGTAATTGCAGACAATTAGGTGTGTTGCCAACAATTCCAAAGGGGGAGATTGATGAGCAAGGTGCAACCAAAGTATTGTCATTGTTGTCAACATAGTCAGGTTGATCAGTTGATGCAATGGACAGGAGTTCATTGAAGAGCAAGGTGCAGCCAAAGTATAATGGACAAGAGTTCATTGATGAGCAAGGTGTAGCAAAAGTATTGTCATTGTTGTCAACACAGTCAGAGGATCGGTTGATGCAATGGACACAGTCAGGGAGATCGGTTGATGCAGTGGACAATAGATCGGTTAATGCAATGGACAGGAGTTCAGTGGTCATACAGAGCATGTACAATGATTCTCCAAGAAGAACGTAGTGGCCCATATGCAAAAGCTCAAAGAAAAATACAAGTAAGAAAAGTGTCGCGATATCGCGACATGTTGAGCAAGCATGAGAAACTATCGCGATATCGCGACATGTTGAGAAGAAAGAAGGCAAAAATAAAAATTGTCGCGATATCATGACATGTTTGGCCAAAAAGAAAAACTGTCACGATTTTGCGACATGTTGGAGGCAAAGAAGCCAAATAGAAAAACTGTCACGATTTCGCGACATGTTGGAAGAGAGAGAAAGTGCAAGGAAAACTGTCATGATTTCGCGACATGTTGGAAGAGAGAAAGTGCAAGAAAAATTGTCGTGATTTCGTGACATGTTGGAAGAGAGAGAAAGCGCAAGAAAAACTGTCGTGATTTCGTGACATGTTGGAAGCAAAGAAGGCAAGTAAGAAAACTGTCGTGATTTCATGACATGTTCGAAGAAGCAGCGCATACAGGAAAAACTGTCACGATTTTGTGACATGTTCGATGAGAAGGCACATGCAAGAAAACTGTCGCGATTTCATGACATGTTTGGAGAGAAGGCGCAAGCAAAGAAAATTGTCATGATTTTGCGACATGTTTGGAGAGAAGGCGTAAGCAAAGAAAACTTTTGTGATTTCGTGACAATCTACAAGAGAGGCAGTACGGACGAAAATGTGTCATGATTTTGTGACATGTTTGAGAGAAGGAGCTCACAAAGAAAAGTGTCACGATTTCGTGACAATCTGCAAGAGAGGCAGTACGAACGAAAATGTGTCGCGATTTCGTGACATGTTTGAGAGAAGGAGCTTGCAAAGAAAAGTGTCACGATTTCATGACAATCTATAAGAGAGGCAGTACGGACAAAAATGTGTCATGATTTCACGACATGTTTGAGAGAAAGAGCTTGCAAAGAAAAGTGTCGCGATTTCACGACAATTTGCAAGAGGAAGCGCTAAGGAGAAAAAGTGTCACGATATCACGACATGTCGGGTTTTCGTGACCCGAAGGGAAGAAAAGCACCAAGGAGAAAAAGTGTTGCGATATCGCGACATGTCTGGTTTTCGTGGTCCAAAGTGAAGAGAAAGAGGAGAGAGAAAAAGGTGTCACGATTTCGTGACATGTTTCATTTTCGTGGTCCAAAGCGAAGAGAAAGAGGAGAGAGAAAAAGGTGTCGTGATTTCGCGACATGTTTCATTTTTGCGGTCCAAAGCGAAGAGAAAGAGGAGAGAGAAAAAAAGTGTCGCGATTTCATGACATGTTCTATTTTTACGAGGACAAGGCAAGAAAGGCACAAGGCAATGAAAGTGTCACGATTTCGCGACATGTTCCATTTTCGCGGGCGAAATGCAGAGAAAGGCACTAGGCAACAAAAGTGTCGTGATTTCACGACATGTCATGTTTTCGCTAGTGCTTGCAGAGAAAAGTGTACGAAAGCGAAAGGTGTCACGATTTGGCGACATGTCATGTTTTCGCTAGTGCTTGCAGAGAAAAGTGTACGAAAGTGAAAGGTGTCGCGATTTCGCAACATGTCATGTTTTCGCTAGTGCTTGCAAAGAAGAGTGTACGGAAGCGAAAGGTGTCACAATTTCGTGATATGTCATGTTTTCGTTAGTGCAAGCAGAGAAGAGTGCAAGGAAGCGAAAGTGTCACAATTTTGCAACATGTTCTATTTTCGCAGGTGCAAGCTGATAAAAGGACAAGGAGGCAAAAAGTGTCACGATATCATGACATGTCATGTTTTCATGGGTAAAAGGTGAGAAGAGTACAAAGAGACAGAAGTGTCACGATTTTGCGATAGGTCGCTTTGGCACATTGAAAGAAGAAGAACCCAACCGAAATAAGATATGTGACAGTTAACTGAAGTCTTACAGCAGTTGCAGGGGACATTGCAAAGGAAAATCATGTAGCTAAAATAAGAAGAGTTAACAGATGTCATACGGTAGTTACAGGGGCATTTACAGAAAGTAATCATGCAAGCTAAAATAAGAACAAAGCATTAAAGGAAGAACGGTAGTTACAGAGCATGTGTCATAGTGAAACGATCGAGCAGCGGTTATACTGTCAGTCTGAAACAAGAAAAAGAGCCATTAATAGGTTGCGTATTAGAATAGTTTGTCATAAAGGAGTTACTTACAAGAGTGGCTATTAATAGGTTGCATGCAGGATTATGGCAGTTACAGAAGACTTAGGGTTTCAAGATGAAAATATTGTTATAAAATGGCAGTTGCGTGCAGAAGAAAAAGTTTGGCTCAGAATTGAAAAGAGTGTCATCGGAAAGAGTAAATGTGTCGCGAGGGTAGTTGCGTGTAGAAGTGAAAAGGTAGCTTAGAATTGAAAAGTGAGCAGATAAGGCTGTCAGAGTCGTAAGCGAGCAGAGAAGGCTGTCAGAGCATAGAGAAGGTTGTCAGAGCGCAGAGAAGGCTGTTAGAGCACAATAAGCAGAGCGGTAAGAGTGATCCGTTAGGTTGAGCTCTATGTGGGTAGAGATATATGAGAAAATCAAAAGAGAGAAAGAAAGTGGTGAGAGAGCACTGCTGAGAGAGAGCAGCTGAGAAAGAGCGACTGAGAGAGTGCAACTGTAAGTGCGTAGAAGGAATATGTGTTTCCTGGATTGAAAGAGAGGTTGGGTGAGCAATAGACCAGTGAGGGTCTTGTAAAAGTGAAGGTATATTTATGTCAATCTAAGATTCAAAATAGAAATCCAAGTTGGTGCTTGGAATCAAGGGTTGGTGCTCCTTCCAGTTGGTGCTGGTAAATTAGGGGTTGGTGCTCCTTCCAATGGGTGCTAGTAAATTGATTGTAAAGTTGGTGCTTTGCAAAGGCTGGATTTGGATAGGAGTCCAAGCAGTCTATTTTTGAGGAGTAGCCAAAACTGGTGAACCTCGTTACATCTTGTGTTGTGGAATGCTCTCTTATGATAC
The DNA here is from genome assembly GCA_028583015.1 of Wollemia nobilis. Classification (NCBI taxonomy): domain Eukaryota; kingdom Viridiplantae; phylum Streptophyta; class Pinopsida; order Araucariales; family Araucariaceae; genus Wollemia; species Wollemia nobilis. The sequence continues at coordinate 409,299 of JAQPPZ010000220.1, read as the reverse complement.
TTGTTTCTGGTTTTAAGTTTTCATTGCTTCAGATTTAAGAGTTGTAGATTTTTATGTCATTGAAATAGCTACACTGATTCACCCCCCCCATCTCAATGCCATTGTAAGACTAACATGTTGGATAATTATTTATGGCAAAGTACATCTCAAAGGAAAGAAATTGTAGAAATTAAGGGTTTATAATATTTATATTGAAATATTATAACAAGGACAAAGAAGTTTAAAGAGTTGGCTTGAAACAAAAAAAAAAAAAAAGGGTTTAATAGAAAAAGTAAAGAAAATCATTTGGAAAATATTTGAAGGTAATATTATAATATATTATAATATAAAATTAAAAAAATCAAGAGGCACAAAAAATATTGGAGGAAATAATTTATAAGTGCCAATGTGCATATAAAAATATATGCACCGACGTCAAAGCATAGTATGGAGAAGCATATTTAAATGGGACAAAATTTTTATTTTTGCAAGGTTGAAGACAATGTGCTAATCATTAATCCATTCGTGAGTTTCATGGTTCATGGAAGGAAGAGAAGAGAGAAGTTCACATGCATTTCAAAGTAGATCAAAATTCAAAATATAAAGAGGGCAACATGTTCAATATCCCATCTAGAGGACTAGCCTAGATGATAGGTGTACTTGCACTAGGGCATTAGCAGACAGCAGATTGCAAGGTCAAAAATCATCGAGACTCCTTTGCAAGGCAAAGGAAAAAAATTGTTTGGTTGAGCTCCCAAGGTGGAACATAAAGGTAAGTTGTTGCATCATTGGTTTCAAGTGGGCGGCTAGCCTAGCTGGTCACTAGGCTAGTGCTAAGGCACTGGCAGGCAGGTGGTCACAGGTTCAAATCCCATGGACACTATTTTTGCAAGGTAGGAAAGGTAAAAATATTTGCGTGGTTAATTTTTTGATAGGCAGAAGGTGAAATCGTTTATGTGGTATTTGCGTGGCAATTTTGCAAGGCAAAAATGAAATCATTCACGTGGGACATTAACATAAGGTATGAATGCAAAGTTTTTATAAATTAAACGGGGAAATTATTTGCTGATCTAAACAAGGAAAAATTTTGCAAGGTAAAAAGGAAATCATTCACGTGGAACATTAACATAAGGTATAAATGCAAAGTTTTTATAAAATAAACGGGGAAATTTTTTGCTGATCTGAATAAGGAAATTATTTCATTGAGCTTAGGAGGTATAAGGTGTGCTAAAGTTTATTTGTGAATTGTAATTTTTGAAAGTTAAATTTAGGAGGTATAAGGTGTGCTAAGGTTTATTTGTGGATTGTAATGTGTACTTGAGAAAAATTAAATATTGTGATATGGGTATTGCTTAAAAAGGAGTTATAAGGTGTGATTAGGATTTAATTTTTTATTGTAATTTTGTATGGTGAAAAAGAAAATTTGAGGGGTTTTGATAATTGTTAATGCTTTATCTTTTGAGAACAAAAGGAGAGTTATAGATCATTATTTTCAGATCTTGTTGTGCACATCCTTTTGAGAAAAAAATTAATGTGAGTGATTTGAGAGAAAGATCTACTAACCAGTTTTGAAGTGGCACTTTGAAAAGAAAATAATTTTTTATACAGGTTTTGAGGGCACATCTTCATCAAAGCAATTTTAGATGTATGGTGATTTTATTTCTTCCTTAAGGTATTTGGTTGAGCAAATATTTTTATGTTATAAGAAGGATATATAAGGATTAAGTTCATGTGCATTGCTAGAAATATGCGTGCTAGAATTTGAGAACAAAATTGTGCTTTATTGTTGAAAGAAATTGGAAACACAAGTGCTAGGGTTGTGAACAAGTTATGCATCATTGTTGAATGATATTGGAAACACGTGCTAAGGTTTGAGAGTAATTTTTGTGCATAATATTGATTGATATTGGGATAAACTTGCAAAGGTCATAGAGCATATTTGTGAAGTAATATGTGCATTGGCTTTGAGTGATATTGGAAAGAACATATTGTGAAATTATATTGCATATCATTTTTTGTGTTCCTGGACAAGAATTCTAGGTAAAATATATCTGAAGTACTTTAATCAAAAAAAGTGTTATGAGCAATTTTGAGCATGTGTTATGAGCAGTTTTGAGCATGTGTTATGAGCAGATTTGAGCATGTGTTATGAGCAATTTTGAGCAGAGATAGTGGGTAGAGTTGAGAGTAGGTTTGTGAGATGTTTTGAGCAGGCCTTTTGAGAAGGCTTATGAGCAATTTTGTGTAGGGTGGCAAGCATATTTGAGCAAGCTTGGGGCATATTTGAGTAGAGTTGTGAGTAGGCTTTGGAGCAGACCAGAGCTGAGGGGATTGGTGTATCCTCTAGATAGAGGTCCATGAACTAGATAATATGGGATAGAGTTCTCCTATGGATAGAGGTCAATGAACCAGAGTTAAGAAGATATAGTTCTCCTATGGATAGAGGTCTTCAAACCATAGTAGAGGGGATAGATTTCTCCTGTGGATAGAGGTCCATGAACTAGAGTTAAGGGGATAGAGTTCTCCTATGGATAGAGGTCCACAAACTAGAGTTGAAATGATATAGTTCTCCTATGGATAGAGGTCCATGAACCAGAGTTGAGGGGATAGAGTTCTATCGTGGGTAGAGGTCCATAAAATTGAGTATAGGGGATTGGAGTCTCCTTTGGGTAGAGGTCCATAAATATTGTAATAGGGAATTGATTCCCAAGAGATTTGTTGAGAAAATTTAGAAGAAATATTCGTGGATGTAACCCACATTGGGTGAACCATGTTAAATTTGTGTCTCTCATGTGTGTGATGATTTATGCATTGCTTTATTACTGCTATTGATAATACTACTTTGGAAAGATATTGCAATTGATAACATTGGATAATATTGTTTTAGAAAGAAAAGTAAAAGTTTATCTTATACTGTTCACCCCCCTCCCTCTCAGTAGAAGCTTATTTTCTTCAATTGATATAAGATCTAGTTCCTTCAAGGAAGCTTAACTTGAAGGAAGATCCTACAAGAACACACATGGCCAAGAAATGCAAAAGAAGAACCATGAGACCACACCCTCCTAATAAGGAAGGAACACACATGGCTATGAAAGAAAAGGAAGATGCTCCAGTAATTGAAATTCAAGAAAATGGAGAGAAAGAGGAAGCTATGGTGGACATGGAAGAAGAACTAAGAAAACATGAATATTTTATTTGTGGTAACTTTGGTCACTATGAAACTCATTGTCATGGGTTTAGTAGTAGTGAAGATGAAAAGGAATTCAAGAAAAATAGGCATAGTCAAAATAGGTATGAGAGGAAGATATTTTTTGGAAGTAGCAGTGATGAAAGTTTCTCCGATAGTGAAAAAGAATATGCTCCTATTGAATACCAAGTAAAAGAGAAAGAAGATGCACCTGTTGTCAAAAACCAAATTGAAAAGAAATAAGATGATCTTGTTATTGAAGACCTACAAAAAGAGAGATTCAAAAAAAGAAGAAGCTACATTTGAAATGAAAAAGGAACTTGAAGAGCTAAAAAGGGAGAACTTAGGATTGAAGGCTCAAGTACAAGAAGATGGGAAAGCAAAGGCAAAGCTTCTACAAGATCTCATTGACTTAAAAATTAAGGTTGAAGAGGTAAAGAAAATTGAAGAAGGTATGGCTGAACAGTTGAAGGCAAAAGAGCTAGAATGTGAAAAATTAGAACATGAAGTGGTTTCTCTAAGGATGGAAGTAAAATATTCTAATGATAAGCTACATAGATTTGAGAAAATCTCAAAATATTTGGATGACATTCTCAAGGTACAAAGATCTCCATTTATCAAGATTGGACTTGGTTTTGAAGAAGGACAAGGGAAACAAGAAGAGGAGTCAAGCTCAAGTTCAAAAGAAATAGAAGAACCATAAGTGATTAAAGAAGAACCTAAGACTTATGCTAATATGTTGAAAAATGGAAGCATAAAAGAGGAAGAAAATAATGCACAATCAAGGAATAAGGATTATCACAAAAAAGGCAAAGAAAGAATCATGGGTCCATATCCTCCAAGGCAAGATGAATATTTCTTTCAAGGCTACTATTTCTCATGTAATTTTGGTCATAAAGTAGTGCATTGGAGTCATGGAAAGATGGATTATGGCTTCACCAAGAGGAACTTCAATACATTTGAAGATGGATATTTCTTTCAAGGTCATTGCTACTCATGTAATCGCTTTGGTCACAAAGCTATACATTGCAGGGTTCATGGTAAAAGTGATTATGGCTTCACAAAGAGGAACTTCAAGATATTTACACCTTCCAAGGACTACAACATCATGTGTTACAATTGCAATAATTTTAGTAATAAAGCAAGGTGGTGTAGAACAGTATTTTAGGAACTTGAGAAAAAAAAATTGTGAATTGTAATTTTTGAAAGTTAAATTTAGGAGGTATAAGGTGTGCTAAGGTTTATTTGTGGATTGTAATGTGTACTTGAGAAAAATTAAATATTGTGATATGGGTATTGCTTAAAAAGGAGTTATAAGGTGTGATTAAGATTTAATTTTTAATTGTAATTTTGTATGGTGAAAAAGAAAATTTGAGGGGTTTTGATAATTGTTAATGCTTTATATTTTGAGAACAAAAGGAGAGTTATAGAGCATTATTTTCAGATCTTGTTGTGCACATCCTTTTGAGAAAAAATTTAATGTGAGTGATTTGAGAGAAATATCTACTAACCAGTTTTGAAGTGGCACTTTGAAAAGGAAATACTTTTTGAGACAAGTTTTGAGGGCACATCTTCATCAAAGCAATTTTAGAGGTATGGTGATTTTATTCCTTCCTTAAGGTGTTTGGTTGAGAAAATATTTTGATGTCATAAGAAGGAGATATAAGGATTAAGTTCATGTGCATTTTTGGAAATATGTGTGGTAGAATTTAAGAATAAAATTGTGCTTTATTGTTAAAAGAAATTAGAAACACATGTGCTAGGGTTGTGAACAAGTTGTGCATCATTGTTGAATGATATTGGAAACACATGTGCTAAGGTTTGAGAGCAATTTTTGAGCATAATCTTGATTGACATTGGGATAAACTTGCAAAGGTTATAGATTATATTTGTGAAGTAATTTATGCATTGGCACTGAGTGATATTGGAAAGAACATATTGTGAAATTGTATTGCATATCATTTTCTGTGTTCTTGAACAAGAATTCTAGGTAAAATATATTTGAAGTACTTTAATAAAAAAAGTGTTATGAGTAGTTTTGAGCATGTGTTATGATCAGTTTTGAGCAGAGATAGTGGGCAAATTTGAGATCAGGTTTGTGAGATGTTTTGAGCAGGCCTTTTGAGAAGACTTGTGAGCAGTTTTGTGTAGGGTGGCGAGTAGATTTAAGCAAGCTTTGTGAGCAATCTTGGGGTAGATTTGAGAAAATTTATGAGCAAGATTTGGAGCAGACCATAGCTTAAGGGATTGGTGTCTCCTATGGATAGAGGTCCACAAACCATAGTGGAGGGGATAGAGTTATCATGTGGATAGAGGTCCATGAACCAGAGTAAAGGGGATAGAGTTCTCATGTGGATAGAGGTCCATGAACCAGAGTAGAGGGGATAGAGTTCTCATCTGGATAGAGGTCCACAAACCAAAGTTAAGGGGATAGAGTTCTCCTATGGATAGAGGTCCATGAACCAGAGTTGAGTGGATAGAGTCATCCTGTGGATAGAGGTCCACAAACTTTAGGATAAGGGATTGGAGTCTCCTTTGGGCAGAGGCCCATAAACATTGTAATAGGGAATTGATTTCAAAGAGATTTGTTGAAAAAAATTTAGAAGAAATATTTTCTCCATGGATGTAACCCACATTGGGTGAACCATTTTAAATCTATGTCTCTAATGTGTGTGATGATTTGTGCGTTGCTTTATTACTACTATTTGTAATACTGCTTTGGAAATATAATGCAATTGATAACATTGGATAATATTGTTTTGGAAAGAAAAGTAAAAGTTTATCTTATACTGTTCGCCCCCCCCCCATCTCAATATAAGCTTGTGTTCTTCAGGGCATTTAGCCCCTATGGTATTATAGGGATGTATATCTAGATGTACTTCCAGGTTGCATCCCACATATGGAAGGCCTTGCGACTATATAATATGGTTTCTATTTAATAAAATTTAGTCTTTTTCATTTAAAAATTAAAAAATAAAACAAAAGTGAAGTTAATATTTAAATTAGTTAATTTATTTATTTATTTTATATATACGTTTTTTTTAGACCAACAATAAAACAAAAGTAAAGTTAATATTTAAATTAATTAATTAATTAATATTATATATAATTGAAAGGGGATATATAAAAAATAAGTCTTAAAAAAATAAATTGAATAATATATAAATAAATAATTTGATATTAATTAAAATCTATTTTAATAAATGAAATAATAAATTATTATGAAATGTAAATTTTTTATATTGGGTGCAAAAAACTAGGTTTTGAAAGGGACCTTGACCCTTTTACATGAGAGGCCTGATCATATTGGAAAATAAAAACCACAGGCCAACAAAAGAGATTCTAGTGAAAAGCACACACCTTTCCTCCTAGGAAAGATAATGCTAAAGTAACACTATCAAAAGAAAAGTATTACAAAGATAATGCCAAAACAGACTGGTCTTAGTTTAAGCATTGTCCTTCAGTTTAAGCACTTTAGTTTCCTACAATAGAAAAATATCAGCTCTAAACTTCTTCCTAAAGTCCTTCATTACCCTTTGCTTTGATGGGGCATTTAATCCTCGAATATTCCTTGATATGTCTAAATCGAAATTGAACAACACCAAAGCAATAAGAAAGTAAAAAAAGTACAATAATAACACAAGATTGCACAAAATAGATAATATTTTATTAATGTTGGCAGATCTCTGAGTTATACAATAAGTATGCCCCAATATAGGGTTTTACAATGCTTTTGTGATACAAATTTTACAAGTACTAGGGTTCTTCGAAACCCTAGATCTAAAGAATAATTAGTGTCTTCTCGCTCGTCTTCGATCCAAACAAGGGTTACGGGTGGGCTTGTGTATCCCTATGGGACCACCCTAGCTTCAACAACTTCCATATAGATGATTCATGTACCTACAAACAAAGACAACAATAAAAAGAGATTAGAAGCACCTACGAGGGCTCCACTATGTGAGGCCCTCAGAAAGATAAAGACAACTAAAACCCTAGATTCTACAGAATGTAACTATAAACAAAAAGTACAAAAATATAAAATATATGCAAATAACTTCTTACCTTTTCAACATGCTAATTTTTGTTTTTACTTTTATCATTGATGGCTGCAAGGATGCCTGGATGATGACCGAGGGTCGTAGAACTACAGATCTACTACAAGAAATACCCAAATGTGTTATTTGAAGGCTTTGGATGCACCAGAGAGTTCTATAAATACCCAGAGGTGTTCTACTAGCTTTGGAGGGGGTTCGAGGGCCAAGGAAAATGTCGTAGAACCAGATCTAGTTCATGCAGGTTTTGCGGTAGAGGAAACGGGTGAGGCGATGGTAGTGGTGTATAACGAAAGTGATGGTAAAGTGGCTAGGGTATAAGGGCTTAAGGATTTCTCTCAAGAATTAATATTCTAAGGCACTTAAGGGTTTGATTCATCAAAATGACTTCTCTTTTATAATCTACCCTTGAACATGTTAGGGTTTTGACGACACAAAATGGGTGGCCAAGATTAAAACATGAGGAAGGGTGGAGATTAGTTTTGGGTAAGTGGTATGGATTTATATGGATGGATGGTTGAGATTAAAACATGGTGGATGGCTAGGATTAACTTATATAAATACATATATATTTATTAAATATAAATCAATATAATATATTAAATATTAATGTTTTTATATATTAAATAAATACACATATATAATGGATGGCTATGATTTGAGGGTACAGATGGATGATAAGTGGCTAGATTTTGATTTCTATAGATACCTCTTTTTGTATCATGTTGCATGAAACACAATGCGATGCAAAAATTGGGCATGGTGAAGCAGCTTTCTTTCATTGGAGACCAAGATGATTTTGAATACAAAATAATTTGTATGTGTAGCTTACCCCCTCAATTGGAAAATAAATGAAGAATGAATCTCATGAGCCAATTGACAGAATTGTGGGGAATGATTTTAGTTGAATGGTGTAATTGCAAGTGTATGGTGTAAATACAGATGATATGAATGACGTAAAGAGATGTTGTTTTTGCCCCAATGGATAAAGGGGTTTTTGCCAAGTGTAGATGCCATGATCATGTAAGATGTATCCCATTGTGGGAAATCAAAATTGAATTATTTTACCCCAATTTTGGGGTGATTCCATTTTTTTGAAGAAAGTGCCTTTTGGCATCATTGAAATGCAAAGTGATGAACATACAAAAATAAAAAGAGTCAACTCATGGAGGGTCATCTAGTGACTATAAGATAATTCCCTCAATTGGAACCAATCAACCTAGGAAAGGCCTATCTCCATGATGACTATAAATGTAAAATAAATTATGAGATATAATTGTTTTCCATGTTTCAAGCCCCACGAACCAGACCATCAATGACAGCTTTTGAGCAAATTAATATTTAGCATAGTTGCACATAAAAATGAGAGATCAATTGTAACAACTAAATTTGGATTAAATGGAGCAGCAAGGAGGAGGAGCGAGAGGTCTAGGGGCATCAAACCCTAGGTGTGGGACTTCAGAGGGCAGATCAGCAGACGCGGTAGGTGGGGGCTCTGGCGAGATAGCAGGCCCCCAAGCGGAGGATGTGGACAAGGAAGTTCTATTGGAACCGGTCCAAGGGCGTTGGGCGGATGCGGTTGAAGATTTCTCTGAGGGGGACCAGGACTCTATGCGTCAGGATCAAAGGAAGACCCAAGAAGGAGACAAAGAGAAACCCGGCAACTGGAGACCTTCATATCTTAATGCTCTTCGCGGTAAGCAAAAATTATCCGACTCTTGTTTTAATCTAAAATCATCAATGGTAGGTTGCACGTCCCGCATTCCTTAGCTCAACATGTGGCTATGGAGGGCAGAACATCTTTGGTGGCTAAATTTATGGGGGTGAGGCCATACATGGAAGTCATAAGGAGATGGGCCATCCAAAAATGGCAGCCAAGGGCCGGTATGATGATTAAGGCTTTACCCAAGAGTTTTCTTTTGGTGACATTTCAATGTGAATCAGACATGGAAAGGACTCTCCAAGGAGGTCCTTGGTTTTTTGGGAAAAGGGGCTTGTATCTCAAGCGTTGGTCCCCCGATTTCAACCCCTGCACTCAGTGCCGGATTTGGCTCCTATTTGGGTTAAGATGCCAGGATTACCTCTCTTTTTCTGGAACGAACAAATATTGGTTGGGATAGCTACAGAGATTGGAGAACTAATAGCTATTGATCCTGCAACCTTGAGCAAAACAAGACTCCTGTCTGCTCGCATGTGTGTGTTGGCAGACCTGAGTAAAGAGCTCCCTAAATCCATTATTTTGTCGTCTATGTTTGGCCTTCATACTCATGTATTTGAATATGAAAATATGTCTTTTAAGTGTAGTGTTTGTGGGAAGGTAGGGCACCAGGGTATCCACCGCATTTCCAAGAACCAACTCCCACTCCAAAATACCGATCCTCAAACCTGCAATAATATCCCTCCCCCGCAGCATCTCCATTCCTACCCAACCTCGGGCCTCAAGGACGTGGAGCTCGAAATCCGAATATCGTAGACCCCGTTCGCCTCTATTGTAAGCAAGAGGCAACGTTTTAACCCTCCTCCCAAAAATTCCTATGCCCCAAAACCCTCTCACAGGGGAGCCGGTCCCTTTGATGGGAACCCTCAAGCTCAACCTCGCTCCTAAGATGATACAAGCAAGCCTCGTAGCCAAATCACAAAGGAAAGAACCCCATAGATCAACGCCCCGGGGCAAGTAAGTTTGATTGGGTGATACGGGAGGCCTATGGAGGCTCTGGTGGAAGTGGTCCCATGTACCGCAGAGGAATTTATGGGAAGAAATTCCAAGGAGATCAACATCCCAAAGGAGAACAGCTTTGATGCATTAAATCATTTGAAGGGAGATCGATGGACAGCCAAGAAGTGGAATCTGAGGTAGAGGAGACTCAAGAGAAGGATTTAGAGGAGAAAAATCAGAGGAAGGAGCAGGAAACTAATAATACAGGCAAGGATACTCAGGAGGAAGAGGTGAACCACCAAGATCAGAGTAACCCCAAAGCAGGGAAAAAGAATCTACTAATCAAGAAGCTAAGAGCACGGAATCATCTCCACCGTCAAAAAGACCAGCTTAACCCGGAAAGCCGATTGTTACCCCAAATACCAAGACCGACCTACCCAAGATGGTTACTAGAAGCCAAGTGAATCCCAAGGAACTTCAACCTAGAGCGGATGTATGGGGATATGGTTCGTAGGGAAGAGGGAAACCTAGCAATGCCGCCTTAAGGCGTAAAGAAGCAGAGCGAGGAGTGGCTGATGGCACTCAAGCAATATTGCTCTTTGGGGCGAAGGCTCGAGGATCCAAAGCCCATAAATGAAGATCCTTTCATGGAATATTCGTGGGAGTAATCCTACAAAAATAAGAGCTTTGTATGCTCTTAGACAAGAACACAAACCGGATATGATTTTACCGCAAGAAACTAAAATGGAGGAGAGTAGAGTTATTCCTTTTAAGAATAGGACTTGGCGAGAAGTCAAGTAGTAGGCCAAGAGGCCACCGGAACAGCAGGAGGGTTACTCGGTTATGTGGAACAAAAATGTGATTGATAGTAGAGTGATTCCGATGTCTAGTTGGTTTATTTGTCTCTTATGTGTGGATAAAACCACACAGAAGAGTGGATCTTAACGAATGTATATGCTCCAGCTTAGACAGTGGACCGAGAAGGGTTCTTTGGAGTCACCTAGCTGAATTGAGGGAGACGGTCCCCAACTACCCTTGGATTGTGGATGGGGATTTCAATTGCTACCTTAATCCCGTAGATAAATTGGGGGGCTCTCAAAGAATAACTCACGATATCTACGAGTTTAGAGATTTTGTTGAGCAACATGAGCCGATGGATGTGGACCTCGCGTAGATTCTCCTATACATGGTCTAACAAAAGATTGAAGGAAAACCAAATTCAGATAAGATTAGATAGGTTTCTTCTTTCTCAAGAATCCCTGGAGAGGTTTGGGGACTCTTCATTAACGGCACTCCCAAGAATCGGGTCCGATCACAACCCAATTCTGTGGGAAACAGGGAGGACTCTAAGAAAAGATACATCGTACCCTTTCGATTCGAACTTATGTGGTTCCAACATCGGATCTCAAGGATCTCGGTTGCCCAATGGTGGGACAAAAAGTATAATGGTTCGAAACCGGCCCAAGTGGCATGTAAACTAAGGAATGTGAAGGCTAACATTAGAGAGTGGAACAAAACTTCCTTTGGCAATATTTTTGTTAAAAAGGCAGTAACTAAAAGACAAGATCAATGAACTACAGGAGAAGTTGAAGTCGAGCAACTTACAGAGGATCCGAGAAACCAGGAGAGGGAGTCATGTAGCCGAATACCACACGATGCTAGGATTTGAAGAAACCTTTTGGAGGCAGAAATCCAGACCGCGTTGGTTAAAGGAGGGTGACAGAAATACAAAGTTCTTCCATGTCTCTACTCTTCGCCACAGGAGTACTAACAAAATTAAGGAGATCAAGATGGCCGATGGGTCTAACACCAAAGATATGGAAGACATAAGGAGGGAAGCGGTTGAGTACTTTAAATCGTTGCTAGAAGATGTAAATCCGACTATTGAAGAAGAGGACTCTCTCGTTGGCAGCCATTCCACCCCTCGTAACCGATAATCTTAATGGATTCTTACTTAGTCCTTTCACAAAGGAGGAAATCAAGAAGGTCGTTTTTGACATGGATGGTAACAGCCTCCTCAGACCGGATGGCTTCCCCGCAGCCTTTCTTCCGTAAGTTTTGGGATATCCTAGGCAATGATGTAGTGGAAGCTATAATTGAGGCTCAAAAGGACATGGAAATCCCATAAGGAGTTAATGCTACTTTTTTAGTTCTCATCCCTAAACTAGTGGGAGCAATGGAATTTTCCAGCTTTCGCCCTATCGCTTTATGTAACACTCGATGAAGATTCTCACAAAAACAATCGCCAATAGGTCAAGGTTATCCTTCCTTTCATCATTGATATGAACCAAGGTGGCTTTGTGAAAGGGCGACAAATATTGGATGGTATCATCACAATTCATGAGGTTATTCATTCAATGGTGGCTAGTAAGGAAGCATGTATGTTACTAAAGCTTGATATGAATAAAGCCTACGACCGGGTCTCATGGCGGTTCCTCACCAAGATTTTGGGTAAGTTTAGTTTTTGTCTCCAATGGATTAAGTTGATTTTTAGTTGTATCTCTACTACAAGATTTTCTCGTCATGGTGAATGGGTCACCCTCTAGTTACTTTAAGAGTGAAAGGGGGTTGTGATAAGGAGATCCTTTATCTCCATACTTGTTTATTAATTTAGTGGATGCATTGAGTAGGAACATTTCAAGCAATGGTGGCGTATGGTCAATTGGAAGGTTTTAAACCAGCCTCAACAAGCAGGCCGTTGTCTCACCAACAGCTTTGTGGATGATACAATCATTGTGTCCAAAGCCTCTGCCTCAAGCTAGGAAGTTGAAGAGAATTCTAACCAAGTATGAGACACAGGTGATAAGACATAAACTATAAGAAGAGTAGCATCTATTTCTTTAACACGCCCGGTGGGAGGGAGGAAAGAATAGCTAACCTCTTCGGTTGTGGAAAGGAGCTTCTACCAAAGAACTTATCTAGGCATGCCTATGTTCGAAGGAAGAATGAAGGCTACTTTGTGGAACTCACCATTGACAGGATCTCCAAAAAGTTAGCAGGTGGAAGGGCAGCCTTCCTCACCTCCAGCAGAAAAGCCTTATTAGTTCAAACTACTTTACAGAGCATTCCAATTTATCGCATGTCTCTATTTAGAATGCCCGCAAAGGTCCGAGCTACATTGGAGCTAATTCAACGCAACTTCTTGTGGTCATGTTCGAAGGATAGAAAGAGAAATTCGTTGGTATAATGGGATCATGTGTGCAAGCAAGGACCGTGGGGCCTCGGGGTTAAAGAGAATGAAAGAATTGAATCAAGCTCCGATTGGCAAACAGTATGGAGATTTATCAATAATGATCAATTGGGATGGGTAAAACTTCTTAAGGCAAAATATATCGTAAATAATCGTGACTTCCCGAAAGCCGATAATCTTCCTAGAGGATCCTATTTTTGGAATTGTTTGCTCGAATGTCTGGAGGTAGTCGTGAAAGGCATCGATGGAGAATTGGTAATGGAAGACAAGTGGACTTTTGGAAAGACCCGTGGTTGGAAGAGGCCCCTCCGAAAGATAACTTAGACCTTCTGTGTCCTCCAACATAAACTTTCGAAGGAAATGGGAGGAAAAGTAGGGGATTTTATTGTCGTAGCACAGAAACTTCTTCTTGGAAGAAAATCACAGCTCATAATCTGTCGTAGCAAGAGAAGGTGGCCCTAACCAAACTCAATGATGCTTTAAGGGTGTTCCCGATCATTCCCCGGGGGAGGAAGAGACAAGGCGATTTGGGGCAAAACTACAAGTGGGATCTATTCAATAAAAATCGCCTATAAGTTAATCCACTCAGGATTCAATGGTCGGACTCCGACTTCGTTATTTGGTTAAATAATTTAACCCCAAAAATAGCTTTCTTCTTTTGGTTGGCGCTCAAAATAAGATCCCGACAAATGATAATCTGCAAAGGAGAGGTTTCCAATTCATCAATCGATGTATCTTGTGTGAGAAAGCAATAGAATCTGTAAGTCATATATTTCTAACTTGTGATTTTTCTTGTACAGCTCTTCCAAATGATCCCGTCCAAATTTCATATAGATTGGGTCCGTCCAAATAGCATGTCCGACTTCGCATACAATGGCTTCCCCTTCCGGCAAAGCTTTTGACTTGGCTCTGGAAGCTTACCTTACCCCATTTTTTATGGGGGATATGGAATGAGAGAAATAAGAGAGTATTTAAAGGACGTAAGAAAGATCCCGTGTTATGTGGTAATAAAATAATCGTAGCTTTGAAAGAAAACTGGAAAACTTTCTTCTTCAAAAATGAGACCATGTCTCTAAGGGAAAGGAGGATTTTGCGGAACCGGGGAGAGGAACTTCCTGCACCTAGACATTACAACCAACCCACGGGATGGTGTCAAGTGGATACCCCCCACACAAAAGTGGGTTAAGTTTAATTTTGACGGGGCAGCTAAAGGAAATCCGGGGTCGCAGGAGCAGGAGGAGTTTTGAGAAATGAGGAAGGAAAAGTGGTCCTTGCCTTTGCAGAGCCTTTGGGAACTCAAACAAATCATTTTGCAGAAGCCCGAGCTCGCATGCAGCAATGAGAATTGCCGGACTTGAGGGTTATAAGGAAGTTATCTTTGAAGGGGATTCGCTTAATATAATCAAGGCAATTAAGGAGGATAAAGACCCCAACTGGACCATATTGGAGCTTATCCTAGAAGCAAAGATTCATAAATCTCATTTGGTTAATGCCCGAATCCAACACACCTTCGGAGAAGGGAACCAAAGCGACGGATCTAATGGCAAATATTGCAGTTTTCGTTGGGGAGATGCAAATTTGGAAGGATAACTTCCCTCAAGAACTATTGGTGTTGGTCGCTAGAGAAGAGCTAAGATCAAACCCGTTAGAGCATCAGGAGATCAGAGGGGTCGATGATGAGTAATCCGACAGATGGAATTAGGCAGAAAAGGCATCCCATTTGTCGGGCCTCGGGAGGTGACAAGTGTACAAAGACAAGCAACCTAGTGTTAGTAAGTGCTAGGTGTTGTTTGGTTTTTGTTTTATCCCGAATAGTCAAGCGACAAGTATAGGACCGTGGACTCTAAGTATGGCTTAATGTGAGTCTTAGAAAGATCCATTTTGTATTTTGATTATACGGGCTTGATGCTAGAACCAGCCCATTTTGACTTTGTAAAAGGTTTGTGGACCTTATAACCACCTCTACCTTATACCAAAAAAAAAAAAAATGAGAGATCAAATGTAATTTGATTTCAAATGAAGATATAATGTATGATGATAATGGTCAAGCATCCTTATGGTGATTTATCCATCTTACCATATTGCATGGACAACCAATCGTTGCAATCGCCAAGGAGATAGAATAGACCACTACATACGAGGTTCACTTGAAATTGTATTTGAACTTGGAAAATGTTTTAAGCAAATGCAATTATTGATGGATGAAAATTATGTGAGAATGAAAATGTGATGATGAAAAATATTTTGATAAATTATTTGCATGAATTTGTGAAATTTTTCATTAGTTTGGAGAGTTTTTAGAGCAATTTTGGACAATTTTGCAACTTTTTGATCGTAAACAAAAGTTAACCACCCAAATAAATCTATGTTAACACAAAGATGTATGAAATGATGGAATGGGTTATGGGAATGATGAATATGGGAATGACCATTTTGGTGTATTTTGAAGCTTGTAAAGTAATTTTGCATATTTTGGTCATAAGAAAAAATTAACCATCCAAATCAATTTTTGTTTTCACAAAACATGATATGATGATGAAATGAATGTATGGATGCAATTTAGAGTGATTCTATGGAGGTAATCTATATTTTTATATCATTTTGTTCTTTATACCAATTTTTACACCAGACATCAGCTAACGTCTTGAGCATACTTAGAGGCCCGTAAGTTTTTGGCACTCTGCATACTCTCATCAATGTTTCAATGCACCTGTAAATGTCCATAGATGTTCCAGTGCACCAAAAATAGTTATAAATAGTCTACAAATGTAAAATCAATTTCATTCTTTGCATTTACAAATTTTGTAAGTTGTGTTTGAAGGAGTGAGTGAGGAAGTGAGGTGGAGTGAAGGAGTTTGGTGTTGCGAAAGCTATGGTGATGGATGGTGTGGATGCGGAGGTAGGAGTAAAGGTGCATGTTTCTGAGGTAAGTACCCTTGACACTTTTTTTTTAGACTTGTGCAAAACATTTCATAATTGTTTTAAAATTATGTAATGCATGTGACATTAATATGTTTACCTTGTGTATGTATTGTGTTGTAGCTAAAGATATTGGATGCAATATCGGTTCTCACCTCTCATCCTAGGGGTGATAAATGCACTACAGGATGAGCAGTAGAAATGGTTGGAGAAGGTGAGGTTGGATGGGGTAGCCCAGATTAATGTGGTGAGGGCTTATGAGGGGTATCTCTCTGCCTTGGCAGAGATATGAGACTAGATAGGGGGACCTTTCAGCTTACTACTTGAGAGGCAAAAATAAAACTTGAGTATGTATACCACATCCTCAAAGTATCTATGGAGGGGTTACATGTCGAGGTTGGATGATAAGGGGTATGAGATGAGCTAGATATTTGGATATCAATGGCGATATGTGGGTGTGAAGGGTGAAGAGATAAGGTACTTGGTGATGTATGTGGAGAATAATTTGGAGACATTGCCTACCTTGGTCATGTTCCTATTGGCTAACATAGTGGCGTTGAATAGCACTGGTTTTTTATTCCCTTGGAACATGATCAGGCTGGTGTACGATATGATCAATGAGCCTTGAGTGTATGCATGGGCACCTGCTCTAGTAGTGTAGTAGTACTAGGAGTTGTATGAGGTGAGAAGACAAAAGTGAAAGGGGCTAGGGTGTAGTGTGCTACTGTAGTGTTGGGGTTGGAGCACTTCAATGTGGCTCATCTTGTGGGCTTGCTTACTAAAGTATGGGATAGTGAGCATCCCTATTTTGTGAGGTGGCAGGTGGAAGAGAAGGTGTATTTAAATCATCCTTACTGAATGGGCTAGGATTATATGGATATGTGGGTAGGACTAACACCTACTTAGGTGATTTGAATACCTTGGTAAGGCTTTACTTGAACTATTGATAGGGAGCAACTACAAAGAGTACAATAGGCTATATGGGTGGTTGGAAGGCATAGGAGTGAGGTGGAGTTGATCCAATTCTCATAGGTGTTGTGGTAGTTTGGGTTGTGATAGGGGGTTCCTAAGGCACCAGTTATATATAGGCATCATCAGGATGAGACAAGTCTACCTTGTATTGAGGCATGGAGGGTGACTTATGAGGATGACAAGGAGATAGATCTCCTTGATGTGGATGATGCAAGGACTACCACAAAGTATGATGCATGGTTTGCTACACACACCATGGGTACCAAGTCTATAAGTGGATGAGGGCAATGGATATGAGGATGAGAATGAGGCCAAGGAGGTAGTTGAAACTCCTAGATGTCGAATATGTCTTCGATCTATCAGTAAAGTGAGGTAGGTGAGGGATGTAGCAGAGTAGGATCTAGAAATTGGAGGTTATGGTTATGGAAATAATAATATGGAGGATGTTACAAAGAGACCTCTAAACTAGAGTGAGGAGTACTAGGTGAGGCTCAAGAATATGGTGGTTGAGCAGGATGTAGTGATAGCGGCTTGGGATACAAAGATAGCTCAGATACGGGTGAAGCTAGAGGTGCAAACAATTGCAAGTGGAGGTAAGGATAGGATCATGAGGCTCCAGGTAGAGCTACTTGAGAGGGATCATCATTAGAGATATGATGTACTACACCTTCAGGCCAAAGATGGATACATCCAATATTTAGAGGATCAATTGATGCAACACCACATTGGGCTGCGAGATCTACCCTCCTCATCTATATTTGTGTCTATTAGGCATAGTGAGTCTAGGCATAATGTCTCTAGGTCTAGGGCTCCTTCAGGGTCCTCTTATAGGTATTAGCTAATGCTTAGATGCACTTTTTTTATATGAGCCTTGGTTCTCCATTGTATATAGCCTTCATGTATTCATTGTATATGTGATATTTATATATATACATGGCTTTTACTTTTTTGTTATACTTTTGTGTGAATGCATGTGTATATGTGTGATGGATTATAATGCAGTGATAATATGTATGAATGCAAATGAATTAATGCTTCTAATGATCATTCATAGTTTAGATTTTTCTTGACCATGTTATAGCATTGTTGTTTAATCAGGGGCACCAAATTGGTGGCATGTGAAATGGAAGACTCATGTAATGATATGAATGCTAATATGGAAGAAGATATGGATATTGATATGGAAAAATATTTTTTTTGTAGAGACTCAGACATACTAGTGATATCAAACAAACTCACTAAATGCTATCTAATTTCTCTAGGACCAAATGTGTGTGCAGTGAATTCATTTACCGAATCATGAGAATGGTAATGACTCGATGCAATCAAGAACCAATGTGTGTGCAAGTGAGTTCATTAACCCATCTTGAGTAAATTGAGATGAAACCTATTATGGAGGAGACCAAGAATCTAGTTTGTCCTTATGTGTGGTTAGAGGTCTCTTCAAGAGAGATGTGTCACCATGCATGAGCGTACTCCACTACCAATCAAGAATCTATAACTCTGGTGGAGATTAGCTCCATAGTCCAAGAATTTGATCTCTAAGTTTTAGGGATTTGGACTACCTAACCGTCTGATTGGAAATGTAGTTCTATCCTTACAACTTGAGGATCGGTGGTGTGTAATGTGTAAAATATTTAGATATTTGGGGAATCATATTCTCAATAAAAGTGTAATGATAATTTTACCCTATCCTTACTACTCTTTCTTATATTTGGATATGATTGTGATAGTGATAAAAACCATTGTTTTTTATTTATTTTTTGACTATGTGCATAATGGGACAAGCAAGAATTATCCTTTTCGCTTTGAGGTTCAACCCAATTATGGTGTTATCCCTATTTGACACAATATATTTCTAATATGTGTGATTTTGTTTGGTTCAAGAGTGTTAGAGTCAATTCCCATAACTCAAAATTTTCTTAGTGAAAATGTGTCTTGGTCCTAAAGAAAAATCAACATGTATTAGAGATTGCTAGAAACACTAGGAGTGGCTGAGTGACCGAAAACACCTAGGGATTGTGGAAATGTGGTTTGCAAATGAAATTTAGACTTGATGAAATGGTGTTAGGAAAGGGCTGATAATTTGAAGATGCCCCTGATTAAAGAAAAAAAACTTTTTTGGACCAATCATTGTCTAAACTAAATAAATGACCCCTAAAATGTGTGAAAATGGAATGTGTGAAGATGGTTGTGAATGCAATGTATGAAATGCAATTTGTGAAATGAAATGTGTGTGATGCAATGTGTGAAATGTAAGGTATAAAAATGCAATGTTGTTTGTGTGTATTAACCATGTATTTATACATATATAAATCCTATTAAGCATAGAATGCTCTCAAATGGATAATGTTAAGTTTCTTGAGCTCTTCAACTCCCTATAGACTGGCAAACCTATAAGTTACTTTAACTGCTTTTTGAGTAAAAATATATGGACCTAACCAATTAGCCATGAACTTACCATGAAGATGCAAAAATGCATTGGTCTCTTTAAGAACAAGGTCTCCTACTTGGAATTCATGTAGATGAACTTTGGTGTTGTAAGCACACTTGAGGTGGTCCTGATAAACTCATAAATTATCTAAAGCATTGACCCGCATTTCATCAAGAAGCATGAGTTGGTTAAAATGTGCTTGTCTAGCAGTATCATCATTTATGATTTCTAGCAATGAAATTCACAATAAGGGGATCTCAAGCTCCAAAGGCATAATTGCTTCAGCTCCAAAGACCAATGAAAATGGTGTTGCCCCAATAGGCATGTGGATGCTTGTTCGATAAGCCCATAATGTAGTAGACAACTTGCTCTCAATTTTTTCATTCTTTTGTGCAAGCATTGTCCCTAATGCAAAGTTCATTGCTAAAACATAAAGATAGAAGGGGACCCCCAAATAAGGAGGAGTTAACACTGGTGGAGAAGCCAGGTATTTATTGATGTCATCAAATGCTTTTTAACATGTATATGTCCATGAAAATGTCACCCCCTTTTGTAGTAGGCTATTGAATGACCTACATTTTTTTAGAAAGTTGCGCAGTGAAACGATGGATCGATTGAATATTTCCTTATAAACTATGCAATTCCTTCAAGTTTTTTGTGGGAGGCATCTCCGTGATGGCCTTGACTTTGTTGGTGTCCACCCCAATTCCTCTTTTAGATACAATGAATCCTAATAGTTTACCTAAGATAACACCAAAGACACACTTTTTGCAGTTCAACCTTACATTGTGCTCTAGAAGTCGATCAAAGACTTTTTCCAAGACACCAATGTGCTCTTGGAAAAATATATGATCTTAATTTTTTGAAACATTGCGATACTTTCCCATCGCTCAACCGTAATTTTTTTTGTGTGCCATTAGCTACTTCCTGGGTTGCTTTCTTGCTTCTCACCTCTACACTTTTGGGTCTTCTTGGATTTTTACCACTTCCTAGATCTGCTATTTTTTTGTGCTTCTAGTTATTCACATAGAACTTATGCCCTCCTTGTTTTGTTTCTCTACTAAAAATAGAATCTATTGTTTCATAATCCCTCTTTTACTCTTCATTTTTATTTTATTCACTACCTCTTTGAAGCCTTATTATTCTTCTGAAGAGGATAAAATATCCTCTGATTCTTCTCCTTGTTCATTGGGTAATACTTCACCCTCTTCACCACCCCATTGAGTCTCTCTTACCACTTCCTCCTCTTCCCCTTCTTGGGATAACTTTGTTTCCTCTCCCTTTGAAATTTGGCCTACTTGATTGGGAGTGTTTTTTCTTGAGCTCTCTCTTGGACAACCAATTAGTTAAGATCTAGTTATTGATGGGTCATATTTCCTTCACCATCTCCTTTTCTTATTTCCAATTTATTTATCTCACCTAGAACTTCAAAATTATTTTCATTATCTTCTCTTATTTTGGAATATTCTCCTTTCTCCAATAGAATTTATTTTTCTTCCAATTGAAACTCTTTTCTCTTCAAAATTTGAGCATTTCCCTCCTTTGACTCTTTCCTCTCTAGACATTTTGCTTGTAACTATCTTGCCTTCTTATAGTCATAACAAATTGGCATTAAGGACTCATATTGTATTTCTTGTGTCCAAACTCCTCCATCTAAGATAATTTTGATTACAATATATAAGGGTTTTGTGATATTCACATTCATGCAGAAGCGAACAAAAACCATCCTTATTTTTGCCCTTGTTACTGGATCAAAAGCTATCAATTTTTCCATTTATTTGGCTATTCCTCTAAAAAGGTCTTCATCCCAAAAATCACTTGAAGTCCAGGTATTCAAACCCAAAGAGGGGCTATATTAATATTTTATGTATATAGGTTAAATTTTGGAGTCTATTTTCTCATATACACACCTTTTCACCCAAAACACCATGGCCCTTTCAATAGGATTAAACTCATATATTCCTAAATTTTTAAGTTGAATAATAAAAAACCCTTGTTCAATACCAAAAATTCTAGTCCACCTTTCGCTCGTAATTTTTAATCTGCCCATATCCTGATTGTATCCAAGTCTATATGGATACCCATAAGTTTTCCAACTATATATTTTTCTCTTTCTTTACAAATTCTCTAAAGAATAGGTTGCGAGATCCTTAACATTAGGAATTTCTCATCTATTACTAGATTCAAGTCAAAGTTTTCCCTTTCTAGGTTAAATACTCTCATAAATAAATTTTCCCATGATTGATGTGTTATCGAATATAGAGGAACTGTTCCTCCCCAATCTGCTTCCTTATTTCCAGTCTCCTTAGAATTTTTCTCCTCTAAACTTCTCTCCATATTTATATTGTGTTATTCACATATCATCAATTTTTGGATAGAAAATATGCCACCGTTGCTTGCCCCAAAAAATCTACCATTGTTGCTTGATCCAAAAAATTTGTCATCATTGCTTGCTATTGAAAATCCATCATCGTCGCTTGATTTAGAAAATTTATCGCTGCCCCTTGATCTAGAAAATTTTTCATCATCTCTTGATCCATAAAATTTATCGTCATCACTTGATCTAGAAAATTTATCACCATCTCTTGATCTAGAAAACCTATCACCATCACTTCATCCAAAAAATCTACCACCGCTACTTGCTCCAGAAAAATCTCCCACCATTGCTTAATCTAGAAAATTTGCCATCGTTGATTGATCTAGAAAATCTACCATTGTCGCTTGATCCAAAAAAAATTGAAATGTAATTATTGATAGGGTTTAAAGCTATTGGTTGAAAGGTGAAAAGTTTATCATCTTAAACCAAGGTTTAAATTTTATAATTGAACCTACCCATAAAATATAAAACCCATTGATAAATATATAAATTTCACACCTTAAATCTAAAATTCAAATACTATAAATACAATGTTTAGTATCTTATAAAATAAAATAACAAAACTTTATATATAATATTAGTTAGTAGATAGACTAGTGAACCAAAAATAGAATAGCCTTGTTGGGAAATTTATTGGGGCCCAACCGGATTTAGATACGGTAAGGAAATGGGCTGCTGATAAATGGAAGCCAAGGGGGCATATCGATATTGCAGCTCTCCCGAAGGGTTTTATGCTTTTTCCTTTACGAGCTGTGAAGACTTAGGCCATGCCCTAACAAAAGGGCCTTGGTTTTATGGGAAGAGGGGCCTTTTTTTGAGGAAGTGGAGACCAGGTTTTAACCCAGATTCTAAAAATATAAATTTAGCTCTAGTTTGGGTCTACCTACCAGGGCTTCCATTGGAGTTCTGGGATGAAGATATTCTAGCAGGTATAGCTAAAGCAATGGGATAATTAATAGCTTTTGATTCAACAACAAAGGTAAAAACTAGATTTATATTCACCTAGTTCTATGTTAATGTTGATTTGGGGAAGGAGCTCCCAACCTCTATTAGGCTAGTGTCTGAGTATCAGGTTTGGGATCAACCAATTGAATATGAAAATTCTCCAATGCTTTGCAAAGTTTGTAAAAGAATGGGATATTTTCAAAAAATTGCCCGTCCAAAAAATTGGTTAATAAGGTATGGAGGAGGAAAGAGCAACCAAAATAAAAGGATACAATGGAAGAGGAGCCTTCTAAGTTCCCTTCCTCAGATGCAAATATTGTTGAAACCCTCGAGGAGGGAGAATTTGTAGAGGAGGATCAAGAGAGACAGGGGGAAAATTCCTAGAAGGATGCCCTAGGGGGAGAAGATGAAAAATTGAAAGAATAGGAAGACAATGTGGAGCAGCCAAAAGTAATGGAGGAGGAGGTGACTAAAATTTTAGAAACCCTAATTTCTATGGGAACAAAGCCACAAGAGTCTAAAGCAGAATCTCAGCCAGAGGATGCTCCTAGCCAAGGTATGGAAAATGTTGATTATGTTCCTTGCTCTCTGTATGAGTCAAAAAATTCTGCTCAAAATAAACCCTTGACCTCTAAACAAGATGACATTTTAGTGAGACTCATTAGGAATACTAGAAAAATAGTAGATGTAGGGGTTGAAGCCAAACCAGGTAGACCAACTAATAATGAGCTCAGAAACAAAGAAGCAACGAGAGAAATTGCAATTGGAACACAAACAATTTTGAATTTGAGTGGAAGGAAGACTTCCACGAGGGGTAAAAAATGAAAATCATCTCCTGGAATATAAGGGGCATGAATGCCCCTTCAAAATAGAGGGTGGTTAAATCCTTGAGAAAGGATAACCAACCGGATATATTTTTACTCCAAGAAACAAAAATTGATGATAGTAAATTTTCTAGAGTTAAAAGTTTTGTGTGGAAAAATTTAGATTTTGTAGCTAGTAGTGCAAATGGTGCTTCTAGAGGTCTTTTTGTTATGTGGAATCCAGAAGTGGTCGAGGGAGCTTGTTTGGTTAAGAATTGTAGGTTTATCTCAATGATTTTTTTCTCAAAGAATAGGAACTATAAGTGGTTGCTGACTAATGTGTATGCCCCAAATAATTTGGTTGAAAGAAGGAAATTATGGGAGGAACTCATCTAGGTTAGACAAAACTCATTAGATATCCCATGGATGGTTGCGGGTGACTTCAATACAACTTTATTTTTGAGTGACAAGAAGGGAGGGAATCAAGCCTTTTTAGATAGTATGGAAGAATTTGGGAATTTTGTTTCTCAATGTGGGCTACTAGACTTGGATTTAAGGGGAGCCAAGTATACCTGGTCTAATAGGCGACTAGGGGAAAGTCTTATTCAAATTAGATTGGATAGATTTTTGGTTACTCAAGACTAGTTTGCAGGGAATTGTAATGCTTGCCTTTTGATGCTTCCCAAGATTGGCTTAGAACATAACCCTCTTTTGCTAGAAATTGAAGATAATAAGAAAAGTTTCAAAAGCCCATTCATATTTGAATTAATGTGGCTTTTCCATTCTGGGTTGGAGGGAAAAATTAAAGAATGGTGGAATGTTGATACTCTAGGTACATCCATGTTCAAGGTCTCCAAGAAGTTAAGAAATATTAAATATAATCTAAAAAATGGAATAGGGAGGTTTTTGGCAATATTCTGCAGCAGAAAGAAAATCTGGTCCAAAATTTAAAGGATATAGAAACCCAAATTCAGGTGCAAGGAATGACGGAGGAAATATTAATGAAAGAAAAATTTTTATTATCAGATTTTCACTCTACCCTGGCTAAAGAAGAAGTCTTTTGGAGGCAGAAGTCTAGGGCTCTTTGGCTTAGAGAAGGTGATAGAAATTAAAAAATTCACCTCTCTACTCTTCGCCATAGGAGGGCGAATAAAATCAAAGAAATAATTAAGGATGATGGCAGCTTGACCAAAGATGAAATAGAAATCTAAAATGAAGTAGTCCTATTTTTCAAAAACTTACTCTCTAAGGAATAGGAGATGAATGAGCAAGCAATCGAACAACTACTACTTCATATTCCAAGGGTCATTTTAGAAGAAATTAATGAAAATCTCTTAAGACCCTTCTCAGGGGAAGAAGTGAAGAATGTAGTGTTTGGGATGCCAAAGGATAAGGCTCCAGGGCCGGATGGATTTCCAGCTGGTTTTTTCAAGCATTCTGGCATATAATTGGAGAAGATGTTAGTGCAACTATAAGGGAATTTCAGGTTATAGGCAGTCTTCCAAGAGATATTAACTCTACATTTTTTGTCTTAATTCCTAAAAAACAAGGGGCAAACAATTTCAAGGATTTTCGGTCAATCAGTCTTTGTAATATTATTTATAAAATTATAACCAAACTGATGGCCAATAGATTAAAGGAACTCCTCCCTCTAGTGATCTCTCAGTAGCAAGGAGGGTTTGTGAAGGGAAGGCAAATTTTAGATGGAGTAATTTCTATTCATGAAGTTATTCACTCCATGGAGAAAAGAAGAAATGTTGGGATGATCCTTAAATTGGATATGAATAAAGTATATGATAGGGTTTCATGGTCCTTCCTCAACAAAATATTGGAAAAATTTGGCTTTCATGACCATTGGAGACAATGGATTGGGACCTGTATTTCTTTTGCCATGTTCTCGGTAATTGTTAATGGGGCACCTATAGGGTATTTTAGTAGTGAGAGAGGCTTAAGACAAGGAGACCCTATCTCCCCATATCTTTTTATTATCATGGTAGAAGCATTAGGGAGAGCATTCTCTGCAGCTAGGGTTTCTGCAAGGCTTAAGGGTTTTAAACCAGCTTCAAATCTTGAGGTAGTTACTCATCAACAATTTGTTGATGATACCATTTTAGTGGGCCAAGCTTCGGTAATTGAGGTGAGGGAGATAAAAGACATTCTTGAAACTTATGAACATGCTTCTAATCAGAAGATCAATTTTGTTAAGAGCAAGGTTTACTTCATTAATACTCCGATAATGATGCAACAAATAATTTCTAGACTTCTCAACTATGGAGTAGAGGAGTTGCCCTCCTTGTACTTAGGGATGCCCATGTTTAAAGGTAGAATGAAGGAAGAATTATGGAATCCTATTCTGGATAGATTTTAGAAAAATCTAGTAGGGTGGAAAGGGGTGCTTTTAAGCCAAGCTGGGAAGCTTCAGTTGGTGAAGACAACTCTACAAAGCTTGCCTATTTACTACATGTCTTTATTTAAAATGTCGGCTAAAGTAGCAAATAGGTTGGAACAAATTCAAAGGAGATTCTTATGGACTGGTATAGAGGAAAAATAAAGAATATCCTTGGTAGCTTGGGATAGGGTTTGTAATCCTAAAAAGGAAGGAGGATTGGGACTGAGAAAAATGAAAGGGTTTAATAAAGCCTTGGTTAGAAAAATTGGATGGAGGTTGATTCAAGAGAATGAGGCCTTATGGATAAAGATAATCAAAGCTAAATATCTAGAGAATAATAACTCTTTTCTAAGATGTGCAAACCCTCCTCCAGGTTCCTCTCTTTGGAATAATTTGGTTAAGATGAGACCACTTCTTTGGAAAGGGATTCGGTGGAAGGTTGGAGATGGCTCCCAGATTGATTTTTGGGAAGACTCATGGCTCATGGATACTCCTCTAGGGCTGATTGATGAGTTGAATCCTGCTAGAAATATTTTGGTTGATTCCTTCAGAACAAAAGTCAAAGATTTTATAAATAGAGGAATTGATGGCAAGCAATGGAAAAAGATCGATAGGCATTCTAGTTCGAGGGACATTCAACAAGCAATTATGAAGATAAATCAATTGCTACAAGGATATCATTTAAGCCAAAATAAGGATAGAGATACTATTATTTGGGCTCCCAATCCCTCTGGTAGCTATTCAGTTAAATCAAGATATGAATCCCAGATCTCTCCCTCCCTAGGTAGCTTTGATGCAAATAACATTTGGAGCAAGTTTTTAATTCCAAATATTGCCTTCTTCCTATGGTTGGTCGTACAAAATAAGATTTTAACACTAGATAATTTAATGAGAAGGGGATTTTCTCTCCCTAATAGATGTGTGTTATGTCTTAAAAGTGAAGAATCAATCAAGCATATGTTTATGGAGTGCCCCTTCTCTTCAAGGGTTTTTGAATTGATGATGAAGGAATTTGAAATTCAATGGGTGAAGCCAAAGGATGTTATAGATTTATTAGAACAATGGAAATCTCCCTTTTCCAATTTAGGGTTATCTCAAGCTTGGAAGCTAGCCCTACCTCACTTTTTTGGGGGTATTTGGAAGGAAAGAAATAATAGAATATTTAAGGAAATGTACAGGAATGAAATCTCAACCTTCAACAGAATTTTGGTTGTAGTTAAGGATAATATCTCTATTATACCTCATCATAATGATGGAGGAAGGGTAGTGGAAGCCAAAATTGCTTTAAAATGGGGCTTTCCTACAAGCCAAAATTATGATATTGACCCCAAAATATTGGCTAGATGGAATACAGTCTAGAAACCACCTCAACTTGGTTGGATTAAAGTGAACTTTGATGGGGTAGCTAAGGGAAACCCTAGTAGGGCAGGAGGAGGGGGAATTTTTAGAAATCCAAGTGGGAAGATCATAGCGACATTTGTAGAATCTTATGGCATTCAATCTGCTATGATTTTCCACAGGTTATTCTAAGTAGAACCTATAAAGAAAGAGAAAATAGCCTTGATGGAAAATTCATTGGCATTAGGCTAGATCTAGATACAATTAGAAAATGGAGATCCCACAAGTGAAAACCTAAAGGTAACTTGGAGATTGTTGCATTGGCAAAAGGGTTTTTACAGTTTAACTTCATGCATAGGGAAGATATGCATGGGGTTATTTTGAAAGGCCCATGGTTTTTTGGAAGATGAGGGCTCTATCTCCAAAAATGAAAATTGGAATTTGACCCAAATACTGAGAATATAAATGTTGCACCATTATGGGTCAGACTCTAGGGTTTCCAATTGAGTTCTAGGATGAAGATGTCATTGAAGGGATTGCTAAAAGCATAGAAAAATTAATAGAATTTGATCCAGCTACTCGATCCAAAATTAGAATGGTTATTTCTAGATTTTGCATGAATGCAAATTTGACCTAGCCATTACCTTCCTCAATAAAACTTGTTTCATATGCAGGGTTGTGGATTCATCCAATTGAATATGAATCATAAATGGTAGTTTGTTTTGTATGTAATACATTAGGGCACATTATAGGTAGTTGCCTAGAAAGAAAACAACCCAAGAAAAAAGAAAAGGTGCAAATTTAGAAAAACAAGGAGAAAGAGTTGAGACAAACATATTTTTTGACAAAGAAAACTGAATTGTTGAAGATAAAAAATCCAAAAACCAATAAATTCTATATCTTGCAAGGTTTGGAGGAAGATATCATGAGCAAACCAAATTTGGAGGAGGTTAGAGAAGTTAACAAAGAACTATAGAATGTAGATTTATAGTCTCAGGAGGAGAATCAACCAAATTTGTTGAATAAATATTTAGACCCATAATCAAAAGAAAATGAAGTAGTTAAAGAAACTCCTAAAATTGGAAGGAGATATTGAAGAAACAAAGTTGAGAACAAAACCTAGACCAATGGAAGTATGGTTGTCTTCGAAAGAGGGAGAAGGCTTCAAAGAGATGGCATATAAAAGGAAGTTAAAAAGAGGTAAATATTTGGAGAACCAAGAAGTTAAAAGGGGAAAAAAATATTCCACAAAAGGAACCAGTACGATGAGTCTGATAAGAAATACATGAAAAACTATAGATCTAGACAGTGTAACAAAGCCTGGAAGACCCAAACTAGCAGATACAAGGAACAAGAAAGCAACTTGGGACATAGTAAATGGAACTCAACAGGTGTTAGTACTAAGCGGGGTGAAAGGTCCCACCAAAGATAAGAAAAGAAATTTATTTCCTAAAACATTTGGGGACTAAATACCTCGAACAAGTTTCTTTAGGGAGAAACGAGGTCTAAGACAAGGAGATCCTATATCCCCATATTTTTTCATAATCATGGCTAAAGCTTTAGGTATAGCTTTGGGAGCAACCACTACTATAGAAAAGATAAGAGGGATTAAACCTACAGGTAATGTTGCAGCACTGTCTTACCAACAATTCATGGATGACACTATCATCTTGGGTGAAGCCTCAATAAGAGAAGCAAATGAGATACTCAATATCCTACTTCTTTATGAAAGAGATTCCAATCAAAGTGTCAATTTTATAAAAAGTCATGTTTAATTTATTAACACAACTAGACAAGTGCAACAGATAATATCTAGGATTTTGGGATGCAACCTACCTTGTATTACCTCTTTTCATAGGTAAATTGAAAGAAGAAATGTGGGCTCCAATCATAGATCGGATTCAAAGAAAATTGGTGGGGTGGAAGGGTAATATGCTATCTCAAGCTGGGGAATTATAGCTTCTAAAGGTAACATTACAAAGCATATCAATTTACTATATGTCACTTTTCATTATCCCCTACAAGGTCAAAAATAGAATAGAGAAGATCTTTAGAAGGTTTCTTTGGGCAGGGGTAGAAGAAAAGTAAAGGCTTGCTTTGGTATGATGGGATAGAGTTTGCTCTTCGCAGAGGGAAGGTGGTCTAGGGATAAGGAAGTTGCAACAATTTAATAAAGCATTGCTAACTAAAACTGGTTAGAGATTGACCAAGGAACAAGATTTACCTTGGGCTAATATTCTTAAAGGTAACTACTTGGAAGGTTTCATACCCTTCTTTAGAAGTTTAGACCCTCCTAAAGGATCAACAGTATGGAATAGAGTTTCAAAAACTAGGAAATTGTTGAGAATTGGTCTAAGATGGATGGTAGGAGAAGGCAAGGAAATATTTTTTGGGGAAGACACTTGGATTGCAGGTAGTCCTTTATGACAAATGCAAAAGTTTAAAAGACTAAAAGATCCTTTGGTTCAAAAATATGGACCACTAGTCAAAGATTACATAGAATTTGGAGAAGGTTAAAGGTTTTGAAAAGAGCTAACTTTGGATTCTGTTGATCCATAATTGCAATAATCTTTGCTAAATCTCAATAGGTTGTTGCAACAGTACCACTTACCTCAAAATGAAGATAATGACTCTTTAATCTGGTTTTCTACTTCCTCAGGGGAATTCTCTGTGAAATCAACTTATACCTTGTAGTTCAAAGGTGTGGAGGGGGACTTTCCTGTAAATAAGGTTTGGAAAAAATGAGTTAATCCCCAAATTGGCTTTCTTTATTTGGTTATGCTTACAAAGGAGGTTTTCAAATGAGAGGTTTTCAAATGACAAATATATATTCTCTTTCTATGAAGGATGTTGAATCAATTGACCAATTGTTTATTCATTGTGAGTTTGCAAGTAAGGTACTTAATAATCTAATGGAAGCTATGTTCTATTCTTGGATGGTCCCTAGTACTTTTAGACAACTTTTTAATCAATGGAGATGCCCTTTTACTATTACCTCATTTTTTATTGGGTGTTTGATGGGAAACAAATCAAAGAGTATTCAAAGAGAAAAGTAAGGATGAATTTCTAACAAAATTAAAACTGTAGTGAAGAAAAATTTGCTTGTTTTTGATAATAATGTGGACTTTGAAAACAATCTAAAAAAGAAAATCACTAATGAATGACACTTAGGAGAAACTAGAGTAACACTTTTCCAATTAATTTGAAAAGAATAAACACTAGATGACTAAAACGAGAGGCTTTAATAGAGCTGCAAAAGACAAAATAGAGGTACCGTGATCCATTAGACTTCATTGGGTTTCTATCGTTTTCCGATGAATCTTGCCCAGCTGAAACACCTCTGACCGACATCAATGTAAATAACTAAATGAAGGCCGACATGTTTGTTGTCATCGCTAAGCGTGAATACGCTGAGTGGAAAATTAAGTTTTCGTGCATTATGCATTATGCATTATGCATTATTTTCACACCCTATGATGAGTTCCAATAAAGCTGTCAGCTAATCAAAAGCATCACTAAATGCTTAAAGTAAACGTCAACGTCACACTGACACTGCATTTGCAGGGAAAATACATGAATAGCTACTAGATATTTCACATGAATTTTATTGCACTTACACGTAGGACGTCTAGCATTACCAGGCTATTCAGACCTAAGGTGCCCACTGGCCACGTAAGCCTCCAATAAAATAAAAATGACGATGCCTGCCGAATAAGATGCTCCCTTCCCGAGTATCTGCTCTATTAAGAAAGTACAAGGATGGCGACGAAATGCACCAGAAAAATTAAAGCCATAGTTGTAATTTGGAATAGGTATTCCTTTTTCCGGGAACTCTGAAATGGGAAAAAATAAAAAAATTTTAATGGGCACGTGATTTCATAACCAAATAAAAAACAATGGCATTTATTTAAAAAAAAAAAAAAAACGGCAAATGTCTGTATGCGTTTCCTGTACTAGTTGGCGGTCGCTGTTGCATATCAGGTTTTGACGTCAGTGGGTAAGCCTTTAATTTAAGATTTTTGCTGGCGTGTGCTTAAACTGTATTGGAGTCAAACATTTAAACCTTATAGAATACATTGCAACTGTGCTGAATCGTCCTTTTCTGAATTATTAATGGTCAGATCCATAGTTTTCTGATTTGGTTTTTATTAGCTTATTATTTCGGCGTTTTCTCATTGTGAGCAACTTGATGGATCTGACTTGACAGCACAAGTGGGTACTCTTCACAATTGCAAAAGAGTTAAATGGACAACCATTTGGCAACTTGCAACATTGACAAACGCGTTAAGATTGGCTAACCTTCTATATTTACTAAGAAGAACCATTTGACCATTTGCAGTCCACTTGCGTATTATTAAATTTTCTAAAATTAAATTAAATTAAACTTTGGTACCATGTCATGATGATCTGCTAGAAAGTTACATGAAAAGATGCTTTCATGAGTATTATTGTAATGAGTTTTTGTTACATAGAGCTACAGAATAGTCTCAAGAGTTAGTAGATTGGTAATTGTTTGTTTGTAAAGGTAGTAGTCTGATCTGAAGTTTTTGAGTGCGTGTCAGATTGACAATGATAGTATGAATCTCTAGTGACCGATGGTCCGCTTCACACCAACGACACGTAATAGGTTTGATGAAAGCAGCCTCTGTAAAGGTAGTAGTATTAGTATGATCTTAATCTTTTGAGTGCGTGCCAAACTGACAATGACAATATGAATCTCGAACGACCCGTGGTCCGCTTCATGCTAAGTCCAAACTGACAATGACAATATGAATCTCGAACGACCCGTGGTCCGCTTCATGCTAAGTCAAAAATAACGACACGGAATAGTAGGTTTGGTGGGATAGGTTTGGTGGTGGTCTGCTTCACGCTAAGTCAACAATAACGACACTGAATAGGTTTGGTGGAAGCAGCCTATGTGGTTTGAACCCTACACTTATGAGTTACTAAAAAAAAATAGTGTGGTTGTGATCAACTCTCCTATGTAACCGAAAAAAAAACATAGAGCTAAAGAATTTAGCATAAAGGAAAATAAGGGAGCTTTAATGTTACTCAATTATTTATGGTTCTAAAAAATGTTTTTTTGTTTGGGCTCTTAGAAAATGTTGTTTTTGTTAGTTAGGAGCATCAAAACTCTAAAATATGGTGTTTAACTTAATTTTAGCTAAGCATGGGCGGAAATGTTGCATGAGATTATATGACATTTAGTGGTATCGTGTTTATGTCAATATAATTTTTTTTTTTTTTTTACTTAGATTAAATGTTAAACAATCTTGTTTAATAGAAAAAAATAAGTGATTTGATGGATGGAAAATATCTTTACCACAATAATGCTGAGGAGTCATACATTTGTAACCTCAACTTTGCAAGAAAGTTACATAGCATGTTCTAATTATTTGATTAGAGGAAACAATATAGAGAAGAGGATTTTTTTAACCCTATTTAAAGTTAAAACCTTAATTATCATTTTGCCTCAACCATTTGATTTAGAAAGATTACTATAAAATTGTTTTAGTGTGGGAATAAAAGTTATTTGATTTTAAGCAATAATTATTTTAGCTATGCATCATGATAATAAGGGTAAGTAATTATGTTTGTCACTGAACTCAATTGAAGCTTAAGAATGCACCAGTGCACGAAATATCAAATGTACTTTCTTAAGGCAAGATCATTAAATGCACTTTGCATACATGTCAATATAAGCATAAATCATGTATTATGTTTGGAAGGATCATTGCATCCAAGAGAAGGTGGAAATTAGAAGGTGGCATTATAAGCTTTAACTTGTAGTCACAGTCATGATAATGGTCATAAATGTCATGATCTCATGTTTTAAGAATATGTTTGATTCATGTCACAACCTTGTCTTAGTTTTTTATATCAATTGCCAATGCTTACAAAAAGCATCCCCACAACATGACACTTGTTTAGTGTTTGATTATATAGTTTTAAAATGTTTTCAAAAAATGATGAGCATTATTTGCTTACATCAAGTGAATAAAGAGTTCTTAAATTTCTCCAATGTTTAAAATAAAATCATCCTTTGTCTTTGATGGTGCTAACTCTTGATGAATGTTAATGGCTCACTTAGGTATTAGATGTGCACAGGGCGATCGGGTCACAAATGTGAGTATGCACATAACACCTTACATATGAAATGTCAAAATACAAGTGTCACTCCACACTCTTAAACCCGCAAGCTTATACAAGTTTTCAAAGATGTTTCACAAGAATGCAATTCTATGCATCTCACATTAATCCTTATTGCCTAAGATCATATTTTTATTTCCCCTTTAAAGCAACCTTCCATGCGACCTTTAGTCATGAAGATACCATGTTACTCAATTGCTTCATTTAGTTTAGAACCTTGAGTCTATTCATCTTGTACATTTCATCTCTCCACTAAGTTCATCATATGAATTCATTGGCATTACTCCTAAAACTTTGCCAAGGTTGTCACCATGCATTAAATGCTCCACTTATCCCACTTTAGTGCATGCACATGCAATTAATTTTCTATGTATTAAGTATTTATAAATAGGTAATTACTCCCTATAAAATCATTTTTAGTTTCCTAATTTCAGGATTTAACATGTGTGCTCTTCATCCTCTATGCTAGACCTCATCTCATCTTTAATTCATGTCCTAAACCAATATCTTATTTAAGTTAAAATTAGTAAGGAATTTCTACATCCTTCACTAGTTGGTTCATGGTGCTTTCCTGTGAATTTATTTCTACCAATTATCTTCTCTAAACTTGCATTTCCCTTATTGTGAAGAAATTGTGCTTGAGTCAATTTGCATGAGAAGTGTGCAGATGGTTTGTATTTTTTCCATCTTTTCCTTTTTCTTCTCAATACTAAATTGTTCACCCAATTTTTATCAAACCTTTATATTCATTCAAACCCTTTCATACAATAGTCGAAAGCATATCTTTCTTGGAAACTCTATATAAGAGCATTATCTATAGTATATTCATGGCTTTTACATTTATCTGTAAATATACCCAAGTGTCATAATGAGTGATGATTAAAATCTTTATGCATGTGTTCAAATTCACCTTCACGTTCTTGTCATTAATTACATATTTTATTTACCTCATAGGTCATCCTTCATTATGAAAATTTACTAAGTATTTTTGTTGATAAGATGGATGAAGGGGTTTTGAAAGGTTCCCCAAATATTTAACAAGAATGGATCAACCAACCAGCTGGAAACAAGGAATAAAGATATCAACATAGTAAACCAAAAAGGATCCACAAAATAGATAAACAACAAAGCTACATAATAGTCGAGTAGGACAAACAACAAATTTTCCTAGGGGATCCCTACTGTCGTAGATCAGAGCCATTTGAAAACACAAATTATCTCCTTAAAATTTTATTGTCTATTTGATTTAATCCATCTGGGAAATCCTCCTACCAAATTGTGCATCTTTCCTATAAAAGTCCCAAGTTTGCTAAAAAATCTGTCGATCTATTTCCCTCCCTGTAAACATGCTTAATATCAACCACTTCGAGGATTAAAATCCATCTTTGGGTTTCAACAAGTTCATTTGTAATCGTCCAAGAAGCGACATGAACACCTTTGAGCATATTAATGATATTGAGGGAATCACCTTCAATAATTACCTTCATATCATTCAAAATTTCTATTTGAAAAACCCCTTGAAAGAGAGATCGTGCCTCTACAAAATTATTGTTCTAATGATCTAAATTTTTAGTGAAAGCCAACAAAATCCTCTTGTCAGAGTCTCTAACCAATCCCCTGTAGGTCAAAATGGCTACACCAAGGTAAAAGAGGAGAGTTCTTCTTGAAATTTTGTTAAGTATAGAAAATGGTCGCGATTTCATGACCGACCAAGTTTTCGCTGGCCAATGGCCCGAAAGGAGCGTAAGGCAGAAAATGGTCGTGATTTCGTGATCGGTCAGGTTTTTTCTAGCTAAGGGCCTGAAAGGAGTGCAAGGTAGAAAATGGTCATGATTTCACGATCGATTAGGTTTTCCCTGGCCAAGAGTAGAAAGCCAGAAATAAACAAATGGAAGGTAGTTGGGCCACAATATTCTTGAGAGGATCAATCCAGATGTGCGGTAACAATAATATCTCAACCATTTGTTGTTGAAGACCCCATACTCTTCTAACTAGCAATTTACTAGAATCAGCCTACAGGCATGTTGTTGTAACAAGTTTTAGTTTTTCTGTTATAGAAAATGTATATATATAGGATGAGCAACTCTAACTAAGGGTTAGCTCTTGGATGTTTACAAGGCAATGTATATAGATTCCTGAAAGCAATAATATACTCTTCACTCTAGCTTTTGGCTCAATGGTGCTAAGTCTTGTATGTATGAATGTTGAACTCTATATAAACTGTGTTGGATGTTACTCACTTTAATTTTGTTTCTGGATTTCTGCGGTTCATGTTCTACGCATTCTGAATTTAACAATTCTAGTTGGTTAATGGTAGTTTTAAATCTACACCAGAGAATTAGTCATAATTATTTGAGGGTTCAAAAATTGCTTATCTACAAAAATTGTAATGCGTTTCCTTACCGTTTTCTAACCTGTACCATTTAAAGATCCTAGCAATAGCTATATTTCCCTTTCTTTATGCACTTTACTCTATCCCATTTTCCTATAACAAAGCAAGGAACCAACCTTCTCTAGAGATTAAACTAGGTAATCTCTATGTTAAACCCGGTCATTCAATGTTGGCAAAGTCTTGGGTGCAAACGTAGCCAAAGGTAAATTTTGCACCAATAGTTTTTGGCATACCCGGTGGGACCCAATCCCACTATATATACAGACCAAATTTTTGGTGGTTATCTTTATCCTGTGCATTTTTATAAATAAATTTACGAATCCATTCGAGAAATAAAACCCCAAAAAAATCTTATCTATCTTCTAGTAGAATATAGAGATATATGAAAACTATATCTAAAGTAAAAAATTTTGAAGAACCCATCGAGTTATTTGAGTTACACCTTGGTATCCTTAGATCTAATCCTATAATCATTGCTCAATCAAATTCTTCTTCTACCATCACTACATGATCTGCAAATCCTTCCCCTGCAGCCCTCCCTAGTACTGTTGTTCACACTATTGCAACATCAGTTGGTACTATAATGGTGATAAATCAACCAAATCTACCCTACCCTACGTGGAATGATTTAGGTCCCATGAATCTGGTAGCTCAACATCAGATCCCTATAGCAGCTTTGAAAGCCTTACCTCAATATGATGGTACAGGAAAAATGACTTATGAACACTACCAAGATGTAGCCGCATTGGCACCAATACATAACATCACTAAGGAAGATGTCATGATAAGACTTTTAGTAATTTCACTCAAAGGGAAAATTCTCTACTGGTATAGAGCCCTCCCTAATCAGACTATAACTACGTGAGCCCAACTCACCAGTAAACTAGTAGAAGAATTCAATGAACATGCTGATCTGTTTTCCTTGCTAAATTAGTTCACCATCATTTAGAAGCATCCTTAGGAAGAAATAGTCGATTTCAATATTAGATTTAGTCATACTTGGCAGAGAGTACCTGACGGAGTAAGGCCAAAAAATGAGAAGTCAAGGTATAATTATCTAAGAGCTTTTAAATCATATATAAGTATGCTATCAAGCAGTCTCAAGTGTTTACTTTCCCAAAAAAAATCAAGAAGCGTAGAAAGCAGAGAAATATCTTATCACTATTGGAAGGTTTCCTCCAAAAATGGTTATGCCTATATTTCTAGACCTTCCACAAGTATCAAATTCTAGTTTCCCAAGCTCTGCTCCTACATCCAATGCAGACCTTCCTAAATGGATTGGACAACCCTCTATTCTAGTAATATAGGCACCCCTATCTCCTCCAATGTTACTAGTCATTCCTGCACTTCCTGTAGCAGTAGTTTCACCAACTCTTGATCCTCAACTTGTAGCTTTACAAGATCTGCAATCAGTAATAAAAACTCTAACTAATAAGATGACATCAATGGAAAGAAGAGAAGCAGAGAGGAGTTTCTAACCTAGGATATCCCCATAAGTAACAAGAGACCAAGTTTTAACAAGCAACAAAAATCAAGAGAGATCAAATGTGGTTTACTCTAATGAAAATTCTGATCCTACCAAATCCTTGGAAAAATCAGATCTGGTGTTCTACATGTATTATCCACACAGTGAAAACTCATGCATGATCCAACAATACTATGTCCATAAGATAGCTATTGAAAGAGTAGAAAAAATCTTAAAAGGCAAGTAAATATGATTAGGGAGAAAAATCACAATCTCATGATGCCTTCGGTAGAACAAGTAGCTATTCTGACCATATCAGGGAAGAAACCTTTGCAGGTAGACCCCTAGGAGCTTAACCCCTTGAAAGTGCCTTCACATGTAAGAAACTAGGTTGAGATAAGAGCCTCCTATGATAAGTTTACCCAAAGATCAGGTTAGAAATAAGTAGAAATATGTAAAGAAGCCCCCCTATAGAATGAAGTTGAGATATAGGAACAGGTAAGAGATAAGTTGAGATACCCCTCATTGACCAAGTGTCAAAGGATAGATGCCACTCAGGGGTATAGGAATAAGTATGACACTATTACAAAAGAAAAATAGAAAAGTGTTGATCCTCTCCCCTTCAACATAGTAGAAGAAATGAAAAAGACTCCTTCAAAAGCAACTATGTATGATGCCTAGAAATTTTCTAGAATAAATCAAATTATTACAAGAATCCCTAAGGTCTATGAAAAATAAGAGTAAAACTTCCACTCAGTTGAATTCTGCACAAGCCAACTTGATGTCTGCTACAAGAAAAAATAGATCTCCTCCCTTTTATTTATCTCTTCGGACAAAAGGATGAGTGGTACATAACTGCATGATAGACTCAAAGGCTACAACTACCGTAATAACCAAAGTTGTGTGTGACATCATGGGAATGAATTACACCAAAAGTAACTTGGGTGTTTTATAGTTAGACGGGACTCTGATCA
This sequence comes from Wollemia nobilis, assembly GCA_028583015.1. Lineage (NCBI taxonomy): Eukaryota > Viridiplantae > Streptophyta > Pinopsida > Araucariales > Araucariaceae > Wollemia > Wollemia nobilis. The sequence goes on along the minus strand of JAQPPZ010000220.1, from coordinate 371,077 downwards.
AAATCATGGGAGTGATAAAAGATATTTCCATAGTCCTATACAGAATGCCTCAAATTATAGTTATACAAGAGGTGGTTGTAGTGGATTTAGAACCTTATTTTGGTATGTGCTTATCCAAAGAATTCACAACCAAGATAGGAGGATACCTGTCTATGGATTACTCACACTTAGAAATCCCGTTCAAGGGAAAAAGAGTGAAAATATTCAATGAAAATCCATCTACCTTCCATATAAAAAAATGAAGAGGAAGGGAAGTAGGCTAATACAGTGAGCATAATGACTAAGGAGTTAGAAGATTTAAACTTAATGGAAGAAGCCCTGAATGTACTACAAGAAGAAGATTAGTTCTCCCTCTAGGACCTCAATGCCATGATTGACACAGACCTTGAAAGCTATTCAATCATGAAACCTAAGAAAAGTAATCCCACCCCTTTACACACACTAGACCCATCTGCAAACCAAATGTGGAAGCTTTTCTTTGATGGTGCTAGATACAAGAATGGAGCTGGAGCAAGTATAGTCTTAATATTCCCAATAGGTGAGGAAAAGGTTTTCTCCTACCGACTAAATTGGAGCTGCACTAATAATGCAGTTGAATATGAGGCTCTTTGCATAGGCCTTAAGAAATACGAGAAACTTAGAATCAAACAATTGCAAATTTATGGAGATTCAAAACTGATTGTCAACCAAGTCATAGAAAAATGTGTTAGTAAGCAATGATGAGCCTTAAAAATGCTCATTTTTTGTACTACTTTCCTTATAAACAATGACACTTATTTTTGTAGATATATATGTTTATGAGAATTTTATATATGTTTAACAGTTTATTTTACATGTTATTTAATATTTGTTTCTAAGTGCATTTTGTGTAGATTTCGTAGAAATTGTTGTGTTTTAGCATATTTTCATCAAGGTCCCACTCGGACCTAGCACTTTCGATTTCATGAAGGAAAAACATTCGCAGTACACCGGTGTGAAGTGCTAAGTCAGGCACTCGATTCCCTTTGAAGCGCTCGAATTTCCATTTGGTGCTTAACTGATGAGCACCTGATTCTCGTTAGGTGCTTGCTTCTCGTTAGGTGCCTGACTCCCATGTTGGCACCTACTTCTCGACTTCTACAGACAAGGCACCTGCTTCCCGACTTCTACAGACAAGGTGCCTGATTCCCATTGAAGCCAAATTCTAGCATGACTCTGTGGTCGGCAAAATAGAACATGATTTCAGCAACAAGCATAGATGGAGTTTCAGCATTGAATCCGGACTAGGGACAATGTCAAAGATGACTAGCCATCTATTTTTAGCTACTATGTAAATATCTATGTAAATCGAGTAAAGCAAATATCAGACGTATTCTGATAAAATAGAATATATTGAAATAGTCCACAAAGTTTGATATTTTGCTCGATTCCCTGTATTCATGCATGTTGTTGTAAAGTAGAATCAAAACTTTGATTTATTTCCAATTTGTAATAGGGTGTGGCTGCATATCTTATAAATATGCAAGCCACCCCTAAAAACGTGATCTCAGATTTCCCCTGTATCTATTCTGCTAAAATTCTTAATAAAATATTTTTGAGTCATCTCTGGTTAAATCGACTAGCATCCGGTGAATGATTTAATATGGGCAGAACCTATTGGAAGCGTGGGCCCACTCTCAATAACGTTCTTCCCTTACCTTTCCCCTATTTTTCTATCTTCTTTAATTTTATTTTATTTTTTGTAAGTTAATTTAAATTTTTGTTATTTTCCCCTATTTTTTGTAATTTCCAGCAATGTGCAGTTTTAATTTTTGAATGTAATTTAGGCATGTTTTCATAAACGTAGGATAGATTAGTGGTTTGGAAATCAAAATTAGAACTTCAATGAACACCAACACCCCCAAAACCATAAATCTGAGGGACTCATCTCTGTGGAGGAAATTATAAGCATATATTGTGCAAGGCTGCTCACAAGTCTACGAGCTACCCCGGGTTGACAAATTAAATGAGGCAGTGAATTTAAACGTAGAAAACTAACCAATGTTTTTGCCCAATATTTTGGCACCATTGTCGAGGAGTAGCCTATTGTAATTTCTTGTTCTGAAGGAAGCATGTTAGCTGTAGTTTAGGTTGCTACCTATAGAACCTCCATTCCTAAAGCTTTGTATGAGTCCACCTAAGAATAGAGGATCGAATGATCATTTTGTTAAAAATAAAGATGTTTCTCAAAAGTCTTCTACTTCAGTTGTACCTGATCCTGAGATTGAATCCTCTTCTCCACAATCTCCACCTGTGCATTGGATTGAACACCCATTATTTGCACAGGATCCTTCTGAAACAAATCAACAACATCATAGAGAAGGATCAGAGATAAGTAGAGTTCAGTCTGAGGAAGACTTATTAAACTTTCAATGTTGGCAAGCGGTTAGAGAAGGAACTATATCAAACATAGATTTAGTAATCCTTCTGTAGGATAAGAGAAATGAACTAGAGGCCTTGAAAGCTGCTTTGAATGCAGCTGGTGTAGATACCCTATTCATAGACAAGATGGTTGATGCAGAGGAAGCATCCACTAGTTTTAATTTTCCCATAGGAGAGGTAGGGGGAGATCACAAGATGAAGCATATCTCCCCTGCCCACCTTCCAACCTTTAGAGGACTACCAATAGAAGATCCAGATCTATTTCTATTTAAATTTGATGTTTTATGCAGATCTATGGATTATACCATTGATGCTCAAAAACTAAAATTATTCCCTTCCACTCTTGATGATTCAGCTTTGCATTGGTTCATCAGTTTGGGGGATAAATGGATAACTACCTGGGAACAATTGAAGAGAATTTTCCTAGAATAGTACCAAGATTTTGGCAGAGCATGCGATGCAAGGGAAGAAGTCCTAGACATGACACAAAAGGAAGGGGAATCTATGGAGGAATATTGGGATAGGTTCAACTTTAATTTGCAAAGATCACCCCATTCAAAACTAGGAGATAGGTCCTTAAGAAGCATCTTCTTAAAAGGACTTACAAATGAATCTTTGGAAGCCTTAAACATGATTTATGGAGGGGATATTTATCAACATCAGATGGATGATATTCGATGTTTGTGTCAAAACTTTTCAAGAAGGAAAGGTAAGTTGATCCCTAGAAATATCAAACAATCAACCACTATCACTAAAATAGAAATAGGCAATATGCTTGAAGACCTCAAGAGTGAGATGTTATCATCTCTGGCTCTTCAAATGGACACCCTTCTACTTCAGAAAAATAAGCAGGAGAATGAGGTAGCATTGGCCTACTTTTGTCCCAAATGCAAGGGAAAACACCCTAGAAATGAATGTCCAAAAAACAAAGTTTGAGTGTGTGTTGTATGTTCAAAGGATCACAAAATAAAGTTGTGTCCATAGTTATCAAAACCTAGAGAGGAACCTGAGGTAGCAAAAGCATACTTCATGGGTAATAGGAGAAACTGGTAGTAGTCTCCTATGGGAAACAACATGCCAGTAGGAATGCCATCTTATGGGGGCAACAATTTTTAGAACCAAGGTCAAGCTCAACCACCCAATATGGGTTGGTGGGGACAACAACCTTGGAATCAATATCCCCAAGGACCAAATCCTTATAATCCCTATCCATGGATGCAATACCAGTATCCTGGGTAGTAGTGGAGGAACCAGAATGCTTGGAATCAAAACCCACAGTAGGCTACTCCAGTTCCACTACAACCAACCCTACCTCCTCCTACTTTCAGGCCTGCTCAACTGCCAACACAACCTACAACCAATCCAAATAATAAACAATAGCCAACTTATCAAGTGGAGAATGAGATGTACCCCATGTACAATATTAAAGTAGACTGTAGTCCAATAGAATTAAGGTTAGGAAAACAAGTAGGTGTAGAAGTCACTCCTCTAGTAGAAGAGGAGGAAAACATAGAATTAGGAAAAGAGGAATCACCTCTTATAGTAGAAGTAGAAGAAGAATCAACACCTGTAAATAACAGAGAAGAGGTTCCACCTTTTCCACAAAGATTGCAGGAACCTAAAAATCTAGTACAATCAGAATTTGATATTCTCTCTAGTCTAAAGAACCTGACAGTCACAATCCCTCTCTTTCAGGCCATCAGAGATATTCCTATCTATGGCAAGGCCATAAGAGAATTGTGCCTGAAGAAACCAGGAAGAAAACCTGCAAAGTCAATCAGTTTGGTGGGTCAGTTAGCTGATCTCATGTTAGGGAACACCTACAACCAAAAATACTCAGATCCAGGAAGCCCTGTCCTAACTGTACAAATAGAGGGCTGCATTTTACCCAATACACTAGTAGATTTGGGGGCTACCATTAATGTCATGCCCAAAGAAACCATGCAAAAGCTTAAACTATCTAACCTGAAGCCAACCAAGACTATTTTGTAGTTGGTAGATAGGTCTACAGTGCTCCCAGAAGGAATACTGGAGGATATCACAGTTACAGTGGATGCATGGGAGTATCCAACAGATTTCTTAGTGTTACAATCCAAGTCTGGGTTGGGTGGATATCCATTAATCTTAGGTAGACCTTGGCTGGCAATAGTCGATGCTTACATAAGTTGTAGAGATGGCCATATGACCATTTTTGATGGACAAAACATAAAAAAACTGATCATCCATCCACCTGCACAATCTACAGAAGTATTGGGAGAACCTAAAAATGAAAATCAGAACATTGGTGGTCTATCAATGATCCAATCTATCATGACACTTGATGAATTGGAAGATGAGAGTGATGAGGATAGGGTAATATCAAATTTTTTCCAAGGGGAACCCTCCTATCCTCCTCTTGAGTTGCCATTAGTGGGAGGAAAAGACCACCATATTCAGCAAATAGAGGTTGCACCTGGTAGAGTGTTGAACATAGATGACAACTTGATAGTTGAACAACAAATCAAACTAAAAGAAACATTGGTAAAACATCAAGATGCCTTTGCTTGGGACTATTCGAACATGAGAGGAATAGCTCCTGAAACCTGTACTCATAGGATATATCTGGAAGACCAGGTTAAACCAGTAAGACAACCACAGAGAAGAATGAATCCAACAATGAAGGAAATTATCAAAACTGAATTGCAGAAACTCCTCACAGTTGGGTTCATTTACCCCATTTCAGATAGTGAATGGGTATCACCTTTGGTGGTGGTGCCCAAGAAAAATGGCAAGTGGTAAATTTGTGTGGATTACAGGTTGCTGAATAAAGCAACTAAGAAAGACCACTTCCCTTTACCCTTCATAGATCAGGTCCTTGACACCTTAGCAGGTAAGAAGTATTTTTCTTTCCTGGATGGGTTCAGTGGATACAATCAGATCCAAATAGGGGAAGAAGATCAAGATAAAACCACATTTACTTGCCCTTGGGGGACTTTTTCTTACCGAGTTTTACCTTTTGGTCTATGCAATGCACCTACCACATTTCAGAGGGTAGTTTTGAGCATATTCTCTGACATGATTGGAGAAACTATGGAGGTATACATGGATGATTTCACTGTATATGGTGAAAATTTTGAAATAGCCACAGAAAATTTGGAGAAAACACTTGAGAGGTGTGAGGAAACTAACCTGTCCCTCAGCAATGAGAAATGTTACATGCTAATGTAGGAAGGGATAGTTTTAGGACATCACATTTCTGCAGATGGGATCAAAGTAGATAGGAAGAAGATAGAAGTTATCCAAAACCTGCCTACTCCCAAAACATAGAAGGATATCCGTAGTTTCTTGGGATCAATTGGTTACTATAGGAGGTTTATAGTAGACTTTAGAAAAATTGCTAAACCCCTGAGCACATTGTTATCAAAGGACATAGAGTTTATCTAGACAGAGGAATGTGAACAAGCATTTAACACCTTAAAGGAAAAATTGATTACTGCCCCAGTATTGAGAGGTCCAAATTGGACCATACCTTTTCACATATATGTTGATGCATCTAACAATGCAATAGGATCAGTGTTGGGATAGAAATATGGTGATGATTTCTATGCCATCTATTATGTCAGTAAACACCTCACAGGTGTTGAATTCAATTATACTATCACAAAAAAGGAATTTCTTGCAGTTATACATGCTCTTAACAAATTTCATCATTATATTATAGGATATCAGGTTTTTGTACATACTGATCACTCAGCTATCAGATACCTGACAAATAAACCTGGGATTAGTGGTAGAATTATTAGATGGTTGTTGCTTCTATAGGAGTTTGATGTGACAATAGTAGACAAGCCAGGTAAAGACAATGTGGTAGTTGATTTCTTGTCCAGGTTGACACCTCCAGATGATGCAACTACAGATGACAAATTTCTAGATGAGCATTTGTTTGCTCTGAATGAACAGATACCATGGTACGTAGATATGGCTAATTATTTAGCCACTGGTAAAGTATCCCCTACACTTTTACCTCATGAAAAATAAACTTTAATTGAGAAAAGTGCAGACTTCTCATGGATTGATGGGTGCCTATTTAAAATAGGGCCTGATCAGATCATGAGAAGGTGTGTTGCTGAGAATGAGATAATAGAAATATTGAAGGCTTGCCATGATGAACCTTGTGGTGGCCATTTTGCAGGAAAAAGGACTGCATATAAAGTGTTGCAAGTTGGTTATTACTGGCCTACACTATTCAAAGATGCAACCAAGCATGTGAGCCAGTGTGATCAATGTCAGAGGATGGGAAGACCTACTCTCAGAGATGAAATGCCACTCCAACCACATGTTCACATTGAGCCATTTGATAAATGGGGGATGGACTTCGTAGGACCCATTAATCCATAGTCAATAGGTAAGAGGTTTATCTTAGTTTGTACTGACTATGTGACCAAGTGGGTTGAAGTGCAGGCTTTGCGTGATTCAAAAGAGAATATTGTAGTAGACTTCTTGTATTCATCTATTTTTACAAGGTTTGGGGTTCCAAGAGAGATCACAACTGATCAAGGACCTCAATTTACTTCAAATATGATTCAGGAACTCATGCAACAATATAAAATCAGGCATAACAAAACCACTCCCTACCATCCATAGGTGAATGGGCAAGTTGAGGTAACCAACCGAGAGTTGGAAAATATCCTGACAAAGATAGTGCAACAACATAGGAAGGACTAGACCACTAGATTACCAGAAGTAGTGTGGGCCTACAGGACCACCTGGAAGACTACTACTGGTTTCACACCATTCCAGCTAGTCTATGGGAAGAATGCTATGATGCCTATAGAGTTTGAAGTGAAGACACTTAGAACTATAGTAGAATTGAATATAAACTTGAATGAAATAAAGAACAAAAGTAATCCAAAAATAAAGGGCCAAGTGGCATGACCACCACACCAAGCCAAAGCAGCTCAAAGTGGGAGAATGGGCATTACTATATGACTCTCGATTCCAAGAAAGGAAAGGTAAGCTCATGCAACATTGGATGGGGCCATATGAAGTGATTGAAGTCATCAACAATGGAGTTGTGAGGATCAAAATAATTGATGGTAACAACATTACATTAACAATCAATGGTCACCACCTGCGTCCATACCATGTGTCTGAAGCATACATGATTGAGTCCAGATTAGGCATGGGGGAGACCCCAATTGATTCTAATTTCAAATTGAGTCAGTAATATGTGGACGTAGTCCACATAGTCCCAAAAACAATTATTCTTTCAAATTTTTCTTTTTTTAGTTGTATTTTTGTTTTGTAGGAATGATGCCCTAAGTGCAGTTGTTAGGCAACCTGGGAAACCTAGGCCTAACAAGCACAGGATCCATGAACCTACACCTTCCTAGATTTCTAGAAGAATTGTTTGTAGTAGGAGTAGCTTGTCCCCACTTAGAAAGGGGAATACTATACCTGAATCTGCACAAGAGTGTTTGGATTGGTCTTTATGGACAATAAAACACTCAACTGTTGGTTCAGGTAGTGGATGCTGATTTTGTCCCTATTTTTCAACCAGAGCGCTAAAGGCTTGATCAACCTTAAGCGTATATAAGTGGGCATGTCAAGCGGACGTTGCAATAAAGGAGGAGCACCTATTTTCCATTTTTTGATGAGAAAGGTATCTGATTACCATTTTACGATAGAAGGTGCATGATTCCCATATTTTGGAAAGGTGGCACCTGATTCTCGTTTATATGATAGAAGGTGCCTGATTCCCATTGTACAAGGTGCCTGACTCCCAGTATGTTAAGGAGATGGCACCTACATCCCATATTCTAGCAGACCAATGTCTGATTCCTAGGTTTTCCAAGAAGATGGCATTCAACTTCTATTTTTTGGAAAGCGACACCGAATCTCTTGAACATAAAAAAATGTTTGAGTTTGTATAAAGTTTGCTTTAAAAGTATTACACCATGTGTAAAAAAAATTAAAAGCACTACTTTCTATTTTTGAGGCACCTGCATGCCATAATTTAAAAAGAAGGCGCCTGATTTCCACATAGAAAAGGTACCTGCTTTCCATTTTCATGGTCATTTCTGCCTTGTAAAAATAAACTTCAGCATTGGGAAGTGGCCCGAGCCACGTCAGCACCCCACTCACGTGCAAAGTCAAATCTATCATGGATAAAATTAAAAGTTGTCAGCAACCAACTTTTGAGGAGGGGATGTTTGTCATCCCATGAAGATATGTTTTTTCTAACCTTTATTTTGAAACCTTGTAGGATGTCTCGAATGAATCATATTGCAGCTATCAAGAACCAATCACATGGAGAGAAATTCATCGTATGGGAAATATGGCCATCATTGTCCATTGAGGTTTGCCTAGTCATCATCCACCGACCAATAATGATGCACCACAGATATCTGCACATGGTGCACCCACGAAATGAATTTAGGTACATGATTAAATTTTTTATTTTATGTCTATATTATTTTCATACACGTGTGTCTATGGAAAAGTGTCAGTACAACCCCCATTATAGTCCTAGCCACCCAAATAATTCCACTTGGCACTTTGCCCCCCCCCCTCTACCCCCTTTATCTATTTAGAGGAACTAAGTGTGGTAAAAAAATAGAGTGTGAAGTATTTGTAGTGAATTGTAAATTAAAGGGAATTTGCACTCTAAGCATGGGGGGAAATCTAAGAACCATGACTTAAAGAAAAGTGAACCTACCGACTACTCAAGGATTTCTATGGATGTTCAAACCCAATTTGATGTTGTAGGATGGATGGAGTACTGTCAACTGGTCAGCCAGGGCTAGGATGTAGTGGTAGCCAATGAGTTTGTAGCATCCATGAGGGATGGGGTTGTGCATATGTAGGGACTAGAGATTCCAGTCATCGAAGAGTATATCGCCATGGTGACGGGCCTTCCTCTGATAGGGGAGCACACGTACAAGGAAGACAACCCATCTCTCTATGCACAAAGATTCTTTGGAAGACCGATAAAGCACCTGACGCATGTTGGTTTGCCCAAGCAGCACATCCCCGAGCTCTAGAGGGTGGTTTTTGAATAGATCACATGATTCTTCACCTATTTTGGTAGGTACTCTAAGCTGAACTTGAATCACTTTTGATTTCTAAACCATATACTACATGGGGACAAGATCAATGTCTCGCATTACCTTGCATGTACACTCAAATATGAGGTCAAATGGTACCAGGTAGGCACAACATCTACCTTGGCTCACCATGGCCTAATTTTGGCCTTGGTACGATATGTAGAGTCACATAGACATGTGATGGTTGAGGAGATTGAGGGCACTAATGTAGTTCTAGGGGCACAAGAAGAAGTGGAGGTGCCAATACAGAATGAACAATCAATTGAGAGGGTGATAGAATGAGAAGAGATGGTGCCTGCATCCCTAGCTTGAGGAAAATACATGGGAAGCAGGACAAGCCTCGTCCCCTATTTTTCCCCAATTTTATGAGGAAGCAGGATAGGCTTTATCCCCCACTGGCCCTCAATTCGATGATGAGGTAAGGTAGGATCCGCCAAGCCCTACTTTCATGCTAGTTTCCACTAGAACTAGAAGTAGAAGGACGAAGGCATCTATGGTGGTTTCGAGCTCATCAGATGATGAAGCAGCAATCGATGAGCTAAATAGGGAAGAATATCTAGCCCAAATTTTATAGGATATTTCCAGGGGGTAAACTCCTCAACAGGAGGTGTCAATGGAAGATTTACCATAGGAGGGCCAGGCGGAGGATTTGCAGCAACAACTATAGTTATTGAGAGAGTAGGCTTCCACTTGGGAAGCCAAATTTAAGGAAGAATGAACTCTATTTCAAGAGTCTAGGAAAGAAGTTGCATTGAAGATGCATAAATTGTATCAAATAATTTGGTAACTATAGGGGTAAATAGGAAGATTACAACTATAGGGTAGAGTAGTGGAAGTTGAGCAATCGACCAAAGTAGATGCAGTGGTGTAGACTGATGGGGCAATAGAGGTGCCCACTACTAACATAGAAATTGAGCAAGGGGTGGATGCTGCAATGGAAGTAGAGCAGCCCTATTCAACATCTCATTCTATAGAATAGGTAATCCAAGAAGATGAAGTTGAGGTTGAGGAACCTCAGAATTCAAAACAATCTATAGAAAAAGGAGATGAAGAGGAGAATGAAGTGGAGGCTGAAGAGCCTCAAGTTTTAGATAAGGAGGAAGAGCCAGAATATTCTCCAGCTGATGTAGGGGCCGAACAACCTCAGGAGGAAAAGGTAGTTCCAACAGAGCAGCAATTTGTTGCACAGGTAGAAGAGGCTCAACAGCCTACATCTGCTAAAAACTAGGAAGCAATAGCAACACTAGCATACCCTGAGATACAACCCAAAAAGTTGAGATCAAAGCAAAAGGCTGTAAGGGCATCTCAACGAAGACCCAGAACCAGAGCAAGAGTTGCAGAATTAAAGGAATTGGGCATAAATTTTGATGAGGAATCAGACATGGATTCCGATGAGGAATGAGAGGCAACAAAGAAATTGTTTGCTGCACAAAAAGAAAAATTTGAAAAGCTTAAGGAAGATATAGAAGTAGACAAAAAGAACTGGAAAAAGGCTTCTAAGAGGGCACGCAAGGAATCAGAAAAAGAGGCCAAAAAGGAGGCCAAGAAGCCTCCCAAGAAAATTCCAGTTGCCCAACCTCATCAGTTCTGGGGCTTGTATGGGTCGATAGGTGATCAACCTTCAAGGATGAAGGTATATTTCATGAGGATGGGATTTTTAGGTCCTGTGCCACCTGCAGATCAAGCATCAAGCAGCAAAACCCCTCTATGGAAGAAACAGAGGTTAAGGCTAATGCTGAACTTGACCCAACAGGGGTCGATTTACCCATAGCCAAGGTTGCTAAGAAGTCCAGCATCCCATTTGGAGATGAATCTGTAGTACCTATGGGAGAAGAGTTACCCCTTCACCATGAATACTAGAAAATGGCTGAGCCTACATTCCAGAAGGATACCACCAGTTTCATTGGCTACTATTTAAATATTGAGAAAGGCAAGGTGGCCTAGACAAGGGAACAACCAAGAAAAAGAGTAGGGCCAAGTCAACTAGTTTGGCACAGCAAGCACCAGAAATAGTAGAAACAGGAGGCAACCACTCCCAAAGCACCAAAGGGGCGAAAGCCCAGAGACAAGGAAAAAGCAAAGGCCACTACAAAGAAAAGGAAAGAAATAGTCAGGGCCTATTGGAAAGTTGTAAATGAAACTGGTAATTACCAGTATAAAGTGGCACAGGGATGTGCCACCCCTTAAGCATGGGGGGATGATGAGCCTTGAAAATGCTCATTTTTTGTACTACTTTCCCTATAAATTGTGGCACTTATTTTTGTAGATATATATGTTTTATGAGAATTTTATATATGTTTAACAATTTATTTTACATGTTATTTAATATTTGTTTCTAAGTGCATTTTGTGTAGATTTCGTAGAAATTGTTGTGTTTTAGCATGTTTTCATCAAGGTCCCACTCGGACCTGGCACCTTCGATTTCATGAAGGAAAAACATTTGTAGTACACCGGTGTGAAGTGCTAAGTCAGGCACTCGATTCCCTTTGAAGCGCTCGACTTTCGTTTGGTGCTTAACTGATGGGCACTTGATTCCCGTTAGGCGCCTACTTCCCGTTAGGTGCCTGACTCCCATGTTGGCACCTACTTCCTAAATTCTATAGACAAGGCACCTACTTCCCGACTTCTACAGACAAGGTGCCTGATTCCCATTGAAGCCAAATTCTAGCATGACTTTATGGTCGACAAAATAGAACGCGATTTCAATGACAAGCGCAGATGGAGTTTCAGCATTGAATCCAGACCAGGGACAATGTCAAATATGACTAGCCATCTATTTTTTAGCTTCTATGTAAATATCTATGTAAATCGAGTAAAGCGAATATCAAACGTATTTTGATAAAACAGAATACGCTGAAATAGTCCACAAAGTTTGATATTTTGCTCGATTCCCTTTATTCATGCATGTTGTTGTAAAGTAGAATAAAAACTTTGATTTGATTCCAATTTGTAATAGGGTGTGGCTGCATATCTTATAAATATGCAGGCCACCCCTGAAAACGTGATCCCAGATTTTCCCTTGTATCTATTCTGCTACAATTCTTAATAAAATATTTTTGAGTCATCTCTGGTTAAATCGACTAGCATCCGGTGAATGATTTAACATGGGTAGAACCTGCTGGAAGCGTGGGCCCACTCTCAACAATGTTCTTCCCTTACCTTTCCCTTATTTTCTATCTTCTTTAATTTTATTTTATTTTCTGTAGATTAATTTAAATTTTTGTTATTTTCCCCTATTTTTTGTAAATTCCAGCAATGTGCAGTTTTAATTTTTGAATGTAATTTAGGCATGTTTTCATAAGCGTAGGATAGATTAGTGGTTTGGAAATCAAAATCAAAACTTCAATGAACACCAACACCCCCCAAACCATAAATCTGAGGGACTCATCTCTATGGAGGAAATTATAAGCATATATTGTGCAAGGTTGCTCACAAGTCTACGAGCTACCCCGGGTTGACAAATTAAATGAGGCAATGAACTTAAACGTAGAAAACTAACCAATGTTTTTTCCCAACAAGCAACACTATCTCAAATATTATAGGAATAAATTATGGGATTTTCTCGAAGCTTTTGAAGCTCTAAATATCAAAGTGATCTCTAGAGAAAAGAATACCCATGCTGGATTGGACAGTAGAGCAGCGATGAGTGGGAAGGTAGCGGTGGGAGGGCACGGGAGTGGGAGCACCAGCACTGTGAACCTAGGCATCGACAAGTTGGAGGGCCGCAACAAGGCACAGGGAGGGCAGTCAGAGAATGGAGGCTCAACGGAGTTACCCGAAGATGGAGGTAGACGTGGGAAGGATCCGCCTGACAAAGGGAGAGACTGCCAACAAAAATTGTATGCAGAGGCAGCGGCTTCTGAAACCCCAAATGGTATTTTCACTAAGGACCTCTTTTTGTTCGGGGATGAACTGGACATCCCGGAGGAAATCCTATCAAGTTTCATCGAATTTGAAAAATTTACCCTAATCGGGAAGTTTATTGGAGGGCGTCCCGATATGGAGACCATCCACAGGTGGGCGGCAGGAAAATGGTGGACCTCAGGTCATATGGAGCTAGCTTCCCTATCCCGAGGTTTTTTCGTAATTAGGCTGAATAATGCAGAGGATTACTGTAAAATTCTGGCTAGGGGCCCTTGGTTTCTGGGACACAGGAGTCTCTTTCTCAGGAAGTGGTGGATGGATTTTAACCCCGAAACCCAAAGTATTAATATTGCCCCAATATGGGTTAGGCTGTCGAACCTTCCCCTTTTATGTTGGCATGAAAATGTTATCAGGGGTATTGCCCGTTCCATTAGTGAGTTGGTCACCATTGACCCTCCCACTCGGGCCCGAACCAGATTTGGAGGCAAACCTTCCATCCTCCATCACTCTTCGGTCTAGAGGCTTCGTTCTTCATAAGCAAGTCATTAACTACGAAAATAGACCGGCCTTTTTCCCCCTGTGTAGTTCCTAGAGGCATCTTTAGTCAAATTGTCCTCTTCAAAATCTAGGGATGAAGGGTGGGGCTTCTGGCAACCCCCCGAAGCAAGAAGGAAAACAACCGAAACACCCTATAGTGACAGTGCCTGAGTCTCTAGATCCTTCTGGGGTTCTCCTCGAGTCGGACGCCGTTCTGTGCAATGCAAGTTCCCAACCAAAACCTCAAGTGGAAAAGGATCAGTCTCCTTCCCGTATGTCTGCTCAGGCTGATTCCCCTATTTGTCAAAACCAAAAACCTCTCGAGTCCCTGCTGGAAGAGTATCTGCTAGGCAAGAGGGACGAACAACATGGCAACATTAGTTTGCGAAACACTAGAATCCGAAAGCAAGGGGTGGATTTCGGCTATGAAAGAAAATAGGGGTGACCTCCTAACAAAGAAAGAAGGGATAAGGAAATAGCAGCAGACATTGCAAATGGATCCTAGTGGTTGCTTTTTCAAGAAGATTCTGACTCCCTGGTGGGTGATTCGCCTATCCCAAAACCTCCCATCTAGTAGGGAAAGGGAGGCAAGAAAGTCTTTAAAATGTCCAGATGAAAATCCTCTCATGGAATGTGAGAGGTCTTAACGGAGCGACCAAACGTAGGGTGGTGGCCGATCTCCGAAAGAAGTCTAACCCATCCATCCTCATTTTGTAGGAGACTAAGTCTGATGCCTCTGCCTCTGTCAAGGTTTCCAGGGCCATTTGGGCCAAGGCCAAATTCCTTTCCAGCCCTGCAATAGGTTCTGTAGGTGGTCTCATGGTGCTGTGGGACTCTGACAAGGTCGAGGGTAGTCTTCTATCGGCTTCCAGTAGGACTATCAATGTCCTGTTTCACTCCAAGGTTGATAATTTTTCATGGATTTTGACCAATGTTTATGCCTCGAACTCTGCTTCGGAGCGAGCTGAGTTGTGGAAAACCATCTCTCTGATGAGGGAAAGTTTTAGTGACTTCTTGTGGGTTGTGGGAGGGGATTTCAATTGCCCTCTTCATCCCTCTAAAAAGAAGGGAGGCGCTGAGCTGGCCAGCCGTAGCATGGAGGATTTTAGAGATTTTGTTTCATCCAATAATCTTCTAGACATCAAACTTAAGGGGGCATTCTTCACCTGGACCAACAGGAGGATTGGGAGAAATCTCATCTAGGTCAAGCTTGACCGGTTCCTCATTTCCCACGAAGCTATTCCCTTCCTCGACGCTGTAACTCTCTCAACTTTGCCAAGAATCGGGTCGGACCATAATCCCATTCTGTTAGAGGCCACTGGCGGGCCTAGGTTTAAGATCCCTTTCAGATTTGAGTCCATGTGGATTTCCCACAAGGATTTCAAACAGTTGGTTTTAGAATGGTGGCAGGTGATGGTGGTTGGTTCAGCATCCAAAAGACTGGCCCTAAAACTTAAGATGATTAAAAAGAACTTAAATGCGTGGAATAAGGAGGTTTTTGGCAACATTTTTGAGTCTAAAAGGTCCATATCTGAGTGCTTGAAGATTTTAGAGAAAAATATGGAGGTCGAAGGGTATTCTGAAGGCCTCAGAGAGGAGGAATGGAGCCTCCTGGTGGACTATCATTCCATTCTTGCCAGTGAGGAAACATTTTGGCGTCAGAAGTCCAAGGATCTCTGGCTGAAGAGCGGTGATTCAAATTCAAAGTTTTTCCACGCATCTACCATGAGACACAGGGGGGCCAACAAGATCAGACAGGTGTTGTGTAAGGATGGGCGCACTACCAGGGAGATTGAGGAAATTCAAAGCGAAGCAGTCAATTTCTTCTAGGATTTGCTGGGTGCTCCTCTTGATAGCGTCCTCCAAGTTCAGAAATCCTTGCTTGCTAATTTCCCTACCAAATTCCCCCATGAGGCAAGTATTAAACTCCTAGAACCTTTTTCCCATTTTGAGATTAAGGATGCTCTTTTTTCCATGCAACTAGATAAGGCCCCCGGGCCTGATGGGTTCCCCCCCGATTCTTTCAAGTTATGTGGGATGTTGTGGGGCCTGATGTCTATGAGGCTATCTTAGAAATCCAAGCATCAAGATCCATCCATCCGAAGCTCAACTCTACCTTCCTAGCTCTCATTCCTAAGTCGCCTGCCTGCAAAATTTTTTCTGACTATCATCCCATAAGCCTCTACAATGTTTTCTACAAGATTCTTACCAAGACCATTGCTAATCGTCTGAGATCCCTCCTCCCATCTTTGGCAGGTTCAGCTCAGGGGAGCACCATTAAGGGTAGAAACATCCTTGACGATGTCATTACTATTCACAAAACCCTCCATATTGCCCAATGTTCCAAGAATGCTGCGCTTTTCCTTAAACTAGACATGAATAAAGCTTTTGACAGAGTGGACAAGAGGTTCCTCTGTGCTATCCTTTGCAAGTTGGGCTTCCATCATCACTGGATTGACCTTGTGAACAGTTGCATTTCCACTCCATCCTTTTCTATGTTGATCAACGGGTCCCCCGCTGGATTCTTCCAGAGTGCTCGCGGCCTCAGATAAGGTGATCCACTGTCTCCTATTTTATTCATTCTTTTGGCAGAGGTCCTTAGCTGGTCTTTGAATGAAGCCCTCCGTCGAAGCAAGATTTTTGGCATTCTGCCTACTTTTAGAGTTGATCCTGTCACTCACCAACAGTTTGTGGATGACACGTTCATATCCACTGGAGCGTCTGTCACTCAGGCCAAATCTATCAAGTGCATTCTGTCCCGGCATGAGAAGGCTTCTGGCCAAAAAGTTAATTATTTGAAGAGCAAAATTTATTTTGTTAATACCCCTCTATGTAGGCAAATTCGCATTGCCAGAATCCTCGAATGCACTATTGATTCCCTGCCTGCAACTTATTTGGGGTTGCCGCTAGTTTGCAATGGGCGAGGCGGTGGGAACATCTGGAATTTGATTTTGGAACGGCTTCATAAGAAACTCAGCACTTGGAAAGGCAAATTGCTATCTCAAGCTGGGAAGGCAACCCTCACCAAATCCTATCTTCAAGGAATTCCCACCTATTTCATGTCTGTTTTCATGCTTCCTGTGTTTATCCATTCCAAAATCGAGCAGATTCAAAGGAATTTTCTCTGGTCCGGCAGTGAAGAAAAATCCAGAATTCCTCTGGTGGCGTGGGATAAGGTTTGCCTTTGAAAGGACCAAGGGGGCATGGGATTGAGAAGATCCAGGCTCATGAACACTACCTTAATTGCCAAACATGCTTGGAGAATTATTATTAATGCACCGACGAAATGGGTCAATATAGTTAAAAGAAAGTATCTTGGGGAAAATTCTCTCCTGGAAGCTGAGTCTCCTCATGAAGCTTCGACTTTCTGGAAGACGGTGCTTCAAGGTCGTTCGATGATTAACAGGGGTGCTCGTTGGATCTTGGGGGATGGATCCATGATCCTTTTTTGGAGAGACAAGTGGGCTACAGATGAAGCTCTCACTGTAAATCAGAACTTGGCTGGCTTGAGGGCCCAGATTGATCCAAACAGTCATCTCAAGGTTTCGGATTGCATTGACCAGAGTTCCCTTCCCTCTTGGTGGAAACTTCGATGGTGGATGGGTTTTATAATGAGTTGAATTTATTGTACAGTGTCCTCCAATCTATGTTAATTCCTTCGGTCATAAGAGACGACAAAATTATTTGGAGCAACACGCAGGATGGGTGGTTTTCTGTTAAGTCCGCTTATGATCTTCTATCGTGTGAGGCTATTGTGGACCCCCGATGGAAAGCAATTTGGAGGAAAGGGATTATTCCTAAGATAAATTACTTTGCTTGGATTGCCTTTTATAACAAAGCCCTTACCATAGAAAATCTCCACAAGAGAGGCCTTGCAATTCCCAATAGGTGCTATCTTTGCTTAGCTGACTGTGAAACATCCGATCACTTATTTTTGCATTGCCCATTTTCCCATTCGGTCCTAAGCTGTGTGTTGTCTTCCTTCCAAGTACTTTGGTGCTCCCCTCACTCCCTTAAAGATGCCTTCCTCCAATGGCCCAAGCCCTTTAAGAATTCTAAGCTCCGATTCCTTTGTGAGGCTGCCTTTCACCATTCCATTTGGAAAATTTGGCTGGAGCGTAATGCTAGAGTCTTTGGCAAGATCCCTAGAATGGCTCCCTCTATTGCCCAGCGGGCCTTATCCTTTGCTGTCGAGAATTCAAAAACTATTCCCAGCTCCCACCCTCACAATCCTTGGGAGGCAATTATTTTCAAAAGACTGGACCTTGGCTCCTCTTCCAGAGTTGACTCAGTGAATGGCCGCAGGGAGGTCACTTGGACCAAACTTCCTTTGGGGTGGATCAAACTTAATTTTGACGGGGTTGCTAAAGGCAACCCGGGGCCCGCTAGTTTTGGGGGGCTTGTCAGGGACCATAATGGGAAGCTGATCTTGGCCTACTATGAAAATATGGGCCCTCAGACCAATCATTTTGTCGAAGCCCGTGGTGTGTTGAAAGGGTTGCAGGTCATATCGAATGATCCTAGGCCTTTAATTATTGAAGGCGATTCTCTAAACATTATCAACTACCTTCGTGGCTCCAAAGACCCATCATGGTGGGTCTTGAATATCATCCTCGAGGCTAGGATGCTCCTCTCTCGGTGCGCCAGGTGGGAGGCGGGGCACATCTACAAAGAAGGTAACCGGGTGGCGGATCACTTGGCCAACAAAGGACTGATGACCACGTGCCCGATTGTTTGGCGTTCTCGTTTCCCAACCGAGGTGGATAGTTTGGCCAAGGTAGATATTCCCTCATGATGAAGAATTTGTATCATAGGTCTTCTCCCAAAGTTTGTTGATATATTGTCTTCGGCTATTATTCTATTTTAATGTATTTCAAGATCAAGATTTCCAGGACCGTTTGCGTCTTCTGGGGCCCTCGGGAATTTTGTATTTCCCTGTCTTTTTTACGAACTGCTCTATTTACCCAGCCATCCGACATGAAATATCTTTTAGCAAGGCTGATTTTGTACATAAGGTTTTGGGATCCTTTATAAAAACCCACAATTAATCTATTATTATAATTACCAAAAAAAAAAAGAATACCCATGCTGACCTATTGGCATAAGTAGGTGCAAATTTCTACCCCATAAGCAATGTCATTCAAAAATATAATATGGTAAGACTTATATATAGACCCTCTATGCTAGACAAAGACACCTTTTGGTATGTATTTGAGAGTCATCAACAAATAATAGATTTCCCGATCCATGAAATAGATTGTTCAAGCGACAAAATGCAAAGAGATGAAGAAGATGAAGGTATGATCCAATTGACAAATAATCATATCCCAAAAGAACTGATCACTCTGGAAAGCCTATTTTACAATAATGATAGGCCAATCGGTCACAATATGAAGGTTGATGAACACAGGTATAAAGAAGTTTAGTTGGAACCAGAAAAGTTCATCAAAGTAGTGTTGTGGAGTTTCCAAAACCACCCCAAGCTTCTTGGGGACCCACTTGTCATGTTTTGGTATTAAAGGTTTTTGGTTTTCTTTGGCTTGTAAGAATAGTGATTTTTGACCATTTATGTTAATTATTTTAATTGCTTTAGTTATTTGATATTTAATGATTAATTAATCTAGGCATTATGCTTAGATTAATTAAAATCCATTTTGATAAATAGAGTTTAATGTTCTTCATACTATCTAAGGTGATGGAATGTGTTTAATAAAGCAAGGCCTAACCAAAACATTACCTAAAACAAGAATAAGATACACAAGGTACAAAGAAATTGTGATAGAAAATAATATGCTATTATCTACCTAATATAATTACATTAATTATATTATGTATATAATAGTAATATTATTATGATGTTCTAAAATATTACTATAATAATATTATTATGATTATTTTATTCTAAAATGTTATTATTATAATAATATTATTATAATATACTTTACAAAGGATGTGATAATTATTATTCATTTTGATGGGTGCAAAGGGGTGTTCTTGGGTAAAATGCCTATGTGATAAGAGAAAGGGGAGACATAAGGAGTTACGTAAGATTATGTTTTTGGTTTTATTATTGTTTAAAATAATGTTTAGAAGTGTTATTTTATTGTATTAAATCATAGAAAATGATGATGAATTATTTTCTTATATCCATTTATTATTTTAATTGTGAAATAAGTTGAAGCGAAATGACTTCTAAGCATTATTTATACCTTCCTATCCTACCTGTTTAGGGGGGGCTGGAAATGATGTAACATTCCGAAAAGCAATAAGAAAGAGCATTTTTCAGATTTTGAGAGGGCAGCAAACTTTTGTGAGCAAAATAAAAAGGAGGGTTTCTAATCATAAAACTAACGTTTTTAGTGTCTTATCATTTATGCATTTTAGTGACTTCTAGCCATTGCCTTATGCCATGAAATGGGTTGCAATAGGCGAAGGTCAAGATGATGCAGTTTATCTGATATTTCCTTTGAGTCTTGCACTTGATTTAATGGTATTGTGCTTATGCTACAGACCCATTAGTTCAGGTTGTTTTATGATTACCTCATAACTTGGGATTTTGCAAGGAGGAGCTTGCTAAACTAATTCAGAATTTGACATTTTCAGCTAACCAAATCTGCATTGTTTATTTATTTGTTTTTGTTAAGTTCATTTTATTTCAAGCATTCAATCATTTCATTCTGGTCCATCTAGAATTTCACTTTTTTTTATTTCCATTCTGGCCCTTTTCCAGAATTTCTGCTAATTTCCTTTCAGTTTCATTTCTATTTTTGTCCATTTCCAGAATTGTTAAGCTTTCAAGTTATTTCCATTCTAGTCATTTTCTAGAATTTTTGCACCTCCAAAATTCATTAATCTAAGATTTCAAATAAAACACATGGTTTAGGAGGGATACTAACCTGCTATTTCACATTAAATTAAGATAAGAAATGAAAGCTAATTTTGCTAACATTGCTAACACACTAACTTCTACTAACTACTATTAGGATAGTGGCATCAACATAAGGAAGATAAAATGAACCCAACTGTCTAAAACTTAATTCATCTTAAAGGCACAAACATTAAAATGAGGTGGACAATTCCACATTTTATCATTTGAAACCTTTTAAGTGAATATAAACTACTTTACTAACAGGGATTCAAGGTAGCATCAATTTAAAAAATCCTAAAAAGAAATGCTTTTATTTTACACTGGATTTTCAATTAGATCTTTCAATCACTAAGCATTGTTTAGAACCAACAAAGCCCCCTTGTTTATGGTCACATGCATTATTGAATTATTTTTGGCACTATTACAATCTTTAGATATTTTACCAGAACCTTGGAGAAGTTGAATGTTTGTCATTTGGTCTCTTTTCAAGATAGAGTTTTCTATTCAATACTCTGCATGTGGTGGTATTTTGCAATTGGGAAAAATATACACTCAACATCTTTGGCGCTATAAGGAGGGCCTTATTTTATGCTTTGTGATTTTGTTTTTTTTTACTAATGTTAACGTGGTCTGTTTTGGTTCAACAATATTATGTTTGTAGGTGCAACATGTTACTCTTGACTAGTTTGTGAGAAACCTTAGTAGAATAGATTTAAGTTTCTTAGGATGGACCCGCCTAGACGCATTGCTACTAGGTCTAAAACCACTGAGGAAACTATTTTTCAAAGTATTTCTCCCAAACCTAGGAAATCGAGATACAAAATCTAGGGGATCGAAATCCCATTTGAGCCTTCTGATACATTAGGTTTAGAGACGCTTTACCAATATTTGGAAAGGCTAGCTCTCAGACCTCTGAATCTGAATACCTTTAGTGGGTGTGCACCCATTAGTTCCATCGCAAGAGCTACATCAAGTGTACCCATATTTGTCGTCCTGAGTGTGTCAACTACTTTAGTAGGGTCATTATCTTTGGTTAATATGGCCCAACAACAGTAGCAACAACAACCAGTTCCCTATTTTGGTACCCAAAGTTCTCCGTTAAGTATACCTAGGGATATCCATGACATACCTAGGCACCTTGAGAGGTCTATCCCTAAGTTTATCCATGATGGTACCATTTTAGCTAAAGAGCATGTTTAAATTTATAAGGACCATATGATTAGGCAGGGAGTCAGTCATGAAGACATCGCTTGTCGACTCTTCCCTAATAGCTTTGACCAAATGGCTCTTGAATGGTATATGAATATTCTTATAGGGTCCATTACATCTTGGGCCTAGTTGGAAGCTATCTTTGTTAATCAATTTAGGTCATTGCTAGATCCTACCATCTATGTATAACCAATTCGTGTCATGCAAGAGGTATCCTAATGAACCTATCAAAACATTTAATGCTAGATTCCAAAAGATTTATACAAACGTGACTTGTCATTTTGCAATAGATGCTATTGTGGCATTGCAATTATACCTTGCAGCCTTAGACCCGATGACAACCATGTTTACTAGAAGAAATCCTCAAGTTACAATGCTGGACTTACCCTATGCTGAAGCCATGACTATTGAGAAGCAAATGACACCGCAAGGTAGCACTATGCATCAATTTCCTGTGTTAGGGAAATATGGCCCTTATAATAAATTTTCCATGATGAATCAAGCTGTGACACCTTATATTCCCATGATGAATGCTTTTCCATATCATTAGTAATACCCATTCGCTCCCACGCTTCCATATTTTTTGACATACCCTAATTTTGCCATTCCATCCACTCCACAAATGATGGCTGCTAATCAGATAACCTTGCCAATATTTGAGGCAAGTAGTGTATCGCTCCAAATTTTTTGCATCCTTACCTTCAGGCTATAGGATCCACGCCCGGAAGGGGAATGCGAGAAGGATGGGACAATACCTCGGACTGAGAGGCCCTTTGAAGGTCGTGCCTCTCGGGGAGGGGTATAAGGGTGAATTTTTGATGGATGGTGGGTTCACCAGGAAACTTTTGAGTGGCAGTTTCCACGCCTAGGTTGAGAGTAGGTTTGATGTGTTCATTTTGTGCTTTAATCATTCAATTCCTAGGTTTGGCCAAGATGAATCTAAGCTATTCTATATGCCAATGCTGATTTATATGAATACAAAGAACATAAGTAAGTGCTAAACACAGAAAAATATGCTAAATGAGATAGAATATACCTGATTCTGGATGTCCGATGCAGATTCTGGGTTTTGTAGAAGTCCAAATCATCTCAAATCATACGTAATCATCTAAAATGTCACAGAATCATCTCAGATCTCAGTCGGTCATCTGAGATCAGATGAGATCATCGTCGATCTGACGAATTCATCAAAAACCTGTAATCATAGAGACAGATACCAAAACCAAAAAATGCAACTGCAAAAGCAAGGGGAAATGATAGAAATGACAATAAATTTGCCTAAATGATAGATCCAGATAACGATTAAAGGAAAATGCGTTACTTTAATAATTTATTTTAACTTTAGCATGCATCTATACTAAATGAGGTGAACTCCAGGATGCAAGAATAAAATAAACCAAGTTAATGCATAAGAAAATGAAGAGAAAAGATAAGAAAATGCAAACTTTGGGCTCTGATTGCCCCCAATATGGACTACAGTCGAGATCACCTCCAATCATACGAGATCATCACCGATCCATGACAGGATCATCCGAAATCATCTGGAATCGCCTTCGACGATCCAAGCTTGCTTCGGCTGAAAAATAGTAAAATTCCTGCAAGAAAACTTGAAATACAGAATGCAAACGATGGTGCGAGGATGTTCTAATGCACAAGGAACTAAATTTGTAGGGAAATCAGTCAGCCAAGGGGTTTAGGGGGATAAACTGAGAAAATCCCAGTTTATATAGGATTAGGGAGAGGTTAGGAGGTTGGAGATCATCCCAATTTGGGAGATCTCCAATGGGGGAGACTCTAACTATGCAGACACGCTTTTTGCCCAAGTTAGAGAAGTTGTTGAAATAGAAGCTAATTATGAAAATTTGGTTTTGGGATGAAATCGTCTGGACGTTCTATTCCAGATGAATTCGTCAGATCTGGGATGATTTCGTCTGATCGACGATGATATCGTCCAACGGTCAAAACAAATCCTAAAAATGGCACGAAAAACAAGGGGAGCGGGTAACGGGCGGTTTTGGGTTAAAATTCAAATTTTTATCTTTTTACTAAGGTTTAACTGCGCCAATTTTAGGGTGCTACATTTTGCCCCCTCTTTAGCGAATTTTCCAAAGAAAATGCGTTAAAGATGAGTTCTTCCCATTTTACGAGAAAGCAAAATTTACTCAATTTTTTAGACGACGATTCTTGGTCGAATCGTACAACTGTTTACTATGGTGCCCCCTCCGTGTTTTTACCCAAATCGAACGTTTGAGGTAAAAGCACGAAAAAGCTAAACTAAAAATGTTGTTTTTTTAAATAAAATTAAGAAAAATAGGGTAAAACCCTAATTCATTTTTACTGTTCATTTTTACTGATTGAGAGCTCTGTAGACAAAAATGGTTGAGACAGCACACCGATCGACAGAGGTCCGTGCGGGCTACGGGTAAGGATCTAATCCTAGTGAATTATGTTTGGATTTGATTTGTGCAATTTTTTGTTTTAAATTTTGACTATTTGGGGCATCGCGGCCATTTTTAGGCCATCGACGACGTCGGGACGAAATCGTCCTCATTTCGTCGAAATCATCCCTAGATCGTCGATTTCGTCTGAGGGCGAAATCGACGAACTAGGGGCGATCCCGTCCAACAGGGGGCGATCCCCAAGTTGCGAAATCGAAGATGATTTCATCCTACCAAGGATGATTTTACCCAATTTGGGACGATATCATCCAATGGTGGACGATATCATCATTTTTATGAAATTAAGCTTGTTTGAATTGCATTTATTTGACTTTAATAATTGGTTTATTAATAAATTTTATTGTTTTATTGTTTGTTTTGCAGAGGGGATTACTAAAGAGTCAGGAATGGAAATACGAGGGGCTAAGAGATGATGTGGCCACGCTCGATCAGGCAGAGCGAGACCGACTAGCATAGGTCGGATTACAGCATGTGGCAGAGATGCCACAAGTACCGATAGACATGGGGCTACTGACAACCCTAGCAGAGAGGTGGTATCCGGGGTCATCCTACTTTTGGTTACCGACAGGGGAGATGGCTCCCACACTAGAGGACGTATGGAGGATCTTGAGGATCCCCATACAGGGACGGCTGATGACTCCTATGGCCAATCAAGGCCAGGCGATGATGAGGTTGAGCGGAGACCCGAGCTTCACCCTGGAGAAGGGCAGAGTGAACATCGAGTCTCTGAGGCAGATGCCTGGGGCATCTAGGTTGACTCGAGTATTGGCGGGGATAGTGGGTGGCCTACTGCTATGCCACCAGAGTGGGTGCAGATTACCCTGGCTCCTATCAGATGTGGTCTACGACATGAGAGACCATGGGTATAGGTTTGCATGGGGGAGCTTTGTACTATGCCGCTTGTATAGGATCCTGCATGGGGTCGTATACAAGGGAGGCCGATGTCTGGTTCTGACATCGCTACTACAGGTTTGGTGCTAGGAGCACATTGCGGTGCGGAGGCCGGTAGGACTCCCACTGATAGGGGTTGACCGGGAGAGGCCCCGGGTTTTCTATTGGTGGCTCCAGAGAGGGTCACGGTGGATATAGATCTGCCGATGTCTCGGAGGTTGCTAGATGACCTCATCCCAGACCAGATCACCTGGAGGCCATGGAGAGAGCATCCAGGGTGGGCAGAGGATGGGAAGGAGCTGGCTCGCATCAGGAGAGTCTACTGGCTGAGGATGGAGTGGGGAGAGGTAGAGCTCCACCGCTATGACCGAGTTCTATGATAGTTCGGTCTTCAGCAGGGGATCCCTTCCCTCAGGGATTATGAGTACTCCCGGACTATCTGGGATAATACTACACTAAGCGGGGCTCCGGATATGCAACGATTTTGGAGCCAGGACACGGATGATGCCCCCATCCAGCCAGTGGATGGTGACGACACTGGGGTCGCTGATGGATATGATGCCTGGTACGCAGGCATCCACCCTCCTCGGATGATGAGGGCATAGGGTCCGATGCACGTGATTGTGCGATGGATGGGGAGGTGGTGCCAAGCTGCTATTGAGGCAGCACGGGGTCACAGTGGGAGAGAGCAATGGCGGTCTTCGTAGGAGAGATGCCAGAGGATGCCACAGGCTCCATAGAGACCATAACAGATAGGGAGAAGGGAGGAGAGATTCCCTTCTCAGTAGGGGGAGAGGCCACCATCGCCCGATAAGGGCAAGGGTGTCGAGGTAGGGGAGAGCAGTGAGATGATGGCTCTCTGGGCTGAGGTTGCCCACCTCCGGGCTTAGGTGCAGACTCTATAGGATGAGGCTACACGGCTCAGGGCTCGAAGC
The DNA here is from genome assembly GCA_028583015.1 of Wollemia nobilis. Taxonomy (NCBI): domain Eukaryota; kingdom Viridiplantae; phylum Streptophyta; class Pinopsida; order Araucariales; family Araucariaceae; genus Wollemia; species Wollemia nobilis. Next base: position 344,829 of record JAQPPZ010000220.1, on the reverse strand, counting down.
GGAGGGGCTAGCATGCAGGAGTTGGCATGGTCTATGGCTCAGATCGTGTTCTATCGAGGAGCATACTATCAGCTGGTTCCAGAGAGCCAGAGGTTACAGCTGCTAGCCGACATTACAGGGCCGATCAGGATGGGATCATCGAGGACATCCTCACGATCGACGATGAGGACCCGAGACATAGCGTGGACCTCTATGGGACCACCTCCTCCACCTCAGGGTAGGAGAGGAGATGAGGCTGAGAGCTCGAGGGCTTCTCGAGGCTAGCTGCGATAGACTGGATTGCATATATTATTATTATTTGTTGAGAGGATTGAGTATGCCAGGGTATTGATTGTGGCATACCATTCCAGTTTTAATATGATGTACATATATTTTTGATATATATATATATATGGTCTTTTTGATGATATGACTTGTGTATATGTTGTATGGTGCTTTAATGTTTGAATTGTTTGGTTGTTGATTGATGATTCATGGAATTATGTCGTTTGGAAATATTATAATTTTATATCATGCTGTAAAATTTAAATGAAATAATCTGATGTAAACAATTGGTTGTTTTTGGTGTGATTTGATGAAAAAAATAAAAGGGACTTCTAACAATAATTTCAAAGGACATTGTCGTTGTTATAGACCATTTCATGGAGTCGCCGCTCGCTAGGTCGTCAAGCTAATCCCAGTATAGAAATATTGCTAAAAGTAAAAGAGTGCTTAAGAGACTGTCTTAAGACTTTGTGTTGTGATGGTAAAAAAGGATGATGGTGATGATTTGTTTTCAGATTTTCATAAAAATATTATGCATGAGATATTTAAAAGAAATATGATTTTTGCTAGGCATAAATTCCTAAGTGTGATAAATTTTTTGAATAATTCGCTAGGAATTATACCATCATTGCAAAATTGAATGTTGACATAATGAAATGAAATAGAAAAATTTGCGTTCTTTTGAAAGCACAATTGTGTAACATAATGATGTAAGCCATAAGTTTTTATGAATTTAAAATGGATGGGAAAATAAAATTAGAACAATGGTTTGCGCTAGGCATAGAATTATAGGTATAGACTTATACCATCATCACGAAATCCAAAGAAGGAAATTGATATTTTAGTTTTATTGCATGATTGATTTTTGATTTTTGAGATAAACAGAAAATAATAATATATATAAACATGACTTTATTTACTAGGTTTTTGAAGATGTGAAAGAAAATTTTGGTTTTTGGAAAGAAATATAGTTAATTGTTTTTATGCTGAGCAAATGTTCTTAAATAAAAAGATGAAATGATTCAAAAAGAATTGCAAAGATATTTTAAATTATCTCAAAGACAAAATGTAGATTTATAAGGAACCCTCATGTGCAAATGTGAGTTCATTACCGATCTTGATTTATCATAATGATGCAAAATCTCTCAAATACAAATGTGTGTGCAATTGTATTGTTCATTTACCAATTTTGAGCAAGATAATTTGATACAAGTAATTTGAATTAACCAAATAAGTGTTCGTTGACCATGATTTATATGCATGTAACCGTACCAGACTACTATGTAAGTTAGGTCATCAAGAGCTAGCTGATCCATAAGCGGACATAGGTCTATACAAAAGAAGGTCGCTAATGTGACAGACATATCACCATGCTAGGGATTACCCAAGGCCAAGCGGGTTGGGCACAAACCGCTTGTTATGGGGCTTACCTCACAGTTTTCGAATAATTGAGAATTCCAGGGATTCAAGCTCATTCACCCTTCTTTTCTTTTCAAGGGGTAGGGAAAGGGATTTTATTGCTTTTTGCTTTTGCTTTTGCTTTTTCTTTTCTTCTCTTTTTTTTTTGTATTTTTGCTTGGAACTGAGATAATGCTGAAATATTGTTGCGATGGTACAAAATGATATTTTTCTTTTTCTCATTTTCTTTGACTTTTCTTTTTCTTCCTATGCTAGGGATACTTGCTCGGATTGGCTGTAGAGCAAGGGATTTTTATTTCGGGTAGGGGTGAGCTTGTCCTTTTGTCAATTCTCAAAGATTCTAGACCATGTGCATGATAGGATAGCAGGGGAAACTTTTCGCTCAAGAAACCATTTCTACTATGTAGCATCATATCGAATTTGCAATGAAATCATTTTAATGTGAAAAGATATACTTGGTTTAAGTAAATAACAAGATCAATTCTCTATGCTCAAAACTTTATTTAATTCAAATGTGGGCTTTGATATAAGAGAGATTAATAATCATACCAAATAAAATCAAGATATTTATTCATGTGAGTGTGAAGGTGCGGGATTCCAAATAAATGCTAATTTATCCAAAATAACTAAAAATATGACTGCAATACTTCGAGAATTGATAGGTACGAAAATAAAAGATGTTTTTAAAGATTTTGATGATTTTGAAGTTTTTATATTTTGATTTTAATTTATGAATTGAAAGAAACACAATGTGATTTTTTTTTTTTGAAATTTTTATGTGAATAACTAGAATGAAACAACATGCAAAACAACAATATATACAATGATGAAATGAGCAGATTTTATGCATAATAGCGTTTGAGATGCATAATGTTCATAGGTTCTTTAAGATCTTTACCATCTAAGGTAGCTAATCGGTATGCTCCTGAGCCAAATTTAGCAGTGATGACATATGGCCCAAGCCAGTTAGGTTCAAATTTACCTTTAAGATCTTTGGTTGCATTAGTATTTTTTTGATTTTCTTTTAAGACGAGGTCATCGATCTCAAAGGATCGATGATGAACTTTCTTGAGGTATGCTCGTTTAAGCTTGTTTTGGTAGGCTCGAAGATGCTCCAAAGCATTGATGCGCTTCTCATCTAGGAGTTCCAGTGACTAAGTCTCGCAAGCACGATATTCATCTCCTACTTCAGTATCTTGAAGTAGTAGAGCCAAGGAAGGAACTTCTAATTCAAAAGGAAAAATAGCTTCAGCGCCATAAACCAAAACAAAAGGTGAAGTGCCCGTGGGAGTGCGAACACTAGTTCGATAAGCCCACAAAGCAGGATATAATTGGATGTGCCAATCTCGGCCAGATTTATTGACCAGTATTTTGAGGATTTTGATTAATGTTTTATTAGATGCTTCTACTTGGCCATTACCCTGAGGATAATAGGGAGTGGACCAACGATGTTGAATTTTATATTTTTGACATAATTTCTTGACATCTTTATTTTTGAAACAAGTTCCATTATCTGAGATGAGATTTGCAGGAATTTCGAACCTACAAATAATTTGATTAAAAATAAATTTGGAGACTTGTGTTCCAGTGCAAGAAGCTAAGGGCATAGCTTCAACCCACTTCGTGAAATACTCAGTAGCAGTTATGATAAATTTGTGTCCATCAGATGACACAGGGTTGATTTTTCCAATGATGTCTAAGCCCCATTTTGAAAAGGGCCAAGGAGATGAAATAGCCTGTAGCTCTTGTGCAGGCGCATGGACAAGGTCAGCGTGTTTCTGGAACTTGTCGCAATGGCACACATAATCATGTGCATCATTCTCCATGGTAGGCCAAAAATATCCTATCCTAAGGAGCTTCTTGGCAATGGCACTACCACTGAAATGTCCCCCACAAGATCCATCGTGGGCTTCACTCAAAGCTGATCTAGATTCTTCTAGATTCAAACATCTCAATAGGATGCCTTCAAAAGATCTCCTATACAAGGTATTACCAATAATTACGAAGCGACTTGCTCGTCTACGTAATAACCGGTGCTTGTTGCTATTACAACCTTCGAGGAAGGTCCCATTTTGAAGAAAATTAAATATATCAGTGTACCAAGGTTCAGGAGTAGTTTCGTTGATTAGAAACACATCCAAAGGTTCTAAGCATGATTTATTTGAAGCGGGTTCCTAGAGTCGATGAATAATGATGGTAGCATATTCATCATCTAACTCCAAGGGCAAAAGAGATGCAATTGCAACCATAGCGTCAGCCGCACGGTTGCTAGTTCGAGGAATAGCTTCCAAGGTAACTTGATCAAATAGGGATAATAATTGTAGGACATATGCTTTATATGGGCATAATTTATCATCTATAGTCTGATAAACATCATTGATTTGATTTATGACAAGTTGAGAATCATCGAAAACTAATAAATTTTTAATTTTTAGTGCCAAGGCAGCTCGTAATCCAAGGATTAGAGCCTCATATTCAGCAGTGTTATTAGTGCAAGCAAACGTTAATTTGAAGGACAGAGGTATAAGATGTTTCTACGAAGATATTAAAATAATACCTGCACCAGCCCCACTCATGCATCGGGCTCCGTCAAAGTATAGGGACCATTGCTCTGGATGGTCTGCCTCTAATTTAAGGCATTCATCGAGAAACTCAATGATGAGGGGATGGGTAGACTCTAAGGGTGCAACAGCTAATTGATCTGCTATGATTTGACCCTTAACAGACTTCTGTCCTATAAACGTGAGTTCAAACTCGCTGAGCGCAAGAACCCACTTTGCGGTGCGACCAGATAAGTACGGTCGACTCATGAGATACCGCAAAGGATCGAATTTAGCAATAACATACGTTTTTTGATTGAGCATATAATGGCATAGTTTCTGTGTAGAAAATATGACTGCTAGACATAACTTCTCTAATACTGTATAGCGAGTTTCATAACTGATTAATGTTCTGCTAATGTAATAATTAGCACGTTCTTTCTTCTCATCATCAAGTTGAGCTAACATTGCTCCTAAGGCAAAATCTGAAGCAGAAATATACAAGATAAATGGGCGATCAGATCTAGGTGGTGAAAGCACCTGAGGGTTAAGGAGATATTGTTTGAGGAGTTCAAATGCTTCCTGACATTCGTCGTCCCAATGAAAAGAGACATCTTTCTTAAGAAGCTTAAGAAAGGGTCCTGTTTTGTCCGCCAACTTATCGACAAAGCGACGAATAGCTTGAAGTTTACCTTGTAGACTTCGTAATTCAGATATATTTGTGGGTGCGGGCATATCAGTGATAGCCATGATCTTGAGAGGGTCAATTTTGATGCCACGTAAAGAAACTATAACCCCCAATAATTTATCGGACTTAACTCCGAATATACATTTAGCTGGATTCAGTCGGATAAGATATTCCCTTAACCGATCAAAGACTTTTCTCAAGTCATCTAAATGATCATCTTCTTTGATGGAACGAGCTATAATATCATCTACATAATCATGTAGAATATCATGCATCATATCATGAAAGATATAAGTCATGGCTCATTGATATGTTGCACCTGCATTCTTCAAACCGAATGGCATCACTTTCCAACAAAAGGTCCCCCAAGGGGTAATAAAGGCTGTTTTAGCCTGATCTTCAGGAGCTATCCTGATCTGATTATAACCAGAAAATCCATCCATTAGGGATATCATTCCACTCCCAGCAGTAAAATCAATGATCTGATCCATGTTGGGAAGAGGAAAATCGTCCTTAGGGCATGCAACATTGATATCTCTAAAGTCTGTGCAAACCCTAACTTTGGTAGCTTCTTTCTTAGTTATCGGAACTACATTCGAGATCCATTCAGCATAATCAATGGCTTGTATAAAAATAACCTTCAGGAGTTTTTCTAATTCCCCTTTGACTAGTAAGGCCACTTTAGGATGCATTTTTCTAAGTTTATGTTTAACAGGTTTAGCATCCGGATGGACTACTAGGTGATGCATAACTACAGAAGGGTCTAAACCTGGCATATCTTCATATGTCCAAGCAAAGACATCCTCATAGTCTTTAAGAAATGCAATGTATTTATCTTGTTTTTCTTGACTCAATTCTGATCCAATGTTGATTATGTGAGGATTATCCTTAGTTCCAATGTTAATTTTTATGACGTTTTCTACTTCCATGTGTAGATCTCTCTCAAAATTAGGTGGGGCGGGTGAAACACCCAATTCTTGTAATTCTTCCAAGGTTAGTTTGGATAATTCCTCTTGAGGAGTCGTGGCCTCAAGCTGGGCTATACTAGGTATAGAGCCATCAAAATAAAATCCGTTATGTAATAATTCCTCAATGGAGACATCATGGAAGATATCTCCCTCCAACTCATCGTCGAATTCAACGATCATCTGAGGGTAAGCTATGGATAGCATATTACATGTAAATGGCTTATTTATTAAATGCAAGGCATCACGTTTATCCAAATAATCTTGGTAACATATGAGATGGTCATCATCCTCAAATGGGAAGGGCTGACCTTTACTAGGAAATAGGCCCACACCACATCGGGCGGGCCATGGTTCTACCTCAAAAGGTTCTTTCATACCATTTTGGAAAGGTCCCAAACCTTTCCCTTTATATCCCAATTTAAGCATTATAGACTTAGCTTTAATATACTCATTAGTAAAATAACATCGAGCATATCCATCATAATGTGTCTGGATGTTTCTAGGTATTTTTCCCCAGTCATATCCCTTATAAATAAAAGCGCAACTCCCAACTTGGTAAATACTTCCCATAGGCTGTGGGAGGCCCAAGGTACGAGGAGAGGGTGGCAAATTATTTAAGATAAGGGAATCTTGCATAGCAGCGTTTGTTTTTTTTGATGTAAGAATTTTAGATAAATCGGGTAAGAGCTCATCAGTAAGAGCGTAAGAGGTAGAAGGAATATTTCCTACATCATGGGATGTGGAAAGTATGTCTTTAGTGGATGTAGATGGTGTAGAAATGTCAATGGATGATTCTATAGGTATGGAAGTTATAGGATTAAAACAAGAAGCATTGGTTGTGGGTTTAAGATCTTTTGGAAGTCCTAATGTGGTTTGTTCGAAAGATGGTTGAACTATATGTAGAGGTGGAGTTGATGGAGAAAAAGTAGATGATGTTATGGGTGTGTGTTTCACACGTTTATATGGGTGATTAGAATTAGGATGTGTGGATGACAGAGCAGGGAAAAATTGAACTCCAACAGGTTCTGCCAAAGCACACATATCAAAGGGTCTAGGATCACCATGAATGGTAACCAACTGATTTTTAAATTCGAATTTAACACACTGATGTAAAGTTGAGGGAACAGCTCGCATCGCGTTGATCCAAGGGTGACCCAAGAGTATATTGTACGATGCAGGGCAATGTACAATAAACACGGTCATGTCTAAGGTTCTTGGACCAACTTGCAATGGCATAGTAATAACTCCACATGTTTCTTGTGTTTCGTCATTGAAGGCTTTTATGATCATATCAGTTCTTTTCATCTCATCACTTCTAAACCCAAATATTTGGTAGAAGTCAAAAGTGCAAATGTTTAAAGATGAACCATTATCAATCAAGACTCGTTTAACTGCTACATCTCCAATTAGGGTAGTAATATATAAGGGGTTATCCTTATGTAAACTATGTTGTGGTATATCTCTATCCTAGAAGTCAATACAATCGACTTCTCGAGTTATGATAGTATTGGCCATGGCTTCAAGTTGAATATTTTGTGGTACCATCATTTGGCTTAATGTGAGCATTAATTCATCCCTATGTGTAGGAGAAGATCTTAAAAGGTCTAAGAGGGAAATTCTAGCTGTAGTATTTGATAATTGTTCATTAATATTATAAGGAGGTTTAGGTTGAACATTAGGCGCATGATTCCCTTTATTAGGAACTTTCAAAACAAATGGAGCTGATCCATCATTCTGAGTTTGATCTTGTTGAGAATTTTGAGCCTGTTGTCTAGTAACAACTCCGATGGTACCGACAATATTATTTTGCAGATGATGAATAGGTCTTGGTCTAGCATTTATGGCTTGTTCATTAGAAAGTAATTGGTGAGACGATGGTCGAGTAGTGACTCTTCTTGGAAATGGTTCTTCTGGAACCATAGAACTTGTGATAGGTTGAATAGGATCTGATTCATCTTCAGAGCTATTCGATTGATTTGAAGTGATTTCCATGTCACTCTCAGTCTCATATTCTGTATCACTAAGATCAGGTGTCTGAGTGTTATATAGAGGTCTGGTCGTAACCATGGATAAAGTTGTGTCAAATATTTCCACATCATGAGTAGGTGAATGCCCACTAATAGTTCCTACATATCGGGTAGGAGGAGGAACATTATGATGTTCAATTTGATTAGTCACTTCTTTGCCATGCTTTGGTAAAGGATGTTGAAATATGTCCAATGATTGATTGGCATTCTGATTCTGATTTTGGGGGATGTTCTTTTGAGCATTATTGGGAGGATTTTGTTTAGGTTGAAAGGCTTGCACCTCCATCTCATTGTTATCAATTAAGTCTTGTATTTTATGTTTTAATATTTTACAAGAGTTGGTAGCATGTCCAGGTCCTCTATGGAAGTCACAATGTAAATCAGCTCTGTATCCGGGTATAGTTGGATCAGGTTCCCGGATAGTTGGTAATTGAATCAAACCTCGTTCTAATAATTGTGGTAGAATGGTTGATAGAGGTTGATTTAACCTAGTAAATTCTCGAGGTGGTTTATCAGGAGGTTTCAATATGAACTTCTCCGTTGTTTTCATAGTATTAACATTGGCGACGTTTCTGCTATCAATGACTCCATCGCCCACAACTTGTTTATTCTTATATTGATTTCTGGATGTTTTCTCATCATCTTTCTTTTTAAGCTGACCTCTCCTAATGAGAGCATCTTCCACTCTTCGGGCTAAGTCTATAGCTTGATCGAAGGTGGTCAAGGTAGCGGTTGATAACTCATAGGATAGTTGTTCTTGTAAATTATTGATAAAGATATCCAGACATTTCTCGATAAGGTAACACAAAGTGTAATTTTCCTATCAACTGTCTCCACCGAGCTAGGAAATCAGCAAAACATTCATCTTTGTCTTGTTTTAAGTTGTACAAATCTTTAATAGTTACATGCCTTTCAATGTAGGCACTAAATTGATGAACGAAAGACTCGGTTGTTTCTTCGAAATTCCTCAAAGAATGAGTGGGTAGTTGATAATACCACTCCAATGCCATTCCTCCTAAACTTTTTGGGAACATCTTTAGTAATAACAAGTCATCATGTGATATATCATGACATGCTATCCTAAACATACGAAGATGCTCTATGGGATCTTCGGTTCCTTTGTATATAGGTAGGAGAGGCATAGGAAAGTGTTTAGGATATGGTTGTGCTACAACTATAGGATCTAGAGGCTGACTACACATCTCTCGATAATTGTACGAGGGACGGTAGGGATCTATCTGGTCCATGCGGGAGACTAACTGTTTCACCATGGCTTCCAGATTACTAGTTTGTCCACCATATTGGTTTGGTGGTATTTGAGCGTATGATGGCGTGACGTAAGGATTAGATGCTATATTGCTATTATGCAAATGATTGGTAGGAAGAGTATTATGAAGAAGATTTGTAGTAGCATTATGTTGTATCCCAGATTGTTGGAAATTGGTGTTTGGTTTTGTTTTGGGCTTTTGTTGATTTGAGGTATGTTGATTAATAACTTGGTGAAATAGAGCAGTGAATGAAGGTTTCTTTTGTGTGGGAATAACTCTAGGCTTGGTAACAGGCACTCTAGGTGGTTGGGTAACCTGTTGTTGTTGCATGTTCTGGATTATAGCGGCCATATCCAAATTGGATGGTCCAGCTTGATCACTTTCTTGATCAACGAAGGACAAGGGATTAGTGCGTGTGTGATATATTTCTTCTAGGGTTGCTTGAGTGTCACTAATTTGATCCTTGTCCATATGGATTGCTCTATTAAGAGTGCCAATATTAGTATTGAGGAACTTCCAAAAATGTTCCATGTTCTCAAAAGTAACAGCTCCTTCCGGAGACATTTTAGGGGATGAGGATCCTTCCTCTCTAACAGTTTCTCTTTGTTCATTTGCTTCAGCAAACTCTTCTTCTTGTTGGTCTAGTGTTCCTTCTTCCTGAATTGGGTCTTCAGGAAGGACATCCGGTTTATTTACTTGTTTTCCTAACCAATCTTCTTCTACTTCAGTCTATTTTCCATTCCTAAGTCTAGTCATTATGCTTAAACTTAGTTTTTAGCAAATATATATATATATATATATATTTGCAACAAGTTTGGGAGGTATATATTTTAATTATATACCTACTATAATATTTAAAAAAAAATGTTTATATTTTTGTTTTGTTTTTGTTTTTATGATAATATTATAAAGACAACAAACAACATACTAAATGCAAGAAATAATAATAATAAAAGAATGGCTTAGTTTTCTATAAATAGTTTATAGATGTCATTGATGGGATCAAGTTCATCAAGAGTCATGAAATGCTCCTCTTCAAATTGGAAATGGTTTTTCAAGAATTTGACAAAGTGTGCTATGGTGATGTTATCTACTTCTGACTCTGACTTGTAAAAATAGAGCTCATGGCAATACTCTCGATATAACACAGCTCTAGGAACTCTATTCCATCTCTTTCTATCCATAAGAATGACCTCTTGATCCTCTATACGAGATAGAAATTTATGTACTACAACTGCATTGTCGAGGTATTCCTCAAAGGTGTACAACTCGAAAGACACAAGGGCTCTTTTATCTGCTAACCACCTATGGCAAGCTCTCTGAAGTTCATGATATAAGGTTACTTGATCAGGATCCAGGATTCTATCTAGGACAAACCTCTTGATTTGCCTAAGTTCGGTTGATCTAGATGAAATAAGATTCAATCTCCTATTAAGTTCATCCCATAAAGGTGGGACTCTATATGTTTGAGATACTCTAAGCAAAGAAGTAATCTCTATGGCTGCTAATTGATTGTCAACATTAATGGTGACAGCTCGTCTTTTATTATAATCTACCATCTAAATATGATATGCAATCTTAATTGTTTATCTGATGATTCTAAATGCATTTATTTTTTTTTTTTTTTGGATTGTTTTCAAAAGGTTTTTAGTTTTCACGTCGGGTTCACCAAAATGTATCGCTCCAAATTTTTTGCATCCTTACCTTCAGGCTATAGGATCCACGCCCGAAAGGGGAATGCGAGAAGGATGGGACAATACCTCGGACTGAGAGGCCCTTTGAAGGTCGCGCCTCTCGGGGGAGGGGTATAAGGGTGAATTTTTGATGGATGGTGGGTTCACCAGGAAAATTTTGAGTGGCAGTTTCCACGCCTAGGTTGAGAGTAGGTTTGATGTGTTCATTTTGTGCTTTAATCATTCAATTCCTAGGTTTGGCCAAGATGAATCTAAGCTATTCTATATGCCAATGCTGATTTATATGAATACAAAGAACATAAGTAAGTGCTAAACACAGAAAATATGCTAAATGAGATAGAATATACCTGATTTCGGATGTCTGATGCAGATTCTGAGTTTTGTAGAAGTCCAAATCATCTCAAATCGTACGTAATCATCTGAAATGTCATAGAATCATCTCAGATCTCAGTCGGTCATCTGAGATCAGACGAGATCATCGTCGATCTAATGAATTCATCAAAAACCTGCAGTCACAGAGACAGATACCAAAAACCAAAAAATGCAACTACAAAAGCAAGGGGAAATGATAGAAATGATAGTAAATTTGCCTAAATGATAGATCCAGATAATGATTAAAGGAAAATGCATTACTTTAATAATTTATTTTAACTTTAGCATGCATCTATACTAAATGAGGTGAACTCCAGGATGCAGAGATAAAATAAACCAAGTTAATGCATAAGAAAATGAAGAGAAAAGATAAGAAAATGCAAACTTCAGGCTCTGATTGCCCCCAATATGGACTACAGTCGAGATCACCTCCAATCATACGAGATCATCATCGATCTTTGATAGGATCATCCGAAATCATCTGGAATCACCTTCGACGATCCGAGCTTGCTCCGGCTGAAAAACAGTAAAATTCTTGCAAGAAAACTTGAAATACAAAATGCAAACGATGGTGCGAGGATGTTCTAATGCACAAGGAACTAAATTTGCAGGGAAATCAGTCAGCCAGGGGGTTCAGGGGGATAAACTGAGAAAATCCCAGTTTATATAGGATTAGGGAGAGGTTAGGAGGTTGGAGATCATCCCAATTTGGGAGATCTCCAATGGGGAGACTCTAACTGCGTAGACACGCTTTCTGCCCAAGTTAGAGAAGCTGTTGAAATAGAAGCTAATTATGAAAATTTGGTTTTGGGACGAAATCGTCTGGACGTTCTGTTCTAGACGAATTCATCAGATCTGGGATGATTTCGTCTGATCGGCGATGATATCGTCCAATGGTCAAAACAAATCCTAAAAATGGCATGGAAAACAAGGGGAGCGGGTAACGGGCGGTTTTGGGTTAAAATTCAAATTTTTATCTTTTTACTAAGGTTTAACTATGCCAATTTTAGGGTGCTACAAGTAGTACTCAGGCCTCAAATGTGTATCCCATGGTTGTGCCTCTGTAAGGCCAAGGGTCCATGGTGGACACAAAACACCTAGAGTCAAACTTTAGTGCCTAATTTAGAGGTTGCTAATGTCAGAAATGTCAGTGGATCTAGGGCTATCATGTCCCAGCCATAAGGTTCCAATTCTGAGTTGGAAGAGCTCAAGAGAATGACCATCAAATAGGGAAATGATATCATTCAGTTAAAAAAACAAGTTGTCCAAAATCCCATGCCCAATCGAAACCATGGCCATAGGAGAACAGGACCGTATAATATGCAACCTAAAATTGGGCACGTACCCAATCTGGTAGCCAATCAGACTGATGCGTTAGGGTATTGTGATGAGTCAGAGTCATGTGATGAGGAAATGCATCACTATTACCATAGAAAGTCAGATGCTTTGGTGTATGAAGTTATTCATTATTTATAAAATTATGAGATGGAGGAAGATATTAATGTGTTAGGAGAGGAAGAGGATGAAGCCTTGGAAGCTCATGATGTTAGATGTTTTTGGAAAGCCAATCACAAGTATTTTACTAGGAGTTCTAAGGATACCAAAACATCATCTACTCCCCCAAACAACCTTTTAGTTCCTCCTGATACAAAAGGTCATGTGAATACACCACCTCCATTTTTGGAAGCACCTAAGACAATGCCAAAAGTTTCAAATCCTGGAACATCCACTTATAAATTGGAAGAAGACATGAAAAGGACCAATGCCAATATCTTAATGTATGAGGTCTCTCAATTGTTGGGATAGGATAAAATCGAGGGGAAGAGATTGAATTCCCTTAGTCAAATTCATGAGGTTAAATATGTAGAACCCCAAATTACTATGAGGAAATAGAAACTAGAGTACCCCTTTTCTCATAACCGTTAGGATCACAGGAAAGAATTTACACAACTGTTTGATTGATTCTGGTGCCTCGACCAACATCATGCCTCTTGAGATAAGCCAAAATCTAGGACTTAAGCCTGTTAATTTGAATAATAAGGTGGTCCAATTGGATAGATCTATGGTGGATGTAGTAGGTGTTGTAAAATATGTCCTAGTTCAAATCAACTCAGAGACTAGGGTCCAACATTACACGAATATCCTTGTGCTAAATATTACTGCCAAGTATGGCATGGTTTTGGGTAGAGATTGGAGCAAAATCTCAATGGTTATGTGGTGACTGATTCCTCCCATATGTGGTTGCCATGGAGAGGAATTGCAAACCAAACATGGGTAGATAGAGAGCCCAAACTTAGGGAAATTATTACAGAGTATAATAAACCCAATGAGATTCAGTTTACTAAAATATAATTAGGGCTTTACAATTTTGACATAGAAGACATAGTCGAAGGGTCCCAAAACGATAATATTTACCATGGTACGTTGGAAGAAAATAAGAGGGTGTGGATCCTAAAGTTTGATGGGTCTAAATAAAAACAAGGTGCGGGAGTTGGGGTAGAGCTCACATGTCATGGTAGTAAGCCTTTGATTGCTATCTACAGACTTCAGTTCCCGACCACCAATAATGTGGTGGAGTATGAAGCCCTAATTTTTGGACTTCAGTTAGCCCTAAGAGAAAAGGTAAAGTGCCTTAAGGCATCGAGAGACTTAGAGTTAGTAGTCAAATAGGTCAAGGAGCAGTATACCTATAGAGACAAGAGGTTGAACCTCTATAAAACTAGAGTGAGGGAATTAATTAATGAGTTTGATGCTTTCAATATTTTCCTCATCTCAAGAAAAAATAATAAAATGGTTGATTCATTAGCCGTAGCGGCTAGGATTATTTCACCTGATGACCATAAAAAATGTAAATTTGTTTTCATAGAGTTAGTGCCTTGCCCCTCCATACCAGACAATGTCACGAATTTATAGGTCTTTGATAGTGATAGACACATTTTTAGGTTTGTTACTAATTCTGGTATATTTGAAAATTAGGTTATAGACAAAGAAGGGAGGAGGCAAGTAGAAGGAAAAACCAGATCATGGAATGAGATGCCAAATGATAGGGCCTCTCTTGAAAAGTTGTTTCATATTGGATGTCAAAAGAAAAAGAAAAAAAAAATACCATCCCTTAAGGAATCATGTAATTTAGTCAATTTTGGGAGTGCAATAGATCCGTGTGAAGTGTTCATTGCAAAAAAATGCACACAACAAGAGGAGTCAATAGCTCAGGTTATAGGAGAGTACATTGATTACATAGTTTGTAGCTATGAAGAGCTGAAAACATATGACCAAAATATAATCATGCATACTATTCCTCAGAAGCCTGATTCCAAGCCTTTTAGACAGGGGTAAAGAATGGTTAACCCAATCCTAGATCCCTTGATAGAGAACGAAGTGAAGAGGCTAATGGAAGCCAAAATAATATTCCCTTTTAGGCATTCCATATGGGTCACTAATCTTGTCCTTGTTAAAAAAAAAGTGGAGAAATTCGGTTGTGCATAGACTTTAGAAATTTGAACAAATCTTGCCAAAAAGACAATTACTCATTACCCACCATTGACGAGATACTCAAAAATGTAAATGGGTCTGAAATGATGTCATTTTTGGATGGATACTCAAGATATAATCAAATTATCATACATCCAAATGATAGGATGAAGACGACCTTCACCATGAAGTGGGGAATATTTTCCTACTAGAGAATGTTGTTTGGTTTGTTGAACGCTGGAGCCACTTTCCAAAGAGCCATGGATTTTGCATTCAAGGGGCTCATTGGTAAGTGCATTATTTTCTATGTGTATGATATCCCTATATTATCCAAGAAGAGGGAAGATCATGTTAAATACTTGAGGAAAGTACTCCAAAGGTGCTGGGAACAGGGAATTTCCGTAAATCCAAAAAAGCGCATCTTTGGGGTAACAGAGGGTAAGTTGTCAGGGCATGTAATTTTGAAATATGGTATTGCTACAGACCTAGAGTGGATAGCCACTATCCGGGATATTCCTCATCCCAATAGCAAAAAGGAGCTTAGGTCCTTTTTCGGTAAGATTAACTTTGTGAGAAAATTTATTTTAGGTTTTTCCAAGATTTCCAAGCCCCTGAATGATATGCTAAAAAAGGATGTTCCAATAAAGTGGACCAATGAGAAAATGGATGCCTTCACAAGAATCAAGGATGCTATTTCCAAAGCCCCTATTCTCATTATTATAGACTATGCTAAACCATTTTATGTTTACACATTTACTTCAGATCATTCTTTTGCAAGTGTGTTAACTCAAAAAAGTGAAGAAAACATTAAAAATCCTATAGCATTTCTGATTTCTCCTTTGAAGGATGAAAAGCTGAGGTATTCTATCTTAGACAAACAAATGTATGCCTTGTTTAAAACTGTAAAAAAATTTAGGCATTACATTGTGCATAGTAAAGTTTTTGCTATAGTTCATAACCCTGTAGTAAAGTCCATGTTCTTACATAGTGAGCTAGGTGAAATAAGGGGAAAATGGATTTCTACCCTTCAAGAATTTAACTTAGAGATAAAGCCCATGAATATAGTGCATGGAAAAGGTTTGGTCAAGGCCATCGTATAAATTGACCCTTCAATAACGTGCCAAAACTATGAGGTTAATGATATCACTACAGAGGAATGGTATGTAGATATTGTATATTTTTTTTTGCATGGTAAGTGCCCTTCTCATTTGAATTCCACTCAGCACAGGGCACTACGTTTAAAATTAGCTAGATTTCTAATTAAATCGGGTGTGTTGTATAGGAAGAATCATGAAGGAATTTTTCTTCGTTGCATTACTCAAGAGGAAGCAACCCAAGTACTCAAAGACTTCCATGGTAAGTATGGAATTGGACACGGGTCAAAAAATGCGACAACACACCAGATTATTAGAGTTGGGTATTACTGGCTCCACTTATTTAAATATGCACATACACATGTAAGAACATGTCACATATTCCAAGTGGCAGCCAATAGAGAGCAGAATGTAGTAATACCATTGCAGTTATTGGTAGAGACAAGACCATTTGCACAATGGGGATTAGACTTTGTTGGGGTGATAAATCCTAACTCGTACAATTCCCATAAGTTCATCCTCACCACTACTAATTACTGCACAAGGTGGACAGAGGCTATACCTACTAAGAATGCCACCTCCAAGGTTGTGATTAGATTTCTAGAGGAAAACATAGTCACTCGTTTTGGAATGCCTAACTCCATAGTAAGTGACAACAGTTCTACCTTTTCCTATTTAGAATTTACAAATTAGGCGTACGAAAATAAGGTGAGTTTAAAATTCTCTTCCAATTATTACCCCCAAGACAATGGTTTGGCAGAATCATCAAATACAAATTTATTATGCATAATCAAAAAATTACTTGAAAAAACCCTAGAGATTGGCATAGTAAGTTAAAATTTTCCCTTTGTGCAGATAGGACCAGAAGCAAGGAGTCAATTGGGACATCTCCTTATCACTTAGTCTATGGGAAAGATCCTATTTTTCCCACTAATCTAAAATTGCAAACTTTACATTTTATAAAAGACTATATTGGGATTGATAATAAACTTGAAACCAGATTAACATAATTAATGCATCTTGATGAAAAGAGGGAGGAAGCCATGCTTCATTTTAGCAAACATCAAGACATATTCAAAATGTGGTTTGATAAACGGTCCAAAATTAAGGTCTTCAAATCTTTAGATTTAGTTTTGTTGTGGGATAAAATGCATGAGAAAAGAGGAGAACATGAAAATTTTGATTGCTTGTGGCTAGGACCTTATCTAATATTTGAAGTCCTAGGTAAAAATAGTTTTAGATTAAAAACCTTGGATGGAAAGGATTTGGCCTTACCCATAAATGGCCTTCATTTAAAGCATTATTTTCAGGCCTAAGAGTAGAGTCATTGTATTATATGTACACTAATCAGCTTTTTGATTGTTTGTCTTGTCAATTTTATTTCCTGCTTATTTTATTTTCTTTGATTTCAAGAGTTTTTAGTGTGTCAAGGTTGTCCAGTTTTGGATTTTATTGTAAGAGTAAGAGGTCAGCCTATGTGTATACGAATGCCATCCAAGTCTAAAAGGATGTGAAACATTGGAATCATATGGCAAAGGGGCTTGAAAATGTGAATATTGTTTGCTACTCATGAAGCATGAAGTCTTTGATTTTTTCATATCATCCACCCATGTCTCAAGGGCACATTATTATCATGTAAACATCATGACCAATCCACCTCCATATGCTAAACCCAAACACTGAAAGTGAAGTCCAATTATCTTGGAATCAAAGGCACAAAGAACACTAAGAAGATCTTAGGTTTGGAAACTGTTTCCGAAGTTTCTGTGGGTCTATCACATTTCTATCCATGTCCAAAATCTTGGGTAAAATAATATGAAACCATACTTGGATGGGGATTTGAGGCGAAAAGATAATTCTAGTCTATCCTACCCTACACATAGTCCATGAATAGTGGTTTTTACCACTACAATATTTATGCTCATAAAATAGTGGTTATCACCACTAGCATGATTTACAAATCAGAGTAGTAAGGATAGGGTCAAATTATCATCATACCTTGGTTGAGAATACGATTCCCCAAAATGCTCCATACACCTGGATCATTGTTAAGGATCGTACTACTTGTCCCTCAGAAGGATGGGTAGTCATCCCCAAAATTCTTTAAAGAAAAAAATGTTGGGGGAATGGGAGCAAAGCCAAGAAAAGAAGACTGGACTATGGGGTTAACCTCCATCGGGGCTATAGACGCTTGAATGGCAGTGGAGTACACTCATGCTTGGTGACATGACTCCCGCAAGGTTGAGATTTATGTCTGCCATGAGGATATATTAAGCTAATGATCTCATCCATAATCAGTTTAATTTATTTAGTCAAAGATGAGAGCAGTAAAGGATAGGGTTATATTCTCATCACACCTTGGTTGAGAATATGATTCCCCAAAGCTCTAAGGTCCACTTGCACACACTAACCCTTGATGATGACGGCTCATAACCAAGATCTAGATCTAGTCAATGAATTCATCGCACACACATTTTATCCTAAGATGGTTAGACATTTTTTAGGTGTTTGCCCAAGCCACCATAGAATGTGCTGCCCATGCTATAAAATTTTTATCCTCAAAGCTCTCCATATTCATTGCGATAATTCTAGTCAAGTAAAATTGGTGATGCAATGTAGAAAAGTTACAAACAATAAGGTGTGGAGTACTTCACACATAGAGAGTTAATATTGCATGATTATAATATTTTGTTGTTCTTATGAGTCTATTGACATTATTTATGCATTTGCTGATGCTTGTTGCTTCCTAGTTTGGAGTGTGTTTTCAGATTTTCTTTTTGGGTTCTCATCGAAATGCTCAGGAGCATTTCCCAGTAGAGTCGCCATTTTGTTGTGGAGTTTCCACAACCACCCCAAGCTTCTTGGGGACTCACTTGTCATGTTTTGGTATTAAAGGTTTTTGGTTTTCTTTGGCTTGTAAGAATAGTGATGTTTGACCATTTATGTTAATGATTTTAATTGCTTTAGTTATTTGATATTTAATGATTAATTAATCTAAGCATTAATGCTTAGATTAATTAAAATCCATTTTGATAAATAGAGTTTAATGTTCTTCATACTATCTAAGGTGATGGAATGTGTTTAATAAAGCAAGGCCTGACCAAAACATTACCTAAAACAAGAAGAGGATACAAAAGGTACAAAGAAATTGTGATAGAAAATAATATGCTATTATCTACCTAATATAATTACATTAATTATATTATGTATATAATAGTAATATTATTATGATGTTCTAAAATATTATTATTATAATAATATTATTATGATTATTTTATTCTAAAATGTTATTATTATAATAATATTATTATATTGTATATAATAATATTATTATAATATACTTTACAAAGGATGTGAAAATTATTATTCATTTTGATGGGTGCAAAGGGGTGTTCTTGGGTAAAATGCCTATGTGATAAGAGAAAGGGGAGACATAAGGAGTTACGTAAGATTATGTTTTTGGTTTTATTATTGTTTAAAATAATGTTTAGAAGTGTTATTTTATTGTATTAAATCACAAAAAATGATGATGAATTATTTTCTTATATCCATTTATTATTTTAATTGTAAAAGAAGTTGAAGCGAAATGACTTCTAAGCATTATTTATACCTTGTTATTCTACATGTTGAGGGGGGGCTGAAAATGATGTAACATTCCGAAAAGCAATAAGAAAGAGCATTTTTCAGATTTTGAGAGGGTAGCAAACTTTTGTGAGCAAAATCAAAAGCATGGTTTCTAATCATAAAACTAACGTTTTTAGTGTTTCATCATTTCTGCATTTTAGTGACTTCTAGCCATTTCGTTATGCCATGAAATGGGTTGCAATAGGCGAAGGTCAAGATGATGTAGTTTCTCTATTATTTCCTTTGAGTCTTGCACTTGATTTAATGGTATTGTGCTTATGTTGCAGGTCCATTAATTCAGGTTGTTTTATGATTACCTCATAACTTGGGATTTTGCAAGGAGGAGCTTGCTAAACTAATTCAGAATTTGACTTTTTTAGCTAACCAAATCTGCATTGTTTATTTATTCATTTTTGTTAAGTTCATTTTATTTCAAGCATTCAATCATTTCATTCTGGTCCATCCAGAATTTCACTTTATTTTATTTCCATTCTGGCCCTTTTCTAGAATTTTTGCTAATTTCCTTTCAGTTTCATTTCTATTCTAGTCCATTTCCAAAATTGTTAAGCTTTCAAGTTATTTCCATTATGGTCATTTTCCAAAATTTTTGCACCTCCAAAATTCATTAATCTAAGCTTTCAGATAAAACACATGGTTTAGGAGGGATACTAACCTACTATTTCACATTAAATTAAGATAAGAAATGAAAGCTAATTTTGCTAACATTGCTAACATGCTAACTTCTACTAACTACTATTAGGGTAGTGGCATCAACATAAGGAAGACAAAATGAACCCAACTATCTAAAACTTACTTCATATTAAAGGCACAGACATTAAAATGAGGTGGAAAATTCCACATTTTATCATTTGAAACCTTTTAAGTGAAGATAAAATACTTTACTAACAAGGATTCATGGTAGCATCAATTTAAAAAACCCTAAAAAGAACTGCTTTTATTTTACATTGGCTTTTCAGTTAGATATTTCAATCACTAAGCATTATTTAGAACCAGCAAAGCCCCTTTGTTTATGGTCACATGCATTATTGAATTATTTATAGCACTATTACAATATTTAGATATTTTACCAGAACCTTGGAGAAGTTGAATGTTTGTCATTTGGTTTCATTTCAAGAGAGAGTTTTCTATTCAATACTTTGCATGTGGTGGTATTTTGCAATTGGGTAAAATGTTCACTCAACAAGTAGGAGTAAACTGCATAGAGGAAGAATTGAATCAAATTTAAATACTGTGCAAAGAATTCCGATATCATAGATTGGAATAATTGTGACCTTAAGGTCTACTCTAAAGATACCATACATCATACCATCGAACTCAAAGAAGGTGCAAAACCCTTCAAGAAGAAACAAAGGCTAGTGAACCCCATAATTGAAGCTCTAATGAAGTAAGAACTGTTGAAGCTACTCGAAGCCAAGATAGTCTACCCCATAAAACATTCTACATGGGTAGCTAACCTGGTTTTGATCAGGAAGAAGAATGAAGACATTAGGTTATGCATAGAATTTTGAAGCCTTAATAAAGCTTCATTAAAGGATCATTTCCCTCTCCCATGAATTGACCAGACTCTGCATACTATGGTAGGAGTACAGAGATTATCATTATTGGATGGGTTTTCAGGGTATAACTAGGTGTGGGCCAAATATGAAGACCAATACAAAACAACATTCACCACCAAGTAGGGGACATTTTCTTACCAGAGGATGCCTTTTGGATTATCCAACACTAGAGTGATCTTTCAAAGGGTAATGGACGTGGCTTTTGGAGAACTCATCAATAAGATCATAGTAATATACTCAAATGATATGACAATCTTCTCTCATCATAAAGAAGATTATGTTGAACACCTCAAAAGAGTTTTTGAGAAATATAGAGAGTTTGGTATCTCTTTGAATCCAAAGAAATCCATATTTGTTGTTGAAGAGGGGATTTTACTTAGACATGTTTGTTGGGATCCAAATTGACATCAAGAAAAACTTGATACTATGATTGTCTATCTTCCAAATTTTTGATTAGGCTTGCACCCACTAGTCACAGCTCATAACTCAACATTGGATGGACTAAAGATTGCTCTAATCCAACCTCTAAAGTAGGTTGGTTCCTTGTCAACTGATAGGGTGTTGACTCAATTAAGATCAGTAATTTTTTAAGAGATAAGGATATAAAAGGGTTTAGGGTTAAGGATTTATAACTAAAATAGTGGTTGGATAGATCTAACAACATAGGCATCCACAAGGAAAAAATTTCAACAAATAATTTCTAGTGTCCCACACTCAAGATTAATAACACCCAAAAAACAGAATAATATTCATCAAGAAACACAAAACAAAGACATAATCCAAGAAGCTATTTCAACATGTATAATACTAATAATCCAATTTAGAAAAATAAAATCAGTATCTAGATTTAATAGAAATGAACTTCTTGCGAGCATAGATTCAATTATGAAAATGTTTCAATTGCTCTAAAGCTAGTAATTCAATATCAGTAGAGTAAACTAACCATAGCAGCATTAGTAGAAAAGCAATTCATAGCTTGAATCTCTCAAAAGAAATATTGAAGACACCAATTTTTGAGTAAAAAATCCAAGTAATGCTCCTATTGATTTGCAAAAGATGTTACACAGTAGGGCAAGCAAACACTCTAGAGTTGACCCTAAAAATTGAGGGTTCGATCTATATAAAATAGTTTTACAATGAAATAAGAATATGAAATATTACAAGGAGAAAACCATGCTAGATCGATAGAATGCTAACGTGGTGTTATTTCATTCACCTTTGAAGCCTAAAAATCCATGCAATGTCATACACCATAGCAACTCAGCTATACAACTTGCTCGCTCTACAATGGTAGTTAGACTCCAAGCTGTTAGATTTTAGATCTAAGTCATATATCTTTCTTGGGGACTTCATCTGGCCATAGATATGTAACTGCCTAACTTATTGGTTCTTGGTTCCATGGATGCTTCACCTACCTACTTGAATCGACTAGTTCTCATTTGCAAAGACTTCACTTTTGTATGCCTGAGAAAATGTCAACATAAGCTTGACCATTGATTCACTCATGAATGACTACAATTAAACCTCATCAATGCTTGGAGATGAGCGATATAGAACATGTTGTGAGGCCACTCTTCAGAAAGGCTTGTCACTTGAATTAATTATTTTGACTAGCGGCATGGAGCATATAAAAAAATACTACAATCTGAGTGGAATAGAGCATGTTTCCAGGCCGTTCCCTTTTATTCTTAAAACTATTTAATTTGCTTTCAGGTTCGTGGCGTAGAAAAATTTGTTTGTAGTCCACTCCTTGAAATCCACTCCTTGAGTTTTGACCAAAGCTGACCATGGAATAGTGCCTTATTCAGTGTCACTTAGGAAACAATTTATTTTAATATTTCATGAGATTTTGCGCTGCATCGCTACCTTGTGCTTCATTTTGAACATCTTGACCTTTTTGACCAATGACATGGAACATGTGTTCTGATCCGCTCTAAAATGAATGTGAACCTCAATGGTGTAGAACACATCAAAAAGTTAGTTATTTTATTGTGCGAGCTAGGGCAATGTGTGCTAAGCTACAAATCGAAGAAATATGACATCAACCTTGAACCAAGTTGATAGTGGCATGGAACATGCTACACTGTACCACTGCAAAATACATTGTGTGTTGAGTGGCTCGTAACATATTCATGCCTTAGAAAATATTTTTAATTTTTTTCCAAGGATGTGGCAATTTTGGGCATACATTCTAGCACCTCCCAAGTGGATTTTCTCATAAAGCCAACGAACTCATAATATTATCTATTGGGCATCATGAGTCAAAAAATTAAGTCCATGAGCAATGCTTCATAGAACAATTTCTATATGATCATTACCCTCTATAACATTTATGAATATGTTCAAAGAGTAACGGCTCATATGGAGATCATACTAGAAATAATGATATTCACCACTCCTTCCGACTGAAAACTACCCCATGTCAAGAAAAATAGAGCTATGCTCTCCCTTATAAGCTTGACCAACATGATAAAAATATCTTCATGGAATTTTTATTTTTTGCTCTTTTGCTTCATGCTTTTTCAATTATTTTTTGACAATGTTAGAACCAAAAATAATATATAACACTTTTTACATGAACACAAAAATGAACAAGTTATAGGAACTAAGCTCTTGCTTATTCTTTCGTTGAATCTTGACCATTGAGCTCCTTCTTTTGTGTCTCCTCAAGGTTTTTGGTAATATTTTCTAATTGTTCCTCTTCCTACCTAGTTTCTTCTTCATCGTTGCCTTATTTCTCATGGTTGACGTCTTCTTCTTGATCAACTTATTCTTCTAGTGAAAATTATTACCAATCATTAGGCTCTGTATTAGTCCCAAATAGTTGAATCATCAATTTTAGAGTCTACAAATCCTAACTCCAAACTACCTCAGAAAGGTTAGAAGTCTCCTTAAGCTATTTAAAAATGAACTCCAACTCATAGTTCTCCTCATAAGTTGTAGAGCTTTCGTTGTTCACCAGGTCCTCCATCAAATCCTTGAGCCTGGTTAAATATTTTATCATTTGAGAGACCTATTCTTGATCAATTGGCTCCTACCAGAAATCTACCTCAGATTCATCTTGGATGATTGAAGCTACATTATTTTTTATCTTTTTATCAGATAATAAAGTGTTGTTTTTGACCCAAAGTCCTTCAAAACCAACTGAGTCATCTCTTGGTTGATATCAACTACATCTTGGATCTTGCCTTCCACTTTATAATATAACAACCAATACTTTTGTAACAATCCATTCTTCTTCACTAAAACTCTAGCAGTCAGTCTAGAAACATTCCATGCCTTTTTGGGGATTGACTTAGTAGCCTCATTGAACCTGCTATCAAACAACTTATAAATTTGTTCTGCTGGAATCACCATAGGCTGTAGCTCCTGAGTGAACTTATCCAGGTCTTATTTGATGTTTTGGAGTAGATGGCTAGCATCATCCATATAATCTATTATGGAATGTATTTCAAAGCATTTCTCCATGACTTCGGACCAAAGATCTTTTCTTACCTTCTTCACTCCTTTTGAAAATCTTGAGGACTTGGCTTTCTCAATCTGAAGCTGATGCTTCAAATCTTGTATTTCCTTGGATTGATCTTCATTTTTTTTTTGATCCTCAAATTGTTCTTTAAGCTTTATGGCCTCTTGATATTTGTTTTACCAGTTTTTAACTTCATTTCTGATAGCCTTTTCTACCTGCTTTTGATTGTTGACTATCTTCTCCAGCTTCTCTAGTTTCTCCTCCAACTTTCCAAATTTCTCCCTATAGATATTAATTTTGATAGAGAAAGTCTCCAGATGAGCTTTTATTATGACCAATTCATCCTCTATAGGCAGTTTCTCAATTTCTTCTATATACTCCTCGAGCTGGTAATCTTGAACAATCATATCTTCTTTAGGTTTGTTTACCAGAGGAGTGATATATCTATATGTTCTTTGCCTTGTAGATGGTGATGAGGCCCAAAAATGCCTCATTATTGCACAATGTTTGACTCATTATTGCACAATGTTTGACTACCATATGATAAGTTAATTTCCAAATAGTTGACTAGAATATACTATTTGTTAAGTGTTTGCATGATTTTATGTTAGGAATACTATATCTCTGTTTTTGACTATTTTCAGCATTTTATGACTGAATTTACGTGATTAAGTAGCAAGTAATAACATGCATTTAAATTAACCAAATATGGTATGATTATATCCATTAAATTATAAATGTTTTTTGAATGTTTTCCTACCCTTAAACTTGTTTCAAATCCACATTTAAGCCAAAAGTTTAGGACTATCATAAATCTAAAAATCTAAGAAAAGCAACCATATAAAAATCAGCAAGCTGTCACTTTATAGGAACACCTTGAAGTTGTCAAGCAAAGCATGAGAATATGGATGGAATGAGTTTAGAAGGACTACAAAAGACATATTACCTCTTTAGAAGCATTCCCACATGATCTAAATAGGCGACAACAGGGTATAACAGAGCAGGGACAATTGTGCAGCATTGTTGGACTATTTCAGCATGGTTACTTGGTGAATGAAGTGTATAAATTCAGTAGCAACTTGATGTACTCCTTAATTTTGATACTTGAATAATTTTTCCATGTTATAATTTGTTTGAATTTTCAAGAAATGCCAATATTTTACAACTGTGCAGCAAAACTGGAAAATACAGTAATTTACCATGTAAATTCCAACAAGCTACAAATAAACAGCAAGGAATGGAATTCACATATGAAAATAGATGAAGACCATTGGAATCTAATCCTAGGATATAACCCACATGAGATATGTAGAAGAAATCACTTGAAAAGTACACATTTGTTCATTCTGAAGTATCTTTGAAATAAACAGATATCTTCAAAATGAGAAAACATAGTGTCTTTGGAATGAGCAGACATCTTCGGAATGAGAAATGCAGTATCTTCGGAATGAGCGGATCTTTAGAATGAGAATTGCAGTATATTCGGAATGAGAATTGTAGTATCTTCAGAATGAGAATTGCAGTATCTTTGAAATGAGCGATCTTTGGAATGAGAATTGCATTGTCTTCGAAATGAAGCCACTTATCTTCGAAATGAAAATAGAATGTGCTTTTTGACTTATTGACCGATTTTTGAAGCTAGAAAAAGGGAAATAAAGGTTGGAAAAGGTAAAGGAAAATATCTTCCACCTGGCTTTGCCGTCATTGCCGTCCAAAGCCACCATTTATGGAAAAGATCAATTTTGATCCTCTTCTAGGATAAACCCAGAAAAACTACAGCATAATAGAAAGTTGTTTGCAAGATAGGAATGGCATATTATGAAGTGGAGAATTATGTGTGAGATATTTCTAGACTCCTCCCATGTACTCCCACCACTGAAGATGCTTTCTAAGGGCCAGTGACTACTGCTGCAACACAAACTGTCCAGATTTACATTTATTCCAGATCCAGAATTATTGGCAAATGACTGTAAAATAGCACATAGGCTGATTTGAGCATGGGATATATTGTAAATATTTATATAAATAACATGGCTTCCTCCTTGTTTGAGACAGTTAGGAATTAGAATAGAGGAGAGTTTTCAGCAGCAGCAATTAGGACTGTATAGTGATTTTTTGTAACAATTTTCAGCATGTTTTGTCATCAATAAAAGTGCAGTATTTTATCATTTTATGTGCTGAGTGTTAATTAGTTAAGGAGTTTTTTTCACCTCCTTCTATATCAGGAAGTATGGTCCCAATTTCAGATCTAGAAGGAGGGATTTTATGGCAGGTTTTAATCTGTAATTTTGCTTTGATGAGAATTAATAGATTGCTTGCCAGATTTCATTTTATTATTTTTATTTTGTATTGTGTGATTTATTTTTCCTATTATGTTTTTGTACAGCATTTGTGTGTATGTCAGCTGACAAATTATATTACACATTTTTCCTTTGATTTCCATGTTTTCTCTGCTTTAGCAACTTTCCATTTTTAGCATATTTCATTTTGCTGTCAATTCCTGTAGCAGAAGCTTGACGACCTTTTGTGGCAGGGCATTGACAAGTGTTTTAGAATAAGTTTCAATTTAGCAATTTCAATTCTACAAGAGTAATTAGATTTCAATTCTACAAAAGTAGATTAGATTTCAATTTAGCAATTTCAATTCTGTCATTTCAATTCTGCAAAAGTAGATTAGATTTCAATTCAGCAATTTCAATTCATGCAATTGTAGTTAGATTTCAATTCTTGCAAATTAGAATTAGTTTTTATTTCTTGCAAGTTTCCATTCTACAGATTAGGTTTAGTGTGACACCAAAAGGCTAAACCAAATCTGTCTCACCCAATAAATGCTTGAAATCTAAATTCCTGAATTGTACTCTACCCTAGCTTTCTATCATAGACAGCCTTGGACACCACCCCGGATTGATAAATCATTGATATTCAATGAAACTCATCAATTGGATCAATAGTCATTGTATTCCTCTTTGTAGCTATTTTCTTTGAAGGTTTGGATAGCTTCTCTACCCAAAAATATTGAATATTTTGAGAAACATATTTTCCATTTTGCAAGGAAGCCAATGTGGGATGACTTGTAGGAGGAGGAGAAGATATGAGATATGGAAGGACAAACTCATAAGATAATGGTAGTGGAGTAGTAGTGATCACAATTGAATCTATATTTATTGATGGAGTTGCAATTGGGAAATACATGGGAATGGAAGTAAAATTCATGGAATGAGCTGGTGGGGATGAAAAAAATTATCCTTTTGATGATACTAGTGGTTGTGAAGGTAGATATGGAATGATAGAGGATGATGTGTTTGGGAATTCAAATGAATAAAAAGGGGTTGGACTGGTTTGACCTTCTGTATTAGCTGATGAAATAGGTGGTGAGTTATTAGGGGGAGAGGACACCTTTGGTTCGACCTTTTCCTGAGAAGAGGAAGATAATTTCTTTGGGGGAAGAGGAAGAGAAGGAGAAAAAGATATAGTAATAACACCTTCACCTATAGATGTAGGATGTTCTAGAATCACATTTGCACTTTGGTGTTGCACTTGTTGTATCAAATCCTCTGCAACTGAAACAAGGGTCTTCTCAACACTCTTTTTCTCTTCTACTTTCATATTCTTACAGACCTCTTTATAAATTTTTCCCACTGTATATTTAGACTTTCTCTTAGAAAATTTAAATACTGTAGGCTTGTCACTCTTTGTATCTCGCTTAGATTGTTCTACCTACACTACATTTCTAGTGGTAGGATCCGACCTAGCTGTGACTGTAGTGATGAAACTCACAGGTGTAAACACAAAATCATCATCCCTTTTCTTCCAATTTATTTTAATCATAGGAGGCTGTCCACGTAAGGCTAGATGTTTGGGCCTATTTATTGTCTGAATGACTTTTGTATTTACTGCCCTACCATCAGAGTAATGCATTTTACTCATAATCTGGGCCCTTTAGAATATTTCTTTAGTTGTTCCTCTGAGGGCTCAAATATTTTAGCCACCTCTTCAGTAATTGGTGGGGAGTTAGTCCCTGCTTCTTGAATTTCCTCTTGTGAAGGTGGGGAGGGAGAATCTGTCCCTACTTGAGTCTTCTTATAAATCATTACCAGATTCTTAGGATATTTAACTTTCCAAGTCTTAATATGCTTATCATATTGATAAAAAAACTCATCATCTATTGTTTGACTGAATCTGACCTTTTTCGTACCAGTTTCTACTCTCATATTCCACAAATCTACAATTTTATCTTCATCCCATTTCTTTTTCTTTTCAATGTCTTTAATTTTGGACTCCTTCAAATGATGGCTTTCATTGTTAGTAGAATCAAAATAAACTGTCTTCTCATATAAGTCTAACCATAGGGGTAGTTGTTCCATTTTAGCAACATTCCAATGCAATAGAGCACTTTCTTTGTTATTCCTCCCCTTTTCGAAATGAGACCTTGAAGTCTTCTCAAACTTGAGGGATTTTTCTCCATTAAGAGAAATATTTCTCTTTAGAAATTTGTCATCAGGGTCATACCTCCATCTCTATGGGATGTAAAAACAGGCCTAGCCTATCCAAATATTGGGCAATTTGTACCTTGACCCTTTCTAACTATCATTATATCATCAACATTATAGGAGTACGTCAACATATATTTCCTCCCTTTGCTAGAGTTGTAATTAATGTTGATAAAATATGCTTGCCTCAAGTACTCCAAGACCAACAGTTTATTAGTCACAAAATGAGATAGTAGAAAAAAGGCTTGCCAGTAAAACCATAAAGTTTGATGACAATACCTTCTATAAGGATATACCAATCTCCTTCTTCAACTATTTTTTACTCTTAGCAATTATCTAGCCAAATATGGCAATCTAGGGTATTTCCCATAGATGATTTTCAATGCTGACCCTAGAAATTCCAAATTGAAACTGTAAAATGACTCCATGCTCCTCAAATGAGTGGTCCAATAATACACAAAAATAGGGTCTTATTTGTCGTTCTTTTATTTTATCAAAATCTAGGGCATCATGCACCTTACAGTGGCATAGAACATCCAAACCAATTTAGAACAGTGTCAAAAAGGAGCTTTTGAATCTCTCTTCATCCTCAATAATTGCTCATGCATTCGCTTAGCTAGAAAGGTTAACCAGTCAAAATAAATTACCTTAACACCTTCTTCCTCTTCTTTATGTTTATACATTATCTCATTTGAAATATAATATTTAGTAGCTATCTACAAATATCTCACATATTTGTTAGAGTCTAAACCTTATAAATAGGCCAACATGGAGAAGATCTCTAGGTTAGTGAATTGCTCAATAGGGATTGGGGTTTTGAGAAAACCGCTTCTATGCTTAATAGTTTTGAATTGACCATAAAACCACTTCCTAAAAGGTTCTCCTTCATGAGCATGCCTTTGTAGGGAATAATATCTAGTTTTTTTGGCTACATCAAAAAGTTTAGGCCTTACAGGTGGTTCTACTCCTATAGAAAAAAGGTCATGACAAACTTTGGCTATTATTCTAAATAGGATTTTTCCATCAACGGTATTTACTACTTTTGCCCTAGGATCATAAAACTTGACCATGGCTACTATTAATTCTAGATAGGGATGAACCAAATCACAGATATAAAAAAACAAGGAGCGGATAACACAATTACCTTGGATTGTCATGGTTTCACCTCTTCGATATTTATCATTGATGTTTCTTCTAAGCTTAGTTCTCTCTATGAGAACCATTCTGGTGTTAGCCACTGCTTTTGCTTTATCAATTTAGTTACCCAACTCATCATTTGTTGACGATACTACTTCTTTTGAATCTTTGGGAGCCAATTTCTAGTGAGAATTCTAAGAGTGTTCTCTCATTTTCTCATTTTTGGGCTTCATATCTCTATTCATTTGGCTCTTTCTTCTTGGATAATGCTGCTCGTAAAATTAATAGGATTTTTACTTTGAGCTTTTATAAATATTCTCACATGTATACCTTTTGCCATAAATGCAGTTGGTGCGAGAATCTATCTGTTGCACGCTTTTCAATTCAAATATATGCATCTTGGTGGATATAATCATTATGTTCATCACTAATTTGTTGTGGCATGAAGCACTTGCTAAAATCATGGTGTTTTTAATCATTTTTATTTCTTTAGAGCGGTGGAGGTCGAACATTGTAGTCCATGGCTCCTTTTTCTCATTTAAGAGAGGCATGGAACACATGTTGCATTCTGCTGCTATCTTTGATTACTATAGAGCAACATGGAGCACATGTTGTATTTTGTTGCCACCCTTAGTTTATTAGAGAGCAGAATGAATCACATGTTGTATCCCGCTGCCATACTTAGCTTATTTTTTTAACTTTGAACTTGTTTTGAAACAAAAATTTTCTTTTTTTTTTACTTTACAAAATAAAAAAAACTTTTAGTAAAATAAGAACAATATAATACAATATATGTACATATGTTACAACAATGGTATGACTAATCAAAATAGAGTTTCATATGAAAACCATTGATCGGGATTGGTTGCATGTTTCCTTCTAGATATTCAATATAAAAAACATTGCTTTCTTTAACCTTTGCTACTTTTAAAGGACCTGTAACCTCATAGAAAGCATACACCTAACTAATGCATCAATTGATATCAAACATTAAAGCATAAAATATTGACAATAATAACTTTAACAAGAAAGAGAGTGCTTCTTTTATTAAATATTTTGTCAAATCTGATTACAAGTACATCCCTCTTAGGGATACTCAATATTGATACAATTGATATAGTATTGGAGACCCTCTAAACGAGGTTGTGGTGTAATTCACAAAATCTCCATAAAGACACAAACTGCTTAAGATCAATGGTGACCTTATTTTCTCATGAAACAGGCATTTGTTGCCTTAAATGCCTAGAAATGAATGGATCTTGTAAACCCTACATTCAAGAAACAACAAGAAAGGATTAAAAGCAAAGATGGCCTCTCTTGATGAGGCTTTTAATGGAAAATTACCTAAATTATGATAAAAGAAATAAGAAACATGTAAATCTATGAATATTAGCATAAAATCATCAAATTAATATGAAGCATAGAAAGAAAGCATGTAATCTAGGTAATAAGCAACCTAATTAGCCATTAGAAACTTGAATTGCATGAAATAACAATAAACTATGCTAAATTAACAAATGCAAGGAAATGGAAGTAAATCTACCATTAAATCCTAGAATTAACTAGTCAAATGTCTGCTAAACTATTAATCTATGCTAGACTAAGCTAATTGCACAACTAAAAATGTAAATCTAATGCTAAAACAAAAGAAATCAGAGATCAAACCCTAGCCATGGGTTTGAGGCATGGTGGGCACTATTAGCCACGGTTAAGCCAAGAATACTTTTTCTATTGTAATTAGGGATTATATATTTGATTCCCTATGTGGAATCAATAGTCAAGGGTCACCTTTGTGTCCCAAGATGGATTGGTGGTCGAATTTGATGAGATACATGTTCGATTGGCTTGATTGTGCGATTGTGCTTCCCAGTGCTTTGGAAGATTCATTGACGAATTCATGCTTTTCACTCCACAATTTGGTAACATTTTAAATCTCCTCAAAGGGTTATCAATTTGTTATCCATTTTGGTAGAGCTTTGCTATGATCAAATGCCAATTTCTTCCAGACTTCTCCCCAATTTGGAGGGGGGTCTTATAGGAATCCTAATCTCTAATATTGGCTTGCTTGGGAATCCAAGATCAAGATCCAGGAGGTTGGATCAGTTGGGAGGAAAACTCTCAAATCTTCCCCACCCAAAACCATTTGAATATTCATTGCCCAGGATATTATAACTAAAATTTGGTTTGGCCTAGGATTTAAAATAGTTTTGATGCTAGCCATGGCTTTGAGGCATGGCCAACTCTGTTAGCCACGACTAAGGCTGAGTTAGCCAAATTTGCCTAAATTGAGTGGTTAAAACCACTGCTTCACCTTGGAGTTATCCAAGATTATTCATATGGTCTATTAGCATGACATGACACATTTTAGGTGTCTACAAATACCCCTTTTAGGATGCATTGTGATAATGAATAATGCTAAGCAAAAAAAGACCTAAAATGATGTCGTAGGTTGAATGATGATCATTGATCTGATCAACATTAGATGCCAAGTCCTACCAAAGGACACACATCTTAGAATCATTGCTTCTAACTGAGATAAGAATTAAATTTGCAAAGCTTTTGCAAGCTCCAGCGGCGATCGGGTAGCTTCAGTGCTACAATAGTATCGATAGGTGGAGAGCTGCTAACTTAACTATCATATTTGCTTTTTTCCCCAACAAAGGGTAAGCTTATGATAGTCGTTGGAAATGATTCGTAAGATAAACCCAATTTGACAAGATCGAGTGATCTCCTATTGAATTTTATTATGATAATTGATATTATGACTACCCCCTCAAGCGATGAGTCGATGAAGGTAGGACAATTGAATGAAGCGATGAGTTGCTTGACCACAATGAGTGATTTGAACAATTCAAGATCTTAGCACTTTGATTACTTGGCAAGGCCTAATTCAGCCATGATTGCAACTATTAATAGTAATTGTACATATCTATCCCATGGAGCAGTCTGAACATTGTGGCCTTCTTAGGGAATCAAGATGATAGCAATTCCAATTAAGCTTATGTTGAATCATAATGTTTGATGATCTACTAAAAATTTCATAGAAGCATTGAGATGAATACCTTGTTCCCATGGAGCAGTTCGACCGTCTAGGCCTTATTAGGGATTTAAGTGAAGCATATCAATTCAATGATGACTAGTTTACCCCAAATGACCTTATGGTAATTTACTCATCTTGTTGGATTACATGGATCGCAAGTTGCTGCAACTGCCAAGTGTATAGGATAAATAATTGGATACGAGACACATTTGAAATTTGATGTTTTTTGTATTTTTTTGTTATTTTGAAAATTTTGAGGGTTTCACACCATTAGATATTTTTGATTTTGCATTTTGAAGCCCCCCATGGTGAAATTTTAAGGGTATTTATTGTTTTGATGCTAGCCGCGCTTGTTAGCCACAACCAAAATTTGTAATTTTATTAGTCACGACTCTGACCCGCAGTCAGAAAACCCTTATTCTGCGCTCGCAAGTGTCAGCCATTGTTAAGGGTAAAATTGAAAATATAAAAAAAAATCTATCATTTTAAATGTCATTATTTTCAACTACCAACTTGAAAAATTGAGAGCTTTGAGAGGTGAATTTAAACTTTTGATATGGAATGCTACCACAAACCTTATGAAACACCCACATGACGGACCCAATGGATGCATCCACTAGTGGTGGAGCCGATGCTAGAAAGGTAGCACTACAACTCTCTTATTTGATTTACCCAAATAAAATGAACCTCATTAAGTAATGGGCTAATTGAACCTCACTAAACTATTGGTAAAGAAACTCACCTAGTTTAGGATTAGTCTAGGGTAGCTTAGAGGGTGGGATTTTAATTTTTGGAATTTTTTAGGATGGGATGCAATCCCAAAAGTGTCACTGCTCTTAGCCACGGGTGGCAGCCATGGTTCCCAATTGGAAAATTGGGGGCCATGGTTATCAGTCACAATGGGATTCAAATCCCAACGGTCAGAAAGTTAACTATTGTCGCCGATCGCGGGTCCCAGCCGCGGTTAATAGACTTTATAATTTTTTATTTTTTTTGAGTTTTTGACTGATTTAATTGAGTCTTTTTGAGTGTTTGAAGTACAATTTTGATTTTTTTTAATGTTTTACATGCATTTGTGAATATTTTTATTTTTTTGAAGATTTTTTGAATTTTTTTGACTTTTTAAGGTCATTTTTGATGTTTTTGATTGATTTTATGCATATTATTTATGTATCTCTTCAAAATTTTATCGTGAGGATGAAGGGATAAGATATCCTTCATAACCTTCATAATGCTCTTAATGACACTGAGCGATCCTAGTTTGGAGCCATTATATTTTACTACATGCTACAACATCCATCCATTAGAGCCGATCAGGCTTACATGATCGCTTTAGCCCGTCGCTGGGATGCGAGGACCAACACATTTCACCTACCTACAGGTGAGATTATTGTCAATTTGGAGGATGTATACCACATCTTCTATATCTCAATCAATGTCAAGGCCATCACATATTCATATATAGAGGCAAAGGATGCTATCTTTTGATAGATATTTGGCACTCGAAGTGCTATGATGTAGGCAGATTCAGACCACGGTGAGGTCCACATAGAGGATTGGTACCATGAGAATATATTATCATGGTGGGTAGCTATACTCATGCATTTGATAGTTCATATTGTGCTACCAGAAACATTAGGAGTGATGTTCCCTTGGAACCTCTTGGCCAAGATACAAGATGTGCTAGCGAGCAACACCAGAGAGCCACTGATCCTATCCTGGGGGAGCGCTCTACTTGCACAGCTCTATGATGAGCTGTATTAGATCACATAGAGGACCCATATAGGAGTCATCTAAAGCATCCTACTACAAATTTGGGTATAGTAGCACATCACAATTGAGTGCCCTATGCCACTACGCCTCCAAATTATTGACATCACTAAGGAGAGCTAGTGCTATACTTTATGCTGGCCTCGAGAGTTCAAGGGATTTTAGAGCAGGTCTTGAGCAAGAGGTGTGTAGTATTACATTGATCAACTTGCATTATTGTAGCCTAGGTAGGTGATATGGAGGCCCTACATGGATTGCCCAACATGGACGAAGGTAGAAAAATACTTGAGGAGGATGTGGTATGATAAATGTCTTCTCAGGCACAAGATTGAGATACGAGAGTTCTTCTACTTCTCCTATGTGACAAGATAGTTTGGGATTCACTAGGATATCCCTACCACTCCCACTATCTATCATCACCTTAAGGTAGAGATGGATTTCGCATGACCTCAGGTCACTCCACTAGGGGATGAGGACAATGATTTCTAGGAGTCTAGACTAAAGGATGCCAGGACTATAGTAGATTATGATGCTTGGTGGACTACCAGGTTGTGGCAGGGTGATGGCCCACTAGGTAGACCTAAAAAAGGTGTTACAATAGCAAGGGTAGAGGAGGCACACCCAGAGGGAGTAGACCCTCATGGGTGCAGCGTGCACTAGTGAACATAAGGCTGATGGGGTGAGGCTGCAACTGAGGAGGAGTCCTAGTTAGAGAAGGGCGAGGAGGAGCCTGATGATGAGGTGTCCTAGCTTAGGGCCCAAGTTGCAAGCTTACAAACATGGGTAGGGACCCTACAAATATATATTCTAGAGAGGGAAACTTCCATGGAAACTCTACAAGCATGGGTTCAGATAGCATAGTCTTAGCTGACACAGGGACAAGAGCAGTGGCAAGGATTCGAGGAGGAGAGAGTAGCTCTCTGAGCATAGATTTATACTACCACCATAGAGATAGATAAGGTCATTGGATAGTA
Source organism: Wollemia nobilis (assembly GCA_028583015.1). Classification (NCBI taxonomy): domain Eukaryota; kingdom Viridiplantae; phylum Streptophyta; class Pinopsida; order Araucariales; family Araucariaceae; genus Wollemia; species Wollemia nobilis. The sequence continues at coordinate 308,946 of JAQPPZ010000220.1, read as the reverse complement.
TGATCTTCTCTAGGCTCAGCTTAGTACTGTCACCACAAAGCGAGACTTGCTTTGAACTATGAGGGGAGGTACCTTAATTTCTTAGGTTGCTCCTATCACTCTCGTTGTACCGATATTAGTAGGTTTGGATCTGAGCATAGAGATATGTATATTGCATTCCCTCATCTGGGAGGGTCATACACATGAGTCAGTAGATTTGAATTACATATCTCTCTTAGCAAGAGAGATAAAAATGCTAGGTGGTGAGTTGCCAGAGCGACCCACAACTATAGAGTCTCAGTGGACTAGGACATGGGAGATAGGGCAGTCCTCAACTTGGTCTAGCCATAGGTCTCTTTAAACAGAGAGGTCCTTTGGTGCTAGATCTAGGCATACTCACAGGGAGGGTGGCATTGGTGGAGGAGCCTCACAGATTGGGGGTGCAGGCATTTCCTAACAAATATCTTGAAAGATATTTGTACCATTTTTGAGTGTAAGGTCGAGGACCTACATAGTTGTAGCCTGTGGGTATATAGACATATGCCTTATGTACTCTATTTTTTTGACACATTTATATGATATGAAGTTTATGAGACTCATTATATGTGTATATTTATTTGTTTTATATTTATGATATGCATTTGGATGCAGTGCTTATATGTGATGTTGATTTGATGCTATATGATGTGATGTATGGATGACATGCACTAGCTAGATGATGGATGTATGATTAGATATTGTGATCTAGATGTGTAGATGGACTACTATGATTTATGCATATGTGGATGCATTGTTTGATATTTAATTGCATGTTTAATTTGCTTTACCTTTATGCATTTAATTTATGATTTTATGATATGCTAAATCCAATGTATGTAATGCATTATTTACATGATGATAATCTAATGTAAATGAACAAATATGCTTTAATCACTTAAAACATAAGGAATGAATGCAGTATGAGTTTAAAAATCTACTGGATGACACCACAAAATGTATAATAATCATAAAATGTAATTGATACATATTATCATAATAATTAATCAATTAAACATCCATATGTGCTATGAAATGATGTATTGTTTCTATTTATAAGCTTTTGTAAGTAAAAAGAATATGCACAACATAGTCAGTGGCCATCTAAATATCATTGCTGATATCCATCTGGTATCTAACCTATATTATGAACACTATGTAACAAGAAAATTTTCATAAAAATAAGTTGATAATTTGAATATTTAAAATGAATTATTGCTATTTGGAAATTTTTGAGGTTTTCCATGAGACTCAAACACCCTAGTTGACTTTTCAAAAGTTGTATAATGACTATACTGGTATTCTACAAAATAAAGTTTTCACTATGAAAGACCAAGCTATTCATTACCCCTGTGCATAAAAATAAATATATTATATGAGACATAAACATACCCCAGTGCCAGGTGGAATTCATTCAACCTATTATTGTATTGGAGATCCTCAAATGTCCACCCGATCCTAGGTTTGAACTCAGTTTGACTAAACCACTAGACAATGCAGGCCACCTAAAGCTATCTCATTTGTAAATTGCTTAGACCTACCCCAATTCCAGGTAGGATTCATTCAGCCCATTTCTATATTGGGGATCACCCTATGAATTTTGAGCATTGGTCATTCTAGGGATTCAAGTTTACCCCTTATTTTCTTTAATTTATTGAGATACTTGCTCATATATAGTGATAAAAATCATTTTTTATTTTGTATTTTGTATTTTTCTTTTGTTTTGAGCAAGGGATTTGATTTAATTTTAGGATTTTGCTCCTTTATGTAAGCAAGGGATTTATTCGGGTAGGGGGTAAACTTGTCCTTTTGCCAATGACCTCTACTCTAGACCATTGTACCTCATAAAATGAGCAAGTAACAAAACCTTTCGCCTAAGGTGACCCGAACCACTTTTGTAATTTTTGTCCTTCCTTACCCTAATTAGGATTTTTAATGTGTATGATTAGTGATGGGATTTTGATATGCTAAGTGCTATCAAAACTAAACCTCATCTACAAAAGAAAAGCAATATTTCTTCTAAATTTAAGAAGGCCACTAGGTATGGTTGAATGATCGAAAAACCCTAGTATATTCTTCATAGCAATAGGAGGGGTTGTGTTGAGAAATACAATTACTCACAAGGGTGATGGAAGATGATGATAATACATAGATGCATGATTGAAATACAAACATGGTGTCATTTGTAATATTACAACACAACCTATCCTAATGCAAGTGCAATGGATGGAAATGCCTAATGCAATGCAATTAAATGAAATGCATGTGCAAAATGAAAATGCATGATGCAAATGAAATGCAATGTTTTTAGATTTTATTTCTTTTTTATTTTTATGGATTTTGAAATTTTCCATATTTTTAAGTTTTTGAATTATTATGTATGGAATGCCTAATGATGAAGGATGTTAAGAGATTCAGGCTCTTCAAATTATTCAAGCGATGTCAGGTGATACATTCTAGGTCCAATCTACTCTGAGATGATGTAAGGACCTAACCAATTAACCACAAATTTATCTCACGAGTACTACAACAATTTTGAGTTTTATTGGTTCTCTTTCAACACAATATCACCAACCTTAAAGTCTCTCAAGTGGACTTTACTATTGTAAGCTCATTTTAAGCACTCTTGGTAAATGCAAATATGCTCAAGGGCATTCACATGACATTCATCAAGAAGAATTAATTGATATAGGTGAGCTTACCACATCATGTCATAATCAATGAACTCTTTCAATGTGACACGTAGTATTGGAATCTCCAACTCTAGAGGCATAATGGCCTCAACGCCATATACTAGTGAAAATGGGGTTACCCTAGTGGACATCTGTATGCTAGTCCTGTAAGACCGTAATGAAAGGGGTAGCTGAATGTGCCAATCTTTGTGGTTTTATTCTACCATATTTTTCAAGATAGTGATAACTATCTTATTTGAAGTCCTAGCTTTCTTGTTTGCCTGTGGATAGTTTTGTTCTTAAATTATGTTACATTATTTGAGATTATCTTGGATGGTATTTCCAAAATGACTAATGATATTGTGAATTATAAAATTTACAATACACACTCCAATTGTCATCGTTAAAGGAATTGCTTCCACCCACTTTGTAAAATACTCAATAGCCATTATGATAAATGTATGCTAGCCTAATTATGGAGGAGAGATCTTACCGATTAGATCCAAACCCCACTAAAAAAATGGCCAAGCTTCTTGAATGGGTTGTAAGGCCTATGATGGCAAGTGCATAATATTAGCATGATGATAACATTTAATACATTTCTTGAAACACGTGGTGCAATCATTCTCTATAGTGGGTCAATAATAACCCATTCGAAGGATGCACTTGAAAATGGTCATGCCACTAAAATGGCCACCACACGTACCATTGTGATCTTGTAAAATTACCCAAGATGATTCTTGGGGCTCAATACAACAAAGGAGAATTCCATCGTAGCTTCTACGATACAAGATGTCTCTTAATAAAATATATTTTCTCACTGTGGTATACGATAATCCCTGCAGGATCAAACCAAGCTTGAGGAAGTCATGTAATTGTGACATCTAGTCTTGATAAGATTTTACCTCGATTGACAAGATGACTTGTTTCCCTAGATTTTTTTTGTGCACGAATAAATACTGGGATACAAATTTGTGGTGAATGGTGGTGTCATTCCCTGTAGGACCCTGCGAGATCAAATGCCCCCAAGATTCCTTCTCGAGAAAGTATCTAGATTTATAGAACCACTCATGGTTTGGTTCTTGTAGACACCAAAATAGCACCAATCCGATTATGTGACAACAAGCGCTGATCGCATTGACACACACAACCCCTAGGGCAGCCCCCAGAGGTTAAACAGTGGTTCTAACCACTCCCAAAAGCAGTTTTGGAAGGTCAGAAGTCAATTTGGCACCTTTTTGGCACTTTTTTCCCTATTCGTCCCACCCTAGGATGAATTCAAACTGGCATTCGTCCCACCCAGGGACGAATAGAAGCATTCGCCCCAGGGTGAGGCGAATAGAAGGTTTGATTGGCAAAAAAGTCAAACCTCGGTAACTCCGCCAGTTAACTGAGGCTTCAGGCCATGCAATTGTGAGGAATAGCTTTTATTCAAGAAGAGAGACTTCAGTCATGCATGTCTTTATTTTAGAGACCTCATGCAAGGAGATTCTAAATCAGGGAACTAGCTTTTCTCTAAAAATAGGACAGTTAACTCAAGTGGCGCCCTCGCATGCGCAATTTAAACAAGGAGACCCTAAGGTCTATAAATTGGGGAGTTTTCCCACCCAAAATATATACAGAGAGGGAGCATTTGAGCAATGAAGTGCTGCCAATTTACATACCTACTTGCGATTTGTGCTTTTACATCCTTAATCTCTCATTCGAAAGGGAGGTTATTGGGCGACTATTAGAAGCGCGAATCCGGACCCAAAACCCGATTTTTGGCCACAAAAATTCCCAAAATTTGTCGACAACACCCCATAACCAGTTTTGGACCCATCCCAAGTGGATTGGTGCCAAAACAGTGCCTCAAACGGTGGGCGTCCTGCCCCCGGGCGCTCCCCAATCTGTCATAGTAAAATTCGCCCCACCCCGGGATGAATAGAAATATGTGATAGATTTCTCTGGTTTTTCTTTTTCATTTGATTCTAGATATGTTAAATAGGTTACAGTTCAAATTTCATTTCATTCTGAGCAATTTTGACCAGGTTTTTGTCATTTCTCGCCTTCACTAACTTGCAGATGGCACCAGAAAAATATGGGTTCTAGAGGCCAAATTGGAGAAATATGACCATCTGGGTCTTCCCAAAACACCCCCAATTAGCTAACCCCAACTTTGCAGGTCATTTGGAGCTTCCTAAGTAGGACATTGAAGAGGGTGCTTTTTGACAGGTTATTGTAGGTGAATTCGTCCCACCCTGGAGCGAATACAAATCTGTGAGGAATTTCCAGAATTGTTCTTTTTGTAGTGGTCTTCTATTAACATATTTATGCTACTATGAAATTTTTAGGTCGATCCGAGGTCATTTCATTATCGTTTTAATATTTTCATGCATTTACTGACAGTAGGCCTTGGGAAATACATGCTTCATTCTGTCCGCAGGTGCTACTAATATTTTCTATTTCTTTGAATGCAGGTTTCCGACAGTAGAGGAGCAGGAAAGAGCAAATAATCATATACGCAAGTGGTGGCGACGTTTTGGTCCGCCCATATTACATGTGGGCACGCGGAAGAAGGATTGTCATCCATGGATGTTGTGACAAGAAACACATTTGATGCTCCTATCCCCTAAAAAGGAAGGAGACGTATTGTAACACATTTTGAAAAGCGTATCAATAAAGATATTATGATATTTCATATTGCTTTTATCTTGTGTCAATTTGTATATGTCCTTTCTTGTTCTTTCTTGTGGCATATTCCTTTTTGTTTCCGTATCCTCGTGCTTTCAATGGCGATCACGGTGGGACCTCTGTCCCTTGATTTTTAAGATTAAAATTCTGATTAAAGTTGCTTGTTTTGTTGCTTACAGGTACCAAGTTTTCAAATGCTAGACTATTTCAGGCAGAAATTCAGAGACATCCGATTTAGGCAGAGAAGAGGTAGGGGTTTTAAACACCCTCTATCAATTTTATGTTTTCTATTTTTTTGTTCTCTGATTTTTGCTTGCATAGGAGAGTTTAGAGGCTTGCTTGTTTCAATTTTGCAACTTAAAAAGAACCCCACACACCACGTGGTATTTTAAACACAAGGAGTTGGTCGTAAAACCCCAACCCTTGAGCAAGACCAATGGTGGATTTCATCATCACCTTGGCTTGAGATATTGCATCCATAACCCCGATCGCGACTGTTGCTAGACGTAAATCCTGATGAAAGCTGACCAAGTGTAGCTTGGGGTGATTCCCAGTGCATGAGGATAAGTCTTCTATGGTAGGTGTCATAAACAGAGTGATTCCCCTTTCGTACCGCCTATGTTCCATGTATCATCTGCTCTCACGTACCTATAGTCTCCCTCACGTAAGGGCGGGTATATAGAGAGGTTGGTATATCGGTCCGACAATGGTATATTGAAGGGGCGACCATTTTGGGAGTCATAAGAGCCTTCATAATTGCATTTAAATGTTCGTTCAAAAAGCTTTCAAAACAACATCAAAATACACTAAACCAGATTTTAGGGCACACTTTTAAATCTTTAAACGAGATAATCATTGCATTGATTGTGTGTTTTCTTTCTATTTAAGTGTAGCATAAAAAATCCTAAAAGAAAAATAAAAATCTATTCATCTTTAGGAGCACATCACCATGGTGTTCACTCGTAGCCGAGCCCAATCACGGGCAAACGCTGCAGAAAGTGCACCAAGGGGGACAAGTCGCCTCCGATATAGTCCTGAGGACTTAGCCATCCCGCCTTGGCGGCAAGGCACCCAAGAGAGTCCCCATCATGCCATAACAGAACAAGACTATAGAGGCACCTCTTTGAGGGGCACCCCCACTCAGCATAGGTCCTTTCAAGAGGAGAACCTACACGTAGATCTTAACGTAGATAGGAGACCTCCCTTAGACACTCGTTATGAGTGGCCTAGTGATGAAGTGTTAGAGCAACGGAGGGTCCACAAGGAGGGGCCACATGATTTCTTCATCCCTCCTTTACCCCGTATTACTGTTAGAAACACTAGGCAATATCCAGAGTATCAGGCTCTCCAAATAGGGCAAGACAATTCTGCCTGCACCTTTTACCCATATGAAAGAGAGTATGAGGAAGATCACTACGTTCCTCAAGAGTAGTACACAGCATGGGAACGATGCACGTCCACACCCGCAATGTATCAGGATCACTCATTGAGGCCAGAGCCTCAAGTGAATGCCGCTAACCTCGATAGAGGGAAGCAACCCATAGGGATCTCGGATCACCATGACCGAGAAAGACATGTAGGGGAGGCATCTAGGCTTCCTAAACAAGAGACGATGGAACAAATTGACTTGGCATTTGCCAAACATGCCGCCCACCAAGCGCAAATCACGCGGCTTAGGCAAGATCAACAACAATTAGAACATCTATGTCGCCTTAACCAAGAGCGCATTCAACGTCAAACAACTGAATTGCTTCACAACAATGTGCCTGCGAAGGTTCCAATCCCTCGCGCACATAAATCAGAAGTGTATGAGAGGCACAACCCCTTAGTGCGAGAGAGGTCCATGCGACCTCATCAAGTACTACCTCTAAGACCTCCTAGACCTGAGCGGGAGGCCACTCCTAGAAACAATGATGGGCACCCTCCGTGGGCACCCACCTATGCTTATAGAACTCGGCCAGCCACTCCTCAAGAAGCTTATGAGGAGTATGAACAAGAAGAAGAGCGGGCTGAAACGCTCTATCAAGGCAGAGGGGGTGCTACCCAGCTACCTCTCAATAGGCCTCAAGTTCCCCACAACCCACAATAGGAGCAAACTAAGGAGGAGGAGATCAAATCCTCCGATGCATATAAAGTGTTGTTAGAGCACTTAGAGTCTATGGAGCTCAAGACTTCTGGGCCCCAAAAGCCCACTTTATGCCAACTCCGTAGTCATCCTGTGCATCCGTCAGTGTCGGCACCTCCATACCCCGAACACTTTAAACTGCCCCAGTTGGCACTCTTTAGAGGGGAGGAAGATGCCCAAGAGCATGTGACTCGATTCCTGAGCCAATGCTTTGGCATTCAGGACAATGATGCTTTGTTATTAAGAACATTTATAACCACATTCGTAGGCCCTGCCTCGGATTGGTTTACTCAATTACCGAAGCATAGCATCTGTAACTTGGATCAGCTAGTGGATGCGTTCCTCGAATGCTTCGCTTTCAACACAAAGAAAAAGGCATCATTAAGTGATCTAGCTAGCCTCAAGCAGTATGAGGAGGAGACTATGGTGGCATATGGGAACCGATGGAGGACGTTGCTTTCAAAGCTACCTTACCTCCCTCCCATGTCAGATCTGACCCAAATGTTCTCCAAAAGTTGTTTGAGATCAATCTCCATGCTATTGCAGCTACAACAATATGCCAGTTTAGAAGAAGCACTAGCGCAAGCCAGAATCATCGAGGAGATTAAGATACAGGATGGCGAGATCACCAAACCTAAGAAGAAAGAATGGAAAAAGAACACTAAAATAGGGACTATGCAACAGAAACCTGTCTGTGGTTAATCAGGTTGCCATCAACGTCCCTAAGCCGACACAAGCAACACAACCTCAAAAGGCTAACTATTATGCGGTGCCTCCTAACAATTATGATAGAGAAAACCAAAGGCAGGAGCAAAATCAGTAGCGTCACCCTAGGCGACAATTTACTCCTTACACAGAGTCCAGGGACTCTCTGTTTGACCACTTGTCAGCGGTGAACTTGATCAACCTTCCAGAGATTCAAACTATAGACCCTAATGCACCGAAGCCTAAGGGGTACCGAGAGGATTTGTACTGTAGGTTCCACAGACGAAAGGGACATGACCTTAACGCCTGTTGGAAGTTCAAAGGTTTGGTGCAAGACCTCATTGACAATAATACATTGGTAGTGGATAACCCCATAGCGCCCAACAACCAACAAATGGGCATTTTTAGAGATCCTTTGCCCGCACATGATGCACAAGCAAAACCCCTTCACGTCAATGAGGTGCAATAGAATTGCCCCATGGAGGGGTATGTAGGGATGATAAGCATAGTGACAAGGAACAAGAGATACCCAGGAGCTGCCCCTACGACAGCCACAAGAGAAGTTCCATCAATGTCACAACCTCAACCGAACCCTACATAGCTTCCCCCGCCTAGACCAGTGGCCATGATTCGAACTAGACTTACTCAAAGTCTAAGGACCACGTCGGCTAGGCTCTCCATATATGAGCTTATTCAACAATCGACGCCCCATCGGGAGGCTCTCATGGAGATATTAAAGGCAATTGAGCTGCATCCCCATGAAGCAAATTCTTTCAACAACTTCGTGGGCCATGTGAAACAATGTATAGAACCAGTCATCACCTTTAGAGAAGATGAATTAAAATCGATGGTTGGTGATGTGGTGGATCCACCCCTACACGTTATTGCATGGGTCAATGAGATTCCATATAAGCGGGTGTTGGTAGACACTGGTTCGTCCAGTAACATTATTACAACCACCGCATTAAAACATTTGAAGTTGCCGGCCTCTCACATCGTACCTTCCACTTATACTCTTCGAGCATTCAATGATGCGATATGCTCGATAGTTGGCACAATTGTCCTACCCATCCAAGTGGGACAAAAGACCATTCATACATTGTGCCACATTTTAGAAGGTGAGATGGCTTACAATATCTTGTTGGGGCGACCTTGGATCCGGGACATGAAGTGTGTCCCTTCAATTGCTCATCAATGCTTGAAGTATACATTTGAAGGATAGGTGCATGTAGTCCCAGTAGACTTGGAGCCTTTCAAATACTGCAATTCAGTGCAACTAATGCCGCAGTCGACCCTTCCATCAACGCACTTGGATTTTCAATTAAATCCATCTAAAAGGGGTCCGATTACGTAGGAATCTCCATTACCAAATCAATCAAATTCCTAGTCAGGTCCATCTTCCTCATCTGGTCCTCCAACAACGATGCCACCTACGGTGGCCACACCAAAGGACAAGGGAAAGAAACCCCTGGAAGAGGAACCACCCTTAGTCTCAACCATCTCGATAGAAGAGATGCCTAGTAGAATGGAAGTCGAGACGCCTAGTTCACCCCACATGGAGTGGACTTAGGGAGAACTCCCATTCGCCCCCTCTCAATCGCCAACGATCACCGTTGAGATGGCCAACACGGGCATGGGGGAGTATCTAGTGTGCAACGTTGTAGCAACGCCCACACTTGAGTCCATGCAAGACATGGGGAGACCTCGACTCCCCATAGGCTCTATGGTTCCTTTAGGCTACCCACCCAATCAGACAAACTTTGTTTATGGGGGCCTGGATAATGGCGTTGAACCTTCCCTACAAGAAGAGGAAGATGAAGAGCCCTTTGTTGAGGATGTCAATTATCTGTCTAACCCAGACTTCGCATTGAGATATCTTAGCCAATGCAATTGGCATGGATATGGGTTGGGCAGGTATGAACAAGGAGTGCATGTTTTGTGCCAACCAAGATATCAAATGCCTTATGACAAGTCAGGAGTAGGGTTTAATCACCCTTTGCCCCTCGACATCTTGGTCAAAAACATGCAAGGCCTAGGGATAGGCAACAAGGATGGGTTGGCATTAGATCCATATGCCAATCCAAACACAACTTACACATTGGGGGATTATTTCCCATTACAAACAAACAACCTTGTTGACCATAACAACCCTTTCCCTTCGGTCGAACAAGGAGAAAATTCATGGACTCACCCTACATGAGGGATATGGACAAGACCAAGAAGGGTCTTCGAAAGATGAGTTGGAGTATGAGGTAGCACCTTGGGATCCTTTTGAGTCTAACATCAATCATTCACAAGTACATCCCATGGATGATTATCAAGAAAGCTTCATGACAATGTTCCCTTTAGGTGCTCCAATTGAGCATATGCCCTTTCAAGAGAATCAGGTCCCCCTACGAGAGCGGAACAACCTCGATGGGACCACATTAATTTGCTCGAACAAGATGAGCCTCCTATGTCGCAAGCAGTTGTTGGAGCCAACGAAGGCCTTTGGATCTCTGATAGTGACTACGAAGATGAAACTGAGATGGCTTATCTCAATCATATGCGACAGATGCAACAACGATACCCTTTGGACATAGATGACATGTTTGAACATTTACACATAGGTCCAAGACATAGGTGGCACCTCAACCGAGTGCAGTTATAGCAATTACTGCACCCGCCACTCCAGGCACACAGAGAGCATCTTCCACCTGGAGACCCTATCAAACCATTAGTGCCTAGGGCAGACCCTGTCTTCATCTTCGCACATAGGGCTGATCCATTTGTGCCAGTGCCTACAGAGCCAGATCCAAAGCACCAAGAACATCCAGAATGTCATAGTCATCACACCTATGGTAATGGAGGTTACAATCATTTCATCAACATGATCTCCATTGACTTGACCGCCCCCATCCATGATCCAACCGACCCGACACGGTCATTGCATCTAGACATAGAGGCTATAGATTGGGATCATGCTGACACACCACCATCCCCATCAGAGTATTGGCCTTGCGGTGGGATGTTCCATTTCACCCCAGGACAGACTCAGGATGTCTTCCATGCTGAAGAGGAACCCGACGTTCCTAACGATGATCTTAATTCAGCAAACGATATCCATCTGATCCCAACTCCACACCAGTTGGAGGATGGATCCCACATGTCGGTCGAGGCAACGACTGACGTAGACATCGGCTCAGATCCAATGAATCCATAGATTCTCAAGTTGGGGGTAAGTCTCTCCCCCGAAGAGCAAGCCGACTACATTGCCCTTCTCAAAGAGAAGAAGGAGGTTTTTGCATGGTCATACAAAGACATGCCGGGACTAGACCCGTAGCTAGTCATGCATAATTTAACGCTTGATCCGACAATCAAGCCAGTGAAGCAAAAACTATGCAAGATGCACCCAACAGTGGCCTTAATGGTCAAAGACGAGCTACAAAAGTTGTTGGATGCACAGTTTGTCATCTGCGTGGATTACCCACCATGGTTGTCTAACATGGTTCCCGTCAAAAAGCTCGATGGGAGGATTCGCATATGCACCGATTTTTGAGATCTAAACAAAGCGAGTCCTAAGGATGATTTCCCCTTGCCTAGCATCGATGCATTGGTAGACGCTACAGCGGGCCATGAAATGCTTTCCCTCATGGATGGTTTCTTAGGATACAATCAAATTCGTATCAATCCTGAGGACCAACTAAAAATGGCATTCACAATGCCTTGGGGGACATTTTGTTATAAGGTCATGCCTTTTGGCCTTAAAAATGCTGGCGCCACCTACCAACGTGCCATGACGTACATCTTCCATGATTACATGCACAAAACTTTGGAAGATTACATGGATGATTTGTTGGCCAAATCTCTTTTGCGCCCAGATCATCTCGATGACTTAAGCAAGATCCTCGATCGCCTCATGGAACATAAAGTCAGACTAAACCCCAAGAAGTGCGTCTTTGGCATCACATCTGGAAAGCTCTTGGGTTACATAGTCTCCAAACGAGGAATTGAGGTAGACCCACACAAAGTCAAGGCAATCCTTGAAATGCTTCCTCCAACTACCATCAAGCAGCTCAGAAGTCTACAGGGAAAGGTCACGTCGATCAAGCGCTTCATAGCGTAGTTATCTGACAAGTGCCGACCCATGAATAAATTATTGCACAAGGGGGTAACATTTCACTGGGATGACGAGTGCCAGTCCGCCTTTGATGACATTAAACAATACTTGGCTTCATCGCTAGTATTGGCACCACCTAGACCAGGAGTGCCATTCTACTTATACATCTCAGCTATTGAGGTGGCACTGGGCGCCATGCTGTCCCAAAAAAATGAACTACACAAAGAACAGGCTACATACTATCTTAGCCGCACCCTGGTCAGTTATGAACTTAACTATGCATACGTTGAGAAGCTCTACTTGGCCGTGGTGTTTGCTACCAAAAAGCTATGCCACTACATGCTCAGCAATAAGACGTATGTTGTGTCTAAGGAGAATCCATTGCGATACATGATGAGTCATACTTATCATAGTAGCCGCACGGCAAAATGGATCATGTTGTTGATGGAGTTTGACATAGTATTCATTGGATAAAAATCCATAAAAGGTCAAGTCATCGCCGATCAACTGGCAGAGGCTCCTCTTGAAGACGATCAGCCTCTGACCTTAGAACTACCTGATGATGGGGTCTTCCATGTTTCAGAATCGCCAGATTCTGATGAGCCTGAGTCACAGGCTGACATAACCCTATTCTTCGATGGTTCTAAGTGTGAGCAAGGAGGTGGCACGAGAATTGTATTCTTCACTCCACAAGGGGCTCCAATGCCTCTGTCATTTAAATTAGACTTCCCGTGCACCAACAACAATGCAGAATATGAAGCCTTGCTCATAGGTCTTCAGACAACAATCACCATGAACATTAAACGTTTAAACATCTTTGGTGATTCGTTGTTAATTGTCAATCAAGTAAAGGGGATATTCCAATGTAAATGCCCAGTTTTGTAGGCCTACAAAGCCCTTGTGGACAAATTCCTGGCACAACTTGAATGGTATGACATCGAGGCACTCCCTCGATCATCGAATCATTTTGTGGATACTATGGCCTCCTTGGGGTCACTAATCCCGCAAGACCCTTCTGGTGAAATGACAACCATTCAGGTTAAAACATTATCGCAATCCGCGATGGAGCGTGCAAGCTCTGATCTAACGCCAGGAATCCACCTGATCCAGATTGAACCATCTCCGGATAGGTTCTCTCGAATCCATGATTGTCTGACTCGAGCCAACTAGGGGTCCTTGTTCTCCCCGACCCCTCTTAATAGCAACACAACGCTATTTTTACAAGTTCTTTCCCGCTCAGCTTTTGCTAGGGATGAACTTCAAGAGGGATTGGTCGTTCATACCATCGAGGTTTCTGATCAGCAGGATTGGTACACACCCCTAAGGGATTACCTCAAGCTAGGTACTCTCCCACTTGGATTGACACAAGCCACGAAAAGATCATTCAAATAGAAAGTGGCAAAACATGTCTTGCTAGGAGACATTTTGTATCGTCGGAGCTATGAAGGAATCCTCCTCCGTTGCTTGGACCAGCAAGAGTCCGCTTGGGCGATCACCCAAGCACACGATGGTACATGTGGTGGCCACTTCAGTGGTATGGCCATCGCAAAGCGCATTCTTCGCATGGGCTATTATTGGCCATCTTTAGAGCGAGATTGTTGCGCATATGTGAAGAAGTGCATGAAGTGTCAACACCATGCTAATTTGACACATGTACCTTCTCAGGCCTTGCAACCGATCCAATCGGCTTGGCCTTTTTTGTAGTGGGGCTTCGATCTAATCGAAAAGATCTCCCCTGCATCGTCGGGTCATCACACATTCATCATCATGGCCACAGAGTACTTCACCAAGTGGGTGGAAGCAATTTCGCTAACCTCTATGACTGGATCCCGCATTGCGGAGTTTATTTTGCATAACATCATATGTCATTTTGGTATTCCATCCAAGATCCTCTCGGATAATGGGACACCATTCAAGAATAAATATGTGCGTGCTTTGACCACAAAGTACAAAATTCAGCACAATTTTTCAACACCCTATTATCCGTAGGCAAATGGGCAAGCAGAGGCGTCAAACAAAATGCTAGTCACCATCCTCAAAAAGACCATCATAGATAATCATAAGGATTGGCACATTCAGATCCCGCTTGCCCTATGGGCTTATCGCACTAGCATTCGGACGCCCACTGGGGCAACTCCATTTTCACTGGTGTATGGCTCCGAGGCAGTCATGCCTCTTGAGTTGGAAATCCCTTCCTTGCGCATTTCAATGCAAGAGTTCATCGATGATGACACTGCACGGTAGGCCCGGTTAGACCAACTTACGTTGCTCGATGAACGACGCGTTAATGCTCTCGAGCATTTGCGTATCTATCAAGAGCGACTTAAGAAAGCATACAACATGAAGGTCCACTTGAGGGAATTTTAGGTTGGTGACTTGGTCTTAAAAGAGAACCAACAGAATTCTAATTTACCGTCCCATCTGAGGGACAAGTTTGCAGCAAACTGGTTAGGTCCTTATGTGATTGATAGTCGAATAGGACCTGGAACTTACCGGCTTGCCTCTCTTGAAGGAATCAAGGAGCTCGAACCCTTGAACATCATTCATTTGAGGCCATTCCACATTTAGAGAGCCATAGTCCAACCAAAAGCTCCAAGGATTCCCACAATCGCTTGGTCAACCCCAAAATGCCCCAAAGGTATCTATAAACCCTTTGGTCAAGCCAAAAGCTCCAAGGATTCCCACAATCGCTTGGTCAACCCCAAAATGCCCCAAAGGTATCTATAAACCCTTTGGTCAAGCCAAAAGCTCCAAGGATTCCCATAATCGCTTGGTCCACCCCAAAAATGCCCCAAAGGTATTCATAAACCCTTTGGTCAAACCAAAAGCTCCAAGGGTTACCATAACCGCTTGGTCAAAATATAAATCATCAAAAACAAACAAAAACAATAAAATCATCAAAAACAAACAAAAACAATGAAATCATCAAAAATTACAAAAAAAATTGCATTTCAATTCCATGCATACTCATAACACATCAAAAATACAAAAATATAAGTGCATTAGGCATCACATCCATACATTGCATATTTGCTAAGTCATCCAAGTCACAAGCACCATAGAATGTCATTACTTGGCAATTCCATTATTTTCCCCATCAAATCCATTTCACAAACGCATACATCCAGCATAACACCATCACCATTTTTTAGCATTAGTCAGTTGTCTCCTAATGTATATAGGGTTTTCGTCATTCAGCTGTCTTTAAATTGCTAGCCAAACACTGTACAAAGTTAAACAACTTTTACACGGGAAAGTTTTACTTGGATCATACCTTGTTACGTAGCATCCCAACACAATTAAAACACATAAAATAATTCCTAAGTTGTGTGAACGTGAGAGAAACCTACAAAGCAGTCTCGGGTACCATAGGTGAAAGATTAGCCTGTTCATCCCCCTGTGCGAATGGTTCAAGAGTGTTGAGAATTGACAACAGGACAAGCTCTTCCCCATCAATTCCACCTAATAAATAGTGGTTTTCACCACTACCCAAATCCCAATCACTATTGGTCCCTAAGGTTGTAAGGATTCGTACTACACGTCCCTGCCAAGGATGGGTAGTCATCCCCAAGACCTAAAAGGATCGATGCCATTCAATAACACAATTCCCACAAGCCATCATTACACTCACCTTTGGTCTCAAAGTTGTAAGGATTCGTACTACACGTCCCTGCTAAGGATGGGTAGTCATCCCCAAGGCCCAAAATATCAATGCCCTTACTTCATAATCTCCATCATCCCCTTTGGTCTCAAAGTTGTAAGGATTCGTACTACACGTCCCTGCTAAGGATGGGTAGTCATCCCCAAGGCCCAAAAGATCAATGCCCTTACTTCATAATCTCCATCATCCCCTTTGGTTCCCAAAGTCGTAAGGATTCGTACTACACGTCCCTGCTAAGGATGGGTAGTCATCCCCAAGGCCTAAACGAATCAATGCCATTCATACGCCACAACCTTACAAAGCTCAAAATACAAAATCAAGTAACAGTGGTTCTCACCACTAGTCAAAATCCTTGCTCAAAAAAAAAAAAAAAAGAGACAAATAAATAGTGATTTTCATCACTATATATCCGAGCAAGTATCCTGAACCATTGAGCCAACAAACAGCCTGAACTTGAATCCCTGGAAATTCTCAGCATTCGAAAACCATCTAGGTGATCCTCATTACAGGTTTGGTGGACAACCTACCTGGCAATGGCGGTATCCTACCCGCATGACGATATGTCTGTCACATTAGCTTTGCGTGTGAGTAGACCAATGTTTGCATGTGGATGAGCTAGCTTATGGTACCTTAGATTGTCCCATGGATTAATCTTGCTAAATACAACAACGAAGTTAGTGGAGCTAGTTAGGTGATCCTCAGTATAGGTTTGGTTGATAGCCTATCTGGCACTAGCGGTATCCTGACAAATACCACATAAACGAACTCAATTGCACACACAGGGATGTGAAATAACTTGGTTAAATTCAAGTCGGATTTATACCTTGTTCAAAAGTCTTGCGAGATAAATGTACAGTCTTGGCTAGTTAGTTAAAATATCTGAATCTTCGAACAGCTTAACTACATTTTAAAACAACTGGTACATTTTATTCCATACATCACCATCAAAAAATATGCAAAATACAAAAACAAAGTTTTCACATGCAAAGTTATTCCACACAGTCATCCCATTAGTACAACAAGTCAGTCAAGTCTTGTACAGTCTATGGTGCATCGACAAGTCATCAACAAATCATTTCATTCATTCCATATGCACACATCATACAAATTAGAAACATCGCATTCATACAAGCATTTGCATACCATCAATGTAAATACATGTACATAAAAACAAACCATGAAAAGTGCATAAAACACCAAAAAAAAGAGTCATCTGTATATATATCATCAAAAATGCCCATAGGCTACAATGAACCGGTCCTCTGACCCCGCAACAAAAAGCCAAAAACTCAAAAACCCCCAAGCCTAGGGCGTCGGCCACCATGATCACGCAGGATCGGTGCGACGGGAACTACCCCCACAGTGTGGGTCCTTTGGGACCTCTCAAGGTGACTGCTGCTCGCCCCTACATCCCGCCCACTAGTGCCCCCTCATCTAGCCATCGATGATGGGATGATGCTGACTGCTCAGTATCGTTGTCTCTCATCCATCGTGAAGAGCCACCTCCATGGGGCTCAGGTATCCGCCCACCAAGGCGGATAATCTCTCCCTCCATATCCATCCGATGCCGACCCCACTCGACCTCCCGTCGATGCCAATCTGCCTCTCGTCGGACCCACTCTACCTCCCACCGATGGTAGTAAGCTACTACATCGTCACGTTGTGCTAGCTACGTCCGTAGGAGATCCCTCTCCCGAGCCGCATCAGTATCCCCCTCCTGTCGGTGGGATGTAGCCCATGCATTCTCCCACTCTGCCAACTGAGTCCATAGAAGATCTCTCTCCTACAAAGCCTCTCCTAGCTCCCCATCTCGTCTCCGTAGTAGCTCCTCCAATCGTGCTATCTCAGCGCCCTGTCTTGCCTCTGCATCCTCCGAACCTGCCTGAGGCATAGGCGAATCCAGGACAGTAGCCTACTCTGGCTCCCACTGCTCCGGGACGTCCTGCATCTCCGGCTGATCCGGTACCCCAAACTCCCCTCCAACATCCTCAACCTCCACCATGTCTGCATCATCATGCGGAACACCCCAACCCTCATCTGGTGCCTTTGTACCCTCATCCCGCTACCTTTGCACCCCCTAGAGGCCCCTCACCTCGCCATTGCCGTAGAGTCCACCACTGCTCATACTCGGTAGTAACCCCAATGTCATCCACATCTGGAATGTCAATAGCCATATCTGAATCCTCGCCAAGTGGCGCAATGACTGGCCGGTCCAGAGTCCGCTCATCTCCCGGCATCGATAGACCATGGGCTCACCAGGCATCCCCTGGCGCACCCTAAACTGTCGGGTCACCCGACCATATGGGAAGAACTCCTGCTTAGTCCCATGATGCCCAATCAGCCATCGCCCCCTCCGTACCCATCGAAGCCACTCTCCCGCCTCAGGCCAAGCTAGACAATCCTGATAGGGGTGCCAGAACACCTCCCCTAGAGTAAGCCGAGCGAAGGCATCGACATAGTGCCCTACGACACCTGCCCATCATCGACTCTGACCCTGCTCCTCCGACCTCCACCATAGTACCCCGTATCTGATCTCTCGGTCTGCCATCTCTGCTTGAGTCATCAGGGCAGCCCCATAGGCCTCTCCACTGCTATGTGTTGCCAAGCCCAGCACTACAACAAGTAGCTGCAACTGATCCCCTTCCGCTTTCGATAGCGGACCTCGTACAACTCATCATAGAGCTATGCTAGCAGAGTCTATCCCCATCTCATAATCATCGATGTGTCTATCGGACACTCCACCAGCCTGAACACCACCTCTAGCAGGTTCCACGGGAACCTCGCACCCGATGAGTCGGGAAGCAGCATGTTGGAAATGAGGCCCATGAGTAATGCGTGCCTCACTCCCAACACACCCTTCTCTAACCACCATCGAACCAGTATGCCACCCATCTGGCAGTCGATCTCCGCCCTCTCCACTGGGCTCTCCACACCCAACTCCTCCCCATGCCCAAAATAGCGTATCAGTACTGTTGTCCTCCGATCTCGCGACGTCGTCCGGATCGGCAGTCCATCTATTGGAATCCGAAGAATCCGATAGACATCCTCCAAGGTCACCATCATCTCCCCTATTGGGAGATGGAAGGTGTTGGTCCAGGGATCCCACAGATTGATCAAGGCTATCAGATAGGCCCGATCCCCGACCACTAGCTCCAGTCGAGTCACCTGCTTGAGCCCAAGGGCGTCAAGCCAGTCCTAGTCAGCCAAAGTCAGCGCTGCACGCGCGTCAGTAAAAATAGTGGGTACCCGATACCGGCTCTTCACCACCTACAAAAGAAAACAACATAAAAACATTAAAACCATAAAAAAAAAAATTGTACAACACTAACACTGAATATACAACAATGCAGCAAAATGTACAACACAAAAAAAAAACAAACTAGTAATTCAAAATTAATTTGTCAGATCTAGGGTTTTTAACTCTACCTGATTAATTAACAACAAAAACAATTACAAAACAAAAAATCATTTGTCAGTTTTAGGGTTTTCAATTTAACTGATAAATTAAAAAACAAACTAGTAATTCAAAATTAATTTGTCAGATCTAGGGTTTTTAACTCTACCTGATTAATTAACAACAAAAACAATTACAAAAAAAAAACAATCATTGGTCAGTTTTAGGGTTTTTAACTCTAACGGCTCATTTAAAAAACAAACAAAAATAGTCACAAAATAATTTTCAGACCTAGGGTTTTTAACTTTAAACTGGAAAATTAAAAAACAAAAAAAACAACTAACTAGGGTTGAGCTACGTTTTACGTTCAGTTTTACCCTACGTTTCTCACCTACGTTTTGAATTTGGTTCAATTCCGGTTCAGCGAGATTTTAAGTTATAAACTAAGTTTTTTAGCTAAGTTTTAAACTAACTTCTGATCTTTGTTGACTAGAGTTATCCTAAGTTTTAAACTAAGTGATAATTTTGATAGACTAGGGTTTCATTTTTAACCATAAACAACAAAATAAACAAAAACACAAAAAAATAACCAACTTGCAGTTTTTCAATTGCAATACAAAACAATAAAGAGGAAGGGCACCCACTGGTAGCGCTTCGGCTCCGCCGCTCGATCCGGTGTGTGCACTCATGGTCGCAAGAAAAATTCAGCAGTGCTTCGCTTCATAGAATTGACCTCCTCCTCCTCAGAGCTCCAAATCGCCAAGAAAAACAAATGCAAATGAGCCCAAAACTCAGTTTTGGCCTTTAAAAAGGCTTTTTGAGCTTGTATTCGTTCCCCCCTGGGACGAGCGCTCTGGTTAGCGCTCGTCCCTCCCTGGGATGAATACTAAATAGGAATTCGTCCCACCCAGGGACGAATACAGAGCAAAAATTTCAAAAAAATAAAAAATGCACAAAAATGCACCAAAAAAAGCAATAAAATTGTCCAATGAGAGTGCTTTTGCACTTGACATTCCGGGCATGCAAAATAGATGTCGGGGTCACAAATCCTCGCTATCCTACTCCCTAAGAAGGCTACCATAGCCGGACCGCTCCACGGGAGGACGGATTTTTGAGAATTTCATCCCCAAATGGCATCGCAAAATGGGTCAAAACCCAACCAAAAATAGCAATAACATTGCCGAACGAAGGCGCTTTTGCGCCTGACATTCTTGGCATCCAAAATAGACATTGGGGTTACAAATTGTCCCTATCCTACTCCCTAAGAAGGCTACCATAGCCGGACCGCTCCACGGGAGGACGGATTTTTGACAATTTTAGCTCCAAAATGCGTCACAAAAAGGGTTAAAACCCACCAAAAATAGGTCAGAATGTTCGAAAACCGCTTTCGCATTCAATGGTAAACAACTCGAAGGCACCCTTACCTAAGTCATCTTGGGTCAAGCGACTCGTCGCTTTTCTCATGTCGGTCATTCCCTCATCGATTCGTCGCTTGAGGGGGTAGTCACACTTAGTCACCAATCAACAAAAACATACCCAATCATGGAAATGACACGCATTCAAAGGATCATTGACAAAGACAATCACGCCCCTGCTTGGGGCAGCAAACAAGCAATAATCACAAGTTGATCAAACACTTGGCATTCATGAATCATGAACTCAAGGTTCCCATAGACAAAAGGTTGCGCCCTTTGCCTATTCATGACTGATCAATGTCCAAGTTCAAGTAACACCTCACCGAACAAGGTTAACACTTGAATTAAGTTCCTTAGCTCGTCAGAAGCAAGGATTCAAGAATGCATGCCCTTTCCATACTTGGGGCATCAAGAGTTGGTTAGGTTACTAAGAAACCCTAATCATTAGTGCTTTGGTTATCTATTTTTGCTCGACGCTGTGCCTTGCACAATGCTTCCCAAAAAGGGGCATCTGTAGACACCAAAATAGCACCAATCCGATTATGTGACAACAAGCGCTGATCGCATTGACACACACAGCCCCTAGGGCAGCCCCCAGAGGTTAAACAGTGGTCCTAACCACTCCCAAAAGCAGTTTTGGAAGGTCAAAGGTCAATTTGGCACCTTTTTGGCACTTTTCTCTCTACTCGTCCCACCCTAGGATGAATACAAACTAGCATTCGTCCCACCCAGGGACGAATAAGAATTCGCCCCAGGGTGAGGCGAATAGCAAGTTTGACTGGCAAAAAAGTCAAACCTCGGTAACTCTGCCAGTTAACTGAGGCTTCAGGCCATGCAATTGCGAGGAATAGCTTTTATTCAAGAAGAGAGACTTCAGTCATGAGTGTCTTTATTTTAGAAACCTCATGCAAGGAGATTCTAAATCAGGGAATTAGCTTTTCTCCGAAAATAGGATAGTTAACTCAAGTGGCGCCCTCGCATGCGCAATTTAAACAAGAGAGACCCTAAGGTCTATAAATTGGGGAGTTTTCCCACCCAAAAGATATATAGAGAGGGAGCATTTGAGCAACGAAGTGCTGCCAATTTACATACCTACTTGCGATTTGTGCTTTTACATCCTTAATCTCTCATTCGAAAGGGAGGTTATTGGGCGACTATTAGAAGCGCGAATCCGGACCCAAAACCCGATTTTTGGCCACAAAAATTCCCAAAATTTGTCGACAACACCCCATAACCAGTTTTGGACCCATCCCAAGTGGATTGGTGCCGAAAAAGTGCCTCAAACGGTGGGCGTCCTGCCCCCGGGCGCTCCCCAATCTGTCACAGTAAAATTCGCCCCACCCCGGGATGAATAGAAATCTGTGATAGATTTCTCTGGTTTTTCTTTTGCATTTGATTCTAGATAGGTTAAATAGGTTACAGTTCAAATTTCATTTCATTCTGAGCAATTTTGACCAGGTTTCTGTCATTTCCCGCCTTCACTAACTTGCAGATGGCACCAGAAAAATCTGGGTTCTAGAGGCCAAATTGGAGAAATCTGACCATCTGGGTCTTCCCAAAACACCCCCAATTAGCTAACCCCAACTTTGCAGGTCATTTGGAGCTTCCTAAGCAGGACATTGAAGAGGGTGCTTTCTGATAGGTTATTGTAGGTGAATTCGTCCCACCCTGGAGCGAATACAAATCTGTGAGGAATTTCTAGACTGTTCTTTTTGCAGTGGTCTTCTGTTAACATATTTATGCTACTGTGAAATTTTTAGGTCGATCCGAGGTCATTTCATTATCGTTTTAATATTTTCATGCATTTACTGACAGTAGGCCTTGGGAAATACATGCTTCATTCTGTCCGCAGGTGCTACTAATATTTTCTGTTTCTTTGAACGTAGGTTTTCGATAGCAGAGGAGCAGGAAAGAGCAAAGAATCATATACGCAAGTGGCGGTGACGTTTTGGTCCGCCCATATTACATGTGGGCACGCGGAAGAAGGATTGTGATCCATGGATGTTGTGACAAGAAACACATTTGATGCTCCTATCCCCTAAAAAGGAAGGAGACGTATTGTAACACATTTTGAAAAGCGTATCAATAAAGATATTATGATATTTCATATTGCTTTTATCTTGTGTCAATTTGCATATGTTCTTTCTTGTTCTTTCTTGTGGCATATTCCTTTTTGTTTCCGTATCCTCGTGCTTTCAGTTCTATATGAACAATATTGACTAATTTCTTGTTATCAAAAGCCATACGCTGCATTGCAGCATATGATAGCGTCTTTACATGAATGGTAGTAAAGTTGATAGATTGATTCTGAGGGATTAAATATCCTAAAGATGTCATAGTGTTTGTGAATCTATTCGATGAGTGAGAAATTACCTCAATGTTGTACCACTCTAGCTGGGCTAGAAAAGTTTTAGCAAGATCCTTGTAAGCTTTCAAGATGGGACACCTACATTGAAAAATTCCCTTCACTTGATTGACTATGAGAAGGGAATCACCAAATATATTTAATCATTTAATATTTATGGTGATAACTGTTTGGAGGCCCAATATTAGGGCTTCGTACTCAACATTATTGTTGGTACAAGGAAAATCCAACTTAAAAAACAAGGGCATTGGAGCACCTTGTGGCGTGAAGAAGACAATTCTTGCACCACCCCCTTGCTCACACTTTGAACCATCAAAGAACATAGTCATATCAGCTTTGTTATCTGGTTCTTCAGGTTAGAGTACTTCTAATAATGCAAAGACTGCATCATAATGAAGCTCTATGGTGAGAGGCCTACTATTCTCGAGAGGTACCTCTACTAGTTGATCAACTATGACCTATCCCTTGATGGAATTTTGGCTGATGAATTCCAAATTGAATTCTATCAATAGCATGATCCACTTTGTAGTACGTGTATTATGATATGTATTGATCATCATATACTGCAAAGGATTTTATTTAGATATTACATACATCGTATGACTTAGCATATAATGATGCAATTTATTTGTTGCAAACACTACTGCTAAACACAACTTCTCCATATATGCATATTTGATCTCATAACTCACCAAGGTGCGATTGATGTAATATATCGCTTGCTCTTTGTCTTACATGTTATTTTGGGCTAACATAGTTTCCAATGTAAAGTCAATCATTGATATATATAGCAGGAAAGACACATCCAATCTTGGTGGATCTAGCACTAGTAGCATTTCTAGGTATTGCTTAATTTCAGTGAAGATCACTTGACAGTCCTCATCCCAATTGAATGGGACCCCTTTTTGTAGCAGTCGATTCATGGGTTGATATTTGTCCCATGATTATACGATAAATCACTTTAAGGATGTTACTTTGCCCTATAGGCTTCTTAGCTCTTTGATATTTATGGGAGGACATATTTCTAATATGACCTTAACCTTCACTAGGTCAACTTCGATCCCTTATTTTCAAATGATGAATCTTAAGAGTTTTATAGAAGTTATGCCAAATACGCACTTCTTAGGATTCAGCCTAACATTATGCTCTATCAGGCAATCAAAGACCTTTCTCAGGACCTCAACATGCTTTGAATGCAGCAATGACTTTGCCAACAAGTCATCGATATAATATTCTAAGATCTTATGCATGTAGTTATGAAATATATATGTCATGGGTTGTTGATATGTAGCACCAAAATTTTCAAGGATGAATGGTATAAATTTATAGCAAAATATTTACCATGGCATTGTAAATGTGGTTTTATGTTGATCTTCAGATTTAATTTGAATCTGATTGTAACCAAAAAAATATCCATAAGGGAGAGAATCTCATGACCCACAGTTACGTCTACAAGAGTGTCTATGTTGGCCAATGAGAATGAATCCTTTGGTCTTGCCTTATTGAGGTCTCTAAAATTCATACAAATACAGATCCTTCCATCAGATTTTCCTATACGTACCATTTTTGATACCCATTTTGGATAGTCAATGGAGATAATGAACCCTACATCCATCAATTTTTATAGCTCGTATTTAACCATTAAAGTGACTGTTGGATGTATATTCCTAAGATTCTAATTGATAGGTCTCTTATTAGGGTCTTTCAAAAGGTTATGAGTAACCAGTTTCAAATATAGTCCCAACGTATCCTTGTATGTCCAAGAAAAAAGGTTAGGTCTCTCTTTCAATAGAGGGATGAGTATGGAATGCTCATCAGGAGATATACTCTCTCCAAATTTGATCTTCTTAGGATTAATGGAATCATTACTGATATCCACATCGAAGGTCTCCTCTACTAACATGTGTGATCCCTCCTCAAGCTGATAAGGCATAGGAATAAAGTGGATATCATCATCTGGGTTTAAAGGTCCTACATCAGAATTTCCCTCAGTGTGATAAACATCATGTGCATAGCCTGAAACAAAATGAAAAGGTTAAAGTATTTCCTTGTTAGGAAAGAAATATTTAGGCTCTAGTGGTGAATCAACATGATCCCAATCAATAGCATCTGCATTCAGATACAATGGTTTGGTGGGATTAGTTGGATTACGAAGTGGAGTGGTCAGATCAATAGAGATCATATTGATGGAATGGACTAGATCTCCAAGACCAGGTGTGTGTGATACTAAATTAATATAACTTCCATCCCTGAGATGTGGCTTTGGGGGTATGGGGATATCCAAATCTAGTCTATGAATAGACTCAAAAGTGGGATCGTTGGGCTCCAAGAGCTCCATGTACATTGGTGGATAAGGGAAGACTATATGATGAATTATATCCAAATTAGGTGATCTCCCTCTGAGGCACGGGCCAAGATAGGCTCATTGATATATCTCATTAATGTCAACCGACTCATGATGATGACACAAATAGTGAGACCTGAGATAGGCTCTCTTGGTATCATCCTCGTCATTGCTGTCGTATATGAGTCCTTCACCCCTACCCACTAGAATTGGATGATTAGCAAGATGAGGCCCAAGTTAGGCCCACTCTATTTTATCCTCATAGTCGCTATCAACCATGAAGAATTGCTCATTCTTACCCATTTGCTCATGGGTAACATATGACATAGATTTAAGGGGCCTAAGTAGTCCAACTTAGTTTCATCCTCATATCATTCATTGTGTGAGGATAGATCATCATCATCTATTCCAAAATCACAATTTGGTCAATAAATTTTGATAATAGACTCTGCTATACCTAGATTTTGGATCTGCATACTTGTGTTGTTAGTAGCTTCATGACTTTCATTGTCCAAGTCGGCTCTTGGATTATCTCCTTGATTTACCTCTACCATGATGTGCTCATGATAGATCTCTGGTGGTGCTTCTAAGACATAGGTTACCAGCCTATTACCCCTTCATAGATAATAAGGGTTAGGGTGATAAGGATTCTAGTCCACATAATCCCCCAAAGCAAGGTTCAGATGATCTAAAGATGCTACTAGGAGCTCAAACTATCCTCAAATATGATAGCCTAACCCAAACCTATTAGTTGGTAGCTGATACTATGGTTCTATGGGAACTTGATGCCCCTAATAAAATAAGCCCAAGTCGTAACCATGCCAATGGTAACATTTGAAGTAGCGCAAGGTGAAATTAGGGTTAGAAAAATAATGAACATTTTATATGAATGGTTCATCATAATCCTCATCTATGGGAATACAATTTTTCAATTGATCTAGCCCTCCATAAATGAATTTTCTTTGGTTGGGAAGCACCCCCAATGGTACCACCATCCCCATAGGAAAATGATGGGCTTGAGATCGACCCATATCCTATGCAGTTTTGATAAATGGTATGAACATCACGTTCAAAAAGATATATTTTGCTAATTCAGGGTTAACCAAATGTATGGTCACCTATGGTGCAAATGACCCTACTAAAGATGCAAGCGAGGTAGGCTGAGGTGCCTCCTCGACTAGATTTTTAGCGTCCCCTTCATCCATGGGACTAGGACCCTCGATAGTTGCTTCTTTGGACTTTTGTTTTGAATCTTTCTCACCTAGTTTTACCTTAAGCTTCTTATCATTCCTTATCATTATGGATGCCATAGGTTTAGTCAAAGCTACTGTTGTGTGCTCTGATATTTGTTGTGTGGCTGTAGAAGGTCTTGTACACACTCCTTTGAGTTTACCTTGTGGATATGTTTAATAGGCAACATCGATCATATATCTAGATGCATTGAGGGTAGAATGAAATCCCCCAGTAAATAAGCTAGGTTCACATATTTGAATGGATTTTCATCAGAAGGAACCATGTGAACTTGTCCCTCATGTACATGTTTTATGCACTAATGTAAGATCGAGGGAACGTAATGCATTTCTCTAATCCAAGGCCTCCCCAAAAGGATGTTATACTACATGGTACCTTCAATCACATGACACATCATAGGTATGGTCTTAAGTACAACCTAAATTGGAAGAACTATAGTACCTACCATTGAGCATAGTGCATCATTGAATGCTATCAAGGTGAAAGTAGAAGGTACAATATGTGATTTTGGCAACTTTAGATATCTTTGTGTCTTGGTTGTAATTATGTTGATTGATGACCCTGTATCAATAAAGACCCATTTGAATGGTGTGTGATTAACACACACAATTATATATAGTGGTAGGTCCACTATGGCAGTGGAGACCATCTTAATCTTACGATCACTAAATTGAATGATTGGTTCACTACACTACTACACATGCCCTATGAAGTTTGTAAATGCTTCAAGATCTTGGGATTGAACTTTTATTGATCTTAGAAAATCCATGAGTGTCTCCCTATGCTTAGGAGACTGTTGAATCAGTTTATAGATCGACAACTTCACTGGTGTTGTCTACAAGATTTGAACTAGCCTACTCTTAATGGTCACCATCAGTCTTGTTGGTGGGCCTGGTATATTTTGAGCTAGCCTTTACTGAGGCCAAAAATGCACCCTAATTGGAGCTGGAGGTGGATTTGGTCTTTCGTACCTCCCTTGTATCATGACAACATTAATCATGCCAACGAATTCTTGAGTTTGCGGTTCAACCCACACTTGACTCACATTACTATAATTATTCCTCGATGGCTCATGATTTGGTAAGAGGTTCTTGAAGATCCCCATATTTTGGTTGTTTGGAGACTGAGGGTTGTCTACAATTAGCTCTTCTCTTTAAATCATATTTTGTACTATGTGTTTGAAACTCCAACATCCTTCGATGTCATGTCCTTTCACCCTATGGAAAGCGTAGTATAAATCATACCTATACCCCTTTGGCTTAGTCTTATTAGGTCATATTAACTTGATCTTCGATAAGTTTAGGGCCTTGGCCTCACACAGTTGATGGAATATCAATGTAATCAATTCTGACAAAGGTGTGAACTAGCGAGGTAGGTGCTATTATTTATTCTTACCCTTATTATTATTATTGCATTGATCATATCATGCAGGAGGAGGTTGGACTTGATAATTATGTTGTTACTCCTTATCCCCTCTTTGGAGGTTTAACACCACTTGGTTGACATGGGCTGGCTTGGACTATTCCTTCTGATTGTGGGTGTTATTTTTGTTCCATTTCTTCTTGTTCTGAAGCTTTAAGTTACCCTCCTGTAACTTTATATCCTCTATTACGTTGACTTACACCAAGGCCTTCTCAAATGTTTGATACTATTGTAGCTGAATTAGTAACGAGATGTGCTTCACACAACTCTTGGTAAACATCCAAGTTAACTCTATGGTTGGAATGGAAAATGGTAAATTTACCATTATCTTTCTCCATATTTTACCGTAATCCATGATCAACTCATCATCATGTTGCATTAAAGTAGCCAGATCGGATAGGTTCACCTTCTTCTTGATGTCGAAGGAGAAGCATTCAATAAATGCATTAGCTATCTATTCAAAGCTAGTTATGTTATGCCTCTTAAGTTGATTAAACCACTCTTGGGAAGGGCCTGAAAGGGTTGTGATGAATATTCTCAACAATAGAGAGTCATTGCTTTCAATCTAAAAGCACATGTCCATAAATATCATAACATGTTCATGAGCATCTTCTTTACCTTGGAACTTCTCCAGATTCAGTATCTTGAAATGCTTGGGATACGCTAGAATGGGAATGGATGGGCATAAAGGTTGGTTATGAATCTTGTTCAAAGTTATATTTTGATAAGCCATCCCATTCTTCTCTATAGCTTGAACCTTGTCTGCCAAGGCCTGATAGGCCTTAGAAGATAGAATTTCCTCTTCTCTTAGAGGTTGTTGCAGAGCCTTGGGAGGAAAATTCTTCTTCAGATGAGGTGGTGGAATGGGATCATCCTCTACATCTACTAGGGATATCTTAGGATACTCTTGTTCTTGATTATATCCCACTTCTTCTTTTTACTACGTATGCCCATGATGTTCCAGTGCTTGATGTTGCATCATGTTTTGGGCCATATGACGAGTATGGTTTTCAATATGCTCAGGGTGTAGATCAGGCTTCAAAGTAGCTCGTCTATGAGTGTGCTCCCTGTACTCACTACAAGGGGGTAAATTATCTCGAGCTAATTTATCATCTCGCTCAAGATGCTCCTTTTGATCAAGGATTCTTTGTTTGTGCATGCATTTCTCGAAAAGATGCTGCCTTAACAATATTTGTCTCTGCATATCCTTATTTTCAAGGTGCTCATGCTTTGCATGAACATCCTCCAATTTATCTTGGAGGATCTACTACCATTGTTCTGACACCATTTTCTATGATCGATCTATAAGATCAATCATGTGTGTTCTCTAGTGTACTTGTTCAGTTTGAGTAGATTTATCAGCATGACCTCTAATAGACTGGTTTACCATACTCTTGCCTTTATTTGTGCAGACAATATTCACATTTTGATGTTATCTATACTCTATGCCCATGTGGGTTGATAAGGAAATTATAGTACGAGCATGTTTAGAGAATTATCCTAGCTCTCTAATGGTCCAACGTGTGCTCTCACTATGAGAAATCATAGAATGAGAATGCGCAAATGAGGGTTTATACCCTAGCTGCCCTAAGACTTTATCTAGACCAGTCAATTGCCTAGTGTACCACAAATCATGTGGTGGCATACCATTGACTCCAACCTTAGACATATCAAATGTGAACATGCTAGGTTCATTGTTATTTGGAGTTTGTGAGAGCCTATACTTCGAAGCAACCCTCTCTTCTTGACCCTGAGTGGACATATTTTCTACTTGTCTATTTTGGATTGGTAGGGGTCTTGAGCCTCCCTTATCTCGAGTATGGATAGGCACTAACTTAGTTATATTTTATTCCTTAATGATGTACTATTCAACAGATATAGTGGATCCATGAGGTGTACGATCATGATATATACTCCCATGCTTGAAGGACCCATATTGAGATCTTCCATATTCGGATATATATCATGAGGTATGTGCATTGCCTCCTCTAAGTGGGATATTTTGATGAGAACCCCCACGCGTAGAGTTATACTCTCTAATGCTCACCAAACATAATTCGAGAGGATCTTGTGATTGAGGGTTCTTCATGTTGTGTTGTGAATTGGGTGGAGCCTCAGCTCCAAACTCGATTTTGTACCGATATCGACCACTCTATGTGATAATTTTTGATGTGGTATTATCATGTATGTATATTTTAAGGAAAACAAAATAAAAAATGATGATTATATATTTTTAAATTTTGTTTGTGAGCCCTAACTAGTTTGATGTGTTTTAAAATTTATTGAAAACTTAAACTACTCTCATCATGTTTGAAATTGTTGATGATATACTTAATAGTTTAAGGGTTTTCACCTGTATGCTCACAACTTGAAAATCGTTAATGAAAGTCATGATCACGTAAATCCCCCAAAATGTGGAGATGAAATCCACACCCGGGTAGGGAGCACAGGTCTTTTCGATCCTCACCCAACACCTCGTGCATAGTGATACACCCCTCTAAAGAGGAATGCATGCTATTTTGTATGGTTAGGATAGATCTTGGAGTCAACATTGGCCAAGTAACAGGGTTTGAGGGAGTTGGTCCAATGGATGGAAATCACTGCCACCATCATTGAACCCTACTAGTGGTTGGATATGACTTCCAACTCACTAATTTTTAGGTAGTGCATGGTGTGTGTTTGTTCATTTTAAATTTTGTATGAAAGTAAAATGCAACACCAAGCACTCAATGCTCTTTCCTAAATGCCTAATGATAAAAGCATTTAATATTCAAAAAGATACATCTAAATAATATACATGTTGTTTCAGAGAATGCATAGTAAAATTTTCTAATAGGCCTCTGATTGGGCCACAACAGGTAAACTTTACAAATAGACTTTGACTATTAGCCATGGGACATAGTTGTAGGTAACAGTTCTGACTAGGATAGAGCCATGGGCTAAGATCTTAGCCATGGTTGATAGGCATAGCTAACAGTTCTAGCCATGGTTGATAGTCGTGGCTGATAGAAAATATGATATTTTCATGATTATTTTCCTTTTACTATTTTCTATGTGATTTTATTTAGCTAAAAACAAAAAATATAGCAAAAAATAGAAACACAAAGGATCAAAATTACATGGAGTCCTCATTCAATGGAGAGGTAGTCTGCTTCTTGCCTATTTTTTGCTTTGATGCTAACCACAACTAACACCTTTCATAAAAAAAATAGAAGAAATCCATTAGTTACAACAAAATTTGTGGGGTTCTATCGTGATCACCATCTATAACCTTGTAGAAAGCATACACCTAACTAATACATCAATTGATATCAAACATTAAAGCATAAAATATTGACAATAATAACTTTAACAAGAAAGAGAGTGCTTATTTTATTAAATATTTTGTCAAATTTGATTACAAGTACGTCCCTCTTAGGGATACTCAAAATTGATACAATTGATATAGTATTGGAGATCCTCTAAAAAAGGGGGTGGTGTAATTTGCAAACTCTCCACAAAGACACAAATTTCTTAAGATCAATGGTGACATTCTCTCATGAAAGAGGTATTTTTTGCCTTGAATGCCTAGAAATGAATGGATCATGTAAAATTTGCATTCTAGAAACAACAAGAAAGGATTAAAAGCAAAGATGACCTCTCTTGGTGAGGCTTCTAATGGAAAATTGCCTAAATGATGATAAAAGAAATAAGAATCATGTAAATCTATGAATATTAGCATAAAATCATCAAATTACTATGAAGCATAGAAATAAAGCATGTAATATAGGTAATAAGAAACTTAATTAGACATTAGAAACTTGAATTGCATGAAATATTAAGAAACTATGCTAAATTGACAAATGCAAGGAAATAGAAGTAAATCTACCATTAAATCCTAGAATTAACCAGTCAAATATTTGCTAAACTGTTAATATATGCTAGACTAATCTAATTGCACAACTAAAAATGTAAATATAATGCTAAAATAAAATAAATCAGGGATCAAATTCTAGCCACGGGTCTGAGACATGATGGGCACTGTTAGCCATGGTTGAGTTGAGAATGCTTTTGCTCTTGTAATCAGGGCTTAGATATTTGATTCCCTCCATGGAATTGATGATCAAGGGTTGCCTTTGTGTCCCAAAATGGATTGGTGGTCAAATTTTATGAGATACACATTCAATTTTCTTGATTGTGTGATTGTGCTTCCTAGTCCTTTGGAAGCTTCATTGATGAATTCATGCTTGTCACTCCATAATTGGGCAACATTGTGATTCTCCTCAAAGGGTTATCAGTTTACCATCCATTTTAGTAGAACTTCATTATGATAAAATACCAATTTCTTCCAGACTTCTCCCCAATTTGGAGGGGGGTCTTATAGGACTACTAATATCTAATCTTGGCTTTCTTGGGAAGCCAAGATCAAGATCCAGGAGGTTGGATCAGTTGGGAGGAAAACTCTTAAAGTTTCCCCACCCAAAATCATTTGAATATCTATTACCCAAGCCATTGTAACCAAAATTTGTCTCGATATGGAATTCAAAATAGTTTTGATGCTAGCCACGGCTCTGATGTGCGGCCAGCTCTGTTAGCTATGGGTGTCAGCCATGGCTAAGGCTGAGTTAGCCAACTCTGCCCAAATTGAGTGGTTAAAACCACTGCTTCACCTTGGAGCTATCTAAGATCATTCATATGGTCTATTAGCATGTCCCATATGAGTAGGCATATCTAAATGACACGTTTTAGGTGTCTACAAGACCATCCCAAAAAGAATCAAAATTTTGATGGTGCCCTAGATTGGCTTTTTCCATATTCCACATTAGGATAGAATCTCCAACTTTGAACTCTTTAATATTGGATTTCTTGTCAAACCATCCCTTGATATCGAATGAGATCTTTTGGAAGTCCTCATATGCTTGAGTCCTTTTCTCTTCTAACTGCAACAAATATGTCAACCTGGTTTCAACTAGATTCTATTTAGGCTCTTCTTCTGTATCTGTCAACTTGAGAGCTAGAATTTCCAAGTGAATAGGTAATACTACTTGTTTACCATACACCATAGCATAAGGAGAGGTCTTAATAGATTTTTTGATGGCGATCCTATCTTACCATATAGCTTGTTCTAGCAACAAGTGCTAGTTTCTCTTGTTACCTTCTAATGATCTTCTCAAGATTCTTAGTATATTTTTGTTAGTTGATTCTACTAATCCATTCCCCTGGGGGTAGTAGTTGGAGGTATTTTTATAGTGATGCCATACTTACTAGTAAACCCAATGTATTTAGCTCCTATAAAATTTGGGCCATTATCACTTATTATAGCTTTTGGGACACCAAACCTCATGATTAAGCTTTCCATGAAGTCAATAACCACTTCTTGATCTAATATCTTGGTGGGAATGGCCTATACCCGTATAGTGAGTTAGTATATGGTAGCAAAAAAGTATTTATGTCCTACTAAAGAATTTGGATTAATCACCCCAATGAAGTCTAGCTCCCATTGCTGAAAAGGCTCTTCAACCAGAATTGGATTGAGGGGGAATGATGCATTCTTAGTTCTCCCCGCATATTGTTGGAATTCATCACAGGCTCTTGAAAATTTAAAGGTATAAAAAAAAATAGTAGGCTAGTAATAACCCGGCCTAATGATCTTCAAAGTCATGACCCTTCCTGAATAGTATCCTCCAAATAATCCTCCATGGAACTCTTCAATGCCCTTTTGCTTTTGATCTTCTTTCAAATATTTTAAGAGGAATCCATCAAGATTTTTCTTGTATACTGCCTCTAGTAGTAAGACATATTTCAAGGCCTAAAGCCTATATATTCTCCTTTGTGATGGATTGAGGTTATGGGGATAGAATCCTATTTGAAATTATTGGGTCATTTTTTTAATCCAATCTGATTCTACTAACTATAGTTCTTTAGTATGATCTTCTACTGTTGACTAACAAGATATCACTTCTGCTATAACTGCTCCTTCTATCAAACATTGGCATAATAATCTACCTTTGATCAACTTAGTAGGATGAATTTCCACATCATATTTTTGGATCTTGGTAATCCAACCAACTCTTTTATCTCCTATTTCACCTTATAGAATGAAACTTCTGACATCTAGATGAACTACATATACCAGTGTTTTACTTTGAACCAAGTATTGCCTGAATTTCTTCAATGACTTCATCACTAGAAATACTTGTTTCTCAATAAAATTATACTTGACATGATATTCATGGAGATTCTAACTCCAAAAGAATATGGGGTGTTCATCTCCCTCACCATTTTTATGAGTGAGCACAAATGCGTAGCTCTCTTCAGCTCCATAAGCATACAAAATGAAATCTTTCCTAAAGTTAGGGTTCACTAGAACTGGAGTAGTTGCAATGGATTATTTGATGATCTCAAAAGCTTATTTTCTCACTTTAGTCCATTTAAAATCTATATTTTTCTTCAAAAATTATGAGATAGGTTTCAATTTTTGAGAAAAATTAGAGATAAAGTTTTTGATAAAATTGATATGGCCAAAGAAATACTACAAAGCTTTATTGTTCATAGGCAATGGAAGATCAAGAATCAAATTGATTCTATCTGGATAAATAGCCATCCCTTATTTAGAGACCACATGGTCTAACAAATTTCCCTTATGGATTGCAAAAAATGACTTCTTCGGATTAAGAGAGATGCCAAATTCCTTGCACTTTTTTAAACACTTGTTCTAAATGTGCCAAGTGATCTTGCTTCTTATGCGAGAATACAGTCATGTCATCCAAGTATATTAGAATGAATTTGTTGATCATTTCTCCAAAGGTATAATCCATTGATATTTGGAATGTGGCTCCTACATTGGATAAACTGAAAGGTATTCTATGATAGGTAAAAGTACCCTATTTGGTGATGAGTGTTGTTTTGAACTAATACTCATCTTTCACCCAAATATGGTTGTAACCAGATAAGCCATATAATAGTGAGAACCTCTATGCTCCTACAATAATCTACAAGATCTGATCAATTTTTGGGAGTGGATAGTGGTATTTTAATGATGCTTGATAGAGATTCCTAAAATCCACACATAAATAGAGGCCTAAAAATCATTTTGATCCCTTTATCTTTTGTGAATCCTATATATGCAAAAGGGTTGAAATTAGCTCCCCTCACTGCCAAGGAATCAACCAAGGTATTTTGTCTTTTGGGAATAAAATAAATATTTAGGGCATCAAATGATTCCATCAAATCCCATACCCTATTTCTGTATGATTTTAGGTAATGGTGTTTGCTACTACACATCTCTCTTACTTGATTGACAATTAGTTTAGAATCACCATATATATATATATATATAATATCTTGATGCCCATACTCTCTATCTGCATTATTCCTAGGAATAAAGCCTTGTATTCTACAATATTGTTGGTACAAGACCAAGTTAGTTTGTATGAAAAACTCTTTGCACCTTTTGACTGAGACTATAACAATACACCAACACTAGTCCCATTTTTGCACCTTGCACCATCAAAATGCATGGTCCAAGTCTTTGTTTCTCTTAATGATTGATTGGATATGGTAGGGACTATTATATTTATTTCTAAGAAAATACTATATGTACCCATGTCTGTTCCAAACTATTTTTATTTCTCTTTGAAAGGTAGTTCATCTTCAACTTGTAGTTCTTCAAAACTTTCCACCAGTTGGAACTCATCTAGAGGAGTGAGATTACACGTCTACTTCGATCTTTTCAATATGATAAGACACAAGCTTCTCAAGAGTAATACTTATTCTATTTCTCTTAAAGGGAATAACCATACTAGAGTAATCCATGTACATACATCCTCCCAATTTGGCAGTTGATTCCCTTGAAAGACATAGGCCAAAATAAAGTTCTAGGTCTACCACCACTATTTTTTGCACAATGGTTACTTCTGTAGCTTTATGTAACCTCATTAAAAAATCCTTTATCACCCCTACTATCTTTACTAGGGTTCCATACAACTGCAAAAATCCAAGACAAGACCTGGTATACTCCATTCCCATATCATCGCAGTATGCCTTGGGTATAACTGTAATGGAAGCCCCTAAGTCAATCATGTAGTTGCAGATGATCCACCCATCCATACTCAAAGAAATATAAAAGGAAGGGGTTTTTTCTTTAGGGCAGTAGGGGACATCTTATCTTTTCCAGAGGGCATACTGAGGATTGTAGTAGCCTACTTTTCTTGTGGATATTTGCTTAAAGAGACCTTCAGTAGGTCTATTTGGCTAAGGATAAATAGAGTATCATAAAGGCTAGCCTTTGAGGGTATTCTTTTCATCTCCTCTACAATGTTATATTATGATTTCACTGAAGAGGCATTCTCAGGCCTTCTATCTAGCTCACCATACTTTCTTTTGTATTGCTATGTGGTCTCAATCCTTTACCTCTTAGTTATGGAGGGTAATATAAGATTTTCTTGAGCTTCACTCTTGGATCTCATCCCTTCTTTATCATTTTATTTATCATATATTATAGGGAATATGACCTCCTTTTCTTGGCCCTTTGGGACCATATCCCTCTTTTCTTTTTCTTGAGGAATAGGTAAAAGATCATTACCTTGAGGGAGAGCATATTTATTATTTTGGAAATGAACTTGAAACTAACCCATTTTTTGTGGATCAACCTGCAAGGTCTTCTTTCTTGATCTTGTCATAATTGAAATCGAACCTTTTTTATTTGGGTCCTATCCAACCATGATCTGGTCTATTTTCCACAACATATTTTTTTGGGTAAGTAAATTTCTTAATTAAATATTGAGTTTTACAGTTTGACCCAAAACCTTTTACAAAAGATAACCTTCATCTGAAGCTACGGATCCTAGTTATCCTGAGGATCTTTTATCCTCTACAACTACTGATCTTTCTAGCAGTCCTAGCCGGGAAGGCAATGTAGACATAGACCAAAAACAAAATAGGACCAACCAATATGGGCAAGCCACACTGATTTTCCACAACATATTGATCCTACCCTTCTGATTCCTTTCTACCTTTTCCATGGCCTACTGCACATGATGTTGGTACATAATACATGATTATGAATCATGGGGATCATTGCATACTAGGCACCACACATTTACCAGGCTTGTTTTAGAGGAACATCTAAGATCTTCTTGCATTATATTTACTCTGGTTCATGTGCTATTGCTAGTACCAGGTTTTTGGTCCCTTTCGAGATAGGAAAATATTCTTTGTTGAGATCTCTATCTCTCTTTTTTCCATTGAGTTCATCTTGTTACTGAGCGTTTTAAGGGTATTCTATATATCAAGAACCATAGCAGATTCATGGGATGCTTTATTAGGGAGTTGTGGGAAAGGTATTGGAGCAAAGGATACTTTAGGGTGAGGAATGAGTGTCATCTAAGGAAGTAGGGATGATAAAGAAAGAGGATCTATATAAGAATATGTAGCTGCCTGGTTTTGAACATTAGAAATTTTTGAACAATAGGGTATGAAAAATTTAGGGGGTAATATTCCCACATTAATAAGAGTATTTTTAGCTTGAACAACTGCATTTTAGACTTGGAGGAAAGTACATATTCCTAAATTTTGAGTTTTTAGACCTAATTTAGATCCAAGGGCTTTGTTGTAGTACATGAAAGTAAGGGTTGCGGCTGGCCTAGCTTCAGGTGGAATTCTTTTCTAGGACCTACTAAATCTTAGATTGAAATCTAAAATGAACTCCTACTGATGATTTTGCATGGACGTTAATTGATTGAGGAGGGAGAACGTATCAATAGACTCATTGAAATATTCCAACAAAGGGTTCTACTAATGCTGCTCATGATTTAATGCTATTATCCTCTAATATCCTGAACTAGTGCAAGATTTTTCCTTTGACGGATAGGGCTAGGATTATGACGATGACATACTCATTATTTATGTTATGGATGGCTGCTAAAATTCTAAATATCTTGGTAATGTTCATATATGGTCTTTCCTGATCCATCATATGTGGGAATTTCTTTAGATACAGCCTAAGGGATATCATGCATATGGGCTAGTCTTAGGGGACCAGATGTATTCCATCTGGGATACTTCTATAGGGGATAATTAGGGGGTACATTTTGAGCCATATATACTGGTGTAGTTATTTCTGGAGGTGACCTTGGGGGTCCTACAGGAGGTAGCTCATGAGGATTTTCATCTGAATGAAAATTTTGGTTCAGATATCTTATGATGGTAGATACTCTAAAAGGGAGCTCATAGTAGTTGAAATAACCTATATTATTCTTTGTAGATGACCTAGTATTCATGAAAAACTACAATAAATAGGGATAGATTTTTGGTTTCTGTATCCAGGGAGTCACCAGGTGAATTTACTGCTCATCGCTTAACAAGTTTAAGACAATTCACCAAATCTTGATTCCTTCAGGAAAAAGATACAAAATAAAGCAAGGGTGGGTTAACTATGGTTTCTAGTCAATAGGTCTCACCAGGCATGCCAAAACTATTGGGATCCAAATTGACATCAAGAAAAAATTGATACTATGACTGTATATCTTCTAGCTTTCTGATTAGGCTTGCACACACTAGTCACAGCTTATAATTCAACATTGGATGGACTAAATATTGATCTAATCCAAACTCTAGAGTAGGTTGGTTCCTTGTCAACTAACAGGGTGTTGACTCAATTAAGCTCAATATTTATTTAAGATATAGGGATAGAAAAGGGTTTAGTATTAAGGAATTATAACTAAAATAATGGTCAGAAAGAGTAACAACATAGGCATCCACAAGGAAAACCTTTCAATAAATCATTTCCAGTGTTCCACACTCAAGATTAATAACACCCAAAAAATAGAATAATCTTCATCAAGAAACATAAAATAAAGACATACTCCAAGAATCTATTTCAACATACATAATACTAATAATCCAATTTAGTAGAATAAGATCAATATCTAGATTTAACAGAAATGAACTTCTTGTGAGCATAGATTCAATTATGAAAAGGTTTCAATTGCTCTAAAGCTAGTAATTCAATATCAGTAGAGTAAACTAACCATAGCAACATTAGAAAAAAAACAATTCATAGCTTGAATCTATCAAAAGAAATATTAAAGACACAAATTTTCAAGCCAAAAACCCAAGTAATTCTCTTTCTATTTATTTGCAAAATATTGTTACATAGTAGGGCAAGCAAATAATCTAGAGTCAACCCTAAAAATTGAGGGTTCAACCTCTATTAATAGTTTTACAATGAAAGAAGAATATGGATCATTACAAAAAGAAAACCATACCATATTGACAGAATGTTGAGGTGGTGTTATTTCATTTGCCTTTGAAGCCCAAAATATCCATGCGGTATCACACACCATAGCAGCTCAACTTTACAATTTGCTCACTCTATAATAGCAGTTAGGCTCCAAGCTGTTAGATTCTAGATCTAAGCTATCTATATTTCTTAGGGACTTCATCTAGCCATAGATCTATAACTGCCTAAGTTCTTGGTTCTTGACTCCATGGATGCTTCACCTTCCTGCTAAAATCAACTAGTTCTCATTTGCAAAGACTTCACTTTTGTATACCTGATAAAATTTTAGCATAAAATTGATCGTTGATTCACTCATGAATGGCTATGATTAAACCTTAGCAATAATTGGAGATGAGTGACATAGAACATATCGCTAGGTTGCTCTTCAAAAATGCTCATCGCTTGAATTGACCATTTTTACTAGCGGCATGAAGCATATGAAAAAATACTACAATCTGAGTGGAATATAGCATATCGCCAGGCCACTCCCTTTTATTATTAAAACTATTTAATTCACTTTCATGTCTGTGACGTAGAACACTTTGTTCGTATCTTGCTCCTTGAAATTCACTTTTTGAGTTTTGACCAAAGTTGACCATGGAATAGAGCCTTATTCTACGTCACTTAGGAAATAGTGTATTTTAATATTTCATGAGATTTTGCACCGCACCGCTACATTGTGCTTCATTTTGAATATCTTGAAATTTGTTACCAATCACGTGGAACATGTGTTCTGATATGCTCTAAAATGAATGTAAGCCTCAATGGCATAGAACACGTAAAAATTTAGTCATTTTATTATAGAGCTATGGAAATGTGTGCTGAGCCATAGATCAAAGAAATATGACATCAGCCTTGACCCGAGTTGACAACGATGTGGAACATACTGCGTTGTATCGCTACAAAATACACTATGTGTTGAGCAGCTGGGAACATCTTCATGCCTTAGAAAACATTTTTAATTTTTTCTAAGGATGTGGCCATTATGGGCTTACAATATCATTTCCAAGTTTAGGTTGTATATAGACCCTAACAGAGTGAAAGCATTGTTGGAAGTCCCTTTACCTCTGAACAAGGTCTACAATCATTGTTCGGGAAGATCAACTTTATATGCAAGTTCATAGTAGATTTTGTACAAATTTTCAAGCCCATGATAGATCTACAGAAGAAAGATACAAAATTTAAATGGAAGGATTTACAAAAGAAAGCTTTTGCCACTATAAAGGAACAGATAGCCCAAGCACCTATCTTAGTAAATCCAAATTACTCCAGAGGTTTCATCATGTATGCTCTAAGAGAACAAGAAAGTTACACCATGGTCCTTACTCAGAAGGGGGTAGACAATGAAGAGAGGCTCATAGCCTAAGTCAGACCATGCAGGAACATGAGGAAAAATACAACTTCATTGAAAAACAAGTTTATGCGATCATGAAATCATTGAAAAATTTTAGGCATTTCTTTTCACAAAGTAGGACTATTGTATACATAATTCACCTTGATGCCAGAAACTTCATCATACAGGGAGAGATTGGAAATAAAAAATTTGATTGGGTATCAAATATATAAGAATACGATGTCGAGATTCACCCGACCAAGCTAGTGAGAGGCAAAGCATTATATCAAGAACTTGCCAAAAAAACCTCAGTAGAGTACATAGCTTGCCAAATGCAAGAACCAATTATAGAAGATGATCAATCTCAAAATACAGATTGGGCCGATGACTTGATAAGATATTTTCAAACTAGAAAATGCCCTGTAAGCTTAAATGCTTCACAAAAAAGAAGGTACAAGATCCAGGCTTTGAAGTATACCTTACTACTTGAAGGATTGTACAGAAAAATTTGGATGGTGTATTACTTCAATACATAAAAGATGATGAAAAATAGAAGATTTTGGAGGAGTTTCATGAAGGTCCATCAAGTGGACATTACTCAAGAATGACTACAACTCTAAAAATAATTAGAACTAGTTGCTATTGGCCATCTATTTTTTCATATGCGAATGCCAGAGGTATGTTAGAATATATAGAAACACTTCAATGCTTTTGAAACCTATTCAGGTTGAAGAACCTTTTCAAAAATGGGGCCTGGATTTCATTAAAGTAATAAAATTTAACTCATCCACTGGATACAAATATATTCTAAATGTCATTGATTACTTCACTAAGTGGGTTGAAGTAGTGCCTACTAACAAATATGATGAGAAAGTTGTGATTGAATTCATTGAAAGCTTAATATGAAGGTTTAATACCCTTGACACATTGGTCACAGACAATGGCACATCCTTCATAGGGATGAAAATTATTGATTTTACTAGTAAATATGGGATCTATTTGAAGACTTATTCAAATTATTATCCCCAAGGAAATGGTTTAGTTGAATCAAAAAATAAAAACCTACTCTAGATTTTAAAGCAAACTTTGAAAGACAATATGTGAAGTTGACATTCTTTGATAATCTAGGCGTTATGGACTAATAGGATCATGATCAAGAAATCCATCAATACCTCTCCTTACTCATTCATCTATGGTAAGGAAGTTGTCCTCCTAATACACATAGAAATACCTGCATTAAAATTACTCAATCAAATTGGTATGGAAGAAGCAGAACCGATGGAGAATAAGTTGATACAACTCCTATGGCTAGAAGAAAAGAAAGAACAAGCTTACAACCATTATCAAAAGCACATGGTAAACACAAATAAATGGTTTATTAAAAGGTCTACTCTCAAAAAATTTAAAGAATGAGACTTGGTTCTGAGATGGAATGAGAAAAATGCAAAACTATAGAACCATCAAAATTTTGATGCTTTCTTGAAAGGACCTTTCAAGATAATTGAAGAAAAACAACAAAATTCCTTCCAAATAAAAAATTAATAGGTTTAAATACAGCCTATCCCTGTCAATGACTTCCACCTGAAGTTGTACTTCAAGTAAGATAAAATCCCTCCCCATTTGTATTATATGTAAATATACTATTTTTTTTACTAAGGCCACTTCAAGGAAAATGATCATGATCTCGCAATATTTTGATGTTCAAAGGCCACGTCAAGGAAAATGGTCATGATCTCATGATATTTTGGTATTTAGAGGCCACTTCAAGGAAAATGGTTGTGATCTCATGATATTTTGTTATTCAAAGACCACTTCAAGAAAAAAGGTCGTGATCTCACGATGTTTTGGTGCTCAGAGGTCACTTCAAGGAAAATGATCACTCAAAGGTCACTTCAAAGAAAATGGTCATGATATCATGACATTTTGGAATTCAGAGGCCACTTCAATGAAAATGGTCACAATATCATGATATTTTGGCGTTCAAAGGTCACTTCAAGGAAAATGGTTGTGATCTCGCGATATTTTGGCATTCAGAGGCCACTTCAAGGAAAATGGTCACGATATCGTAATATTTTTGCATTCATAGGCCACTTCAAGAAAAATGGTCATGATATTATGATATTTTGTCATTCAAAGGTGACTTCAAGGAAAATGGTTGCGATCTCATGATATTTTCGCATTCAACAGTGAAAGTCAAATAACGACATCTTTTGGATTTTGGTGGGAAGGTCAGTTTTTTTGAAATTTTAAATATGCTCTATTCAAAGAACAACTGTGTAAAGTTATTGGTCCAAAATATACAGTGATGCATAGCGATTGGTTTCAAGGTGGCACATGAAACAAGACACCCAATAACGTTTGAAATTATTCGTAGTACGTGCACCACCAACCGTAATTATTGCATGGCACCTTAACACATGCATGCACATTTTATTTGTTGGAATATGTAATGCAACATTGTGTAAATTATTCTTAGACTAAAATATAAATTCTTAATAATAATATTTGAATTAGAAAATAATTCTATTTTATGTAAAAATATTCTCACCCAATTAATAAATAAAATAAGTGTGCTAGGAATATTTAATTTGTGGAAAAAAGTTATTTCTCTTTTTCTAGCAAATATTAGAAAGTAACTAATCACTTTTTAATATTTAATAGATCCCACTTATCACACATCTCAAATATTAGATTGTGATAAGATTAGAAAGTAACTAAGCACTTTCTAATATTTGATAGATGCCACTAGTCACACATCTCAAAATTAGATTGTGATAAGATCAGATTGTGATAAGATTTAGGGTTGTAGTAGAAAATCTTCCATTTAAATAGGGGTGTTATCTACTACATCTTAACATATCTTGTCATATTGACTTGTGTTGTAATATCATGTTGATGCATATTATTATATAACATTAAAGCATTCTTGTATTTTTGAATCAAATGAGTAATATAGTGAGCTTCAAAGTGGATGTTTCCCTTCTTAATTTGAAGTAGGGTTTTACCACTTAATATTGGTGTTGTGGGTTTTCCTCTTTTGTGTGTGATTGATCTTGTGGAGCATTCTTTGATCTTCGAGAGACTTTGCTTGTCTCATATTTGGTATCAGAGTGGTTGGGATCTCCATCAAGTGTCTTCAATCCTTTGAGGTGAAAAATCCATTAAGAATGGTTGATTATGGAATCTCCTTCACACCTAAGCACATCCTTGATGGATCAAATTTTGGAATATGGAAACCAAGGATGAGGGCTGAATTTCAAGCAAGAAAGTTATGGCCCATTGTGAATGGATATGAAGTAATCCCAACCTAGGCAAGGGCACTTGAGACATACAACAACAAGAGTTACCTTGCACTTTCTATGATTATCAATAGTGTGAGTGATGAGATATTGCTCACTATAAGCCATTGTGATCATGATAAATATGCATGGGATTTGCTAAAACAATTCCATATAGGGTCCAACACATCAAGGAAACTCACTTTATTGTCCAAAATTCTTAGCACTATGCAATGTGAAGAAGAAAGTGCCTTGATCTTTCTATCAAAGATGAAA
This sequence comes from Wollemia nobilis, assembly GCA_028583015.1. Taxonomy (NCBI): domain Eukaryota; kingdom Viridiplantae; phylum Streptophyta; class Pinopsida; order Araucariales; family Araucariaceae; genus Wollemia; species Wollemia nobilis. Next base: position 264,658 of record JAQPPZ010000220.1, on the reverse strand, counting down.
GAAATGAGAACTCAACTATTGGATTGTAATTGTGATTGGATAAGTGAGAAGCTCTTAATATTTATTATTTTTAGGAACTTGTCAAGAAAGTTCAAGAATTTTGTCACCATTATTGAGACTAGCCTAGAGCAAGAAGAGGATGGCATTCCTCTCAACACTCTTTCACAATTATTGATTCAACATGAAGAGTCTCTTAATAGAGACAAAATGAATGATCAAGCTTTCAAGGAGAAGAATGCTGCCTTGAGTGCCACTAAGGCTTCCTTCAAGAAGAAATACAAGGGAAGGAAAAATCAAAATTTCCAGCCCAACAAGCCTAGAGTTGATTTCACTTGCAACTTTTGTGGCAAGAAATGCCACAAGGAACAAAATTGTTTCAAGAAGAAGAAGATTGCAGAAAAAGAAGAGCAAGAAAAGGCTAAGGGACAAGGACCTAAGAAATTATTTGGCAAGGGAAATAAAAAGAACAACAATGTAAAGCAAAATTATAATAAAAATGCCTTTGTTTGTGCCCTCTACTCCATTGGTTCATCTACTTCTAATTAATGGGTGTTAGATTCTGGATGCACTAACCATATGTGTTTTTAAAAGGATAAGTTTGTGGACTTTCATAAGCACTCTTCAGATTCAGTTGTCATTGGTGATAATACTAGACTTCAAGTAGAAGGTGATGGAAATGTTGTAATTGAAGGGAAATTACTTGATAATGTCCTATAGGTGCCCAAAATTAGGAGACATTTAATTTCAGTTTTACAAGTTGCTAGAAGTGGTCACACTATTGAGTTCAATGCAACTTCATGGAGCATTAGGAAAGGCATGCTACCAATCATTATAGGTTATGTGAAGAATAATATTTATGTGTTAGGTGATGCTCCTCCTAAAGTGTGTTTAACAACTAATGTTTCTCCTAGTAGCAAGCTTTGGCACTTAAGGTTAGGCCATACAAACTATAAAAATATTCAAATGATGAAGTCCAAAAATTTGGTTGAAGGCTTGCCTAAAATTTCACCTATTCATGGTTTGTGTGAAACATGCATCTTAGGCAAGATGAGCAAACAAAATTTTGCAAAGGACAAGTCAACAAGGGCCACACAAATTCTTCAACTCATTCATATAGATATTATGGGTCCATTACATGTTATATCACTTGGTGGTGCATCCTATATTCTCACCTTTATAGATGATTATTCAAGAATGATATTTGGGTATCTACTTAAGAATAAATTAGATTATTTTGAGACATTCAAGGAGTTCAAAGCTTTGGTAGAAAATCAAAAGGGAGCAAATATCAAAATGATTAGAAGTGACAATGGAGGGGAGTACAATAGCAATGCTTTCAATGAATTTTATTCTTATCATGAGATCAAAAGGCAGTTTACTTGTCCATACACTCCTCAACAAAATGGTGTTGCAGAGAGGAAAAATAGGATAATCATGGAGATGGTAAGATGCATGCTTGGTGTTACCTCAATTTATTTGGGGTGAAGCAACCAGTACAAAAATCTAAATTCTTAACAGGTTTCCTTCAAAATCAGTTAAGGGGAAGACTCCTTATGAGGTTTGGAATGGTAAAAAGCCAATTTTTTCACACTTAAGAGTGTTTGGATGTGATGCATTTTCATATATTCCTTCAAAAAAGAGGAAGAAATTGGACAAAAAATCTCAAAAATGCATCTTTGTTGGCTATGATGTAGAACATAGGGGCTACAGGTTATACTCACCTTCTTCACACATTGTATTTGTTTCAAGAGATGTAAAATTCAATGAAGACCTTCTTGAGTTAGAAAAGGGTGGGCCTTGTGTCAAAAGGACCAAGTGGTTGGATCATTCTAGGGGTCCTAAAGAGTAGAATTCAGTTAGTCAAAGGATAACTAGAAGTATGACCCTTAACATGTCTCTTCTAACTAAGATAGAGAATGATCATGAGCCTACTTCTTACCTGTTGAGTGGTATTTTCACCCAGTTGTGAAAGTACACTCTCCTTTAGGATTTGGGTTCCAAATCTCCTCTTGCAAAGAAGTTAAACAAACAACTTCTCCAAGGTATCTGCTATATTAGCATTTGCAGATGTGTATTAGTAATCTCAAATAAATATATTCAATTTGAATGCTTGGAACACCTTAGTGATTGCAAGTAACTGTAAACAAGGGGCAATATTGGTTTATTTTACCATGAAACTTTGGTGATTGTTCATTGAACCAAAATAAAGCAAATGTGAGTTGGCCCTCATATGACCATGATGTAGTGCCTTAATTCCTTTTATATTGAGATTTTTAAGGTAGATTTTATCTTCTTTATTAAATCCAAATATGGCTTCTTATCATGAGGATGAAGATAGCCTTCAATGTGATAGATAAACTATCCCTCTTTGGTGAAATTGGTTTTCACAAAGAAGCAATAATTTATGGCCTTAAAGTAAGGGCTTTAAATGTCACCTCAACTTATCCCTCTTAAATGAAATCAATTTTTCATAAAGATGAACAATTAAGTGCTTTGAAGAAAAGACCTTCAATATAATGCTCAAATTACCCTTCTTTCATAAAATCAGAATTTTTATGAAGAGGGCAATTTTAGGCTCCAAAAATGAAAATTTGTAAAATACCATAAAACATAAAACCTTCAATGAAATTGGATTTTTCATGATGGGAATGTCATCATAGGCTCATGAATGAAACATGAAACTGAAAAAATGAAATTCGGCCCAAAAATGGAAATTTTCTATTTTCAAAATTTTCAAAATCTGTAATAAAACAACAACTTCAATGAAAAAATACTAAACAACTCCGAAAATAAAATTTCAAAGTGTGTATTGGAAGTATGAAATATAACCTACGCAATGGTGAAATTATTTTTGGATTTTGATATTTTTTAAATGTTTATTTTAATGCCTGAAAAAAAAAATTAAAATTTTTGGGAAAATAAAATGCAGAAAAAGTTGAAAGAAAATGCAGAAAACTGAAAATAAAATGCATTCAGTATGATGCTATCCTATTTCGACAAAATTGAAGATGTGAGGTTTTCATGCATGCAACCTAACTTATTGGACTTGCAAAACAAGCACAATCCGGGTAAGCTAAGTGCTGGCTCCTAGGGTTTTAAATGAGGTTTTCAGATTTAAACATTTGCATGAAGCAACCAAGAAACTTGTATAAACTCCATTTACAAGCCTAAAATCTAAAAAGGGGAAAAATAGACATTTAATCTTGCATGCAGAAAATGACTCCTTTCTTGTCCATAAGATGCAACTTTCTAAAATTTTTTGTATTAAAAATTTGTCATTTTACAATAACAGAAATTTCTGGTTTTCCCAAACTAGTCCATGGAAGAAAAACAGCCCAAACAGGTCCATAATGGTCATCTTGCCTTCAAATCTGCAACTCTGCTTGCAGCAGTTTCCAACCCCTGTCCACTTCTTTGAATGGCATATTTAAAACCTCTGTAATTTTTTTGTTTCTCCTTCCATTACTATTCATTTTATCCTTAACTTGTGCATGCATGTGTTTTGGTTTCCAAAAAGGCTTTTTGTTTCTATTTTGTGACCCTTCGTTTCATTCCCATGGTTTGGATTCCTTTGTTTGGTTTTCTTCACTTTTCATTTGATTTCAAAAAATGTTTCCTTTTCTCCACATGGGCATGCGTTTGCTTCCTTCCATGTGTAACGACCATCTTAAATGATTTCAAATAATTAAAGATTCCTTATGTAACATTTTGTCTTATTCATTGGATTTTGTCCTTATGTGACAAATTACCTTATTCAATCTTTGATTTATTCCTTGGCTTTATATAAAGCCTTGACACCTTCATGAGCAACTAATAAAGGGGTACAAATCACCTCTTTCCTTGCATGTCTATGTGTCCTCGTTTGGCAATATTAGCTATGACTACCCATGGTTACCTCTCGTAGGCTCTGAAACACATTGTTTCATAACGACGGTCTATTCCTCAACCTACGTAAGCCACGCTATTCGAATTCCTCATAGGTCCACATCACTATGCAGTCTTCAGTTTCACTATCCTGGTGTTCATCACTAATATCAGATGCACTATCAACTACTCTATTCCCTTGGCAAAAATTGGACATGTCACGAAATCGCAACACTCTTGTTTCTCTGCCTGCCTGCCATTTTTGAGTCATGAAAATGCAACATGTCGCGATATCGCGACACTTTTTCCTCCTTGCTCCCTTTTGTTGCTCTTAGCCATGAAAATGTAACATGTCGCGATATCGCGACACTTTTTCCTTCTTGCTCTTTCTCTTTGCTTTGGACCGCAAAAATGCAACATGTCATGATATCGCGACACTTTTGCCCCCTTTTGTTGCTCTTGGCCACAAAAATGCAACATGTCGCGATATCGCGACACTTTTTTCTCCTTGCTCTTTCTCTTTACTTTGGACCGTGAAAATGCAACATGTCGCGATATCGTGACACTTTTTCCTCCTTGCTCTTTCTCTTTGCTTTGGACCGTGAAAATGCAACATGTCGCGATATCACGACACTTTTGCCCCCTTTTGTTGCTCTTGGCCACAAAAATGCAACATGTCGTGATATCGCACCACTTTTTCTTTCTTGTTCTTTCTCTTTGCTTTGGACCGCAAAAATGCAACATGTCATGATATCGCGACACTTTTTTTCTCCTTGCTCTTTCTCTTTGCTTTGGACCGCAAAAATGCAACATGTTGCGATATCGCGACACTTTTTTCTCCTTGCATTTTCTCTTTGCTTTGGACCGTGAAAATGCAACATGTCGTGATATCGTGACACTTTTTCTCCTTGAGGTGTTTTGCTTTTTCTTTGATCTTTAGCATATGGGCCACTTCAGTCTTCTTGGAAAATATGCAAAAAGATGGGTCCCCAATTTTGGGGTATGTTGTGGAGCAGCCACAACATTACCAAGAAGCTTCACAACACTCTTATTGGGTTGATGCCATGAAGGTTGAGATGGATTCTCTTCTAAAGAATAAAACTTGGGATCTAGTGCCTTATCCTAATAATGGAAATGTTATTGGGAACAAGTGGGTCTATATAATCAAGTACAATTTTGATGGAGAGATAGAAAAGTATAAGGCTAGATTTGTTTCTAAGGGTTATGCTCAAAAAAATGGCATTGACTATGATGAAACCTTTGCACTAGTTGTCAAAATTCCCACCATTCGCCTTTTCATTGATATTGATGCTGCTCAAGGTTGGCAAATTTTTTAGCTTGATGTGAAAAGTGCTTGGATGTGGATAACTACATGAGTCAACCACAAGGATTTATTGTACAAGGTAAGGAAACACTTGTGTGTAAACTAAAGAAAACCTTGTATGGTCTAAAGCAAGCACCTAGAGCATGGTACATGAATATTCTAGGTTACTTCTTGTATCTTGGTTTTGATAAATTCTATATGTTCTTAGGAAGGATAACTTGGTCATTTTACTTGCTCTATTTGTTGATGACCTTGTTGTGACTGGAAATGAGAATGAGGCCATTTTTTATTTCATCTCCAAATTAAAGTTAGAGTATGAAATGACTGACCTTGGTCTTCTACACTACTATATTGGCATGCAAGTTTATCAGCACGAGGATTGTACCTTTTTGAGTCAATCTAAGTATATTGGAGATCTTCTTAAGAGGTTTAATTTGGAGGATGACAATCCTATTTCCATTCCTATTTCTATAGGGGTTAAGTTGGAAGTAAGTACAAAATCTCAGTTGACTGATGCTACATGGTATAGGCAACTCCTTGGTAGTCTTATTTATGTTACCATCACAAGGCCAAATATTGCTTTTGCAGTTGGTATGATGGTTAGGTTCATGTAGAAACCTTATATTGAGAACTTACAATATACCAAGAAGATTCTAAAGTACCTTTTAGGTACTAGAGATTTGGCACTCAAGTATTCTAGGATTCCTTCCTTTGCTCTTTCTGGATATGATGATTTTGATTTTGGAGGGGATAAAATAGACAAAAAGTCTACCATAACATATGTTTTTAGTATTGGGTCTACAACTATCTCTTGGTCTTCCAATAAGCAAGATACAATTACTCTTTCTACAATGAAAGCAAAGTATAAGGCTATGAAAATAGCTGCACAAGAAGCAGTTTAGCTTCATACCCTCATGAAGGAAATTTGATTTGAGCAATTTGGTCCTTCATGTTTGCTCTCCAATAATAAATCAGCTATTGCCTTGGCTAAAAATCCTATAATGCATAAAAGGACAAATCATGTTGAAATCCAAGCTCACTTTATCAAAGAGAAGGTATTGGATGGGACTATTTAGTTGGAGTATTGCCCATCATCTTCTAATTTTACTGATTTGTTCACAAAACCTCTTTCCAAGGAGCAGTTTTGTAAGCTGAGAGACTCACTTGGTTTGGTTAAGTTTTTCTCAAGGGGGAATGAAGTGTAGTTACACTTGTGTGATGAAAACTTCATCCTTATGAGGTGTTTTGTGCTATATATGTGAGTTGATCTTTGGTGGTATAATTGATTTTTGCATCTCTTTTGAACATGATACTTTCTTGTTTGCCTTGTGCAAATTTTGTACATGTTACTTTGTAGATGGCATTGTGCAATTATGGTATATGATGCAATTGCTTTATGCGACTCTTTTACATGGTAATTTCTTGTTGCCTTGTGCAACTTTGTACATGTTTTTATGTAGTTGGCATTATGCAATTGGTTTATGATGGTACTTTTTTTGTTAGCGTTTATGCTACTTTTGTAAATGATATTTTATGGTTGGATTTATGCAACCAATGTGCACACTTTATTATTTTCATATACCTTATGCAAATTTTGTACATGGTACTTTAGAGTTTGCATTATCATGGTACTCCTTGTTTGCTTTATGCAACTTTGATCATGATATTTTTTTATCAACTATATAGCACGTGACTATAAGTATGGCTTGGCATCTTTTTGTGATGACTTATAGTTCACTATTTGTTAGATCAATTTTTTTATCATCTTTTGATATTCATATATGTTGTGGTGAATCTATTTATGATGATGTATCTAACTGATATTATGTTGATATACTTGTAGCTTGCAGGTACTTTCATTTGGGGTTTTGCAGGCTTACTAAAGACACCCTTGTGATGTTTTCTTCTTCTCATGAGCAACCACTTGTGGCTGATGGATGGCTTTGTAAGCTACTTGTATCTGAAGCTACTCTGTTGGGGGCTTGCAGTCTCATTTTGTGCCATTTTGTATTGGTGCCTTATTGTAGACCATTATTGGTCATATAAGCTCATTATAACTATATTACTCATTTTATTCTCATCCCCGTTTGTATCTTTAGGGGGAGAATGTTTCTTTGTTTCATAATTCCTTTCTTCAATATTGCATTAAGGGGGAGTGTTGGAATATGTAATGCAACATTGTGTATATTATTCTTAGACTAAAATATAAATTCTAAAGAATAATATTTGAATTAGAAAATAATTCTATTTTATGTAAAAATATTTCCACCCAATTAATAAATAAAATAAGGGTGCTATGAATATTTAATTTGTGGGAAAAATTTATTTCCCCTTTTCTAGAAAATATTAGAAAGTAACTAATCACTTTCTAATATTTGATAGATGTCACTTATCACACATCTCAAAGATTAGATTGTGATAAGATTAGAAAGTAACTAAGAAATTTCTAATATTTGATAGATGCCACTTGTAACACATCTCAAGATTAGATTGTGATAAGATTTAGGGTTGTAGTAGAAAAATTTCTCTTTAAATAGGGGTGTTGTCTACTACATCTTAACATATCTTGTCATATTGACTTGTGTTGTAATATCATGTTGATGCATATTGTTGTATAACATTGAAGCATTATTTTTTTTTGTAGATAAGATACTATAGCATTAATACCGGGTTTTACAGGTTGACCCAAAACCTTTTACAAAAATCAGCCCAGGGTTGTTGATGAACATATCCTTACTAAGGATCCTATATATGTAAAATCTACATGCCGCAAAAGCCATTACATCCGGTAAGGCACATAGCCTATTATCAAAAAGAAACTTCCCATACAACATTTTGGGTATACCCCGAGAAAACACACATAAATAATAATTATAAAAAAGAAACAGACATGAATCCCTTCCTTGAGATAATGGAGAAACAAAAAGCTATAGACACACACATAGCAGAGTACTGAAAAAAACTCCCACAAGTTCTGTATTGACAGTTACTCTTAATAATTTTTTGGTAATTGCTTTCTTCCGTATATGACATGCTTTGGTATCGCATACTATCTTGGCCAATCACCCTTGGAGAAGTGAACCTGCTGGCTAGATTTATGGCGGTGGCTATTTTGTGGTCCACGTGGCTTTGGTTCGAAGTATTATATTGTCATTTGTTTCCTTCCTTGTGATTATCAACCAACCTCAAATTACTAAGATGACTAGGAGCCATGTTATCTGGCATGTGACTATCCCCATTAGTCTTTGTGGTATTTCCAAGCAACATCCACAAATACTAACAGCTCAGATAATTTTTATCGTGATTCCAATTCAAAAAAGAGAGGAATATTCCTAGCCTTTGAACTTACAGTGCCTTCCCTGTTGGTAAATTTGACTATCATTCTTGGCATTCTTGTTGAAAAAGCTCCTCTACTTCACTCGAGACATCGTGTTCCCATTTGAAAAGTCCGTCACCATCGACACCCAAATTGACCAGCTTATCAACAATTTTGTTAGCTTCCCGAAAGACATGTTGGGCTTTTCTATCCTGTCTTCCATGGAAAAGGATCCTAGCCTCTTCAAAAATTGTTTTAATCCTCCAAGGAGGTGTTTTCCAATTATTTAGGAGATTTATAACATGCATAGAGTCTCCTTCTATGATAAAATTGCCTTCTAAGTCTTGAGTCATTTGAAGGCCTCTCCACATAGCTCTAGCTTCAACTTCATTGTTCGTCCTTGTTCCCAAATATTCAAAAAATGCAAGCATCATATTCCCATTATGATCTCGCATAATGCCACCAATGCCTACTCTACCAGGATTGTCCTTAGCTACTCCATAAAAATTAAGCTTAAACCAACCCATAGGAGGTGGAGACCACTTAACATTGGCTCTGGGGTTGACTACCCTAGGCACAGACTCATCTAACAAGGTTAAGCTTAAATATTGAGCAATCGTGGTCTCCTGTAGATGAGGTTTATAGCTATCAAAAGGGATAAGGTTCACATTCTCGTTGGCAAAGGATAGGATCCTAGCAATGATAGTTTGATGATCATGGATAGACTCATTAAAGACTCTATGGTTCCTTTCTAACCACACCTACCAAAGATAGTGATTAAGAAAAAATTTCCACATGTATCTAAGTCTTTGGATTGAAAAGGGGTAAGGCCACTGGACGAAAAAATCAAGTACGGTGGCTGGTTTAACCCATGAAATATTGAAGGCCTGAAAAACCCCACTTAGGACAGTCAAGGAAAAAGGGCATTCAAGGAAAATGTGATAAATGGTCTCCCAATTAGCCATGCACAGATAACAACGATTAGTGATACAAATACCTTTACGCATCATATTATCAATGGTTAGAATTCTTCCTTGGATAACCAGCCATGAAAAGACTGCAATTTTTGGAATTAAATTTTTTATCCAAAGTAAGTCCTTTTGGAGGAAAAAATCCTCGTCATAAAGCAGAATATTGTAAGCTAATTTAACAGTGAACTGCCAATTTTCCATAGGATCCCAGGTCACTTGATCTTCCTTGGATCTCATGGGGATAAACTATTGCCCGAGAATGTTATAAATATCATTTGATTTCACTTAAAATCCCTAAATTTTTATTTGTTTCCACTTCATTCTACCTCTATCCTCAACCATATAATCGGAGACTTTTCTACCAATGAGTTCTTCCGTGATATCTCTAATTCGGGCTAAGTTAGGATATTGCATCAGTGGTTCATCCTTAGCCCACCTGTCATTCCAATAATTTATCCTCTCACCATTGCCTAAAATCCATCTTAAACCTTTTTTGATGATTTCATTACAATTAAGAATTGCTTTCCAAAAAGCAGAACCTCTGATTGGAACTGAGTCGCTTAGAAATTCCATATTTTGAAGATACTTTCATTTGATGATAATTGTCCATTCATTTTCTTCACCAGAAATGAGATGCCATGCCTGCTTAGCTAGTAAAGCTAAATTTATATGAGAAATTTTCCTTAGACCTAAGCCCCCATTTTCCCTAGGTCTGCACACTTTGGTCCATCTTACAAGGTGTATCCTTTTTTTCTCCTCTGATCCAGTACATAAAAATTCTTTTTGGAGTTTCTCAATTTTTTGGAAAACCTTCACAGGGGCTTTGAAAACGGATAGGAAATAGACTAGAATGCTTTGAAGAGAGGCCTTAGTGAGGGTCAGCTTTCCTGCTTGAGATAGAAGATGACCTTTCCATCCAAAAAGTTTTTTTTGAATTCTTTCAATAACCCTGTCCCACATTGACTCTCTCGGAGAACCAATGAAAAGAGAGAGACCAAGATACGAAGTGGGGAGGTTTGCTATATCACACCCTAAAATTTTTGCAATCCTTCCTTGCCTATGAATGAGGGTGTTCAAGAAATATAACTTGCTTTTACTGAAATTAGCTTTCTGACCAACAACGTCCTCGTAGAGTTGCAGGATGTATTTAATTATTTTGGCCTCAACCACTAATGCCTTAGTCAATATATGGGTATCATCGATAAATTGTTGGTGAGAAACATCCCTCATGAGAGATGTTGCCTTGATTCCCGATATTAGCCTTGAACTGCAAGCATTTTTGATGGTTCTGCCTAAAGCTTCTGCCACAATGATGAATAACATGGGGCTGATAGGGTCCCCCTACCAAATTCCTCTTTGACTTTGAAAGTAGCCAGTAGTTGTTCCATTAAATAGAATCAAACCATTCTTTAGAAATACATTCTTTGATCAAATCAACCCATTGGTGGTGAAAACTAAACTTAAGGATGACAACAATCAGAAAGTCCCAATTTAGCCTGTCAAATGCTTTGTTCATATCAAGCTTGTGGGTAAAAATAGACCTGTTAGTCAATCTTGGATGGAGTTATCACAGTTCATGAAGCTTTGCACTCTGATCATAAGACTAACATTGAAGCATTCTTGAATTTTTGAATCAAATGAGTAATATAGTGAGCTTCATAGTGGATGTTTCCCTTCTTCATTTGAAGTAGGGTTTTACCACTTAATATTGGTGTTGTGAGTTTTCCTCTTTTGTGTGTGATTGATCTTGTGGAGCATTATTTGAAATCCCCCTTTCCTCCCATTCCCTATTTTCTTAGAAATCCCCCCTACAAGAAGTGTTCCCTGAATTCTCTTAGAACTTCTATTTCCTTTTCTCAAAACACTTCTAGAGTTTTCATGCAATGAAACCACAATGAGTAGCCATGGTAATATCTTCTTCAGTTGCAACAAAAAACAAAAGGTAGAAGGAATGAAAAGTGGTTTTATAGACTCATATGCCTACATAACTAATACAATCATTACTTGGAAAAATCCAAAGAAAATTTAGAAAAATGTGTAGGCCAGAGTAGTGAAAGGCATCATGTCATTGACTCTGAGTACTTTTCCTTTTCACTCTTTGATTTCATGGTATGTATGCATTCCTATCCATCCCTGCCCTGAGCTAATCAGAGCCATGTCAATGTTTTATGATGTAAAACATAGGAAAGTTAGGAATTCCATGGGTGAAGTCATTTTTACCTTATATTCTGATGCATTCAGGATTATCTTTAGTGTACGCAAAAAATTTGTTGTTCCTCCCATACCTTTCAACCCAGTGGGATAGGCCAAATACTATAGCCCCACCCTTAATATTATGTTGTTTCTAAAAAAACACATGTCAGAACCTCCTCCCATGGGAACTCTATTAGAAACACCCATTCCTCTAACAAAATTCAAAAATAAAGAATCATTCTCCATGTTGGCTATGGTGGTGGGGTTAGAGTCGGATGCACAAGTGTATGCATGGAAGATTGCGATGGCAGAATGTATTTTAAATTCTAAGTTCTATGACACTGCCATCATAGATAAAAGCACTATGCCAATTTTTTTGATTGGCCAACTTACCTATCTCAACAAATACATGTAGGCTTATCGAAAATACAGAGGGATTCTTAGGAGCTTTTCAGGTTTTCTTCTTATCTGGTATAATTTTCTTCTTCTTTTAGTCGAAAAAGCTCCCTTTAATTTCTATAACTCATAAGGATAAGGAAGGAAATATTTTTTAGGATCCTATCCTAACACCATGTTGTAATTCTCCTTTACCTATGTAATAACCCACTTTCAAAGTGGGGATCCTATTTTAATGTTTCTATGCAATACTTAGTAATGTAGGTGGCAATAAAGGTACCTCGCCAAGTGGTACCATCTCATGTAACCATTTTTGTCAATATTGTAACCGATGTAGTAAGATACCTCGCCAAGTGGTACCATTTCATGTAACCATTTTTATCAAGATTGTAACTACCATTTGATGGGAGATTCTAGCTCGAGTGGCATTTTGCATGTAAGCTACCTCTTGAGCATTTAGGTAGGGTTGCATGTAGTTTTCTTTTAAAAATATATGAAGCCATGTACGAGATTATCCTTTTGCAAGATAATGAAATATTGAAGGAGGTTGCCCCCTCAAAGAGGCCCATGATTCAGTGCTACTGTGAGATTATTTCATTTCTATAATTGATTTCTGCATAGTGATATTGCGTTATTTGATGTATGTGAGTTATTTTTTAGTATTTTGTGTTATTTTAATAGTAGGTTCCTAACAAGTGGTATCAGAGCACTTTCCAGGGCCAAGTTCTACTATAACTGAGATGATTCTTGCCAATAATTCTGCCTGTTAGGTATAATTTTCCTATGTGTTTTTCTTTCTATTTTTTCTTTATAAAAAAAAAATCCAAAAAAATACAATCATTTTTTTCACAAAAAATAAAAAAATACCAAAAAAAATACAATAGTTGTGTAGGTTAGAAACCTTGTGTTGGGGGTTTTAAAATATTGTGAAGGAGCTATTGTTATTGGCTAAGCTAGATAGCCCATAAGCATCTAGTGAAGTTAGGGGTGATCAGGCTCCAATACCCAGGCCTCAGACAACACTCACGCACGAAATTGAGCTCCCATGTATCTTTGGGTATATTGGGAGACAATCTAGGTTTAAAGAATATTTTATCCATTAGGAAGCTTTTCGGCCTTGTATTATCCATAGTCCACAGGACAGAACATCCTAGACGATTACCCTCCCGTACTGTTAGAGTGGTAGATAGTGTGCTCAAGGGTATGTGTGGAATACTCCTTGAGTAGTGGCCTTAAATATTGGGCCGAGCACTATTGTTCATCATTGCGGTATAATAGAGGGCCTATGGGTATTACATACTCCCTTGCTTAACATACCCTAGTTCTAAAAAACATAATTTCCACCTGCAAATCAATACCATTCCTGTTCTGTTAACCTGCATTCACAACCCCAAAAGTGAGCATACAGAGAAGGGATTCCTTATCACAAAAAACAAACTTGCATGCACCAACAGTTAAGATAGATCTTGCAAGTATTTGTAGTAGCCCGTGGTCAGAAACAGAATAGTTAGGACAGTAATAGAAACAATCTGGTTAGTAATAGAGATAGTCAGGTCGACAGTAACAACCCTTTGTAACAGTCTAAAATTATAGACTTCCAGTGTCAGAAAGAGTACTGCCATTGTTAGAGAATCCCCAGGGTTAGTGACAGGAACAATGTTAGTAACCGCAATACAGGTGACAAAGGAAAGAATAAGATAGTGACAAGGTGGTCAGGGTGTAGTATACAGGTCCAAAACAGTTGATCCCAGGTCCCAAATTTTGAACTGTAACTCCAAATCAGAAACCGAACACCAAAAAAAAAATTGAAATTTTATTAAAATATGGATATCTCTTAACACAGATCTCTGATTGATTCAAAAATTTAGCAAAAAAAATTACACTCTATTCCAGATAAAATTGTCCTTGGCAGCTCCTGGTCAAATTTTGCACCAAATTTTTAAAAATAGCAAATTTTGATTTTTCTTGCTAAGGCCATAACTTTTCATTGGTCCATCAAATTGATCCAAATTTTTGGGAATAGAATCTACTTGTTATTCTACACAAAATACCCTCAAGGACTCATTGGTGAAATTTTAAGTACAAGTGGAAGAAATTACCTTGACATCGACTTGCAACGAATAGGAGATCACAAAAAGTCAAGAAATTCAGTATATCTCCTCATTGAGCGCTCAGATCAAAAAGCCACCAGAGTGGAACCTATCCTAAAATCAGTGTTGTAACTCATTTCTCAAATTAAATTTTGGACCCTTACTATAAATAGTAACTCCTAAAAATCTGAGGTCTATTTTTAGTAAATTAGCACAAGAGGGACTGCAATGGCAAGTGGCACTCGAGGACAAAAATAAAAGAATTTAGACTTGGACACATTATTGGCCGACCTACAAAAATCCATTGCTGACTTGACCTCTACAAACAAGAACATAGGCACAAAGATTTGAGAGCTTCGACTGGATCAGGATAACACTAGAATCTGCTTAGAAGAACAACTCATAGAGATGGAGACCAAATTGTAAGGTAGTACCAAAACTGAACACCATGCTAAAAAATCTAAACGAGGTCGACGAACACCAGATAAAAATCACACTAATCGAGATCCAACCTTCAAAATTATTAAATTAGACTTCCCTAAGTTTAGTGGAAAGGATGTCGATGGGTGGTTATGTTAGGTTGATCAATTCTTCCGACTCCATAATGTCCCTGTATATCATCAGGTTCAGATGGATTCCCTCAACTTAGAATTTGAGGCCTTACTTGGTTCCAATGGCTACGGGTTGCTAAACCTGATTTGTATTGGGAGGACTTTGAGTCCCAACTACTCACCCGATTTGGCCCCAATGACTATGATGACTTTATAGGTTCACTAACGAAGTTGAAACAAACCACCTCAATTCGTGATTACCAGACCTTAATTCATGATTACCAGACCCAATTTAAGAAACTGGCCAATAAAACTAAGGGTTTGAATGAGGGATTCTTTATGAGTTGTTTTGTTAGTGGGTTATGACATGATCTCCAGGCTGAAGTCAAGATGTTCAAACCCCACACCATGATGGAGGCTATCATTTTAGCCCAATTGGTTGAACCTAAACTCTCAGCTCAAATGCGGACACCACAATTTTTGCATAACCAACCTTATTTCCCTCCTAGATTCCAAAACAATACTGATAATAAATCTCTTGCTCCCAAGTGACTGACTACAGAGGAAATGGATGTGCGTCGTGCCCAAGGGTTATGTTATAATTGTGATGAAAAATTTATGAAAGGGCATAGATGTGTAAATAAGATATTTTTTTTAATAGATGTGGAGGAACCAAAAGACAGTGGCCATAGTGATGAGGAGAGTGATATAGTTGAGGCACTAACTCCACAAGAAGAGGAACCATCAGAAACACTAGCAAAAATTTTAGTCCATGCTCTTACTAGGATTACCACCCCACAAACCATGAGAGTTATGGGTTATTTCAAGGGCCAATGTCTCACAATTCTTATTGATTCAGGCAGTACACACAACTTTATTGATCCTTAGGTGGCCAAACGGACCAACTACTATATACACTCATGCAATTATTTTGAAGTCATGGTGGCCAATGGAGGCACCTTACCTTGTAAAGGTAAATGTCGAAATGTCAAAATTTAGATAGGGGATTATGAACTCAAGCAAGATATGTTCGCCCTCCAATTGGGAGGATGTGACATTGTGTTAGGATCCCAATGGATGAGCACCTTGGGCACTTTCTCCTGCAATCTTGTAGAACTACGGCTGCAATTTTCATAAAATGAACAAACATATACCCTCAAGGGTATCAAGGTTGGCCCTACATAAATTATTAGCTCCAATTGCATGGAGAAGTTATTGAAAAAGTCCTTCCGTGGGGTCATTGCACAACTATTTTCAATTCAGCCACCCACTTCTAAAATAGATCCACTTCCAGCAGATTTGCAACTTGTTCTAACCAAGCACAATGGCATTTTTTAAGAACCAACTACACTGCCACCTCGTCGCTCTCATGAGCATGCTATTCCACTAATTATGAGTAGTGCACCATCAAACATTAGACCATACCGGTATCCTTATGCTCTTAAGTCAGAAATCAAGAAGATGGTACAAGAATTACTCAAGGCAGGTGTCATTCGACCCAGTCCTAGTCCCTATTCTTCTCCAGTTTTGCTAGTTTGCAAGAAATATGTCTCATGGTGATTGTGCACAGACTACCGTGAGCTCAATAAGATCACCATCAAGGATAAATTTCCCATTCTAGTAGTGGATGAATTGTTGGATAAATTGCATGGAGCTATGTACTTCTCTAAGTTGGACCTTCATTCGAGGTACCATCAAATCAGGCTCAAGGATGAGGATATTCCAAAAACTAATTTTCGTACTCATGAAGGTCACTATGAGTTCTTGGTAATACAATTTGGTTTGAAAAATGCACCATCCACATTTCAAAGCCTTATGAACAACATCTTTCGTCCCTTCATGTGGAAGTTCATCCTGGTTTTCTTTGATGATATATTGGTTTATAGCCACTCGTGGGAAGAACACCTTACCCATGTGGATTAGACATTACAGTTATTGGCCCAATATAAAATTTTTGCTAAGAGGTCTAAGTGCTCCTTTTGTTTGACTAAATTGGAGTATTTAGGACACATTGTTTCCAAAGATGGTGTCAAGGTCGACCCAAAGAAGATTCAAGCAGTTCAGGACTGGGTAAAACCCCGCACTCTCAAAGGACTTTGGGGATTCTTAGGACTTACAGGTTATTACAGGAAATTTATTTGTAATTATGGAAAAATAGTAGCTCCCCTCACATCTATGTTAAAGAAGGAGTATTTCACTTGGACAGGGTCTGCTGATCATGTCTTTCTTGAATTAAAGCATGCCATGACCATCACACATGTTCTAGCCATGCCAGATTTCTCTAAACCATTTATCATTGAAAGTGACTCTTTCGGACGTGGTATTGGGGCAGTATTGATGCAAGAAGGGAGACCCTTGGCCTTCACTAGTAAGGCACTCTTTGAGCATAATTTGGGAAAATCTACATATGCCAAGGAGATGTTGGACATCTTACATGTTGTCACCCATTGGAGACCATATCTCATTGGGTGCCATTTCTCCATTAAAATAGACCATCAAAGTCTCAAATATTTCTTAGAACAATGGGTTGCTACCCTAGAACAACAAAAATGGGTTTCTAAACTCATGGGCTATGATTATGATATCACCTATAATAAGGGTAAATAAAATCTTGTGGCTTATGCTCTCTCTTACCATTTTGAGGCCCTCAGTATGCTATGTGCTATATCCACACCTATCCCCCAATGGATAGATTTATTATGACAAGAGGTACTTCAAGATGTAGATCTACAAGCTTTGATGGCTTCACTTCAAGCTGATCTGACTTCATACCCAAGATACAATTGGGATGGCTATGATTTGTGTTATCACCAATACCTAGTTATTTCCCGTGCCTCACCACTCCATGACCTCTTCATGAAGGAACTACACACTGCTCCCTCTGGAGGTCATTCTGGATTACTCAAAACATATGAACACCTCAAGCACATATTATTATGGAAAGGGATGAAATAGGACATCTGTGACTTCATGGTAGCTTGAGATACCTGCCAACGGATGAAAGGTGAAACAATTCATTCTCTGGGTACTCTTCAACAATTTCCCATTCCAGATCTAGTTTAGAATAATATTTCTATGGATTTTATCGAAGGGTTACCTAAATTGGGTGATAAGTATGTTATTCTCATGGTAGTATATCGCCTTTCGAAGTATGCTCATTTTTGTCCCCTTGCCCATCCTTAAACAACCTCCACCATTGCCCAAATCTTCCTTGATTTTATTTTTTGCCTTCATGGTATGCTCACCTCCATTGTGTTCAATCGAGACCCAACCTTCACTAGTCATTTTTGGCAAGAGTTGTTTAAGTTGCAGGGAACGAAGCTCAAAATGAGTTCAACTTATCATCCACAAACAAATGGTCAAACTGAGATTATCAATAAATGTTTGGAGACCTATCTTTATTTCTTTGCATCAGATTATCCTTCTCAATGGGTGAAGTGGCTTCCACTAGTTGAATGGTGGTACAACTTGTCCTATCATACAACTACCAAACTCACTTCTTTTGAGGTTTTTTATGGATGCCCTCTACCCACACCTTCTTCATACATTCCAGGCAGCTCTAGGGTCCAAAAAGTCGATATTACTCTTCACCAGTAGATCGATGTCCTTCACCAACTGAAGCATAATTTGGACATGGCCCAAAACTGGATGCAATAATAGGTCGACCAAAATCGATCCGAGTGTAGCTTTGATGTGGGTGATATGGTTTTCCTTCACTTGCAGTTGTACAAACAATCATCCCTCCAACTCTATCGATGCCAAAAACTTGCTACAAAATTCTATGGTCCCTACCAAGTTCTACAGCGGATTGGTTCCACTGCTTAAAAATTGGCTCTTCCGCCCACCTCTAAGCTCCATCATGTTTTACATGTTTCATATCTCAAGAAATTTTTGGGCACATAGGTACAAGTTCAATTAACATTACCATAATTAGATGAGGAAGGGTCCATCTTAATTGAACCATAATAGTTGTTGGATTGCTGCACCTACACTCTCTGTAATCGTACCATCATAGATGTCCTTGTATAGTGGTGTGGGCTCCAGCTAGAAGATGCTATATGGGAGCCTCTCCATCAACTCCAACACCAGTTTCCTCAATTTTAGCTTTGAGGACAAAGCTTTTCGAAGGGAAAGGACATGTTAGGATCCTATCCTAACACCATGTTGTAATTCACATTTACCTATGTAATAATCCACTTCAAACTTGGGGATCCTATTTTAATGTTATTATGCAATACTTAGTAATGTAGATGGCAATAAATGTACCTCGCCAAGTGGTACCATCTCATGTAACTATTTTTATCAATATTGTAACTGATGTAGTAAGATACCTCGCCAAGTGGTACCCTTTCATGTAACCATTTTTATCAAGATTGTAACCGCCATTTGGTGGGATATTCTAGCTCGAGTGGCATTTTGCATGTAAGCCACCTCTTGAGCATTTAGGTAGGGGTGCATGCATTTTTACTTTAAAAATATATGAAGCCATGTACGAGATTATCCTTTTGCAAGCTAATGAAATATTGGAGGTTAGCCCCTCAAAGAGGCCCATGATTCAGTGTTACTGTGAGATTGTTTCATTTCTATAATTGATTTATGCATAGTGATATTGCGTTATTTAATGTATGTGAGTTATTTTTTAGTATTTTTTGTGAGTGTAATTTATTTTAATAGTAGGTTCCTAACAGATGTTATGATCTTGGTGTATTCGTATTTCACTAACGCCTCGAGGTTTTGGTGTAATGGTTCGTTACATTTGGTATCAGAGCAACCACCCAGGTTCAAGTCGTGGAGTAGGCGGGAAGTCAGGTTTGTCTTGCCAGAGTCCCTATGTGGGATTGGATGTGTGGGAGTGGATGGAGAGTCAAGCCCGTTGTCCAGAGTCTAGTATTTGAAGAGTGGTGGGATGTTATGATCCTAGCGTATTCGGATTTCACTAACACATCGAGGTTTTGGTGTAACAGTTCATTACAATATTTTACCTGTGTATGATTGGACAACTATACTTTCAAGGGAAAAATCATACTACTATTTCAACATGGAATTCCTAGGCCATGCTTTACATATTATGTATGGTGAAATACATAGACTTCCCCAAAAAATGCAGGACACTTTACAACATCCTCATGCAGAAGAAGGGGATTGGTTTATTTTAACACAGAGAGTGGTCATTAGATTATATTGCTTCACGGGGAAGACTTTATTACTTCCATATTATGTCATTGAATAATTTTTTGCCCTAGATTATGTAAGATAGACATAATACATCAACAATAAATTTTACACAGGAATTGGTAGGACTCGTACATGCCTTATGCCTTTCTAATTTGTAGGGTTCATTGTATCCAACAATGGAGACTATGAGCGAATCACTTGATCCTTGAAGGACTTGAAGTTGGTTGAGTTATCGTAGATATGGAAATATGACCCCATTAATAGGTTTACAGAAATGTAGGCTTCTCTCAAAAAAACCCCCTTCAAACAATTTCACTCATCTAAAAGGGAGATCAACAAACACGGTAGAAATAATGAAGAATATGAAGCCCAAGATTGGCATGTAGAGTAGATGCAGTCATTGGCCCTGTGGCATGATTTCTATGAACTTGTGATAGGTTGGGACTCGGAGCAAAATCCAAGTCATGCATTAGAAGAAAAATTTATAAAGAGAATGCAGATGAAGGGAAATGACTAGACATTAGCAAAAATCGTGGCCTGGTAAATGATGAGGATGCAAACTAAAATGACCTCTAAGTGGGGGCTAAAATATGATCATGAATTCTCTATTTGGTATGACAAGTATCAAGCTACATGATCTAAGACTCTTGCGGATAAGGTTCCACCAAGCATCAATGGTATCAAGATTAAGCCTACCACTGAAAAAGGACAAACCAACCAAGGAAAAGAAAAGGGAATTGCTATTGAACAACCAAAAATTCCAAAGAAGGTGGCTCATAAATTCATTCCCCCCTCTACATCCGACATAGAGTTTGATGATGATCATCTTCTCATCTCTAGGAAGAGGAGATCAAAATTGATAGCAGTAGGGAAATAGAAGAAGAGCAGACAAGAAAAAATAGACGTAGACTCTACAATAGGGGATAAACAAGAAGAAGAAAATGTATGAGGTAATGTAGAACATCCACCTGAACATAATGCTATCAACACCCAAGAGTTAAACAAATTAGTTGAATAAATGGCTTCCATAGAAGGGTCAACCCCTACCAAAGAGATAAATCCTACTGAAATACTAGCTCCTAAAGAGAAATCAATTCTTGTCGAAGGGATAAATCCTACTAAAAATCCTTGCTAAAGAGTCACCAAGTATTGAAGGCATAAGATCATAGAAGCTATCATAACTACTAGGTATGATTTCTATTGATCTTACTTCATCCTCTTATCAATCCCAAAGAAACCCCCCTTCCCATTCTACAGATGAAGGTGATGTTTCCTCTCCCTCCAATCAACAACCTCCATCATCACCACCATCAACCCAATCCAAACTAAAAGAATCCCCAACTATTTTCATTGACCCACTCACAGGACCATCAAATGTGGATGCCATGATAATCACCGTTCCTTTCCTTCATGTAGTCAATTTTCCTAACTTATAGTCCATCTCTACTTCCTCTTCTGAAAGTCACCCCACCATCTCTAAACTGTAGAAGATGAAGAAAGCTAACCAAAATGCCTTAGACTAGTGGAAGTCTCACTATGGCCAAGTTTCCAAGAATATATCCCATACCAAAGAGGGAATAGCTTTGGATCCCATCAACATCTAACATTCGATAATAAAAATGACACCCTTAGTACAAAAGTTGAAATGAGAAATGACTCTAGAAGATTACCAAGCTAAAATAATCACTGAAGACATAACTCAGCTACCTATGGAAGATGAATGGGGAAATGCCCAAGCTCACATGAGGACCATGTACTTAAATGCTAAATATTACAAATAGAAATACATTAGAGCTGAAGAGGTAAGAAAATGTTTGAAGGTGGCCTTAAGCGAACAAAAACCTTTGAAAAGACCCTAAAGAATGAGGTAAAGAAATGGCAAGAAAAATCTGTTGAAGCAGCACCATATAAAGAAGAAGCAAAGAAGGTTGTTGAGCAAACAGGTGGAGGACCTAAAGAAATAATTCTAAGAAGACACTGGCAAGACTAGTGGGTTATCCAAAGAAAAATCCAAGGTAGTTAGAAAGAAAATGTTTAATGATATCTAGAAGATAGGCTTAAAGGCAAGGCCTACATTGTTATACCTGGCTAGGATGAAGGAGACACTGGACAAGGTGGAAGATGAGCTTAGTACATTTGTCACCTTCCTGCAAGCAAGGCATATACAAAAACAAATACCCAAGTCTTGGGAGAGAGCATGTAGGGAAAGGTTAGAAATAGAGCCCAAAATAAAACATGGTCCTAGGCCAAAATAGCTACTAGGAGTTTCTTCAGAAGGCAAAAAATTGTGATCGAAAGTGCCAATATAATGCAAGAACTCAAAGTAGAAGCTAAATGAATTTTAAAGCATGTGAGCATAGCAAAGAATTGTGGTCTACCAAGCTTTAGGGATGACAATTCAAATATCTTAGAAGAATATGGGCTTAAATCTTCTTGGAAGACTTTTATAGAAGATGAATTAGAAATAGATGGTTGGGAAGAGCCAATCCAAGAAGATCAAATATTTAGCATGGCTCAAGACCTTACTCAGATCAACTCCTATCTGCATGAGTTGTACATGAAGTCAAAAATTTTATCCTATGATAAGGTAGAAGAGTTAGAGTATTTATACCTAACATTCATGGAGACTTCTGACCCAGACAAAGAGACTTGGAATAAAGCATGCACTGCTTATAACAAATTTGTTCAAAATATAGAAAAGCATAAGGCCAAAAAGTCTCAATGAGGAGTTAGGAAGAAACAAAAGCAGGTAAATCGACTGAAGAAACCCCTGAAGAGTAGATGCATTGAATAATAAAACAATTTTGCTCCTTTTATCTCCTCGTTCTTTCTTTTATTCTTTTTACTCTGTTCCCCAATGGATAAAGGTTTTGGATTCTAATATTCAGCTAGCATAATTACCTAGAAGGCACAAATAATGTAGGTCAAAATAACTACACCAAGGGAAGAGAGGATATTTCTTCTTGGAATTTTATTAAGTATAGAAAATGGTCGCGATTTTATGACCGAATAGGTTTTCACTAGCTTAGGATCCGAAAGGAACGTGAGGTAGAAAATGATCATGATTTGGCAACCAGATAGGTTTTCACTAGCCAAGGGCCCGAAAGGAGTGCAAGATAGAAAATGATCATAATTTCATGATCGGTCAAGTTTTTTCTAGCCAAGGGCTCGAAAGGAGCACAAGGCAAAAAATGGTTGTGATTTTACGATCGGCCAGGTTTTCGCTAGCCAAGGGTAGAAAGACAAAAATAAAAAAATAGAAGTTAGTTGGGCCATGAAATTTTTGAGAGGATCGAGCCAGATGTGTGATAATAAGAAGATCTCAACCATTTGCTATTGAAGAACCCATACTCTTCTAATTGTCAATTTACCAGAATTAGCCTACAAGCATATTGTTGTAATAAGTTTTAGTTTTTCTGTTAAGGAAAATGTATATATATAGGATGAGCGACTCTAACTAAGGGTCGAATCTTGGATTTTTACAACGAAATGTATACATATTACTAAAAGCAATAATATACTCTTCACTCTGGCTTCTATCTCAATGGTGCTAAGTCTTGTATGTATGAATGTTGAACTCTATATAAATTGTGTTGGATGTTACTCGCTTTAATTCTATTTTTGTATTTCTATGGTTCATGTTCTATGCATTCTGAATTTAACAATTCTAGTTGGTTAATGGTAGTTTTAAATTTGCACCAAAGAATTAGTCGCTGATTATTTGAGGGTTTAAATATTGCTTATCTACAAAAACTATAATGTGTTTCCTTGCTATTGTCTAACCTATACCATTTAAAGATCCTTGCAAAAGCTATATTTCTCTTTCTTTATGCACTTTCCTCTATCTCATTTTCCTATAACAAAATAAGGAATCAACATTCTATGGAGATTGAACTGGGTAATATTTGTGTTAAACCCAATCATTCAATGTTGGAAAAGTCTTGGACGTAAACATAACCAAAGGCAAATTTTGTACCAACATCCCCCCGCACTGGCTGGTCTCAAATTTTCTTTAGAAAATCCATCAAAATTTAGCTTAAGCCAACCAAGAGGAGGAGGTTTTTAAATAGTAGTATGTCTAGTAGGAGCTTTAATATGATGTTCAAGATAATAATATATAAATCCAAGAGCTGACTCCACTGTCAATTCCCCAACAAAATTGACCTTATCTAAAGAAATTGCATCCACATTCTCAATAATGACAATAAAAACATGAAGTGACATGAACTCATCTAGATGGGAGATATTTTTAAACGCTCTAGAATTCCTCTTCTTCCAAATATACCACCAAACATGAGGTAAACCAAAGGACCAAAAATATTGAAGATGCAAAGATAGAAAGGGAGACCTCTATTAATCGATCAAGTCAGATAGCAACTTTAGAAAACCCAAACTAAACTAATGATCCTCAATAACTGGAAGAAGATAGATTGAGATAAGGGATAATTAGACAATAGGTGCACAGATAATTCTTTAGCACTACCACATAGGTAGCATCTGTTTAGGATAACCAATCCCCTTTTCTAAAAATTATCCAATGTGAGGCACTTCCCTTGAGCCACCAACCAAAAGAAAACATTAAATTTGGGGGTAAGACCTTTTGAGTGAATATTTTGCCCTATTGCAAAATAATCATCACAGTCAGAGTATTAACTTGAAAACTCTCTCTTGCAAAGAAATTAGATGAAAATACACATTTCTCCAATGCTCTGGTAAGAAAACATTCTATACATAAATGTAATCGATAACGATTAAAACCAAATATAGATATACCAGAATAGACTCAAAGTATGCAAGCGATGGTTAATAAGGGGCCTTGATGATCCAATTCATACAATGCTTAGTGATCATGATCCTTTAATCCTAAAAGTGCATGTGAATTTAGCAAGTGTGAAAGTGATTCCTTTTAGTGCTCTTGATGTTAATATGATTTCCCTGAATCCCAATTAGTAAGCTCCTTTTATCTTCAAATTAAAGGTGTAAAAATGCAAGAGTGTGTGGAATAGTCCACTTCATTTTAGATTTTGTACCTTTAATGTGAGGTTCATTTTATAGTTAGTAGATTCATTTTATCTTCATTATGAGCATTCTACTACAACTAAGTTAGAATTTGGCATTAGTAATGGTTAGCGAGTTAGCATGTTAGTGTTCATTTGCTTTATCTACCATTAATGTCAATTTGGTGTTAGTAACCCCCTCCTAAGATTGATTTTATCTAAAAATTAACTTAGTGCAATTTGGAGGTGTAGAAATTTTGGATGAGGACCACAATGGAAGTAAATGAACAGAAATGCAAAGTGAAATTCTGGAAAATAGACCAGAATAAAAGACTAAAATTAAATGCAAAAATTCTGGAAATGACCATTATGGAAAGAAAATAAATACAAATTTTTTGGAAATGACTAGAATGGAAAATTAACTATATGCAAACATTTTGAAAATGACCAGAATGTAAAATAAAACAAAAACAAAAATTGTGGAAATGACTAGAATAAAAAAAATAAGCATAAATGAAAATGAATGAAGCTAATTGTAAAAAATAAATCAACAGAAAATATCTACAAAATAGCTGGAAAACAATAAAATGACATTATATTTTGGTATCACAATCCCCTCCCTGCAAAACCCCAAGTTATAAGATAAATCTAGAGGCAACTTGATCTAAAAGACCTACAGAAAACACAATCAAGTTAGACCAAGTGCGAGACTCAAAGGATAAAGAACATTTACATTTTATTCCAACATTCACCTAGTATAACCCTTAACAACATTAAATACATAGATACAAATAAAAATGAAATGCATTAAATATAAATAGTAAATTCAGTAGCCTTAGACGCAATCTCCTTTTGGTTTTGCTCACAAGGTTTGTATTTGCCAAAACGAATGCATTTGATTCTTCAAAGTGATCTTGTTTAAAAAAATTTCCACATTTTGTACAATGACCTCCTTGGGTATTTAAGGTCTTCATGCCTTCATTCATTTCACCTTCCCTATTCTTTATTGATGTTAAAGAAAAATTAAAAAAATAGAATAAAAGAAATTTCTTCATTTCACTTTCCCTTATAAATCCCTTTAACAAAAAAAACAAAAAAAAAAACAAATGAAGCTTTGAAAATCATTGTCTTATAATCCCCTTTTTCATATTATAAAATACCCAAATCTCCAATATCTAATGTTCAACATCCTTATATCTCCCTTGAATATGTCAAACAAAACATAATAAAAACAAACGTTTAAAACCCTTGATCTTACCTTTTATCTCACCTGTTCTTAATGGTCCCTTATTATAAATGAAAACATTTATTTTTCTTTATTTAAACCTTATGACTCCTGGACTCCATGTAATAATAGAAAATACAAATAACACGGGTCTTTGTTTTTTATTTATTTATTATTATTACCATATGATGGTAATAACCCTTTTAACATAACACTATAAAATTTAAAGCCCATGGACCATTACCTTCTAGTACAATGGTGATAGATGATCCCTTTTGTGCTCCTATACTGATCTGCAATGTTGGCCACATTCGGATTCCCATACTACCGACGACGCCACCCTTCCACCTACGACTACACGCTGTATCTCTCGATATTCCTGCAATAGTTTTCTCGATGACTACATCTCTAAAAATTAATATGATTCTCAAAATTTACTCTTCTTGGGTATTCTGGGATATAAAGGTTATAGGTAGTAGTTTAGGGTTTTAGTTGAAACAACCTTCCCCTTTTTTCTAGAGTCTTTTATGCCATAATGGCTCTGTAGCACACTATCACTATTGACATCCCTACGCACTGTCCTCTATCATATATTTGGTTTTATTTTTAGCCACTGCATATATGTTTCATCAAAATGGCTATAACCTATCATCCTTTGTGCAACTTATGTGGCATCCACATTTTGCACAAAAATTGTTGTCGATAGTGCTCTCAAAGTCCCTAACTAGATACTGTATCACCATGTAAGCCCTGGGCTCGTTGTCTCCAGCTACATCGGATACCACATAGACTGTAAGAAATCCACCTAACCCAACTGCGTTCACTCCATGTCATAGCAATATAGATTGTGATTTTCTCATGATGTCCGTGGGATCCATGTTAAGTAGCTGCTACCATGTCCTATCGCTTTTACTTTTATGAGGTGTATTCATTAAGCCATGATGTCCATAGTGCACTCACTACTCCTTTCCTACGGTTATGATGCTATCACTACCATAGGCTCAGCGACATCCATGCCGATCATCATTCTTGACCAATCGCTTACCCACGTCGATGATGTCCGTCAACACGTCCATGCTGGCTCTACTCGATACTACACTCACCGGTGAGTCCTCCTTTCTATGCTGGCATCATCCATAGATTACGTCCAACTTGTTGTTGAACTCTACAAACCTCTCACTACTGGATTTTAACCTTGACAATGAATCATATTTGCTATGCTGAGAATGCAGTGAGCCTGCATTGTTGATTTGTGTAAATTTTGAGCTATTCATCCCCCTGGTGCACGTCCAGCTAATATTGTGATCTTTCTCACTCCAGACAACAAATATCCTACTGGTGTGGATTCCAACCTGAATGCTACCTACATACCATTTCTACTCTCCTGGAAATGCCACATCTTCACTATAATTCACCCTCGATTGGACAATGTGACAATTGATTTCCAACATCATTTCTTTGGATCAATGTCATCACGTACCACCTCATCAGCACCGTTTTCAATAGCTCCAAACCCGCTTATTGCACAACATGTCACATAGGCTCCTCTATCCACCGTCGAGTGTCCAACTAGACTCTAACATTACCATAGTGCTACCGTGTTTTGAAAGCCCTAGCATCCAAGCATCATCTCCAATCGAACGATAGGGGTCCACTGTTCGCCATGGAGAACAAACACATCCACTGGTGGGGTCCATTGCTCGTTACCTTGAACTTTACACCTACAATAAAACTAACAACATTAATACAAGCCACCACCTAAAGTTAAAGGGATTCACTTTAATTTAAAATCATCC
The DNA here is from genome assembly GCA_028583015.1 of Wollemia nobilis. Taxonomy (NCBI): domain Eukaryota; kingdom Viridiplantae; phylum Streptophyta; class Pinopsida; order Araucariales; family Araucariaceae; genus Wollemia; species Wollemia nobilis. Next base: position 236,760 of record JAQPPZ010000220.1, on the reverse strand, counting down.
TAAAATCATATATCGGATGCATATATATAGCCTATATGTATGAATATCATTTTATTTAGCTATATATATATGAAAGTTGATTTTTTTTATCTTAAGTTTATATATATATAAAGTATATACATATAACTTATTTTTATTATAATTATTTTTCATTATATTTATATATATGAAAGATATATAAATATATATTTTATTTTAATTTTTATATTATTAATATAAATGTAAATATATATTAATATTTTATTTTTATTATTTAAATGTTTTTGTTTTCAACTTTAAAATATGGATATAAAAATCCAATTTTTATTTTATTTTAAATTTTTTCATTAATGCACCTTTCTTTTATGCAGGACCATTTTATATGAGCTCTCGAAGTGAGATCTTGGAAATGACTTCTTACATACCCCATAACTATTGTACCCATGCAAACTCGTGCAAGCTCTATGACAACCAAGCGAAAACTTGAACCAAAACAACTACAAACCAATCCTTCAAGGGACATATTAGACCAAAACCTACCCAGCTCACCAAAAACTCACAAAAGTGAACAAGAAGATACTAAACCCTTAAAAAAAAACCAAGATGAAGACAAACAAGGAGACACCTCCAAAGAATGAACCTTAGAATGCAAAATCATGGAAAGAGACCTATAGAGATTATCACTCAAAATGAAAGCAAAACCCAAATAATCCAAAAATTTAAGGTGGGTCCCCAATTTTGGGGCTAGTTGTGGAGCAACCACAACAAATGGTGACTCTACTGGGAAATTCTCCTGAGCATTTCGGTAAGAACCCAACCTAAAATGAAAACACACAAGATCAACGAAACAAAATTATTTAGCAACGTCTCAAGAAGGTGGGGGTAAACAACTTCAGAATGAAAACAACTAATCCATCTGCCTTTGCTCAGTGTGTGCAAAAGTGATTCATTCCTGCATTTCTGAAAATCCTCCAGATTCCATCATCCCTTTCTGCATTAGGCTATGAAGTATCGCTCATAATGAAATGGCTATAGATAGAGCCCCACTTCCAGTCAGCCATCTATAGCCCCGGTGGAGGTTTTATCTAACTCACCCCTATGTTTGCTCAACGCTTTGCAAAGCCTTTCCTTTTACCCGAGCTATATCTAGATAGAGCCCTACTTCCAGTCAGGCATCCATAGCCCCGATAGAGTTTATCTAGATCTTGTGACTGATTTGATCAAGCTTTTCAATGCTTCTCTCTCTTTCTCTCTTTTTTTTATTTTCTTTTTCAAAAGATAAACCTTGCAAAGCTTCAAGCATCACTAGGGTAAGGTAGCCTACAAGTGAAGCATTTTATATTTTTGCCTAGGGTTGCAAATCAAGACGACTTCATCCTTCTTAATTCTAGAAATACTATTTAATATGTGTGAGTCCCATGTGGAGCTTTGGCTAATATTTCATTGTTCCACTTTCCACCATTTTGGTCCCCAAAATCTGAGCATGATCACCAAATAACTCATCCCCCTTTTCTCGGGTTCACCTATTTTCAGATTAGGTGCTCAAACCTACTAAGCAAAGAAACACCAACAACAAGGTCAAAATCCCGATAGAGCTCTTTTTTTTTTTTGGGTTCATCGATTTTTAGCTCATGTACTCCAACCTACTAAACAAAGGAAAACCAACACAGGCCAGAGACCAAAAGTTAGTGACTACAAAATATTACCCCAAAACTAGGGAATAACTCACAACACAAAATAAATAGACCACACTCTTAATGAGAACTAGCAATAAACACAAAAATGAAAACAACACACACAAACAAAGCCAAAACCAAATAAACACCAAAACACAAAACGTATATACATATGATACAAGACTGTACACCTTTCAAGCCTTGAAATAGTGCTTTAGATGCAGCCCATTAATGGGCAAAGCCAAATCTTTCCCATCCAAGGTTTTTAGTCTAAAACTATTCTTACCTAGGATTTCAGAAACTTGGTATGGACCCAACCACAAACAATCAAATTTTTCATGATCTCCTTTCTTTTCATGCCCTTTATCCCACAATAATACTAGATCTACAATTTTGAATGTTTTGATTTTAGACTTCTTATCAAACCATATTTTTACTATATCTTGATGTTTGTTGAAATGAAGCATAGCCTCATCTCTCTTCTCATCAAGATGCATTAAATGTGTCAATCTAGTTTCAAGTTTATCATTGGTTCCAATGTATTCCTTCATGAAATGCAATGTTTGTAATCTTAAATTTATGGGAAAAATAGGATCTTGTCCATAAACTAAGTGATACGGAGATGTTCCTATTGATTCTTTTGTTCTGATCCTATCAGCCCAAAGGGCAAATTTTAGCTTGCTATGCCAATCCCTAGGATTCTTTTCAAGTAATTTTTTGATTACACATAGCAAATTTTTATTAGAGGATTCCGCTAAACCGTTACCTTATGGGTAATAATTTGAGGAGAATTTCAAGCTTACCATGTTATCATATGCCCAAGTTGCAAATTACAAAGAAGAAAAAGTAGAGCCGTTATCACTTACAATTGAGTTGGGCATTCCGAAACGAGTCACAATATTATCCTCTAAAAATTTAATAACATCTGTGGTAGCATGCTTAGTGGGAATGGCTTCAGTCCACCTGGTGCAGTAATCTATGGTAGTAAGGATATATTTATGAGAATTCGATGAGTTAGGATTAATAACCCCCACAAAATCGAGTCCCCATTGTGCAAAAGGTCTTGCCTCTACCACAGATTGTAATGGCATTGCTACATTTCTTTCTCTATTGGCCACCACTTGACATGTGTGGCATGATCTCACATGAGCATGTGCATATTTGAATAAATGGGGCCAATAGTATCCTGCCCTAAGAATCTGATGTGTCATTGCATTGGCTGACCCATGTCCAGTTCCATACTTACCATGGAAATCCTTAAGTACTTGGGTCACCTCTTCTTGATTAACACAACGAAGGTAAATCCCTTCATGGTTCCTCCTGTACAAAACACCAGACTTAATTAGAAAATTTGTAGATTTCAAATGCAAAGCTCTACGTTGAGTGGAATTGAGATGCGATGGGCACTTACCATTCAGCAAGAAATACACAATATCAACATACCACTCATCTTTGGTTATGTCTTCTACCTCGTAATGTTGGCATGATATCAATGGATCAATTTCTATGATTGACTTGACCAAACCTTGTCCACGAACTATTTTCATGGGTTGGATTTCTAGATCAAATTCTTGGAGGGTCGAAATCCATTTTCCCCATCTTTCACCTAGTTCATTTTGCAAAAACATAGACTTAACAGCAGGGTCAGGGACTACAACAATGACCCTACTATGAACTATGTAATGTCTGAATTTCTTAATGGTCTTGAACAATGCATACATTTGTTTATCTAGAATAGAATATCTCAATTTTGCATCCTTCAAAGGAGCACTCAAGAAAGCTATGGGATTTTCAATGTTACCTTCACTCTTTTGAGTTAGGACACTCGCAAAGGAATGATCTGAAGCAAACGTATAGACATAAAAAGGCTTTGAATAATCTAGACTAATTAAAATAGGGGCCCTAGAGATAGCATCCTTGATGCTTTTGAAAGCATCCCTATTTTCATTTTTCCATTTGATCTGAACATCCTTTTTTAACATGTCATTCAAGGGCTTGGCAATCTCTGCGAATCCTGAAATGAACTTCCTTACAAAATTGATTTTACCAAAGAAGGATCTTAACTCTTTTTTGCTATTGGGTGGAGGGATGGCTAGTATAGTGGCTATTCTTTCTGGATCAATAGAAATCCCTTCCTTCAAAATAACATGTCCCAATAGCTTACCTTCTGTTACCCCAAAGATGCATTTTTTTGGATTAAGGGAGATCCCATGTTCCCTACATCTCTGGAGAACTTTCCTCAAATCCCTGACATGATTTTCCCTTTTCTTAGAAAAATAGGAATGTCATCTACGTAAACAATGATACACTTACCAATGAGCCCTTTGAATACAAAATCCATAGCTCATTGGAAGGTGGCACCCACATTCAATAATCCAAATGGCATTCTTCTATATGCGAATGTACCCCATTTCGTTGTGAAGGTTGTCTTCATTCTGTCATTTGGATGAATAAGAATCTGATTATATCTTGAATAACCATCCAAGAATGACATCATTTTTGACCCATTAACCTTTTGAATAATCTCATCGATAGTAGGTAATGGGTAATTATCCTTTTGAGAAGCCTTGTTCAAGTTCCTGAAATCAATACACAACCTTATCTCTTCGCTCTTCTTTCTCACCGGGACAAGATTGGCAACCCATGTGGAATGCCTAATAGGAAAGATGATTTTTTCTTCTAGCAATATCTTCACCTCTTTCTCTATTAGGGGCTCTAATAATGGGTTGACAGGTCTTTGTCTCTGTCTGAAAGGCTTGGAGTCTGGTTTTAATGGAATTGTATGCATTATCACACTTTGATCATAGGTTTTCAAATCCTTATAACTCCATGCTATGCAATCCACATATTCCTTTAATGCATGAGTGATAGACTCCTTTTCTTGTCTTGTACATGCCTTAGCAATGAATACCTCTCATGGATTCTCTACACTCCCTAAATTGATTAGATCACATGCTTCTTTAGGGGGTGGTACCTTTTTACCTCTTTTTTCTTGATATCCGATATCAAATATCTTTTCTAGTGAAACCAAATCATTTGGCATTTTGTTCATAATTTGGGTTGTTTCACTTTCCAAATCTATTTCTTCTTGCCCTCTCTTATCTTCATCTATCACCTGATTTTCAAAAATACCAGAATTAGTGACAAAGTTGAAAATGTGTCTATCACTATCGAATACTTGGAAGTTGGTAACATTATCTGGTATCGAGGGGCATGGCACTAACTCAATTGAAAATTTCTTGCATTTTTTATGGTCCACAGGTTTGAGCATGCTTGCGGCTACGGCTAAAGAATCTGCCATTCGATTGTTTTTCCTAGAGATAAGGGAGATATTGAAAGCATCAAACTCATCTACCAAATCCTTAACTCTAGTTTTGTAAAGGCTTAATATTTTATCCTGACACGCATATTGCCCTTTCACTTGTTTAACCACTAACTCCGAATCTCCCAAAACTTTGAGATATTTAACCTTCTTCCTTAGGGCCAATTGAAGTCCAAAAATCAGTGCTTCGTATTCTACCACATTATTGGTGGCTAGAAACTATAATCTATAGGCAGCTAGCATAGGCTTACTACCAGGACATGTAAGTTTGATACCAGCTCCAACACCTTGTTTTGACTTAGATCCATAAAATCTTAGAGTCCAAACCAAACTATCCTCTTTCGAAGTGCTATAAGAAAGGCTTTCTTTTGAGGTTCTTCGGTAGCTTCTTCTATGTCCAAATGTGTAGACCCCTAACTCAGTTTTAGCAAATTGAATTTCGTTGGGCCTATTATACTTTGTTATCATCTCTTTGAGCCTTGGCTCACTATCCACCCGGATTTGGTTTGCTACTCCTCTCCAAGGTAACCACATATGGGAAGAATCTATAATGATGTATCCATTCAGGTTCTTACTCCAATATCTTCCCAATACCATGCCATATTTGGTGGGGATATTAAGCACAAGTATGTCCACATGATGTTGAACTCTAGGTTCTAAATTGATCTAGATCAGGACATCATTTAAAATTCCAACCACATCCACCACCGATCTATCCAATTGTACCACTTTACTCTTAGAGGTAATTGGTGTGAATCCTAAATTTTGGTAAATCTCGAGGGGCATGATGTTACCTGAGGCACCTGAATCTATCAAACAATTATGTAGGTTTTTGCCTACAATTCTAATGGTTATGAGAAAAGGAGGTACTTCTCATTTTTCTCTTCTCAACACTAATTGGGACTCGATGCCTTTGACTTCATGAATTTGACTAGGTGGATTCAACCCTTTCACAAAATATTCCTCTTGACCCAATAATTTAGCAACCTCAAACATCGAGATATTAGCCTTAGTCCTTTTCATATCCTCTTCTAAGTCGTAAGTGGACTTTTTTGAATTTGGCATCTTTTGCATTGGTTTGGACACTTCAAAAACTAGAGGAGGAGGTGGATTAATATCACCTTTTGCATCAGGAGGAAGTAAGGGGTTGTTTGGAGGAGTAGAGGAAGTTTTGGGATCCTTAGAACTTCTTGTGTAATACCCATGATTTCCTTTCCCAAAATGTCTAATGGCTTGGACTTCCAAAGTTTCATCATCTTCTTCTCCTAAGATTTCAGTATCCTCCTCCCCTTCCTCACTTTCTTGATAGTGGACAACTTCAGTCACCAAAGCATCCTGTTTCCCTTGGCAACAATGGGGTAATTCCTCATCACAAGGCTCTAACTCACCATAATCTTCCAAAGTATCTACCTGATTGGCTACAGGGTTGGGTACGCATCCATTATTGGGGTGAGTATTATATGGTCCCTTTCCTCTATGGTTATGATTTTGATTATGTATAGAGGATTGGACCACTTGTTTCTCTAGGTGGACTATGTCATTGCCTTGTTTGATAGTGATTCTCTTTAATTCCTCCAATTTAGAATTAGATCCTTGCGATTGGGGCATCATAGTGCCAGATCCACTAGCATTTCCTACGTTGGCCACCTCTTGACTAGGTATGATGGCTTGGTTCTGAGCATTTTGGTTCCACCCAGGATTCATGCTTTGAAGAGGTGTGACCAATGGATAGGTTATCGAGCTTTGGGTATTGATCACACTAAATCTAGGCATGGTCAACTGATTGTTGATCACACTGAATCTAGGTATGGTCATCTGATTGTTTGCCAACATGGATGTGGTGGGTGGAATGGATGCGTTAGGATAGGTAGGAAATGGTGAATATATGGGCATGAATGGACTTTGTTGATTATATGGTATGGCATTCATCATTGGTACTTGTGGTGCCATAATTTGGTTCATCATGGCAAACTAACTGTAAGGACCATACTATCCCATCATGGACAATTGGGCCAACCCCACACCTTGCGATGTCATTTGTTGTTCAATGGTCATGGCCTCCGCATAAGCTAGGGCAAGGGTTGTAACCTGAGGATTTCTCCTAGAAAACATGGCTATCATAGTATCTAGAGCTCCAAAATATAATTGAAGGGCCATAATGGCATCTACCACAAAGTGGCGAGTTACATTCGAGTAAAGCTTTTGGAACCTAGCATTGAATGTCCTAATAGGCTCATTGGGTAACCTTTTACAGGACACAAACTGATTATAGATGATGGAAGGATCTAACAATGACCTAAATTGGTTAATGAAGGTTACTTCTAATTGGGCCCATGAAGTAATGGACCCTACAGGGAGATTCCTGTACCACTCATGAGCCATATGGTCCAAACTTTTAGGAAAAAGTTGACAAGCGACGTCTTCATGATTAACTCCTTGTCTAATCATATAGTCTTTGTAAATTTGGACATGCTCCTCAGCTGTAATGGGACCATCATGTATAAACTTGGGTAGCGACCTCTCAAGATGCCTAGGTATGTCATGGACATCCTCGGGTATATTCAAGGGAATACTTTGCGCACCATACCAAGGAGCTGGTTGTTGGGCCATGTTATTCAATGGTAGTGACCCTACGGGAATGATAGAAACCATCGAAGTGATGGGGATAGATACACTTGATGTAGCTACCATAATGGAAATAGTGGGTGCAGACCCACTAGATGTACTTGAATCTAAAGATGACCCTAGATCAAGTATGTTGGGTGGGATTTCGATCTCTTGAGTTTTGTTTCTTGGCCTCCTAGAATTGGGAGAAAGACTTTGAAAAATGGTTTCCCTAGTGGTTTTAGACCTAGTAGCTATGTACTCAGGTTGGGCCAGCTTGGAAACACTAATGTTCTACAAGGCTTCTCACAAATCACTCACAATAAAACCTAGATAATGTTGTACCTGCAAGCACAATAAGGTGGAAATAAAACTACCCACATTAACTGTTAGAAAACAAAGATCTAAATCACAAAGCTATGAAAGAAGGCCCTCCTTCTAGCACCAAAATGTTGAGTGAATATTTTTCCCTATTACAAAATAATCACCACAATCAGAGTATTAAATTGAAAACTCCCTCTTGCAAAGAAATTAGATGAAAATACATATTTCTCCAAGGTTCTGGTAGACAAACATTCCATACATACATGTAATCGATAATGATTAAAACAAAATATAGATATACCAGAATAGTCTCACAGTATGCAAGTGACAGTTAACAAGGGGCCTTGATGATCCAATTCATACAATGCTTAGTGATCATGATCCTTTAATCCTCAAAGTGCATGTGAACTTTGCTTGTGTGAAAGTGATTCCTTTTAATGCTCTTGATATTAATCTGATTTACCCTGAATCCCAATTAGTAATCTCTTTTATCTTCAAATTAAAGGTGTAAAAATGCAAAAGTGTGTGGAATAGTCCACTTCATTTTAGATTCCATACCTTTAATGTGAGATTCATTTTATAGTTAGTAGATTCATTTTATCTTCATTATGAGCATTCTACTACAACTAAGTCAGAATTTGGTGTTAGTACTTGTTAGTAAGTTAGCATGTTAGTGTTCATTTGCTTTATCTACCATTAATGTCAATTTGGCATTAGTAACCTCCCTCCTAAGATTGATTTTATCTAAAAATTAAACTTAGTGCAATTTGGAGGTGCAAAAATTCTGGATGAGGACCAGAATGGAAGTAAATGAATAGAAATGTAAAATGAAATTCTGGAAAATGGACCAGAATAAAAGACTGAAATTAAATGCAAAAATTCTGGAAATGACCAGAATAGAAATGAAATTAAGTACAAAATTTTGGAAATGACCAGAATGGAAAAAAAACTATGTGCAAAAATTCTGGAAATGACCAAAATGTAAAAGAAAACAAAAATAGAAATTTTGGAAATGACCAGAATCAAAGAAAATAATGAGCAAAAATGAAAACGAATTAAACTAGTTGCAAAAAATAAATCAACAGAAAATATCTACAAAATAGCTGGAAAACAATAAAATGACATTAGATTTTGGTATCACAATCCCCTCCCTGCAAAACCCCAAGTTATGAGATGAATCTAGAGGCAACTTGATCTAAAGGACCTATAGAAAACACAATCAAGTTAGACCAAGTGCGAGACTCAAAGGACAAAGAACATTTGCATTTTATTCCAACATTCACCTAGTATAACCCTTAACGACATTAATACATAGATACAAATCGAAATGAAATGCATTAAAGATAAACAGTAAATTCAGTAGCCTTAGACGCAATCTCCTTTTGGTTTTGCTCACAAGGTTTGTATTTGCCAAAATGAATGCATTTGATTCTTCAAAGTGATCTTGTTTACAAAAATTTCCAGCCCTTGTACAATGACCTCCTTGGGTATTTAAGGTCTTTCATTTCACCTTCCCTCTTCTTTATGATGTTAAAGAAAAATAAAAAAAATAGAATAAAACAAATTTCTTTGTTTCACTTTCCCTTATAACTCCCTTTAACATAAAAAAAATTAAAAAACATATGAAGCTTTGAAAATCATTGTCTTCTAATCCCATTTTCATATTATAAAATACCCAAATATCCAATATCCATTGTTCAACTTCCTTATGTCTTCCTTGGATATGTCAAACAAAACATAACAAAAACAAATTTTTAAAACCCTTGATCTTCCCTTATATATCCCCTATTCTTACATGGTCTCATATTATAAAAAAAACATTTCTTTTTATTTATTTAAACCTTATGACTCCTGGACTCTATGTAATAATTGGAAATACAAATAACACATGAGTCTAATTTTTTTTACTATTACCATATGATGGTAATAATACTTTTAACATAACATGATAAAGTTTAAGGCCCATGGGCCATTACCTTCTAGTACAACGATGATAGATAATCCCTTTTGTGCTCCTATACCAATCTGCAATGTTGGCCACATTTGGCTTCCCATACTGCTGATGATGCTTCCCTTTCGCCTATGACTGCATGTTGTATCTCCCGATCTGCCTGTGATAGTTTTCTCGATGATCACATCTCTAAAACTTAATATGATTCTCAAACTTTAGTCTTGTCAGGTATTCTGGGATATAAAGGTTATAGGTAGCAGTTTAGGATTTTGATCACAACAACCTTCCCCCTTTTTCCAAAGTCTTTTGCACCGTAATGGCTCTGTAGCGCACTATCGCTACTAACATCCCTACACACTACCGCATACTGTATCATCAGTTTTCCTTTTAGCCATTGTGTATACATTTCATCAAAATGGCTATAACCTGTCGTCCTCTGTATAACTTACATGGCATCCACATTTTGCACAAACTTTGATGTCCATAGTGCTTTAGAATCCCTAGCCAGATACTGTATCACCATGCAAGCCTTGGGCTCACTATCTTTGGCTATGTCAGATGCCATGTAGACCACAAGAAATCCACCTAAACCCACTACGTTTGCATCATGTTATAGCAATATAGATTATGATTTTCTCATGATGTCCATGGGGTCCACATTAAGTAGCTGCTACCATGTCCTACCACTTTTACCTTTGTGAGGTTTATTCATTAAGTCGCAATGTCCATAGTGCAATCACTGCTTCTTTCCTATGATTATGATGCTATCGCCACTATAGAATTTATGACATCCATACCCATCATTGTTCTTGGCCAATCACTTGACCACATTGATAATATTCGTCAATACATCCATGTTGGCTCAACTCAATATTGCTCTCACCGGTGAGTCCTCCTTCCTACAGTGGCATCATTCGTAGATTACATCCAGCTTGTCATTAAAATCTAAAGATCTCCCACTACTAGATATCTTCCTTGAAAATGAATTGCATCCACTATGATGAGAATGAAATGAGCCTACATCATTGATCTACATAAATTTTGAGTTATTCAACCCCTTGGTGCACGTCTAGCTAACACCACAATAGTTCTCGATCAAGAAATAAATCTCCTATTGGTGTGGATTCCAACCTGAATGCTACCTACATCTTGTTCATACTCTCCTAGAAGTACCACATCTTCACTATCATTCATCATCAGTTGGACAATGTGACAATTCATTTCCATCATCGTTTCTTTGGATCGATGCCATCATGTACCACCTCATCAGCACCGTCTTCAACAACTCCAAACCCACTTATTGGATAGCATGTCACACAGGCTCCTCCATCCACCATCGAGTGTCCAACTATACTCTGACATCCTTACAATGTTTTCGCATCTTGAAAGCCCTAGCATCCAAGCATCGTCTCCAATCGAACGACAGTGGTCCACTCTTCACCATGGAGAACAATCACATCCACTAGTGGGGTCCACTGCTCATTACCTTGAAATTTACATCTGCAATAAAAATAACAACATTAATATAAGCCACCACCTATATGTTGATAATTTGAGTTATTTTATGTTGTAATTGATGTCACATTGATCATTTATGTCACATGGATCAAATTGAGTTTTGGTGGCCAAATGATAAATACAGGGTTTTTTGTGAAAACCAAGGTAGGAAAAATAAAAGGTTTTATTTAAAACCATGGATTGTAGATTTGAATTGGGTTTTTCTTAAAACCCAAGTTTGCATTTCGTTTCATTGAAAAAGGGGCCCCGATGATGGAGATATTTAATTTTTAATATTTAGTTTAAATTTTAATTAATTATTTAAAATTTAAATTTAAATTTGAAATCAAATATGCAAGATTTCTGCTAATGTCATAAAAAATAATAAGGACACTATATAAGGGGGATACCTAAGGTTCATAAGCCAATTCATTCTCATGGTTAATAATCATTGGCTAAGCATCCGAATTGAGCTCGTGCAAAAATATTTTATAAAGCAGAAGCAGCGAATAAACGAAGGTTGATAAAAGTCCAAAGTCATCGTGGGCAGAGTGGCACATTGGTAGTTGGATTTTGGCTAAGGTGTGTGGCAGAACAATCATCAAGGTTTCAAAATCCCTTGAATGCTTTAAGGTTTTCTGGTTTGAGAGTTGTGTTTAAACCTTGTTTTATAAGCATAGTTGTTGAAGCCCATTGGTTATGTAAAGAACTTGAAAAGAACATGAGTATCATTGTTATGTGAGATTTGTGATTGTGCATTGTTGGAAATATTTTATTTGGTTGATATATGCTTGGACTAGGGTTTTGTGAGAAAGAGTTGTCCCTTGTGGTGATTGGTTGAGTTGAGTTGATTGAGCCTAGTTAAGTGATTGTGTGAGGTGATTGTTCAAGTCCCATGAAACAAACTATTCTATAATTCTGATTTGAGTTGAGATTGAGCTTAGAACATATTAAGTCTCTAATAATTATCTTTATGCTTATATGAGTTGACTTGAGTTGAGATTGATTTGATTTGAGTTGAGTTGAGATCATAGTGGATCATTGTTGTCATCCATTGTAGAGTGCATTGCCATTTATTGTTGAGTTCATCTTTGAGCCTTGCCTTCATAGATTGGTGGATGAGATTTGAGTACTACTTGAGAATTATTGATTGAGCCTTTAATAAGGCCTTTGGGATAGAATTTTGGACATATTTGTGGTAGTTTGTGTATGATTGATTGAACCTTTGATAAGGCTTTGTGGACAGTTTTTGGGATAGCTTTATGTAAAGTTTTTAGAAATATTTGTGGACAGATTTGGGATAGATTTTTATGAGGTTCTGAGTGAGCCTATTGAGAAAATTTGAGCAAGTTCTTGGTGAGCTTGCTAGAGTAGTTTTAGACAAGTTCTTAGTGAGATTTTTGATCATATTTGAGCAAGTTCTTAGTGAGCTTGTTGGAGTATATTTGACCAAGTTCTTGGTGAGCTTGCTAGAGTAGTTTTGGACAAGTTCTGTGTGAGCTTGTTATGCATATTTGGACAAGTTTTGTGTGAGCTTGTTATTTCCTAGCTTTGAGAAGATCAAAGAAATTTGGAAAAGTTCTATGTGAGCTTGTTGAGCAGTTTTGGACAAATTTTGTGTGAGCTTGTTATGCAGATTTGGACAAGTTCTGTGTGAGCTTGTTATTGCCTAAATTTGAGTAGATCAAAGAAATCATTGTATTGGATAAGGATCCTTATTTTTGTGTGAAATATTATAAGGAGATTATCTTGTGGAGTATCCCACATTGGGGGAACCATGTTAAATATTGTGTCTCGATTGTGTATGGTGACTTGTGCTCTTGCTTACTATTGCTATCTGAGTTATTAATGCACACTGCTATATTTTGTTATTGCAATTAAGGACATTAATTGATAGTGGTGTGGAAAGAAAGTAGAAATTGGTCTTATATTGTTCACCCCCTCTTAGTATAAGCTTATGTTATTCAATTTGTATCAGAGTCGGGTTCCTTCAAAAAGGCTAACAACTTGAGGGCAGATTCTACAAGAACACAAATGGCAAAGAAAGGTAAGAGTAGAAGCATGAGATACAAGAAGAAAAGAATACCTATGGTTATGAAATAAAAGGAAGATGAGTTTAATATTGTTGTGTTTGGAGGACACATAGAAATATATTCAATAGATGAATCAAGTAATGGGGAAGTATCCAGACTGATAAAGTTTTGTACAATATGTGGGAACACAGGTCACCATGCAGATCATTATCCACAAGAATGTTTTGTTTGTGGTCAACTTGGTCATGATGCAAGATATTGTAATGGGTTTAGTAGCGGTGAAGATGAAGATGATATTCTCAAAAATGAAATCCTAGATATTGGCTCAAGAAAGGATAACATGGACAATCAAAACATGTATGAAGAAGAAATTATATTTTCAGTAATAGAATAAAAAGAAGATGCTTCAAAAAAAGAAAAAGGGAAAGCCACTCTTAAGGAGCTTATTGAATTGAAAAGATAGAATTTAGAATTGAAGGCTCAAATACAAGAAGATGAGAAATGTAAGACAAATATTCTATAGGATATCTCTGACTTGAGAGATAAGTTTGAAAAATCAAGAAGAGTTGAAGAAGGTATGAATAAACAGTCAAAGGCAAAAGAGATAGAATGTGAAAGGCTTATGATTACCCTTGAAGAACTAAAAAGGAAGAACTCATGATTAAGGGATCAAGCTCAAGAATATGAGAAAGAAAAAGCAAGGTTTCTATAGGAACTCACTAACTTCAAAATCAAAGTTGAAGAGACAAGAAAAATTGAAGAAGGTATGGTCAAAAAATTAAAAACAAAAGATCTAGAGTGTGAAATATTAGAGCATGAGATAGTTTTACTAAGGTTGGAAGTAAAATGTTCTAAGGAAAACCTACACAAGTTTGAGGAAAATTCAAAGACCTTGGAAAGGACTATCAATGCACAAAAGTCATCAGTCACTATAATACAACTTAGTTATAAGAAATAATAAGGGAAACAAGAAGCAGAAAAAGGAGAATCAAGCTCAAACACCAAAAAATAATAAGAGTCGAAAGAAGTAATTAAAAGAGAGAGTGAGACCTCTAAGGATAATTTGGACAATAGAAAGTTCAACAAGGAAAGGAACAATGCACAAGTTAGGAACAAATGGAGCAAGAAACATGTAGAAGAGACGAAGAATTGAATTGAAGGATAAAATACAAGAATATGAGAAATGTAAGACAAAGCTTCTATAGAAGATCTCTGACTTGAGAGATAAGTTTGAAAAAGTAAGAAGAGTTGAAGAAGGTATGATTAAATAGTAAAAGGCAAAACAGATAGAATGTGAAAGGCTTATGATTACTATTGAAGAACTAAAAAGGGAGAACTCACGATTAAGGGATCAAGCTCAAGAAGATGAGAAAGAAAAATCAAGGTTTCTACAGGAACTCACTAACTTCAAAATCAAAGTTGAAGAGACAAAAAAAAAATAAAGAAGGTATGGTTGAAAAATTAAAAAACAAAATATCTAGAGTGTGAAAGATTAGAGCATGAGATAGTTTTACTAAGGTTGGAAGTAAAAGGTTCTAAGGAAAAGCTACACAAGTTTGAGGAAAATTCAAAGACCTTGGAAAGGACTATCAATGCACAAAATTCATCAGTCACTATAATAGGACTTAGTTAGGGGGAGCAACCTCCATAGAGAGTATTGAGTCAGGGGGAGCATATTTGATTATCAGATATGGTTTTTGCATTGGAGGTGTTGCCATTAATGACAAAGGGGGATATTTTTGGAAATTTGAGTTATTTTATGTTGTCATTGATGTCACATGGATCATTGATGTCACATGGATCACATTGAGTTTTGGTGGCCAAATGATAAATACAGGGTTTTTGTGAAAACCAAGGCAGGCAAAATAAAAGGTTTTATTTAAAACTATGGATGGCATATTTGAACTAAGTTTTTCTTAAAACCCAAGTTGGCCTTTTGTTTCATCGAAAAAGGTGCCCCAGTGATGGAGATATTTAATTTTTAATATTTATTTTAAATTTTAATTATTTAAAATTAAAATTAAAATTATTTAAAATTAAAATTAAAATTTAAAATTAAATATGCAAGATTTTCGCTGACATCATCAAAAATAATAAGGAGGCTATATAAAAGGGATACCTAAGGTTCATAAACCAATCTATGCTCATGGTTAATAATCGTTGGCTAAGCATCCGAATTGAGCTCGTGTGAAAATATTTTAGAAAGTAGAAGCAACGAATAAACGAAGGTTGATCGAAGTCCAAATTCATCGTGGGCAGAGTGGCGCATTAGCAGTTGGATTTTGGCTAAGGTGTGTGGCAGCACAAAAATCAAGGTTTTGAATCCCCTTGACTGCATTTAGAAGGCGTTGGAAGAAAAGTGCTCGAAGCACTTTTGATTTGAAAAAAGGGAGGAAAGGTTTTAAGGAATGTTGTGCATTTCCCTTTCGAAAAAGCAGCTAGCTCATGTGGAAACCTTAGCCGCAGCTAAGGCGCTCGCGGTGTGGGCAAGTTGGGGGTTCGAATCCCCTTGAGAAGGTTAATACATTTTTGCTCTGATTATTTTTGTTAAGCCCTAAGTTGGAGTTATAAGGTGGTTAGGAACAATTAAAATTTTTAATTAAAATTTGTTTTTATAAGGCCTGTGATTATTATTTCAAAAGTGGATGAGTTGTTGATTTAATTTGATGTTCATGAAATTGAGAATTAATATTTAGGAGAAATAAGGAGTTGTTATAAAATAATTTCTGAGAGGTTTATTGATTATTATTTTGATAAGGGTTTTTAATTAAAAGGACTTTGGTGGATGTGTTTATTAAGTTGGAGTAAAAAGGTGTAAATTGAGTTATGCTTTATCTTGTGATTATTATTTGAAGTCCACTAAACCTTATTGAGATTGGAAAGGAAAGTTGTATTTAGTGTGGTAGATTTTGTGGACAACTTCTTGGCATCAAAAGGTATGGGCACATTCTCCTATTGATTTTTTATGGTGGTTGATTTCTGAAATATCATTGGAGTGAAAAGGATTGATTGTGGTTTCCTTTTTGAAAGTGGTTGGTTGAATTCTTCAAGGTTTTCTGGTTTGAGAGTTGTGTTTAAACCTTGTTTTATAAGCATAGTTGTTGAAGCCCATTGGTTATGTAAATAACTTGAAAAAAACATGAGTATCATTGTTATGTGAGATTTGTGATTGAGCATTGTTGGAAACATTTGAGTTGGTTGATACATGCTTGGACTAGGGTTTTGTGATAAAGAGTTGTACCTTGTGGTGATTAGTTGAGTTGAGTTGATTGAGCCTAGTCAAGTGATTGTGTGAGGTGTTTGTTCAAGTCCCATGAAACAAACTATTCTATAATTCTAATTTGATTTGAGATTGAGCTTAGAACATATTGAGTCTCTAACAATTCTCTTTAAGCTTCTATGATTTGACTTGAGTAGAATTTATTTGAGATCATAGTGGATCATTGTTGTCATCCATTTTAGAGTGCATTGACATTCATTGTTGAGTTCATATTCGAGCCTTGCATTCATATATTTGTGGAAGAGATTTGAGTACTACTTGAGCATGATTTATTGAGCCTTTGAGAAGGCCTTTGGGATAGAATTCTTGACAGATTTTTGGTAGTTTGTGTATGATTGATTGAGCCTTTGAGAAGGCTTTATGGATAGTTTTTGGGACAGCTTTGTGGACAGTTTTTAGACAAATTTGTGGACAGATTTGGGACATATTTTGATGAGGTTATGAGTGAGCCTATTGAGCAGAGTTGAGCAAGTTCTTGGTGAGCTTGCTAGAGAAATTTTGGACAAGTTCTTGGTGAGCTTGTTGAGAATATTTGAGCAAGTTCTTAGTGAGATTTTTGGAGCATATTTGAGCAAGTTCTTGGTGATCTTGCTAGAGCAGATTTGGACAAGTTCTTAGTGAGCTTGTTGGAGCATATTTGAGCAAGTTCTTGATGAGATTTCTAGAGCAGATTTGGACAAGTTCTTAGTGAGCTTGTTGGAGAAGATTTGAGCAAGTTATGTGTGAGCTTGTTGAGCAGTTTTGGACAAGTTTTGTGTGAGCTTGTTATGCAGATTTGGACAAGTTCTCTGTGAGCTTGATATTGTCTAGCTTTGAGCAGATCAAAGAAATTTGGACAATTTCTTTGTGAGATTGTTGATTAGTTTTGGACAAGTTCTGTGTGAGCTTGTTATTGCCTAGCTTTGAGAAGATCAAAGAAATCATTGTATTGTATAAGGATCCTTATTTATGTGTGAAATATTATAAGGATATTATATTGTGGAGTACCCCACATTGGGGGAACCATGTTAAATATTGTGTCTCAATTGTGTATGGTGACTTGTGCTCTTGCTTACTATTGTTATATGATTTATTAATGCACATTGCTATATTTGGTTATTGCAATTAAGGATATTAATTGATATTGGTTTGGAAAGAAAGTAAAAAGTGGTCTTATACTGTTCATCCCCCCTCTTAGTATAAGCTTGTGTTCTTCACTATAGTTAAAGGAATTCACTTTAATCTAAAATCATATATCGGATGCATATATATATATATATATATATATATATATATATATATATATATATATATATATATATATATATATATATATATATATATATATATATAGCTAAATAAAGTAATATTCATACATATAGGCTATATATATATATATATATATAGCCTATATGTATGAATATCATATATATATATATATATATAGCCTATATGTATGAATATCATTTTATTTAGCTATATATATATATATATATATATATATATATATATATATGAAAGTTGATTTTTTTGTTTTTATCATTTATATATATATATATATATATATAAAGTATATACATATAAACTTATTTTTATTATTATTATTTTTAATTTTATTTATATATGAAATATATATAAATATATATTTTATTTTAATTTTTATCTTATTAATATATATGTAAATATATATTAATATTTTATTTTTATTATTTCAATGTTTTTGTTTTAAACTTTTATATATGGATATAAAAGTCCAATTATGCACCTTACTTTTATGCAGGACCATTTTATATGAGCTCTCGAAGTGAGAGCTTGGAAATGACTTCTTACATGCCCCAGAACTATTGTACCCATGCAAATGACAACCAAGTGGAAACTTGAACCAAAACAACTACAAACCAAATCCTCCAAGGGAAATATTAGACCAAAACCTACCTAGCTCACCAAAAACTCACAAAAGTGAACAAGAAGATACTAAAACCTTAAACAACAACTAATATGAAGACAAAAAAGGAGACACCTCCAAATAATGAACCTTAGAATGCAAACTCATGGACAGAGACCTATGGAGATTATCACTCAAAATGAAAGAAAAACCTGAATAATCCAAAAATTTATGGTGGGTCCCTAATTTTGGGGTATTTTGTGGAGTAGCAACAACAAGACCCTTCAACCAAATATTACTAATAGGAAACCAGAGATCAAAGGGAACATATAACAGTTTGTAGGTTAACTTAATAGAAAAGCAACCATTCTTCTCAACCCCCCACACCAATATGTTTGACCTATCCTGGCTAGAAATAATCATCCACTTTAGGATGTCCATAAGATATTTTAACGTAATTCATTCTTCCTAAAAAATCCTCAAAAAAACAAATGGTTTACAACATTTTATATCATTAATAGAGATAATGAATTCGCATACCTTCGACCCAAAATCTTGGCTTGTGATTGGTTCCACCAGACTCAGGTGAGGATATGATTCTAATGGTCTATTAACTATCCATGTTTCTTTCCAAAATCAATTCTCTACCTATTACCTAACACCCATCTTCCACCCTTTATGTAATCAAATGACTATTAAAAATTTTACACTAGAATGTTGAGCCAAGGGCAGGACTTGGGTTTGTGAGAAAATTACCAGTGTTACCTAAATATTTGGCTACCAATATTTTAACCCAATTAACATTATATTTTTGAACCAATATCCAATCCTATTTAGCTATTAGTGCTCTATTTAATGTTTTCATTCTTCTTAAGCCCATACCTCCCAACTCTTTCCTATTGCATACCTGATCCCATGCCACAAGCAAAAACTTGTTCTCCTTAGAACTAGACTAGAGAAAGGATCATTGAATTTATTCAATTTTCTAAAGAATATTTCTTGTAATCTAGAAGAGAGAAATAAGGTACATTGGTATGCTCTATAGAGTAGACTTAACTAGTATAATTTTACCTGCTTGGCTCAAAATCACCCATTTTCATCTTGCCAATTTTCTTTGAACTCTTTATACAATCGGTTCCTATAGAGAAGTATTAATCCCCCCTTTGAACATTGGAAATCCCAGATAAACTAAAGTAAGGGAGTCAATCTCACATCCCAAGATCTTAACAATTTTCCTCTACCTACCAAGAGGAGTATTCAGGAAGAACACCTTATTTTTCCTCAAACTCACTTTTTGCACAACTGCTCTTTGATAGTCCTGGAGGATCTCTTTGAAAGCCTTGGCCTAAGGGATTAAAGCTAAAATGGATAATAATGTATCATCAGCAAATTGGTGGTGTGTGATTGGGTCATTGAAAGTTGCATATTTGATTCCCACTACTGTGGAATTCATCTTTAGAGCTCATTCCAAAGACTTAGCCAATAAAAAAAATAGATATGAAGACATAGGATCCCATTGATGAATACCTCTACAACTGCTAAAGTAAATATTTGGTGATCCATTAACTAATATTGAGAATTTTTCTAATGATATACAAGATCTGACCAATCTAATACAGCAAGGCTTAAAACCAAATATCCCTAGA
This sequence comes from Wollemia nobilis, assembly GCA_028583015.1. NCBI lineage: Eukaryota > Viridiplantae > Streptophyta > Pinopsida > Araucariales > Araucariaceae > Wollemia > Wollemia nobilis. The sequence goes on along the minus strand of JAQPPZ010000220.1, from coordinate 216,584 downwards.
ACTCTAAGCAGAATGCTCCATGAGACTCGATCGTATGCTTTATGCATATCAAATTTGAGAAAATTTCCTGGCCTTCTACTTTAATCTACAAAATGAATCAACTCATAAACTGCAATAACACCATCCAAATTTTTTTTTCCTGCTACAAATCTACTTTTAGGATGATCAATAATTATCGAAAGGTATACTTTGAGCCTATTCACCATAGTTTTAGTAAGAATTTATAAAAATGTATTACAGAGGCTAATGGACATTAAATCAGAGAAATATTTAGGACCCATCGACTTCGGGATAAGAACTATAGATATTGAGTATACATCAGTCAAAATTAAATTAGACTCCTAAATTTCCCTCATAGCTAAAAAAATATCACCAAGTAAGATGTGCTAGAACCTTTGAAATAAAATAGAAGGAAAGTCATTCGGCCCAAAATATTTTAGTCCACCCATAGAGAATATAGTGGCCCTAATTTTATCATCCTGAAAGGGATCACAAAGGTCTTAATTCATATCAAAAAATTTCTAAATATTAAGCAAAGCATAAATATAGTTTTTTCCACATGGATTTATATTTTCAATATAGTCATCCCTTCTTGGAGTTAATTTCTCCATTTTCCTACAAGTCATTCCCATATAGTAAAATTAGTCAATGTTGTGCAAAAAAAATAATCTAGACACTACCTTGTGGTTATGCACTTCTAGTTTGACATTTCTTAGCTTGTGTCGCTTCACATATCCTACATCTTGCTTATTATTCTAATAGAAAACATTTCCAAGTGTTTTATGGAAAAAATATGTGGAGATGATTTGTGAACTTGCACTTCTATTTTATCTCTCAAAAATTTATTTGTTGTGTTGTATCTTAACCCCTATAGAATTTACTCCCAAATACCAAAAGTTTCTAATTATCATTCCAAATATCTCATTGGAATTTACCTTATGTCTTACCTCTGAGTATTGAGTGATCTATTTTTTGTATCCTATGTACCTTCCTACTACTTCATGCAAATTTGTCTATGTAGAAATGTGCTCCTTATGTAATCTATGAAGTCATTTTCAAACTACAATTCATACTCTACACCCTACATTTGGAAGGCATCCGTATGGATTCTATTGGTTATTTATTGAGATTGAATCTCTTGTAGATTGATTTAATTTATCTAATAAGAACATCTAGAATAATAAAATTAAAATATGATCTCAAGGAGGAAATCAAGATGTACTTTGATTTAAAAGAGAACCAATATTGGCATGGTAATGGGAGACTATGTAATATTGCCAAAATATTTCATGATAGAGAAAATGTATAGGAGGTTCAAGGATTTAGAAATAGTCCAAGAATCAATTTTTAAATATACATTTGTTTACCTCAAGTTGGTTCTACTATATGTATAATGTATGGAAGGAAACACTAGAAGTATTTTCATCCTAAAAAAATCCTATTTGTTAGCATCAAACCAAAAATTATATTTTTAGAGTTTAAGCTTGGAGAATTTGAGCAAGGTGTAATTATTTCTACAAAGGTAAGAGTAGAACAACTCTATGAAGTAGATTTTTGAAGCTCGTTAGAAAAAACTAGCTTCTAAACCCCAAGAATTAGGAATTTGCAATAAATATTTAAGGCTCCATAAATATCATTTGTAGAAGAGGTTACTGATATAATTGTGCTAATCAACATAATTGGTGGAGAAAAGAAATCAAGTTATGGATGTTACCCTTTCCTAAATTCAAATTTATAGATAAAAATACTATTGATTGGGCCTATTTGATATACAAATAAATATTGTCATAGATCTCTATCATATAATAAATAATGATATTTTATGTATTTATACAATAAATAATGATATTTTATGTATTTTTGTGCTACATATATTATCATTAGATATAATCCCAAACAAAATACACCATAACACAAAAATAAAAATTACTAGAGACTTTTGACACCTTAGTTTTTTCCCAAGTTCCATGCATCAAATTGGTGACAATCAAAGCCCTTCATTCTTGATGATTTTCTCAAGAACATATTTTAGATTATTTCAATTATTAATAACAAAATACTATCAAGAAAAATTATGAAATCAATCCATTTGTATGTATAGTATGTTCATGGTGCATTTATCAGGGTATTAAGGGATATAAACAAGTTGTTGGCACTCCAAATTAGGAAAATTGAGGACTTGGTCCTTAGGAAGTTTTGTAGACTTGTGTAGACTTTTCATAATGAGTGCATTATGAAGCACCTTAAGGGCCTAATAAAGTTTCCTTTTACTATTGGTCACTATTCTTATAAGCCTTCTAGATATTTGAGTATTCTTAAAGAAGAAATTCAATAATTTTCCTTCACAAAAGTCAAGGAGAGTGTTGATTATGAAATAAGAGGTATCATTAAATCCTCATACTAGAAAATATTTGATGCATATTTTGACCATAAGCTATATGATGAGGATTTATAGGCTAATTGTGATGGTTATCAAGGTGCTCATAATAGAGCAATTAAAACAATTGACCTACCTAAGTGGATCAAGATGGTGGATCAACAAGAGACTAAAAAGTAATATTTAGAAGAGGAATAAGAAACTGAAAGCATTAAGGAAACCTTTAATGAATCTTCATTAGATGAATCAAATAAAGTAATGCATACTACCTCAAATTCCAAGTTATCTACTAGTGCAAAATAAGTCTATGAAGGGGATCTTCTTCTCAAGATGAGACCAATTCATACTCCAAAGTTGATATTATTAGTATATGTGCAAACCCAATGGATATTTCATCCTTGTGGCAATGGTTGAATTAAATAAGGGAGTTGAAAAATTAATTGAGTCTCCCATATGGTAATAATATTCTTGCTAATAATCCTTAAGATGATATTTATAAATGATCATTGTTATTATTTCATCTAAGACAATACAAACTACAAGTTTAAAAAAATTGAAGGAGGAGATGGTGAAAGAGATTATCCAAAAAAGAAGAAAATGAATTCACCCTCACTTGAAAGGTTAAAGAAAAATAAACACAAGAAATATGAGGACAAGGAAAATACTCTTAATAAAGTTGTAAATCCCATGGGTGAAGATAATATGGAAGTAAAGGGACATGGTTAATAATATTAGACTTCAACTTTTCTAAAATGAGTTCAAAATGATCATGATGATTTTATAACTGAAGTTTTGAAGGATGATAAACAACTAGAAAATATTAGAAAGGAAAATCACATATTTAGCATGTTTAATAATGTAGTAATTGATGTAAAAAGAAATGTAGTGAGATAACTATAGAGTACAATAATGCCAAAAGAATCTTAACTATAAAGCAAGTAGTCCCTAAACTAGATACTTCCATAAAAAATAATTTGACCAATGGGGATTATGGTGTTATGACCTATGATCTAATGACACTTGATGTCTAATTAAATATAGGAACTATTAAGTCCATCTATGAGTTAATAGAAGATAATATATAATATCTGGTGAATGAAAATATAAGATTTAAACCTAAGAAAGGATACTTGAAGTGACTCATTATAAAATTTAGTGTATGGAAAGGGAAGTGATTTGAAGCTAGGAAATCTTAAATAGAAAATACCATGGAGGAAGTCAATGAAAAGGATTGTAAGTCCCACTAAGTAGATTTTGGAAGCAATCCAAAAGGAAATGAAAGGTCTTGAAATTCAAGATCAAAAAATTATTGAAGAGATTACCAAAGATCAAGTTGATTTTGTAAAGATCCATAATGATGTCTTAAACAAGGATGCCCTTGTCATTTTGATGGAGAAATTATAAAAGAAGTTCAAATCAATGATAGAGGAATCATGGTTGGTCTATCTTAGACATCTAAAGTTGTTAAGTATCTTATAAGAAAAATATCTATAAACCACAAGGAGATCAAAATATATAAGCCTTATGAGAAGTGATTAATAGTGTAGACATGGAAAATTGACCCATCTAAATGAGTCATTTCCCTTAGGATCCCTAATAAGTCCCTAAAAATTACTAGGTGCAAGTTTGGATCTTCTTATCCCTTTTGTTTTGCTTTTTCCAATGGCTTTGTCGAATTTGCGGTCATCTATGACGAGGCACAAATTTGACAAATTTTGGTTTTTCTCAAAAATCTAGAATTTTGGGCCAACCTCTAGGGCATCGACTCTTGACAAAGGTTGTTTTTTGTTTTCTTGCATTTTCCCTCCTCAAAATTTCCTATAAATAAGAGGATTGGAATACTTTTTGGGGATTAGTGAGACCTAAAAAAGAGAAGTTTTCTAAGTGACCTAAGCAAGCTTTTATTTTTGGGGATTAGTGAGACCTAAGCAAGTGGAGAAGCCTTGATGATAGATTTATCTTCTATAATGAGGAGAGGTCTTCCACCTTTGCTCTTGCTTCCCCCATAGTATTATCAAGTTGTTTCTTTGAATTTGTTTCACTATAGATCATCTAATTTTAGTATTACATTGTATTTCTAGCCATTAAATTAGGTTTTTAGCCTTCCTATGTGAATTTGCATCCCCCCTTATAGGGCACAAATTCAACAAAATCCTTCTTTTTGCCCCATTTTTCTTTATTTTTGAATTCATATCTAGTACTTTTGGGGTGTGAATTCAATTGCAATTAGCTTGGGGACAAACCCTAGGTCTCTATTTGCATGCCTATTTTAATTGTGTTTATTTTGTTAGAATTTGTTTTGGTATTTTATGCTATCATATCTTATTGTATTTGTTCCCCAAAGGTCAACAATCACTTTTAATTTTAAATGGTTAGCTAAAAATACCAAGGGGGATTAACCGTTGCACCTCCAAGCTTAGTCACATAGTGGACTAAGTAGGCCCCCAAACATTGATCAATTTTCCATGGGGTTTAAGCTATTTTTTAGGTTTGAAGCTGTTGGATATATCTAGATGCAAGTTTTAAGCTAGGATAAACCATCAGATTGAGTAAGTGCTTTGTTAGATATTTAGGCTATTTGTTGGGTGTCTTTTTTTTTTTTTTTTATATTTAGATCATAAATAAAAAGAAACAAATATTTGATTTTATTTGTAGGCATCTATAAAGAAAAACATGTAGTTTTGCATCTTAGGTTAATTTCGTTCGAGCATTCTCTTAAACCATTGCTAAAAAGAAAAATATTTACTTATTTGTAAAACTAGGGTTTTAGTTCTCATTAAAACTAAAACTAATTCTAGGGATAGTCTTTGTTTACTTACATTACTGTTAGCCTTGCATTGTTATTTTATTCTTCATAGCGTAGGTTTTATTAAAGGTTAAACATAGTGATGAGCACCAGAAATGCTCATATTTTGTACATATTTCTTTGATCAATATGAGGATGTATAATAAGGATTGCATACTTTTATGAATGATTATATAGATATTTGATATAATTATGCATGTTATCTAATTTGTGTGCTTTTAGTATGGTTTGTGGAATTGATTTAGTTAGATTTGGAACAGTCAGGGTCTTTTGATGGACCTGACACTTTATTTCATCGGGGGTCAATGTAGAGAACATAGGCGCCTACCTACAACCAAAATGTGCCAAGGGAACAGGCACCTCCTTGTAGTCGAAAGATTCCAAACCAAAGACGAGTGCCTCCCTGCAGTCGAAAGGTGCCAACTGAATACTAGCGCCTCCCTGCAGTTGAAAGGTGCCAACTGAATATCAACACCTCCCTGCAGTCGAAAGGTGCCAATTGAATACCAATGCCTCCATGCAGTCAAAAGGTGCCAAACCAAAGATGAGCACCTCCCTGCAGTCAGAAGGCACCAACTGAATATTAGTGCCTCCCTGCAGTCAGAAGGCACCAACTGAATATCAGTGCCTCCTTGTAGTTGGAAGGCACCAACTAAATACGAGCACCTCCTTGTAGTCAAAAGGCACCAACTGAATGCGAGTGCCTCCCTATAGTCGAAAGGCATCACTAATTCTCTACCCGTTGACCAGACTCAAAGGACATGGACAATAGCGGCTGGTGCAGTTCCAACTATGTGTCATGCAGACCTAAATTGGAGATAGCACCAATGTATCAAAACGTCTTACGAATGCCAGACAAAGCACAAACTGGAACGAACACGTCACCATCAAAATAGAATACCAAACATCGATTGCATTCACCAGACTATTCTAATTTAGTCTGGGAAGAATCGACTGTTGTAACCGCTTCTGTAACAAAAGTTCTACGGGTGTGTTATATAAACACACGCAGATCATTATGAAAGGATATATAAAATATATGTGGAGATATAGAGATATTTAATAAAGATCCATTTTAGAGTTACATTGTAATGTGTTGATAAATATACTACAGTTACAGAAGTTCTAAAGCACGTGTTCGATCGGGAAGAAGCTGTTGGAGCCTGGGCCCACTCCAAGCTAGTATTTCTTCCCCATTTCCTTTTTGTTCATTTATTTTTATTAGTTTATTACTTTCATAGGAATGTCCATTGGTTTGCTCGTTCTAGTATTTGTAGTAGATTCATTTTTAGGAATATGTACATGATTTATTTCTGTAGATTTAATTTTGTTCTTCTTACATAATTTATTGAGGAGTGTGGGAATGATTGACAACCATATCAAGAACACCCCCCAAACGTAGGATTAGTAGATTCACCTCCAGTGGTATTGTAGTAACCTAATTTTGACTCTTTGCAAGTTTACGAAGCTCCTTGGGTTGATAATTAAATGCACGGGCATGTGACAAAAATAGGAAACCATTCACCTTGTTTGGCCCACAACATTTTGGCATCGTTGTCGAGGAAGCGTCTTAATTAGATTACTTACAATACCCTGAAACCTTCTATCCGACCTTGTATGAGTTCTTTGAGAAGAAGAGGACCTGACGGTCACTTTATAAGAACTAATCCATCAGGACCTGAGTCAGTCGAGCATTTTGGATTTGATTTAGACCCACCCGACCTACCAGAAGTCCATTGGAGTGAGGAACCACACTTTGTGCAAAGTGTCGCCTCATCCCATCAACAAGGGGATGAACGAATCATCACAAATCCCCTGTTTAATAGGACTCCTCTAGAGGAAGCCCTGTTGTGGAAGGTTGTGGAGGATCAGACGATCTCACCAGACAACCTTAGAGCATTGACTTAGAAAGTTTTAAATGACCGAAAGGCCATAAATGTTGCATTAGAAACCACATTTCCTAAAAAAATGGTAGATAATGATGAAGTATCATCTGGCTTTAGTTTCCCAATAGAGGAGGGAGTAGGAGATACCAAAATGAAAAACATATCCCTTGCTCACATTTCGTCCTTTAGAGGACACTCGACTGAGGACCCTGACCTATTTTTATTCAAATTTGATGTTTTGTGCAGGTCTATGGATTACAAATCAAATGCGCAAAAGTTGAAATTATTTCCTTCTACATTAGACAATGTAGCTCTGCGATGGTTCATCGATCTGGGAGACAAACACATCACCACCTGGTACCAGATGAAGACGCTCTTTCTAGAGCAATATCAAGATTTCAGGAGAGCAAGAGACTCCAAGGAGGAGGTCTTGAGCATGACACAAAGAGAAGATGAGTCTCTCAAGGAGTATTAGGAGAGATTCACCTTTAATCTTCAATGGTCCCCTCACTCGAAGATATCTGATAAGTCCCTCAAAAGCATCTTCTTAAGGGGACTTACCAATGAGTCACTAGAGGCTCTCAACATGATCTCTGGAGGTGATGTCTATCAGCATGCTATGGATGACATCCGGTAATTATGCCGGAACTACTCAAGAAGGTGAGGCAAAATCATCGCTAGGACCATGAAGGTGACTGCTTCAATCACCAAAACAAAAATAGGCAACATGCTGGAGGATTTGAAGAGCGAAATGCTCTCATCTCTAGCACTGTAGATGGATATGCTGCTGTTAGAAAAGAAGAAACAAGAAAATGATGTAGCATTAGCCTATTTTTGCCCAAAATGTAGAGGAAGGCACGCAAAGAATGCATGTCCACAAAACAAGGTCAAAATATGCGTAGTTTGCAGGTTGAATCATAAAACTCGATTGTGCCCACAATTGCCCAGTAACCAAGAAGCGGTTGAGAGCACGGAAGCCTAATTCATAGGGAATAGGAAGAGTTGGCCATAGCCCCATATGGGGAATATACCAACTGGAATGCCATCATATGGGGGAGGGTCATACATGCACCAAGGACCCCCTCAAGCACCTAATATGGGGTCATGGGGACCGTCACCTTGGACTAACACACCCCCAGCAACATTTCTGAATCAGCAGCCATGGATGCCATATCCATATCCTGGGCAGTAGTGGAGAGGCCACAATGCGTGGAATTAGACTCCATAGAATGCAGCTCCTACTCACATCCAACAGAACTTACCAGCATTTCCAAAAGTGAGACCTGTGCAGCTACCAGCACAACCGACAGCAAATCTAAACAACAGAGTAAATCAGTCAGCATACAATGTAGAAGGTGAGATGTATCATATGTACAATATTTAGCTTAGATTAGGTAGGCATCTAGGAGTAGATAAATTGCCTCTGGTAGAAGAGGAGGAAGAAATAATAGAGACACCTCCACTGGTAGAAGAAGAGGAAGAAATAGAGGAGACACCTCTGGTAGAAGAGGGAAAAGCACTTGAGAGAGTGGAGGCTCCATTTCCTAGTCGGTTGCAGGAACAAAGAAAAACAACACAACCAAAATTTGACATCTTGTCGAGCTTGAAGAATCTCACGGTGACAATCCCATTATTTCAAGCAATTCGAGATGTCCCCATTTACACCAAGGCAATTAGAGAAATGTGTCTAAGGAGACCGGCATGAAAAGCTACCCAAACTATCAATGTCGTGGGTAAATTGGCAGATCTAATGATGGGTAGAACATGTCATCCGAAGTATGTAGATCCAGGCAGCCCAGTGCTGACCATAAAAATTGGAGGACATTTCCTATCCAACACATTGGTTGACCTCGAGGCAGCTATCAACATGATGCCTCAAGAGACCATGCAGAGGCTGTAGCTCATGAACCTAAAGCCAACCATGACACTGCTGCAGTTAGTCGATCGATCAACCGTGTCACCAAAAGGGATGCTAGAAGATGTGATCGTAACAGTCAGTGCATGGGAATATCTAGCCAATTTTTTAGTTTTGCAAACCAAGACCAGGCTGGGTGGTTACCCGCTCATTTTGGGGAGGCCATGGCTAGAAACAAATGATGCCTACATTAGCTGTCGGGATGGGCTAATGACCATCTCCAACAAGAAAAATGTCAAAAGGCTGACCATTTCATCGCCAGCTCAGTCTATGGACTCGGGAGAAGAACCCAGGATCACCGAGCATGGAACTATGGAGTTGTCCATAATCCAGCCGATGATGACCTTGGAGGAGGTGGTAAAAGAGGACGAGGATGGTGCTATCGTGGAGTTTCTCCATGGAGAATCGTCCACCCATGCACCTAGATTGCCCTTGACTGGCACCCAAGATCAGCACATCCAACAAATACACGTTGGGCCAGGGAGGATATTAAACGTCAATAACAGGTTGACGCCCACACAACTAGAAAAATTGGAGGAAATTTTGGTAAAACACCAACAAGCATTTGCATGGCACTACGCAAATATGCATGGCATCAGCCCGAAAATATGTACCCATCGAATTTATTTAGAAGACCAGGCAACTCCTAGTCGACATCAACAGAGAAGGATGAACCTAGTAATGAAAGACATTTTCAGAGAAGAACTACACAAACTTCTAGCTGCCGAACTCATATATCCGATTTTTGATAGTGAATGGGTATCACCATTAGTGGTGGTCCCTAAGAAGAACGGGAAATGGTGGATCTACGTGGACTACCGGGTGTTGAATAAGGTGACTAAGAAAGACCACTTCCCACTCCTGTTCATCGATCAGGTCTTGGACACACTCTCAGGAAGAAAATACTTCTCCTTTGTGGATGGTTTTAGCGGTTACAACCAGATCTAGATAGGGGAAGAAGATCAAGATAAAACAACGTTCACCTGTCCATGGGGAATGTTTGCCTATAAGGTATTGCCTTTTGGACTATGCAACGCACTGGACACCTTTCAAAGGGCAGTGCTTAACATATTCTCTGATATGATAGGATACGGGGTGGAAGTATACATGGATGACTTCACCGCTTATGAAGAAACCTTCAAAGACATAATGACAAATCTAGAAAGAGTGCTCGACAAGAGCAAGGAGAATCATTTGTCCCTAAGTAATGAAAAATGTTTTATGATGATGCAGGAAGGCATCGTGTTGGGACACCACCTCTCTGCAGAAGGAATAAAAGTAGACAAGAGGAAGATTAAGGTCATCAGAGACCTACCTAGCCCCATAACGTAGAAGGAGGTAAGAAGTTTCCTTGGATCAGTCGGGTACTATCGACGATTTATCATCGAATTTAGTAAGATTGCCAAACCATTGCACACCCTACTTTCTAAGGATGTAGAGTTCAATTGGATGGGAGACTGCAAAGAAGCATTCCAATTGCTGAAAGAAAAATTAATATCTACATCGGTCTTGAGAGGACCGAATTGGGCCATACCGTTCCATATTCACTGCAATGCATCTAATGGTGCAATCGGAGTAGTCCTCGGGTAGAAATATGGCAAAGAATTTTATGCCATTTATTATGTCAATAAAAACTTGATGGGAGCAGAGCTCAACTACACAGTGACAAAAAAATAATTCCTCACAGTTTTCCATGTAATAAACAAATTCTACCACTATATAATGGGATACAAGGTCTTTGTCCATATGGAACATGCGGCTATCAGGTATCTAATGAGCAAGCTGGCCATTGGTGGAAAAATTATTAGATGGCTATTGCTATTGTAGGAATTCGACATCACTATAGTCGATATACCAGGAAAGGACAATGTCGTGGCAGATTTTTTGTCCAGATTGATACTAGCAGATCATCAAGCAGTGGAAGATTAGTTTTCAAATGAACATTTGTTTGCTATTAGTGAACAAGCTCCATGGTATGCAGACATAGCCAATTAATTGGCCACCAGAAGGACCTCACCTGCTCTCTCCTACCTAGAAAAGCAGGTGGTCATAGAGAAGAGCACATCATTCCTTTGGATGGATGGTCTCCTATTTAAAATAGGACAGGACCAAATAATAAGAAGATGCGTGGCAGAACAGGAGTTTTCAGAAGTGCTCAAGGCATGTCACGATGAGCCATGCGGAGGACACTTTGCAAGGAAACAAACTACCTACAAAATCCTGCAGGCTGGGTATTTTTGGACCACTCTATTCAAGGACGTGGCAGTGTATACCAGCAAGTGTGACGAGTTCCAGATGATGGGTAGACCAACCCATTGAGATGAAATGCCCCTGTAGCCCCAGGTACACTTGGAACCTTTCAATAAATGGGGCATGGACTTCTTGGGACCATTCAATCCACCTTCGATGGGAAGGAGGTTTATTTTGGTCTGCACGGATTACGTCACCAAATGGGTGGAAGTGTAGGCATTAAGGGACTCAAAGGAAAGAACGGTCGTCGATTTCTTATTTGCCCATATTTTCACATGATTTGGGGTTCCTCGGGAGATAAAAATAGACCAAGGGCCCCAATTCACCTCCAAGTTTATTGAGGAACTGATGGAGCAGTATAGAGTTCGACATAATAAAACCATGCCCTACCATCCGTAGGCAAACGGGCAAGTAGAAGTGACAAACAGGGAGATAGAAAACATCCTGACCAAAACTGTGCAGCAACACAAGAAATATTGGGCCACATGGTTGCCGGAGGTAGTTTGGGCATACAACACCATGTGGAAATCCACCACAGGATGCACGCCTTTCCAATTGGTCTATGGGAAAAATGCAATGATGCCCATCGAGTTCAAAATCAAAACTCTGAGGATGGCTTCAAAATTAAATTTGAGCTTGGACAAAGCTCAAAGATAGAGGATTCACCAGCTAGATCAGCTGGATGAAATTTGACTGGATGCTTTGCAGAGGACAAAGATTATACAGAAGCGAGAGAAAGAAGTGGCATGATAACCACATCAAGCTGAAGAAGTTCTAGGTAGGGGAATGGGTACTGTTGTACGATTCCCAGTTCTAGGAAAGGAAGGTCAAACTTATGTAGAGGTGGATGGGGCCGTATGAGGTGGAAGAGCTCATTAGAAATGGGGTGGTGCATGTTAATACAATTGACGATAGCAACACCATGTTCACAGTCAATGGCCACCGACTACGCCCCTATAATACATCCGAAATGTTACAGGTGGAATCCAGAGTAGGCATGGGGGAGACCCCATCTTGCTAGATCTAGACCGAATTCTCATTGGTGAAATGGTGGGCATGAAAGTGCTCACCCAATTTTTTAGTTAATATAGTTTTTTTTTGTAATGTGTGTTTTTGCAGGGACAACGCCCGCATGCAAGTTGCAGGCATCCTAATCCAGGGCCTAACAGGCACGAAATGCATCTAACTGCCCTTATTTTCCTTTCTTTTTTTGGTTGCTTTTTGCAGGTGGAGGACTTGACAGAATAAGGGGTAGGTATCTAGGAAACTAGGCTTGATTCGGCTCAGCATTCTGACACTGGCTCATAGGTATAATCTGGGCAACATGAAAAACTGGGAAGGCTTGATCACCTTTTTTTTTAGTCAAATCGCCAAGTCTAGAAGAAGGTGCCTTACAGCATCCAGAAGGTGCCAAGTCCAAAATAAGGCACCTTATAGTAGTCAGAAGGTGCCAAGTCCAAAAGAAGGTGCCTTACGGCATCTAAAAGGCACCAAGTCTAGAAGAAGGCGCCTTACGATAGTCAGAAGGCGCCAAGTCCAAAAGAAGGTGCCTTACTACATCCAAAAGGTGCCAAGTCCACAAGAAGGCACCTTACCGCACCCGAAAGGTGCCCATCCAGAAGAAGGCACCTTACTGCATCTGGAAGGCACCAAATTAGAAGACAACACCTTCCACCTATGAAGTTCAAAAAAAAAAAATATATATATATATATATATATATAATAAAATAAAATAAAATAAATATGTAGGCACCTTCCGTGGTAGGAAGGCACCAAATCAAAAAAAAAAAAAGATAAGCCAGCCGAAGGTGCCTTCCAACATCAGGAAGGCACATTCATCTAGCCAAGGTGCCTTCCAACATCAGGAAGGTGCATTCATCCAATCGAATACGCCTTCCAACATTAGGAAGGCACATTCATCAAGACGAACGCCTTCCAACATCGAGAAGGCACGAACCAGAAGGAGGCACCTCCCACATTGGGAAGATGCATGCAGGAAAAAGTGCCTCCTAGCCAATCAAAAGTGCCTCCCTACAGCCGAAAGGTGCATTCATTCGATGAAGAGCACCGAAAACATTGGAAAGGTGCTACAAGGGCACCATCCACATGGGGAAGGTACCGGATGCCTCGGGCAGAATGAAGCATCACACGAATCAGTGACATCAAATGACCACCCCCCTCCCTCATGTCACAAGTCAGAAAATCAGTGGCTACCACAACAACTGGAACGTCAAATTAGGTACGTGCATACTAAATCAAATCGTTTATATAATTATTTATAAATACGTAGTATCGAAAAATACCATCGTCATAGAGATCGTATCCCCCCAAAGCCAAAAACATGTGCCAATGATAGGGTGCCTTCCATAACTGCTAGGGTTAGGCGTATTTTCTATAAGAAGGTGCCTTCCTACAAAAGGAAGGACAAATATATATATATATATATATATATATAGCATCGAAAGGCGCCATGGGAGGAAGGTCGAAGAACCATGCAATCAAGAAGAATGAACTCAGTGATACTGATGGAATCAAAGGGGCAGTGAAGACCCAATTCGAAGCCAAGGGGTGGCTCGAATACTACACCCTGGTCAGTCAGGGCCAGGATGTGGAGGCAGCTAGAGAATTCACCACCTCTTTGAGGGGCGATGTAGCCCAAGTACAAGGGGTGGAAATTCCAGTCACCCTTGAGTTCATCTCACAGGCGACTGGATTGCCTTTCATAGGGGAATGTGCATACATGGGCGGAGTGCTAAAGCTATACACCGAAATACTGCTACCAAAAGGAAATGTGCAAATATATAGGGAGGGGTTACTCAAAAATTGTCTCCCCATGAATATACAGAAGATGTTCGAGTAGATTGCTTGATTCTTCACATGCATAGGGAAGTATACCCATCTAAACATTAATCATGTGCACTTCCTCAATCACCTAGTGCATGGGAGGAAATTAAATATACCTTTCTACCTGGTGACTGCTCTGAAGGATGAAGCGACTAGGTACCAGAAGGGGGCACCATCCACCTTAGCCCACCATGGGCTGATATCGACATTGGTCTGCCATGCAGAAGCACAAAGACAGAACCGTGACACAAAGGGAGATGGCGGCCAAATAGAGCAACATAATGTGGTTGCCAAATTAGGGCAAGGTGAAGCATCCCCTACAGAGGAGACAACAAACATCGGGCAATTGGTGTCACCCTATTTTACAGGAAGGGTAGAGCAGTCACCAGTGTCTGAAGATGTAGAGGACAAAGGGCATTCCCTAGTGCTCGAGTATGATGAGGAAGGAGCACCACTCACTGGTGGTGAGGACGAACCAATCCCTAGGAGGAAATGTCTACGGTGATTCCTCTCGATAGAGGAAGGATAGAGTGACCCAGAGATAGACGTTGCCACCCAAGCCCTCCAAGAATTAACGAACCAGAGCTCACGAAATGAAGGAACTTTCAAGAGTAATGACCAGATCGATGCGGCCTTGGAGGAGGAACTTGAATGGCAAACCGATTGCTGGATGGCACAATACACTCTGGAAGATTGCCAGAACTAGCACAAAAGGGAATTTGAGGAAAGGGATAGATGAGTCGCTCAGCTCGAGCAGCTGGTCTATCAATTGCAGGAGGAAAATCAAATGCTCCAGGATAGAGGAACAACAAGACAGGAGGTGGCCACTCAGACTGATTGGGCAGAAGAAGTTTCGACGAACTCTCCCAAATTCGCCGAATGAGTATTCTTTTCGAAGGATATTCGATCAGATGCCTGATAGAGCAGCCCAGATCCAGGGGAGGATTCCTCTATTTTTAGGTGTGAAAAGGAAATAAGCCCTATGATGCCCCCTATCATTGTCTTGAGTGACACAGAGCAGGACGAAGGTCTCTAGTAGTAGATAAGACCAAAGGATACGAAGGAACTCCCCAGGCCTGATGAAGGAGAAGAGCCTAAGGGTTTGACACCAGGGAGATAGGAGAATGAAGGATCACCCTCGAATATAGTAGCACAGCTGATCCTTTAGAGTAAAGAGAAGTCCCCAAAGAAAGAGGAGACCTCGGTTCGAGCCACCACATATTTTGTAGAGGCCTAGGATGGCTCGACAGAAGGTGAAAGTGACCTTCATCGAGTTATAGGAGGATGAATGGGACATGCAGCCATTCGTCGAAAGGCAAAAATATTTTGAGCAGCTGTGCAATGAAATGAAAGCATCCAAGGAGGCCAAGAAGGCATCCTCAAGGGTAAAAGGATATTCTAGCATATGTGTCAATCCGACAAAAGATAGCCAATTTTGGGAAATCTATGGTTCATATTGAGGGTGGCCTTCCATGATGAGGAGGTACTTGGAATGGTGGGGAGTATATGGCCCACAATTGAAGGCCGCTACAATTGCAAAGGAGAATGTAGGGCTTACCCCTGAAGTGGTAGGATTATACAAGGCCCAAGTAGTGCCTTCTAGAGAGGATAACTCGGATATCCCTTTGGCAGTGGTCAAACCTCCAGATGCTAACCTCTGGCAAGATGTCGAAGCTACATTTCAATCGACAAGAACAATGCTAGCTAGGCCACCACCAATAGCGACCAGAACAACAAGGGGACAATTGACAGCCATAGTTTCCCATAGGCACAGGTGAACCACACCTTCACATGTCGACACAAAAAGATAGACTCGGGCCACAGGGGCAGTCGAATCCTCCAAGAGACAGCGACGATGAAAAGTCAGAGGGCTACCTGCAGTTTGGATGCCATGAGGGCATGGCATATGTTAGGCATGGGTGGATGATGAGCACTAGAAATGCTCATATTTTGTACATATTTCTTTGATCAATATGCGACTGTATAATAAGGATTGTGTACTTTTATGAATGATTATATAGATATTTGATATAATTATGCATGTTATCTAATTTGTGTGCTTTTAGTATGTTTTGTGGAATTGTAGTTGATTTAGTTAGATTTGGAACAATCGAGGTCTTTTGATGGACCTGGCACTTTATTTCATTGGGGGTCAATGTAGATAACATAGGTGCCTCCCTGCAACTAGAAGGCACCAAGGGAACAAGCGCCTCCCTGCAATCGAAAGGTGCCAAACCAAAGATGAGTGCCTCTCTGCAGTCGAAAGGCACTAACTGAATACTAGCATCTCCATGCAGTCGAAAGGCACCAACTGAATATCAGTGCCTCCCTGCAGTCAAAAGGCACCAACTAAATACTAGTGCCTCCCTGCAGTCGAAAGGCACCAAACCAAAGACGAGCGCCTCCCTGTAGTCGGAAGGCACCAATTGAATATCAACACCTCCCTGTAGTCGAAAGGTGCCAACTGAATATCAGTGCATCCCTATAGTCAGAAGGTGCCAACTGAATGTGAGTGCCTCCCTATAGTCGGAAGGCACCAATTGAATGCGAGCGCCTCCCTGTAGTCGGAAGGCATCATTGATTCTATGCCCGTTGACCAGACTCAAAGGACGTGGATAGCAGTGGCTGGTGTAGTTCCAGCTATGCATCATGCAGAGCTAAATTGGAGATAGTACCAACGTATCAAAATTTCTTACGGATGCCAGGAAAAGCACGAACTAGAACAAACACACCACCATCAAAACAGAATACCAGACATCGATTGCATTCACCAGACTGTTCTAATTTAGTCTGGAAAGAATCGACTGTTGTAACCACTTCTGTAATAGAAGTTCTACGGGTGTGTTATATAAAAACACGTAGATCATTCTGAAAGGATATAGAAAATATATGTGGAGATATAGAGATATTTAATAAAGATCCATTTTGGAGTTACATTGTAATGCGTTGATAAATATACTACAGTTACAGAAGTTCTAAAGCACGTGTTCAATCGGGAAGAAGCTGCTGGAGCCTGGGCCCACTCCAAGCTAGTATTTCTTCCCCATTTCCTTTTTGTTCATTTATTTTAATTAGTTTATTGCTTTCATAGGAATGTTCATTGGTTTTCTCATTCTAGTATTTGCAGTAGATTCATTTTCAGGAATATGTACATGATTTATTTCCATAGATTTAATTATGTTCTTCTTATGTAATTTATTGAGGAGTGTGGGAATGATTGACAACCATCTCAAGAACACCCCCCAAATGTAGGATTAGCAGATTCACCTCCAGTGGTATTGTAGTAACCTGATTCTGACTCTTCGCAAGTTTACGAATCTCCATGGGTTGATAATTAAATGCACGGGCATGTGACAAAAATAGGAAACCATTCACCTTGTTTGGCCTGCAACACATAGGTGCTTGTTCAAATAAACACATCAAAAATTTCCACCCCAGAATTGGAGTGAGTCCTTAAACCATTCTTGGTGAACCCTTGGATACCCAAGCCCCCAAGTGTAGAGGAAACAACATACCCCCATGGTCACCTAAGATCCTAGAAAATCCAATTGAGAATCATACACAATAGGGTAGTTTATCCCCCTCCACATTTTTGGTGAATCCAAAATTAAACATGTCCTTAGTGGCCATCTAGGATGCCTTTTATTTTGGTTCTTATTTGTTTTTATTTTACACAATAAATAAGACCATTAAAATTTATTTGTTTAGATTAGAAAAACATAAAAATACTTAATCAAATATTTTGTGTATCTTTCATTAGTTTTAGATCTCCCTTCACCTTTGCTATCCTTTCCCTTAATCCTAATGGATTCCAACCCTAGGAGTAAGTGAAAGATTTTAGAACCTGATGAGAATCCTCAAGGGTATGATCATATTGATAGGAAGAATCTCAATCTAGACACAAAAGAGGATATATAAACTGGTAATGACCTTGATCCTATTTAGGGGTCTAATGGATACCTCACCTTTAAATCATTTGATCATATCTAGAATTTCTTTAAGCATCATAGGGAAGCTTTGAATAAAGCTATGGATGAAGAAGCCCAACTCGAAGAGGCTAGGACATATTATCACCAAACCATTTCTCCACAAAATATTTGAATTAATACTTTGTTTAAATATTCTCATGATGTTAATCCATTTTATAAACCTACATATACCACTATTACAACATCAACATCGGGGAATTCTACAAGTTCTTCCAAATAGTAGTGCACCTCAAAATCATGTTCAATTTCCTTCTTATTCTATCCCTCCTTATAGCATTTATTCTATTTTACCATATGTGAGTTATCCTCCATAGTAAGATACCCCAAAAAAAAATCCATATCATAAATCTTATCATAATAGCGTTAATGTTTCTAACATTAACCAAACCCCTTTTCAACAATCCACATATAACCCTCTAGGGAATCTAGGGCTATTACACAACAACAATCCTGATATGTAAATTTTAACAAGTTTAGTGAAATAATTAACATTAATAATGGATACACTTCATCCTCCAAGTTTCACTTATAACTATAAGGAAATGTGCAATCAACCACTAGACCCTATGGTCATTGCTAGGCTCTACCCCAAGCATTTCCCAAAGCTAGTCTTACTTATTTATAATGGAATAGAGGACCCAATAGAATACTTAAGGATATCTGGAACAACATGTCATGATATTATATATGATGACATGTTGTTGCTAAAATTTTTACCTAATATTCTTGGTGGTATGGCATTGGAATGGTATTATCAACTACCTCATGATTCTTTAAGGAATTTTGAAGAGACAAACAAATTATTCATTCAGCAGTTTGGAGCTTGTATTGAGAAAAATATGACTATGCAAGATTTTTATATTTTGAAGTAAAGAAAAGATAAAAGTTTCTCAAATTTTTTGGCTCGATTGAGAAGTTTAGTTGGATGATTAAGATACACCTTACCTTCTAGAGACATGTTAGAGATCTTTATTGGAAATTTGTATAAAAATATCTCATATGAGTTGGAAACATCAACTATTATCTCTATGAAACAAGAAATAGATTTATAAAGGAGAGTACATAAAAATATCATACAAAGAGGTCAAATAAAGTTAAGGAGAGGATGAAAATACCATAAAAACCCAATATAAGAACAAGCATGTTGTTTTTTATCGGATAACAAATAATTGATAAATCAACAATGTTAATGCTACTAGTACCTTGCAAAATATGGTACTTATTAGGCCTCAAAAACCCCATCAAGGAATTTTACTAAACTCAACCAACCTATTTCATCATCCCTTAAGCAAATTTTGGAAGCTAAGATGATCGAGTTGCCTCCCATAAGGCAACCTGATACCACATGAACTTGGTTAAGCCTAATCAACATTGTGAGTATCATAGAGTAGAGGGGTACATGACACATTCTTGTAAGAGGTTGAAACATGTAGTTTAGGACTTAATATACGAGGATATTCTTGTCATAAAATACTCCCAACCTACTTCTAACCACAAAAATTTAACAAATCAAACTCCTACTCAATAGGCACCTATGAATAATCAAGATATGGGGATCTTCTAAAATCCACTATCGAATCATCAATAATAGACAACCAACCAGGTGTCTTATCATAATATGCCACCTCCCCACAACAATATGGTTGGTATGATAACGGTTATAGCAAGAGAACAAGTGTAAGCTTAATTGACTCAAAAATCTTAGTAGGATATAAGTTCTATATCCAACCAACCCTCTAGACCACCTTTAGTTCTCAAAAGTACCTAAAGAAGGAGAACAATTTTAGAAAAACCAACCTTAGTGTTGAATCCATAACCAAAAGACTCCTTCAACTTTGAACTATAGTTAAGTAATATGCCAACCAAAATTTCCCTCTTATAGCTTTTACAGAATTCACATATTCATAGGGAAGCCTTGATGAAGCTTCTAAGTCAAAAATCTATCTCACAAGATCTTCCCCTAGTAATCTAGCTAATGTCATAAGTTCTCTTAAAATTAATCCTATATATTTTTATAATTACGACCTTCCTTCCTTAAAATTTTCAAGGGTATTCTCCCCTTTACATCACTAAATACATTGGGGATATTTTTATCAAGAGAATCTTGGTGGACAATGGTTCCTCCCTCAATCCATGCACTTATAAATTTTTACAAAATCTTGTATTAAATGTGGAAGACTTTACCAAATCCAATGTCATCATAAAAGCTTTCAAAAATTACTCTCAAGAAGCCTACAATATTTTATCCTTTCCCTTTAAGGTAGGACTCAAGATCTTAGACACTTTATTTTATGTGGTATATTACACCACATATTTTAATATTCTTCTTGGATACCCTTGGATTAATGCCATGAGGCGCGTCCCTTCTACTTTTCTTCAATGTTTGAAGTAAGAGTTTAAAAATCAGCTTATCACCATTTTGAGATACCATCATCCATTTCAATATTGTTCAATGGTTGAGCAAGCTCAATCTAGTATTAATTTTTTCCCATCTGTGCCAAGGAGTTTGAAAATTTCAAAATAAATGAGGAACCATCAATCATAATATTATCATGGGATTAAATAAACTTTCTCTATGAAAATATTCTTCTATATCTATCTATATTGCCACATTCACCCTGAATTATGTGTTTACCCCATAAAAAGGGTGAACTAGTACATATCAACATGTGTACCTTTATCTACGTAGGTACGTGCCTCAAATAAAATGTCCATGGTAGAAAACCCTTTTGTATAGAGTTAACCTTTACCCATTGTTATCTATCTAATGATTACCCACTTCCTAAGTAGATCCTATCTAGTATGGGATATGTAGGTAAGGGTTTGGGGTCACAATAGAAAGATATTCAAGAGCCTTTGGAAGTTGAGATTTGGCATGGACGGTGTGGCATAGGCTACATTCCTAATAAAAACTAGCCCTTACAAATTAATAATGATCAATTTGTTACTTATGCTAAATTTTGGATCATCATGGCTTGGAGTGGAGTAATGAGGATGAGGGACCACCTTCTCCCTCTAACATTCTGTATTGTAGTTTGATAAATTTGGTGCACCCTGAGTTAGTTGTGACCCTAGAGAAGTATGTTGAATGGGATACCCTTTGTGAGAAGGATCATGAATATGTCCTCTAAAATATTTTCTTCTTCGATGGGTTAGTACCTTATGTTGCCCATGTTGAGTCTTCTAGTTCTCAAGAGGATTTTGTTTCTATGTCTCTTGAAGACCTTGAGTAGCTAGGAGTTATCCATGCCCCTCATCTCTAGTATGATGAATCTCACATCCTCATTAAGGAGACCTAGATGTTAATATAAATTTTGAGGAAATCCCTAGAATTCTTAAGTTAGGCAAATCCTTGTCCATGGATAAGAAAGAGTATTTGACCAATTTGTTAACACAATTTCAAGATATTTTTTCTTGGTCATTTATTGAAATGCTAGGACTTGATCCCTCCCTCGTTATGCATCATTTGGTAGCTAAGACTAATGTCAAGCATGTTAAGTATAAAATTAGGAGGATGCATCATAAGATCACCTTTTTAGTCAAGGAGGAGCTCCAAAAATTCCTTGACATCAATTTTATCAAATCTATCAACTATTTTGATTAGATCTCCAACATCATTCCTGTAGCTAAGAAGGAATGAATAATCAGAATATGTACCAAAAAGTAGAACATTAATTTAGCATGTCCCAAAGATTATTTTCCTCCCCAACATAGATATGATCATAGATGTTTTTTCTAGATGTGGAATACTTTTGCTCATGGACGATATAATTAGATCATGATTACCCTTGAGGACCCGACCAACATAAATTTTGTAAATCCATGGGGTACATTTCATTATAAAGTCATAACTTTTGGCTTGAAGAATGTCAGTGCCACATATCAAAGGTCCATGACTTATATCTTTAATAACATGATGCACGATATTATTGAGGACTATGTGGATGATCTTCTTTGTCACTCCATAAATTGAGAAACTATTGTTCATGATTTAACGTAGATATTTAAAAGACTTTGATATTATAAGATTCATATTAAGCCCTCTAGGTGTGTGTTTAGACACCTAAAAGTTGCACATTGCTACACCTACGTACTTGTAGATCATTTTAGACACTTTTAGGTTTACATAGGCCGTCCTAGGTTCCCCTAGGCTATTGTAGGCTAGTGTATACTATTGTAGATCCTCCTAGATATGCGTAGATTTTTGTAGTCATGCGTAGTCATACGTAGATGACCGTAGTCATGCGTAGTAATTTGTAGATCACCATAGATTGTCATAGCATCGTGTAGACTCCCATATACCACTCCATCGACTTTCAGGTCCTAAACCCTTATAAGCCTTCAAAATCAATCCCATGCACTGGGATATCCTTCGATAGCCTATTTGTACTCAATTGAGGTCCCCACGGGGTATTAGTTGACCAAAACAATTAACAAGTCAATACCTAAAATCTAATTTAATGTTGACTTCACTTAAGTCACCTTTTTAGGGCAAAATTGATTAAAAGAATCCTTGATCTTGATTAACACTAATTACATCCTTCCACATGTGTGAAATTAGGGTTTGTTAGGATATTTCTTTAATCATGTCCTAAATTGATTTAAGACCTCTTGATCAGGATTGGCCCTAATCCATCCTCACACGTGTGAGGATGAAATATTTTCCATAAGGAATGTGATTTTGCCACATTGCATTTCCTAACCTAACCCTAGTCATAATCAAACCTAGGTTTAGTCTATATAACCCCCCCTACACCTTGCATTTGCCTATAAATAGTGGGTCCTAAACCCCTAATTGCCTCTCTCTTGCAAATTCAACAAAGCATAGAAACTCTGTAGAAATAGAAAGTGAACATTGAACAAACTTTTTTTGGTTCACATAGTCAGATTCTGATAGCATACAAAGGCACCCAAGCTACCTAAGAATCGATCCACTAGAGGGATTTTTCAAAAGAGGCCTCACATCTCAAATCACCCCTTGCCCTATGAATCTAGCCTCAATTTACCCCTTGGGTGGTGAATCGAGTCTACAGGCCCCAAATCATCCCATATTTTGGAGGTAAGCTTTGTTTCACTATATTATCACCTTTTGCATATTTTATTCTAGTTTTTATCATGTTTTTATAGTAATTTCATCTTCCTAAATATGGGGTCTAACTAAGGCAAGTATCCATCACACTAAACCCATTTTGCATGTTCTTCACATATTATTTAATAGATCTGAAGAGGAAGAACAACATCAAAAAAATAGCAACCCGAAGGTGACCCACATACAAAGAAGCCTACCTACATTAAGGGACGATTGAAGAAGACATCAAATTGATTGTAACATTGTTAGAAAAATGGATAAAGGGCATCATGTCCCTCTTGTAACACATATCTCTTTATATCAATGGAATTACAATAATGCATCATTATGTTTTGTGTTAAAATATCAAATGTCATTTTCTACCCATTTCATTCTAGCATGCCCGTTGGGATCCCCATAACGAATAATGCTAGGTTAACTTTTTTAAGTGAATCTAACTTTATTATCAATTTTATGTGTCTTAAGGTACTTTATTTTTTCTTCACAGATATCTCCAAAGCCCTAGGAACCACCCTAGGCCATCAGATTTTAGATTTGGAGCTTCTAAACTGGATTCGCCCCCTGCCCTATAAACTAGTCATGAATTCATCCCCTGGGTGGCGATTTGAACTTAAGAGCCCCAAAAATCACAATATTGACTTCTCAGACCTCCCTGCAATCTACAAAGGCCTTATGAACTGTCAGATATCAAATCTGAGCCTTAAAAACTGAATTCACCTCTCGAGTGGTGATTTGAGCATAGAAGCCTCAAAAACCCCTAGGGGTGACTCTTTTAGGGGCCAAGAAAACCCCCCATAGCATCATAATGCAGGTATGCCTCATTTTACACATATTTTCTATAATATTTTGAAATCACAAAGCATGCACTAGTCAAATAACAATTTCTAGGTGTAGATTTACTTTCATTGCAAGTTATTAGGATTGTTAAATTTCTCTGAAGTTTCAAGACCTGCAACTTTCCAGCAAGTTATTAAAATTTATTTTCAAATAAATTTACATTTTCTTTAGTTTTTTGCATGTAGTACAAGCCTACCTTATTTCCCCCTTTTTTTATAGCATCTATCGCTAAAAGAAGCGTATGTTATAATGGTTAAACTTAGGGTTTTCTATTCCCCTTCTTCTCTGTCATCTAATTTCTGAAGCATACTGTAATCTATAGCTTAAATTAGGGTTTCCTAATCCCCTTTTACTTCACACACTTGGATTGCATGTTTCCATGTTTTGAAAAGTATATTAATTTGATTTATAAAGGCATTTAGAACTAGACCATTTCTTTGCAAAGAATACAAGTTATCTAATAATTTGCTTTCAAAAAGGCATTAGGATTAGTTTTCTTTTGAAAATGTAACTAGTTAGTTTCTTACCTTGCATACATCGTTAGCAAAAAAAAACCCACACACATTCACATGGTATTTAAATAAGTGGTGAGATTTGACTTCAACCCCAATCCATCACTCAAGACTGGTGTCGATCGAGTTTCACTCTCCATCAGTTCACCCCCCTAGACACCTAGTAGCCCCATAGGAGCGGTTTTCTAGATTTCATCACCAAAAAATCCCCCACTATTGTGATTGGGTCCTAGATTTCATCACCAGTGGTTACCTATAGAGTGGGATAGGATTAGATGCCTTCGTCCACAAGGCTCATATAATTAGTGGACACGGTAACTGTCATTCTTGACCAAGCCCGTCCGAGGGTGAAGCAAAAGCATGGGGTATGCCAACCATGCCTAGCACGTCATAGATAGTGCCACCTCTTCTCATGAGAGGATATAGTGAATTCACTTCAGCATAGTGGGTTCTCCCCATTTAGGATATCATTTTACCATACCTTCCATACAGATCACCGTTTGTACATTTTGATACCATTCTATTCTGTGCATATTTGGGTGTTGTAGGAGGTTTGATATTTATGGCATTCCCAATTTTCTAGAGTACTCACTCCATTACTTGTGATTATACATAGGGAGTATCAACATCACAACACACAAAATGAACAAAACACTTTTACTTTATCAACATTTAGAATTGATTCCGGTCTATCGTTGTTTGCATGATCATATTCCGGTCTCAACACATCACACTATATATTATTTTTCTACACACGACATGTCACTAACTTTACACTTTTATTAGACATATTTGAGTCTACATAACACAAGGTTTATTCCTAAAAACCCCTTTTACACATCCTACTATGTCTGTGGTCACCCATAGTAGAGTGCATGAGAAAGCACACTATATGGAGGAATGGCCTCCCCCTTTCTCTAGTCAGTCCACTCTTACTCCTTCGATCATGAAGATGAAGACCATAGATACATCTAATTCATGCATAGAATTTGATGTAAAACTCACACACATGATGCCTCATGATGATGCATCAACCTTGAGTGGAGCCCTTGCTACTTCACTTGTAGATGATTACTCACTCCTTTCAGCCCCATCCTCATCTAATCCATTGACCATGTTCTATGATCATGTAATCTACACAGTACCAGGATATCCTCCTTCATTATTTACCATAGAAAAGGAGGTCATGCCTACTTCACCCACATTTACATACCCCTTATTACAAAATCTATCTCAATCCCTTTTTGAGAATGATTCCTCCCTCCTAAATCGTACTCGTCTTGAGGTCGCATCATTCGCTCCTACCATAGGAATGGTGTCTAACCCATCCTCCTCAACTACAGGAATCCATAAGCCATCCTTCCAAACTACACAATAGATTCCTTCCCAACGGGAACCACAAGCATTTCCTCAAACCTCACACCCATACTCTTCATAAGAGTACCAACAATCATCTTCCCAAGATCCATTCTTCACCATATCTGAAGGTACCTCCCAGCAGCCCCTTCAGACACAATATGCCCAAACCCAAGTGGGAGTATACACATATTCTTTCCACTCAACCCAAGCTCCTACTTCAGCAACTTATCCCACCTTTTTGACAACTTTCCCACCAATATCTCAGGTATCCAGACTGTATGATACCCGACATTTGAAGCCACATTTTCCTACAATGATTGTTAGGATACTACCACCCCCTCCTTTTTAGGCTCCCACTACCAATATTCATCCTATCTATGAACCAATACCAACAACTTATCCACCCACTAAGCTAGGCTATTCTACATAGTTTAGCTTCCCTACCTCTTAACATCCAGGGTAGAGACATATCCCATCCTTTGATACCTCATATCGACCACCCCTAGTATCAGTAGTTACGACACCTACACTAATACCAGTTGCACCCAGTTTATTTACACCTCCTCCAACTTCGTCATCGCCACCTATGGCCCAACCATTACAATAGGCTCAAACCCAACAAATACTTATGCCACAACCACACATTTCCCAATAACAACACTATTATCCTCAACAGACACCTATCCCACAACCTAGTGTACCAGTGGACATGATAGCACATGTTGCCTAGTACCCACCTTATCATGATTAGGCATAACCGTATTCCCCATAGTATTTTTAAGAACAACAATATCAATATCCACAACATCCATAGGGTCAACCTACCCTAGCTGAATATCCTATAGCTATGACACCCAAACTTCAACTCTTACGAGATGAAGTCAAAATTTTGAACCTACGTACCTCTAGCTACTAGCCACAAAAGCCCTATTATGATGAACTGTGCAACGAGCCAGTTCACCCATTAGTTACCATTCCTCACTATCCCTATCACTTCAAAATACCAAAATTCAAAAAGTATATAGGTAAGAAATATCCTAGAGAACATGTGAGAAACTACCGCTCGTCTTGCTACCAACTTCATAGTAGTAACCCTCTTATGTTGCGTACCTTTTCCCTGTACCTCACTGGGTTAGCGCTAGATTAGTACAACATGCTCCCATGCCATAGCTTGTATACCTTTGAGCAGCTAGCCAAATCCTTCCTAGAACACTTTTCCATCAATATCAAGAAGAAGACCATGTTCTCTTATGTCTACACCTTATGATAGGTGGATGATGAATCCATTACTGAGTTCATTTACAGATGGAGAGCGATTATCCATGACCTCATCCATAGCCTCCCCCCTTCAGAGCTTGTGACACTCTTTTCCAAGAGTTGCCACAAACACATTTCCACATCCCTCCAACTTCACCAAAGTCATACTTTTGAAGATGCCATCTCATAAGAAAAATTTATCAAGGACATTAAGGTTCAGTTTGGGAATATCAAGTTGAGAGCCAAATCCAACTATAACTCCAATTTTTGCTTCAATAGACCCACACAAAATCAACCCTACCCACAACCACCATAAGCCAACCAAGTCACAGCTGCTACCCTGGCACTAGCATCGACTCCTCCATCCTATACACCAAAACCACAAGAATTTCAAGCTAATGTTCCTGCCCCAGCTCAACCACAACAATATCAAGGCATGCACCCATAGGGTCCACTGCGCAACTTTACACCCTTATATTAACCATTACCAACCCTGTTCCATAGATTATATGAGGGAAACCATCTCGTTTTACTTGAGATCCACCCATTGGATCTAAATTCACCTAAGCCTCATGACTATAATGAGCAGCTATTCTATCCTTTCCATAGGCAGCGTGGCCATAATATTGATTTGTATTGCTCCTTCTATGGGCAATTTCAAGACCTAATCGATAGGGGTACTATTCAAGTAGCAAAATATTTAGCCCCACTAAATCAAAACCTAGGGATTTTCCAAAACCCCCTATCGGATCATAGAGGACTCAATCCTCCTAGACCTCTAAAGATTCCCTTGGATCCACCTTGCCAAGTCAAAAATGTCTAGCATGATCCTCCATCACACGGTGTAGTAGGCATGATCAATCTTACTACAAGGAATCAATGGTATCCATCATGCCAAATAGTACCTATAATTTCTCTTCCAGCTTAGTTCGCATCACCACAAGTATCACAAACATCTAATATTGTACCTCCACTACATCAAAATGTGATTACCATCTATGGTAGCCTAACCCACTAGTTACGTAATGCTCCCACATGGCTATCCATATTTGACCTCCTACAACATTATCAACCCCATAACGAGGCATTGAATAACATCCAACATTCCATTGACTTAGGGACACATGACACCAATACCTTTGTAAATTTTGTTGGAAATATCCTGCACTACCTCTAGCCCTCGATAAGTTTCCATGACCATGAGATAACATAACTCATAGGAGGAGTAGACCCCCCTCTCCACATAGAAGCCAATATCAACGATATCACCTACAAGTGGGTACTCATTGATACGAGCTCATCAATTAGTATCATATCCATAGTATCTCTACATCACCTACACATCCTATAAGCCCATTTTACCACACCTTCCCTTTATCTGCATGCTTTCGATGGCTTCATGAGACCTACCGTAAGATCCATAGTCTTACCAATTCACGTAGGCATCCGTACGATCCCCATCCTCTTTCATATCATCCAAGGAGAAGTGTAATACAAAATTCTCCTCGGTCACCCTTGGATTAGATATATGTAGTGTGTCCCATCCACACTACACCATTGCATTAAGTACATCCACAATGGACTAGTTCACTATCCCAGCCAATGGAGACCCATTTAAGTTATGCAATGTGGCAGACCTTTTGCCTGTGCCATCATTCTCATCATCCTAACTATTCCCTATATCTTATCACCAATAAGTAGAAGCATCGATATCCTCCTCAACCTCCACCTCAACATCCCAGTGTTCATCAAGAGAACAAACCTCAATGTCTGCATAATTAGTGCTATATTTTGGGGGACCCAAAACCTCTACCTTTCCTTTTTCACCACCATCCTTATGGCCTCCACAATCATCCCAACCTCTACCATTTCAATTTCCATCCATGGTACCCCAACTATCATCGCCATCCATTACACAACCTATTACTATATCTTCCCCACCTTTACATATGGAAGCCCCTATACTTCCTACACTGCAAACACCTCCTCTTACATTTTGACCAAAAACTAATATATTCACATCTCCATGTATCCCAACACCTGTACCGATACCATCCCCTATGTAGAGTAAACAACCTGCTCAAGACACAACAACCAAACATAATGAACTAGAAAAACCACCATAAAATTCAAAGGAACAACTCCCACACCCTTCAACCATGACCATTAGGGAATATCAACTTTCTCCTTCCTCAACTGATTCAGATACCCCACCTCAGTCACTAGAGCATACCACACCACGCATATCCATCTTCTTAACAAATTTGGTCCCAGGAGACCATAATGTATGTGATGCTCATGTATGTGATCCTCTGATCTAATACACCCATTATTTTAGTTGCTCTTCAAATTCGGTCCTTACCATTGAAACCGTAATACAATTAGGAAGTCCCAAAAACCACACCAACTTTGTGTATGCAGGAGTCGACTCTTCGATCCTCCCACAAACTACTCTAATACCATAATATAGGTCTAGTGATTCAATTACACATTTATCCAATCCTCAATTTGCCTTGCACTACTTGCAGTGTTTTTATTGGCACGGGTTTGGGGTAGGTCGTTATGAGCAAGGGTTATGCACACCCATAAATCTACGTGTTCGATCACCCACTAAAAAAATCGGCCTAGGTTATCGCCCAACCACCATCTATACATTAGAAGATAAGATCCAAGATTTATCTCTACATCCTCCTCCATATCCAATGCACACCTTAGAAGAATATATCAATATGGATATATTAGAAGATACGCCTTCATCCACTTCAACCGTCACAATCCCCTGTGACTTCTTCCAAGAATCTCCTACAACTGATACCTCTTTATTTTGTGATGTTGAGATATTGGTAGAACATTTTGCTACCTTATCCATGGATATCCCACCAATAGAGCCTGATCCAATCCTACATGATCCACCACCAGTGTAGATAGTCATATTCTCGCCTATACATAGGCAACTCCAAAGAGTATCATCTCATATGCGTTCATCGCCAGTTGTCTTACAACCTCATTTGAGCCTCTTATGATGCACACAAGTCATTGAACCTGCCTCACCAGATTCTTCCCCACCTAATTCACCTACATCATCGATCAACATGATTGAAGTAGATTTATGCTCTCCCCTCCGCTACAGTTACCAGCTAATTCAATATGATATCCCAAACCCAAACTTTATCTATCTGGCATATATCTCGCACATACTAGTACCTAGAGAATTCCTTATTTCTCCCCACATCTTGTGGGCAACAAATGCCCCTTCGTCATCCATGTCATCCCAAGCCACTCAGGTCCATCACACTGGCATTTACATAGATGATGAGTATGAGTTTAATGAGGCCATTGATGACTTCAACCTCATTCTTGTCCCTAAATATTTATGTGATGGATCTTGCATACTCATCGAGGACATGATCGACATTGACATTAGTGATGATCTAGAAAATCCACACATCCTTAAATTAGCCACTAGCCTCTCACCCAAGGAGTGCATCACCTTCATGAACTTCCTGCATAAGTATATAAAAGTTTTTGCATGGTCATACAAAGACATATCGGGACTTGACCCTACTATGGTGGTTCATAATCTTATAATAGATCCCAATTACAAACTGGTAAGATAAAAGCTATGACGCATGCATCCAAATATCACATTGATAGTGAAATATGAGCTCCAAAATATCCTAGACATTGATTTCATAGTATCCATCGACTATCCTAAGTGGGTATCCAGCATGGTCCCTGTACCCAAGCCATCCTGTGACGTTCGCATTTGCACAAATTTTTGTGACCTAAACAAAGCTTGTCCCAAATACAACTTCCCTCTACCCAACATTGACTCCATCGTCGGTTATGAAATGATTTCCCTCATGGATGGATTTTTAGGATACAATCAAATCAATATTAACCCAACCGATCAACACAAAACTTCCTTCACAACACCTTGGGGGACCTTTTGCTACAAGGTCATGCCCTTTGGGCTTAAAAATGCTGGGACAACCTATCAAGAAGCTATGACCTACATATTTCACAATTTAATGCACAAAAATATTGAGGACTATGTGGACGATCTTATCGCTAAGTCCAAGAAATGTGCCGACCATCTCTAAGATCTCTGTCAGATTTTTGATTGATTATTAGAACACAACGTACGCCTCAACCCTAAGAACTGTGTGTTTGGTGTCACGTCAAGAAAAATACTAGGGTTTATTGTCTCCTAATGAGTAATTGAGGTAGATCCTAATAAGGTGAAATCCATCATCGAGATGCCTCCTCCTACCATACTAAAACAATTGCACAACCTCTAGGGAAAGATCACTTCTATCTGTAGATTTATAGTGTAATTATCAAATAAATTCCAATCATTCAATCATCTCCTACAAAAAGGAGTACACTTCAAATGGGATGATAATTGTCAAGCTGCATTCAATGCTATCAAAACTTATCTTACATCACTATCGACCATGTCATCGCCACACCCACAATTACCACTGACTCTATACATTTAAGCTATAGAACTGGCATTAGGTACACTCCTAGCTCAAAAGAATGCTCTCGAAAAAGAGCAGACTATCTACTACATCAGTTGTACACTAGTTAGTTAAAAAATGAGATACAAATACATGTAAAATCTATGCCTAGCAGTAGTATTCACTACTCATAATTTAAGGCACTACATGTTAAACCACACAACTTTTGTCATCACTCGAGATAATCCCTTTTGGTATAGGATGAAATTTTTTTATCACAATTCATGCATAACCAAATGGATTATGCTCCCAATGGACTTAGAATTCATCTCCCAAAAATCCATCAAAGGGTAAGTCATCACCGACCAACTGGCTGAAGCCCCTATAACTGACAATCAACCCCTACTCATTCAACTCCACGATGATTCCATATTCCACATAATCGAAGAGGAAGAATATTTCAAACCTGAATTCTTGGCTGATCTCACCATGTTCTTCAATGGTTCCAGGTGTCTCCATGTTGGGGGTGTGGGCATTGTTTTCTTTACACCAGAAGGTTAACTGCTCCCCTTTTCATTCAAATTCGATTTCCCTTGTACCAAAAACAACATAGAATATGAAGCCCTAATATTAGGACTAAAACAAGCACACTCTATCCACATTAAATGCCTCCACATCATAGGTGATTCAATTTTGATAGTAAACCAAGTACAGGAACTCTGGCTATGCAACTGCCTAGTCCTCCAACATTACAAGAAAATCGCCCAACAACTCTTATCCCAATTTGAATGGTATGACCTCGAAGTTGCACCATGATCATCAAATCATTTTGTAGACACTATGGCCTCCTTAGGGTCCCTCATTCCATAAAATCCAACATCTGACACAACATTTGTATCCATTCATACACTTATGCAATATGCTATATCACCCAAATCTCCCATAGACAATGGTGGTGTGTATGTGGTAAACATCGAACCTTACAACCCATGGTTCTCATAGATCAAAGGATACATCAAACTAGGTTTCCTGCCATGTGATTTACCCCATGCCCAATGCCAAAATTTTAAATAAAGAGTGATTTGCTACACCTTGTTGGGGGACATCCTTTACCACCACAACTATGATGAAATACTCTTGCATTACCTAGAACCACAAGAATTGCAATGGGTTGTACGAGAAATCCATGATAGTACTTTTGGTGGCCATTTCAGTGGCATGGCGATCACCAAGCACATCATCTATATGGGATAATACTGGCCCAAAATGGAGCAAAACTACTGTGAGTATGTTAAACATTGCATCAAATGCCAAAAACATGCCAACCTAACACATTTACCATCCCAAGCACTTCAACCTATCTAGTCCACATGGCCTTTTTCCCAATGGGGTCGAGATCTAATTAGACAAATTACACCTGCCTCCTCTAGCAATCATAAATTTATCATCACGGCAACAAAATATTTTACCAAGATGGAAAAAGCCATCCCACTGGTTCAAATTACAGGAGCTAAAATTGCAACATTTATCATAGAACATATCATATTCCGCTTTGGAATTCCCTCCCAAATTATTTTTGATAATGGAAAATCCTTTAAAAATAAGATTATTCAAGCACTATGTGACATATTTCACATACACCATAGCTTTTCAACCCCATATTACCCTTAGGGTAATAGTCAGGTAGAATCCATGAATAAAACCATCTGCTCCATTCTTCATAAAATTGTAGCAAAGTCTCACTAGGACTGGCATAATCAAATACCCCTAGCATTGTGGGCATATCGTACCAGCATTTGTATCCCTATTGGGGTAACATATTTTTCACTTGTATATGGGGTAGAAGCTATCATACCCCTTGATCTTGAGATACCCTCCTTAAGGATATCTATGAAATATTTCATTGATGTGATGATGACACCGCTCGCCAAGCTCATCTGGATCAATTAACACTCCTCGATGAACATCACATCCATGACATCGAGAACACATGAGTCTATCAAGATCACCTTTGTCATGCCTACAATAGTAAGATGCATCAGCATGAGTTCAAAATTGGTCAAAATTGGTGATCTAGTTCTCAAAGAGAACCAAACAAATCACAAGTCAATCTTGCCAGTAGTGCGATAAATTCACCCCAAAATGGTTGGGCCCATTCATTATCACACACAAATACAACTCAAGAGCATATCATCTGGCCAATATTGAAGGCCTTAATGACCCTAAACCTATCAACATATTACACCTTTGTGCATTCAATGCATGATGCACAAGCACATTCACCATCACAAGTGCCACACAGTACTAGTAATAAATCACTAAGCACATCACCGTGTAGACTTGTTACTTTATTTTATTATTTCATTATATATGTATTTTCATCTTTTTTTAATTTTTATGCTATAGGTATTTGTTTTTCCTTTTTCAAGATTCACATCATTAGCAAGAGAGTACTACAACATCCTCACTCACCATCATGCAGGACCATCTATAGCCACAACATATACCCATCACAACGGTTGATCTAGCCCGGCCACTAGTCGCCCTTCACAATAGGTGCTCTCTACATTCATCCCATTTAGGCCATCATACCACACCTTGACACCATTCCCCTCACTAGTGAGGCCCATCCTATTCACCATGCTTTGGAGACAGCCAGGTCACCCTATCCTCTTTTGATGAAAAAGAGAAATCTGCCCAACCCCAAGAACATAGGTCACCTTCCCATCCATCCGACGATCTTAGACATCACTATTCACCTAAAAATATTCTTCTTCATCCCCTAGGAGATTATCCTCCTAATAGAGGATACACCCATCATCTAGCTCATCTATCATGCCTACCCATCCCACTTCCCAATGGTGATTCCACCTACGCTCAGGCTTTGCAAGCTCGCATGGTCCAAGCTGATCAAGCTGGTCACACAAACATACCCCCTTCTCATTCGCATCACTACTTAGATTCATTGCCTATGCCACCTGTCCTCAATATGCCACCTTCCCCCTACAAGGCTTATCTTTCTAGTAAGCTCTCTAATCCTTGAGATATTTTCATTCTTCCCCATCATCATCGAGATTTCATCGACTATCCCATGCTTATAAGGCCACACCACTCACATCAAGGTCTCGATCACCACCTTCACCAACACTATCGCCACAACATCATGAGATACAACATCTCTTCTCCCATGTAGAGGCTCTAGAGCTATAGATGAGTCACTACCATTGCCATGTTCACCCACAGTAGTCTCCCATGACTTGCCCATCCTCATTGCCATATAGATCCCTCCTCTGACCTCAGACTCAACCCATATCGTATCCCAGAACCATACCTCCATTACCAAATCACCCTTCACCTAGGCCCCACTCATCGCCAGTGGACTTATACATTTATCCTATGCCTGTTCCACACACATCGCTATTCAAAATGTTTTACCATCTCATGAATCAGGATCTCATTGACTTACCTGAGATTCAGACCATTGATCCCTCATGCCCCAAACCATGCAACTATAATGAGAATAAATTTTACATTTACCATCACCAACTAGGTCACGATATTGAAGAGTTCAGATCATTTGAAACCCTGGTGCACAACATGTTGCATGACAAGCATAACCCACCACCAGAGCATTCCCTCCTGTTTAGCCTACTTGTCAGTCCTTCATCTCACACCACTCCCAGGACCTTGCCACCTCGTAGCACCCTGACAGTGCCCACCTACTATAGTCATAACATTTCCAACTATAGCTCTAGCCATAATCCTAGCCACATCATCACTTCACCATCCCACTCCCAATAAGACCCTACCATTTTGCCTAATAATAGTCTCAAATTACTTCCCTTCTTATATCTTATTTCTTCTACTTCTTATATATGCTGACCCATTCTTCTCTCCTATCTTCGTTGGATTTTTGTAATCCCCTTATCTTATTGGTTATGAAAGTCTATTTCTTATCGCTTCTTTCATTTGTACATTCCACTCTCACATCCTCCTTCTCTTGGTGACCATTACATACGTCTGTACAACTCACATCTTATACACCTACTACACACACACACCCCACATGCTGGGGTAACCATGATTATAGCATCATGTTTTTTGTCATCATTACACACTTTACTCATCTGTAAATAGGCTTTTCTAAAATTCTCCTTCTACACAGCATAACTTTCCTCTTGTATATATTGCATTCTCCCACTTGCATCATTTACATTTACACCCATTGCACATATTCATATGCTTTAAATTTAGAATTTTAATTCATGTTTATACATTCTCCCCCAAAATTTGCCTTAGCAAGAGTAACAAATGCACTTGTTAGCATCACCACCTGGATGTCCATTCCCCCTTTTTAGGATTAGGGTATACATAAGTGTCGTGTTTGATTTTGACCACTCTATAGTTTAGGCAATATAGTGTCACCCATAGCTACTGAGTCTTGTACATTCTTCTTATGGTCCTTTAGGCTGGTTCAACTTCTCTCATGAACTACTCACAACAGGTTACACATTAAAAATTTTGAGCCTAGGAAAGAGGACATCTTGAGTAGATATCGCCATCTAGTGAACGATATCCCCTGCTCATCCTATCACTTGCATGGTCAACATTCAACTTGGGGATAAAAAAAGGGATCAAGCATAAGCAAAAATAAATTATTGGGTAGAAAACAAACTTCATCGCCCATACAAAAAGAGCACCACGATAATACAAAAAAAAAGAAAAAGAGCACTACCACATGAATAGGTCAACACTATATG
The DNA here is from genome assembly GCA_028583015.1 of Wollemia nobilis. NCBI lineage: Eukaryota > Viridiplantae > Streptophyta > Pinopsida > Araucariales > Araucariaceae > Wollemia > Wollemia nobilis. The sequence goes on along the minus strand of JAQPPZ010000220.1, from coordinate 180,240 downwards.
AGGAGTAGAAAACAAAAGGTAGTGCATCTTTATATCACCAATGTTATGCTTATCGTCTTTGGTCCCTAGGTTCAACATAACACCATGGTATGATTTCCATCACTAGAAATAGGCTCCAAGATCTTGCCTACCAGTGGCATGGTCTTACAGGTGGTAACACATCTATAACATTAGTATCTCACTTTTGTCTAGATCACTATTGTGGATGGATGAGCTAGCTAGTTTGGTAGCGTCTACAATGGGTTAATCCTACCTACCTCAAAATAGATAAATGAACCTTACACATTCACACACATAAGTCCAAGATAAACTTTAAACCAGCCTGATTATGTTATAAGTTTCCACAAACACTTGTATAGCTAAAGGTTTGAGATTTTATTATCACAACTATGTTGGTCAAAACAATTACACATGCCTTACATTATCCACCATCCCTAAAATCAAGGAATGGATTGCATACATACAAGTTAATGCCACGATACAAGTTCTTCCTTGGTGCATTTCAGTACGTTCATACATGCATCCATGCATCTATGCCACATACATTCCATACACATTATAGCATTGCATTCATACTACATGCATCTCACAAATTGCATTACATTATTCCATCCATGCTACATGCATTTCAAAAATTGAATCACAAAATTACATTTACTCTACATAAATTCATTACAAAATCACATCTGATATCACTTCATACTACATTCGAAATACAATCATCATACTATTCTATAATTAATTCATACCATAGAATGATAATAGATCTAAACCATTCACACATGTATATCTACTTATCATGCACACCTACAAATTATACTACGCTAATCTATGCAAACATAAACAAGAAAAAATTTCAAACCATCAAAATGACACATGTATATATAATAGCCAAAATAGAAATATAAATATAAGGTCAATACAAAATACCCAAAGGCTACAATCTGGGACCATGCCCATCATCATATAGCAATCAAAATGCCCATAGGCTATACTCAACATAGGAATATCCTAACTCCCACCAAAAGTCTCCCCATGACCCTCGTGGCTAGCTCGCATCTCTGTAGCTCGGCTCGAATCCACCCCAAAATTTGTAATCAAATCCATAGTAGGCTGATCTTACACCTCAGCCCTAGCACCAATCTGTCCCACCGTAGCAACACTACACTAGCTTTGATGTGATGGTGCCTGCACTCACAACTGTAATCCAAACTGTGACACCACTCGATCATAGTTAGGGAGAGGAATCCCATGCACCGACAAATCAGTATCACACATCATATTCTTGGTAGACTCAACTGCTAACTGTAGCACCCTAAAATTGGCACAGTAAAACCTTAATAATTACACTTACTCTAGTAAATAATTCAAATTCAAATTTTAACCTCCAAAACCGCTCCCAAACCGTCGTTTAATCCGTTTCCTCATTTCTCGCGCCATTTTTAGAGTTTGTTTTGACCGTTTGACGATATCGTCGTCGATCAGACGATATCGCCTCAGATCGGACGATTTCGTCTGGGCTAGGACGTCCAGACGATCTTGTCCCAAAACTGATTTTGCATAATTAGTCTCTGTTCCAACGGCATCTCTAATCCGGGCAGAAGCGTGTCTGCGCCATTAGAGACCCTCCCCGTTGGAGATCTCCCAAATAGGGATGATCTCCAACCTCCCAACCTCTATCCTAAGCCTATTTAATCCTAGGCCCTCCCCTTAGCATCCCCCTGGCTGAAATTCCCTGTAACTCGAATTCTACACGCACTAGACCATCTTAAATCATTGTTTGCATTTGTATTTTTCCAAGTTTGTTTGCAGGAACTTCATTGTTTTTTAGCCAGAGCAAGCTCAGTTCGTCTCAGACGATCTCGTACAATCTAGAGACGATCTCGACCCAATTCGAGGTGATTTCGACTGCAGTCCACATTGGGGGCAATCAGTGCCCAGAGTTTGCATTTCTTCATCCTTTTTTTGCTATATTATTCTGCATTTAGTTAATTCTATGGTTATTCTTTATTATTCTGCATCTTGGAGTTCACCCATGTAGCTTTAATGCATAATAAAAGCATAAATTGTCATTAGATCGGTATAATGCATTCGTGTCTTAGCTTGTTATTATCATTTTAATGTTCTTACTGTCATTTTACATCATTACCCTCTGTTATCATAGTTGCATTCTCTGTATTTTGCATCTATTTTTCTGTTTGTAGGTCTCTGACGAATTCGTCTGATGAATTCGTCAGATCTCAGATGATCTTGTTAGATAGGAGACGATCCTGTCGAATTCTAGACGATCTTGACTACTTCAAAAATTAGAACCTTCATCAGACATCCGGATCAGGTATGGGTCTTTAATCCATCTTGTTCTTTCTATTTTTCTGTCCAAATCTATTTCTGTCTTCATTTAAATCTGCATTTCATATAGAATAGCTTAGACGCATTTTGGCCAAACCTAGGACTTGGATGATTAAAGCTAAAATTGAACACATCAAACACATTCCCAACCTAGGCGTGGAAACTGCCATTCAAACGTTTCCTGGTGAACCCACCATCCGTCAAAAAATCACCATAATACACCTCCCCCGAGAGGCGGGACCTTCGCAAGGCCTCTCAGTCCGAGGTACCGCGCCATCCTTTTCCCATCCTCCTTCCGGGCATGGATCCTATAGCCTGAAGGTAGGGATGTGAAAAATTTGGAGCGATACATTTTGGTGAACCCGACGTGAATGCATTTAAAACCTTTTGAAAACAAAAAATAAAACAAAAAAATAAAACAACCAAAACATAGATGCATTTCAAATCATCTAAAACTAATAAGTTGCATATCATGTTTAGATGGTAGCTCCTAAGAAAATATTAGCAGTTACTATAAATGTTGAAAACCAATTGGCAGCCATAGAAATCAATTATGTGCTTAGTGTGCACGAAAGCAGGATAGAAATCAACTTTTGTGGGACGAACTTGATAGAAGACTAAGTGTCATTTCATCTAGGTCAACAAAACTTAAACAAATCAAGAGGCTTGTCCTAGATAGAATTCTGGATCCTCATCAACTCATCTTTTATCATGAACTTCAGAGAGCCTGCCATAGATGGTTAGCTTATAGGAGAGCTCTTGTGTCTTCAAAATTGTTCACCTTCGAGGAATACCTCGAGAACGCAGCCATTATACACCAGTTCCTAGGTCGTGTAGAAGACCAAGAGGTTGTTCTTACGGATAGGGAAATATGGAATAGAGTTCCTCGAGCTGTGTTATATCGAGAGTATTGCCACGAGCTTTACTTCTATCAACCAGAATCTGAGACAGATAATATCACTATAGCTCTTTTCATTAAATTTTTGAAAGAAAATTTTCAATTTGAAGAAGAACACTTCATGACTCCTGAAGAACTCGAGCCCATTAATGATATTTATAAATTGTTTATAGAAAACTAGATCATTACTTTCGAGTATTAGTTCTTGCATTTATTGTGTTGTTTGTTATCTTTACAATATTATTACAAAAACAAGAAAAACTAAAAAAACATAACAAAAACCAAAACCTTTCATTTTAAATATTGTAGTAGGTATATAATTAATATATACCTCTTAAGCTTGTTGCATATATATATATATATATATATATATATATATATTTGCTGAAATCTAAATTAAGCACAATGCCTAAACTTAGGAATGGTAAACAAACTGAAGGAGAAGAAGAAGATTGGTTAGAAGATAAAACTAGAAACCCAAATGTCCTTCCTGAAGATCCAATTCTGGAAGGAGAAACTCTAGATCAACTAGAAGATGACCTAGGTGAAGACAATGAACAAGAAGAAAATGTTAAAGAGGATGGATCCTCATCCCCTAGAGTAGCTCCAGATGGAACTATTGCTTTTGACAACTTAGATCATTTATGGAAATTTTTCAATAATAACATTGGCGCTCTTAATATGGCAGTTCATATTGATAAAGGGCAAATTAGTGACACTCAAGCAGCCATGGAACATATGTTTGATGTGCACACTAATCCCTTGTCTTTCATTGATCAAGAAAGTGATAAGGCTGGACCATCCAATAGAGATATGGTCACTATGATTCAGAACATGCCAAAACAAATAGGTTACCCAACCTCCTAAGGAACCTGTTATTGAGCCTAAAATCATTCCCACACAAAAGAAAACTTCCTTCACTGCTTTACTTCGCCAAACTATTGATCAATATGCTTCAAGTAAACAAAAACCTAAAATGAAGCCAAACACCAATTTTCAACAATCTGGAATACAACATAATACAACTTCAAAATTCCTTCATAACACCTTTCCTACCAACAATTTACACAATAGCAACATAGCATCTAATCTTCATGTCCCTCCATCATATGCTCACAAATCCCATATCAATGCCCTACCGAACCAATATGGTGGGCAAACTAGTAATCTGGAAGCCATGGTGAAACAGTTAGCTTCGCGTATGGACCTAGATAGATCCTTACCGTCCCTCGTACAATTATCGAGAGATATGTAGTCAACCTTTGGATCCCATAGTTGTAGCACAACCGTACCCTAAGCATTTTCCCATGCCCATCCTGCCTATATATAAAGGAACCGAAGATCCCATAGAGCATCTTCGCATGTTTAGGATAGCATGTCATGATATATCACATGATGACTTGCTATTACTAAAAATGTTCCCAAAAAGTTTAGGTGGAATGGCATTAGAGTGGTACTATCAATTGCCCACTCATTCTTTGAGAAACTTTGAAGAAACAACTGAATCTTTTGTCCATCAATTTAGTGCCTACATCGAGAGGCATGTAACCATTAAAGATTTATACAACTTAAAACAAGACAAGGATGAATGTTTTGCCGATTTCTTAGCTAGATGGAGGCAGTTGACAGGAAAACTGCACTTTGTGCTACCTTATAGGGAAATGTTGGACATTTTTATTAATAATTTACAAGAACAAATATCTTATGAGCTATCAACTGCTACTTTAACTACCTTCGATCAGGCTATAGATTTAGCTCGAAGAGTAGAAGATGCCCTCATTAGGAGAGGCCAACTTAGGAAGAAGGATGATGAGAAAACATCCAAAAATCAGTATAAAAACAAACAAGTTGTAGGTGACGGAGTCACTGACAACAGAAATGTTGCTAATATCAATGCAATGAAAACAACAAAAAAATTTATATTGAAACCGCTTGATAAGCCTCCTCGAGAATTTACTAGATTGAATCAACCATTATCAACTATTTTACCTCAATTACTCGAAAGAGGTTTGATCCAATTACCGACTATCCGGGAACCTGATCCAACTATACCCGGATACAGAGTCGACTTACATTGTGATTTCCATAGAGGGCCTGGACACTCTACCAACGCTTGTAAAAGGTTGAAACATAAAATACAGGATCTGATTGATAATAATGAAATGGAGGTGCAAGCCTTCCAACCTAAACAAAATGCTCCTAATAATCCTCAAAAGACCATTCCCCAAAATCAAAATCAAAATGCTAATCAATCATTAGACATATTTCAACACCCTTTACCAAGACATGGTAAAGAGGTGGCCAATCAAATCGAACATCATAATGTTCCTCCTCCTACCCGATATGTAGGAACTATTAGCGGACATTTACCTAATCATGATTTACAAAAATTTGACACAACTTTATCCATGGTCACAACCAGGCCCCTACATAATATTCAAACTCCAGATCCTAGTGATATAGAATCAGATACTGAAAGTGAAATAGACATCACTTCAAACCAATCGAATAGTTCTAAAAATGAATCGGATCCTATTCAACCCATCACGAGATGCTATGGTTCCAGAAGAACCATTTCCTAGAAGAGTTACTACTCGACCCTCTTCTAATCAATTCCTCCCAAATGAACAAGCCATAAACGCTCAACCGAGACCGGTTCAGCGTCTTCAATATAACATTGTAGGTACCATTGGAGTCGTTACCCGACAACGAGGCTCAAAATTCTCAACAAGAACCAAACCAGAATGATGGATCAGCTCCATTTGTTTTGAAAAATCCCAATAAAGGGAATCATGCTTCCAATGTTCAACTTAAACCCCCTTACAATATTAATGAGCAATTATCCAATACTACAGCCAAAATTTCCCTTTTGGATTTATTAAGATCTTCTCCTACCCATAGGGATGAGTTGATGCTTACATTAAGCCAAATGATGGTACCTCAAAATATTCAACCTGAAGCCATGGCCAATACTATCATCACTCGAGAAGTTGATTGTATTGACTTTCGGGATAAAGATATCCCACAACACAGTTTACATAAGGATAATCCCTTATATATTACTGCTCTAATTGGAGATGTAGCTATTAAACGAGTCCTGATTGATAATGGTTCATCTCTAAACATTTGCACTTTTGACTTCTACCAACGATTTGGCTTTAGAAGTGATGAAATGAAGAAAACTGACATGATTATCAAAGCTTTCAATGACGAAACACAAGAAACGTGTGGAGTTATTACCATCCCATTGCAAGTTGGTCCTCGAACTCTAGATACCACCATGTTTATTGTACATTGCCCCGCATCGTACAATATACTCTTGGGTCGTCCTTGGATCAATGCAATGCGGGCTGTCCCATCAACTTTACACCAATGTGTTAAATTCGAATTTAAAAATCAGTTGGTCACTATCCACGGTGATCCTAGACCCTTTGATATGTGTGCTTTGGCAGAACCTGTTGGAGTGCAATTTTGCCCTGCTCTGTCATCCACACATCCTAATTCTTATTTTTCATCTAAAACTATGAAACACACACCCATAGCTTCACCTATTTCCCCTCCATTCATTTCACCCTCATATATAGATCAACAATCTTCTAAACAAACCACTCTAGAACCTCAAAAAGATCTTCAATCTACAACCAATCCTTCATGTTCTATCCCTATAATTTCAAAACCTATAGACCCATCTATTAACACTTCCACATTATCAACATCTATCATACCTTCCACATCTAAAGATATAGGGAATGATCCTTCTACATCTTATGCTCTTTCTTATCCACAATCTTAATATCAAAAAAAACAAATGCTTTCATGCAAGATTCAATTCTTTTAAATAACTTGCCGCCATCTCCTCGTACTTTGGGCCTCCCACAACCTATGGGAAGTACTTACCAAGTCGGGAGTTGTGCCTTCATTTATAAAGGATATGGTCGGGAAGAATCCCTCGAAATATCAAAACTCATCATGAGGGATATGCTCGATGTTATTTTACCAATGAATATATTAAAGCTAAACCCATAATGCTTAAAATGGGATATAAAGGGAAAGGCTTGGGACCTTTCCAAAATGGCATGAAAGAACCTTTCGAGGTAGAACCGTGGCCTGCCTGCTGTGGTGTGGGCCTATTTCCTAGTAAGGGTCAACCCTTTCCTTTTGAAGATGATGATCAACTCATATGTTATCAAGATTATTTGGATAGGCGTGATGATTTGCCTCTAAAAAATCAGCCATTTACATGTAACATGCTATCCATAGCTTACCCTGAAATGATTGCTGACTCCGATGAGGAGTTGGAAGGAGATATCTTCCACGATGTCTCCGTTGAAGAGATGTTACACAATGGATTTTATTTTGATGGTTCTATACCAACTATAGCCCAACTTGAGACCACTAATCCTCAAGATGAATTATCCAACTTAACCTTACAAGAATTACAAGAATTGGGCGTTTCACCCGCCCCACCTAATTTTGAAAGAGATCTACACATGGAGGTAGAAAACGTCATTAAAATTAATATTGGAACTGAGGATAGTCCTCACATAATCAATATTGGATCAGAATTAAGTCAAGAAAAACAAGAGCAATACATTGCATTCCTTAAAGAATATGAAGATGTCTTCGCTTGGACATATGAAGATATGCCAGGTCTAGACCCTTCTATAGTCATGCATCACCTAGTGGTCCATCCGGATGCTAAACCTGTTAAACAAAAACTTAGAAAAATGCATCCCAAAATGGCCTTACTAGTCACAGGAGAACTAGAAAAACTGTTGAAGGTTATTTTTATACAAGAACTCGATCAGCTGGAACTCCTAGATGAAAAATGCATCAATGCTTTGGAGCATCTCCGTGCCTACCAAAACAAGCTTAAAAGATCATATGCTAAAAAATTCGTCATCGATCCTTTGAGATCGGCGACCTTGTTTTAAAAGAAAATAAAAAAAATACTAATGCAACTAAGGACCTTAAAGGTAAATTTGAGCCCAACTGGCTTGGACCATACATTATCACTGCTAAATTTGAATCGGGAGCATACAAATTATCTACCTTAGATGGTAAAGAACTTAAAGAACCCATGAACATTTTGCATCTTAAACGTTACTATGTATAAATTTGGTCATTTCATCCTTGTATATATTTGTTTAAAATATTTCAAAATCACTATCTTGTATTTCTTTCAATTTATAAATTCAAAAACACCAAAAACATTCATAATCATCAAAATATTCAAAACTACTTGTTGTATTTATTTATGGCACTTGTTAATTCTTTCAAAAACAAAAAAATAATAATAAAAATAAAAAAACAGCAATATTCTTGACTCTTTCGAAACCAAAACAACATAAAGAAGAAAGAGAGAGTCAACATTCTCAAAACTTCTCAAAAAGTATTTATATATGTCTTCTTACAAATGTTAGAGTTATATGTTTCAAATTATTTTGGATAAATTAGCATTTATTTGGAATCCCTCACTTTCACAAACACAAAAATAAATATCTTGATTTTTATCTGGCATGATTACTAATCTCTCTTATATCAAAGTCCACAAAATTCAATTAAATAAAGTTTGAGCAAAGAGAATTGATCTTGTTATTTACTTAAACCAAGCACATCCTTTCACAATAAAATGATTATATTTGTAATATCCATGCTATGCTACATAGTAGAAGTGGTTTCTTGAGCGAAAAGTTTCCCCTGCTATCCTATCATGCACATGGTCTAGAATCTTTGAGAATTGGCAAAAGGACAAGCTCACCCCTACCCAGAATAAAAATCCCTTGCTCTACAGCTAATCCGAGCAAGTATCCCTAGCATAGAACAAAAAGAAAAAGCAAAGTTCAAGAAAAAGAGAAAAAGAAAAATGTTATTTTATATCATTACAACAATGTTCCAAGCATTATCAAGCAAAAATACAAAAAGAAAAGAAATGAAAGCAAAAGCAAAAGCAATAAAATCCCTTTCCCTACCCTTTGAAAAGAAAAGAAGGGTTGATGAGCTTGAATCCCTGGAATTCTCAATTATTCGAAAACTATGAGGTAAGCCCCATAACAGGTGGTTTGTGCCCAACCTGCTTGGCCTTGGGTAACTCCTAGCATGGCGATATGTCTGTCACATTAGCGACCTTCTTTTGTACAGACCTATGTCTGCTTATGGATTAGCTAGCTCTTGATAATCCGACTTACATAGTAGTCTAGTATGGTTATATGCATCTACATCATGGTTAATGAACACTTATTTGGTTCATTCAAATCACTTGTATCATATTATCTTGCTCAAAATTGGTAAACGAACATAGCAATTGCACACACATTTTGTATTTGAGAGATTTTGTGTATCATTATGATAAATCAAGATTGGAAATGAACTCACATATGCACATGGGATTCCTTATAAATCTAACTTTTGTCTTTAAGATACTTTGAAATATTTTTTGCAAATTGTTTGGAATAATTCATTTTCTTCTTTAAAGTACAGTTGTTTAGTATAAAGACAACTACATACATAATAGAAAAAATCAAAATTTCTTTCAAAACCATACAATCAAAACACACACACACACACAAATATATATATATATATATATATTGTCGACTTTCACGACGATGGTATAGTTCCAAAACCAAAATTGGAATTTTATGCCTAGCGCAAGTCCTCATCTTCATATTTTCTGTTTATTAAAAATCAACCATGCAATAAAACTCTCTTTTTGGATTTTGCGATGATGGTATAAGTCTATACCTACATATTCTATGCCTAGCGCAAACCATTGTACCAATTTTTATTCCCCATTTATTTGAAAATCATGAAAACCATATGACTTAAATCATTCTGTTATACAATTATGTTTTTTAACAAAAGCAAGCACATTATCACTATTTCATGTCATTATGTCAACCTTCAATTTTGCAATGATGGTATAATTCCTAGGGAATTATCCAAAAATTTATCACACTTAGGAATTTATGCCTAGCAAAAATCATTTTAACATTATTTCATGCATACTATTTTTATGAAACTCCAAAAACAAACCATCATCATCATCATTTGCACCATTGCACCAAAGTCTTAAGACAGTCTCTTAAGCACTCTTTTACTTTTAACAATATTTCTATACTGGGATTAGCTTGACGACCGAGTGAGCGGCGACTCCATGAAATGGTCTATAATAGCGACAATGTCCTTTGAAATTATTGTTAGAAGTCTCTTTTTATCTTTTATCAAATCATCACATCACAAACAACCAATTTGTTACATCAGATTATTTCATTTAAAATCTTACAAGCATGACATCAAAATTATAATATTTCAAAACGACATAATTACATGAATCCTCAAATCCAATCAACAAATAATTCAAACATTAAAGCATCATAAAAATACATAAGACACAAGTCATATGATCAAAAATATCTCATCTATATATATCACAAATATATATACATCATATCAAAATTGGATCGGTATGCCACAATCTATACCTCGGCATACTCAATCCTCTCTCAAAAATAATAAAAACTATGTCTCAATCTGTACAGTGCAGTGTAGTAGCCTAGCCTCGAGAACCCCTCGAGCTCTCAGCCTCATCTCCTCCCCCGCCCTGAGGTGGACGAGGTGGCCCCATCGTAGTATGTGTGGTACTGCGAGTCCTAGTTGTCGATCGAGATGAAGTCCTCGATGACCCAATCTTGATCAGGTCAGCAATGCCGACTGGTAGCTGTACCCTCTGACCCTCTAGCACCATCTGGAAGTAGATACCCTGGTAGAACACGGTCTGAGCAATCGACCGTGCCAGCTCTTGAGTGCTCGCTCCTCCACCCCATGCTCTGAGGCATGCAATCTCATCTCTGAGCTGTGTCACCTCAGCTCGATGGCGTGCAACCTCATCCTGCAATGTCTGCACCTGTGCCTAGAGATGGACTGTCTCCGCTCGGAGAGTCGCTGTCTCGCTGCTCTCCCCAGTGTCAACACCCTTGCCCTTATCGGGCGATGGTGGCCTCTCTCTCTATGGAGAAGGGGGTCTCTCCTCCCTCCTCTCCCGCTATCGTGGCCTCTGCTGCGCTTGTGGTCTCCTCTGCTCTCTCTCACCATGACCCTGGGCCGCCTCAATGGCCGCCTGGCATCGCCTCCCCATCCGATGCACAACTATGTGAATCGGACCCTGAGCCCTCGTCATCCGAGGAGGGCGGATGCCTGCATGTACCAGGCATCGTAGCCATCGGCTACCCCTACGTCGTCCCCATCCACTGGCTAAATGGGGGCATCATCTGCATCCTGACTCCAGAAGCGCTGCATATCTGGAGCCCCACTAACTGTAGTGTTATCCTGGACAGTCCAGGAAAACTCGTAATCCCTGAGAGATGGGATCCCCTGCTGTAGACCAAACTATCGCAAAACTCGGTCATAGCGGTGGAGCTCCACCTCTCCCCTCTCCATCCTCAGCCAACAGACTCGCCTGATGTGAGCCAGCTCCTGTCCATCCTCGGCCCACCCTGGATGATCCCTCCAAGGCCTCCAGGTGATCTGGTCGGAGACAAGGTCATCAAGTAGTCTTCGAGACATCGGTAGATCTATCTGCCGTTGTGACCCTCTCCGGAGCCACCAGTAGAAAGCTCGAGGCCTCTCCCCATCAACCCCTATCAAAGGAAGCCCTACCGGCCTCCGCACTGCAATGTGCTCCCAGCACCAAACCTATAGAAGCGATGTCATAACCAGACATCGGCCGCCCTTGTACACGACCCCATGCAGGATCCTATACAATCGGCATAGAACAAAGCTGCCCCAAGCAAACCTATAGCCGTGGTCTCTCATGTCACAGACCACATCTGCCAATACCCATGGTACCCTGCATCCGCTCTGGTGGCACAACAAAAGTCCACCTACCACTCCGGCCAAAACTCGTGTGAGTCTAGATGCCCCAGGCATCTGACGCAGCGACTCGATGTTCACTCCGCCCTTCTCCAGGGCGAAGCTCGGATCGCCACACAACCGCATCATAGCGTGGCCCTGATTGGCCATAGGAGTGATCAATCGTCCTTGTATGGGGATCCTCAAAATCCTCCATACATCCTCTAGTGTGGGAGTCATCTCGCCTGTCGATAATCAAAAATAGGAAGAACCCGGATACCACCTCTCTGCTAGGGTCGTCAGTAGCCCCATGTCTGTAGAAACTTGTGGCATCTCTGCCACATGCTGCAAGCCGACCTGTGCTAGCTGATCTCGCTCTTCCTGAGATAGGGCGGCCAAGTCATCCCTCAACCCGCCATATTTCCATTCTCTGCTCTTTAGTAATCCTCTCTGCAACATAAACAAAATCAACAATAAAAATCATTAATAAATCATTAATTAAAAATGCAAGTTAAAATAAGTTCAATTTTATAACTGATGATATCATCCACAATTGGACGATATCGTCCCAAATTTGAGCAAAATCGTCTCCGATTTTGCAAGTCGAAATCGTCCCCCTTTCGTCGATTTCGCCCTTAGACGAAATCGACGAACTTGAGACGATTTCGTCGAAATCGGGACGATTTCATCCCGACGACGTCGACGGCCCAAAAATGGCCGCGATGCTCAAAAATTGCTCAAAATTCACCTAAAAAGCATGTAAATTCAACTTAAAGCATTCTAAACTAAGTTTAGACTCTTACCCGTAGCCCGCGTCGGACCTCTGTCGATCTGTGCGCTTGTCTCGACCATTTTGCTTGCAGAGCTCTAAAAACCAGAAAAATGAACGAGTAACAATGAATTAGGGTTTTACCCTATTTTTCTTAATTTTATTCAAAACACAATTAAAAACATTTTAAAATTTTGCTTTTTCGCGTTTTTACCTCAAACGTTCGATTTGGGTAAAAACATGGAGGGGGCACCATAGTAAGTCGTCGTACGATTCGACCAAGAATCGTCGCCTAAAAATGGGAATAATTTTTGCTTTCTCGTAAATCGAGAAGAACTCATCTTTAACGCATTTTCTTCAAAAAATTTGCTAAAGAGGGGGCAAAATGTAGCACCCTAAAATTGGCGTAGTAAAACCTTAATAATTACACTTACTCTAGTAAATAATTCAAATTCAAATTTTAACCTCCAAAATCGCTCCCAAACCGTCGTTTAATCCGTTTCCTCCTTTCTCGTGCCATTTTTAGAGTTTGTTTTGACCGTTTGACGATATCATCGCCGATCAGACGATATCGCCTCAGATCGGACGATTTCGTCTGGGCTAGGACGTCCAGACGATCTTGTCCCAAAACTGATTTTTCATAATTAGTCTCTGTTCCAACGGCGTCTCTAATCCGGGCAGAAGCGTGTCTGCATCGTTAGAGACCCTCCCCGTTGGAGATCTCCCAAATAGGGATGATCTCCAACCTCCTAACCTCTATCCTAAGCCTATTTAATCCTAGGCCCTCCCCTTAGCATCCCCCTAGCTGAAATTCCCTGTAACTCGAATTCTACACGCACTAGACCATCTTAAATCAATGTTTGCATTTGTATTTTTCCAAGTTTGTTTGCAGGAACTTCATTGTTTTTCAGCCGAAGCAAGCTCAATTCGTCTCAGACGATCTCATACAATCTAGAGACGATTTCGTACCAATCTGAGGCGATTTCGATCGTAGTCCACATTGGGGGCAATCAGTGCCCAGAGTTTGCATTTCTTCACCCTTTTTCTTTGTATTATTCTGCATTTAGTTAATTCTATGGTTATTCTTTATTATTCTGCATCTTGGAGTTCACCCATGTAGCTTTAATGCATAATATAATCATGATTTGTCAATAAGTCATTATATTGCACTTGTGTCTTAGTTTGTTATTATCATTTTAATGTTCTTACTATCATTTTATATCATTACCCTCTGTTATCATAGTTGCATTCTCTGTATTTTGCATCTATTTTTCTATTTGTAGGTCTCTGACGAATTCGTCTGATGAATTCGTCAGATCTCAGACGATCTTGTTAGATAGGAGACGATCCTGTCGAATTCCAGACGATCTTGACTACTTCAAAAATTAGAACCTTCATCAGACATCCGGATCAGGTATGGGTCTTTAATCCATCTTGTTCTTTCTATTTTTCTGTCCAAATCTGTTTCTGTCTTCATTTAAATCTGCATTTCATATAGAATAGCTTAGATGCATTTTGGCCAAACCTAGGACTTGGATGATTAAAGCTAAAACTGAACACATCAAACACATTCCCAACCTAGGCATGGAAACTGCCATTCAAACGTTTCTTGGTGAACCCACCATCCGTCGAAAAATCACCATAATACACCTCCCCCGAGAGGCGGGACCTTCGCAAGGCCTCTCAGTCCGAGGTACCGCGCCATCCTTTTCCCATCCTCCTTCCGGGCACGGATCCTATAGCTTGAAGGTAGGGATGCAAAAAATTTGGAGCGATACACTAACTAACTAGTCAAATGGTCAATCGTCTTCTCCTACCTAGCCATAGTAGCCCTCATCTCCACCATCTCAGCATCCAACTGCTAATCTCTTTCACATAGTCTCCGTGCCTCCTCTGTAGTCTGTCTCTCTAAAATATGAATAGTAATTTATTGTGCCATACTAGTGAATGCACCAATATCAATGGTATCATCAACACCACCCATACTAGTGGCTAGCTCGCATCTCTATAGCTCGACTCGAATCCACCCAAAATTTGTAATCAAATCCATAGTAGGCTGATCTTACACCTCAGCCCTAGCACCAATCTGTCCCACCGTAGCAACACTACACTAGCTTTGATGTGACGGTGCCTGCACTCACAACTGTAATCCAAACTGTGACACCACTCGATCATAGTTAGGGAGAGGAATCCCATGCACCGACAAATCATTATCACACATCATATTCTTGGTAGACTCAACTACTAACTGTAGCACCCTAAAATTGGCACAATAAAACCTTAATAATTACACTTACTCTAGTAAATAATTCAAATTCAAATTTTAACCTCCAAAACCGCTCCCAAAACGTCGCTTAATCCATTTCCTCGTTTCTCGTGCCATTTTTAGAGTTTGTTTTGACCGTTTGACGATATCGTCGTCGATCAGACGATATCGCCTCAGATCGGACGATTTCGTCTGGGCTAGGACGTCCAGACGATCTTGTCCCAAAACTAATTTTTCATAATTAGTCTATGTTCCAACGGCGTCTCTAATCTAGGCAAAAGCGTGTCTGTGCCGTTAGAGACCCTCCCCGTTGGAGATCTCCCAAATTGGGATGATCTCCAACCTCCCAACCTCTATCCTAAGCCTATTTAATCCTAGGCCCTCCCCTTAGCATCCCCCTGGCTGAAATTCCCTGTAACTCGAATTCTACACGCACTAGACCATCTTAAATCACTGTTTGCATTTGTATTTTTCCAAGTTTGTTTGTAGGAACTTCATTGTTTTTTAGCCGGAGCAAGCTCAGTTCGTCTTGGACGATCTCGTACAATCTCGAGACGATTTCGTACCAATCTGAGGTCGATTTCGACTGCAGTCCACATTGGGGGCAATCAGTGCCCAAAGTTTGCATTTTCTCCACTCTTTTTTGCTATATTATTCTGCATTTAGTTAATTCTATGGTTATTCTTTATTATTCTGCATCTTGGAGTTCACCCATGTAGCTTTAATGCATAATAAAAGCATAAATTGTCATTAGATCGTTATAATGCATTCATGTCTTAGTTTGTTATTATCATTTTAATGTTCTTACTATCATTTTACATCATTACCCTCTGTTATCATAGTTGCATTCTCTATATTTTGCATCTATTTTTTTGTTTGTAGGTCTCCGACGAATTCGTCTGATGAATTCGTCAGATCTCAGACGATCTTGTTAGATAGGAGACGATCTTGTCAAATTCCAGACGATCTTGACTACTTCAAAAATCAGAACCTTCATCAAACATCCGGATCAGGTATGGGTCTTTAATCCATCTTTTTCTTTCTGTTTTTCTGTCCAAATCTATTTTTGTCTTCATTTAAATCTGCATTTCATATAGAATAGCTTAGACGCATTTTGGCCAAACCTAGGACTTGGATGATTAAAGCTAAAACTGAACACATCAAACACATTCCCAACCTAGGCATGGAAAGCGCCATTCAAACGTTTCCTGGTGAACCCACCATCCGTCAAAAAATCACCATAATACACCTCCCCCGAGAGGCGGGACCTTCGCAAGGCCTCTCAGTCCGAGGTACCGCGCCATCCTTTTCCCATCCTCCTTTCGGGCACGGATCCTATAGCCTGAAGGTAGGGATGCGAAAAATTTGGAGCGATACATTTTGGTGAACCCGACGTGAATGCATTTAAAACCTTTTGAAAACAAAAAATAAACAAAAAATAAAACAACCAAAACATAGATGCATTTCAAATCATCTAAAACTAATAAGTTGCATATCATGTTTAGATGGTAGCTCCTAAGAAAATATTAGCAGTTACTATAAATGTTGAAAACCAATTGGCAGCCATAGAAATCAATTATGTGCTTAGTGTGCCCGAAACAGGATAGAAATCAACTTTTGTGGGACGAACTTGATAGAAGACTAAGTGTCATTTCATCTAGGTCAACAAAACTTAAACAAATCAAGAGGCTTGTCCTAGATAGAATTCTGGATCCTCATCAACTCGTCTTTTATCATGAACTTCAGAGAGCTTGCCATAGATGGTTAGCTTATAGGAGAGCTCTTGTGTCTTCAGAATTGTTCACCTTCGAGGAATACCTCGAGAACGCAGCCATTATACACCAGTTCCTAGGTCGTGTAGAAGACCAAGAGGTTGTTCTTACGGATAGGGAAATATGGAATAGAGTTCCTCGAGCTGTGTTATATCGAGAGTATTGCCACGAGCTTTACTTCTATCAACCAGAATCTGAGACAGATAATATCACTATAGCTCTTTTCATTAAATTTTTGAAAGAAAATTTTCAATTTGAAGAAGAACACTTCATGACTCCTGAAGAACTCGAGCCCATTAATGATATTTATAAATTGTTTATAGAAAACTAGATCATTACTTTCGGTATTAGTTCTTGCATTTATTGTGTTGTTTGTTATCTTTACAATATTATTACAAAAACAAGAAAAACTAAAAAACATAACAAAAACTAAAACCTTTCATTTTAAATATTGTAGTAGGTATATAATTAATATATACCTCTTAAGCTTGTTGCATATATATATATATATATATATTATATATATATATATATTTTTATATATATTTGCTGAAATCTAAATTAAGCACAATGCCTAAACTTAGGAATGGTAAACAAACTGAAGGAGAAGAAGAAGATTGGTTAGAAGATAAAACTAGAAACCCAAATGTCCTTCCCGAAGATCCAATTCGGAAGGAGAAACTCTAGATCAACCAGAAGATGACCTAGGTGAAGACAATGAACAAGAAGAAAATGTTAAAGAGGATGGATCCTCATCCCCTAGAGTAGCTCCTAGATGGAACTATTGCTTTTGACAACTTAGATCATTTCTAGAAATTTTTCAATAATAACATTGGCGCTCTTAATATGGCAGTTCGTATTGATAAAGGGAAAATTAGTGACACTCAAGCAGCCATGGAACATATGTTTGATGTGCACACTAATCCCTTGTCTTTCATTGATCAAGAAAGTGATAAGGCTAGACCATCCAATAGAGATATGGTCACTATGATTCAGAACATGCCAAAACAAACAGGTTACCCAACCTCCTAAGGAACCTGTTATTGAGCCTAAAATCATTCCCACACAAAAGAAAACTTCCTTCACTGCTTTACTTCGCCAAACTATTGATCAATATGCTTCAAGTAAACAAAAACCTAAAATGAAGCCAAACACCAATTTTCAACAATCCGGAATACAGACATAATACAACTTCAAAATTCCTTCATAACACCTTTCCTACCAACAATTTACACAATAGCAACATAGCATCTAATCTTCATGTCCCTCCATCATATGCTCACAAATCCCATATCAATGCCCTACCGAACCAATATGGTGGGCAAACTAGTAATCTGGAAGCCATGGTGAAACAGTTAGCTTCGCGTATGGACCAGATAGATCCTTATCGTCCCTCGTACAATTATCGAGAGATATGTAGTCAACCTTTGGATCCCATAGTTGTAGCACAACCATACCCTAAGCATTTTCCCATGCCCATCCTGCCTATATATAAAGGAACCGAAGATCCCATAGAGCATCTTCGCATGTTTAGGATAGCATGTCATGATATATCACATGATGACTTGCTATTACTAAAAATGTTCCCAAAAAGTTTAGGTGGAATGGCATTAGAGTGGTACTATCAATTGCCCACTCATTCTTTGAGAAACTTTGAAGAAACAACTAAATATTTTGTCCATCAATTTAGTGCCTACATCGAGAGGCATGTAACCATTAAAGATTTATACAACTTAAAACAAGACAAGGATGAATGTTTTGCCGATTTCTTAGCTAGATGGAGGCGGTTGATAGGAAAACTGCACTTTGTGCTACCTTATAGGGAAATGTTGGACATTTTTATTAATAATTTACAAGAACAAATATCTTATGAGCTATCAACTGCTACTTTAACTACCTTCGATCAGGCTATAGATTTAGCTCGAAGAGTAGAAGATGCCCTCATTAGGAGAGGCCAACTTAGGAAGAAGGATGATGAGAAAACATCCAAAAATCAGTATAAAAACAAACAAGTTGTAGGTGACGGAGTCATTGACAGTAGAAATGTTGCTAATATCAATGCAACGAAAACAACAAAAAAATTTATATTGAAACCGCCTGATAAGCCTCCTCGAGAATTTACTAGATTGAATCAATCGTTATCAACTATTTTACCTCAATTACTCGAAAGAGGTTTGATCCAATTACCAGCTATCCGGGAACCTGATCCAACTATACCCGGATACAGAGCTGACTTACACTGTGATTTCCATAGAGGGCCTGGACACTCTACCAATGCTTGTAAAAGGTTGAAACATAAAATACAGGATCTGATTGATAATAATGAAATGGAGGTGCAAGCCTTCCAACCTAAACAAAATGCTCCTAATAACGCTCAAAAGACCATTCCCCAAAATCAAAATCAAAATGCTAATCAATCATTAGACATATTTCAACACCCTTTACCAAGACATGGTAAAGAGGTGGCCAATCAAATCGAACATCATAATGTTCCTCCTCCTACCCGATATGTAGGAACTATTAGCGGACATTTACCTAATCATGATCCACAAAAATTTGACACAACTTTATCCATGGTCACGACCAGGCCCCTACATAATATTCAAACTCTAGATCCTAGTGATATAGAATCGGATATCGAAAGTGAAATAGACATCACTTCAAACCAATCGAATAGTTCTAAAAATGAATCAGATCCTATTCAACCCATCACGAGATGCTATGGTTCCGGAAGAACCATTTCCTAGAAGAGTTACTACTCGACCCTCTTCTAATCAATTCCTCCCAAATGAACAAGCCATAAACGCTCAACCGAGACCAGTTCAACGTCTTCAATATAACATTGTAGGTACCATTGGAGTCGTTACCCGACAACGAGGCTCAAAATTCTCAACAAGAACCAAACCAGAATGATGGATCAGCTCCATTTGTTTTGAAAAATCCCAATAAAGGGAATCATGCTTCCAATGTTCAACTTAAACCCCCTTACAATATTAATGAGCAATTATCCAATACTACTGCCAGAATTTCCCTTTTGGATTTATTAAGATCTTCTCCTACCCATAGGGATGAGTTGATGCTTACATTAAGCCAAATGATGGTACCTCAAAATATTCAACCTGAAGCCATGGCCAATACTATCATCACTAGAGAAGTTGATTGTATTGACTTTCGGGATAAAGATATCCCACAACACAGTTTACATAAGGATAATCCCTTATATATTACTGCTCTAATTGGAGATGTAGCTGTTAAACGAGTCCTGATTGATAATGGTTCATCTCTAAACATTTGCACTTTTGACTTCTACCAACGATTTGGCTTTAGAAGTGATGAAATGAAGAAAATTGACATGATTATCAAAGCTTTCAATGACGAAACACAAGAAACGTGTGGAGTTATTACCATCCCATTGCAAGTTGGTCCTCGAACTCTAGATACCACCATGTTTATTGTACATTGCCCCGCATCGTACAATATACTCTTGGGTCATCCTTGGATCAATGCAATGCGGGTTGTCCCATCAACTTTACACCAATGTGTTAAATTCGAATTTAAAAATCAGTTGGTCACTATCCACGGTGATCCTAGACCCTTTGATATGTGTGCTTTGGCAGAACTCGTTGGAGTGCAATTTTGCCTCGCTCTGTCATCCACACATCCTAATTCTTATTTTTCATCTAAAACTGTGAAACACACACCCATAGCTTCACCTATTTCCCCTCCATTCATTTCACCCTCATATATAGATCAACAATCTTCTAAAAAAACCACTCTAGAACCTCAAAAAGATCTTCAATCCACGACCAATCCTTCATGTTCCATCCCTATAATTTCAAAACCTATAGACCCATCTATTAACACTTCCACATTATCAACATCTATCATACCTTCCACATCTAAAGATATAGGGAATGATCCTTCTACATCTTATGCTCTTTTTGATGAACTTTTACCAGATTTATCCACAATCTTAATATCAAAAAAAACAAATGCTTTCATGCAAGATTCAATTCTTTTAAATAACTTGCCGCCATCTCCTCGTACTTTGGGCCTCCCACAACCTATGGGAAGTACTTACCAAGTCGGGAGTTGTGCCTTCATTTATAAAGGATATGACTGGGGAAGAATCCCTCGAAATATCAAAACTCATCATGAGGGATATGCTCGATGTTATTTTACCAATGAATATATTAAAGCTAAACCCATAATGCTTAAAATGGGATATAAAGGGAAAGGCTTGGGACCTTTCCAAAATGGCATGAAAGAACCTTTCGAGGTAGAACCGTGGCCTTCCCGCTGTGGTGTGGGCCTATTTCCTAGTAAGGGTCAACCCTTTCCTTTTGAAGATGATGATCAACTCATATGTTATCAAGATTATTTGGATAGGCGTGATGATTTGCCTCTAAAAAATCAGCCATTTACATGTAACATGCTATCCATAGCTTACCCTGAAATGATTGTCGACTCCGATGAGGAGTTGGAAGGAGATATCTTCCACGATGTCTCCGTTGAAGAGATGTTACACAATGGATTTTATTTTGATGGTTCTATACCAACTATAGCCCAACTTGAGACCACTAATCCTCAAGATGAATTATCCAACTTAACCTTACAAGAATTACAAGAATTGGGTGTTTCACCCGCCCCACCTAATTTTGAAAGAGATCTACACATGGAGGTAGAAAACGTCATTAAAATTAATATTGGAACTGAGGATAGTCCTCACATAATCAATATTGGATCAAAATTAAGTCAAGAAAAACAAGAGCAATACATTGCATTCCTTAAAGAATATGAAGATGTCTTCGCTTGGACATATGAAGATATGCCAGGTCTAGACCCTTCTGTAGTCATGCATCACCTAGTGGTCCATCCGGATGCTAAACCTGTTAAACAAAAACTTAGAAAAATGCATCCCAAAATGGCCTTACTAGTCAAAGGAGAACTAGAAAAACTGTTGAAGGTTATTTTTATACAAGAACTCAGTCAGCTGGAACTCCTAGATGAAAAATGCATCAATGCTTTGGAGCATCTCCGTGCCTACCAAAACAAGCTTAAAAGATCATATGCTAAAAAATTTCATCATCGATCCTTTGAGATCGGTGACCTTGTTTTAAAAGAAAATCAAAAAAATACTAATGCAACTAAGGACCTTAAAGGTAAATTTGAGCCCAACTGGCTTGGACCATACATTATCACTCGCTAAATTTGAATCGGGAGCATACAAATTATCTACCTTAGATGGTAAAGAACTTAAAGAACCCATGAACATTTTGCATCTTAAACGTTACTATGTATAAATTTGGTCATTTCATCCTTGTATATATTTGTTTAAAATATTTCAAAATCACTATCTTGTATTTCTTTCAATTTATAAATTCAAAAACACCAAAAACATTCATAATCATCAAAATATTCAAAACTACTTGTTGTATTTATTTATGGCACTTGTTAATTCTTTCAAAAACAAAAAAATAATAATAAAAATAAAAAAACAGCAATATTCTTGACTCTTTCGAAACCAAAACAACATAAAGAAGAAAGAGAGAGTCAACATTCTCAAAACTTCTCAAAAAGTATTTATATATATCTTCTTACAAATGTTGCGAGTTATATGTTTCAAATTATTTTGGATAAATTAGCATTTATTTGGAATCCCTCACTTTCACACACACAAAAATAAATATCTTGATTTTATCCGGCATGATTACTAATCTCTCTTATATCAAAGTCCACAAAATTTAATTAAATAAAGTTTGAGCCAAGAGAATTGATCTTGTTATTTACTTAAACCAAGCACATCCTTTCACAATAAAATGATTATATTTGTAATATCCATGCTATGCTACATAGTAGAAGTGGTTTCTTGAGCGAAAAGTTTCCCCTGCTATCCTATCATGCACATGGTCTAGAATCTTTGAGAATTGGCAAAAGGACAAGCTCACCCCTACCCAGAATAAAAATCCCTTGCTCTACAACTAATCCGAGCAAGTATCCCTAGCATAGAAAAAAAAGAAAAAGCAAAGTTCAAGAAAAAGAGAAAAAGAAAAATATTATTTTATATCATTACAACAATGTTCCAAGCATTATCAAGCAAAAATACAAAAAGAAAGCAAAAGAAAGCAAAAGCAAAAGCAATAAAATCCCTTTCCCTACCCTTTGAAAAGAAAAGAAGGGTTGATGAGCTTGAATCCCTGGAATTCTCAATTATTCGAAAACTATGAGGTAAGCCCCATAACAGGTGGTTTGTGCCCACCCTGCTTGGCCTTGGGTAACTCCTAGCATGGCGATATGTCCGTCACATTAGCGACCTTCTTTTGTACGGACCTATGTCTGCTTATGGATTAGCTAGCTCTTGATAATCCGACTTACATAGTAGTCTAGTATGGTTATATGCATCTACATCATGGTTAATGAACACTTATTTGGTTCATTCAAATCACTTGTATCATATTATCTTGCTCAAAATTGGTAAATGAACATAGCAATTGCACACACATTTTGTATTTGAGAGATTTTGTGTATCATTATGATAAATCAAGATTGGAAATGAATTCACATATGCACATGGGATTCCTTATAAATCTAACTTTTTTCTTTAAGATACTTTGAAATATTTTTTGCAAATTGTTTGGAATAAATTCATTTTCTTCTTTAAAGTACAGTTGTTTAGTATAAAGACAACTACATACATATTAGAAAAAATCAAAATTTCTTTCAAAACCATACAATCAAAACACACACACACACACACACACACACACACACACATATATATATATATATATATATATATATATATATATATATATATATATATATATATATATATTGTCGACTTTCGCGACGATGGTATAGTTCCAAAACCAAAATTGGAATTTTATGCCTAGCGCAAGTCCTCATCTTCATATTTTCTGTTTATTAAAAATCAACCATGCAATAAAACTATCTCTTTTTGGATTTCGCGATGATGGTATAAGTCTATACCTACATATTCTATGCCTAGCGCAAACCATTGTACCAATTTTTATTCCCCATTTATTTGAAAATCATGAAAACCATATGACTTAAATCATTCTGTTATACAATTATGTTTTTTTTGAAAAAAAGCATGCACATTATCACTATTTCATGTCATTATGTCAACCTTCAATTTTGCAATGATGGTATAATTCCTAGGGAATTATCCAAAAAATTTATCACACTTAGGAATTTATGCCTAGCAAAAATCATTTTAACATTATTTCATGCATACTATTTTTATGAAACTCTGAAAACAAACCATCATCATCATCATTTGCACCATTGCACCAAAGTCTTAAGACAGTCTCTTAAGCACTCTTTTACTTTTAACAATATTTCTATACTTGGGATTAGCTTGACGACCGAGTGAGCGGCGACTCCATGAAATGGTCTATAATAGCGACAATGTCCTTTGAAATTATTGTTAAAAGTCCCTTTTTTTTATTTTTTATCAAATCATCACATCACAAACAACCAATTTGTTACATCAGATTATTTCATTTAAAATCTTACAGCATGACATCAAAATTATAATATTTCAAAACGACATAATTACATGAATCATCAAATCAATCAAATAATTCAAACATTAAAGCATCATACAAACACATAAGACAAGTCATATGATCAAAAAATATCTCATCTATATATATCACAAATATATATACATCATATCAAAACCGGATCGGTATGCCACAATCTATACCTCGGCATACTCAATCCTCTCTCAAAAATAATAAAAACTATGTCTCAATCTATATAGTGCAATGTAGTAGCCTAGCCTCGAGAACCCCTCGAGCTCTCAGCCTCATCTCCTCCCCCGCCCTGAGGTGGACGAGGTGGCCCCATCGTAGTATGTGTGGTACTACGAGTCCTAGTTGTCGATCGAGATGAAGTCCTCGATGACCCAATCTTGATCGGGTCAGCAATGCCGATCGGTAGCTGTACCCTCTGACCCTCTGGCACCATCTGGAAGTAGATACCCCGGTAGAACATGGTCCGAGCAATCGACCATGCTAGCTCCTGAGTGCTCGCTCCTCCACCCCATGCTCTAAGGCATGCAATCTCATCTCTGAGCTGTGTCACCTCAGCTCGGTGGCGTGCAGCCTCATCCTGCAATGTCTGCACCTGTGCCTAGAGATGGATTGTCTCTACTCAGAGAGTCGCTGTCTCACTGCTCTCCCCAGTGTCAACACCCTTGCCCTTATCGGGCGATGGTGGCCTCTCTCTCTATGGAGAAGGGGGTCTCTCCTCCCTCCTCTCCTGCTATCATGGCCTCTGCTGCACTTGTGGTCTCCTCTGATCTCTCTCACCATGACCCTGGGCCACCTCAATGGCCGCCTGGTGCTGCCTCCCCATCCGATGCACAACTACATGAATCAGACCCTGAGCCCTCATCATTCGAGGAGGGCGGATGCCCGTGTACCAGGCATCGTAGCCGTCGGCTACCCCTACGTCGTCCCCATCCATTGGCCGAATGGGGGCATCATCTGCATCCTGACTCTAGAAGCGCTGCATATCTGGAGCCCCGCTAACTGTAGTGTTATCCCGGACAGTCCGAGAAAACTCGTAATCCTTGAGAGATGGGATCCCCTGCTGTAGACCGAACTATCACAAAACTCGGTCATAGCGATGGAGCTCCACCTCTCCCCTCTCCATCCTCAGCCAATAGACTCGTCTGATGCGAGCCAGCTCCTGTCCATCCTCGGCCCACCCTGGATGATCCCTCCAAGGCCTCCAGGTGATCTGGTCGGAGACAAGGTCATCAAGTAGTCTCCGAGACATCGGTAGATCTATCCGCCGCTGTGACCCTCTCCGGAGCCACCAGTAGAAAGCTCGGGGCCTCTCCCCATCAACCCCTATCAATGGAAGCCCTATCGGCCTCCGCACTACAATGTGCTCCCAGCACCAAACCTATAGAAGCGATGTCATAACCAGACATCGATCGCCCTTGTACACGACCCCATGCAGGATCCTATACAATCGGCATAGAACAAAGCTACCCCAAGCAAACCTATAGCCGTGGTCTCTCATGTCACAGACCACATCTGCCAGTACCCATGGTACCCTGCATCCGCTTTGGTGGCACAACAGAAGTCCACCTACCACCCCAGCCAAAACCCATGTGAGTCTTGATGCCCTAGGCATCTGACATAGCGACTCGATGTTCACTCCGCCCTTCTCCAGGGCGAAGCTCGGATCGCCACACAGCCGCATCATAGCATGGCCCTGATTGGCCATGGGAGTGATCAGCTATCCTTGTATGGGGATCCTCAAAATCCTCCATACATCCTCTAGTGTGGGAGTCATCTCCCCTATCGATAACCAAAAATAGGAAGAACCCGGATACCACCTCTCTGCTCGGGTTGTCAATAGCCCCATGTCCGTAGAAACTTGTGGCATCTCTCGCCACATGCTTGCAAGCCGACTCGTGCCAGCTGATCTTGCTCTGCCTGAGACAGGGCGGCCAAGTCATCCCTCAACCCATCGTATTTCCATTCTCTGCTCTTCAGTAATCCTCTCTGCAACATAAACAAAATCAACAATAAAAATCATTACTAAATCATTAATTAAAAATGCAAGTTAAAATAAGTTCAATTTTATAACTGATGATATCGTCCACAATTGGACGATATCGTCCCCAATTTGAGCAAAATCGTCTCCGATTTCGCAAGCCGAAATCGTCCCTAATTTGACGAAATCGTCCCCCTTTCGTCGATTTTGCCCTTAGACGAAATCGGCGAACTTGAGATGATTTCATCGAAATCGGGACGATTTCGTCTCGACGACATCGACGGCCCAAAAACGGCCGTGATGCTCAAAAATTGCTCAAAATTCACCTAAAAAGCATGTAAATTCAACTTAAAGCATTCTAAACTAAGTTTAGACTCTTACCCGTAGCCCGCGTTGGACCTCTGTCGATCTGTGCACTCTGTCTCGACCATTTTTGCTTGCAGAGCTCTAAAAACTAGAAAAATGAACAAGTAACAATGAATTAGGGTTTTACCCTATTTTTCTTAATTTTATTCAAAACACAATTAAAAACATTTTAAAATTTTGCTTTTTCGCGTTTTTACCTCAAACGTTCGATTTGGGTAAAAACACGGAGGGGGCACCATAGTAAGCTGTCGTACGATTCGACCAAGAATCATCGCCTAAAAATGGGAATAATTTTTGCTTTCTCGTAGATCGAGAAGAACTCATCTTTAACGCATTTTTTTCAAAAAATTTGCTAAAGAGGGGGCAAAATGTAGCACCCTAAAATTGGCGCAGTAAAACCTTAATAATTACACTTACTCTAGTAAATAATTCAAATTCAAATTTTAACCTCCAAAACCGCTCCCAAACCGTCGCTTAATCCGTTTCCTCGTTTCTCGTGCCATTTTTAGAGTTTGTTTTGACCGTTTGACGATATCGTCGCCGATCAGACGATATCGCCTCAGATCGAACGATTTCGTCTGGGCTAGGACGTCCAGACGATCTTGTCCCAAAACTGATTTTTCACAATTAGTCTCTGTTCCAACGGCGTCTCTAATCCGGGCAGAAGCGTGTCTGCATCGTTAGAGACCCTCCCCTGTTGGAGATCTCCCAAATTGGGATGATCTCCAACCTCCCAACCTCTATCCTAAGCCTATTTAATCCTAGGCCCTCCCCTTAGCATCCCCCTGGCTGAAATTCCCTGTAACTCGAATTCTACACGCACTAGACCATCTTAAATCACTGTTTGCATTTGTATTTTTCCAAGTTTGTTTGCAGGAACTTCATTGTTTTTCAGCTGAAGCAAGCTCAATTCATCGTGGACGATCCTATCCAATTAGAGACGATTTCGTACCAATCGGAGGCGATTTCGACTGTAGTCCACATTAGGGGCAATCAGTGCCCAGAGTTTGCATTTTCTCCACTCTTTTTCGCTGTATTATTCTGCATTTAGTTAATTCTATGGTTATTCTTTATTATTCTGCATCTTGGAGTTCACCCATGTAGCTTTAATGCATAATAAAAGCATAAATTGTCATTAGATCATTATATTGCACTTATGTCTTAGTTTGTTATTATCATTTTAATGTTCTTACTGTCATTTTACATCATTACCCTCTGTTATCATAGTTGCATTCTCTGTATTTTGCATCTATTTTTCTGTTTGTAGGTCTCTGACGAATTCGTTTGACGAATTCGTCAGATCTCAGACGATCTTGTTAGATAGGAGACGATCCTGTCAAATTCCAGACGATCTTGACTACTTCAAAAATCAGAACCTTCATCAGACATCCGGATCAGGTATGGGTCTTTAATCCATCTTGTTCTTTCTATTTTTCTATCCAAATATGTTTCTGTCTTCATTTAAATCTGCATTTCATATAGAATAGCTTAGATGCATTTTGGCCAAACCTAGGACTTGGATGATTAAAGCTAGAACTGAACACATCAAACACATTCCCAACCTAGGCGTGGAAACTACCATTCAAATGTTTCTTGGTGAACCCACCATCCATCAAAAAATCACCATAATACACCTCCCCCGAGAGGCGGGACCTTCGCAAGGCCTCTCAATCCGAGGTACCACGCCATCCTTTTCCCATCCTCCTTTCGGGCACGGATCCTATAGCTTGAAGGTAGGGATGCAAAAAATTTGGAGCGATACACTAACTAACTAGTCAAATGGTCAATCGTCTTCTCCTACCTAGCCATAGTAGTCCTCATCTCCACCATCTCAGCATCCAACTGCTAAACTCTTTCGCATAGTCTCCGTGCCTCCTCTGTAGCCTGTCCCTCTAAAATATGAATAGTAATTTATTGTGCCATACTAGTGAATGCACCAATATCAATGGTATCATCAACACCACCCATACCAACCACCCTACCTCCCTCAACCTCAGCTCCAACAACCTGTCCCATATCAATGTCTACATCTACATGAACATCCTCCACTCTCACATCTTGGGTGCTCGCTCCACCACCCAAGTGATGCTGCAACTATGATAGAGGAACCTCCTCCTCATCACTAGCCACATCCTTCACCCTTGCTCAAGCTCCCCTACCAAATATCCCCTCTAGTGGAGGTGCCCTAGTAGTAGGTGTCACCCATTGATCAACTACACCTCTCCCAGGCTCCCAACTCTGCCATGCCCACCACGTGTTAAACTCTGGAGTAGTTCCAGCATCCTCCACAGTAGAGATATCCATAGGAGGATCCCTCTCCCCAACCCAAGAAAACACCATATGCTGATCTCCTTTGTCTCCCCATCGACAATAGTAAATCACAGGAGCCCCTAGAACATCCTGATGTAATCCAAACAAATGCCTCACTCCATAAAACTAAAATTACTCAATCTATCTAGTGTACCACCCCACCAACCATCTACCACATCATATGGCCCGCATCTTCTCATCATCCTCACCCAAAATCACCCCACCCAACCAGTCCTCCATCTAATATCACCAAGAGTCAAGCCTCCAAACTTATCCCTCCACAACAAGGGGTCACCCTCATGTGGTCTCTTAATACCCCGCTCTATCATTTTACTCCATCTCAAAGCATAGGGTAAATGTTCATTGCCCTCCACATGTATAGGGTGAGGCAATAAAGATGGCCTCTCAATTGCTATGTGCTACCATGCCCATACCTACAACAAGGGAATCACACTCAATCCTGTCCTCCTGCCTTGAACAACATCATGCAAATATCGATATACTTGGGCTAATAGTGCAGGCACCCATGTAAATACAACCTTTCACTCCACCAAATCACTCACTACATCCAACATATTCCAAGTAAACAACACCCCATAACTATCAGGTAAAGCATACATGGAGATCATCATCATAGCCATGCACCACCGATCCAATATCTTATCTTGTACCCATAGCCACTCGTAATCCATATTTGAGATATCTATGGACCTCCAATCAACCCTAAATAATCTCTCCAAAATAATGTCCTTACTCTCATCTATGGCTACTCTCATAGAAACACCCTCAATCGATAATCTGTATATCCGATACACATCCTCTAGTGTAATGGTCATTTCCCCAATAATAAAATGAAAGGTGTTCTGATCGACATCCCACCACTCACACAACAC
Organism: Wollemia nobilis; assembly: GCA_028583015.1. Taxonomy (NCBI): domain Eukaryota; kingdom Viridiplantae; phylum Streptophyta; class Pinopsida; order Araucariales; family Araucariaceae; genus Wollemia; species Wollemia nobilis. The sequence continues at coordinate 150,227 of JAQPPZ010000220.1, read as the reverse complement.
AGAAATGTATGCTCTGTTAGTATGGATGCTCTTACATTCCCATAAACCTTAGAAATGTATGTCATCCAACCAAGACAATTCCTCTTTAGTATTCATCAGCTCCTAAAAACCCTCCTTAAATTTCCTCACCCGATGATGGGGTTCAAGCATCTTCACCTATCCAAAACACAATAAAACACATATCAATAACCCACATAACAATCCAATCAAATAAAACTGCATCAATCACAATTTTTAAATTAAACCTATTTAATCTGACACACACTTCAAAGCAAAACAATGCACAAAATACACGATAGAACACATCAACATAACAATCACACATTTGGATACCCATTTTGTCATTTCATGGCAAAAGTTCAAACTGACATGACAAACAACATAATTTGAACTCCCAACAACTCAGTTCAAATTTAACACTACCTATTAATTAGCACATAAATCAAACATAAGCTAAACAACAACATCTACAAATACAAATATTGTTTTTGGATACCCATTTTCCCACTTAGCGGTAAATGTTTGACAAAATTCAAAAACAACATACCAATCTACACAAATCTAAAAGTCAAGTCTATCATAAATGCACCAAAACTAAACACACATCAGAAGACATAATTCAAAAATAACAGTCATATTTTTGGATACCCATTTTCCCTCTTAGCAGTGAAAGTTCAAACAGATGCTGAATACAGTCTAAATCAAGCTCCCTACAACTCATTTTTAGTTTAACATCATCTACACCTTGGCACACAAATCAAAGGTAGGCCAAATAAATTCATTCATCAAAAAAAACAAAATTTTTGGACACTCATTTTTTCCTTCTACGGTGAAAGTTTCATCGGTTTTCAAAAATTCTACCTCTAACATGACAAATCTAACAACCTAGGTTTGATAAATTACACCTAAAAGCGACATATTTAGAAATCATACCAAATGGAAACAAAAAAATATAATATTTGCATTACGGGATACCCATTTCCTACTTTAGAGGGCAAAATGTGATAACATGTCAATGTTAGTACACCGTTACCTCAAAAAACTGACAGTCAAACTTCACACCTACTCTACCCAATACCCGGTCAAATTGGTGAAAAAACAAGTCTAGTTCAAAAACTGATTGCATTTTTGGGTACCCATTTGGCTCATTTACCACTACATGTTCAAATTTTAATTAAAAATTAAGAAATTTTTTAAATCAGGACAAAAAACTCCCCCCCTCATTCATATTTCTTTGGAAAAATTAAAACAAAATCAAAACAAAATAAAAAGATCACTTACCGGTGGGTCCCTGTGCTTGCTACCAGCCACCTTGCATCCTCTCGTCATCGTCGCTCTCACAGTCATCACTCGTGCTATTTTTGTGTTTTTGAATGCCTCCACAAGTCACTTTCCAATGTCGTGCATCGTCAAAATGAGCCCATTCCATGCAAATCAGGGCTTAAATATACCTTAATCATTGATTCGCCCTTCGAGGGGCAAATTGAAACCCAATTCACCCTCGAGTGATGAGTTAGGTTAAAATTTCCTCCTGGGTGGCAAAATCAACCAAAACATCCCAAAATGCATCCAAAACCCTAGGAAAGTAGGCACATGTCCCCTAAAACCCTAGGAACCTTCCAAGCTTCTTTTTTAACTTCATTTGCAATCATATTCATCATGCATTGGTACTTTATCAATCGCTACATCACCAAATCATCGCATTACATGCTCTTCATTGTTGATTCCTCGTTTGAGGGGGTATTCATATCCAAAGTCAGCTTTGCATGCAACCACAACATCAAAAATCCAAAAGTATGATTAGCGCATTTATCTAAGAATTTTTTTGCTAAAGATTATCATATGAAATAATCTCAATCACAATCAGACATGGGTTACATCAGGAGAGCTATGTGTGACAATGGATAAGTCAATATATCATTCTTGTACATCGATTACATAATGAATGATACATTTTGCATGATCCTGGTGTAATATTTAGAGTATTTATATCTGGCATTCATGGAGCATCATGAATGACACATTTGAATAAGCTAAATGTCAACTTAGTTCAAATGGTTTGACATTTTTTTAAGCAAAAAACCCCTTGCGAGGCTACCTTGGTCTGAGAGACCATGAACAGGAAGTTCTATACCGTTAAAGTCACCCAGGAGTCACGTATGACCCTACGTGCACTAACATTATCAATTGTATTTTGGGTACCTAATTAAACTTTTTGATAGGGTGGAGATTCGAACTTGGGACCTCCCTTGGAGGATTGCCCTCTCCTCTCCAACTCACCTACAACACCTGGGTAAATGGTTTGAAACTTTTCACCATGTTCTCATCAATCAATCAACAACAAATATTTAGTTATGCTTTTGTCCTAATCATACTTTTGGACCACACTGATCTGGTCAAAAAAGCAAAGCAGTCAAAAGTTATCGTTCTCAAGAAACTAGTATGGCATCGTAAATATCATACGAACTTAGCAAAATCACATCATTGCATCCATAATCATTCATTTTTATTCACCAAAATTGTTTTTATTTATTTCCTCTTCTCCTTCTTTCCTTCCTCTCTTCTTTCCCTTGGATATTCGATCCATGTTGTATGGTCACGCTTCGAGCGACTACATACCTTTGATTGAATTTCATTTTCTTCTCTCCTTTCCTCTAGATCCCCAGTTAATGTTGTATGTTCACGCTTCAAGTGGCTACATGCCTTCAATTGAATTCCATTCCCCTTCTATCCCTTTTCCTTCTACACAAACCCTTCACATTTTTATATTAAATTGTGTTCCACATAGTATAGTACAAAAAGGGGTAAATGTAGACACCCAAAAGTTGCATATTGCTATACCTACGTACTTGTAGATCCTTTTGGACACTTGTAGGTTTACATAGGCCATCATAGGTACCTCGAGGCTATCGTAGAATAGCGTATACTATTGTAGATCCTCCTAGGCATGCATAGATTGTTGTAGTCATGCGTAGTCATACGTAGACGACCGTAGTCATGCATAGTCACGCGTAGATCGCCATAGATTGGCATAGCGTCATGTAGACTCCCATATACCACCCCATTGTATTTCAGGTCCTAAAACCTCATAAGCCTTTAAAATCACATCCCATGCACTGGTATATCCTTTGACAACCTATTTGCACCCAATTGAGGCCTCCATAGGGTATTAGTTGACCAAAACAATTAACAAGTCAATTCCCAAAATCTAATTTAATGTTGACTTCACTTAAGTCACCTTTTTAGAGAAAAATTGATTAAAAGAACCCTTGATCTTTATTAACACTACTTACATCCTCCCACATGTGTGAAATTAGGGTTTGTTAGGATATTTCTTTAATCATGTCCTAAATTGACTTAAGACATCCTAATCAGGATTAGCCCTAATCCATCCTCACACATGTGTGAGGATGGAATATTTTCCATAAGGAATGTGATGTTGCCACATTGCATTTCCTAACCTAACCCTAGTCAAAATCAAACCTAGGTTTAGTCTATCTAACCCCCCCTACACCTTGCCTTTGCCTATAAATAGTGGGTCCTAAAACCCTAATTACCTCTCTCTCCCAAATTCAACAAAGCATAGAAACTCTATAGAAATGGAAAGTGAACATTGAACAGTCAGATTCCAATAGCATACAGAGGTACCCAAGCTAGCTAAGAATCGATCCACCAGAGGGAGTTTGTAAAAGAGGCCTCACATCTCATATCACTCCTTACCCCATGAATTTGGCCTCATTTCACCCCTCGGGTGGTGAATTGGGTCTACAGGCCCCAAATCATCCCAGATTTGGGAGGTAAGCTCTGTTTCACCATATTATCACCTTCTACATATTTTATTCTAGTTTTTATCATGTTTTTACAATCATTTCATCTTCCTAAATATGGGGCCTAACTAAGGCAAGCCCCCCATCACACTAACCCCCTTTTGCAGGTTCTTCATAGGTTATTTAATAGATCTAAAGAGGAAGAACAACATCAAATAAACAACAACCCGATGGTGGTACACATACAAAGAATCCCACCTACATTGAGGGACGATTGAAGAAGACATCAAATTGATTGTAACATTTTTAGGAAAATAAATGGATAAAGGGCATCATGTCCCTCTTGTTACACGTATCTCTTAATATCAATGGAATTACAATTTCTTTGTGTAATGCAGAATTGTGTTTTGTGTTAAATTATCAAATGTCATTTTCTACCCATTTTAGTGTGTTTGGAGTAACATATGGTAAGTTTTTAGTCTTCGTAGTGTTTAGGTGTGGTATTGAAGTAGATATTTCTAAGATAAAAACTATTATTGACATAACTTCTTCTTGTAACCTAATCGAGTTATGTAGCTTGCAAGGTAAATCTCAAGCTATTGGTTGGTTTATAGCCCAATTCGTCGATAAGTATCAACCCTTTCTTAAGATCATTAAGAAAGATATAGTGTTCAAGTGGGATAATGAGTCTCAAAGAGCCTTTTATTAACTCAAAAAGTATATCACTTCCCTGCCTATGTTAGTTCCCCCTAGACTAGATAAGCATTTGATGCTTTACATAGCATCCATAACTGACACTTTGGGAACCATGCTGGCTCAACATGATGATTATAACAAAGAGTGAGCCATCTACTATATCAATAGAACTTTGGTTAGCTATAAAACTTGGTACACTCCCTTAGAGAAGCTTTGAATCACTGTAGTTTTTGCTTCTCATAAGTTGAGACATTATATGCTTAGCCACAAGACATTGGTAGTCATAAAATTTGATCTTCTTCACTACTTAATATCAAAGCCCCATCTATCAAGTCAAGCCATTAAGTGGATTCTATCCCTTAACAAGTTCAACCTCACCTTTATAGATCAAAAGGCTATAAAATGTTAGGTTATTGGTGACCAGCTAGTTTTTTCTCCCCTAGAATACACCCAAACCTTAGTCATCAAGTTCCTCGATGAGTGTTTTAGGTTAGATATCGAAGAGCAAGAGTCTTGGACTTTATTTTTTGATGGAGCCATTGCTTAAAGGTAATTAGTGCTCAAATTATTCTAGTCACCCCACAAAAATAGCTCATCCCACTTTCCTTCAAGCTTCATTTCTCTTGCACTAATAATACTACAGAGTATGAATACTTTATCCTAGGCCTTACAGAAACCTTAACGTTGAAGGTTAGAGTTATTTTTATCTTTGGTGACTCTCAACTTATGGTTAATCATATCAATGATGTTTATCCAACCAGATATGATAAGCTAAAACCCTACAAGTAAATTGCCACCAAGCTGTTATTTGCTTTTGATAGAATAACCATAAAGTTTATCCCTAGGTCTTCCAATTACCATGTAGATGCCATTGTAGTTGTTGTATCCTTGATCCCCTTGAATTTATAATATGATCAAGCATTGCTTATTATTTATCAAATCTGAGAGCATGCATCCATTAGTTCTAGTATCGTTCTATTAAATGTACTAAACATTGGAGTTTATCAATCTAAGTATTGGTATACATACATATTTAAATTCCTTAAGGATGGTTTGATGCCTGATGGCTTAGACCAAAATCAACAAAAGCTTTTGCAAAATTAGCATGCCAATTCATCATAATTGGCAATACTTTATATCAATGTTCTTTTTAGGGCATCCTCTTGTGATACCTTAACTTTAATGAAGCCCTGATAGCACTCAATGAAGTTTATGAAGGATCATATGGAGGCCATTTTAGTGGTAACACTATTTCTAATAAACTCCTATAGATCAACTATTATTGGCCTTCTATGGAGAAATATGCATGTGTCTATGTTCGATGCTTCAACTGTTAATGCCATAAAAATCTTGTTCATGCTTCTTCTCAAAACCTTCAAGTTATTTCTTCTCCTTGGCCATTATCCATGTGGATATTGGAAATTATAGGGAAGATTAACCCAATGTCATTATATTGTCACAATTTTATTATCACAATAATAGAGTACTTCACCAAGTGGGTTGAAACATTTCCCCTAGCCACGGTGACTGGAGCTCAAGTCTCCAAGTTCATCTTCAACCAAATCCTTTGTAGGTATGAGATTCCTTCGATGATTATTTTTGACAATGAAACTCCTTTTAGGAACAAGGATTCCCATAATATTTGTGTTTTAAGGATTAAAATACTTGAAGAGACAAAAATGCAACACCAAATATCAAAGATATAAAGTAGAACTCAAATAACAATATTGCACAATGAATGATTTTTATTAAATGGGGGGAGCCTCAAAAATCCATTTTTAAAATAAAGATCCTTGATTCCTTTGATACAAATTTTACAATAGCTAGGGTTCTACAAAACCCTAGCAAGACAATGCTAGTGGTGTCTCAAAACACATCTCTACTCCCAACAGAAGTGAGTGGGCTTCTAGTTATCTGATGCTGAAACACTCCAACTTAAGTAGCTGCATAATGCTAATGTAACACTTCCATATCTACACACAATAAAAATAACAAATGGGTTAGTAGCAACTGTGAGGGCTCCACAATGTGAGGCCCTCATAAAGTAGTATAAAAATCCTAGCTATGCAATATAAATAAATGAACAGAACCTGAAAGTGCATAAAATGAAATAACAAATGAAAGATTTACCTTATCTAATGTCTCCTGATCTGATGAAACTTGTTGTAGTAGATTTGTGCGACAATGCCCTAGCATCACCTGGAGGCTAGGGGGAATTCAAAACTCTAGCGTAAAACACCTGTGGGTGGTCGATAATGGTGAAATATGCCCAGAGGTTCTTGGTAGCAAAGTTGGAAGCACCCAAAGGTGCTCGGTTGTGATGGAAAGCATCCAAAGGTGTTCGATAGCTGAAGGGAAAATATGTAGAAGTAGATCTGGTAGGGTGAGAGGGATGATGATGGATACGGGGCCTGTGGTAGGTGAGGATGGAAGGAAAGAGTGCTCAGATATTGAACTTAGGGATGAATGGTTGAGGACTCAGAACATGGAAAACTTAGGGATTTCTTAGGTTAGGGGTTGAGTCATTAAAATGGCTCGTATTAATAATTTGATCCTAGGCCATACTTAGGGTTTCAACGACACTAATCGTGTGGCTAAGATAAAAGTATATATCAGAGGTGGATATTAAATCTAGGGTGTGGCATGGATTGATGTAAATGGATGGATAGGATTAAGTGAAATTGGATGGCTAGGATTAATTCACTTATATGAATATATATTTATTAAATATATAAAAATATAATATATAAAATATTAATATTTAAATATATATAAAATAAAAATATATAAATATATGTAAAAAATGGTGGAAATGGTGGGAAGACCTGAATGGATGATAAGTGGATAGGTTTTGGTGTCTACAGATATCCCTTTTCGTACTGCGTTGCATGAAACACAATGCACTGCAAAAACACAAGACACCTATTTTGGCTAGGTGTAGAAGCAACTTTCTCTTGGGATGTGAAACATGAGCTTGGAGATAAAATAATGGAAGAATTTAAATTTTACATAGCTTACCCCATCAATTGGTAAATGAGTTTGTATATGAATGTCACATGATAATTGAAAAATCTATGCAAATGAATGATGAAAATGTAATACTGTTTTTACCCCAGTGGTAGGAAGGGGATTGGTGAAAGATGTGATATGGTGTGTTTGTTTTGGCCCCAATGGATGAAAGGTTTCATGAAATATGTTATGTAAAATGTGTCTATTTTTACCCCAATAGATGAAGGGATTTGTGAAAAATGTGTTTGTTATTGCCCCAAAATATGAAGGGATTTTTGCCAAGTGTAGATGTCATTATCATGTAAGATGTATCCGATTGTTAAAAATCAAAACCAAATGTGGTTACACCAAATTTGGGGTGATTCGATGTAGTTGAAGAGTTTGCCTTTTGACATCATTGATATGCAAAGATGAAAAATACAAAGAGTAAAAATAGTCAACTTCGGAGGGCCAACTAGTGACTGTCAGATAATTCCTATGATCGAAACCAATCACCCTAGTTAAATCCAATCTCCATGATGACTGTCAAGGAAATGTGTGATGATGAAATATGATATTGTCCATGTTTTTAAGCCCCATGAACTAGGCCTACAATGATAAATTTTGTGAAAATTGTTCTTGACAAGGTTTCACTCAAAATATGAAGTACCAAAATATGATTATGATTTCAAATAATGAAATATGGAATGATGAAAATGACCAAGTGTCCTTATGTTTTTTTTTTTTGAATTTACATGGTGGAATCGATAGCCACCATGAATCCGAGCAGGTTGTCCAGCTTTTTATGGCCTCCATAGTATTATGTGTTGTCTTTCCTAGAAGTCGCCACACAGATCTTTGTTCAGTCTACCCCTATAACCACCATGCCACAATCATTTTAAATATTTTACGCCACTGAAAGCACTAGGAAAGGGACAAGCGTTCAGTCCGATGAGGCCCGAGATTTGAACCTTGGACCTCCACCCCCATTATGGGGTTTGGATGAACCAATTGGTCTACACCTCGGACCTCCAAGTGTCCTTATGTTAGGCTCTTCATCTTACCAAGTTGCATGGATGCAAATTGCTGCAATCACCAAGTATATAGAAAAACCCACTAGATACAAGACTCACTTGCATGTTGTTTTGAACTTGGAAAATATGCAAATGATGATATGAATGATGTTTATGATGAATTATGAATGATAAGGGTGATGATTGTGATAATTTTGGGAAGATTTAGATCATTTTGGAGTGTTTTTGTAACCTATTAAGCGAATTTGCAATTTATGGTCACAAATAAAATTTATGCATCCAAATCCATTGGAATATTCACAAAACCTATTAATATGATGAATGAGATGATTGGATGCAATATGGAGTGATTTGGTTGGGAGAAGCCACTATTTTGTAAAAGAATATCTTTTATCAAAATTGATGCCAAACACTCGTTGGTGCTTTTGGCATGCAAAAATTCCCACCGATGTTTGGGTGCTCTACAAATGCCTTGGTATGCTTTAGTCCACTAGGAAATTTCCATGGGTGTCTCAAGGTACCTAAAGTAGCTATAAATAGTTGGAAAGACGAGAAATCAAGCTCATTTATGTGTTTTAGAGTTTGAGAAGCTGTGTCTAGGAGAGTGGAGTGAAGTGATATTAAGGTACTTAGGCATGGAATCTATTGTAGTAGAGGGAGTGGGTATGGAGGCTAGGTCTGAGGTTAGAACATGAGATACTAAGGTAATTTCCTTTTCTTGTGTATTATGTAAAAATTTTGTGTTTTTGTGATCATATATTTTTAGATGTGTTAATGACAAATGTTTTGTGCTATGCTGTAGCTTAGTATTTTGGAGGCTCAACACCAGTTCTCATTATACATTATTGGAATGAGGAAGGGGATGGTGAAGGATAAGTGGGATTTTCTAGAGGTAGTGGGGCTAGCAAAGGTAGATCAGATTGATGTGGTAAGGGTAGATGAGAGGTACCTATCTGCCTTGGTGGAGAGGTGGGATCTAGATAGGGGAATGTTCTAGCTCCCCATAGAAGAGGTGATGATCACCTTGGAGGATGTATATCATACTCTCAAGGTGCTAGTGGAGGGAGAGCACATTGAGGTTGGATGCGATCGAGGGATGGAGATGAGGAAGATGTGTGGTGCTAGTTGAGAGAGTGTAAAGGTGGAAAGTGGAGGTATACCTTATTTTTCCATGTATGTGGACAAGGATTTGGACACCCTCTATGCTTTGGTTATGTTCAATTTGGCAAATATCATGGCATTAAACAACATTGGGTGTACGTTCCCTTAGAACCTGATAGGATTTGTGAGCGATATGCTCATTAGGTAGCATGTGTATGCATGGGCTCATACCTTATTGGTGTAGGTATATTGAGAGTTGTATGAGGTGACAATGTGGGATAGGAATGGATTATGATGTAGGTTGTTGTTTTAGTGTTGGGGGTGGGAGCACTTTAGTGTGGCTCAGTCAAAGGGCTTACTGATAGCCAACTTGGGTAGGGAGCAGCCCTACGCTAGGAGATGGGTAGTGGCTGAGGAGGTACAGTTGAGTAAACCAATGCAAATAAGATAATGATACCAAGATTTATGGGCTGGAATAACATCCACCCAAGTGATATGGAGACCGTGGTGAGGTAGTAGGTGGACCTAAGATGAAGAGCATCTATGATGGATGTGATAGGCTAGGATAGTGGTTGGGAGATATCAGAATGAGGTTGAGTACTTTTAGTTCTCATGAGTGCTCTGGTAGTTTTATTTGAGGTAGAGAGTTTTGGATGATCCAGTGTGCTATAAGATACATCAAGAGGAGACAGGGCTACCATACATGGAGCCATAGAGGGTGACATATGAGGATGATGAGGATATCAATATCTTTGGTGTGGATGATGCAGGGACTACTATGGAGTATGCCACATGGTTTGCTACATAGCCACCATGGGTATTGCTATGTGGGTATGAGGGTGAGGGTGATGATGAGGGGACCTGTGAGGCCCCCAAGTGACAATGAAACATTCTATTAGATAGTCAAAGGAGGAGGACTAAGGGTGTGGCTAGGTAGGCTCTAGTGAGTGGAGGAGATGGAAAATATGGAGATAATGTAGATGAGACTCTAGATGGGCCTCTAGATCTAGGTGAGGAGTGGGCGAGGCTAGAGAAGTAGGTAGTAAAGTGAAATGTGATGGTGATAGCTTGGGATGAGAGGATCACGAGGCTCTAGGTAGAGCTACTAGATAGGGAGTGTTAGCATAATGTCGACATAACATGCCTTCGATCTTGGCATAGATATATCAAGGCATTGGAGGATAGGTTGATGGAACATCATATTCCACTTCTTGATCCTCTAACCTCATCTATATCTAAGGCTTCTAGGCATAGCGAGTCTAGGCATAGCTCTAGGTCTAGGGCTCCTTCTTGGTCACAGGTTTCTTCTTGGAGGATGTATCTCGTGCTTAGATGCACTTTTTGTATATGAGCCTTGGTGCTCCATTGTATGTAGCCTTTTAGCACTCATTGTACATGCAATATTTATACATACATATATATATATATATATATATATATATATATATATATATATATATATATATATATATATATATATATATATATATATATATATATATATATACATGGCTTTTACCTTTTGTGTTATATGTATTTGTGTGAATGCTTTTTGTGGAATGCATGTTTATATGGATAATTAATGCATATGATATGTTATGAATTAATGCAAGGTGGAATTTATGAATGATTAATGCAAGGTATGGAATGTAAATTTGTCTAATGATCATTTATATTTTAGATCTTGTTTGTCCATTTTCTAGCATTTGTTGTTTAATTAGGGGCACCAAAAATGTCTCATTTGGTGACATGGATATTAACATGAAAGATTATATGGATGTTGATATGGAGGAATATATGGATATTGATATGGAAGAATATATGGATGTTGATATGGAAAACTGACTATTTTGTAGAGACTCATATTTACTAGTGGTATAAAAAAACTCACTAAAACTGCCTAATCCCTCCAGGACCAAATGTGTGTACAACGAGTTCATTTACTAAATCAAGAGCATTGTAATGACTCAAGGAAATAAATAACCAATGTGTGTGCAAGTGAGTTTGTTAACTCATATTGAGTAAATTAGATAAAGTTGTTATGGATGAGACTAAGAAGCTAGCTTGTCCTTATGTGCGGTCAGAGGTATCTTTGAAAGATATGGGTCACCATGCATGAACATACTCCACTGCTAGTCAAGCGTCTATAACTCCGATTGAGGCTAACTCCATAGTCCATTATTTGTGTTTTTATCTCTTAAGTTTTGGGGATGACTACCTAATTGTATGACTAGAAATGTACTACAATCCTTACAATCCAATGATCAATGGTGTGTGATGTAAAAGATTTAGAGTTTTGAGGAATCAAATTCTCAACCTAAGTATGATGAGAATTGTACCCCATCCATATTACTCTATATTTTAGATTTGGAAGCAACTGTGATAGTGATAAAAACCAATGTTCTTATGTACTATGTTGCATTATGGGACAAGCAAGGATACCACTTTTCACTTCAAGGTTCATACCAATTATGGTGTTATCCCTCTTTGACACAAGACATTTTTAAGATGTGAAATTGTGTTTTGTTTTTGGAGTCAATTCCTAGAACTCAATATTTTCTTAGTGTATATGTGTGATGGTCCTAAAATGAACTCAAAATGCATTTTAGAGTTTGCTTAAAACACTAGGAGTGGTTGAGTGACCGAAAATACCTCGAACTTTTATTAAAATGTATTTTTCAAATGATAATTTGTCTTGGTGTAATATTGTGGCTGATGATGTGAAGGTGCCCCTGATTAAGGCAACATGAATTTTGTTGGACCAATTAAGATTTTGAACTTAATGAATGATCCCTAATATGAAATTTGAAATTTGGATGTGAATGAAAAAATGAAATGTGTGTGAATGCAATGTTCGTGAATTTTGAAATACAATATGAAATGTGTGTTAATGCATTTTTTTTTAAATGAAGTGTATGTGCAAAGGAAATGCAATGCTATGAATGAAATGTATACAAATATTTTTTTGTGTATTAGCCATGTATATATATACATATATAAGAATTAATTCATTCATAGAATACTCTCAAGTGTATAGCATTAAGTGGTTAAAATTCTTCCTCTCCTTCTAGACTAGCAAGCCTATAAGTACCATTATCCACTTTTTGAGTAACAATGTATGGACCCAACCAACTAGCTATAAATTTATCACACGAAGATGCAACAACACATTGGTATTTTTTTGGTTCTATTTAAGTACAAGATCTCCTACTTGAAATGTAGATGAATTTTGGCATTATAATCATGCTTTATGTAGTCTTGATAAACTCATAAATTCTCTAAAGCATTGACTTGCATTTCATCAAGAAGTGTGAGCTGGTCAAGACATGCTTGTCTAGAAGTATCATCATATATGAATTCCTGTAAAGAAATTTGCAAGGAGGGGATCTCAAGCTCAAGAGTCATGATTGCTTCAGCTCCATAGACCAATGAAAATGGTGTTGCCCTTGTAGGTATGTAGATGCTTGTTCGATAAGCCCATAATGCCAAGGGAATTTGTGTATGCCAATATCTATGATTTTCTTTGACAAGTTTCTTGAGAATAGCAATTAAGGTCTTATTGGAAGCTTTAGCTTGTCCATTTTCTTATGGGTAATAAGGAGTCAAGAAACTATGTTGAATGTTATATTTCTCACACAGTGATTGAAGAGAAATAAAGAGCCCCGATAAATTAAACAGAAAAGCAGTAATAACATAATAAAAAATATGAAGATCATAGATTCACATATTACACAATATTTATCTTGGAAACCCTCAACCAAGAAAAAACCAGCATAGTATTATCTTATTATTGCATTAACTTGACCATCTCCAATACAATAATATTCTCCTTCTATCTCCCCAAACCCTAATGCAAGTGTGATATATATAACAAAGGCACATGCATGGATTTTTACAATATCATGGGTAAAAAAACATGGGTTCAAATATAGTAACCCTAAAAGCCCATATGGTTCTAAAAATAACTTAAACCCTAAAAAATTTGGCCGAGGGCTACTGCCCCTGAACCCCTACTTTTTGGATGACTACCACCCTCGAACCCTTGTTTGGGGCCTGGCTTGGCCCGAACCCCTATGATTATAAGTATAGAGTGTCCAGTACCTTTTAGTGTTAGCCCAAATAGAATAACATGGAAAATATTCAATATATTTCCAACACTATCCCACTTGTTGAATACTTTTCATAGGATCCAAAGACTGCCATTTTCAACTATCAAGGTCAACCATGCCCATAGATCTTCTACACCAAGAAAATTTATGAGCAGATACAACCTTTGTTAATGAATCAACAATATTCTTCTTTGTATCAACTTTCTCCAATATCACCTGGTTCTCTTCAACCATATCTCTCACAAAATGGTACTTGATATCAATATGTTTTGACCGATCATGAAAACTAGGATTATTGGCCAAAAATATTTTACTTTGACTATCACTGTTAATTCTCATAGCCTTCTATTTAATACCAACTATTGAACACAATCTCTATAGCCACACTGCTTCTTTATAGGTATGAGTTACTGCAATGTACTCTACTTTTGTAGTGGATAAAGCAACAACTGATTACTTTTTACTCATCCAACTTACTACCCCTCCAAAAAACCTAAACACATAAGCACTTGTGGATCTTATCTTGTCAAGATCTCCAGCCCAATTAGCATTTGTAAAACCTTGTAGATTTACAATATTATTACCTTCAAAACTTTCTCCATAATAGATAGCATAATTTGTAGTTCCACGCAAGTATCTAAAGATCCTCTTCACAACAGTCCAATATTCCTTTCCTAGATTTGACATATATTTGCTAACTACTTCCACTGCATATGTAATATCAAGTCTAGTACAAACCATTGCATACATCAAAATTCCCACAACACTAGCATAAGGAACATGGTGTATTTATTCAATTTCCTCATCTATTTTGGGACACTATTCAACATAAAACTTTTGACCAATCGAATATGATGTACATACTAGTTTACAATCATTCATTTTAAACTTTTGTAGTATCAAAACAACATATTTACTTTAATTTAACCATAAATTTCTATTTGCACAATCCCTTATTATTTCCATACCCAAAATAAATTTTGCAGCACCCAAATCCTTCATAGCAAATTCAGAATATAACTAATATTTGAGTAACTTTATCATCTCCTTACTGTTACCAATTAACATGTCATCCACATACAATACAATGATAACAAAATTTTCACCTTCCTTTTTTAAATATACACATGGATCTGCTTTGCTTTTTTCAAGCCCAAGTGTTAAGACAAACCTGTCAAATTTTTGGTTCCACATCCTTGGAGACTGCTTCAACCGATAAAGAGACTTCATCAGCTTGCATACCAAGTCCTCCTTATCTTTAACCTTAAAATTTTTTGGTTGTGATATATGTATCTTCATCAAGTTCACCATGTAGAAAAGTTGTCTTTATATCCATCTATTCTATTTCAAAATCAAAATTAGTAGAAATAGCCAATAGAAATCCTCATCTATCATCGATGTTGGTTTTATTCCCGAGACCATAATCCACTAATCTCTATCAACCAAAAAATCCTCCATATTGAGTTTCCACAACTCAAAATTTAGTCTATTATATTTTTCAATCTCTATTCGTATGCTTCCCATATTTCTCCTTTTCTTGGATGCTTTTGAGTATGACTCCCACTCAAGAATTAGTTTATCATAGGTTTGAAACCCTTACTCCTCAAACAAAGCTAAAAATTTGCTCTGATACCAAATGAGGAGAAATAAAGAGCCTTGATAAATTAAAGTATAAAAGCAGTAATAAAAGAATAAAAAAGAAGATCACATATTTACACATTACACAATATTTATCCTAGAAACCCTCTATTGGGAAAAAATCAACATATATTATCTTATTATTGCATTAACTTGACCATCTCCAATACAATAATATTCTCCTTCTATCTCCCCAAACCCTAATGCACGTGAAATATATATAACAAAGGCACATGCATGGATTTTTATAATATCATGGGTAAAAAAATATGGGTTCAAATATAGTAACCCTAAAAGCCCATATGGGTCTAAAAATAACTTAAACCCTAAAAATTTTTGTCAAGGGCTGCCACCCCTAGACCCTTGCTTTTTAGAGGGCTACTGCACTTGAACCCCTGTTTAGGTCCTGGACCGACCCCAAACCCCGATGAGTATAGGTACAAAGTATCTAGTACCTTTTAGTGTGAGCCCCACCAGAATAACATGGAAAATATTCAACATATTTCCAACAGTGATTGAAAGTCCTTGTTCTTGAAAGAATTGTCATTGTTGGAGATGATTTTTGAGGGAATACCAAAATGACATATTATGTAGTGAAGTATAAACTCCAAAATTCTAGGTCCTATCGTACTAGTTAGAGGAATTTCCTCAACTCACTTTGTGAAGTATTCAATGGCTATGATGATGAATGTATGTTTTCCTGAGGAAGGAGGTGAAATTTTACCAATTAGATCTAGGCCCCATTTGGAAAAGGGCCAAAGGATTTGAATAGGCTATAGAGCTTGTGATGGTACATGAGTTAAATTAGCATGTTCTTGAAACTTTTTGCAATGTTTGACATATGTACAATAATCACATTCTATTGTAGACCAATAATAATCCATGAATAAAATATGCTTTGCAATGGCCATTCCACTAAAATGACCACCACAAGTACCATCATGGGCTTTAGCTATGGCTCTTTGTACCTCAATAGACTTGAGACAATGAAGGAGGACTCCATAATAACCATGTTTATACAACATCCCCCAATAGAACAAAACAAGGTACCTTTTGCTTGAAAGTGTGTTTGGCAGTTTGAGACATGTCAAATAGAAGTGTTCCAAACTTTAGAAAGGCTACTATTTGGCTTGACTAAGGCTCATATGGATTCAAGTAGATAAAGCAAACATATTTTTTGTCTTTAGACTCAACACAAACAATTGTAGATTTAGAGACCATTGAAATTATAAGGGGTTGTAGCTTTCCAAATGAGTCTTTTGCAATCAATTATCCAAGGGAGGTCATCGCATCTGCAAACCTATTAGTCGAACATGGTAAACTATTGATTTCATACCAATTAAACTTAGAGAGAAATTTCATTGCTACTTCATGATAAAGCTCAATGGTAGGCTCTTTGCATTGGTATTCTCCATTGATTTGTTTAATGACAAGTTGAGAATCACCAAATATCCTAATACGCTTAATTCTCATAGTTATAGCCGATTGAATACCTAATATTAAGGCTTCATATTCTACAATGTTGTTTGTGCATTGGAAGTCAAGTTTGAATGATAAGGGGATAGGTACCCCTTGTGGTGTATGAAACATGACTCCAACACCTTGAACTTTCATGCACTTAGAGCCATCAAATAATAGTGTGATATCGATGTCTTCCTCTAGAATGATATCTTCTTTTTGCTTAGTGACGTCTTCATATATTTCATCATTAGAATCGTTGGGATGGAGGGCTTATTATCCTAAATTTAGATTAAGCCTTTGAAGGGATTTTTCAAGAGAAGAGGTGGTGGAAAGTGGGTGGTAACCTAGACCTGAATGATTCAATAGGCTAAGACACTCCCTGTTCATGCAATCCTAGGCTATCACCTTGCCAATTGACTATGTGGAAATAGTGGGATGGAAATCCTGACATGTTTGAAATGTTGGTAAGTGCTAGTTCCTTGGGTTCCTCTAGGGGAGCTATATTTCATGAAGAATAAATCCCCCCATATACAAAATTTATGCTATTTGGAGTTGAAACCATGTTATATACTACTCCAATGGCTAAAGGTGGGTCACGTGGGTGATCAAAATCCTTAGCCTTAGGAATTTTAAGTGGTGTGACGGTGATGTCTTGGACCACATATTCATCAATACCAAGATTAATGAGGTGGACCTCAACTTGGGAAGATATGGAATGACCTTGGTTGGATGATGGAGCGGGAAGTGGTAAAGATGGAAATGTCTCAAAATCCATAAACTCAACTTGTGAAACATTAGGTGATTGTGATGGATTGGCTTGGGAAAGTTACTAAATGGACGATGATAATATGGATGGCAAGGATGATGATGTGGATTTATTGTGACCACATGTGCAAGTAGTCAATGATGAAGATGATGGGGGTTTGGTGATAAGGGAGTCCTAAAAAATGGGATCCTTTGATGAAGAAATTGGTGAAGTGGTAGATGGATTGGCTGATGGTGATAGGAACAAATGAGTGGAAGGAAGCATGGACTCATAAGGATTTGAAATGAAATTGCAATACTTAAATGGCTCAACATCCACCAGTATGCAATGCACATATCCTTCATGAACATACTTTAAGTATTGGTGTAGTATTGAAGGAACACATATCATTTCCCTCATCCAAGGTCTTCCAAGGAGTACATTGTACACCATGGATCCTTCCAAGATGTGAAACATAGTGTGCAATATTTTAATCCCTAATTCTATGGGAAAAACAACAGTACAAACTGTGGAACATAAAGCATCATTGATTTCTCTTAGGGTTAATGATGACTTGGTGATATGAGATGGAGGAATATTCAAGTGGTGAAGGGTGAATGTGGTGATGATATTAATAGAAGATCTAGTGTCAATTAGAACTCTTTTAAATGGCTTCTTGTCAATTAGAGCCATGATATGCAATGGAGGATCTATTAATTTTGATGATATTGGCTTAATATCAAAGTCATAGAATGTGATGGAAGACTCCATGAATGTTTGAATGCTCCATATAAAGTTGTTGAAGGTATTAGAATAACGATATTGTTAAAGCCTCACGATGTGGGGGAGATTGTTGAATTAACTCATAAATTTATAATTTAGCAAAAGCCATCCTTAGACTTGTGGTTAACTGACTACTCAATGAGATGACTAGTGTTGGATGATTGATAGGTGGATTTGGAGGATTTGATTGGGTAGAGATATGGATGTGTGGTGAAGTATTAGGATAAATTTGGATGGGATGTGATGTGGGAGATTGTGACACACTTTCTTGAGGTGGTTGCATTACATTTTGTTGATAGCCCCTAAAAATCCTTGGTATTGTTGTACATGATTGAATTGATTAGGAGGAGTTTTGGTGTTAGCCTCTCCTATATTTGGTTGTACCTCCTCATGATTAGGAAGTGGTGTTTGAAAAATACCAAGGTTTTGGTTTTGTTTAGCAAGGGGGTTGTCAATATTGATAGCCCCCAAGTCAATAAGGTCTTGCACTATGTCTTTGAATGTATAAAAATTATTAATGTCATTCCCATTTTGCCTATGTAAGGATAAAATAGATGTTCCTGATAGTGTTTACTATGTTTAGTGGGATCATATGGTCTAATTTCAGGAAAAGCAAGTTTGTTTATGTCATACAACCTTCTAAAAATGGAAGCATATGATTTGGCTAAAGGGGTGTATTGGCAATTTTATTAGATAAACTATCACCAGGGATGGTTTTCTATAACTGGCATTGTGTTTTGTATGTCTTGAGTTACTAAGGGTACTGCATGATAAGAAAATTGTTATGGTGATTGTTGCACTGATTGTTGTTGATCCATTATCAGTTGGCTCATGACAACTTGATTAAATTTATTGGGTTGATTGTTTGGGGTAGCCTATGTTGATTTTAGTTTGCCAAAATAGTTGCTTTTATATTGGACTTTATTTTACCATTCCATTTTCTTAGGCTTAAGTATGCCTTCTTGGATTTTTATTTCCTCAATGACACAATCCTGAGCTATAGCTTCTTCAAATGAATGATAATTTTGTAGTTGAAGCATCTAAGAGATAGGTTTTAAGCAACTCTTAGTGAATAATTTTATTAGCTCATCCATTGGTAGGGTGAATGGCAAATTTGTAATGATAACCCTCCAATAATTTCCAAAATCATAGATAGACTCATCATCATGTTGTCTTAAAGCATAGACATCAGACAATGAGACTTTATTTCTAACATTTAGGATAAAATGGTCAAAGAATTGGTCAATCGATTTCTCAAAAATATAAATAATATGACTGGGCAATTAATTATACCACTCTATAGCATCTCCTCCTAATATTTTAGGAAATTTTTTGAGCATGAGAGCATTGTTATTTTGAATTATAAAACAAGCATGTACAAACATGCTCACTGTTATTTAGGATCCTTAGTTCCCTTGAATTTACCAAAATTAGGTATCATGAAATATTTAAGATATGGCGGTGATGGTACCGAAGGATGAATGGGTTGATTGATTAATTGGCATAAGGTTGATTTTTTTTTTGTCAAACCAGGAGTATATTATATCAATTGATATATATGTTTGTGCATGAACTTAATTTGAGGGTCTTATTTAGGAATGTGGAAGCCCTGAATTACCTGATGATTTTGAGGTAGGGTGGAAAAATGCTTTGGAATGATAGAATGATGATGATATTGGTGATGATGACTAGGGGGATTTGATGGAAATTTATGGATGGGAGATTGATGGTGAAAATATGGAGAATTTTAGAATGAGGTTGATGCATGAGGGTTATAGTTGGGTTGGCCAATGGGAATAGGATGGGTAGAGGCATGGATTGGTGGAGGGATAGGGATAGAAACCACAAAATGCTATGGTGCCCATGATGGACCCTAGTTAATAAGGAAAATTTGAGTAGAGTTTGATAAAGGCTTAGGGTTCACTTTTTGAGAATTTTGATGCTATCTAAGAAAATTGTTCAAGTGTTACCATGCCTTATTAATATATCTATAAAAAATGGAGGGTATGGAAGCAGATGATATGGAAGATGTAGTTGGGGAACAAGTTACACTTGGTATAGTAACTTGTGAGGCTGAAAATTGTGAAGTAGCTTTTACATGTGCTTCATACAAAGGGTTAGTGTATGTGGATGTGTATGAAGTGCTAGGAGCACATGAGGGTTTGGGAATGGAAACATGAGATGAAGGTGCAACTGAAGCCTTGAAAATAGGGTTAGTGTACACCTGGGTGAAGCTGGATGGTGGTTAGGAATAAACAAGCTCCTATTGTAAAGTAGGATCTTGTCTATATGAGTTGGGGATTAAATCTAAGACATATTTAGAAGACCTCATGAGAACTTCTACTCATGCCATGTCTATGTGGCTAATGTGGTGATCAATGGGATGTGAGGTTGACTCTACTTGTGGAACAACCATATAAAAGGTTGTGGGTGATAAGGAATATGAGGAACCTGCAGACAAATCTACCTATGTCACATTCAGGGAATCTACCACATAAGTGGTGGGGGAGGTGGATTAAGGTTCCATTGGATTATCTTTATTTAATGCTTTTTTTTGTTATCTTGTTAAGACCATAAAGCAAATAGACCAAAATACATATTATGTTGTAAAATGAAACACAAAATTTAAAATTCACAAGAAAATAAACAATCAATTCTAAGTTTGTTTAACACATATGTCTTGCCTCATTCATTGATTATATCCTTTTAGTGTGAGTTCATTTACTTAAGTTTTGATATTGTGTGTTTCAAATGTGCTAATCTGAATTAACCAAAGAAAGGTAAAAAATATGGCTAATATGGGGCAAAAATATTATTTCTAGTGATGAAATCCAGCAAGTTTGCTTGGGGGTGACCTAAGGTTTCTAAGGGTAGAGATTGGTGGATGGAGATGAAGGCCACCATCACAAAATCTCAAGCAATGATTGGTGATGAAATAAAACCACTAATGTTAAATGTGAATCATGTAGTGTGTGATTATTTTTAATTTTTTTTATTTGCTATTGTGTTCATACAATTATAGAAATACAACTACTTTTGATAGTCTAAATCAGAAGCCACTATCTAGAATACCAATTTTTCCAAAGGATGCAAAGTACAACGCTTAAGACCCACTCTAGATAGCTAGGCGGTTTGTCTTCTCCTTCGTATGGAATCACCCAAGTATGGGGATACTTTTGGTATATGAATAATGTTCCTAATTAGACCTACAAAAATAGGAATCCCTAACCCTATAATGCAAACTAATTATGCAATTTTTCAATTTACATGAAATCATAATGCAATATGTTTCATTTTGTGAATACAACAGAAACCAAAAACTTCAAATAGAAAGTGTGGATGAATGTAAATGAGTAATATGAAACCTAAGGTTGAATAAATCAACATGATTCATTTTTAATTATGGGAAGTGCGTATAATGTTGGATGTAATGGATGGAACCTAAGAACTGGTTCTAGGAGATTAATTAACCTAGACAACAACAACCAACAAAAATAAATGTTCTTAGCTAAGTGATATATACATGCAATGCTAAAAATGAGAACATGTTTTTGTTTGATTTTTGATTGATTTTTTTTCTTTTTTAGTCTTGGTGAAAACCACTATTTTTTTTATGTACATATGTTACAAGTTTTGCGTATGAAATGGATTAAAGGAATAGAGGTGGTGGTTCATCGGTAGGTGCAGCTCACTCTTGTAGAAGAAGTAAGTGAAATATGGGCTCATGGATAGAGAACATGATGAAATAAAACTCATCTTGTTTGGTATGGGAAATAATGGGCTTCGATTCTTCTTCAAATTCATCCAAAATTATCAACATAAGTTTGAATTCTTCATAGATTTCATCATCAGAATCATCGAGATGGAGGGATTCTTCTCCTGAATTTAGATTAAGCCTTTGGAAGGCTTGTTCAAGAGAAGAGGTTGTGGAAAGTGGGTGGTAACCTAGACCTAAATGATTGTGCACTTCTTGATATGGAACATAAATAGGCTGAGACACTCCCTATTCATGAAATCCTAGGCTATGACTTTACCAATTGACTATGTGGAAATAGCAGGATGGAAATCCTAACATGTTTGGAATGTTGGTAAGTGCTAGTGCCTTGGGTTCCTCTAGGGGAGCTATATTGAATAACACAATCTTATATCGAGAGGGAGACCACTTTTTACTTTTCTTTCCCAATAAATATTATGCAATGTATAGATAGAAATATCAATAGTAGTAATAAAAGCAATGCACAAATCACCACACAAAATAAAGACACCAATTTAATGTGGTTCACCCAATGTGGGCTACTCCATGGAGAAAATATTTCACTAAAATTTTCTCAATCAATATCTTGGGAATCCTTTACCTATTACAATATTTATGGACCCCTATCTAAAAGAAACACTAATCCTCTAATCAATTTCATGGATATCTATCCACAAGAGAACTCCTTTATCCTTAGCTCTGGTTGATGATCTTCTAGAAGAACTGTTACCTCCACTACACTGGCTAATGGATCTCTATCCACTAAATACTCCTGTACTCACTGCCCTAGCTAATGGATCTCCATCCACTAGAGACTATTGTCCTCTATACTTCGTCACTTCCAAAGCTTTTTCTTTGCTATTTTTCAAATTTGCACTAAACATAGTCCTTCAGTTTAGCACAAATCTACTCAATATTTGTCTCTAGTCTAGAACAAACCTATCCTAAAATTTGCACCAAAATCTATCCTCAAATATGCACTAAACACAATCCTTCAGTCTAGCACAAATATATTTTCAATATCTATCCTCTCATCTGCACTAAAACAGTCCTCGATCTAGCACAAATCTATCCTCAATCTCTATCCTTTGATCTGCACTAAACATAGTCCTTCAGTCTAGAACAAATCTATCCTCAAGCCTTAACACAAAGTTTGATCCAATCACAAATCAACTCTACTGGATCTGCCCCAAATCTTAGCTCAAGGTTTGAACAAATAAATCAATCAACTCTGCTCACAAGTCTTCCTAAAGACTTATCTCAAATATACCTTGTAAACTTCCACAAAAGCTCACACCAATCTATCCATAAGTCCTCTCTAGAACTTGTCCAATATGCTCAACAAGTCCTCACTAGAACTTGTCCAATATACTCAATACTCTTTGTCTTCAAACTCTGTATTGTAAGCTTCCACAAAAGCTCACACAAATATATCCACAAGTCTTCTCTAAGACTTACCTCAAATATTCTCAACAAGTCCTCACTAGAACTTGTCCAATATCGAAGAAAAATATAGAGAATTTTTAGAGACTCAATATGCTTCACATTCACCACAATGCTCAAAATATTTCAATCTTTATTTTTACCACAGAAACATATAGAGAATTGTTAGAGACTCAATATGCTTCACACTCACAAACTCTCAATAACTTTCAATCTCTCTTTTATTACAAAAATATATAGATAATTGTTAGAGATTCAATATGTTTCAAATTCATCAACACTCAACCTATTTCACAAATCAATTTAGAATATAGAACAATTTTTTTCATAGAACTTTAACTATCACATCAAAACATCCACTTGACTAGGCTCAATAAACTCTATTCAACCAATAATTCAATGAAATAATCCTTGCTCACAAACCCTAGTCCAAACTTATGAACATTCACTCAAATATTTCCAACAATGCTTATCAACCAATCTCACATAACAATGATACTCATGATCTTTACAAACCCTAGTTCAAGTTCCTCACTCAACTAATCACTTCAAAAATAATGCTTATCAAACAATATCACATAAAAATGATACTCATTATCTTTGCAAACCCTATTTCAAGTTCCTTACTCAACTAATAACTTCAACAACAATGCTTATCAATCAAGGTTTTATCAAGAAATATTTATTACAAAAAAACCCTTTTCACTCCAACTTGGAATTCACAAAATTCAACAACCATTCACTAGGAAGATGTGCCCATACATTTTTTTTTATGTAGAAGTGCCCTTAGAAAATATGTCTCAATCACAATTTCCTTATTTCCAATTTCAATGGTTAGATGACAAAATACCACTTTAACACTTTTTCAAAATATTCCTTAGTCACAAAAATAATAAAATCTCAACTACACCTTATTGCTCCTTCTTGAAATTAGCATCCATAAAATCATATACCTGAAAAATAATTATTTAGATACACCTTATAATCTCCAACTTAAAATAATATCCAACACCACAAAAACTCAAAAAATTTTCCTTAAACACCTTATTATCCTTTTCAAGCACTAAAGCAAATATCACAAAAATTTATTTTGCATCAACCTTATAACTCCCCTTAAAACCTTACAAACCAAATAAATTATACAAAAATTAATTTTATTGGCTTGAATATACTCTTTCTAAAAATTTTGGTGCTCAACTAATGCATACCTTTGTATTTAACCCAAAAAGGGTTTCGGTATAATTCAAACTACCATCTCCCTAAGCGCCAAGCGCCTTAGTGCTTTGGTGCCCACTACGTGGGCTATAGAAATCCATGAGAAGGAAGGGAATCTTCCTTCCTCTTGGTGCATTCAATAACCATTGATGCCTTCAAAACAAAACACTCTATCATGGATTCAGACCTCCACCACGCACTACCACAGCGCCTTGCCTTCGCCAAAGTTGCCAACTACGCTACCTATGCTTGGTGACCAAGGTGCCTTCTAAGGTGGGTAATAAATCCTCACCTACCACTTGGTCCTTTAAACACCAATTAAACCCTTCTCTATCTCACCGAACGATTCACATGATTCACAATTGCTTGGAGATTAAATCGAATGCTTGAATTGTTTTGGCTAAGGTGTTGGAGTCCCCTTTATATACATGTTGATTAATTTTCTCCCCACATCGACGCTCGATGGTTGAATTCAAATTTTGAATTTTGACTTAATAACCCACCTTAGGGTTATTTAAAATTAACATAAATTAATGTATAATTAGTATTAAAATTAATTAATAATTAATTTAAATAAAATAAATTTAAGTAAATTAATTAATAAATTAATTTAATAAAATTATATTAATTAATTTATAATTAATTTAATCTTCCTTGTATAATATTATAAAGAATTATTATAATATTATTTGCTTGGGCTTCTTCTCTGCACTTTGGACCTCATCTGACTACCTGAAACTGGGTCTTGACCAACTGAAAATAGACTCTCCATTTGCACTGATTGGAGAATCTAAAACTGATTCTACCCACTGAAACTATCACTCACTAGTGTTGCAAGCTTGACATCAATGACCACTCACTCTTGACATAAATAACAACTCATCTACTCAAAATGTCCAGCATAGATTTGATGAAGAATCAATCCTCCCATATAAAAAAATTATGCTATTTGGAGTTGAACCCATGTTATATATTGCTCCTATGGCTAAAAGTGAGTCACATGTGTGATTAAATCCTTAGCCTTAGGAATGGTGTCTTGGACCACATATTCACCAATACCGGGATTAGTGAGGTGGACCTCAACTTGGGAAGATATGGAAGGACCTTGGTTGGATGATGGCTCGAGAAGTGGTGAAGATGGAAATGTCTCACAATCTATCAATTCAACTTGTAAAACATTAGGTGATGGTGATGGATTGGCTTGGGAAGGTTTCTGGTGATGACATGGATGGCAAATATGGCGATGTGGATTGATTGTTACCACATGTGCAAGTAGACAATGATGAAGATGATGGGGGTTTGGTGATAATGGAATACTTAGAAATGAGATACTTTGATGAATAAATTGCTGAAGTGGTAGATGTATTGGATGATGGTGATAGGAACAAACGAGTGGAAGTAAGCATGGACTCATAAGTATTTGAAATGAAATTGCAATACTTAAATGGCTCAACATCCACCAGTATGCAATGCAACTATCCTTCATATCTCTCCCCCTTTGTCATCAATGGCAAAGGGTCACCTTTGGGGCTTGAGATTAAGAATGAGCCTCTTAGCTTAGTACCTCCCCCACATCCTGATGAGGTGATTAATTCTAGGGTGGGAGTAAAACTCCCATTAGGCACTGATCATCATTAGTGTCTATAACTTCCTTTTCGGGCCTTCTCTTGAACTCTTTGTCCATATTCCTGTTCTTGTCACTATTCTTGTTCTTGTTCTCATCCCTGTTCTTGTCCATGCCTTGATCCTTGGACCTAAACATGCCACTGTTCTTATTCCTGTATTCTAGAATTTTAGGGTGATTAATTCTAGGGTGGGAGTAAAACTCCCATTAGGCACTGATCATCATCAGTGTCTATAACTTCCTTGCCGGGCCTTCTCTTGAACTCTTTGTCCATATTCCTGTTCTTGTCACTGTTCTTATTCTTGTTCTCATCCTTGTTCTTGTCCATGCCTTGATCCTTGGACCTGATCATGCCACTGTTCCTATTCCTGTATTTTAGAATTTTAGCTCTACACTGTTTGATTATGTGACCTTCATTGTTGCACTTGAAACACTTGACAATGTTGTTTCTCTGAGGTAAACCTGATCTTTGAATCCACTAGTTCTGACCAAACCTGTTCTGACCAAACTTGTTTTGACCAAACCTGTTCTGGCCAAACTTGTTCTGACCAAACCTATTTTGACCAAACCTGTTCTGACCAAACCTATTATGACCAAACCTGTTCTGATCAAACCTATTCCTATTATTTGCCTTGCAATAAACTGCCTTGTGCCCAAATTGTTGACAAGAGTAGCAATACTCTTGAAAGAAACTAACACTTCTGAAAATGTCATTTACCTTCTTCACTTGAGCCATGCAATGTGAAGCCATGTGACCAAACCTGTGACAAGAAAACATCTGCCTTGAAACTTTCCTTTATTTGACCTCTTGGGTCTTGAATACTTCTTCTTCTCATTCTGAATTCTGTTTTCTGTTTTTGTGCATCTATCATTCAAGGACTCCTTTTTTGAAATACTTTCCTCATCAGAACTCTCTTCCTTTTGGAGTCTCTTACTAGACTCTCCAACTTGTTCCTTGTGTGGCTTAACAAAACCAAGGTCTGTTTTATCTGTTGTCTTTCTTTGACGTTTGATGAGTGACTTAACATTTTTGGAGCTATCTTGAAACTTGTAAAGCTTATCCTTGTACTCTTTAGTTTCCTCTTTCAAATAAGCCATTTTCTGTTCTAACTCACTATACTCAAGAACCTTAGACTCTAACTCATCCTTGAGTTCTTGTGTCTTAGCTATAGAGAAGTCAAGACTTTCTATAAGATCATATCTCTCCATACAACATTCATCTAACTTATCCTTGAGTCTAGCATTCTTCTTTATTTCCTTTTTCAAAGCACTAAGAGCACTAATAAGTTCACCTTCAAGATCTACTTCACCTTCCTCTATATCTTCCTTTATTTGTTTGCTTTTTGAATCATCAAAGCCTTTTTCAGATTTCTTATCACTAGAGGTGCTACCATTTTCAAAAACCATACATGCATCTTCCTTATAGTTTTATGAAGCATCCTCATACATACTAGAAACTAAATCATTATTTGTGCAATCATCCTCAAGGTGACCAAAGTTTCCACATCTAAGACATTTCATGATAATGAATCTATGTTTTGGTTCTTCCTCTTTTTCTGATATGAACAATATCTCATTTTCATCATCACTTGAAGAATTTTCACTATCACTACTAGAACACTTACTTGCTTTGTCTAGGTAGAAACTCTTCTTGTGCTTGTGAGAATACCTCTTTCCTTGATTGTTGTGCTCATATTTGTTCTTCCTGTGATGCTTGTGCTTTTCAGAATCCTTGCTCTTAGAATCTTGTTTATCTTCATCACTTTCATTCTTGAGAATAGTACAGTCAGTAGCATAATGACCAAACTTTCCACAATTGAAATATCTTATATTTTTCATACTTTTGTGTTTTCTAGAGAACTTGCCTTTCTTGCTGTAATATTCCTCTTCATCACTAGAAGACTCATCACTATCTTGAAGTTGTTTACCCTTGGATTTCTTGGTAGCCTTGAAAGCTGCCTCTTTCTTGACATCAACCTTCACTTGAGTTCTCAACTCAAATGCTGCAAGTATACTATGGAGCTCATCATTTTTCAACTTATCCAAATATTTAGCTTCCTCAATAGCAAAAATATTTTCACTAAATCTATTAGGAAGAGATCTTAAAATCTTATCACAAACATCATTTTCAGCAAGCTCAAGACCTAATTCTTTCATGGAGTTAACAACATCATCCATACGAAGCATGTAGTCACTAATATTTTCATCATCATTCATCTTGAGTTTTTTAGACATACCTTTGAAGTGTCTCAACTTGGCCTTTTTGACATTTGTATCACCTGTATGAACCACCTTCAACTGTTTCCACATTTCACTAGCTGTCTTGCGGTGAATCACTTTGGTGAGATCCGCTTCCGTATGCCTTTCAGGATTGCATTCATTGCTTTTGAATTGCTATGATGTAGGAGCCTTTCTTCTTTAGTATTAGGACCATGTTCAGGAATAGTGTACTCATCTTCAATCACTTCCCAAACCTCATGCCCAAGTGCCATTAGATGAACCTTCATCCTTGCACTCCAAAGACCAAAATCTGACCCATCAAGAATAGGTGCTGCATTGCCACTTGAATGATCCATTGTGTTATTTACTAGCTTTTCCTTAAAGCTATTAAACTTTTCGAAGGCACCGGCTCTGATACCAATTGAAGAACACAAGCTTATACTGAGATGGGGGGGTGAACAGTATAAGACCTCTTTTTATTTTTTCCTTTATACTTCAAAATAGTAAAGCAATATACCCAAAGCAATATCAAAGCAATGCACAATATCATCCACAAAGTGACACCAATTTCAACATGGTTCACCCAAAATGATTGGGCTACGTCCACAAAACTTTTCTCTAAAAGTTATCTCAAAGTTCTTTGGGAATCCTTCCCAATTACAATGTTTATGAGCCTTAGCCCAAAGGAGATACCTTCCCCCAATAAGAATTTATGAGCCTCTACTCAAAGGAGATACCTTCCCCTCTACTCTAGAAATGATCCCTCAGAAGATCAACTGCCTCTACCTCTTGCCAGCATGTGGAACTCCTTTCCACCGAAGACCTCCTATCCTCAATTCTTAGCCTAAGAGACCTCTGCCTTCTATGATCAAGTCCATAGCAGCTCAGCAACCTGTACCAAACACAGTCAGTCAGTCTAGTAAAAGTCTTCCTATGTCTGTCAGATCTGTCCAATGCTTGAACAAATCAATCCTCTGCACACAAGCCTTCTCAAAGACTTGCCAAATCTATCCTCAAGTTCTTCTCAAAGAACCAGTGCACCTCTGTCCTCAAGTTCTCTAATAGAACTATCAAACTCAGCTCACAAGTCCTCTGCTAGGACCTATCCAAATATGCTCACAAGTCCCCACCGAAACCTTTCCAAAACTGCTCACAAGTCCCCACCGGAACCTATCCAATACTGCTCACAAGTCCCCACCAGAACCTGTCCAAAAACTCAGCAAGCTCACCAAGAAAAAAAACTTTCTTAGTAGGAAATCACAAGGTGAATTGTTAGAGACCCAAGTGATTTGTCAAACTCATAAAAGCATAAAGAGAATTGTTAGAGACTCAATATGTTCTATACTCAACTCCCAATCTCAAAACTCAACTCAAATCAACTCAGCTCAAACTCAATATCAAATCTGAAAACTCAACTCAATATCTGAAATGGATAGGATAGAATGCTTTCTTTCAAGAACATGAAACCCCAACAATTGCCAACTATGCAAAGAATCACATAACAATGATACTCATGTTCTTTTCACCATCAATTAGGGCTTCAACAACAATGCTCATCAAACAAGGTTCAATCAACACCATTCAGCTCAAAACATAACCTTGAAGCATTTCACAATCAACATTAGAAAAGGAAACAAGTAGAACTCCTTTTCTCTCCAATATTGTTTGAACAAAAAGCATCCACCAACTCAAATCACAATAGCACAAAACAACTTTTCAAATCATCAACAAGGGAGTAAGCCTAAAAATTTAACCAAGTAAAGAATAGCTTGATTATTACCAATTTAATGAAAGCAAATTTCAATCTCAAAGCTTCCCACTTAAGGTTTCACAACTTCACACAAGAAGCAATTTTAACCTTAAAACATCATGCTTTCATTTCCATAATCAACTAAAAGCACTCTCAACATTACAAGAAAAATTTATCCCTTATACACCTTATTTCTCCCTTATAGTCTTATCAAAAATAAAATTTATCTCTCATAAGAATGCAATAAGATATTTCAAACAACACCTTCAAAATAATATTTTATCAAAATAAAACAAGCTTTAAAATCCTTATAACTCCTAAGCTATTTTGCACTCTAATTAACTTCCTCCATCCGCAAAATACACTTAGCAAAAATTAATTTTGAAAATACCTTGGCCAACATCAAAAATCATGCTATGGAGAAATTGCACACAAATTCTAACACCACCCACTGTGTCCACTTCACGATGAAAAACCCTTTCATGTTATTCGAACGCGGAACCTCCCTTTCGGGTAGCATGCCAATAGTCTAGCCGCTACCGGTACACCAAATGCACTCGATGAGGTTTAAACCTCACGCTGTTAGCCTTGTTCCTTCTGCACCAGGGATTAAATAAAACAATAGTGCCTCCCTTTCTTCTATTGTGAACATGAAGACAAAAACCTTACAACGGATTTATGACAAACGATGAGTACAAAAAAATGAACAACGGATTCATGAAAACGGCGAAGACACAGTCGAACAGCAGGTTTATGAAAACGGTGAAGACACAATCGGAGAAGAAATCTAAACAACGGATCACAAAATCATAGCGAGCAACTCTTTTCAAAATATGGATGGGATCATTCTTGATTTTCATCGAGGGAGATTTATATGCATTTTTACCATAAGCTCTTGACATCGGCAAGGATTTTAACACGTCGACGGAGGTCTTGGCTAGCGCCCACAATCTTAAAACATAGCGCCCACATAGTTAAGACATTTGCGCCATGGGTTAGGAGAACCCATTGCAAAAAATAATTTAATATTTATTTAAAAATAATTAAAGGGAACCTTAACAAGGTTTTTAATTATTTAAATAAATACTTCCTCCTGGACCCACATGCATTAAACTAATGCATCCACCTGTAATCTTTAAACCTGCCAACTTGGGGTTTACAAAAGACCTTTAAAACTATCATGCCGTAACCTTCATCAAAACAAATTATTTGACATCAAATCAAATTCCTTCAAGAGCTTCTTAACATCAATGACAACTTATACACTTGAGCAAAGGCAATGTACCCAAAGTACCCAAAATTGCCAACACTTTAAGCATTGGTGTAGTATTGAAGGAACACATAGCATTTCCCTCATCCAAGGTCTTCCAAGGAGTACATTGTACACCATGGATCCTTCCAAGATGTGAAACATAGTGTGCAACATTTTAATCCCTACTTCTATGGGCAAAACAATAGTACCAACTGTGGAATATAAATCATCATTGAATGCTCTTAGGTATAATGATGACTTGGTAATATGATATGGAGGAATATTCAAGTGGTGAAGGGTGAATGTGATGATGATATTAATAGAGGATCCAATGTCAATTAGCACTCTTTTAAATGGCTGCTCGTCAATTAGAGCCATGATATGCAATGGAGGATCTATTGATTTCAATGAGATTGGCTTAATATCAAAGTAATAGAATGTGATGGAAGACTCCATGCATGTTTGAATGATCCCTATAAATTTTTTTAAGGTATTACAATATTGATATTGTTAATGCCTCATGATATGGGGGATATTGTTGAATTAACTCATAAATTGACAATTTGGCGAAATCCATCTTTAGACTTGTGGTTAACCAACTACTCAATGAGATGATTGATTGTGTTGGATGATTTACAGGTGGAATTGGAGGATTTTATTGGGTAGGGATATGTATGGGCAGTGAAGGATTGGAAGAAATTTGTATGGGAGGTGATGTGGGATATTGTGACACACTTGCTTGAGGTGGTTGTGTTACATTTTGTTGATTATTTCTTTGACCTCTAGTGACCACATGGATGGCCCCTACAAACCCTTGGTATTATTGGACGTGATTGAATTGATTAGGAGGAGTTTTGGTGTTAGCCCCTCTTATATTTGGTTGTACCTCCTCATGATGAGGAAATGGTGTTTGAAAAATACCAAGATTTTTGTTTTGTTTAGCAAGGGGGTTGTCAAGCTTGATAGCCCCCAAGTCAATAAGGTCTTGTACTATGTCTTTGAATGTATAGAAATTTTTAATGTCATACCCATTTTTTCTATGATAAGAACAAAATATATGTTCTTGATAGTTTTTACTACATTTAGGGGGATCATCTTGTCCAATTTTGGGAAAAGCAAGTTTTTTTATGTCATACAACCTTCAAAAAATGGAAGCATATGATTTGGCTAAAGAGGTGTATTGGTAATTTTGTCAGATAGACTATCACCAGGGATGGTTTTCTACAACTAGCATTGTGTTTTGCATGGCTTGAGTTATTGAGTGTACTGCATGATAATAAAATTGTTACGGTGACTATTGTACTAATTATTGTTGAGCCATTACTAGCTAGCTCATGACCACTTGATTAACTTGATTGGGTTGACTGGATGGGATAGCCTATGTTGATTTTGGTTATCCAAAATAGTTGCTTTTATATTGGCCCTTATTTTTCCATTCCTTTTTCTTAGGCTTAAGTATGCCTTCTTGGATTTTGATTTCCTCGATGACACTAACCTGAGCTAAAACTTCTTCAAATGAACGATAATTCTATAGTTGAAGCATCCAAGAGATAGGTTTTAAGCAACTATTCATGAATAATTTGATTAGATCATCCATAGGTAGGGTGAATGGCAAATTTGTAATGAAAACACTCCAACAATTTCCAAAATAATAGATAGACTCATCATCATGTTGTATTAAAGCATATACATCAAACAATGAGACTTTCTTTCTAACATTTAGGATAAAATGGTCAAATAATTGGTCAATCAATTGTTCAAAAGTATAAATACTATGAATAGGCAATTGATTATACCACTCTATAGCATATCCTCCTAATGTTTGAGGAAACGTTCTAAGAATGAGAGCATTGTCATTTTGAATTATCAAATAGGCATGTAAAAACATGCTCACATGTTCTTTTTGATCTTTAGTTCCCTTGAATTTTTCAAACTTAGGTACCATGAAATCTGTCGAATATGGTGGTGATGGTACCGAAGGATGAATGGGTTGATTGATCAATTGGCATAAGGTTAGTTTTTGGTTTGTCAAACTAGGAGTATATTGTATCAATTGATCTATTTATTTTTGCATGGCCTTAATTCGAGGGTCTTCTTTAGGAATTTGAAAGCCCTAAATTACCTGATGATTTTGAGGTGGGGTGGAAAAATGCTATGGAGTGACTAAATTATGATGAGATTGGTGATGATGACTAGGGGAATTTGATGGAAATTGATGGATGGGATATTGATGGTGAAAATATGGATAATTTTAGATGATGTTGATGCATGAGGGTTATGGTTGGTTTGGCCAATGAGAATAGGATGGGTAGTGGTATGGCTTGGTGGAGGGATAGGGATAGAAGCCACAAAATAATTGTGGGGCCCATGATGGATCCTAGTTAATAAGGACAATCTGAGTAGATTTTGATAAAGGATTATGGTTCACTTGCACTTTTTCTTGAGCATTTTGATGTTGCCTAAGCACATTGATCAAGTGTTCCCATGCCTCATTAATCTCTCTATAAAAAATGGAGGGTATGGAAGCATATGATATGGAAGATGTAGTTGGGGAACAAGTTACACTTGGTATAGTAACTTGTGAGGCTGAAACTTGTGAAGTAGATTTTACATGTGCTTCATACAAGGGGTTAGTGTATGTGGATGTGTATAAAGTGCTAGGAGCACATGAGGGTTGG
Source organism: Wollemia nobilis (assembly GCA_028583015.1). NCBI lineage: Eukaryota > Viridiplantae > Streptophyta > Pinopsida > Araucariales > Araucariaceae > Wollemia > Wollemia nobilis. The sequence continues at coordinate 115,969 of JAQPPZ010000220.1, read as the reverse complement.
GGAATGGAAACATGAGAGGAAGGTGCAACTGAAGCCTCGAAAAGAGGGTTAGTGTAAACCTAGGTGAATCTGGATGGTGGTTAGGAATAAACAAGCTCCTATTGTAAAGTAGGATCTTGTCTATGTGAGTTGGGGACTGAATCTAAGAGATATTTAGAAGACTTCATGAGAGCTTCTACTCATGCCATGTCTATGTGGGTAATGTGTTGATCAATGGGATGTGAGGTTGACTCTACTTGGGGAACAACCATATGAAAGGTTGTGGATAATAAGGAATATGAGGGACCTACAGATAAATCTGCCTATGTCAAATTCAGTGAATCTACCATAGAAGTGGTGGGGAATGTGGATAAGGGTTCCATTGGATTATCTTGATTTAATGCTTTATTTTGTTATCTTGTTAAGACCATAAAGCAAATAAATCAAAATACAAATTATGCAATAAAATGAAACAAAAAATTTAAATTTCACAAGAAAATAAAAAATCAATGCTAAGTTTGTTTAACACATATATCTTACCTCATTCATTGATTATCTCCTTTTAATGTGAGTTCAATTTCTTAAGTGTTGATCTTGTGTGTTTCAAATGTGCTAATCTAAATTAACCAAAGAAAGTTAAAAACTATGGCTAAGTTGAGGCAATGAGATTCTTGCTGGTGATGAAATCCATCAAGTTTGCTTAGGGGTGACCTAAGGTTTCTAAGGGTAGATATTGGTGGATGGAGATGAAGGCCACCATCACCAAATCTCAATAAATGGTTGGTGATGAAATCTAGCCACTATTGTTTAATGTGAATTGTGTAGTATATGATTCTTTTTTAAAAAAATGATTTTCTATTATGTTCATACAATGTTATAAAGATAACTACTTTTTATAGTCTAAATTAGAAGCCACTACCCATAATACCATTTTTTACAAAGGATGTAGAGTACACTGCTTAAGACCTGCTCTAGACAACTGGGAGGTTCGTCTACTCCATATGGAATCACCCAATTATGGGGACACTTTTGGTATCTGAATAATGTTCCTACTTAGACATACAAAAATAGGAATCCCTAACCCTATAATGCAAAATAATTATGCAATTTTTCAATTTACATGAAATCAGAATGTAATATTTTTAATTTATGAATACAACAGAAACAAGAAACTTTAAATAGAAAGTGTGGATGAATGCAAATGAGTAATTTGAAACCTAAAATGGAAGCTAGTATGAATGTTTTTCCCAGATTAATTAATGATGTTCCTTTTAGCTTAGAAACCTAAAAAAAATGTAAGATTGCCAGAATACGTGAATAGAAAAGCTAGGATTTTAACAGTAGACTTACAAAATAGCCTACATTTTTGCTCCAATTTTTTGTAAAACATCGTTGGGCAATACTGAAATGCACCTGGGTATTTTTGGATATCCTCAAGCACTACTGGATGTTTGTGCACCTTCTGCAACTTCCTGCAAGTCCTTAGAAACCCTAACCAATGAAAAATACTTGATTTGTGCCTTTGAAAATGCTACAAAATAATATAGAAAATAGCAAATAAATTAGCAAAGAAAATCAGAAACAGAAACCCGTAGTGGGTCCCACTGTGATTGCCATTTGAAGAGACAAAAATGCAACACCAAATAACAAATATATAAAGTAGAACTCAAAGAACAATATTACATAATGAATGATTTTTATTAATGGGGTGAGACTGAAAACTCCATTGTTATAATAAGGATCCTTGAATCCTTTGATACATATTTTACAATAGCTAGGGTTCTCTGAAACCCTAGCAAGACAATGTTGGTGGTGTCTCAAAACATGTCTCTTCTCCCAACAAAAGTGAGTGGGCTTCTAGTTATCTAATGTTAGGCCACTCCAACTTAAGCAGTTGCACAACGCTAATGTAACACTTCAATATCTACACATAATAAAAACAACAAATGGGTTAGTAGCAACTATGAGGGCTCCACAATGTGAGGCCCTCATAAAGTAGTATAAAAACCCTAGATATGCAATATAAATAAATGAACAAAAACTAAAAGTGCATAAAATAAAATAACAAACAAAATATTTACCTTGCTTATATGATGTCTTCTAATATGATGAAATATGTTGCAGTGGACTAGCTCGGCGATGCCCTAGCATTGCCCGAAGGCTAGGGGGGTTTTAGAACTCTAGCATAAAGTGCTTGTGAGCACTCGATGGCTGCAAGAAATACTCTTGGGTGCTCAATAATTGTGGAAGGTACCCAAATATGCTTGGCAGTGAAGTGGGAAGTATCCAAAGGTGCTTGGTTGCAATGGAAAGTGCTTGAAGGCATTCGGTGATTGAAGGATAAATATATAGAAGCAAATTTGGTAGGGTGAGAGGGATGATGATGTATACGAGGGCTATGGCAAGTGAGGATGGAAGGTGAGAGTGCTCGGATGCTCCAAGGAACTCAGGGATAAATGGTTGAGGACTCAAAACATGGAAAACTTAGGGATTGCTTAGGTTAGGGGTTGAGTCATCAAAATGGCTCCTATTAATAATCCACTCCTAGGGCATACTTAGGTTTTCAATGACACTAATTGTGTGTCTAAGATAAAAGCATATTGGAGGGTGGATATTAAATCTAAGGTGTGGCATGGATTGATGTAAATGGATAAATATGATTAAGTGAAATCATATGGTTGGGATTAATTCACTTATTTGAATATATATTTATTAAATATATATATAAAAATATAATGCATAAAATATTAATATTTAAATATATATAAAATAAATATATGTAAATAAAGGGTGAAAATGGCAGGATGACCTGAATGGATGACAGGTGGCTAGGTTTTGGTGTCTACAATATTAATTAATTAAACTTTATGTTTAATTAATTAATTAAAATTAATTAAGGATTAAAATATTAGTTAATTAAACATAAAGTTTAATTAATTAATATTTTAATCCTTAAAATTGTGCTAAGTACAAGATTTAGCACAAATGGTCAACTCCATATTATCCCTAGGGTAATGGTCAAGTTGAAGCATAAAACAAGTCTTTAGTTAAGATCCTCAAGAAGCAAGTAAGTAATACTGGTTGTGACTAGAATATCAAGTTGTATTCTACTTTGTGGGCCTATTGTACTAGTGTATGTACTCCTATAGGTGCATCCCCTTATTTTGATCTACGATATTGAGGTAATTATTTTGTTTAAATTAGAGGTTCCTTCATTGCACATCTTTTTGCAATATGCCTTGGGCGGTGATGAGTATCTTTTAGATCCTTTGCACCAATTAGAGTTGTTAGATGAGAAGCACATTCATACCTTAGAGCATATTTGAGCCTATCATAATAGGCTTAAGTGATATTAATCTAAGAATTTTTTCACTCATTCTATTGAGATTTAGGACCTTGTCCTCAAGGAAAACCAAAAGAACACTAATGCTCGATAAAATTTAAAAGGAAAGTTTTAGCCTAATTGGATAGGCCCCTTTGTCATAATGGACAAGTTTGGTTGAAGAGCCTATCACTTAGTGATGTTAGATGGTAAATAAATTAAAGAACCAATGAACATAATGCACCTAAAATGATATTATGTATGATTTTTCATCATCACTCTTCATCCTACGTTTTGTTTACTTGCTCATACCACATGATTTCCTATCGTATTTCACATGAATTGCCTACCATTCTATTCCACTCTTCATCTTTGCTTGTCATATAGTTGCTTTGCTACTTAATAATACTTGCATTATTTCTTGATCATGTAGATTCTTTGGGACTTCAAAATGATGCAAGTGATAAAACGTAGTTAGGTTCTAGCTCACATGCATCACACTCATACTAGGTCATTGATGCTTAACAAACCCCCAACCTAGGGCACATCTCCATGCATTTTTCATCATTGAATTTATGCACTTTATTTTCTTATCTTCTCTTCTCATATATTCCTTGACCTTGAAAGTCTCAATAATTAAAATATATCCAAGTCAAAGGATATAGTTCATCTTTTGTATATCTTTTATCCTTTGCAAGTTTTTGATCTTTTCTTCTTCCTTCTTCTATATACTCATATTTTTTTGCTCATAGTTTTTTCTTCATATTTCATCATTAAGGGATCCTCATGGGATAGGGTAGATACTACATGAATATCATTTATGGTGTTCATATGACCACTGAATATCACACACATCTCATATCTATTGGAATTTCAAAAAGGATACACACACACACACTATTGTTTCTTTCTTTCTTCTCTCATTCTTCTATCTTATTTTTGTTTAACACATGCACAAACATGTAAATTTTTTGCTATGCTTGGTTTTTCTCACTCATAATTTGCACACACCACAACCCTATCAAGTTACACTTATTTTGACAAATCAACCAATTATTACACTCCATATGGGATAGCTTTATGATCACCAGCAAGGGGCAGCCTCCATTTGACCATTTGTGATCATACATCCTAGTGGGTATTTCTCCAAGCCCAACCAGTAATGAGCATCACACTCATAGTGGGTATCACTAAATACTTGTTATTTTATAGAGAGCATTACATCCTTATGTGATAACTTCATGGTATCCAATGAGGGCAACCTCTATTCAGCCATTTGTGAGCATACATCCTTACAAGGTCCCACTCCACCCTTTGTCCTTTTCACTTAGTTTATGTTTATTTGATCACACTGATCCCTTGTGGTCTAATCTGACTCAAATGTCATACTCTAAGCATTTTTTTGTTATCTTTTTTCTAAATTGACCTTCTCCTTCTTCTTCTTATTATTTTTAATTTTCTTCATTTTTTCTCTTGTTCTTGAATTCAAGCCTTGTCCATATGGGGTGCATATTCACAGTCTATTTTTATGGGGCACAAATTCAGCTAGAGATTTTTTTTTCTTATTTTTCCTTTTCTTCTTTATTCCATCACCTTTTTATTTCCATATCATCATCCACTCATGCATTTAATTCATTAGTTAGCTTTAGCACTCATGCATTGCATTAGTTTAGATAATTCATGCATTCAATAGTTAAGTTCATTTCACTCATTCATGCATAATAAAACATGAAAGTAATAACATAAAGAAATCAAAATAAAAATATATAGATCAAAATACAACATGATATTAATCAAAATCTAGAGAGTACATGTCAATTTGATCGATGTGCCATAGTCCAAGCCTGCAACACTCAACCATCCCTAGGGATATATGCCACACTCAAAATTGGCATATCACCCTGATCCAGACCCTAGCTTTGTGAACATGTCTCCTCTTCTCTACCTATTGGAGGTGGTCCTGGTGGGGGCATGTTCATAGATTGTGAAATAGTCTATGATCTAGATCATGATCACCCCTATGTCTATAAGGAGTAAGATGAAGGTATCTTATACTCTACTAGAATTGCCTAAAAATACAAGGTCTAGTAGATCTCCCTTTGTACATATGATTCCAAACTCTCTCCCACCCTATATAGGTTTGTCTATAGTAGATAGACCCCCTTGCTCTATTGGTTATCAATGATGATGATAATCCTCTTTACCTGAGCCTACTATCACTCCTACTCCAATAAACTCATCTCTCCCTTGAGATGATCCACCTTAGCCCTCACCACATTGCACTCTGAGTACCATGCCTAAGGCACTCCATAGTACCTTTATCATTTTAGACCTATCCTCTTGAAGTAGGTCCATCTACCTCTACATAACCACTATCTAGGACTGTAATACCTCTACCTCCCTCCTTGGGTCTCCTTGACCTATCATATTACTAGGTCCTATCATCATCAATGTAGAGGCACCCCTTTTCATCCTCATCATCCCAAGATCTATCACTATGGGGAAAAATACTACTATTCTACCTTCCCTTAAGCCTAAGAGGGAGACGGTCATCCTTGTCAACATTATCATATCTATCCTAACATGTACTCTAGCCTACATAAGATATGGAACCCTTTGTTATCACTCAGTGGTAAATCGAGTAGCCTCTCTCAAGGCTAGCTACACTTATCATATCATGGCCTAACATCTTTGCATTAGCACTAGTGGGGAGATCCTTGAGGGTATAACACCCGTATACCACCTCTTGTACCAAAGTGCCACCTTGATATCATCCACCTCTAGATCAACATATAGTGGGTTGTCCAGGTCCTCCTCTACCCATATACCCATGTCATTATTCCCTCTGAATCCTAGTGAATCCCTTCACACCCATCTAAACTAGTAATCCATAAGGTATGAAATCTCTTATAGGATATTGAAATGGTATTGTACTTGATCAAATTGATATAGCTTTCACCCACCCTTCTCGATGATGACCCATTAGATCCTTTAAACGCTTATTAGCTTATAACCATCCTCAAGCCATAGAGGGTGTAGATTCCATGGTTACCATATAATCATGTGGTCCCACAACTCATATATTACCTACCTCCCTAGTGGTAAGATACCTGCATAGGTCCTCTAGACTTACTCCAGGTCTCTAGTCCATCTATATACTACTAGCTACTCTAGGTTGGGCTATGGCCCTAGAAGTTCATGTGGTCTCCAAAATATCATGTGCTCCCAACACCACATATAGAGAAAGGTCATACACATTAGCCCTGTATATCATTTGTACATAATATTGTATAATTTCTTGTATAGATGGTCCAACACATACAAACCCTATGCGAATTACACATGTTGGTTGTGCATGTCTACCACTACTATCACTAGAACCCATGACAAGTATCACCTATTGGTATGGCACACTAGGAACCCAACTTCTACCCCATAAAGTATAATTGTCAAGGAATCTACTCCATATCACTTTGGTATCTCATCCACGTGAATTCTACTCTACTGAATCTCATGGGTCTAATCCTCCAACATTCTTTGTAGTGATATCTACCACGCCTATACTCTATAAAATACTCTCCTCTTTATGTGAATGCACAAGATGCATCACACATGCTCTAATGTAATGGTCATCTCCGTCATGGATAACTAAAATGTGGATGACTTCGGATACCACCTCTGCACCAACATCTTCAGTAGCACCATGTTTGTCTCAACTTGGGATATCTTTACTGGATGTAGTAGCCCCATAACTCATAGTGTGTCTTACTCTAGTACCATGAAATTTTTTGGTTCCTCCTCTAAGGAGCTCTATTGCCACTCCTTACTCTTTAATAATTCATGCTACAACCAAAAATATTAAGAAAAATTTAATCAGTTTCTTCATCATCTAAATAACTATAAATCAAATCATAAGCAAGATAATAAAATTTCTAATTTTATTTTTTCTCTCTCATCTCTTTCTCTTTATTTCTCTCTTATATTTCTTTTCTTCTATCTTTCTCTCTCTTTTTTCTTCTTCCACTGAATTCGTGTCTCATTATTATAGGGTGCAAATTTTTTCATTGTCGAGTTCTATCTAAAATCATGGTCAACCCCCAAATTCATGTAGGGTCGTGCATGGCAATTTATTCCAAAAGACAAAAAATTGCAAAAAAGCACTTAAAAACTAGTCTAGCCTAGTCTAGAGGAAGGGTTTTAGTCCTTATCCATGCTTTCTCTACTATTGCGCTATACTTACCCCTCATAATGGCTAAACAATGTGTGGGAGGTGCCATTTGTATTTTCTCTCTAGAGCCTATTTTCTTCTTCTCGTGCGATGAAAATGAATTCATTTTCACCCTACCATATTGTTATTCTCTCCTTTTCCCTCTCATCTTTCTTCTTTTATTTTTTTCTCTTTTTTTTGCTACTCTCTTTTCTTCTATGTTTACTTTTTTTAAGTATCCTCAAGAATATTGCATTCCTTCTTAAACTCAAGGGGGCACCCCAACCTTAGAAGAATTGATGTCATTAATGCCTCATTTTACATGAAAATTTTTAAAATGTTTATAATGACACCATTTTTGCATCACCCCTTCTTCTAAATCAACCACCCCTTTTCTATGTTTGTTGTTCTTTACCTGTATGTATCTACATATTTCTTTGACATATTTACTAGGCCATAAATGTATCAAAGAGGGGGAAAAATATAGACATGGAAAATTGACCCATCTAAATGAGTCATTTTCCCTTAGGATCCCTAAGAAGTCCCTCAAAATTTCTAGGTGCAAGTTTGGGCCTTCTTCTCCCTTTTATTTTGTTTTTTCCCTTGGATTTTCCAAATTTGTGATCGTCTAAGACAAGGTGTGAATTTGGAAAAATTTGATTTCTTCTCAAAAAAACCCTAATTTTGGGCTGACCTCTAGGGCATTGAATCTTAACCAAGGTTGTTTTTTTTTCTCAACTTTGTCCTCCTCAAAACCTCCTATAAATAAGAGGATTGGACTCCCTTTTTGGGGATCAGTGAGACCTAAAAAAGAGAAGGTTTCTAAGTGATCTAAGTAATCTTTGATTCTTGGTATTCTTAAGACTTGATGTTCTACTCTTGGTGTGTTTGGTAATTTTTCTATTGAATAAGAGCAAGTGGAGAAGCCTTGATGATAGATTTATCTTCTAGAAGGAGAGGTCTTCCACCTTTGCTCTTGCTTTCCCCACAAGCTTATCAGGTTGTTTATTTGCATTTGTTTCATTGTAGATCATCTAATTTTAGTATTAAATTGCATTTCTAGCCATTAAATTAGGTTTTTAGCCTTCCTATGTAAATTTACGCCTTGCCCTTACAAGGCACAAATTTGAAGAAACCCTTGGTTTCACCCCATTTTTTTATTTTTTAATTTGTGCTTGGTAATTTTAGGGCATGAATTTGGTTACAGTTATCTTAGGAGCAAATTTTTATCCCCAAAATCCTAGGTATCTATTTGGATGTCTATTTTAATTCCATTCATTTTTTTAGAATTATGTTATCACTATTTTATGATGCCATATATTGTTGTTTTTGTTATCCAAAGGTGAAAAATCATTTTTACTTTTAAAAATTTCAACTAAAAGGACCAAGGGGGCTTGACTGCTATGCCTCCAAGCTTAGTCACATAGCAACCTAAGCAGGCCCTCCAAACACTGATCAATTTTCCAAGGGCTTTAAGCTATTTTTTAGGTTTGAAGCTATTGGATATATATGGATGCAATTTTTAAGCTAGGATCAACCAATGGATTGAGTAAGTTCTTTATTATATCTTTAGGCTATTTTTTGAGTATCTTTTATTTATTTCTATTTTAAATTTAGATCATAAATAAAAAGAAAAAAATGTTTGATTTTATTTCTAGGCATCAATAAATAAAAGGATATAGTTTTTCATCTTAGGTTAATTTGTTTGTGTATTCTCTTAAACCCTTTATAAAAATGAAAATATTTACTTATTTGTAAAACTAGGGTTTTAGTTCTCATTGAAACTAAAAATAATTCTAGGGATAGTCTTTGTTTGCTTGTATTACTATCTTCATTGCATTATTTTTTATTATTTATAGCTTAGTTCTTAGTATGGCCAAGCATAACACATAAAACATTTCCACCCCAAACTTGGAGTGAGTCCTTAAACCGTTCTTGGTGAACCCTCTAATCCCCGAGCCCCCGAGTGTAGAGGAATCAACTTACCCTTATGATTACCTTATATACCAATGGATATAGCAAATAATCATACATGATAGGGCATCCCCCCCCCCTCTACAGATAGAAATATCAAAAATTTGAGTAGGAAAGTGGAATAAGACTAGTTTGGACCATTTGGGAAGGTAGGGTAATCTAGTCTTATGGAAAATTCATGGTATACTAAGGAATAAAATGTAATATAGTTTATTATGGAAAACTAAGTGACAAAGAGAATGGATATATATTGAAAATGTACAATCCTCTACAAAAAATGGATATTAAAATTGACATGCAAAAAAAAAACTCATGAAGGAAACAAATGAATTCATGACCAAGAAAATGAAAAATCATTGGAAGGATATATTATTGAAGTTTAATAGTTATAATGAATATATTCTCATCAATATTATGGAGCCCATTCTATCCAAAATATAGATGAAAAATGTTATAAATCTCATGATTGAGCATGACAATATGATAAAATAAGAAAAGCACCTAAATGATACTTAACTACTTAGAGTTGACAAGCCTAATCTCAAATATATTGAATACTAATAATGAATGTTTACAATTTATCAATACCAAGTCTCAAAATAAGAAATGTAGCTGCATTAGTGAGATCATGGCCTACTCTTCTCCCCTTCATGGAAATAAATGATAAAATTTTATGTCTGTCCTCTAGACTTTGAATATTTTTGAATTAAAGTTTTGTTCGATGTTATTTGTTATTAGTTATATTCAATAACTAAGTAGCTATAAGAGATAAGATACAAGCCAATTATTATTGGCTATTCTCGATAACCAAAAAATATTTTTATACAAGCAATGAACCCAATGGAAAAAGAGTTTCACAATTTTGAAGTATAAAATGCTTCATCTATAGTTTTTAAAGCATTAAATGCAATTATTTTCAAATTGTCCAATATATTTGTGCAATACTGATAGTTATTTTCTTTTGAAATTTTTATTGTGGTTGAGGGAATTTTATTTCTATGTTAAATTATGTGATTTAATCTATTTCTATAAATTGTCTTAGGAAAAGACTAGTAATTTTTTATAGAGCATTTATTTTTCATTGCATTATAATATTTTTATTTCTAGTTTTTATACAAAAAACTCACACACACACATGTAAAAATTCAATATTATAATTATTTTTTAAATTTTAATATGTTGTTTGAAGAAAAAAAATTTCAAATGAATAATTTTTGGCACCCACTACGGGGAAATAAAAATGATCATTTCTATTCCATATAATGCTAGACAACCTAGTTATAATATTTTACAAGCTAAATGTAAAACTAGTAACCTCTATGTTGTACTTTAGGATCAAAATTTGACTATTTTTATCATGTATCACTTACTTATGGAAGTTATTGATGAATATATAGATCCCAAAAACTTAATAGAAATACCCAAGCCAACCTCTAGTGTCAAGCCCCACACCAATCTCTAGAAAATTGAACTTGTGCAAATTGGATTTGAGAAGACCTTATACTTGATCTCCAGTATCCTTTGGAGATCTTAACCCATTTTTTATAGAAGCTTCCTTACAAAATTTCATCCCAAAATTTATCAATATTGAGGCAACTAATTCTAATTGTAGTAGTTTTAGGGATCCTAAAATTGATAGTATATCTTGTGATTCCCAATCTATCAATATCTAAGATAGAAAAGGCTATGCTATTATAAAATTGATATAATGATAAATATTCTCTATAGAGAGAGAAGTATCCATGGTATATATCAAATATGGATATGAACACATACACTATCTATTATCAAAATTACAAATATAGATAAACACAATTGTCTACAAAATTTGTGACTAGTGATACACATAACATGCAATAAATAATTAGTAGGTCTATTACTTCATCTTATAAAATGGGGACACACAAAGCTATTTAAAAGTACAAATTATTATTTTAGTTGAATAAACATATTCCTCCTAATTATCCTTATGGTAATAGTCTTTAACATGTGTCACACAACCATATTCTTTACCATCACTTTCATCAGTAACAAGTATTATCTTGTATGTCTATAACTTGCTATCTAGGAGATCCTTCATTTGTTGAACATAATTAATTACAATATAGCCACTTTGGTTATAATAAAACACATGAATCTATCTTCTAAATTTACTTTACCTTAAAATATGACTGGATGGTCCCAATAAAACATAATTCTTATTCTTTGTAAGTAATATAGTTTCTCTTACAATTGCATCATGTTTCTTAACTTGATTTTCTTCCTTAATTAATGAAAATTTTAAAATATATTATTTTTAAGCTCAACTTGAGGCGTTTTTCATTGTATGTATAAGCCCTTTAGGCCCTTGTAAACCTTGCGAAGGCACTTTTTATATTATTTTATTATTTAACCTAAAGGTCAGTTTCTTAACCTTTATCTAAAGTAATATGTAATTGGGTATTAAATACCTCCTCATACTAACCATTTGATCAGTATTTTTCTTTAGTGACATAATTTGGTATCTATGGACACCCTATTATATCACATGTATTGCTTTTTGTGTGTTATTTTTTAGCATTTATGGATAATGTGTTGATTTTATTTATTTTTGAAAACTATTATAAAATATCTCATGGCATAAGAGTATATGTAAACCTTCGTTACTCGATTGCGTGTATTCAATAAAATAAATGCTATGGCATCTCCTAAGTATTGTGGTGTTTGGATCAACTAGAATTTTTTTTGTAATATGCCAATAATTTATAAAAATATCTCTTAATAAAATCCTAGGTGGATTTGGATTGTGAGGATCTCATTGGATTCAAAATATTTTCTCTAGGGAAAATATTCATTGATAGGTTTTGTTGATCGTGCAAATGACACATTATCAAGGGCATGCCAACCTACTTGGAATAGAGATTTGTTCTCTCTTGAAAGGAAATTTTATTTCCCCCAAGGTTTGGGTATGCCAGGTCTTGGCTAGTGCAAATAGAATCAAAGGTCATTGATAATTATTCCTTCAAGGGGCCTTTGCTGGTTTTGTTCATCTTTCTTGGTACAATGCTTGAAAAAGAAGTGCTTGACTGTATGAAAATAACTCTACCACATAGATATTTCAACATACATGAGCTAGGTAGAATTACACTATTGAGCAGTGAGGACGTAGAGAACTTAAAAAAATCAGTAATTCATCACCCTCCTTACATATCATTCATTGCAATTAAAATATATCACATATATGCCAACAATGATTCTTTTGAAGCTATATGAAAATTTAGAATACACTATAGAAAATAGCTTCAAATGCTTTGGATAAAAAACTAATCAAATCCTAATCAAAATAAGTTCCAAATAAAAGTCAAAGGTTGAAGGGTGAGATAAAATAAAAGAAAACAAGTGATACTGCCTTGAAACTCCAGCTTGAATCCGATAAAGCAACATACCCAAATTTAAACCAATCTTGACCTGACCAGTATTCACACAGCTTGAGGTTCGAGATGGTGCAATATTTAAGGGAACAATAGACTGTGAAACAAACTGAGTACAACCGCCATAAACATGCATAGATTGAACACAACTAATTTTGAAAGCTTTTATATTAAAATATAAGTCATTGAATACATTTTCAGATTTGCCAACTTTAGTGGATTACAAATAGTCGAGCTGAAAAAAGTAGAAAACTTGGTTAAAAAAACATCCAACTACAAAGAGAAAAGTAAAGCTAAAAAGGGGACACCTAAAAAATGCTTTTCCACCTTTGTAACTAGCTAGTGAGCCACTATTTATACAATTTTTTGGTCTTCACCTAGCATTACACTTTGCAATTACTTGCTACCTAATTTTAGGGTGTGCCTTTTGACAATAAATTTCCCTCCATAGTGTAGCCACACCTCATTAAATGTGAAGTACTTTGGTCATGCCTCATAATACCGTCATCTAAAGTGATCCCTACAACTACCAGGCTTAATTAATTTCCAACTTGTACGACACTTAGGAACTCTGGAATCGCCATATCACATTAATTTCTTATTTTGCCAAATCAAGTGGATCATTGATTTCTCACCTCTTTCATTTTTTTCCATGATTGTACTCATCTATTTCACATTGAAAATCCATGTTTACCATTACGTACGCCATTTAACACAGCCACCAACAAACATTCTACAAAAAAAAAAAAAAAAGTGAAAGTTAGAATATTAATACTATTATTAATTTATTTTTTTAATCTTTTCTAAAGTTTTGATTTTTAAATTTTTAATTTTTTCCAATGTTTTGAAACCTTTTATTTTTATTTTTATTTTTTTTGGCATATAGCGAATGATATTTTAGGCTTAAGATCGTATTTCTCTGGTATTACATCATTGCTTACTTCTAGGGCATCAATTCGGGTGGCCTCCAATTGTCGAATGTAAAATTTCATGGGTAAACACCATTTCTTATTGTCATATCTCAATTTTTTTTGTCAAAATTCATTTTTAGATTTGTCAAGAATGATCTTCTAATTTTTCGGCTTCACTTCCATGGTTTTGCTTCATTTCTTTAATTATCAAGCTTTTTAGGATTCTTCAACAATGAAATTCTCCTCCAATGTCCACCACCTATAATTCTTAGCCAATTTTAATTCATTTGATCTTTATTGGGTAACAAGGTTTTGGGCTTCTCTACTCTCCAATAGGGTACAATATTATTTATCTTAGTTAATGGAAAATCGGGTCACTATTATACTTTGGATGGATCTCATATCTCTGCCACAATATGAAGAGAAAACAATACTTGGTGGGAAATTGGGTTAAAACTAAACTTTGCATGGATCCTATGTCTTTTCCACTCTCAACACTTAGAAAAAATCTCATTTGCATAGTCGGTGAGATTTTAGGACAGTATCGGGGTTTAACACTTCCCATTTTTCTAACAAAGAGTATGGGCAGACTTTTAGGATGTTCACTTTTTGACAGTGTCTAAAATATCCAACAATGGATTTACTTAGGCAACTTTCATTTCTTTGTTGAGTCATTTATTTGTTGAGCGTGGGCAAAAAACAATTCTTTTCGTCAATGTCCCATTTTTTTGCCCAAGTCGGGTGGACCTTTGGGATGCTCCTAAAGTGCAATAAATCCCATTTCTTTGCCCATGCTAAGACTTAGAATAATTTTCAATTTTATCTAAGGTTGGGTTTCATTTCTTTGTCAGGAATAATTTTTTTAATTTCCAAGCTTTATTTCGCTAATGGTTTTATTTTCGCCAACATGCACACTTAGGCAATTTTTTTAATTTTCCTCAAGGTGGGTGGGACTTTGGGACTCCATTAGGGTGCAATGACATCCCATTTTTCTACCCTTATTTTTAAACTCACTAAAGCGACAGGGTTTTAGGTTTCTTTTCTTCCACCAATATCCCATTTTGTCGCCCTTCTTACTTAGCCAAAAATTTTGCACATCTTTGAGTGGCAGGATTTTTGGATTCATTTAGAGTGTGGTGACATCCTTTTTTGCCACCATATGCAATACTTAGAAAATTTTCTTTCAGCATTATACATTGATTCCAAAGACTCCATCCTTTGTATTTGGAACTTTTAAAGGTTTTTGAAGGATTCTCATTGCCCAAAAATGGTTTTCCATACTGGAAAACAAAATCAAACTGCCCATTTCATGTGGTGTAAAAATAATGATAAAAATTAAAAGTACCTAAAATTTGAAAAAACTTTCCAAACGTCTAAAAGAGCCAATTTGGTATCTGAATCCACTGTGAAAACTCAAAAAAATCACCTCGGATCAAGAGATATAACACTTAAAATCTTATTGGCTGCAATTGGAAATTGGTATTTCTGGAAAAACTTTCACATATAAAAATATAAAAAATTAGTACCACTAGAAGGAGGATCCCGAGATCTTTAATCCAAAATTTGAATCACCTCAAACGGATTCTCCTTTTAAAAGTAATGGTAATTTCAAATTTACATAAAAAATAGGGAAAAATAGTGAAAATCAAAGGACCCTAAAATTGAATTTAATTTTTATTTGAACCTAAAATAAAAGGTCTGATTTGTAGACCAATTGGTTCGACCAAATACCATAAGGGGGGTAGAGGTCCAAGGTTCAAATCTTAGGCCTCACTAGACTGAATGCTTGTCCCTTTCTTGGTCCTTTCAAAAATGTAAAAGGTTTAAAATGATCATGACATGGTGGTGATAGGGGCGGATTGTGTGGAGTACTTTGTGGTGGCTTCAGGGGTGAACAACACATAATACTTTTGTAGCCATAAAATATGAACAACATGCTCGAATCATCATGGTGGCAATCAATTCCACCATGTAAATTAAAAAAAAAAATGAACCTTAGGATAAACCTTTGGAAATCAAATTTTTGAAATAATTAATTTGGAATAATGCCAAGGAAGAGTAGATGTTCAAAATATTCAAATCAAATAATTTCAAATTGCTTTTCACAAGCAATTTCAACACCTTGATGTACATAATCTTAAAAAATGATGCAAGCAAGAATTTAAAAACTTGATGTAAGCAAAATTTGGAATTAAAACCAAAAAATTCAAGTGGTTCCCTAGTCCAAATTGAGGTGTGTTGTGCAAGTGTAACAAAAAATGGCAACTCTATTGGAAAAATGCTCCTGAGTATTTTGGGAATAGGAAGAACCCCCTCTAAAATAATGAAACTCTCAAACCAATGAAACCAAAGATCTAGTTCCCATTCAAGGCTGAGGTTGGGATATTTTATCTGAAAACAATACTCCATTTTGTTTTAGCAAAATTATGTGCATGTGAGTTCATTTTGTTCTAGAATTAGTTAAAATTTTCCACCATATTTTGGAAAATGGTCTGGTTTCCCCCTGAGTGAACATTGGTCTACTTATGATGAATTTCGTCACATAGGTAGACATGTCACCAATTTGCCTGGATATTGCTCCATTGCCAACTGGGTGTCTATAGCACCAATGGAGTTATCTCTAATCCCACTCTAGACATTTCTCTACTACCATCCAGGTATTTATAGGCATGGTAGAGGTTGTCTGAATCACCCAAGCACTTGAACCTTTTATTTTATTTTATTTTTTGAACATATATTTTCCCTTTTTTTATATGCCAAAATTTTCAATAAGCACTCGATATTGTTTTTATCTAGGGGATCACCATGGAAAATAGGAGGGTAAACACTTTAATGGACTTCATAATAAAATACCAAACCATAATGGTTTCATTTCTTCTAACCTATAACTTTTCTTAAAGTGTTTTTTTTGGTCAGTAAAAAAATTTCATTAAAAGTGGGTTTTGAAAGTTGGCCCAAAACCTTTTTACAAAAGGTCAACAGACCATCCATAAGGTCAAAGGGTAGGCCTTATTAAAATAAAAAAGAGCATAGGGGGACGGTCCCAAAGGGACCATCACCAACAATATTTACAAACTGGGACCTGGGATCAACCCAAACGTGGGATCAAACTAGGACGCGAGATCAATCCGTACAAAAAAAAATCAAAAAGGCTTGCCAAAAGAGCCCATAAATTAAAAAGGAGAATCCCACCTAGGATTGAATTTTTTAAAAATTAAAATCTCACCCAAACTGAAAAACTGAATCCCACCAAGGAGAAGCCAAAAAACAAAACCACTTGGGAATAAAATCCATCCTAGGAGAGGCATCTAGACCAAAGAAAACCATAAGGTAAAATTGAAAACCACAAAAACGAAGGAGAAACCTATCCATGAGGGCACATGACCACCAAAAACTATCCCAGTAGAGAATATCCCAACCAGAAAGCCACAAGACCAACATAAACTATCTCAATAAGGAGGATCCTGACTAGAAACCCATGTGACCAATAGAAACTACCTCAATAGAGAAGATCCTGACCAGATAGCCACATGAACAACATAAACCGTCTCATCAAGGAGGATCCCAACCATAAAATCACAAGACCATCACATATGGGTCTAGTATTGAAAAACCATCCAAAAAGGTATGGGAAAACCACAAACCCATCCAACATGGGCCAAGAAGCAAATGGATAAACTTGAAACTCCAACTACAATAAGGAGAATCCCATGAATAGCTAAAGGAGAAAACATAACCTGAAAAGTGGATAAGCAAACACCAAATATCTCGGTATGCCATGAGATATCTCTACATAGGAGACTAAATATACAAGCTAAAGAGAGAGTCCAGAGATACTAGCCACCAAGAAGACCCATGACTGGAGCAACCCTAGATACAGGGATTGGAAATAGGGGCCTGACAACTACAGTAATTATGAAACAACAGGTCCCCACCCAAAGACCTAATTAAAAAACTATAGATCCAAACCACTATAAAACCATCTATATTAGAAAGCACATAGTCCCACCAAGTTCATTAAGGTAAGAAACCTCAGGATCCAAAACCATAATTGTGTGAAGAATCATAGGGTCCCATACCAAGACCAAAAATATAGACTATAGTAGAGGATCCACCAACAAACCCTAAAATAAACAAACCAAGAGGCATTATAAACCATCATATGGAGTAGGACAGGATGACCATCTATGGACGATAAAAGTAGGTCTCCCCCAAAGCCAAGAAAAAACATAGATTGGGATCTTGAGCACCAAAAATAGGAAAAAAATGCCAAACCCTCTTCCAGAAGCCACAACCCCACAACTAGGTAAACAAAAATCCAACCAAACCAAGGCATCTAGGATAGTTGGGATAGGGTCACTAGGATTATCCAAATAGTTGTGTAGAAATAGTCAAATGCTAGAAAACTAGCCTAAAATATTCCAGGTTAATCTTGAGTGCATGGGAGAGGAGCAGGGGGTGGGCTCCTTACAGTGTTTTCAATGTGAAGCAATATCATTTCACATTACTTTTAGATTCATTTTATTCATCCCAAAAAATGAATAAATATTAAATAATTGATTAAACTAATTTTTAACTTCATTGAGTTTAGTGTGGAACTTTTCACCCCCAAATTGCATAGAAACCTTCCAACTTAGAGCAACCACAAGCTGGTTGCACTTGGATTATTCTAACCAAACTTATGAAGAGCATTAAACAAAATAAAATTGAAAACAATGGAGCAAAAAAATCATAAAAAAAAAAACTAAAACCCACAATAGAATAAAAGAAGCGAGATCCACACACCAAAAATGAAAATAATATTATGTACAAAACTATTTATAGGATAGGACTGAGAAACTCTCAAGCACTGAAGTAGTGTTTGAGAAACTACCCATTCACTGGTATTGAGAAATCTTCTCCAGTTATGTTTTTTAACCTGAAATAATTCTCTCCTAGAATATTAGATATCTGAAAGAGACCCAACCACAGGGTGTCAAATTTTCCATGGTCTCCTTTCTTTTCATAGTCCTTATCCCATAGTAGCACTAGATCAACAATTCTGAAGGCTTTTATTTTGGCCCTCTTATCAAACCATCATTTTGCCATCTCTTGATGCTTACTAAAATGTTATAGTTGTTGAGCAAGGTGCAGCAAAAGCATTGAGAAAGTATTGTCATTGTTGTCAACACAGAAATATTGATGCAGTTCAGAGGTCAGTCAGATCAAGTGCAGAAAGTTTCAAGCAAAACAGAGGTGACCCAGATTCAAAAATTGGCAGAAAGAGACAAGGAAGAAAACTGTCCCGATATCGCGACATGTTTTCTGTCGCGATATCGCGACAAAAATCAGGAGAGAGAAAATGCACGCCAAAATGTCGTGATGTCGTGACATGTCGAGTTTTCGCTGAGGAGAGAGAAAATGTGTCGTGATTTTGCGACAAAAAGCAGGAGAGAGAAAATGCACGCCAAAATGTCGCGATGTCGCGACATGTCGAGTTTTCACTGAGGAGAGAGAAAATGTGTCGCGATTTCGCGACAAAAAGCAGGAGAGAGAAAATGCACGCCAAAATGTCGCGATGTCACGACATGTCGAGTTTTCGCTGAGGAGAGAGAAAATGTGTCGCAATTTCGTGACATAAATGGAGGAAAGGAGCTTGCAATGAAGAGAGTAGCGATTTCCATGCATGTTAAAGTTTCACATTTCAAAGCACAGCTGGAAATGTATGGAAACAAAGGTGTAGCGATTTTGCTACAAATTGGAAGTTAAGAAAACTGAGATGCAGCGATTTCGACACAAGTAAAAATTCACAAGAAGAAGGTGTAGCGATTTCGCTACATGTTGAAACAAAGATAAACTAAGGTGTAGCAATGGCGCTACATGTTGAAACAAAGGGAAACTAAGGAGTAGCGATTTCGCTACTAGTCAAAAGTGTAGAACTAAAAGATTCAGCAATGATATTACAAGTCAAAATTTCATGAAAAGAGGCAAGGTGAAAACACAAGGCACAAAGATGTAAAAATTTCACCATTGCATGAAGCATAGTGTCGCAATTTCGCGACATGTTCCATTTTCGCTGGAGTTGGTAAGGAGAGTTGTACGAAAGAGCAAAGTGTCGCGATTTCACGACATGTTCCTTTTTCGTTGTTGCTGGCAAAGAAGTGTCGTGATTTCGTGACAAGCAGGATGATGACGCCAGTAAGAGTCGAAAACATCATGATTTCGTGACAAGAAGGATGATGACATCAGCAAAGTTGAAAAGTGTCACGATTTCGTGACAGGATGAAAGAAAAGCCACTGGAAGCCGAAAACGTCACGATTTCACGACAACCTTTAGGGTGACGTCAGCATAAGTTAAAAATGTCGCGATATCGCGACAGGCGACAGGTTGGCAGGTAAAAGCCAAAAAAGTAGGCATGGTGACACGTGTCATAAAAGACATCATGCAGCCGGTTACATAAAATGTAACTGATGTCAGATCTGCAATTACAGATTGACAAGTGTTAGTCATGCATTCGAACAGCTGTTTGCATGTATTCGAAGAATCAAATATAAATTATCAAAAGGTTTTCGAAAAGTTTTTTTTAGTTTTCGAACGGTCGCACTCATGGAATCGAACAGACATTTTGTTTGTATTCAAAGAGCCGAATATGAAGGATCGAGATATGCTTTTTGAGAAGATATGTTTGCAGCATTCAAAACAGCCATACCACAAGAAATTGAAACACCGTATTGTAGGGTTTCGAATAGTCATTTTTGAACAGCCACTTATTTGCAGGAGAAAATAATTCGAACAATTGGGTATATGATTCGACTACGTGCCAAATTGGATGTATATAAATGAATAGCTGAAAAGAGAAATCGTTGAAGAAATATAGAAGTTGTAATAAGAAGGGAATTGCTGTGAAAAGAGGGTCTGTATAGAGAAATAAGAAGAGACATGAGATTGTGCAGAGGTTTTTAAAATTACAGACCAGTCAGGGTCGAGTTAGTAGTGAAGACATTTTTATGTCATTTTTATTTGATTAGAATTGCAGTCCAAGTTGGTGCTTGGTACTAGGGGTTGGTGCTCCATCTGTTGCAGTAGAAAATTACAGGGGTTGGTGCTCCTTCCAGTGGATGCTGGTAAAGAAGTTGTAAAATTGAAATTTTGCAAAGACTGGATTTGGATTGAAGTCCAAACAGTTAATTTTTGAGGAGTAGCCAAATTGGTGAACCTCGTTATATTGTGTGTTGTGGTGTGCTCTCATTTTGTTCTTCTGGTTTTATAAGTTTTTTGTGCTTCAGTATTTGAATGCTGCTGAATTGAAGTTAAATAACTACACTGATTCACCCCCCCCTCTCAGTGTCATTGTGTGAACATCAATTGGTATCAGAGCAAGGTTCCTTGTACAAGCTTAATCAGCTAAGGAGATCTTGGAAGAAACAATGGCAGGCGATGAAGGATTTTCATCCAACAAAGCTCCCTTATTTGATGGAACAAATTACACCTTTTGGAAACTCAGAATGCAAACATATCTGAGTGCATTGGGATATGATATTTGGGATTTTGTAGATAGTGGATACACAACACCCACTACTCCTCCAACAGATACTACTGAGAAAAAGAAATTTGAGAACAACTCCAAAGCTAAGAATGCCATAATGTGTGGGCTTGTTGACGAGTGAACCGATAAGAGTCATGAGTTGTAAATCGGTAAAAGACATGTGGGATAAACTGAAGAGCATCCATGAAGGAGACAGTAAGATTAAGGAAGCAAAACCGCAAACTCATCGAGCACAGTTCGAAGCATTGCAAATGAATGAAGATGAAAACATAGAGACTTATATGCTGAGAGTCAACGAAATTATTAATGCAATCAGAGGACTCGGTGAAGAAATTGATGATGCAGTTGTTGTGAAAAATGTTCTCAGAACACTTCAGAAAAAATTTAATTCCAAAGTCTCTGCAATAGAAGAGGCAAAAGATCTAAACAACTTCAGCATGGATGAGTTGCATGGTTCCCTGAAAGCATATGAAATGAGAATAGGACAAACCAAGTCTATAGACAGAGAAGCAGCTTTTAAAGCACACAAGAATGTAAAAGCTGAACATGAATCTGAGGATGAAGGAACACTGGATGAAACAGAAGCCAATTTTGTTCGAAAACTCACAAAAGGAAAAGGAAAATATAGAGGGAAGCTACCTTTTAAATGCTTCAATTGTGGAGGAGTCGGTCATTTTGCAGCCAAATGTCCAATGCAGGAGAGAACAAAAAATGGTGAAGGTTCACACCAAGAAAAAGGTGACTAGAAGAAGAAACAAAATTTCAGAAAGAACAACTTCAAGAAGAAAAGCTTCATAACCAAGAAATTTAGTAGTTCTGAAGAAAGCACAGATGAAGAGTCTGAATAAGGAGGTGAAGCTCTGTTCATGGCACTTGAAGAAGAAAGAACAGAGAAAAATCAGGAAGGTGATGAAAATTCCAAGGATGAAGTTGAAGTGTATTTGGAAGGAGAATTGGTTGCTGCACTTGAAGAGTTGAGTGCAAAAAGGAAGAAGAATAAGAAATTTTCAAAGAAATTAGAGAATGCCACAGACATAATAAACAATCTGAAAATACAGATAGAGGAATTCAAGAAAATGTCCGAAGTTCTTGATGAAAAATTAACTGTAAAGACAATTGAATGCAACAAGCTAGAGGAAGACATTGTTAAGTTAAGGATGCAGTTAGAGGAGATGAATAGAAAATTGAACTGTTTTCATAAGTTTGAAGAAAGTACTGTAAAGCTGGATAAAATTTTAAATAACCAAAGGCCTTATGGCATAAAATTTGGTTTAGGCTTTGATGAAGGAGAATCTTCAAAGGATTCAAAGAACTTGAATATATAACCCATAAAGAAAGAAGAAAAGATCAGGGTTGAACCAGAAAAACCAAATCATGCAAAAGAAAATAATAATGCCAGATTCAAGAAGAATACTGACAAATATGGATTCACAAAAGTCACACATCCAAGGAGGAGAAGAGTCATGGCTCCTACTTCAAACTGGAAAAGACCGGCACCCAGGTTTAATCATGCATTTTTTGGTTATTGTTTTAAATGCAATGCTTATGGCCATAAGATTTCAGATTAGAGGCATAATGTATCTCAAAGGAATTTTACCAGCAGAAATGTTTTTTCTCCTTTAATGAATTATGCAGTTGAATGTTATAATTGTCATAATTTTGGACATATTGCTAGAAACTGCAGAAGCACTTTTGCATCAAATAAATATCAGAGTAGAAAATCTCAGCCAAGTGGGTTGAAACAAAACCAGAAATTTCCAAACAGGCACATGCTAATGAAAGGACAAAGGCAAAACAAGTAGCAAAATCTGCTATCAAACCAGAATGGAAAGAAAAGGAATCTTTGATTGTCCGGACTACTTTTAAAGCTCGGAACAAATCAGCACCTTGGATACTTGACAGTGGTTGTTCCAGTCACATGACAGGTGACAAGCAAAAGTTTGAGAATTTACAGAATTATGAAGGTGGTTCTGTGAAATTTGGAAATAATGATGGAGCAAAGATTGTTGGAAAGGGATCAGTCAAGATTAGTGATGGCAATATAAAATCAAAAGAAGTCTTGTTTGTAATTGGCCTGAAGCATAACTTGCTAAGTGTAAGTCAAATATGTGACAGAGGTCATGATGTAATCTTCAATAAGGAGGGCTGTGAAGTAAGAAAGAAAAAAAATAGAAATTTAATAGCCACTGGACTGAGAACTTCTAGAAATCTGTATACACTTTCATAAATTGCAGAAGGAACATGCTTGATTGGACAGGAAGATGAAAACTGGCTATGGCACAAGAGGCTTGGGCATATTAGTTTTGACAATCTGGCAAAAATCAGTTCAAAAAGAGCAGTTAGAGATATACCAAACATTGGAAAACCTATAAATAGCATCTGTGAGTCATGCCAAAAGGGAAAACAAACTAGAGCCACTTTCAAAGCAAAAGAATACTTCACTAGAAAGCCATTAGAACTAATTCACACTGATCTATGTGGACCCATGAGAACTGAAAGCATAAATGGACACAAATATTTTATGCTGTGTATAGATGACTACTCAAGAATGACATGGGTACTATTTTGAAACTCAAGTCAGAAGCCTTTGAGATGTTTAAAACCTTCAAAAATCTTGTTGAGAATCAATCAGGAAAAAGAATTAAATGCCTAAGATCAGACAGGGGAGGAGAGTTTATCTCCGAAGAATTTGCAAAATATTGTCAAAAACATGGGATAAGAAGACAGTTTTTAGCAGCTAGGACACCTCAGTAGAATGGTGTTGTAGAAAGGAAGAATAGAACAGTGCAGGAAATGGCAAGGACAATGCTGGCAGAAAACAAAATAGTCGACAAATTTTGGAAAGAGGCGCTTCATACCGCAATTTACATTCAAAACAGTGCATCGTCGAGACCACATGAAAGCAAAACACCTTATGAGTTGTGGTTTGGCGAAAAGGCAACAACAAGACATTTCAAAGTATTTGGCAGCAAGTGCTACATAAAATGGACTGAAGATAACCTCGATAAATTTGAAGATAGAGCTGATGAAGGTATATTTCTTGGTTACTCAACAAAAAGCAAGGCCTACACATGTTACAACAAGAGGTTGAAGAAAATTGTTGAAAGTGCTGATGTGAAAGTTGATGAAGGTAGAGAAAAAGAAACTACTTATCAAGAAAACTACCCTATGTATGAAGAAGTCATTGAAGATGATGATGAAAAAGAAACAGAGAAGAATCAGAAAATTGATCCAGATGGTGTAAAAACTGAATCTGAAGAAGAAGAAAATAGGAAATTTAAAACATGCAACTGGAAGAAAAATCATCCAAGTGAAAAGATTATTGGGGATCCCACAGATGGTATTCAGAAAAGAAGAACAACAGTGAGGAACTATTCTCTGTTATCTAGTATTGAACCTAAAAATGTTGCTGAAGCAAGCACTGATGAAAGTTGGATGAAGGCAATCAATGAAGAACTAGATCAGATAGAGAAAAACAATACCTGGGAATTAGTACCTAGACCAACAAATAAAAACATAATTGGCACTAAATGGGTTTTTAGAAATAAATTGAATGAAGATGGCCAGGTTGTCAGAAATAAGGCAATATTGGTATGTAAAGGCTATGCTCAGGTTGAAGGCATTGATTTTGAAGAAACTTTTGCACCGTAGCCAGACTAGAGGCAATCAGAATGTTTCTGGAATTAGCAGTTCATAAAAACTTCAAAGTATATCAAATGGATGTAAAATCAACATTTTTGAATGGAAAAGCTGGAAGAAGAGGTTTACATTGAACAACCAGATGGCTTCCAACTTGGTGACAATCCAGATTTTGTTTGCAGGTTAAAGAAAGCTTTATATGGATTAAAACAGACACCCAAAGCATGGTATGCAAGGCTAGATAATTATCTAATTAAACAAGGGTTTAAGAAAGGTTTTGTGGATAGCAACTTATATGTCAAAACAGAGAAGGGTCATCTTATTGTTCTTGTTGTTTATGTAGATGACATAATATTTGGCAGCAGCATGGATGAATACTGCAAAGACATCAATTAAAATGAAAAAAGAATTTGAGATGTCAATGATTGGTGAACTTTCTTATTTCTTAGGACTGTAGGTCAATCAAAATGAAAAAGGCATTTTTATTTCTCAAGTTAAATATGTAAAAGAAATGCTGAAAAAGTTCACAATGGAAGACAGTAAACCGGTCAGCACTCCCATGACAACAGGCTGCAAGTTGAGCAAGGATGATAAATCTCCAGATGTGGATCAAACAATGTACAGGTCTATGATTGGAAGCCTGCTATATTTAACAGCTACTAGACCAGATATACTACAGGCAGTATGCATGGTTGCTAGATTTCAGGCAAGTCCCAAAGAAACTCATGTCACAGCTGTAAAAAGGATCTTCAGGTACCTCAAAGGTACCATGGATTATGGGTTGTGGTACCCAAAAGGCAAAGACTTCACTTTGATTGCATATTATGATGCATATTGGGCAGGGTACATTGATGACCGGAAGAGTACAAGTGGAGGAGCATTTTATCTTGGAGACAGGCTGGTAGCATGGCACAACAAGAAACAAGAATCAGTCTCTCTATCCACTGCAGAGGCAAAATACATTGCAGCCACAACTTGCTGTACACAGATATTATGGATGAGACAAACTTTGAAATATCTTGGTATCCACTTCAAAGATCCAATATCAATAAAATGTGATAACACTAGTGCTATCAACATATCCAAGAATCCAGTTATGCATTCAAGAACCAAACACATTGCAATCCGATATCATTTCTTGAAGGATAAAGTTGCAGAAGGAGAGGTCAAGTTGGATTTTGTTCCAACTATAGAGCAAGTAGCTGATATATTCACAAAACCATTGCCCAAGGATGTTTTTGAGTACCTTAGGAATAAGTTGGGAGTGGTCACAATTCCCAAGAACTGACTATAATTAGGGATCACATTCTCAATGGGTGCATGCATGCCTATACTTATAGTTTTGCTTATATTTATGATTTTTGCTAACTATAACGATATTTTCCTGAGAATGGTGTACAGAGACTCAGGGGGAGTCTGCAGCAGCCCTTTGGTATTATTGGCAAAGGGGGAGAAGAAGTTGAGCAAGGTTGCTGTGTGTTGCCAACAATTCCAAAGGGGGAGATTGTTGAGCAAGGTGCAGCAAAAGCATTGAGAAAGTATTGTCATTGTTGTCAACACAGACGCATTGATGCGATTGATGCGGTTCGAGAGGTCAGTCAGATCAAGTGCAGAAAGTTTCAAGCAAAACAGAGGTGACCCAGATTCAGAAATTGGCAGAAAGAGACAAGGAAGAAAACTATCGCGATATCGCGACATGTTTTCTGTCGTGATTTCGCGACAAAAAGTAGGAGAGAGAAAATGCACGCCAAAATGTCGCGATGTCGCGACATGTCGAGTTTTCGCTAAGGAGAGAGAAAATGTGTCACGATTTCGCGACAAAAAGTAGGAGAGAGAAAATGCACGCCAAAATGTCGCGATGTCGTGACATGTCGAGTTTTCGCTGAGGAGAGAGAAAATGTGTCGCGATTTCGCGACAAAAAGTAGGAGAGAGAAAATGCATGCCAAAATGTCGCGATGTCGCGACATGTCGAGTTTTCGCTGAGGAGAGAGAAAATGTGTCATGATTTCATGACATAAATGGAGGAAAGGAGCTTGCAATGAAGAGAGTAGCGATTTCCATGCATGTTAAAGTTTCGCATTTCAAAGCACAGCTGGAAATGTATGGAAACAAAGGTGTAGCGATTTTGCTACAAATCGGAAGTTAAGAAAACTGAGATGCAGCGATTTCGACACAAGTAAAAATTCACAAGAAGGTGTAGCGATTTCGCTACATGTTGAAACAAAGAGAAACTAAGGTGTAGCGATGGGGTTACATGTTGAAACAAAGGGAAACTAAGGAGTAGCGATTTCGCTACTAGTCAAAAGTGTATAACTGAAAGATGTAGCAATGATATTACAAGTCAAAATTTCATGAAAAGAGGCAAGGTGAAAACACAAGGCACAAATATGTAAAAATTTTGCCATTGCATGAAGCATAGTGTCACGATTTCGCGACATGTTCCATTTTCACTGGAGTTGGCAAGGAGAGTTGTACGGAAGAGCAAAGTGTCACGATTTCATGACATGTTCCTTTTTCACTGCTGCTGGCAAAGAAGAGTGTACGGAAGCCGAAAGTGTCACGATTTCGTGACAAGCAGGATGATGACGTCAGCAAGAGTCGAAAACGTCACGATTTCGTGACAAGAAGGATGATGACGTCAGCAAAGTTGAAAAGTGTCACGATTTCACGACAGGATGAAAGAAAAGCCACTGGAAGCCGAAAACGTCACGATTTTGCTACAACCTTCAGGGTGACGTCAGCATAAGTTAAAAATGTCACGATATCATGACAGGCGACAGGTTGGCAGGTAAAAGCCGAAAAAGCAGGCATGGTGACACGTGTCATAAAATACATCATGCAACCGGTTACATAAAATGTAACTGATGTCAGATCTACAGTTACAGATTGACAAGTGTTAGTCATGCATTCAAACAGCTGTTTGCATGTATTCGAAGAATCAAATATAAATTATCGAAAGGTTTTCAAAAAGTTTTTTTTCAGCTTTCGAACGGTCGCACTCATGGAATCGAACAGACATTTTGTTTGTATTCAAAGAGCCGAATATGAAGGATCGAGATATGCTTTTCGAGAATATATGTTTGTAGCATTCAAAACAGCCATACCACAAGAAATAGAAATGCCATATTGCAGGGTTTCAAACAGTCGTTTTCGAACAACCACTTATTTGCAGGAGAAAAGAATTCGAACAGTTGGGTATATGATTCGACTGCGTGTCGGATTGGATGTATATAAATGAATAGCTGAAAAGAGAAATCGTTGAAGAAATATAGAAGTTGTTGTAGTAAGAAGGGAATTGCTGTGAAAAGAGGGTCTATATAGAGAAATAAGCAGAGACATGAGATTGTGCAGAGGTTGTTAAAATTACAGACCAGTCAGGGTCGAGTTAGTAGTGAAGACATTTTTATGTCATTTTGATTTGATTAGAATTGCAGTCCAAGTTGGTGCTTGGTACTAGGGGTTGGTGCTCCATCTGTTGTAACAGAAAATTACAGGGGTTGGTGCTCCTTCCAGTGGATGTTGGTAAAGAAGTTGTAAAATTGAAATTTTGCAAAGATTGGATTTGGATTGAAATCCAAATTGTTAATTTTTGAGGAGTAGCCAAATTGGTGAACCTCGTTATATTGTGTGTTGTGGTGTGCTCTCATTTTGTTCTTCTGGTTTTATAAGTTTTTTGTGCTTCAGTCTTTGAATGCTGCTGAATTGAAGTTAAATAACTACACTGATTCACCCCCCCCTCTCAGTGTCATTGTGTGAACATCAATAGTGCTTCTTCCCTTTTTTCATCCAAGCTCATCAAATTCAATAGCCTGGCTTCTACCTTGTCATCTGTTTCTAAGTGGTCTTTCATGAATTGCAAGGTAAGGATCTTGAGGTTGGTGGGAAAGATAGGATCCTGACCATAAACTAGATGATAGGGAGATGTGCCTAATGAAGACTTAATCCTTGTTCTTTCTGACCACAATGCATATTTCAGTTTATTATGCCAATCCCTAGGATTTTTGTCTAAAATTTTCTTAATTATTTCCAACAAGTTTTTATTAGTTGATTCTGCTACTCCATTTCCTTGAGGATAATAATTAGAAGAAAATTTTAGAGTTACCTTGTTATCGTAAGCCCATTCAAAAAATTGTAAAGAAGAGAAAGCAGGGCCATTATCACATACTAGAGCATATGGCATCCCAAACCTGGTCACGATGTTATCTTCAATGAACTTGATCACGACCTCAGTTGTGCAGTTTTTGAATGGTTGAGCCTCTGTCCAACATGTGCAATAATCAGTGGTAGTCAAGATGAACTTATGGTTGGCTGATGAGTTAGGATTAATGACACCAACAAAGTCCAATCCCCATTGTGCAAATGGATGAGCTTCAATTACTAGTTGTAATGGCATGGGAGAATTCCTCTCTTGATGAGCTATAGTTTGACAAACATGACATGATCAAACATGTGCATGTGCATCTTTAAATATGTGGGGCCAGTAATAACCAGCTCTCAGTATTTGGTGTGTTGTGGCATTTCCAGAGCCATGCCCGGTTCCATACTTGCCATGAAAATCTTTGAGAACCTCAGTAGCTTCTTGCTTGTTTAAACACCTCAAGTAGATTTCCTCATGATTTTTTCGATATAAAATACCTCCTTTAATCATGAAATTTACACTTTTGAGATGTAGTGCTCTCCTTTGGGTGGAATTCAAGTGACCAGGGCATACTCCATTCAAAAAATAATAAACAATGTCTCGATACCACTCATCATTTGTAATTTTCCCCACAGAATACTATTGGCATGAAATATAGGGGTCAACTTCTGCTAGTGCTTTGCTCAGTCCTTGTCCTCTAACAATTCTCATAGGCTGAATTTCCAGATCAAACTCTTGCAAGATAGACATCCACTTTCCCCTGCGTTCACCTAACTCATTCTGCATCAACATCATTTTCACTGTTGGATCTGGCACTATCGCAAACACTCTGCTATGTAGGATGTAATGTCAAAATTTCTTCACAACATTGATCAAAGCAAAGGCTTGTTTATCAATAGTTGAATATCTGAGTCGAGCATCTTTCAATGGTGAGCTTACAAAAGCTATTGGTCTCTCATCACCAGCCTCTTTCTTTTGAGTTAAAACACCAATAGTTGAGTGTTCAGATGCAAATGAATAAATATAAAATGGTTGAGTGTAATCAGGACTGATTAATACCAGAGCATTCATGATTGCCCTTTTAATTTCTTGAAAGGTAATTTGTGCTTCTCCAGTCCATACAATCTTGGCATCCTTTTTTAACATTGCATTTAGAGGCTGAACTATTTTTGCAAAACTAGAAATAAACTTTCTCACAAAATTAATCTTGCCAAAGAAAGACTTCAGCTCCTTCTTACTTCCAAGAAGGGGAATTTTTTGAATTGCTTCAACCCTATCTAGGTCAATAGAAATACCAACTTCAAAAATGACATGCCCCAATAGTTTTCCTTCTATAACTCCAAAAATGCACTTTTTTGGATTCAATGAAATTCCATGCTCTCTACATCTTTGTAGCACCTTCCTCAAGTCTTCCACATGGTTAGCACATATCTTAGAAAAGATAGGAAGATCATCCATATAAATCACAATGCACTTCCCAATGAGATCCTTGAAAGCGATGTCCATAGCCCTTTGGAATGTTGCTCCTACATTGATTAGACCAAATGGCATCCTCCTATATGCAAAGGTTCCCCACTTGGTAGTAAATGTAGTTTTAATCCTATCCTAGGGGTCTACCATTACCTGATTATACCCTGAGTAACCATCTAGAAAAGACATCATCTGAGAGCCATTCACCATTTGTAATATTTCATCTAGGGAAGGGAGTGGATAGTTATCCTTCTCAGATGCCCTGTTAAGATTTCTAAAATCTACACACATGTGTATTTCCCCATTCTTCTTATGAATAGGTACCAAATTTGCAACCCAAGTAGAATGTCTTACCAAAAAATAATGCGGGCTACCAACAATTTTTGTATTTCTTTGAGAATGAGGGGCTCTAGCAAAGGATTCACTGGTCTCTACTTTTGATGAAAAGGTTTTGTTCCTGGCTTCAAGGGAATGGTATGGGTAATGATGGATGTGTCATATGTCTTCAAATATTCATAGCTCCATGCTATGACATCTCGATAATCCTTTAGTGCTTGGATTATTCCTTCCTTTTCTTCCTTAGTGCAAGATTTTCCCAAGAAAATATTTTGGGGGTTCTCAACATTTCCTAAATTATAAGCTTCATATGATCCCTTTTTAGATGGAGTGGTCTACTACTTTCGAGCCTGGTAATCCATATCAAATAGTTTTTCCAAAGAGACCATACCTTTAGGAATGGTGTTTATTTTTAAATTCAATTCACCCTCCTCCTCTAGCTCTATATAATTTCTATCTTCCTCATCTATGATCTGAGCTTCAAATATGCTAGAGTTAGTGATAAAATCAATTATATGCTTGTCATCCTCAAATACCTAGAAATTTTGGATGTTGTCTGGTATGGAGGGAGTGACAACCAACTCTATCGAGAACCACTTTATCTTGGAATGGGAAATTGGTTCTAGGGTACTTGTTGCTACTACCAATGAATCTATAGTGTGATTCTTTTTCATGGAATAGTCTAGATATTGAAGGCATCAAATTCCTTTATTAAATCCCACACACGACTATGGTAATTTGAGAGATGTTTATCATGGTAGGCATACTGATTTCACACTTGCTTGATCACCAATTCAGAATCTCCTAGGACTTGTATGCATTTAACTCCCTTCTTGATGGTAAATTGTAGTCCATGAATCAATACCTCATATTCTATAACATTGCAGGTGCAAGGGAATTAAAGTCGATAAGCTGCAAGATGTGATTTGCCTTTGGGATTGACCAATTCAATTCTAGCACCATTGCCATGTTTGCATTTTGACCCATCAAACTTGAGAGTCCATAACTGATATTCAATTATTTTTTTTTTGCTTGGTGGGGTCTCTACTACCAGATTATTCTCTTTGGGCTTGGTTTCCACTACTATAGTGTAGACTCCCAATTTTGGCTCAGTGTACAAAATTTCATTAACATTGTTGTACTCTATAATTAGCTCTTTCAGCCTTGGCTCTCTTTCTACCTATATCTGATTGGCTATGCCATGCCATGGAAGCCACATATGTGAGAAATCAGTTGCCATGTAACCATTCAAGGTTCTTGACCAATCACGACTGAGCAACATCCCATATGCATCTGGGATATCCACCACCTGGATATCAATGCATTGTTGTATTCGAGGTTCAGAAGCTAACTGTATATGGATCTGGTTCAACACCCCAACCACATTCACCTCTATCTTATCTAGTTGAACAACCTTCTTGTTTGAGGGAGTAGGAGTCAGTCCTAATATTTGGTTGACTGCATATGGCATCACATTGCTAGAAGCACCTGAATCCACAAGATAATTATGTAAGTTTTTGCCAACAATTCTAATGGTTAAAAGAAAAGGAGGGGATTCTACCTTCTCTTTGTATACTACCACCTGAGCATCAGTAGTCTTTTTTAATTCTTTTTTACCTTGGCTAGAGAGTGTTTTGAGCAATAAATCCTTTTGGTCAGTTAATTGAGCTACCTCAAATAAAGAAATATTTGCCTTGGTTTTCTTAAGGTCTTCAATGATATTATATCCAGACTTGTTTTGCTCTAGGTTTTTCTCTACTTGTGGTAATGACATATTAAGTTTTGGTGGAGTAGATGTTGTAGGACCTTTAGGTGGGACTAGGTTTTTGTTGGCTTGCTCATCAGGTGGGATGGAGGTTTTGTTAGGAGGTGTAGAAGAAGTCATTGGGGCTTTTCCTTTACTTCTAAGCATATAATTATTGCCTCTTTGAAACTATCGATAAGCTTGCACCTCTTCTTCCAAGTGTTCATCTGATTCATCTTCATCCACTCCTGAGAATTCATAAGTCTCTAAAACTAGAGTTGTCCCTGCATTCTGATCAACTTGATTCCCAACATTCTCATTAGTGGGCACTAATTCCAAATTTTCCATCTCCTTTTGGACAATATCCAATGCAATTTTAAATTTTGGATAATCAGTTTCACCATGTTGAGCTATGGAATGGACCCTACACCAACTAGGAAAAGCAAGATCTACCAAATTCATTGAAGTATTTGGGTTGTTATTTGGTTGGTTTTGGTTTCCAATAGGATTTGGAACTCCTCCATTATTTGGGTGAGTATTCCATGGATGATTGGTCCTTTGAAAGCCAAAGTTCCTATTCTGAGTGTTATTATTTGTAGGTGGATTTTGAGGAACTTGCCTTTGTAGTTGAAGCATATCATTGCTCAATTTTTGAACCATCCTTTGTATATTGTCTAATTGAGGATTTGAATTATTAGGTTGACTTGGTCCTGCTTGACCTATTGCATTATTCATAGGTGCATATGTATTAAAAAATGTAAGCATAATTGTTTGATTATTTTTTGGAGGTGTATGATTGAGAATGTTGTTTATGGTTATCTGATTATCTAAATATGTTGGAATGGTCTATTGATTGCTCATGTTAGGCATCATTTGATTCAAGGGAGCCATATTGAATGGTTGATTCTGGTTTGGATACATGGCTCCGGGTAATGGATTTAGCATGGGAAGGTGTTGTGTAAGAGCTTGATTTATTAATGGTATCTGATTATAAGCTCCCATTTTTCCAATTGAAGGTAATTGACCCAAACCAAAACCTTGAGGTATTAACTATTGTTCAACATTTAGAGCTTCACTATATGCCATGGGTAAGGTTGTGATCTATGGGGCTCTCCTCACAAACATAGAAGTCAATGGATCCAAAGCTCTAAGATACATTTGGATGGTTGCTTTAGCTATGAGGGTGTAAGGTGCCATCAACCTAGTGTATAATTTATGGAACCTAGTGTTGAATAGTCTCAAGGGTTCACTAGGTTCTCTACGAGTAGAAGCAAATTGATGATAAATCACAGTTGGATCAATAGGTAATCTAAAATGGCTAATAAAAGTTACCTCTAATTGAGCCCAAGTAGTGATGGAGCCTGAAGGTAAGCTAATGTACCAATCATAAGCAAACTCATCCAAAGTATGTGGAAACATCCTACAGGCAACATCTTCATGTTCAATTTGTAAATGAATCAAGGCATCTTTGTATGCTTGTATATGCTCTTCAACTAATCTTGTTCCATCATGTCTATAATGAGGAAGATACCTTTCAACATTTTTTGGCATATCATGTGCAGGTCCTGGTATGTTCAAAGGGCTACTTCCCACTAACCAAGGAGCAAGACCTACCATTGGTGGATTTTGGGGAGTGGCAAAAGGATCAAAACAAAGGGTAATAGCCTCTAGAGAAATATTAGAAGTCGAAGGAGTACTTGGTCTACCTTTGTCAACTTTAGGTTTTCTATATGGAGAAAGATTGAGAAACTCAACACCTTTGATAGATGACTTAGACCTTGTGATGATGACCTTAGGATCCAATTTTAATAGTCAAGATGTATAATATAAACAATGAACCAAGAAAAGTATAGCATTTAAATGGCCCTCCTTCTAGCGCTAGTTTTGTTGAGCATGCAAATGACACATTGTCAAGGGCATGTCAACTTACTTGGAATAGATATATGTTCCCTCTTGAAAAGGAAATTTCTTTCCCCCAAGGTTCGGGTATGCTAGGTCTTGGCTAGTGTGGATAGACTCAGAGGTTATTGATAACTATTCCTTTTAAGGGACCTTTGTTGGTTATGTCTAAAAAATATAAATTTCCTGGTACAATGCTTGAAAATTGAAATGCTTGACTATATGAAATTAATTCTAAAAATTCAAGAGCTAAGTAGAATAAGGAGGATAAGGACTTAAAAAACAAATATTACCATCTATATCATTCATTGCAATTAAAATATATCACATATATACCAACAATGATTCTATTGAAGCTATATAAAATTTTAGAATATGCTATAGAAAATAGCTTCAATGCTTTGAATGAAAACTAATCTACTCCTAATCTAAATAAGTTTCAAATAAAATTCAAAGGTTGAAGGGTGAGAGAAAATAAAAGAAACAATTTGATACTGCCCTAAACTCCAGCTCGAATCCGGTAAAGCAACAAACCCAAATTTAAACCAATCTCGACCCAACCAGTATTCACACAACCTGAGGTCCGAGATGGTGCAATCTTTAGAGGAACAATAGACTATGAAAAGGACTGAGTGCAACCACCATCAACATGCACAGATTGAACACAACAAATTCCAAAGCCTTTATATTAAAAGATAAGTCATTGAGTACATTGTTTCAGGTTTGCCCACTTTGGTGGATTACAAAGAGTAGAGCTCAAAACAATAGCAACTTGGTTCAGAAAACCATCCAACTACAAAGAGAAAAGAAAATACTAAAAATGGGCCAACTAATAGATGGTTTTCGACCCTTGTAACCGGCTAGTGAGCCACTATTTATACAATTTTTTGGCCTTCACCTAGCATTACATTTTGCAATTAATTCTCATCTAATTCTAGGATGTGCCTCTTGAAATTAAATTTCCCTCCATATTGTAGCCATGCCTCCATTAAATGTGCAGTACTTTGGCCATGCCTCATAATGTCTTCATCTGCAGTGAGCCCTGCAACTACCAGGCTTCATTAATTTCCAACTTGCACGATGCTCAAGAACTCTGGAATCGCCATACCTCATTAATTCTTCATTCTGCAAAATCTAGGTGGATCATTGATTTCTTGCCTCTTCCATTTTTTTGCATAAATGTACTCACCTAGTTCGCATTGAAAATCCATGCCTGCCATTACGTATGCCATTTAATGAAGCCACCAACAAAAATTCTACAAAAAATTAAAAAAGGATAAAGTTAGAACATTAATACTATTATTAATTTAATTTTTAAAATTTCCTAAAGTTTTGATTTTTAATTTTTTAATTTTTTCTAAGATTTTGAAACCTTTGATTTTTTTTTGGCATGCAATGAATGATATTTCAGGCTCAAGACCATATTTCTATGACATTACATCGCTGATCACTCCTCGGGTGTCAATTTGGGTAGCCTCCAATTATCAAATGCAAAATTTCATGGGCAAAAACTATTTCTCATTATCAGATCTCACTTTTATTTGTCAAAATTTATTTTGATATTTACCAGGAATGATCTTCTAATTGTTCGGCTTCACTTCCATGGTTTTGCTTCATTTAGGTTTTTTCAACAATGAAATTCTCCCCCAAATTCTACCACTTATAATTCTTATCCCATTTTAATTCATTTGAACTTTATTGAGTAATGGGGTTTTGGGCTTTTCCACTCTCCACTAGGGTACAATATTCTTTGACTTAGTCGACAGATAATCGGGTAGCTATTATACTCCAAATAGATCCCATATCTCTACCACAATATGAAGATAAAATAATACTTTGTGGGAAATCAGGCTAAAAATGAACTCTGCATGGATCCCATATCTCTGCAACTTTCAACACTTTGAAAAAATATCATTTGCATAGCCGATGGGGTTTCAAACACTATCAGGGTTCAACACTTTCTATTTTCCTCGACAAAGAGCATGGGCATACTTTCGGGATGTTCAATTCTTTGACCATGTCCCATTTCTCTGCCCAAGAGCATGGGTGGGATTTTGGGATGTTCACTTTTTTTACAATTTTTGAAATATATGACAATGAATTTACTTAGGCAACTTTCATTTCTTTTTTGAGCATGGGCTGGGTTTTGGGAAGTTATTCTTTTCATCAATATCCCAATTCTGCCTAAGTTAAGCAGACTTTTGGGATGCTCTTGAAGTGCGATGAATCCCATATCTCTGCCCATGCTAAGACTTAGAATAATTTTCAATTTTCTATAATGTTGGGTTTCATTTCTTTTTCGAGAATAATTTTTAAATTTCTAGGATTTATTTCCCCTAATGGTTTTATTTCCACCAACATGCACACTTAGGCAATTTTTTTTATTTTCCTCAAGGTGGGTGGGACTTTGGGACTCTATCGAGGTGCTATGACATCCCATTTTTTTGCCCTTATTTTTTAACCCACTAAACTAGTGAGGTTTTAGGTTTATTTTCTTCCACCAATGTCCCATTTTGCTTCTCTTATTACTTATATTTTTTTTTGCATATCTTTGAGTGGTAGGATTTTGGGATTCATTTGGAGTGTGGTGACATCCCATTTTGCCACCCTGTGTAATACTTAGCAATTTTTCTCCCGGTATTATACATTGATTCCAAATACTCCACCCTTTGTATTCAGAACTTTTAAAGGTTTGTGAAGGATTATCATTTCCCAAAAATAGTTTATCATACTAGAAAACAAAATCAAATTTCCCGGAAGTTGCCCATTTCATGTGGTGTAAAAATTAAGATGAAAATTAAAAGTGCCTAAAATTTAATGAAACTTTCCATATGTCTAAAAGAGCCAAATGGGTATCTAAATCCACTACGAAAACCCAAAAAAATCACCTCGGATCAAGATATATAACACTTAGAAGCTTGTTGGCTGTAATTAGAAATTGCTATTTCTGGAAAAGATTTCACATTTAAAAATCTAAAAGTTTGGTACCACTAGAAGGAGGATCCTGACATATTTTATCCAAAATTTGAATTACCTCAAACAAATTCTCCTTTCAAAGGTTATGGCAATCTCAAATTTACACCAAAAATAGGGCAAGATAGTGAAAATCAAAGGACCCTAAAATTGAATTTAATTTTTTTTTAACCTTAGGATAAACCTTTGGAAATTAGATTTTTGAAACTTTTAATATGGAATAATGCCAAGGAAGAGTGATGTTCAAAATATTCAAAGCAAATAATTTCAAAATGCTTTGCACAAGCAATTTCAACACCTTGATGTACACAATCTTAAAAAAGGATGCAAGCAAGAATTTAAAAACTTGATGTAAGAAGCATTTGGAATTAAAACAAAAAAATTTAAGTGGGTCCCCAATCCATATTGGGGTTTGTTGTGCAATTGGAACAATAAGTTCCTTTTTTCCTCTCTTGGAACCCAATTTACTCATTTAATTTTTTATTTTCAACTAAATAGATGCCCTAGTTTTAGAATTTATTTTTTCAAGGTTTTTGAAAACCTCATTTGTCTTTTATGGATTTTCAAAAAAATTCATTTCCTTTTCTCTTCCAATATTTTAGTTCTAATAGTAGCATAGATGAGAGGAGAATCTGAATATCCCTATAAAAAAATAATATGACCATTTTTTGATGGACCTTAGATGCTAATGACATCATGGGTAGACCTTTGTGCATGGAAAAGACCTAGGAGTTGCTTAAAAAAGTTGTTAAAATGATTCAAAAATATTTTTAGTACATTAGCATGAGACTATGTCCTAATTCGTTGTGTCTAATAAAAATGTTGTGTAGGGAAAACCATGATAGTTATGAATGAAACAAAAATGTATAGATTTTTAATAAAATTTTATGGGAGTCCTAGTTTAGCATTTTTCCTTATTTTGCTCTAGGTATTTGTTTCTTTGTGTTAAAAATTACCCCCATCTCCACAAAATTTATTTTTTTTAATTTAAAATTATGAACTATTCCAATAATTATGTAAAAGGGTGAGAGGAGGGGTGCATATATGTATAATGATGATGCAATATTGATTGCATAGGTGCAAAAGGGACAAAGAAGAGGTTTAGTATGTAATACACAATATGACTTAACAAATGGGAAGAAATTAAACAAAGTGGTAACACTTTTATTTTGCATTGGCACCTTAGCCCAAGTGGCTAGGGGATCCTCCCCTAGCCCTTTTAACTTTAAGGGTCCAAGGACTAAATCCCATGCCCTTAAGTCTTTTGATAAAAAAGATAACATCATTCCCCTACTTGATGATATTAGTATCTATGACATGGCATTGAGCAATGATATGACACTACATAATGACATGGTAGCTAATAACATCACCTATTTTTGACAGGCACCTAATGATATGACACTTGATAACATGACACTTGGTGATCAGGTGGCACCTGATGATGTGACACATGATGATTTGGTACCAATGTCATACCCCATGATGTCATGGTAATTAATGATATGAACGTGATATGCTAGATGACATGATACTTATTGACATGCTAGATGACATGACACTTGTTGACATGGCATATGACAATATGGTAGATGATGATAAAATAAGTGATGATATGGTAGGTGATGACATAGCACTTTCTAACATGGCATATAATGATGTGGAACTGAATGATATGGAAGGAGATGACATATCAAAGGATATTATGGTAGAAAAATATCCATATGGTAGATATAAAAATGGGTTTGACCATTCACATTTCATCATATTATTAAACCCATTGATCATACAGTCCTATAATCAGCAACAAATATGGTGAAGCACTAATTTCAAAATAAATTAGAGTGATAAGTAACATAGTCTAGTTTATAGGTTATAGAGAAAATTAGAGTGCAACAAGTGACATAGTATGATTCAATGGTATACTACCTAGTGGTTTGTATAACCACCCAATTGGCAATCCTTGTTTTAGACAATGAAAAGTAGCATCATCAAATTCACTAGTATGTTATCTATTCACTGTCCAATTAACATCCCCTCATCCACTCACAAAACAACACATTATGACTTCTCATTTACTGTGATATTAGGGATAAAAGTTTCAAATATTTTTGAGGCATTTTGTGTATTATTAGGGATAAAATTTTAAAGACCATAAATTTTTCATATAGAACAATTTTGAGACCATTTCTTTTAATTCTCATGATTTTTCAAGACCTTTACATTGGTAAAGTTATAGTTACAACTACATGAAGGATTTTATATTTTTGTAGGAAAGTTATGGATCTACATGTGCCCTTATTAAGTGGTCCAAAATATACCACTTCTAAAATCAAGAATGAAACTCTACTCCAAAGTGAAGGGTTGCTCAAATATGTGAAAGTCAATCCTAAAGAGATTGATTCTAAATAAATGAATTAGTTGTTTAAGAATAAGAATTATGATTCTCTTAGTGTAATAGCTCTTCATATTGATAATAACTATGACCTGGTTGTAGCACTATGGATAGTAGTTAGAAAAATTTTAGGGGTTATGTGATTGCATTGGTTCCACACATGTTAGTAGGTTGGAGGCAGATCTTGCTACCTTGATTACAAAATTCCTTTAATACTATTGGTGAGTATATAAATTAGTTTAAGAAGTTATAATATGACATTCATACTTCTAGAAGAATTCTAAAGGAGACAAGAAAAGAACAATAGGTTGTAGATGAGAGATACATTAAGCTTCTCAATATTGTATTCAACTATGTCTTAGAGACGTACATAATAGTTTTTGTATTTACTCTTCTACTAATTGATGAAGTGTTCAAATATATTATTCACCATTAAGATAAAATAAAACAACATAAAGGCTATCCTCTTATCAATTAGAATTGCGACAAAGAAGTTAATAATATTGAGACTAGTAAGAATCCAAAGTAGAATGATAAAAAGACCAAGAATCCCTTCAAAATACCAACTTACGAGTTTAGTAAGAAGGAAGGACACAAGGCAAAAAGTTGCTAGATTCACATCAAGAAGCATGAGGAAGCAATGGAAAAAGGAGATGATGCTTCTTTATTCTATGCACAAGGTGAGGATAATGAAAATGGTGAAATCTCACCTGCTCATGTAGATGTTCATTTAGCATATTGGACATCCACCTCTTGAGTGAATTATAGGTTTAGGGGCAACAAGGCATACAAGCAAGAACAAACACTTTCTTCATGATTATAACACTATATTTAGGAGAGCACATTGTCATTGAAGACAACTCTTCCCTATAGGCGGTAGGTTGTCAAGAGGTTAGTATTGGATATTCTTAATTTTATGAGGTCCTTTATATTCTTAGTGTTGGTCCTAATATTTTGTTTTTTATTATATCACCCATACAAACAATAAGGTAGAGTTTTACCCTAATTATTGGATGATCAAGAACATTGATGATGGATTCAAAATAATGGCCTTTAGATTTTATGATGATTTGAATTAGACGCATAAATTGTGTTATAGATTAGCTCCTACATATTCCTCTTAGAATAAATATTTTATAGCTATGGTGACACAAATAAATAATGAGAGTTAACAATGGTATCACAATGTTGACCATATTAGCTATAGATCATTGAGGTAGATGAGTCATCATTAGATGACCATTGGAATTATTCACATTTTACCTCTAAGTGATACATGTGAGGGATGTATTTTTGGGAAGCATCATAGAGTCATTTTCAAAAAGTACAATGAGGCATTCTACACAACCCTTGGAGCTCATTTATAGTGATACAAGTGGACCCAT
Organism: Wollemia nobilis; assembly: GCA_028583015.1. NCBI lineage: Eukaryota > Viridiplantae > Streptophyta > Pinopsida > Araucariales > Araucariaceae > Wollemia > Wollemia nobilis. Next base: position 74,660 of record JAQPPZ010000220.1, on the reverse strand, counting down.
GGTTACACCTATTTTTGGAAATGGTACTCTCTTTTTATTGATTATTTTTGTTGATATGTATGGTTATAAACTATTTATACCAAATATGAGGCTTTTGAGAAATTAAATGCATTCAAAGAACTAATACAATTTTTTTTGAAAATAAATATCAAGTGTCTCAAGACAAATAGGGGAGATGAGAACATGAAAATTTCTTTTTATAATTTTTTTACTCTTAATGGTATTTTATTTCAAAGGGTTATTCATTATACTCTAGAGTAGAATTGGGTAGTTGAAAGGATGGATTATTCCATGATTCACGCTAAGAGGATGGATAAAAAAATTTGGTATGAGACCATCACTTGTGTACTATAGTGGTTCCCCACTACCCACTTATGACTAAGGAAAATCCTCTTAGAATAAATATTTTATAGCTATGGTGACACAAATAAATAATGAGAGTTAACAATGGTATCACAATGTTGAGCATATTAGCTATAGATCATTGAGGTAGATGAGTCATCATTAGATGACCATTGGACTTATTCACATTTTCCCTCTAAGTGATGCATGTGAGGGATGTATTTTTGGGAAACATCATAGAGTCCTTTTCAAAAAGTACAATGAGGCATTCTACACAACACTTGGAGCTCATTTATAGTGATACAAGTGGACCCATGGTTACACCTATTTTTGGAAATGGTACTCTCTTTTTATTGATTATTTTTGTTGATATGTATGGTTATATACTATTTATACCAAATATGAGGCTTTTGAGAAATTAAATGCATTCAAAGCACTAATAATTTTTTTTTTGAAAATAAATATCAAGTGTCTCAAGACAAATAGGGGAGATGAGAACATGAAAATTGTTTTTTATAATTTTTTTACCCTTAATGGTATTTTCTTTCAAAGGGTTATTCATTATACTCTAGAGTAGAATTGGGTAGTTGAAAGGATGGATTATTCCATGATTCACGCTAAGAGGATGGATAAAAAAATTTGGTATGAGACCATCACTTGTGTACTATAGTGGTTCCCCACTACCCACTTATGACTAAGGAAAATCCTCTTAGAATAAATATTTTATAGCTATGGTGACACAAATAAATAATGAGAGTTAACAATGGTATCACAATGTTGACCATATTAGCTATAGATCATTGAGGTAGATGAGTCATCATCAGATGACCATTGGACTTATTCACATTTTCCCTCTAAGTGATGCATGTGAGGGATGTATTTTTGGGAAGCATCATAGAGTCCTTTTCAAAAAGTACAATGAGGCATTCTACACAACCCTTGGATCTCATTTATAGTGATACAAGTGGACCCATGTTTACACCTATTTTTGGAAATGGTACTCTCTTTTTATTGATTATTTTTGTTGATATGTATGGTTATATACTATTTATACCAAATATGAGGCTTTTGAGAAATTAAATGCATTCAAAGCAATAATACAATTTTTTTTGAAAATAAATATCAAGTGTCTCAAGACAAATAGGGGAGATGAGAACATGAAAATTGCTTTTTATAATTTTTTTACTCTTAATGGTATTTTATTTCAAAGGGTTATTCATTATACTCTAGAGTAGAATTGTGTAGTTGAAAGGATGGATTATTCCATGATTCACGCTAAGAGGATGGATAAAAAAATTTGGTATGAGACCATCACTTGTGTACTATAGTGGTTCCCCACTACCCACTTATGATGACGGGGACGGGGAACTTTAAAATTTAACACAGTCAAATACATTCGACATTTTCATTCAAATTTTTAGAAAATTATTTACATGCATCTAAAAATAGCCCGCAGGCATACATTAACCGATACTCGGCTCGGTTCTTCCACTGTCACTACTTCCCCTGTTCACCGGTCCACCATCCTCCCTATTACAAAATTTTGGGTTTTTAACGAGGTCCCGGTCCTCTAGCAATTAATGCCCCGCCTAAAACAAAGTTCAAACTTCAATTTTCCCCCTCTCCGAGTTTTCAAATATTTTTATCATAAATGGGCAACTGCCCGATCCGCACTGCTGCTTGCAATAATGGCTTCCCATACCCTGCACTGGCCGCTTCGCTCAGACCGTACTCTGCACTGCTGTTTTGTCAAAAAAAAATCCTTCCAAATGGTGGTTCTCCCCCTTTAATGCACGCGGCTGTCAAATTTAACTCCCGATACGTGGCCTTCGTCTTTAATTTCTTACACGTAGCCAATCGTGCGTAATTCTTCCATGACTTCTCCATGTCGGCACACATGTCCTCCTCAACTGCCATGATACACGTGGTAGTCCACGTGTCGAAATTGGCCTTGCCCGACCGTTCGCTTTCTCTCCCTTGGTCTGTTTTCTTCTGGCCACGATATTGCGACATGTCGCGATATCGCGATCTAGCCGCCGCCTTGCTTTCAATTTTGAATATCGTCACGATATCGTGACGTCGTGATATCGCGACGTCACGATATCATGACATAACACGCCCTTGCCATCGTCTGCGAAACAAAGTCACGATATCGTGACATTATCTCCCCTTCCGCCTTGGCCTTGACTAAAGTCACGATATCGCGATGTCGTGATATCACGACGTCCTCCCCCCTTTCGCCTTTGCTCTGAAGAACTGCGCAATATCGCGACGTCGCGATATCGCGACGTCGCGATATCACAACGCAACTCACCCTCACCATCAATGCAGCATTTGAGGTCACGATTTTGCGACCCTCCATGCTTTGGAAACACTTCCCCCTTGGGAAAAACTGAAGAAAAATACTTGGAAAATCGAGAAAATTTCTGAAGATGCAGGATTTTTCCACTGTTGCCGGATGCTCCTGCATCAGACACCCCGGGTAAAAAGGAGAAGTGACCTTCACTTCTAAGCTGTTCGGTCTGCTTCCTTTGCAAAATCTCCGAACACTCATCAACCTTTACAACTTGCTCAAATCCTGCTTCTTGGCAAGAAAATTTTCTGCCCTCTACCAGACAAATTCTGGCATTACTGCACACTTTCTCATCTTCTGTCTGCAATGGCTTCAACTTGTGCCGTACTCCATCCTTCATCAAGGAGTAAGTATTTGCACGACCATCATGCACTGCACCCCGATCAAACTGCCATGGCCTTCCCAATAGCAAATGGCAAGCATCCATGGGGAATACATCACACAGGACTTCATCCTGGTATCTCCCAATTTGGAATGTGACTAAACACTGTTCCCGGACCCAAGATCTATGGTCCTTCCGCAACCATGCAATCCGGTATGGGTGCGGGTGCCTCCTTCTCTCCAGCTGCAACTTAGTAACCATCTCCTCAAAAACTAAGTTGTTTGTACTCCCATTGTCTATAATGACATTACAGACTTTGCCTGCACTTTTGCATCGGGTGCGGAACAGGCTTCTCCTCTATTCAGATTTGTCTTCCTCCACCAGCATGGTCCTCCTCACAATCATTGCTTCTCCCTTTTTAGCTTCTTCAGAATGTTCTGAATCAGCATCTTCAACTGCCACAACTGCTCTGGCAGGACCCACTGGCCGCTTGTTTGTCCTTTCTCGATGTTGTGGACACTCAAATGCCCGATGTCCTTCTTCACCACAATGGAAACATGTTCCATGAAATACTCCTCTTCCATACCCGCGTCCAGATCTACCTCTTCCTCTCGGGTAGCCATCATTCTGAACTTGCGGTTTGGATTCTTCATCTTCTTTCTGATCCCGGCTGCTGCTCTCCTCTTCTTTCTTCTCTTCCTTTCCTTCTTTCTTTCCACCATTCTTTCCTCCCGGTCCTTTTACTCTTTGCTTGTTCTCAAACTTTTGGTTCAGTTTTTCTTCCACCTTTAAAGCAAATTGGTAAGCATCTTCAATGGTGCTTACCCGAACCAAGCTCAATTCCTCCTGAACACTGGGTCTCAACCCATTAATGTAACGGGCCACTTTTTCTTTGCTGGCTTCTAAGTGTCCGGTTCTGATGGAAATTTTATAAAAATCCTCCGTATATTCTTGAACAGTTTTGTTCATCTGCCTCAAACTCTGCATTTTACGTAGCAGGTCCAGTTCATAATCTATGGGGATGAATTGTCTTTTTAATTTCTCCACCATTCTATCCCATCTGGTTATCCGCTCTTTTCCTCTTTGGTTCCGCTCCAGCTGTACTCCCTTCCACCAAATGCTGGCATGACCCTTCAGTCGGGTCTTAGAAAATCTGACCCGGTTAGGGTCTTCAACTTCTTCGTATTCAAAATACTCTTCTAAATCATTCACCCAGTCTATCAACTCCTCTGGGTTCAAGTTCCCAGAATACGTGGGAACTTCTAACTTCGGCCTCTTCCCGATCTGGGATATGGCCTTGTACAATCTGGCTTGTGCCGGATCTACATCTTCTTCCTCTTCTTCAAATTGATTCTCCTCTTCATCAACTTCATCTTCACTGTCTGCATCTCTGCTCGGCTCATGTCCTCTGCGCAGTTCTTCTTGCAGGGCCTGAACTTGCCGCTGCAATGCCCGAAAATCTTCCGCTGCCATGCCTCTTCCACCCACGGGATTTCTTCTCGGAGGCATCTTCACCTGATCTCAAGCCCTCCCACAAGTCCTGGTACAACTGCCTCTCCTTCGGCGGTCTGCTGTACACTCAGGAACTACGGGCTCTGATACCACTGACGGGGACGGGGAACTTTAAAATTTAACACAGTCAAAAACATTCGACATTTTCATTCAAATTTTTAGAAAATTATTTACATGCGTCTAAAAATAGCCCGCAGGCATACATTAACCGATACTCGGCTCGGTTCTTCCACTGTCACTACTTCCCCTGTTCCCCGGTCCACCATCCTCCCTATTACAAAATTTAGGGTTTTTTTAACGAGGTCCCGGTCCTCTAGCAATTAATGCCCCGCCTAAAACAAAGTTCAAACTTCAATTTTCCCCCTCTCCGAGTTTTCAAATATTTTTATCATAAATGGGCAACTGCCCGATCTGCACTGCTGCTTGCAATAATGGCTTCCCATACCCTGCACTGGCCGCTTCGCTCAGACCGTACTCTGCACTGCTGTTTTGTCGAAAAAAAATCCTTCCAAATGGTGGTTCTCCCCCTTTAATGCATGCGGCTATCAAATTTAACTCCCGATACGTGGCCTTCGTCTTTAATTTCTTACACGTAGCCAATCATGCGTAATTCTTCCATGAATTCTCCATGTTGGCACACGTGTCCTCCTCAACTGCCATGATACACGTGGCAGTCCACGTGTCAAAATTGGCCTTGCCCGGCCGTCCGCTTTCTCTCCCTTGGTCTATTTTCTTCTGGCCGCGATATCGCGACATGTCGCGATATCATGACCCAACTGCCGCCTTGCTTCCGATTTTGAATATCGTCGCGATATCGTGACGTCGCGATATCACGACGTCGCGATATCATGACACAACACGCCCTTGCCACCGTCTACAAAACAAAGTCACGATATCGTGACGTTATCTCCCCTTCCGCCTTGGCCTTGACTAAAGTCACAATATCGCGACGTCGCGATATCGAGACGTCCTCCCCCCTTTTGCCTTTGCTCTGAAGAACTGTCGCGATATCACGACGTCGCGATATCGCGATGCAACTCACCCTCACCATCAATGCAGCCTTTGAGGTCACGATTTCGTGACCCCCTTCCTCCATGCTTTGGAAACACTTCCCCCTTGGGAAAAACTGAAGAAAAGTACTTGGAAAATCAAGAAAAATTCTGAAGATGTAGGATTTTTCCACTGTTGTCGGATGCTCCTGCATCATATGACTAAGGAAAATCCTCTTAGAATAAATATTTTATAGCTATGGTGACACAAATAAATAATGAGAGTTAACAATGGTATCACAATGTTGACCATATTAGCTATAGATCATTGAGGTAGATGAGTCATCATTAGATGACCATTGGACTTATTCACATTTTCCCTCTAAGTGATGCATGTGAGGGATGTATTTTTGGGAAGCATCATAGAGTCCTTTTCAAAAAGTACAATGAGGCATTCTACACAACCCTTGGAGCTCATTTATAGTGATACAAGTGGACCCATGGTTACACCTATTTTTGGAAATGGTACTCTCTTTTTATTGATTATTTTTGTTGATATGTATGGTTATATACTATTTATACCAAATATGAGGCTTTTGAGAAATTAAATGCATTCAAAGCACTAATACAATTTTTTTTGAAAATAAATATCAAGTGTCTCAAGACAAATAGGGGAGATGAGAACATGAAAATTGCTTTTTATAATTTTTTTACTCTTAATGGTATTTTCTTTCAAAGGGTTATTCATTATACTCTAGAGTAGAATTGGGTAGTTGAAAGGATGGATTATTCCATGATTCACGCTAAGAGGATGGATAAAAAAATTTGGTATGAGACCATCACTTGTGTACTATAGTGGTTCCCCACTACCCACTTATGACTAAGGAAAATCCTCTTAGAATAAATATTTTATAGCTATGGTGACACAAATAAATAATGAGAGTTAACAATGGTATCACAATGTTGAGCATATTAGCTATAGATCATTGAGGTAGATGAGTCATCATTAGATGACCATTGGACTTATTCACATTTTCCCTCTAAGTGATGCATGTGAGGGATGTATTTTTGGGAAGCATCATAGAGTCCTTTTCAAAAAGTACAATGAGGCATTCTACACAACCCTTGGAGCTCATTTATAGTGATACAAGTGGACCCATGGTTACACCTATTTTTGGAAATGGTACTCTCTTTTTATTGATTATTTTTGTTGATATGTATGGTTATATACTATTTATACCAAATATGAGGCTTTTGAGAAATTAAATGCATTCAAAGCACTAATACAATTTTTTTTGAAAATAAATATCAAGTGTCTCAAGACAAATAGGGGAGATGAGAACATGAAAATTGCTTTTTATAATTTTTTTACTCTTAATGGTATTTTCTTTCAAAGGGTTATTCATTATACTCTAGAGTAGAATTGGGTAGTTGAAAGGATGGATTATTCCATGATTCACGCTAAGAGGATGGATAAAAAAATTTGGTATGAGACCATCACTTGTGTACTATAGTGGTTCCCCACTACCCACTTATGACTAAGGAAAATCCTCTTAGAATAAATATTTTATAGCTATGGTGACACAAATAAATAATGAGAGTTAACAATGGTATCACAATGTTGAGCATATTAGCTATAGATCATTGAGGTAGATGAGTCATCATTAGATGACCATTGGACTTATTCACATTTTCCCTCTAAGTGATGCATGTGAGGGATGTATTTTTGGGAAGCATCATAGAGTCCTTTTCAAAAAGTACAATGAGGCATTCTACACAACCCTTGGAGCTCATTTATAGTGATACAAGTGGACCCATGGTTACACCTATTTTTGGAAATGGTACTCTCTTTTTATTGATTATTTTTGTTGATATGTATGGTTATATACTATTTATACCAAATATGAGGCTTTTGAGAAATTAAATGCATTCAAAGCACTAATACAATTTTTTTTGAAAATAAATATCAAGTGTCTCAAGACAAATAGGGGAGATGAGAACATGAAAATTGCTTTTTATAATTTTTTTACTCTTAATGGTATTTTATTTCAAAGGGTTATTCATTATACTCTAGAGTAGAATTGGGTAGTTGAAAGGATGGATTATTCCATGATTCACGCTAAGAGGATGGATAAAAAAATTTGGTATGAGACCATCACTTGTGTACTATAGTGGTTCCCCACTACCCACTTATGACTAAGGAAAATCCTCTTAGAATAAATATTTTATAGCTATGGTGACACAAATAAATAATGAGAGTTAACAATGGTATCACAATGTTGACCATATTAGCTATAGATCATTGAGGTAGATGAGTCATCATTAGATGACCATTGGACTTATTCACATTTTCCCTCTAAGTGATGCATGTGAGGGATGTATTTTTGGGAAGCATCATAGAGTCCTTTTCAAAAAGTACAATGAGGCATTCTACACAACCCTTGGAGCTCATTTATAGTGATACAAGTGGACCCATGGTTACACCTATTTTTGGAAATGGTACTCTCTTTTTATTGATTATTTTTGTTGATATGTATGGTTATATACTATTTATACCAAATATGAGGCTTTTGAGAAATTAAATGCATTCAAAGCACTAATACAATTTTTTTTGAAAATAAATATCAAGTGTCTCAAGACAAATAGGGGAGATGAGAACATGAAAATTGCTTTTTATAATTTTTTTACTCTTAATGGTATTTTATTTCAAAGGGTTATTCATTATACTCTAGAGTAGAATTGGGTAGTTGAAAGGATGGATTATTCCATGATTCACGCTAAGAGGATGGATAAAAAAATTTGGTATGAGACCATCACTTGTGTACTATAGTGGTTCCCCACTACCCACTTATGACTAAGGAAAATCCTCTTAGAATAAATATTTTATAGCTATGGTGACACAAATAAATAATGAGAGTTAACAATGGTATCACAATGTTGAGCATATTAGCTATAGATCATTGAGGTAGATGAGTCATCATTAGATGACCATTGGACTTATTCACATTTTCCCTCTAAGTGATGCATGTGAGGGATGTATTTTTGGGAAGCATCATAGAGTCCTTTTCAAAAAGTACAATGAGGCATTCTACACAACCCTTGGAGCTCATTTATAGTGATACAAGTGGACCCATGGTTACACCTATTTTTGGAAATGGTACTCTCTTTTTATTGATTATTTTTGTTGATATGTATGGTTATATACTATTTATACCAAATATGAGGCTTTTGAGAAATTAAATGCATTCAAAGCACTAATACAATTTTTTTTGAAAATAAATATCAAGTGTCTCAAGACAAATAGGGGAGATGAGAACATGAAAATTGCTTTTTATAATTTTTTTACTCTTAATGGTATTTTCTTTCAAAGGGTTATTCATTATACTCTAGAGTAGAATTGGGTAGTTGAAAGGATGGATTATTCCATGATTCACGCTAAGAGGATGGATAAAAAAATTTGGTATGAGACCATCACTTGTGTACTATAGTGGTTCCCCACTACCCACTTATGACTAAGGAAAATCCTCTTAGAATAAATATTTTATAGCTATGGTGACACAAATAAATAATGAGAGTTAACAATGGTATCACAATGTTGACCATATTAGCTATAGATCATTGAGGTAGATGAGTCATCATTAGATGACCATTGGACTTATTCACATTTTCCCTCTAAGTGATGCATGTGAGGGATGTATTTTTGGGAAGCATCATAGAGTCCTTTTCAAAAAGTACAATGAGGCATTCTACACAACCCTTGGAGCTCATTTATAGTGATACAAGTGGACCCATGGTTACACCTATTTTTGGAAATGGTACTCTCTTTTTATTGATTATTTTTGTTGATATGTATGGTTATATACTATTTATACCAAATATGAGGCTTTTGAGAAATTAAATGCATTCAAAGCACTAATACAATTTTTTTTGAAAATAAATATCAAGTGTCTCAAGACAAATAGGGGAGATGAGAACATGAAAATTGCTTTTTATAATTTTTTTACTCTTAATGGTATTTTCTTTCAAAGGGTTATTCATTATACTCTAGAGTAGAATTGGGTAGTTGAAAGGATGGATTATTCCATGATTCACGCTAAGAGGATGGATAAAAAAATTTGGTATGAGACCATCACTTGTGTACTATAGTGGTTCCCCACTACCCACTTATGACTAAGGAAAATCCTCTTAGAATAAATATTTTATAGCTATGGTGACACAAATAAATAATGAGAGTTAACAATGGTATCACAATGTTGAGCATATTAGCTATAGATCATTGAGGTAGATGAGTCATCATTAGATGACCATTGGACTTATTCACATTTTCCCTCTAAGTGATGCATGTGAGGGATGTATTTTTGGGAAGCATCATAGAGTCCTTTTCAAAAAGTACAATGAGGCATTCTACACAACCCTTGGAGCTCATTTATAGTGATACAAGTGGACCCATGGTTACACCTATTTTTGGAAATGGTACTCTCTTTTTATTGATTATTTTTGTTGATATGTATGGTTATATACTATTTATACCAAATATGAGGCTTTTGAGAAATTAAATGCATTCAAAGCACTAATACAATTTTTTTTGAAAATAAATATCAAGTGTCTCAAGACAAATAGGGGAGATGAGAACATGAAAATTGCTTTTTATAATTTTTTTACTCTTAATGGTATTTTATTTCAAAGGGTTATTCATTATACTCTAGAGTAGAATTGGGTAGTTGAAAGGATGGATTATTCCATGATTCACGCTAAGAGGATGGATAAAAAAATTTGGTATGAGACCATCACTTGTGTACTATAGTGGTTCCCCACTACCCACTTATGACTAAGGAAAATCCTCTTAGAATAAATATTTTATAGCTATGGTGACACAAATAAATAATGAGAGTTAACAATGGTATCACAATGTTGACCATATTAGCTATAGATCATTGAGGTAGATGAGTCATCATTAGATGACCATTGGACTTATTCACATTTTCCCTCTAAGTGATGCATGTGAGGGATGTATTTTTGGGAAGCATCATAGAGTCCTTTTCAAAAAGTACAATGAGGCATTCTACACAACCCTTGGAGCTCATTTATAGTGATACAAGTGGACCCATGGTTACACCTATTTTTGGAAATGGTACTCTCTTTTTATTGATTATTTTTGTTGATATGTATGGTTATATACTATTTATACCAAATATGAGGCTTTTGAGAAATTAAATGCATTCAAAGCACTAATACAATTTTTTTTGAAAATAAATATCAAGTGTCTCAAGACAAATAGGGGAGATGAGAACATGAAAATTGCTTTTTATAATTTTTTTACTCTTAATGGTATTTTATTTCAAAGGGTTATTCATTATACTCTAGAGTAGAATTGGGTAGTTGAAAGGATGGATTATTCCATGATTCACGCTAAGAGGATGGATAAAAAAATTTGGTATGAGACCATCACTTGTGTACTATAGTGGTTCCCCACTACCCACTTATGACTAAGGAAAATCCTCTTAGAATAAATATTTTATAGCTATGGTGACACAAATAAATAATGAGAGTTAACAATGGTATCACAATGTTGACCATATTAGCTATAGATCATTGAGGTAGATGAGTCATCATTAGATGACCATTGGACTTATTCACATTTTCCCTCTAAGTGATGCATGTGAGGGATGTATTTTTGGGAAGCATCATAGAGTCCTTTTCAAAAAGTACAATGAGGCATTCTACACAACCCTTGGAGCTCATTTATAGTGATACAAGTGGACCCATGGTTACACCTATTTTTGGAAATGGTACTCTCTTTTTATTGATTATTTTTGTTGATATGTATGGTTATATACTATTTATACCAAATATGAGGCTTTTGAGAAATTAAATGCATTCAAAGCACTAATACAATTTTTTTTGAAAATAAATATCAAGTGTCTCAAGACAAATAGGGGAGATGAGAACATGAAAATTGCTTTTTATAATTTTTTTACTCTTAATGGTATTTTCTTTCAAAGGGTTATTCATTATACTCTAGAGTAGAATTGGGTAGTTGAAAGGATGGATTATTCCATGATTCACGCTAAGAGGATGGATAAAAAAATTTGGTATGAGACCATCACTTGTGTACTATAGTGGTTCCCCACTACCCACTTATGACTAAGGAAAATCCTCTTAGAATAAATATTTTATAGCTATGGTGACACAAATAAATAATGAGAGTTAACAATGGTATCACAATGTTGACCATATTAGCTATAGATCATTGAGGTAGATGAGTCATCATTAGATGACCATTGGACTTATTCACATTTTCCCTCTAAGTGATGCATGTGAGGGATGTATTTTTGGGAAGCATCATAGAGTCCTTTTCAAAAAGTACAATGAGGCATTCTACACAACCCTTGGAGCTCATTTATAGTGATACAAGTGGACCCATGGTTACACCTATTTTTGGAAATGGTACTCTCTTTTTATTGATTATTTTTGTTGATATGTATGGTTATATACTATTTATACCAAATATGAGGCTTTTGAGAAATTAAATGCATTCAAAGCACTAATACAATTTTTTTTGAAAATAAATATCAAGTGTCTCAAGACAAATAGGGGAGATGAGAACATGAAAATTGCTTTTTATAATTTTTTTACTCTTAATGGTATTTTCTTTCAAAGGGTTATTCATTATACTCTAGAGTAGAATTGGGTAGTTGAAAGGATGGATTATTCCATGATTCACGCTAAGAGGATGGATAAAAAAATTTGGTATGAGACCATCACTTGTGTACTATAGTGGTTCCCCACTACCCACTTATGACTAAGGAAAATCCTCTTAGAATAAATATTTTATAGCTATGGTGACACAAATAAATAATGAGAGTTAACAATGGTATCACAATGTTGAGCATATTAGCTATAGATCATTGAGGTAGATGAGTCATCATTAGATGACCATTGGACTTATTCACATTTTCCCTCTAAGTGATGCATGTGAGGGATGTATTTTTGGGAAGCATCATAGAGTCCTTTTCAAAAAGTACAATGAGGCATTCTACACAACCCTTGGAGCTCATTTATAGTGATACAAGTGGACCCATGGTTACACCTATTTTTGGAAATGGTACTCTCTTTTTATTGATTATTTTTGTTGATATGTATGGTTATATACTATTTATACCAAATATGAGGCTTTTGAGAAATTAAATGCATTCAAAGCACTAATACAATTTTTTTTGAAAATAAATATCAAGTGTCTCAAGACAAATAGGGGAGATGAGAACATGAAAATTGCTTTTTATAATTTTTTTACTCTTAATGGTATTTTCTTTCAAAGGGTTATTCATTATACTCTAGAGTAGAATTGGGTAGTTGAAAGGATGGATTATTCCATGATTCACGCTAAGAGGATGGATAAAAAAATTTGGTATGAGACCATCACTTGTGTACTATAGTGGTTCCCCACTACCCACTTATGACTAAGGAAAATCCTCTTAGAATAAATATTTTATAGCTATGGTGACACAAATAAATAATGAGAGTTAACAATGGTATCACAATGTTGACCATATTAGCTATAGATCATTGAGGTAGATGAGTCATCATTAGATGACCATTGGACTTATTCACATTTTCCCTCTAAGTGATGCATGTGAGGGATGTATTTTTGGGAAGCATCATAGAGTCCTTTTCAAAAAGTACAATGAGGCATTCTACACAACCCTTGGAGCTCATTTATAGTGATACAAGTGGACCCATGGTTACACCTATTTTTGGAAATGGTACTCTCTTTTTATTGATTATTTTTGTTGATATGTATGGTTATATACTATTTATACCAAATATGAGGCTTTTGAGAAATTAAATGCATTCAAAGCACTAATACAATTTTTTTTGAAAATAAATATCAAGTGTCTCAAGACAAATAGGGGAGATGAGAACATGAAAATTGCTTTTTATAATTTTTTTACTCTTAATGGTATTTTATTTCAAAGGGTTATTCATTATACTCTAGAGTAGAATTGGGTAGTTGAAAGGATGGATTATTCCATGATTCACGCTAAGAGGATGGATAAAAAAATTTGGTATGAGACCATCACTTGTGTACTATAGTGGTTCCCCACTACCCACTTATGACTAAGGAAAATCCTCTTAGAATAAATATTTTATAGCTATGGTGACACAAATAAATAATGAGAGTTAACAATGGTATCACAATGTTGACCATATTAGCTATAGATCATTGAGGTAGATGAGTCATCATTAGATGACCATTGGACTTATTCACATTTTCCCTCTAAGTGATGCATGTGAGGGATGTATTTTTGGGAAGCATCATAGAGTCCTTTTCAAAAAGTACAATGAGGCATTCTACACAACCCTTGGAGCTCATTTATAGTGATACAAGTGGACCCATGGTTACACCTATTTTTGGAAATGGTACTCTCTTTTTATTGATTATTTTTGTTGATATGTATGGTTATATACTATTTATACCAAATATGAGGCTTTTGAGAAATTAAATGCATTCAAAGCACTAATACAATTTTTTTTGAAAATAAATATCAAGTGTCTCAAGACAAATAGGGGAGATGAGAACATGAAAATTGCTTTTTATAATTTTTTTACTCTTAATGGTATTTTATTTCAAAGGGTTATTCATTATACTCTAGAGTAGAATTGGGTAGTTGAAAGGATGGATTATTCCATGATTCACGCTAAGAGGATGGATAAAAAAATTTGGTATGAGACCATCACTTGTGTACTATAGTGGTTCCCCACTACCCACTTATGACTAAGGAAAATCCTCTTAGAATAAATATTTTATAGCTATGGTGACACAAATAAATAATGAGAGTTAACAATGGTATCACAATGTTGAGCATATTAGCTATAGATCATTGAGGTAGATGAGTCATCATTAGATGACCATTGGACTTATTCACATTTTCCCTCTAAGTGATGCATGTGAGGGATGTATTTTTGGGAAGCATCATAGAGTCCTTTTCAAAAAGTACAATGAGGCATTCTACACAACCCTTGGAGCTCATTTATAGTGATACAAGTGGACCCATGGTTACACCTATTTTTGGAAATGGTACTCTCTTTTTATTGATTATTTTTGTTGATATGTATGGTTATATACTATTTATACCAAATATGAGGCTTTTGAGAAATTAAATGCATTCAAAGCACTAATACAATTTTTTTTGAAAATAAATATCAAGTGTCTCAAGACAAATAGGGGAGATGAGAACATGAAAATTGCTTTTTATAATTTTTTTACTCTTAATGGTATTTTCTTTCAAAGGGTTATTCATTATACTCTAGAGTAGAATTGGGTAGTTGAAAGGATGGATTATTCCATGATTCACGCTAAGAGGATGGATAAAAAAATTTGGTATGAGACCATCACTTGTGTACTATAGTGGTTCCCCACTACCCACTTATGACTAAGGAAAATCCTCTTAGAATAAATATTTTATAGCTATGGTGACACAAATAAATAATGAGAGTTAACAATGGTATCACAATGTTGACCATATTAGCTATAGATCATTGAGGTAGATGAGTCATCATTAGATGACCATTGGACTTATTCACATTTTCCCTCTAAGTGATGCATGTGAGGGATGTATTTTTGGGAAGCATCATAGAGTCCTTTTCAAAAAGTACAATGAGGCATTCTACACAACCCTTGGAGCTCATTTATAGTGATACAAGTGGACCCATGGTTACACCTATTTTTGGAAATGGTACTCTCTTTTTATTGATTATTTTTGTTGATATGTATGGTTATATACTATTTATACCAAATATGAGGCTTTTGAGAAATTAAATGCATTCAAAGCACTAATACAATTTTTTTTGAAAATAAATATCAAGTGTCTCAAGACAAATAGGGGAGATGAGAACATGAAAATTGCTTTTTATAATTTTTTTACTCTTAATGGTATTTTCTTTCAAAGGGTTATTCATTATACTCTAGAGTAGAATTGGGTAGTTGAAAGGATGGATTATTCCATGATTCACGCTAAGAGGATGGATAAAAAAATTTGGTATGAGACCATCACTTGTGTACTATAGTGGTTCCCCACTACCCACTTATGACTAA
Source organism: Wollemia nobilis (assembly GCA_028583015.1). Taxonomy (NCBI): domain Eukaryota; kingdom Viridiplantae; phylum Streptophyta; class Pinopsida; order Araucariales; family Araucariaceae; genus Wollemia; species Wollemia nobilis. The sequence goes on along the minus strand of JAQPPZ010000220.1, from coordinate 59,046 downwards.
GGAAAATCCTCTTAGAATAAATATTTTATAGCTATGGTGACACAAATAAATAATGAGAGTTAACAATGGTATCACAATGTTGACCATATTAGCTATAGATCATTGAGGTAGATGAGTCATCATTAGATGACCATTGGACTTATTCACATTTTCCCTCTAAGTGATGCATGTGAGGGATGTATTTTTGGGAAGCATCATAGAGTCCTTTTCAAAAAGTACAATGAGGCATTCTACACAACCCTTGGAGCTCATTTATAGTGATACAAGTGGACCCATGGTTACACCTATTTTTGGAAATGGTACTCTCTTTTTATTGATTATTTTTGTTGATATGTATGGTTATATACTATTTATACCAAATATGAGGCTTTTGAGAAATTAAATGCATTCAAAGCACTAATACAATTTTTTTTGAAAATAAATATCAAGTGTCTCAAGACAAATAGGGGAGATGAGAACATGAAAATTGCTTTTTATAATTTTTTTACTCTTAATGGTATTTTCTTTCAAAGGGTTATTCATTATACTCTAGAGTAGAATTGGGTAGTTGAAAGGATGGATTATTCCATGATTCACGCTAAGAGGATGGATAAAAAAATTTGGTATGAGACCATCACTTGTGTACTATAGTGGTTCCCCACTACCCACTTATGACTAAGGAAAATCCTCTTAGAATAAATATTTTATAGCTATGGTGACACAAATAAATAATGAGAGTTAACAATGGTATCACAATGTTGACCATATTAGCTATAGATCATTGAGGTAGATGAGTCATCATTAGATGACCATTGGACTTATTCACATTTTCCCTCTAAGTGATGCATGTGAGGGATGTATTTTTGGGAAGCATCATAGAGTCCTTTTCAAAAAGTACAATGAGGCATTCTACACAACCCTTGGAGCTCATTTATAGTGATACAAGTGGACCCATGGTTACACCTATTTTTGGAAATGGTACTCTCTTTTTATTGATTATTTTTGTTGATATGTATGGTTATATACTATTTATACCAAATATGAGGCTTTTGAGAAATTAAATGCATTCAAAGCACTAATACAATTTTTTTTGAAAATAAATATCAAGTGTCTCAAGACAAATAGGGGAGATGAGAACATGAAAATTGCTTTTTATAATTTTTTTACTCTTAATGGTATTTTCTTTCAAAGGGTTATTCATTATACTCTAGAGTAGAATTGGGTAGTTGAAAGGATGGATTATTCCATGATTCACGCTAAGAGGATGGATAAAAAAATTTGGTATGAGACCATCACTTGTGTACTATAGTGGTTCCCCACTACCCACTTATGACTAAGGAAAATCCTCTTAGAATAAATATTTTATAGCTATGGTGACACAAATAAATAATGAGAGTTAACAATGGTATCACAATGTTGACCATATTAGCTATAGATCATTGAGGTAGATGAGTCATCATTAGATGACCATTGGACTTATTCACATTTTCCCTCTAAGTGATGCATGTGAGGGATGTATTTTTGGGAAGCATCATAGAGTCCTTTTCAAAAAGTACAATGAGGCATTCTACACAACCCTTGGAGCTCATTTATAGTGATACAAGTGGACCCATGGTTACACCTATTTTTGGAAATGGTACTCTCTTTTTATTGATTATTTTTGTTGATATGTATGGTTATATACTATTTATACCAAATATGAGGCTTTTGAGAAATTAAATGCATTCAAAGCACTAATACAATTTTTTTTGAAAATAAATATCAAGTGTCTCAAGACAAATAGGGGAGATGAGAACATGAAAATTGCTTTTTATAATTTTTTTACTCTTAATGGTATTTTCTTTCAAAGGGTTATTCATTATACTCTAGAGTAGAATTGGGTAGTTGAAAGGATGGATTATTCCATGATTCACGCTAAGAGGATGGATAAAAAAATTTGGTATGAGACCATCACTTGTGTACTATAGTGGTTCCCCACTACCCACTTATGACTAAGGAAAATCCTCTTAGAATAAATATTTTATAGCTATGGTGACACAAATAAATAATGAGAGTTAACAATGGTATCACAATGTTGACCATATTAGCTATAGATCATTGAGGTAGATGAGTCATCATTAGATGACCATTGGACTTATTCACATTTTCCCTCTAAGTGATGCATGTGAGGGATGTATTTTTGGGAAGCATCATAGAGTCCTTTTCAAAAAGTACAATGAGGCATTCTACACAACCCTTGGAGCTCATTTATAGTGATACAAGTGGACCCATGGTTACACCTATTTTTGGAAATGGTACTCTCTTTTTATTGATTATTTTTGTTGATATGTATGGTTATATACTATTTATACCAAATATGAGGCTTTTGAGAAATTAAATGCATTCAAAGCACTAATACAATTTTTTTTGAAAATAAATATCAAGTGTCTCAAGACAAATAGGGGAGATGAGAACATGAAAATTGCTTTTTATAATTTTTTTACTCTTAATGGTATTTTATTTCAAAGGGTTATTCATTATACTCTAGAGTAGAATTGGGTAGTTGAAAGGATGGATTATTCCATGATTCACGCTAAGAGGATGGATAAAAAAATTTGGTATGAGACCATCACTTGTGTACTATAGTGGTTCCCCACTACCCACTTATGACTAAGGAAAATCCTCTTAGAATAAATATTTTATAGCTATGGTGACACAAATAAATAATGAGAGTTAACAATGGTATCACAATGTTGAGCATATTAGCTATAGATCATTGAGGTAGATGAGTCATCATTAGATGACCATTGGACTTATTCACATTTTCCCTCTAAGTGATGCATGTGAGGGATGTATTTTTGGGAAGCATCATAGAGTCCTTTTCAAAAAGTACAATGAGGCATTCTACACAACCCTTGGAGCTCATTTATAGTGATACAAGTGGACCCATGGTTACACCTATTTTTGGAAATGGTACTCTCTTTTTATTGATTATTTTTGTTGATATGTATGGTTATATACTATTTATACCAAATATGAGGCTTTTGAGAAATTAAATGCATTCAAAGCACTAATACAATTTTTTTTGAAAATAAATATCAAGTGTCTCAAGACAAATAGGGGAGATGAGAACATGAAAATTGCTTTTTATAATTTTTTTACTCTTAATGGTATTTTCTTTCAAAGGGTTATTCATTATACTCTAGAGTAGAATTGGGTAGTTGAAAGGATGGATTATTCCATGATTCACGCTAAGAGGATGGATAAAAAAATTTGGTATGAGACCATCACTTGTGTACTATAGTGGTTCCCCACTACCCACTTATGACTAAGGAAAATCCTCTTAGAATAAATATTTTATAGCTATGGTGACACAAATAAATAATGAGAGTTAACAATGGTATCACAATGTTGACCATATTAGCTATAGATCATTGAGGTAGATGAGTCATCATTAGATGACCATTGGACTTATTCACATTTTCCCTCTAAGTGATGCATGTGAGGGATGTATTTTTGGGAAGCATCATAGAGTCCTTTTCAAAAAGTACAATGAGGCATTCTACACAACCCTTGGAGCTCATTTATAGTGATACAAGTGGACCCATGGTTACACCTATTTTTGGAAATGGTACTCTCTTTTTATTGATTATTTTTGTTGATATGTATGGTTATATACTATTTATACCAAATATGAGGCTTTTGAGAAATTAAATGCATTCAAAGCACTAATACAATTTTTTTTGAAAATAAATATCAAGTGTCTCAAGACAAATAGGGGAGATGAGAACATGAAAATTGCTTTTTATAATTTTTTTACTCTTAATGGTATTTTCTTTCAAAGGGTTATTCATTATACTCTAGAGTAGAATTGGGTAGTTGAAAGGATGGATTATTCCATGATTCACGCTAAGAGGATGGATAAAAAAATTTGGTATGAGACCATCACTTGTGTACTATAGTGGTTCCCCACTACCCACTTATGACTAAGGAAAATCCTCTTAGAATAAATATTTTATAGCTATGGTGACACAAATAAATAATGAGAGTTAACAATGGTATCACAATGTTGACCATATTAGCTATAGATCATTGAGGTAGATGAGTCATCATTAGATGACCATTGGACTTATTCACATTTTCCCTCTAAGTGATGCATGTGAGGGATGTATTTTTGGGAAGCATCATAGAGTCCTTTTCAAAAAGTACAATGAGGCATTCTACACAACCCTTGGAGCTCATTTATAGTGATACAAGTGGACCCATGGTTACACCTATTTTTGGAAATGGTACTCTCTTTTTATTGATTATTTTTGTTGATATGTATGGTTATATACTATTTATACCAAATATGAGGCTTTTGAGAAATTAAATGCATTCAAAGCACTAATACAATTTTTTTTGAAAATAAATATCAAGTGTCTCAAGACAAATAGGGGAGATGAGAACATGAAAATTGCTTTTTATAATTTTTTTACTCTTAATGGTATTTTCTTTCAAAGGGTTATTCATTATACTCTAGAGTAGAATTGGGTAGTTGAAAGGATGGATTATTCCATGATTCACGCTAAGAGGATGGATAAAAAAATTTGGTATGAGACCATCACTTGTGTACTATAGTGGTTCCCCACTACCCACTTATGACTAAGGAAAATCCTCTTAGAATAAATATTTTATAGCTATGGTGACACAAATAAATAATGAGAGTTAACAATGGTATCACAATGTTGACCATATTAGCTATAGATCATTGAGGTAGATGAGTCATCATTAGATGACCATTGGACTTATTCACATTTTCCCTCTAAGTGATGCATGTGAGGGATGTATTTTTGGGAAGCATCATAGAGTCCTTTTCAAAAAGTACAATGAGGCATTCTACACAACCCTTGGAGCTCATTTATAGTGATACAAGTGGACCCATGGTTACACCTATTTTTGGAAATGGTACTCTCTTTTTATTGATTATTTTTGTTGATATGTATGGTTATATACTATTTATACCAAATATGAGGCTTTTGAGAAATTAAATGCATTCAAAGCACTAATACAATTTTTTTTGAAAATAAATATCAAGTGTCTCAAGACAAATAGGGGAGATGAGAACATGAAAATTGCTTTTTATAATTTTTTTACTCTTAATGGTATTTTCTTTCAAAGGGTTATTCATTATACTCTAGAGTAGAATTGGGTAGTTGAAAGGATGGATTATTCCATGATTCACGCTAAGAGGATGGATAAAAAAATTTGGTATGAGACCATCACTTGTGTACTATAGTGGTTCCCCACTACCCACTTATGACTAAGGAAAATCCTCTTAGAATAAATATTTTATAGCTATGGTGACACAAATAAATAATGAGAGTTAACAATGGTATCACAATGTTGACCATATTAGCTATAGATCATTGAGGTAGATGAGTCATCATTAGATGACCATTGGACTTATTCACATTTTCCCTCTAAGTGATGCATGTGAGGGATGTATTTTTGGGAAGCATCATAGAGTCCTTTTCAAAAAGTACAATGAGGCATTCTACACAACCCTTGGAGCTCATTTATAGTGATACAAGTGGACCCATGGTTACACCTATTTTTGGAAATGGTACTCTCTTTTTATTGATTATTTTTGTTGATATGTATGGTTATATACTATTTATACCAAATATGAGGCTTTTGAGAAATTAAATGCATTCAAAGCACTAATACAATTTTTTTTGAAAATAAATATCAAGTGTCTCAAGACAAATAGGGGAGATGAGAACATGAAAATTGCTTTTTATAATTTTTTTACTCTTAATGGTATTTTATTTCAAAGGGTTATTCATTATACTCTAGAGTAGAATTGGGTAGTTGAAAGGATGGATTATTCCATGATTCACGCTAAGAGGATGGATAAAAAAATTTGGTATGAGACCATCACTTGTGTACTATAGTGGTTCCCCACTACCCACTTATGACTAAGGAAAATCCTCTTAGAATAAATATTTTATAGCTATGGTGACACAAATAAATAATGAGAGTTAACAATGGTATCACAATGTTGACCATATTAGCTATAGATCATTGAGGTAGATGAGTCATCATTAGATGACCATTGGACTTATTCACATTTTCCCTCTAAGTGATGCATGTGAGGGATGTATTTTTGGGAAGCATCATAGAGTCCTTTTCAAAAAGTACAATGAGGCATTCTACACAACCCTTGGAGCTCATTTATAGTGATACAAGTGGACCCATGGTTACACCTATTTTTGGAAATGGTACTCTCTTTTTATTGATTATTTTTGTTGATATGTATGGTTATATACTATTTATACCAAATATGAGGCTTTTGAGAAATTAAATGCATTCAAAGCACTAATACAATTTTTTTTGAAAATAAATATCAAGTGTCTCAAGACAAATAGGGGAGATGAGAACATGAAAATTGCTTTTTATAATTTTTTTACTCTTAATGGTATTTTCTTTCAAAGGGTTATTCATTATACTCTAGAGTAGAATTGGGTAGTTGAAAGGATGGATTATTCCATGATTCACGCTAAGAGGATGGATAAAAAAATTTGGTATGAGACCATCACTTGTGTACTATAGTGGTTCCCCACTACCCACTTATGACTAAGGAAAATCCTCTTAGAATAAATATTTTATAGCTATGGTGACACAAATAAATAATGAGAGTTAACAATGGTATCACAATGTTGACCATATTAGCTATAGATCATTGAGGTAGATGAGTCATCATTAGATGACCATTGGACTTATTCACATTTTCCCTCTAAGTGATGCATGTGAGGGATGTATTTTTGGGAAGCATCATAGAGTCCTTTTCAAAAAGTACAATGAGGCATTCTACACAACCCTTGGAGCTCATTTATAGTGATACAAGTGGACCCATGGTTACACCTATTTTTGGAAATGGTACTCTCTTTTTATTGATTATTTTTGTTGATATGTATGGTTATATACTATTTATACCAAATATGAGGCTTTTGAGAAATTAAATGCATTCAAAGCACTAATACAATTTTTTTTGAAAATAAATATCAAGTGTCTCAAGACAAATAGGGGAGATGAGAACATGAAAATTGCTTTTTATAATTTTTTTACTCTTAATGGTATTTTCTTTCAAAGGGTTATTCATTATACTCTAGAGTAGAATTGGGTAGTTGAAAGGATGGATTATTCCATGATTCACGCTAAGAGGATGGATAAAAAAATTTGGTATGAGACCATCACTTGTGTACTATAGTGGTTCCCCACTACCCACTTATGACTAAGGAAAATCCTCTTAGAATAAATATTTTATAGCTATGGTGACACAAATAAATAATGAGAGTTAACAATGGTATCACAATGTTGACCATATTAGCTATAGATCATTGAGGTAGATGAGTCATCATTAGATGACCATTGGACTTATTCACATTTTCCCTCTAAGTGATGCATGTGAGGGATGTATTTTTGGGAAGCATCATAGAGTCCTTTTCAAAAAGTACAATGAGGCATTCTACACAACCCTTGGAGCTCATTTATAGTGATACAAGTGGACCCATGGTTACACCTATTTTTGGAAATGGTACTCTCTTTTTATTGATTATTTTTGTTGATATGTATGGTTATATACTATTTATACCAAATATGAGGCTTTTGAGAAATTAAATGCATTCAAAGCACTAATACAATTTTTTTTGAAAATAAATATCAAGTGTCTCAAGACAAATAGGGGAGATGAGAACATGAAAATTGCTTTTTATAATTTTTTTACTCTTAATGGTATTTTCTTTCAAAGGGTTATTCATTATACTCTAGAGTAGAATTGGGTAGTTGAAAGGATGGATTATTCCATGATTCACGCTAAGAGGATGGATAAAAAAATTTGGTATGAGACCATCACTTGTGTACTATAGTGGTTCCCCACTACCCACTTATGACTAAGGAAAATCCTCTTAGAATAAATATTTTATAGCTATGGTGACACAAATAAATAATGAGAGTTAACAATGGTATCACAATGTTGACCATATTAGCTATAGATCATTGAGGTAGATGAGTCATCATTAGATGACCATTGGACTTATTCACATTTTCCCTCTAAGTGATGCATGTGAGGGATGTATTTTTGGGAAGCATCATAGAGTCCTTTTCAAAAAGTACAATGAGGCATTCTACACAACCCTTGGAGCTCATTTATAGTGATACAAGTGGACCCATGGTTACACCTATTTTTGGAAATGGTACTCTCTTTTTATTGATTATTTTTGTTGATATGTATGGTTATATACTATTTATACCAAATATGAGGCTTTTGAGAAATTAAATGCATTCAAAGCACTAATACAATTTTTTTTGAAAATAAATATCAAGTGTCTCAAGACAAATAGGGGAGATGAGAACATGAAAATTGCTTTTTATAATTTTTTTACTCTTAATGGTATTTTCTTTCAAAGGGTTATTCATTATACTCTAGAGTAGAATTGGGTAGTTGAAAGGATGGATTATTCCATGATTCACGCTAAGAGGATGGATAAAAAAATTTGGTATGAGACCATCACTTGTGTACTATAGTGGTTCCCCACTACCCACTTATGACTAAGGAAAATCCTCTTAGAATAAATATTTTATAGCTATGGTGACACAAATAAATAATGAGAGTTAACAATGGTATCACAATGTTGACCATATTAGCTATAGATCATTGAGGTAGATGAGTCATCATTAGATGACCATTGGACTTATTCACATTTTCCCTCTAAGTGATGCATGTGAGGGATGTATTTTTGGGAAGCATCATAGAGTCCTTTTCAAAAAGTACAATGAGGCATTCTACACAACCCTTGGAGCTCATTTATAGTGATACAAGTGGACCCATGGTTACACCTATTTTTGGAAATGGTACTCTCTTTTTATTGATTATTTTTGTTGATATGTATGGTTATATACTATTTATACCAAATATGAGGCTTTTGAGAAATTAAATGCATTCAAAGCACTAATACAATTTTTTTTGAAAATAAATATCAAGTGTCTCAAGACAAATAGGGGAGATGAGAACATGAAAATTGCTTTTTATAATTTTTTTACTCTTAATGGTATTTTCTTTCAAAGGGTTATTCATTATACTCTAGAGTAGAATTGGGTAGTTGAAAGGATGGATTATTCCATGATTCACGCTAAGAGGATGGATAAAAAAATTTGGTATGAGACCATCACTTGTGTACTATAGTGGTTCCCCACTACCCACTTATGACTAAGGAAAATCCTCTTAGAATAAATATTTTATAGCTATGGTGACACAAATAAATAATGAGAGTTAACAATGGTATCACAATGTTGACCATATTAGCTATAGATCATTGAGGTAGATGAGTCATCATTAGATGACCATTGGACTTATTCACATTTTCCCTCTAAGTGATGCATGTGAGGGATGTATTTTTGGGAAGCATCATAGAGTCCTTTTCAAAAAGTACAATGAGGCATTCTACACAACCCTTGGAGCTCATTTATAGTGATACAAGTGGACCCATGGTTACACCTATTTTTGGAAATGGTACTCTCTTTTTATTGATTATTTTTGTTGATATGTATGGTTATATACTATTTATACCAAATATGAGGCTTTTGAGAAATTAAATGCATTCAAAGCACTAATACAATTTTTTTTGAAAATAAATATCAAGTGTCTCAAGACAAATAGGGGAGATGAGAACATGAAAATTGCTTTTTATAATTTTTTTACTCTTAATGGTATTTTCTTTCAAAGGGTTATTCATTATACTCTAGAGTAGAATTGGGTAGTTGAAAGGATGGATTATTCCATGATTCACGCTAAGAGGATGGATAAAAAAATTTGGTATGAGACCATCACTTGTGTACTATAGTGGTTCCCCACTACCCACTTATGACTAAGGAAAATCCTCTTAGAATAAATATTTTATAGCTATGGTGACACAAATAAATAATGAGAGTTAACAATGGTATCACAATGTTGACCATATTAGCTATAGATCATTGAGGTAGATGAGTCATCATTAGATGACCATTGGACTTATTCACATTTTCCCTCTAAGTGATGCATGTGAGGGATGTATTTTTGGGAAGCATCATAGAGTCCTTTTCAAAAAGTACAATGAGGCATTCTACACAACCCTTGGAGCTCATTTATAGTGATACAAGTGGACCCATGGTTACACCTATTTTTGGAAATGGTACTCTCTTTTTATTGATTATTTTTGTTGATATGTATGGTTATATACTATTTATACCAAATATGAGGCTTTTGAGAAATTAAATGCATTCAAAGCACTAATACAATTTTTTTTGAAAATAAATATCAAGTGTCTCAAGACAAATAGGGGAGATGAGAACATGAAAATTGCTTTTTATAATTTTTTTACTCTTAATGGTATTTTCTTTCAAAGGGTTATTCATTATACTCTAGAGTAGAATTGGGTAGTTGAAAGGATGGATTATTCCATGATTCACGCTAAGAGGATGGATAAAAAAATTTGGTATGAGACCATCACTTGTGTACTATAGTGGTTCCCCACTACCCACTTATGACTAAGGAAAATCCTCTTAGAATAAATATTTTATAGCTATGGTGACACAAATAAATAATGAGAGTTAACAATGGTATCACAATGTTGACCATATTAGCTATAGATCATTGAGGTAGATGAGTCATCATTAGATGACCATTGGACTTATTCACATTTTCCCTCTAAGTGATGCATGTGAGGGATGTATTTTTGGGAAGCATCATAGAGTCCTTTTCAAAAAGTACAATGAGGCATTCTACACAACCCTTGGAGCTCATTTATAGTGATACAAGTGGACCCATGGTTACACCTATTTTTGGAAATGGTACTCTCTTTTTATTGATTATTTTTGTTGATATGTATGGTTATATACTATTTATACCAAATATGAGGCTTTTGAGAAATTAAATGCATTCAAAGCACTAATACAATTTTTTTTGAAAATAAATATCAAGTGTCTCAAGACAAATAGGGGAGATGAGAACATGAAAATTGCTTTTTATAATTTTTTTACTCTTAATGGTATTTTCTTTCAAAGGGTTATTCATTATACTCTAGAGTAGAATTGGGTAGTTGAAAGGATGGATTATTCCATGATTCACGCTAAGAGGATGGATAAAAAAATTTGGTATGAGACCATCACTTGTGTACTATAGTGGTTCCCCACTACCCACTTATGACTAAGGAAAATCCTCTTAGAATAAATATTTTATAGCTATGGTGACACAAATAAATAATGAGAGTTAACAATGGTATCACAATGTTGAGCATATTAGCTATAGATCATTGAGGTAGATGAGTCATCATTAGATGACCATTGGACTTATTCACATTTTCCCTCTAAGTGATGCATGTGAGGGATGTATTTTTGGGAAGCATCATAGAGTCCTTTTCAAAAAGTACAATGAGGCATTCTACACAACCCTTGGAGCTCATTTATAGTGATACAAGTGGACCCATGGTTACACCTATTTTTGGAAATGGTACTCTCTTTTTATTGATTATTTTTGTTGATATGTATGGTTATATACTATTTATACCAAATATGAGGCTTTTGAGAAATTAAATGCATTCAAAGCACTAATACAATTTTTTTTGAAAATAAATATCAAGTGTCTCAAGACAAATAGGGGAGATGAGAACATGAAAATTGCTTTTTATAATTTTTTTACTCTTAATGGTATTTTCTTTCAAAGGGTTATTCATTATACTCTAGAGTAGAATTGGGTAGTTGAAAGGATGGATTATTCCATGATTCACGCTAAGAGGATGGATAAAAAAATTTGGTATGAGACCATCACTTGTGTACTATAGTGGTTCCCCACTACCCACTTATGACTAAGGAAAATCCTCTTAGAATAAATATTTTATAGCTATGGTGACACAAATAAATAATGAGAGTTAACAATGGTATCACAATGTTGACCATATTAGCTATAGATCATTGAGGTAGATGAGTCATCATTAGATGACCATTGGACTTATTCACATTTTCCCTCTAAGTGATGCATGTGAGGGATGTATTTTTGGGAAGCATCATAGAGTCCTTTTCAAAAAGTACAATGAGGCATTCTACACAACCCTTGGAGCTCATTTATAGTGATACAAGTGGACCCATGGTTACACCTATTTTTGGAAATGGTACTCTCTTTTTATTGATTATTTTTGTTGATATGTATGGTTATATACTATTTATACCAAATATGAGGCTTTTGAGAAATTAAATGCATTCAAAGCACTAATACAATTTTTTTTGAAAATAAATATCAAGTGTCTCAAGACAAATAGGGGAGATGAGAACATGAAAATTGCTTTTTATAATTTTTTTACTCTTAATGGTATTTTCTTTCAAAGGGTTATTCATTATACTCTAGAGTAGAATTGGGTAGTTGAAAGGATGGATTATTCCATGATTCACGCTAAGAGGATGGATAAAAAAATTTGGTATGAGACCATCACTTGTGTACTATAGTGGTTCCCCACTACCCACTTATGACTAAGGAAAATCCTCTTAGAATAAATATTTTATAGCTATGGTGACACAAATAAATAATGAGAGTTAACAATGGTATCACAATGTTGACCATATTAGCTATAGATCATTGAGGTAGATGAGTCATCATTAGATGACCATTGGACTTATTCACATTTTCCCTCTAAGTGATGCATGTGAGGGATGTATTTTTGGGAAGCATCATAGAGTCCTTTTCAAAAAGTACAATGAGGCATTCTACACAACCCTTGGAGCTCATTTATAGTGATACAAGTGGACCCATGGTTACACCTATTTTTGGAAATGGTACTCTCTTTTTATTGATTATTTTTGTTGATATGTATGGTTATATACTATTTATACCAAATATGAGGCTTTTGAGAAATTAAATGCATTCAAAGCACTAATACAATTTTTTTTGAAAATAAATATCAAGTGTCTCAAGACAAATAGGGGAGATGAGAACATGAAAATTGCTTTTTATAATTTTTTTACTCTTAATGGTATTTTCTTTCAAAGGGTTATTCATTATACTCTAGAGTAGAATTGGGTAGTTGAAAGGATGGATTATTCCATGATTCACGCTAAGAGGATGGATAAAAAAATTTGGTATGAGACCATCACTTGTGTACTATAGTGGTTCCCCACTACCCACTTATGACTAAGGAAAATCCTCTTAGAATAAATATTTTATAGCTATGGTGACACAAATAAATAATGAGAGTTAACAATGGTATCACAATGTTGACCATATTAGCTATAGATCATTGAGGTAGATGAGTCATCATTAGATGACCATTGGACTTATTCACATTTTCCCTCTAAGTGATGCATGTGAGGGATGTATTTTTGGGAAGCATCATAGAGTCCTTTTCAAAAAGTACAATGAGGCATTCTACACAACCCTTGGAGCTCATTTATAGTGATACAAGTGGACCCATGGTTACACCTATTTTTGGAAATGGTACTCTCTTTTTATTGATTATTTTTGTTGATATGTATGGTTATATACTATTTATACCAAATATGAGGCTTTTGAGAAATTAAATGCATTCAAAGCACTAATACAATTTTTTTTGAAAATAAATATCAAGTGTCTCAAGACAAATAGGGGAGATGAGAACATGAAAATTGCTTTTTATAATTTTTTTACTCTTAATGGTATTTTCTTTCAAAGGGTTATTCATTATACTCTAGAGTAGAATTGGGTAGTTGAAAGGATGGATTATTCCATGATTCACGCTAAGAGGATGGATAAAAAAATTTGGTATGAGACCATCACTTGTGTACTATAGTGGTTCCCCACTACCCACTTATGACTAAGGAAAATCCTCTTAGAATAAATATTTTATAGCTATGGTGACACAAATAAATAATGAGAGTTAACAATGGTATCACAATGTTGACCATATTAGCTATAGATCATTGAGGTAGATGAGTCATCATTAGATGACCATTGGACTTATTCACATTTTCCCTCTAAGTGATGCATGTGAGGGATGTATTTTTGGGAAGCATCATAGAGTCCTTTTCAAAAAGTACAATGAGGCATTCTACACAACCCTTGGAGCTCATTTATAGTGATACAAGTGGACCCATGGTTACACCTATTTTTGGAAATGGTACTCTCTTTTTATTGATTATTTTTGTTGATATGTATGGTTATATACTATTTATACCAAATATGAGGCTTTTGAGAAATTAAATGCATTCAAAGCACTAATACAATTTTTTTTGAAAATAAATATCAAGTGTCTCAAGACAAATAGGGGAGATGAGAACATGAAAATTGCTTTTTATAATTTTTTTACTCTTAATGGTATTTTCTTTCAAAGGGTTATTCATTATACTCTAGAGTAGAATTGGGTAGTTGAAAGGATGGATTATTCCATGATTCACGCTAAGAGGATGGATAAAAAAATTTGGTATGAGACCATCACTTGTGTACTATAGTGGTTCCCCACTACCCACTTATGACTAAGGAAAATCCTCTTAGAATAAATATTTTATAGCTATGGTGACACAAATAAATAATGAGAGTTAACAATGGTATCACAATGTTGACCATATTAGCTATAGATCATTGAGGTAGATGAGTCATCATTAGATGACCATTGGACTTATTCACATTTTCCCTCTAAGTGATGCATGTGAGGGATGTATTTTTGGGAAGCATCATAGAGTCCTTTTCAAAAAGTACAATGAGGCATTCTACACAACCCTTGGAGCTCATTTATAGTGATACAAGTGGACCCATGGTTACACCTATTTTTGGAAATGGTACTCTCTTTTTATTGATTATTTTTGTTGATATGTATGGTTATATACTATTTATACCAAATATGAGGCTTTTGAGAAATTAAATGCATTCAAAGCACTAATACAATTTTTTTTGAAAATAAATATCAAGTGTCTCAAGACAAATAGGGGAGATGAGAACATGAAAATTGCTTTTTATAATTTTTTTACTCTTAATGGTATTTTATTTCAAAGGGTTATTCATTATACTCTAGAGTAGAATTGGGTAGTTGAAAGGATGGATTATTCCATGATTCACGCTAAGAGGATGGATAAAAAAATTTGGTATGAGACCATCACTTGTGTACTATAGTGGTTCCCCACTACCCACTTATGACTAAGGAAAATCCTCTTAGAATAAATATTTTATAGCTATGGTGACACAAATAAATAATGAGAGTTAACAATGGTATCACAATGTTGACCATATTAGCTATAGATCATTGAGGTAGATGAGTCATCATTAGATGACCATTGGACTTATTCACATTTTCCCTCTAAGTGATGCATGTGAGGGATGTATTTTTGGGAAGCATCATAGAGTCCTTTTCAAAAAGTACAATGAGGCATTCTACACAACCCTTGGAGCTCATTTATAGTGATACAAGTGGACCCATGGTTACACCTATTTTTGGAAATGGTACTCTCTTTTTATTGATTATTTTTGTTGATATGTATGGTTATATACTATTTATACCAAATATGAGGCTTTTGAGAAATTAAATGCATTCAAAGCACTAATACAATTTTTTTTGAAAATAAATATCAAGTGTCTCAAGACAAATAGGGGAGATGAGAACATGAAAATTGCTTTTTATAATTTTTTTACTCTTAATGGTATTTTCTTTCAAAGGGTTATTCATTATACTCTAGAGTAGAATTGGGTAGTTGAAAGGATGGATTATTCCATGATTCACGCTAAGAGGATGGATAAAAAAATTTGGTATGAGACCATCACTTGTGTACTATAGTGGTTCCCCACTACCCACTTATGACTAAGGAAAATCCTCTTAGAATAAATATTTTATAGCTATGGTGACACAAATAAATAATGAGAGTTAACAATGGTATCACAATGTTGACCATATTAGCTATAGATCATTGAGGTAGATGAGTCATCATTAGATGACCATTGGACTTATTCACATTTTCCCTCTAAGTGATGCATGTGAGGGATGTATTTTTGGGAAGCATCATAGAGTCCTTTTCAAAAAGTACAATGAGGCATTCTACACAACCCTTGGAGCTCATTTATAGTGATACAAGTGGACCCATGGTTACACCTATTTTTGGAAATGGTACTCTCTTTTTATTGATTATTTTTGTTGATATGTATGGTTATATACTATTTATACCAAATATGAGGCTTTTGAGAAATTAAATGCATTCAAAGCACTAATACAATTTTTTTTGAAAATAAATATCAAGTGTCTCAAGACAAATAGGGGAGATGAGAACATGAAAATTGCTTTTTATAATTTTTTTACTCTTAATGGTATTTTCTTTCAAAGGGTTATTCATTATACTCTAGAGTAGAATTGGGTAGTTGAAAGGATGGATTATTCCATGATTCACGCTAAGAGGATGGATAAAAAAATTTGGTATGAGACCATCACTTGTGTACTATAGTGGTTCCCCACTACCCACTTATGACTAAGGAAAATCCTCTTAGAATAAATATTTTATAGCTATGGTGACACAAATAAATAATGAGAGTTAACAATGGTATCACAATGTTGACCATATTAGCTATAGATCATTGAGGTAGATGAGTCATCATTAGATGACCATTGGACTTATTCACATTTTCCCTCTAAGTGATGCATGTGAGGGATGTATTTTTGGGAAGCATCATAGAGTCCTTTTCAAAAAGTACAATGAGGCATTCTACACAACCCTTGGAGCTCATTTATAGTGATACAAGTGGACCCATGGTTACACCTATTTTTGGAAATGGTACTCTCTTTTTATTGATTATTTTTGTTGATATGTATGGTTATATACTATTTATACCAAATATGAGGCTTTTGAGAAATTAAATGCATTCAAAGCACTAATACAATTTTTTTTGAAAATAAATATCAAGTGTCTCAAGACAAATAGGGGAGATGAGAACATGAAAATTGCTTTTTATAATTTTTTTACTCTTAATGGTATTTTATTTCAAAGGGTTATTCATTATACTCTAGAGTAGAATTGGGTAGTTGAAAGGATGGATTATTCCATGATTCACGCTAAGAGGATGGATAAAAAAATTTGGTATGAGACCATCACTTGTGTACTATAGTGGTTCCCCACTACCCACTTATGACTAAGGAAAATCCTCTTAGAATAAATATTTTATAGCTATGGTGACACAAATAAATAATGAGAGTTAACAATGGTATCACAATGTTGACCATATTAGCTATAGATCATTGAGGTAGATGAGTCATCATTAGATGACCATTGGACTTATTCACATTTTCCCTCTAAGTGATGCATGTGAGGGATGTATTTTTGGGAAGCATCATAGAGTCCTTTTCAAAAAGTACAATGAGGCATTCTACACAACCCTTGGAGCTCATTTATAGTGATACAAGTGGACCCATGGTTACACCTATTTTTGGAAATGGTACTCTCTTTTTATTGATTATTTTTGTTGATATGTATGGTTATATACTATTTATACCAAATATGAGGCTTTTGAGAAATTAAATGCATTCAAAGCACTAATACAATTTTTTTTGAAAATAAATATCAAGTGTCTCAAGACAAATAGGGGAGATGAGAACATGAAAATTGCTTTTTATAATTTTTTTACTCTTAATGGTATTTTCTTTCAAAGGGTTATTCATTATACTCTAGAGTAGAATTGGGTAGTTGAAAGGATGGATTATTCCATGATTCACGCTAAGAGGATGGATAAAAAAATTTGGTATGAGACCATCACTTGTGTACTATAGTGGTTCCCCACTACCCACTTATGACTAAGGAAAATCCTCTTAGAATAAATATTTTATAGCTATGGTGACACAAATAAATAATGAGAGTTAACAATGGTATCACAATGTTGACCATATTAGCTATAGATCATTGAGGTAGATGAGTCATCATTAGATGACCATTGGACTTATTCACATTTTCCCTCTAAGTGATGCATGTGAGGGATGTATTTTTGGGAAGCATCATAGAGTCCTTTTCAAAAAGTACAATGAGGCATTCTACACAACCCTTGGAGCTCATTTATAGTGATACAAGTGGACCCATGGTTACACCTATTTTTGGAAATGGTACTCTCTTTTTATTGATTATTTTTGTTGATATGTATGGTTATATACTATTTATACCAAATATGAGGCTTTTGAGAAATTAAATGCATTCAAAGCACTAATACAATTTTTTTTGAAAATAAATATCAAGTGTCTCAAGACAAATAGGGGAGATGAGAACATGAAAATTGCTTTTTATAATTTTTTTACTCTTAATGGTATTTTCTTTCAAAGGGTTATTCATTATACTCTAGAGTAGAATTGGGTAGTTGAAAGGATGGATTATTCCATGATTCACGCTAAGAGGATGGATAAAAAAATTTGGTATGAGACCATCACTTGTGTACTATAGTGGTTCCCCACTACCCACTTATGACTAAGGAAAATCCTCTTAGAATAAATATTTTATAGCTATGGTGACACAAATAAATAATGAGAGTTAACAATGGTATCACAATGTTGAGCATATTAGCTATAGATCATTGAGGTAGATGAGTCATCATTAGATGACCATTGGACTTATTCACATTTTCCCTCTAAGTGATGCATGTGAGGGATGTATTTTTGGGAAGCATCATAGAGTCCTTTTCAAAAAGTACAATGAGGCATTCTACACAACCCTTGGAGCTCATTTATAGTGATACAAGTGGACCCATGGTTACACCTATTTTTGGAAATGGTACTCTCTTTTTATTGATTATTTTTGTTGATATGTATGGTTATATACTATTTATACCAAATATGAGGCTTTTGAGAAATTAAATGCATTCAAAGCACTAATACAATTTTTTTTGAAAATAAATATCAAGTGTCTCAAGACAAATAGGGGAGATGAGAACATGAAAATTGCTTTTTATAATTTTTTTACTCTTAATGGTATTTTCTTTCAAAGGGTTATTCATTATACTCTAGAGTAGAATTGGGTAGTTGAAAGGATGGATTATTCCATGATTCACGCTAAGAGGATGGATAAAAAAATTTGGTATGAGACCATCACTTGTGTACTATAGTGGTTCCCCACTACCCACTTATGACTAAGGAAAATCCTCTTAGAATAAATATTTTATAGCTATGGTGACACAAATAAATAATGAGAGTTAACAATGGTATCACAATGTTGACCATATTA
Source organism: Wollemia nobilis (assembly GCA_028583015.1). Taxonomy (NCBI): domain Eukaryota; kingdom Viridiplantae; phylum Streptophyta; class Pinopsida; order Araucariales; family Araucariaceae; genus Wollemia; species Wollemia nobilis. The sequence goes on along the minus strand of JAQPPZ010000220.1, from coordinate 39,873 downwards.
GCTATAGATCATTGAGGTAGATGAGTCATCATTAGATGACCATTGGACTTATTCACATTTTCCCTCTAAGTGATGCATGTGAGGGATGTATTTTTGGGAAGCATCATAGAGTCCTTTTCAAAAAGTACAATGAGGCATTCTACACAACCCTTGGAGCTCATTTATAGTGATACAAGTGGACCCATGGTTACACCTATTTTTGGAAATGGTACTCTCTTTTTATTGATTATTTTTGTTGATATGTATGGTTATATACTATTTATACCAAATATGAGGCTTTTGAGAAATTAAATGCATTCAAAGCACTAATACAATTTTTTTTGAAAATAAATATCAAGTGTCTCAAGACAAATAGGGGAGATGAGAACATGAAAATTGCTTTTTATAATTTTTTTACTCTTAATGGTATTTTCTTTCAAAGGGTTATTCATTATACTCTAGAGTAGAATTGGGTAGTTGAAAGGATGGATTATTCCATGATTCACGCTAAGAGGATGGATAAAAAAATTTGGTATGAGACCATCACTTGTGTACTATAGTGGTTCCCCACTACCCACTTATGACTAAGGAAAATCCTCTTAGAATAAATATTTTATAGCTATGGTGACACAAATAAATAATGAGAGTTAACAATGGTATCACAATGTTGACCATATTAGCTATAGATCATTGAGGTAGATGAGTCATCATTAGATGACCATTGGACTTATTCACATTTTCCCTCTAAGTGATGCATGTGAGGGATGTATTTTTGGGAAGCATCATAGAGTCCTTTTCAAAAAGTACAATGAGGCATTCTACACAACCCTTGGAGCTCATTTATAGTGATACAAGTGGACCCATGGTTACACCTATTTTTGGAAATGGTACTCTCTTTTTATTGATTATTTTTGTTGATATGTATGGTTATATACTATTTATACCAAATATGAGGCTTTTGAGAAATTAAATGCATTCAAAGCACTAATACAATTTTTTTTGAAAATAAATATCAAGTGTCTCAAGACAAATAGGGGAGATGAGAACATGAAAATTGCTTTTTATAATTTTTTTACTCTTAATGGTATTTTCTTTCAAAGGGTTATTCATTATACTCTAGAGTAGAATTGGGTAGTTGAAAGGATGGATTATTCCATGATTCACGCTAAGAGGATGGATAAAAAAATTTGGTATGAGACCATCACTTGTGTACTATAGTGGTTCCCCACTACCCACTTATGACTAAGGAAAATCCTCTTAGAATAAATATTTTATAGCTATGGTGACACAAATAAATAATGAGAGTTAACAATGGTATCACAATGTTGACCATATTAGCTATAGATCATTGAGGTAGATGAGTCATCATTAGATGACCATTGGACTTATTCACATTTTCCCTCTAAGTGATGCATGTGAGGGATGTATTTTTGGGAAGCATCATAGAGTCCTTTTCAAAAAGTACAATGAGGCATTCTACACAACCCTTGGAGCTCATTTATAGTGATACAAGTGGACCCATGGTTACACCTATTTTTGGAAATGGTACTCTCTTTTTATTGATTATTTTTGTTGATATGTATGGTTATATACTATTTATACCAAATATGAGGCTTTTGAGAAATTAAATGCATTCAAAGCACTAATACAATTTTTTTTGAAAATAAATATCAAGTGTCTCAAGACAAATAGGGGAGATGAGAACATGAAAATTGCTTTTTATAATTTTTTTACTCTTAATGGTATTTTCTTTCAAAGGGTTATTCATTATACTCTAGAGTAGAATTGGGTAGTTGAAAGGATGGATTATTCCATGATTCACGCTAAGAGGATGGATAAAAAAATTTGGTATGAGACCATCACTTGTGTACTATAGTGGTTCCCCACTACCCACTTATGACTAAGGAAAATCCTCTTAGAATAAATATTTTATAGCTATGGTGACACAAATAAATAATGAGAGTTAACAATGGTATCACAATGTTGACCATATTAGCTATAGATCATTGAGGTAGATGAGTCATCATTAGATGACCATTGGACTTATTCACATTTTCCCTCTAAGTGATGCATGTGAGGGATGTATTTTTGGGAAGCATCATAGAGTCCTTTTCAAAAAGTACAATGAGGCATTCTACACAACCCTTGGAGCTCATTTATAGTGATACAAGTGGACCCATGGTTACACCTATTTTTGGAAATGGTACTCTCTTTTTATTGATTATTTTTGTTGATATGTATGGTTATATACTATTTATACCAAATATGAGGCTTTTGAGAAATTAAATGCATTCAAAGCACTAATACAATTTTTTTTGAAAATAAATATCAAGTGTCTCAAGACAAATAGGGGAGATGAGAACATGAAAATTGCTTTTTATAATTTTTTTACTCTTAATGGTATTTTCTTTCAAAGGGTTATTCATTATACTCTAGAGTAGAATTGGGTAGTTGAAAGGATGGATTATTCCATGATTCACGCTAAGAGGATGGATAAAAAAATTTGGTATGAGACCATCACTTGTGTACTATAGTGGTTCCCCACTACCCACTTATGACTAAGGAAAATCCTCTTAGAATAAATATTTTATAGCTATGGTGACACAAATAAATAATGAGAGTTAACAATGGTATCACAATGTTGACCATATTAGCTATAGATCATTGAGGTAGATGAGTCATCATTAGATGACCATTGGACTTATTCACATTTTCCCTCTAAGTGATGCATGTGAGGGATGTATTTTTGGGAAGCATCATAGAGTCCTTTTCAAAAAGTACAATGAGGCATTCTACACAACCCTTGGAGCTCATTTATAGTGATACAAGTGGACCCATGGTTACACCTATTTTTGGAAATGGTACTCTCTTTTTATTGATTATTTTTGTTGATATGTATGGTTATATACTATTTATACCAAATATGAGGCTTTTGAGAAATTAAATGCATTCAAAGCACTAATACAATTTTTTTTGAAAATAAATATCAAGTGTCTCAAGACAAATAGGGGAGATGAGAACATGAAAATTGCTTTTTATAATTTTTTTACTCTTAATGGTATTTTCTTTCAAAGGGTTATTCATTATACTCTAGAGTAGAATTGGGTAGTTGAAAGGATGGATTATTCCATGATTCACGCTAAGAGGATGGATAAAAAAATTTGGTATGAGACCATCACTTGTGTACTATAGTGGTTCCCCACTACCCACTTATGACTAAGGAAAATCCTCTTAGAATAAATATTTTATAGCTATGGTGACACAAATAAATAATGAGAGTTAACAATGGTATCACAATGTTGACCATATTAGCTATAGATCATTGAGGTAGATGAGTCATCATTAGATGACCATTGGACTTATTCACATTTTCCCTCTAAGTGATGCATGTGAGGGATGTATTTTTGGGAAGCATCATAGAGTCCTTTTCAAAAAGTACAATGAGGCATTCTACACAACCCTTGGAGCTCATTTATAGTGATACAAGTGGACCCATGGTTACACCTATTTTTGGAAATGGTACTCTCTTTTTATTGATTATTTTTGTTGATATGTATGGTTATATACTATTTATACCAAATATGAGGCTTTTGAGAAATTAAATGCATTCAAAGCACTAATACAATTTTTTTTGAAAATAAATATCAAGTGTCTCAAGACAAATAGGGGAGATGAGAACATGAAAATTGCTTTTTATAATTTTTTTACTCTTAATGGTATTTTCTTTCAAAGGGTTATTCATTATACTCTAGAGTAGAATTGGGTAGTTGAAAGGATGGATTATTCCATGATTCACGCTAAGAGGATGGATAAAAAAATTTGGTATGAGACCATCACTTGTGTACTATAGTGGTTCCCCACTACCCACTTATGACTAAGGAAAATCCTCTTAGAATAAATATTTTATAGCTATGGTGACACAAATAAATAATGAGAGTTAACAATGGTATCACAATGTTGACCATATTAGCTATAGATCATTGAGGTAGATGAGTCATCATTAGATGACCATTGGACTTATTCACATTTTCCCTCTAAGTGATGCATGTGAGGGATGTATTTTTGGGAAGCATCATAGAGTCCTTTTCAAAAAGTACAATGAGGCATTCTACACAACCCTTGGAGCTCATTTATAGTGATACAAGTGGACCCATGGTTACACCTATTTTTGGAAATGGTACTCTCTTTTTATTGATTATTTTTGTTGATATGTATGGTTATATACTATTTATACCAAATATGAGGCTTTTGAGAAATTAAATGCATTCAAAGCACTAATACAATTTTTTTTGAAAATAAATATCAAGTGTCTCAAGACAAATAGGGGAGATGAGAACATGAAAATTGCTTTTTATAATTTTTTTACTCTTAATGGTATTTTCTTTCAAAGGGTTATTCATTATACTCTAGAGTAGAATTGGGTAGTTGAAAGGATGGATTATTCCATGATTCACGCTAAGAGGATGGATAAAAAAATTTGGTATGAGACCATCACTTGTGTACTATAGTGGTTCCCCACTACCCACTTATGACTAAGGAAAATCCTCTTAGAATAAATATTTTATAGCTATGGTGACACAAATAAATAATGAGAGTTAACAATGGTATCACAATGTTGAGCATATTAGCTATAGATCATTGAGGTAGATGAGTCATCATTAGATGACCATTGGACTTATTCACATTTTCCCTCTAAGTGATGCATGTGAGGGATGTATTTTTGGGAAGCATCATAGAGTCCTTTTCAAAAAGTACAATGAGGCATTCTACACAACCCTTGGAGCTCATTTATAGTGATACAAGTGGACCCATGGTTACACCTATTTTTGGAAATGGTACTCTCTTTTTATTGATTATTTTTGTTGATATGTATGGTTATATACTATTTATACCAAATATGAGGCTTTTGAGAAATTAAATGCATTCAAAGCACTAATACAATTTTTTTTGAAAATAAATATCAAGTGTCTCAAGACAAATAGGGGAGATGAGAACATGAAAATTGCTTTTTATAATTTTTTTACTCTTAATGGTATTTTCTTTCAAAGGGTTATTCATTATACTCTAGAGTAGAATTGGGTAGTTGAAAGGATGGATTATTCCATGATTCACGCTAAGAGGATGGATAAAAAAATTTGGTATGAGACCATCACTTGTGTACTATAGTGGTTCCCCACTACCCACTTATGACTAAGGAAAATCCTCTTAGAATAAATATTTTATAGCTATGGTGACACAAATAAATAATGAGAGTTAACAATGGTATCACAATGTTGACCATATTAGCTATAGATCATTGAGGTAGATGAGTCATCATTAGATGACCATTGGACTTATTCACATTTTCCCTCTAAGTGATGCATGTGAGGGATGTATTTTTGGGAAGCATCATAGAGTCCTTTTCAAAAAGTACAATGAGGCATTCTACACAACCCTTGGAGCTCATTTATAGTGATACAAGTGGACCCATGGTTACACCTATTTTTGGAAATGGTACTCTCTTTTTATTGATTATTTTTGTTGATATGTATGGTTATATACTATTTATACCAAATATGAGGCTTTTGAGAAATTAAATGCATTCAAAGCACTAATACAATTTTTTTTGAAAATAAATATCAAGTGTCTCAAGACAAATAGGGGAGATGAGAACATGAAAATTGCTTTTTATAATTTTTTTACTCTTAATGGTATTTTCTTTCAAAGGGTTATTCATTATACTCTAGAGTAGAATTGGGTAGTTGAAAGGATGGATTATTCCATGATTCACGCTAAGAGGATGGATAAAAAAATTTGGTATGAGACCATCACTTGTGTACTATAGTGGTTCCCCACTACCCACTTATGACTAAGGAAAATCCTCTTAGAATAAATATTTTATAGCTATGGTGACACAAATAAATAATGAGAGTTAACAATGGTATCACAATGTTGAGCATATTAGCTATAGATCATTGAGGTAGATGAGTCATCATTAGATGACCATTGGACTTATTCACATTTTCCCTCTAAGTGATGCATGTGAGGGATGTATTTTTGGGAAGCATCATAGAGTCCTTTTCAAAAAGTACAATGAGGCATTCTACACAACCCTTGGAGCTCATTTATAGTGATACAAGTGGACCCATGGTTACACCTATTTTTGGAAATGGTACTCTCTTTTTATTGATTATTTTTGTTGATATGTATGGTTATATACTATTTATACCAAATATGAGGCTTTTGAGAAATTAAATGCATTCAAAGCACTAATACAATTTTTTTTGAAAATAAATATCAAGTGTCTCAAGACAAATAGGGGAGATGAGAACATGAAAATTGCTTTTTATAATTTTTTTACTCTTAATGGTATTTTCTTTCAAAGGGTTATTCATTATACTCTAGAGTAGAATTGGGTAGTTGAAAGGATGGATTATTCCATGATTCACGCTAAGAGGATGGATAAAAAAATTTGGTATGAGACCATCACTTGTGTACTATAGTGGTTCCCCACTACCCACTTATGACTAAGGAAAATCCTCTTAGAATAAATATTTTATAGCTATGGTGACACAAATAAATAATGAGAGTTAACAATGGTATCACAATGTTGACCATATTAGCTATAGATCATTGAGGTAGATGAGTCATCATTAGATGACCATTGGACTTATTCACATTTTCCCTCTAAGTGATGCATGTGAGGGATGTATTTTTGGGAAGCATCATAGAGTCCTTTTCAAAAAGTACAATGAGGCATTCTACACAACCCTTGGAGCTCATTTATAGTGATACAAGTGGACCCATGGTTACACCTATTTTTGGAAATGGTACTCTCTTTTTATTGATTATTTTTGTTGATATGTATGGTTATATACTATTTATACCAAATATGAGGCTTTTGAGAAATTAAATGCATTCAAAGCACTAATACAATTTTTTTTGAAAATAAATATCAAGTGTCTCAAGACAAATAGGGGAGATGAGAACATGAAAATTGCTTTTTATAATTTTTTTACTCTTAATGGTATTTTCTTTCAAAGGGTTATTCATTATACTCTAGAGTAGAATTGGGTAGTTGAAAGGATGGATTATTCCATGATTCACGCTAAGAGGATGGATAAAAAAATTTGGTATGAGACCATCACTTGTGTACTATAGTGGTTCCCCACTACCCACTTATGACTAAGGAAAATCCTCTTAGAATAAATATTTTATAGCTATGGTGACACAAATAAATAATGAGAGTTAACAATGGTATCACAATGTTGACCATATTAGCTATAGATCATTGAGGTAGATGAGTCATCATTAGATGACCATTGGACTTATTCACATTTTCCCTCTAAGTGATGCATGTGAGGGATGTATTTTTGGGAAGCATCATAGAGTCCTTTTCAAAAAGTACAATGAGGCATTCTACACAACCCTTGGAGCTCATTTATAGTGATACAAGTGGACCCATGGTTACACCTATTTTTGGAAATGGTACTCTCTTTTTATTGATTATTTTTGTTGATATGTATGGTTATATACTATTTATACCAAATATGAGGCTTTTGAGAAATTAAATGCATTCAAAGCACTAATACAATTTTTTTTGAAAATAAATATCAAGTGTCTCAAGACAAATAGGGGAGATGAGAACATGAAAATTGCTTTTTATAATTTTTTTACTCTTAATGGTATTTTCTTTCAAAGGGTTATTCATTATACTCTAGAGTAGAATTGGGTAGTTGAAAGGATGGATTATTCCATGATTCACGCTAAGAGGATGGATAAAAAAATTTGGTATGAGACCATCACTTGTGTACTATAGTGGTTCCCCACTACCCACTTATGACTAAGGAAAATCCTCTTAGAATAAATATTTTATAGCTATGGTGACACAAATAAATAATGAGAGTTAACAATGGTATCACAATGTTGACCATATTAGCTATAGATCATTGAGGTAGATGAGTCATCATTAGATGACCATTGGACTTATTCACATTTTCCCTCTAAGTGATGCATGTGAGGGATGTATTTTTGGGAAGCATCATAGAGTCCTTTTCAAAAAGTACAATGAGGCATTCTACACAACCCTTGGAGCTCATTTATAGTGATACAAGTGGACCCATGGTTACACCTATTTTTGGAAATGGTACTCTCTTTTTATTGATTATTTTTGTTGATATGTATGGTTATATACTATTTATACCAAATATGAGGCTTTTGAGAAATTAAATGCATTCAAAGCACTAATACAATTTTTTTTGAAAATAAATATCAAGTGTCTCAAGACAAATAGGGGAGATGAGAACATGAAAATTGCTTTTTATAATTTTTTTACTCTTAATGGTATTTTCTTTCAAAGGGTTATTCATTATACTCTAGAGTAGAATTGGGTAGTTGAAAGGATGGATTATTCCATGATTCACGCTAAGAGGATGGATAAAAAAATTTGGTATGAGACCATCACTTGTGTACTATAGTGGTTCCCCACTACCCACTTATGACTAAGGAAAATCCTCTTAGAATAAATATTTTATAGCTATGGTGACACAAATAAATAATGAGAGTTAACAATGGTATCACAATGTTGACCATATTAGCTATAGATCATTGAGGTAGATGAGTCATCATTAGATGACCATTGGACTTATTCACATTTTCCCTCTAAGTGATGCATGTGAGGGATGTATTTTTGGGAAGCATCATAGAGTCCTTTTCAAAAAGTACAATGAGGCATTCTACACAACCCTTGGAGCTCATTTATAGTGATACAAGTGGACCCATGGTTACACCTATTTTTGGAAATGGTACTCTCTTTTTATTGATTATTTTTGTTGATATGTATGGTTATATACTATTTATACCAAATATGAGGCTTTTGAGAAATTAAATGCATTCAAAGCACTAATACAATTTTTTTTTGAAAATAAATATCAAGTGTCTCAAGACAAATAGGGGAGATGAGAACATGAAAATTGCTTTTTATAATTTTTTTACTCTTAATGGTATTTTCTTTCAAAGGGTTATTCATTATACTCTAGAGTAGAATTGGGTAGTTGAAAGGATGGATTATTCCATGATTCACGCTAAGAGGATGGATAAAAAAATTTGGTATGAGACCATCACTTGTGTACTATAGTGGTTCCCCACTACCCACTTATGACTAAGGAAAATCCTCTTAGAATAAATATTTTATAGCTATGGTGACACAAATAAATAATGAGAGTTAACAATGGTATCACAATGTTGACCATATTAGCTATAGATCATTGAGGTAGATGAGTCATCATTAGATGACCATTGGACTTATTCACATTTTCCCTCTAAGTGATGCATGTGAGGGATGTATTTTTGGGAAGCATCATAGAGTCCTTTTCAAAAAGTACAATGAGGCATTCTACACAACCCTTGGAGCTCATTTATAGTGATACAAGTGGACCCATGGTTACACCTATTTTTGGAAATGGTACTCTCTTTTTATTGATTATTTTTGTTGATATGTATGGTTATATACTATTTATACCAAATATGAGGCTTTTGAGAAATTAAATGCATTCAAAGCACTAATACAATTTTTTTTGAAAATAAATATCAAGTGTCTCAAGACAAATAGGGGAGATGAGAACATGAAAATTGCTTTTTATAATTTTTTTACTCTTAATGGTATTTTCTTTCAAAGGGTTATTCATTATACTCTAGAGTAGAATTGGGTAGTTGAAAGGATGGATTATTCCATGATTCACGCTAAGAGGATGGATAAAAAAATTTGGTATGAGACCATCACTTGTGTACTATAGTGGTTCCCCACTACCCACTTATGACTAAGGAAAATCCTCTTAGAATAAATATTTTATAGCTATGGTGACACAAATAAATAATGAGAGTTAACAATGGTATCACAATGTTGACCATATTAGCTATAGATCATTGAGGTAGATGAGTCATCATTAGATGACCATTGGACTTATTCACATTTTCCCTCTAAGTGATGCATGTGAGGGATGTATTTTTGGGAAGCATCATAGAGTCCTTTTCAAAAAGTACAATGAGGCATTCTACACAACCCTTGGAGCTCATTTATAGTGATACAAGTGGACCCATGGTTACACCTATTTTTGGAAATGGTACTCTCTTTTTATTGATTATTTTTGTTGATATGTATGGTTATATACTATTTATACCAAATATGAGGCTTTTGAGAAATTAAATGCATTCAAAGCACTAATACAATTTTTTTTGAAAATAAATATCAAGTGTCTCAAGACAAATAGGGGAGATGAGAACATGAAAATTGCTTTTTATAATTTTTTTACTCTTAATGGTATTTTCTTTCAAAGGGTTATTCATTATACTCTAGAGTAGAATTGGGTAGTTGAAAGGATGGATTATTCCATGATTCACGCTAAGAGGATGGATAAAAAAATTTGGTATGAGACCATCACTTGTGTACTATAGTGGTTCCCCACTACCCACTTATGACTAAGGAAAATCCTCTTAGAATAAATATTTTATAGCTATGGTGACACAAATAAATAATGAGAGTTAACAATGGTATCACAATGTTGACCATATTAGCTATAGATCATTGAGGTAGATGAGTCATCATTAGATGACCATTGGACTTATTCACATTTTCCCTCTAAGTGATGCATGTGAGGGATGTATTTTTGGGAAGCATCATAGAGTCCTTTTCAAAAAGTACAATGAGGCATTCTACACAACCCTTGGAGCTCATTTATAGTGATACAAGTGGACCCATGGTTACACCTATTTTTGGAAATGGTACTCTCTTTTTATTGATTATTTTTGTTGATATGTATGGTTATATACTATTTATACCAAATATGAGGCTTTTGAGAAATTAAATGCATTCAAAGCACTAATACAATTTTTTTTGAAAATAAATATCAAGTGTCTCAAGACAAATAGGGGAGATGAGAACATGAAAATTGCTTTTTATAATTTTTTTACTCTTAATGGTATTTTCTTTCAAAGGGTTATTCATTATACTCTAGAGTAGAATTGGGTAGTTGAAAGGATGGATTATTCCATGATTCACGCTAAGAGGATGGATAAAAAAATTTGGTATGAGACCATCACTTGTGTACTATAGTGGTTCCCCACTACCCACTTATGACTAAGGAAAATCCTCTTAGAATAAATATTTTATAGCTATGGTGACACAAATAAATAATGAGAGTTAACAATGGTATCACAATGTTGAGCATATTAGCTATAGATCATTGAGGTAGATGAGTCATCATTAGATGACCATTGGACTTATTCACATTTTCCCTCTAAGTGATGCATGTGAGGGATGTATTTTTGGGAAGCATCATAGAGTCCTTTTCAAAAAGTACAATGAGGCATTCTACACAACCCTTGGAGCTCATTTATAGTGATACAAGTGGACCCATGGTTACACCTATTTTTGGAAATGGTACTCTCTTTTTATTGATTATTTTTGTTGATATGTATGGTTATATACTATTTATACCAAATATGAGGCTTTTGAGAAATTAAATGCATTCAAAGCACTAATACAATTTTTTTTGAAAATAAATATCAAGTGTCTCAAGACAAATAGGGGAGATGAGAACATGAAAATTGCTTTTTATAATTTTTTTACTCTTAATGGTATTTTCTTTCAAAGGGTTATTCATTATACTCTAGAGTAGAATTGGGTAGTTGAAAGGATGGATTATTCCATGATTCACGCTAAGAGGATGGATAAAAAAATTTGGTATGAGACCATCACTTGTGTACTATAGTGGTTCCCCACTACCCACTTATGACTAAGGAAAATCCTCTTAGAATAAATATTTTATAGCTATGGTGACACAAATAAATAATGAGAGTTAACAATGGTATCACAATGTTGACCATATTAGCTATAGATCATTGAGGTAGATGAGTCATCATTAGATGACCATTGGACTTATTCACATTTTCCCTCTAAGTGATGCATGTGAGGGATGTATTTTTGGGAAGCATCATAGAGTCCTTTTCAAAAAGTACAATGAGGCATTCTACACAACCCTTGGAGCTCATTTATAGTGATACAAGTGGACCCATGGTTACACCTATTTTTGGAAATGGTACTCTCTTTTTATTGATTATTTTTGTTGATATGTATGGTTATATACTATTTATACCAAATATGAGGCTTTTGAGAAATTAAATGCATTCAAAGCACTAATACAATTTTTTTTGAAAATAAATATCAAGTGTCTCAAGACAAATAGGGGAGATGAGAACATGAAAATTGCTTTTTATAATTTTTTTACTCTTAATGGTATTTTCTTTCAAAGGGTTATTCATTATACTCTAGAGTAGAATTGGGTAGTTGAAAGGATGGATTATTCCATGATTCACGCTAAGAGGATGGATAAAAAAATTTGGTATGAGACCATCACTTGTGTACTATAGTGGTTCCCCACTACCCACTTATGACTAAGGAAAATCCTCTTAGAATAAATATTTTATAGCTATGGTGACACAAATAAATAATGAGAGTTAACAATGGTATCACAATGTTGACCATATTAGCTATAGATCATTGAGGTAGATGAGTCATCATTAGATGACCATTGGACTTATTCACATTTTCCCTCTAAGTGATGCATGTGAGGGATGTATTTTTGGGAAGCATCATAGAGTCCTTTTCAAAAAGTACAATGAGGCATTCTACACAACCCTTGGAGCTCATTTATAGTGATACAAGTGGACCCATGGTTACACCTATTTTTGGAAATGGTACTCTCTTTTTATTGATTATTTTTGTTGATATGTATGGTTATATACTATTTATACCAAATATGAGGCTTTTGAGAAATTAAATGCATTCAAAGCACTAATACAATTTTTTTTGAAAATAAATATCAAGTGTCTCAAGACAAATAGGGGAGATGAGAACATGAAAATTGCTTTTTATAATTTTTTTACTCTTAATGGTATTTTATTTCAAAGGGTTATTCATTATACTCTAGAGTAGAATTGGGTAGTTGAAAGGATGGATTATTCCATGATTCACGCTAAGAGGATGGATAAAAAAATTTGGTATGAGACCATCACTTGTGTACTATAGTGGTTCCCCACTACCCACTTATGACTAAGGAAAATCCTCTTAGAATAAATATTTTATAGCTATGGTGACACAAATAAATAATGAGAGTTAACAATGGTATCACAATGTTGAGCATATTAGCTATAGATCATTGAGGTAGATGAGTCATCATTAGATGACCATTGGACTTATTCACATTTTCCCTCTAAGTGATGCATGTGAGGGATGTATTTTTGGGAAGCATCATAGAGTCCTTTTCAAAAAGTACAATGAGGCATTCTACACAACCCTTGGAGCTCATTTATAGTGATACAAGTGGACCCATGGTTACACCTATTTTTGGAAATGGTACTCTCTTTTTATTGATTATTTTTGTTGATATGTATGGTTATATACTATTTATACCAAATATGAGGCTTTTGAGAAATTAAATGCATTCAAAGCACTAATACAATTTTTTTTGAAAATAAATATCAAGTGTCTCAAGACAAATAGGGGAGATGAGAACATGAAAATTGCTTTTTATAATTTTTTTACTCTTAATGGTATTTTATTTCAAAGGGTTATTCATTATACTCTAGAGTAGAATTGGGTAGTTGAAAGGATGGATTATTCCATGATTCACGCTAAGAGGATGGATAAAAAAATTTGGTATGAGACCATCACTTGTGTACTATAGTGGTTCCCCACTACCCACTTATGACTAAGGAAAATCCTCTTAGAATAAATATTTTATAGCTATGGTGACACAAATAAATAATGAGAGTTAACAATGGTATCACAATGTTGACCATATTAGCTATAGATCATTGAGGTAGATGAGTCATCATTAGATGACCATTGGACTTATTCACATTTTCCCTCTAAGTGATGCATGTGAGGGATGTATTTTTGGGAAGCATCATAGAGTCCTTTTCAAAAAGTACAATGAGGCATTCTACACAACCCTTGGAGCTCATTTATAGTGATACAAGTGGACCCATGGTTACACCTATTTTTGGAAATGGTACTCTCTTTTTATTGATTATTTTTGTTGATATGTATGGTTATATACTATTTATACCAAATATGAGGCTTTTGAGAAATTAAATGCATTCAAAGCACTAATACAATTTTTTTTGAAAATAAATATCAAGTGTCTCAAGACAAATAGGGGAGATGAGAACATGAAAATTGCTTTTTATAATTTTTTTACTCTTAATGGTATTTTCTTTCAAAGGGTTATTCATTATACTCTAGAGTAGAATTGGGTAGTTGAAAGGATGGATTATTCCATGATTCACGCTAAGAGGATGGATAAAAAAATTTGGTATGAGACCATCACTTGTGTACTATAGTGGTTCCCCACTACCCACTTATGACTAAGGAAAATCCTCTTAGAATAAATATTTTATAGCTATGGTGACACAAATAAATAATGAGAGTTAACAATGGTATCACAATGTTGACCATATTAGCTATAGATCATTGAGGTAGATGAGTCATCATTAGATGACCATTGGACTTATTCACATTTTCCCTCTAAGTGATGCATGTGAGGGATGTATTTTTGGGAAGCATCATAGAGTCCTTTTCAAAAAGTACAATGAGGCATTCTACACAACCCTTGGAGCTCATTTATAGTGATACAAGTGGACCCATGGTTACACCTATTTTTGGAAATGGTACTCTCTTTTTATTGATTATTTTTGTTGATATGTATGGTTATATACTATTTATACCAAATATGAGGCTTTTGAGAAATTAAATGCATTCAAAGCACTAATACAATTTTTTTTGAAAATAAATATCAAGTGTCTCAAGACAAATAGGGGAGATGAGAACATGAAAATTGCTTTTTATAATTTTTTTACTCTTAATGGTATTTTCTTTCAAAGGGTTATTCATTATACTCTAGAGTAGAATTGGGTAGTTGAAAGGATGGATTATTCCATGATTCACGCTAAGAGGATGGATAAAAAAATTTGGTATGAGACCATCACTTGTGTACTATAGTGGTTCCCCACTACCCACTTATGACTAAGGAAAATCCTCTTAGAATAAATATTTTATAGCTATGGTGACACAAATAAATAATGAGAGTTAACAATGGTATCACAATGTTGAGCATATTAGCTATAGATCATTGAGGTAGATGAGTCATCATTAGATGACCATTGGACTTATTCACATTTTCCCTCTAAGTGATGCATGTGAGGGATGTATTTTTGGGAAGCATCATAGAGTCCTTTTCAAAAAGTACAATGAGGCATTCTACACAACCCTTGGAGCTCATTTATAGTGATACAAGTGGACCCATGGTTACACCTATTTTTGGAAATGGTACTCTCTTTTTATTGATTATTTTTGTTGATATGTATGGTTATATACTATTTATACCAAATATGAGGCTTTTGAGAAATTAAATGCATTCAAAGCACTAATACAATTTTTTTTGAAAATAAATATCAAGTGTCTCAAGACAAATAGGGGAGATGAGAACATGAAAATTGCTTTTTATAATTTTTTTACTCTTAATGGTATTTTCTTTCAAAGGGTTATTCATTATACTCTAGAGTAGAATTGGGTAGTTGAAAGGATGGATTATTCCATGATTCACGCTAAGAGGATGGATAAAAAAATTTGGTATGAGACCATCACTTGTGTACTATAGTGGTTCCCCACTACCCACTTATGACTAAGGAAAATCCTCTTAGAATAAATATTTTATAGCTATGGTGACACAAATAAATAATGAGAGTTAACAATGGTATCACAATGTTGACCATATTAGCTATAGATCATTGAGGTAGATGAGTCATCATTAGATGACCATTGGACTTATTCACATTTTCCCTCTAAGTGATGCATGTGAGGGATGTATTTTTGGGAAGCATCATAGAGTCCTTTTCAAAAAGTACAATGAGGCATTCTACACAACCCTTGGAGCTCATTTATAGTGATACAAGTGGACCCATGGTTACACCTATTTTTGGAAATGGTACTCTCTTTTTATTGATTATTTTTGTTGATATGTATGGTTATATACTATTTATACCAAATATGAGGCTTTTGAGAAATTAAATGCATTCAAAGCACTAATACAATTTTTTTTGAAAATAAATATCAAGTGTCTCAAGACAAATAGGGGAGATGAGAACATGAAAATTGCTTTTTATAATTTTTTTACTCTTAATGGTATTTTCTTTCAAAGGGTTATTCATTATACTCTAGAGTAGAATTGGGTAGTTGAAAGGATGGATTATTCCATGATTCACGCTAAGAGGATGGATAAAAAAATTTGGTATGAGACCATCACTTGTGTACTATAGTGGTTCCCCACTACCCACTTATGACTAAGGAAAATCCTCTTAGAATAAATATTTTATAGCTATGGTGACACAAATAAATAATGAGAGTTAACAATGGTATCACAATGTTGACCATATTAGCTATAGATCATTGAGGTAGATGAGTCATCATTAGATGACCATTGGACTTATTCACATTTTCCCTCTAAGTGATGCATGTGAGGGATGTATTTTTGGGAAGCATCATAGAGTCCTTTTCAAAAAGTACAATGAGGCATTCTACACAACCCTTGGAGCTCATTTATAGTGATACAAGTGGACCCATGGTTACACCTATTTTTGGAAATGGTACTCTCTTTTTATTGATTATTTTTGTTGATATGTATGGTTATATACTATTTATACCAAATATGAGGCTTTTGAGAAATTAAATGCATTCAAAGCACTAATACAATTTTTTTTGAAAATAAATATCAAGTGTCTCAAGACAAATAGGGGAGATGAGAACATGAAAATTGCTTTTTATAATTTTTTTACTCTTAATGGTATTTTCTTTCAAAGGGTTATTCATTATACTCTAGAGTAGAATTGGGTAGTTGAAAGGATGGATTATTCCATGATTCACGCTAAGAGGATGGATAAAAAAATTTGGTATGAGACCATCACTTGTGTACTATAGTGGTTCCCCACTACCCACTTATGACTAAGGAAAATCCTCTTAGAATAAATATTTTATAGCTATGGTGACACAAATAAATAATGAGAGTTAACAATGGTATCACAATGTTGACCATATTAGCTATAGATCATTGAGGTAGATGAGTCATCATTAGATGACCATTGGACTTATTCACATTTTCCCTCTAAGTGATGCATGTGAGGGATGTATTTTTGGGAAGCATCATAGAGTCCTTTTCAAAAAGTACAATGAGGCATTCTACACAACCCTTGGAGCTCATTTATAGTGATACAAGTGGACCCATGGTTACACCTATTTTTGGAAATGGTACTCTCTTTTTATTGATTATTTTTGTTGATATGTATGGTTATATACTATTTATACCAAATATGAGGCTTTTGAGAAATTAAATGCATTCAAAGCACTAATACAATTTTTTTTGAAAATAAATATCAAGTGTCTCAAGACAAATAGGGGAGATGAGAACATGAAAATTGCTTTTTATAATTTTTTTACTCTTAATGGTATTTTCTTTCAAAGGGTTATTCATTATACTCTAGAGTAGAATTGGGTAGTTGAAAGGATGGATTATTCCATGATTCACGCTAAGAGGATGGATAAAAAAATTTGGTATGAGACCATCACTTGTGTACTATAGTGGTTCCCCACTACCCACTTATGACTAAGGAAAATCCTCTTAGAATAAATATTTTATAGCTATGGTGACACAAATAAATAATGAGAGTTAACAATGGTATCACAATGTTGACCATATTAGCTATAGATCATTGAGGTAGATGAGTCATCATTAGATGACCATTGGACTTATTCACATTTTCCCTCTAAGTGATGCATGTGAGGGATGTATTTTTGGGAAGCATCATAGAGTCCTTTTCAAAAAGTACAATGAGGCATTCTACACAACCCTTGGAGCTCATTTATAGTGATACAAGTGGACCCATGGTTACACCTATTTTTGGAAATGGTACTCTCTTTTTATTGATTATTTTTGTTGATATGTATGGTTATATACTATTTATACCAAATATGAGGCTTTTGAGAAATTAAATGCATTCAAAGCACTAATACAATTTTTTTTGAAAATAAATATCAAGTGTCTCAAGACAAATAGGGGAGATGAGAACATGAAAATTGCTTTTTATAATTTTTTTACTCTTAATGGTATTTTATTTCAAAGGGTTATTCATTATACTCTAGAGTAGAATTGGGTAGTTGAAAGGATGGATTATTCCATGATTCACGCTAAGAGGATGGATAAAAAAATTTGGTATGAGACCATCACTTGTGTACTATAGTGGTTCCCCACTACCCACTTATGACTAAGGAAAATCCTCTTAGAATAAATATTTTATAGCTATGGTGACACAAATAAATAATGAGAGTTAACAATGGTATCACAATGTTGACCATATTAGCTATAGATCATTGAGGTAGATGAGTCATCATTAGATGACCATTGGACTTATTCACATTTTCCCTCTAAGTGATGCATGTGAGGGATGTATTTTTGGGAAGCATCATAGAGTCCTTTTCAAAAAGTACAATGAGGCATTCTACACAACCCTTGGAGCTCATTTATAGTGATACAAGTGGACCCATGGTTACACCTATTTTTGGAAATGGTACTCTCTTTTTATTGATTATTTTTGTTGATATGTATGGTTATATACTATTTATACCAAATATGAGGCTTTTGAGAAATTAAATGCATTCAAAGCACTAATACAATTTTTTTTGAAAATAAATATCAAGTGTCTCAAGACAAATAGGGGAGATGAGAACATGAAAATTGCTTTTTATAATTTTTTTACTCTTAATGGTATTTTCTTTCAAAGGGTTATTCATTATACTCTAGAGTAGAATTGGGTAGTTGAAAGGATGGATTATTCCATGATTCACGCTAAGAGGATGGATAAAAAAATTTGGTATGAGACCATCACTTGTGTACTATAGTGGTTCCCCACTACCCACTTATGACTAAGGAAAATCCTCTTAGAATAAATATTTTATAGCTATGGTGACACAAATAAATAATGAGAGTTAACAATGGTATCACAATGTTGAGCATATTAGCTATAGATCATTGAGGTAGATGAGTCATCATTAGATGACCATTGGACTTATTCACATTTTCCCTCTAAGTGATGCATGTGAGGGATGTATTTTTGGGAAGCATCATAGAGTCCTTTTCAAAAAGTACAATGAGGCATTCTACACAACCCTTGGAGCTCATTTATAGTGATACAAGTGGACCCATGGTTACACCTATTTTTGGAAATGGTACTCTCTTTTTATTGATTATTTTTGTTGATATGTATGGTTATATACTATTTATACCAAATATGAGGCTTTTGAGAAATTAAATGCATTCAAAGCACTAATACAATTTTTTTTGAAAATAAATATCAAGTGTCTCAAGACAAATAGGGGAGATGAGAACATGAAAATTGCTTTTTATAATTTTTTTACTCTTAATGGTATTTTCTTTCAAAGGGTTATTCATTATACTCTAGAGTAGAATTGGGTAGTTGAAAGGATGGATTATTCCATGATTCACGCTAAGAGGATGGATAAAAAAATTTGGTATGAGACCATCACTTGTGTACTATAGTGGTTCCCCACTACCCACTTATGACTAAGGAAAATCCTCTTAGAATAAATATTTTATAGCTATGGTGACACAAATAAATAATGAGAGTTAACAATGGTATCACAATGTTGACCATATTAGCTATAGATCATTGAGGTAGATGAGTCATCATTAGATGACCATTGGACTTATTCACATTTTCCCTCTAAGTGATGCATGTGAGGGATGTATTTTTGGGAAGCATCATAGAGTCCTTTTCAAAAAGTACAATGAGGCATTCTACACAACCCTTGGAGCTCATTTATAGTGATACAAGTGGACCCATGGTTACACCTATTTTTGGAAATGGTACTCTCTTTTTATTGATTATTTTTGTTGATATGTATGGTTATATACTATTTATACCAAATATGAGGCTTTTGAGAAATTAAATGCATTCAAAGCACTAATACAATTTTTTTTGAAAATAAATATCAAGTGTCTCAAGACAAATAGGGGAGATGAGAACATGAAAATTGCTTTTTATAATTTTTTTACTCTTAATGGTATTTTCTTTCAAAGGGTTATTCATTATACTCTAGAGTAGAATTGGGTAGTTGAAAGGATGGATTATTCCATGATTCACGCTAAGAGGATGGATAAAAAAATTTGGTATGAGACCATCACTTGTGTACTATAGTGGTTCCCCACTACCCACTTATGACTAAGGAAAATCCTCTTAGAATAAATATTTTATAGCTATGGTGACACAAATAAATAATGAGAGTTAACAATGGTATCACAATGTTGACCATATTAGCTATAGATCATTGAGGTAGATGAGTCATCATTAGATGACCATTGGACTTATTCACATTTTCCCTCTAAGTGATGCATGTGAGGGATGTATTTTTGGGAAGCATCATAGAGTCCTTTTCAAAAAGTACAATGAGGCATTCTACACAACCCTTGGAGCTCATTTATAGTGATACAAGTGGACCCATGGTTACACCTATTTTTGGAAATGGTACTCTCTTTTTATTGATTATTTTTGTTGATATGTATGGTTATATACTATTTATACCGGGAGGAGCGAGGCGGGGAGCGGAGGCGGGGAATGGAGCAAAGCGGGAGCGAGAGCGAGTGCAATTTTTGCAAACATGTTTTTCATTACGTTGGAGGTGGGAAACGGGGTTTCCAAACCCCTGGAAGGCTGTGAGGCTCAAGGAGGGAACAAGCAAGGTTACGAAACAGCGAGGAAGAAGCGGGTGGACGGTGACAAGGACAACGAGGGTTTTAAAAAATTAGAGGGACACGAACCCCCCGATATTATTTTTGATAAGAAGGCCCACATCAAGAATTCTGAGGGCAATAAGTCTTTTGCACAAGCCCTTAAAGGTGGCAATAGGGTTTCCTTACATTCTTTACCACCTCTCACTCCCAATGGGCGAGAAGGTATCCGTGCACGAAAGCGTAATGGCGAGACTTTATATCGATGGAAAATTTTTCTACGGTAGGCAAATTCATAGGGGGCGGGCCGGATATTGAAACGATTCGACGATGGGCATCCTTGAAGTGGAAGACTTCGGACACATGGAGATTATTGCATTATCAAGGGGGTTTTTTGCGGTGCGCCTTAACAATAGTGAAGATGCTAGTCGTATTCTAACGGGAGGACCTTGGTTCTTGGGCCGAAGAAGTCTTTTTCTTAGGAGATGGGGTGAGGATTTTGACCCGAAAAGCGAGCATAAACTTTGCCCCCATTTGGGTCCGTCTCCCAAATCTCCCGTTTCATTGGTGGCATGAGTATTTTCTTCAGGGTATTGCCAAGACCATAGGGGAATTGGTGGCCATTGATAATCCAACCCTTGCACGCACCAGAATGACGCATGCTAGGATTTGTGTAAATGCAAACCTAGAATCTGAGCTTCCTACTCATGTGGAGTTAGAATATGGAAATATAACAAGATTACGGGTCATCGAATATGAAAATAGACCGGCATTTTGCTCATTTGTAATATTCAAGGCCATCTCAAAGGACAATGCTCTTTTTTGAGAAGCCAACAAACCCTTCCTAGGAATAATGATTCCAAGCGGCGAGTCTTTCAGAAATAATGGCAAATACACAGGAATGTACAGGGTTAAAGATCCAAATGTTGAAAAGGCAAAGGCCTCTGGTTTGGGACAAATGGAGAATGAGGTTGAGCTTCACATGGACAATGGTAAGGACAAGCAAATTGCTACATCACAAACTGACCAACAAAAGGTATGCTCTCCTTTCGAGAATCTAAATAAATTTAACATTTTGGCTGAAAACCAAATAATTACGAGAGGAAAATCGAGAATGAAGGGTCTAATGTTGAGGATATAATTCTTGGTCTCACTGCTTACCTTGACTCCCCAACCAAATCCGGACCTTCCAATCCTCCTCCTGTTGGCCATAAAGAATGCCCTAATGATGAGTCCTTTTCTGTCCGAGAAAGAGAAAAAGTGCTTTCGAGTTAATCGGCCCTTCCAAGCGACATTTTTCACCTTTGTCTTTGTCCCAATCCGAGAGAAGGGGTTTCCGATCTTTGTTATCCAACGGGTCACCCAAACCAAATTTAGCCAGAAGCGAGACTAGAAGCTCAATGAAATCCCCCATGATTGGTTGTGGAGGTGAGAAAAAAAAGGGAAGAAAGTCAAATGCCCGGCAATGGAAAGAAGAGGTCCAAGATGAGATAGCTAATGGAATTCAGACTACTCTGTTTCCACCAGCTGGAAATCTTCCCTTTGAAGAAAACAAAATTCTTAAGCCCCCTCAAGTCCAAGGCGGGGGAAGAGGAAAAAAACTTTAAAAGTTCCAAATGAAGATCATATCCTGGAATGTAAGGGGGCTCAATGGCCTTCCTAAACAGCGGTTAGTCAAATATTTAAGAAGAGATTTTGATCCCACTATTCTTATTTTGCAAGAAACTAAAGTCGATGAAGTTTTGTCTAGAAAAATTGCCCTCAATATATGGAAAAATGGAGAAGCAATTTTTTGCAAAGCCAATGGAACCTCAGGTGGTCTTCTTTGTATATGGAATCCAGGGAAGGTGGAAGGCAAGGTTATTCAATTGGGGGAAAGGGTAATGAGCATTATTTTTAAGGATAAGGTTAATGACCTTTCTTGGATATTAACAAATGTGTACGCCCCTAATTCTATATATGGGAGAGCTGATATATGGAATTTACTCAGTCATTTCAAGGAAGCTTTTCAGGATATCCCATGGATAGTGGCGGGGGACTTTAATACCCCTCTTTACCCCTATGATAAAAAAGGGGGAGTAGGAATTCCAGCAAGAAGTATGGAGGACTTTCAAGATTTCATCAACAACAACAATTTATTGGATGTCAAATTAAAAAATGCTAAATTTACTTGGAGCAATAGGAGGTTTGGAAATCAACTTATAATGGAAAAGCTTGATAGGTTTTTTGTCACGAGGAAGCAATACAATCTTTTGGGGATGCAAATCTGTTGTCCTTGCCTCGCATTGGGTCGACCACAACCCGATTTTACTTGAAATTGAAGAGACTCCAAAATTCAAAAGGCCTTTTAGGTTTGAATCTATGTGGATGCACCACCCCGATCTCAGAGACAAAATTTCTCGGTGGTGGCGGCATTCTTGTCGAGGCGGAGCCTTCATTCGGATTAGCACGAAACTTAAAGTGGTGAAAGAAAATCTAAGGATGCGGAATAAGGAAATTTTTGGAAATATTTTTGAAAACAAGAAAGCCATCTCCGAAAGGTTATCAACCATTGAGAAAAAACTTGAAGAGGGATTGCCGGACCCTTCCCTACGGGCGGATGAAAAGAAATCCCTTCTTTGAGTACCATAATGTTCTAGCTGCGAGGAGACTTTTTGGCGGCAAAAGTCTAGAGCTACCTGGCTAAAAGAAGGTGATGCCAATACAAGATTTTTTCATGCATCTACCTTAAGGATCAGAAGCCACAATAGAATTAAAGAACTTGTTAGAGATGATGGATCACTCCTTTCTAGTCCTAATGAAATCGAGAAATGAAGCGGTTTCCTATTTTCAGAATCTTTTAGGAGAAGAACATTTCGGTTACGCCTTAGCTTGAGAATCAATGCTTTACCATATTCCTCATTTAATTTTTGATGACTTGAATGGGAAGTTAATTAAGCCTTTCACGGATGAAGAAATCAAAGAGGCCCTCTTCTCAATGAACCATGATAAATCTCCCGAGGTCCGGACGGGTTTTCACCTCGTTTTTTCTGGCTTTTTGGGATATTGTAGGTTTTGATGTATGTGCTACTATCAAGGAATTTCAGTCCACAAAGCATATTCCAAGAAGTTTTAACTCCACTTTTATTGCTTTAATCCCAAAGATTCCTACTCCTAGATCTATGATGGATTTTAGACCTATTAGCCTTTGTAATGTTGTTTATAAAATTTTGACCAAGGCAATTGCAAATAGAATGAGGAAGATCCTTCCTATGTTTATTGATGTTTGTCAAGGCGGTTCGGTCCCTGGAAGGTCCATCCTTGATGGGGTCATAACGAGTTCATGAAGCCCTCCATTCGGTAGTCCAGGACTAAAAAACCTGCTTTTGCTCTCAAGCTGGATATGAACAAGGCTTATGACCGCATAAGCTGGAGTTTTGTCTCTGCCATTCTTGAGAAATTTGGTTTTCATCATGAATGGATCAAGCTTTTGGAAGGATGTTTTATGAAACCTTGGTTTTCGGTCCTTGTTAATGGTGCTCCTGCTTGGATACTTTCAAGTAAAAGGGGCCTAAGGCAAGGTGACCCTATCTCTCCCATGTTGTTTATCATTGTGGTTGAAGCCCTTGGGAGGACAATCAAAGTACTTTGTAATATTGGTCTTATTTCGGGAATTAAAGCATCATCACAAACACGGGCGAGTTACACATGAGCGGTTTGTGGATGATACTTTGTTGTTAACTCTTGCATCGGTTTTTGAGGCTAAGGTCATAAAACATATTCTAGAGCTATATGAGGATCTTTGCGGGGCAAAAGGTAAATTTTTCAAAGAGTAAAATTTATTTCTTTAACACTCCCATTCGAGAGCGATTAAGATTGCTAGGATTCTTGGATGCTCGGTGTCTACTCTTCCATCCACATACCTAGGCCTTCCTTTATTTACGAGCGAGCCTACGATTCCATGTGGACTAATGTAATTGAAAGAATTCGAGAGGAAGGCTAGGTTGGATGGAAAGGGAATTTGTTATCTCAAGCTGGCAAGGCAGTTCTCACCAAGTTTTCCATTCAAAGCATCCCTGTCTACTTTCTCTCTATTTTTAAAGCTCCTACAAGTGTCTACACTAAAATTGAACAGATCCGGAAGAGGTTCCTATGGGTGGTTCCGAATCTAGCGGCGCTTTCACTTGGTGTCCTGGGATAGGGTTTGCAAACCAAGGGAGTTTGGAGGTATTGGGCTAAGGAGAATACAACATTTAAACATGGCCCTCCTGGCCAAACAAGCATGGCGTCTTTTGACAAATGCAAATGCAGAATGGATTACTATAATGAGAAGAAAGTATTTGCAAGAAATTGAATTCTTAAGTTATTCCTTTCCTCCCGGGGGATCAATTTTTTGGAAATCAATCCTTCAAACTAAAAACTTGCTAAGCAAAGGGCTACGTTGGAAACCGGGAAATGGAAGAAACATTGATTTTTGGGACCACAAATGGTTAAAGGACTATCCCCTCTCTGGAGACCCCATCATTTCAACCCTTAGAGCTTGGACAATTGAAGTTTTTGGTACCAAAGTTGCAGATTTTATTACTTTGTCAAACAATAGAAGGGTATGGAAGCCAATAATGAATAATGATCTACCGGGGGCATCAATAATCTTGGAGAATGAATTAAAAGCAGTCTTTACTCCCTTACGGCATTCTTGAGGACCGGCTTATGCGGGAAGCTTCGGACAATGGGGAATTTTACTGTCAAGGCTGCTTATCGATGCTTATTGATAATGATGAACCTACTTTCCCTCACTTGGAAGTTTGGCCCAAAAGCATTGTTCCGAAGGTTGGGTTTTTTGCATGGTGGCCATCCAAAATAAGATCCTCACCATGGATAACTTAATAAAAAGAGGTGTGATTGTTGTTAATAGGTGTTATCTTTGTATGTCCGAGTGGGAGTCTATTGATCATTTGTTTTACGTATTGTAATTTTTTGTCTCCAATCTTGTTAGGTGCTTTACAAGTGTTTCATATTTATTGGGTCCATCCTCAGTCCATTTTTGACTTATTTGTCCGGTGGCCTTCCCCATTTTTGAATAGGCGTCTTAGGTATATGTGGAAGATCTGCCTTCATCACTACTTGTGGCAGATATGGTTGGAAAGGAATCGTCGGGCCTTCTTGGATAAGGTTTCTCAGTCATCCTCTGTCCTGTCAAAAATTTTAGCATATGCTAATGAGAATACTTGTTTAGTGCTGCGGCATCTAGACCTCCAAATCCTTTTGAAGCTTCATTAGGCCGGTCATTAAACTTACCTCTCACTTGATGGCCTCAATCATCCTCAAGTCTATCCTAGAACCATGATCACATGGACCCCACCCCCCTAGGGTGGATTTAGTTAAATTTTGGTGGGGCGACTAGGGGAAACCTGGGTGAAGGGAGGTGGTGGCTTACTTAGAGACCACAAGGGTGAGGTGCTTGTAGCTTTTGCGAGAACATCTTGGAGCTCAAACTAACAATGTGGGTGAAGCAAGGGCGGTTTGGAGGAGCCTCAAGGTGGCGAGAGAATTATCCGGGGAGCTGTTGGTGGAAGGTGATTCTCTTATTATTATAAATCTTCTAAAGAACACTAAGAGAGCTCCTTGGAGATTTGATGACTACATCCATGAAGCAAGGGCTCTAATTCATGACCGACCCGAGGCCATAATTTTGCATACCTTCGGGAAGCAAACATGGCGGTGATAAGTGGCAAATGAAGGCATTGTAGCGACAAATTTGATCACGTGGACTGAAAATCTTCCTCATGCGGTCTCAATGGTGATAGATAATGAAAAACTTTAGATTGGAAGGCTCAAAGTGGATCAATGACAGAAAATGGGGGCATTTTAAAAAAAAAAAATTTGAACCTTATAATGGATTTTGTCATATTTGTTTTTTTGTTCATGTGACTAGTGTTTTTTGCGTTTGGTGGGGCATGATATAGGTTTTTTATCTACAAATTCATGCATGGGAAAAATCTGCTTTGGCCTCAAGTATTTCCCAAGGTGTGTTTGGATTCGATGTCGCAAAAAGGCCCTAGCAAGAAATAACAAAGTGTTGGAGATCCATGACAATGAGGCACCAGACCCCACCATAATAGTCTTGGAGAAGATGACAATTTCATCGGCCTCCAACGGTATCAACCGGTTGAAGAGTGCATGCGGCCTCATCGGTCAGTTGTTGATTTGTGTGATTCCTTAAATCTTGTTTTATAGCCGGCGGTTCCAGGGGCACAAGGAGTCAAAGGCAAAATCTAAATATGATGGCAAGAACGATGATAAGAAGTTAGATGAGGACTACAAGGAAGACTGCTTGGCCTCTTGGCTGTCCATTCTATGGGATGTTTTTTTTTTTTTTTTTGACCATATTCTATTATTTTTATATGGGCACAAGCTACTCTGCATGGTGCTTGCATGATTAGTTTTTGTCTTTGTTAGTTCTTTTTTGCGTCTTTCTTTTATGATGGCCATAATATTAGGCTTCCATAGTTTAGTTTGGTTGTATTCTAATGGAAGAGTAGGTCTTGGCCATTTTTGTTGTCGGTTTAAAATTTTAGGGCTTGGCCTTTGTCCAGTTGGTCAGTGGACCCTATTTTGTAAAATGGTTTTGGGTCAACCAGTTAAAACCCGGTGTTAATTATAATATTCTCTTACTTACCAAAAAAAAAATATACTATTTATACCAAATATGAGGCTTTTGAGAAATTAAATGCATTCAAAGCACTAATACAATTTTTTTTGAAAATAAATATCAAGTGTCTCAAGACAAATAGGGGAGATGAGAACATGAAAATTGCTTTTTATAATTTGTTTACTCTTAATGGTATTTTCTTTCAAAGGGTTATTCATTATACTCTAGAGTAGAATTGGGTAGTTGAAAGGATGGATTATTCCATGATTCACGCTAAGAGGATGGATAAAAAAATTTAGTATGAGAACATCACTTGTGTACTATAGTGGTTCCCCACTACCCACTTATGACTAAGGAAAATCCTCTTAGAATAAATATTTTATAGCTATGGTGACACAAATAAATAATGAGAGTTAACAATGGTATCACAATGTTGAGCATATTAGCTATAGATCATTGAGGTAGATGAGTCATCATTAGATGACCATTGGACTTATTCACATTTTCCCTCTAAGTGATGCATGTGAGGGATGTATTTTTGGGAAGCATCATAGAGTCCTTTTCAAAAAGTACAATGAGGCATTCTACACAACCCTTGGAGCTCATTTATAGTGATACAAGTGGACCCATGGTTACACCTATTTTTGGAAATGGTACTCTCTTTTTATTGATTATTTTTGTTGATATGTATGGTTATATACTATTTATACCAAATATGAGGCTTTTGAGAAATTAAATGCATTCAAAGCAGTAATACAATTTTTTTTGAAAATAAATATCAAGTGTCTCAAGACAAATAGGGGAGATGAGAACATGAAAATTGCTTTTTATAATTTTTTTACTCTTAATGGTATTTTCTTTCAAAGGGTTATTCATTATACTCTAGAGTAGAATTGGGTAGTTGAAAGGATGGATTATTCCGTGATTCACGCTAAGGGGATGGATAAAAAAATTTGGTATGAGACCATCACTTGTGTACTATAGTGGTTCCCCATTACCCACTTATGACTAAGGAAAATCCTCTTAGAATAAATACTTTATAGCTATGGTGACACAAATAAATAATGAGAGTTAACAATGGTATCACAATGTTGAGCATATTAGCTATAGATCATTGAGGTAGATGAGTCATCATTAGATGACCATTGGACTTATTCACCTTTTCCCTCTAAGTGATGCATGTGAGGGATGTATTTTTGGGAAGCATCATAGAGTCCTTTTCAAAAAGTACAATGAGGCATTCTACACAACCCTTGGAGCTCATTTATAGTGATACAAGTGGACACATGGTTACACCTATTTTTTGAAATACTACTCTCTTTTTATTGATTATTTTTGTTGATATGTATGGTTATATAATATTTATACCAAATATGAGGCTTTTTAGAAATTAAATGCATTCAAAGTAGTAATACAATTTTTTTTGAAAATAAATATCAAGTGTCTCAAGACAAATAGGGGAGATGAGAACATGAAAATTGATTTTTATTATTTTTTTACTCTTAATGGTATTTTATTTCAAAGGGTTATTCATTATACTCTAGAGTAGAATTGGGTAGTTGAAAGGATGGATTATTCCATGATTCACGCTAAGAGGATGGATAAAAAAATTTGGTATGAGAAAATCACTTGTGTACTATAGTGTTTCCCCACTACCCACTTATGACTAAGGAAAATCCTCTTAGAATAAATATTTTATAGCTATGGTGACACAAATAAATAATGAGAGTTAACAATGGTATCACAATGTTGAGCATATTAGCTATAGATCATTGAGGTAGATGAGTCATCATTAGATGACCATTGGACTTATTCACATTTTCCCTCTAAGTGATGCATGTGAGGGATGTATTTTTGGGAAGCATCATAGAGTCCTTTTCAAAAAGTACAATGAGGCATTCTACACAACCCTTGGAGCTCATTTATAGTGATACAAGTGGACCCATGGTTACACCTATTTTTGGAAATGGTACTCTCTTTTTATTGATTATTTTTGTTGATATGTATGGTTATATACTATTTATACCAAATATGAGGCTTTTGAGAAATTAAATGCATTCAAAGCACTAATACAATTTTTTTTGAAAATAAATATCAAGTGTCTCAAGACAAATAGGGGAGATGAGAACATGAAAATTGCTTTTTAAAATTTTTTTACTCTTAATGGTATTTTCTTTCAAAGGGTTATTCATTATACTCTAGAGTAGAATTGGGTAGTTGAAAGAATGGATTATTCCGTGATTCACGCTAAGGGGATGGATAAAAAAATTTGGTATGAGACCATCACTTGTGTACTATAGTGGTTCCCCATTACCCACTTATGACTAAGGAAAATCCTCTTAGAATAAATATTTTATAGCTATGGTGACACAAATAAATAATGAGAGTTAACAATGGTATCACAATGTTGAGCATATTAGCTATAGATCATTGATGTAGAGGAGTCATCATTAGATGACCATTGGACTTATTCACATTTTCCCTCTAAGTGATGCATGTGAGGGATGTATTTTTGGGAAGCATCATAGAGTCCTTTTCAAAAAGTACAATGAGGCATTCTACACAACCCTTGGAGCTCATTTATAGTGATACAAGTGGACCCATGGTTACACCTATTTTTAAAAATGGTATTCTCTGTTTATTGATTATTTTTGTTAGTATGTATGGTTATATACTATTTATACCAAATATGAGGCTTTTGAGAAATTAAATGCATTCAAAGCACTAATACAATTTTTTTTGAAAATAAATATCAAGTGTCTCAAGACAAATAGGGGAGATGAGAACATTAAAATTGCTTTTTATAATTTTTTTACTGTTAATGGTATTTTGTTTCAAAGGGTTATTCATTATACTCTAGAGTAGAATTGGGTAGTTGAAAGGATGGATTATTCCGTGATTCACGCAAAGGGGATGGATAAAAAAATTTGGTATGAGACCATCACTTGTGTACTATAGTGGTTCCCCACTACCCACTTATGACTAAGGAAAATCCTCTTAGAATAAATATTTTATAGCTATGGTGACACAAATAAAAAATGAGAGTTAACAATGGTATCACAATGTTGACCATATTAGCTATAGATCATTGAGGTAGATGAGTCATCATTAGATGACCATTGGACTTATTCACATATTCCCTCTAAGTGATGCATGTGAGGGATGTATTTTTGGGAAGCATCATAGAGTCCTTTTCAAAAAGTACAATCAGGCAATCTACACAACCCTTGGAGCTCATTTATAGTGATACAAGTGGACCCATGGTTACACCTATTTTTGGAAATGGTACTCTCTTTTTATTGATTATTTTTGTTGATATGTATGGTTATATACTATTTATACCAAATATGAGGATTTTGAGAAATTAAATGCATTCAAAGCACTAATAATTTTTTTTTTGAAAATAAATATCAAGTGTCTCAAGACAAATAGGGGAGATGAGAACATGAAAATTGATTTTTATAATTTTTTTACCCTTAATGGTATTTTCTTTCAAAGGGTTATTCATTATACTCTAAAGTAGAATTGGGTAGTTGAAAGGATGGATTTTTCCATGATTCATGCTAAGAGGATGGATAAAAAATTTGGTATGAGACCATCAATTGTGTACTATAGTGGTTCCCCACTACCCACTTATGACTAAGGAAAATCCTCTTAGAATAAATATTTTATAGCTATGGTGACACAAATAAATAATGAGAGTTAACAATGGTATCACAATGTTGAGCATATTAGCTATAGATCATTGATGTAGATGAGTCATCATTAGATGACCATTGGACTTATTCACATTTTCCCTCTAAGTGATGCATGTGAGGGATGTATTTTTGGGAAGCATCATAGAGTCCTTTTCAAAAAGTACAATGAGGCATTCTACACAACCCTTGGAGCTCATTTATAGTGATACAAGTGGACCCATGGTTATACCTATTTTTGGAAATGGTACTCTCTTTTTATTGATTATTTTGGTTGATATGTATGGTTATATACTATTTATACCAAATATGAGGCTTTTGAGAAATTAAATGCATTCAAAGCACTAATACAATTTTTTTTTGAAAATAAATATCAAGTGTCTCAAGACAAATAGGGGAGATGAGAACATGAAAATGGCTTTTTATAAATTGTTTACTCTTAATGGTATTTTCTTTCAAAGGGTTATTCATTACACTCTAGAGTAGAATTGGGTAGTTGAAAGGATGAATTATTCCATGATTCACGCTAAGAGGATGGATAA
Organism: Wollemia nobilis; assembly: GCA_028583015.1. Classification (NCBI taxonomy): domain Eukaryota; kingdom Viridiplantae; phylum Streptophyta; class Pinopsida; order Araucariales; family Araucariaceae; genus Wollemia; species Wollemia nobilis. The sequence goes on along the minus strand of JAQPPZ010000220.1, from coordinate 8,195 downwards.
AAAAATTTGGTATGAGACCATCACTTGTGTACTATAGTGGTTCCCCACTACCCACTTATGACTAAGGAAAATCCTCTTAGAATAAATACTTTATAGCTATGGTGACACAAATAAATAATGAGAGTTAACAATGGTATCACAATGTTGAGCATATTAGCTATAGATCATTGAGGTAGATGAGTCATCATTAGATGACCATTGGACTTATTCACATTTTCCCTCTAAGTGATGCATGTGAGGGATGTATTTTTGGGAAGCATCATAGAGTCCTTTTCAAAAAGTACAATGAGGCATTCTACACAACCCTTGGAGCTCATTTATAGTGATACAAGTGGACACATGGTTACACCTATTTTTTGAAATACTACTCTCTTTTTATTGATTATTTTAGTTGATATGTATGGTTATATACTATTTATACCAAATATGAGGCTTTTGAGAAATTAAATGCATTCAAAGCACTAATAATTTTTTTTTTGAAAATAAATATCAACTGTCTCAAGACAAATAGGGGAGATGAGAACATGAAAATTGCTTTTTATAATTTTTTTACTCTTAATGGTATTTTCTTTCAAAGGGTTATTCATTATACTCTAGAGTAGAATTGGGTAGTTGAATGGATGGATTATTCCATGATTCACGCTAAGAGGAAGGATAAAAAAATTTTGTATGAGACCATCACTTGTGTACTATAGTGGTTCCCCACTACCCACTTATGACTAAGGAAAATCCTCTTAGAATAAATACTTTATAGCTATGGTGACACAAATAAATAATGAGAGATAACAATGGTATCACAATGTTGACCATATTAGCTGTAGATCATTGAGGTAGATGAGTCATCATTAGATGACCATTGGACTTATTCACATTTTCCCTCTAAGTGATGCATGTGAGGGATGTATTTTTGGGAAGCATCATAGAGTCCTTTTCAAAAAGTACAATGAGGCATTCTACACAACCCTTGGAGCTCATTTATAGTGATACAAGTGGACCCATGGTTACACCTATTTTTCAAAATGGTACTCTCTTTTTATTGATTATTTTTGTTGATATGTATGGTTATATACTATTTATACCAAATATGAGGCTTTTGAGAAATTAAATGCATTCAAAGCACTAATACAAATTTTTTTGAAAATAAATATCAACTGTCTCAAGACAAATAGGGGAGATGAGAACATGAAAATTGCTTTTTATAATTTGTTTACTCTTAATGGTATTTTATTTCAAAGGGTTATTCATTATACTCTAGAGTAGAATTGGGTAGTTGAAAGGATGGATTATTCCATGATTCATGCTAAGAGGATGGATAAAAAAATTTAGTATGAGAACATCACTTGTGTACTATAGTTGTTCCCCACTACCCACTTATGACTAAGGAAAATCCTCTTAGAATAAATATTTTATAGCTATGGTGACACAAATAAATAATGAGAGTTAACAATGGTATCACAATGTTGACCATATTAGCTATAGATCATTGAGGTAGAGGAGTCATCATTAGATGACCATTGGACTTATTCACATTTTCCCTCTAAGTGATGCATGTGAGGGATGTATTTTTGGGAAGCATCATAGAGCCCTTTTCAAAAAGTACAATGAGGCATTCTACACAACCCTTGGAGCTCATTTATAGTGATACAAGTGGACCCATGGTTACACCTATTTTTGGAAATGGTACTCTCTTTTTATTGATTATTTTTGTTGATATGTATGGTTATATACTATTTATACCAAATATGAGGCTTTTGAGAAATTAAATGCATTCAAAGCAGTAATACAATTTTTTTGAAAATAAATATCAACTGTCTCAAGACAAATAGGGGAGATGAGAACATGAAAATTGCTTTTTATAATTTTTTTACTCTTAATGGTATTTTCTTTCAAAGGGTTATTCATTATACTCTAGAGTAGAATTGGGTAGTTGAAAGGATGGATTATTCCATGATTCACGCTAAGAGGATGGATTAAAAAATTTGGTATGAGACCATCACTTGTGTACTATAGTGGTTCCCCACTACCCACTTATGACTAAGGAAAATCCTCTTAGAATAAATATTTTATAGCTATGGTGACACAAATAAAAAATGAGAGTTAACAATGGTATCACAATGTTGAGCATATTAGCTATAGATCATTGAGGTAGATGAGTCATCATTAGATGACCATTGGACTTATTCACATTTTCCCTCTAAGTGATGCATGTGAGGGATGTATTTTTGGGAAGCATCATAGAGTCCTTTTCAAAAAGTACAATGAGGCATTCTAAAAAACCCTTGGAGCTCATTTATAGTGATACAAGTGGACACATGGATACACCTATTTTTTGAAATACTACTCTCTTTTTATTGATTATTTTTGTTGATATGTATGGTTATATAATATTTATACCAAATATGAGGCTTTTTAGAAATTAAATGCATTCAAAGTAGTAATACAATTTTTTTTGAAAATAAATATCAAGTGTCTCAAGACAAATAGGGGAGATGAGAACATGAAAATTGATTTTTATTATTTTTTTACTCTTAATGGTATTTTATTTCAAAGGGTTATTCATTATACTCTAGAGTAGAATTGGCTAGTTGAAAGGATGGATTATTCCATGATTCACGCTAAGAGGATGGATAAAAAAATTTGGTATGAGAAAATCACTTGTGTACTATAGTGTTTCCCCACTACCCACTTATGACTAAGGAAAATCCTCTTAGAATAAATATTTTATAGCTATGGTGACACAAATAAATAATGAGAGTTAACAATGGTATCACAATGTTGAGCATATTAGCTATAGATCATTGAGGTAGATGAGTCATCATTAGATGACCATTGGACTTATTCACATTTTCCCTCTAAGTGATGCATGTGAGGGATGTATTTTTGGGAAGCATCATAGATTCCTTTTCAAAAAGTACAATGAGGCATTCTACACAACCCTTGGAGCTCATTTATAGTGATACAAGTGGAACCATGGTTACACCTATTTTTGGAAATGGTACTCTCTTTTTATTGATTATTTTGGTTGATATGTATGGTTATATACTATTTATACCAAATATGAGGCTTTTGAGAAATTAAATGCATTCAAAGCACTAATACAATTTTTTTGAAAATAAATATCAAGTGTCTCAAGACAAATAGGGGAGATGAGAACATGAAAATTGCTTTTTATAATTTTTTTACTCTTAATGGTATTTTATTTCAAAGGGTTATTCATTATACTCTAGAGTAGAATTGGGTAGTTGAAAGAATGGATTATTCCGTGATTCACGCTAAGGGGATGGATAAAAAAATTTGGTATGAGACCATCACTTGTGTACTATAGTGGTTCCCCATTACCCACTTATGACTAAGGAAAATCCTCTTAGAATAAATATTTTATAGCTATGGTGACACAAATAAATAATGAGAGTTAACAATGGTATCACAATGTTGAGCATATTAGCTATAGATCATTGATGTAGAGGAGTCATCATTAGATGACCATTGGACTTATTCACATTTTCCCTCTAAGTGATGCATGTGAGGGATGTATTTTTGGGAAGCATCATAGAGTCCTTTTCAAAAAGTACAATGAGGCATTCTACACAACCCTTGGAGCTCATTTATAGTGGTACAAGTGGACCCATGGTTACACCTATTTTTCAAAATGGTATTCTCTGTTTATTGATTATTTTTGTTGATATGTATGGTTATATACTATTTATACCAAATATGAGGCTTTTGAGAAATTAAATGCATTCAAAGCACTAATACAATTTTTTTTGAAAATAAATATCAAGTGTCTCAAGACAAATAGGGGAGATGAGAACATTAAAATTGCTTTTTATAATTTTTTTACTCTTAATGGTATTTTGTTTCAAAGGGTTATTCATTATACTCTAGAGTAGAATTGGGTAGTTGAAAGGATGGATTATTCCGTGATTCACGCTAAGGGGATGGATAAAAAAATTTGGTATGAGACCATCACTTGTGTACTATAGTGGTTCCCCACTACCCACTTATGACTAAGGAAAATCCTCTTAGAATAAATATTTTATAGCTATGGTGACACAAATAAATAATGAGAGTTAACAATGGTATCACAATGTTGACCATATTAGCTATAGATCATTGAGGTAGATGAGTCATCATTAGATGACCATTGGACTTATTCACATTTTCCCTCTAAGTGATGCATGTGAGGGATGTATTTTTGGGAAGCATCATAGAGTCCTTTTCAAAAAGTACAATTAGGCATTCTACACAACCCTTGGAGCTCATTTATAGTGATACAAGTGGACCCATGGTTACACCTATTTTTGGAAATGGTACTCTCTTTTTATTGATTATTTTTGTTGATATGTATGGTTATATACTATTTATACCAAATATGAGGATTTTGAGAAATTAAATGCATTCAAAGCACTAATAATTTTTTTTTTGAAAATAAATATCAACTGTCTCAAGACAAATAGGGGAGATGAGAACATGAAAATTGATTTTTATAATTTTTTTACTCTTAATGGTATTTTATTTCAAAGGGTTATTCATTATACTCTAGAGTAGAATTGGGTAGTTGAATGGATGGATTATTCCATGATTCACACTAAGAGGATGGATAAAAAAATTTGGTATGAGACCATCACTTGTGTACTATAGTGGTTCCCCACTACCCACTTATGACTAAGGAAAATCCTCTTAGAATAAATACTTTATAGCTATGGTGACACAAATAAATAATGAGAGTTAACAATGGTATCACAATGTTGACCATATTAGCTGTAGATCATTGAGGTAGATGAGTCATCATTAGATGACCATTGGACTTATTCACATTTTCCCTCTAAGTGATGCATGTGAGGGATGTATTTTTGGGAAGCATCATAGAGTCCTTTTCAAAAAGTACAATGAGGCATTCTACACAACCCTTGGAGTTTATTTATAGTGATACAAGTGGAGCCATGGTTATACCTATTTTTGGAAATGGTACTCTCTTTTTATTGATTATTTTTGTTGATATGTATGGTTATATACTATTTATACCAAATATGAGGCTTTTGAGAAATTAAATGCATTCAAAGCACTAATACAATTTTTTTTGAAAATAAATATCAACTGTCTCAAGACAAATAGGGGAGATGAGAACATGAAAATTGCTTTTTATAATTTGTTTACTCTTAATGGTATTTTCTTTCAAAGGGTTATTCATTATACTCTAGAGTAGAATTGGGTAGTTGAAAGGATGGATTATTCCATGATTCACGCTAAGAGGATGGATAAAAAAATTTAGTATGAGAACATCACTTGTGTACTATAGTGGTTCCCCACTACCCACTTATGACTAAGGAAAATCCTCTTAGAATAAATATTTTATAGCTATGGTGACACAAATAAATAATGAGAGTTAACAATGGTATCACAATGTTGACCATATTAGCTATAGATCATTGAGGTAGATGAGTCATCATTAGATGACCATTGGACTTATTCACATTTTCCCTCTAAGTGATGCATGTGAGGGATGTATTTTTGGGAAGCATCATAGAGTCCTTTTCAAAAAGTACAATGAGGCATTCTACACAACCCTTGGAGCTCATTTATAGTGATACAAGTGGACCCATGGTTACACCTATTTTTGGAAATGGTACTCTCTTTTTATTGATTATTTTTATTGATATGTATGGTTATATACTATTTATACCAAATATGAGGCTTTTGAGAAATTAAATGTATTCAAAGCAGTAATACAATTTTTTTTGAAAATAAATATCAAGTGTCTCAAGACAAATAGGGGAGATGAGAACATGAAAATTGCTTTTTATAATTTTTTTACTCTTAATGGTATTTTGTTTCAAAGGGTTATTCATTATACTCTAGAGTAGAATTGGGTAGTTGAAAGGATGGATTATTCCGTGATTCACGCTAAGGGGATGAATACAAAAATTTGGTATGAGACCATCACTTGTGTACTATAGTGGTTCCCCATTACCCACTTATGAATAAGGAAAATCCTCTTAGAATAAATATTTTATAGCTATGGTGACACAAATAAATAATGAGAGTTAACAATGGTATCACAATGTTGAGCATATTAGCTATAGATCATTGAGGTAGATGAGTCATCATTAGATGACCATTGGACTTATTCACATTTTCCCTCTAAGTGATGCATGTGAGGGATGTATTTTTGGGAAGCATCATAGAGTCCTTTTCAAAAAGTACAATGAGGCATTCTACACAACCCTTGGAGCTCATTTATAGTGATACAAGTGGACCCATGGTTACACCTATTTTTTGAAATGCTACTCTCTTTTTATTGATTATTTTTGTTGATATGTATGGTTATATACTATTTATACCAAATATGAGGCTTTTTAGAAATTAAATGCATTCAAAGTAGTAATACAATTTTTTTTGAAAATAAATATCAAGTGTCTCAAGACAAATAGGGGAGATGAGAACATGAAAATTGATTTTTATAATTTTTTTACCCTTAATGGTATTTTCTTTCAAAGGGTTATTCATTATACTCTAAAGTAGAATTGGGTAGTTGAAAGGATGGATTATTCCATGATTCATGCTAAGAGGATGGATAAAAAAATTTGGTATGAGACCATCACTTGTGTACTATAGTGGTTCCCCACTACCCACTTATGACTAAGGAAAATCCTCTTAGAATAAGTATTTTATAGCTATGGTGACACAAATAAATAATGAGAGTTAACAATGGTATCACAATGTTGAGCATATTAGCTATAGATCATTGATGTAGATGAGTCATCATTAGATGACCATTGGACTTATTCACATTTTCCCTCTAAGTGATGCATGTGAGGGATGTATTTTTGGGAAGCATCATAGAGTCCTTTTCAAAAAGTACAATGAGGCATTCTACACAACCCTTGGAGCTCATTTATAGTGATACAAGTGGACCCATGGTTACACATATTTTTGGAAATGGTACTCTCTTTTTATTGATTATTTTTGTTGATATGTATGGTTATATACTATTTATACCAAATATGAGGCTTTTGAGAAATTAAATGCATTCAAAGCACTAATACAATTTTTTTTGAAAATAAATATCAAGTGTCTCAAGACAAATAGGGGAGATGAGAACATTAAAATTGCTTTTTATAATTTTTTTACTCGTAATGGTATTTTATTTCAAAGGGTTATTAATTATACTCTAGAGTAGAATTGGGTAGTTGAAAGGATGGATTATTCCATGATTCACGCTAAGAGGATGGATAAAAAAAATTGGTATGAGACCATCACTTGTGTACTATAGTGGTTACCCACTACCCACTTATGACTAAGGAAAATCCTCTTAGAATAAATATTTTATAGCTATGGTGACACAAATAAATAATGAGAGTTAACAATGGTATCACAATGTTGAGCATATTAGCTATAGATCATTGAGGTAGATGAGTCATCATTAGATGACCATTGGACTTATTCACATTTTCCCTCTAAGTGATGCATGTGAGGGATGTATTTTTGGGAAGCATCATAGAGTCCTTTTCAAAAAGTACAATGAGGCATTCTACACAACCCTTGGAGCTCATTTATAGTGATACATGTGGACCCATGGTTATACCTATTTTTGGAAATGGTACTCTCTTTTTATTGATTATTTTGGTTGATATGTATGGTTATATACTATTTATACCAAATATGAGGCTTTTGAGAAATTAAATGCATTCAAATCACTAATACAATTTTTTTTAAAAATAAATATCAACTGTCTCAAGACAAATAGGGGAGATGAGAACATGAAAATGGCTTTTTATAAATTGTTTACTCTTAATGGTATTTTATTTCAAAGGGTTATTCATTACACTCTAGAGTAGAATTGGGTAGTTGAAAGGATGGATTATTCCATGATTCACGCTAAGAGGATGGATAAAAAAATTTAGTATGAGAACATCACTTGTGTACTATAGTGGTTCCCCACTACCCACTTATGACTAAGGAAAATCCTCTTAGAATAAATATTTTATAGCTATGGTGACACAAATAAATAATGAGAGTTAACAATGGTATCACAATGTTGAGCATATTAGCTATAGATCATTGAGGTAGATGAGTCATCATTAGATGACCATTGGACTTATTCACATTTTCCCTCTAAGTGATGCATGTGAGGGATGTATTTTTGGGAAGCATCATAGAGTCCTTTTCAAAAAGTACAATGAGGCATTCTACAC